>JAIOJX010000023.1:20981111-23481111 GCA_022376925.1 Tragulus kanchil | reverse complement strand
AGGTCTTATATAGTCTGTGATCTAGCAATTTTCACAGATCCTCCTAACTATAGGAAGATAAGAAAGTGAGGAAATGGATGAGAGTGCAGCTGTGTGGGCATCGCTGGGATGATTTAGTAATTGTGAAGCCCACGCCACCGCTTCTTTCACCTCAACCTAGGACTTCCCCAGGCTCCAGAGAAGAGGGGCAGCCGGTGACTCCCTACGTCAAGGATTCAACCATCTCACCGGTGCCCTGAGAAACCAGGGCAACCAACAAGTCCATGTCTCTGTTCCCATCTTCATCCAGCCTCCATCCAGGGATACTTCTCTCCTGGCCTACTGCAGAGACCTTGTAAAGTTTCCTCATAGTCATGCCTTTTTTTTTTTTTTTTTAAATTTCTGACAGAATTTTAATTTATGCATGATTATAGTCACATATGATAGAAAAGTTATCTTTGGAGTTGCTTCATTGGACAATGCAAAAAAGTTAAGTCTACACATTTCCTCACAAAAGAGGTTTTGTTCCTTTCTTTTTTTCATTATGGAAATGTTTTGTCTAATCTCATGGCCGTCAGCCATGTATGGCAACTGTGTACTTGAAATGTGGCTAATGTTACTGAGGGATTGGATTTTTAATTTTAGTGTTTTTTTTTTTTTTAATTTTGGCTGCTTTTATTGGTCCTTCATTTATTTATTTTCATCCATCTTAATTCTTTGGCCTGTGTGGGCCTCCCATTGCAGTGGCCCCTCTCGTCGCAGAGCACCGACTCTGGGCGTATGTGCTCCATAGCACTGGCTTGTAATTGGACACACCGGTCCAGCCGCTCCGCAGCATGTGGGATCTTCCTGGACTAGGGATTGAATCAGTGCCCCTTGCAGTGCACTGGACCACCAGGGAAGCCCGAGGTTTTGTTCTTATCAGAAACAGATATTTCATATTTGTCAATGGCTTTGTTAAATTAACAAAGACATTACTGACAGCGTTTGAACTAATAACAAAATCTAGATTTCAGGTGAAGAAACCACAAAGATCATTAACATAAAGAAACCATAATGAAAATCCCACAGTCATACTTGTTCCCCTCCACTTTTTCCATAGCCAGTTTGGCTTGAAAAAATACCGATTTTGTTACTCTCTTGCCCAAGCACTTAAATGGCTACCCACTCCTCCTTAGATAAGGACCAAGGTCCTTCCAGGAATGGCCCACAGAACCCATGTGGTCTGAGGTCCACCTCTTCCCTCTCCCCTTAAAGACCTGTGTCTGTCTTGAGCATTTTCTCCAGCCACACTGTCCTTTCTTCATCATGCCTCATTCCTTTTCATCTCTAAGTCTTCATATCTACTGCCCCTTCCATCTGGAATGCCCATCCATCCTCACTCACAGCTGACTAATTCTCATTCATGCTTAGCTCTCAAGTTACTGCATCACTGATGTCTTAATCCATTCCCTCAGCCAAAATCAATACACACACACACACACACACACACACACACACACACACCGCACACACACACACACACACACACACACACACACACACACACACACACACACACACACACACACGAGAATCTTTCTCACAGTAGCTTGGCATAGTAGAACCTTAGCAGAACATTTTCCACTTAGGAGAACCTTTTCTGTTTATAACTGTGTTAGTTTCTATATGACCACATTGGTTAATTGATTGTAAAATGTAGAGGCTACTGTTCACTTTATGTGCATTTCTTGTTCCCAGAGACTGGGGAGAATCACATGAACAAGTGTGGTGGTGGTGCTGGTTTAGTTGCTAAGTGATGTCCAGCTCTTGCAACCCCATGGAATGTACCCTGTCATGCTCCTCTGTACATGGAGTCTCCGGGCAAGAATACCAGAGTGGGTTGCCATTTCCTTCTCCAGGGGATCTTGCTGACCCAGACTGTCTCCTGTAATGAAAGTGGTTTCTTTCCATCTGAGCCATCAGGGAAGTCCATATGATCAGTTAGCACTTATAAAATGAATAGAAGAAAGTTTATCTCAGGTTTCATGACCCTGAGAAGTCAAAGCCATGAGTTCAGTTCTGAGGAGCCTCAGACCATACCCATTAACAAAGATGACAGTGATGGTTGTGATGATGATGATCCTGTACACTATGAAGCCTTTAATATTAGGCATTGAGCTGAAAGTTTTCTATATTTTTTTTATTCAGCTCTCCCTAAAAATGTTGAGGAAATGGAAGTTTAGAGAGGTTAAGAACCTTGTCTGCAGTCATAACATTTGGATTTAAAGCCATATCTGCCCAGCACCATCATTGTTTTCTTTTATACTTCAGCATAGTACATTTTATTCTGTAGAAGTCATTTCCCTGCAGCCTAAGAGTTCAGAGGACATACTCTGTGGATGTAGCACAGGGGTATGATCTGTGGACAAAGGTAAGAGGGTCATGGAGGAGAAACGTTTCGCAGAAGAACAGGTGTGCTATGGGATAGAGTGCAGGAAGTCTTTTCCCTCCCTGGCTGAGGTGTAAAACTAATTCTCACTGACAAATTCATGACAATAAAGCCTGAACTGTGATGGTTATGATAGAGTGTTAGTATGTAGAAATAATAGGACACAGAGTGTAAGCCGTAGGAGAAAGTAGGATATCTCTCTTTGGAAGATCTTTCCAAATGGTGGAGAAAAGTTTGGCTCCACTTAAACATGTCTGGTGACACTTTCCTGCCCTCTTTCCTGACCCTCTTCCAGTCTCAGTAAAGTTCTTCCTGCATAAATATCTAAAACTGTTAAGAAATCCACTACTTTAAAAAATCAAGTGTCAGTCTTCCTGTTTTTCTTTTTTGACTTGTTTATATTCTTCCAAAACATCATAAAATAAACTTCAAGAATTTAGTTTCTTAATGTTTCAAATGTTGAAAAATTGTACAATTGCATGAGTAAGAAATACATGTGAATGCATTAAGCTTACTACTACACTCTGTGGAGAAAGGATTTGCTTAGCAAATAAATAACTTTGATATCTTTTTGGAAAAAAAGAAACATGGACAGATCTTGGGTTCCTTCTCGGGACCCAGACTGTCTCCTGTAATGAAAGTGGTTTCTTTCCATCTGAGCCATCAGGGAAGTCCATATGATCAGTTAGCACTTATAAAATGAATAGAAGAAAGTTTATCTCAGGTTTCATGACCCTGAGAAGTCAAAGCCATGAGTTCAGTTCTGAGGAGCCTCAGACCATACCCATTAACAAAGATGACAGTGATGGTTGTGATGATGATGATCCTGTACACTATGAAGCCTTTAATATTAGGCATTGAGCTGAAAGTTTTCTATATTTTTTTTATTCAGCTCTCCCTAAAAATGTTGAGGAAATGGAAGTTTAGAGAGGTTAAGAACCTTGTCTGCAGTCATAACATTTGGATTTAAAGCCATATCTGCCCAGCACCATCATTGTTTTCTTTTATACTTCAGCATAGTACATTTTATTCTGTAGAAGTCATTTCCCTGCAGCCTAAGAGTTCAGAGGACATACTCTGTGGATGTAGCACAGGGGTATGATCTGTGGACAAAGGTAAGAGGGTCATGGAGGAGAAACGTTTCGCAGAAGAACAGGTGTGCTATGGGATAGAGTGCAGGAAGTCTTTTCCCTCCCTGGCTGAGGTGTAAAACTAATTCTCACTGACAAATTCATGACAATAAAGCCTGAACTGTGATGGTTATGATAGAGTGTTAGTATGTAGAAATAATAGGACACAGAGTGTAAGCCGTAGGAGAAAGTAGGATATCTCTCTTTGGAAGATCTTTCCAAATGGTGGAGAAAAGTTTGGCTCCACTTAAACATGTCTGGTGACACTTTCCTGCCCTCTTTCCTGACCCTCTTCCAGTCTCAGTAAAGTTCTTCCTGCATAAATATCTAAAACTGTTAAGAAATCCACTACTTTAAAAAATCAAGTGTCAGTCTTCCTGTTTTTCTTTTTTGACTTGTTTATATTCTTCCAAAACATCATAAAATAAACTTCAAGAATTTAGTTTCTTAATGTTTCAAATGTTGAAAAATTGTACAATTGCATGAGTAAGAAATACATGTGAATGCATTAAGCTTACTACTACACTCTTTGGAGAGAAAGGATTTGCTTAGCAAATAAATAACTTTGATATCTTTGGAAGGAATGTTTAAACACCAAGAGAGAACAAGCCTTTCTCAAGCACTTTACATACCAACCCCTGATAAGCTTATTACAAACCACAGGTCTTCATTTACTAAGATATGTCCCTAGAGATACCTACTTGGCAACTCGACTTTAAATTAATATATTTTCCTTAAAAGATAATCTGCCTTTACTTTAAAACTGTATGTAATTCAAAGCGTTACAGAATCATTCCGATAGATACGTATTAGTCAGAATTAGGAAAGCTTTGGAGTGTTTACATAATGCCTTCTATTTAGAAGTCTATTCAAGGGCCACAGAATCTCAAGGTTCTTTTCTTTTTTTTCTCTGTTTCTGTTTCCTCTGTCCCAGTTTCTAATGCATGACTCTGCTTACCATAACTGAATGCTTGGATTCAGGAGAGACAGTATGCAGGGCAAAAACTACATCAACAGCAAGAACAGCCACAAAAACTGAAGTTGCATATCAAATCTTAGAGTTCGATATTTGGGGTCCTAAAAAACTACGCAGCATTTTTAAAAAGTCTGTCACAACCCAGTGGTAAATGTCTATTGTGTGTACCATTGTGTAGGCCCTGGAAAGATCCAAAGATGTTCGAGCTTCATCTGACTAGGCAAACAGGATCATGATATGTGTACTGCTATAGATCAGGGGTGATTTTGCTGCCACCCCCCAGGATATTTGGCAATGGCAAGAAACATACTTTGGAAGACATATACTTGAAAAGGCTGCTTCTGGCACCTGGCACTCAGAGGTCAAGGATCTGCCCAGCGTCCTACGGCTGCCAGGACAGTCCCCCACAGCAAAGAGTTCTCCAACCAGGAATGTCAGCAGTGTTACAACTGAGAAGCCCTGAGGTAGATTTGATATCAAATCACTAAAATATGAGGTCCTGAAGTGTAGGGCTCTTAGGGTCTTTATCTCCGAGTCTCCAGTGTTTAGTTAAGAGCCTTGAACATTTCAGCAGGCATTTAATATTTGACTGTTATGTGAATGAATGAGTAAATGATGAGCAGAATTGGGGCATAAAACCAAAAAAGACCTCTGAATTCATCAAAATAAATAAAAAATACTAGCTATAAGTGTTAGAGGGTTTTGTTTGTCAGTTTTTTAGTGTAGAATTTCATTTTTAGACCACTAGTACCACCGGTACTTCCAAAATGACTACCTTTTGTTGGGAGAGAAGTCTTAGCCAGATACTCTTATCCTATGTCCAGGAATAAAGAA
Organism: Tragulus kanchil; assembly: GCA_022376925.1. NCBI lineage: Eukaryota > Metazoa > Chordata > Mammalia > Artiodactyla > Tragulidae > Tragulus > Tragulus kanchil. The sequence goes on along the minus strand of JAIOJX010000023.1, from coordinate 23,475,761 downwards.
ACCTAAGATATATAGCAGTTCTCCAAATTCCCAGTGAGGAGATAAAGAGGTGTTTGACCAACGTGAAAATATTAGTGATGTAGATTAGATAGTTAAATATCTACTTATATAGTTTATTTACTTTAACATATTCAAATTATTATATTAATATATTAATTTAGAAATTTGCTTTTTTCCTATGCTCTTTTATTTCACAAAGCAACTTTCTTCACGTTTTGGACTTGATTTTTCAATATTTCTCAGTCATTAAATCATCACCTTTTACAATTTTTTTTCATCTAAGTTGGTTAAGCTTTAGTAGGTTTTTAAATCATATACAATTCTGTTCACTTGTATCATTTTTCTTCTAAGTCTTATATGATTTAGGAGTGAAAATGAAAGTTGCAAAAAAAAAAAAAAAAAGAAAGTTGCTCAGTCGTGTCTGACTCTCTGCAAGCCCATGGATGAGCCATAGGATTCTCCAGACAAGATTACTAGAGTAGTTAGCCTTTCCCTGCTGCAGGGGATCTTTCCAACCCAAGGATTGAACCCAGGTCCCCCACATTGCAGGGGGATTCTTCACCAGCTGAACTACCAGGGAAGCCATTATGTATGGTTATGAAAGGTTATTTTTTTCTTCCTATGGCTAATTATCAAAGAACTTCACGATGGAGCCACTTAATGTATTGCTCTTAAAAGTGCTGTTCACAGGGCTTGTCCACATATATATCTTGCCTAATAAGACTATTTTCCCTCTCAATCCCTTTCTTGCCCACAGTTCTTTCCGGGATAGTACAGTTACCATCCTGGACCACAGCTGTTTACTAGGATGGTAAATATTTTTACATTTAATTGCATTCTTTTGGTACTTGCTTTTGTTAAATGATTTCATAAGGCTCAAACCCTAGACCTGATCAAGAGAGGTACAGAATAATGTGCCTTTCCCCTTCGTGGATCATAGGCCTGTCATAGCAAAGGAACATGAGCACAACCCCTACCCAAGTCTCTTAGTTTCATTTACCTAAACAGGTTTTCATGAGTGAAACCAACTAGGAAGATGTTGCAGGGGGAAGGTTGAGAACATAAGCAAAGGGGAAGTAAAGACCCCCATAACACTTCCTATCCTATGTTCATTTTCCTTTCCAGTTGATGTCTAAGGCATTAGGCTAAGATGAGTAATATATTTTTTTTTCATTTTATACATTAGACTCGATTCATTTAACACTCCTTAGAAATTAAGAAAGATTCCTGGGCTTCCCTGGTGGTCCAGTGGGTAAAGAGTCTGCTTTGCAGTGCAAGGCACACCCATTCAATCCCTGACCCAGGAAGATCCCATATGCCATGGATCGGCTGGACTGGTGTGTCCAATTACGAGCCAGTGCTCTGGTGTGCATGTGCCCAGAGCCGGTGTTCTGCAGTGAGAGAGTCCACTGCAATGGGAGGCCCCCACAGGCCAAAGAATAAAAGATGGGTGAAAATAAATGATATGAATGATGACTTAGAGGCAAAAAAAAAAAAAAAGGAAAAATGAAAAAGATTCCTAAGAAAGGTTAATTAAGATCTAGGTACTGAATGTCGTCAACTCTCGTAGTCATAATTAGGGCAAAAGATGTGTTTTCATTTTAAAACCAAACACAGAAAAATAAAACTTTAAAACAAATTCAAGAAACTAAAATATCCCTTTCATCAGAAGTCTTTGAGTAATTTTTTAAACTATTTGTTACAGCAATACTGAATGTGATCTGAATTCTAGGTTTCTTCACCAATAAAATTCCTAAACCACCATGCTGGTGTGAGATTGGGAAAGAAAATATTTGAAGTGCAGTACACTTGTTCACAGAATGCATTAGTTCCTCCAACTTTATGCTATTCTGATCACTTCTGCTTTCAGACCAGTAGTAATACTTGACTAGAGTAGAGGTAGATGAGGCTGAGGAAACATAAGTTACTCATGTAGCATGAGTTACATGAGTGCTGTCATAGTTATAAATGGGGGTAAAAGTTAACATGAGTTTCTTTGTGCAATACAAAGTTTGCATGGATTTTAGTTATAATTTAAAGAAAATTTTAGAGGGCAAACCAAAAGTCATACTTTACAGGCTGAGAGATTGGAAATAATGTTCCTAAGGTCTTCAGATATTAAGCTGTAAAACTAAAGAAAGCTTATTTAAATAAGATCAGTAGTGGTATGACTTTTTTTTTTTTTTTAATTATCAAGAAATCAAGGTCTGGAATGTCCAAGAGCTTGACTCCAGTCTAGCATCCAATCCTCTGTTATGGAGCGTCACCATCTTCAAAACTTTGCTCCACCCCTTGGATCCTGATTCCTGATTTCATGCTGCTTAAACCTGGCCATAGTCAACTAGCAGAAGGCAGCACAATTTCCTTTCTAAATCCCATTACAGATTGGCGAGAATGTTACAGTTCATGAATTTCAGATCTTTTTGAGGCAATGATAACTTATGAAAGATGAAACAAGACCATTTAGTTGGTAGCAAAATGACTGCAGAAGGATACATCAGTTCTTTAAATGCAGTAATATAAATGTTGTCATTGGTCTCCAGTAGTTAAGAGAAAGCAGTTGGTGGGAAAGGTCTTAGAGATGACCTTTCCAACATAAGTGTCATGCAGATGGAAGAACAGAGGTCCAGAAAAGAGGAATGACTTATCCAGAGTTGTACACCAAATTATGACAGAGTGAGAACAAGAATTCTTATCTCTCAGATCTCTAGTAACGAACTAGATATAAATATATAGAGACATGCATGCATAACCGTTCCTAAAGAAAGCACTCTTAGGGCGCTCACAATTTCACTTTGACATCTTTGCACAAAGGCCACTGTAGAGTTATGACCTAAATAGGAAAAAAAGTGACATCACTTCTAGAACATCTGCCCCTGGTAGGTAGCATTGAAGACCCTTGCCAAGGATACCTCCAATCTCCTTGGACCTGCTGGTTCAGCTCCTTGTTTGGCTGACATCATCCTGACTCACAGCTTCAGAAGTGGCAAGATGTGCACAGTAAGGGATGAAACAAACTCACGCTCAAAGCTAGGTCAGGTTTGCCAAAGTCATCCCCGGACCCCTTCAGCTAATTGGAAATAGATGCAGAGGGCCTGCCTCTCTTCTATAGCAGAGCAACAAAAATGCCTCTGGTGGAGACTTTACCTCCCAGAGGTGAGCTGAGATCATTTCTGGCAATGTAGCACTGCCTGCTTATTTTTAGATCAGTACAGTGGAGCTCATTGGTTGAAGGCAGGGCCCACAAAAATCATTTGAAAGAATGTCTTCTAAATAAGTGTGCTCTAATTTGTTTCTGTCTGCCTTAACAATTTTTTGAAAAAGGTTGATTATGATCTCCACTAAGCTCTGTTTTATTGTTTACATGTACATGGGTGTGTGTGCTTCTGTGTGTTGAAGGACCATGTGAAGGACAGAGATTGGCCCTGGAAGATGATTAGAAATTGTGACTTCTTTTTTCATTCATAGATTTATTCAGGTCATGAATCTTTAGTAAATAACTGTTGTGCTTTACTATATGATGTTATTCATGTACTGTTAGCACAGATAAAATAATCAATAGAATCATTTTTGTCATTAAACAAGCAAGTGTTTACTGATGGCTTGCTCTTTAGTAAACACCATACAAAACCCTTGGGACACAATGCTAAATGGAAGAGAGTCCCAGGAACAGAAGAGGATGAATCTAGTGAAGAAGGGAGCTGTGTACAAGAAAAAAAGGATAATATAAGATGGTCAGTGATAGAAGAAAGGCTGCATAGAGGGCTGTGTGAGCAGAGAGAAGTGAGCAACTAATCCTAAGTCCAGGGAAAGTCGAAGAGAATTCCTGGAGCAACTGGCCTGGGTTTCCCCAGGCTTAAGAGGAACAAAAGGACAACAGAAGAGTGTTTTTAATGAGAGGAAACTGATCTCACCTTCTGTCTTTGGAAGATTGAGCTTCCTGTGAAAAGAGAGTCTGAGGAAGCCCTTGAAGATGCCCCAATTGACCTGTGGCCAAAAGGAGAACCTCCATGTCCCTAGCCCTGTTGACTTAGGCATCTCTGATGAGTCCAGAAATGACTGCTGTCGGGGAAAAAAGAAGGAACCCATGTGGGTCTGGAAGGTGCTTTGCCTGTGAATCACTGCTCTCCAACACCCAAGCAGGACCTCAGGCAGGGGTAGAGTGGGTTTCCCTAGGCCCAGCCAAAGTAAAGCTTATTCTAACCTAAGCTTTAGAGGAGTAAAATGAAGACTTTGTGTGTAGTATGCTGGAATAATCAACCTCACCTTTCTAAATTCAGTATATAGACCCCAAAGGACTTGGAACATTAACAAAGCTGTTGGGGTACCTAGGAGCAGGATTCTAGAATTAAGAAAGAAAGGAGTTGAGCCCCAGACTGAGGTTTTTAAAGACCTTTGGTCCATTGTTAGCTCTACCAGTAAATGTCTGGTCTTCAGAAAATAGCATTTCCTTCTTGAGACCTCCCTTTTCCCTAAGAAGATGGCAATTGAATTATACCTTTTCTTGTGTGATTCTCAAATTTAGGGTTCTAAGAGTCTAATTAGACATGTGTGCGGCCTAAGGGATCTCTGTATATTGAACCGTTTATTGGGAAATCAGACATTTTGGCTGGATCATGATGGAAGCTGTATATGCAAGAGACAGGTGAACACATACTTTCATAGATATTGACACCCCTCAGTGATTGGGATAGGTTGCATTTTTTATCTACATTTTTTTCCCTACTCTCCTTTCCCTTGGCTCTCCTTCTCCAGAAGTAACCTCTTTGGACCCACAAATGGAAGAGAGTCCCAGGAACAGAAGAGGATGAATCTAGTGAAGAAGGGAGCTGTGTACAAGAAAAAAAGGATAATATAAGATGGTCAGTGATAGAAGAAAGGCTGCATAGAGGGCTGTGTGAGCAGAGAGAAGTGAGCAACTAATCCTAAGTCCAGGGAAAGTCGAAGAGAATTCCTGGAGCAACTGGCCTGGGTTTCCCCAGGCTTAAGAGGAACAAAAGGACAACAGAAGAGTGTTTTTAATGAGAGGAAACTGATCTCACCTTCTGTCTTTGGAAGATTGAGCTTCCTGTGAAAAGAGAGTCTGAGGAAGCCCTTGAAGATGCCCCAATTGACCTGTGGCCAAAAGGAGAACCTCCATGTCCCTAGCCCTGTTGACTTAGGCATCTCTGATGAGTCCAGAAATGACTGCTGTCGGGGAAAAAAAAGAAGGAACCCATGTGGGTCTGGAAGGTGCTTTGCCTGTGAATCACTGCTCTCCAACACCCAAGCAGGACCTCAGGCAGGGGTAGAGTGGGTTTCCCTAGGCCCAGCCAAAGTAAAGCTTATTCTAACCTAAGCTTTAGAGGAGTAAAATGAAGACTTTGTGTGTAGTATGCTGGAATAATCAACCTCACCTTTCTAAATTCAGTATATAGACCCCAAAGGACTTGGAACATTAACAAAGCTGTTGGGGTACCTAGGAGCAGGATTCTAGAATTAAGAAAGAAAGGAGTTGAGCCCCAGACTGAGGTTTTTAAAGACCTTTGGTCCATTGTTAGCTCTACCAGTAAATGTCTGGTCTTCAGAAAATAGCATTTCCTTCTTGAGACCTCCCTTTTCCCTAAGAAGATGGCAATTGAATTATACCTTTTCTTGTGTGATTCTCAAATTTAGGGTTCTAAGAGTCTAATTAGACATGTGTGCGGCCTAAGGGATCTCTGTATATTGAACCGTTTATTGGGAAATCAGACATTTTGGCTGGATCATGATGGAAGCTGTATATGCAAGAGACAGGTGAACACATACTTTCATAGATATTGACACCCCTCAGTGATTGGGATAGGTTGCATTTTTTATCTACATTTTTTTCCCTACTCTCCTTTCCCTTGGCTCTCCTTCTCCAGAAGTAACCTCTTTGGACCCACTGTCTTGGGCCAAATAATATGACTTACTGGCAACATGGATTGTGTGTGGAAATAATAGTAAGACGGAGTCTATCTGTGACCTGAAGTGCTGTGTGCTTATTCACTCAGTTGTGTCCAACTCTTTTTGCCCCCAATGCACTATAGCCAACCAGTCTCTTCTTTCCATGGGGATTCTCCAAGCAAGAATACCGAAGTGGGTTGCCATGGCCTCCTCCAAGGGATCTTCTTGACCCAGGGATCAAACCCGTATTTCTTGCATTTGCTGCATTAGGGAATCCCAGGCGGATTCTTAACCACTGAGCCACCAGAGAAGCCCAAAACCTGGTACTTGTTAGAAATATGACCAATTTTAACTGTCACCAGCATTAGCATCACTATCATCAGTATTCTTGACAGGATCTAACAAAGATGTTACCTCCAGAATAGTCTTCATTTCTCGGTGATTCCATAAGGTAAACATTTTACGACATAAGCCTTTGGAGGCGAATTTGGCAGTACTTATTAAATTTTCAATATGCATGTGCCCTGACTTCCCCAAACTATCCTTACAAAAGATGCCTCCAAAAATATTTGCACATATATATCAGCACAAATGTGTCAGAACACTGGAACATTGTATATAAAATCTCAGAGGAAATGTGGAAGGAGCATTTGCCTTGGGGGTCCTGCTCATTCCTCCAGACTTTATCCTACAAACCAAACTAAAGGCCAGGTATAGGAAGTGTTTTGGGTGCCCTACATATCCCTTTAGTTTCTTACCTTAGTGTAGCTGCGATGAATAGTTGCATGCATTTTTATTATAACTCATTTCAAGGGTGTGGTACCAACGTCTGCGTGTTTCTTCTCCCTTATGACCTGTTCTGGACCTACAGAAACATGCCCAGCTCCCATGCGGACAGCAGCCTTCACTGGTCTGGCGGAAGCTGATGAGCAAATGCTCCATCTTCTGGGAGGATATGGGTGGAAGCTCAATTCACATGGTTCCCAGAAGGGTCTCAGTAGGACCATGAGAGTCCTCAGCTTAGTAACTCCATTGATTAGCTTTTCCTTCTTCCATGTCCCTCTCTCCCTTTTCTTTATCCTGCTGTCTGGATTACCCTCTAAATAAACTGCCTGACACCCAGACTTTGTCTCATACTCTCTTTTTGTAGGAAACCAAGCTTAGATTCCATGTTTGGTGTTGGCTGAACAACCACGCCTCAAGGTTGAGACACTCCTAACCAGTACGCAATACAACTTGTTTAGAGATATCTGGGGTAGCTCCTGTGACTCAGGAAGACCCTCTCTTCTGTAATATCTCTCATGGGTGGCTATGCTGTCTCATTACACACCTCCAGGGAGGTCACGGTTTGCTCACGTTGTCCCATGAGGCAAACCAGCCTACTATAAGACAGCTGTCAGTGAAGAGGTGCTTCCTTGAGAAAAGTTCTCATTAGTCCTAGTTCAGTCTTTTCAGTCCTTCTGTAATGTCACTATTCTTCCTTATAAAAGTGCTCAGAGACTTACAAACAAAAAAACAAGGCAAACTAAAACTTTCCATCTTTATATTAAGCCTAAGGCCTTCAGCAATACTACACAAACTCAAATGCCCTTACTATTGGAATACACTGTGCCAATATACTTAAATATTCATAGCTAAGTGGGACATAGTATTCATGAGTAAGCAAGATGAATTGGTTTAAAAATCTAGGCTCAAAAGTCAGCTATGTCACTTGTTACCTCTATGGGCGTGAGGAAATCAGCGTCACTCATCAGGACTCAGTTTCTTCATCTGTAAAATGGGAATAACGAAACTCCCTTGAGGGTTGCCCTGAGGAGAAAATGTACTAACACATGAATGACATGAGAAAAGATCTGAAACTCAGTCATTGTTCATAAAAATGGTTCGGCTGTTCAATTTCAACTCTGCCTCCAACCAAGGAATAGAACATCTTTGCAACAAACATGGAAGTGAAGTCATGTTACTAATGAATTGTGTCTTCACTTCTAAATGACTAACATATTCTGTACTGAAATGACAAAGGCTGTGGTTAATTGTAGCACTAAATTTCAACTGTGCCTTTCTTTTGTTTGTTTGCTGATACTATGAGTCAACTTTATTATATGGGACCAAATGTTGTTCCATGTCCTGACAGTTTGCAGTGGGCACATCCTTGGCCCCGTCGCTTCTCTTTGAAATCATCTCATAGCAGAGGAAAACAGAGGTTCAGAGGAAGAAAGGAACTTTACTGATTTGGTGAATTGATGGCAAAAGCCAGTTGAGCATCTGAGGCAGAACCATACTGGCCAATGTCGAGGCAAGTACAAAGGCCTGGCAGCTGACCTTGGCCTGTTCAGAGTATCACAAACACTGGGGTGTCTCTAGGAATTGAATAAAGGGGTAGCAGTAATAAGTGAGAGCAGAGAGGTCAGCAGGAGTCTGATTATATGGGGCTTTTTAGGATATGGGGAAAAGTTCATAGTTTATTTTTAGTAAGATGAGAAATCTTGGGAGGTTTTTGAAGGGTAGTAACACGATCTGATTTCTGTTTTTTAAATCATGAGGTGTTGATAATTGACTGTGGAGAGGGAGCGTGTCCCAGGGAGACTGGTTAGAAGGCCATTAAGTAGTTTATATGAAAGACGATGATGGTTTGGAATAGTGTGGTAGTGGTAACAACCCTTGGATTCAGGACATATTTTAAAAGTAATGCAGTTAAGACGTGGATTGAGTTGGACATAGATGGTTAGAGAATGAGAGGAATCAGTGACGCCTACATTTTTGAGCCTGGACAATGGGAAGCATGGCACCATTCGGTGAAAATGGAAAATTAAACCGGTTAGGGGTAAATCGAACTCCCAGCGTCACTCATCAGGACTCAGTTTCTTCATCTGTAAAATGGGAATAACGAAACTCCCTTGAGGGTTGCCCTGAGGAGAAAATGTACTAACACATGAATGACATGAGAAAAGATCTGAAACTCAGTCATTGTTCATAAAAATGGTTCGGCTGTTCAATTTCAACTCTGCCTCCAACCAAGGAATAGAACATCTTTGCAACAAACATGGAAGTGAAGTCATGTTACTAATGAATTGTGTCTTCACTTCTAAATGACTAACATATTCTGTACTGAAATGACAAAGGCTGTGGTTAATTGTAGCACTAAATTTCAACTGTGCCTTTCTTTTGTTTGTTTGCTGATACTATGAGTCAACTTTATTATATGGGACCAAATGTTGTTCCATGTCCTGACAGTTTGCAGTGGGCACATCCTTGGCCCCGTCGCTTCTCTTTGAAATCATCTCATAGCAGAGGAAAACAGAGGTTCAGAGGAAGAAAGGAACTTTACTGATTTGGTGAATTGATGGCAAAAGCCAGTTGAGCATCTGAGGCAGAACCATACTGGCCAATGTCGAGGCAAGTACAAAGGCCTGGCAGCTGACCTTGGCCTGTTCAGAGTATCACAAACACTGGGGTGTCTCTAGGGAATTGAATAAAGGGGTAGCAGTAATAAGTGAGAGCAGAGAGGTCAGCAGGAGTCTGATTATATGGGGCTTTTTAGGATATGGGGAAAAGTTCATAGTTTATTTTTAGTAAGATGAGAAATCTTGGGAGGTTTTTGAAGGGTAGTAACACGATCTGATTTCTGTTTTTTAAATCATGAGGTGTTGATAATTGACTGTGGAGAGGGAGCGTGTCCCAGGGAGACTGGTTAGAAGGCCATTAAGTAGTTTATATGAAAGACGATGATGGTTTGGAATAGTGTGGTAGTGGTAACAACCCTTGGATTCAGGACATATTTTAAAAGTAATGCAGTTAAGACGTGGATTGAGTTGGACATAGATGGTTAGAGAATGAGAGGAATCAGTGACGCCTACATTTTTGAGCCTGGACAATGGGAAGCATGGCACCATTCGGTGAAAATGGAAAATTACGTAGAAACCACGGGGATGGGGTGCAAAGGGAGTCAATAGGAATCAGAAGTGTGTTTTTGAACATATTGCATAGAAAATGTCCATTAGGTATTCAAGGGTAGGTGTCATTTGTTTAATTTAAGGTTTGAATCTGCAGATGACTGGTGAGATCACAGTGTGAGAACAGAAAATGTATCAATATATGCATGGCATAGAAATCCCATAAAGTCAATAGTGATGTGAGTGTTCCTTAAGTAGATGAGGGTCTGACGCTGAAATCTAGTCTCCCCAGGTGTGGTAAAGAAAGAGGAACCTTAAAGGGTACTGAGAGAGGCCAATGAAATAGGAGGAAACAGAGAGAGAATAGCTACCTCTATGCTAACTGGAGCAAGTACTTCAAGGAGAAAGTGAGGAACAGGGTCAAATGATTCTGATAAAATCAGAACAAATAAGGTGACTGGCAGCCTGTTAGAAAACACGTTCACATATCAATGTGCCCTACCCATTCCCCCATCAAAAGACTTTTCTTTTTTTCTTTTCTTTTTTGTTTATTTTTTTTTATTCTTTATTTTTAAAGTTTTACAGAGTTTTGTTGTTCACAGACATGTATGTTCCCAGATCAGTCATATGCATATCCATGGTCCCCACCCCTCCAGTTCGCCCCATCCCACCCCTCCGGACCATTGCCCCAAGCCATTGTAAGCCCTCCTATTCCCTTAGCACAATGATACTAGCTATCTTTTCCACACATAACAGTATAGGTTCCCATGTTACTCCCTCCATTCTTCCCCCCTCCCTATTTCTTCCCCACAATGTCCCTATGTCTATGCTCTGTCTGTTTTTCCATGTGTTCACTGTGTGTGTTATCAAGACTATCCTACTAGATTCCATATATGTGTGTTAGTATACTGTATTTGTCTTTCTCTTTTTGACTTACTTCACTTTTTATGATAGGTTCTAGAGCCAGCCACTTCATTAGGACTGAGTCTTCTGCATTTCTTTTAACAGCTGAGTAGTATTCCATTGTATATATGTACCAGAGCTTCTGGATTCATTCATTCGTCGATGGACATCTAGGTTGCTTCCATGTTCTGGCTATTGTATAGAGAGCTGCAATGAACACTGGGATACAGGCGCTTCTTTCAGTTTTGATTTCATCAGGATATAAGCCTAATAGTGGGATTACTGGGTCCCAAAAGACTTTTATACCTTTATGGAATGCATTTCCCAAATTCATTTGCCCAAGCCACAGTTTTTGTTGTTGTTAGTATCAGTTACCATGGCACAAGTGGTAAAGAGCCCACCTACCAATTCAGGAGACTCAGGTTCAAACCCTGGGTTACAAAGATTCCCTGGGGGAAAGAATGGCAGCCCACTCCAGTATTCTTGCCTGGAGAGTCCTCTGGACAGAGGAGCCTGGCGGGTTACAGTCCACATGGTCACAAAGCGTCAGACACAACTGAAGTGACTCAGCACCCACCACACCTAGCATGCTCAGTTCATTGAAGGAACTGATCACCTGTGACTCCCATTCCCAACTCTCTCTAGGCTTCTTCTTAAGAGAGATCCATGAAAATTGTAAAGAAGGGCAAGATGGCATGCATCCTTGTAAGTGTGGGTAGCCTTTTGGTCTGATGTCAATTTAACAAGGCCCTGTTCCTTGGGTACGAGGAGACCTCACATATGAAAATAAAGCCACAAGCAAAATCCAAACCACAGCCTTCAGAGGTTTTCTTGTTACAAGCCAGGTCTGAACGTTGACAGTGCTATGCCAGAGGACCTGATACAGTGTGGGCAGGACCTTGCCTGGCCTCAGCACCACCCTCCCTTCTCCGAGGCCCGCATTCCAGCGTTACTTAAAGAGAAGTGTCAGAAAAGATTTTTCTTTTCCAGATCATTGGCAAATGTTTGCTCAGATCTATTTTGGGGGCATTAGCTCAACACTGCTGTCTTTTCTTCCCAAAGAATTAGAAGAGCATTTCAAAACTGCATTTATTTTCCCTCGCTCTGTCTCTCTCCTTCCCTCAGTTCTCCCTGTTTTCTTTCCTTGCCTCTCTTTCTGTCCTTCTTTCTTCCTTGACCTACTTGAGTTTGGTGGGGGTTTTATCTGTCATGGCATGGAAAGGCTGTTGTGCCCAGGACTTGTTCCACTGCATTGCTGACCCTTGGCTCTCTTAGCATTCATTTACATTGCAAACCAGAGCAGCTCCAAAGGATATAGAAACTTCCACCAACCTACTCAGTACAAAACTTGTGCTTACTGGTCACATCCTATATAATAAGCAGGATCATTGTTCAATAAAAAAGGCAGGAGAGATGGGTAGCTACTGAAAGTAGGAGACACCTACTTTCCTTGCTGATAGCTGTCAAAACATTCGTGCTGAATCCTTACAACTGCTTTGTAAGGGAAGCATCATTGTCCCCATTTTATAATTCAGGACACTAAGCATGTTGAAGTGAAGGGACTTGCCCACAATCAATCAGAAGTGGTCCTTCAGTCCAGATCTGCCTCTCTCTGTGGTCCAAGATGTGCACTTGAACTGACTCAATAAGGCACAGACAGAGAGAGAGAGAGAGAGAGAGAGGAAAACAATGATTATCTTCCATGAGAAAGGATAATGTAAGAAAGGTAATTTATTTAAAAACACAAATTAAGATACGATGCAGTAGCCCTACCTTGTTGGTAAAAATCAATTTTAAGCACATCCCTGTCCTTTGTTTGTTTTTACATGATTCCTGTCTACTAGACACTGGGTTGGATACTTTACTTGATCCCTGAAAGTCAAAACAACCTTTTGGGTAAAAAGAAAATGTATCCTAGTTTCCTTTCTCCTTTCCTTTCTCCTCTTTGTTAAAATTCCCCTCTAATATACTTCTCAGTTCACAGAATATTTTATATGCTGGCCATAGACACACATACCCTAGAAGAGTTATCAGCATGTACTTCCAAGTTCTTTGTCCCAGATTAGAAAAAAGTTTTTGTTTTTCCCATTAGATATCTTAAAACACATATATCCTGAGAATGGCACAAAAAGAACCCATCTCATCAGCTTAAAACATCTCCATTTTTTTCTTCCTATTTCTGAGCCAGAAGTTCTCCCTAATTTGGCATCACGAAATGGACAGGAATGCAGGAGGAAGCTTTTATTTCCCCTAGAAAATATGATCTACTCCTGTTTTGAATCACCTTCAGAAAACCAGTTATTTGGTCCTACACAGTCGTGTTTCAACTACAAAATCTAGGGACATTGACATCTTGGTGACCTGCAGTAAATGTTAGATTCTTTCAGCTGCCTTGTTTCTCGGCAGCCTTAGTACTAGGACAGCCATATTTTAATAAGCAGGATCATTGTTCAATAAAAAAGGCAGGAGAGATGGGTAGCTACTGAAAGTAGGAGACACCTACTTTCCTTGCTGATAGCTGTCAAAACATTCGTGCTGAATCCTTACAACTGCTTTGTAAGGGAAGCATCATTGTCCCCATTTTATAATTCAGGACACTAAGCATGTTGAAGTGAAGGGACTTGCCCACAATCAATCAGAAGTGGTCCTTCAGTCCAGATCTGCCTCTCTCTGTGGTCCAAGATGTGCACTTGAACTGACTCAATAAGGCACAGACAGAGAGAGAGAGAGAGAGAGAGAGGAAAACAATGATTATCTTCCATGAGAAAGGATAATGTAAGAAAGGTAATTTATTTAAAAACACAAATTAAGATACGATGCAGTAGCCCTACCTTGTTGGTAAAAATCAATTTTAAGCACATCCCTGTCCTTTGTTTGTTTTTACATGATTCCTGTCTACTAGACACTGGGTTGGATACTTTACTTGATCCCTGAAAGTCAAAACAACCTTTTGGGTAAAAAGAAAATGTATCCTAGTTTCCTTTCTCCTTTCCTTTCTCCTCTTTGTTAAAATTCCCCTCTAATATACTTCTCAGTTCACAGAATATTTTATATGCTGGCCATAGACACACATACCCTAGAAGAGTTATCAGCATGTACTTCCAAGTTCTTTGTCCCAGATTAGAAAAAAGTTTTTGTTTTTCCCATTAGATATCTTAAAACACATATATCCTGAGAATGGCACAAAAAGAACCCATCTCATCAGCTTAAAACATCTCCATTTTTTTCTTCCTATTTCTGAGCCAGAAGTTCTCCCTAATTTGGCATCACGAAATGGACAGGAATGCAGGAGGAAGCTTTTATTTCCCCTAGAAAATATGATCTACTCCTGTTTTGAATCACCTTCAGAAAACCAGTTATTTGGTCCTACACAGTCGTGTTTCAACTACAAAATCTAGGGACATTGACATCTTGGTGACCTGCAGTAAATGTTAGATTCTTTCAGCTGCCTTGTTTCTCGGCAGCCTTAGTACTAGGACAGCCATATTTTAATCCAAGGCATCTGGCCACAGTTCCTTCCAGGAGCCCTCTTCAACCTACCCAGAGAAGGATGGAGGTGATCACTTTTTGCCCACCCCATCTCATGAAGGACTATGCCCTTAGTGAGTGTATGATAGATACCCTGGTCTTTCATGCATTCCCTCCTGGCTTCAGAAATGAGGCATAGGGATCAGATATCACTGTGGAGTGATTCTGAAATGGCAAAATAATCATATATATATAAAGTTCTTTCTGGTAAATTATGTATAGTATAACCATTTATCAAGACATCTATTACGCATAAAGCTAGAGAAGAATGAAAGTCATGGGTTTACTCCTTCAGGAGTCCAACTAATCCTTCTTTAATGGCTGGTACAAAGGTTTGTTCCTCTCCCATCAGTTTTGAGCTCTGAAGGGCATGTACGTGTTCCACTGAATTATACCGGATATATCAAATTAATTCTATTAAGCAGCTTATCCTCTAAATCTTTAACCAGGCCCTGATACATATGCATTCACTGGTGTAAATGACTTCAAGTACTTTCATAGCCTGCTCCTTGGAGCTGTAGCTACATTGAAAGGTGATCCAGGCTGTGACCTTACTGCATTCCTCAATGTTAAATAATCGGCTAAATGGTTACAGCCCGTTTTCAAAACGGGGTACTGCATTCTCTTTTTACCCACCTCCCACCCCATTGCTAGCTTGGAATTTGCCTTCAGACCAATTGCAGAACCCATGAACTGGAATGGGTGAAAACAAGAGCTGTGAGCAACAAGGTCGCCATTGAAGACAGAATGTAAAGGAAGTCCAGGAGTGCTGTTTCTAAACCCTGCCCTTGATCTTGTTTTCCCCTAGCCCCTAGTCATCTACTAGACGTATGCCCACCTTCACTCTGTTTTCTAGGAAGCTTTTCCTACTCACCCACCCAGCCCAGCTCTGTTTAAGTGTCCCTTTGTTTTCTTAGAGTATCTGGTACTTCGCACTATTGAAAATCATCACAACAATAATAGTGGTAGCTAACATTGAGCCTTTGGGCTCCAATGGTACAGAATATGCCTGCGATGCGGGAGACTTGAGCTTGATCCCTGGGTTGGGAAGATCCTCTGTAGAAAGGGAAGGGCTATCCACTCCAGCGTTCTTGCTTGGAGAATTCCATGGATGGAGGAGTCTGGCAGGCTACAGTTCAGGGGTTGCAAAGAAACGTAGCTGAATAGCACTTTCACTTTTCACTTCAACATTGACTCTTTACTATGTGCCAGATACTTTCCTAAGTGCTTTATAAATGTTGATTTAATCCTTGTTACAACCCTATGAAGCACATATCAGTCTTATCCCAGCTTATCTGTGGAACAACTGATACACAGAGTGATTCACACAAAGCTGGTGGGAGGCAGAGCTCAGACTAGACCCAGGCAGGTGGTCTAATGCAAGTATAACAACTAACACTGTTGAGTGCTAGCTAGTCATGTGTGTATAACACAGCACCTGATGTGAAGAGATGACTCTTGGAAAAGACCCTGTTGCTGAGAACCATGTGCATGTAGTAAGTTGTGTATATGCTGTATTCCATTTCACTCTTCAAGTAGTCGTGTGCAGTAGGGGTAGCATAGCAACCCCACTTTACGGATGCAAAAGCGCAATGATTTGAGTCCATACCATTCATGTACATTCCAAGATTTGAATATAGGATCTCTCTTCCTAAAGCCCAAACTTTCCGACTGACTTAATAGACAGGTTTTATAATTGCTTACTTATTTCCATGAGCTTTCCTCGTGTTCAAACTCAATAATAGTTCATTTTTCTGTGTTTACCTCTCTTCAACACAGTACCTATGATGTGCCTTTTTCTATAAATGTTTCCTAGGCTCACCTGACTTGAATGTATTTTGAGACTTGCTCTGTCAGTTTGCGTCATCAGGGGATAGAGACCTTAACAGGACAGAGACTGTATGTCTTAGCTTTGTCCATGTGTCTGTCTGTTCTGCCTTTCTGAAAGTCGGTAAACCTGTAGACATCTCTTTTCCATCCTTTCTCTTGGAAGCTCACAAGTTCCATGTAGTGAACTCTTACATTATAGGACAGTGCTGTTGTCATGTGGCACAGAGACGCCCACCCACCCATCCAGTACTCACGGTGGCTCATTGTATGCTGTGTCACAACGGTCTCAAGCAGTCCAAGGGATTTATAGGTTATCAGAGTAGAGTCAGAAAAACTGTAGAGTCAGAAAGTTCTATATTTGACTCTATTTTGGGGTATCTTACTCTAGATTTATGACGTAACCTTGCTATGCTCTCATTGCTTATACAAAAAATGAGGAATTGTACTTACCATAAAAATATTCTGTGATGATTAAATGAGCTTATTCATTAAGTACATGCCACAGAGCCAGGCACTTTGTAAGTACTGAGTAAGAGGCAGCAACTATAATGATTATGCCAGAACATCTTTATTTTTTTTTTGTCCTCACCTCCTGGCCATTTTCTTCACTCATTTATGCCCGGATGCATTCAGTGTGTTGTATTTCCAGAACATTTTATCAGTATTAATAAAAGGCAAGAAACTTTCACTAATAACCTTGTATTTATGGAGCACTTGCTGTGTGCTAGGCACCGTGCTGAGTACTTTAGCACAGTTATTCCTCACCACACCCTGTGAGGTAGGCAGTTTCCCCCGTTTTAGAGAAGAGGAAATAAGGGCTTTTGGAGGTTAAGCGGCTTGCCCAAGGTCAAGCATTCAGTAAGTAGCAGGAACGGGATCCTAACCGAGGCAGCCTTAAACTCTACAGCCCGATCTCATAACCAACCTGGCATGCTAAAATTTCCTCCACGTAATCCTGAGTTAGGTCTCTTGTTTTTAAAATGGGCAACAAGGAAGAGCAAACACTTGGAAGGTCAAATTTACCCAGCTGTAGGCAACATTTGGAACTTGGCTTGACAGTGTGGAAATCTGTTTACAGGCTTTTATGAGTAGCATTGCTGAGTCCCTTCACTAGCTGTCTTCGGTGTGTTCCATACAAATGATCGTCAGTGAACTTTTGGGTTCTGAGAAGCTGCTGGTTGCTTTGCATAACTGCCTTCACCCTCTTCGGGCACAGATTTCAAATATTCTTAAATCTGACACAGTCATATAGTGAACTCTTACATTATAGGACAGTGCTGTTGTCATGTGGCACAGAGACGCCCACCCACCCATCCAGTACTCACGGTGGCTCATTGTATGCTGTGTCACAACGGTCTCAAGCAGTCCAAGGGATTTATAGGTTATCAGAGTAGAGTCAGAAAAACTGTAGAGTCAGAAAGTTCTATATTTGACTCTATTTTGGGGTATCTTACTCTAGATTTATGACGTAACCTTGCTATGCTCTCATTGCTTATACAAAAAATGAGGAATTGTACTTACCATAAAAATATTCTGTGATGATTAAATGAGCTTATTCATTAAGTACATGCCACAGAGCCAGGCACTTTGTAAGTACTGAGTAAGAGGCAGCAACTATAATGATTATGCCAGAACATCTTTATTTTTTTTTTGTCCTCACCTCCTGGCCATTTTCTTCACTCATTTATGCCCGGATGCATTCAGTGTGTTGTATTTCCAGAACATTTTATCAGTATTAATAAAAGGCAAGAAACTTTCACTAATAACCTTGTATTTATGGAGCACTTGCTGTGTGCTAGGCACCGTGCTGAGTACTTTAGCACAGTTATTCCTCACCACACCCTGTGAGGTAGGCAGTTTCCCCCGTTTTAGAGAAGAGGAAATAAGGGCTTTTGGAGGTTAAGCGGCTTGCCCAAGGTCAAGCATTCAGTAAGTAGCAGGAACGGGATCCTAACCGAGGCAGCCTTAAACTCTACAGCCCGATCTCATAACCAACCTGGCATGCTAAAATTTCCTCCACGTAATCCTGAGTTAGGTCTCTTGTTTTTAAAATGGGCAACAAGGAAGAGCAAACACTTGGAAGGTCAAATTTACCCAGCTGTAGGCAACATTTGGAACTTGGCTTGACAGTGTGGAAATCTGTTTACAGGCTTTTATGAGTAGCATTGCTGAGTCCCTTCACTAGCTGTCTTCGGTGTGTTCCATACAAATGATCGTCAGTGAACTTTTGGGTTCTGAGAAGCTGCTGGTTGCTTTGCATAACTGCCTTCACCCTCTTCGGGCACAGATTTCAAATATTCTTAAATCTGACACAGGTAAAACTTACTGGCCATTGATTGGACTCTCAATACAGTGTGCTCAAATTTGCCTTCTATTGTATTTTACTGCACTCCATGGTGATGTTGGTAAGCTCTCTTTGAAGTGTTATTGATTATGTAATTAAATGATCGCTCAATCTATGTCAGTAGTCCAATGGGCGTGAAGCTCTTGCTGCCTCATTCTTGCCTATTTGATTGTTAATTCCAAATAGATGCCCTTCTCAGACTGTTGGTCATCACATTTAACATGGCTGCAGGATATGAAAGGCTAACTTCATGATGGGTTGGAGCCTACATTACAGAGAGCACATGCCAGCATGCATCTTCTCATGTTTCTCCAACTTCCAGGAAAGCAGTATTCTGACTTTTAATAGTTCCATGTTCAAAAGGCAGTCCAACTGGAACAAGAAACACACATTCCAAAGCGGATCCTGCAACTTCTCAAAGGCATTGGTATGTGCTGTACATGGCAAAATGGCTCAGCGTGAGGTCAACGGAGTTCATTAGCAAGCTGGAGTTTGAAAGATGGGGAATGTACATTGTTCTCCCATTAAGTAGATGAGCTGTATGCTACTGGGCCACATTTAGGAGATGACATGAGGAGTCAACATTGATGACCCACCATTTAGAGTGACATCAGAGGCTTTTATACATGAGGTGTAGCAGAGTAGAAAAAGAAGACAACAGAAGGCTAAGATTCAGGACACTGGAAGGGTGGTCTTCCATAATTCCTGGTGTACCTTCAGCAAATCCTACCTCCTCTCTGGGACTCAACTGTATCATCTATCAATTCAGAAAGTAAATTCTGAGATTCTCTACTGTAGGAACAAGTTTCTTGTTCTGTGTAAAGCCTACAGGAGAAGGTATGCACCAGTCAGTCAGTTCTCAAGGTGCAAAGTCTGTAATAAGTAGGTGTGAGGGAGAAAGAAATGACTTTCAGCTCAGCTTTCAAGGAGAAATTGAACTGCACAGGTAAAACTTTAACTTGGCCATTGCCATACAAATGATCGTCAGTGAACTTTTGGGTTCTGAGAAGCTGCTGGTTGCTTTGCATAACTGCCTTCACCCTCTTCGGGCACAGATTTCAAATATTCTTAAATCTGACACAGGTAAAACTTACTGGCCATTGATTGGACTCTCAATACAGTGTGCTCAAATTTGCCTTCTATTGTATTTTACTGCACTCCATGGTGATGTTGGTAAGCTCTCTTTGAAGTGTTATTGATTATGTAATTAAATGATCGCTCAATCTATGTCAGTAGTCCAATGGGCGTGAAGCTCTTGCTGCCTCATTCTTGCCTATTTGATTGTTAATTCCAAATAGATGCCCTTCTCAGACTGTTGGTCATCACATTTAACATGGCTGCAGGATATGAAAGGCTAACTTCATGATGGGTTGGAGCCTACATTACAGAGAGCACATGCCAGCATGCATCTTCTCATGTTTCTCCAACTTCCAGGAAAGCAGTATTCTGACTTTTAATAGTTCCATGTTCAAAAGGCAGTCCAACTGGAACAAGAAACACACATTCCAAAGCGGATCCTGCAACTTCTCAAAGGCATTGGTATGTGCTGTACATGGCAAAATGGCTCAGCGTGAGGTCAACGGAGTTCATTAGCAAGCTGGAGTTTGAAAGATGGGGAATGTACATTGTTCTCCCATTAAGTAGATGAGCTGTATGCTACTGGGCCACATTTAGGAGATGACATGAGGAGTCAACATTGATGACCCACCATTTAGAGTGACATCAGAGGCTTTTATACATGAGGTGTAGCAGAGTAGAAAAAGAAGACAACAGAAGGCTAAGATTCAGGACACTGGAAGGGTGGTCTTCCATAATTCCTGGTGTACCTTCAGCAAATCCTACCTCCTCTCTGGGACTCAACTGTATCATCTATCAATTCAGAAAGTAAATTCTGAGATTCTCTACTGTAGGAACAAGTTTCTTGTTCTGTGTAAAGCCTACAGGAGAAGGTATGCACCAGTCAGTCAGTTCTCAAGGTGCAAAGTCTGTAATAAGTAGGTGTGAGGGAGAAAGAAATGACTTTCAGCTCAGCTTTCAAGGAGAAAAACTCACCACTCACCCAAGGAGGCAGCCAATATTTCCAGAAGTCTGATGTTAACTGATCTCAAATCTGAACCCTTGTGAATTATAAGGACAATTTTCTAATCAATTCCTGGTGAAATTCAGAATGCTTGTTGAGATTTAGGGGCTAGTGAGAGAATAGAGCTGCAGAACTGCCAGAGACAATTTCTATTGCCATATTCTGGACACAAAACAAGTCTTAGTGATGATGATAATATTTAAAAAAAAAAATAAAAGATACTGACAAGGTTGCAGAGTAAAAGTAAGACTAATACAATCTGGATATAAGGAATGCATTCAAGCCCATTTCCAAATCAGTAATAGGCAGGCAGGATTTAATCCTCCATGTATTTTTAACATCTTAGAAAAAGCTGCCGCTTTTGATGTCCTATTTGTCTTTAAAGGAGGGAAACACGTGTAGCAGCAAATGGCAAAATAGGTTAGAGCATTCTGGTGTTAGTCCATCAACTAGAAGTTGGTGGTTTTCATTTATTACCGCTATTTAAGGATAAGCATTTAGGAAGCAGGACCCACCAAGTGTAGGGCTATCAGTGATTCTAAGAGTCCAGAATTCAGCAACCATCCTTATATCCATCTGGGGTTAAGTACCAACTATGTACCTGGAATTAGGGATGACCTTTTCACATGGAACCCTAAAGACTTGGGACTACATGGGAGCTATTTCTCTCCTTTTTGAGAGGAGGCAATAGATTCTGAGCAGTTATGAAATTAGAGTGTAGGCTTTAACGAGTAGATAGAAAGAAGACAACAGAAGGCTAAGATTCAGGACACTGGAAGGGTGGTCTTCCATAATTCCTGGTGTACCTTCAGCAAATCCTACCTCCTCTCTGGGACTCAACTGTATCATCTATCAATTCAGAAAGTAAATTCTGAGATTCTCTACTGTAGGAACAAGTTTCTTGTTCTGTGTAAAGCCTACAGGAGAAGGTATGCACCAGTCAGTCAGTTCTCAAGGTGCAAAGTCTGTAATAAGTAGGTGTGAGGGAGAAAGAAATGACTTTCAGCTCAGCTTTCAAGGAGAAAAACTCACCACTCACCCAAGGAGGCAGCCAATATTTCCAGAAGTCTGATGTTAACTGATCTCAAATCTGAACCCTTGTGAATTATAAGGACAATTTTCTAATCAATTCCTGGTGAAATTCAGAATGCTTGTTGAGATTTAGGGGCTAGTGAGAGAATAGAGCTGCAGAACTGCCAGAGACAATTTCTATTGCCATATTCTGGACACAAAACAAGTCTTAGTGATGATGATAATATTTAAAAAAAAAAATAAAAGATACTGACAAGGTTGCAGAGTAAAAGTAAGACTAATACAATCTGGATATAAGGAATGCATTCAAGCCCATTTCCAAATCAGTAATAGGCAGGCAGGATTTAATCCTCCATGTATTTTTAACATCTTAGAAAAAGCTGCCGCTTTTGATGTCCTATTTGTCTTTAAAGGAGGGAAACACGTGTAGCAGCAAATGGCAAAATAGGTTAGAGCATTCTGGTGTTAGTCCATCAACTAGAAGTTGGTGGTTTTCATTTATTACCGCTATTTAAGGATAAGCATTTAGGAAGCAGGACCCACCAAGTGTAGGGCTATCAGTGATTCTAAGAGTCCAGAATTCAGCAACCATCCTTATATCCATCTGGGGTTAAGTACCAACTATGTACCTGGAATTAGGGATGACCTTTTCACATGGAACCCTAAAGACTTGGGACTACATGGGAGCTATTTCTCTCCTTTTTGAGAGGAGGCAATAGATTCTGAGCAGTTATGAAATTTATCCAAGAGCCTGCAGTTGGTAGCTTTGAGATTTGAACTCGGTTCTGTCTGATTTTTAGAATGCATACTGATTCCGTGATTTTGTGTCAACGCTGTAGGATGTCTGTGACCTATTTTCTGTGACCATGAATTTGACCCCCTGTGCTATTATGAGGCATCTCCCATGAAGCTCACCCTTCAGCTACTCATAGTGCAGAAATAGAATCATTGGCCAGAAGACTGATAAAGACAGCAGTTGAGTGTGGGAAGTTTTGTTTATTTTTAAACTTGAAATGTAGTGTATAAATACTAGTATCTTTCAAGTTATAAAAGCAATGTATATCCATTGTTAAAATTTTGGAAAATCCATAAAGGCACAAAGACATGAAAATTATTCCTCATCCTCCGAATGTGAGAAAACCATGGCAGACATTCCTTTTTTTGAATTGCATGGTGGTCAAGTGCTCACATTCTGGAGCCAAACGGGCTTAGGTTCAAATCTCAGTTCAAGCAATTATTAGCTGATCTGCATATATGTATATGGGCTTCCCTGTATTATTCAGATGGGAAACAATCTGTGTGCAATGCAGGAGACCCAAGTTTGATCCTTTGGTCAGAGAGATCCCCTGGAGAAGGGAATAGCTATCCACTCTAGCATTCTTGCCTAGAGAATTCCACAGACAGGGGAGCCTGGGGGGCTACAATCCATGGAGTTATAAAGAGTTGGACATGATTGAGTGACTGACACTCACATACATATATGTGTGTGTGTGTGTGTGTGTGTGTGTGTGTGTGTGTGTGTATATAAACATATATAATTCATCTTTTTGTTTATTTCAAATTTTGTTTTAAAATATCTTATGAATTACATCACTTGAAATGAAATAGTCAGCACTTGTATTACATTGACCCTGTGTCAAGTACCGTTCTAAAGCTTTACAGAACATTTTAACCTTCAGAAAAAAAACATTGAGGTTGTCCCCATTTTATGGGAACTGATGAAGAAACAGACAAGTAGAGGTAAACGATTTCCAAAATCATGTAGCAAGGAAGTATTGGAGCTGGAATTCAAGCCCAGGAGTCTCACTCCACAGCCTATGTTCTTAACCATTTAATGATACTACTTCTGGCATTATTTAATATTATTATGGTTTCCTTCATAATTTTTATTTTACAAAATTGGAAACATACGAGCATATTGTTTTGTTATCTGCTTTCTTCATTTAACAATATGCCTTGAACTTGCTTCCAAGTCATTAAATACTTTTAGGGAACACACTTTTTTGATGTCTGCATGGTATTCAATTGAATGTCTGAAATGTAATTAACTTAGCCAAATCTCTATTGTCAGGCATTCCAGATGTTTCTAATTTTTCACTGTAATAAACAATGCTGAGATGAACATCATTGTACATGCATTCTCTAGTTATTTCCTTTGGATAAATTCCTAGAAATAGAATTGCACAGTCAAAAGAGGATGACGCGTTTTATGTGGATATTGGTGTTTTTTGTTTGATTTTTTGAGAAATTGCAAATCTCTCTGTAACCGCACCACATCAGGCATACTCCTGTAAACGGGAACTATTAAAAGTCACAAAACTAGTCAGGACACACACATTACACATAACTCAATATTTATTGTATATAAAATTCAGATGGGAAACAATCTGTGTGCAATGCAGGAGACCCAAGTTTGATCCTTTGGTCAGAGAGATCCCCTGGAGAAGGGAATAGCTATCCACTCTAGCATTCTTGCCTAGAGAATTCCACAGACAGGGGAGCCTGGGGGGCTACAATCCATGGAGTTATAAAGAGTTGGACATGATTGAGTGACTGACACTCACATACATATATGTGTGTGTGTGTGTGTGTGTGTGTGTGTGTGTGTGTGTGTATATAAACATATATAATTCATCTTTTTGTTTATTTCAAATTTTGTTTTAAAATATCTTATGAATTACATCACTTGAAATGAAATAGTCAGCACTTGTATTACATTGACCCTGTGTCAAGTACCGTTCTAAAGCTTTACAGAACATTTTAACCTTCAGAAAAAAAACATTGAGGTTGTCCCCATTTTATGGGAACTGATGAAGAAACAGACAAGTAGAGGTAAACGATTTCCAAAATCATGTAGCAAGGAAGTATTGGAGCTGGAATTCAAGCCCAGGAGTCTCACTCCACAGCCTATGTTCTTAACCATTTAATGATACTACTTCTGGCATTATTTAATATTATTATGGTTTCCTTCATAATTTTTATTTTACAAAATTGGAAACATACGAGCATATTGTTTTGTTATCTGCTTTCTTCATTTAACAATATGCCTTGAACTTGCTTCCAAGTCATTAAATACTTTTAGGGAACACACTTTTTTGATGTCTGCATGGTATTCAATTGAATGTCTGAAATGTAATTAACTTAGCCAAATCTCTATTGTCAGGCATTCCAGATGTTTCTAATTTTTCACTGTAATAAACAATGCTGAGATGAACATCATTGTACATGCATTCTCTAGTTATTTCCTTTGGATAAATTCCTAGAAATAGAATTGCACAGTCAAAAGAGGATGACGCGTTTTATGTGGATATTGGTGTTTTTTGTTTGATTTTTTGAGAAATTGCAAATCTCTCTGTAACCGCACCACATCAGGCATACTCCTGTAAACGGGAACTATTAAAAGTCACAAAACTAGTCAGGACACACACATTACACATAACTCAATATTTATTGTATATAAAACCAGTGGTTCATCAGAGCAGAATTCTTGCTAATTCATGGTTGCAAAATGCAATAGCCCACTTAACCCCATAAACGGGGACAACCCTACTCCAGATTCTGAAGACAATCATGTTCAGAGAGTGGTGAAAGGAACAGCAAATTATTGAGCAACTAGTACATGTCTGCACTGAACTCAGTCCCGTAGTGACCCTGCCTTGGGCAATGGGACATACACTTTACAGATAGGAAACTCAAAGGGTCTCTGACTCATCCAGGGTTGTAGAGATAGTGAAAGGCCATTAGCATGAAGCCCTGGCCCTCCTGTCTTCACTTTGCCTCTTCGCTATGCCAACACACTACCCCAAAAGTTAAAGGATTCTGTCTCTGGACTTGTCAGGGGAAATGCTCTTGGCTTCCTGAAACTAGACTTCAGTTTTGGTCTTAGGTCTCTAATTCATTTGTTAATTTCAACTGAGATTGCCTAAGTTCAAACCTCACTGTAAGGGTCTTTCCAAATCGTCAATCTTTCTCTCTCTTCTTCTTCCCTTTCTCCCTCTCTCTTTCCCCAATCCTTCTCTCTCTTCTAAAGGACAATGACTGTATTGATTTAAAAAATAAAAAAGACCTCTAAAAGGGCAGTGACTATTCTGCTAACAACAACAAAAAAGGATGACAGATGGCATAAAACAAACCAGAGATGAGGGTAGGAGTGAGGAAAGGGGCCGAGAATCCCCTGAGATAAACTTGGCATTGTTGCTGTGAAACTGGCAGGGAGACATAAAAGTAGAACAAGAGAAAGGCTTTCAAGGAGGTTGACATGGAGAAGGGAGGGGGCTCCCTTAAAGACCCTGGAGTGCGAGATGTTTCTAATTTCACTGTAATTGCAAAACATTGTCAATTCTCTAGTTATTTCCTTTGGATAAATTCCTAGAAATAGAATTGCACAGTCAAAAGAGGATGACGCGTTTTATGTGGATATTGGTGTTTTTTGTTTGATTTTTTGAGAAATTGCAAATCTCTCTGTAACCGCACCACATCAGGCATACTCCTGTAAACGGGAACTATTAAAAGTCACAAAACTAGTCAGGACACACACATTACACATAACTCAATATTTATTGTATATAAAACCAGTGGTTCATCAGAGCAGAATTCTTGCTAATTCATGGTTGCAAAATGCAATAGCCCACTTAACCCCATAAACGGGGACAACCCTACTCCAGATTCTGAAGACAATCATGTTCAGAGAGTGGTGAAAGGAACAGCAAATTATTGAGCAACTAGTACATGTCTGCACTGAACTCAGTCCCGTAGTGACCCTGCCTTGGGCAATGGGACATACACTTTACAGATAGGAAACTCAAAGGGTCTCTGACTCATCCAGGGTTGTAGAGATAGTGAAAGGCCATTAGCATGAAGCCCTGGCCCTCCTGTCTTCACTTTGCCTCTTCGCTATGCCAACACACTACCCCAAAAGTTAAAGGATTCTGTCTCTGGACTTGTCAGGGGAAATGCTCTTGGCTTCCTGAAACTAGACTTCAGTTTTGGTCTTAGGTCTCTAATTCATTTGTTAATTTCAACTGAGATTGCCTAAGTTCAAACCTCACTGTAAGGGTCTTTCCAAATCGTCAATCTTTCTCTCTTCTTCTTCCCTTTCTCCCTCTCTCTTTCCCCAATCCTTCTCTCTCTTCTAAAGGACAATGACTGTATTGATTTAAAAAATAAAAAAGACCTCTAAAAGGGCAGTGACTATTCTGCTAACAACAACAAAAAAGGATGACAGATGGCATAAAACAAACCAGAGATGAGGGTAGGAGTGAGGAAAGGGGCCGAGAATCCCCTGAGATAAACTTGGCATTGTTGCTGTGAAACTGGCAGGGAGACATAAAAGTAGAACAAGAGAAAGGCTTTCAAGGAGGTTGACATGGAGAAGGGAGGGGGCTCCCTTAAAGACCCTGGAGTGCGTGGAAGATGGGTTAGGACCACAGTGGAGCTGTTCCTTGTGGAGCCTGGGCCAGGAGTCCTCACTTGGTGGCAAAGTTGGGTGTATACAGGGTGACCACATCATCCTTGTTTGCAGGGAGTTCTCCAGTTGTAGCACTAAGAGAAAAAAAAAAAAATGGAACCTGGTGTTTGGAGATTTTATTTACAAGCTGACAGTACATCGTCTGTTCTTTTATTCTCTAATCTGTTCACTAATTGGCTATCTATTTAGTATCTACTATTTGGCAGAAATTATTTCAGATGCCAGAAATACAGCAGTGAAGGTAAAGTTCTTGACATTAGGGGTCTAACAAACAACAAACAAATGCGTACGTAAAGGAGTTCACCTCAGCTAGAAACAAATACAGCACAAAAAGGCAGAGTACTGTGACAGCACGGGGCAGAGGAGTCAGCATGGACTGGGTTGTCAGAGGAGGTTCTTCTGAAGAAACGTCGTGTGAGATGCAACCAGAAAGATGAGAAGAATTGGCTGTGCTAAGAAAGATGTAGGCATGGAAATAGCAGGAGTAAGACAATAGCAGCCTTGGAAGGCCAGGGGCATAGAAACAAAACATGTTAAGACTGGACGCTGGGAAACGAAAAGGAGAAGAGACAGGGATGAAGTTGGACCAGATAGAATACAGCTTTGCAGAATGGAAAGTTATTAGAAGTTTATCAGTAAAAGAGTGATGTCATGCAGATGAGAGCTTTCTATACCCACAGACACAGCATCCTATCCATCCTCATAGGTCACCATTCCGTGTCCTATATTATAACACTCCAGTTTTATAACTGTGGAAAGTCATTTAGCATCCTTACTGTGCACCAGGCATACCGTGGTGAAGAAAACACAGTTCTTATCTCCACGGACCCTTTTCTCTCTGATATTTGAGTTCCTGACCCAAAATAATTCTCAGCTTGTAAAGATTATATGTGTCCAGCCCTATGCAACGCTATGGACTGCATCCCGCCAGGCTTCTCTGCCCATGGAATTCTGGAATTCTCCAGGTAAGAATACTGGGATGTATTGTCATTCCTTTGTCCAGGGGATCTTCCTAACGTGGAGATCAAATCCAGGTCTCCTGCCTTTCAGGAAGATTCTTTACTGTCTGAATCACCAGGGAAGCCCCTCAAATAGGATGACCAGAGAGAAAAAGCGACTGCAATGCCTGGTAACAGAAAAAGCCCAGTCAATGCTGAGCACTTTCCCTGCCCATTATGCCTCCATCCAGGAGGCCAGCTCAAGGTCTTTGTCTACATTTAACATTGGTGGAAATTTTATAATTGTAGTTATCTACCTGGTGTTTGGAGATTTTATTTACAAGCTGACAGTACATCGTCTGTTCTTTTATTCTCTAATCTGTTCACTAATTGGCTATCTATTTAGTATCTACTATTTGGCAGAAATTATTTCAGATGCCAGAAATACAGCAGTGAAGGTAAAGTTCTTGACATTAGGGGTCTAACAAACAACAAACAAATGCGTACGTAAAGGAGTTCACCTCAGCTAGAAACAAATACAGCACAAAAAGGCAGAGTACTGTGACAGCACGGGGCAGAGGAGTCAGCATGGACTGGGTTGTCAGAGGAGGTTCTTCTGAAGAAACGTCGTGTGAGATGCAACCAGAAAGATGAGAAGAATTGGCTGTGCTAAGAAAGATGTAGGCATGGAAATAGCAGGAGTAAGACAATAGCAGCCTTGGAAGGCCAGGGGCATAGAAACAAAACATGTTAAGACTGGACGCTGGGAAACGAAAAGGAGAAGAGACAGGGATGAAGTTGGACCAGATAGAATACAGCTTTGCAGAATGGAAAGTTATTAGAAGTTTATCAGTAAAAGAGTGATGTCATGCAGATGAGAGCTTTCTATACCCACAGACACAGCATCCTATCCATCCTCATAGGTCACCATTCCGTGTCCTATATTATAACACTCCAGTTTTATAACTGTGGAAAGTCATTTAGCATCCTTACTGTGCACCAGGCATACCGTGGTGAAGAAAACACAGTTCTTATCTCCACGGACCCTTTTCTCTCTGATATTTGAGTTCCTGACCCAAAATAATTCTCAGCTTGTAAAGATTATATGTGTCCAGCCCTATGCAACGCTATGGACTGCATCCCGCCAGGCTTCTCTGCCCATGGAATTCTGGAATTCTCCAGGTAAGAATACTGGGATGTATTGTCATTCCTTTGTCCAGGGGATCTTCCTAACGTGGAGATCAAATCCAGGTCTCCTGCCTTTCAGGAAGATTCTTTACTGTCTGAATCACCAGGGAAGCCCCTCAAATAGGATGACCAGAGAGAAAAAGCGACTGCAATGCCTGGTAACAGAAAAAGCCCAGTCAATGCTGAGCACTTTCCCTGCCCATTATGCCTCCATCCAGGAGGCCAGCTCAAGGTCTTTGTCTACATTTAACTACTGCTATCTTATTTCATCCCAGTTAAAATTTTCAAGAATATACTCTCTACCATGGGAGATGGGATCATCCACATATTGGTATTCTCATTGCTCCCTTAGACTTTCAAGGGCTACTGATCCATTCCAAACCCCTATCATGATAACCTTAATTCCTCTTTCTAAAGAATTGATGACCAAGTTAGAAAAACGGGATGACCAAAGGTCAGCATGTCACCTGATGTCCCTGAGCTGATGCCCCAAAGCAGTGGAGCCACAGGCATGTTCAGAGTGGAAGGTTGTGACCGATGCCAGTTGGAGAATCTTTTTGGCTATTAAATTTTATGTAGGATCTACTCATTTCACTCACTGGAGGCAGCATTATGCAGGGTCATGCAGTATACACTAGTCAGGAATGGTTACTTATTACCCACTCAGTCACTGGACAGGGGCACGTCATTGCCAAAGGAAGTCATCTGAAGGCCTTCCCTGCACCTACTTTCCCATGCTCAGAAATTCTTAGAAAAGTGAATGATTGCTGGTGGGTTTCAGAATTTCTTTGACTTGAGCAAACCCCAAAGGCATTTGGAAGTCTCTTCAGCCATGCAGGTTCCCAGATGTGAAAGGCTAGCGTCGTCCAGCCGTCCCTTTCAACCCCTACTCTGCTGCCAGATGTTGCATGCCAGGAAGTGGTTCACAAAAATGATATGAACTAGAATTTTGTCCTCAAGTCATTTATATTCCAGAGAGCATGGCTTCCCACCAGCTTCAGGCGAAAGCTTAAACTCCCAGCAAACCCCAGGAGGCCCTTGGCAGGCTGCCCATGCTCCACCTTCACACGTCCTCTGCCCAAATAAAGGAGTTCTCTTTCCCTGGACGCTTCTCATACTTTACAGTCACTGCAGCCATACCCACTTTTAAATTCGTCCCAGATGACTTCCCAAGAACAATGTGATGCAATGAAAAGAACACAAATATCAAAGCCAGGTTCCGCAACTCACTTGCTGTGTGTTCTTCTGCAGGTCAGTTTTCCTCTCTGAGCCTCCATCTCCCTAGCTGTGAAACGATGGTTAGTTCTATAGCATTTGTGCTTCTCCTTCCATCGCTGATAAATTCCAGGATTCTAGAGCTAAGCCTAGAATGGACTAAACATCTCAAGAAATGTTACAGCCTGACTTTTCAGATCAAGAAAAAAGTAGCATCTTTCTTCATGACTGTCTGCTCGGAGCGGTGAAGATGAGGTCGGCAGAGCTAGTTCAGCACACACTGCCTGCTCTTCACCTGCTTCTGTTGCCTAGAGGCCTCTAATGACACTGATGGAGGGCCCACTTAATGTCATTCATCAGCTCTCACATCTTTACACCACTCCTGAGAAGTGTGGGTTATTACTCCCATGCTGCATGTGGGTTATATGGGGGCTTAGGCAGGATCCTTGACTGAGGTTGTACAGAATCCTTGACTGGGGCAGGGAGACTGGATGCAGAGCAGAGCTCAGCCTCCTCCTGGGCCAGCTCAAAGCCTCCCCTAGCCAGCCCATGTCCTGTCTCTGATCCTTACGTCTGGATCTCCAGGCCGAAGCAGCTGCACTGGGAGGGGAGCCTTTGAGACGGAGCGCTGTGCCAGCACACATGTATACTGACTGCCTGCCCCTCCAAGGCGGGCAGAGGCGAGCTCTGTATGTGATATAGGGAAACCACAACAAGGCAATCCCTGGAACTATAAAATCAAATTAAATCAGGGATTCTGGCTGGGGATTTAAACATCTGAGCCGCTCTGATTTCTCTGGAGAAGCTGGGAGCCGGAGCCAACTCCTGGAATGCACTCTCTCCCCCGTTGGAGTGTGTTTTTTTGCCTCAGGTTCTCAATCTGGTTTAAGTTGGCCATTTGGAGAGGAGAGAACTTCCTGGGCTTGGAGAAAAAAAGAGCTCTCTGAGCTTGGAGAGGGGACCTTCGTCTGCCAGTCTGTTCTGCTCACCATGCTAGGAAATCTGGGATGCTGGTGGGCAAATAAAGGTAAATGAAGACTGGCTTCTGTTCACTGAGCCTGGGCAGCCCTCCAGTTACCTCCACACCTGCTAACTCCCACAGAAAGGCCATCACAGCAATACATGTAGGTACAGTCCTCATCGCCAATTTAAAGAGAAGGGAATCTAGGTTCAGAGAGACAAAGTGGTTAGTCCAAGTTTATGCAGCTGCTAAAGACAGAACCATGTTTCAAATTCTGGGTCATATGAACATCTCTTCTTCTAAGCCACATAGTAATATCACCTCCACTCCCATCCTGAAGAGAAATTTTAAAAGAACCATCTGACCTGTCCCAAAGGAGACATTAATTTTACAGCTAACTGGGTTTTTTTGGTGATAATGGGGGGCAACAGATACAGGTACTCATGGCAAGTTTTTAGAATGACATTGCCATTCAACAACTGTCAGCAGAAATGATTTGGTAGGAGGAAGTGTACAAATAAAGTAGAATTGAAGAAAGGAGAAGAGGAGACATACAGAGCTATTATGTGTAGTTTATGGGTTTCTCAGGTGGTGCAGTGGTAAGGAACCTGCCTGCCGGTGAAGAAGACTCAAGAGACACAGGTTCAATTCCTGGGTTGAGAAAATCTCCTGGAGAAGGGCATGGCTACCCACTCCAGTACTCTTGCCTCGGAAATCCCACAGACAGAGTAGCCTGGTGATCTATAGTCCTTAGGGTTGCTCAGAATCAGACATAACTAAAGTGAGTTTGCATGCAGGCATGCACACATGTAGTTTGTAATTGATAAGAACTGATACCACGTAATAATTTAACTTGCAGATTCTGCAATAGTCTATCAAGAGTGGAATCTCAAAAAAATTCTTAGGGAAATGATTTAACCTCTCATTCTTTATTTAACGAACAAAAATAATACTGCTACGTAACTAGATTGTAGTGAGGTTTTAGCTACTACCTATAATGAGCTTAGAGAACTAGTCACCACCATGACATACATGTCTTACAATATTATTTTTAACCAGCATATTGATACATACTTGATATGCCAAATAATTCACCCATTTAAAAAACTGGTCTTCAGTTGCCACCATGCTAGGAAATCTGGGATGCTGGTGGGCAAATAAAGGTAAATGAAGACTGGCTTCTGTTCACTGAGCCTGGGCAGCCCTCCAGTTACCTCCACACCTGCTAACTCCCACAGAAAGGCCATCACAGCAATACATGTAGGTACAGTCCTCATCGCCAATTTAAAGAGAAGGGAATCTAGGTTCAGAGAGACAAAGTGGTTAGTCCAAGTTTATGCAGCTGCTAAAGACAGAACCATGTTTCAAATTCTGGGTCATATGAACATCTCTTCTTCTAAGCCACATAGTAATATCACCTCCACTCCCATCCTGAAGAGAAATTTTAAAAGAACCATCTGACCTGTCCCAAAGGAGACATTAATTTTACAGCTAACTGGGTTTTTTTGGTGATAATGGGGGGCAACAGATACAGGTACTCATGGCAAGTTTTTAGAATGACATTGCCATTCAACAACTGTCAGCAGAAATGATTTGGTAGGAGGAAGTGTACAAATAAAGTAGAATTGAAGAAAGGAGAAGAGGAGACATACAGAGCTATTATGTGTAGTTTATGGGTTTCTCAGGTGGTGCAGTGGTAAGGAACCTGCCTGCCGGTGAAGAAGACTCAAGAGACACAGGTTCAATTCCTGGGTTGAGAAAATCTCCTGGAGAAGGGCATGGCTACCCACTCCAGTACTCTTGCCTCGGAAATCCCACAGACAGAGTAGCCTGGTGATCTATAGTCCTTAGGGTTGCTCAGAATCAGACATAACTAAAGTGAGTTTGCATGCAGGCATGCACACATGTAGTTTGTAATTGATAAGAACTGATACCACGTAATAATTTAACTTGCAGATTCTGCAATAGTCTATCAAGAGTGGAATCTCAAAAAAATTCTTAGGGAAATGATTTAACCTCTCATTCTTTATTTAACGAACAAAAATAATACTGCTACGTAACTAGATTGTAGTGAGGTTTTAGCTACTACCTATAATGAGCTTAGAGAACTAGTCACCACCATGACATACATGTCTTACAATATTATTTTTAACCAGCATATTGATACATACTTGATATGCCAAATAATTCACCCATTTAAGGTATAAAAATAACTGGTCTTCAGTATATTCACAAAGTTGTCCAACTATCATTACAATCAGTTTTAGAACATTTTCATCATCCTAAAAGGAAACCCTCACAGTCACTGCCTGTTTCCCCAAGCCCCTTCACTCTGGACCAGGGGACCTCAACCTCCAGAATCTCATGTCAGATGATCTGAGGTGGAGCAGGTGTAGTACTAATAGAAATAATGTGCCCGATAAATGTAATGTGTTTCAATCATCTCAAAACCATCCCCCTCCCCACAGTTCATGGAAAAATTGTCCCTCATGAAACCAGTCCCTGATGTCAAAAAGGTTGGGAACTGCTTTCCTAGACAGACAACAGTTCAGTCTCTCTTTCTACATACTGGCCTAGGCTGGAAGTTTCATTAGAATAGAACCATATAATATAGTATTTTATCACCCGCTTCTTTGAATTAATTTAACCATGTTTTCACAGTTCATCTTACATAGCATGTATCAGTACTTTCTTTTTATGGCTAAATAATTTCCATGTATAGATATATGATATTTTTCCATGTGTCAGTAGAAAGATGAGTTGTTTTCACTTTGTGACTACTATAAATAATACTACTATGAATATTTGCATACAAGGTTTCTTGTGGTCAGATGTTTCAATCTTTCTTGTATATACAGCCAAAAGTGGAGCTTCTGGGTCATACAGCAGCTCTATATTTGACTTCCTAAGATGCTCTAGAGTGCTTTGCAAAGCAACTGCTCTGTTTTATATTACTACCAACAATCTTTGCAGACTCAGCTTCACATCCTTGTCAACACTTGTTCTTGTCCACTTATCCAGTATAGGGAGAGGGAAATAGGAACTAACTGTGCTATTGATTTGCATTTTCCGAATGACTAATGAAACAGAGGATCTTTTCACTTGTTTATTTGCTGTGTGTATATCTTCTTTGGAGAATTTCCTATTCAGATCGATCACTGGCCCATTTTTTACTTGGGTTATTTGTCCTTTTACTGTTGGGTTTTAAGAGCCCCTTTTATATTACAGATATAAATCTCTGATGAGATTTATTATTTGCCAATATTTATCTTATTTAAGATCATAAGTTATTGAAAGGAAAAATACCTTTGAATCATGAGCTTTAGAGTCAGTTCTGGGTTTGAACACCTAATATCACCAATTCCTAGCTGTTTAACTTTGACTTGGTTACTTAACTTTGCCTCTGTAAACTGGGGCTACTAATTCTCATGCTTCAGTTGTGAGATTAAAATAGCTAATATATGTTTGCATATGTCACAGTGCTGACAATATAAGACAACCAGGACTTGTCATTATGGTACAGTACATCAGAGAGTTCATAGTATTATTGTGATAAATGACTTATTTTGTTTTTAAGGCAATTGGGATATATGATAAGATATTGATTATTAGTTTCATTGTATCACCTAGAGCACTCACATCAGGAGATAAAGTAACATGCCCGTGAGATATAGTGGTTCCATGAAAAATCTAAAGCTCAAACTACTTTCTTTCAACTTGAAGTTTAATGCTATATTCAAAGGACTTGGTGAGCTGCATCATGCCTTTGTGCGTAACCAAAGAATGGACGTTTCTGGGAATTGAAACAGCAATCTCCACAGATAGGTTGCAAGCAAGTAAATTAAAACATGATCAATGAGTCAAACATCCTTTGGCTAAAACAGTATCTTCTACCCCAAATTCCATTTAAGCTTGCCGTTGTGTCGTTAAGAAATATTTGTCCCCCTTCATTTAAATCAGAACTGGCCCTTTGATGTGATTTAACCAATAAAATATGGCAGGAAAATATGACACAGTGTAATTGTTATGAAATCTAAGTAATCCATTGGCCTCTTGCATCCCTGGTGGGTCAAATGGTAAAGAATCTGCCTGCAATCTTTGCAGACTCAGCTTCACATCCTTGTCAACACTTGTTCTTGTCCACTTATCCAGTATAGGGAGAGGGAAATAGGAACTAACTGTGCTATTGATTTGCATTTTCCGAATGACTAATGAAACAGAGGATCTTTTCACTTGTTTATTTGCTGTGTGTATATCTTCTTTGGAGAATTTCCTATTCAGATCGATCACTGGCCCATTTTTTACTTGGGTTATTTGTCCTTTTACTGTTGGGTTTTAAGAGCCCCTTTTATATTACAGATATAAATCTCTGATGAGATTTATTATTTGCCAATATTTATCTTATTTAAGATCATAAGTTATTGAAAGGAAAAATACCTTTGAATCATGAGCTTTAGAGTCAGTTCTGGGTTTGAACACCTAATATCACCAATTCCTAGCTGTTTAACTTTGACTTGGTTACTTAACTTTGCCTCTGTAAACTGGGGCTACTAATTCTCATGCTTCAGTTGTGAGATTAAAATAGCTAATATATGTTTGCATATGTCACAGTGCTGACAATATAAGACAACCAGGACTTGTCATTATGGTACAGTACATCAGAGAGTTCATAGTATTATTGTGATAAATGACTTATTTTGTTTTTAAGGCAATTGGGATATATGATAAGATATTGATTATTAGTTTCATTGTATCACCTAGAGCACTCACATCAGGAGATAAAGTAACATGCCCGTGAGATATAGTGGTTCCATGAAAAATCTAAAGCTCAAACTACTTTCTTTCAACTTGAAGTTTAATGCTATATTCAAAGGACTTGGTGAGCTGCATCATGCCTTTGTGCGTAACCAAAGAATGGACGTTTCTGGGAATTGAAACAGCAATCTCCACAGATAGGTTGCAAGCAAGTAAATTAAAACATGATCAATGAGTCAAACATCCTTTGGCTAAAACAGTATCTTCTACCCCAAATTCCATTTAAGCTTGCCGTTGTGTCGTTAAGAAATATTTGTCCCCCTTCATTTAAATCAGAACTGGCCCTTTGATGTGATTTAACCAATAAAATATGGCAGGAAAATATGACACAGTGTAATTGTTATGAAATCTAAGTAATCCATTGGCCTCTTGCATCCCTGGTGGGTCAAATGGTAAAGAATCTGCCTGCAATCTTCTACTAGGTTCATCAGTACCATTTTTCTAGATTCAATATATGTGTTAATATATTTGTTTTTCTCTTTCTGACTTGCTCCACTCTGTATAAGAGGCTCTAGATTGAGCCATCTCACTGACAGCATGAGTACTATTCCATTGTATCTATGTACCACATCTGCTTTATCCATTCATCTGTCAGTGGACATCTAGACTGCTTCCATGTCCTGGCTATTGTAAATATTACAGCTATGAACATTGGGTACATGTGTCTCTTAGAACTGTGTCTTTTTTCAGGGTATACATCCAATAATGAAATTTCTGGGTCATATGATAAATTTAATCCTAGTTTTTAAGGAATCTCCATACTGTTTTCCATAATGGTTGTATCAGTTTACATTCCCACCAACAGTGCAGCAGGGTTCCCTTTATTCCCCCCTCCTCTCCAACATTTATTGTTTGTAGAATTTTTAGAGCATTTTGTAATGCCAGAAAGTAAGAAAGCACTCAAGAAATAAGCAAATAAATGCTACAGTGATGAGTGTATGTCAAAAGGAGCCAACTGAAAGAGACGCTGATGGCCAAAGCCAGAGAATTTTGAGCAACAAAATAAAGTGGCATAGATTATAACCCTAAATATATAATGAATACTCATGAGTCCACACTAATGTTGAATAAATACATAAATTAGGGAAAAGAGACAGATCTCCCACCAGAAAGGATATCAGATGATTTATGTAGATTACCTCTGCCCTCAAGGAAGGGAAGCTTGTTCTCCTCTCCTCCCATGTGTGCTGTGCAGAGCGCCTTCTTTCCAACGAGTCAAACACAGAAAGCGGGTAAACAGAGGCTAACTGTACAATGGAGAAACATGACAAGTGATACCTCAGCCAAATGAACAGGGTTAACATCCACAGTGCCTAGTTCCATAGTTAACATGTACCTTATTGTGGGGCTTCCCTGACCACTCAAACAGGATCTGCCTGTGCTGCAGGAGAGCCAGGTTCGATCTCTGAGTTGGGAAGATCTCCTGAAGAAGAGAACGGCTATCCACTCCAGTATTCCTGCCTGGAGAATTCCATGGACAGAGAGCTAGGGCAGTAGGGTCGGAGTTGGACTAGACTGAGCAATCATTGGCCTCTTGCATCCCTGGTGGGTCAAATGGTAAAGAATCTGCCTGCAATCTTCTACTAGGTTCATCAGTACCATTTTTCTAGATTCAATATATGTGTTAATATATTTGTTTTTCTCTTTCTGACTTGCTCCACTCTGTATAAGAGGCTCTAGATTGAGCCATCTCACTGACAGCATGAGTACTATTCCATTGTATCTATGTACCACATCTGCTTTATCCATTCATCTGTCAGTGGACATCTAGACTGCTTCCATGTCCTGGCTATTGTAAATATTACAGCTATGAACATTGGGTACATGTGTCTCTTAGAACTGTGTCTTTTTTCAGGGTATACATCCAATAATGAAATTTCTGGGTCATATGATAAATTTAATCCTAGTTTTTAAGGAATCTCCATACTGTTTTCCATAATGGTTGTATCAGTTTACATTCCCACCAACAGTGCAGCAGGGTTCCCTTTATTCCCCCCTCCTCTCCAACATTTATTGTTTGTAGAATTTTTAGAGCATTTTGTAATGCCAGAAAGTAAGAAAGCACTCAAGAAATAAGCAAATAAATGCTACAGTGATGAGTGTATGTCAAAAGGAGCCAACTGAAAGAGACGCTGATGGCCAAAGCCAGAGAATTTTGAGCAACAAAATAAAGTGGCATAGATTATAACCCTAAATATATAATGAATACTCATGAGTCCACACTAATGTTGAATAAATACATAAATTAGGGAAAAGAGACAGATCTCCCACCAGAAAGGATATCAGATGATTTATGTAGATTACCTCTGCCCTCAAGGAAGGGAAGCTTGTTCTCCTCTCCTCCCATGTGTGCTGTGCAGAGCGCCTTCTTTCCAACGAGTCAAACACAGAAAGCGGGTAAACAGAGGCTAACTGTACAATGGAGAAACATGACAAGTGATACCTCAGCCAAATGAACAGGGTTAACATCCACAGTGCCTAGTTCCATAGTTAACATGTACCTTATTGTGGGGCTTCCCTGACCACTCAAACAGGATCTGCCTGTGCTGCAGGAGAGCCAGGTTCGATCTCTGAGTTGGGAAGATCTCCTGAAGAAGAGAACGGCTATCCACTCCAGTATTCCTGCCTGGAGAATTCCATGGACAGAGGAGCCTGGAGGGCTATAGTTCATGGGGTCTCAAGGAGTTGGACTAGACTGAGCAACTAAACATGCATGCACACAAGCACCATTATGATGGGGTAAAAATGGAACTTTACCTCTGCCATTTTTCTCCTTAAAACACACAACCACAGTCTGATCACACACAAGCACACAAAACATCAGCCAAAGCCCAACTGAGGAAATTCTACAAAATACCTGACCAGTATGCCTCAAAACTAACCAAGATCATAAAAAACAAGTAAACTCTAAGAAGCCATCATAGCCAAGAAGAGCCTAAGAGGATATGATGTAATTAGTAACCTGAGTGGGATCTTGGAACAGAAAAAGGACCTTAGGTGAAAAGTGACGAAATTGGCATCAGGTATGGATTCTCATTAGTAATAGTATATCAATATTGATTTATTAATTGTAATAATCATGCCATACCAATGTAAGATGGTTCATAGTAGGAAAAAAGCTAGGTTTGCAGTATATGGCAATTCTGTACTATCTTGACTGTTAAGTCTAAACCTGTTCTAAAGTTTAAATTTTTATTTTGAAAAAGTTTCAAGGAAGCATGCATATTTTAAAACCCTCCCTGTCCCAGCTGAAAACAGAACTCATAGAAACCATCAACACAACAAAATCAATAAGAACTCGGTCTATCAGCATGCCGAAGCACTGGGAGCCTTCACATTCTGATTCCCATCGTGCTTACTGAATGAACTGCAGCAGGGGAGTGGAAGAGGTGGGCATGAAATCGTCTGAAAACTTTTGCCTCAAGGTCTGGTGCAGAAGCTCGTCTGAAGTCTGGGGGAAAAACACTTTCAATCTATGTAAATATCAGGAAATTAAATTCCATATGTTGTGTGCCAGATGCTTTCAGCTGCCACAGCTGTGTGCAAAACAGTGAGCAGACAGTTTGGATTGTCAAACGGGAGGAGTGTCGTTCTTTGCAAAGGAGAAGACCGTGGCTGCCAGTTGGAGGTCAAGGGGTAATATGGATGAGTGACTCGATTCCAGCAATCTGACAAGTTTAAATCACTGGACAGTTGGGAATTCCTTGGGAGGCTTAAAAGTTGGAAGAACTTGTTAAGGGTGTCATAGTCTTTGGAGCCAGAGATTGCCTTTGAAATACATTGTTTATTTTAGAAACCACATTAAAATGCACATGTATGACGAGGTAAAATGGAACTTTACCTCTGCCATTTTTCTCCTTAAAACACACAACCACAGTCTGATCACACACAAGCAC
The DNA here is from genome assembly GCA_022376925.1 of Tragulus kanchil. Classification (NCBI taxonomy): domain Eukaryota; kingdom Metazoa; phylum Chordata; class Mammalia; order Artiodactyla; family Tragulidae; genus Tragulus; species Tragulus kanchil. Next base: position 23,435,764 of record JAIOJX010000023.1, on the reverse strand, counting down.
ACAAAACATCAGCCAAAGCCCAACTGAGGAAATTCTACAAAATACCTGACCAGTATGCCTCAAAACTAACCAAGATCATAAAAAACAAGTAAACTCTAAGAAGCCATCATAGCCAAGAAGAGCCTAAGAGGATATGATGTAATTAGTAACCTGAGTGGGATCTTGGAACAGAAAAAGGACCTTAGGTGAAAAGTGACGAAATTGGCATCAGGTATGGATTCTCATTAGTAATAGTATATCAATATTGATTTATTAATTGTAATAATCATGCCATACCAATGTAAGATGGTTCATAGTAGGAAAAAAGCTAGGTTTGCAGTATATGGCAATTCTGTACTATCTTGACTGTTAAGTCTAAACCTGTTCTAAAGTTTAAATTTTTATTTTGAAAAAGTTTCAAGGAAGCATGCATATTTTAAAACCCTCCCTGTCCCAGCTGAAAACAGAACTCATAGAAACCATCAACACAACAAAATCAATAAGAACTCGGTCTATCAGCATGCCGAAGCACTGGGAGCCTTCACATTCTGATTCCCATCGTGCTTACTGAATGAACTGCAGCAGGGGAGTGGAAGAGGTGGGCATGAAATCGTCTGAAAACTTTTGCCTCAAGGTCTGGTGCAGAAGCTCGTCTGAAGTCTGGGGGAAAAACACTTTCAATCTATGTAAATATCAGGAAATTAAATTCCATATGTTGTGTGCCAGATGCTTTCAGCTGCCACAGCTGTGTGCAAAACAGTGAGCAGACAGTTTGGATTGTCAAACGGGAGGAGTGTCGTTCTTTGCAAAGGAGAAGACCGTGGCTGCCAGTTGGAGGTCAAGGGGTAATATGGATGAGTGACTCGATTCCAGCAATCTGACAAGTTTAAATCACTGGACAGTTGGGAATTCCTTGGGAGGCTTAAAAGTTGGAAGAACTTGTTAAGGGTGTCATAGTCTTTGGAGCCAGAGATTGCCTTTGAAATACATTGTTTATTTTAGAAACCACATTAAAAATGCACATGTATGACGAGGACAAGCATGGCCGCGAGATTTCCATTGTGATTAAACATGAGTGGCCATTGTAGGGAACAAAAGGACATCATCAAATATAAAAAGGAAAAGATAATACAATGTGGTTATTGTGAATGGAATTGATGCATATGGGATAGGTTCTAAGTTTTCAGCAGGTGTCCCAGCCCTCTCTCATGCCTGTCCATTTGGCTTAAATGCTTTTTAAATACGAAGATAGCAGAAAACCCGGGTGTGACTAGTATTTCAGAAATGAGCGATAGAGCATAAACATTTAGGGATGAGACATAAGAAGTGATGTACAAACATGCCAGGGCTAGCCATCTGTGAGGGAACAGAACACAGGAGACCTAAGATGAGGGGAACTCGAGGAAGAGCTCTCCGTTTCAGGAGATTTGAATGCTGCTCTGAGCTCTTTTGCTAGGCTTCTTCCCACATGGTGAAACACGAAACAGAGCTGAAGCCTTGGAATTTTAACCCCTAAATTTGAATTCCTGTTGTGTACCTTGTTAACTTTGTCACACTTGAGAAGTAGCTCCATCTCTCATTACCTCTGTTTCTTAATCTGTAAAATGGTACTGTATCTCTCTAGGGTGGTATAAAAAATTCAGTTAGTTGAGTGCATTTAAAAACTTTGCATTCCCTAGTGGTAAAGAACCACCTGCCAGTGCAGGAGACACAAGAGTAGCTTGATTCCTGGGTTGGGAAGATCCCCTGGAGAAGAGCATGGCAGCCCCCTCCAGTATTCATGCCTGATGAATCTCATGGACAGAGAAGCCTGGCAGGTTGCAGTCCATAGGATCACGAAGAGTTGGACACAACTGGAGCAACTGGGCAGTCAGAGAGCTTACCCTAGCATTTGGTTCTTGCTTAATAAACAACACCTGTTTTTCTTTAGCGGACTTAAACAACATTCAGAGTGACCTTGAAAGACTAGAATGCTAATTCGAAACTGAGCAGAATTTTAAAAGTTAGTGTGGGACTGAATTGAATCCAAAACAAATCAGTGGCACAAGGTTGGTATGGTTTTGGGGTATAGATTTGTGGAATGAGAGGCCTGATTTCCAAAGTTCACACCCTCTGGTTAATGCGATGTCCAATTATTTATGTAGTCAGAACACACCAAAAGCTTTGGTTTTCATTCTGAACATCTCATTTTAAGAGGAATTTTGATGGGCTTCCCTGGTGGTCCAGTGGGTAAGGAGTCCACCTTGCAGTGTAAGGGGCACCGGTTCGATTCCTGGCCCAGAAAATCCTGTGTGCCACGGAGCAGATGGACTGGTGTGTCCAATTACGAGCCAGCGCTCTGACGTGAGTGCGCCCAGAGTCAGTGCTCTGCAACGGGAGAGACCACTGCAAAGGGGGGCCCACACAGGCCAAAGAATAACGATGGATGAAAATAAATAAATAAAAAACCAATAAAAGAGGCCAAAAATTTTTTAAAAATAAAAGAGAAAATTTGACAACTAGAACTCCAAAGAAGACTGTATAACATGATAACCCTCTCCAAATATTTGCAAAATACCTATAGAGATAACCATGAAAACCACTAAGAGTGGCACTTTGAGCTGCAGGCTTTGAATCAGCACATGTCTTATTTTCTCCTGTCTTCTGATATACCCCAAAGCCTCTTCCTCATTGTCACTCTCAACTGACAGTCTCGCTTGATGTTTCATCAAGAAAATGTAGCCAATCAGGAAATTATGTTCACAACCCCCTACCCTCATATCCGTCTACCTCAGTTTATACTAATCATCTATAGTCTGACCTACTACAGATCAGACATTTTTAGATTTCTTAGCCAAGACTGAGATTTCTACCTCTTGAATAGACCTATGCTCTCTCTCTCATTTACTCAAAAACATTCTCCCTTCCTTTCTCCTGCATGATTAATTCCCCTTCAGAGTCTTTGCCCATATAAAATTGGTATTATTTTCCCATTATCCACCCCCCAAGATTGTTTGACCATATTTTTCAGTCAACTATCACATATCTCTCTCTTTCTAGGCAAAAGCTTGAGTTTCTAATTCCCCTCCTTCCATTGTCCCTTAAAATCACTTCAGTCAGACTCTTGCCAACGGAACTCCACTGAACTACCCTCAACCAAAATGATCAACAATTACTATGTTGCTAACATCAGTGTTCCATTCTTGTTTGAATGAGCAGCATTTGATTCTGTTGACCTCTCGTTCCTCTTTGAAACTTGTCTCCCAGGAAATTCCTCTTACCTAGTCTTCTTCCTCCCTCTCTGATGGACCCTTAGTCTCCTTTAAAAATTCTTCCTGATCTCTCCATTTCTAAACATTGAATGTCTAGGACTCAACTCTGCGATGGTATGTCCGTCCATACATATTCACTGGTTAAGCTAGTCCTAATACAGTCCTTTAAAATGCCATACCTATGATAGCTCCCATATTTTACCTGCAGCTTGGTGGTATAACCCATGAACCTTAGATTTTTATAAGCAACCATCAGCCCACTATCTCCATACAGATGTCTCATTTGGTATTTAAAATGAACTGGCCAGAATTGAGCTTGTAGCATTTTCCCATCATAGCTGTATCAAACCTACCTTAACCATAACATCACTTTCTACATTGTACATTGCAGATCATGGAAGGGCCACGTTTTTCTCTCCTAAGGCCAAAATACGTACACCCTTATGCTCTCTCTCCCTCTCCCCTGTTGTTTCCCTGTTCCTCTCCCACCCTCCTTCCCTTTTTCTCTTTCTCTCCAATCCATCTATCTTTGGCTTTACACTCTTATTGCTATCTCCTTGCTCCAAGCTTCCATATTCTTTGATATGGGTTATTTTAATAGCCCATGATCTGTTTAACCTGTCCCTACTTCTGTTCCCTTCAGAATATTCTCAACATAGCAGCTGAAGTCATCTTTTTAAACTTATATCATGACATTCCTTACTCAGATTCCTCCTAAAGGGACCTCTCTCATTCAGAGTGAAAGCCAATGTCCAGATCACGGCCAGTTGGACACCACATGTTCTGCCCATCACTGCTGTCTCTTTGACCACCTGTCCTACTCTTTCTCTTTTGTTTCAACTCCACTTCAGCCACATCGGTCTCCTCAACACATCAAGCATCCTATCATCTTTGAGACTTTGTGTTTGTTGGGCCATCCGCTTTGAACACTCTTCCTCCAGGCAGTTTTAGGAATCACTTCCTTCAGTGATGAACACAGGGGCGTCATCTAGTTTTGACCCTCTCTGTCCATTTACCTCCCCCCACTCCAACAATTCCTATCCTCCTTTCTCATTTTATTTTGTTCTCTTTTGTTGTGTATGTGTAGTTTTTTTTTTTTTTTTTTTGCCACTTTTATTGCTCTTTCATTTATTTATTTTCATCCATCTTTGTTCTTTTGCCTGTGTGGGCCTCCCATTGCAGTGGCCTCTCTTGTTGCAGAGCACCAGCTTGGGGCGCATGTGCTCCAGAGCTCTGGCTCGGTAATTGGACACATCAGTCCAGCCGCTCCGCCACATGTGAGATCCTCCAAGCCAGGGTTCACACCTGCACCCCTTGCACTGCAAGGTGGAGTCTTTACCCGCTGGACTACCAGGGAAGCCCTCTCTCGTTGTTTTTGATAGGAACATAATATTTGACTTGTGCCTTTTCCTAGAATGTAAGTGTTCCTAATCTTTGTTGTTCCCTGACCCATTCTCAACACCAAGAATAGCTGCTGCCACATAGTACGTATGCCACAGATCTTGAATGAGAAAATGACTCATCGGAAGGATGGATAGATAAGCCAGACTTCATAGGAAGGTGGGAAGCTCCCTCATGTTGGCTGTGGATCCTTCAGGGATGCTGAATATAAGACTGTTTCATAGACTTGGTTATTTCCAGATCCACGAACATACAAATGCCACAACTTAAGGGATTCAGAGATTTGCATGACATAAGGTTTATACCTTACAAGAATCAAAAAGTTACACATAGCCTAACTCCATCTTATGAATCAACCATTTGTTTCCCAGAGCTTGTGAATAGTCTGTTCTGTGTTACATAACTAGTAAGTGGCCATGGAGACCCCTGGTGAAGGTAGCTCTCTCCATAAACCATACTGAACCCCAGCTTGAAGACTGGGTCTATGCAAAATCTTGTGGACAATAATAATTACTTTTACCTTTGCACCCACCATTGAAAAGTATTTTAAAGAAGACTCACTTTTTATTGATTCTGAGAAAGCATTTCTTACATGAGGCTTTTCTTAACTTAGTGTAAATGTTTTTTGAAAGTCCTCTTTTACTACAGTATTTCTTGAGCAAGACAAAACATGTGTTCAAGGGAGTATCATGCTTCAAGTAATTTTAGTTAGGCAATCAGGTAGACAGAGCATTTGAAGAACGTTCTGCCTTACTGTCCTTAGCTAAGAACTGAGAACTAGGTCTCATGGCCTCCTTTTGCCAAGGCTTATGCATTTGATCACAGGAAGGTGAGGTCATGAGGCCCAGACAGGTGAGACTCAGCAGCTGAATCACAAACAGACCCGTAAAACCTCCTGAATTGGAGACCAGAGTGCTCACTTTCTTCTGTGGTGACAAGGGAGTGACCTGGGGTTTGCTTCATAAGCCCCTTCTCCCCTGGGGACTTTTGAAGAGTGTGCACAGCTGAGGTCATTGGGAAGCTGAACCCTAGAAGGCCAAGAAGGACAGTCAGTCTTCAGGGGGTGGTTTCTTCCCTTAGGTCCACAACACACTGTGACAAATGCTTTGAAGTGGAAAGAAAACCACATCTTCAGCTACCCAGAGAAATCCAGCATGTTCAGCCTCAGCAATGGTCGTATCCTGGGGCTACCATGTAAGTCTTCTCAGAAGTCCACCCCACCTCTCCTCCAGCCCTCACTTCTCTCTGGCAACATTACTGGTCAAGCTGGCTTGTACTTCCAGTGATAAATGTAAAACCCACATCTCCACCTACACGGCCCAGGCTGAGTGACTACATCTTGCCCTGCTCCTTTTCCTTTTTTTTTTTTTCAACCCACATGGAAAATCCTCTCAAAAAGGGAAAAATCATGGGGTTCTGACATCATTATGGACAGCATGTGGATCACAGTGTAGGGGTTGTGATGCATTTGCTTACAGAAGATTGGCAGGAATGAGGGGCGTGTATGTGAATCACTCAACACAAGGTGAAAATATTGGTGGAAAAATCCAGCCACCTGATGACTCTGAAATCTATTTAAATACAGTGTCCATGACCCATGTTTCCAGGGGATTTAAAACAGTGGTTTCCATTGACCACACAATCCAAATTCCAAAGAATCACATACTTAAGTGTTCTTTTATGAACTTGACACCAGACGAGGAGGAGAGAGGAGAGAAAAGGGACCAATATAGTTCAGAGTGATATGTATACAGCTTAGACATGTGGGATGTTGTGTGTGTGTGCGTGTGCACACACACGAGGTGTTTGCTGAAGCTTATCAGCCTCAAGGAGAATACAAAGTATTTGGGGCCTTCCAAGGTGTATGGTTTCTTTTACATTACTCTATCATACTGGGAAATCTTTCAGCCTCCCCTAGCATCCAAGACACAAAGAGTTTAAGACACACATTTGCCAACAAAAACTACCATTTCCAGTCTCACTCCTGTGGGGCCCTGCTCAGCACCACTTGTCAAAGTAACCTCCTGCAACCGTTGCACACCAAATGTCCTTTGTCTCTGGAATACCCCTTGGTTCACAGTTTTAGAAGCTCATGTTTTCTAGCTAAGGACTTTCTGTTGATCCTGCAGGAGAAAAGGGCACTAAGACAAAGGTAGGTTTCCTCAAAACTTCCAGAGCATAGTGGTCACAAACCCTGGGATGCTTCAGCTGCTTTGTGCAAGGCTGGTGTCTTACAGAAGCCTCTCTTCGCCTTCCTCCAGTCTTCTCTCTATTTTGTTGGATGTAGTGGATCCCTTGGGCCACATGATCCCCATTTCCTCTGCTGCCTCTTCTTTGATGAACATCCTCATACTATTAACCTTTTGTATTAACACCTATGATGTACACCATATTAGATCTGTGATACCTTTGGTTCTCTGGGTTCAACTTCTCAGAACCTGTTTCTTTTTTCAGTCAGACTGGATGCTGTATATGGATTTTGAAGGGTCATCAAGGTGGGAAAGGTATAGTTGATTTCTCTGAAGAAAAAGTCACATGACCCTGATCTACAAATCTCCATCCTACATCTTGCCTCTGCTCTGTCCCCTTTTTTCTAGAAAAGTTGATTCCTGGTATTATTAGCCTTGCCTTTTCTATAAAGTGGGCTTCCTTGGTGGCTCGTATGGTAAGGAAATGGCAACCTGCTCCAGTATTCTTACCTGGAAAATTTCATGGACTGAGGAGCCTGGTAGGCTATGCACCATGGGGTCGCCAAGAATCAGACAAGACTGAGAACCTAAGACTTTCACTTTCCTCTAAAGTTAAATTAACAGTATATAAAGTTTTATTCATTCATTAAGCTCCCTATTATGAGTATAATGATTATTTTCTCCTCTGGATGGTCCTTCTGCTTTGAACGATTTTCTCCCTCAAACTTGCTGCATTTAATACATGTAAATCATTCCCCCCTTACCCTGGAGATGGAGCAGATTGCTAATGAATCAATGTGAGTCTGGTCTAGAGTGTCTGAGTGTGACATTTGAGTTAGTCTTGGTGACTTGAAAATGAATAAATGGCTTATTCCATGAGACGCAGAACAATGAGTCATTGGTAACTTCAATATAACCCTCAAGATTGTTTTCCAGTATGTACAGGGATTCCCTCTTGCAATACATTTGGTTTTCTCCCAAGAACATTTTAAATATCTAAACCTAAATTATGTTCAGCGAACACTTGTATCATTTTCAAATTTAAATCACTCTATTCTTTTTATGGGTTCTATAACTGCATATTCCACTGTTTGTTGGACAGCTTAAGCTCAGACTCCCACAGAAATTTCTAACTTGGCATGCCTAAAACTGAGCTCTCCCTCCATCCCTATCCCAGAGGATGTAGTGTTAGTCATGTCCAACTCTTTGAGACCCCTACGGACTGTGGCCCACCAGACTCCTCTGTCCATGGGATTCTCCAGGTAAGAATACCCATTTCCTCTGCTGCCTCTTCTTTGATGAACATCCTCATACTATTAACCTTTTGTATTAACACCTATGATGTACACCATATTAGATCTGTGATACCTTTGGTTCTCTGGGTTCAACTTCTCAGAACCTGTTTCTTTTTTCAGTCAGACTGGATGCTGTATATGGATTTTGAAGGGTCATCAAGGTGGGAAAGGTATAGTTGATTTCTCTGAAGAAAAAGTCACATGACCCTGATCTACAAATCTCCATCCTACATCTTGCCTCTGCTCTGTCCCCTTTTTTCTAGAAAAGTTGATTCCTGGTATTATTAGCCTTGCCTTTTCTATAAAGTGGGCTTCCTTGGTGGCTCGTATGGTAAGGAAATGGCAACCTGCTCCAGTATTCTTACCTGGAAAATTTCATGGACTGAGGAGCCTGGTAGGCTATGCACCATGGGGTCGCCAAGAATCAGACAAGACTGAGAACCTAAGACTTTCACTTTCCTCTAAAGTTAAATTAACAGTATATAAAGTTTTATTCATTCATTAAGCTCCCTATTATGAGTATAATGATTATTTTCTCCTCTGGATGGTCCTTCTGCTTTGAACGATTTTCTCCCTCAAACTTGCTGCATTTAATACATGTAAATCATTCCCCCCTTACCCTGGAGATGGAGCAGATTGCTAATGAATCAATGTGAGTCTGGTCTAGAGTGTCTGAGTGTGACATTTGAGTTAGTCTTGGTGACTTGAAAATGAATAAATGGCTTATTCCATGAGACGCAGAACAATGAGTCATTGGTAACTTCAATATAACCCTCAAGATTGTTTTCCAGTATGTACAGGGATTCCCTCTTGCAATACATTTGGTTTTCTCCCAAGAACATTTTAAATATCTAAACCTAAATTATGTTCAGCGAACACTTGTATCATTTTCAAATTTAAATCACTCTATTCTTTTTTATGGGTTCTATAACTGCATATTCCACTGTTTGTTGGACAGCTTAAGCTCAGACTCCCACAGAAATTTCTAACTTGGCATGCCTAAAACTGAGCTCTCCCTCCATCCCTATCCCAGAGGATGTAGTGTTAGTCATGTCCAACTCTTTGAGACCCCTACGGACTGTGGCCCACCAGACTCCTCTGTCCATGGGATTCTCCAGGTAAGAATACTGGAGTGGGTTGCCATTCTCTTTTCCAGGGGATCTTCCAGACCAAAGCATCAAACCTGGGTCTCCTGTGTTGCAGGGATATTCTTTACCATCTGAGCCACCAGGGAAGCTAAACCTCCTTAAATTCCTCACGAATCTTGACTTCTCACTCAAAAATATCCAGGCCTTTCTATGTATTGATGTTTTAGCTTTGGAACCATCTCCAAGGGCCTTCATAGCTCTGTGCTGAATTCATTCATTTAATGATTATGAAGTTCCTCCACCCATGGTAGGCACTATGCTAGGCATTTGGGATAAAGAATCAGACACTGGGCTCACTTCAGCAGCACATATACTAAAACTGGAACAACACAGAGGAGATTAGCATGGCCCCTGCATGAAGACGACATGCAAACTCATGAAGTATTTTGCATTTTTATATGATAACATCCAGTTGTTTGATTTTATTGATGACCTGGCAGACCTCAGCTGCCTTGTTTACCGAGCTGATACCCAGCCATACCAGCCTTATAACAAAAACTGGATTAAAGAGAAGACGTACATGTTCCTTCATTGGCAGGCCCAGCAGCCTGGGAAATAGTTGAGTTTAGAAGCAGGGGGTGGGGAGCGGGGGGTCATGGAACACAGGTGTGTGCAGCGGGTTGTGGTGGATGTTTTGTATTACGGTTGTCCTGTTTCCATTTTGGTATACCCTAGCCAACATTGAAGATAAAATGTGTCAGATCTTGTCATTCTGGAACCACCTTTTTCCCCTATCCTTACCCCTCCCCCTTTTTTTACTTAGACATTTTCGTGATGATTTAGATGGACGTTGCTTTATGTCAATTAATGTTGGTTCCAGACCCTTAAACTGTTCATATCTGCTTTGTAACATTCACTGTACTAATGCTTCTTCAAATTGGGATGGGAGGTGGTGGTGCAGTTTACTATCTCCCAAGCATATTCCACTGTTTGTTGGACAGCTTAAGCTCAGACTCCCACAGAAATTTCTAACTTGGCATGCCTAAAACTGAGCTCTCCCTCCATCCCTATCCCAGAGGATGTAGTGTTAGTCATGTCCAACTCTTTGAGACCCCTACGGACTGTGGCCCACCAGACTCCTCTGTCCATGGGATTCTCCAGGTAAGAATACTGGAGTGGGTTGCCATTCTCTTTTCCAGGGGATCTTCCAGACCAAAGCATCAAACCTGGGTCTCCTGTGTTGCAGGGATATTCTTTACCATCTGAGCCACCAGGGAAGCTAAACCTCCTTAAATTCCTCACGAATCTTGACTTCTCACTCAAAAATATCCAGGCCTTTCTATGTATTGATGTTTTAGCTTTGGAACCATCTCCAAGGGCCTTCATAGCTCTGTGCTGAATTCATTCATTTAATGATTATGAAGTTCCTCCACCCATGGTAGGCACTATGCTAGGCATTTGGGATAAAGAATCAGACACTGGGCTCACTTCAGCAGCACATATACTAAAACTGGAACAACACAGAGGAGATTAGCATGGCCCCTGCATGAAGGCGACATGCAAACTCATGAAGTATTTTGCATTTTTATATGATAACATCCAGTTGTTTGATTTTATTGATGACCTGGCAGACCTCAGCTGCCTTGTTTACCGAGCTGATACCCAGCCATACCAGCCTTATAACAAAAACTGGATTAAAGAGAAGACGTACATGTTCCTTCATTGGCAGGCCCAGCAGCCTGGGAAATAGTTGAGTTTAGAAGCAGGGGGTGGGGAGCGGGGGGTCATGGAACACAGGTGTGTGCAGCGGGTTGTGGTGGATGTTTTGTATTACGGTTGTCCTGTTTCCATTTTGGTATACCCTAGCCAACATTGAAGATAAAATGTGTCAGATCTTGTCATTCTGGAACCACCTTTTTCCCCTATCCTTACCCCTCCCCCTTTTTTTACTTAGACATTTTCGTGATGATTTAGATGGACGTTGCTTTATGTCAATTAATGTTGGTTCCAGACCCTTAAACTGTTCATATCTGCTTTGTAACATTCACTGTACTAATGCTTCTTCAAATTGGGATGGGAGGTGGTGGTGCAGTTTACTTATGTCCTCAAGATGAAGTCTTAGTGAAAAACGAATAAATGTTCTTTAGTTAAAAAAAATTCAGATACCATCTTTTTGCTGCAAGGGTCAGAGTATAGAAGAGAAATAAGGGTATAAATAGCTATAATGGATAGCAAACTGGAAAGAAGCAGATGGCATAAAGGAAACAGTTATGGTTGACCCAAAAAAATTGACTTTCTAATCATCAAAACCCAGAGGCACAGTGACAAAATCTGGATGCCGAAGGTCTTACAAGTTTGAATACAGGTTGCTTTCACATGCCTAAGGTAACTGTATCCTTACTTCAGCAACAGCTTAGGACATTGCTCCATGATCACTGTGCAAGCATTTATAGCAAGGGCTATTGTTAAGGATTTTTGACAGTTCCAAAATTGGGCATCTTTTGACGTACTTCACTCTGTATGATAGGTTCTAGATTCATCCACCTCATTAGAACTGACTCAAATGCATTTCTCTTTATGGCTGAGCAATATGCCATTGTATATATGTACCGCAGCTTCTTTATTCATTCATCTGTGGATGGACATCCAGGTTGTTTCCATGTTTTAGCTATTGTAAATAGTGCTGCAGTGAACAATGGGATACATGTGTCTCTTGCACTTTTGATTTCCTCAGGGTATATGCCTAGTAGTGGAATTGCTGGGTCATATGGTGGTTCTATTCCTAGTTTTTCTGAGAAATCTCCATACTGTCTGCCATAGTGGCTATATCAATTTACCTTCCCACCAGCAATGCAAGAGTGTTCCCTTTTCTCCACACCCTGTCCAGCATTTATTGTTTGTAGACTTTTTTGATGATGACCATTCTGACTGTTGTGAGGTGATATCTCATTGTAGGTGTGTGCAGCGGGTTGTGGTGGATGTTTTGTATTACGGTTGTCCTGTTTCCATTTTGGTATACCCTAGCCAACATTGAAGATAAAATGTGTCAGATCTTGTCATTCTGGAACCACCTTTTTCCCCTATCCTTACCCCTCCCCCTTTTTTTACTTAGACATTTTCGTGATGATTTAGATGGACGTTGCTTTATGTCAATTAATGTTGGTTCCAGACCCTTAAACTGTTCATATCTGCTTTGTAACATTCACTGTACTAATGCTTCTTCAAATTGGGATGGGAGGTGGTGGTGCAGTTTACTTATGTCCTCAAGATGAAGTCTTAGTGAAAAACGAATAAATGTTCTTTAGTTAAAAAAAATTCAGATACCATCTTTTTGCTGCAAGGGTCAGAGTATAGAAGAGAAATAAGGGTATAAATAGCTATAATGGATAGCAAACTGGAAAGAAGCAGATGGCATAAAGGAAACAGTTATGGTTGACCCAAAAAAATTGACTTTCTAATCATCAAAACCCAGAGGCACAGTGACAAAATCTGGATGCCGAAGGTCTTACAAGTTTGAATACAGGTTGCTTTCACATGCCTAAGGTAACTGTATCCTTACTTCAGCAACAGCTTAGGACATTGCTCCATGATCACTGTGCAAGCATTTATAGCAAGGGCTATTGTTAAGGATTTTTGACAGTTCCAAAATTGGGCATCTTTTGACGTACTTCACTCTGTATGATAGGTTCTAGATTCATCCACCTCATTAGAACTGACTCAAATGCATTTCTCTTTATGGCTGAGCAATATGCCATTGTATATATGTACCGCAGCTTCTTTATTCATTCATCTGTGGATGGACATCCAGGTTGTTTCCATGTTTTAGCTATTGTAAATAGTGCTGCAGTGAACAATGGGATACATGTGTCTCTTGCACTTTTGATTTCCTCAGGGTATATGCCTAGTAGTGGAATTGCTGGGTCATATGGTGGTTCTATTCCTAGTTTTTCTGAGAAATCTCCATACTGTCTGCCATAGTGGCTATATCAATTTACCTTCCCACCAGCAATGCAAGAGTGTTCCCTTTTCTCCACACCCTGTCCAGCATTTATTGTTTGTAGACTTTTTTGATGATGACCATTCTGACTGTTGTGAGGTGATATCTCATTGTAGTTTTGATTTGCATTTCTCTAACAATGGGTGATGTTGAGCATCTTTTCGTGCATTAATTGGCCATGTCTTCTTTGGAGAGATATCTGTTTAGGCCTTTTTCCTGTTTTTTTGATTGAGTTGTTTGTTTTTTTGATATTGGGTTGTCTGAGCTGCTTGTGTATTTTGGAAATTAATTCTTTGTCAGTTGTTTCATTTGCTATAATTTTATCCCATTCTGAAGGTTGTCTGTTTACCTTATTTATAGTTTCTTTTACTGTGCAAAAACTTTTAAGTTTAATTAGGTCCTTCCTGTTTATTTTTGTCTTTATTTCCATTACTCTAGGAGGCAGGTCATAGAACATCCTGCTTTGATTTATGTCATCGGGTCTTCTGCCTGTGTTTTCCTCTTAAGAGTTTTATGGTTTCTGGTTTTACCATTAGGTCTCTAATGCATTTTGAGTTTATCTTTGTGTATGGTGTTAAGTAGTATTCCAACTTCATTCTTTTATATGTAGCTCTCCAGTTTTCCCAGCACCACTAATTGAAGAGGCTGTCTTTGCTCCATTGTATATTCTTACCTCCTTTGTCAAAAATAAGATACCCATAAGTGCGTGGGTTTATCTCTGGGCTCTCTATCTTGTCCCATTGGTCTATATTTCTGTTTTTGTACAATTACCATACTGTAATGATGATTGTCGTTTTGTAGTATAGTCCAAAGTCATAAAGATTGATTCCTCCAGGTCCATTCTTTTTTCTCAAGACTGCTTTGTCTATCCAGAGTAATAGGACATCTTTTGTTTAGATTAGAACTTGAAGTTCTCTGTCTTATCCCCCAACAAATGCTTTAATCTCCTCAGTAAAATTCTCTACCTGTGGTCTTTCAGTCTCCACTTGGATATCTCCTATTGTGAGAACCCCACTCCAATTCTAAGAGGCAAAGAATACTGTGTTCAGAACTCACTGATGGGTGTTCAAGCCTCGCTTCAGCCATGCATTAATCATAAGGATTCAGCTGCTTCAGTTGCCCTTTTTATTTGTTCATGTCTGTATAGAATGAACCCTAGGTGACATGGCTACTTATTGAAAAAGTGTGAGAGACGGGGTGTAAGCATTCCCAGCACTGCAGTGAAGACATAGTAGGTGCACAGTGAGCAGTGATTGCCTGTGCTGTGTGATGCTCTCTACTTTGTAAAATACCTCTTAAGACTTTACCTTCTATGGCATTTTCCTGTTTTTTTGATTGAGTTGTTTGTTTTTTTGATATTGGGTTGTCTGAGCTGCTTGTGTATTTTGGAAATTAATTCTTTGTCAGTTGTTTCATTTGCTATAATTTTATCCCATTCTGAAGGTTGTCTGTTTACCTTATTTATAGTTTCTTTTACTGTGCAAAAACTTTTAAGTTTAATTAGGTCCTTCCTGTTTATTTTTGTCTTTATTTCCATTACTCTAGGAGGCAGGTCATAGAACATCCTGCTTTGATTTATGTCATCGGGTCTTCTGCCTGTGTTTTCCTCTTAAGAGTTTTATGGTTTCTGGTTTTACCATTAGGTCTCTAATGCATTTTGAGTTTATCTTTGTGTATGGTGTTAAGTAGTATTCCAACTTCATTCTTTTATATGTAGCTCTCCAGTTTTCCCAGCACCACTAATTGAAGAGGCTGTCTTTGCTCCATTGTATATTCTTACCTCCTTTGTCAAAAATAAGATACCCATAAGTGCGTGGGTTTATCTCTGGGCTCTCTATCTTGTCCCATTGGTCTATATTTCTGTTTTTGTACAATTACCATACTGTAATGATGATTGTCGTTTTGTAGTATAGTCCAAAGTCATAAAGATTGATTCCTCCAGGTCCATTCTTTTTTCTCAAGACTGCTTTGTCTATCCAGAGTAATAGGACATCTTTTGTTTAGATTAGAACTTGAAGTTCTCTGTCTTATCCCCCAACAAATGCTTTAATCTCCTCAGTAAAATTCTCTACCTGTGGTCTTTCAGTCTCCACTTGGATATCTCCTATTGTGAGAACCCCACTCCAATTCTAAGAGGCAAAGAATACTGTGTTCAGAACTCACTGATGGGTGTTCAAGCCTCGCTTCAGCCATGCATTAATCATAAGGATTCAGCTGCTTCAGTTGCCCTTTTTATTTGTTCATGTCTGTATAGAATGAACCCTAGGTGACATGGCTACTTATTGAAAAAGTGTGAGAGACGGGGTGTAAGCATTCCCAGCACTGCAGTGAAGACATAGTAGGTGCACAGTGAGCAGTGATTGCCTGTGCTGTGTGATGCTCTCTACTTTGTAAAATACCTCTTAAGACTTTACCTTCTATGGCATTTCTGCCTTTATATGTGGCTAGTAGCTATAAAGTTTACCATCTTGCTTATTAAATTTAACTAACACCCCCCGAGAGATGCATAATCAGGTGATTTTGGCACGTGAAATAAAATATAGCAAGTGTTATTGCTACGATTATTCAGCTGCCAGGATATTTTATAGCAGTACTCAGATGATGGGTTCCATAGGAAATTCTGGGGTAAATAAAATGAGTTTTTGCAAACTTGTAAATGGTTCATTTAACCTTAGTCTTTAGGGAGAGGGAAGAAAGACTTTACCTACCTCCCTTTTGAAAGAATGAATATTAAAGTGTTTCACTAGGCAACTCAGGAAGCTTTGTTTTCATTTTTATATTTTACTGTTTTATTACCAAAAATAAAGAATTTCTTCTTAGCCTCTGGACACATTCACAGAGATCAGAAAAATAAAAATAAAAATACTGAAATATTTTTATGTCTTTTATAAATCTTACCCCTACTGGAATGCTAGCTTTGTAAAGATAAGAACAGTATGTATGTTCTTCAATATAGTAACACTAGGAAACTGAGCAGAACTTGACCCAGAGTAATAAAATAATTCTTGTTAAGCATGTGGATATTCTTATGCCAAATAAGTACTTTAACAAAGCAGTCTTCATTCTAAGAATGTTTTACATGGAATAGGGGTTGAAATGGGAGGAAAGGACAAGTGTTCAGACACATATGTATGAGGCTTTCAACATCTTGTAGAAAAAGACCCCAAAAATTTTAAAAAACAAAGTAAAAATTGAATATCCGATGAAATAGTTCTCAGCCTTCTAACATGACTATATAGACAGATTTGCTGACATGAAAGAATGCTCAAAATACACTTTGATTGAGGAAATGTATTTACAGAATGGCATACCACATGTTTCTGTCTTGAGATGGTGGAAGGTGGATAGTTTTATTCCTTTCCTTTGATGATTCTATATGTAAATTAAGAAAAAACTTTTTATGTGATACTGATTTGAGAAGACTTTTCTCTCAGGAGAAGAATTCTCTATCTTTTTAATTTGTTATAAATGTAGTTTTTGCCATTGGCGTTGTCCCACACCAATTACTTCCAAAATGGTTTATTGACACATCCTGCGGTTGACTACCTCACTTAGGCAAGATAATCTCAAAACCTCTGAATTTTTGTATTTGTGATTAGTAGTAGTAATTAGCTATTAGTAATCAGTTGTATTTTATTTATTTACTATATATTATTTTCTTTAGAAAACTCAGTTTGGGCACAGGTTAGGAAATAACCTTAAATTTCTGCCAATTAACTACTACATATGTTCTAAATAAAATGAGTTTTGCAAACTTGTAAATGGTTCATTTAACCTTAGTCTTTAGGAGAGGGAAGAAAGACTTTACCTACCTCCCTTTTGAAAGAATGAATATTAAAGTGTTTCACTAGGCAACTCAGGAAGCTTTGTTTTCATTTTATATTTTACGGTTTTATTACCATAAATAAAGATTTTCTTCTTAGCCTCTGGACACCTTCACAGAGATCAGAAAAATAAAAATAAAAATACTGAAATATTTTTATGTCTTTTATAAATCTTACCCTACTGGAATGCTAGCTTTGTAAAGATAAGAACAGTATGTATGTTCTTCAATATAGTAACACTAGGAAACTGAGCAGAACTTGACCCAGAGTAATAAAATAATTCTTGTTAAGCATGTGGATATTCTTATGCCAAATAAGTACTTTAACAAAGCAGTCTTCATTCTAAGAATGTTTTACATGGAATAGGGGTTGAAATGGGAGGAAAGGACAAGTGTTCAGACACATATGTATGAGGCTTTCAACATCTTGTAGAAAAAGACCCCAAAAATTTTAAAAAACAAAGTAAAAATTGAATATCCGATGAAATAGTTCTCAGCCTTCTAACATGACTATATAGACAGATTTGCTGACATGAAAGAATGCTCAAAATACACTTTGATTGAGGAAATGTATTTACAGAATGGCATACCACATGTTTCTGTCTTGAGATGGTGGAAGGTGGATAGTTTTATTCCTTTCCTTTGATGATTCTATATGTAAATTAAGAAAAAACTTTTTATGTGATACTGATTTGAGAAGACTTTTCTCTCAGGAGAAGAATTCTCTATCTTTTTAATTTGTTATAAATGTAGTTTTTGCCATTGGCGTTGTCCCACACCAATTACTTCCAAAATGGTTTATTGACACATCCTGCGGTTGACTACCTCACTTAGGCAAGATAATCTCAAAAACCTCTGAATTTTTTGTATTTGTGATTAGTAGTAGTAATTAGCTATTAGTAATCAGTTGTATTTTATTTATTTACTATATATTATTTTCTTTAGAAAACTCAGTTTGGGCACAGGTTAGGAAATAACCTTAAATTTCTGCCTAAAAAAAAAAAATTCTAACTATTGCTACATCCCCACCCCAAACCACCCCCATTTTTAGAATGATGTTGGCATAAAATTTCCATTGCTTCTGTAAGCCATAGTGGAAATTAGCTATTTTTTGGTAGAAAAAAAATAATTTATTATAAAAAATATACTAAATATGTGTTTGTTTAACAGAGGATAAAGAAGAATAAATTTAGACAGTATTCTTGGTGACGGAAATAAAATGTGCCCCTTTATTGTTTTTAGATCTTTTTATGGAAATATAGTTTATTTAGAGTATTAGTTTCAGGTGTACAACATACTGATTTGATATTTTTAGAGATTGTATCCAGTATAAAGTTATTATAAAATATTGGCTGTATTCCTAGTAGTTTGTATCTCTTGATCCCCTTTATTGTTAATGACTCTAATAAAAAAAGACAGTTCCACACTGAATGTGGGGATTGTGAGGTATATAGGGACACATAAATCATCGTCTTTGTTTTGATATACTCTTACACTCGCCCTCCTTTCTGGAAACCACCATTCTCCTCTGTTTCTTTAGACTTGCCTATTCTACATACCTCATGTAAGTGAAGTCATATAGCATTTGTCCTTCTGTGATTTGTCTGCTTCATTTACTGTAACATTTCCAGGTCCATTCACAATGTTGCACGTGACGGGATTTTCTTAGCACTGAATGATAGTAGGTTGTACATAGAAGCCACACTTTCTTTTTCCATCCGCCAGTGGACATGCATTGGCTATGTTGAATAATGCCACAGTGACTAAGGGGGCGTAGATCTCTCTGAGATCCTGATTTCAGTTCTTTGGGCTATATACTCATAAGGGAGATTGTTAGATGTGTGGCCATTGTATTTTTAATATTTTGAGGAATTACCCTCCTGTTTTTCATAGAAGCTACACTATTTTACATTCCCACTAGTCGACAGTGTGCCAGGATTTCAATTTCTCCATTTCCTTGCTGACACTTGTTGCCCTTTGTTTTTGTTTTGATAGTATCTGTCTTAACACAGTTGAAGTGATATCTCATTGTGGTTTTGATTTTCTTTTTCCTGTTGGTGATATTGAGCCTCTTTTTACAAAACTGCTGGTGATTTGTATGTATTCTATACAGAAATGTTGATTGAAGTCCTTTGTCCATTTTTTAATTATTTTTTCTATTGAGTTGGAATCAGTTACATACTTTTTAATATTAACCCTTTATCAGATATATGATTTGCAAATATTTCCCCCCACTCTTGACGACCCATGGACAAGCCACGGATTTCTCCAGGCAAGAATACTGGAGTGGGTCACATTTCCTATCTCTGGAGGATCAGTCCCAACCCAGGGATCACACCCAGGTTTCCCACATTGCAGATGGATTTTTTACCATCTAGGCCACCAGGGAAGCCCTCCCATTTCATAGACTGTGTTTTTTGCTGTGTGGGTGAGTTCCTTACTTTGTAGAAGCTTTTTAGTTTGAGAGTCTCACTTGCTATTTTGTTTTTGCTACCTGTGTTTTTGGGGTCATCTCCAAGAAATTATTACCTGGACCAGTGTCAAGAAATCCCCACCTCTGTCATTTCTTCTAAGATAGTCACACTTTTATTCAGTACGTGTTAACTGAGTCATTTGATCGCAGCTCTGTCTTTGATGGGTCACGATGATTCAACCCTGTAGGCCTCCATTTACACACCTGGGAAGTGGGAGTTGCTGACTGACACACACTTCTCCAGGTCATCGATAGGATTTCACGAGGTGCTGTCTGGAGAACAGCTCTGGAAGTTGGGAACCATGATCATGGCAGTGAGACAGCACACCCACGTGACGCTAAGCTGTTAGCTTAGTTGAAAGAAGCACAGCTTGATATGAGGATGCTGTCCATTGCCATTAATGGGGATTAACAGTTCTGACTATTTAGGGTAGCAAATTAAATCAGTCACCAGCCTTTAGAAATCCCCCACCTCTAGCCTCATCCCATAGTTCCACTGAGTCTTCATGGCCACACTGCTCAGGGCATGATGTTTCCTGCCTGTGCTTTCGCTGCATGAGAGCCTGTGCTGTGCCTGTTTCCCTGCATGAGAACATGGCTGCCACAGGAACGGTGACCCTGTGGATCATATTCAGTGTCAAATCCTTAGTGCCTGAAATGGTCACAGGCATCGACACCTCTTCTGTGATTGTGGAATAAATAAGCAGATCCATGCATAAACAGACTTGAATGGTCTGGCCACTAAGAGTACTTGAAAGAAAAGATGCTTATTTCTATTTTCCAGGTAAGATTTTCGGTTGAGTAATTTGCACAAGAGTTAGAAAGCAACGCTTGTACTTCCTTCTTTGTCCTTCCATCTACTTCTGCCTAACTATGTATTAAACCGGAAGATGGAATCTTCTGGAATCTAAGAAGATGAAAGGTAGAAATCTGCATGTGAAGGGACCCTGCTGGGATCAGATTTTTATTTTTCAGTGGCTCTCAGGAGTCATCCCAGTGCCTTCTCCATTCATAGTCCTTTGATGGATTCCTGAGTGGTGGGGAGGCATAAAGCACCATCACTGGCTGGTCGAGTTTGAGAGTCTCACTTGCTATTTTGTTTTTGCTACCTGTGTTTTTGGGGTCATCTCCAAGAAATTATTACCTGGACCAGTGTCAAGAAATCCCCACTCTGTCATTTCTTCTAAGATAGTCACACTTTTATTCAGTACGTGTTAACTGAGTCATTTGATCGCAGCTCTGTCTTTGATGGGTCACGATGATTCAACCCTGTAGGCCTCCATTTACACACCTGGGAAGTGGGAGTTGCTGACTGACACACACTTCTCCAGGTCATCGATAGGATTTCACGAGGTGCTGTCTGGAGAACAGCTCTGGAAGTTGGGAACCATGATCATGGCAGTGAGACAGCACACCCACGTGACGCTAAGCTGTTAGCTTAGTTGAAAGAAGCACAGCTTGATATGAGGATGCTGTCCATTGCCATTAATGGGGATTAACAGTTCTGACTATTTAGGGTAGCAAATTAAATCAGTCACCAGCCTTTAGAAATCCCCCACCTCTAGCCTCATCCCATAGTTCCACTGAGTCTTCATGGCCACACTGCTCAGGGCATGATGTTTCCTGCCTGTGCTTTCGCTGCATGAGAGCCTGTGCTGTGCCTGTTTCCCTGCATGAGAACATGGCTGCCACAGGAACGGTGACCCTGTGGATCATATTCAGTGTCAAATCCTTAGTGCCTGAAATGGTCACAGGCATCGACACCTCTTCTGTGATTGTGGAATAAATAAGCAGATCCATGCATAAACAGACTTGAATGGTCTGGCCACTAAGAGTACTTGAAAGAAAAGATGCTTATTTCTATTTTCCAGGTAAGATTTTCGGTTGAGTAATTTGCACAAGAGTTAGAAAGCAACGCTTGTACTTCCTTCTTTGTCCTTCCATCTACTTCTGCCTAACTATGTATTAAACCGGAAGATGGAATCTTCTGGAATCTAAGAAGATGAAAGGTAGAAATCTGCATGTGAAGGGACCCTGCTGGGATCAGATTTTTATTTTTCAGTGGCTCTCAGGAGTCATCCCAGTGCCTTCTCCATTCATAGTCCTTTGATGGATTCCTGAGTGGTGGGGAGGCATAAAGCACCATCACTGGCTTGAAGGAATTCAGAGTCTACCCAGACAGACGATCAGGGAGGAGATGATTGGAACAAAAAAGGGATTCAGGTGGCACTGAGGAGCAGTAGTGAAGGAGCAGGAGAGATCCCAGAAAGCTTGCCAGTGGAGGTGACCTCTGAAAATAGAAACCATGTAAGCAAAGACACAGAAGCTTGAAGCAGCATCGTGAGTTAAAGCAACGTTCAAGGCAAGGAGACAGAGTCACAGGTGGCAGGTGGCATGTGGTGAGACAGAGTGAGGGGATGGATTTCTCATGACTTTGCTGGCCATTGGAGACTTTCTGATAACTTGCACTGTCTGGTCTGGCTCTAGGATTTCTGACGCCTAGATCTATTGCTCTCATCAGTCCTACCCATCCTCCTGTCTTTGTTCATGTAGAACTCACTACACGGCCACAGACTCTGCTTACTCAGTTCTCAGGTCAGTCCTGCTACACCATTAATGAGGACACTCTTTGTTCCAGAGACAGAAAACCAACTTAAATTAGTTTATGCCAGAGGAAGGAGGTGTTTGTTTGTTTGCTTGTTTTTGTCTGACGTAATGGAGAAGGACAGGAGTTGAACTGGAAAAACTAGAATGGTTTCTGCATGTAGCCACTAGCAGCTTTCAGGGTCAGATTTTCCCAAGAAATGAAAGAGAGTGTTTCCTCCTGCTTGCAATTGGAAAAGAAAAATCACGGTCAAGAACCCTTACTGATTCAGTGTCAGCCATTCATTCTTGCATAAAGATTGGTCTGGCCACTAAGAGTACTTGAAAGAAAAGATGCTTATTTCTATTTTCCAGGTAAGATTTTCGGTTGAGTAATTTGCACAAGAGTTAGAAAGCAACGCTTGTACTTCCTTCTTTGTCCTTCCATCTACTTCTGCCTAACTATGTATTAAACCGGAAGATGGAATCTTCTGGAATCTAAGAAGATGAAAGGTAGAAATCTGCATGTGAAGGGACCCTGCTGGGATCAGATTTTTATTTTTCAGTGGCTCTCAGGAGTCATCCCAGTGCCTTCTCCATTCATAGTCCTTTGATGGATTCCTGAGTGGTGGGGAGGCATAAAGCACCATCACTGGCTTGAAGGAATTCAGAGTCTACCCAGACAGACGATCAGGGAGGAGATGATTGGAACAAAAAGGCATTCAGGTGGCACTGAGGAGCAGTAGTGAAGGAGCAGGAGAGATCCCAGAAAGCTTGCCAGTGGAGGTGACCTCTGAAAATAGAAACCATGTAAGCAAAGACACAGAAGCTTGAAGCAGCATCGTGAGTTAAAGCAACGTTCAAGGCAAGGAGACAGAGTCACAGGTGGCAGGTGGCATGTGGTGAGACAGAGTGAGGGGATGGATTTCTCATGACTTTGCTGGCCATTGGAGACTTTCTGATAACTTGCACTGTCTGGTCTGGCTCTAGGATTTCTGACGCCTAGATCTATTGCTCTCATCAGTCCTACCCATCCTCCTGTCTTTGTTCATGTAGAACTCACTACACGGCCACAGACTCTGCTTACTCAGTTCTCAGGTCAGTCCTGCTACACCATTAATGAGGACACTCTTTGTTCCAGAGACAGAAAACCAACTTAAATTAGTTTATGCCAGAGGAAGGAGGTGTTTGTTTGTTTGCTTGTTTTTGTCTGACGTAATGGAGAAGGACAGGAGTTGAACTGGAAAAACTAGAATGGTTTCTGCATGTAGCCACTAGCAGCTTTCAGGGTCAGATTTTCCCAAGAAATGAAAGAGAGAGTGTTTCCCTCCTGCTTGCAATTGGAAAAGAAAAATCACGGTCAAGAACCCTTACTGATTCAGTGTCAGCCATTCATCTTGCTGAGTGGTATTTCCTCCGGAGTGCATGTTATTGAGGGGAGAAAAGGTGGGAGCTGGGAGAAAGGAGGAGTGCCGAGATGACCGCTCAGAGTAGGAGCAGGAGACGTGGAGGAGAACAGTGTAGACGTGGATCCTGTGATGACTGTTTGGGGCCATGCCGTGTGCTCAGCCATGTCAGTCTCTTTGTGATCCCATGGACTATAGCTGGCAGGCTCCTTTGTTCATGGACAAGAATGCTGGAGTGAGTTGCCATTTCCTACTCCAGAGGATCTTCCCAACCCAGGAATCGAATCCACATCTCCTGTGTCTCCTACATGGGCAGCCAGATTCTTTACCTGCTAAACCATCAGGGAAGCCTGTAGTGGGCTCTAAACCTGTCCTCATTTGTGTCACTGCCTCATCCCTTCCTTTTAATTTATTGTTCAGTCACTAAGTCATGATGGACTGTTTGCAACCCCACAGACAGCAGTACACCAGGCTTCCCTGTCCCTTCACTGTCTCCCAAAGTGTGCTCAAACTCATGTCCGTGGAGTCAATGATGCCATCTAACCATCTCATCCTCTGACATCCCCTTATTCTCCTGCCTTCAATCTTTCCCAGCATCAGAGTCTTTTCCAGTGAGTTGGATTTTCACATTAGGCACTTTTAAGTGCTGTGGGTCCTCATGCAGAACCTTTTGCTAAGTCCCAGAAACCTTCTGGAAGCACGGCTATAATGAGACTGAAGGCTGACTGTGTAACTCGGGGTGAATTAGGACAACCAGACTGTGGATGAGGCGTTAGTTGGAGAGAGGGATGGACTCGGGAAGGAAGGAAGAAACCACCACAAAAACAGACATGTCAGATCCCCTTTATGGAAGAAGAAATGACTCCACATCCCTCAGAGAGATGCTGAAAGTGTCCTTGTGACCTCTAATGCCCCTGCAAGGTAGACCACTCAGTGAGGCTGGGTTTGCAGCTGCAAGAAGGGATGCCTGGGCAATCTTTCAGAAGGACAGTAGGTGAACTGGAAAAACTAGAATGGTTTCTGCATGTAGCCACTAGCAGCTTTCAGGTTCAGATTTTCCCAAGAAATGAAAGAGAGTGTTTCCCTCCTGCTTGCAATTGGAAAAGAAAAATCACGGTCAAGAACCCTTACTGATTCAGTGTCAGCCATTCATCTTGCTGAGTGGTATTTCCTCCGGAGTGCATGTTATTGAGGGGAGAAAAGGTGGGAGCTGGGAGAAAGGAGGAGTGCCGAGATGACCGCTCAGAGTAGGAGCAGGAGACGTGGAGGAGAACAGTGTAGACGTGGATCCTGTGATGACTGTTTGGGGCCATGCCGTGTGCTCAGCCATGTCAGTCTCTTTGTGATCCCATGGACTATAGCTGGCAGGCTCCTTTGTTCATGGACAAGAATGCTGGAGTGAGTTGCCATTTCCTACTCCAGAGGATCTTCCCAACCCAGGAATCGAATCCACATCTCCTGTGTCTCCTACATGGGCAGCCAGATTCTTTACCTGCTAAACCATCAGGGAAGCCTGTAGTGGGCTCTAAACCTGTCCTCATTTGTGTCACTGCCTCATCCCTTCCTTTTAATTTATTGTTCAGTCACTAAGTCATGATGGACTGTTTGCAACCCCACAGACAGCAGTACACCAGGCTTCCCTGTCCCTTCACTGTCTCCCAAAGTGTGCTCAAACTCATGTCCGTGGAGTCAATGATGCCATCTAACCATCTCATCCTCTGACATCCCCTTATTCTCCTGCCTTCAATCTTTCCCAGCATCAGAGTCTTTTCCAGTGAGTTGGATTTTCACATTAGGCACTTTTAAGTGCTGTGGGTCCTCATGCAGAACCTTTTGCTAAGTCCCAGAAACCTTCTGGAAGCACGGCTATAATGAGACTGAAGGCTGACTGTGTAACTCGGGGTGAATTAGGACAACCAGACTGTGGATGAGGCGTTAGTTGGAGAGAGGGATGGACTCGGGAAGGAAGGAAGAAACCACCACAAAAACAGACATGTCAGATCCCCTTTATGGAAGAAGAAATGACTCCACATCCCTCAGAGAGATGCTGAAAGTGTCCTTGTGACCTCTAATGCCCCTGCAAGGTAGACCACTCAGTGAGGCTGGGTTTGCAGCTGCAAGAAGGGATGCCTGGGCAATCTTTCACCAGGTGTGGGATCATTGGTGGTTTCAATGGTACTCGCTGCTCCCCTACACACCCACCCCGCAGGTGATCAAAGTCAGGGATGCTTTCTCTGGAGGGCAGCACAAGGTCTTCCTGGCTCCTGTTTGAGTTCAGACCAGGTTTTTGGAGTCAGGTGGGCGTGTGTAGATATTTTTAAGCTACAGGACTCAGTGCCACTACAAGAGCCAAACAGCTGAGCCTTTCTTCCTGGCTTCTGAAGACACACGTCAGAGTGCAAGTTTGAGTGTAGAGTCTGTTTCCTCCGCGCTCCGCCCATGCCCCTGTGTGTCTCTGCCAGAGGTGGGGGTGAGTGGGAGGACACAGCTCATTGTGGCCAACCTCAGCTCCCCAGTATGTCTGGCTCTGGCAACCACCAAAGGTTAAAATAATTTTAATAAAGTCTTAATGAACAGCTCAAAGCCTCAGAGTTATTCCCAGGTCAGTGGAGTTGAAGGCAGAGTTCTGAGATCAGTCCATTTTGTTAGAGCCACTTACAGTCATGGTTCATGTCAGCCACTCACCTGCAAAACATTCAGGTTCCTATTTATAGTAGGGATAAGAGTTTACCATCCAAACCTATGGCTGATTCATGTTGATGTTTGGTAGAAACCAGTGTAATATGGTAAAGCAATTATCCATCAATTAAAAAAAAAGAAAAATTAAAAATAAAAGAAATTAGCATCTGTCAGGAACAGTGCAAAGCACTTTGCAGACATGATCTCATTTAGTCCTCAGAACAATGCTGGGAGAGTACTCTTAAGATTATCCCTATTTTACAGATAAAAACACTGAGGCTTAGCAAAGTTAAGTAACTTTCCACAGGGACCTAGAGAGTAACTGGCAGTGAGTGGGCTCAAAGCCAAGTCTATCTAATCAACAGCAAGTCTATGTGCTATTGAAGTTTGCTTTTTTTTTTTTTTTTTTTTTTGCTATATCATATGTAGTCCTTGGGCTTCCCAGGTGGCTAAGTGGTAAAGGATCTATCTGCCAGTACAGGAGACATGGGTTCAAAACCTGGGTCAGAAAGATCCTCTGAAGAAGAAAATGGCAACCCACTCCACTCTTCTTGCCTGGAAAATCCTATGGACAGAAGAACCTGGTAGGCTACAGCCCATGAGGTCACAATGAGCTGGATAACACTGAACATGGACACAAATCCCCATATGTAGTCCATAGCTATGAGTCAAGCCCCATATTAATTATGGGATCACAGAAATAAATAAATTGTATTTCTGTCCTCAAATTACTCACAGCCTAATAGAATATATATATGTCAACCATTATTCTACAAAAATATATAACAAATATCCTAAAGCAGCCCTAGAGAAACTGTCTGAATACCCAGGGAAGGTGATCAACCCAGTCTATAGCATCAGAGGTTTCCTGGCAGGGGTGATTCTGAGCCGAGTTCTGAAGGATGAGTAAGGCTTGGTTATTAGAACAAAGCAAGACTGGAGGGATCAAGTCATAAGGAACCAGGAATGTGGCATATTTAGGGACACTTCCCAGTAGCACAGTCAGCCTTGAGTTTACATTAAGCAACACAGAGCCAGGGGAGGAGTTGGTTTGGGAAGAACTCGGAGTGGCATACGGAGAATGTCACTCTGGCGGCACCTTGGCCCACAGGCTGGGAGCAGCACGCTCAGAGCGGGCACCCTGGTTAAACGCTGGCCAGCCACGCATCCTATGTCTCTTCTGGCATCAGTGGGCACACTGCCTGTGTGAAAACTGGTACACATGGCCAGAGCCTGGATCAAAACCCACCTGTTTTCCATCTGCTCATTTGCACCTTTAAGGGTCCAGCTAGTCTCCTGTAGGTCCCTACAAACTTATTCAGGCATGGAAATAGAAAAAAAGATCCTGAATTTTGGATTTTTGAAAGTTAAGTAACTTTCCACAGGGACCTAGAGAGTAACTGGCAGTGAGTGGGCTCAAAGCCAAGTCTATCTAATCAACAGCAAGTCTATGTGCTATTGAAGTTTGCTTTTTTTTTTTTTTTTTTTTTGCTATATCATATGTAGTCCTTGGGCTTCCCAGGTGGCTAAGTGGTAAAGGATCTATCTGCCAGTACAGGAGACATGGGTTCAAAACCTGGGTCAGAAAGATCCTCTGAAGAAGAAAATGGCAACCCACTCCACTCTTCTTGCCTGGAAAATCCTATGGACAGAAGAACCTGGTAGGCTACAGCCCATGAGGTCACAATGAGCTGGATAACACTGAACATGGACACAAATCCCCATATGTAGTCCATAGCTATGAGTCAAGCCCCATATTAATTATGGGATCACAGAAATAAATAAATTGTATTTCTGTCCTCAAATTACTCACAGCCTAATAGAATATATATATGTCAACCATTATTCTACAAAAATATATAACAAATATCCTAAAGCAGCCCTAGAGAAACTGTCTGAATACCCAGGGAAGGTGATCAACCCAGTCTATAGCATCAGAGGTTTCCTGGCAGGGGTGATTCTGAGCCGAGTTCTGAAGGATGAGTAAGGCTTGGTTATTAGAACAAAGCAAGACTGGAGGGATCAAGTCATAAGGAACCAGGAATGTGGCATATTTAGGGACACTTCCCAGTAGCACAGTCAGCCTTGAGTTTACATTAAGCAACACAGAGCCAGGGGAGGAGTTGGTTTGGGAAGAACTCGGAGTGGCATACGGAGAATGTCACTCTGGCGGCACCTTGGCCCACAGGCTGGGAGCAGCACGCTCAGAGCGGGCACCCTGGTTAAACGCTGGCCAGCCACGCATCCTATGTCTCTTCTGGCATCAGTGGGCACACTGCCTGTGTGAAAACTGGTACACATGGCCAGAGCCTGGATCAAAACCCACCTGTTTTCCATCTGCTCATTTGCACCTTTAAGGGTCCAGCTAGTCTCCTGTAGGTCCCTACAAACTTATTCAGGCATGGAAATTGAAAAAAAAAAAAGATCCTGAATTTTGGATTTTTTGTGGTTACAGCTGATTAAAACCACATTTAACAGAGTGTAAGGATGAAAATGCCCTGTTTTTTTGAAGGCAGCATGTCAGAGGACGTGAACAATTAGGTGCCTTCATGTGTATCATGAT
This sequence comes from Tragulus kanchil, assembly GCA_022376925.1. NCBI lineage: Eukaryota > Metazoa > Chordata > Mammalia > Artiodactyla > Tragulidae > Tragulus > Tragulus kanchil. The sequence continues at coordinate 23,407,037 of JAIOJX010000023.1, read as the reverse complement.
ATCCTGTGCCGATCCAAAACCTGGACTGCTGCAGTTCTTCTTGAGGCTGGGAATATACGGAAAGATCCTTGAGCCCTGAGACGTCTTCCCTCTAAGCTCCTCTGAGGGGACAGTTAAGCTGCCTGGCCCACGAGCCTATGGCTTTCTTCTTCCACATTCCTTTGAGTGTGACAAAGTTTCACATCCTGCTCTGCTTCCAGAAGGGGAAAAAACACAGTAAATCACCCTATGGAGGAAGAGGACATGGTGTGATTGATCTATGAAAAGAGAAACGTTAAGGGACTATGTAGTGCATAGTTGGATAAAGAATGAAGGAAAACAACAGGAAAGTTTGCAGGTTTGGAGAGCAGCTCTTAGGAGATGTCAAGGGAAGGTGGCACAGATGATTGAAGACAGAATTCAGAGGAAAAAGGAGAGAGAAACAAATGAGTATTCCTTTCTCCAGAAGAGAGATTGTGCGTACATTGACCACTTAGTATTCACAGCCGCGTTGGGAGATGTGTATTATTAGCCTCCTTAATGGTGGTGGTGGTAAAGAATCTCCTTGCCAGTACAGGAGACACAGGAGATTCGGGTTCAATCCCTAGGTCAGGAAGATCCCCTGGAGTAGGAAGTCACAACCCATTCCAGTATTTTTGCCCGGAAAATCCTGTGGACAGAGGAGCCTGGCGAACTACAGTCCATGTGACCTCAAAGAGTTGGGACATGGCTGAGCGACTGCACACCTACAGAGAAGAAACTGACGCTCAGAGTAGTTAAATTATTAACCCCAAAGTAATACAACTACTAAACTATGCAGTTGAGTTTTGGAACTCAAGTCTGTTAAGACTCCCAATCTTTTATTTGTGAACTTATCACATAAGCAGGGAATATCTATCTATATCTATATCTATATCTATATCTATATCTATATCTATATCTATATCTATCTATCTATCTATCTATCTATCTATATTATGTCAGTATAGTTGACTTACAATATTATCTTAGTTTCAAGTATACCTCAAAGTGATTTAGCTAAATACATGCACACAAATCTATATTACTTTTTCAATTATTTTCATTCAATTATTTTCATTATTTTCAATAATGATAACGATATGGGGGTTGACTCATAGGTATGGACTACATATGTGAATTTGTGTCCATGTTCAGTGTTTATGATAAGATACTGAATAGAGTATCTGTGCTATACAGTAAAACCTTGTTGTTTATTTTATAGATAGTAGCATACATTTATTAATCTCCTGTTCCCAATTTATCCCTCTCTCTCCCTCCCCTTTGGCAACTGTAAGGTTATTTTATAGTTTCTTTTCTGTGCCTCAAGGATCTTTCCATATATTTCCAACTTTAAGAATTCCAGCCGGACAGTTTCTGAATCAGCACAGGATATCATGATACCGATAAAGGAATCTATCATTGTTCACCTCCTCTGACCTGTTGCTTTCAAAGACCTGTAAATTTATTTTCTGTGTCTCTGTACGTTTATTTTCTAGGTCTCATTGTATACAGTTTTTTACATATCACGTCAAAGTGGTATCATTCAGTATGTGTCTTTCTCTTTCTGACTGACTTCATTTAGTCTAATAATCTCTAGATCCATCCATGTTGCTGTAAATGGCACTATTTCATTCCTTTTTATGACTGAATATAATTCTGTTGTATATATGCACCACTTATTCTTGATCCATCACCTGCTGATGGTTACATAGGTTGAATGCAACCTAAGTAACACTATTTAGTTGTTGTAAATAGTGCCACTATGAATATTGGGGTGTATGCATCATTTAGAATTAGAGCTTTCATCTCTTCCAGATAGATACCCAGGAGCAAGATTGGGTTTTTTTTTGTTTGGTTGGTTTTTTGTTTGCTTTTATATTTTCCCCCATCATGCCTCTTTATGTTTATATTTATTTTCATTCTTTGGCATGTGTGGGCCTCCCACTGCAGTGGCCTCTCTCGCTGCAGAACACTGGCTCTGGGCGCATGCACTCCAGAGTGCTGGCCTGTAATTGGACACACTGGTCCAGCCGCTTTGCGGCACGTGGAATCTTCCCAGACCAGGGACCAAACTGGTGCCCCTTGCACTACAAAGCGAACTCTGTACCCATTGGACCACCAGGGAAGCCCCAGGATGATTGAATCATATGGTAAGTCTGTCTTTAGCTTTTGAAGGAATCGCCATGCAGTTTTCCGTACTGGCTGCACCAGTTTACTTTTCTGCTGACAGTTTAGGAGAGTTCCCTTTGCTACAAATTCTCTCCAGTATTTATTACATATACATGTTTTGAAGATGCCTATTCTGACAGGTGTGAGATGATATCCCGTTGTACTTTTTATTTGTGTTTCTCTAATAATTAGTGATGTTAAACATCTTCTCATGAGCCTGTTGACCATCTGTATGTCTTCTTTGGAGAAATGTCTATTTAGTATTTTTTGCCTGTTTTTTGATTATAGTTAGTTGTATGAGCTGTCTGTATATTTTGGAAATTAAACCCTTATCAGTCATATCATTTGCAAATGTTTTCCCCCAGTCTTCAGGTTGTCTTTTCTTTTTGTTTATGATTGGCTTTGCTCTGAGAAAGCTTTCAAGTTTAATTAGATCCCATTTTTTGTTATTGTTTCCATTATTCTAAATGGTGGACCCAAAAAAATATTGCTGCAATTTATCTCAGTGTCCTGCTTTTGTTCTCTTCTGGGGGATTTATAGTGTCAAGCTTATATTTAAGTATTTAAGCCATTTTGAGTTTATTTTTGTGCACAATGTGACAGTGTTCTAATTTCACTGATTTACATATTCATGTCTTGGTTTATTCTTGATCCATCACCTGCTGATGGTTACATAGGTTGAATGCAACCTAAGTAACACTATTTAGTTGTTGTAAATAGTGCCACTATGAATATTGGGGTGTATGCATCATTTAGAATTAGAGCTTTCATCTCTTCCAGATAGATACCCAGGAGCAAGATTGGGTTTTTTTTTGTTTGGTTGGTTTTTTGTTTGCTTTTATATTTTCCCCCATCATGCCTCTTTATGTTTATATTTATTTTCATTCTTTGGCATGTGTGGGCCTCCCACTGCAGTGGCCTCTCTCGCTGCAGAACACTGGCTCTGGGCGCATGCACTCCAGAGTGCTGGCCTGTAATTGGACACACTGGTCCAGCCGCTTTGCGGCACGTGGAATCTTCCCAGACCAGGGACCAAACTGGTGCCCCTTGCACTACAAAGCGAACTCTGTACCCATTGGACCACCAGGGAAGCCCCAGGATGATTGAATCATATGGTAAGTCTGTCTTTAGCTTTTGAAGGAATCGCCATGCAGTTTTCCGTACTGGCTGCACCAGTTTACTTTTCTGCTGACAGTTTAGGAGAGTTCCCTTTGCTACAAATTCTCTCCAGTATTTATTACATATACATGTTTTGAAGATGCCTATTCTGACAGGTGTGAGATGATATCCCGTTGTACTTTTTATTTGTGTTTCTCTAATAATTAGTGATGTTAAACATCTTCTCATGAGCCTGTTGACCATCTGTATGTCTTCTTTGGAGAAATGTCTATTTAGTATTTTTTGCCTGTTTTTTGATTATAGTTAGTTGTATGAGCTGTCTGTATATTTTGGAAATTAAACCCTTATCAGTCATATCATTTGCAAATGTTTTCCCCCAGTCTTCAGGTTGTCTTTTCTTTTTGTTTATGATTGGCTTTGCTCTGAGAAAGCTTTCAAGTTTAATTAGATCCCATTTTTTGTTATTGTTTCCATTATTCTAAATGGTGGACCCAAAAAAATATTGCTGCAATTTATCTCAGTGTCCTGCTTTTGTTCTCTTCTGGGGGATTTATAGTGTCAAGCTTATATTTAAGTATTTAAGCCATTTTGAGTTTATTTTTGTGCACAATGTGACAGTGTTCTAATTTCACTGATTTACATATTCATGTCTTGGTTTCCCAGTACCACTTGCTGAAGAGACTGTCTTTTCTCTGTTGTATATTCTTGCCTCCTTTTTCAAAGATTAATTGACCGTGGGTGTGTAGTTTATTTCTGGGTGATCTGTTCCATTGATCTATATGCCTGTTTATGTGTGATACCATGCTGTTTTGTTTACTGTAGCTTTGTAAATTGTCTGAAATGTGAAAGGATTATGTCTCCTGCTTTGTTCTTTTTCCTCCGGATTGTTTTGGCAAGTCTGGGTCTGTCGTGGTCCAATATAAATTTTTGAAGAATCTGTGCTAGTGCTGTGAAAAATTCCATGGGTATTTTGATAGGAATTGCATTGAATTTGTAGATTGCTTTGGGTATACTACCCAAAGCCACTTGAACTACACTCTTCCAATCCAAGAGTGTAGGCTATCTTTCCATTTCTTTGCATCATCTTTGATTTCCTTTATCAGTGTTTTATACAGTGTTCTTAATGTATAAGTCTTTCATTTCCTTGGTTGGGTTTATCATTAGGTATTTTTTGATGCAGTTTTAAATGGGTTTGCTTTTTAATTTTTTTTCTCTGGTATTTCATTATAAGTGTAAAATGAAACAGAGTTCTGATAATAATCTTATATCCTAATATCTTCCTGAATTCATTTATCAGTTCTAATAGTTTTGTAGGCAGTCTTTGAAGTTTTCTATATAGAGTATCACATCATTGGCATATAATGACGATTTTACCTCTTCTTTTCTGATTTGGATAACGTGTATTTCTTTTTCTGGTCTAATTGCAGTGACTAGGACTTCCAAGGCCATGTTGAATACAAGTAGTGAGGCTAGGCATCCTTGACTTCTTCTAGAATTTAGCAGGAGGGCTTTCAGTGTTTCATCACTTTGTATTATGTTAACTGTGAGTTTGCATACATGACTTTTATTATATTGTGATATAGTCCCTCTATACCCAGTTTGGCAAGAGTTATATCAATGGATGTTGAGTTTCATTAGATGCTTTTCCTGCATCTGTTGAGATGATCGTGTGGCTTTTGTTTTGTCTTTTGTTGATGCAGTGTATCATATTGATTGATTTGCAAGTATTGAAGCATCCTTGTGACAGTAGAATGACTCTAATCTGATTATGACGTAGGATCTTCTTTCTGTATTGTTGGTTTCGGTTTGCTAATATTATTTGCTGAGCATCATTAGGCCCCTTTATGGAGGATAAGCAGACACTCTGAGAGATACAGTTATTTGCTGTCAAAATAATGCAACTAGTAAATGGTGCAAGGGACTTTTTGAACTTGGGTCTGTTAGATTCTGAGCCTCTTGGTTTTGAACTTACCACATAAGCAGAGAATCTGTCTTTTTGAGGTTGGTTGATCAAATACACACCTGATAATTTGATCAAGTTTAACTTTAATACTTGAATACAATTCTCCATGTAAAGCCAGGATTTTAGTCTTTGTGGTATAGTTCAATGCAATGAAATAAAAATACTGTTGAGGCCATCAAGTCCAGAGGCAAATCAAATCATCCTTCTCCAAGATTCTAATCCCAAACAATGACAAACAGTCTAGAATTGCTCATCTCATCTTTTGGGGAGGAAGTGTGATACAGGGGTTTCCAAGGTCATATTGGCCTGAGTTTTAAATTATGTATCTTCCTTTTTTCACACTGGATGATCTTGATCATATTTGATCATGTTATATAGCATTTCTCTCTTTCTCAGCTGAATTATTTCATCTATAGAATGGAGATGACCTTTCCTACTTCACAAATTGGTCACTAGAATTAAATGAGACAGTTAAAAAAAAAAAAAAAAAAAAAGGAAATACCTAATACAAAGCCTGGCAAACAACAGGTACTCAGTACATGTCTGGTGGCTTTAAATTGTTGTCAATAGGATAAAAATGATGATGATATTTTTGGTATGGCTTCTATCACTGTTTCCGTGGCTCCTGTTATTGTTGCTGCTTCTAAATTCTTCAGCTTCCAGAAAAGAAATTCCCTTGATTTTTCCTGATGGAAACTGAATGTCTAGCTCTTCCTTTAATTCTCCCCTCCCCCACACCCCTTTGGCTTTTTTCCACTGAAACAGAAGGAGACTGTCAGAGAAGAGACACACACACAGGCACACAGATGCTTGACAGACAAAATGGTGGAAGGCATCTGCCAAAAATCTACAAGTTTATGCCAGGGGCAAACATGTGACTTTATTTTCCCCCACCAGGATGGACTTATGCTGTCACAGCAAAAACTGATCTTCTGTTTGTGGGAAATCATGCGCAGTTCCCTCTTGTCTGTGCTGGGGAAAATTCAAGTCCAATTCCTTGCTCACAGATTCTGGCAAGTGGCTCTCACTTTATATCTGTTGGGTTTTTTTTTTCCCCCACAAATATTTACTGAGCACCTATTATGTGCCAGGCACAGGGCTAGTCATGAGGAACAGAATACTGAGCGAAAGCATACTTGAGCCTTGCCTTCATGAAGATTTAGTCTGGGGTATGGGGCAGAAGGGAAGATAAATAGGAATAAGATACTCTGAAAAATATAATTTCAGCTAAGATAAGTAAGATTTGAATAGATGAAGAAAGAGAAAAAAGTTTCCCCAGTCACAGTAAAATTATCCATTCTATTTCGCAGTAATAAGAAATGTTCTAAACCTTCGTGAATAAGAGATTGACAATCTGAAGAGAAGTGATCCGAGTGTGAAGGAGTCTGGGGCTTTGATATCTGACTTGGGGTCCAATCCCAACATTGCCACTTAGGGGTTGACTGAATCTCTCTGAACTCCAGGTTCTGATCTGCTAAATGGGCATAATCCTTGTAAGGTCTAAAGTAAAGAATGCATATGAGTTTGCTCTCTGTCTTCATGGCTCTCCTGGCCTCTGCTCTCAGGTTAGCTCCTACACACATGTAAGTTCTAATTTTAAACATCTTTTTCTCAAAACTTTATTATTTGACTCTCCTGGACGAGGCTAAACCCCTCAATTATATAGCACACTGTATAACATAGGACTTGCGCTTGCTGAATTGATCATAAAATATATTTTCATGTATATAAGTGTTGTCTCTCCCACTTAACCTTTTGATGAAGGGGACCATGCATCCCCAGATTTACACACATGGCTGAGCCACACTAAGAGTTTGGAATAAAGTGGGATAGTTGGACCACGTGCCTGGCTGTTAGTAAACAGAGCTTGAGATGGTTGCTGTGTTTGATGTGAGTGGTACAGAATACTTTAGCATCGTGAAAATCACTGCCGATAATAATGAAGGTTAACCATGACTTATGTTTTTGACGACGTTGCCCCTGTTATCTTACAGCTCAAGAGTTTCTGCCTTCATCGCCTTCTCAGAGACAAACCTTACCTGAACTTCCATCCCCTTTCCTGTCTTACCCTCTCTAGGCTCACTTCCCAACCCTACCATACTTGGAAGATGTTGAAGTCCCTGAATACTGAATCACCCTGTTTGTTCTATTATCTGAAGTCCCTAGCTCAGTAAACTTAGGACTCCAATGCACCATTGAGTATAAATTCTTATAGCCTTGCAGTGGCCCAGCACTTGCAGCTTTCAGAATACTCATGCTGATCCTTTTTGCTTAATCTTCCTTATACCCATTTTGTTGATAATAGAACAGAGATTCATTGATGAAAGTGGAGTCCCCATATCCAAGTGTCACTGCAAATCATTTAAATTGGAAATTTCAAACTAAATGTCCTCTAGGTAGTTTAAAGAAATATAATGTGCTGGTGGGGAGGGGCTGGAGGGAGAACCCACACTGAAAGAGGAATAGTTCCCATCAGTCGTTGGCAGGCAGTATTGCCAGATAATCCATTTAAAAATAAAAGAAATCTGGATTTTTATATGAACCTCACCACTTTTCAGTGTTGGCATCTGAATCAGATTCTTTTACAACACGTTGTGGTCCAAATAAAATAGCCATGGGTTGAATTCAGCCCATGGTCCACCAATTTACAAGCTATAATTTAAAACTTTAGAATCTTCCAAAAGAGTTTGCACTGCCCTTCCCAGAGGATAGAGTCTCCGCACTGGGCCGTCGTTGGACCCAGTGGATCCAAACTGGATGGCTCCTAGGTTAGTCCAGTGACTAGGGAAATGAGGATAGCACAGAGGGCAGTTTAATGTCCCGATTTGGCAAAAGTAGAAACATGTACTTCCCTCTGGATTTTCCTGAAGTGTCCTGGTCTGTGAAAACCAGAAATCTGGAAACAAGTGGGTTAGCACAACCCCCACTTTTTAGAGAAGAGAAGACAAAGATCCGAGGCTGGGGCTTCCCTGGTGGTCCAGTGGGTAAGGGCACCACCTTGCAGTGCAAGGGGCTCTGGTTCGATCCCTAGCCTGGGAAGATCCCACATGCCACGGAGAGGCTGGATAGATGTGTCCAATTACCCAGCCAGAGCTCTGGAGGGCATGTGCCCCGAGCCCGTGCTCTGCGACAACAGAGGCCACTGCAATGGGAGGCCCACACGGGCCAAAAAACAAAGATGGATGAAAATAGATAAATGAAAGACCAATAGAAGTGGCCTGCCCGCCCCCCTCCCTCCCGACCCCCCACTCAAAAAAAAAAAAGATCCGTGGCTGTTAATGAGATAAGCCAAACACCAGGTTTAGGAACACTCTCTTCCTGTGTGCAAGGCAAAACTCCTCCCTCCTTTTGAGCAGGAGTCTGGTCCTCCTTACCGCCTGTTAGTTATCACAAGGGACATGCATACAATAGGTGCTTTTCCAGTACTTGAAGCTCAGATGCCTGCCTCTCCTGTGAAGTTCTGCTTAACAGCTTTACTGAAAACCTGCATCTTCTATAATACAAAAGCCTTTTCAAATCCCTTCAGTTAAAATATTTTTCCTTTCCTGCATGCCTATGAACTATTACTGCCTCTCTATCTTAACCCCCACCATGTGCTAGAGTTACTTTTAGTTTTTTCTGTTTCTCCAGAAAGATTGTGATCCGGTGGTGGGCAGAACCCATGTCTTACTCAACTCAGCATCCCTCCCACAAAGAGGAGTTCAGCTTCTTGTTTTGGAAAGTATTTAACAAGTATATGTTGAAAGGTCTTCCTTTTAATGACTGGGCATAGTGCTGGCATATCACAGGTGCTTAAGTCTCCGCACTGGGCCGTCGTTGGACCCAGTGGATCCAAACTGGATGGCTCCTAGGTTAGTCCAGTGACTAGGGAAATGAGGATAGCACAGAGGGCAGTTTAATGTCCCGATTTGGCAAAAGTAGAAACATGTACTTCCCTCTGGATTTTCCTGAAGTGTCCTGGTCTGTGAAAACCAGAAATCTGGAAACAAGTGGGTTAGCACAACCCCCACTTTTTAGAGAAGAGAAGACAAAGATCCGAGGCTGGGGCTTCCCTGGTGGTCCAGTGGGTAAGGGCACCACCTTGCAGTGCAAGGGGCTCTGGTTCGATCCCTAGCCTGGGAAGATCCCACATGCCACGGAGAGGCTGGATAGATGTGTCCAATTACCCAGCCAGAGCTCTGGAGGGCATGTGCCCCGAGCCCGTGCTCTGCGACAACAGAGGCCACTGCAATGGGAGGCCCACAGGGGCCAAAGAACAAAGATGGATGAAAATAGATAAATGAAAGACCAATAGAAGTGGCCTGCCCGCCCCCCTCCCTCCCGACCCCCCACTCAAAAAAAAAAAAGATCCGTGGCTGTTAATGAGATAAGCCAAACACCAGGTTTAGGAACACTCTCTTCCTGTGTGCAAGGCAAAACTCCTCCCTCCTTTTGAGCAGGAGTCTGGTCCTCCTTACCGCCTGTTAGTTATCACAAGGGACATGCATACAATAGGTGCTTTTCCAGTACTTGAAGCTCAGATGCCTGCCTCTCCTGTGAAGTTCTGCTTAACAGCTTTACTGAAAACCTGCATCTTCTATAATACAAAAGCCTTTTCAAATCCCTTCAGTTAAAATATTTTTCCTTTCCTGCATGCCTATGAACTATTACTGCCTCTCTATCTTAACCCCCACCATGTGCTAGAGTTACTTTTAGTTTTTTCTGTTTCTCCAGAAAGATTGTGATCCGGTGGTGGGCAGAACCCATGTCTTACTCAACTCAGCATCCCTCCCACAAAGAGGAGTTCAGCTTCTTGTTTTGGAAAGTATTTAACAAGTATATGTTGAAAGGTCTTCCTTTTAATGACTGGGCATAGTGCTGGCATATCACAGGTGCTTAATACATGTCTTTGTGTTGCTGTTCCCTTTTAGGAGTTAACACAGTGCCCAGAATATAGTAGGCACTCAAAGAAATTTTTTTAATGAATGAATGGAAAAATGCCCTGTTAAGCTAAATACAGAGGCCTTTCTTGAAAAAGTTCAGGGAATTTTCAGAAAATACCACCCTAGTCCAAATACCCCTATTGAGATGTTTCAGGGCAGTTTGGGGCTAGGATGTCTCTGATAGTTGTTGGAGGCCAGAAAGGGACTAGAGCAAATTTTCTATGGTATAAATGTAAGAAGGTATTTGTTTGTAGGGCTGTGGAAGTCCCCATGATGCCCTCGGGATGATGGACTGAGTGCCTGACTTGTCCTGGACTCCCTAGTTCCAGCCTGTCTGAGGTGTGTTATTGACTCTGATATTAGTAGTTCAGGCTGCCATGACACAGAGGATGATTTAAGCAATAGACATTTATTTTCTAATGGTTCTGGAGGCTAAACGTCCAGGGCCATGGTATTAGCAGGTCAGGTTTCTCCTGAGACTTTTCTCTCTGGCTTTCAGGTGATTGCCTTCCTACTGGGTCTTCCCATTGATTGCCCCTTGGTCTCTGTGTTATCTGTGTCTTAATCATCCCCTTTACGTATAAGAACACAAGTCATTGAATTAGGGACTACCCATGTGACCTCATTTTACCTTATTTACTTCTCTGCAGACCCTAGTCCAAATGCAGTCACCTTCTGCCTACTAAGGGATTAGGACTTAAACATGTGACTTTGAAAGGGAGCAGAATTTAGCCAATAACAGTCCCCCAAGCACCTCAGCTCACAAGTGGTTTGACCTCTTTGAGATTTTTTGTTTTACCTTGGGAAATTGAAAATTATCCTGAAACCATTAATAATGTCCATAAAAAAGGTTATGTGGATTTTTTTATACAACTTAACAGTTCTTGCTCCTGCGAGAGATAACAAAATCCCTTTTTCCGGCCATCCATCCGGTGCCACGCCAGCACCTTCTCATACATCTGTCCTCCACATACAGCATCAGGCAAAGGAAATTTACTATGTGCTAGACGTCTCTGTTTATGATATATGGTTTTTCATGATGCAAACAGTCAGGGAAAGCAGAGAAAGGCCCAGAATCATTTATGTTACCTATAAAGCACAGTTACAGACAGTACCTAAGTTTAAGTGCCCATAAATTCTTGTAAAAAAAATGATTTAAATTATAACCTCTCCAGAAATAACTTTCCCTGAGAGATGACAACATGTTTAATTCACTGGTGGAAGCTGTGTGTGGATCCTGGCAGGTTGAAAGGGACAGAACTATTTACTCAAATCACCTTTAACTAGGGTAACTGCAAACTATGCTAAAAGCATAATATTCAGGTACAAGGACAGAACTGGGAACACTTTGAGGTTAAAGATTGATATAGTTTCATGTAGCTCAGAATATTCCAGAAACATGTTTCCTTAGGACAGGTATTATTACATGAGCCATTAAAGTAGTTCTTGGAATCTCCTCTGTCTTTCTTTCGGAAGCGTTGGAATCTGTGCCTCAGCTTCCTTGGACCTGACACTTTGGGGCAGAAGGATAGACTAGAAGCACAGTAAAGGCGGAAGAATGGCCAAAAGAGAAAGATCCTAGTTCATTAAAGAAGGTTGCCATCCCCCTTCAGAGTGAAGCCTCGTAATGAAAACATCATGAAGACGTGCTCTCTAAATGACCAAAGCAACTTTATTTTCCGGTTTTCTAAATCTTGGAATCTAAATGTTACATTCTGAGCAATATTCCTGTAATTATTTTCTGTTTTATCACTTCTGTCTTCTGTTGTCTAAACTGCTATTTGAAACTCTCTTGAGGCTTCCTTTGTAACTCAGCTGTTAAAAAATCCCAAAACCCCGGTTCAATTTCTGGGTCAGGAAGATTCCTTGGGGAAGGGATAGGTTACCCGTTCCAGTACTCTTGGGCTTCCCCTGATAACTCACATGTAAGGAGTCTCTCTGCAGTTTGGCAGACCTGGGTTCGATTCTTGGTTCAGAAAGATCCCCTAGAGAAGAGAAGGGCTACCCACTCCAGTATTCTTGCCTGGAGAATTCCATGACTCGTTTAGGGATCTCAAAGAGTCGGACACGACTGAACGACTTGCACTTTCTTTCTTTCTGTCTGGCTTTAGTCATTTCAGATTCTCAATTTAATTTTCAAACTCCTAAGGTCTCTTTTGAAAAATTCTTTATATAATGAGATAAAACCTCATTATATAATGAGATGTGTGTGCGTATGTGTGTGTGTGTGCGTGTGCGCGCATTGGATTGGTCAAAAAGTTCATTCCAGTGTTTCTGTAAGATGTTATGGAAAAAATCCAAATGAACTCTTGCCCCCCCCCAATGTAATTCAGGTTGTTTTGTTAATATCATCTCACATACCTGAAGTTCCTGCTCCATATCTGCCATCCTTTGTACTGAGCTATTTCTACACACGATTAGTAATATTCTTGCTTATCTAATCCTCTCTGGAGGTTTGATTTCCTTGTCCAGGGTGAGGATTCTTATGACCTCAGGGCCTAGAGGTCAATCCTAGCCCGCTCAAGATTTCCAGCAACAGTTTAAAGAAGGTTATCAGGTTTCTAAACAGGAGATTGGATTTGAAGCATAGTTAACACACTAAACTAGGGTCAGGGTCCTTGGAAGATCCGCTGGGTAAAGTCCAGCGAGATACAGGAGGACAGCACGCATCCCATGCTCTGCCTGTGAAAAGCTGCCTCTGTTTACTGAACTGGTCAATTGCTTTTCTCCTATTCGAGTCTGGCACCCATTGCCCTGCCCCAATCTTCACCTTTCCCTGGCACACTGCCTGCTACTAATCCTTCAGGTCGAAATCTCAGTGTGCTCGCCTCTGGAGGGTCTTCCCTCATAACTAAATCTTAGAATTCCCCAAGACTAGAATTGATGTCCTTTTTACCCGAGTACAATGGTGTCCTGTGCTTCGCCCCATTGTGTTTATCCTTGCTCTCCCCTCATCCAGTAATTTCACTTTTCAGTAAAACTCTTAAGGACAAGGATTATATTTATGATTTAAAAAAGCTGCTGTATGGAGCGCTCACTATCATATGCCAGAAAGCTGAAATACGCTTTTCACATACATAGTTTTCCAATGATTTCTGTTTATTTATTTACATATTTGTTGCCACCAAAAACATTTTGTATTGGGATTTAGGCAGTTAGCAGTGTTGTGATAGTTTCAGGTGAACCATCACAGGACGTAGCCATTGATTTTTATCTTTTGCTATCCACCACAATGCCTATAAAATTAGGCATTTTTATCTCCACATGAAAGATGATGAAAAGGAGGCTCAGATAGGTCAAGAAACTTTCTTAAGATGATTCAATACCTAAGTGGCAGGTACAGGATCCAAAGTAAGATCTGTCTCCCAAGCTTGTATTCTTAACGATGTTCTGTAGTATTTTCCTGCATTCGTATCTTCATAATCTATATAAAGTAGGTATAAAATACATGTTTAGTGAAAAATCCTGCTCCATATCTGCCATCCTTTGTACTGAGCTATTTCTACACACGATTAGTAATATTCTTGCTTATCTAATCCTCTCTGGAGGTTTGATTTCCTTGTCCAGGGTGAGGATTCTTATGACCTCAGGGCCTAGAGGTCAATCCTAGCCCGCTCAAGATTTCCAGCAACAGTTTAAAGAAGGTTATCAGGTTTCTAAACAGGAGATTGGATTTGAAGCATAGTTAACACACTAAACTAGGGTCAGGGTCCTTGGAAGATCCGCTGGGTAAAGTCCAGCGAGATACAGGAGGACAGCACGCATCCCATGCTCTGCCTGTGAAAAGCTGCCTCTGTTTACTGAACTGGTCAATTGCTTTTCTCCTATTCGAGTCTGGCACCCATTGCCCTGCCCCAATCTTCACCTTTCCCTGGCACACTGCCTGCTACTAATCCTTCAGGTCGAAATCTCAGTGTGCTCGCCTCTGGAGGGTCTTCCCTCATAACTAAATCTTAGAACGCCCCAAGACTATAATTGATGTGCTTTTTACCCGAGTACAATGGTGTCCTGTGCTTCGCCCCATTGTGTTTATCCTTGCTCTCCCCTCATCCAGTAATTTCACTTTTCAGTAAAACTCTTAAGGACAAGGATTATATTTATGATTTAAAAAAGCTGCTGTATGGAGCGCTCACTATCATATGCCAGAAAGCTGAAATACGCTTTTCACATACATAGTTTTCCAATGATTTCTGTTTATTTATTTACATATTTGTTGCCACCAAAAACATTTTGTATTGGGATTTAGGCAGTTAGCAGTGTTGTGATAGTTTCAGGTGAACCATCACAGGACGTAGCCATTGATTTTTATCTTTTGCTATCCACCACAATGCCTATAAAATTAGGCATTTTTATCTCCACATGAAAGATGATGAAAAGGAGGCTCAGATAGGTCAAGAAACTTTCTTAAGATGATTCAATACCTAAGTGGCAGGTACAGGATCCAAAGTAAGATCTGTCTCCCAAGCTTGTATTCTTAACGATGTTCTGTAGTATTTTCCTGCATTCGTATCTTCATAATCTATATAAAGTAGGTATAAAATACATGTTTAGTGAAAAAATCCATGTGAATTCCTGAGGACTGAAATAACCAAACTTCCCAAAGTAAAGGGGAAAATGCCAGGTTCTGGATATATATTCTGCATATGAAACTACCCCCAAACCTCAAAAAATAGCTCATCTATGTATCTCATGATATTGTGGGTCAGAAATTTTGCAGTTTGGCTGAGTAGTCCTTCCAGTCCATGGAGTATCGCCTGGGGTCATTAGTGATGGCTCTTCCCATCTGGAGGACAACTTGGTGAAAGACTCTGAAAGGCTGGAATTTTCTAGGTCCCCCTCTCTCTCTCCAGCAAGTTTCAAGGCATCTCTATGTAGTCCCTCCAGCAGAGGAGCTCACCGTCTTGCATGGCAGCTCAGGGCTCTAGGAGACCAGGGGAGAATCTGCCAGTCCTCTCTCCGGGCAAGGCTTAGAACTGGCACAGCATGACTTTCCCCACATTCCATGGGTCAAAGCAGTCACAGGCCAGCCTGGATTCCACAGAAAGTAGAAACAGATACTACAGCTCAGGGAGAAGTGACAAAGAATTGGTGGTCATCTTTATTTCATTACCTACAGAGAATTTAATGACAGAAGTAGTGCAGTAAAAAAATACTTTGATTTGGGGGTACAAAGTGCTCATCTCTGGGCTAAAACAGGTCCCTTCTTATCCTCTCTCTTGGCCCCATTTTTTCTTAACTGCATGGCCTGTGGGATCTTTAGTTCCCTGGTACTTTTTACATACATAGTTTCATGTTTGATTTATTTACATATTTGTTGCCACCAAAAACATTTTGTATTGGGATTTAGGCAGTTAGCAGTGTTGTGATAGTTTCAGGTGAACCATCACAGGACGTAGCCATTGATTTTTATCTTTTGCTATCCACCACAATGCCTATAAAATTAGGCATTTTTATCTCCACATGAAAGATGATGAAAAGGAGGCTCAGATAGGTCAAGAAACTTTCTTAAGATGATTCAATACCTAAGTGGCAGGTACAGGATCCAAAGTAAGATCTGTCTCCCAAGCTTGTATTCTTAACGATGTTCTGTAGTATTTTCCTGCATTCGTATCTTCATAATCTATATAAAGTAGGTATAAAATACATGTTTAGTGAAAAAATCCATGTGAATTCCTGAGGACTGAAATAACCAAACTTCCCAAAGTAAAGGGGAAAATGCCAGGTTCTGGATATATATTCTGCATATGAAACTACCCCCAAACCTCAAAAAATAGCTCATCTATGTATCTCATGATATTGTGGGTCAGAAATTTTGCAGTTTGGCTGAGTAGTCCTTCCAGTCCATGGAGTATCGCCTGGGGTCATTAGTGATGGCTCTTCCCATCTGGAGGACAACTTGGTGAAAGACTCTGAAAGGCTGGAATTTTCTAGGTCCCCCTCTCTCTCTCCAGCAAGTTTCAAGGCATCTCTATGTAGTCCCTCCAGCAGAGGAGCTCACCGTCTTGCATGGCAGCTCAGGGCTCTAGGAGACCAGGGGAGAATCTGCCAGTCCTCTCTCCGGGCAAGGCTTAGAACTGGCACAGCATGACTTTCCCCACATTCCATGGGTCAAAGCAGTCACAGGCCAGCCTGGATTCCACAGAAAGTAGAAACAGATACTACAGCTCAGGGAGAAGTGACAAAGAATTGGTGGTCATCTTTATTTCATTACCTACAGAGAATTTAATGACAGAAGTAGTGCAGTAAAAAAATACTTTGATTTGGGGGTACAAAGTGCTCATCTCTGGGCTAAAACAGGTCCCTTCTTATCCTCTCTCTTGGCCCCATTTTTTCTTAACTGCATGGCCTGTGGGATCTTAGTTCCCTGGAATGCTGCAGTGAAAGCTGAATCCTAACCAACCGACAGCCAGGGACTTGCCCACCCTCATCCCAAAGTAAAATGTAATATGTTTTCCTTAAGATCACTTGACTGAGGTCTGGCTCTTGGTCTAGACTGTGAGCCCCAGGGCACAGTTATGCTCTGTGTGGCACTGTCGCCCAGCCTCAGCACAGGGGCACACCATGGGGAGCACTCAAGGAATACTTGTTGGCTGAATGGACAGATGGGAAGACACATGTGGAGATGGTTCTTCTACCCACTGGAATAGGTGATAAGACCTCACCTCATCCTTTATCAAAAATTATTTTTTAGGTTCCTTCTCACCCTGACATCCTGTAACTTGCCAGCTGAGGCATATAAGGTGACTTCAAGGAAAGCAGGGGCCAATGAAAGGGTAAGGCTGCCAAGAAAGCTCATGAGATCTCAGACTCTCATGAATGAAACTGTTGAGCCCAAATCAGAGTCTACTGTGCGGTGTTGTGGCCTCTAACTGGAAACCACCTCTGCTTCTGGGCATGGTGTTTTTAGAAAGATTTAACAAATTGTTGGGAAGATTCCCTGGAAAAGGAAATGGCAACTCACTCCAGTTTTCTTGTCTGGAGAATTCCATGGACAGAGGAGCCTGACCGGCTACAGGTTCATGGGGTCACAGAGTCAGACGTGACAAAAGGACTTTGAACAAGTTGAGACCTGCCCAGGGGCCTAGTGAGCAAAGGGCCTAGATGTCATAGAGAAGTTGAAGAAACAGGGAAGAAGAGAAGTCTCTTTTTCCCAGAGAAGAAACTTCAGAAGAGCCATCATGCATGTATTTAAAGATTCATGTTGTTTAGGCAGCAAAAGTAGATTTGTCCTTTGTATCCAGGAGGCAGAACTATGACCAGTGAATGAAAATTATATGAAAGGAAATTTCTGTCCAACTGAAATAAATTTCTAACTTGGGGACTGTCTGATAAATGCCACAAAGTTTGCCATAAAGTGTAGGAGCTTTATGGCACTACACCAGATGGCACTAGTGATGAGGAACCCAGCTACCAATACAAAAGACATACGAGAATCAAGTTCCATCCCTGGGTTGAGAAAGTTGCCCGGAGAAGCGTATGGCAACTCACTCCAGTGTTCTTGCCTTGAGAATCTCAGGGACAGGGGAGCCTGGCAGGCTATAGTCCATAAGGTCACAAAGAGTGGAACATAACTGAGGTGACTTATCACACAGGAACTGCCTTATAAATGCCATAGTGTTTGCCATAAAATGAGTTCTCTAATACCAAAAGTAAGACTCTCAATGCCTAAATATACCTCTCAGAAAGAAAATCAAACCACAACCAACAATTGGACCCAATGACCTAAACAGCTAAAGAGGGATGCTGGGCTATGTTAGTGGATTTGGAACCAAGGGTTCTGGTATCAGTGGTATCTCTTTGATGTGATATCAGGCACATGACTGTCTCTTCCAGAAGAGGCTAGAGGAATTAAATAGGATAATACACATAAGTGCCTAGCATGTCAAGTGGGGCGCATTAAACTTGTAACTAACAGCAGGTTTTCTGTTGTTTTTTTTTTTTTTTTTTTGGTATTTCTGTAGTACTGCTTCATGAAAGGAAGAAGACAGTAAATATGTTGTAAACATCTGCCTTAAATGAAACCATACATATATGAAAGTCTTTATACAGACACACTTTTCCTTTTCATGACCCTGTGATGTAAGTAGTTGTTAAACCCATCTCCTACAAATGAGGAAACTGGGACTCAGGGAGTGGAAAAGATTCACCCAAAGTCACACATCTAGTGCATGAAGTTGAAACCAGATATTCTTACCCCAGAGCTTGATCTCTTATAATTTATCTCATATAGTCTCTCTGCAAGTATGTGCTCTCATCCTAATGATGTCATTGTTGTTAAACATTATGCAAATAGGGGCTTCCCAGGTGTTTTCCTTGTAAAGAATTCCCTGCCAATGCAGAAGAGGCAGGTTCAGTCCCTGGGTTGGGAAGATTCCCCTGGAGGAGGAAACAGCAACCCACTCCAGTATTCTTGCCAGGATAATCCCATGGATGGAAGAGCCGGGCAGGCTATGGTGCACAGGGCTGCAAAGAGTAGAACATGACTGACCAGCTGACCATGCATGCACATTATGCGAAGAAAAAATAAGTATCTTTTTCCTCCATAAAACCAAAACTTTTAGAGTCTAGAAATTATACTCATGTGTTGTTTATACTCTGTATTTCTAGCTCAGTTCTTGGCACATAAAGGGCCTCAGTTTATCTCATGCACTGTAATTTTGCTGTGAATTTATTTCTGGAGATGATTTCTTTTTTTTTTTTTTTTTTTTATCATGAACAGATATTTTTCCATACAAATTTTACTTATTATTTTTTGCAGGGTTTTAAGATGATTTTTATAGTATTTATTTGGGCCTGTTGGAGGCTTGACACTGAAAGCAGTCCATGGCCATTAATATTGGAATATTTCTTTTGGATGATCCTCACCCCATTCACCCAGTCTGACAAGGCAAATGGACCTCCCTCCAAGTTCATCTGCCTACACTTCCTATTCAAAGCATTTGTAATTCGAGATGATTTGAAGGCCATGTGCTTGTCTGTTGCTAATTATGTGGCTTTTCATAATTGATTTCACAGCTCAAAGCCTCAGTTGTCTTATTTGCAAATTATGTATAATTATAAGCCCTCTCTTGCAACAATTTTGCATAGATTAAATGAGATGATAGAGTCAAAACTATGTGTTCAGAAAAACGTTTCATTTTCTTTCTGGGAATCCAGTAGTCTTCCCAGCCCCTTTATAGCTTAAGCAAGAGTGTTAGTGCTGAAATGTAGTCAAAAGAATGAAGCCATTTTGGTATGGGCCATTTCCAGATCTAGACCTTAGAACTTTCAAGTCATGTGTTGCCCACTGGATGTAAAGAAAAATCCGGTAGAAAGCTCTGAGGTCCTAGAGGAGAGTGGAAATGAAATGTAGCCCTCACAAAGAGAGGAATCCTGCTCCAGCTACATTGGACTGTGATAAAAAATCATATAAAAATGTTTATTTAGGGATTATGCATTACAGCAACTAGTAGTACTTGTTTGGACTTATACAGGTGATCAACACACCGAGCATGGACTTTGACACATAACCACTCTGTAACAAGCATCAATTGTTTGCATCTTATTTTCCCTTCCTGTTTAATGCCAGGATAATCCCATGGATGGAAGAGCCGGGCAGGCTATGGTGCACAGGGCTGCAAAGAGTAGAACATGACTGACCAGCTGACCATGCATGCACATTATGCGAAGAAAAAATAAGTATCTTTTTCCTCCATAAAACCAAAACTTTTAGAGTCTAGAAATTATACTCATGTGTTGTTTATACTCTGTATTTCTAGCTCAGTTCTTGGCACATAAAGGGCCTCAGTTTATCTCATGCACTGTAATTTTGCTGTGAATTTATTTCTGGAGATGATTTCTTTTTTTTTTTTTTTTTTTTATCATGAACAGATATTTTTCCATACAAATTTTACTTATTATTTTTTGCAGGGTTTTAAGATGATTTTTATAGTATTTATTTGGGCCTGTTGGAGGCTTGACACTGAAAGCAGTCCATGGCCATTAATATTGGAATATTTCTTTTGGATGATCCTCACCCCATTCACCCAGTCTGACAAGGCAAATGGACCTCCCTCCAAGTTCATCTGCCTACACTTCCTATTCAAAGCATTTGTAATTCGAGATGATTTGAAGGCCATGTGCTTGTCTGTTGCTAATTATGTGGCTTTTCATAATTGATTTCACAGCTCAAAGCCTCAGTTGTCTTATTTGCAAATTATGTATAATTATAAGCCCTCTCTTGCAACAATTTTGCATAGATTAAATGAGATGATAGAGTCAAAACTATGTGTTCAGAAAAACGTTTCATTTTCTTTCTGGGAATCCAGTAGTCTTCCCAGCCCCTTTATAGCTTAAGCAAGAGTGTTAGTGCTGAAATGTAGTCAAAAGAATGAAGCCATTTTGGTATGGGCCATTTCCAGATCTAGACCTTAGAACTTTCAAGTCATGTGTTGCCCACTGGATGTAAAGAAAAATCCGGTAGAAAGCTCTGAGGTCCTAGAGGAGAGTGGAAATGAAATGTAGCCCTCACAAAGAGAGGAATCCTGCTCCAGCTACATTGGACTGTGATAAAAAATCATATAAAAATGTTTATTTAGGGATTATGCATTACAGCAACTAGTAGTACTTGTTTGGACTTATACAGGTGATCAACACACCGAGCATGGACTTTGACACATAACCACTCTGTAACAAGCATCAATTGTTTGCATCTTATTTTCCTTCCTGTTTGTTCAATATGCCTAAGTAAGGCTTCCCTTATGACTCAGTGGGTAAAGAATCCACCTGCAATGCAAGAGCCACAAGTTTGATCCCTGGCTCAGGAAGATCCCCTGGAGAAGGAAATGGCCACCCACTCCAGTGTTCTTGCCTGGGAAATCCCATGGACAGAGGAGCCTGGGGTCCTACAGGCCATGGGGTCATAAACAGTCAGCTAGGACTGAGCACAAGAGCACAAGGCCATTTTCAAATTTGATTTATAAAGTTTCTCACCTACATGCAAAAATATTTATTTGAATTTTGCAACTCTTTGCAACTGACAGGTAATTACTGCCTCATTTTTTCAGTTAAAGAGATTCAGGAAAAAATAGGAAAGGAAAGTTCCTCTCATGAGCATTTTCTGTGAGTCTTATTGCTGAGTCAGTACCTCATTTAAAGCCCTCATATTGGTAATACAGATTGCTAATGCTATTCAAACACTCCAGAGGAGGACACTGATACTCAGAGCAGGACCCAAGTCTGCACAGCACAGTTAGTGATACAATTAGAAGGTTAACCTGAGCCAATGGGTCTTCAAAATCTTTGCCCTTTGAACATGCAGACAAGCTAGCCAATCCAAGGTCTGCAACTAGCCTACCAGCAGACCTCATAGGAGACTACAGAAGTGTTGACTCCTAAACCATTTCCTCTTTCTGGGAATCCAGTAGTCTTCCCAGCCCTTTATAGCTTAAGCAAGAGTGTTAGTGCTGAAATGTAGTCAAAAGAATGAAGCCATTTTGGTATGGGCCATTTCCAGATCTAGACCTTAGAACTTTCAAGTCATGTGTTGCCCACTGGATGTAAAGAAAAATCCGGTAGAAAGCTCTGAGGTCCTAGAGGAGAGTGGAAATGAAATGTAGCCCTCACAAAGAGAGGAATCCTGCTCCAGCTACATTGGACTGTGATAAAAAATCATATAAAAATGTTTATTTAGGGATTATGCATTACAGCAACTAGTAGTACTTGTTTGGACTTATACAGGTGATCAACACACCGAGCATGGACTTTGACACATAACCACTCTGTAACAAGCATCAATTGTTTGCATCTTATTTTCCTTCCTGTTTGTTCAATATGCCTAAGTAAGGCTTCCCTTATGACTCAGTGGGTAAAGAATCCACCTGCAATGCAAGAGCCACAAGTTTGATCCCTGGCTCAGGAAGATCCCCTGGAGAAGGAAATGGCCACCCACTCCAGTGTTCTTGCCTGGGAAATCCCATGGACAGAGGAGCCTGGGGTCCTACAGGCCATGGGGTCATAAACAGTCAGCTAGGACTGAGCACAAGAGCACAAGGCCATTTTCAAATTTGATTTATAAAGTTTCTCACCTACATGCAAAAATATTTATTTGAATTTTGCAACTCTTTGCAACTGACAGGTAATTACTGCCTCATTTTTTCAGTTAAAGAGATTCAGGAAAAAATAGGAAAGGAAAGTTCCTCTCATGAGCATTTTCTGTGAGTCTTATTGCTGAGTCAGTACCTCATTTAAAGCCCTCATATTGGTAATACAGATTGCTAATGCTATTCAAACACTCCAGAGGAGGACACTGATACTCAGAGCAGGACCCAAGTCTGCACAGCACAGTTAGTGATACAATTAGAAGGTTAACCTGAGCCAATGGGTCTTCAAAATCTTTGCCCTTTGAACATGCAGACAAGCTAGCCAATCCAAGGTCTGCAACTAGCCTACCAGCAGACCTCATAGGAGACTACAGAAGTGTTGACTCCTAAACCATTTCCTCTTTTAAAATCCTATGCTGTCTTCCTCTGCAGTCATAAATGGTTACCATTGTTGTTGGGTTCCTAAATCATGTTTGACTCTTTGCAACTCCAAGGACTGCAGCACACCAGGCTTCCCTGTCCTTCACTTTTCTCCGGGAGTTTGCTCAAACTCATGTCCATTGAGTCAGTCATACATGCCATCCAACTATCTCATCCTCCATCACCCCCTTCTCCTCCTGCCCTCAATCTTTCCCACCATCAGGGTCTTCCCTAGTGAACTGGTGCTCAGACCTTCCAAAGAATATTCAGGCTTGACTTCCTTTAGGATGGACTGATTTGATCTCCTTGCAGTCCAAGGGACTCTCAAGAGTCATCTCCAGGACCACAATTTGAAACATCAATTCTTCAGCACTAAGCCTTCTTCATGGTCCAACTCTCACATCCGTACGTGACTACTGGAAAAACCATCATTTTGTGGTTACCATAGCCATCCAAAAGATGGGAATCTTTACCAGCTGCATCTCTTCTCAGAGAAAACATTTGTAGCAGTGGTTGAGTGAATCACTCAGATTTCAAATATTTAGAATTAACTGCAATGACCCCTTTATAAAATCAAATCAACCAAAAGAAATATGCTTTTTAGATTCCAATAAATAAATATATCTTCCACAAAGAAAAATATGGGTGCCATTTGCCATTGAGTAATATGGCAACAGATGGAACTCAGCTTGAGACACAGAAATCCATGGGTGTTTCCTGGTGGAGATGCTGTTTGCCAAAAGAAAGCTGAGTTGTGAGGCTGTTTTAGTAAATAAACAGTGTTGTTCAAACATAATTAATCTTCCCAGAACGCTCTTCCTCTCATGAGCATTTTCTGTGAGTCTTATTGCTGAGTCAGTACCTCATTTAAAGCCCTCATATTGGTAATACAGATTGCTAATGCTATTCAAACACTCCAGAGGAGGACACTGATACTCAGAGCAGGACCCAAGTCTGCACAGCACAGTTAGTGATACAATTAGAAGGTTAACCTGAGCCAATGGGTCTTCAAAATCTTTGCCCTTTGAACATGCAGACAAGCTAGCCAATCCAAGGTCTGCAACTAGCCTACCAGCAGACCTCATAGGAGACTACAGAAGTGTTGACTCCTAAACCATTTCCTCTTTTAAAATCCTATGCTGTCTTCCTCTGCAGTCATAAATGGTTACCATTGTTGTTGGGTTCCTAAATCATGTTTGACTCTTTGCAACTCCAAGGACTGCAGCACACCAGGCTTCCCTGTCCTTCACTTTTCTCCGGGAGTTTGCTCAAACTCATGTCCATTGAGTCAGTCATACATGCCATCCAACTATCTCATCCTCCATCACCCCCTTCTCCTCCTGCCCTCAATCTTTCCCACCATCAGGGTCTTCCCTAGTGAACTGGTGCTCAGACCTTCCAAAGAATATTCAGGCTTGACTTCCTTTAGGATGGACTGATTTGATCTCCTTGCAGTCCAAGGGACTCTCAAGAGTCATCTCCAGGACCACAATTTGAAACATCAATTCTTCAGCACTAAGCCTTCTTCATGGTCCAACTCTCACATCCGTACGTGACTACGGGAAAAAACCATCATTTTGTGGTTACCATAGCCATCCAAAAGATGGGAATCTTTACCAGCTGCATCTCTTCTCAGAGAAAACATTTGTAGCAGTGGTTGAGTGAATCACTCAGATTTCAAATATTTAGAATTAACTGCAATGACCCCTTTATAAAATCAAATCAACCAAAAGAAATATGCTTTTTAGATTCCAATAAATAAATATATCTTCCACAAAGAAAAATATGGGTGCCATTTGCCATTGAGTAATATGGCAACAGATGGAACTCAGCTTGAGACACAGAAATCCATGGGTGTTTCCTGGTGGAGATGCTGTTTGCCAAAAGAAAGCTGAGTTGTGAGGCTGTTTTAGAGCAATAAAAATAAACAGTGTTGTTCAAACATAATTAATCTTCCCCAGAACGCTCTTCCTTCCTTGGTGCTTTTGTTCTCACCAGTGTTTGGGGAATCTCTTCCGAGATTTGAGTCACCAAACAACTGTTTTGACTTTTTTTGACATTTTATGTTTAGAATCAGGTGTGTCATTACCCGCTGAGAGCTTAGTCATCCTTTCTTGGGGTCACATCAGTGCTCCAACCATCCCCAAATCTGGCTTTTCAGTCTCAATTACCTCTGCATCCTTCAATCTGCCTTTGACTACAGCTTTTCCAGCAGCCAACTGATCCCTGTGTATGGCTTGTCCTATGGCATCTTTTTATCTGTATCAGTCTTACCTCCCTTTTGGCTTTCTCACGTTCAAAACATCTTTAAAAAATTCTCCATCTTTCCACATTCCTCTTTCTTTCTAAAACACAGATGAAATTTGTATGCATTTGTGTGTTTTTTTAAATAACCTTTAACTTACAGTACTGCTGTAGATGTTCGTTTAGCTTAAGTCTCCAATTCCTTTCATTGTTAACTTGAGGAAGAAAATAAGGGTATTTTTAAGATTTGCTGAGAGTCAAATGGCAAGAATGCAGGAAACCAACATGTTTGGCACACTTGAACTGTGCCTGGTATTACGGCACGTACTTTAAAGATCTTACCTTATTGAAGGCTCATGAAGACCCTGGAAAGTAGACTGGCATGTTCCTCTTTAACAATTAGGGAACATAAGGAGTTTAAGGAATTTCCCAAAATTACCATAGCCATCCAAAAGATGGGAATCTTTACCAGCTGCATCTCTTCTCAGAGAAAACATTTGTAGCAGTGGTTGAGTGAATCACTCAGATTTCAAATATTTAGAATTAACTGCAATGACCCCTTTATAAAATCAAATCAACCAAAAGAAATATGCTTTTTAGATTCCAATAAATAAATATATCTTCCACAAAGAAAAATATGGGTGCCATTTGCCATTGAGTAATATGGCAACAGATGGAACTCAGCTTGAGACACAGAAATCCATGGGTGTTTCCTGGTGGAGATGCTGTTTGCCAAAAGAAAGCTGAGTTGTGAGGCTGTTTTAGAGCAATAAAAATAAACAGTGTTGTTCAAACATAATTAATCTTCCCCAGAACGCTCTTCCTTCCTTGGTGCTTTTGTTCTCACCAGTGTTTGGGGAATCTCTTCCGAGATTTGAGTCACCAAACAACTGTTTTGACTTTTTTTGACATTTTATGTTTAGAATCAGGTGTGTCATTACCGCTGAGAGCTTAGTCATCCTTTCTTGGGGTCACATCAGTGCTCCAACCATCCCCAAATCTGGCTTTTCAGTCTCAATTACCTCTGCATCCTTCAATCTGCCTTTGACTACAGCTTTTCCAGCAGCCAACTGATCCCTGTGTATGGCTTGTCCTATGGCATCTTTTTATCTGTATCAGTCTTACCTCCCTTTTGGCTTTCTCACGTTCAAAACATCTTTAAAAAATTCTCCATCTTTCCACATTCCTCTTTCTTTCTAAAACACAGATGAAATTTGTATGCATTTGTGTGTTTTTTTAAATAACCTTTAACTTACAGTACTGCTGTAGATGTTCGTTTAGCTTAAGTCTCCAATTCCTTTCATTGTTAACTTGAGGAAGAAAATAAGGGTATTTTTAAGATTTGCTGAGAGTCAAATGGCAAGAATGCAGGAAACCAACATGTTTGGCACACTTGAACTGTGCCTGGTATTACGGCACGTACTTTAAAGATCTTACCTTATTGAAGGCTCATGAAGACCCTGGAAAGTAGACTGGCATGTTCCTCTTTAACAATTAGGGAACATAAGGAGTTTAAGGAATTTCCCCAAAATTACTCAGCCCTAAAATAAGTGGTAGTGTGTAGGATTTAAAGGCAAAAAAGAAGTCTTGACCCAAATCCAAGGACACAATTATATTCAACTGTTTTTACTGAGTAAACCAAGAGTGTAAATACCAATAGAATCATTTAAGAAAAGAGAAACATACATCTTTTTTTTTTTTTTTTTTTTTAGTTTTTGGCCACTTTTTTATTGACCTTTATTTATTTTCATCCATCTTTGCTCTTTGGCCTGCGTGGGCCTCCCATTGCAGTGGCCTCTCCTGTAGCAGAGCACCAGCTCTGGGCACATGCGCTCCAGAGCACTGGCTCCTAATTGGACACACCAGTCCAGCCGCTCGGCACGTGAGATCTTCTGATGCCAGGTATCGAACCGGCACCCCCTGCAGTGCTAGGCAGACTCTTCACCCATTGGACTACCAGGGAAGCCCCCCAAAACATACATATTTAACTCTGTAGTTCTCAGGAGGAGCTACATTATCTGTCCTTAGTTTCATGGGGACTTCGAGTCTAAACAGTGTCTGTGTGACCTGTCAGTGCTTGGTTGACAAGTCAGGCACTCGTGTTTGTCTCTCTTGATTTGAACCCCTCAAAATGCAGAGATGAGTTAATTTGAGGCCGCCTAGGAAACCTGACCAACTTCTCCTTCTATCAATTACTTTTGAGTCTAAATAAGATTAAATTCCAAGTACACTGTCAATAATCAAGGAGGAATAAAAGGAGAAAGAGAAAGATGGAAAGAAGAAAACTTGTACAAAATGGCTCATGTTCTACAAAATACTTCCTGTGTTTTGTTTCCTGAAATGCTTCACCTGCCAGGAGTGTGGAGGTATCCTCCTTTGGGAAATAGGAATATTTCTGAAGAAAGGGGTATTTCATATACTTACTAGGTGTATTTGCTAATGGGAAAACTCATCACCATTTACACTGTTGCCAAAGGGATTGAACTGAACCTGAGCAGGTGTTGGGATGCAGTTGCCATCTTGCAGGACCTACAGATGACAAGAGAACAGACTGTTATGTGCGGTGAATGGACAGACAACAAAATCCAGGCTATGTAAGACTCCTCAAATGCCATAGCTTTTCCTACAGATGAGATATAAGGAAAATCAAAAGGTAGAAGGTGAACCTATTAGATGAAAAGGCTTATGAATCTTAAAAAAAAAAATAATGGGCAAGACTAAACTATAATCTCTAGGGATGTACACTTGGAAAACAAAACTATAAAGAAAATAAAGGAAGTAACTAGAAGGAAGTCAAGTCATTTTACAGAAAAAAGAGAAGATTGATCTGGGGCAGAACAGAGAGTAGGGCTTCAGAAGCAGTAAGCAAAGGTCATGTTCTTGACCTGAGAGGCAGTCACAAAGGTGTTGGATTAAGTTGTGCATTTATTCTGTGTGGTTTTCTATATCTGCATTATCGGTTTCAATTCAAAGAATAAGATACCCAATTAAGTAATTCCCTGAGGTTGTAACTAGAAAGTTGAATATTCATCTTAACCAAGTATCAAATTCAATAATGGGGAGATTTCCTCAATCTGTAGAACATTAACAGATAAAAAAAAAGCAAAGCAAGAAAACTTTTCCTCTCATGAAATTTGGAGTCGCACATGCCTGTATTCAAAGCATTCATTAGATCTGTGATTTTGGTTAGCTTTATACCACTTTCCTCTCTCTGACCCTTAGTTTGCTTGTATTAAAATGGTGATAACTATATCTTTTGCAAATAATTTTTATCAGGATTAGGATTACATGTAAAAATAAAGTTGAAAAAATTCCTGAAATAATGTCCACATGCAGGAAAGCCTCAAATAGCATCTCTACTTAATAAATGGTAGTTTTAAAATACTGACCTTTTGATTATGAGAGGGGTTCAACAGGATGTAAGTTATACATAAAGGCTGGAGAGCAGATTTAAATATTTCAGCTCAGGAAGCAGGTGACTATCCAGTGACCTGGTACAGACACGCAAGACAGCCAATGGGACCCCGAAGAGTTCTCGTCAAATGGAAGACAGGCACTATGAGAAAGCCTTGCCCAAAATGTATGCGGTTTGAATTGGACAGATTTGGGCAATCTTGCAGGACCTACAAATGACAAGAGAACAGACTGTTATCTGCGGTGAATGGACAGACAACAAAATCCAGGCTATGTAAGACTCCTCAAATGCCATAGCTTTTCCTACAGATGAGATATAAGGAAAATCAAAAGGTAGAAGGTGAACCTATTAGATGAAAAGGCTTATGAATCTTAAAAAAAAAAATAATGGGCAAGACTAAACTATAATCTCTAGGGATGTACACTTGGAAAACAAAACTATAAAGAAAATAAAGGAAGTAACTAGAAGGAAGTCAAGTCATTTTACAGAAAAAAGAGAAGATTGATCTGGGGCAGAACAGAGAGTAGGGCTTCAGAAGCAGTAAGCAAAGGTCATGTTCTTGACCTGAGAGGCAGTCACAAAGGTGTTGGATTAAGTTGTGCATTTATTCTGTGTGGTTTTCTATATCTGCATTATCGGTTTCAATTCAAAGAATAAGATACCCAATTAAGTAATTCCCTGAGGTTGTAACTAGAAAGTTGAATATTCATCTTAACCAAGTATCAAATTCAATAATGGGGAGATTTCCTCAATCTGTAGAACATTAACAGATAAAAAAAAAGCAAAGCAAGAAAACTTTTCCTCTCATGAAATTTGGAGTCGCACATGCCTGTATTCAAAGCATTCATTAGATCTGTGATTTTGGTTAGCTTTATACCACTTTCCTCTCTCTGACCCTTAGTTTGCTTGTATTAAAATGGTGATAACTATATCTTTTGCAAATAATTTTTATCAGGATTAGGATTACATGTAAAAATAAAGTTGAAAAAATTCCTGAAATAATGTCCACATGCAGGAAAGCCTCAAATAGCATCTCTACTTAATAAATGGTAGTTTTAAAATACTGACCTTTTGATTATGAGAGGGGTTCAACAGGATGTAAGTTATACATAAAGGCTGGAGAGCAGATTTAAATATTTCAGCTCAGGAAGCAGGTGACTATCCAGTGACCTGGTACAGACACGCAAGACAGCCAATGGGACCCCGAAAGAGTTCTCGTCAAATGGAAGACAGGCACTATGAGAAAGCCTTGCCCAGCAAAAATGGTACAGACCCTATAGAATAAAACCTGATGCTCTCTTCTGAAGTAGATGTTTGCATTTTCATCTGGGCACGCAGGGGCTGAGGGGTGTTAAAAGTGCCACCAGAGAGTACTTAGCAAGGTATTGAATTTGATTCTCTGTAGTTCATGAACTAGGCAACTTCCCATCAGGTCTGTAATCCAGTGTCTTTCAAACTCTGATAGAGATATATGGTATGGATATGTCAACTCGTATTCAATACACGCTAAATGCCAGATGTTGTGCTGTATGTTAAATATGCATTATCTATCTTACACATTCACACAAATATACACAAGCAACTTAAGAATCAATTATCGTTGTCTCATTTTAGATATGAAAAGAACTGAGGCTCAAGAAATTTAGACTCCTTGTCCAAAGTTATAGAACTGCTGAACAGGAAATTGAGGCTAGGTGTTTATGATGATAATTTCTAGGCTATTCTATTTAACTTAGAATCTCCAAAAATACATAGATAAATACATAATATAATGTAGTAATAATAAAATAAATGTAATAAACTATAGTATAATAAAATGTATGTATATGTATATATATATATATGTGATAAATATAATGCACACACACAAACACACACACACACACACACACACATATATATCTTAGCCCAAGGCCACTCAACAACTAGATAACCGAATGATAGAGGCAAAGGTTTGACTCAGGCAATCTGATTGAAGAGACCTAACCTATATTCACAGGACTGTGGTGCCTCTAAATAGAACAGTCTCTCTTTCCTTGGGAAATCAGAAAAGCATAACTCCAAACTAGAATAGAGATGACTAAGTAGTGAAAAGAATATCTGGGAGTTCGGCAGCCTCAGCCCTTATTCTGGCTCAGAAACTATATTTTTGCGTAACTGGGACAAATCACTCATTTTTTTTGTATAAAAGTATTTTATTCCAAGTCATCCTTTTCTTGACTCTCAGTTTTGTCAGAGGTTTTTCAAAATGTAAGGAGAATTCTAGGGAGTCTGAGCCTCTGGAGGGTCTCTGAAGGGGCAGGGGTGGAACCCGTGAATCATGTCATGAGAGAAATGAAAAGGAAGTAAAAGTGGCATTTAGTAGGGTCCCCTTCTAAGACTTAATATAACATGTATTGCATATATTATCTCATTTAATCTTTTCAGTAGCCCAATGAGGTAGATATCACTTTCCTGTTCTATCGATCAGATAAGCAAGATTTATGAAAACTGAATAAAAGGATTTGAGATTCAAATCTTGCTGATTCTAAAGTCAATTGTTGACCCCACCCCCCACCCCACATGCTCTGCAAGAGGATAATTTTTCTCTAGAGGCTCAGAGGTAGAAGAGTTAAGAATGATGAGAAACCAGGCCCCTGACACTGCATCAAAATGGTCCAAAGCTTAGATCAACAGTACAATTCCTGGGTCCCATTATAGACCAACCTGAGTAGAGCCGCCTGGGTTGTATCCCAGAGATGCATGCTTTAATGAGCTTTTTGGATAATGCTTATGAATACTGATCTTGTCAAAGCACCTTGGGAAATGAATAGTGAATAGAGAATTGGTAGCCTCATGCTACGAACACAGAAGTATCTTAAGATTAATGGCAGGGACCATGGAGTAAGGTAGGATACACATATATGTATATATACATGTGTGAGCATACTTCTATGTGTATAAGCTTGGGGGTGGAGATGTGTGTAATGTATGCCTCATGAACAGAATAGAACCATTCTATTCAAAAGCTCAGCTGTCATTATTCTGTATCCCTTCATTCTGTTTTATTCTTCTCCCTAAGTTCTTACCTTATTTTACATTATTTATACTACTTCTTGACACATTTATTTTCTGTCTTTTCTCTGTAGAATGTAAACTGCCTAAGGACAGGGACTTTGATTTCTTCACTGCTCTACATAATCCAAGCAGGGCTTGGTACATGGTAGAATTTTATTAAATGCTTGTTGAGTGAGTGAATAATAGATGGCCTTCCATCAAGGCCTACCTCAAGGAAACTTGAGGTAGTGGGTCTGGAAAATCATCTGGAGTTGTCCGAAGAGAAGGATTAAACAGGCTTTCTGCCAGATCAGTAGGAGGAGGAGGATTCCAGGGAAAGCAACTCAGTGAAAGAACTAGGATTTCCCAAGATGAAAATAGGGCAGGTGGTGTATCCCAGAATTTATTCATCATAAAATCCATTAAACAGAGACCCTCTCAGAGCTAGAGCTTCACAGAACATACTTTAAGAAATTCTGACCTAGACCAGCAGAGAGAAGAGGGCTTTACTGATCAAGACAAGCTAGGTTTTGCTCCAATAACAACCAGTCTCCAACAAAGGTTTACTCATTGTTTATTCTTCATAGTTGGCAGAGGAATTTTACTAATTGCTGTAACTCAGGGGCTGAGATTGTTAGGGCAACTACCATCTGTGGTGGTGCTGATCTCTGCATTAGATGAAAAAAAATCTCTGGTTGGTCTCAAGTTGATCCATTAAATTCCCTGGCATGGAAGACATGTATATTACTTACTGGTTACAGTTCATTGGTCAGGACTAGTCTCATGTTCCACTTGATGACAAGACTGAAAGCATAATCCTCGTACGTGCTCAGAAGGTTTATTGTATGTATTTATGTATATGATCAGAATGATTTAGGGAGCAGCAGTAGCATCTATCTCAAGGAAATATCTTTGAAGAATTTCTCTACCAACTGACCAAGAGTAAGAATCTCGACAAAGAGACAATGAAAGAAATGGAGTAAAGGATTTCTGAGTATAGTTAAAGAAACAAATGTCCTTGGGCTCTGATGTTGACACTCTTTCCAGACTTTTCTTTCAAATTTCTTTCCCCTTGAAAGGTGCAACAGAGATTACTGGAAATGCTGTACAGGTCTGAGTCTGGCTTTGATATTCTAATTTTTCACAATTTTTCCTCCTTCTCACCTAAGGTCACATCTATTTTTTTTTTGTTTGGATGAGGATATTAATTGACCATGTCCTGAGGCCTCACCTGTGTCACCCCTTCTTTCTAAACTCCCTTCTGTGTCATGTCCTGTTTTTAGCTGATGATCAACTTTTCCTTTTTCTCATGGTTTGAGGAGGTTAGACAAGAATCATCCCATTTGACCTTTGTGGCTTTCACTTCTGGTGCTCTCTTGTTCAGACTTTAATGCATGCCTTCAAGGAGCCCCACCCCTGACTAGCAGATGACCTGTCCTCCAATCTTATCCCAAGACAACCACCCTGATCAAACCATAGACCTATATTTTTTTCACCTTACTTAAGGTAGCATGACATAGTATTCTACACAAACAATTTGGAGTCAGATATACCGAGTAAAATTCTAGATCTACTACTTCTATCCCTGTGACCTAGGATAAGTGACTTCTCCTCTCATAAATGTTCCTTTTCTTATCTGTTAAATGGGGTCAATGACATCACATTATCAGTTGTGACATGTGACAATCTTTGGAGAAGATGGCAGTTCTTGATGATCATTTCTTGTATCAGTTGACTGTTTCTACATACCAAATGCCCAAAAATCTTAGTGGAGGGTTTCCCTGGTCCAGTGAGTAAAGAGTCCACCTTGCAGTGCAAGGGGCGCCAGTTTGATTCCTGGCCTGGGAAGATCGCAAGTGCCATGGAGGGGCCGGACCAGTGTGTTCAATCACAAGCCAGAGCTCTGAAATGCATGTGCCCAGAGCCAGTGCTCTGCATAGAGAGGCCGCTGCGATGGGAGGCCCACACAGGCCAAAGTATAAAGATGGGTGAAAATAAACAAATGAAAAAAATAGAGGCCAAAATTTAAAAAATACTTAGTGAATCAAAATAAATAAAAACAACTTACCATTGCCCCTGTCCTCCCAACCCGAGATACCTATCTATAGATTTACTAGGAATTTCTGATCTGGATAGTCTCAGTGGCTTCACACATGTGTTTATAGTCATCAGGTGGTTTCACTGGGGTTGGCTAGTCTAGGACAATCTCACTCATCATTTATCAGTTGGCTAACTACAGACTTGAACCAAAAGCTCCCTTGTGAGCATGAGCATGTATATTTCATAATCTAGCCTGCCCTTGTCCTCTGGGTAGCCAGCAAGGACCCAAGAAAGAAAGTAGAGGTGTACAAAGCCTCCTGGCCTGAGTTCAAACCTGGCACAAAGTCTCTTCTCCAGCATTCTTTTGGCAAAGCAAGTCCCAAGGCTAGCCCAGGTCCAGGGGCTGGAGAGATAGGCTCCACCCCCTGGTGGAGGAAGCTGTCAGGTAGCTTCACAAAGGCTGTTGGTACAGGAATGCATGGGACATCAGACTCATTTTTGCAGGCAGTCTACCTTGTTCCGTCGTGTTTCTTCCCTTCTCAAGCATGTCCTGTCCTGTCTAACTCTGGTCTTACCGATTGTGAACTTCTTGAAGACAGGCATGACGTATTATGCATCTCTACAATCCACATTCCCTGAGCATTGAGTGAGTCCCACCACTGTCATCCCTGGGGGCTTCCCTGGGGGGCTCAGCAGTAAAGAACCTGGCTGCCAATGCAGGAGACCCAAGTTCCATCCCTGGGTCGGGAAGATCCCTGGAGAAGGAACTGGCACCCCACCGCAGTATTCTTGCCTGGAAAATTGTATGGACAGAGGAGCCTGGCAGGCTGCAGGCCATGGGGTCACAGAGAGTCAGACACAACTTGGGAACTGAGTTTTCATGCATGCAGTGTCACCAGTACTATTTAGTACATGTCAAATTCATTCCAGGTTCTGTTTTAATCACTTTCCAACATATCACCTTATCCTTACCCCTGTTCCCCTTGTGATTGTTGCTTTTCCCTGTCTTCTTATTCCCATACACTTAGTAGGTACCAAATAAAAATCTACTAAATGAACTGTCTTGCCTGCTGTAAGTTTTCTGTGGGGTTAACACCTGCTTTGTGCTTCCAGGAGATGGGCAAGAAGTGGGATGATGAGTCAGTCATTCCCATCTCTGACTCCTCCCAGCACCCACTCCTGTGGCTCACCTGTCTCACCTCGAGTTCACCCCACAGATGTGTTATCCTGAGTTGGATTTCTGAAGTCTTGTAATATTTCCCATGTTCAGAAATGCCCATATTACTCATTTTCTCACCCACACACCTCCTACTCCCCTCCATTCAAGTCTTTGCCCGCACTGTTCCTAGCCTTTTGCTTATATGAATTTATCGCAGTTGTTTTTTAAGAGGGATACCAGAAACCCTTATGTTGAGTCATAAAGGACAATAAAAATACCAGTGTCTTTTTATTGCCAAGTACTTGTACTGGCATCTTATTTGATTTCTGGACCCACCCAACTGGATATGAGCCAGATATAATAGTCCCTATTTACAGGCATCAAAACTGAGGCATGGAGAGGTTCCCTGGCTTGCTCAAGGTCACATAAATACAATGCTGTTCCAGATGTAAAGAAAATCAAGGATTTATGATCGATGGACCAGCAATAGTTCAATCCTCTTATGATTCATCCCCATCTATTCTGCGTTTCTCCAGCTTTTCATTCTGTTTTGTAGCAATGATGACTATAAACAAGGAAAATCTAATTTACAAATGAGCTATCGTCTCACTTAAACTAACACACAGTGTCAAGAGGGCTAAGTGGAAAGTAGTAAACACAAACCTGCTTGTAAATTTTAAAAAACACAGAACAAATACAAGAAAGATATTGATGTACTTATTGTTACAGTATGGTGGAGCATGAAACACTGAAGGGGGAGTCTTAAAATTTGCCTGG
Organism: Tragulus kanchil; assembly: GCA_022376925.1. Lineage (NCBI taxonomy): Eukaryota > Metazoa > Chordata > Mammalia > Artiodactyla > Tragulidae > Tragulus > Tragulus kanchil. The sequence goes on along the minus strand of JAIOJX010000023.1, from coordinate 23,371,693 downwards.
AGTTTGACTATATGCCAAGCATAATTCAGAACTGGAAGGCATGGGAAGTTTTTCTACCTTAGGAGAACACTGCTGTGTGATGTTCCCGTTTTGTATTTAGGCAGCACTGGTTCTAATCAGGTTTCTATTCCTTGCTCATTTGATGATCTTTAGCAAGTTGCATAATATGTTTGATTCTCAGTTTCTTCATCCCAAGCAAGAGGGTATTAACCTTCACACCACAGGTTTGTTAGAAACATTAAATGAGATGTTGCAATTAAAGTTCTGACACATAGGAGCCTTTCTGTAGGCTATTACTATTGTTGTTATTATTGTTGTTAACAAATATGGATGAGGTAAGACTGAGTCATGTTAGTCAATTACTCAGCTCTCTCCTGCTCAGTCTGCATTATATTTATGTCTATTATTCACTCTGTGTTTGTTTTCCAAAGATATAAGCCTTCTCTGTTTTATGTATCTAATTCCAGGATGACCCTTCTAGCTCAAAGAAGAAGGGTTTTTGCTTATATGAATTTATCAGTTGTTTTTAAGAGGATACCAGAAACCCTTATGTTGAGTCATAAAGGACAATAAAAATACCAGTGTCTTTTATTGCCAAGTACTTGTACTGGCATCTTATTTGATTTCTGGACCCACCCAACTGGATATGAGCCAGATATAATAGTCCCTATTTACAGGCATCAAAACTGAGGCATGGAGAGGTTCCCTGGCTTGCTCAAGGTCACATAAATACAATGCTGTTCCAGATGTAAAGAAAATCAAGGATTTATGATCGATGGACCAGCAATAGTTCAATCCTCTTATGATTCATCCCCATCTATTCTGCGTTTCTCCAGCTTTTCATTCTGTTTTGTAGCAATGATGACTATAAACAAGGAAAATCTAATTTACAAATGAGCTATCGTCTCACTTAAACTAACACACAGTGTCAAGAGGGCTAAGTGGAAAGTAGTAAACACAAACCTGCTTGTAAATTTTAAAAAACACAGAACAAATACAAGAAAGATATTGATGTACTTATTGTTACAGTATGGTGGAGCATGAAACACTGAAGGGAGAGTCTTAAAATTTGCCTGGAGTTTGACTATATGCCAAGCATAATTCAGAACTGGAAGGCATGGGAAGTTTTTCTACCTTAGGAGAACACTGCTGTGTGATGTTCCCGTTTTGTATTTAGGCAGCACTGGTTCTAATCAGGTTTCTATTCCTTGCTCATTTGATGATCTTTAGCAAGTTGCATAATATGTTTGATTCTCAGTTTCTTCATCCCAAGCAAGAGGGTATTAACCTTCACACCACAGGTTTGTTAGAAACATTAAATGAGATGTTGCAATTAAAGTTCTGACACATAGGAGCCTTTCTGTAGGCTATTACTATTGTTGTTATTATTGTTGTTAACAAATATGGATGAGGTAAGACTGAGTCATGTTAGTCAATTACTCAGCTCTCTCCTGCTCAGTCTGCATTATATTTATGTCTATTATTCACTCTGTGTTTGTTTTCCAAAGATATAAGCCTTCTCTGTTTTATGTATCTAATTCCAGGATGACCCTTCTAGCTCAGAGAGGGTAATTTGGAACCTCAGTGATATATTTGTGTCCCTTACATGTCTTTCTACCTCTTTTGCAAAGGTGTACATGAACTAGAAGGAATGGTAACTTAGGAAAATACAATATCCAAAAAAAAAAAAAAACTAGGCAGACGAAGCAGTGAGTCCATGATCTCTGTACTAAGTTTCTGAATAGTTAACACAGCAGCCTTGGACCATGGTACTAAGGCGGTCAGTTAGTTCAAATCTTTATTATCTAAAATCCTTTGAATCAATTTTACATGTATAGTAGCAATCTTATTTTTCTTGAGATGTGTCAAAACTCACAAAAGTTAAAGACAGAATCCAAACAAATCATAAGACCCTGCCTCCTGTGTTTCATGCTCCACAATACTGTGTTGTTGTTCTCTCAGTTGTGTCTGACTGTGACTCCGTGCCAGGCTTTCTTGTCCTCCACTGTCTCCCTGAGCTTGCTCAAACTCATGTGCATTGAGTTGGTGATGCCATCCAATCATCTCATCCTCTCTCATCCCTTTCTCCTATTGTCTTCAATCTTTCCCAGCATCAGAGACTTTTCCAGTGAGTTGACTCTTCACATCAGGTGGCCAAAGCATCGGAACTTCAGTTTCAGCATCATTCCTTCCAATGAATATTCAGGGTTGATTTCCTTTAGGGTTGGCTGGTTTGATCTCCTTGCAATCCAAAGGATTCTCAAGAGTCTTGTCCAGCACCACAGTTTGAAAACATCAGTTCTTTGACACACAGTCTTCTTTAATGTGAAACTTTCACATCCATACATGACCACTAGAAAAACCATAGCTTTGACTATATGGACTATATTGTAGTAGTAGATGAATCAGCATCGTTTTTGTATTTTGTGCTTTTTTATATTTACAAGCAGGTTTGTGTTTACTTCTTTCTCCTAAGCCACTGTGTGTGTGTGTGTGTTTAAGTGATACTGTAGGTCATTTGTAAAACTGAATGTAAAGAAGTTGGACGCAGAGGGGTAAAGCAACATACTCAATTTATTGAGTTAAACATTGGAGAGTTGTGGGTCATACCTCACTGAAGTCATTTAAAAACCACAACTGGTATCAGTACATTCACCACCCAGACTAGACACCTCTCTACCCAGTGGCTGTGGTCCAATATGATAAAATGGAATCAAAGCTCGTCTAATAGAGGCATTTCCTTCCACACTCAGCTATGGAGGGACACTTTAAATCATGGCTTTCTTCCTGAGGATTGAAGAGTTGGACAGAACTGAATGGAACTGTGGAAGACAGATCACTCTGATGAAGGAGCAAGGAAGGGGCTGAATAATTCAGTGAAATTTAATGGGCTTTCAGAACATGCCAGCAATCTGTTCCAGTTCTCAAACTAGAAGCCACCGAGCCAGCACTCTTCCTGTCTGCCTGATCCTTTTGGGCAGTCTCATTGGGTGATTTTTCCTGAACAGTGGAGAAAGGTGGTCTTCTGAGAAGCCCTGGCTTCCCTGGTGGCATGAGTGGTGAAGAACCCAGCTGCCAATGCAGGAGACATGAGACAGAATTTCAATCCCTGGGTTGGGAATTCACCTGGAGGAGGGCATGGAAGCCCACTCCAGTATTCTTGCCTGGAGAATCCCATGGACAGAGAAGCCTGACGGGCTACAGTCCGTAGGCTCACAAGAGTTGGACAGGTACACACTGAGAAGCCCATTGTGAATGCTGGGAACTGATGTGCACAGGTGTTGGTGGGGCTCATAAAGTAGTAGGAGTCTGGAGGACTTCCCTCCTCTTGTATTCATTGTGATGCACTAAAGCAGCAGATGTGCTAGGTCAGGTTTCTGACCTCGTCACAGATTGCTCACATCTGGGATATCACGATGTCCATTACTCTTCTGCATGTCGGTTCCCATCTGTAGAACAAGGAAGTTGGACCCTTGTCCCTGATTTTAAATTTTAAATCCTCAAATTCCATGGTTTTCAGTCACTTGGTCAACTGAGTGTCTCCTATCATGGCTCCTTTGAGAGAGATTGACTAGTTCTATCACCCATCCTGAGAAGATTAGTCTAACTGAGCCTGTTTCTTCACCTGTGAGAGAAATGTGAAATGGTGAGTGACACTTAGTAAACTGTGTACTCAATTTATTGAGTTAAACATTGGAGAGTTGTGGGTCATACCTCACTGAAGTCATTTAAAAACCACAACTGGTATCAGTACATTCACCACCCAGACTAGACACCTCTCTACCCAGTGGCTGTGGTCCAATATGATAAAATGGAATCAAAGCTCGTCTAATAGAGGCATTTCCTTCCACACTCAGCTATGGAGGGACACTTTAAATCATGGCTTTCTTCCTGAGGATTGAAGAGTTGGACAGAACTGAATGGAACTGTGGAAGACAGATCACTCTGATGAAGGAGCAAGGAAGGGGCTGAATAATTCAGTGAAATTTAATGGGCTTTCAGAACATGCCAGCAATCTGTTCCAGTTCTCAAACTAGAAGCCACCGAGCCAGCACTCTTCCTGTCTGCCTGATCCTTTTGGGCAGTCTCATTGGGTGATTTTTCCTGAACAGTGGAGAAAGGTGGTCTTCTGAGAAGCCCTGGCTTCCCTGGTGGCATGAGTGGTGAAGAACCCAGCTGCCAATGCAGGAGACATGAGACAGAATTTCAATCCCTGGGTTGGGAATTCACCTGGAGGAGGGCATGGAAGCCCACTCCAGTATTCTTGCCTGGAGAATCCCATGGACAGAGAAGCCTGACGGGCTACAGTCCGTAGGCTCACAAGAGTTGGACAGGTACACACTGAGAAGCCCATTGTGAATGCTGGGAACTGATGTGCACAGGTGTTGGTGGGGCTCATAAAGTAGTAGGAGTCTGGAGGACTTCCCTCCTCTTGTATTCATTGTGATGCACTAAAGCAGCAGATGTGCTAGGTCAGGTTTCTGACCTCGTCACAGATTGCTCACATCTGGGATATCACGATGTCCATTACTCTTCTGCATGTCGGTTCCCATCTGTAGAACAAGGAAGTTGGACCCTTGTCCCTGATTTTAAATTTTAAATCCTCAAATTCCATGGTTTTCAGTCACTTGGTCAACTGAGTGTCTCCTATCATGGCTCCTTTGAGAGAGATTGACTAGTTCTATCACCCATCCTGAGAAGATTAGTCTAACTGAGCCTGTTTCTTCACCTGTGAGAGAAATGTGAAATGGTGAGTGACACTTATCTTGTAAACTGTTGAAAGGACAGTCAGTTCTTGCATGTAAAACTCTTTATAGCAGAACTTAGCAGCAAGCACTCAAATATTAGCTTCCATGGTTATCATGATTAGCATTATCTTTATGACTTTTGAACTAATTTTGATTGGAATATAGTTGATTTTTAATGTTGTGGTAGATGCTACTGTACAGCAAAGTCAGTCAATTATACATCTACCCACTTCTTTTTAAGGTTCTTTCCCTATATAGGTCATTACAGAGGACTGAATAATAGAGCTGAATATAGCAATACAGTAGGTTGTTATTAGTTATCTATTTAGCTACATAAATTATAATGTGTATATGTCAGTTTCCAATAGCCAAGGCATGGAAGCAACCTAAATGTTCCTTGATGGATGAATGGATAAAGAAATGCGGTACATGTATACAATGGAGCATTGTCTTTATTCTCATCATTATATCTTTTTGGCTGCCCCATAAGCCTCTGAGGCCAGAGAAAGACGTGAAGTGAAGTAGCATTCCTATGGACTTCTTAGGTCTTCAAAAAAAATGGACACTTCCCATCTCGCGGCTATCAATTAGTAACATTTCCCATGGAAATCAACTCCCCCAAAGAGAAAGCGGTATTTAATTTCAGGCATAAGAAAAGAGAAGGAAACAAAAATTAGTCACAGCTTTAAAGTGTTCAGATGCCATCCGTGTTATTATCTCAGCAGCCAGTACCCAGTGATTCCCCAGCTATTTAGCATAATGGATGTTGCGGACAGCCTTCTTAGCAGAGCTCTCACTCGCAGGTGTACAACCACGGTGTTTGTCGGAACTTTACTTGAACAACATGCTCTTCTCATGCCTGAAGGCTTCACTTTCAGGTCATGGTGCTGCTTAATATGGAAAGGCTGGTTTTCAGCTTCCCATACGTCACTACTAAGAGATCACTCAAGAAGATTTAAGCTTCTCTTCCCTAAAACCCTGGGGTGCTAAGTTCTAGCAGTTGGAATTGAGTCAAGTTTCTTTTATTTGGTCTTTCTTTGCATTTTGTGGCTAAATGGGCTCTCCCTTGCCTTGTATCCTTCTATTCACATGGTAGAAATAGTGAACTGGGACTGTGTGAGTCTCCTTTTTTAGTTGACTATAAATGTAAAACATACTTTATAAGAAACTTCAAGCAACACAGAATTTCCCATGAAAGTGTAGAATTCCTTCACCAAAAATGTCCCTACTCTACAAGTTCATAATCACAAACATTGTAACTATTAGTGATATAATGGGTAGCCTTCTTGTCTATAAATTCATAATTTCAATTGGATAGGGGAGAAACTGGTCTCTTCAGTGGGATTCATTGTATAAAGGACATTGCTTTGGGAATATGTAAGTGAGAAAAATAGGAACCCCTAGTATGGCTAGAAGAGTTTGGGAAGAAACATATTCTTACAAGAGTTAGGTTGTAACCCTGAAGGTGGAGGATGGGCTGGAAGAAAGGGAAGCAAGTACCACTGAAGCCAGAAAGATGGCAGAGGGCTGTACTTGTTTCAATGCCACCTTCTCTGCTCAATAAAAACTCTATAAATCTTAAGCAAAGTCAGCTCAACACAAGAAAGACTTGGATGTGAGTTGATTCTTGGAGACAGAAATAGAAGGATTGAGTTTTGCATCCCAAGTTCAAATGGGGTAGAATGGGGTAGAATGGAAGCAGCCTGATATGTTGAAACTTGAGGGGAAAGTCCTGAAACTTGAGGAAATCTCAAGGAAGAGTTTTGCATAGTAAGATGTGGAATTTAGATTTGGGCCAAAATTAACTGTCCTTAAAGAATTGAGGTTCTCTACTTGGGCTCTGCAAATAAGATCTTTATACCATTTTTCTAGATTCTGCCTATATGCTTATTCAGTGGAATTTTTTTTTCTTTTAATGAGAACCTATGGTATAGTATAGGAAATGCTCTGCTCTGCAATGACCTAAATGGAAAGGAACTCTAAAACAAGGGGGAACATAGGTATACATACAACTGAGTCTCTTTAGCTGTACAGAAGAAACTAACACAATATTGTAAAACAACTATAAAAATTAAAACCAAGAAATTTAAGCTTCTCTTCTAAAACCCTGGGGTGCTAAGTTCTAGCAGTTGGAATTGAGTCAAGTTTCTTTTATTTGGTCTTTCTTTGCATTTTGTGGCTAAATGGGCTCTCCCTTGCCTTGTATCCTTCTATTCACATGGTAGAAATAGTGAACTGGGACTGTGTGAGTCTCCTTTTTTAGTTGACTATAAATGTAAAACATACTTTATAAGAAACTTCAAGCAACACAGAATTTCCCATGAAAGTGTAGAATTCCTTCACCAAAAATGTCCCTACTCTACAAGTTCATAATCACAAACATTGTAACTATTAGTGATATAATGGGTAGCCTTCTTGTCTATAAATTCATAATTTCAATTGGATAGGGGAGAAACTGGTCTCTTCAGTGGGATTCATTGTATAAAGGACATTGCTTTGGGAATATGTAAGTGAGAAAAATAGGAACCCCTAGTATGGCTAGAAGAGTTTGGGAAGAAACATATTCTTACAAGAGTTAGGTTGTAACCCTGAAGGTGGAGGATGGGCTGGAAGAAAGGGAAGCAAGTACCACTGAAGCCAGAAAGATGGCAGAGGGCTGTACTTGTTTCAATGCCACCTTCTCTGCTCAATAAAAACTCTATAAATCTTAAGCAAAGTCAGCTCAACACAAGAAAGACTTGGATGTGAGTTGATTCTTGGAGACAGAAATAGAAGGATTGAGTTTTGCATCCCAAGTTCAAATGGGGTAGAATGGGGTAGAATGGAAGCAGCCTGATATGTTGAAACTTGAGGGGAAAGTCCTGAAACTTGAGGAAATCTCAAGGAAGAGTTTTGCATAGTAAGATGTGGAATTTAGATTTGGGCCAAAATTAACTGTCCTTAAAGAATTGAGGTTCTCTACTTGGGCTCTGCAAATAAGATCTTTATACCATTTTTCTAGATTCTGCCTATATGCTTATTCAGTGGAATTTTTTTTTCTTTTAATGAGAACCTATGGTATAGTATAGGAAATGCTCTGCTCTGCAATGACCTAAATGGAAAGGAACTCTAAAACAAGGGGGAACATAGGTATACATACAACTGAGTCTCTTTAGCTGTACAGAAGAAACTAACACAATATTGTAAAACAACTATAAAAATTACAATTACAACAACTCCAATAAAAATTAATGATAAATAAATAATTCTAGCCTTAAAAAAAGAATCAAGGTTTTCATCTGCTGATATTCTATATTATTATACCTGTGTGTGTATGTGTGTCTGTGTATATATATATATGGGCTTTCCTGATGGCTCAGACAGTAAAGATTCCACCTGCCATGGGGAAGACCTGGGTTTGATCCCTGGGTGAGGAAGATCACCTGGAGAAGCGAATGGCTACCCAATTATGCATATGCATATCTCCACATGTTGTGTGCCTATATTATACACATACACATACAAAAATAGATACTATTGTTTTGCAACTTGCTTTTTCACACTGAAATAAATTATGATATTGATTCATTGTATTTCAGAAATATTTAGTGATGGCCTGCAGTGAGTCAGGCCCTATGCTATGGGCATTGGCAAACAGCCATGAGGAATCTCTCCATGTCAGACCATCAGATCTATATCATTATTTTTAGTGACCACATCAAATTCCTCAGTGGAAAGTTCGGTTTTGTTCTGTTTCGTTTTGGTAACATGTCCTCTAGTGATAGATACTGAAGTTATTTTTAGTCTGAAAGTTTATATACAATGTTCCAGTGTTCTGACACATTTGTGCTGATATATATGTGCAAATATTTTTGGAGGCATCTTTCATAACGATAGTTTGGGGAAGTCAGGGCACATACATATTTAAAATTTATTAAGTACTGCCAAATTCGCCTCCAAAGGCTAATGTCGTAAAATGTTTGCCTTATGGAATTGCCGAGAAATGAAGACTATTCTGGAGGTGACATCTTTGTTAGATCCTGTCAAGAATACTGATGATAGTGATGCTAATACTGGTGACAGTTAACATTGGTCATATTTCTAGCCAGTACCAGGTTTGGGGCTTCTCTGGTGACTCAGTGGTTAAGAATATGCCTGGGATTCCCTAATGCAGGGAATGCAAGAAATATGGGTTTGATCCCTGGGTCAAGAAGATCCCTTGGAGGAGAAAATGGCAAGCACTCCAGTATTCTTGCCTGGAGAATCCTCATGGACAGAGGAGCCTGGTGGGCTACAGTCCATGGGTTCGCCAAGAGAAAGACATGACTGAGCACACAAAACCCCAGAGTTTGTGCTGTACCTTTCAAACCTTAGGGATGTTACACATGAGGTAAAGAGGCTCAGAGATATAGATGTAACTTGGCTAAAGATAGAGGGCCCATGAATGTCAGAGCCAGCCTTTGAGCCCTTTTTATCTCATTCTCCAAAGCCCACTCTTTTTTTTCTTTTTTCCACAATCACGTTTTTTTTTTTCTTTTTTGATTTTACAGGGTTTTGTTCTTTATAGGTATGTATAATTCCAGATTAGTCATATGTATATCCCATTCCCTTCCCCATTACACCCCTCTAGGCTGTCACATAGCCCCTATGTATGATCCCTTAGTCCCACAGCACATTGAAAATAGTTATCTCTTTTACATAAGATAGTATAGGGTTCCATGTTGCTCTTTCCATATTTTTCATGCACTTTTCCCTCTCCCCAATGTCGATAAGTCTGTTCTCTATGATTGTTTTTCCATTGATGCTCTGCTTGTATATTTATCAGTATGAACTTACTAGATTCCATATATATGTGTTAGTATACTGTACTTGTCCTTCTCTTTCTGACTTACTTCACTGTGTATAATAGGTTCTAAATTCATCTCATTAGGACTGAATCTTCTGCATTCTTCTTCCAACTGTATACAAGGGTTTGCCAGACCTGGATATTATGCCTGAGTATTATGTGAAGCATTCCACTAGGGAAAAACTGCTTAATAAATGAAAGGGTTCAATGGCCAAATATGGGGGAACATTTTATGAAGTCTGCAAATCCTTGAAAAATTTTACAGCATTTGTTAACTAAATAAATCCCGTGAAAGAGGGTTTTTATCAAGCCAAGTAAGTGTTTCTCAAACTCAATTATGGAACAACTAAATTAAAACATGTCTATTCTGAGGAAAAGACTCTAAAAAGTCCCATGACTTTAAATCGTCTAGTGTCTTAGCCATGGAAGGAATCTCAGGGGTTGGGGAAGGTTGCTTAATGTCACCTACACTGAGACGTTGACGCGGGTACCAGCCCTGTGTGCAGCCTTTGCTGGCAGATCTATAGAGACGAGCGCTTATTAACTCATGAGCCAGTCTCTTCCATCTTAGGATACTCCCATTGTTAGAAAGTTGCCTCATCTATTTAAGCCCTATATCCTTGTGGGATGTCATCATTGACTCTAATTTTGCCCATGGGCAGTTTCACATCATGGATTGAAAGCTGCTTCTCCTTTCAGATTTCTGAAGACAGAGATCACATCTCAGTCCGTCACTCATCATTTTTTCCTACATTTCAAGGTCCTAGATTTTCATCTGCTCTTATATGAATGTTCTGTTTTTGTCATTACATCACTCTCAGAAGGATTCTCTCTTTAATGGGCTACTGATGGCCTGTCTTGTCATCAAAGCGTGATACCCAGAACTGGACACTCCTTTCCAAGCTGTGGGCTCAACGACATGCATGCAGACAGACCCAGGCTTTCCCTGGCCCTAAACATTCCATTTCTATCAACACAGCCTGGTTTAGCTTGGTCCTACAGCCACAGCACACTAAGAATTCCCACTGCATCTAATGACAATGAGTCCTAAATGGCTATTGTTTTGTGGGGACAAGGGAGAGGGAGGTTGCTGACAGTGGCGACTTCTGAAGAAAGCAGATATAAAAGTGGCTAGGAAATTTTGTTCAGTGTATCTCTGACCCAAAGGAAATAGGTAGCCTTGTGGTCACCTGGCTTAAAGCTCTCTCTCTATATTCTCAGAGAAGTGGATGAGTTAAGGAGTATGGGTAGCAGGAGTGGTCAGTAGAAAAGACCTAATGAAGAGGTAAAGGATGAACTATAGGAATTACTTTGGTGAATTTCTCAGAAAAGGTGAAAAGGAAAAAGTATGCCTCCAAAGGTAAGAATTAAAGATGAGAGTAAGAAGAGGCTGTAACTAACATCTTACATGTATATTCTCTTTTAAATATAACATGAAAAAGAATATGGTTTCTAATTTAAATGTACAGATTTGAGAAGGATTTGAGAAGTTAAAAGATTTATTCAGCTCTAATTAGCCGATAGGTTATAGAGTCATGATTTCTGCCTGGGTATGGTTGACTCTACAGCCCTGTTGTTCAGTCAGTACCTCGTATCCGACTCTTTGTGACCCCAAGGATGACTGCAGGGCAGGCTTTCCCGTCCTTCACTATCTCCTGGAGTTTGCTCAAACTCATGTTCATTAAGTTGGTGATACCATCCAACCATCTCATCCTCTGTGGTCCCTTTCTTCTAGCCTCAATTTTTCCCATCATCAGGGTCTTTTCCAGTGAATCAGCTCATTGCATCTGGTGATAAAAGTAGTGGAGCTTCAGCATCAGTCCTTCCAGTGAAGAGTCAGGGTTGATTTCCTTTAGGATTGACTGGTTTGATCATCTTGCAGTCCGAAGGACTCTCAAGAGTCTTCTCCAACACCACAGTTCAAAAGCATCAATTCTTGGGCACGTAGCCTTCTTTATGGTGCAGATCTCCCATCCATACATGACAGTTGGGAAAACCACAGCTTGGACTATATGAAATTTTGTCAGCAAAGTGATCCCTCTGCTTTTTAATACACCACCTAGGTTTGTCATAGCTTTTCTTCCAAGGAGCAAATGTCTTAATTTCATGGCTGCAGCCACCATCCAGAGTGATTTTGGAGCCCAAGGAAATAAAATCTGTCGCTGTTTCCACTTTTCCCCCATCTACTTGCTATGAAGTGCCTAGATATATCCAACCCTACTACAGTCATAGAACTCTATAATTCTAAGACCTTTGCCTCAAAACTCCTAGATGAATCCCAGTGGTGCTGGGATAGAGCATCAACACTCAATGAGCCAGAGGTGGGGTGAGGTTGGAGCTGGATACTGAGAGCAATTTACAGGAATCTGAAATAACCACAAGTAATGGTCCAGTAAACCAGCCCCTTTCACAGCCTGCCAAAAAGAAACTCTCTTTCTGTTCCCCCAGCATCAATCAGTTCTGAAAATCAAAATCCTTGTAGAGAACATGTTGGAAGCCTCCAATTAGGCTGCCTTGAACTATGCCTTTGAAATTGTATTGTCCCTTCTTTTTTTTTTTTTTTTTGCTTCTTTTATTTATATTTATTTTCATCCATCTTTTTATTCTTTGGCCTGTGTGGGCCTCTCACTGCAGTAGCATCTCTCATTGCAGAGCACTGGCTCTGGGCACTTGCACTCCAGAGTGCTGGCTCCTAATTGGACACATTGGTCCAGCTGCTCTGCAGCATGTGGGATCTTCCCGGGCCAGGGATCGAACTGGTGCCCCTTGCACTGCAAGGTGGACTCTCTACCCATCCAACCATCTCATCCTCTGTGGTCCCTTTCTTCTAGCCTCAATTTTTCCCATCATCAGGGTCTTTTCCAGTGAATCAGCTCATTGCATCTGGTGATAAAAGTAGTGGAGCTTCAGCATCAGTCCTTCCAGTGAAGAGTCAGGGTTGATTTCCTTTAGGATTGACTGGTTTGATCATCTTGCAGTCCGAAGGACTCTCAAGAGTCTTCTCCAACACCACAGTTCAAAAGCATCAATTCTTGGGCACGTAGCCTTCTTTATGGTGCAGATCTCCCATCCATACATGACAGTTGGGAAAACCACAGCTTGGACTATATGAAATTTTGTCAGCAAAGTGATCCCTCTGCTTTTTAATACACCACCTAGGTTTGTCATAGCTTTTCTTCCAAGGAGCAAATGTCTTAATTTCATGGCTGCAGCCACCATCCAGAGTGATTTTGGAGCCCAAGGAAATAAAATCTGTCGCTGTTTCCACTTTTCCCCCATCTACTTGCTATGAAGTGCCTAGATATATCCAACCCTACTACAGTCATAGAACTCTATAATTCTAAGACCTTTGCCTCAAAACTCCTAGATGAATCCCAGTGGTGCTGGGATAGAGCATCAACACTCAATGAGCCAGAGGTGGGGTGAGGTTGGAGCTGGATACTGAGAGCAATTTACAGGAATCTGAAATAACCACAAGTAATGGTCCAGTAAACCAGCCCCTTTCACAGCCTGCCAAAAAGAAACTCTCTTTCTGTTCCCCCAGCATCAATCAGTTCTGAAAATCAAAATCCTTGTAGAGAACATGTTGGAAGCCTCCAATTAGGCTGCCTTGAACTATGCCTTTGAAATTGTATTGTCCCTTCTTTTTTTTTTTTTTTTTTTTTGCTTCTTTTATTTATATTTATTTTCATCCATCTTTTTATTCTTTGGCCTGTGTGGGCCTCTCACTGCAGTAGCATCTCTCATTGCAGAGCACTGGCTCTGGGCACTTGCACTCCAGAGTGCTGGCTCCTAATTGGACACATTGGTCCAGCTGCTCTGCAGCATGTGGGATCTTCCCGGGCCAGGGATCGAACTGGTGCCCCTTGCACTGCAAGGTGGACTCTCTACCCACTGGACCATCAGGGAAGTCCTTGTCCCTTCTTCTAAGTTCCTTTCTGATTATTTTATTTTATTTCATATTTTTAATTGGAGGATAATTGCTTTGTAATGCTGTGCTGGTTGCTGTCCTACAACAACATCAGTCGAGTATACACACGTCCCCTCCCTCTCGAGCTTCCCTCCCACACACTGCCTTCCCACCCCTCGAGATCTTCACAGAGCTCTGGGCTGAGGTCCCTGTGTTATACAGCAGCTTCCACCAGCTATTAGTCTATACGTGATAGTGTATACATGTCAGTGTTACTCTTTCCATTTGTCCCACCCTCTCCTTCTCCTATGTGTCCACGTGTTCATTCTTTACATTTCTATTCCTGCCTGCCAAATAGGTTCATCAATGCCATTTTTCTACATTTTGAATATATTCATTAATATATAATACTTGTTTTTCTCTTTCTTACTTATTTCATTGTATAACAGACTCTTAAGTTCATTCACCTCAGTTCAACTGACTCAAATCCGTTCCTTTTTAATGGCTTAATAATATTCCATTGTGTATATGTATCACAATTTCTTTATCCATCATCTGTCAGTGGACATCTTGATTGCTTCCATGTCCTAGCTATTGTAAAGAGTGATGCAGTGAACATTGGTGTATGTGTGTCTTTTTGAATTACAATTTTCTCAGGGCATATGCCCAATATGGTTTCTGGGTCGTATGTTAGTTTTGAATCTCCATTTAGCCTGCCAAAAAGAAACTCTCTTTCTGTTCCCCCAGCATCAATCAGTTCTGAAAATCAAAATCCTTGTAGAGAACATGTTGGAAGCCTCCAATTAGGCTGCCTTGAACTATGCCTTTGAAATTGTATTGTCCCTTCTTTTTTTTTTTTTTTTTTTTTGCTTCTTTTATTTATATTTATTTTCATCCATCTTTTTATTCTTTGGCCTGTGTGGGCCTCTCACTGCAGTAGCATCTCTCATTGCAGAGCACTGGCTCTGGGCACTTGCACTCCAGAGTGCTGGCTCCTAATTGGACACATTGGTCCAGCTGCTCTGCAGCATGTGGGATCTTCCCGGGCCAGGGATCGAACTGGTGCCCCTTGCACTGCAAGGTGGACTCTCTACCCACTGGACCATCAGGGAAGTCCTTGTCCCTTCTTCTAAGTTCCTTTCTGATTATTTTATTTTATTTCATATTTTTAATTGGAGGATAATTGCTTTGTAATGCTGTGCTGGTTGCTGTCCTACAACAACATCAGTCGAGTATACACACGTCCCCTCCCTCTCGAGCTTCCCTCCCACACACTGCCTTCCCACCCCTCGAGATCTTCACAGAGCTCTGGGCTGAGGTCCCTGTGTTATACAGCAGCTTCCACCAGCTATTAGTCTATACGTGATAGTGTATACATGTCAGTGTTACTCTTTCCATTTGTCCCACCCTCTCCTTCTCCTATGTGTCCACGTGTTCATTCTTTACATTTCTATTCCTGCCTGCCAAATAGGTTCATCAATGCCATTTTTCTACATTTTGAATATATTCATTAATATATAATACTTGTTTTTCTCTTTCTTACTTATTTCATTGTATAACAGACTCTTAAGTTCATTCACCTCAGTTC
Organism: Tragulus kanchil; assembly: GCA_022376925.1. Taxonomy (NCBI): domain Eukaryota; kingdom Metazoa; phylum Chordata; class Mammalia; order Artiodactyla; family Tragulidae; genus Tragulus; species Tragulus kanchil. The sequence goes on along the minus strand of JAIOJX010000023.1, from coordinate 23,356,622 downwards.
AACTGACTCAAATCCGTTCCTTTTTAATGGCTTAATAATATTCCATTGTGTATATGTATCACAATTTCTTTATCCATCATCTGTCAGTGGACATCTTGATTGCTTCCATGTCCTAGCTATTGTAAAGAGTGATGCAGTGAACATTGGTGTATGTGTGTCTTTTTGAATTACAATTTTCTCAGGGCATATGCCCAATAGTGGGATTGCTGGGTCGTATGTTAGTTTTGTTCCTCAATATTTAAGGAATCTCCATACCATTCTCCATTGTGGCTATTCAACTTACATTTCCACCAACAGGGCAAGACCATTTCATTTTCTTCACATCCTCTCTAGTATTTATTGTCTATAGATTATTCTGACTGTTCTCATGTGAAGTGATATCTCATTGTAGTTTTTATTTGTTTTTATCTAATAACAAGCAATGCTGAGTATTTTTCATGGGCCTATTGACCATCTGTATGTCTTCTTTGAAGAAACGTCTGTTTTGGTCTTCTGCCCTTTTTGTTGTTATTGTTACTGGGTTGTTTCCTTTTCTGATACTGAGTTACATGAGGTGCTTATATATTTTAGAGATTAATCCTTTGCCAGTTGTTTCATTTGTAATTATTTTCTCCCATTCTGAAGGTTATCTTTTCATCTTATTTATAGTTTTCTTTGCTGTGTCAGAGCTTAAATTCTTCCAATCCTGGGGTTAACCTTGCAGTGAAGGAGAAGAAGCTGAACAGAACTTACTGGTATAGTTTTCCTGTGTACAGGTTGGAGTTGACCAAGCTATTATCCTGTGAATCTGATACTATCAATAATATAAAGATAATAGGACATATTGAATGCTTATGTGCCATACATATCACCCAACGATCAACAATTATATTTTCAAACATTATCATTATTTCCAACATCTTTAAAAGAACAGTAACAGTGACAGTTCACAAAGAGGTAGAGGAAGATTAGTATCTTGGCTGAAATCAAAATTAATAGTCCCATCTTTATCTATAGGGAAACTACAAAACCAACTTGCCCAGTTTCCCAGATAAATAAGGAGTGGAGCCAAAATTCAAACCACAATCTGTCTGAGGCCAAAGCTTAGTTAAACCAATATTCAACCTGAGGCATCTCAGATTTTGAAATGTATTGTAATCTTAGCTTTTAATCTAACCCCAAATCAGATTCTGATTCAGTGGGCCATGGAATCTGCATTTTAACAGGCACCACCAGATAATTCTGAGCACCATATTTATGAAGAAAACTTTCTGAGACTACAAAGTGAACCCTTTCTTGGTATGAATTTTTTTTTCTTTCCTTGAAATGTGAATGTCGTGTACTTCCAATAGTAATTAAAAAAAAAAAAAAAAAAAAAAAACTGGAAAGACTGAAAAAACAACAGAAAAGACAAAAAAGATCCATAGATCCATTTCCAGAGAGGAAAAGTAAGTGAGGATGAGATGATGAGGAAGGATGAAATTATCTTTCCTGGAATCATTGATTTCTAGTTTAATGTAAAGAGTGGATTCTTATCAGTGATCCTACTTTTCTTTGTGCTATTGGCTTCCTGAATTGCTGATTGGTGCATTCCTTGCATCAGAGACAACCAGTCTGTATGCTCTTCTTTGAAACGTCTGTTTTGGTCTTCTGCCCTTTTGTTGTTATTGTTACTGGGTTGTTTCCTTTTCTGATACTGAGTTACATGAGGTGCTTATATATTTTAGAGATTAATCCTTTGCCAGTTGTTTCATTTGTAATTATTTTCTCCCATTCTGAAGGTTATCTTTTCATCTTATTTATAGTTTTCTTTGCTGTGTCAGAGCTTAAATTCTTCCAATCCTGGGGTTAACCTTGCAGTGAAGGAGAAGAAGCTGAACAGAACTTACTGGTATAGTTTTCCTGTGTACAGGTTGGAGTTGACCAAGCTATTATCCTGTGAATCTGATACTATCAATAATATAAAGATAATAGGACATATTGAATGCTTATGTGCCATACATATCACCCAACGATCAACAATTATATTTTCAAACATTATCATTATTTCCAACATCTTTAAAAGAACAGTAACAGTGACAGTTCACAAAGAGGTAGAGGAAGATTAGTATCTTGGCTGAAATCAAAATTAATAGTCCCATCTTTATCTATAGGGAAACTACAAAACCAACTTGCCCAGTTTCCCAGATAAATAAGGAGTGGAGCCAAAATTCAAACCACAATCTGTCTGAGGCCAAAGCTTAGTTAAACCAATATTCAACCTGAGGCATCTCAGATTTTGAAATGTATTGTAATCTTAGCTTTTAATCTAACCCCAAATCAGATTCTGATTCAGTGGGCCATGGAATCTGCATTTTAACAGGCACCACCAGATAATTCTGAGCACCATATTTATGAAGAAAACTTTCTGAGACTACAAAGTGAACCCTTTCTTGGTATGAATTTTTTTTTCTTTCCTTGAAATGTGAATGTCGTGTACTTCCAATAGTAATTAAAAAAAAAAAAAAAAAAAAAAACTGGAAAGACTGAAAAAACAACAGAAAAGACAAAAAAGATCCATAGATCCATTTCCAGAGAGGAAAAGTAAGTGAGGATGAGATGATGAGGAAGGATGAAATTATCTTTCCTGGAATCATTGATTTCTAGTTTAATGTAAAGAGTGGATTCTTATCAGTGATCCTACTTTTCTTTGTGCTATTGGCTTCCTGAATTGCTGATTGGTGCATTCCTTGCATCAGAGACAACCCAGCCTTAAGAAGGAGAGAAGGAAGTGACTAGGCAGGGGCCTTGTTGACAGATCCATTGCCTCTTCTCCGTGTTCCCTTCCAGACTCCCACAACCAAGTGAAGTACACAGAACTGTGAACCAGAGGGGCCAGCAGATGAGCAGTTTCCTGTGGGATATGAAACGTACAACTTATGCATTGCCTGGAAATGCCATAAGAAATTGATATTTGTTACAGAAACAGTGGGGCTGCATTAATATTTTAATGGTGAATGAATATTTAATCCAAACTGTGGATGGAAAGCAGACAAGATAACCATGGCAGGAACAGTCACACCATCCAGTTAGAGATGTTAATGATTCATCCCCTCTGCCACACAGCATATCCATTCCTTTGAAATATTAGTAAGTCACTCCTCAGAATCACCATCGGAAGGAGCCTTGTTTATTCTTTTAGAGGCATTATGAAGCATCGGATGGAGCAAATCTTTGGAGTCACAGGAGCTGGAATTGAGTACCAAGTATGTGGTACCAAGTACATGGCTGTGCAGCTGGAAAGAACACCATTTACCTCTGAGCTTTATCTTCAAGATGAGATCATCACCTGCTTGTTAGGATTGTTGCCTGCACACGTTACTCACTCAATTGCTTTCTTTTTTGGTTCCCCTCAAGATATGGGGAAAAGAAAGAAAGTGGTTGCAGTATTTCTTAATTTAGTCCCATGTAACCATAGATTCTGAAAGACTGAAACAGCAACCAGATAATTCTGAGCACCATATTTATGAAGAAAACTTTCTGAGACTACAAAGTGAACCCTTTCTTGGTATGAATTTTTTTTTCTTTCCTTGAAATGTGAATGTCGTGTACTTCCAATAGTAATTAAAAAAAAAAAAAAAAAAAAAAAACTGGAAAGACTGAAAAAACAACAGAAAAGACAAAAAAGATCCATAGATCCATTTCCAGAGAGGAAAAGTAAGTGAGGATGAGATGATGAGGAAGGATGAAATTATCTTTCCTGGAATCATTGATTTCTAGTTTAATGTAAAGAGTGGATTCTTATCAGTGATCCTACTTTTCTTTGTGCTATTGGCTTCCTGAATTGCTGATTGGTGCATTCCTTGCATCAGAGACAACCCAGCCTTAAGAAGGAGAGAAGGAAGTGACTAGGCAGGGGCCTTGTTGACAGATCCATTGCCTCTTCTCCGTGTTCCCTTCCAGACTCCCACAACCAAGTGAAGTACACAGAACTGTGAACCAGAGGGGCCAGCAGATGAGCAGTTTCCTGTGGGATATGAAACGTACAACTTATGCATTGCCTGGAAATGCCATAAGAAATTGATATTTGTTACAGAAACAGTGGGGCTGCATTAATATTTTAATGGTGAATGAATATTTAATCCAAACTGTGGATGGAAAGCAGACAAGATAACCATGGCAGGAACAGTCACACCATCCAGTTAGAGATGTTAATGATTCATCCCCTCTGCCACACAGCATATCCATTCCTTTGAAATATTAGTAAGTCACTCCTCAGAATCACCATCGGAAGGAGCCTTGTTTATTCTTTTAGAGGCATTATGAAGCATCGGATGGAGCAAATCTTTGGAGTCACAGGAGCTGGAATTGAGTACCAAGTATGTGGTACCAAGTACATGGCTGTGCAGCTGGAAAGAACACCATTTACCTCTGAGCTTTATCTTCAAGATGAGATCATCACCTGCTTGTTAGGATTGTTGCCTGCACACGTTACTCACTCAATTGCTTTCTTTTTTGGTTCCCCTCAAGATATGGGGGAAAAAGAAAGAAAGTGGTTGCAGTATTTCTTAATTTAGTCCCATGTCTACTTATCAAAGAAAAAAAAAAAAAGGAAATTATCATTTTCTTGTTTCTCCTGGATACTTAACATTTGTCAACATTCCTGTTCAGTGGAAATTTTTCTAAATATTTGGGGGAAAGTCTCCAATTAAAACCTCAGTTCTGGGGCTTCCCTGGTGGTTCACTGGGTAAAGACACCGCCTTGCAGTGCAAGGCGCGCCGGTTCGATCCCTGGCCTAGGAAGATCCCACGTGCCGTGGAGCAGCTGGACCCATGTGTCCAATTACCGAGCTGGAGCTCTGAAGCGCATGCGCCCAGAGCCAGTGCTCTGCGACAACAGAGGCCACTGCGATGGGAGGCCCACAGGAGCCAAAAGAACAAAGACGGATGAAAATGGAGAAATGAAAGACCAACAGAAGTGGCCCGCCCATCCCCCTCCCTCCCCAGCCCACCCTCCAAAAGATAAATAAATAAATAAAATTAAAAAAAAAAAAAAGATGAAAATTGGGCTTCCCTGGTGGTCCAGTGGTAAGGACACCGCCTTGCAGTGCAAGGGGCGCTGGTTCAATCCCTGGCCTGGGAAGATCCCACGTGCCACGGAGCGGCTGGACTGATGTGTCCAATTACCAAGCCAGCACTCTGGAGTGCATTGGAATCCTCGGTTCCCAAGGATCTATGAAATATGTATATATAATGAAATAATTTAGAGACCATTCTCATCTTTCAGATGAAGAAACTGAGATGCAGAGACCAAGTATCTTACTCAAGATCCTTCATTAAGGACTAGAACCAGGTGTTTAAAGGAGCCTTGAATCCATATCATGTGTAATCAGTCTCTATAATATACTAAGACACATTTTAAAATCTAAGATTGTAATCAAGAGTTAACAACAATACAGTACTACATACTGTGTTCTAAGAACAATAAACCTCAACCTTTAGGTTGTAGTATTTAAATGCAGTGTCATAACTATTCGCCTCAGGACCCATCATAAAAACCAACACAATGAATAAAAGAAGCCTATCGTAAAAGCTGAAGAATTTCTTTTCTTGCTTTTTATTTTTTTTTAACTGAACTGAAGTGTTACTGAACTTATTTAATTGTTTCTCTCAAATATACTCTAAATAAAAAGTATTCTAGTAAGTTAGGTATTTCGCCCAGTCTTGATAGCTGTGTTTTTCTACCATGTGAACTTCAAGACTCTGAATCTTATTTCTCTGTCCCTTCAAGGGGTTATATATAGTGATGGCATCAGGCCCTATTCAATCCTCACTTCCCCAAGAAATTTAATAAATGAGATTAAGAAAAAATCAAAATAATTGTCTATGCAGAAAGTCCCAGTGACTTCATGAAAGACTTTCTTGGATGAGTTTAGCACGGTTTCAGGATACAAGTCAATAGGAAAAATCAGTCATATTTTTCCGCATGCGCCCAGAGCCAGTGCTCTGCGACAACAGAGACCACCACGATGGGAGGCCCGCAGGAGCCAAAGAACAAAGACGGATGAAAACAGAGAAATGAAAGACCAATAGTAGTGGCCCACCCTCCAAAAGATAAATAAATAAATAAAATTAAAAAAAAAAAAAAGATGAAAATTGGGCTTCCCTGGTGGTCCAGTGGTAAGGACACCGCCTTGCAGTGCAAGGGGCGCTGGTTCAATCCCTGGCCTGGGAAGATCCCACGTGCCACGGAGCGGCTGGACTGATGTGTCCAATTACCAAGCCAGCACTCTGGAGTGCATTGGAATCCTCGGTTCCCAAGGATCTATGAAATATGTATATATAATGAAATAATTTAGAGACCATTCTCATCTTTCAGATGAAGAAACTGAGATGCAGAGACCAAGTATCTTACTCAAGATCCTTCATTAAGGACTAGAACCAGGTGTTTAAAGGAGCCTTGAATCCATATCATGTGTAATCAGTCTCTATAATATACTAAGACACATTTTAAAATCTAAGATTGTAATCAAGAGTTAACAACAATACAGTACTACATACTGTGTTCTAAGAACAATAAACCTCAACCTTTAGGTTGTAGTATTTAAATGCAGTGTCATAACTATTCGCCTCAGGACCCATCATAAAAACCAACACAATGAATAAAAGAAGCCTATCGTAAAAGCTGAAGAATTTCTTTTCTTGCTTTTTATTTTTTTTTAACTGAACTGAAGTGTTACTGAACTTATTTAATTGTTTCTCTCAAATATACTCTAAATAAAAAGTATTCTAGTAAGTTAGGTATTTCGCCCAGTCTTGATAGCTGTGTTTTTCTACCATGTGAACTTCAAGACTCTGAATCTTATTTCTCTGTCCCTTCAAGGGGTTATATATAGTGATGGCATCAGGCCCTATTCAATCCTCACTTCCCCAAGAAATTTAATAAATGAGATTAAGAAAAAATCAAAATAATTGTCTATGCAGAAAGTCCCAGTGACTTCATGAAAGACTTTCTTGGATGAGTTTAGCACGGTTTCAGGATACAAAGTCAATAGGAAAAATCAGTCATATTTCTGTGTTCTACCAATGGGTAACTAGAAGCCCAAATTTAAAACATAATATTTTTAATAGTTTTTAAAAATCTGAACTTTTAGGTATAAATCTAACAAAACATCTGCAGGATGTCTACTAATACGTGGCTCAAATCCACAAAACACTTGTCAAATAAATGTTTAAAAATTACCTTCAATGAACAAGCATACTATGTTCATGGACTGGAAAATTCCACAAAGTAAAAATGTTGTACATCCCAAATTGAGCTATAGATTCAATGCAATTCCTATGGGATCCTGTGAAGATTTTTGTAGAGACAGACAAACTGATTCTAAAACTTATCTGAAGACCCTGAGTAATGAGAATAGCTAAAATGATTTTTTAAAAAGAAGGAGGAAAGGAGGAGTCTTGAACTAAACATTGCAACATACATAAAAATCAACTGAGGTGGATCATAGATCTAAATGTAAGTTGTGCACCTGTAAAGCTCTTAAAAGAATACATAGGAGAAAAATCTCAGTTGCCTGAGGCAAGGAAAGATTTTGTATGTGTGATTCCAAAAGCATTATCCACACACACAAAAAAAGTAAGTTACATTAGACTTCATAAAATTAAAAATTTTAAAGATACTGTTAAGGGGATGAAAAGACAAGCCATAAACTAGGAGAAAATGTTTGCAAATCAATTATCTGACTAAGACTATGTGCTCAGAGGTTTTTTTTTTTTTTTTTTTTTTAAATGCTTTAAATGCAAAGATAACAAGCCATTCTATTAGAAAATGACAAAGGACTCACATAGTTGCTCCACCAAATGGAATTGCAAAGGACAGATAAGCACATAAAAAGATGTTCAGCATCATTCACCATTAGAAAAATGAACACTAAAATACTGTTTTCTTATTCCCTTGCTTCTGTCAAACCACAAGCTACTATCTTCCATTAATCTCAGCAGTTCCCCTGTCCCTGTGCTTAGCTGGCGTAAACTGTTTAGCAATAACAAAAAGTACTCTTTGGATTAAAATGAACTAGTAACTAAGTTAACAGTAAGATCATTGCTCCATGTCAGTCATGCATCTTCTCCTTTGATAAATCTTCACTGAATGCCTGCCATGTATTATATGCAATATGACAGTAGGTATATAGATGAGAAGAGTGGTATAGATATATTCACCCAGATGAAGTACATAAGACAGAACACTCATTCTGCAAAGCAAAAAGTCATTCTTGGCAAGGGGGAAAATATATTGCAAAGCAGTTTTGAAGTAGCAGTAACTTTTAATGCATATATTGGATTCCATGTAAAATTTCCCTTAAAAAAACATGTGTCCCCTGGTAAGAAACTGGAGAAGAATAAAAGGTGGACCAAAATCCACTATGATAGATGATATCAGTACGCTACAACCAGACTTGAAACATTCATTGTTCTCTGTCTCCTTCTGGGTAGAATTAAGTCAATGAGCGTTCACTTTTTTGTTTTTCCTGGAAGAGTACATAAAGCATACATGGGAAAGAGGGCATGATGGATGGACGCAAGATGGAGAAAAAGCCAGCAACCTGAACTCAACAGTAAGAGTCAGCGGCTCTGCTGAAGAGTTTCTGCTTGCTTAAAGAGGCACAGCAGCCATATGACTCTCTGCCAGAGGCTGTGCAGAAGGTCTTACACATAACTAATTTCACCTGATCCCCACAAGAACCCTAGGAGGCAGGACTGGTATCAGCAACAACATAAGTTGCCTCTGCTTGTCTCAAGTAGAAGACCATGGCTGGGCAGCAGCCATAGAGTCCTCTGTGGGTCTGAACCAACTATGGGCACAGACTCTGCTCCTGGACATCTCACCTGAGCATCCTCTCTCTCTCCTTCCTGAGTATCTTAGGCACTCCCTCAACCTCCAAACTTCAAGGCAGGCAGCCAGAACTAGGTGATGGCCTCCAAACTAGGACACCTAAACAAATGCTCATCCCCACATAGGCTTCCCTACTTTCCTCAAGACTCACAAGGAAGTCCCTAAAATCGGGAACAAGTTTATATGGACAGGAGACCACATGACAGTTACCTAGTGCAAGTACGATCATATCAGCTTTATAGATGGGAGCATCCAGGCTCAGAGAAGTATAAAAATGGTCCTAAGATGACATAGCTTGTTTTTTAGAAACCACTTTACTGAGGTATGATTGACGTGGAAAAAGTTGTACAAATTTAGTGTATACAACTCGGTGAATTTGGGGATAAGTCTATAGCCATGAAACTGTCATAGCCATCAAAGGTATAAACATAACCATCACCATTGTGTGACTTTTACTACGATAAACAATACATTAAAAAAAAAAGACACAACCATCACCTCCCAAATCTTCTTCCCATATGATTATGATCACTGTATTATTGTTGTTATTATGCTAAGAACACTTAACATAAAATCTATCCTCTTAGAAATGTTAGATGTACAAAACTGTATTGTTAACTATAGGCTCAGTTCTTTATATAATAAATTTCCAGAACATATTACTTAAATAACTGAAGCTTTGTACCCTTTGACCATCACTTCTCCATAGTACTTTCCAATTATTATAGTCCCTCAACAGTGAGCAAGGTGTTTAGTTTCATGATGGATGGACGCAAGATGGAGAAAAGCCAGCAACCTGAACTCAACAGTAAGAGTCAGCGGCTCTGCTGAAGAGTTTCTGCTTGCTTAAAGAGGCACAGCAGCCATATGACTCTCTGCCAGAGGCTGTGCAGAAGGTCTTACACATAACTAATTTCACCTGATCCCCACAAGAACCCTAGGAGGCAGGACTGGTATCAGCAACAACATAAGTTGCCTCTGCTTGTCTCAAGTAGAAGACCATGGCTGGGCAGCAGCCATAGAGTCCTCTGTGGGTCTGAACCAACTATGGGCACAGACTCTGCTCCTGGACATCTCACCTGAGCATCCTCTCTCTCTCCTTCCTGAGTATCTTAGGCACTCCCTCAACCTCCAAACTTCAAGGCAGGCAGCCAGAACTAGGTGATGGCCTCCAAACTAGGACACCTAAACAAATGCTCATCCCCACATAGGCTTCCCTACTTTCCTCAAGACTCACAAGGAAGTCCCTAAAATCGGGAACAAGTTTATATGGACAGGAGACCACATGACAGTTACCTAGTGCAAGTACGATCATATCAGCTTTATAGATGGGAGCATCCAGGCTCAGAGAAGTATAAAAATGGTCCTAAGATGACATAGCTTGTTTTTTAGAAACCACTTTACTGAGGTATGATTGACGTGGAAAAAGTTGTACAAATTTAGTGTATACAACTCGGTGAATTTGGGGATAAGTCTATAGCCATGAAACTGTCATAGCCATCAAAGGTATAAACATAACCATCACCATTGTGTGACTTTTACTACGATAAACAATACATTAAAAAAAAAAGACACAACCATCACCTCCCAAATCTTCTTCCCATATGATTATGATCACTGTATTATTGTTGTTATTATGCTAAGAACACTTAACATAAAATCTATCCTCTTAGAAATGTTAGATGTACAAAACTGTATTGTTAACTATAGGCTCAGTTCTTTATATAATAAATTTCCAGAACATATTACTTAAATAACTGAAGCTTTGTACCCTTTGACCATCACTTCTCCATAGTACTTTCCAATTATTATAGTCCCTCAACAGTGAGCAAGGTGTTTAGTTTCTCTACTTTCTTAACATTTATTTTCTGTTTTATTTTTTTTTTATATTATTCATCCTTATAAGCGAGGTAGATAATTTTGGGTACATGTTCAAAACTGGCTCACAGAGTCCCCTAGTTGATTTAAAAATAATAATAATAATCCTAGTTGTCCACACACAGTGGTTAACTTGCTTATTTCTTTCACCAGTTCAGTCTGGTCCCTCACTCATGTCCAACTCTTTGTGACCCCATGGACGGCAGCAGGCTAGGCTTTCCTTCACCATCTCCCAGAGCTTGCTCAAACTCATATTCATTGCGCCAATAATGCCATCCAGCTCTCGCATCCTCTGTCATCCCCTTCTCCTTCTACCTTCTATTTTCCCAGCATCAGGGTTTTTTCCAGTGAGATGTCTCTTCACATTGGGTGGTCAAAGTATAGGAGCTTCAGCATCAGTCCTTCCAATGAATATTCAGGATTGATTTCCTTTAGGATTGATTAATTTGATCTCTTTGCAGTCCAAGGGACTGGCAGGAACTCTCCAACAGCACAGTTCAAAGGCATCAATTCTTTGGCTGTCAGCCTTCTTTATGGTCCACCTCTCACATCCATACATGATTACTCTGCTTTGTCATACTCAACTGGTATTTCCTCAAATGACCTCCCAAATAAACTGTTTATACTCCTGGTCTTACCTCAGGTCTGTTCCTGGAGATCTTGAACATATTTGAAATTATGTTTTGTCTTAGTTGCAGCATGTGGATTCTTTGTTGTGGCCTGTGGGATCTTTAGATATAGCACGCGGGATCAATTTCCTTGGCCAGCACTCAAACCCAGGCCCTCTGTGGAGTCTTATGTGGAATGTGGAGTCTTAGCCCTGAACCACCAGGGGAGTGCATGAGATAATGTTTTGTCACTCATAGTACCGCTCAACACCAGTCACCTTGACCACTTGGTGGTGGTGAAGTCGTTAAGTCGTATCCAACACTTGCTACCCCATGGACTGTAGTCCTCCAGGCTCCTCTGTCCATGGGATTCTCCAGGCAAGGATACTGGAGTGAGTTGCCATTTCCTTCTCCAGGGGATCTTCCCACCCCAAGGATGGAACCTGGGTCTCCCGCGTTGCAGGCAGACTCTCTACTGACTGAGCTAAGAGGAAAGCCTGGTGGCTCAGATGATAAAGAATCTGCCTGAAGTTCAGGAGACCTGAGTTTGACCCCTGGGTTGGGAAGATCCCGTGGAGAAAGGGAAAGGCTACCCGCTCCAGAACTCTTGCCTGTAGTATTCCATGGGTCGCAAAGAGTCAGACACGACTGAGCAACTTTCAGTTTCACCTGATCCGTTATGTTAGACTAAGTTGCTTCCCAACGTTTGTTTTACAAAAGATTACCTGTCCCCAGAAGCATTCGGGAGGGAGTAACTTCCTAAATACTAGAGAGTTCCATGAACATCATGTCTTGTGCCCTCTTAAAAAGCTACAGGATTCATTCGATCTATCCATATCTATATGAAATCTCCCCTTCTTTGGTATCATCAAAACTCCTAGGACTGCCCGCCTCAGAGATGAGGGAGAGCCCACAGATCTACAGAGCAGTTGTTATAAAACTGTGTGCCATAGATCCCTCATATGTTTTGGACTCTAAACATGTTTACTGCTTTGGTACAGCACTCTGTTCACAATTTCTCCAGGCATCTCTGATAACTGGAAAATACCCAGAATTTCCTCAAATGCTTGTTTATACTCCTGGTCTTACCTCAGGTCTGTTCCTGGAGATCTTGAACATATTTGAAATTATGTTTTGTCTTAGTTGCAGCATGTGGATTCTTTGTTGTGGCCTGTGGGATCTTTAGATATAGCACGCGGGATCAATTTCCTTGGCCAGCACTCAAACCCAGGCCCTCTGTGGAGTCTTATGTGGAATGTGGAGTCTTAGCCCTGAACCACCAGGGGAGTGCATGAGATAATGTTTTGTCACTCATAGTACCGCTCAACACCAGTCACCTTGACCACTTGGTGGTGGTGAAGTCGTTAAGTCGTATCCAACACTTGCTACCCCATGGACTGTAGTCCTCCAGGCTCCTCTGTCCATGGGATTCTCCAGGCAAGGATACTGGAGTGAGTTGCCATTTCCTTCTCCAGGGGATCTTCCCACCCCAAGGATGGAACCTGGGTCTCCCGCGTTGCAGGCAGACTCTCTACTGACTGAGCTAAGAGGAAAGCCTGGTGGCTCAGATGATAAAGAATCTGCCTGAAGTTCAGGAGACCTGAGTTTGACCCCTGGGTTGGGAAGATCCCGTGGAGAAAGGGAAAGGCTACCCGCTCCAGAACTCTTGCCTGTAGTATTCCATGGGTCGCAAAGAGTCAGACACGACTGAGCAACTTTCAGTTTCACCTGATCCGTTATGTTAGACTAAGTTGCTTCCCAACGTTTGTTTTACAAAAGATTACCTGTCCCCAGAAGCATTCGGGAGGGAGTAACTTCCTAAATACTAGAGAGTTCCATGAACATCATGTCTTGTGCCCTCTTAAAAAGCTACAGGATTCATTCGATCTATCCATATCTATATGAAATCTCCCCTTCTTTGGTATCATCAAAACTCCTAGGACTGCCCGCCTCAGAGATGAGGGAGAGCCCACAGATCTACAGAGCAGTTGTTATAAAACTGTGTGCCATAGATCCCTCATATGTTTTGGACTCTAAACATGTTTACTGCTTTGGTACAGCACTCTGTTCACAATTTCTCCAGGCATCTCTGATAACTGGAAAATACCCAGAATTTCCAAGGCAAGTTGTGTTTTTTTAAACATTGTTATAAATATCAGCATATCTGTGTCAATCAAGACTTTTTTTTATTATTTTATATTTTGCAGAGTTTTGTTGTTTACTGCCACATATAAACCTGTCATTTAGGACTTTATCAATACTTTATCACCATAACATAGCTCCAAATGTCTTGATTTTCCTGTTAATCAATACAGTGGAAATATGAAATTTCCAGGGGGGAAAAACCCACATTGCTGCTTTTTAAAAAAGTATGTGCCTGGGTTTCCAGTATAGTTTGATGAAACATTAGCCAACAACAACTAAGGTTTCCGCAGACATAAAATTTACAAACCATAGATCTAGGTCAAGCCCTCATGCAATTTATAATTTCCCTCCAAGCTTCTTGACACATGTGCTTAAACATGACACGTTAAAGAAAGCGTCTACCTCCCAGGGAAAGTCTGCTTCATTTTAAGATATTCCTAATTGCCGTGAAGATTCCTGTTTTTCCCTCTTATTGAAACCCACCTCCCTGCAACTTCCACTCTTCCAACGAGGAGAGATTTTGCCTGCTTACTCTTTCAAGGAAGCCCCCAGGCCTTGTTGGGGTTCCCAGTGTTCTTACACAAGCAGGCAGGAACCCTCGCAAGTATCTCAACTGCTGTACCTTTGGCAGCCAGCAGGGAGAGGGTCCCCTTTCTCTTCCACTGGCCGGCAGCAAGTCATCCCACGCCAGTTCATCTGTAACATACAGGAAAGGGACAGCAAAGACATGGATTTCACCAAACTTAATCAGAGTCTTAAGTGAATCAATGGAGTTGGGGTAGAAAGGGAGTTATGGGGTACAGAGAAGGGGTGGGCAACTTTCCAGGCCCAGAACATATGGGAAATTTACTGAAATCTCCTTCTTTGGTATCATCAAAACTCCTAGGACTGCCCGCCTCAGAGATGAGGGAGAGCCCACAGATCTACAGAGCAGTTGTTATAAAACTGTGTGCCATAGATCCCTCATATGTTTTGGACTCTAAACATGTTTACTGCTTTGGTACAGCACTCTGTTCACAATTTCTCCAGGCATCTCTGATAACTGGAAAATACCCAGAATTTCCAAGGCAAGTTGTGTTTTTTTAAACATTGTTATAAATATCAGCATATCTGTGTCAATCAAGACTTTTTTTTATTATTTTATATTTTGCAGAGTTTTGTTGTTTACTGCCACATATAAACCTGTCATTTAGGACTTTATCAATACTTTATCACCATAACATAGCTCCAAATGTCTTGATTTTCCTGTTAATCAATACAGTGGAAATATGAAATTTCCAGGGGGGAAAAACCCACATTGCTGCTTTTTAAAAAAGTATGTGCCTGGGTTTCCAGTATAGTTTGATGAAACATTAGCCAACAACAACTAAGGTTTCCGCAGACATAAAATTTACAAACCATAGATCTAGGTCAAGCCCTCATGCAATTTATAATTTCCCTCCAAGCTTCTTGACACATGTGCTTAAACATGACACGTTAAAGAAAGCGTCTACCTCCCAGGGAAAGTCTGCTTCATTTTAAGATATTCCTAATTGCCGTGAAGATTCCTGTTTTTCCCTCTTATTGAAACCCACCTCCCTGCAACTTCCACTCTTCCAACGAGGAGAGATTTTGCCTGCTTACTCTTTCAAGGAAGCCCCCAGGCCTTGTTGGGGTTCCCAGTGTTCTTACACAAGCAGGCAGGAACCCTCGCAAGTATCTCAACTGCTGTACCTTTGGCAGCCAGCAGGGAGAGGGTCCCCTTTCTCTTCCACTGGCCGGCAGCAAGTCATCCCACGCCAGTTCATCTGTAACATACAGGAAAGGGACAGCAAAGACATGGATTTCACCAAACTTAATCAGAGTCTTAAGTGAATCAATGGAGTTGGGGTAGAAAGGGAGTTATGGGGTACAGAGAAGGGGTGGGCAACTTTCCAGGCCCAGAACATATGGGAATAGTTTCACTGAAAGCTCAAGACAGTATTTATTTCATGCAACAACATTGCCCCAAGACGCACAGAGGCCGAATTTCTAATACGTAAACCCTAAATCCAATTCTTCAGATCTCCTCCTCTTCTTCTGATTCTCCCTCCCCCATCCTACCACCCTCAACGTTTGTTTCTCTTCCTTATTTCTTTGAATACTCCTTGTTCTCCTTGCAACCTGGGGCAGAATGAATGGAATGTTTTGATTGACTGCAGCCCCCCTGAATGCTATTTTTCCAAGTCAAATAATTTCTGCACTTTCTTACAACCAAAGAGTAGGAGACGCAGCTGAGGGGGGGCAATGATTGGGTGGTGAGAGGTTAAGGTATAGCAGGAGGGGAGGGGAGTGAGAGCTCCCTGGAGAGGTGGAGCTGGGGGAAGATAAATTATGCCTGTGTATGGCGTTGAGAGAGGACTAGAGGAGAGCTTGATATCTGAGGTGAACACACATGAGCACTGGGGTTGAGGGGCAGTCAGCTGTCCAGTCAGAGAGTTCAAAAAAATAAATGGAAAAAGGCAATTTAATTCCAAGAAGAGAGTGAACTACAGACTTGGACAGTCTCGCCTACCTTCCCTGGTTGCTTGGGGCCATGATTATGACTTGTTGCTTGCCCATTGACTCCTGCATCTCCATTAGAGGTGGGCTGTGGTATTTCTCAAGGGTAAATGTTGAAGAATTCTGGTGGGAAAGATGGAAAGAGGAGCCTTTTGTTTTCCATCTTCCTTTGTTTCTTTCTCTTCTGTCTTTTTTTTCCCCTCCTTTGTTTCTTCCCTTCTTCCAATGCCCCCTTCCTTTTCCCTCCCTTCCTTCTTTCTTCTTCATTTTTATTTTCATTCTCTCCCTTGATCACTCACCCAGAATGTACTAAGCAACTATGTTATGTGAGATTCTATGTTGATTATAAGACAAGAGTTCTACGATATCACACAATTCAGTTGAAATGATATTCGTCAAGAAGTTCTGTGATACATGCTAGGGGTAATGGTCTAAAAAGAAGAACACAGCACTCACTGTGGCCTCAAGAAAGACACTGCAAAAAAAAAAAAAAAGACATTGCAGGATTTCCCTGACAATCCAGTGGCTAAGACTCCATGCTTCCAGTGCAGGGGGTGCAGGTTTGATGCCTGGTCGGGAAACCAAGATCTCACATGCCACTTGGAACAGCCAAAACAAACAAACAAACAAACAGGCAAAAGAAATGCATTGCTCTGTAGGGGAAGACAGACACATCATTACTCATTTATTTTTTCTTTGAATCCTTATGTGAGATGTTGGGACTTTTGACTGTTTTTGAATTTATAGCACGTAGGACCATGCCTGGCCTCTAGTTGACATGCAGTAAATATTCAGTGATGAAAGCAGCTCAATTTATTAGAACACCTGTGATGTGTAAGATATTTTGCATGTTTTATTGTTAATCCTAGCTCTAGCCTTATAACAAAGATATGCTTACTCCCATTTTACAGATGAGAAACAGGCGAGAGATTAGGCAACTTGCTAATGGTAAACACCACTTAGACGTAAAATAAAGATGCTCATTCAGGTCTGCCTGATGCCAGTGTAGATTATTTTCCTACTCTTTTGTACCCCTTTCTGCAAAAATCGGTAAATTAAAATGAAAAAGGCAATTTAATTCCAAGAGAGTGAACTACAGACTTGGACAGTCTCGCCTACCTTCCCTGGTTGCTTGGGGCCATGATTATGACTTGTTGCTTGCCCATTGACTCCTGCATCTCCATTAGAGGTGGGCTGTGGTATTTCTCAAGGGTAAATGTTGAAGAATTCTGGTGGGAAAGATGGAAAGAGGAGCCTTTTGTTTTCCATCTTCCTTTGTTTCTTTCTCTTCTGTCTTTTTTTTCCCCTCCTTTGTTTCTTCCCTTCTTCCAATGCCCCCTTCCTTTTCCCTCCCTTCCTTCTTTCTTCTTCATTTTTATTTTCATTCCCTACCTTGATCACTCACCCAGAATGTACTAAGCAACTATGTTATGTGAGATTCTATGTTGATTATAAGACAAGAGTTCTACGATATCACACAATTCAGTTGAAATGATATTCGTCAAGAAGTTCTGTGATACATGCTAGGGGTAATGGTCTAAAAAGAAGAACACAGCACTCACTGTGGCCTCAAGAAAGACACTGCAAAAAAAAAAAAAAAAGACATTGCAGGATTTCCCTGACAATCCAGTGGCTAAGACTCCATGCTTCCAGTGCAGGGGGTGCAGGTTTGATGCCTGGTCGGGAAACCAAGATCTCACATGCCACTTGGAACAGCCAAAACAAACAAACAAACAAACAGGCAAAAGAAATGCATTGCTCTGTAGGGGAAGACAGACACATCATTACTCATTTATTTTTTCTTTGAATCCTTATGTGAGATGTTGGGACTTTTGACTGTTTTTGAATTTATAGCACGTAGGACCATGCCTGGCCTCTAGTTGACATGCAGTAAATATTCAGTGATGAAAGCAGCTCAATTTATTAGAACACCTGTGATGTGTAAGATATTTTGCATGTTTTATTGTTAATCCTAGCTCTAGCCTTATAACAAAGATATGCTTACTCCCATTTTACAGATGAGAAACAGGCGTAGAGAGATTAGGCAACTTGCTAATGGTAAACACCACTTAGACGTAAAATAAAGATGCTCATTCAGGTCTGCCTGATGCCAGTGTAGATTATTTTCCTACTCTTTTGTACCCCTTTCTGCAAAAATCGGTAAATTAAAATGAAAAAAAAAAATACCACTAGGTATTCATGTCAGGTTGATGAGATTAAAACCTTCCTAATTTCAAAAAAGAAAATGTTATCATAATTGGTAGGAACTGTAGGTTATGATGTATTTTGCATTTCATGAACCTTTATGAATCATGAACACCCAAATTTTGCCACTGTAAGTTTCCACCTGCCTAATTGAAGGACCTGCAGTATCTAGCTGATATCTCCTTCTAATTATTTTTAGTATCAACCCATGCTCAGGAGTAAGTTAACTCCTGTTCCTCTATCTGGTCCCTTTGTTGGTGTCTTCTGCATAGAGTCACTTGGGATAGTTGTCACCATTAACGTGGCATTCATGACCTTGACAGGGAATAACGTGCTCCTGCTGAGGCTGGTATATCCCAGGGTCCCTCTGAATACATCACCAAAGACTAATGCACTAGTTCTACAACATGCCCAAGATGGCTCACCAGGGAAGCTCTGCTCCTGGAGAAACTGACTCATCACCTGTTTTCACCACCAGCTCTGCAATGAGTAGGAGCTCCTTGTGTTGCCAAACCCTGCTGTTTGGTCTACAGTACACCTTACATCAGAGCCAGACTGTGTTCCAGCTAGAGAGGAGGCAGACACTCCGCTCCTCAGCTCCCCATGGCTCCATCACCTGAGCCTGAAGGTAGTTTACTTGCATGCAGTCGATGAACTGCAAAAGCTTTCACTCCTCACTGCATCTGTGTCCTTTCATGCTAAGCCCACTGACTCTGACTGGGAGTATATGACTGACTTCAACCCAGGAGATAATGACAGACCTGATGTAATCAAGTGCCTGCAAGAACATGCCTGGAACAGACCATGAGGAAACGTGAGAAGCAGAGGTGGTTGGCCCAGCTGAGACTATTGTAGCTTTGCAAACACTCAGCTGATTGCCCAAGTCCCATGAAGATCATAAGAACTTCCCAGTCAACTCAGAGACTTGTGAAAAATCACATATGTTTATTTAAAACCACCACTCTTTTGAAGTGGCTTGTTATGTAGTTATAGCTAGCTTATTTATTTATTTTGAGTTATGTCTCAACGAATTGTTCATGGAAACAATTGTTTAAGCTCTTGCCACCAACATTTCTCTCTGAAGGGTCAGAACCCATCTGAGAAAGAAGCATCATTCTCTACATTCCATCTCCTGTATTCCCTTCTCCTCTCTACCTTTTCCCCAGAGATCTGCTTACAGAGCTATCCGATGCTGCTGTCAGGAAGCAGATGACCTGTGACTCATTCTGTTCTTCCATTCTGCTTTTCTCCCCTCTCCCTGTCTCCACTTCCCTGTCCCTCTCTCTTTCCCACGTATACCAGTGTAGCAACCTGCTTGCTTTTCCTTCACTTAGAAACAAAAAATGAAAAGCTCTCATATAAATTAATTCATGCGAATAGGTACCTATGGGTCTAAATGAAATATATCACTTCATTAGGCATATACAGACAAGGCAAAATTCCCTTTAGGCTAAGCCAAGATCTCAAACAGAAGAAAGACGTGTGTGTAAATATAATTGGTATACGTAAGTGTATGATACCTCTGGCAGCTCAGACAGGAAAGAATCCACCTGCAATGCAGGACACCTGGATTCAGTTCCACCAGGTTGGAAAGAGCTCCTGGAGAAGGGAATGACAACCTACTCTAATATTCTTACTTGGAGAATCCCATGGATAGAGGAAGCTGGCAGGCCATACTTCATGGGTTCCCAAGAGTTGATCATGCCTTAGGGACGAAACCACCACATGAATATATCCTATACATACACATAGATATGACTTTTAAAGAGTTACACAGACACAGATCAAATAAGAATAAGTAAAGGAGATTGTGAAGATTACAGTCCGAGACGGCTGCATTATGCAAAAACCACAATGTTACCAAGTAAGAGCAGGTGTCATGACTGTTCTGGCCACTATCATATATTAACACCACACGTACTGTATTACCTTTTCTTAATGATTCTACTTTAGCAGGATAGTAATCAACAGTGGTTCTGTGCCTGCATTTTGCCTTATGATTTTTCCAAGTATACCTCAGAAGTTTTAACCTTCCAGGAATCCATTCTTGGTGCCTCGTAGGGGACCAGCCCCAGATTTGCCAGGTTATCTCAGTGGGCTTCCCTAGTTGCTCAGATGGTAAAGAATCTGCCTGCAAATCAGGAAACCCAGGTTCAGTAAGATCCCCTGGAGAAGGGCATGGCAACCCACTCCAGTATTCTTGCCTGGAGAATTCCATAGTCAGAGGAGTTGTGGGTTGCAGTTCATGGGGTCACAAAGAACTGGACACGACTTAGTGATTAACACTTTCACTTTATTTTCCTAGGAGCATCAAAGTAAGTCTGTCATAGTTCTGCTTGCATATTTCTGGGAAGCTTTGTTTAATTTCCATGATACCTATAGACAGGCTCTCCTTTCCTTTGATCCATACTTTTATTTTACCTGTCACAACACTCAACATCAAAACAGCATGTCTTCCATCATCCAAAAAAAGAGAAATGCCTCTACATTTTGAGAGTGATTTCAGATCAGAAGCAATGAACTTGTGAAATACAAGGAGCACGTCTGAGCCTGTACATGCAGTAAAGGTAGCAGTGGGCTAGGAATTAAGAGGCACAGATCCTAAACACAGGTCTACTGCAACTTCCTTGCTGCATGTGGACAAGTTAACTCCAAGCTGGAGTTTGCCCACTTGTCTCTGAAATGCAAAGTGGCACTAAATGTTCTTTAGGGCTCTAACTTCAAAAACTAAATAAGTTGATCTGAGGTTCTCAAACTGTGACACAAAACCTGAGCTGCACTTCTTGAGAGACTGGCTGTTGGAGTCCATCACTGCACTCTAAGACACCAAGATCTTTGGTCTGGACCACTGCAGTCAATTCCGGATTGATATTCGTGCTTTAGCACTTGTGTTCCTACAGTTCATCCCCCAGAGAGTCGAGAGTGATGTTTATAAACACAAATGAGGTTGTGTTTGCTTTTTCCATTGAATTCCGAATAAAGTCCACATACCTACGAGGCACAATCTGACCCTTGCCTTCACCCTCAGCTTCATCTTCCACCATCCTCCCAGACCAAGAGCCAACAAGGATTGTAGCCCCTCAAGCTCCTCTGTCCACAGTATTCTCCAGACAAGAATCCTGGAGTGGGTAGCCATTCCCTTCTCCAGGAGATCTTTCCAACATAGGGATCGAACCTGGGTCACCCACATCGCAGGCTGATTCTTTACCATCTGAAAGAATGGTTGGGCCAAGGAAGCCCAACAAGGACATAGCAACTTCCATCTATTTTTTTTATTTGGCTGCACCATGCAGCATGTGGTCCCCAACCAGGAATTGAACCCGTTCCCCCTACAGTAGAAGCACAAGGTCTTAACCAGTGGAGCATGAGGGAAGTCCCAGCAACTTGTATCTTACAACTACATGAAACTGAATTTGTGTAGCAACTTAAATGAAGCTGTAATTGGATTCTCACCCAAGAGACCCAAGAAGGAATGCCGTCCTACCAACATCTCAATTTCAACATCGTGAAACCTTAAACAAAATCCACTGGACTTTTGGTGAGCCTCAGCCAAGCCAAATTTGACTTCTAATGTATAGAACTAGGAAATAATACATTGTGGTTTTTTAAGCCTCTGATGGAATAGTGGTTATTTTAATTTTATTTTTAACAGCAGCAATAGAAGACAAGAGACAGAGCTTGTCCAAGAGAACTCCATAAAGTGATCCTCAGTGTTCCCACAGCTCTTATGTCTGGTTTTTCACTCTTAGGACTTTTGATTCTTATCTCAAGTAGCACACATCTTAAAATTCCGATCACTTCCAGCTTCTGGATGAAATCTCTGCTGATGTCACTGACCTGTCATTCTGCACAAAGACAGCAAAAGCAAGCTCTTAAATGTACAAGGTTTATTTCCCCTGGAGTCTTGGGACCCACTCTTGGTACCACACTTGAAGATGGAAGGAACAGGTGAGACACATGCAACCTGAAAGAGTCTCAAGATTGTAAAAAGGAAGGAACGGATCCTTTCGCCCAGAAAGAAGGGAGCTCGAGGGAGACAGATGTTTACAGATTCAGGGAGACAAAGAAATAGCCTTATTGTGGCATCAGGGAAGAAATATTAAACTGACGGGTACATATTCTAGACAGCCTAGTACCCAGGGGAAAAAAACTGCTAGCCATGAAAATTGTTCAAGATAGCCTTAGGAAGTATTTAGACAGAGCTGGGAGAGCTCTGCCAAGTTGGCCAGAAGCTGGAGCACTTCAGAGTCGTGGGCCAACATTCTCATTTTATCAATGAGTGAACCAAAGCCCAGAGAGCACGACTTGTCACATGACCTTCAGTCTTTGGCCATGATGAAATTCTGTTTCAATGATTCCCGTTTTATGGGATTATAAAAGGCCCATGGGAAAGACCATCTCAGAGGACACACTGACGGTGTGTTCTCTCTCATTCAGACTCTAGCTCAGGCTACAGTTACAGTGACCTAATCCTACTGCTCATACACTAGAAAAGACAAAATTTACGGGATTTCCAGTTTTTGTCTGACCCTCCCAATCAAAATCCCCAGACTTAGATATGTCTAAGACTTCTCTATGATTTTGGACTGTCTTAAAAAGGGATTTGTACAGCAAATCAAGAGACTTTGTGAAGTCCAGTCAAGGCATTCAAATCCCATTTTACCTGCTGAAAGAGATTCAGATCTTCATGCATGCACTCACTTGAAAACATGTTAAATGTAGGTATTACAGAAATGAACCAGATACAATCCCATGCTCTAGTAGCTTACAGAGTAATGCTATGGGAAGAGACCCCTGTGCCATACTCGATCATAAGGGCGATAGTGTGGGACTCTTGTAGATGAAGGGAAAGGAGGTGGAGAGGCCCAAGGCATCAGGAAAAGTCATGCTTCGGGTAGTTTGCTTCACTGGGGAGCTGAAGGATGGATGGACTGACAGCAAATGTGGATGGGAAGTTTGGCTGGGACCAGGCAGGCCATGAGAAGGAACTTGTATTTTATTCAGAAACTAATGTTCATTAGAAAATATTTTTAAAAGAAGGAAAGGAGTGCTTCCCTGGTCGTCCAGTGGGTAAGGATACCGCCTTGCAGTGCAAGGCGCGGTTCGACACATGCAACCTGAAAGAGTCTCAAGATTGTAAAAAGGAAGGAACGGATCCTTTCGCCCAGAAAGAAGGGAGCTCGAGGGAGACAGATGTTTACAGATTCAGGGAGACAAAGAAATAGCCTTATTGTGGCATCAGGGAAGAAATATTAAACTGACGGGTACATATTCTAGACAGCCTAGTACCCAGGGGAAAAAAACTGCTAGCCATGAAAATTGTTCAAGATAGCCTTAGGAAGTATTTAGACAGAGCTGGGAGAGCTCTGCCAAGTTGGCCAGAAGCTGGAGCACTTCAGAGTCGTGGGCCAACATTCTCATTTTATCAATGAGTGAACCAAAGCCCAGAGAGCACGACTTGTCACATGACCTTCAGTCTTTGGCCATGATGAAATTCTGTTTCAATGATTCCCGTTTTATGGGATTATAAAAGGCCCATGGGAAAGACCATCTCAGAGGACACACTGACGGTGTGTTCTCTCTCATTCAGACTCTAGCTCAGGCTACAGTTACAGTGACCTAATCCTACTGCTCATACACTAGAAAAGACAAAATTTACGGGATTTCCAGTTTTTGTCTGACCCTCCCAATCAAAATCCCCAGACTTAGATATGTCTAAGACTTCTCTATGATTTTGGACTGTCTTAAAAAGGGATTTGTACAGCAAATCAAGAGACTTTGTGAAGTCCAGTCAAGGCATTCAAATCCCATTTTACCTGCTGAAAGAGATTCAGATCTTCATGCATGCACTCACTTGAAAACATGTTAAATGTAGGTATTACAGAAATGAACCAGATACAATCCCATGCTCTAGTAGCTTACAGAGTAATGCTATGGGAAGAGACCCCTGTGCCATACTCGATCATAAGGGCGATAGTGTGGGACTCTTGTAGATGAAGGGAAAGGAGGTGGAGAGGCCCAAGGCATCAGGAAAAGTCATGCTTCGGGTAGTTTGCTTCACTGGGGAGCTGAAGGATGGATGGACTGACAGCAAATGTGGATGGGAAGTTTGGCTGGGACCAGGCAGGCCATGAGAAGGAACTTGTATTTTATTCAGAAACTAATGTTCATTAGAAAATATTTTTAAAAGAAGGAAAGGAGTGCTTCCCTGGTCGTCCAGTGGGTAAGGATACCGCCTTGCAGTGCAAGGGGCGCCGGTTCGATCCCTGGCCTGGGAAGATCCCATGTGCCGCGGAGTGGCTGGACTGATGTGTCCAATTACCGAGCCGGAGCTCTGGAGCGCATGTGCCCAGAGCCAGTGCTCTGCAGCAAGAGAGGCCACTGTGTGGGAGGCCCACACAGGCCAAAAGAACAAAGATAAATGAAAGGTCAATAGAAGAAGCCAAAAAAAAAAAAATATATATATATATATATATATACATATACATATATATATAAAGGAAAGGATATGATGATATTTTGCTTGTAGAAAAAAGTCTTCTGTTACAGTGGAGAAGACCAATTTGCCATAATCCTCTTAGCAACATTCAGTTTTATCTTATGCTAAAAATTATTTCACTCCTGATCCTACGTTCAGCGGGCTGCTCTTTGGGCTATACAATGTAAGCTACTAATTTTCACACTATATATATTCAATATATAATATTCACTCTTTAAAAGGAAGGGCATTCTGATACATGTTACAGGATAGATGGACCTTGAGGGCAAAATTTTACTGAGTGAAAATCTGTCACTCACGAAAGGACAAATATGATATGAGTCCATTTAGATAAAGTACCTAGAGTCATCAAATTCATAAAGACCGAAAGGAGAATGGTGGTTACCAGAAGCTGGAGGAAGAGAAAATGAGAAGCTATTGTTGAATAAATACTGAGTGTCAGTTGCAGAAAATAAAAATTCCTAGAGGTGGATGCTTGTGATGGTTACACAATGATGCCAATGCACTTAATGCCACAGAACCTTACATTTAAAAATGGCTAAAATGATAAATTTTATGTCATACTTGTTTGATCACATTTTAAGATTCTATAATATGTAGGCAAGGGACAAATTCAGATCCATTTCAGATGGAACTCGGGTAAATTTCTATACTGTCCAACCTGTTGGCCACTGTCTTCATTCCATCTTGCTCTGGATTACTTCTCAGCTGCATGTCTTCCCTGAGAAAAGGATACACCTTTCCTCTTCTGGCTCATAGGAAATAGAGATCAGTTCTACTCTTCATCAAACTGAAAATGGCAAAAGGTCTGTAAGACCATTTCACAACCCACGTATTTAGGTGTATCAGGAGACACAATTGGGCCACCTCTTGTTCATTTTATTCTGCTACCTCAGGGAAATCCCATCACTCTCCTTCCCTGTGATCATATTCGTAGGGTCTCAGGTAGAGGGACAGTCTGCCAGCAGTCTCCCTCCTACTTGACAAGAGACCAGGGGCTCATACATCTCCAAAGAGAGGGAGAAGGAATGTCTCTGAACAGAACCAGCCCAGAGACCTGACTGGGTTGAAAACCAGAGAGGGTGTTCGATGAAGAGTAGGACTAGAGGCACTAGTAGGAGCGTAGTGTGTACTGACTGGGTACCATAACAGAAGCCAAAAGAGTAAATGGGAGGTGTTGTCAGAAACAAACACCCAGAAAACATAGAGGAAGGTAGAACAACCCAAGTGCCATAGAAAGAGCCCCAAACTAGAGCCAGGAATCCTGAGTACAAACTGATCTGTGGTTTTTGAGGCAAATATCTTCATCTCTCTCTGAGCCGCAGGAGACTTAGTTGCAAAATGAACACATTACAGAGTCATATTGCATAGTCAATGAGATGACAAAATAGAAAGTAGTCTGGGAACATACATATCTGTAAACAACAAAACTCTGTAAAAGTTAAAAGTAAAATAAAAGTTAAAAAAAAAAAAGTATCTGATATGCCCTAGGTGGCCTAGAATGTTAGTTCCCCTCCTTTGGGGATGCTGAGGAGAGGTGGTCCAGCTGTACATTATGTGCAGGCCTCTCCTTCACACATATCTGTTCATTGCTCCTACAAAAGCTGACTCCATGCATTTTCCCCATGTATGCCACCGTCTTGCTGAATGCCCTAGAAAAGTGATCTATCTTTTCCACCTGGCAAGGGACAAATTCAGATCCATTTCAGATGGAACTCGGTAAATTTCTATACTGTCCAACCTGTTGGCCACTGTCTTCATTCCATCTTGCTCTGGATTACTTCTCAGCTGCATGTCTTCCCTGAGAAAAGGATACACCTTTCCTCTTCTGGCTCATAGGAAATAGAGATCAGTTCTACTCTTCATCAAACTGAAAATGGCAAAAGGTCTGTAAGACCATTTCACAACCCACGTATTTAGGTGTATCAGGAGACACAATTGGGCCACCTCTTGTTCATTTTATTCTGCTACCTCAGGGAAATCCCATCACTCTCCTTCCCTGTGATCATATTCGTAGGGTCTCAGGTAGAGGGACAGTCTGCCAGCAGTCTCCCTCCTACTTGACAAGAGACCAGGGGCTCATACATCTCCAAAGAGAGGGAGAAGGAATGTCTCTGAACAGAACCAGCCCAGAGACCTGACTGGGTTGAAAACCAGAGAGGGTGTTCGATGAAGAGTAGGACTAGAGGCACTAGTAGGAGCGTAGTGTGTACTGACTGGGTACCATAACAGAAGCCAAAAGAGTAAATGGGAGGTGTTGTCAGAAACAAACACCCAGAAAACATAGAGGAAGGTAGAACAACCCAAGTGCCATAGAAAGAGCCCCAAACTAGAGCCAGGAATCCTGAGTACAAACTGATCTGTGGTTTTTGAGGCAAATATCTTCATCTCTCTCTGAGCCGCAGGAGACTTAGTTGCAAAATGAACACATTACAGAGTCATATTGCATAGTCAATGAGATGACAAAATAGAAAGTAGTCTGGGAACATACATATCTGTAAACAACAAAACTCTGTAAAAGTTAAAAGTAAAATAAAAGTTAAAAAAAAAAAAGTATCTGATATGCCCTAGGTGGCCTAGAATGTTAGTTCCCCTCCTTTGGGGATGCTGAGGAGAGGTGGTCCAGCTGTACATTATGTGCAGGCCTCTCCTTCACACATATCTGTTCATTGCTCCTACAAAAGCTGACTCCATGCATTTTCCCCATGTATGCCACCGTCTTGCTGAATGCCTACTGTGTGCAAGGTGTCGTACTGAGCGTACATCGGAGATCTCACTGCTGCCTTTACTCTTGAATGCATGAATTGCTTTTGGGGCTTTCCCTCCGGTTTCTTCTTTCAAGTCCATCTTTTCTTGCACATTTGGGGCCATATGTTGGAAGAAAAATTGCTGTTGGAGTCCTGACAAGAGCTAGCACCAAATGATGCTTACCAGCCTCCCAGAGGTCTTCCTTTCCTTACTCATTCCTAAGTGGGCTCGCATATCACATTTTCATGCTACTCACTGCAGTTATTTATCTGTTGAGGACATCATGTCAGATCGGGGACTAGCCAGGGCCTTCACAGTTAGACAATGATCACCTTGGGCTTCCCTGGTGGTCCAGTGGGTAAGGACACCGCCTTGCAGTGCAAGGGGTGCCGGTTTGATCCCTGGCCTGGGAAGATCCCACGTGCCGTGGAGCAGCTGGACCCATGTGTCCAATTACCGAGCCAGAGCTCTGGAGCACATGTACCCAAAGCCGGTGCTCTGAGACAACAGAGGCCACCGTGATGGGAGGCCCACATGGGCCAAAGAACAAAGATGGATGAAAATGGACAAATGAAAAACCAATAGAAGTGGCCTGCCTGCTCCCCTCCCTCCCCACCCCACCCCCACCAAAATAAATAAATAAATCTTTAAAAAAAAAAAAATGATCACCTA
This sequence comes from Tragulus kanchil, assembly GCA_022376925.1. NCBI lineage: Eukaryota > Metazoa > Chordata > Mammalia > Artiodactyla > Tragulidae > Tragulus > Tragulus kanchil. Next base: position 23,328,493 of record JAIOJX010000023.1, on the reverse strand, counting down.
ATTTCTCCAGGTGGTTCTAACTCTGTCTTAAAGATTTCTTTAGGTGATGCCTTCAAAGATAATGTTTTGTAATTTTATTTGTTGAGACTGTTTTATTTGGGCTATACTGGTCTTTGTTGCTGCATGGGCTTTTCTCTGGTTGCAGCAAGCAGGAGCTACTCACAAGTGGCAGTGCCCAGGCTTTTCATTGCAGTGGCTTCTCTTGTTGAGAAGCAAGGGCTCTAGGGCGGGCTTCAGTAGTTGCAGCATATGGGCTCCGTAGTTGCGGCTCCTGGGCTCTAAAGGACAGGCTCTGTCATTGTGATGCACAGTCTTAGTTGCTCCATGCCATGTGGGATCTTCCCAGACCAGGGACTAAACCTGAGTTTCCTATATTGGCGGGTGGATTCTTTACCAATTTGCCACCAGGAAAGTCCCAAAGATAATTTAAAATGTACATTTAGAAGATGTCTGTTCTTTGGGGGAAAAAACAATCAGTAGAGGATACTTGCTTCTGATTATGTCCAGTAATCAGGGACTGGCTTCCAAGGATTTTAAATGTTGAGAGGATCTTTGAGATCATTTGGTCCAGAGAGGGTGAACTTAAATGTTCACCAAGACTAAGGAGGGAAAGTCAAATATTGAGGCAGTTGTACCATAATGTGATAAGAGCTGGACTGGAAAATAAAAGGATTCATGAAAACAATCGGGTGAGGAACATAACCCAGTCTGGTGTTTACAAAAAGCCTTCCAAACTTAAGGAAGAGAGTTAAAGGGAGTGATGGATTGATGAAGGACACCGAGGACAGTGTTCTATGGAGTCTGGTGGTCCAGTGGATAAGGACACCGCCTTGCAGTGCAAGGGGTGCCGGTTTGATCCCTGGCCTGGGAAGATCCCACGTGCCGCGGAGCGGCTGGACCCATGTGTCCAATTACCGAGCCAGAGCTCTGGAGCACATGTACCCAAAGCCGGTGCTCTGAGACAACAGAGGCCACCGTGATGGGAGGCCCACATGGGCCAAAGAACAAAGATGGATGAAAATGGACAAATGAAAAACCAATAGAAGTGGCCTGCCTGCTCCCCTCCCTCCCCACCCCACCCCCACCAAAATAAATAAATAAATCTTTAAAAAAAAAAAAATGATCACCTAATTTCTCCAGGTGGTTCTAACTCTGTCTTAAAGATTTCTTTAGGTGATGCCTTCAAAGATAATGTTTTGTAATTTTATTTGTTGAGACTGTTTTATTTGGGCTATACTGGTCTTTGTTGCTGCATGGGCTTTTCTCTGGTTGCAGCAAGCAGGAGCTACTCACAAGTGGCAGTGCCCAGGCTTTTCATTGCAGTGGCTTCTCTTGTTGAGAAGCAAGGGCTCTAGGGCGGGCTTCAGTAGTTGCAGCATATGGGCTCCGTAGTTGCGGCTCCTGGGCTCTAAAGGACAGGCTCTGTCATTGTGATGCACAGTCTTAGTTGCTCCATGCCATGTGGGATCTTCCCAGACCAGGGACTAAACCTGAGTTTCCTATATTGGCGGGTGGATTCTTTACCAATTTGCCACCAGGAAAGTCCCAAAGATAATTTAAAATGTACATTTAGAAGATGTCTGTTCTTTGGGGGAAAAAACAATCAGTAGAGGATACTTGCTTCTGATTATGTCCAGTAATCAGGGACTGGCTTCCAAGGATTTTAAATGTTGAGAGGATCTTTGAGATCATTTGGTCCAGAGAGGGTGAACTTAAATGTTCACCAAGACTAAGGAGGGAAAGTCAAATATTGAGGCAGTTGTACCATAATGTGATAAGAGCTGGACTGGAAAATAAAAGGATTCATGAAAACAATCGGGTGAGGAACATAACCCAGTCTGGTGTTTACAAAAAGCCTTCCAAACTTAAGGAAGAGAGTTAAAGGGAGTGATGGATTGATGAAGGACACCGAGGACAGTGTTCTATGGAGTCTGTAACCCAAACCACACATTCCCAAGGGGAATAGGGACATTATCATTCAACCATCCCAATGGGTGGCATTTTAATAAATTCTAGCTTTGTGTTTTGGGAAGAAGCAAAACACGATTTATTTCCAGCCTTCCTGTCATTAAATACATTGAAGAAACTGTAAGCCATTTGTTGGGGATGGCATTGAAGGAACTCAGTCTCCAAGTGGTATTCAAAATGCTATCCTGGTCTACAGCTCTTTGGGAGAACAGACTTCTGAACCAAACCATCGGGGTGTGATGCCCAGCTCTACTACTTACTAGCTGTGTGTTCTTGGCTGAGTTCGTCTTACCCTTTTCTGTGCTTCCATTTTCTCCTTATAAAATGGGAATTGTAATTGTACCTAATTGTAGGGTTGTTGTATGGATTAAACTGTAAAATGGCAAAAAGCACTTAGACCTATGCCTGGTACCTGGTAGTCATTTAATAGAGTCACAACACTATTATAGAGGTGGGATTCAGTGATCTTTAAAGCCCCTTCCAGGTTTGGGCTGATGCAGTTTCACAGAGAGATCGTGAAATTAGATCTACATGTACATTTGCAGTGGGCATGAGGGGACTGTGAAAATAAATTCCAAGTTAAAAATAAATCCACTGGCTGGATGCAATGATGCCTTCACAAAAACTCTTCCTAAAGTTGCATTTGCCTTACAACAACAACAACAACAAAAAGCTCTTCCTTCTTTTTAGAAACTGAGAATTGTTCATAAGAACAGGCGAGAGAAACCGGAAGTGAGGGAGGGAGAGAAAAAGTGGGGGAAAGACACACACATTAAGAAAAAGAGAGAAAGAGATAAAGAGGAGAAAAGTGATGAGAATTTCCAGTTCAGAAGACCATAACTACTTGTTTATTCCTTCAGCAATGAATGTATGCTCATCTTCTATGTGCCTGGAATTGTCCTCCAGGAAGTGATGCAGGAAGGGTTAAGACCCAATGAAAGCAGGAGAAATAAAGGCAATTGGGAGGGACTGAGGTGGAATGGAGAATGCACCAACCATTAGCACCACTTGGGAGGCATCCAGGTCTCTGTCATCTCTTATCTGAATTCTTGCTACAGCCTTCTTGACCGACCTCCTCATCTCCCATCTTTTTCTTCCTCACCCATGATCATCACTGCCCAGCAGAAACCTCTAGATGATGTGAAGGCATGCGTCTCCACTGATCATTTGGTGTCCCTGTGACCCACAGGATCAGACAGCATCCAGTCCTGGTCCACTTCTCCTGCCTCACTTCTTGCCACTCCACCCCTGACCTTGTCACCCCGCTTCCTTCTGTCTTGCGAACCTCCCTCACCTCCCTCACCTCCCTCACCTCCAGGCTTCCACCATACCATTCACTTGATGGGAACAGGCTTCCCCTGACACAGTCTGGGTAAATGCTGCTCATCCTTCAAGCCTTGGCTTAGTTTTCACTTCTTCCAGGAAGATTTCTGTGGTGCCCTCTGATAAACACATATACATACACTCACAGATCTAGATTAGGTGGGTGCCCCTCCTCTGAGAACCCTCCATGACCTGCACCTCCTCCTAAAACACTTTATCATAAGGTGTTCTCATGTCCTTTGTCTCCCCTAAATGCTAAGCTACACACGTGCACCTACCATGGCTGTCTCATCCAGCACTTGCTCCCAGCATACCTCAGGGTGTCCAACAGAGTGAACATTCAGAAGATGTTTGGTGCTGTGCCTTACCTTCTAGGAATGATAACCCAAGACCATGTCAGCACCCCCGGTACCAACCACTCTGTTATATCCCACCCTGTCCCCTACCCCTCATCTCCTGAGAGCTTAAATCGCTTCCACTATAACCCTCTTGTTCTGCCCAAATCTTTATCCATCTCCCTCCTGTTTTAGCTCCCATCAGTTCTGAAATCAGTCTTTGCTGTACCAGACTTGTGTTCATTTACAAGCCATGGCTAAACATGGCCACACAAACTCTGGCATCCAGGCCCCCAATCACCCAGATCCTTGGTGACCTGACAGCAAGACATCTGGGCAAGTGACTCATCTCAGTTTTCTTTTCATGCACATGGTTTGGCACCAGTTAGGACTGCCTGAAGGGTGGGCACTGAAGCTCTGCTGCCGTGACAGTCTTCCTCTGTCTCTTGAAACCATCAAGGGCTTGTGTACATGAGCAAGGCTTTTTTAATCAGGGAACAGCTGGTTGTGGTGGGGGATCTATTTGTTGCACCCACTATTAATTAGTAACATTTTGAAAAGTAGAACCAGCAAAGGGAAAAAGGAAAGTTTCTGACTGGGAGTGAGAGGTGGAAACCATATGTAAGAGCTACAGTGTGGATTCACATGGCATGATCGAAGAGTCTCAGGTGAAAGGTATATATTTCTCCTCAATGACTTTGGAGAGGGAAGTGGTGATCAGAAGTTTCAGAGAAGATCATTTTAGACTTTATCTTTTCAGCAAAAAGGTTTGAATCACAAGATACTCTATTTTGTTGTTGCTTTTCAACACACAGTGACTATACACCTGCTCAGGGTCAATCCCTCAAAACAGTTTGTGAGGAGCAGTTATAAAACAGAATTCTTGCCCTTAAGGTGGTTATAGGAAAATAAAGGTAAATTGACCCAAAGCCAGTAGATGCAGTGTTTAAGTGCAATGACACACCTGTGCCTCTTGGCAACAGAGGATCAAGGCATCTTTTTCAGGTTTCAAACCTGGTACTACCACTTAACTGGTGAAGCAGTTCTGAGCAAACATCATAACCTACCTGGTATGATGACCATGAACCTAAAAGGACTTAATGTAGGTAGCAGCATCTTATAAACAGATAAACAATTTATGGGGGTTAATGTCCACCATTAAACTTTCCCAGATTTGCACAGGACGATCTTACAAGTTGTTGACCTTTGGTCATTAGAAGTATTTAAGAAAGTCAGATGGCTTCCTGGATAAGGAATGTTTTAAAGGAAATTCCTGCACTGGGCCTATAAATGCCTGAGGATCTCTTATTTATTTACAGCACCTTGTTGTAAATAAAATTAGTGAGTTTGATTCTGGTGCTAGAACACAGAAAGTGTTGTCAAATTTAGGCTAGAGTATGGTCACCCCTACCCTGGTCAAGAGGGACCCTGAAGTTCTTCAGTCTTCTGTCTTTCTTAGATCAACCAAAACCCAAGGAAGTCCTTGGTGACCTGACATCTGGGCAAGTGACTCATCTCAGTTTTCTTTTCATGCACATGGTTTGGCACCAGTTAGGACTGCCTGAAGGGTGGGCACTGAAGCTCTGCTGCCGTGACAGTCTTCCTCTGTCTCTTGAAACCATCAAGGGCTTGTGTACATGAGCAAGGCTTTTTTAATCAGGGAACAGCTGGTTGTGGTGGGGGATCTATTTGTTGCACCCACTATTAATTAGTAACATTTTGAAAAGTAGAACCAGCAAAGGGAAAAAGGAAAGTTTCTGACTGGGAGTGAGAGGTGGAAACCATATGTAAGAGCTACAGTGTGGATTCACATGGCATGATCGAAGAGTCTCAGGTGAAAGGTATATATTTCTCCTCAATGACTTTGGAGAGGGAAGTGGTGATCAGAAGTTTCAGAGAAGATCATTTTAGACTTTATCTTTTCAGCAAAAAGGTTTGAATCACAAGATACTCTATTTTGTTGTTGCTTTTCAACACACAGTGACTATACACCTGCTCAGGGTCAATCCCTCAAAACAGTTTGTGAGGAGCAGTTATAAAACAGAATTCTTGCCCTTAAGGTGGTTATAGGAAAATAAAGGTAAATTGACCCAAAGCCAGTAGATGCAGTGTTTAAGTGCAATGACACACCTGTGCCTCTTGGCAACAGAGGATCAAGGCATCTTTTTCAGGTTTCAAACCTGGTACTACCACTTAACTGGTGAAGCAGTTCTGAGCAAACATCATAACCTACCTGGTATGATGACCATGAACCTAAAAGGACTTAATGTAGGTAGCAGCATCTTATAAACAGATAAACAATTTATGGGGGTTAATGTCCACCATTAAACTTTCCCAGATTTGCACAGGACGATCTTACAAGTTGTTGACCTTTGGTCATTAGAAGTATTTAAGAAAGTCAGATGGCTTCCTGGATAAGGAATGTTTTAAAGGAAATTCCTGCACTGGGGCGAAGCCTATAAATGCCTGAGGATCTCTTATTTATTTACAGCACCTTGTTGTAAATAAAATTAGTGAGTTTGATTCTGGTGCTAGAACACAGAAAGTGTTGTCAAATTTAGGCTAGTAGCCCTCTGACACTGGAGAACAATCCACCCCTACCCATGGGATCAAGAGGGCCACCCCTGACCCAGGCCTGACCTTGGCTTCCCAATTAAGAATGTTTCATCCTAGACCACCAGAAAGTATGAAGGGCAATTTCCTCTTCATTCTCTAGTACCCCTGATCTACTTCCAAAGTTCCCTTTTTTTAAAGTTCCAAAGTTCCAATGGTTTCTTCTGTCTCATTATTCTCCCATTACCAACTCCTCTTGATTTTACTCCCTAAATACATTTTAGGGTATTCTAAGCATTCTGCATTTAGGTATTACCTTTGTTCAGAGTTCATCATCCCCCACACTAGTCCTTTGGTGTCTGGTCTTGTCTTTTCATCTCCAGCATCCCCCGTATTCTCCAAATAGTAGCCAGAGTGATGTTTAAAGATGCAAATCTCATAGTGTCAATCCCTTGTATGAAACCATTCATTAATCTCCCATTGACTTCAGGATCAAATTCAAGTTTGCTGAACATCTCATAAAAGCTTCCGATCAACATGTATACTATGTCCCGGTCAGAGAAACCAATAGCACATTGCTAGCGGTTTATCTAACACCTTCCACAGGATCTTTGCTCATGTTATTTCTTCTCCCTCAAAATGTCAGCCCTCTCCGTACGTGTTTAAGCTTGTGTTTTCTTCCTTGTTCAGACTTTCCCTAACCTTTGCCCTCTCCACTCCTCATCTAAGTTAGAATTAACCAGTTACCCCTTGAGGACTTCCAACACTCCACTTGCACCTCCATTAGAGCAGTTTTAATGCTTCATAGCACACATGTCTTGACAAAATTCTCTTTCTCTCTACACTGTGAAGTCTTTGAGGGCAAAGAGTACATTCCCAGTTGCCTGACATACAGTGTTTTTTAAATGAAGAATTGAAATAGCCCAAATTACCACTTGATGTTAAAAAAATAATCAGCAAATTTATATATTCATTCTTGGGTTTTTTTTTTTTTTTTTTCATTCTGTAAGAAGTTCCAGGTACTGAGCATTGAGCCAAAGATAAAATCAAGCAAATTTTTAAGATATGCCATCTTTCTTGAAGTAGCTCACAATCTCTGGGCAGGAGCCTGCTAATTAGACTATATAATTACTGTCATCATGGAGATTTGACGAATAATCAAGTGAGGTGAGATGTTTCATTTTCCTGTGCCACCTGGGGGCATGGGAAGCATGACTCACAGAAGCCACATCATGAACAAACCATGTCTTCAGCAAGAGAGAGAGTTCCTTTTATGTTTCTGTGGGATAAGGGCATCGATGAAGGGTGAGATGCTCAGCTCTGACAGCATCTCGACTCACCCCATCAAAGTTTGGAGGGCGCGTGGATGGACGGTAGCCAGCACTTCTGTCCTCCTCTGCAGAGGTTGCAAGCCAGTAGCACTTTGTGGCACCAGAGACCCTGTGGTCATGAAGGAGAAGGATTCAAGGAGCATATCCAGCTTTCAGTGGGCTACCATCTGGAGCTGTCTGCCTTCCTTCCCCCCCAGGAAATAAAGGTGTTGTTAAGAGCTTATTAATCCACAAAACAGCAAAATACATAATTACCTCAAAATTTTTTCATGGTGGGGTGAGAGTTTCAATATCCATGCATAATTTCTCTGAGCAGGTGACTGTTCATGGTGGGGTTGGGAAAAGAGTTTTCAATATCCACAGGATCTTTGCTCATGTTATTTCTTCTCCCTCAAAATGTCAGCCCTCTCCGTACGTGTTTAAGCTTGTGTTTTCTTCCTTGTTCAGACTTTCCCTAACCTTTGCCCTCTCCACTCCTCATCTAAGTTAGAATTAACCAGTTACCCCTTGAGGACTTCCAACACTCCACTTGCACCTCCATTAGAGCAGTTTTAATGCTTCATAGCACACATGTCTTGACAAAATTCTCTTTCTCTCTACACTGTGAAGTCTTTGAGGGCAAAGAGTACATTCCCAGTTGCCTGACATACAGTGTTTTTTAAATGAAGAATTGAAATAGCCCAAATTACCACTTGATGTTAAAAAAATAATCAGCAAATTTATATATTCATTCTTGGGTTTTTTTTTTTTTTTTTTCATTCTGTAAGAAGTTCCAGGTACTGAGCATTGAGCCAAAGATAAAATCAAGCAAATTTTTAAGATATGCCATCTTTCTTGAAGTAGCTCACAATCTCTGGGCAGGAGCCTGCTAATTAGACTATATAATTACTGTCATCATGGAGATTTGACGAATAATCAAGTGAGGTGAGATGTTTCATTTTCCTGTGCCACCTGGGGGCATGGGAAGCATGACTCACAGAAGCCACATCATGAACAAACCATGTCTTCAGCAAGAGAGAGAGTTCCTTTTATGTTTCTGTGGGATAAGGGCATCGATGAAGGGTGAGATGCTCAGCTCTGACAGCATCTCGACTCACCCCATCAAAGTTTGGAGGGCGCGTGGATGGACGGTAGCCAGCACTTCTGTCCTCCTCTGCAGAGGTTGCAAGCCAGTAGCACTTTGTGGCACCAGAGACCCTGTGGTCATGAAGGAGAAGGATTCAAGGAGCATATCCAGCTTTCAGTGGGCTACCATCTGGAGCTGTCTGCCTTCCTTCCCCCCCAGGAAATAAAGGTGTTGTTAAGAGCTTATTAATCCACAAAACAGCAAAATACATAATTACCTCAAAATTTTTTCATGGTGGGGTGAGAGTTTCAATATCCATGCATAATTTCTCTGAGCAGGTGACTGTTCATTGAGAAAAACGTGCAGGATAATAGCCATTCTGCAAGGACAAGGAATACCAATGAGTATTTCTTTCAATGGCATATTCATCTGTGTGAAAACTTTTCTTCTGCGTTGTTGAGATGCATTACTCTTTGGATAGGAACCCCACCACTTTCAAGAATCATGGATTTCCTAATAGTGTCATTATTATGACTGACAACCAGTTGGGCTTGTCCATTGTCATAACAAAACTTATAGGCGTTACAACTGTTTCATGAGGATATCCCACCAAAAAAAGATGCAGCCACCTAGTACTATCCATAGGAATTACGGTGGTGTAAGACTGGACACTTCTCTAGGATCCTGGCTCTCCCTTCTTCCTCTACTTTTGATTATCTAAAATGGAGATGAAAGCTATTTGACAAGGTAGGTTTCTTTCTCATTCTCCTTTCCTTGAACTCTGTTTCCATGAGTTTAACCCATGGAATTAACTCAGCTGCATATCACTTGACAGCAGTAGTATAATAAAATATCATAAGGAAATGTTCAGCGGAGTTCATTAGAACATCCAAATTTTCATACTGGTGATATCAGGAATATATAGCTCTGAGTCCTATGGCATCTATAAAAGAGGCCCTATAATCAGTCATAGGAAAGTCTGATGTTCATTAAAGTGTTTGAATTGTTCCCAAAAGTAATGAGAAAAAATGGCAAGCAGGTCATACAAAATATCTTTTTTACAAATACCATGACTGCCCGGGATCAACTACAGAAATTGTACTTAAACCAAGAAATTGCCATGGTGGCCTTGGTCAGCACTCAGATTGTTAATAATGATAACAAAAATTCCTATATGCCTTTATATTCAGAAGATTTTTAAATTCATACGTGGTATTTCTGGATAAAGAGAGTAAGTCAGGGCTGAGTCCTTATCAGACAGATACTAGCTGTGTAACTTCAAGAGATAATGGTTGTGAAGTTCTATAGCACAGAGACTGGCCTTAAGCGATTGCTTAGTAAATGTGCTATCGTTTGCTGGTGACTTGTGAGGAGGTAGGAGATAGACTAGTTAGATTGATGTCCCATGAGGCCCATTGCCCAAGTTGCCTTTGGCAGCCAGTTCTCCTTACTCCTGAATTTTTGCTATATTCCCTCTAATGGAGAGAGAAAAGAAAGAAAGAAAGAAAGAAGGCTTCCCTGGTGGTCCAGTGGGTAAAGAGTCTGCCTTACAGTACAAGGGACACTGGTTCGATCCCTGGCCTGGGAAGATCCCACGTGCCGTGGAGCGGCTGGACCGGTGTGTCCAATTAGGAGCCAGAGCTCTGGAGCACATGCACCCAGAGTTGGTGCTCTGCAACGAGAGAAGCCACTGCAATGAGAGGCCCACACAGGCCAAAGAACAAAGATGGATGAAAATAAATAAGTGAACGACCAATAAAAAAGGCCAAAATTAAAAAAAAAAAAAAAAACTTAAAGAAAGAGGGAGTAAGGAAGGATGGAGGAAAGAAGAGTAGAGAAAGGGCAGGGAGAGAAAGAATAAAAATGAGTCCAGTAATATTCCTTGCTGGTGGTCCCAAATGAGCTGCATTTTGTCCTTCAGATCTGAAGGCCAGCACCTCTTGTAAAGGTTCTGTTCCCATCATCAAACTAATGTTTAGCCTCCCTGCTAACAGACAAAAGGACAAACCTGAGTTTTTGTAGCAGAGTATGGTACCCAAGCAGAGAGTCTGGGAGCCCTGTTAGGGGACAAATTAAGTTCACAACTCAAGTTCCCTTGCTAAGGGCGTGTCTTGCTTTTCTGCTTGCCTGGAAAAACAGATGTGGACAGAGACGGGTCTACTTTTATGTAAATAAAAACAAGAAAAATATCCTATGACTGCCTTGTGAAAAAAATTCGGGGGCCCACTCAGATTGTTAATAATGATAACAAAAATTCCTATATGCCTTTATATTCAGAAGATTTTTAAATTCATACGTGGTATTTCTGGATAAAGAGAGTAAGTCAGGGCTGAGTCCTTATCAGACAGATACTAGCTGTGTAACTTCAAGAGATAATGGTTGTGAAGTTCTATAGCACAGAGACTGGCCTTAAGCGATTGCTTAGTAAATGTGCTATCGTTTGCTGGTGACTTGTGAGGAGGTAGGAGATAGACTAGTTAGATTGATGTCCCATGAGGCCCATTGCCCAAGTTGCCTTTGGCAGCCAGTTCTCCTTACTCCTGAGTGTTTGCTATATTCCCTCTAATGGAGAGAAAAGAAAGAAAGAAAGAAAGAAGGCTTCCCTGGTGGTCCAGTGGGTAAAGAGTCTGCCTTACAGTACAAGGGACACTGGTTCGATCCCTGGCCTGGGAAGATCCCACGTGCCGTGGAGCGGCTGGACCGGTGTGTCCAATTAGGAGCCAGAGCTCTGGAGCACATGCACCCAGAGTTGGTGCTCTGCAACGAGAGAAGCCACTGCAATGAGAGGCCCACACAGGCCAAAGAACAAAGATGGATGAAAATAAATAAGTGAACGACCAATAAAAAGGCCAAAATTAAAAAAAAAAAAACTTAAAGAAAGAGGGAGTAAGGAAGGATGGAGGAAAGAAGAGTAGAGAAAGGGCAGGGAGAGAAAGAATAAAAATGAGTCCAGTAATATTCCTTGCTGGTGGTCCCAAATGAGCTGCATTTTGTCCTTCAGATCTGAAGGCCAGCACCTCTTGTAAAGGTTCTGTTCCCATCATCAAACTAATGTTTAGCCTCCCTGCTAACAGACAAAAGGACAAACCTGAGTTTTTGTAGCAGAGTATGGTACCCAAGCAGAGAGTCTGGGAGCCCTGTTAGGGGACAAATTAAGTTCACAACTCAAGTTCCCTTGCTAAGGGCGTGTCTTGCTTTTCTGCTTGCCTGGCATAGTAGACACACAGATGTGGACAGAGACGGTGACAGTTGGAAATGCAGACATTATATATGGATTTGCATCAAATTCTAGCTTCCCTAGTCCCTCAGAAGTCTGACATTTAAAAAGAGAGAGAGAGAGAAAAGAGAAAAAAATAAAAAGCTCCAGTGAAAAGAAAGAATGCCATTTCTCTTAATTCCCTCATGAACTATAGACTGAGAATGAATGAGTCCATTTGGGATCCCTTGGAACACATATCTGTGGTTGGAATGGCTCCTTTAAAAGTTGTATAACTCTCCGTCTATCATTCCACGGGTTCAGAGCATTGGCAACAGGCTGACTCTGGCGTGAGATAGACACCTAAGGCCGATAGTCACATCACGGAGCACGTACTCTGGGCCAGGCGCCGTGCCAGGGGCTTTAGTGTACTATCTCATTCATGCCTCACAGCATTGCAAAGTAGGCAATTTTAAGCTTATTTCCAGATGAGGAAGCGGAGACCCAAGGAGAGGGGAGCTCATTTGCCTAGGGGCATGCATCTTGTAAGGGTCAGAGCCAGGAATGAAACCCATGCTTGTCATGCTCCAAAGCCCGTTTCCAAGACACGAACCTTCTCTGGATCCTTGTATCCTGCTTGGCTGGAGAGGGCGTTCACATAGGACAGCAAAGCTAGAAAGGTGCTTCCACAGGAGACACTCCCTTGAGCAGGCTCTTTGGGTCTGTCAGACCTTCTGGTTTTCATAGCCACACTTGGAGGTGAAGGAGGCATGGTTATTTCCATTGCTCCGATGGTGAAACTGAGAGGCAGAAGGTTAGAGTAAATTTCAGAATAATACTGGCAGGACAGCTGTGCAGGTGTTTAAAGAACTTTTCTTCGAGAGTTGGCCTCAGAGGTGAGGCAATGCAGGTCTCTTTTCTCCTTCTGATGACGAACAGTGGAAGCATTCGTGGAGAGAAATTGCAGAGCAGAATCTTCACGTCAGTGACTTTGGTCGAAGCCCCCAACTAGCCTCCCCTGAGTAGGTTATCCTCCCCTGAGAAGGCTCAGGCTCCCTCTTTGGAAAGTGTGACTCAGATGAGCATGGAGAAGGTCTCATGAGTTCAGACTTAGCAGGATGCAGTGCCTTAGCACACACGCTGGCTGTTGTGTCACCCCTCACCATCCAGCATCATGTGTTATTGTCTTAATGGCAGTGGATTCCCACTTTGGCCAGACAAGATGAGGGAGGCTCAGAAATTGAGGTGCACGGAGAAACCCCAGGCTCACCACCTCTTAGCCATGTAAACTTGTCAATCACTGGCGCCCCTGAGCTTAAGGCTCCTCATCTCTAATGTAGAGCTGGTAGAGATCCTGCTGTTTCAGCCCACCTTGCGGGGAGAGCCCAAGCTTGGGAGGAAAGAAAAGAAAACCATTTTGCAAAGTCTAAAATGGATGTGGTACAGAGTCTTTGTTGCTAATTCACCTTTAACTATTTTTCTTAACATCTAACAATTCATGCAAATATATTTCTGTTGTAAAATTAAAAGTCAAACAATACAAAGCCAAGCTCCCTTTGACTTATTTGCTGTTTTCTTTGTGTGTATGTTTCTGTTTGGTTTTGTTTTTATTTTGGCTGTGCCAGATTTTGGTTGCAGCATGTGGGATCTTCATTCTTCACTGCAGTGTGCAGGGTCTTTAGAGTAGGACCTAGTTCCCTGACCAGGGATCAAACCCAGTCTGCTGCAATTGGGAGTGTGGAGTCTTAGCCACTGAACCACCAGGGAGTCCCTGACTCATTTCCTGTCTGTTTGCCCTGAGCTCTTCTGAATTCCTCCCCCACGGGCCATCATCCCAACACACCTCTATCACATTTGATTTTTTTTTTTTTCATAGATTTAATATAATGCCTTTCCAACGAGCTATGTGGCCAAGTAGATGAAGCCTCATTTTAGGATCCAAGCTGCCTGAGTTTGAATTGTGACTCCTCTGTATTTTAATAAAGTAGATAATTGTGATACTTTCTGCGTCTCACTTTCTCCCTCGGTAGAGTGAAGACACTAGTGGTGCTTAACTCAGGACTTTGTTGTGAGGATCGAGTAGGTTAACACACACATAAACAGGACTCAGCACTTGTGATTTTCAATGTGTGTTCCTTGGTGGTGGTATTGGACAGATAGATGCACAGTCATGGGTCATAGTTGAATCCTTGGCACTTAATCTAGTATCTGTACCCAATGAGTGACTAATAAACAGTCCTAAAACAGGTAAGAGAATGCTGCATTCATTTGTATCTGGAATGCTGTTAAGGAGTGGGGAAAACTTCGTAAAAATATTACAAAGATAACAACAGTTTGTACTACTTAAGCACTTACTCTGCACCAGACAAACCCTGTCTACTTAATGCCTATTGACTCATTTAATTCTCACAAAAAATCCTAAAGGATAAATCTTATTCTTACTGCCCTCATTTTACTGGTGAGAGAATCCAACAGGTTAAGTCTCCGGACATAGTCACGACGTGGCCATGTAACCCTATGCCATGCAGGAGACGTCTTACTCTTGTTGTAACCTTATTTTTCTTAACATCTAACAATTCATGCAAATATATTTCTGTTGTAAAATTAAAAGTCAAACAATACAAAGCCAAGCTCCTTTGACTTATTTGCTGTTTCTTTGTGTGTATGTTTCTGTTTGGTTTTGTTTTTATTTTGGCTGTGCCAGATTTTGGTTGCAGCATGTGGGATCTTCATTCTTCACTGCAGTGTGCAGGGTCTTTAGAGTAGGACCTAGTTCCCTGACCAGGGATCAAACCCAGTCTGCTGCAATTGGGAGTGTGGAGTCTTAGCCACTGAACCACCAGGGAGTCCCTGACTCATTTCCTGTCTGTTTGCCCTGAGCTCTTCTGAATTCCTCCCCCACGGGCCATCATCCCAACACACCTCTATCACATTTGATTTTTTTTTTTTTCATAGATTTAATATAATGCCTTTCCAACGAGCTATGTGGCCAAGTAGATGAAGCCTCATTTTAGGATCCAAGCTGCCTGAGTTTGAATTGTGACTCCTCTGTATTTTAATAAAGTAGATAATTGTGATACTTTCTGCGTCTCACTTTCTCCCTCGGTAGAGTGAAGACACTAGTGGTGCTTAACTCAGGACTTTGTTGTGAGGATCGAGTAGGTTAACACACACATAAACAGGACTCAGCACTTGTGATTTTCAATGTGTGTTCCTTGGTGGTGGTATTGGACAGATAGATGCACAGTCATGGGTCATAGTTGAATCCTTGGCACTTAATCTAGTATCTGTACCCAATGAGTGACTAATAAACAGTCCTAAAACAGGTAAGAGAATGCTGCATTCATTTGTATCTGGAATGCTGTTAAGGAGTGGGGAAAACTTCGTAAAAATATTACAAAGATAACAACAGTTTGTACTACTTAAGCACTTACTCTGCACCAGACAAACCCTGTCTACTTAATGCCTATTGACTCATTTAATTCTCACAAAAAATCCTAAAGGATAAATCTTATTCTTACTGCCCTCATTTTACTGGTGAGAGAATCCAACAGGTTAAGTCTCCCGGACATAGTCACACGAGGCCTCCCTGGTGGCTCAGTGGTACAACACCCATATGCCAATGCAGGAGACGCAGGTTTGATCCCTGGGTTGGAAAAGGAAATGGCAGCCCACTCCAGTATTGTTGCCTGGGAAATCCCATGGACAGAAGAGCCTGGCACGGTTACCCCATGGGATCGCAAAGAGTTGGACATGACTTAGGGACTAAACAACAACAATATAGTCACATAATCAAGATGCAAACCCAGCCAATGTATGTCCAGTGTGGACATTCTTCACTTCTCTCTAACCTTGTTTGTCTCTACTAAGGGACTGTCCACTGGCTTCGCGTGAAGACGCTGAACGACTTGACCCAGTGACCATTCACCCTGTGGTTTCCTGCTCATCTTCCTAGGCTGAAAGTGCTCACTCCCCTCTCCCCAGAATGGTGAGTGTAATGATACAGAGCATAAAGATGAGTTAATAGTGCCTTTGAGAACACATGTATCTCTGGCTATACCACCCTGAATGTGCCCGATCTCGTCTGATCTCCGAAGCTAGGCAAGGTCAGGCTTGGTTAGTCCTTGGATGGGAGAACACATGTGCTCAAATGGTCTCAACAGTTTCAGAAAGATGTGGCGACCATTTGTTGGGTTTGCCCCTGTCTGGATGAGGCTGCTTGCTATCCAGAGATCCTCTTCTCACCTTGGAGCCTATTGGACTTCAAGAGCTAGCCCACTACTCTGAACCATGCCAATAGCAGTGTGGAGTGACTACACAGTGCCAATGAGCATGAGGGAATAATTAAGTGGAAAGGATTCTCGAGGAAACATCAGCCAGAGGTCCTAACTAGATTCCCATTGGAATCTAGCATGCCAGATAGATATAAGTCCTAAAACAGGTAAGAGAATGCTGCATTCATTTGTATCTGGAATGCTGTTAAGGAGTGGGGAAAACTTCGTAAAAATATTACAAAGATAACAACAGTTTGTACTACTTAAGCACTTACTCTGCACCAGACAAACCCTGTCTACTTAATGCCTATTGACTCATTTAATTCTCACAAAAAATCCTAAAGGATAAATCTTATTCTTACTGCCCTCATTTTACTGGTGAGAGAATCCAACAGGTTAAGTCTCCCGGACATAGTCACACGAGGCCTCCCTGGTGGCTCAGTGGTACAACACCCATATGCCAATGCAGGAGACGCAGGTTTGATCCCTGGGTTGGAAAAGGAAATGGCAGCCCACTCCAGTATTGTTGCCTGGGAAATCCCATGGACAGAAGAGCCTGGCACGGTTACCCCATGGGATCGCAAAGAGTTGGACATGACTTAGGGACTAAACAACAACAATATAGTCACATAATCAAGATGCAAACCCAGCCAATGTATGTCCAGTGTGGACATTCTTCACTTCTCTCTAACCTTGTTTGTCTCTACTAAGGGACTGTCCACTGGCTTCGCGTGAAGACGCTGAACGACTTGACCCAGTGACCATTCACCCTGTGGTTTCCTGCTCATCTTCCTAGGCTGAAAGTGCTCACTCCCCTCTCCCCAGAATGGTGAGTGTAATGATACAGAGCATAAAGATGAGTTAATAGTGCCTTTGAGAACACATGTATCTCTGGCTATACCACCCTGAATGTGCCCGATCTCGTCTGATCTCCGAAGCTAGGCAAGGTCAGGCTTGGTTAGTCCTTGGATGGGAGAACACATGTGCTCAAATGGTCTCAACAGTTTCAGAAAGATGTGGCGACCATTTGTTGGGTTTGCGCCCCCTGTCTGGATGAGGCTGCTTGCTATCCAGAGATCCTCTTCTCACCTTGGAGCCTATTGGACTTCAAGAGCTAGCCCACTACTCTGAACCATGCCAATAGCAGTGTGGAGTGACTACACAGTGCCAATGAGCATGAGGGAATAATTAAGTGGAAAGGATTCTCGAGGGAAACATCAGCCAGAGGTCCTAACTAGATTCCCATTGGAATCTAGATGACAATGGTCAACTCTCTAAGATCAGATATAAACAGTCAACACAGAGTAGCACCTGGTAGGTTTCAGACATCAGCCAATGAGAAAGAACCCTGGCCCTAGAGAACAGAATAGACAATGGTCGTAGAGCACAACTGTAGCAGTGCGTGTCTGCTGGCTGTTAGACTGAAGGCTAGGTCATTTTCTACTCCAAAGTTTTGACTGATTCTCAGAAGGAAAGGAAAAGGATTTGTCCAAGGCAACACAGAAATTTAGTGGCAAAAGTGAGAACAGAGCCCAGACTCTTGGCTCCTGAAAGATCTCTTCTATCAGTCTGGTCTACCCCCATGGTCCTTATTGACCACCACAGAAACAGGTCCAGGCACAGACTGCTTGTTTCTCAACATGACACTGCACGTTAATTTTATACGCACCTTTCTACTGAAGAGTGTAAAGCTCTTCACACATACTAGGGCCATGTCTAAGACTATTGTTGTTAGTGTCTATTAACTATTTGAAGTTCATGCTTTCATACATGTTCCAAGTCAGTCAAAGGTCTGTATTCTCTCAGGACTGAGTGGTTTTCCTCTCTTAATGGTCATTTCAGTTGTGCTGCCCATTGACTTCACGGAGGAGGACCAGCCATATCTGGTTCTCTTTAAGGACAGACTTACAGCACAGTAAATCTCCAATTGTTTGAAAGGAACTTTTACATTTCTCATTGATGTCATTTATCCTAAAGGTTGGGCTTTGGAGGCAAGCATACCTGGTTCTTGGCTGTTACAAATTCTCTTTCTTCTCTATAGAATGGAAGTAGTCGTATTACTTGCCTCTTAGAATTTTTACAAAGGTTAAATGACGTTACATGTAAGCACTCACCACATATAAGCAAACAATAAACTTCAGCTATTAGAGACAGACAAAGGTAACAATTTGAGAGTGAAAATTCATGAAAGCCAGCTAGCCAGACTTCGGCACAGTGCCAGGTATATAATTGATAATTGATAAGTAATTGTCGGATGCATAAGTAAATTATCATCATCTCACAAAAGAAGAACAGTGTCATAATGGAAAAATACTCATTTGGTAATGAGAAAATCAGAAAATTATTTATTTGGGATGGTTTGGCTGTGTGAGACTTTGGGAGAATCAGTTCATGTCTGACTAATGTCCCAAAGATATAAAAAAAGTCAAAACAGTAAAAGAGTAGCACCTGGTAGGTTTCAGACATCAGCCAATGAGAAAGAACCCTGGCCCTAGAGAACAGAATAGACAATGGTCGTAGAGCACAACTGTAGCAGTGCGTGTCTGCTGGCTGTTAGACTGAAGGCTAGGTCATTTTCTACTCCAAAGTTTTGACTGATTCTCAGAAGGAAAGGAAAAGGATTTGTCCAAGGCAACACAGAAATTTAGTGGCAAAAGTGAGAACAGAGCCCAGACTCTTGGCTCCTGAAAGATCTCTTCTATCAGTCTGGTCTACCCCCATGGTCCTTATTGACCACCACAGAAACAGGTCCAGGCACAGACTGCTTGTTTCTCAACATGACACTGCACGTTAATTTTATACGCACCTTTCTACTGAAGAGTGTAAAGCTCTTCACACATACTAGGGCCATGTCTAAGACTATTGTTGTTAGTGTCTATTAACTATTTGAAGTTCATGCTTTCATACATGTTCCAAGTCAGTCAAAGGTCTGTATTCTCTCAGGACTGAGTGGTTTTCCTCTCTTAATGGTCATTTCAGTTGTGCTGCCCATTGACTTCACGGAGGAGGACCAGCCATATCTGGTTCTCTTTAAGGACAGACTTACAGCACAGTAAATCTCCAATTGTTTGAAAGGAACTTTTACATTTCTCATTGATGTCATTTATCCTAAAGGTTGGGCTTTGGAGGCAAGCATACCTGGTTCTTGGCTGTTACAAATTCTCTTTCTTCTCTATAGAATGGAAGTAGTCGTATTACTTGCCTCTTAGAATTTTTACAAAGGTTAAATGACGTTACATGTAAGCACTCACCACATATAAGCAAACAATAAACTTCAGCTATTAGAGACAGACAAAGGTAACAATTTGAGAGTGAAAATTCATGAAAGCCAGCTAGCCAGACTTCGGCACAGTGCCAGGTATATAATTGATAATTGATAAGTAATTGTCGGATGCATAAGTAAATTATCATCATCTCACAAAAGAAGAACAGTGTCATAATGGAAAAAATACTCATTTGGTAATGAGAAAATCAGAAAATTATTTATTTGGGATGGTTTGGCTGTGTGAGACTTTGGGAGAATCAGTTCATGTCTGACTCTTCATCTGCAAAGTGAGAATGCTAAATTTAACAGGCTGCAATGCACTTTGGGGGGCTTCCCTTGTGACTCAGACAGAAAAGAATCCATGTGCAAGGCAAGAGATGTTGGTTCAGTCCCCAGGTTGGGAAGATTCCCTGGAGGAGGGCATGGCAACCCACTCCAATATTGCCTGGAGAATCCCATGGACAGAGGAGCCTGGTGGGTGGTAGTTCATAGTTGAAAAGAGTCAACCATGATGGAAGCAACTGAATAATTAACTTTTTGATTCTTGTACATGTGTGTGTGTGTGTGTGTGTGTGTGAATAGACTGATGCAGCACATACTCACATCCTCCCTATATAGCGTCTAGGTAGGTTATATCCACATATCAAGATAGGTAGCAGTACAAGGTGATACATGATAGGGCTGGTTGAATGGTTTGAAGACAGGAGCATTTCAGAGGAGAAGGAGGTTAACTCTGATTGGTGAAGGTGATGCTTCCAGAAAGATCTATGGCTTTGAACTAAGCTTTAAGAGTTTGAAGGACTTAATGTATAAACAATATGATAGTTGATAGTTGTTTTTCTCCAACTTTACTCAATCAGCCCCTAGGTTTATGCATGCAAAGAGGTGCAAATGAACTTACTTACAAAACAGAGTTATAGCTATAGAACACAAACTTTTTTTTTTAAGATTTATTTATTTATTTATTTATTTATTTTGGGCAGGGGTCAGGTTGGAGAGGGAGGGGAGCTGGCGGGCCACTTCTATTGGTCTTTCACTTCTCCATTTTCATCCGTCTTTGTTCTTTGGCTCCTGTGGGCCTCCAATCGCGGTGACGTCTGTTGTTTCAGAGCGCCGGCTCTGGGCGCATGTGCTCCAGAGCTCCGGCTTGGTGATTGGACACATCAGTCCAGCCGCTCCGCGGCACGTGCGATCTCCCCAGGCCAGGGATCAAACCAGCGCCCCTTGCACTGCAAGGCGGTGTCGTTATCCACTGGACCACCAGGGGAAGCCCGAACGCAAACTTTTGGTTACTAGAGGGAAAGTAGGGAAAGGGATAAATTGAGAGATTAGAATTGACATACACACACTATTATGTATAAAATAGATAATGAATGAGGACCTCCTGTATAGCACAGGAAAGTCTACTGAATACTCTCTGATGGTCTGTACGGGAAGAGAGTGTATATATGTATCTGTGTACCTAAAAGTAACATAGCACTGTAAATCAACTTATACTCCTATAAAAGTTAAAATAAAGAAAAGGTATATGCAAATGAAAAGAAAACGACAGAACCAACCAAGCACAGAACTTGAAGGAGTCAAGCTGAGGTAAAATGAAAGAAATAGGACATTATTCTGAAAATCACACATAGGCAGGAGTTATATAGAGATTCCCAGAATTCACCCAGTGTTCAAGGATCCCCTATTCAGCATAAACCATAGAGAGCTAACCCCATGGGGGAATCTCAAAAGGCAGAAAACTCAGGCTCATCTTCAAGAAGCTTCAGATCTATCACAGAAAGCAATACAAGGACATACATCTAACAACGCAGGACAGGAAATAAAGTTAAATAATCCTCTGAGAAGGATTTATTTTAATGTTTAATAAAGAATAACATTATGGAGAAGGTGACATTTCCACTAGACTGGAGGAAAGCACGTAGGTTTGAGTTTAGGTTAGGACATACATCTGCTAGACAGGTGATTTGGGATCAACTCTCTCTTTCTGAACTTGAGTTTCCTCATCTATTAAAATAAGCAGAGCAAACTCAACCTCATTGATTTGTCAGAACACATGCCTGCAGCTCCATGCATGGTATACAGAAGGCAGGCAACAAGTAATGCTTTTCTTAATTGGTATAGACTGATTTCATCAGAAAGCATTATTGGATTAGTTTCCCATGGAAAGGACTTCACTGAAAAACAATTAATTGCATGCCTTCAACCTCAGCTGATGAGATAAAAAGTGGCCAATTAGACGGTGATTCTGCAGTTTCTGGGAAAAAAATGGAGTTGAAAGAATTGTCCATTAAGTGACTCGAGGCCTCTTCTCAAATAAGCCACAAGATACATTTGTCCTGGAATCCAGTGGAAGGGTTATCTTGTTGTTGTAGCCAGCAGTACAACATAAACAAGAAAAAAAAGAGTGGAACAAACCAAATGAAGAAAATGCCCACGATTTCCTATTTATGATGTTTTACAAAGCTTCCTTTCCCATAAGATTATGGAGATATTCCATAGTATCTCCATAGAAGAATATGCCTGCAGTTCAGGAGACCTGGGCTCAATCCCTGGGTTGGGAAAATCCTCTGGAGGAGGAAATGGCAGCACTCCAGTATTCTTGCCTAAAAAATCCCATGGACAGAGGAGCCTAGTGGGTGGCGGTCCACAGAGTCACAAAGAGTATGACAGGACTGAGTGACTTTCATTTTCACTTTCTTTCCTGGAGATAGTCTGATTCCAATTTAAAACATGTGAAGATTAAAGGTAGATTGGAGTAGGCATCGCCAAGCAGTTAAGAATATGGACTTTGAAGTGAGATGGACTTGGGTTCAAATGTCATAAAGTCAAGCAACTTTACTGAGCTTCATTTTTTTTTCATCTGCAGCATGGGGATAAGATTTGTAATTTCAAGGCTGAAATGAAATACTCTATGTAACTACTTAAGATAGTATCTTATTTTTCATAGTGAATTCTAGCTAATTATTATTTTACTGAAGGGAATAAAAGATAAAGAAAAATTCATAAAATTGTATTTTTCTACAAATACAAAAGGCAATGTTAAGCAGTGATCCTTTTCAGCTAAAAAGCTAAGCTTAGGTAATGCCTTACACATCTGAGGTGAATAGAATGGAGCTTTTTGTCACGAGCCAAGGAACCAGGGTTGGACTCAAAAGTTGTTGTTTCAGGTTCCTAGTCATAAACCTTCAGGAAGATAGAAGAGGACTCCCCTTCATTCCAGGGCCTTCCACTTGGGAACACAAAAGTTTCAGGAAAAGAAAGGAAAACACTTGGAACTTGCCAGCTCCACCTCCAGCCAAAGTGGTCCTTATCCCACATCTACTCATCCCCACCTGAGGAATAACAGTGTGATCCCTGGCTCTCTTTACTTTGTGACTTTGTAGAACAGGCAGTTATTTCTATTTATTTAAAAAAATTTTTTTTGGCTGTGCTAGGTCTTCACTGAATTACCCAGGCTTTCCTAGTTGTGATGTGTGGGCTCTAGAGTATGGGCTCAGTAGTTACAGCTCACAAGCTTAACTGGCATGTGGGATCTTAGCTCCCCAACCAGGCATTGAACCCATGTCCCCTGTGTTGGCAGGCAGGTTCTTAACCAGTGGGCCCCCAGGAAAGTCCCAAACTGGCAATTATTAGAACATGAGATTAGGGCTTCCCTGGTGGTCCAGTGTGTAAAGAGTCTGCCTTGCAGTGCAAGGAGCACCGGTTGTATCCCTAGGCCTGGAAGATCCCATGTGCCATGGAGCAGCTGGACCAGTATGTCCAGTTACAAGCCAGCACTCTGGAGCACATGTGCCCAGAGCCAGTGCTCTGCAACAAGAGAGGCTACTGCAATGAGAGGCCCACACAGGCTGAAAAATAAAGATGGATGGAAATAAATAAATATAAAAAAGACAATAAAAGAGGTAAAAAAAATTTTTTTTAGTTTAAAAACACAGCAAAAAACATGGGATTAATTTTTTTTTTTTTCCAGATGTAGCTTGGAGGTACTAAAAAAAGTACTCAAGGCTGATATACAATTTATTTTTTTATCATGATTTAAGAAGAGAGAAGGATAGGCAGAAACTGCTGAGTAACTCAAGATAATTCAGGTTCAACCCTGCCTTCTAGTTTTGTGTAAAATTAAAAGCTAAGTGCAATGCCTAACACATAGCTGGTACTCATCAATTCAGATGAGTTATTGTTTCTGGTGGCATGATTCTTACAACTGACAACTCGAGTGCATGTGTTCAATTAATACAGGTAAACTACTGTACAAGAGGAAGTGAAGAAGTCAGTGCATCTCAGCACCCTCTGACATGTGTACTTGTCACTGTGCAACATGATACCCATCCCGACCGTCTCATTTCATCTCCCAGATACTGTACGAAATCTGTGAAAATGAAAAACGAGATTAGAAAGGTGAAGCGGTTCTTCCTGGTTCCTAGAGCTAGAACACAGAGTACGAGATCCAGATTGAGTCTCTGTGATTCAGGATTTGTTTTTTGCTCCTGTAAAATGGGATGATTTTTGGACTTCCTCTGTAAGCTTGTTCTGAGGATTAGATGGCATCATTCCTATAAAAAGCATTTAAATATTGCTTAGAACATAGTGCATCCTCAATAAACGTAAGGCGTGATTAGAATTGTTCTTTAGAAAAGTAGCATGTGGATTTCAGTGTCTTCCCCCAAGCCTGAATTCTTTCTAGTAAACCTCACTTGGGCAGCCAGTGAGCTTCAGTATCTCTGTCTGGGTATCCACTGATGCCTCATCTGGGAACAAGGAGGCTGGTAAAATAAATTATGCATCTACTAAGAGCGTGATATGTTCCTAGCACTGACCAGCTTAGCATCATAGGAAAAACTAAGCGATGCAAAATGTGCCCATGTGCCATGGAGCAGCTGGACCAGTATGTCCAGTTACAAGCCAGCACTCTGGAGCACATGTGCCCAGAGCCAGTGCTCTGCAACAAGAGAGGCTACTGCAATGAGAGGCCCACACAGGCTGAAAAATAAAGATGGATGGAAATAAATAAATATAAAAAAGACCAAAAGAGGTAAAAAAAATTTTTTTTAGTTTAAAAACACAGCAAAAAACATGGGATTAATTTTTTTTTTTTTCCAGATGTAGCTTGGAGGTACTAAAAAAAGTACTCAAGGCTGATATACAATTTATTTTTTTATCATGATTTAAGAAGAGAGAAGGATAGGCAGAAACTGCTGAGTAACTCAAGATAATTCAGGTTCAACCCTGCCTTCTAGTTTTGTGTAAAATTAAAAGCTAAGTGCAATGCCTAACACATAGCTGGTACTCATCAATTCAGATGAGTTATTGTTTCTGGTGGCATGATTCTTACAACTGACAACTCGAGTGCATGTGTTCAATTAATACAGGTAAACTACTGTACAAGAGGAAGTGAAGAAGTCAGTGCATCTCAGCACCCTCTGACATGTGTACTTGTCACTGTGCAACATGATACCCATCCCGACCGTCTCATTTCATCTCCCAGATACTGTACGAAATCTGTGAAAATGAAAAACGAGATTAGAAAGGTGAAGCGGTTCTTCCTGGTTCCTAGAGCTAGAACACAGAGTACGAGATCCAGATTGAGTCTCTGTGATTCAGGATTTGTTTTTTGCTCCTGTAAAATGGGATGATTTTTGGACTTCCTCTGTAAGCTTGTTCTGAGGATTAGATGGCATCATTCCTATAAAAAGCATTTAAATATTGCTTAGAACATAGTGCATCCTCAATAAACGTAAGGCGTGATTAGAATTGTTCTTTAGAAAAGTAGCATGTGGATTTCAGTGTCTTCCCCCAAGCCTGAATTCTTTCTAGTAAACCTCACTTGGGCAGCCAGTGAGCTTCAGTATCTCTGTCTGGGTATCCACTGATGCCTCATCTGGGAACAAGGAGGCTGGTAAAATAAATTATGCATCTACTAAGAGCGTGATATGTTCCTAGCACTGACCAGCTTAGCATCATAGGAAAAACTAAGCGAGCATAGAAAAGCAAAAATATATAAATACACACGTGTGTTGATTTATGGATTTACAAATCAGTCTCTGTGTGTGTGTGTGTGTGTGTGTATACATGTGCATGCATCCTAAGTCTCAGTGTCCAACTCTCTGAGTCCCTGTGGACTATAGCCCACCAGGCTCCTCCGTCCATGGAATTTTCCAGGCAAGAATACTTGAGTGGTTTGCAGATCTTCCCAACCCAGGGATTGAACTAGTGTTTCTTATGTCTCCTGCATTGGCTGGCAGATTCTTTACCACTAGCGCCACCTGGGAACACTCTCTCTCTCTGTCTCTCTCTCTGTCTGTCTCTCTGTCTCTCTCTCTCTATGTGTGTGTGTGTGTATATATATATATATAATTGTAATTCAGTCGTGTCAATCTCTTTGTGACCCATAGACTGCAGACTGCAGAAATTGCTGTTTCTCCTGGCAGTCTTGATTCCGCCTTGTGCTTTATCTAGCCCAGCATTCCGCATGATGTCCTCTGCTTATGAGTTAAATAAGCAGGGTGACAATATATAGCCTTGTTTCTCAAGAGGCATGTAAGGTGGTCTGGTATTCCTACCTCTTCAAGAATTTTCCAGTTTGTTGTGATCCACACAGTCAAAGGCTTTAGCATAGTCAGTGAAACAGAAGTGAATGTTTTTCTGGAATTCTCTTGCATTTTCTATGATCTAACAGATTGTGGCAATTTAATCTCTGGTTCCTCTGCCTTTTTAAAATACAGCTTGTATATCTGGAAGTTCTCAGTTCGTGTACTGTTGAAGCCTAGCTTAGAGGGTTTTTATCATGACCTTGCTAGCACATGAAATAAGTGCAGCTGTGTGATAGTCTGAACATTATTTACCATTACCCTTCTTTGGGTTGGAATGAAAACTGACCTCTTCAAGTCCTGAGGCCACTGCTGAGATTTCCAAATGTGCTGGCATACTGAGTGCACCACTTTAACAGCATCATCTTTTAATATTTGAAATAGCTCAACTGGAATTCCATCACCTCCACTAGGCCTGGTAGTTTTCCCTACTTTCTTCAATTTAAGCCTGGACTTTGCCATAAAAAGTCCATGATCCGAGCTAGTCAGCTCCCAGTCTTGTTTTTGCTGATGGTATAGAGCTTCTCCATCTGCAGCTGCAAAGAATATCATCAGGCTGATTTTGGCACTGACCATCCGGTGGTGTCCATGTGTAGAGTCATCTCTTGTGTTGTTGGCAGAGGGTGTTTGCTATGACCGGTGTGTTCTTTGGACAAAACTCTGTTAGCCTTTCCCCTGCTTCATTTTGTACTTCAAGGCCAAACGTGCCTGTTACTCCAGGTATCTCTTGACTTCCTAATTCTGCATTACAGTCCCCTGTGATGAGAAAGACATCTTTTCAGGGTGAACCAGCAGCTATAGTTGTATGCAAAATGCTGCACTAGGCATTAGGGCAAACACAAATATGAAGGCAAGAGACTCTGTCTCACACGAAAAGCAAGGACAAACAGATAAACACTTAAGCCTGATAGCTGGGGAAAAACACAATATGAAGCAGACTGCAGAAATTGCTGTTTCTCCTGGCAGTCTTGATTCCGCCTTGTGCTTTATCTAGCCCAGCATTCCGCATGATGTCCTCTGCTTATGAGTTAAATAAGCAGGGTGACAATATATAGCCTTGTTTCTCAAGAGGCATGTAAGGTGGTCTGGTATTCCTACCTCTTCAAGAATTTTCCAGTTTGTTGTGATCCACACAGTCAAAGGCTTTAGCATAGTCAGTGAAACAGAAGTGAATGTTTTTCTGGAATTCTCTTGCATTTTCTATGATCTAACAGATTGTGGCAATTTAATCTCTGGTTCCTCTGCCTTTTTAAAATACAGCTTGTATATCTGGAAGTTCTCAGTTCGTGTACTGTTGAAGCCTAGCTTAGAGGGTTTTTATCATGACCTTGCTAGCACATGAAATAAGTGCAGCTGTGTGATAGTCTGAACATTATTTACCATTACCCTTCTTTGGGTTGGAATGAAAACTGACCTCTTCAAGTCCTGAGGCCACTGCTGAGATTTCCAAATGTGCTGGCATACTGAGTGCACCACTTTAACAGCATCATCTTTTAATATTTGAAATAGCTCAACTGGAATTCCATCACCTCCACTAGGCCTGGTAGTTTTCCCTACTTTCTTCAATTTAAGCCTGGACTTTGCCATAAAAAGTCCATGATCCGAGCTAGTCAGCTCCCAGTCTTGTTTTTGCTGATGGTATAGAGCTTCTCCATCTGCAGCTGCAAAGAATATCATCAGGCTGATTTTGGCACTGACCATCCGGTGGTGTCCATGTGTAGAGTCATCTCTTGTGTTGTTGGCAGAGGGTGTTTGCTATGACCGGTGTGTTCTTTGGACAAAACTCTGTTAGCCTTTCCCCTGCTTCATTTTGTACTTCAAGGCCAAACGTGCCTGTTACTCCAGGTATCTCTTGACTTCCTAATTCTGCATTACAGTCCCCTGTGATGAGAAAGACATCTTTTCAGGGTGAACCAGCAGCTATAGTTGTATGCAAAATGCTGCACTAGGCATTAGGGCAAACACAAATATGAAGGCAAGAGACTCTGTCTCACACGAAAAGCAAGGACAAACAGATAAACACTTAAGCCTGATAGCTGGGGATATACCCAGAGAAATTCAGAGAAAGTTTTATGAGAGTCCAGAGGAGGGAGCCCTTCAGGCTGATAAGGAAGGACAGGGTGATAGAACTAGCCCTTGAAGAGCCTTGCCCAGACGGGTTTCAATGCTGTACAGACACACACACACACACACACACACAATTAGGACCCCAGGAACAAAGCAGGATCCTATCTCATGAAGTTCCGGATTCTACCAGACAGACGATGCTTGCCTTGGAATTCTGAGATAAGAATAATCCTTTTGGTTTGGAGTAAGAAGGAGGTAGAGCTCTGGCTATAGATGAAAGCTGACAAAAGCTCAGAGAGCCATAAAATGTAGATCCCCCGAAAGGATGAGAGGGTGCTTGTTTAATGAGCTCCCACAATGTGTCACACGGCACAGCATCCTCTGGACAGCTCCATGATAAGGTCACTGAGATCAGAGAAATGAAGTGCCTTGCCGAAGGCCATAGGAACCCATGAGGGTGTGACTCTGAGACGTGTCCTCTGAACCAGCCTCACTCATTCACGCCCTTCCCAAGCTTTAGGACTCCTCTTGGTGGCTGCCCTCCTGGCTTTCAGTGAAGACATATTAAAGTTCACTGGCTGCCCAACTGAGGTTTACTAGAAAGAATGCAAGCTTTGGGAAAGAAACTGGATTCACATTCTACCTTTGCTAAAGGAAATTCTAAACACCGAATCAATGGACATGAGTTTGAGCAAATTCCCAGAGACAGTGAAGGACAGGGAAGCACATGGGGTCACACAGAGTCGAACATGACTTCATGATTGAACAACGCCAACAATTCTTAGAACACCTTACATTCATTGAATAGGCACCTTGCACCTCCCTGGTAAAACACCACACTTCTAGTTATTATCAAATGCCATGAATGGTAAAGGAGTGTATCCTGAGTGTGGAGATGCGTGTCTTTTTGTTCAAAAAGATAGTTTTTAGAATGAAAACCCCCAGAAACAAGGGGCTATTTGCAGGGTAGGAGGGAATTGACCAAATGTGGGGTGGTTAGATGGAAATTGTTGCCATATTCCAAAAATCAGGAACTTCGTTAAACTTTAGATTTGGAAGTTGTCCTAGGAATCTCCTGACCTTTCATTTTATATTGGAGCAAACTGAGGTCAAAGGATTGACAGAGAATCAGAACTGAAGTCTCCCAGCTCTCATATGATTGCTCCTTGACCACAAATGATGAAAGAAATGGGCCAGATCCATGAGAGATCAAGGGATGAAGTGAAAGAGGGATGGCCGCATAGGACATATTATTTCTTACATATGAATGCATAAGAATGGCATACACAGGCTAGTGATAAGGGTGGGTCGTGAACCAAGGGTGACAGTTCATCTGGTTCTAATCGTTCAGTTAAAAACAAACACATATATATGCCTACGTAGCTGCATATATGCATAAAAGTAAGCGTGACTTCCAAGACAGGTAGGACAGAATAATAAATGATCATCCTATGAAAAGACCAATGAAAGACTCCCCCAGCTGCTCCCAATGCATTTGGGGGCTGTTACAAAAGCTCAAAAAGCTATGTGACTTGACTTTCTCTATCCCTTCCCCTCTTGCCTGCTACAGGACAGAAACAGTGTCTTGGTCCCCCAGATGTCTGTTTATCTTTGAGAACCTAAGGAGCACTTGCTCCTTGACCATAACATGCATTCATATAGCATGTGTATAGCTTACAAAATATTATTTACCCCAAAGTGTACTTTAACTTCAGCGCCCCTTTAATGAAACACACACCCCATGCCAAATGTTTGGAAGTGCAGGGCCAGGAACGCGAGGGGTTCAAGCCATGGCCCTGATATGTGTTGAGGTGAGCGGGACTGAGAATGGTTAGTCCTGTGTTTTGAGTCTTGATGGGAGAGTCCCCCCAAATCTAGGAATATTGAAAAGGAATACTGAAAACTATTATATATGATGGCTTAGAAGTCATTGGAAGGAACACAGTTTCCTAGTGTGTTCCTACTAGATAATGGCCTAGTAGCCATTATCGAAGTGAATTAGCACACAGGTTCTCCTGTCTATTGAGAAAAGAGGAGGGAGTCTGTAGGATGTAATACCTGGAGTTCAACATAGATCTTTTATTACCATTATCGAATGCCAGCCTCATGACTTTTATACTTGGAGCTGCAGAAAGTGCAAGATTTGTCTAGGCAAATTCCTTCTCCATGGCATGGCCTCTGGATGCGATTTATGGTTTTTTAACTGGAGAAGCTTGTTTCATCCATTCTTAACCTTTCATTTTATATTGGAGCAAACTGAGGTCAAAGGATTGACAGAGAATCAGAACTGAAGTCTCCCAGCTCTCATATGATTGCTCCTTGACCACAAATGATGAAAGAAATGGGCCAGATCCATGAGAGATCAAGGGATGAAGTGAAAGAGGGATGGCCATAGGACATATTATTTCTTACATATGAATGCATAAGAATGGCATACACAGGCTAGTGATAAGGGTGGGTCGTGAACCAAGGGTGACAGTTCATCTGGTTCTAATCGTTCAGTTAAAAACAAACACATATATATGCCTACGTAGCTGCATATATGCATAAAAGTAAGCGTGACTTCCAAGACAGGTAGGACAGAATAATAAATGATCATCCTATGAAAAGACCAATGAAAGACTCCCCCAGCTGCTCCCAATGCATTTGGGGGCTGTTACAAAAGCTCAAAAAGCTATGTGACTTGACTTTCTCTATCCCTTCCCCTCTTGCCTGCTACAGGACAGAAACAGTGTCTTGGTCCCCCAGATGTCTGTTTATCTTTGAGAACCTAAGGAGCACTTGCTCCTTGACCATAACATGCATTCATATAGCATGTGTATAGCTTACAAAATATTATTTACCCCAAAGTGTACTTTAACTTCAGCGCCCTTGAATGAAACACACACCCCATGCCAAATGTTTGGAAGTGCAGGGCCAGGAACGCGAGGGGTTCAAGCCATGGCCCTGATATGTGTTGAGGTGAGCGGGACTGAGAATGGTTAGTCCTGTGTTTTGAGTCTTGATGGGAGAGTCCCCCAAATCTAGGAATATTGAAAAGGAATACTGAAAACTATTATATATGATGGCTTAGAAGTCATTGGAAGGAACACAGTTTCCTAGTGTGTTCCTACTAGATAATGGCCTAGTAGCCATTATCGAAGTGAATTAGCACACAGGTTCTCCTGTCTATTGAGAAAAGAGGAGGGAGTCTGTAGGATGTAATACCTGGAGTTCAACATAGATCTTTTATTACCATTATCGAATGCCAGCCTCATGACTTTTATACTTGGAGCTGCAGAAAGTGCAAGATTTGTCTAGGCAAATTCCTTCTCCATGGCATGGCCTCTGGATGCGTATTTATGGTATAATGCCATTTCACCTTTATAACTGGAGAAGCTTGTTTCATCCATTCTTAACCTAAGAATATATGACAAGTTCTTCCCAAACCAAGACGGTTTGAATCTGGGCTCTCCCATTTTCAGAGCAGTGCCCTGCTCCCTGCACACCACATGCTGACTTTCATGGGGGATGCCTGAGTCATTTGCTCATCCTACACATCCGCATACTTGCTCTAACACATATTCTCCACTAGTGTTCAGCACCCCTGCACCCCCCCACCCCACGCACATGAGCAAGCAGGACTGACCCCAGCTCTTAGGCAGGATCCAGAGTAGCCCTGAGGACAGGAGACATGGGAGGAAAGTCGAGTTAATCCCACTGCAGACTGGCTATCCACATGCAAGTCTCATACAGCATATTTTTATCACTACACTATTTGATCAACCCGGTAACTAATAATTTGTAATCTACCACAGCTAACTCGTTCTAACTTACTAAATACTTGGAAAGGGAAAAAAAAAAAAAAAGAACTGTTTTGCCATAAGGGGGAGCTTTTGAGTTCTACAAAGAGGGGGGAAAGAAAAAAAATTACATATATGTCCCAGTTCAAAACAGATCAGCAAATGATCACATCCTTACCTGTGACTTGAACAGTGTAAGAGGGACCTGGGTTTCTTAGGTTGAAGAAAGAAGGCCAAAGGATAGGTTTTGATTTTTTCATTTTTTCATGTAAGGCTGAAATAATTTCTAACAACCAACAGACTATTTAAGGGTATTCAGGAGTATTCAGAGACCTAGTTGTGCTGAGTCTACAGCTTTGGGAAAGCTAATGCCTTTCCTAGTTGTTTCGGATGATTCCTTGAGGACTTTGGGACAACATTTGGACTAGCTGAAGCCAGCAGCAACCGGGCTCAGGAAAGAGGGAGAGAACTTCATCACTGTATAACTTTAAGGGAATTCCAGGAGAGGGAAAAGGAAGGCAAGAGAAAGGATAGACGAGGGAGAGAGAGGGACGGAATGGAAGAAGGAAGAGAGAGAAGAGAGTGAGGGTAAGAAAGGAGAGTGAAGGAAAGGGAGAAAGAGACAGCGTTACCGAAAGATCTGAGAATCAAGTTTCAAGACTCTTTATGTGCTCTAGAGAAGGATGAGGTTGACCAGCAAAGTGCAAAGGGGATCCTGAGAGAAGAGATTTTTCTCCCGCCAGGAAGAGAAAAAAAAAAAAAAAAAAGCTGGGTGGGGGGAGCGAAGGAGGGGGAAAAAGCCCAGCAAAACAAAACAAAAACAGGAATGTGTGTTTTGAGCAGGAATGAGGAGAGCTGGGAGGACCATAAGGGGGTGTGTACAGAATTTCATTAAATTGTTACTTTAAGATTGTCTTCTTAAAAAAAAAAAAAAAAGGAGGGGGTGGAGAAGAAGCCGAGGGAAGGAGGCAAACGGGAAAGTGGAGGCTGGGTAGCTCGGCCTCTCCAAAGTGATTGATTAGTCATGATCCCCGCAGTTTTAACTAGGACTCATTCAATTGGGAAGGTGGAGCGCTCGGGAGCAGATTAGCATACGCTTGTTTACTCATCTTCTGAGGGATTTTTCCCCCCTCTTTCCTTTCATTTTGTGAAGAAGGAGGGAGGGGAGGGGGACGGGGGAAGGGGGCTGTGGCTTGTGTTATAAAGGACGCAAAAAATAAATAAATTAGAGCATCTTTTGGGGGGAGGGAATTCAGCGGATCAGTGTCTTAGAGGAGCTTTTTTTTTTCAGAGCGAGAAATCATATAAAATAAAATGAAATAAACCAAGGAGGAAAGCAACCAGCTGTTAGAGGGGGAAATAAGGCAGATAAAGGAGCGGAGAGAGAAATTAATTGCCAGCCAGGAGGAGTTGGGCTGTATTTTTCAAAGGTGGGGGGAGTGGAGCACACACCTTGAGGAGGAAAGCGAGAAAGAAAAGAAAAAAGCAAGTGGAAGGGGGGGCTCGCCCAAGAAGGGTGAAGAAGCGAAGAAAGTCGAGGCGCCGAGGCTCCTAAAGCTGGCAGCTCCGGGCGGCGGTGCAGGGGCGAAGGGGGGGCGGGGGGGACCGTCGGACATGCGGCTCTGGAGTTGGGTGCTGCGCCTGGGGCTGTTGAGCGCCGCGCTGGGCTGCGGGCTGGCCGAGCGCCCCCGCCGGGCCCGGAGAGACCCGCGGGCCGGCCGCCCCCCGCGCCCCGCCGCCGGCCCGGCCACCTGCGCCACCCGGGCGGCCCGCGGCCGCCGCGCCTCTCCGCCGCCGCCGCCGCCGGGCGGTGCCTGGGAAGCCGTGCGCGTCCCCCGGCGGCGGCAGCAGCGGGAGGCAAGGGGCGCCGCGGAGGAGCCGAGCCCGCTGAGCCGGGCGCTCTATTTCAGCGGGCGAAGCGAGCAGCTGCGCCTGCGGGCCGACCTGGAGCTGCCCCGGGACGCGTTCACGCTGCAAGTGTGGCTGCGAGCGGAGGGGGGCCAGAGCTCTCCGGCGGTGATCACAGGTAGGCGAGGGCGCCTGGGCGGGCGCAGCACCGGCCCCGGGCTCCAGGAGCGCGCGGGTGCCCGGGCGCGGGTGGCGGGATGGTCGGGGGCGGGCGGGTGTGCCTGTGCGAGAGCCGCTCAGCTCCGCTGGCAGCTCGGAGGCTCCGGGGAGAGCTGTGAGCCTCACTTTGCCGCATCTGTGGAATGGGCGCGATCAGAAGGTGTCTCCACCTAGCCCATCAGGAAGAAAGCTAGGAGCGCTCCTGGCCGCCCCAGACTGCCCTTGGTGAGGGATGGCCTCGGGGGAGCCTTGTGCACATGAATGGTGTTTTAGATAGTCAGATGTACTGTCTCCGTTTGGGATGGAGGGGAGGATGACCCAGTTGGGATGCATGGGAACAGAAGCTAGGGAAGCATTGATTTCGTTGGCTTTTTAGTGGAGCTGTCCCCTCCACCTCACCTCCGCTTCACTTGGCCCAGTTACCCTGAAAGCCTACAAGGACAAGGTGGTTGTGATCGTCAGGGCTTAGAAGTATTTGAAGTGCCCCAAAGTTGCTTTCTGCTTGTTGCCTGCCTCTGGGATTCACCCCCTACCCCCAGCCACCCGTAGAGACGCGCACACTACAGACACCCAGCTGTTCCGTGCCCTTGCTTTCTGAGCCTATTGCCTGTCACTGCGGGCTAGGGTGAGACTTTCCCCACACACCCGCCAGTCTTGCCCCGACTAGGCTACGACACGGGGCACTTTTCTCATTTGGGACTTTTACAAGCCTGTAATGAATTTGAGTTCTCCCTCCTCACCACCCCCTTCCACCTTCCATAGCAAAACCCGTAGTGAAACCGGACACTTTGCGAGGGTTGCAAACCTTAGAAATCTGCCAGCATCCATTTTCCCCCCTCTTAATGAATCTGTGGCAATGCCTTTAACAAACCTGGGGAGCAGAGTCGGGGGGCGCTGGAGGAGAGGAGGAAAGTTTTGCCTCTTTGGGCTGGGAGATTCCCTTCCTGCCCAAGCAGTCTTGCCCTGTGCTCGGACGTCTCCAAGTGCGAGTAGGGGTTCCCCCTTCACTGCAGCCAGGAAACATGTGGAGGCGGCGTGCGATCCCACCCCCTTACACACACTTTCTTAGAAGGGAGAGCTCCGAGGTCTCCTGGCAGCCCGCATTTTCTATCGTGTCATGGACCTTCCCGAAGGTTGCTGACTCTGTCCTGTTTACACCGAGCCCATTCCGGGGACCCAAACTCTGCTGCCTTCTTAAGAATACAACCCCCCAAAGCTCTGCTCTGCCGCTACCAAACCGAGAGAGCTACAAAGTGACTTTCCCCCATACCTGACGTCATCACATGCTATTTTTTTCTTTTTCTTTTTTTGTGCGTCTCAGGAAGGAGGGAAACTGAGCTCATTCATTTTCAGCCCCCCAGCCAGCCCTAGTTAGTCCGAGGGGGTTATAATGTAGTGGACAGAAGAGATGTTATTCATAATAGCGATGCTGCTGCTTGTAATTCAGGGCTGTGGTATGTTTACTTCTCTTTTGGAACATAGGAAAAACACAGAGCCTGCTACTTGGAGATTTTTTTTTTTTTTTAATGAGTAGATCTGATTTTTCCTAGTATATGCCTGTCATAAAGGGGTTTGGAATCCCTATCCTCCAGAGCCGAGAGCCCAGAGTTATATAGGTATTATCAATGAAAAGGTAGTACATTCATTTTACCTGGCATTCCGCAGGAGCCTGCTTTATAAATGCCTGTAATTCAGCCAAGGATCCCCTCTTCACGCACACGCTCTTGAGCACTCATTCACTCTCTCACACAAAGATTGTGCAGTAAAATACTTTAATTGGATGGGGGACGTTAGGTTATTATTGCCTGTATAAAATGCCTGGTCCATTTTATGTGTGGAAATAACAGTCCTCTCCAAACGAGGGGAAAAAAAAAGTCGCGGCTGCCGTGTAGCCCCAGAAAGCTCGGAGTTTTCTCCCGAGGATTCTGGTGAATTTTTTTTCCCCTCGCCTCGTTGAGTCTGAGCCAGATTTGGCGGTGTGTAAACACCTGGCCTTGAGCCAGAAAAGACTCATTTTGCGTATCCTCCACATGGTACAGGCTGTTGGACTGAAAAGAACCTGCTTCTCCTTGAATTAAAAAGCAAACAAACAGAGGTTCTTTGCAGAAGCACTTTTGTAGCTCCTTCCTCCGTGGAAGTTCAGGCTAGGGGAGGCAGCGCCGAGGCGAGCCGCTTGGACGAGGGTGCCCAGCCGCGTCCTCCTGCGGCGACCTCGGGTGCCCAGCTTGCCGCCTGACCTCCGCTGGCACGCTCTGGCGGGGCGTCGCCTGTTGCCGAGGAATCCCTGGTCACCTATCTTGAGAGAAAAGGCATCTCTCAGCAGGGACCTCACTGCTATTTCAGGCAGAGGGCTGCTGCCTCGCCGTCAGGCCAGACTGCCTCCTTACATCACTCTTTGCTGCAGGATTCAATTGGGTTTCGTAAAGGTCTAATTTTATGGTGCTGTTAACCGGGTCTGTCATCTGGCAGAGGCAGGCCTTGCCGCGGCTGGGAGGCGGGCCGTGCTCCCAGGTCCACCTGGGACACTGCTTCTGCCCCAGTTCAAACTTCACCGACACCAGTTAAGACGGGCGCTTGGAGAGGCCCCGGGAAGGAGGGAAGGAGCAGTTTGCTTCTGAAGCTCAGTAAACAGGCCTTTTATTTTTTCCAAAAGAGGAGAGGGAGAAAGAGACACACACATGTATATGCATGTGCGTGTATATGTCAGTCACTCAGTTGTGTCCGACTCGTTGCGACCCCATGGACGGTAGCCCGCCACAGTCCTCTGTCCATGGAATTCTGCAGGCAAAAATACTGAAAGGGGTAGCCCTTCCTTTCTCGAGGGACTCTTCTCTACCCAGGGACCGAACCTGGGCCTCCCACATTGCAGGCAGATTCTTTATTGTCTGAGCCACCAGAGAGGCCCATCTCTCTCTCTCTCTGTGTCTCTGTCTGTCTCTCTCCGTCTGTCTCTCTGTCTCTGTCTGTCTGTCTGTCTCTCTGTCTTCTCTCTCTATATATGTATATACACAGATGGAAAGGCTTATGTAGGCAAAAACAAGGATAAAGTTAGAAAGTGTTTGTGTGCCAGAGTCTCTGAAAGGCCCACCAATCGTGGATGGTCTGAGGGCTGAAGAGTCCTTTAAAGCTATTGTGAAAAGGGTCCTCAAAGGTCCCCTCAGCCAGATCTTCTCTCCTAGGCAGAATGGGGAGACAGAGACGCGGTGAGGGGAGGGGTGTGTGCTGGATGACACAGCTCCCCAAGGGCAACAACTGGGACTTGAGCCTAAGCATCTCCCCTCCCAGGCCTTACTGCGGGGCTTGCAGAGAGACTGTGTCTGAACGCACCCTCACCTCCCACCCCTCGCAAGCCCACGGCCCAGGCCCTCGGGGCATGGCAGTTTGGGCTCCCTTTCCAGTCTGGGCGGGGAGAGGGGCTTCCCAACACATCCCTTTGCCTCTGGGCCGTACCAGGCAGGATCCAGACCCCCGCCCCTCATCCCCACCTGCCCTCCCCCACAGTACCTCTCCAGTTTGACCAAAAGAGAAAGAAGGGGAAGAAAAAGAAAACAATAGACTCAATTTGCTCCCTGGAGCAGAGGCCCTGAGCAGCAGTTAATCTTGTTAAAGTTTCTCCTGACCTGTTAGAGAAGTGAAATGTGGTCCACGGGCAGTTGTTTGTAAGACGGGCGCTTGAGAGGCCCGGAAGGAGGGAAGGAGCAGTTTGCTTCTGAAGCTCAGTAAACAGGCCTTTTATTTTTTCCAAAAGAGGAGAGGGAGAAAGAGACACACACATGTATATGCATGTGCGTGTATATGTCAGTCACTCAGTTGTGTCCGACTCGTTGCGACCCCATGGACGGTAGCCCGCCACAGTCCTCTGTCCATGGAATTCTGCAGGCAAAAATACTGAAAGGGGTAGCCCTTCCTTTCTCGAGGGACTCTTCTCTACCCAGGGACCGAACCTGGGCCTCCCACATTGCAGGCAGATTCTTTATTGTCTGAGCCACCAGAGAGGCCCATCTCTCTCTCTCTCTGTGTCTCTGTCTGTCTCTCTCCGTCTGTCTCTCTGTCTCTGTCTGTCTGTCTGTCTCTCTCTGTCTCTCTCTCTCTCTATATATGTATATACACAGATGGAAAGGCTTATGTAGGCAAAAACAAGGATAAAGTTAGAAAGTGTTTGTGTGCCAGAGTCTCTGAAAGGCCCACCAATCGTGGATGGTCTGAGGGCTGAAGAGTCCTTTAAAGCTATTGTGAAAAGGGTCCTCAAAGGTCCCCTCAGCCAGATCTTCTCTCCTAGGCAGAATGGGGAGACAGAGACGCGGTGAGGGGAGGGGTGTGTGCTGGATGACACAGCTCCCCAAGGGCAACAACTGGGACTTGAGCCTAAGCATCTCCACTCCCAGGCCTTACCGCGGGTCTTGCAGAGAGACTGTGTCTGAACGCACCCTCACCTCCCACCCCTCGCAAGCCCACGGCCCAGGCCCTCGGGGCATGGCAGTTTGGGCTCCCTTTCCAGTCTGGGCGGGGAGAGGGGCTTCCCAACACATCCCTTTGCCTCTGGGCCGTACCAGGCAGGATCCAGACCCCCGCCCCTCATCCCCACCTGCCCTCCCCCACAGTACCTCTCCAGTTTGACCAAAAGAGAAAGAAGGGGAAGAAAAAGAAAACAATAGACTCAATTTGCTCCCTGGAGCAGAGGCCCTGAGCAGCAGTTAATCTTGTTAAAGTTTCTCCTGACCTGTTAGAGAAGTGAAATGTGGACCCCACAAGTATGGAGCTCCTCCCACCCCATCCCTTAGTGACCTGGAATCCCTGCTCACGAGGGGGAAGGGGCTTTACCTAAATGCCCTCCAGCACCTTGTCCTGCTCTGCTGCTTTCCTTTGTTCTGAATGTTGGACTCCTGAGTGGACAGACTACTGAGAAGAGACTTTTATTTCCTCCCTTCTGCAGCCCCCACTTCCCACAATCCCCTTAACCCCC
Organism: Tragulus kanchil; assembly: GCA_022376925.1. Lineage (NCBI taxonomy): Eukaryota > Metazoa > Chordata > Mammalia > Artiodactyla > Tragulidae > Tragulus > Tragulus kanchil. The sequence goes on along the minus strand of JAIOJX010000023.1, from coordinate 23,289,713 downwards.
CAGAAGAGCTCCAGCATGTTCCCCAACTTCAGAATTGTCTTAACAGGAAGGGCTAGATGTTAAGAAATTCATCTGTGAACCCGGTTCTCCCCACAATGTTCTTAGTCACGCCTGGGGTCTAGGATGCTGCTTTGGTTAGAAACCAGTTTTAGCAGCTGAGTTACCTACCTGCGAACCCACCTAAGTGGCTCTAAGTGGCTATGTGACCTTGAGAAAGTTAACTGATTCCTCTGGGCTTTTGTCATGTGCACAGTGAGCATAGTAGGATGCATTATGTGAGCGCCTACTTGGAAAGTCCGATCTTATTATAGGATGTGATTTTCTGAAGACCCCAATCTTGGCTTTATGGACTGAGGACGCTTGGCAGCAGGAAGGAAAGTGATGCTTCCTGGGTGCCTCCGAAGTGCAGGGCCCTGAGCGAGGTGCCTCCTGGTGTCTATGAGACTGCCTCACAACCATTCTGCAAGGTGGATGTGGCCACGTCTGTTTTGCAGATGAGGAAACCGAGTGTCAGAGAGTAGAAGCCACTTAGTCCAGAGTCCCACAGGACTTCTTCTGGTAGACAGAGCCCAGGTGTGACCTCAAGCCGTTAAGCATCTGTTTCTTCCTTGGCAGTCCTTTTGGAGAGAGAAGGACTGACCCCCATTCCCTTCTTTCAACCTGCTGCAGAACGTCTCCACTCCTCTCCGCCTCTCTGTGTGCTGACCACATGCATGCAGGTGAAATGGGGTAAAACGTGCATCTACATCTCACTGGAACTCTGGGTGTGCCCCTCGCACATCTGGGTATTTTTCTTTTCACATCAAACTATCAGACAGACCGGGAGTGGAATTTCGGTTACCAGTGCCTCGCCGTGTGAGTTGAGTTAAGTCGCTTTATCTTTCTGTCCCTTGGTTTCCTGCTCTGTAAAATGGGCTTGATGACATCAGGCTAATGCAGGGGAAAGCACAGGCAGAAAGCACCTGGCACGGAGCCAGTGTGATGCAGGGCCTCTGTCAGTGGCAGCGAGGGATAGCTGGATCCCGTGAGGAACCCCTTCCCTTTCCCAGTTGAGTTGCTGGGAGTCTGTCCATAGTCGACAGTGTATCTTGAGGAACAGTTGGACCTTAACCCGAAGAGCTCCAGCATGTTCCCCAACTTCAGAATTGTCTTAACAGGAAGGACTAGATGTTAAGAAATTCATCTGTGAACCCGGTTCTCCCACAATGTTCTTAGTCACGCCTGGGGTCTAGGATGCTGCTTTGGTTAGAAACCAGTTTTAGCAGCTGAGTTACCTACCTGCGAACCCACCTAAGTGGCTCTAAGTGGCTATGTGACCTTGAGAAAGTTAACTGATTCCTCTGGGCTTTTGTCATGTGCACAGTGAGCATAGTAGGATGCATTATGTGAGCGCCTACTTGGAAAGTCCGATCTTATTATAGGATGTGATTTTCTGAAGACCCCAATCTTGGCTTTATGGACTGAGGACGCTTGGCAGCAGGAAGGAAAGTGATGCTTCCTGGGTGCCTCCGAAGTGCAGGGCCCTGAGCGAGGTGCCTCCTGGTGTCTATGAGACTGCCTCACAACCATTCTGCAAGGTGGATGTGGCCACGTCTGTTTTGCAGATGAGGAAACCGAGTGTCAGAGAGTAGAAGCCACTTAGTCCAGAGTCCCACAGGACTTCTTCTGGTAGACAGAGCCCAGGTGTGACCTCAAGCCGTTAAGCATCTGTTTCTTCCTTGGCAGTCCTTTTGGAGAGAGAAGGACTGACCCCCATTCCCTTCTTTCAACCTGCTGCAGAACGTCTCCACTCCTCTCCGCCTCTCTGTGTGCTGACCACATGCATGCAGGTGAAATGGGGTAAAACGTGCATCTACATCTCACTGGAACTCTGGGTGTGCCCCTCGCACATCTGGGTATTTTTCTTTTCACATCAAACTATCAGACAGACCGGGAGTGGAATTTCGGTTACCAGTGCCTCGCCGTGTGAGTTGAGTTAAGTCGCTTTATCTTTCTGTCCCTTGGTTTCCTGCTCTGTAAAATGGGCTTGATGACATCAGGCTAATGCAGGGGAAAGCACAGGCAGAAAGCACCTGGCACGGAGCCAGTGTGATGCAGGGCCTCTGTCAGTGGCAGCGAGGGATAGCTGGATCCCGTGAGGAACCCCCTTCCCTTTCCCAGTTGAGTTGCTGGGAGTCTGTCCATAGTCGACAGTGTATCTTGAGGAACAGTTGGACGTCTTCAGATCTCTTCCTGGCACTTTGATTTCCTCTTCTTTGACCTACTTGGATGACCCCTGGGTGATAAGAGCCAGAGGAGGTCCAGCACCACTGGATATGCCCACTGGGACAATTCACCCTCAGGAACAGCAGCCAGACAGCGGCCACAGTGTGTCCAGGTCACAGCTCTCTGGTCACATGCCTCTTGCTCCTTCCCCAGACACCCCCGGACTTTCCTGTTTGTCCCCGTCAGCGCTTCATGTGGACAGATCAGGTGCTGAAGGCTGTGTCAGCCCCGCCTCTCAAAGCAAACTGGAAGCTCAGCAGTGAGGGCCTCAGGAAAGGCGGGGTTTGCGTGGTCAGCCAGGCCTGGTATGCAGATCATGGAACAACAGGGAAACTGAGGACCAGCATCACACAGAGGCGGAGAACTAAACTGTGTCCATGAACTGCCCCTCTCAAGGTAGCCTGGATGATGGTTTGGTTGAGTTGCTCGCATCTCATAGCACTGAAAATCACCAGCTTTTAAAACTTCCTGATGTCCAGCTGCATCTCAAGGATGCTGGGATCGTGGGTCTGACACTGGCCAGGGCGCCTGTGCTTTTCAAAGCCTTCTCCAGTGATGAGGAACAACCACCAGCAGGGATAACCACAGATCTCATCTGTTGTCCCCCAGCTCTGCAGGTGGAGAAACTGAGGCCTGGGGGATGGGGAGCTGGGGTAAGAAGTACCATTTCCTGCTTATCTAGCTGGTTGGTGGCAGAGCTTTTAGAGACGTTCAGCTGTTCCAGTTCTGAGGTGCTGAACACCAGAAGGTGTTCCTTTTCCTTCCCTTTCCCAGTTCCCCCGCTGGGTCCAGACACCTGGGTGCAGGCTAGGGGTGGAGGTGGAGTAGGATGCTGACTTTCCATTTTTCCAAAGCGTGTCCTATATGTGAAACCACACTCTTTCCTCCTGGTAACTCCTTTAAAGTGCAAGCTCTCCTAAAAGGAATTCCATGCATCTGATTTTGAATGGATCTCTCATTGATCTTGAGAGGGGAGGTGTATTTTTTTTCTAAGCAGGAATAAGGGGTGCAAAGATGGGAGGAAACACTGGGGAGGCATGCCGCACCTTGCCCAGAGATAGTCCTTCCTGAAGGAAGGCAAGTGTTCCTGTCATTTCAAACCCCCTCACCTTGCCAGGCTTCAGAGTGACTTAAATGAGGAAGAGAGAAGATCCCAAGGACCCCAGGTAGGGGGCCCCCTCTACAAGCAGCCCCTGCCTCATCTGCCCATAGCCCAGGGCTTAGGCATTCAGCAGGTGCCTGCTTCTCCCCTCACCTGACACCGCTTCCCTTAAATTTAATTTCCTTTCCCTCGGTGTCTTTTCTCTTGCCCCACTGAGGACTCCGCTTCATGCCTTGATGCTCTTACTGGAACTCTCAACTCAGAACTGACTTGTGGGTCTTGGCCCTTTGGCTCCTTTGAAAACCTGGAACTGAGATGCAGGAACGCTGGTCTCCAGTCCTGGCTCAGCCTCCTCTGAGCTGTGTGACCTGCAGCCTCTGGGGAGAGAGTTTAGGTGTAGTTACAGTCAACACCCCATCTCATGGGTTGTCACAGGAACCAGGTCAGGCAGTGGCAAGAGAAGCTCTCAGCTGAGATCAGAACCCGGTCTATAGGTTCCTGGTGGTTAGAGGATCCAGAAAGGGAGAGATGTGAAAGATTTGTACAGTCAAGGTCATTCCTGGAAAGGCACCTTTATTATCTTTATTCACACTGCACATGATAAACCACGATAGAGTTTCCCTACGTGCGACCTCACTGGAGTCCTTTGATGTTGGAATTTCTACCTCTCTTGCTGTGTGTCCTTGAGTGCTTAACTGTTTGTCTCTGTGCCTCAGTGTTCTCGAGGTGCGCAATAGCGGATGGGGGGGAGGGTAGCAATGAAATAGGGGCTTTCAAACTCAGCCCCACAATCTTGGGAGTGCCCTGGGGAGAGGTGAAAGGGAGTCCTCTGCCTCCCACACCTTCCTTGCACCTATACTGCCTACATCATGTGATTCCACAGGATTTCTTTTGAAGGACTATGCAAGTTTCTCATGACAGAATTTGAGTGGACATGGACTGACATTAGTCATGAGGCCCGTATTGTGATAATATATTTTTGAAGATCCTATTCTGTTAGAAATGCGTACTGAAGTATTTATGGGTAAAATGACGTTATGTCTATTTTGTTTGTTTAAAGTATTCTGAGAGAAAAAAAAAATTAGGATGTTGAGTGGGGTTGGTGGGGAGAGTGTTAGATGAAAGAAGATTGACAGACTGGTGACCGTTGGAACCAGGTGACAGAAATCAATGGGCTTCAATACATTTGTGCCTGCCCTCCTGTGTCTGATTGAAGAATTCCATCATAAAAAGTTGAAAAGAGTTGGAGAGCCACAGGAGGAGCTGAAGTCTTAGATCCCTGTGTGATCTGTGAGCTGACAGGTTTCCAGCTGCATTTCAGCAACTTGGAGCGGGGTAGGGGCTCTCCCAAGGTCACACAGAGAGAACCCGAAAGTCAGTGTGCAGTCCAGGCTGCAGACCGTAGGAGCTCCTTCTGGCAGTCTCCCTGCACCCCTCCAGGTGACTAACCTTCCTGGCGAGCTTGAAGGAATGGACAGGAGACTTAGAAAGGGCAGGTGGAGCCTTGCAGGGCAATTAGGAGCTTCACAAACACTTCACTTCATTGTGAAGTGTTTCACCGCCTTGGTTCTGTGCACAGGAACTCCCTAGGCTCTCCTCATCCTTGTGACAGTCCAAAACACACTGTGACCATTCAGACACACAGGCACACACACACACTCATTCACATTTCCACAGACCCCTGTTTCTCATTTTTTTCTGGCTCCTCCTTTCTCTGCATCTCCCATTGCCCTGTGAGCCTCCTAGAACCTTCTAGAGCCCAGTGGGGAATGAGGGAGGAGGTTAAACTACAGTTGACTAATCTCAGAAAGAGTTGACACCCTCAGAAAGCTGGGGAAAGGAGCATATGCTTACGGAGGATGTAGTTTGTAATGATTGATGGTAGAACTCAAGAGTCAGGTGGCCTGAGTTCGATCTGCTGATTCTCCTACCTGCCAGTTATATGACCTAGGGCAAGTTACTTAGTATTACCAAGCGTCACTTTTCCCCTCTGTAAAATGCGGATAATACTAGTCCTACTTCATAGGGTTGTTTTGAAGATTAACTGGGCTTCCATGTGGAAAATGCTTAGTAATGGAATCTTGACCATGGGTGAGCACCCAGTAAATGTTAACTCATATGGGTTTTTATGTGCATCCAGCCCTCGCTACAGCTTATTTCTAATTCTCTCTATAACTCTATAAATTAGGCATGTTTATCTCCTTTGGAATTGCTTTTGAAATTTCCACTCACGAAAGGCTCGTTCCTATAGTCTTAACATAAAACAAAAACTAAAATGAAAGAGCAAACACTTGATTATTTCCTATCACCAAAGTAGTGTGGGCTCATTGTAGAAAATCTAAGAAAAACAGATTAAAAAGGAGGAACAAAGTGTAACTGTCAGTACAAAGCAAGAAAGAGAAGGAAATATCTCTGACCTCAGGGGGTTTATATTCTGGAGCAGAGACGGGGGTGAAAAGGAGGAGTAGACAGAAGATGAATGAGTAAGGAAATTTAGCTCATAATGCCAGGTGAATATTTATGAGCATGGGTAAAGTATCAAAAGGGAGGTCTGTGGAGCTGGGGTTGGAGGAGGAGACCTCGGAGCAGAGCAGGGTTGGCTGGAGGAGGCTGTGGAGTACAGAGAAGGAGGAACAGGAGATGAGGCCAGAGGGTGGGCTTGGGGTGCGGGGTTAGTCCTCAGCTTGCTGTGAGAGCTCCGGCGACTCACTTTCCTTCTTGGGGCCAGTTTTCCTCATCTGAACCGTGGGGTGTGGGGGAGCTCCTCTTTGTCTGTCTTTGCTCTAGCGGCCTGTCCAATAGAGGTCCCCTGGGATCCCCCAGTTCTCATCAGAGCTGTCCTAAGACAGAACTACGGTGCTGGTAGGCATTTCTTTGCTCTCCCTTTCAGAGTTCGACTTCCTCCACTAGGTGGTGCCTGTGCCCCTTGGGGACTCAGAGCCCACAGGCACCGTCTGCTGCTTCTCCCCCAGTTACACTCATCCTTAAGGAAGGACATGGCATCCTTTCTTGCTAAGGGTCATCGACCAATCCCAACTTAGAATGTCAATCTTCCATGGGCATATATGCTTTTGTGTGTTCAAAGAGCCTCCCTATCCACAAGCAGAGTACCAGTGGGTAGAATGCGGATAATACTAGTCCTACTTCATAGGGTTGTTTTGAAGATTAACTGGGCTTCCATGTGGAAAATGCTTAGTAATGGAATCTTGACCATGGGTGAGCACCCAGTAAATGTTAACTCATATGGGTTTTTATGTGCATCCAGCCCTCGCTACAGCTTATTTCTAATTCTCTCTATAACTCTATAAATTAGGCATGTTTATCTCCTTTGGAATTGCTTTTGAAATTTCCACTCACGAAAGGCTCGTTCCTATAGTCTTAACATAAAACAAAAACTAAAATGAAAGAGCAAACACTTGATTATTTCCTATCACCAAAGTAGTGTGGGCTCATTGTAGAAAATCTAAGAAAAACAGATTAAAAAGGAGGAACAAAGTGTAACTGTCAGTACAAAGCAAGAAAGAGAAGGAAATATCTCTGACCTCAGGGGGTTTATATTCTGGAGCAGAGACGGGGGTGAAAAGGAGGAGTAGACAGAAGATGAATGAGTAAGGAAATTTAGCTCATAATGCCAGGTGAATATTTATGAGCATGGGTAAAGTATCAAAAGGGAGGTCTGTGGAGCTGGGGTTGGAGGAGGAGACCTCGGAGCAGAGCAGGGTTGGCTGGAGGAGGCTGTGGAGTACAGAGAAGGAGGAACAGGAGATGAGGCCAGAGGGTGGGCTTGGGGTGCGGGGTTAGTCCTCAGCTTGCTGTGAGAGCTCCGGCGACTCACTTTCCTTCTTGGGGCCAGTTTTCCTCATCTGAACCGTGGGGTGTGGGGGAGCTCCTCTTTGTCTGTCTTTGCTCTAGCGGCCTGTCCAATAGAGGTCCCCTGGGATCCCCCAGTTCTCATCAGAGCTGTCCTAAGACAGAACTACGGTGCTGGTAGGCATTTCTTTGCTCTCCCTTTCAGAGTTCGACTTCCTCCACTAGGTGGTGCCTGTGCCCCTTGGGGACTCAGAGCCCACAGGCACCGTCTGCTGCTTCTCCCCCAGTTACACTCATCCTTAAGGAAGGACATGGCATCCTTTCTTGCTAAGGGTCATCGACCAATCCCAACTTAGAATGTCAATCTTCCATGGGCATATATGCTTTTGTGTGTTCAAAGAGCCTCCCTATCCACAAGCAGAGTACCAGTGGGTAGAATTTCCATCAAAAGACTGACTGAAGACATTGTGTAGGGAATATTGGTACTTCCCAAAAGCTGGAAGTGATTGCATTCATGCTAACAATAGCTACCATAAATATTTTTTAAAACTCACTACATGACCTTCCCAGTGATCACATCTTGGCTTGTGGTTTGAATATTCAGGCTTCATTTATTTCTTATTGTATTAAAGCCATTCCAGGCAAGTTCCTGGACACTGGTATAGGCCATTGGCCTTTCAGTCATGCTTATTTTAATCACATCACGTCATGGTTAAAATACTAAAACTGTGGAGTCAGTAGCCATCTGTTAATCTATTTTCCTTCTGGGAACCCCCAGCACTGTCACCCCCAGATTTTTCTTCCAACAAGAGAAGGAAAATGTTTTCCAGAATTACTTGTCACAAACCCAGGGACCATGGAAGAGTGGGTGATGTGACCCTGTTTCAGTTTTGGAAAACCTGAGAAGGTCCCAGGTTCCAGTCCATACAGAGGAAACAGAGACAGACATTCTAGGAGATTGGGGGAGGTCACAGCTTGGGATCTCTAAGCGTGTGGACTGTTGTTTAGTCACTAAGTCGTGCCCAACTCTTTTTGTGACGCCATGGACTGTAGCCCGCCAGGCTCCTCTGTCATGGATTCTCCAGGGAAGAATACTGGAGTGGGTTGCCATTTCCTTCCCCAGGGGATCTTCCTGACCCAGGATTAAACCTGCATCTCCTGCATTGGAGATAGATTCTTTACCAGTGAGCCACCTGGGAAGCCCAGGTTTGTGGGTCAGGGGAACATCTGACTTGTTACAGACCCCTGATCGTGTCTTCTGTCTTCAAGGGACCAGTGGTCCCACCTGTACCTATCACTTTTGTAGTCAGAAACTATGCCTGCATCTGTCCCACATTTCTTAATTCTTTTTACTCTATAAACAAGGAATGTGACTGAGTGGACTTTGACCAAATGTGTTTGTAAAGAAGGGGTTCCAGATGAGAGATCGTGTGGCTACAAAGGCCGATAAGAGTACATGGAAAGAGCTGATAAAAAGCCAATCAGGAACAAGGTGGCCTTCCTCTTGGAGATACACAGTCCACAGAAAACGTAAGAAAGGAATATATCCTGAACTCTGGGGAAGAAACATTCATGTATGCACAAAGAACCAAAGCTTATGAGTATCAAAATCAAATTGATTCATTTCCAGGATGAGAAACCAAGGGGGAAAGTGACTTGTCCAAACCAGTGACCACTCAGAATAAGATCCTCCGTGTTCTGAGTCTTAGGCCAGGGCTAGGTCTGCTTCTCTCCTGGCTTTGTATCCTTCCCCATGAAAGTACTGTCTTTCTGCAGATGAGCATCACTTATCTCCAGACTGTGCTGGACTCTGGATTCACAAATCCAGCTGTCTATTGGAAATGTCACCGTGCATTTCAGACTAACATTTTCAAAGCTGACTTCCAACAAGAGAAGGAAAATGTTTTCCAGAATTACTTGTCACAAACCCAGGGACCATGGAAGAGTGGGTGATGTGACCCTGTTTCAGTTTTGGAAAACCTGAGAAGGTCCCAGGTTCCAGTCCATACAGAGGAAACAGAGACAGACATTCTAGGAGATTGGGGGAGGTCACAGCTTGGGATCTCTAAGCGTGTGGACTGTTGTTTAGTCACTAAGTCGTGCCCAACTCTTTTGTGACGCCATGGACTGTAGCCCACCAGGCTCCTCTGTCATGGATTCTCCAGGGAAGAATACTGGAGTGGGTTGCCATTTCCTTCCCAGGGATCTTCCTGACGCAGGATTAAACCTGCATCTCCTGGATTGGAGATAGATTCTTTACCAGTGAGCCACCTGGGAAGCCCAGGTTTGTGGGTCAGGGGAACATCTGACTTGTTACAGACCCCTGATCGTGTCTTCTGTCTTCAAGGGACCAGTGGTCCCACCTGTACCTATCACTTTTGTAGTCAGAAACTATGCCTGCATCTGTCCCACATTTCTTAATTCTTTTTACTCTATAAACAAGGAATGTGACTGAGTGGACTTTGACCAAATGTGTTTGTAAAGAAGGGGTTCCAGATGAGAGATCGTGTGGCTACAAAGGCCGATAAGAGTACATGGAAAGAGCTGATAAAAGCCAATCAGGAACAAGGTGGCCTTCCTCTTGGAGATACACAGTCCACAGAAAACGTAAGAAAGGAATATATCCTGAACTCTGGGGAAGAAACATTCATGTATGCACAAAGAACCAAAGCTTATGAGTATCAAAATCAAATTGATTCATTTCCAGGATGAGAAACCAAGGGGGAAAGTGACTTGTCCAAACCAGTGACCACTCAGAATAAGATCCTCCGTGTTCTGAGTCTTAGGCCAGGGCTAGGTCTGCTTCTCTCCTGGCTTTGTATCCTTCCCCATGAAAGTACTGTCTTTCTGCAGATGAGCATCACTTATCTCCAGACTGTGCTGGACTCTGGATTCACAAATCCAGCTGTCTATTGGAAATGTCACCGTGCATTTCAGACTAACATTTTCAAAGCTGAGTCCTCTTTCCTCCAGAATTCCTTCTGTCTTCATTGAGCGTCACCCACTCTAGACATGTCACCCACACTACTTATCTTCATTTCCTGTCTGTCCTGTCTTCTTAATGTTTTTATAGCCAACCTTTCCCTTTCTTAGCTTAGGCTTTCTTCATCTCTTGCTTTGACTCTTTCCTCAGTATTGTAATTGCCCACTTCTCTGAGCCTCCACTCCAACATCTCCTTCAACCTATCCTTCAGCTTCCCACAGTCACATCTTTCTGCAATGCGAATCTGACTCTCCTGCCTTGAGTTAGAGGCCACCCTTCAATAGCACTGGAGTTATCTCCAGTCCCCTCTGATAAATGCTATAGGCTTTCCCCCCTCATTTTCTTTACTTGACATACCTCCTAGATCCCCAGGCAACATTTTGCAGAGCAGTTAAGCCTCTATAGGATTCTACTCAATGTACCTCTCTTCCGAAAAACCCTTTCTGACTCTTCCCCCAAAATAACAGGGTCCCCACCTCCCTTATCCATCTGTCTCTATACCTCTGCACACGTTTATCAAAACACCTGGAATTCTTTATCACGTTTTATCCCGTGCCTATTGGGGGTCCTCTCAATTCCTCCACTGCCTGGCCCAGTGCCTGGCTTCTAAAGGAAGTACATGGATTTGTGTTTAATGGATGCATGACTGGATAAGGGAACTGGCCACATGTCTAATGATTCTGGGAGAGAGAGCTCGGGAACCTCAGGCATGCTGCATTACGTAACCAAAGCACATGACCTGGCGTCACACTCAGAAACATTACACAGTGGTTAATTCCATTTCCCCCTGAGCGAAGAAGTCAGAAGGGAAAAGATATCTGGCCTTCCAAAACACAGGGTTGTGGAGGAGCAGCATAGTCAATGCCTCCTCAGCTGGCATCTCTGCCTTTCTAATCAAAGCCACAATTTAACCTTGGCCTTTCCCTCTCCATCCTTGCCCATTTGCAAAGCATTTGTTTGTGTGTGTGCACCACACTACGTAATCCCAAGCTTTACTGTCTTCTCAGATTTCCACTTTCCTCCCCCTTATTAGGTTCTTCTCTGGCCTCGAGTGTCCTCACAGTCATATCTGGTGCCTGGGTTTTTATCCATTTCCCTCTTTTGTGATAGGCAGGCCTCCCGTCTGCTTGCCTTGATCTTGCGAGACCTTGGGGTGGCCTCAGGGTCTGGAATCTTCTCTCCGCTGTTTATATACCCTTGAGGGAGAACACGCATTCTCAGCAGTAATAACAGTAATAAAAGAAGCCAGCTTATAATGAGCACTTACTATGTGCTGGCCCAGTGCCGAGGGCTACATATTGGCTCTGCTGAGTAGTTAGGTTTAGAAAGTGACATGGCTTGCTGAAGACCTCACAGCTTCAGGGTCATAGAAATGAAGTTGAGGCCAGTTTAATTTTCTTTGTATCCACAGGGCCTAGTGCATTGCTTGGAACACAGTAACTGTTCAGTAAACGTTCCATGAGAGGATAAATATATAAGTGACTGAAAAACAGATGACTGGCCGGCTGGCTGACAGGCTGGCTAGATGATGGTACCGTCAGTGTCTAATGCCACATCTAGAGACTGTGGAACAAAGGAGAGGGAATGGAGGAAGACAGAGCTAGAAGAAACATTGGAATGAACAGCATAAGACTTTTAAAGAAGTTGGTTAAGAAATCTATTTGTTGTACGGAATATATTTTATTTGCCAGTGACTTTTGAACAAAAAGACCATTTATGTCCACCAGGGCATTTCCTGAGACTTTCGAGAGTCAGAATTAAAATGATTCATTTCCAGGATGAGAAACCAAGGGGAAACATGACTTGTCCAAACCAGTTGAGTCTGCATAGTCTACCAGGAGATGATACCAAACATATTTCCTGGATTCCTCTTTGGGTAATCAGGGCTTGGGATATGTTCCCTCAGGAGGATGCTCAGCAGAGGGACCCTGTGACCCTCTGAGGAGGGACCTCATACCTTCAGAACCAGCTTGGGCCCCCTGTAACTGAAAGGCTGTAAGAACTGGCGGGGTTTGAGCCCAAAAAAAAAGGGGGCCCCTGATGAAGCTTCCATTGAGCCACGCGTGAGCTCTCAGATTTCCACTTTCCTCCCCCTTATTAGGTTCTTCTCTGGCCTCGAGTGTCCTCACAGTCATATCTGGTGCCTGGGTTTTTATCCATTTCCCTCTTTTGTGATAGGCAGGCCTCCCGTCTGCTTGCCTTGATCTTGCGAGACCTTGGGGTGGCCTCAGGGTCTGGAATCTTCTCTCCGCTGTTTATATACCCTTGAGGGAGAACACGCATTCTCAGCAGTAATAACAGTAATAAAAGAAGCCAGCTTATAATGAGCACTTACTATGTGCTGGCCCAGTGCCGAGGGCTACATATTGGCTCTGCTGAGTAGTTAGGTTTAGAAAGTGACATGGCTTGCTGAAGACCTCACAGCTTCAGGGTCATAGAAATGAAGTTGAGGCCAGTTTAATTTTCTTTGTATCCACAGGGCCTAGTGCATTGCTTGGAACACAGTAACTGTTCAGTAAACGTTCCATGAGAGGATAAATATATAAGTGACTGAAAAACAGATGACTGGCCGGCTGGCTGACAGGCTGGCTAGATGATGGTACCGTCAGTGTCTAATGCCACATCTAGAGACTGTGGAACAAAGGAGAGGGAATGGAGGAAGACAGAGCTAGAAGAAACATTGGAATGAACAGCATAAGACTTTTAAAGAAGTTGGTTAAGAAATCTATTTGTTGTACGGAATATATTTTATTTGCCAGTGACTTTTGAACAAAAAGACCATTTATGTCCACCAGGGCATTTCCTGAGACTTTCGAGAGTCAGAATTAAAATGATTCATTTCCAGGATGAGAAACCAAGGGGAAACATGACTTGTCCAAACCAGTTGAGTCTGCATAGTCTACCAGGAGATGATACCAAACATATTTCCTGGATTCCTCTTTGGGTAATCAGGGCTTGGGATATGTTCCCTCAGGAGGATGCTCAGCAGAGGGACCCTGTGACCCTCTGAGGAGGGACCTGATACCTTCAGAACCAGCTTGGGCCCCGTGTAACTGAAAGGCTGTAAGAACTGGCGGGGTTTGAGCAGAAGAAGGACCCCAGAGTAACAAGACTGGTTTGGGACGTGTTCTCACTGGAGCTGATGAAGCTTCCATTGAGCCACGCGTGAGCTCTCAGGATGAGGCCTTTCCAGAAGAGTCCCACGGGGCTGATCAGAGCTCTTCTGCTAGCAACTAATATGGTGTCTTGTTCTTCCCTTTCCCAAGAGAGTGGCATCTGTTGTATAAAACCTACTCAGTTTAGAGATGAAGAAGCTGAGATCTAGGCACGTTAACTTGTTAAATTAAGCGAAGTGAAGTGAAGCAGCCAACTGGTGGCGAAATTGAAACTAGAATTCGGATCTCTTGACTCCCACCTCAGTGCTTTTCCCGCTGGACCACTTTGTTTTCCTTTACCTTGTCGATGATGGTTACATGGGTTCACATTAGTGAACTTATTAGAAAGACCATAAAGCTGTTTATCAGCTTTTCTTAAGTATTTCTTACATGCCAAACCTCTCTCCTAGGTATTCCGTGAAGTTCGATAAGTGGCAGTTTATGTAGAGAAGTGAGCTTTTCTTCTCTTTTCTTCCTTCCATCTGTCCATCTCCCCATCTATTCAATAGTTACTGAGCAATCTTTATGTCTTCGTGTATTACATATGAAGCTAGGAGATGCAGATTAGAAAGAAGAACCAGGCACAGTTCCATCCCTTGAGGAACTCCCAGTCCTAGTAGCGGAAGCAGACTGGTAAACAGCTACATGACATCATGGTAACGGCTATAACTAAGCAATTAATACAGTCTTGGAAAAGCACAGATGCAGAAAAACTCTGGTGTTGCCCATCTGTGTTTGTTATGGGGGCTAGAAGGTACTCTGAGATTTCGGAGGCTGAAGAGGTCCCCTCCACCTAGAGGTATTGTTTATGAAGTCGGCAGTGTGCATTTCAATGTGGAGTGTGTGCCTTGCCCTGCATTAGGATATACCATGCATAGCATTTTAAATCCAGAACTTAAGTCAAAGTAGAACAACAGACACTTTTGGATTCATGTCTCAGCTGAAGACATTGACCTTTTAGGCAGTAAAAATGGGCATGCATTTAAACCTTGGGCCGTGTAACTGAAAGGCTGTAAGAACTGGCGGGGTTTGAGCAGAAGAAGGACCCCAGAGTAACAAGACTGGTTTGGGACGTGTTCTCACTGGAGCTGATGAAGCTTCCATTGAGCCACGCGTGAGCTCTCAGGATGAGGCCTTTCCAGAAGAGTCCCACGGGGCTGATCAGAGCTCTTCTGCTAGCAACTAATATGGTGTCTTGTTCTTCCCTTTCCCAAGAGAGTGGCATCTGTTGTATAAAACCTACTCAGTTTAGAGATGAAGAAGCTGAGATCTAGGCACGTTAACTTGTTAAATTAAGCGAAGTGAAGTGAAGCAGCCAACTGGTGGCGAAATTGAAACTAGAATTCGGATCTCTTGACTCCCACCTCAGTGCTTTTCCCGCTGGACCACTTTGTTTTCCTTTACCTTGTCGATGATGGTTACATGGGTTCACATTAGTGAACTTATTAGAAAGACCATAAAGCTGTTTATCAGCTTTTCTTAAGTATTTCTTACATGCCAAACCTCTCTCCTAGGTATTCCGTGAAGTTCGATAAGTGGCAGTTTATGTAGAGAAGTGAGCTTTTCTTCTCTTTTCTTCCTTCCATCTGTCCATCTCCCCATCTATTCAATAGTTACTGAGCAATCTTTATGTCTTCGTGTATTACATATGAAGCTAGGAGATGCAGATTAGAAAGAAGAACCAGGCACAGTTCCATCCCTTGAGGAACTCCCAGTCCTAGTAGCGGAAGCAGACTGGTAAACAGCTACATGACATCATGGTAACGGCTATAACTAAGCAATTAATACAGTCTTGGAAAAGCACAGATGCAGAAAAACTCTGGTGTTGCCCATCTGTGTTTGTTATGGGGGCTAGAAGGTACTCTGAGATTTCGGAGGCTGAAGAGGTCCCCTCCACCTAGAGGTATTGTTTATGAAGTCGGCAGTGTGCATTTCAATGTGGAGTGTGTGCCTTGCCCTGCATTAGGATATACCATGCATAGCATTTTAAATCCAGAACTTAAGTCAAAGTAGAACAACAGACACTTTTGGATTCATGTCTCAGCTGAAGACATTGACCTAGAGTACCTTTTAGGCATATGGTGCTAAGAAACAATGGGACAATTTAGTCCATCACTACCCCAACCAAATCCAACAGCCCCTTGTTGCATTTATTACTCTGTGTGGTGCCTTTGCATGTGTCTGTCTCTCTCCACTGGTCTCCAAGCTCCATATGAGCAGAGGCAGTTTCTGTCTTTATCTCAGCTCTATGTCTACCTGTCACATAGTACCAGCCATGCTGATGGTGCTCTGTCAGGTTTGTGAAATGAATCAGCAGTGACTTCAAATAAGGGAGACACAAGAGCAACTGAAAGGAAAGGTGCTTTGAGAAACGACATGAGCCTTGGGAAGGGCCATGCAGTGAGGGCAACCATGTTTTAGATGACATTAGCCCTTTGGTACAGCTCTAGCTTTCTCTGAGCTGACCCAATCCATATATCTATTCTTGCTATCTTTCCCCTGTTACTGAGCCTCCCTTCTTTCTGTTGAGGCAGCGTCTCATTCAGTTGGTTTTCAGTCCTCCCCGCCCGTAGCTTTCTCTCAACTTCTCCAACCCCATCCCCAGAGAGAGCTGCTAAAGAACTAGGTATGGCCATGTGGGATGTGTCTGTGTTCTTCCTGCAGCCCTCACCTGTACCCTGGAGACCTCCCAGAGGACGTGAGAGCAGAGTGATGGCAAGCAGCACATCTGCCATCTCAGCACACCTTCCCAGGGCTGGCACATTCTGGGGTTCAGCAGACACTTGAGTGAATTTCTGGATGCATGGATGCTGTAAATTTGCAATGCGTCTAGGTCCACCCTGTCAAACAGCTACATGACATCATGGTAACGGCTATAACTAAGCAATTAATACAGTCTTGGAAAAGCACAGATGCAGAAAAACTCTGGTGTTGCCCATCTGTGTTTGTTATGGGGGCTAGAAGGTACTCTGAGATTTCGGAGGCTGAAGAGGTCCCCTCCACCTAGAGGTATTGTTTATGAAGTCGGCAGTGTGCATTTCAATGTGGAGTGTGTGCCTTGCCCTGCATTAGGATATACCATGCATAGCATTTTAAATCCAGAACTTAAGTCAAAGTAGAACAACAGACACTTTTGGATTCATGTCTCAGCTGAAGACATTGACCTAGAGTACCTTTTAGGCATATGGTGCTAAGAAACAATGGGACAATTTAGTCCATCACTACCCCAACCAAATCCAACAGCCCCTTGTTGCATTTATTACTCTGTGTGGTGCCTTTGCATGTGTCTGTCTCTCTCCACTGGTCTCCAAGCTCCATATGAGCAGAGGCAGTTTCTGTCTTTATCTCAGCTCTATGTCTACCTGTCACATAGTACCAGCCATGCTGATGGTGCTCTGTCAGGTTTGTGAAATGAATCAGCAGTGACTTCAAATAAGGGAGACACAAGAGCAACTGAAAGGAAAGGTGCTTTGAGAAACGACATGAGCCTTGGGAAGGGCCATGCAGTGAGGGCAACCATGTTTTAGATGACATTAGCCCTTTGGTACAGCTCTAGCTTTCTCTGAGCTGACCCAATCCATATATCTATTCTTGCTATCTTTCCCCTGTTACTGAGCCTCCCTTCTTTCTGTTGAGGCAGCGTCTCATTCAGTTGGTTTTCAGTCCTCCCCGCCCGTAGCTTTCTCTCAACTTCTCCAACCCCATCCCCAGAGAGAGCTGCTAAAGAACTAGGTATGGCCATGTGGGATGTGTCTGTGTTCTTCCTGCAGCCCTCACCTGTACCCTGGAGACCTCCCAGAGGACGTGAGAGCAGAGTGATGGCAAGCAGCACATCTGCCATCTCAGCACACCTTCCCAGGGCTGGCACATTCTGGGGTTCAGCAGACACTTGAGTGAATTTCTGGATGCATGGATGCTGTAAATTTGCAATGCGTCTGGTCCAGTCTTCTCAGTTCACAGATGGAGAGAATCTCATGTCTAGAGGAGGGAAGGAAATAATCCCAAGTTCCACTCCGGCTCAGGTTCAGAGAAGGTCAAGAGTCCAGTTCTCCTGACCATTCCTTCTGTCCTGCCATATTGTTCTGGGATGTGAACCCATCTCTCTTGAACTTGGTCATAGAGATTTCAGGTCATGGACTCCTATGGTTTGGTAGGACCCAAACTGTCTCTTTACATCTGGGAAATCGTAAGTCCCAAGAGTGGGAAAGATTAGACTGCACCAAGGCTTCCCGTAAAAACCTCTGTGTGTCTCCATATAGTCAATAAAAACGTAGTAAGTGCCTAATACTCAGAGACACAGCACTGAAAGACGATCAGGTCCCTGCCCTCATGGACTTTGTATTCTCGTGAGGAGAGAAAGATGATACATAGGAGAACAGTTGTGAGGGCAGACAGTGGCGACAGGTGATAAAAGCAGATGCTATAGAAAACGAATAGCATAGAAGGACACCGAGGTAGGCGGCCAAGCTGAAACCTGGGTGACAGGTGAGGGGGAACACACCATAGGAGAAGACAAATGGAGAGAGTTCCAGAGAGAGAGAGAAGAAGACAGAGGAGCTAGTGCATAGACCATGAGGCAGGGCAAGTGCAGTGTGTTGAAGAAGCAGACAGTTGAGCCATCGCAATTCCTGCGTTTCTGAAGCTAAAGGTAGCCCAGGTCATGTAATGTGGATTTTGGCCTAGACGAACTAGGAAGTTATAAGAGTTTCAACCAAAGAAGTTATAGGATCTTGTGCTTGTTTTCTAAAGATCACTCTGACCTCTATGTGGTCAATGAATAGCATGAGACCAAGCAAGAGTCTCAGTTACACCATGTTGTGTTGTGAATTGACTGGTGATGGTATTATTTAGTTAATTGTTTAGTTATGACTTAGGGTTTTGGTCTGTATTATTACAGTGTGTTTCCTTGCTATTACCATTACCCACTAAAATACCTGAATAGCACTAATATTTTAAATCAACGGGGAAAAGAGGGGTTCCTTGCACTTTGTTCCGGGAGGACTTGAAGGCACTTGTGAACGTCAAGACATTTTCTGTAAAAATGTGAGACTGTGCTGGTTTTTCTGGAGAGAGGGCTGAATGTTTTATCACCTTCTAAAAGGGGTCTGTGGTGCCCAAATGATGACTTCAGTGCCTGCAAGAAGGGGGCCTATGAGGCCATTTCCTGAAGCCTGGTCCTGGTTCTCAAATCTGAACCCTCTAGGAGATCTGTGAAAATGAGAGTGTTGATGCTGAGTTGTCATATCAGACTGAGGAATTGCACTTTCCTTCATCTGTACCCTGGTTGAAATAAATAGAATTGGGGACTTTTTTCCCTCTGAGGAGAAGTTCGTTTATTCCTTAGAAATATAATCTATAACTTTGTTTATTCAAACTCTGGTCTCTGAGTTTCTCTGAGTTTAAACTAGGCAAGTTCACTTCCAGTGTGGCCTGAGGTGGTCCTTATAATAATTATTCACTGTGGACTTTACCCAGGAATCTGTGAATCCAAATATCCATCTACACTTCCATCCATCCAAGCATCCCCCAACCATCCACCCACCTACCCTCCTTTCCTTCTTTCCTCCCTCCTCCATACTTTGATCTCTCCCCTCTTCCTTCGGTCCATGTGTTCATCAGTCCGTCCTTCCATCCACATAGCCTACAGGCTCTATGCTTCCTCTGGTGGCTCAGACAGTAAAGAATCTGCCTGCAGTGCAGGAGACCTGGGTTTGATCCCTGGGTTAGGAAGATCCCCTAGAGAAGGGAATGGCTACTCCACTCCAGTACTCTTGCCTGGAGGCTTCCATGGACAGAGGAGCCTGGCAGGCAGCAGTCCATGGGATCACAAAGATTTGGACACAACTGAGTAACTAACACTTTCACTTTTCTCGTGTTGGGAGTAGGACAAAAGTTAGGAGACTCTGATTCTTTTTTTTGTTTGTTTTTTTTTTTGAGACTCCAATTCTTTTCCTCATACCACTGTACTTCCTTGAAAAAAATCTCCTGAGAAGCCTTCACTGAATTCTTCACTTCCATAGAAAACGATTGGAAAACCTCACTTTGGACATTGAAAACTACTTTGAAAAACTCAAGTGCTCTTCCTGCTTCGTTACACAATTATACGTATTCCCGGTAGTGCTCTGAGCCTAGGTCTATATGACTGGAGGCCCCTTTATCAACTTTAATATCTTAGATCATTAATGGCTTCTACCTTTGGATCAACAGGTGGTGGGACACCAAGAGAGAATGTGAAATAGAGGCAGGGCCCGTGGGGAAAGGACTGGCTTCATAAAGAGGGCAGAGAAGGGAGATGACAGTCACTTTGCTCTTGATACTGTCTTTGCCTACAAACCCCAAAGCCCTGGTAGAGAAATTCTGAGCCTTCTTAATCTGTGAGTGCGCCTGGACACATGGTGTAGGGGGGAAGCCCCTGTGGCATGGAGGTTGTTTCAGTTTCTGAAGCATTTTCGACATGTACCTATCATATTCCCACTCGCCTTGTAAAACAAGCATTTTCATTTAATACAGTGAGGCCTTTGTATTCTCAACAACAAACACATGGTCTAAGGCTCGCAGACACAACCTGCCTTTTTCTTCAACACTCTCTGCTCCCCACCCCTCCACCACTTCCACCCAACTCTGTCTGCCCTTACGAAACCCAGCGTCAGCAGAAATATCTGTTTACAAACAAGAGCTCCCAGAGAAAACATTAGTAGCTCAAACACGCCCCCAGCTCTGTCCTCGGAATCCCTGTGAGCAGTATGTCACTGGCAGCCGCTTTTGTCGAAGGCTCCCTGCCTTTCTGTCTTCCCATCTGTCTTCATGTCTGGCTTCCTCCGTCTCCTTCCACTTATTCATTAAAACCGTGAGGATCCTGGATAGAAGAGGCCGTTGAATGCTGGCTTGGGATATCTGGAAGACAGAGCCCCTACAGGGAGTGGCTTGAGAACAGCGAGGCAAACCCACAGACATCCAGCCTGCCGTGTCATCTGAACCAGAAGCTGATTGAAAAAGGATTATTAATTGGGAGGATATAACAGTCACATGATGATCATGCCGCACTAGGTCATTTGTCTAGGATTATCAGCAACTGATGTGATTTTTTTTGTAACTCTCTCAAACGCGAGTCTACCATAGCTCCCTATTACCTACACATGGTAAGGATAATAGCTATCATCTTTAGCACGTAACACATGCCAGATGCTCTTCGGAGGACTTTGCACGTATTAACTCTTTAATCTTCACGAGGACCCCCTGAAATAGATACTCTCATACCCCCAGTTTTCCAGATTGAGAGAGCTGAGGTCTCGGAAAGTTAAGTGACTTCCCGCAGGTCAAGTACTGCATAGAATAAGCCCCAGAGTCCACCACAGTCCCACGCCAAGCCTCTCTAGGTCAAGTCAGAAGTCATCAGCATCACATTCAACTTAGTCCTCAAGGACCGTTTTCTACCATAGTGTTTCCTGGTTCCTTACCTCAGGGGTCCTCACCCTCAGCCCATTGAGATTCTGGAAAGGATGACTCTCTGTCCTGGGGGTCTGTCCTGTGCACTGTTAGGACGTGGAACAGCGTCCTTGACCTCTGCTCACAAGGTGCAGAATCAGCTCCCCTTCCCTGGCCGCGATGATCGAAACTGTCTGCAGGAACCATACCACATGTGCCCTGGTGGAGAACCGTTGTCTGACATGGACTTGTCAGATGAAACAGAATTGTCTGGTGCTTATAGGATGCTCTTCTCACCCCTGTACTTTTTCACATTTTTTAACAAAATGTTTTTTAGGGGCTTCGCTGGTGGTCCAGTGGGTAAAGAGTCCTCCTTGCAGTGCAAGGGGGGTTCAACCCCTGGCCAGGGAGGATCCTATGTGCCACGGAGTGGCTGGACCAATGTGTCCAATTATGAGCCAGCATTCTGGAGTGCATATGCCCAGAGCCAGTGCTCTGCAATAAGAGGGGCCACCATGATGGGAGGCCCACACAGGCCAAAGAATAAAGATGGATGAAAATAACTTAATAAAAAAAACAATAAAAGAGGCCAAATTTTTAAAAAAAAGCTTAAGTTTTTTATTGGATAGTTGCTTTATCATGTTGTGTTAGTTTCTGCTGCACAGCAAAGTGAATCAGTTACACAAGTCCCTCTTCATTTTTTTTTTTTTTTTTAATAGTAGATTCCCTTCCCACTCAGGTCACCACAGAGCACTGAGTAGTTTCCTGTGCTATATGGTAGGTTCTTACTAGTTATCTATTTTATGCATAGTAGTATATATATGAAACTTGCCTGCTGTCTCAGTGGGAAAAGAATCTGCCAGTGCAGGAGCCCTAGGCTCACAAGTTCGATCCCTGGGTTGAGAAGATCCCCAGGAGAGGGAGATGTTAGCCCATTCCAGTATTCTTGCCTGGAGCATTCCATGGACAGAGGAGCCTGGTGGCGACAGTCCATAGGGTCACAAAGTGTACAGATGTCAAGCACAGTCTCCCAGTTCATTGTGTTCTCTCTCCCCTCTTGGTAACTGTAGGTTTGTTCTCTATGTCTGTTTCTGCTTTGCAGGTAAGTTCATCTGTCCCATTTTTCTAGGTTGCACATGTAAGCAGTATTATACTACTTATTTTTCTTTTTCTGACTTACTTCACTCTGTCTACAGGTCCTATTCACATCTCTGCAAGTGGCACTATGTTGCTCCTTTTTATGGCTGAGTAATATCCTATTATATATTTGTACCATATCTTCTTTATCCATTCCTCTGCTGATGGACACTTAGGTTGCTTCCATGCCCTGACTACTGTAAATAGTGCTGCAATGGGCGTTTGCGTGCCTGGATCTTTTTGGATTATGGTTTTCTCTGGGTGTATGCCCAGGAATAGGATTGCAGGGTCATATGGTAATTCTGTTTTTAGTGTTTTTTTTTTTTTTTTAAAGAACCTCCACACTGTTCTCCATCATGGCTGCATCAATTTATATTCCCACCAATAGTGGAAGAGAGCTCCCTTTTCTCCTCATCCTCTGTAGCATTTACTGTTTTCACATTTAGTTTCCCCTTTGACCTTGTAGGTTCCTTGGCCTCCTCCCCTCAGACTTTTCTCTATTCCAGAGTCTTTGAGTTCCTCAATACCTTTTACAGCCAGAAAGAAAATACTAGTCTGTCTGGCTTATTGATGTGCTTGTTTTTATGTTTCTTTTGTTTAAAAAAAAAAATGGTCACCAATTCCAAACTTTCTGTTTAAAATCCTCTAAAGATGCCATAGGAGCTTCAATTAAAAGCTCAGCTCATTCCACGGATTCAACAATAGTATATTGGCTCTGTCTGGTTTCAGGTCACAGGTGATAGAACACCTGCACCTCAAGTTATTAGATAGTATATATATGAAACTTGCCTGCTGTCTCAGTGAAAAGATCTAGGGGGCCCTAGGCTCACAAGTTCGATCCCTGGGTTGAGAAGATCCCCAGGAGAGGGAGATGTTAGCCCATTCCAGTATTCTTGCCTGGAGCATTCCATGGACAGAGGAGCCTGGTGGCGACAGTCCATAGGGTCACAAAGTGTACAGATGTCAAGCACAGTCTCCCAGTTCATTGTGTTCTCTCTCCCCTCTTGGTAACTGTAGGTTTGTTCTCTATGTCTGTTTCTGCTTTGCAGGTAAGTTCATCTGTCCCATTTTTCTAGGTTGCACATGTAAGCAGTATTATACTACTTATTTTTTCTTTTTCTGACTTACTTCACTCTGTCTACAGGTCCTATTCACATCTCTGCAAGTGGCACTATGTTGCTCCTTTTTATGGCTGAGTAATATCCTATTATATATTTGTACCATATCTTCTTTATCCATTCCTCTGCTGATGGACACTTAGGTTGCTTCCATGCCCTGACTACTGTAAATAGTGCTGCAATGGGCGTTTGCGTGCCTGGATCTTTTTGGATTATGGTTTTCTCTGGGTGTATGCCCAGGAATAGGATTGCAGGGTCATATGGTAATTCTGTTTTTAGTGTTTTTTTTTTTTTTTTAAAGAACCTCCACACTGTTCTCCATCATGGCTGCATCAATTTATATTCCCACCAATAGTGGAAGAGAGCTCCCTTTTCTCCTCATCCTCTGTAGCATTTACTGTTTTCACATTTAGTTTCCCCTTTGACCTTGTAGGTTCCTTGGCCTCCTCCCCTCAGACTTTTCTCTATTCCAGAGTCTTTGAGTTCCTCAATACCTTTTACAGCCAGAAAGAAAATACTAGTCTGTCTGGCTTATTGATGTGCTTGTTTTTATGTTTCTTTTGTTTAAAAAAAAAAATGGTCACCAATTCCAAACTTTCTGTTTAAAATCCTCTAAAGATGCCATAGGAGCTTCAATTAAAAGCTCAGCTCATTCCACGGATTCAACAATAGTATATTGGCTCTGTCTGGTTTCAGGTCCCAGGCCAAGCACTCACAGTATGAAGTCACAGGTGATAGAACACCTGCACCTCAAGCGTGTATGTGACAGATGGTCAGAGGTGTAGAGGAACTTAAGAGATTCAGCTCTCCACCCTCCCCTAGTGGAGGTGAGGGCACCAAGTCCCAGAAGGTAGATGATATTTGATCAAGATCAGTGAGAGAGCAAGCTCAAGGGTGAGCCTAGATCATTCTCCACCTAGTGAAATATTATTTAAATTCTGAAGTCCCAGAGAGCATCTGAATACCACTTAACCATCTGGAGTTTTAAAGAGCTTTTTTGAGTGGGGTCATAATTTATGATTTTTTAGTGGATACTACAGCTGTAGAAACCTCATACCTGAAAAGTCTGTAGGCCCTCTTTTCAAACTTCTGCTTCCATTCCATGCCTTTCATTATAAGCCTTTAAGGCTGAAGGGCTCTGGCTTGCCCGTGAGCACTGGACAGGGAATCCTGAGAAAGGATTCCTGATTCTTTCAGCTCTGTGACCCTGTCAGTTAAGAGCCCCATGAAATTCCGAACTGATGATCCATTGCTACCCCGATGGACTCTTTCTCAAAACCCACCAAAGAGTCCCTAGTGTCTGTGGAATGAACTTCAAACCTCTTTGCCTGGCCTTCACAGCCCTGCACAATCTAGGTATTCCATTTCTCTCCAAGTGCTCCCTCAGTGCCATCAAAAGTGAATGTCTTCTGCATCTCCAGAGTCACTTTCCTGTGACCATATCTCTTGTCTTGGCTCATGCTTCACCTTCTTCTAGAGGCTGCTCTAGTGGAAGAGAGCTCCCTTTTCTCCTCATCCTCTGTAGCATTTACTGTTTTCACATTTAGTTTCCCCTTTGACCTTGTAGGTTCCTTGGCCTCCTCCCCTCAGACTTTTCTCTATTCCAGAGTCTTTGAGTTCCTCAATACCTTTTACAGCCAGAAAGAAAATACTAGTCTGTCTGGCTTATTGATGTGCTTGTTTTTATGTTTCTTTTGTTTAAAAAAAAAAATGGTCACCAATTCCAAACTTTCTGTTTAAAATCCTCTAAAGATGCCATAGGAGCTTCAATTAAAAGCTCAGCTCATTCCACGGATTCAACAATAGTATATTGGCTCTGTCTGGTTTCAGGTCCCAGGCCAAGCACTCACAGTATGAAGTCACAGGTGATAGAACACCTGCACCTCAAGCGTGTATGTGACAGATGGTCAGAGGTGTAGAGGAACTTAAGAGATTCAGCTCTCCACCCTCCCCTAGTGGAGGTGAGGGCACCAAGTCCCAGAAGGTAGATGATATTTGATCAAGATCAGTGAGAGAGCAAGCTCAAGGGTGAGCCTAGATCATTCTCCACCTAGTGAAATATTATTTAAATTCTGAAGTCCCAGAGAGCATCTGAATACCACTTAACCATCTGGAGTTTTAAAGAGCTTTTGAGTGGGGTCATAATTTATGATTTTTTAGTGGATACTACAGCTGTAGAAACCTCATACCTGAAAAGTCTGTAGGCCCTCTTTTCAAACTTCTGCTTCCATTCCATGCCTTTCATTATAAGCCTTTAAGGCTGAAGGGCTCTGGCTTGCCCGTGAGCACTGGACAGGGAATCCTGAGAAAGGATTCCTGATTCTTTCAGCTCTGTGACCCTGTCAGTTAAGAGCCCCATGAAATTCCGAACTGATGATCCATTGCTACCCCGATGGACTCTTTCTCAAAACCCACCAAAGAGTCCCTAGTGTCTGTGGAATGAACTTCAAACCTCTTTGCCTGGCCTTCACAGCCCTGCACAATCTAGGTATTCCATTTCTCTCCAAGTGCTCCCTCAGTGCCATCAAAAGTGAATGTCTTCTGCATCTCCAGAGTCACTTTCCTGTGACCATATCTCTTGTCTTGGCTCATGCTTCACCTTCTTCTAGAGGCTGCTCTGCCCAGCCTCCCCCACCATCTCCACCAAGTTCCTCAGGCAAGCTCAGTTCTCATGTCACTCGTCCAAGAAAACTTCCTGCAGCCTTCTTGTCTGAATCCTGTGTTCCCTCCGCTGAGCTCTCTGGCTCATACCTCCACCAGAACTTACTCTGTTATGCTTTATTTGTTTATAATGAAAAACTCCCCTTCGTCATCACGTAGTCCGTCTTCCCTCGGCTGACCAGCATAATTCAGAGCTTAGGAGTGTGAATCCTCGAGATGGACTGCCTGGGTTTGAATCCCACTCTGTCATCTGCCAGCGAATTACTCTGGGTTGGGCTTCTCTGAGTGTCCATTTTCTCATCTATAGAATGGAGATAACAGTGCCTCTCTGCTCGGATGACTGTGAGGGAACCTGAGTTACTCCACACAAGGACCTGAGCACAGTGCCTGGCAGGTGGTGAGCACTTTGCAAATCTCCGGTCTCATTGTACCCTCCTGCTTTGGAGAGTGATTCTAGATGGCCCTGGCCCAGCAAAGCAGGGCTCTGCCTACCTGGCTGCATCCCTTCCTTCTCGCCCTTTGCCTTCTCCCTGAAAGGCTCACCTCTGGCTGTGTGGGCCAGGATGAGGTGACGGCAGGCTCGCCCCAGAGAGGAGTAGGTCTTGTTTCTAGAGCTCAGCCTGGGGTGTGTTTTCACAAAATTTGCTGTGAGCCTCCATCAGTTAGGAAATCCACATCACAGGAGTCAGTCGTGTGGGAACCTCCCCACTCCCTCCGAGCCCCCTAGATTGGCAGGGAGCAGGTGTTTGGTGCCTACTCTGATGCTATTCTATAGATGAGGACTTGTCTTCTTAGAGATGGACCCAAGACTGACTCCTCCATTAGCTGCAATGGACACAATACCTGAGGTCCACAGTTCTTTTAAAAGTGCCATAAAAAAGGCTTCATTTCTTTTAAAATCAGAAGAAAATAATGAACATAATAATACTTCTATAATAATGAAGCCATCCTCTTGATTCTAAACATTTTCTACCAGTGCAGCCAAAAAACATAATTATAGATACTTAGGGAGAAGGGAAAAGTTGCCAGGGCCTACGAAAGTCATGACGCCACTCTGGATGGAAGGAATTTGCCCCAGATCAGTAGTACCTTAGTGGCACATCAAAGCACAAGTTCATGTTTCACCACTCCCAACTTAGAAATCTTTTCCCTACATTTTAAGAAAGGCCCTAGAAGCAAGTTCGCCACGATCTTATTTCAGAGATGAGAAAAGGAGGCCAGAGAAAGCATGACATGCCTCGGGTCACGCAGCATGGTCGCTCAGCAGACGGCTTTCCTGACCTCTTGTTGCTCTTTCTGGTATTTTACACAATGACCTGATGCCCACAGAAGCCAGCCTCCTGTTAGATGGATAGACACTGGGGGGCCTGGAAGCAGAGGGGCTTGCTCAGTGTCACCAGGATGCCCATCCTGCCACCAAGTCAGGACTCTTAACTCCATTTCTACAAAGATGCGTCCAGACCTCAGAATCTTCCACTTGGGTTTCTTCACAAGTATGGGGCATATATTTCACTTATTCATTTATTCATCCATTTATTCACTCACTTGTTCATCTATTCAACAAATGTTTCTTGAGTCCTTAGGTCCTCAGCACCCTCTTAAGGCTCTAAAGGCGGAGGGGTCAATAGATGCATACACTTTACCCTCTTGGAGCCTCGTTTTCTTCATCTGTGTGAACTGTGAACAGAATTTCTTAGAGAGTTTCGGGAGAGGCGAATGAGATCATTAACGTCCTTTGTACACGTTAACATTTCAAGTAGTCTTGAGAATGCTTCTGGTATTGTTAAAACTGACAGAGCGTGTGTAATTAATATTAGGAAGATCAAAACCTTGAGTATGTAAGAAAATATGTATTTAAGTAAAAAAAAAATCAGTTTGTGCTTACATGTATGCATAGAAAACGTAAGGCACTGACATATCATCCAGTTTTGGAATCAGAGCTGGCGCGTAACCTGGTTTGTGTTATTTTGAGTGTGGTGACCTTTGCCCAGTCAGTCCAACTCTGAGTTTCAGTTTCATTACCCATAAAATGGGACAAGGAGAACATGTCCCATAGAGTAGGTATAGTAATTCAATGAGATGATACAAATAAATTCTTGGTCTCGTACTTGGTACGTCATCAGTGGTGGCTCTGTGTATTTCTCTGGAGGTGCATGTGACTTGGAGAACCATTAGAACCAACCAGAGTAATGATCCTAGGGGCAATGTAAGGAGGCAGACGTGGTGAGAATAGACCTTCTACGCTGAATGGTATCTACACTCATTGTATCTGTGTTGTTTCCATAGTAGGACTGGCACTAGCGTAAGGGCTCTCATCAGAGGGTATGTCTCCATACGTGAATGTCCAGCCGGAGCCTGATGCACTGGGTGCCTGGTGACTGTGTGTTGATAGAATTGGTGAATGGACAGATGCATCAATTAGGAAGGACTTGGGGATGTTGATTTAGGGACAAGAAGAGCCAAGGAAAACACAATGGAAAGCCTCAGACATCTCTAGGTCTCTCTTGCGTCAAGTGTACTGACAACTCTGTGGGTTCCTGCAGTCCCCATCCTGCACCACTGGGTGGAAAGGAAAGGGAAGCAGTTTGGGCTCACTCTAGGTGAGCACTGGGGCTAGTAGTAAAGAATCAGCTTGCCTTAGCAAGCTGATTCTTTAGAGTCTGTGGGTTTGATCCCTGGGTGGAGAAGATCCCAGTTGAAAGGCGGAGGGTCAATAGATGCATACACTTTACCCTCTTGGAGCCTCGTTTTCTTCATCTGTGTGAACTGTGAACAGAATTTCTTAGAGAGTTTCGGGAGAGGCGAATGAGATCATTAACGTCCTTTGTACACGTTAACATTTCAAGTAGTCTTGAGAATGCTTCTGGTATTGTTAAAACTGACAGAGCGTGTGTAATTAATATTAGGAAGATCAAAACCTTGAGTATGTAAGAAAATATGTATTTAAGTAAAAAAAAAATCAGTTTGTGCTTACATGTATGCATAGAAAACGTAAGGCACTGACATATCATCCAGTTTTGGAATCAGAGCTGGCGCGTAACCTGGTTTGTGTTATTTTGAGTGTGGTGACCTTTGCCCAGTCAGTCCAACTCTGAGTTTCAGTTTCATTACCCATAAAATGGGACAAGGAGAACATGTCCCATAGAGTAGGTATAGTAATTCAATGAGATGATACAAATAAATTCTTGGTCTCGTACTTGGTACGTCATCAGTGGTGGCTCTGTGTATTTCTCTGGAGGTGCATGTGACTTGGAGAACCATTAGAACCAACCAGAGTAATGATCCTAGGGGCAATGTAAGGAGGCAGACGTGGTGAGAATAGACCTTCTACGCTGAATGGTATCTACACTCATTGTATCTGTGTTGTTTCCATAGTAGGACTGGCACTAGCGTAAGGGCTCTCATCAGAGGGTATGTCTCCATACGTGAATGTCCAGCCGGAGCCTGATGCACTGGGTGCCTGGTGACTGTGTGTTGATAGAATTGGTGAATGGACAGATGCATCAATTAGGAAGGACTTGGGGATGTTGATTTAGGGACAAGAAGAGCCAAGGAAAACACAATGGAAAGCCTCAGACATCTCTAGGTCTCTCTTGCGTCAAGTGTACTGACAACTCTGTGGGTTCCTGCAGTCCCCATCCTGCACCACTGGGTGGAAAGGAAAGGGAAGCAGTTTGGGCTCACTCTAGGTGAGCACTGGGGCTAGTAGTAAAGAATCAGCTTGCCTTAGCAAGCTGATTCTTTAGAGTCTGTGGGTTTGATCCCTGGGTGGAGAAGATCCCCTTGAATAGGAAGTGACAATCCTCTCCAGTATTCCTGCTTGGGAAATCCCAGGGACAGAGGAGCCTGGTGGGCTATAATCCATGGACTCACAAAGAATCAGACACGACTGAGTGACTGACAAGGGTGAGCACTGGGAAATGCCCAAAGGTACAGAGGCCTTCTTTAGATGACCGGAAACTTTGATTCTGAAAATGCGGTCACTTGTAGAGATGTACAGGCGATGCAAATAGGAGTTTGGGTATTAAAGGGTGTTGAATGATTTTTAAAGGGAACCTCTAGTCCTGACTATGATTCTGTGGATTTGAAGGTGAAGGGCTTCAGATAGCTGTGAAGTACGTGGGTGGCAGGAGGCTTTGGCTTGAGGGTTTTCTGAGAAGCAATGCCATTGTCTCTGAGGTTTGTGGGTCCTCAAATCATCAAAAGGACCAAAGGTCAATGCTCTTCTCCAGGGCAGCTCCACCATCAGCACCACTGAGACAACCAGGAGCTGGCTCCTGTTACAGTGACTTTAAGGGTGAACAAATGTAGCTCTTTCCACCTCCTCCTCTTCCCTTCCCGTCCTCTTCCTCCTCCTCTGCTTCCCTTTCTTTCTTCTTTGTCTTCTTCTCCCTCTCCTCCCACTTGTTTAAACTCCATATAAATCAATTTCAATGACAGCATGTAGAAAAGAGAGCGAAGAAGCAGTCTCTCTATTTCAGAGAACAGCGTCAGAAAGGATAAAGTTTAACCACACAGAAGAAGGGGGAAAATGGTCCCAATTGGGAGGAAAGGGAACAGACATTT
This sequence comes from Tragulus kanchil, assembly GCA_022376925.1. Lineage (NCBI taxonomy): Eukaryota > Metazoa > Chordata > Mammalia > Artiodactyla > Tragulidae > Tragulus > Tragulus kanchil. The sequence continues at coordinate 23,259,491 of JAIOJX010000023.1, read as the reverse complement.
ATCATTAATACCAATTAAACAGCATAGCTAACATTTATCATGTGCTTTACTGATGAGTATTTGTATTCTCTAACTAAATCCTCAAAATATCACTGCACCTTAAGTACTGTTATTATCCGTTTGCAGTTGAGGAAACAAGCAGGGAGGTGAAGGGATTTTGCCCAAGGCTACCAGCTTACCTGCAACAGAGCTGGGATTCCAACAGATAAGACTCCACAGTACAAATGCTTAATGCTTATTATGTTGCCAGCGCCTGTGTGCCAAGTCTGGGTACATTCATTGTCTCATTAGTTTCCCCTCCAATCAGCAGAGGTAGATAACACCCTCCCCATTTTACAGATGAGAAGGCTACTTCTAGGAGAGATACCCTCACTTTCCAAGTCACCTGGTTAGTGATTGGCAGAGCCAGCATCTTGCATCCATGCTTGTTGGCCTCTAGACCCCTGTCCTTGTTATAGTCACAGAGCCAGTTTCCATGTGAGCAAAGGAGGCAGACTGGAGAATCACAATCCAAAGGGAAACACAGGTGGCCCTTGAGCCCCTGAGAACACTTTGCCACCTCCAGCATGTTATGGAAGTCTGTGTATTAATACAGAAAATGGATTGCAAGGAAGCTTTAGACATACTGTGGTCAACCTTGCCTTGCATCTGAATGGCCTTAAATAGTTTACAAGGAAGTATGCATCCATTTATCTTCTTTTTCTCTCTCTCAAAAAAAAAAAAAAAAAATCCTGTGAAGTATACAGGATGAGACTGCTTAATCCCTGGAATACATATGGGAAAACAGGCTCAGAGAGTTAAATGAGCTCATCCAATGTCACGCGATTAATTTTAAAAAGCAAGGTGAGCGGATTCGTGATCTCAGGGACTTTCGAGGTGACAGTTCCCAGCAGGGACAAAGAACACAGGCAGAAAGCAGACCCAGGTGCCACCATGGATGCTGGTCACACTGCCCCACCTGGTCCTGCAAAGGAAAACCTGGCCCACCTCCCGGGGCAACCTTGGAGACCTCTGAGCTAATCTTGACCTTGAGAATTGTCCCCAAGGGTTGCTGTTGATGCCCCGCGTCTCGCACACCTGAGAAGTCCCTGATATCATGGGTCTGCGCCTTCCACTTGCCCCTAAGAGCCATCCTTTGAGCTAAGGTGGGCTGGCCTGGAGGGATGAGGGTGCTGAAGTCCCTCGGGCACCTGCCTGGTGCTGCCCAGTCCTCCAGGGTCCCTTTGGTGGTCCTCCCCCACGACTGAACCAAGAGCAGGGGCCATGGGTATACTTAACCCAAATCTGTCTGTTTTAATCACCCTCCTCTAGACAGATAAAAGCTTTCCATAGGATTGCTCTCTCAAGCATTTCTCTGTGGCTTTGATACCAGCCATTAAATCATGGAAGGGAAAACAAAACACAACAAAAAAAGGACCGGCTTCAACCTTTAGCTTTTAATTTTTTTTTTTTTAGCCTCCTGAAAGAAACCAGATTGTTGACCTAAATTCCCCCTTTCATGCCCACATCCTCTCACCTCTGCTCATGGTCCCCTGGCTGAGGTTCCACAGCTAGTGGGCATCCTGCAGTTAGAGGGCCTGAGATGGCCTTCCTTTCCCTCCCCACCCCTCCTCCATGACTTTATACCCCCTCTGTCGGAGCGGAGACTGGGAGGTCTGGAAACTGTGAGATCTCAGTCGTACAGGGAGTCTCCGATGGAAGGAACCCCTGTGACCATCTACGGGAACCCTCCTATTTCAGAGGGGAGGGTTTGAGGACGCCCTGGGTGAGGGGGTGGTGTTTGCTCACCCATTGACCCACAGCAGCAAAGGGGCAGAGCTGAGATTCAAGAACCTTAACTGTGGGCTAAGAGAAGTTCCCACTGAAGGAGAACATCCTGAAAGACAACTCTGGCTCGGAGTCAGCCCATCTGAGAGTCCCCACACTCTCTACCTGCGATCCTTGGAGGGACGTCAGTTAGCTTTTCTGTACCTGTTCCTCCTCTGTCAAGGAATATCAGTCAAGCCCACTTGACTGGATGTACGGGCACTGAAGGGGATGTCTGTGCTTAGAGAGACCACTACACCACTCATTATGATTATCATTACAGTTGTCCTCCGGTATCCTCAGTGGATTGAGTCCAGGACCCATCATAGACACCCAAACCTGCAGGTGCTCAATTCCTCTGTAAACAACGGTGTAGAAATTACATATAGTCTACTCACTTCCTCCTGTATACTTTGCATCCACTCTAGATTGCTCATAATAGGCAATGGAAATGCCAGGGCACAGGCTCAAGGGAGCTCATCTGGGGAGGATCTGAACTTGAAATCAGGAGTCTTGAATTCCAGTCTCTCCTTTGGTGGTCCTCCCCCACGACTGAACCAAGAGCAGGGGCCATGGGTATACTTAACCCAAATCTGTCTGTTTTAATCACCCTCCTCTAGACAGATAAAAGCTTTCCATAGGATTGCTCTCTCAAGCATTTCTCTGTGGCTTTGATACCAGCCATTAAATCATGGAAGGGAAAACAAAACACAACAAAAAAAGGACCGGCTTCAACCTTTAGCTTTTAATTTTTTTTTTTTTAGCCTCCTGAAAGAAACCAGATTGTTGACCTAAATTCCCCCTTTCATGCCCACATCCTCTCACCTCTGCTCATGGTCCCCTGGCTGAGGTTCCACAGCTAGTGGGCATCCTGCAGTTAGAGGGCCTGAGATGGCCTTCCTTTCCCTCCCCACCCCTCCTCCATGACTTTATACCCCCTCTGTCGGAGCGGAGACTGGGAGGTCTGGAAACTGTGAGATCTCAGTCGTACAGGGAGTCTCCGATGGAAGGAACCCCTGTGACCATCTACGGGAACCCTCCTATTTCAGAGGGGAGGGTTTGAGGACGCCCTGGGTGAGGGGGTGGTGTTTGCTCACCCATTGACCCACAGCAGCAAAGGGGCAGAGCTGAGATTCAAGAACCTTAACTGTGGGCTAAGAGAAGTTCCCACTGAAGGAGAACATCCTGAAAGACAACTCTGGCTCGGAGTCAGCCCATCTGAGAGTCCCCACACTCTCTACCTGCGATCCTTGGAGGGACGTCAGTTAGCTTTTCTGTACCTGTTCCTCCTCTGTCAAGGAATATCAGTCAAGCCCACTTGACTGGATGTACGGGCACTGAAGGGGATGTCTGTGCTTAGAGAGACCACTACACCACTCATTATGATTATCATTACAGTTGTCCTCCGGTATCCTCAGTGGATTGAGTCCAGGACCCATCATAGACACCCAAACCTGCAGGTGCTCAATTCCTCTGTAAACAACGGTGTAGAAATTACATATAGTCTACTCACTTCCTCCTGTATACTTTGCATCCACTCTAGATTGCTCATAATAGGCAATGGAAATGCCAGGGCACAGTATGGTGTCCTTCTAAGAGGTCCAGCTCATCTGGGGAGGATCTGAACTTGAAATCAGGAGTCTTGAATTCCAGTCTCTCCTCCCACTTAGTGCTACGTGACCTTGAGAGCAGGTTGACCTCACCCTCTCTGAGTCTCAGTTTTCTCCTGTATAAATGGCACCTGTTATACAAGGTTGCTTGTGAGGGTTATGGGGGATCCCTTAGCCAAGAAGCGGCTATGTATATGCTCAGCCCACAGCAGGGGCTCCAGAAGGGCTCATTCCAGCTGAAACACAAAAGCATCTCTTTCCTGTGAGGAATGTTTCTTGTGTGGTGACCACACTACCCATGATTACATCCTCCTAGAACCATTTTCATATCCTCCTAGAACTCCTTACCCTACTCACAATAGGAATTGAGTCAAGTTGAGACAATGTGTTGTAACCAAGAAGGATTCCGAGTTGAGCACAAGGCAGCAAAAGATTCTAGAGAAAGTTCAGTGGGAGAACTTGAAAACCATTTTGAATGGTAGTATTAGGGTTTGCTAGGGTTACCATAACCAAGCACCATGAGTTGGAGGCTCAAACAACAGGGATCTATTTTCCCACATTCTGGAGGCTTGGGATCTGGGGTCAAAGTGTCTGCAGGGGTGGATTCTCTGGGGCCTCTGTCCTTGGCCTGTACAGGACATATTCTCTGTCCTGTATCTTCATGTTGTCCTCCCCTTGTATCTGAATCTCCTCCTTCCATAAAGATCACCATCATGTTGCATTAGAGCCCACCCTAATAACCTCACTGTAACTTAATTACCTCTTTAAGGACCATTCTCTACATGAGTTCACATTCTGAGGTATGAGGGGCTAGCTAGACTTCAACATCGGAGTTTTGTGGGGAACAGATTTGAGCCCATAGCAGGTAGAATGGAAGATGGCAGGCAACCAAGAGGGTGACCACAACCTTGAAGAAAAGATGAAGAACACTGTAGTATAGAGCCTGGTCATTGGAATAAAGCTGGGTCAGGAACCAAAAGGCAAGGAGGCTGGCAACAGAGGTTCAGATACTGAAGGGAAAACCAGGGAGGCACCCCAGACTCCAGCCAGGCCTGAGAAAATCTGGTCCCAGTAAAGCAGAGCAGAGAAGGAAATGGCAACGCACTCCAGTATTCTTGCCTGGACCATTCCATGGACAGAAAATCTGGGCGAGCTACAGTCCATGAGGTCTCAGATATTTATGGGGCTTCCCTGATGCCTCAATGATGAGGAATCTGCCTGCAATGCAGGAGACCTGGGTTCCATTCCTGGACTGGGATCCCCCTGGAGGAGGGCCTGACAACCCACTCCAGGATTCTTGCCAGGAGAATCCCCATGGACAGAGGAGCCTGATGGGCTACAGTCCATGGGTCGCATGACTGAAGTGACTACACAGCAGCAGTAAAGCGGAGCAAGCCAGGTAGAGCAGATGAGGCACTAGTCATCAAGAACCACTGCTTCCTAGTCCAGTTTTGAGACCCAGGCAGAAGAATGACATGGAAAGCAGCCTTCTTGTGGTTCAGTTCAGCGTGTACTGGGGCTGTTGAACTTACAGACATGTTTGTGGAGGGGGTGGGACATGTCTCCAGATAGCCCACAATACCGTGTTTGGCCATTAGCACTTAGTGCAGCGATGTGATTAAGAACCTGGGCCTGGGACTCCTATGGACATGGATTTTAAGCTGTATTGCTCTGGACAAACCACTACCTTTCTGAGCCTCTGTTTTCTCTGCGGGCTGCATCGATACTTTGGTTGTGAAAATTAAGGGAGAGAATTCATGTAGAGCATATGATTCTTAGTAAGTTCTAAACAATGTGATTATATTAATAATCTAATGTACTCTTAAAAGAAACACAGCAATAGAGACGTGTCCCCACCCTGCCTTCCTTTACCTTTCTTCTTTCCTCCCTTCCTTTATCTTTTACTTTCAGTGACAAACTCTTATGCAGCACCTGCAAGGTACCAGACTCTGTGTTGAATGCTGGACATTTATAAATGAGCCGGACATATACTCAGAAAGCCATGAAAGCAATGACAAAACTCAAAGGTATTTTCTGTAGGCTCAGGAACCAAAAGGCAAGGAGGCTGGCAACAGAGGTTCAGATACTGAAGGGAAAACCAGGGAGGCACCCCAGACTCCAGCCAGGCCTGAGAAAATCTGGTCCCAGTAAAGCAGAGCAGAGAAGGAAATGGCAACGCACTCCAGTATTCTTGCCTGGACCATTCCATGGACAGAAAATCTGGGCGAGCTACAGTCCATGAGGTCTCAGATATTTATGGGGCTTCCCTGATGCCTCAATGATGAGGAATCTGCCTGCAATGCAGGAGACCTGGGTTCCATTCCTGGACTGGGATCCCCCTGGAGGAGGGCCTGACAACCCACTCCAGGATTCTTGCCAGGAGAATCCCCATGGACAGAGGAGCCTGATGGGCTACAGTCCATGGGTCGCATGACTGAAGTGACTACACAGCAGCAGTAAAGCGGAGCAAGCCAGGTAGAGCAGATGAGGCACTAGTCATCAAGAACCACTGCTTCCTAGTCCAGTTTTGAGACCCAGGCAGAAGAATGACATGGAAAGCAGCCTTCTTGTGGTTCAGTTCAGCGTGTACTGGGGCTGTTGAACTTACAGACATGTTTGTGGAGGGGGTGGGACATGTCTCCAGATAGCCCACAATACCGTGTTTGGCCATTAGCACTTAGTGCAGCGATGTGATTAAGAACCTGGGCCTGGGACTCCTATGGACATGGATTTTAAGCTGTATTGCTCTGGACAAACCACTACCTTTCTGAGCCTCTGTTTTCTCTGCGGGCTGCATCGATACTTTGGTTGTGAAAATTAAGGGAGAGAATTCATGTAGAGCATATGATTCTTAGTAAGTTCTAAACAATGTGATTATATTAATAATCTAATGTACTCTTAAAAGAAACACAGCAATAGAGACGTGTCCCCACCCTGCCTTCCTTTACCTTTCTTCTTTCCTCCCTTCCTTTATCTTTTACTTTCAGTGACAAACTCTTATGCAGCACCTGCAAGGTACCAGACTCTGTGTTGAATGCTGGACATTTATAAATGAGCCGGATAGACATATACTCAGAAAGCAGACACTGAATGCATAATGACAAAACTGATGTGCTTTAGGGCAGGGAGGTGTATGATGAATGTGTAGGATGATCAGTCTGTGCCTGGGCTGGGATGGTGACTGAACAGTGATCCTGAGAGGGAGCCTGACCCCAAAGCCCAGAGAATGCTCCCAGTGTGGCTCGGGCATAGGTTTTGGGAAACTCCCTACAAGCACTTCTGCCTTTGAACTTGCCTCCTTCGTGGATGCTCTCCATCTATGGGGTGAGATGAGATCCCCCCCCCACCCCCCAAAAAAAGAGAGAGAGAGAGAATGAAAATAAATGAACACTGAGCTTCTGCTGGACTTGAAGCCCTTTCTCAGCAAACCTGGCTCCCAGAAGATAGGGACCCATTAGAGAGACCAGGGTTCCAAGGGACTGGGACTGGTCATGAGATCCAGGGCAGCCCCCTTCCTGGTCAGAGCTCGGATTCATCCGCACAGGTGCCCCAGACACCTCATCAGCTGGCGAATGAACGAACTCAGGCGCTTCCATTGCCTGCTTCTAGCTTTGAAGCAGGTTTATGCTAATGAGATGTAGATAGTGTGCAGGATTGCCGGTGGCCATTCCATGGGGATGCGTCCCCTGGGATCACCCTCTAGTACCACACAGATGGTGCCGACCGGAGACCGGCTCTCACTGTTTCTTTCGCTCTGTCTCTATCGTCCTGGAGAACCACGGGGAAGGATGGGATCGAGGGGTGCCGGCGTATGCCCGTGTCCTCCAGACAACACGGTTCCGTTTCCAGTACGGAGACACAGAGGAGAAATCCTCCAAGCACGCAAGCACTGACAGTGACAGGAGGCCTCCGGATTCACATCAACACGTATTTTTGAAGCATCTGCTCCTTACAAGGAGCCATTCTAACAGGGAACAAAAGAGCTTTTAAATTGTAGTTGGGGGATCATTTACGCCTAACTCCTCCTTCCTCAGAGAAGGGAAATAAGGCTTGGCAGCAAATGCGGTGGTGTGCCTTGTCCTCGGCAAGGTCGTCTAACAGGCGGAGCCCAGATCTCTGGTCCCCAGGTTCCCGATTCCGGGCTGGTGAGACGGCAGTGCCTCGCATCCAGCTCTCTGAAGGCTGACTGCTGTGGATGACATTATTTTTGCACAGAAAGAAATCTCATTCACTACTGCATCCGCCCCACCCCACCCCCATCCCTGTTGAAGTCAGTGATCACTTTTCACCACTAACACTCCAGGTAAATATTTCCCTCTGTGCTTCTGAAGCTGCTGCTTCAAGGTTCTCATTTCCCTTAATGTGCTTCCTCTTGGTTCCACTGAAAACCCTCCACTTGCCCTGCCTCTCTGCCTCTTGGGGCTAAGCTGCCTCTAGGTCCCCCGCGCCGGGTTGCAGAATCTAGCCTTTCTCCTTGCTTCCCTCCTCTCTCTCAATGGCAAACAGAGGTGACCAAAGCCCAGGTCCCCCATCCCAGGAAGGTCCTGAACTGAGGGCGCCCTACAGATGGGTAAACATTTTACCTTGCTAACCCAGCCAGCCGCCTTCCAAAGGCAACAGGAAAGCCAGGCCTGAGAGCTCCTGGCTAAATAAAAACCTGCAGAGAAAGAGAGGGGGAAAACGGATCCTGTTTCAGATGTGAATTTTCCCATTAGGGAAATTTTCTGTTGAAGGAGGAGGGGTTGGCCAGGGGAGGAAGAGAGGGTAGGATGGGGGACACAGGGTAGGGGGTAGGAGGTGGGGTCCAGAAGCCTCTTTTCCCCTACTTCCCATAGCCACAGCCAAACATCTAGGCGAACTCACTCTAATCTGGAGTCAGAACTTCATACTTGGAGAGGTCGGGGTGGGGGGTGGCTTTTAACATGCAAGTCTCACGAGAGTAGCAAAGCCAAGAGGGGCTTTATGATTTCAAGTCGAGTTTGCCAGTGGGTTTGAGGAGGACTTGGCCTCTCCCAGCCCTCATCCTACCAGCTGTTGATACATCAACCAAGATGCCTTCAGGGTACCCTCTCTCTCTGGCGTTGCTGTATTTTTTTAGTTGCTTCCCCCTTTGCATCCTTGACATCACTCCCAGAGCCTCCAGCATCTTAACAGTGAACTGCCATCTGGACAGCCATTGCATGCCAAGGATGGTATAGCCCCTGTGTCATTCAGGTGTGACAGCATAGGTGAAAGAGGGATTCAGAGGAGGGACTGCCCACAGAGGTCAGGGATTGCCCCAGAAGTATCCGATTCATGGTGAGACGGCAGTGCCTCGCATCCAGCTCTCTGAAGGCTGACTGCTGTGGATGACATTATTTTTGCTCATTCACTACTGCATCCGCCCCACCCCACCCCCATCCCTGTTGAAGTCAGTGATCACTTTTCACCACTAACACTCCAGGTAAATATTTCCCTCTGTGCTTCTGAAGCTGCTGCTTCAAGGTTCTCATTTCCCTTAATGTGCTTCCTCTTGGTTCCACTGAAAACCCTCCACTTGCCCTGCCTCTCTGCCTCTTGGGGCTAAGCTGCCTCTAGGTCCCCCGCGCCGGGTTGCAGAATCTAGCCTTTCTCCTTGCTTCCCTCCTCTCTCTCAATGGCAAACAGAGGTGACCAAAGCCCAGGTCCCCCATCCCAGGAAGGTCCTGAACTGAGGGCGCCCTACAGATGGGTAAACATTTTACCTTGCTAACCCAGCCAGCCGCCTTCCAAAGGCAACAGGAAAGCCAGGCCTGAGAGCTCCTGGCTAAATAAAAACCTGCAGAGAAAGAGAGGGGGAAAACGGATCCTGTTTCAGATGTGAATTTTCCCATTAGGGAAATTTTCTGTTGAAGGAGGAGGGGTTGGCCAGGGGAGGAAGAGAGGGTAGGATGGGGGACACAGGGTAGGGGGTAGGAGGTGGGGTCCAGAAGCCTCTTTTCCCCTACTTCCCATAGCCACAGCCAAACATCTAGGCGAACTCACTCTAATCTGGAGTCAGAACTTCATACTTGGAGAGGTCGGGGTGGGGGGTGGCTTTTAACATGCAAGTCTCACGAGAGTAGCAAAGCCAAGAGGGGCTTTATGATTTCAAGTCGAGTTTGCCAGTGGGTTTGAGGAGGACTTGGCCTCTCCCAGCCCTCATCCTACCAGCTGTTGATACATCAACCAAGATGCCTTCAGGGTACCCTCTCTCTCTGGCGTTGCTGTATTTTTTTAGTTGCTTCCCCCTTTGCATCCTTGACATCACTCCCAGAGCCTCCAGCATCTTAACAGTGAACTGCCATCTGGACAGCCATTGCATGCCAAGGATGGTATAGCCCCTGTGTCATTCAGGTGTGACAGCATAGGTGAAAGAGGGATTCAGAGGAGGGGACTGAGATCCACAGAGGTCAGGCGATCTGCCCCAGAAGTAGGTCCAGTAATTGTCATCATCAGAATTACCCCGAGTCCAAAGGTCCTGCTCTTTCTACCTGGCCAAGAACACCCTCTGTCTTCTGATTCTCGCTGTCCTTTATCCAGGGAGACACACATTCGTGCCTTCAATTCTTTTTGTCCTTTTTCTCTTCTCCCACTCTGTTTAGAATCCTTCATGAGACACTGAGTGCCTGCTGTGTACAAGGCATAGTTCAGGATGCTGGAGAGATGGCCCAGACAGAGTCATCCTTGCCAGGAAACATCCTGTCCCAGGGAGACTCAAAAACCAGGGAGCAAGTGTCTATAGTTTCCTGTATGTACAATGAGGAGAGAATAGCAGTTCCTCACAGGACCATAAAGGAAAGCTTCCTGGGAGAGGTGGTTCCCTGGAAAACCTGGGATCCCAGAAAATCAGACTTGGAGCAGGCAGGTGAGGGAAACTTCATTCAATCCCCTCCTTTGCCAGGGAGAAAACCAAACCCCAGAGGAGGTATTTGGTGTTTCATTGAGATGTGAGAGCAGGTTGATATTGTAGGAAACCCTGGCCATTACTTGAAGGATGACAGAACAGGAAAGGGTGAGAGGTGAGATGTAGGAGGACCTAGAGGCTTGGTCAGAACTACCATCCATGCCAGTTGCTAACAGATTGACACAAATTCTAAGGCACCAGTACCCAGAAACAAGTAAAGACTGTGTAGGCCTCCTCTGTTGATTTTGCTGGAAGCTCTCTGTGCTCATTTGATGAGTGCTAATGGCAGATGTGCACTCAAAGTTATGGTGACCGCAACAATTCTCCAGCTGAAAGTAGGGACTGTCCTCCCAAATGAGCATCTTTGACTCATTCTCTTATTCCTGTCTTTGTCCTCCCACCTGGCCTCGTACATTATCAGACTGCTAAAATACATCCTTAATTAGCAAGTCCTCGCCTCCATCCAACTGCTTGTCTGTGCCAGGGACACAGGGAATATTCCAGAGAAGCTGGGAATGGGAGTGGATGAAAGTAAAGATAATTAGGTCCAGAGAGAATTTGCTTAATGACTTCCTGAGATTCCCAGGGTAGGTCTAGAGATGTCTGGCTTGGAACGTTCCCAAACATTCAACTAAAACTTGGGACACCTCAGGCAGGTGATTTCATGCAGATGGATCCCTCATGATATCGATGGCGAGAAGGAGATAAAGTTCATGCCTAGGACAATGATACCAGGGTCTAATGGATCTGAGATCTGGTTACAAACCACATGGCCTTAAACCACCCATCTCTTTACCTCCATCAGTTCTTGTTTCCACCTTCTATTTACTTAGTGTCATCCCCTGGACGGTCCTGCGTGATTAAATGGTTTAGTGCACATGCCAGCCTTAACACAATGCCTCACCTGTGATAGAGGCTTGAATTCACTTAATGGAGCAGTCCCCAACATCCTTCTATGTTAAGAGGAAGCCTTGTGTTTTTCTTAGACATTAGCATTGGTGTTAGAGGAAAAAAAGCTTGAATTGGGTCTTGGGGGAGTTTCCATGACTGTGTAATCTAAAAAATGGCTTCCATTCCTTGGGTCTCAACTACCATATCTTTCAAGTGAAGCATGTAAGAAAATAAGCATGCCTTACTATCTGAATGTGTGAATGTCAGGGCCCACCAGGACTCCTGTTATAACCGAATCTTTGCTGTCCTTGACCGTCACATCCCCAGATGACTTTCCTGGCATTTCATCCCTACTGGTCATTGATGAGTGCTGGTGACTGATAGACCCCTAGTCACGGTGCCTGTAATTGGGGCTGTCTAAGTGAGCATCTTCTATTGATCATCATCCATCTTTGATTCACCTCTCACCTCTTCCTCTCTCTATCTGTGTCATTCTATACTTAAAGTATGCTTTTAATTGAAAAGTCTTCCTCCCCGTCCAACAGTTTTTCAATATCAAAGGTTTTCAGGTTTTAATTACTATCACTGTTGTTTTCTCTACCTCAAGGATGTATTCTGCTAACAAATATCTTTTTGTGTGTGCCCCATACTCAGAACCAATGAAAGTGAAACCTCATGGGTTGAAGTTGTGGTCAGACCCTCCCAAAGCGACCTCACCTGGGTCATCCATTCCTCTAGCCCTCACCTTACCCCAGGGATGGTCCCAGAGGTTTGGTTTGTCACTCCCAGGATCCCAGTGAGCACAGGATATCTAGGACATCCAGATATGAATTTTATTAGAGAGAAAGAACTTCCCTCTCCTTCTGCATCCTTTATTTACTCATCTTTCTCTTTTGGGGCTGCCTAGGGCTCTATGACAAATGTTCATATGCCTCACGTGACCGAGGATGGGTCGTGGGCATTCACACCGTCGGTGACCAAGGCAACAGAGACCCACGCTACTTTTTCTCCTTGAAGACAGACCGGGCCCGGCAAGTGACCACCATCAATGCCCACCGCAGCTACCTCCCAGGCCAGTGGGTGTACCTGGCTGCCACCTACGATGGGCGGCTGATGAAACTCTATGTGAACGGTGCCCAGGTGGCCACCTCTGCAGAACAGGTGGGCGGGATCTTCAGTCCTTTGACCCAGAAGTGTAAAGTTCTCATGCTGGGAGGCAGCACGCAGAACCACAACTACCGGGGATATGTGGAGCGCTTCAACCTGTGGAAAGTGGCCAGGACGCAGCGCGAAATCCTGCTGGACATGGGGACCCGCAGCCCCCATGGCCCTCTGCATCAGCTCCTCCTCCAGGAGAACTGGGACAATCTAAAGCGCACCTGGTCCCCCATGAAGGATGGTAGCATCCCCCACGTGGAGGTCGGTGGCACCCATGGCTTCCTGCTGGACACCAGCCTGGAGCCACCGCTGTGCGGGCAGACGCTGTGTGACAGCCCTGAGGTCATTGCCAGCTACAACCAGCTGCCACGGTTCCGCCAGCCCCAGGTGGTGCGCTACCGCGTGGTCAACCTCCATGATGACAGCGGCGAGAACCCCACCGTGAGCCGCGAGCAGATCGACTTCCAGCACCAGCAGCTGGCCGAGGCCTTCAAGCACTACAACATCTCCTGGGAGCTCGACGTGCTGGAGGTGAGCAACTCCTCCCTGCGCCGCCTCATCCTGGCCAACTGCGACATCAGCAAGATCGGAGAGCACTCCCCCCTCCAGAACCAATGAAAGTGAAACCTCATGGGTTGAAGTTGTGGTCAGACCCTCCCAAAGCGACCTCACCTGGGTCATCCATTCCTCTAGCCCTCACCTTACCCCAGGGATGGTCCCAGAGGTTTGGTTTGTCACTCCCAGGATCCCAGTGAGCACAGGATATCTAGGACATCCAGATATGAATTTTATTAGAGAGAAAGAACTTCCCTCTCCTTCTGCATCCTTTATTTACTCATCTTTCTCTTTTGGGGCTGCCTAGGGCTCTATGACAAATGTTCATATGCCTCACGTGACCGAGGATGGGTCGTGGGCATTCACACCGTCGGTGACCAAGGCAACAGAGACCCACGCTACTTTTTCTCCTTGAAGACAGACCGGGCCCGGCAAGTGACCACCATCAATGCCCACCGCAGCTACCTCCCAGGCCAGTGGGTGTACCTGGCTGCCACCTACGATGGGCGGCTGATGAAACTCTATGTGAACGGTGCCCAGGTGGCCACCTCTGCAGAACAGGTGGGCGGGATCTTCAGTCCTTTGACCCAGAAGTGTAAAGTTCTCATGCTGGGAGGCAGCACGCAGAACCACAACTACCGGGGATATGTGGAGCGCTTCAACCTGTGGAAAGTGGCCAGGACGCAGCGCGAAATCCTGCTGGACATGGGGACCCGCAGCCCCCATGGCCCTCTGCATCAGCTCCTCCTCCAGGAGAACTGGGACAATCTAAAGCGCACCTGGTCCCCCATGAAGGATGGTAGCATCCCCCACGTGGAGGTCGGTGGCACCCATGGCTTCCTGCTGGACACCAGCCTGGAGCCACCGCTGTGCGGGCAGACGCTGTGTGACAGCCCTGAGGTCATTGCCAGCTACAACCAGCTGCCACGGTTCCGCCAGCCCAAGGTGGTGCGCTACCGCGTGGTCAACCTCCATGATGACAGCGGCGAGAACCCCACCGTGAGCCGCGAGCAGATCGACTTCCAGCACCAGCAGCTGGCCGAGGCCTTCAAGCACTACAACATCTCCTGGGAGCTCGACGTGCTGGAGGTGAGCAACTCCTCCCTGCGCCGCCGCCTCATCCTGGCCAACTGCGACATCAGCAAGATCGGGGACGAGAACTGTGACCCCGAGTGCAACCACACACTGACTGGCCATGACGGTGGGGACTGCCGCCACCTGCGCTACCCTGCCTTTGCCAAGAAGCGGGAGAACGGGGTGTGCGACATGGACTGTAACTACGAGCGCTTCAACTTCGATGGCGGGGACTGCTGTAACCCCAATATCACTGACGTCACCAAGACTTGCTTCCAGCCCAACTCTACATACAGGTAAGAGAGCAGAGCGCCTCTCGCTTTTGTCTGTGGGTGTGGCTTCCAGTGCCCAGTGGGGTTGCAGGAATTTCCCACCACAGGCTGAACTTCACAGGGCTGTATGCAAAGTTGGGCTTCCCAGATGGCTTGGTGGTAAAGAATCTTCCTGCCAATGCAAGAAAGGCAGGTTGGATCCCTGGGTGGGAAAGATGCCCTAAAGAAGGAAATGGCAACCCACTCTGGTGTTCTTGCCTGGAGAATCCCATGGACGGAGGAACGTGGTGAACTACAGTCCATTGGATCAGAAGAAGCTGTATACAACTTTGCAACTAAATGTATACATAAGTTAGTCCATTATCAAAATATTCATGCAGTGCCTCCTGTGGGCCCAGAGGGAGTTTGCAGGATCCTAGCTTCTGAAAGTGCTCAGAGACTGAAACTGGACGACCCGGTCAGAGTAGTAACAGCTACGGATATAAAGAACTCTGTAGTTCAGTGGTCACTAGCCACAGGTGACTGTTTACCTTGAAATTAGTGAAGATGAAATACAGTTTAAAATCCAGTTCCTGAGTCAGACTATCCACCTTTCAAGATTTCAGTAGCCACCTGGGGCTAGTGACTACCATACTGCACAGAGTCCTGTGACTACTTCTGTGACAGCAGGAGGGTCAGTTGGGCCGTGTTGGTGGAGCTGGGATGTGTGGGGGTCAGGCACACTGCATGCTTTCTCAGTCACTACGTCAGATCTGATTCTTTGGGACCCCATGGACCATAGCCCATCAGGCTTCTCTGTTCATGGGATTTTCCAGGCAAGGATACTGGGTGCAGGTCTCTGCCCTCAGTTGGAACCTCTTTCAGGCTGTTTTTTTATCTGTACAATGGGAATGACCATGGTACCCACTTTGTGAGGCTGCTTTGACACTCAAATGAGGACAGTTAAACACGTGTCTATTGATAGCTGATTACCTGTCAGAGCTTCTTTCTGTTCTTCAACAAAGAATGGTAACATGTGCCGTGCGTATAGGTGGTCAAGGAGGAACAGCTGACTTGCAGCTTGAACAGACTGGGGAAAGCTTAGGTATCATTTGAATGTCAGAGATTGAGGAGACTGAGTTGAGGGAGAAGAAGGACACTCAAGACAGAGGAACTTCAGATACTGCCAAGAAAAGGCTGAAAAGCAGGGGTGGATTTTCTGTCTGTTGCCCGCCTTATCCTCTGCCTAATATGACAACTCTGACCAGCAGCCCCAAAGAAAACACAGAGGTGGACCAACGACTGATCTCTCTTTGATCAGGGACCTCATTTTAAGCCAGAGAGACAGTTTCCTGATTTCCCAGATTCACGCTGAACTTTTCTGCTCCATCCGGCTCACAGGACTCTGGCCTTGCTGATGGCTTGAGCTCTTTTGCCAGCCTCTGCAGGTTTTCGACTGACTCTTTTCTTTATGTCTCTCTCACAAGAACAAGGGCCTCCCGTGCCCAGACAAAATGCCTGTGTATGGAGGAATGACGATGCTGGTAGGAGAATGTCATGCCTGGCCCCAAGCCAGAGAGCACGTCACCTCAGCCTCCTGGCACCCCGCGGGCAGCTGGACTCTCACCTTGGTTCAGAAATGGGAGCAGCCTGTATGGGAAGAAGTCTTGGTGTGTGGCCAGCTCCTTCCTGGTCATAATCCACTTTCATCTCTGCTTTCAGTTACACTCTGATGGCATTTGACACGGACAACTAGATAGAGTTGGTATTTACATTTGATTGATGGGCCTTAGAGAGTGAAATGACTCGGCCAAGGTCCCAGATCAGGAAAGACATTTGGCTAAATCACAAATGTAAGTTTCCGAGGTGAATACAGTGTATGCTTTCCTGAGCCGGACTCCAGGAGTTACTGGTGAACCCAGGCAGAGTGGGCGTGGGAGGATGGATGGAGAGCCAGGAATACTGGAAGCCACTCATCTGTTTGTACATTTATTCATTCATTCATTTATGCAACCAATGTTTACTCAGCACCTACCAAGTGCCAGGGAGGGGGCACCCTTATCCCTGCTTTGCTGAAGGAAATCCAGGCATCAGAACAAGGAAGGGATTTACCCCCAGTCACTCAGCTAATACATAGAGAGCTTAAATTTAAGTCTTGCCCTGTTGACCACAAAGCTTCCTCTGCTATGGGGGGAAAGGGGATAGTTTTAAATCCAACGAGCAGTAGGAGGCCATCAAAAAGCAGGAGTACCAGGCAAGGTGGCTTTCCTAAGGTCTTGGGAGAAAACTGCTGAGTTTGATTAGGTCAGGGTCGAGGGCAGCTGACATTTGTGGCTGGAGCTCAAGGGCCATGGGGCCCCAGTTCCAGAGAGTTCACTGTCAGCAGACAGTGCTGGCAGGCACCAGCAGCCTCCTCTTTTCTAAGTCACGGGACCGCATGCCCAGAATGTATGTGAGCACCCCGATGCCAGCACTGTGACCACTCACACCCACGCCTGTGTGTCTGATGGCTGGAAAGTCGTGTGCCCTGGCTGCGTCCCACTGGGGATGTGTCATCTCCCAGTGAAGCTGGGGGAACAGCATTCTGGCTGAATCAGTACTCCTGTGCACAGAAAGAAACCTGTGGAAGTTTGCAGAGAAATGCTTGCTTTGTGAGTTTAAAGAAAGAGAGGGGGAATGGGGAGGAAGACATGAAGGAAAGAGGGAAGGAGAGAGGGAAGGAAGGAAGGGAGAGAGGGAGTGAGGAAAGAAGGAAGACACCTTCTTCTATCTAACAGAAGATTAGATAGATGTTGTCACCATGATTGTTAATGAAGATGCGAATTTATTTCATACCCAAGGTATGCTCTTGCATTGCCTGCCTGCCTCTTTCCCCCTCTTCTCTCAATGGGTAAATATAATAAAGATAATATTTTGGGGTGCGATAGGGAGGGAGATGGGAGGGAGGTTTAAGAGAGAGGGGACATAGGTATGTCTATGGCTAATTTATGTTGATGTTTGACAGAAAGCAAAACAAAAGATACCATTTGAATGACTACTTCTCAGTCTATGGTGAAGAATCAGTTTTGTTTCCTATGTATTGCAAACCACCGCTTTTGTAACATACAGCAAACATGAATTGCTATAAAGGAAGTACCCAAGAACGGTGAAACAGCCTCAGAGTTCTCTGAAGGTTTCTAAATGTTTTCTCTTCCCTTCTGCACTCCCTGTGCTGTAGACGAGTAAGAAGCCGTTCAGGCCCTGCTTACCCAGAGTGATACTGATTATTCATTACCCTGACAATTTATGTAGCAGTTCCTTTGAGTAAAATAAAATCCATCAGTGATCCTGCAAAGTGGTCTCCATCAGAGAATTCCCATGTCTTCTCACGCATTTGAAGTCCTCCTTCACCTGCTAACCCTGGGACCCCGCTTTGTCCATGTTCTCAGGAGTTCACGTGTTACAGGGGGGACCCAGTCCTACCAGTCAGATGTCAGACCTAGAAACATCTTCAGAGATCAGTGGGTCCAAACCCTGCTTCCCCCATAGAGGGGAGCTGAGGCCTAAGCTCACAGAGTCCGTTGGTGGTCAGAGCAGAATTAAGGATGCTGTGAAGGTGCAAGGCCTGGTTGTCTGCCGCAGCACAGCTTCTCAGAACTGCCCTGACGTTCTTGCCTTTCAGAGATACCTGCTCCCTTGCACTCTGTCCACGCTGACTTCTGAGTGCGAGGGATCATGAAATTCGAGTTGAGGGAGTCTGAAAGGGAATCGTGTAAGGACCTTGGGTGTCTACGAGCCACTGTAGAACTATGAGAACTTCATTGGCTGTGAGTTTTCCTTATTAAGAGGCCAGGATAAGGACAGCCAAGTGAGGGTGCACACTAAAGAAAGGGACGGACAGTGCAAGGCCACTTGAAGCTATTTGGGCTGGATGAGACAATTCTCACAGGGCCGTTTCAGTAGGGCCATGACACCATAAGTCAAGTATAAGGCTGTGAAAAGGGCAGGTTTTATGGTTTAAGCCACTTGAAGTCAATAGATACCATGAATGACTATTTCAGTCTATGGTGAAAAAGAATTTTGGGGTGCGATAGGGAGGGAGATGGGAGGAGGTTTAAGAGAGGACATAGGTATGTCTATGGCTAATTTATGTTGATGTTTGACAGAAAGCAAAACAAAAGATACCATTTGAATGACTACTTCTCAGTCTATGGTGAAGAATCAGTTTTGTTTCCTATGTATTGCAAACCACCGCTTTTGTAACATACAGCAAACATGAATTGCTATAAAGGAAGTACCCAAGAACGGTGAAACAGCCTCAGAGTTCTCTGAAGGTTTCTAAATGTTTTCTCTTCCCTTCTGCACTCCCTGTGCTGTAGACGAGTAAGAAGCCGTTCAGGCCCTGCTTACCCAGAGTGATACTGATTATTCATTACCCTGACAATTTATGTAGCAGTTCCTTTGAGTAAAATAAAATCCATCAGTGATCCTGCAAAGTGGTCTCCATCAGAGAATTCCCATGTCTTCTCACGCATTTGAAGTCCTCCTTCACCTGCTAACCCTGGGACCCCGCTTTGTCCATGTTCTCAGGAGTTCACGTGTTACAGGGGGGACCCAGTCCTACCAGTCAGATGTCAGACCTAGAAACATCTTCAGAGATCAGTGGGTCCAAACCCTGCTTCCCCCATAGAGGGGAGCTGAGGCCTAAGCTCACAGAGTCCGTTGGTGGTCAGAGCAGAATTAAGGATGCTGTGAAGGTGCAAGGCCTGGTTGTCTGCCGCAGCACAGCTTCTCAGAACTGCCCTGACGTTCTTGCCTTTCAGAGATACCTGCTCCCTTGCACTCTGTCCACGCTGACTTCTGAGTGCGTAGGATCATGAAATTCGAGTTGAGGGAGTCTGAAAGGGAATCGTGTAAGGACCTTGGGTGTCTACGAGCCACTGTAGAACTATGAGAACTTCATTGGCTGTGAGTTTTCCTTATTAAGAGGCCAGGATAAGGACAGCCAAGTGAGGGTGCACACAAAAGAAAGGGACGCGGACAGTGCAAGGCCACTTGAAGCTATTTGGGCTGGATGAGACAATTCTCACAGGGCCGTTTCAGTAGGGCCATGACACCTGTATTAACACGTCAAGCCTCCATAAGGCTGTCCTGTGGAAAAGGGGGCAGGACTCTTCTCTATGGTTCCTAAGCCATGGCCGGGATCAAAGTGATGCAGTTACAGGAGGCTGCTGAGTAGCAGATCATGTCTCCCCTATGGGAGTGTCCTTCCAGGACAGAGGGTCCTTGCAGGGGAGGAAGTACCCTGTCACCTGAGGCATACACAGTGATATATTCAGAGTAGCCAGGATCACAGCAAAGGTGGAAAAGATGGCCTTAGTGGTCTTAAGGTTGACCACTGCCCTGCCCAATGTGTTGCTGCCACTTTGTTTGTTTTTGTTATTTCTTTGGTCACACTGTCTTAGTTGCAGCATGTGGGATCTAGTTCTCTGAACCTGGGTCCCCTGCATGGGGAGCGTAGAGGCTTACCCTTGGGCCCATGAGGGCCGTGTCTTTGTTGCTCTCTTATTCTAAGTCACTTTAGGGATTTCAGTGATGATCATTTCTGTTCTCTTTAATAGGCATTGATCAGCCATAGATAGCTCCATGGGTCTCTTGTCCACTAGGGATGTTACAATGAGTGAGGCATGTTCCTCACCATTGAGAGGCATCCATGGAAGTTCATGGGGGACTGCTCTTCAAAAATGAGACACACAGTTGGGTCAGGAGACCTGGAAAGCAGAGATGTGTGCTGACTTGGTAAAACAAGGCAAGTCGGCTGAAGGAGGCATGATTTGATTGGCAGGCTTCCGGGAACAGACCGCACGTCAAGATGGAGAGACGCAGGTTCACTGCGTGTCACTCAGGTTCTGGCAGGAAGGAGAGGGCATTCAGATGGAGTCATCCAAGAGGGTTGAAGGAGGGGCTCTTTGGAAGGAGAGGATATTTACAACAGTGTAGGCAGTGTTCCAGACAGCCAGCAAGGCCAGGGCCAGGAATAGTGGGGACCCACTTCCATCAATGGCCTGTAGGGACAAGAAGAAGTCCTTATGGAACCCAAAGGAAGTGGCTGAATGGCAGCAGCTGGGACTCTCAGCAGAGAAGAGGTGAGGAGTCTCAGCCCCCTGGCCAGAAGGAAGCCAGAGATGTCAGTTTTACATGTTCATTCTCCCCTGCCTTCCAGTCTCTCTCCTGTTAGTGCTTCCTATTGGGGCCCTCGACTGGAAATCATGAGGCAGAGGGACCTGTTGATGAAACACAGAGGCTGGCCTCCCAGGAGCACAGAGCAGGGTAGAAAGGGACGAGGCGTGGATGTAAATGAGTGAACAGAACATAGAGAATACTGATCCAGCCAGAGGCTGCCCCTATATGAGGGTGAGAGGGAGGAATGGGATATGGAAGGGCTTGGAGAATAAGGAGTCACTCAAGATGGCCTTAGTGGTCTTAAGGTTGACCACTGCCCTGCCCAATGTGTTGCTGCCACTTTGTTTGTTTTTGTTATTTCTTTGGTCACACTGTCTTAGTTGCAGCATGTGGGATCTAGTTCTCTGAACCTGGGTCCCCTGCATGGGGAGCGTAGAGGCTTACCCTTGGGCCCATGAGGGCCGTGTCTTTGTTGCTCTCTTATTCTAAGTCACTTTAGGGATTTCAGTGATGATCATTTCTGTTCTCTTTAATAGGCATTGATCAGCCATAGATAGCTCCATGGGTCTCTTGTCCACTAGGGATGTTACAATGAGTGAGGCATGTTCCTCACCATTGAGAGGCATCCATGGAAGTTCATGGGGGACTGCTCTTCAAAAATGAGACACACAGTTGGGTCAGGAGACCTGGAAAGCAGAGATGTGTGCTGACTTGGTAAAACAAGGCAAGTCGGCTGAAGGAGGCATGATTTGATTGGCAGGCTTCCGGGAACAGACCGCACGTCAAGATGGAGAGACGCAGGTTCACTGCGTGTCACTCAGGTTCTGGCAGGAAGGAGAGGGCATTCAGATGGAGTCATCCAAGAGGGTTGAAGGAGGGGCTCTTTGGAAGGAGAGGATATTTACAACAGTGTAGGCAGTGTTCCAGACAGCCAGCAAGGCCAGGGCCAGGAATAGTGGGGACCCACTTCCATCAATGGCCTGTAGGGACAAGAAGAAGTCCTTATGGAACCCAAAGGAAGTGGCTGAATGGCAGCAGCTGGGACTCTCAGCAGAGAAGAGGTGAGGAGTCTCAGCCCCCTGGCCAGAAGGAAGCCAGAGATGTCAGTTTTACATGTTCATTCTCCCCTGCCTTCCAGTCTCTCTCCTGTTAGTGCTTCCTATTGGGGCCCTCGACTGGAAATCATGAGGCAGAGGGACCTGTTGATGAAACACAGAGGCTGGCCTCCCAGGAGCACAGAGCAGGGTAGAAAGGGACGAGGCGTGGATGTAAATGAGTGAACAGAACATAGAGAATACTGATCCAGCCAGAGGCTGCCCCTATATGAGGGTGAGAGGGAGGAATGGGATATGGAAGGGCTTGGAGAATAAGGAGTCACTCAAGATGGCTGGTCTCTGGACCGAATGCAGAGAAGGGCTCACTTTATCTTGTGAAACTCTCTAGCCTGCCTGTCTCCCTTCTTTTGTTTCTTCAGGTCCTCCTTAGTTTCTTCCTTCCCTCCCTCCTTCCCATTTTTCCTTGTTTTCTTTTCTTTATAAACCTGAAGTGCTCCCTTTGTGCCAGCCCAGTCCCTGCCCTTTAGGAGCTCCCCACCCAGTGGAAAACAGAGTTGACTGAACATGCCATTGTGATCACTGATGTGAAGGAAGGGCCCACAGTTGCAGTCAAGAGGAGCTGTCTTGAGGGAAGTGCAGGTCTTTTTATCAGACGGGCCAGTTAGAAAAAGACCTTCCAATGACTCTTGGCCATTGTCTGCAGTAGTAGACACAAGCCAGGTAGGCAGGACTTCATTTGCAGCCCTTAGACATGTCTACAAACAAGTGAGACTGTACTTCATGCATGCATCTTCTATACATGAAATGGAAAACCCGGATATTAATAGAAATCCCTAGTATTAGGGAATCCAGGGGCAGTTGACCTTTGGGGCTGTGCAGACCTCACTGGGAGAGGATGTCAGAGTTCCCAGGTTCCTGTGTAGATGCCTTCAAACAGCCAGCTCCGGCACCATCAGGTGAGTTTCACCTTGAGCATCTGTTCATATAGAATAGGACAAATAGGGAAA
Organism: Tragulus kanchil; assembly: GCA_022376925.1. Lineage (NCBI taxonomy): Eukaryota > Metazoa > Chordata > Mammalia > Artiodactyla > Tragulidae > Tragulus > Tragulus kanchil. Next base: position 23,237,018 of record JAIOJX010000023.1, on the reverse strand, counting down.
AGGAGACTTTCCTGATGCTCCGGCACTTTCTTTGTCTTCTCTGTATTATTATTTATAATGTAACAAAGGCATTCTGGCTGAATGGCAGCAGCTGGGACTCTCAGCAGAGAAGAGGTGAGGAGTCTCAGCCCCCTGGCCAGAAGGAAGCCAGAGATGTCAGTTTTACATGTTCATTCTCCCCTGCCTTCCAGTCTCTCTCCTGTTAGTGCTTCCTATTGGGGCCCTCGACTGGAAATCATGAGGCAGAGGGACCTGTTGATGAAACACAGAGGCTGGCCTCCCAGGAGCACAGAGCAGGGTAGAAAGGGACGAGGCGTGGATGTAAATGAGTGAACAGAACATAGAGAATACTGATCCAGCCAGAGGCTGCCCCTATATGAGGGTGAGAGGGAGGAATGGGATATGGAAGGGCTTGGAGAATAAGGAGTCACTCAAGATGGCTGGTCTCTGGACCGAATGCAGAGAAGGGCTCACTTTATCTTGTGAAACTCTCTAGCCTGCCTGTCTCCCTTCTTTTGTTTCTTCAGGTCCTCCTTAGTTTCTTCCTTCCCTCCCTCCTTCCCATTTTTCCTTGTTTTCTTTTCTTTATAAACCTGAAGTGCTCCCTTTGTGCCAGCCCAGTCCCTGCCCTTTAGGAGCTCCCCACCCAGTGGAAAACAGAGTTGACTGAACATGCCATTGTGATCACTGATGTGAAGGAAGGGCCCACAGTTGCAGTCAAGAGGAGCTGTCTTGGAGGGGAAGTGCAGGTCTTTTTATCAGACGGGCCAGTTAGAAAAAGACCTTCCAATGACTCTTGGCCATTGTCTGCAGTAGTAGACACAAGCCAGGTAGGCAGGACTTCATTTGCAGCCCTTAGACATGTCTACAAACAAGTGAGACTGTACTTCATGCATGCATCTTCTATACATGAAATGGAAAACCCGGATATTAATAGAAATCCCTAGTATTAGGGAATCCAGGGGCAGTTGACCTTTGGGGCTGTGCAGACCTCACTGGGAGAGGATGTCAGAGTTCCCAGGTTCCTGTGTAGATGCCTTCAAACAGCCAGCTCCGGCACCATCAGGTGAGTTTCACCTTGAGCATCTGTTCATATAGAATAGGACAAATAGGGAAAAGGAGACTTTCCTGATGGCTCACAGGGAAACACTTTCTTTGTCTTCTCTGTATTATTATTTATAATGTAACAAAGGCATTCCCCTGGATTCATACTTTGTGTTTGTATTTGAACCCAAGTTGGCATTACTGGAATCTCTGGAGAGAGCCGGTGTCAGTCTCAAGGCAGCCTCCTTGACCCCTCGGCTAGTGTCTGCCTTCCTCCTCTGTCTCTTCTCCTGCTCCTGCTCTAAGACCAGGAGGTGGTTTGCCTTCTAATGACACCCTCTATTGGGATTTCTCACTTATTTTCTGGAATGATCTCATAGAACCTGCACTTTCTTCTCCTCCATTCCCTGCATGTATAACAGAACAGGGTGGAAGCAGGGACTCCCTGAGCTGAAGGCAGCTCTGGAGTGTCCAGCCCATGTGGCCACAGATGAGAAGAGTGAGCTCCCAAAAGGCGCAGCGGTGACCCAGGCCTTACAGAGAGAATAGAGCCTAGCAAAGCCCAAGTGCCAGGGTCTCAGGTGCCAGGGTTTACTTTGAAAATACACCAGCTACTTGTGCTTCCTCCCAAGAGCATTTCAACCCCTTCCATTACCTGGATGTCTTAGCAGCTGACAACTTGAACACTGGAAGAATTCTATTTAGGAAAGCTGTTCATTATTCTTATTCATTATCCGTATTTTGTTAAGTCCCTTCGATATCTGAGGAACTGTGCTAAATGCCCTAGGAATCCAAGATCCAGTCTATGTCCTCGAGGTATCTGGATGGGGTGGTTTAATGGCATTTTGTTACAGTCATTTCAGAGATAGTGGAGGATCTGATGATTCATTTCCAGATGAGCCGGCAGAGGATGACAAGGCGAACATGAGCTCTGAGAAAGGTGGAACGGCGATGTGGAGAAATTAGGAAAGTTTTCTGGCGGAGAAGGTACACAGGTTTCCAGCACTTGTAGGCTCTGGAATGATAGGAAAGGGCCAAGAGTGTCCCACGGGAGTTCCCAGGTTCCTGTGTAGATGCCTTCAAACAGCCAGCTCCGGCACCATCAGGTGAGTTTCACCTTGAGCATCTGTTCATATAGAATAGGACAAATAGGGAAAAGGAGACTTTCCTGATGGCTCACAGGGAAACACTTTCTTTGTCTTCTCTGTATTATTATTTATAATGTAACAAAGGCATTCCCCTGGATTCATACTTTGTGTTTGTATTTGAACCCAAGTTGGCATTACTGGAATCTCTGGAGAGAGCCGGTGTCAGTCTCAAGGCAGCCTCCTTGACCCCTCGGCTAGTGTCTGCCTTCCTCCTCTGTCTCTTCTCCTGCTCCTGCTCTAAGACCAGGAGGTGGTTTGCCTTCTAATGACACCCTCTATTGGGATTTCTCACTTATTTTCTGGAATGATCTCATAGAACCTGCACTTTCTTCTCCTCCATTCCCTGCATGTATAACAGAACAGGGTGGAAGCAGGGACTCCCTGAGCTGAAGGCAGCTCTGGAGTGTCCAGCCCATGTGGCCACAGATGAGAAGAGTGAGCTCCCAAAAGGCGCAGCGGTGACCCAGGCCTTACAGAGAGAATAGAGCCTAGCAAAGCCCAAGTGCCAGGGTCTCAGGTGCCAGGGTTTACTTTGAAAATACACCAGCTACTTGTGCTTCCTCCCAAGAGCATTTCAACCCCTTCCATTACCTGGATGTCTTAGCAGCTGACAACTTGAACACTGGAAGAATTCTATTTAGGAAAGCTGTTCATTATTCTTATTCATTATCCGTATTTTGTTAAGTCCCTTCGATATCTGAGGAACTGTGCTAAATGCCCTAGGAATCCAAGATCCAGTCTATGTCCTCGAGGTATCTGGATGGGGTGGTTTAATGGCATTTTGTTACAGTCATTTCAGAGATAGTGGAGGATCTGATGATTCATTTCCAGATGAGCCGGCAGAGGATGACAAGGCGAACATGAGCTCTGAGAAAGGTGGAACGGCGATGTGGAGAAATTAGGAAAGTTTTCTGGCGGAGAAGGTACACAGGTTTCCAGCACTTGTAGGCTCTGGAATGATAGGAAAGGGCCAGGTAGGAGCAGAGAGATGGAGGTGGGCGGGTGTGGGGAGGATGTAAGGAAGAGGTGAGTGTGCTGAGGCTTCGGGCAGGTAGATGCCCCCTTTTGATGCTCAGGTTCCAACAGTCAGACGGACAGAGTATGAAAGAATTCAAGGGAAATAATTTCGAGTCCTGATGTGGCAGCTTCTGAGCTATGCGGTCTTGGACAAGTCTCTTAATCTCCTCAGGCTTCCATCTCCACATCTGTCCACCGGGAAAATAGGAACAGTATCTGACCGCCAGGATCTCACAGTCACCTCAAGGGTCACACAAAAGAACATCCCAGAAAGAGTTCTGGGAAGAGCTAACCAGTGCGCAGATGAAAGAAGGCATTGTGTTTTTTTGGTTTGTTTTTTGTTTTTTTTTCAGTGACTTTGTTCATTCTTTTCCAGTAATCATGTAAGAGAAATTGCTTGGAATTTTATAATCAGAATATCAGAGTTTATTTAACGTGACTAACATTCATTAAAGCAATAACAGCCGTCAACCCTGGTGGAATGGAGAAATGAGGGGTGTTGGAGACTGACCAGGTTTGAGTCTTGGATCCTTGTCTGCCCTTGGTCCATCTTGCAATAACCGGGGCTGGCTTCTCTTCGGCCAGCGTTGGGTGGGGCACATCATGAAACTTAAGTGGAGCCATGGCGTTTGAAGTACCTTGGCCTGGCACATCATAGGAGCGGGGAAGGATTCCCTCCCTGCCCCCAGGCCTATGGGAACTCCTCTTTTGCCAGCTTTGTCTTAGGGAGACTGCAGGCTAGTAAAGAAGGTCTGGCAGAAACTGCTGTATGCACCCACTGAGGACAGTGATACAGATTGCTTCCATTCTTAAAATACTTTATTTTTAAAGACTGGCCACAGATTGGTCTTTGTAAATGAAGCCTACATAACTTTTGTCAAGCTCATTGAGCTCACACACTGGTTTACTCTGAAAATACCCCAGCTGCTTGTGCTAAGAGGATGCATCTCTACCGCAGGCACTGTTGAGGCGGGTCATAGTGGGTTGCTGATTCAGTTGAAGTGCCTCGATTGTTCAGCCCTGTTCCGCCCACAGGTGAGCTTTGAGTGTAGAGAGCCAGGCACCCCGTGCAGGTCCCCCTGATGCATGTTGGGCCGGGGTCCTCTGATTCGGTCTGGGTTTTCCTCATGTTTCTCTTCTGAACAAAGTCAACCTCGACTCCCAGAAAGCTGTGACCCATGAGCACAGGTTTGACTTTGATCTTTGAGAGGAAACTGGAGGAGTGATGGAGAGCAGAAGAAGACTGCTCGTGGCCCCTGAAGAGATGATGAGTAAGACGGTCGAGATGTGATCTTTGCAGAGGATTGAGGGATCAGGTGTCCAGCAAATAAATAAGAATGCAAGTTTCAGAGACTGAGGGGGTGTGCATCAAGCCACCTAACATTTCTGTGACCTTGAATGAATCTCTTGCATGATTGCAGACTCTATTTTCTCCTGTCTAAAACCAGGAATGAAAATAGCATTGGGTGGTTTAGAGGATGTCATGAAAGTACAGCTGGTCAACCCTTTAGAACAGCCCCTGGCACTGAGCAATGCCTCAAACTTAACAGTGGTTGTGGGGAGATTTTTCTGTCTCTGGGAAAGCCTCTGACCTCTGATGTGCAGATCCGCAAATGCCCCCCCCCCCTCAGATCCCGAACCTCCTTGCTAGAACCTCCAGGTCGGACTGAGAGTTGGATGTGACCTAGTCCCTCTGTACTACCAAGGGCTCTTGGGTTTTGGCCCCTCAATTCCATTTTAAAAGATTATCTTTGCTACCAAAGCCTGGCACATACTAAGTGGCCAATTGATTCATTTTCCCAAGAGGCGAACAGCAGACCACAGGGAGTATATGCAATTCCACCAAAAAACAAAGGCCTGTCAGGGTTTGAAAATCCCTCTGAGGAGGAATTCACACCTACATGTCCTAGGGAGGGAGCTGGGAGCCAGGCTGGTGCCCGCAGGCCTCTCAGGATGGAACTGGTCTTCCATCTGCCCCTGGGGCTCAGCATACCCATCTCAGAGTTTGCAGGTGAAAGTTGGAACCTTTCCTCCGAGATACAGCCTTGGAGGCCCCGAACAGGCCAGAGCCGTTCCCCTCGCTCCCCACTTTCCTAAATGTGTGTGTCTACCCCCAGTGCCCTGGATAGACAGAGGCGTGTGGTACCCTTTCGAGGGCCTCTGTTGGAGGCGGCTGGATGCTTCCACTGTGGGTTTGGCCCAGTCAGCATTCTCATTTCCCTTCCTCCATCCATGGGTGACACTGGCCACTCATGACAGCCTCAGCACTCCCTCTGCTGCCCTTCCAGGTTAGGAATCAGAGCGGCGGGATGTAGGGAGGGCTGAACCAACAGACACCGGTCCATTTTGTTTCCACGAAACACAGTTCCATCAGTTGAGTTCAGCCCAGCTTGTACCTTCTGGCTAGCAGCTGGCCAGTTTTCCAGCTCCTGAGAGGGGACCCCTCACCTCCACTCTCACCTTCTGCAAACGCAAAACCACCATGTGGAGTTTCAGAGACTGAGGGGGTGTGCATCAAGCCACCTAACATTTCTGTGACCTTGAATGAATCTCTTGCATGATTGCAGACTCTATTTTCTCCTGTCTAAAACCAGGAATGAAAATAGCATTGGGTGGTTTAGAGGATGTCATGAAAGTACAGCTGGTCAACCCTTTAGAACAGCCCCTGGCACTGAGCAATGCCTCAAACTTAACAGTGGTTGTGGGGAGATTTTTCTGTCTCTGGGAAAGCCTCTGACCTCTGATGTGCAGATCCGCAAATGCCCCCCCCCCCCTCAGATCCCGAACCTCCTTGCTAGAACCTCCAGGTCGGACTGAGAGTTGGATGTGACCTAGTCCCTCTGTACTACCAAGGGCTCTTGGGTTTTGGCCCCCGTCAATTCCATTTTTAAAAGATTATCTTTGCTACCAAAGCCTGGCACATACTAAGTGGCCAATTGATTCATTTTCCCAAGAGGTGAACAGCAGACCACAGGGAGTATATGCAATTCCACCAAAAAACAAAGGCCTGTCAGGGTTTGAAAATCCCTCTGAGGAGGAATTCACACCTACATGTCCTAGGGAGGGAGCTGGGAGCCAGGCTGGTGCCCGCAGGCCTCTCAGGATGGAACTGGTCTTCCATCTGCCCCTGGGGCTCAGCATACCCATCTCAGAGTTTGCAGGTGAAAGTTGGAACCTTTCCTCCGAGATACAGCCTTGGAGGCCCCGAACAGGCCAGAGCCGTTCCCTCGCTCCCCACTTTCCTAAATGTGTGTGTCTACCCCCAGTGCCCTGGATAGACAGAGGGCGTGTGTGGTACCCTTTCGAGGGCCTCTGTTGGAGGCGGCTGGATGCTTCCACTGTGGGTTTGGCCCAGTCAGCATTCTCATTTCCCTTCCTCCATCCATGGGTGACACTGGCCACTCATGACAGCCTCAGCACTCCCTCAGCTGCCCTTCCAGGTTAGGAATCAGAGCGGCGGGGATGTAGGGAGGGCTGAACCAACAGACACCGGTCCATTTTGTTTCCACGAAACACAGTTCCATCAGTTGAGTTCAGCCCAGCTTGTACCTTCTGGCTAGCAGCTGGCCAGTTTTCCAGCTCCTGAGAGGGGACCCCTCACCTCCACTCTCACCTTCTGCAAACGCAAAACCACCATGTGGACGGCAGCACATGCTGCTCATGGGCTTGTCTGTAGACATTGAACAGGCTCCTGTTTCTCCATATTTATGGAGGGGTGTTTTCTCTTTCTCCATCCCTCTCTGCTTCTCTTTTCTGCCTCTTTTTCAGAGTCTGGGTCATTTTCTTGGTCTGGCGATGGTGAGAGCAGGGCGAGGGGATTCATGTCTCTGTTTCAAGCCTCTGATGTTGGAGATCCCAGCCTTTTTTGAGCTGAGACGGCCAGCCACCGCTCCTCGCCTTGAGCTTGGCTTCTCACTGCTGACAGTGGTGACTGTCACTCCACCGAAGCCTGAGGTGTCTCAGAATCTTCCGGAGAAGAGAAGGAAGACCTGAGGGAGTTTGCCTGTGACTTGGCAAAGCCTGAGGGAGGAAGTGACCAGATCCTTTCAGTAACTTCATAGCCAGCACTGAGGGAGTCACTTCTCTGACTTCCAGTTCTGCATCTGTAAAATGGGAGAACAGGAATAGACAAGCTCTGAGATCTGTGGCTGGTCAGACATTAGAGCCCTGGTTCCAGGCTTGTGAGGACTGGGATAGAGGAAAAAACGGCGGGGATGCTTAATATTGCAAAGGTACACATGTATGACACTGGGGACATTCAGGGAAATCAGAGACAGTCCCTGCCTTCCAAGCATCTGCCAACAGCCACATCTAATTGAGCACGACGTGGACAGAGTAGCGGTGAAGGAACAATTATGCTCCGGGACAAGTTGAAAAATAAAATCCCCCTACCGTCCTTCAGGTGCCGGTGGTAGCAACAGCCACATCTAATTGAGCACGACGTGGACAGAGTAGCGGTGAAGGAACAATTATGCTCCGGGACAAGTTGAAAAATAAAATCCCCCTACCGTCCTTCAGGTGCCGGTGGTAGCCTCAGGCAAGAGCCCCACGTTGGGCAGTCTGCACGTCTGCTCTTTCCTTTTCCCTCAGGCCCCAAAGGCAGCATCCTCTTTCCAAAAATCAATTTGAATGTAATTCTACTTTCAACAGCTTGACATAGAGTGTCATGCTTTCCAGCATTATTTCCCCATGTTTGAACCCTGACTTTCACATGACCCTTGGAGAGCTGTCTCTTTCTTTAACCCCTCAAGAGCTCCAAGTTTGTGGAAGTCACTAGACTTGTTCAGGATCATCCAGAGGTGGTATACCTCTCTGAGAAATGATAGGCCTCTCCGTGAATGACGGAGTAGTTCTCACTGAAGATACCTCTGTGATTTGCCTAAGGTTAGGTGATTTATGTCTTGTGTTGTTGGAAGAGGGTGTTTGCTGTGACCAATTTTGTCTCTTGGCAAAACTCTGCTAGCCTCTGCTTTGCTTCCTTTTGTCCTCCAAGACCACACTCGCTTGTTACTCCAAGTGTCTCTTGTCTTCCTGCTTTTGCATTCCAACCCCCAGTGAGGGAAAGGGCCTATTTTTTTTGGTGGTAGCTGTAGAAGGTCTTGTTGGTCTTCATAGAATTGTTGAACATAGAACTGTTCAACTTCAGCTGATACTGGGAAAGATTGAGAGCAGGATGAGAATGGAGCAATAGAGGATGAGATGGTTGGATGGCTTCACTGGTTCAATGGACACAAGCTTGAGCAACCTCTGAGAGACAGTGAAGGACAAGGAAGTCCTGGTGCGCTGCAGTTCAGGGGGTCACAAAGAGTCAGACATGACTGAGCGACTGAACACCACCAGCAAGGTGATTTGTATGGGCCCAGACTAACGCCCAGAAGCTGCCATATTGACTCATATTGATGATAATAATGTCATTCTTTCCCTGTTCTCCCCAACTATAAATGTATAGAGTCAGTCTTGACAACACTTAATTTTCACGCGGCTAAAAATCAGAACAAAACGCCACTCTAGCGAGATACTGCCCATCCCTAGAACTCTGTGCCTGCCACAGCATGCCGCACAGAGGTGATTTGTCTTTATTTAACTGAACATCAAGAGTGAGACCAACCACAGGGCTGTTGGCGAGCTGTGTATATCCTTCTCAGTGTGGTCAGTTGTATTATTTATCAGTTGTGGTTTTGATCCTCCAAGAAGAAAGTTAGGGGGTAGAAATAGGTAGCTGCGGGCCCTGGACCTGCACGCTTCGGTTGTGAAAGCAGTGATTCGACACTCGGCTGTCACATCCCTGTGCTCGTACTTTCGAACACATCATTACCATTCAGCCGTTGGTCTTCCTTACCGATCAGGGAGTTCTTCACGTGTCATGGTGTCCCTGAAAATCAGGAAGCTCGGAGGCCCTGGGGCTCTCGAAGCAGAGATTGTAGAACCCCAGGAAAAGATGTTAGGGGAGTGGCAGTTCATTCTGTGTGTGTGTCGGGGGAGTGGTGGTATGTCTCCTAGGTGCAGGCACAGTGCAAGGTGCTGGGGGCACAATGAGCACTTCACACTGCAGGTGTGATTCTGCCCTGGTGGAATTTCCTGCAGGTCAATAAGTAGCTGGTTGGAGAAATACTGCTGTGGAGAAGCCCAAGGTGCTGAGGGAAACCAGGGTGGCTACCTGACTCATCAGGGGTCAGAGTCATTTCTAGGCTGAATCTGGAAGGATGGGGCATGTTAACCAAGTGAGTGGAGCTGAGCTTGCCAGGAACCGCGCGTTCTGACACTTTGCCTTCTGCCCACAAGTCTCTAAAAGCCGTTTTCAGAGAGAGAAATGAGAAAAATAGAGGCTGAGTAGTTCCTGGTGAAAGGCGTTCCTGCTCAATTGGTGTCCTTTATTCTGAAATGATATGATTCTTTCCTTTAGAGTGCTGCATCAGTTTCCTTTATTTTATATGAGGGATAGCGTGTATGGGAGTTTCACCTTTTGGATGGCCCTTGTCAAAATTAGGTGATTTGTATGGGCCCAGACTAACGCCCAGAAGCTGCCATATTGACTCATATTGATGATAATAATGTCATTCTTTCCCTGTTCTCCCCAACTATAAATGTATAGAGTCAGTCTTGACAACACTTAATTTTCACGCGTCTAAAAATCAGAACAAAACGCCACTCTAGCGAGATACTGCCCATCCCTAGAACTCTGTGCCTGCCACAGCATGCCGCACAGAGGTGATTTGTCTTTATTTAACTGAACATCAAGAGTGAGACCAACCACAGGGCTGTTGGCGAGCTGTGTATATCCTTCTCAGTGTGGTCAGTTGTATTATTTATCAGTTGTGGTTTTGATCCTCCAAGAAGAAAGTTAGGGGGTAGAAATAGGTAGCTGCGGGCCCTGGACCTGCACGCTTCGGTTGTGAAAGCAGTGATTCGACACTCGGCTGTCACATCCCTGTGCTCGTACTTTCGAACACATCATTACCATTCAGCCGTTGGTCTTCCTTACCGATCAGGGAGTTCTTCACGTGTCATGGTGTCCCTGAAAATCAGGAAGCTCGGAGGCCCTGGGGCTCTCGAAGCAGAGATTGTAGAACCCCAGGAAAAGATGTTAGGGGAGTGGCAGTTCATTCGTGTGTGTGTGTCGGGGGAGTGGTGGTATGTCTCCTAGGTGCAGGCACAGTGCAAGGTGCTGGGGGCACAATGAGCACTTCACACTGCAGGTGTGATTCTGCCCTGGTGGAATTTCCTGCAGGTCAATAAGTAGCTGGTTGGAGAAATACTGCTGTGGAGAAGCCCAAGGTGCTGAGGGAAACCAGGGTGGCTACCTGACTCATCAGGGGTCAGAGTCATTTCTAGGCTGAATCTGGAAGGATGGGGCATGTTAACCAAGTGAGTGGAGCTGAGCTTGCCAGGAACCGCGCGTTCTGACACTTTGCCTTCTGCCCACAAGTCTCTAAAAGCCGTTTTCAGAGAGAGAAATGAGAAAAATAGAGGCTGAGTAGTTCCTGGTGAAAGGCGTTCCTGCTCAATTGGTGTCCTTTATTCTGAAATGATATGATTCTTTCCTTTAGAGTGCTGCATCAGTTTCCTTTATTTTATATGAGGGATAGCGTGTATGGGAGTTTCACCTTTTGGATGCTTTAGGTCTTTGTCAAAATTAGAAATTGCTACTTCCACCTCAATTCTTAAGATGATCCCAAGGTCCGAGAACCTCTCCACAGGTTCTCCCTGCGGCTCTCCTATCAGCACCTACCCCTCCTCCTATCCGTATTCTCAGGATTCTCAGTCCCACCTGTCTCCTGGTCTCCTTATGATCATGTTCTGCAGAGAGCTACAGGCCAGTGATGCTTACCACATGGCGTGGCAGAAGACACAGCCCCGGAGAGACAGAACTGATGGGCCTAGACTTTAGGGCAGCAGTTGCGTGGGGTAGGGGTTGATACGTAGAACCTGAGGTTCATAAAGGAGAAGCCCTCTAGTGACCTCGTCAGAACCCAGAGCCATCATTCCACATCCTTTCCCTCCTGCCCCTGCTGTACAGCAAACTGTGCCCTATGCATAAATACCTCTCCTCCTCAGATCCTCTCGCATCTACTCCCTTTTCTACAAGCCCCTGCCGGTGCCTTTACTTTCTTTCCTCCTCTAGTCCGTATTCCGCATTCCTCCAGAAAGCTCTTTGGAAAACATGAACCAGATCCTTTTATTCTCTTCTGTAAACGTTTGCCATAAGGATGTGCATAAAACGTGCAGAACGTTGCCCATCCTCCACATTCCTTCCCGAGGTGGCCATTGTGGCCCCACCAGCTTCCTCGTAGCTGGTTGGAATGAGCACTTCACACTGCAGGTGTGATTCTGCCCTGGTGGACGAGGTCAATAAGTAGCTGGTTGGAGAAATACTGCTGTGGAGAAGCCCAAGGTGCTGAGGGAAACCAGGGTGGCTACCTGACTCATCAGGGGTCAGAGTCATTTCTAGGCTGAATCTGGAAGGATGGGGCATGTTAACCAAGTGAGTGGAGCTGAGCTTGCCAGGAACCGCGCGTTCTGACACTTTGCCTTCTGCCCACAAGTCTCTAAAAGCCGTTTTCAGAGAGAGAAATGAGAAAAATAGAGGCTGAGTAGTTCCTGGTGAAAGGCGTTCCTGCTCAATTGGTGTCCTTTATTCTGAAATGATATGATTCTTTCCTTTAGAGTGCTGCATCAGTTTCCTTTATTTTATATGAGGGATAGCGTGTATGGGAGTTTCACCTTTTGGATGCTTTAGGTCTTTGTCAAAATTAGAAATTGCTACTTCCACCTCAATTCTTAAGATGATCCCAAGGTCCGAGAACCTCTCCACAGGTTCTCCCTGCGGCTCTCCTATCAGCACCTACCCCTCCTCCTATCCGTATTCTCAGGATTCTCAGTCCCACCTGTCTCCTGGTCTCCTTATGATCATGTTCTGCAGAGAGCTACAGGCCAGTGATGCTTACCACATGGCGTGGCAGAAGACACAGCCCCGGAGAGACAGAACTGATGGGCCTAGACTTTAGGGCAGCAGTTGCGTGGGGTAGGGGTTGATACGTAGAACCTGAGGTTCATAAAGGAGAAGCCCTCTAGTGACCTCGTCAGAACCCAGAGCCATCATTCCACATCCTTTCCCTCCTGCCCCTGCTGTACAGCAAACTGTGCCCTATGCATAAATACCTCTCCTCCTCAGATCCTCTCGCATCTACTCCCTTTTCTACAAGCCCCTGCCGGTGCCTTTACTTTCTTTCCTCCTCTAGTCCGTATTCCGCATTCCTCCAGAAAGCTCTTTGGAAAACATGAACCAGATCCTTTTATTCTCTTCTGTAAACGTTTGCCATAAGGATGTGCATAAAACGTGCAGAACGTTGCCCATCCTCCACATCCTGACCCACAGGGTCCTTCCCGAGGTGGCCATTGTGGCCCCACCAGCTTCCTCTTGGGAAGTTACTCCCAGCTTTGAACCCAGAGGACGTGTAGTGGCTTCCTCCTCTTGGGTGTTTCCAGCCCGTCCCTTTCCCTATCTCCCACACTTGGTCCAAGATGTACACTTCCTGTGAAAACCTCAGTGATACCTTCCCCCCTCCACCTGGGTGACCCATTCTTCTGTGCTTCGATCCCATTCAGCACTGCCTCTGTCATAACACATATCAGAGGAGAAGGTAAGAGACTAATGGTTAGAGTCTGTGGGATCCAAGAGACTAGGGATTGTCTTGTGCGGCTTCCATTTTATGAGGGTGAAGGAGGATCTTGGAAAAGCGGTGTCACCCCCGCTGAACCCTGGTTTCTTCCCCTGCAAGTATGGGGATGCTCATACTCAACACATAAGGTTTTTGTAAAGCTTCAAAGAGATTGTCTATAAAAGGACTTCAGCAGCGCCAGTGTGTATAATAGTAAACTCCCCCAAATAGTGGGTTTTATTGGTATTATCACATCGTGTTGTGATCATCCCATAATTTGTCTTGCTTCCTTCATAAAACTGCTAGCTCTTTGATAGAGCAAAGTGTTTCTCATTCACATTTTATGCCCAATTTTAAGCACTAGAGAATGAAAGAGAAAATAATTAAAAAGTAATATGCAAGGAGAAAGGAAGAAGGAAAGAATGAAAGCGGGCAGCCAGGAAGGGAGGGAGGGCAGAGGCGAGGTAATGGAAGAATGACTCATTCAATCAAAGAATACAAGAAAGATCAATTTTTCAATTGATCTTTGATTGGTGCGGTTACATTTTTCTTAGATTGCATGTCAAGCTTCTCATATAAAAGCTATTATTTTTGAAACCAATCATTCAGGATTCTGAGAATTTAATAAACTCTCTAAATGTTTTATTCCGACCTCTTCTTACAGACAAGAGAGGCTGATTTAGGCATGTCTGACAGTGAAACTGAGCAGGAGAATCAAGTCCAGTTCATTAGGACCCTTGGGATAAAAATACAAAGTCCAGGTTTTAGAACTGGTCACAGTTTGGAGAAAGCTTGTTATTTGGAACAAGGATATGGATGCAATAAACATTCTGAGGTTTATCTTGTTTTAATGACTTGCTTTGAGTGGCTTTGATCTTTATATTTGATAATCACTTTCGAATGGTCTAGTGTGTTCTGAAAGTGGTGGAGTGCCTCGTGGATTTGAGATCCTCCATGGAAATGACAGGCTGCAGTCAGAATCTGGAAATGGGCAGTGTTAACCGGACTTTGTCTATAGAGTGGTACAAAAGGGGCAGCTGCCTGAGAGGAAGATAGACACATCGCTCCAGTTATGGAACCAGGGTTCCCTGAAGGAAGGAAGACACGGTCAGCCTTGGAGTCCAAGACCAGTTTCCTCTAGCTCCATAGGGGCATTTCGCAGGGTGAAGGAGGATCTTGGAAGCGGTGTCACCCCGCTGAACCCTGGTTTCTTCCCTGCAAGTATGGGGATGCTCATACTCAACACATAAGGTTTTTGTAAAGCTTCAAAGAGATTGTCTATAAAAGGACTTCAGCAGCCAGTGTGTATAATAGTAAACTCCCCCAAATAGTGGGTTTTATTGGTATTATCACATCGTGTTGTGATCATCCCATAATTTGTCTTGCTTCCTTCATAAAACTGCTAGCTCTTTGATAGAGCAAAGTGTTTCTCATTCACATTTTATGCCCAATTTTAAGCACTAGAGAATGAAAGAGAAAATAATTAAAAAGTAATATGCAAGGAGAAAGGAAGAAGGAAAGAATGAAAGCGGGCAGCCAGGAAGGGAGGGAGGGCAGAGGCGAGGTAATGGAAGAATGACTCATTCAATCAAAGAATACAAGAAAGATCAATTTTTCAATTGATCTTTGATTGGTGCGGTTACATTTTTCTTAGATTGCATGTCAAGCTTCTCATATAAAAGCTATTATTTTTGAAACCAATCATTCAGGATTCTGAGAATTTAATAAACTCTCTAAATGTTTTATTCCGACCTCTTCTTACAGACAAGAGAGGCTGATTTAGGCATGTCTGACAGTGAAACTGAGCAGGAGAATCAAGTCCAGTTCATTAGGACCCTTGGGATAAAAATACAAAGTCCAGGTTTTAGAACTGGTCACAGTTTGGAGAAAGCTTGTTATTTGGAACAAGGATATGGATGCAATAAACATTCTGAGGTTTATCTTGTTTTAATGACTTGCTTTGAGTGGCTTTGATCTTTATATTTGATAATCACTTTCGAATGGTCTAGTGTGTTCTGAAAGTGGTGGAGTGCCTCGTGGATTTGAGATCCTCCATGGAAATGACAGGCTGCAGTCAGAATCTGGAAATGGGCAGTGTTAACCGGACTTTGTCTATAGAGTGGTACAAAAGGGGCAGCTGCCTGAGAGGAAGATAGACACATCGCTCCAGTTATGGAACCAGGGTTCCCTGAAGGAAGGAAGACACGGTCAGCCTTGGAGTCCAAGACCAGTTTCCTCTAGCTCCATAGTGGTGGCAGCGGTGTAGTCACTACGTTATGTCCAACTCTTGTGACCCCCATGGCCTGTAGCCCTTCAGGCTTCTCTGTACATGGGACTTCCTAGGCAAGAACACTGGGGTGGGTTGCCATGTCCTTCTCCAGGGGATCTTCCTGACCCAGGAATCAGACCTCCCGTTCCTGCACATAGGCAGTCTCATGCATTGCAGGCAGGTGCTTTACCACTGAGCCACCAGGCAAGAAGCCCCTAGCTCCATGAGCAATTTAAATAGAATGGTGCACCTTACGGCCTTTTCAGAATTGAGCAGTCTTTTAGGGACTTTCTTGTGTACTATCCCCTTGGATTTGTATGTTCCCATTTCTAGGGTGAATTTTGTCATCCCCATGTTGCAGATAGGGACATTGAGGTGCAGAGAGATTGAATTTCTTCTCTGAGGTCACAGGGACACTTTCTAGAATAGGGAGGATTGGAACCCTAGTCTGTCTGTCTCTGAAGATGTAGCTTTTTTTTTTCTTTTTCAAAAGAAAAGTAAAGCCAGGGCTGACAGCTGTTAGATAGGTCTTAGTGTATATTGACAGAGGGAAATAGTGAATACAGAATTGTGGATCATAGGAAGGACATGCGTTTGCCCCGCTGTTGCATCATGGTGTGAAGAGTAGACGGGTCCAGGATGTTTCTATCTAGAATTCCGTTCAAGAACATTTAGCTACGTAATTCACAGAGGGGTGTTTTTTTCTTTTTTTTTTAACTTTGGGGGGAGTGGGGTCGGGAGGGAGGGGGGCGGGCAGACCACTTCTATTGGTCTTTCATTTGTCTATTTTCATCCGTCTTTGTTCTTTGGCTCCTGTAGGCCTCCCATCACGGTGGCCTCTGTTGTCACAGAGCACCGGCTCTGGGCGCATGCGCTCCAGAGCTCCGGCTCGGTAATTGGACACATCGGTCCAGCCGCTCCGCGGCATGTGGGATCTTCCCAGGCCAGGGATCGAACCAGCGCCCCCTGCACTGCAAAGCGATGTCCTTACCCACTGGACCACTAGGGAAGCCCCAATTCACAGAGTTTTACTGGGTAAGACTGTTCTCTTCAGGGGCTACAAGGAGAATAGGCACCTAAGGTATTCTTTGTAAATGGTGGGGTTGGTGTTCAGGTGCTGAGTTGTGTCCGACACTTTGCGACCCCATGGTCTGCCGTACACCAGTCTTCTCTGTCTTCCAGTAGCCAGCAGCATCCTTGTAACCTGCCCACGCCTCTCAAGGGCTCAGAGAGCAGGACTTTGACGTGGCAGTCCTCAACGTTCTCAGGCATCGTTTCTGCAGCGGGGAATCCATTTGCTTTGAGTGCGAGGCTGGTCCGTCTTGACCTGAGTTCACTGTACCTTGCCTCTCACCAGCCATCTTGAAAATGGGGGAGCCAGGACATCATGCCTCTAGAACTGGAAAACCTCGAGCCTTCCAGGACTCTCTTTGAGGGACTGTTGTTGTTCTGGGTTTTGAACGTAGTTCACTTTTGCTTCTCGTTCAATCAAACAGGCCCTGACAGCCCTCTCATTGAGATTATTACAGAGTTGTACCATCTCAGGCCAGTGCATTTAGGAAATATGTTGTTGGCACTCACCAGCGAGTGAGATGCATAAAGAAAATATTCTAATGACAGTTGAGTTGAGAGAGCTTTGATCTCCCTCCAGGACTGCTCTCATGGCTTTGAAATGCAGTTCTGGCAGAAGGGTGAAAGCCATGAAGAGCGCCTTGGCCGGGCCCCCTCCTGAAACTGACATTCCAAGGGACCCACAGCCCTCACAGGAGGAGCCAGGTACAAGGGCAGCACAGGCAGAAAAGAGACACCAAGACATCTCTCCTGACAGGCAGTCGGGAGAGGATCTGAGCGAGCAGGGACTTTCCAGCGGAGCCCAGCGTTTTCCAAGCCCTGCTGGTTATGCTATGATTTGATTTTTGGCAGAGGCAGTGGTGGGGCGGGGGGAGAGGATTATGGTCAAATGTGTTTGGTAATACCTCATATGCTCTCTGTTTTACTCCCATTTTGTCTATTAAAGGCTCTGAAAATTCTTGCAATTCAAAAATATATGTATGTATGTAACCTTGTTTAACAGAGCATGACCTAGAGCCATCTGACTTGGAAACTCTTTTTTTCCCTTCAAATATGCCTCTGCTTCTTGTGGATTTAGCCCTCCATAGACCTTGATTTGGAAAACCCTGTACTTTACATCTCGTTGAAGAGATGGACATTCGGAGCTGCGGCCCAGGCAGCCAAGCAGCGCAGGCATGGGTCAGACATCTAGGCAGTGAGGTTCTGCACAGAAGTGCCATCGAAGTCGCGAGTGGATCTACACTCTTCCCCATGCGTAACTCTCCACGCTGTGCCCCCTTGCCAGGATCTCTGCCCCTCCCTCCTTGAAGGAAGAGGTGACTTGGTTAGTTGGTGCAAAAGTGCTGCCATGTGTATGCTAGTGACTAGAGATTTCCACCCCCTACTTGAGACCTTGGGCAAGTCACTTTTCTTCCCTAACCCCTGGGCTTCCTCATCCTGTTTTGAAGTTACACAGTTTACAAGTGTGTATATACATGTGTGTGCACTCAGTCCCTTTGTTGTGTCCGACTTGTAAGTGGACTGCTTCCCACCGGGCTCCTCTCTTCATGGAATTCTCCAGGCAAGTCTACTGGAGTGGGTCCCCAACCCGGGGATTGAACCTGTGTCTCTTGTGTCTCCTGTGTTTGAAGGCAGATTCTTTACCACCACACCACCTGTCGGGGCTGACAAGAGAGACGCTTAAAAGCTGCCATCAGAAGGTGTTCTATCTCTTGAAAGTTGTAGGAGACAGAGAGGATAAAGACTCGACTTCTGTCTGCGTGAAACTTATTGTGGCCTGAAAAGACAGTGACCATAACCCCGAGCAGGATAATAAGAGCTAGAATCAAGCGTAGGAGTCTCTGAGGAAGGAGAAACCATTTTCAACTAGAGGTTGATATTGTTGATTTTGGTGTTGCTAACAATTTTCATGGTAATAGATATAATAATAATAATGCCATAAAAATACCCAGTTTAATCGATGAGTGCTTTCGAATGGGCCGGGTGTGATGGGAGGAACTTTTCCGCAGCGCCTCTCATCCTCCTGACAGTCCTGAAGGGTGGACATTATCGCCCTGTCTTCAGGGAGGGTGATCAGGAGTGGACCCGTGATGGGCAGCACATGTAAGCTGAGCTTAGCAGGGAGTGAGATTTTCAAAGGCTGAGATTCAGGAAGAGAGCGTCCAAGGCAGAGAGAAGAGAAACACACGGACGTGCTTCAGGAGTAGGCATCATTAGGGAAACACAGAGGCTCTTGGGGTGAGGGAACAGTAAGACCTTGAGTGGGAGGTTGAAGGGGACAGAAGAAGACTGGATAGTAAGCACAAGACGCTAAAAGCCGAGACCGGGAGAGTGACCTGGAGATGGACTGCCAGTTGAGGATTTTCCCAGTAGGAAGAAATAAGAGACCAGAAAAGGCAGAGGTAGGGGCTGTGCCAGGATGGTGCCAGGCTGTCTCGTTCCATCCCTTTGGTATCCCCGTGAGCTAGCTGAGACTCAAAGGAGGGACGCACTTGCCCGTGGATCCAGGGCTGCCTGTCCAGCAGAGTAGCGCCTGCATGTACATAAATGAACACAGAGTTTGGGATTTAGACTGATCTGAGGAGAGGGTAAATGTTTTTTTTTAAAGAAATTTGACCAATTTAGGGTAGGCATCTGGGGCCAACCTCCCCACAGTGGCAAAATGGGAAGCAGGTGGCCCTCAGCAGACCCTTTTCCTCCTCTTCTTAACATCCATCTCCCTCAGCTCTAACGTAGGTCCTTCTCAGTTGACTCCCTGTGCGGGCTGAAAGAGACTAAGCTGATCAGAAGGTGTTCTATCTCTTGAAAGTTGTAGGAGACAGAGAGGATAAAGACTCGACTTCTGTCTGTGAAACTTATTGTGGCCTGAAAAGACAGTGACCATAACCCCGAGCAGGATAATAAGAGCTAGAATCAAGCGTAGGAGTCTCTGAGGAAGGAGAAACCATTTTCAACTAGAGGTTGATATTGTTGATTTTGGTGTTGCTAACAATTTTCATGGTAATAGATATAATAATAATAATGCCATAAAAATACCCAGTTTAATCGATGAGTGCTTTCGAATGGGCCGGGTGTGATGGGAGGAACTTTTCCGCAGCGCCTCTCATCCTCCTGACAGTCCTGAAGGGTGGACATTATCGCCCTGTCTTCAGGGAGGGTGATCAGGAGTGGACCCGTGATGGGCAGCACATGTAAGCTGAGCTTAGCAGGGAGTGAGATTTTCAAAGGCTGAGATTCAGGAAGAGAGCGACCAAGGCAGAGAGAAGAGAAACACACGGACGTGCTTCAGGAGTAGGCATCATTAGGGAAACACAGAGGCTCTTGGGGTGAGGGAACAGTAAGACCTTGAGTGGGAGGTTGAAGGGGACAGAAGAAGACTGGATAGTAAGCACAAGACGCTAAAAGCCGAGACCGGGAGAGTGACCTGGAGATGGACTGCCAGTTGAGGATTTTCCCAGTAGGAAGAAATAAGAGACCAGAAAAGGCAGAGGTAGGGGCTGTGCCAGGATGGTGCCAGGCTGTCTCGTTCCATCCCTTTGGTATCCCCGTGAGCTAGCTGAGACTCAAAGGAGGGACGCACTTGCCCGTGGATCCAGGGCTGCCTGTCCAGCAGAGTAGCGCCTGCATGTACATAAATGAACACAGAGTTTGGGATTTAGACTGATCTGAGGAGAGGGTAAATGTTTTTTTTTAAAGAAATTTGACCAATTTAGGGTAGGCATCTGGGGCCAACCTCCCCACAGTGGCAAAATGGGAAGCAGGTGGCCCTCAGCAGACCCTTTTCCTCCTCTTCTTAACATCCATCTCCCTCAGCTCTAACGTAGGTCCTTCTCAGTTGACTCCCTGTGCTTTCTCCTCCATCCATCCATAGAGGGAATAAATGGGCCTTTTCTTAAAAATGAACTGATTTTTGGCAGTGCAGGGTCTTTATTGCTTTGTGGGGGCTTTCTCTAGTTGTGGCAAGCGGGGGCTACTCTTGGTTGTGGTGGACAGACTTCTCATTTCAGTGGTTTCTCTTGTGGCAGAGCACAGGCTCTAGGTGCGTGAGCTTCAGTAGGTGCAGCTGTGGGCCCTAGAGTGCAGGCCCAGGGGCTGTGGTGCCCAGGTTTAGTTGCTCCTTGGCATATGGAATCTTCCCCATCAGTGATCGAACCCAGGTCCCCTGCACTGGCAGGTGGGTTCTTACCCACTCTGCCACCAGGGAAGTCCAGCAGACCTTGAAGAGATGGAGAAGGAAGGTAAATACATGGACTCCTGTCCCCAAGATTTTCCCTCAAATTTGGGAAACACCCAGCTTGGCTCTGAACGAGCAAGAAGACCTTAGCTAGCAGAAGAAAATCTTTGAGCCACAGAGCTGTATTACTTTGGGTAGGTCCCCCCAAAAAAGAGCTGGAGAGGTGAGGGGCCAGTCGGCAAGGGGCCTGAGTGGCCCCTCTTTAGGGAAATGGGAACTTCCCAAAGTGTGAAAAAAAAAAAAAAAAAAAAACACAAGCAGAGGAGAGGCTTTATTTAATATTCCACATCTCTGCCTTGGGCCAGGATGAATACTACCAGCAGTAAAGATTGGTTTCTGCAATTACATCAGAATAAACAACCAATTAAAACATCTCCCCACCCCTGCCCCACCCCTCTGTTCCTCTCATGAAGCTTTCTCAGTCTGGGGCCATACGGCAAAGAGGTGACTTGCTCTAATAACATTTGTGTTCTCTGCCTAAGAGAGCGCTGGATGGAAATGGACAAATCAATCCGAAGATAATAAATAGTGTGGAAAGTGTCCGTCCCAGGAAACCTCATCTTCTCTGTGTTTTCATTCCTCCCCACAGTGGCAAAATGGGAAGCAGGTGGCCCTCAGCAGACCCTTTTCCTCCTCTTCTTAACATCCATCTCCCTCAGCTCTAACGTAGGTCCTTCTCAGTTGACTCCCTGTGCTTTCTCCTCCATCCATCCATAGAGGAATAAATGGGCCTTTTCTTAAAAATGAACTGATTTTTGGCAGTGCAGGGTCTTTATTGCTTTGTGGGGGCTTTCTCTAGTTGTGGCAAGCGGGGGCTACTCTTGGTTGTGGTGGACAGACTTCTCATTTCAGTGGTTTCTCTTGTGGCAGAGCACAGGCTCTAGGTGCGTGAGCTTCAGTAGGTGCAGCTGTGGGCCCTAGAGTGCAGGCCCAGGGGCTGTGGTGCCCAGGTTTAGTTGCTCCTTGGCATATGGAATCTTCCCCATCAGTGATCGAACCCAGGTCCCCTGCACTGGCAGGTGGGTTCTTACCCACTCTGCCACCAGGGAAGTCCAGCAGACCTTGAAGAGATGGAGAAGGAAGGTAAATACATGGACTCCTGTCCCCAAGATTTTCCCCTCAAATTTGGGAAACACCCAGCTTGGCTCTGAACGAGCAAGAAGACCTTAGCTAGCAGAAGAAAATCTTTGAGCCACAGAGCTGTATTACTTTGGGTAGGTCCCCCCAAAAAAGAGCTGGAGAGGTGAGGGGCCAGTCGGCAAGGGGCCTGAGTGGCCCCTCTTTAGGGAAATGGGAACTTCCCAAAGTGTGAAAAAAAAAAAAAAAAAAAAACACAAGCAGAGGAGAGGCTTTAT
Organism: Tragulus kanchil; assembly: GCA_022376925.1. NCBI lineage: Eukaryota > Metazoa > Chordata > Mammalia > Artiodactyla > Tragulidae > Tragulus > Tragulus kanchil. Next base: position 23,215,221 of record JAIOJX010000023.1, on the reverse strand, counting down.
TTAATATTCCACATCTCTGCCTTGGGCCAGGATGAATACTACCAGCAGTAAAGATTGGTTTCTGCAATTACATCAGAATAAACAACCAATTAAAACATCTCCCCACCCCTGCCCCACCCCTCTGTTCCTCTCATGAAGCTTTCTCAGTCTGGGGCCATACGGCAAAGAGGTGACTTGCTCTAATAACATTTGTGTTCTCTGCCTAAGAGAGCGCTGGATGGAAATGGACAAATCAATCCGAAGATAATAAATAGTGTGGAAAGTGTCCGTCCCAGGAAACCTCATCTTCTCTGTGTTTTCATTCCCCTCCCACACATTGTTTTTTTCCCCCGTGGTCCTGAGTGAACTCGGGATTGAGGGTGAGGTTGAGGGAAGAGTTGGACACATCGAGATTTGGACTTGGCCTTGTCAGTATTTATGTGATCTCTGAACTGTTCCTTCGTCTGTAAGATGGGGATAGGTGCTGGGAACAGCTAAACATTTACCCGGGGCATCTGTGTGCCAGGTGTTATTCTAAGCCCTTTACTTCCTTTATTCATGTCCCAAATCCTCAGAGCAACTGGATGAGGAAGATACTGTTATCATCTGTACCTTCTGTATTAAGAAGCCAGGACATTAAGTAGATGACCCGGGGTGACCCAAACATCTAGAGGAAATGCTGGATTCACACCCAGGACTTCAGTTGAGAACAGGCCATCTCACGTGCTGTGCTGCATGGCTTCAGATCCTGCACAGAGATGGGATTACAGGTGTAGGCAGAACAGGGGCTGGCATATAGCAAGAGAGAGTTACATATTCTCCTTGTCCTTCATTTCTACTCAGATCACAGAGAAGGCTCCTTCAGACTCCTCATGAGGCTTCTCATCTCAAACTCTGAAGGTGGGGGTCTCGGGAGCGAAGGCTCAGCAGGGAGATTTCGAGTCAGTGTCTCAGTGTCTCGGAATTACTAGTCGGACACCCGTGTGACCTCTCTAGCCTTTGCCTGTATCTCGAGCTCTTTTGCGACTTATTTTTTTTTTTGTTTGAAAGCTGGAGAAATTATGGTCCCATGACTAATCATGGGCTCTTGATCACATGGGTGGCCAGGAGGGCACTGTGGTTCTCAGACTGTTCTCTTCCCATCAGACTGGAGGTGTAGGTTTGTGACCCACAGAATTGCGCTGGGAAGCACAGGAAAAGTGCCCCGACCCCAATGTCTTGATAAGGAACCTGAAGCTTCATAGGAAGGAAACGCTGAAGCTGGGACTGGGACCTCAGTGTTTTAGATTTTCTCTCTGCGGATGTAAATTCCCCTCCAGCCACATCTCCTGAGTGCTTGCCCCCGGGTCAGGCCCTGTGCTGAGAACTGGGTAAACTGAGATGAAGGAGACACATCCCCTGACCCCAGGGAGCCACTGACAGTGGCAGATACAGACAGGTGGAGCATTTGGGATGATGTGAAAGCACATATTCGTAGGAGGTGGAAGGGTACAGAGATGGTAAAGGGCAGGGAGGGGAGGTGGAAATCAGGGGAGGCTTCCTGGAGGAGCAGTACCGGTGCAGACTTTGGATTTGCTCATCAGAAGACAAAATGAGGGGTAGGGTTCTTGAGAGGAACAGCCTGAGTAGAGACACTGAGGACCTTTATTCATGTCCCAAATCCTCAGAGCAACTGGATGAGGAAGATACTGTTATCATCTGTACCTTCTGTATTAAGAAGCCAGGACATTAAGTAGATGACCCGGGGTGACCCAAACATCTAGAGGAAATGCTGGATTCACACCCAGGACTTCAGTTGAGAACAGGCCATCTCACGTGCTGTGCTGCATGGCTTCAGATCCTGCACAGAGATGGGATTACAGGTGTAGGCAGAACAGGGGCTGGCATATAGCAAGAGAGAGTTACATATTCTCCTTGTCCTTCATTTCTACTCAGATCACAGAGAAGGCTCCTTCAGACTCCTCATGAGGCTTCTCATCTCAAACTCTGAAGGTGGGGGTCTCGGGAGCGAAGGCTCAGCAGGGAGATTTCGAGTCAGTGTCTCAGTGTCTCGGAATTACTAGTCGGACACCCGTGTGACCTCTCTAGCCTTTGCCTGTATCTCGAGCTCTTTTGCGACTTATTTTTTTTTTTGTTTGAAAGCTGGAGAAATTATGGTCCCATGACTAATCATGGGCTCTTGATCACATGGGTGGCCAGGAGGGCACTGTGGTTCTCAGACTGTTCTCTTCCCATCAGACTGGAGGTGTAGGTTTGTGACCCACAGAATTGCGCTGGGAAGCACAGGAAAAGTGCCCCGACCCCAATGTCTTGATAAGGAACCTGAAGCTTCATAGGAAGGAAACGCTGAAGCTGGGACTGGGACCTCAGTGTTTTAGATTTTCTCTCTGCGGATGTAAATTCCCCTCCAGCCACATCTCCTGAGTGCTTGCCCCCGGGTCAGGCCCTGTGCTGAGAACTGGGTAAACTGAGATGAAGGAGACACATCCCCTGACCCCAGGGAGCCACTGACAGTGGCAGATACAGACAGGTGGAGCATTTGGGATGATGTGAAAGCACATATTCGTAGGAGGTGGAAGGGTACAGAGATGGTAAAGGGCAGGGAGGGGAGGTGGAAATCAGGGGAGGCTTCCTGGAGGAGCAGTACCGGTGCAGACTTTGGATTTGCTCATCAGAAGACAAAATGAGGGGTAGGGTTCTTGAGAGGAACAGCCTGAGTAGAGACACTGAGGATAATGCATCAGGGAAAGGGCCGAGGGGCGTGGCTGACCATTCACCCTGGAAATAGAAGAGGGGAAACAGAGAGAAATGAGGCTGAAGGGGAAGGCAGAGTCTTGCAGGCCTTGGGGGTCTCTCACTTTCCTCCTTCACATGTGGGGAGCTTCTTCTGTGACTCCAGGAAGAAAAGAGACGGGTGGCGTCACCAGCATTCTACTGGCCAGGCTCTGTGCTGGCCCCCTCTTGAGAGACAGCAGCTAGCTGTGTGACCCAAGCAATGTCTGAAGTGCTGTGAGCCTCTTTTTCCTCTTCTGGAAAGTTAGAGGAATACTAGGATAATACTACTCCCTACCTCAGAGTTATTGAGATTAAAGGTGATAATCCATGTAATGTCAGACCACATAGAAGGGCCCAGCAAACATGAAAGATCCTTATTCACAAGCTTTATCTCACCTACTACGTCAGGGTGCCTTCTTGCTTATTTATGTGCTTCTGTTCCTTGATTCATTTCCAACTTTTACTCCAGAAATGCTTACTGGCTGTTCGCAAGGATCCCTAAGACAGAACATGGCAGCTATAAATGGGGGCTGAAAGAACCATGAGAGGAGAGTAAGTTACCTCTCTCTGTTCAGAAAGTGATCCGTTAAGTGAAGTCAGTCAGAAAGAGAAGGACAAGTACAATATACTAACACATATATATATGGAATCTAGTAGGATGGTGACGATGGCACATGCAGTGAAGCGACGGAAAGACAGACATGGACAGTGGACATATGGACATTGTAGGGAAGGAACAATGGGCAAGAGGCATAAAGGAAGTAGCATGAAGGCCTGTACTATCATATGTGACGATAATAGCTATAGTCCTTGCTCTGTGAGAAAAGCAGATCCTTCGTGGGTGCTGTATGATGGTCTGGAGGGGTGGGATGGGGGGGATATACATATGACTAATCTGAGAATATGCATATCTGTAAACAACAAAACTCTGTAAAAGTTAAAAGTAAAATAAAAGTTTTTTTTTTTTTTAAAAAAAGAAAGTGATCCTTTGAATAACACGCCAGTGACTGGCCCAGAGCTCTGGCATTGCTGTTCTGACGGAAGAGCCGTACTCCACAGGGAAAGTGTTATTTATTAAGTACCTGAGATATGCCAGTCTCTTTCAAAAGACCATTTCTTTTGGTGTCTGATATATATTAGTTGGGTGTATTAAAGAGCTGATGATGGGAGTGTGTGGAATTAATTCACTTTCCAAATATGCTAGTATATATCCTAGATCTCTCCAGTGACAGCTCCCTCCAATAGGATATATACCTTAGCCTATTTTAGGGACAAAGCAATAAAGGCTTACACAATGCAGAGTCATCTACGGGAGGTAAATAGGGCCCCAGTGAAAAGAGCATATGCTTCCAAACCAGGCAGATTTGGCCTTGAAACCGGATTCTGCAACTCTGGGCAACCTGTATAATCACTCTGGACCACCCATTGCTTATCTTGAGAAGGGAATAATGATGCCTCCATGCAAGCTGGGAATAGAGATGCAAAGCAGGTCTCCTGGTGTAGCTTGTGTTTCCAAAATAAGTGGTCGGAGGTCCATAGTAAAGGAATAAAGTAGAGAAGACGCCAAGACGAAGCACATGTTATCTCTTCCATGGTCTGTTCTCAGTCTATGTTCATATTATGTTGCCCTGTCCTCCGTCAATATAGCCAAGTCCTTAGGAACACAGATGTTGCCTTTAGATAAAACGATGTTCTAAAATGAATTCTGCTCTTGGATGTAAGCTGAGCAACCTTTAAGTTTCTCAAACTCACAAGGACTTAATTTGTTTTTATCAGTGCAGCAATGATCACCTCACTTACTGTGTAATGTTATTAGAAGTCAGTGAGGTCATGTTTCTAAACATGGACAGTGGACATATGGACATTGTAGGGAAGGAACAATGGGCAAGAGGCATAAAGGAAGTAGCATGAAGGCCTGTACTATCATATGTGACGATAATAGCTATAGTCCTTGCTCTGTGAGAAAAGCAGATCCTTCGTGGGTGCTGTATGATGGTCTGGAGGGGTGGGATGGGGGGATATACATATGACTAATCTGAGAATATGCATATCTGTAAACAACAAAACTCTGTAAAAGTTAAAAGTAAAATAAAAGTTTTTTTTTTTTTTAAAAAAAGAAAGTGATCCTTTGAATAACACGCCAGTGACTGGCCCAGAGCTCTGGCATTGCTGTTCTGACGGAAGAGCCGTACTCCACAGGGAAAGTGTTATTTATTAAGTACCTGAGATATGCCAGTCTCTTTCAAAAGACCATTTCTTTTGGTGTCTGATATATATTAGTTGGGTGTATTAAAGAGCTGATGATGGGAGTGTGTGGAATTAATTCACTTTCCAAATATGCTAGTATATATCCTAGATCTCTCCAGTGACAGCTCCCTCCAATAGGATATATACCTTAGCCTATTTTAGGGACAAAGCAATAAAGGCTTACACAATGCAGAGTCATCTACGGGAGGTAAATAGGGCCCCAGTGAAAAGAGCATATGCTTCCAAACCAGGCAGATTTGGCCTTGAAACCGGATTCTGCAACTCTGGGCAACCTGTATAATCACTCTGGACCACCCATTGCTTATCTTGAGAAGGGAATAATGATGCCTCCATGCAAGCTGGGAATAGAGATGCAAAGCAGGTCTCCTGGTGTAGCTTGTGTTTCCAAAATAAGTGGTCGGAGGTCCATAGTAAAGGAATAAAGTAGAGAAGACGCCAAGACGAAGCACATGTTATCTCTTCCATGGTCTGTTCTCAGTCTATGTTCATATTATGTTGCCCTGTCCTCCGTCAATATAGCCAAGTCCTTAGGAACACAGATGTTGCCTTTAGATAAAACGATGTTCTAAAATGAATTCTGCTCTTGGATGTAAGCTGAGCAACCTTTAAGTTTCTCAAACTCACAAGGACTTAATTTGTTTTTATCAGTGCAGCAATGATCACCTCACTTACTGTGTAATGTTATTAGAAGTCAGTGAGGTCATGTTTCTAAACTGCTTAGCCAGGTGCCTGGCACATGCTGTGACTCAGTCTGGGAGTACCTGTTCTTTGAACAGGATCTTTTTTGGATGGTGATGACAGCCAAGGTTCTTTTTCTCTTACAGAGCATACGTGGATGTTAATGAGATGAAGAACATTCTTCATCTGGATGGATCAACACACCTCAATATCTTCTTTGCAAACTCCTCGGAGGGGGAATTGGCAGGAGTAGCAACGTGGCCGTGGGACAAAGAGGCCCTGATGCACTTAGGTGAGAAGGGGAAACTTCCTCAGGAGGACGCGGGGTTAGTACAGGAATGCATGGGGCTGTGAGGAGGAGGATGGGGGTCTTGATTCCGATGGGGAGCGTGGTGGTGATGATGGTGAACAACTCTATTGATCTCTTTGAATATTTCAAACCTCTTTAGCATTCCTTATCTTTCAGTCATCAAGTGAGGCATTGGAAGACGACAACTATTATTAATTCTGCTCTATGGCTCAGATGGTAAAGAGTCTGCCTGCAATGCAGGAGACCCAGGTTCGATCCCTGGGTCAGGAAGGTCCCCCGGAGAAGGGAATGGCAACCCACTCCAGTATTCTTGCCTGGAGAATTCCATGGATGGGGGAGCCCGGCAGGCTACGGTCCATGGGGTCACAAAGAGTCCAACATGACTGAGCAATTATATCACCAATGGAGGAACAAAGATCTGGCGAGGAAATGGGGCTTATCCAAGGTCACACCCAAATCAGGAGCAGAACCACAATTGGAATTTAGATTTCCAGCTCTGTCCATTGCTTGCTTTCTCCTCATGCCCACTGCCTCTTTGTTCATGCAAATATCTTCTCAGCCTAGTTACCACATTGTGCTGGACCAGCCAGTGATTAGGTTGGCTTATTACCAAAGAGGCAACAGAGAGTTTGTAAGAACTCCCTGTTCCTACATGTTCCATCCACCAACACCACCAGGAACTCTTCCTACGTTCAAATTATGCATATCCATAAACAAGATGTGTGTTTATACGAACCAGTCACCAGAAGTCAGATACAACAGTGGTTTCTGAACCAGGCCCTGGAAGCAACCACTGTTGTCCTTAACTTTTAGTGTTTCCGTGTTGTTCTTCCAGTTGCATTTTTAACTTGTGTGTATCTGGAATACACACCTGGGTACCTGGGTTCTTTGAACAGGATCTTTTTTGGATGGTGATGACAGCCAAGGTTCTTTTTCTCTTACAGAGCATACGTGGATGTTAATGAGATGAAGAACATTCTTCATCTGGATGGATCAACACACCTCAATATCTTCTTTGCAAACTCCTCGGAGGGGGAATTGGCAGGAGTAGCAACGTGGCCGTGGGACAAAGAGGCCCTGATGCACTTAGGTGAGAAGGGGAAACTTCCTCAGGAGGACGCGGGGTTAGTACAGGAATGCATGGGGCTGTGAGGAGGAGGATGGGGGTCTTGATTCCGATGGGGAGCGTGGTGGTGATGATGGTGAACAACTCTATTGATCTCTTTGAATATTTCAAACCTCTTTAGCATTCCTTATCTTTCAGTCATCAAGTGAGGCATTGGAAGACGACAACTATTATTAATTCTGCTCTATGGCTCAGATGGTAAAGAGTCTGCCTGCAATGCAGGAGACCCAGGTTCGATCCCTGGGTCAGGAAGGTCCCCCGGAGAAGGGAATGGCAACCCACTCCAGTATTCTTGCCTGGAGAATTCCATGGATGGGGGAGCCCGGCAGGCTACGGTCCATGGGGTCACAAAGAGTCCAACATGACTGAGCAATTATATCACCAATGGAGGAACAAAGATCTGGCGAGGAAATGGGGCTTATCCAAGGTCACACCCAAATCAGGAGCAGAACCACAATTGGAATTTAGATTTCCAGCTCTGTCCATTGCTTGCTTTCTCCTCATGCCCACTGCCTCTTTGTTCATGCAAATATCTTCTCAGCCTAGTTACCACATTGTGCTGGACCAGCCAGTGATTAGGTTGGCTTATTACCAAAGAGGCAACAGAGAGTTTGTAAGAACTCCCTGTTCCTACATGTTCCATCCACCAACACCACCAGGAACTCTTCCTACGTTCAAATTATGCATATCCATAAACAAGATGTGTGTTTATACGAACCAGTCACCAGAAGTCAGATACAACAGTGGTTTCTGAACCAGGCCCTGGAAGCAACCACTGTTGTCCTTAACTTTTAGTGTTTCCGTGTTGTCTTCCAGTTGTCATCTGTATGTTGACATGCATTTTTTAACTTGTGTGTATCTGGAATCACAGCAGAGATGCAAATGTGTGTTCATTTTTTTTTTTTTTTTGGCACTTAGTATCATGCCATCTACATTTTCTCTTGTTGCAATAGTCTTCAAAGTGACTTCTCATCCAACTTTTTTTTTATTTCACTTAACATCACATGAGGAAAGCATCTGAGTTATGTCCCAGTTCTCTAAAGACAAGGATTTTTTAATGGCATGTAATATGCTATTGGGGGCGTCCCTGGTGGCTCAGTGGTAGAGAATCTGCCTGCCAAGCCAGCAGATGCAGGCTGGATCCTTCAGTCAGGAAGATCCCCTGAAGAAAGAAATGGCAACCCACTCTGGGTACTCTTGCCTGGAAGATTTCATGGACAGAGTAGACTGAGAGGCTGTAGTCCTTGCGATTACAAAGTGAACACAACTTAGTGACTAAATAATAGCAACATGCCATTGAGCAAGGGCACTGCAATTTATTTAGCTCTTTCCTCCTTGTTAGCATGTTCCTTTTATTTACATCAGTGAATAGTAATGACTCCATGCATACCTTGTTCTGAGGATGTTTGGGCTCAGCAGAATGACAGTGCTGGATCTTTCTTAGTCTTGTCTGGTTTCCAGTGATATAGCCAGAGTCCAAGAGCTGCTCTCAATCCACAATATCTTGGAACGGAGGGACTTTGCAACTTCCAACAGTAAAGTTGTGTTAAGTCGGCTTCTAGACTTAGTTCTCTCCGGCCGACTATCTTTTCCTAGTTGTTTTTAAGAGAGAAACCAATTTGCTTGTCTGTGTGTGTGCATACACACCTAGGTGTGGTTGTGTAAATAGAAGCCAAACGACGTAGCTGGCAGTTGTCAGTTGGGGCATTTGTATGCGCTGGGAGCTCTTTGACAAGGTCTAGAGATGTTTGGGGATTTTACAAACTGGGAACCTCCCTGTTCCTACATGTTCCATCCACCAACACCACCAGGAACTCTTCCTACGTTCAAATTATGCATATCCATAAACAAGATGGTTTATACGAACCAGTCACCAGAAGTCAGATACAACAGTGGTTTCTGAACCAGGCCCTGGAAGCAACCACTGTTGTCCTTAACTTTTAGTGTTTCCGTGTTGTCTTCCAGTTGTCATCTGTATGTTGACATGCATTTTTTAACTTGTGTGTATCTGGAATCACAGCAGAGATGCAAATGTGTGTTCATTTTTTTTTTTTTTTTGGCACTTAGTATCATGCCATCTACATTTTCTCTTGTTGCAATAGTCTTCAAAGTGACTTCTCATCCAACTTTTTTTTTATTTCACTTAACATCACATGAGGAAAGCATCTGAGTTATGTCCCAGTTCTCTAAAGACAAGGATTTTTTAATGGCATGTAATATGCTTTTGGGGGGCGCCCTAGTAGCTCAGTGGTAGAGAATCTGCCTGCCAAGCCAGCAGATGCAGGCTGGATCCTTCAGTCAGGAAGATCCCCTGAAGAAAGAAATGGCAACCCACTCTGGGTACTCTTGCCTGGAAGATTTCATGGACAGAGTAGACTGAGAGGCTGTAGTCCTTGCGATTACAAAGTGAACACAACTTAGTGACTAAATAATAGCAACATGCCATTGAGCAAGGGCACTGCAATTTATTTAGCTCTTTCCTCCTTGTTAGCATGTTCCTTTTATTTACATCAGTGAATAGTAATGACTCCATGCATACCTTGTTCTGAGGATGTTTGGGCTCAGCAGAATGACAGTGCTGGATCTTTCTTAGTCTTGTCTGGTTTCCAGTGATATAGCCAGAGTCCAAGAGCTGCTCTCAATCCACAATATCTTGGAACGGAGGGACTTTGCAACTTCCAACAGTAAAGTTGTGTTAAGTCGGCTTCTAGACTTAGTTCTCTCCGGCCGACTATCTTTTCCTAGTTGTTTTTAAGAGAGGGAAACCAATTTGCTTGTCTGTGTGTGTGCATACACACCTAGGTGTGGTTGTGTAAATAGAAGCCAAACGACGTAGCTGGCAGTTGTCAGTTGGGGCATTTGTATGCGCTGGGAGCTCTTTGACAAGGTCTAGAGATGTTTGGGGATTTTACAAACTGGGAAATGCTATTGGCATCGAGTGGGTAGAGGCCAGTAATGCTGCTGGATCTTCTGTGATACCCACAATAAAGAGTCACCCAGCCTTGAATACCCATAGTGCTGTTGTGGAGAAACCCTGAGACAGATGATGGACGGATAGATGGACAGACCTAGACAGACAGGGGGCCGGGTGAGAGAGAGTGTGCAGCTTCGGCAAGCTGAAACTGATTAGCTCCTATCACATGCCTACATGATGTATGGGAATCTTGCTGGCCCAAAGCCAACCTACAGGCTTGTTCTCAGCTGTGACTTCCCTCAGCACAATGGCCTTAGGCAAGTCTCTTTCCTTCTCCAGGTCTCAATGTCTTCAAGTTTTAAGTGAATAGGTTAGACCAGAAGGCCTCCAAAGACCCTCCTCAGTGCTGAAATGCTGTCCTCTTCAAACATCAACCAAAAGGGTCGTGATTAGAGTCTTGGAAGGGTTGAGCAGCAAGTTTGTAAAGTCAGAGAAAACTACTCCTGACAATTCCGTGAATTTCAGAGACTGGCTCAGGACCAGGGATACAGAAGGCTATAAATCCATAGCATGTTATAGTCTTTCAGGATGATGTCAGCCTCCAGCTATTTCACCTTTCAAGAGAAGCCGTGAAACAGGATTCAAGCTCTGTGCTGTGTCTCTGTGAAGAGGGGAGCGTGGGGACGGGTGAGGAAGGCACACAATGCCAGCCTGGACATCAAGACTGCAGCCCTGTCATTATCACACACCAGAGAGGCAGAGTCACTTTCTCAAGATCACACAGCCAGCAGCCAAACAGAATGAAGGCTGCAACCCATGTCAGGCTAACTCCAGCTGGCCTCCCAGGCTGCCGCCTCCCCATCCTGAGACACGCTGATCATAAGCAGTTTTTCTGCAGTAGGCCCAATCAAACCCCATTTATTAGAATCATCTATGTACACCCTCTCTTCCTGCTGTTATGCCATGATCCCTGGAAAAAGCCTTGGGTGGGAAGGGGATTATGTTTCATATTATGATTGACAGAAAATAATTGAGAGAGATTTCCTGTCTCAATTTCTCTTCCTCCCTGCCTCCGCCTGCCCCTTCTCACATACACACGTGCAAGTACGCACACACCCCCACACACACCCTCATACATCTTTATCTTTGGGCTGGAAGGCTCCGAGTAGCTCAGAATTAATAGGCTCCGTGAGCCCCACGACTGAGCAAGCTCACCCTCCCTGCAGTTGGTCTGAGATAAAGCTCCCCCCACGCCTGCCCTAGGCTTGCCAGTGCAGCAAGGCCTGCCTCCTCACTCTTCTTCTCTAAGAGGCTGCTCTGCGTTTACAGCCCCTGGTTGCAGATTGCTCGGGCTTGAATCTTTTTTTGTAAACTTCTTATTTTGTATGGGGTGCAACCAATTAATGATGTGATCGTTTTAGATGAACTGTGAAGGGACTCAACCATACATATCCATGCATCCATTCTCCCTCAAACTCCCCTCCCATCCAGGCTGCGCATAGCCTCGAGCAGAGTTCCCTGTGCTGCTCAGTTTGTCCTTGTTGGTTACCCATTTTGAATATAGCAGTGGGCACATGACCATCCCAAACTCCCTGACTATGCCCTCCCCCTAACAACCAGAAGTTCCTTCTCTAAATCTGTTGAGTCTCTTTCTGTTTTCTAAGTTCACTTTGTATCATTTCTTTTTAGATTCCACACATAAGGGCTGACATACAGTATTTCTCCTTCTCTGCCCGACTTCCTTTGCTCAGTATGACAATCTCTAGGTCCAGCCATGTTGCTGGCAATTGCCTTCTTTCATTCTTTTTAATGGCAGAGAAGTATTCCATCATACATATGTACCACATCTTCTTTGTCCATTCCTCTGTGCTCAGACTTGAACCTTAACCTTCCCTTAAACACACTTGGAAAATCCAGCTGAACTATCTCTCTGCCAGCCTATATATGTTTCTTCAGTGTCTAAAATCAGAGACCCATGCTCTCCATTGATTTTCCTGAGATCTGGTCCATCTATCTGCCCAAGTGAAGAAACGCTCAATGTTTTACGTTATGTGGGGTAGCTTATTGCTTCTCAAACTAAAACGTATAAGTAGGCCATCTGGGGCTGTTGTTTAAAGACTTACTTTGATTGTGTCAGTCTGGGGTAGGGCCTGAGAGTCTGCATTTCTGATCACCTCCTGGTTGATGCTCCTCGTTCCTGGGGTAGCAGGTAGTTAGACAGCGAGTAAGGCACTAGCTGTGTGTCAGGTGCTATGCAGCTGCTTACCTGTGATTATTAGGCCTCACAAAACTTCTTTAGTTGGGTCGGCATTCAGCAAATATTCAACATAGACTTAGTGAGATGCCATAGGGCCTCAACAAAACCTCTAGCAGTTGGTCTGAGGCTTGCCAAGTGCAGCAAGGCCTGCCTCCTCACTCTTCTTCTCTAAGAGGCTGCTCTGCGTTTACAGCCCCTGGTTGCAGATTGCTCGGGCTTGAATCTTTTTTTGTAAACTTCTTATTTTGTATGGGGTGCAACCAATTAATGATGTGATCGTTTTAGATGAACTGTGAAGGGACTCAACCATACATATCCATGCATCCATTCTCCCTCAAACTCCCCTCCCATCCAGGCTGCGCATAGCCTCGAGCAGAGTTCCCTGTGCTGCTCAGTTTGTCCTTGTTGGTTACCCATTTTGAATATAGCAGTGGGCACATGACCATCCCAAACTCCCTGACTATGCCCTCCCCCTAACAACCAGAAGTTCCTTCTCTAAATCTGTTGAGTCTCTTTCTGTTTTCTAAGTTCACTTTGTATCATTTCTTTTTAGATTCCACACATAAGGGCTGACATACAGTATTTCTCCTTCTCTGCCCGACTTCCTTTGCTCAGTATGACAATCTCTAGGTCCAGCCATGTTGCTGGCAATTGCCTTCTTTCATTCTTTTTAATGGCAGAGAAGTATTCCATCATACATATGTACCACATCTTCTTTGTCCATTCCTCTGTGCTCAGACTTGAACCTTAACCTTCCCTTAAACACACTTGGAAAATCCAGCTGAACTATCTCTCTGCCAGCCTATATATGTTTCTTCAGTGTCTAAAATCAGAGACCCATGCTCTCCATTGATTTTCCTGAGATCTGGTCCATCTATCTGCCCAAGTGAAGAAACGCTCAATGTTTTACGTTATGTGGGGTAGCTTATTGCTTCTCAAACTAAAACGTATAAGTAGGCCATCTGGGGCTGTTGTTTAAAGACTTACTTTGATTGTGTCAGTCTGGGGTAGGGCCTGAGAGTCTGCATTTCTGATCACCTCCTGGTTGATGCTCCTCGTTCCTGGGGTAGCAGGTAGTTAGACAGCGAGTAAGGCACTAGCTGTGTGTCAGGTGCTATGCAGCTGCTTACCTGTGATTATTAGGCCTCACAAAACTTCTTTAGTTGGGTCGGCATTCAGCAAATATTCAACATAGACTTAGTGAGATGCCATATTTGGGGCCTGTGGTGGACATTAACAGGGGAACTCAGATTAAGACCCTTGGCTTTGTAACTCAACAATCTTGGGTACAAATCCCAACTCCCCACTTGCTCATTCAGTCACAGGCCGATTATTTCACCTCTCTGTGCCCCTTTTATGGGGCTGTGAGATGATTAAGTGTGCTTATACACGTGAGACACTGAGCACAGGGCCTGAACATATGTAATAAATGTTCAAGAAACACTGGCTATCACCAGTGTTGTAATGGTGAGCACAGTGCCGTGCTGGCCTTTATGAATATTCACTCTCATATTCACAGAGCTGCAGAAATGGGGATCAGAAATGGCAATCAACTTGCTCAACTTCACAGAGTTAGTGATGGCATGGCAGCATGAAAACTGGGATCAAGGTGTCAGGCTATGAGGATTGTCAACAGTTTATATAGAATATTTGTAAACCAGGGCATGCCTTACTTCCTCAGAAGTTGAAGCTGAACTCCTTGCCCATCCAGAAATTAAAGTCCTTGAATTGTAATCATGTCGCTTCTTCTGAGTAGTTTGAAATTCCCTTGAGGAAGTTGCTTCACTTCTTTAGGCTTCGTGTTTTCAACTGAGAAATGGAGTGCACAGAATGACTTCTGAGACTTCTTCCTACTCCATCAGAATTCATGCCACAAGTCAGAAGGCTCTCAGCCGTGGAGTCCTAAGGGTGGAGGAGCCTTTGGTTACTTTCAGGAAGGGGGGAATCTGCAGCCGGGCGAGTCTCATCTCCAAGTGAAGAAACGCTCAATGTTTTACGTTATGTGGGTAGCTTATTGCTTCTCAAACTAAACGTATAAGTAGGCCATCTGGGGCTGTTGTTTAAAGACTTACTTTGATTGTGTCAGTCTGGGGTAGGGCCTGAGAGTCTGCATTTCTGATCACCTCCTGGTTGATGCTCCTCGTTCCTGGGGTAGCAGGTAGTTAGACAGCGAGTAAGGCACTAGCTGTGTGTCAGGTGCTATGCAGCTGCTTACCTGTGATTATTAGGCCTCACAAAACTTCTTTAGTTGGGTCGGCATTCAGCAAATATTCAACATAGACTTAGTGAGATGCCATATTTGGGGCCTGTGGTGGACATTAACAGGGGAACTCAGATTAAGACCCTTGGCTTTGTAACTCAACAATCTTGGGTACAAATCCCAACTCCCCACTTGCTCATTCAGTCACAGGCCGATTATTTCACCTCTCTGTGCCCCTTTTATGGGGCTGTGAGATGATTAAGTGTGCTTATACACGTGAGACACTGAGCACAGGGCCTGAACATATGTAATAAATGTTCAAGAAACACTGGCTATCACCAGTGTTGTAATGGTGAGCACAGTGCCGTGCTGGCCTTTATGAATATTCACTCTCATATTCACAGAGCTGCAGAAATGGGGATCAGAAATGGCAATCAACTTGCTCAACTTCACAGAGTTAGTGATGGCATGGCAGCATGAAAACTGGGATCAAGGTGTCAGGCTATGAGGATTGTCAACAGTTTATATAGAATATTTGTAAACCAGGGCATGCCTTACTTCCTCAGAAGTTGAAGCTGAACTCCTTGCCCATCCAGAAATTAAAGTCCTTGAATTGTAATCATGTCGCTTCTTCTGAGTAGTTTGAAATTCCCTTGAGGAAGTTGCTTCACTTCTTTAGGCTTCGGTGTTTTCAACTGAGAAATGGAGTGCACAGAATGACTTCTGAGACTTCTTCCTACTCCATCAGAATTCATGCCACAAGTCAGAAGGCTCTCAGCCGTGGAGTCCTAAGGGTGGAGGAGCCTTTGGTTACTTTGGGCAGTGCCCCGTTTACCCTTGATGGGCTTGGAATTCCTGCAGCCGGAAGCAGGAGGCCCTATTCACCTGACACTCTGACTTTTCCCCTTGCAGGCGGCATCGTCTTGAATCCGTCTTTCTATGGCATTCCTGGGCACACCCACACCATGATCCATGAGATCGGGCACAGCCTGGGACTCTACCACATCTTCCGAGGCATCTCGGAAATCCAGTCTTGCAGTGACCCCTGCATGGAGACCGAAGCCTCCCTTGAGACTGGAGACCTCTGCAGTGACACCAACCCAGCCCCGAAACACAAGTTCTGCGGTGACCCTGGGCCGGGGAATGACACCTGTGGCTTTAACAGCTTCTTCAACACACCGTTCAACAACTTCATGAGCTACGCAGGTAAGAGCCACCGCTCGTCCTGGTGCGCGGCGCTGGGTGTCAGACGTGGCCCGCATCCTGTCTCGAGCAGGCAGCTTGGCTTTTCTAAGATCTCTTCATCCCATGGATCTTCATCCCAGATAATCAAGGTACTATGCCTTCCGTGAGCACTTCAGGAGTACACGGAAGATGTTGTATCTGAAAACTCCTCAGAAAAATGCTTCAAGAAGCTGGCCAGGGCTAAACATCAGGAAACCTGTTTCATTACAGAAAAGAACAGAATTCTTTGGGTTTTGCAAATATGAAATTATTCCATGAGGTGGATGTATATTCCTCCCCACCCCTCGCCGCGTATATTCCTGTCAGAGTTCTCCCCCAACCACCCTTTTTTCTTTTTTTGGCCACTTCTATTGGTCTTTCATTTATCTATTTTCATCCATCTTTGTTCTTTGGCCCGTGTGGATCTCCCATCATAGTGGCCTCTTGTCGTTGCAGAGCACTGGCTATAAGTACATGTGTTCCAGAGCTCCTGCTAGGTCGTTGGACACATCAGTCCAGTTGCTCTGCAGCACGTGGGATCTTCCCAGGCCAGGGATCAAACTGGCGCCCCTTGCACTGCAAGGCGGTGTCCTTACCCACTGGGCCAGCAGGGAAGACCCCACAGTTCTTTTTGATTCTCTCAAGAACAGCGTTAAGGAGCCTTTGGTTACTTTGGGCAGTGCCCCGTTTACCCTTGATGGGCTTGGAATTCCTGCAGCCGGAAGCAGGAGGCCCTATTCACCTGACACTCTGACTTTTCCCCTTGCAGGCGGCATCGTCTTGAATCCGTCTTTCTATGGCATTCCTGGGCACACCCACACCATGATCCATGAGATCGGGCACAGCCTGGGACTCTACCACATCTTCCGAGGCATCTCGGAAATCCAGTCTTGCAGTGACCCCTGCATGGAGACCGAAGCCTCCCTTGAGACTGGAGACCTCTGCAGTGACACCAACCCAGCCCCGAAACACAAGTTCTGCGGTGACCCTGGGCCGGGGAATGACACCTGTGGCTTTAACAGCTTCTTCAACACACCGTTCAACAACTTCATGAGCTACGAGGTAAGAGCCACCGCCGTCCTGGTGCGGGGCGCTGGGTGTCGGGACGTGGCCCGCATCCTGTCTCGAGCAGGCAGCTTGGCTTTTCTAAGATCTCTTCATCCCATGGATCTTCATCCCAGATAATCAAGGTACTATGCCTTCCGTGAGCACTTCAGGAGTACACGGAAGATGTTGTATCTGAAAACTCCTCAGAAAAATGCTTCAAGAAGCTGGCCAGGGCTAAACATCAGGAAACCTGTTTCATTACAGAAAAGAACAGAATTCTTTGGGTTTTGCAAATATGAAATTATTCCATGAGGTGGATGTATATTCCTCCCCACCCCTCGCCGCGTATATTCCTGTCAGAGTTCTCCCCCAACCACCCTTTTTTCTTTTTTTGGCCACTTCTATTGGTCTTTCATTTATCTATTTTCATCCATCTTTGTTCTTTGGCCCGTGTGGATCTCCCATCATAGTGGCCTCTTGTCGTTGCAGAGCACTGGCTATAAGTACATGTGTTCCAGAGCTCCTGCTAGGTCGTTGGACACATCAGTCCAGTTGCTCTGCAGCACGTGGGATCTTCCCAGGCCAGGGATCAAACTGGCGCCCCTTGCACTGCAAGGCGGTGTCCTTACCCACTGGGCCAGCAGGGAAGACCCCACAGTTCTTTTTGATTCTCTCAGCAACAGTGTTAAGGACTCATTCTTTGGATTCCAGGATATCCTACACTTGTCCTTATACCATCTTTGGGAAACTAGAACAAGCTCTCCTGGGATTTCCCTGATAGTCCAGTGGTTAATACTTTGTCTTCCAACACAAAGGGGTGCAGGTTTGATCCCTGGTTGGGCAGCAGAGATCCCATATGCCTCATAGCCAAAAGAAACATAAAATAAAAGAAATATTATAACACATTTAGTAAATAAAAATGGGCTTCCTAGGTGGATCAGATGGTAATGAATCTGCCTGCAATGCAGGAGACCCAGGTTTGATCCCTGGGCCTGGAAGATCCCCTGGAGAAGGAAATGGCAACCCACTCCAGGATTCTTGCCTGAAGAAGTCCATGGACAGAGAAGCCTGGCTGGCTACTGTCCGTGGAGTAGCAAAGAGTTGGACATGACTTTATAATTGGTCCACATCAAAAAAAAAATCTTAAAAAAAAAGAACAGTATATCCCTGTTAGGGATATCACAGCCCTCACCCCCTAAGCCAAGAGTCTTTGGGGTAAAGCACCATCTGCAAAATTGCACATGGTAGCCCAGAGTACAGATATTTTATAGTATTCAGTCTAGGTAGTTCTTTCTACTATCAAGACTCGTAAGTAAGCTCTGTGAAGGCAGAGATTTCCTCTAAGACGTCACTGTGTTCTCCGTGCCTAGCACAAGCCTTTGTGTTTTAAATTTTTTTGCTAAGAAAGGGAGGAAGGGGAAAGAAAGGCAGAGAGAGAAGAAAATGAAAAAATTCTCTACAGCAGGTCCATAAAGCTGATTTGTATAACAACATTTCTACTTCTGTAAAAGTTTACTGTTCGTGGGACTTCCCTGGTGGTCCAGTGGTTAAGACTCCGTGCTTCCAATGCAGAAGGTGTGGGTTCAATTCCTGACCGGGGAACTAAGATGCCACGTGCCATGCGGCACAGTGAAAAGATTCAAAAAATAAAAATGTGAACTGATCCTAAAAGACTTTAATATAGACTCTCTTATTTAATTCTCACCAGAAGCCAGTGGGACTGGAAGACCCCACAGTTCTTTTTGATTCTCTCAGCAACAGTGTTAAGGACTCATTCTTTGGATTCCAGGATATCCTACACTTGTCCTTATACCATCTTTGGGAAACTAGAACAAGCTCTCCTGGGATTTCCCTGATAGTCCAGTGGTTAATACTTTGTCTTCCAACACAAAGGGGTGCAGGTTTGATCCCTGGTTGGGCAGCAGAGATCCCATATGCCTCATAGCCAAAAGAAACATAAAATAAAAGAAATATTATAACACATTTAGTAAATAAAAATGGGCTTCCTAGGTGGATCAGATGGTAATGAATCTGCCTGCAATGCAGGAGACCCAGGTTTGATCCCTGGGCCTGGAAGATCCCCTGGAGAAGGAAATGGCAACCCACTCCAGGATTCTTGCCTGAAGAAGTCCATGGACAGAGAAGCCTGGCTGGCTACTGTCCGTGGAGTAGCAAAGAGTTGGACATGACTTTATAATTGGTCCACATCAAAAAAAAAATCTTAAAAAAAAAGAACAGTATATCCCTGTTAGGATATCACAGCCCTCACCCCCTAAGCCAAGAGTCTTTGGGGTAAAGCACCATCTGCAAAATTGCACATGGTAGCCCAGAGTACAGATATTTTATAGTATTCAGTCTAGGTAGTTCTTTCTACTATCAAGACTCGTAAGTAAGCTCTGTGAAGGCAGAGATTTCCTCTAAGACGTCACTGTGTTCTCCGTGCCTAGCACAAGCCTTTGTGTTTTAAATTTTTTTGCTAAGAAAGGGAGGAAGGGGAAAGAAAGGCAGAGAGAGAAGAAAATGAAAAAATTCTCTACAGCAGGTCCATAAAGCTGATTTGTATAACAACATTTCTACTTCTGTAAAAGTTTACTGTTCGTGGGACTTCCCTGGTGGTCCAGTGGTTAAGACTCCGTGCTTCCAATGCAGAAGGTGTGGGTTCAATTCCTGACCGGGGAACTAAGATGCCACGTGCCATGCGGCACAGTGAAAAGATTCAAAAAATAAAAATGTGAACTGATCCTAAAAGACTTTAATATAGACTCTCTTATTTAATTCTCACCAGAAGCCAGTGGGACTGGAACTGTCCCCATTTCACAGGTGACAGCTTTTTCTCTTTTCTGCCACTCTTCTAGTGAGACCTAGCTGATGACTTGAGTGGAATGTTGTGCCTTGTGGGTGATGAGCTCTGTCCCGCAGAGATGTATCTGGTGGGGACAGGCTGCCCTGAGTGACTTTGTGACGTGGTCTCCATCTTTACTTGAAGCCAGGGAGCCCACTTCTAACAGTTTTCCTTTTCTGGTGGGGTTTTGCCTCAGACTGCATTTGAAGAGAGGTTGTCCCTCCTGAAATCCAGTGGGTTCGTTGATTGTCTCTGGGTCCTCCCAGTTTCCCATCTGGGCTGACAACCTCTGAGGGCATCTCCAGTTTGAGGTTCATACAGTTGACACCCAAGGTCTCTGGAAGGGTCAGTAACCCACTCTCGACACCGTAAACAGTGGTCTAAAAAGGCCCTGAGTGCTGGCAACGTCCTCAGAAGAAGGTTCTTACCACACTCTAGTTACCAGCCAAGCCCGCATCCCACATCCCGCGTCCTGCCCCCTCCAGACCTTGCTGAAGTCCCATTTCTTCAGCACCTTTCCTTGATCAGCTCTGTAGGCCTGCAAAATAAAAACAGTAACATGAGTTTGGAAGTTTGCCAGCCTCTTAGGGGCCGGGAGCTGCCACGTGCTAGCGGACCCGCATAAACTAAATCTTTTGGGGAGTTCCCCTTTGTCCAGATCTAAAGGGTGATTGATGTAATATTGTTTTTTTTGACGGGAACCCCTCAGCTCAGTGACCCATTAACAGCAGAACTAATTCACTGAGCTACGATAACAAACTTACACCCACGAAAGCATATTCAAGGCGACCACGAGCTTTGCAATGTTTGCTTTCCTTCGGATCTCTGATAGACGAAGTGACAAAAGCGACTGGATGAAATTCAACATGCAGACCAGGATCGGGTTCTCAGGGCTGGGGAGAGCCCCACTGGGGCCACTTTGGAGTCGAGGCAAGAGAAGGGAGACCTGTCTGGGTCGACTGCTTCAGGTTCCCCCCTTCCTGGGAGCTCTGGCTTTCTCCAGACACTAAGATGCCACGTGCCATGCGGCACAGTGAAAAGATTCAAAAAATAAAAATGTGAACTGATCCTAAAAGACTTTAATATAGACTCTCTTATTTAATTCTCACCAGAAGCCAGTGGGACTGGAACTGTCCCCATTTCACAGGTGACAGGCTTTTCTCTTTCTGCCACTCTTCTAGTGAGACCTAGCTGATGACTTGAGTGGAATGTTGTGCCTTGTGGGTGATGAGCTCTGTCCCGCAGAGATGTATCTGGTGGGGACAGGCTGCCCTGAGTGACTTTGTGACGTGGTCTCCATCTTTACTTGAAGCCAGGGAGCCCACTTCTAACAGTTTTCCTTTTCTGGTGGGGTTTTGCCTCAGACTGCATTTGAAGAGAGGTTGTCCCTCCTGAAATCCAGTGGGTTCGTTGATTGTCTCTGGGTCCTCCCAGTTTCCCATCTGGGCTGACAACCTCTGAGGGCATCTCCAGTTTGAGGTTCATACAGTTGACACCCAAGGTCTCTGGAAGGGTCAGTAACCCACTCTCGACACCGTAAACAGTGGTCTAAAAAGGCCCTGAGTGCTGGCAACGTCCTCAGAAGAAGGTTCTTACCACACTCTAGTTACCAGCCAAGCCCGCATCCCACATCCCGCGTCCTGCCCCCTCCAGACCTTGCTGAAGTCCCATTTCTTCAGCACCTTTCCTTGATCAGCTCTGTAGGCCTGCAAAATAAAAACAGTAACATGAGTTTGGAAGTTTGCCAGCCTCTTAGGGGCCGGGAGCTGCCACGTGCTAGCGGACCCGCATAAACTAAATCTTTTGGGGAGTTCCCCTTTGTCCAGATCTAAAGGGTGATTGATGTAATATTGTTTTTTTGACGGGAACCCCTCAGCTCAGTGACCCATTAACAGCAGAACTAATTCACTGAGCTACGATAACAAACTTACACCCACGAAAGCATATTCAAGGCGACCACGAGCTTTGCAATGTTTGCTTTCCTTCGGATCTCTGATAGACGAAGTGACAAAAGCGACTGGATGAAATTCAACATGCAGACCAGGATCGGGTTCTCAGGGCTGGGGAGAGCCCCACTGGGGCCACTTTGGAGTCGAGGCAAGAGAAGGGAGACCTGTCTGGGTCGACTGCTTCAGGTTCCCCCCTTCCTGGGAGCTCTGGCTTTCTCCAGAGACGGACGTGTTCTGAGTCTGTGCCGAGCAGCATGGGAGCCCTCAGCCACTTGTGGCTATTGAGCCCTTGAGGCAAGGGGAGTGAAACTGAGGAACAGAATTATTTGTCAGTCCTAAGAGTGTATGGAATTGAACGCGGCTGGTGGCCGGTCTGCAAAAATTATTGAGTGCCTAGGACATGCCAGAGACTGTGGGAAACACTCGATAGGCTTGACCCATTGAATCATCTAAATAACCAACGGGGTAAGTGCTATTGCTACTGTGTCCCCATTATCGATGTAGCAAGCGCTGCTTAGGGAGTTGGTCACTTTCTCAGGGTCACCCAACAAAAACAAGGCAATGCCGTATAGGCAGAGTCTGGGCTTAAGCAACAGTGATCTGACTCCTTTTTCTGACACTGGGAGAACTGAAGAGTGTCCTGACTGTTCAGGCTAAGCAGATGCTAGGCAGGTGCTAGGGATAAGCCTAGCTGGGCACCGGGTGAGTGTGGTCACATTGAGCTGTTGAGTAATCCTCAGACAGATAGAAAGACAGTAGGCCATAGGAAAGCCCTCCTCCAGGGGATCTTCCCAGCCCAGTGATCAAACCCGTGTCTCTTATGTTTCCTGCGTTGGGTGGGTTCGTTACCACTAGTGCCACCTGAGAAGCCCATATACGTATATACTAGATATTACATAGTATATTACGTGTATACTACATATTACTTGTATGAGCTTTAGGGAGTATTTAGGTTGATGTTTTTTCTTTGTAATATTCTTGCTACATACCAGATATCCTGCGGTGCCTAGTATCATTTATTGCTGTTACTATTATTGTCCTTATTTTTAACATAGCAAAAAGGCAAGAAGTTTTGTAAAGGATAGCTCAGTTATTCACAAGACATGAGTGCGCTAATGAAATGCTTTCCTTGGCTGTAGAAGGCAGGTAGCCTCGTCCTCCCTGTTTCACAGTGGGTGGAAACGAGGCTGTTGGGGGTCAACACTGCTGAAGTTCTACATGGGGTGGAAGCCCTGAACCTGCCTGCCCTTTGGCCTTCCAGCTCCAGGTGGAACCTGTTCTTGAGAGTAAAGTTTAGAATAGTGAAATCTCCCTCGTTCTTTTGACTTGGCTACAGCATGGGGACAGAGAAGCAAGATGGCTTTGCTGTTGCTAGAGACCAGGAGGAAGGGGAAGCCTAGAGAGACAAGAAGCTAAGAGGGACTGACATGAGACATGAGCTAATTGAGGCACAGTCTTCATGAGCAATGGAAACACTTTGGTACCTTCCCCGGTATTCCAGGAGCAGTTGACTCTTAGTGGTCTACTCTGGGATGGACATTTTCTGACGCCAGGATTTATATTCAGAGAGGATTCTGGTCTCCTACCAGGTTCTGTTATCTATCCATTTGTCGATTTTTTTTTTCATTGACTGACTTGGAAATGACTAATTTTTTAAGTTATAAAAGGAAAGCACATATCTTTGTGGGAAGGAAAGCAATCAGAATGTAGAGAGGAAAACAAATTGTAGTTTTTCTCCCTCATTCTTCTCGATAAATGCTCTATGTGCTCCAACTCATGGAATCCACACCATAACTCTTAAGTAGTAGGGTTGATTTAAATGTCCCTCATACAATAGCTCTAGGTAGTGGAGTTGATTTAAATGTCCCCAACTTACATACAGGGCGCCTGAATCTTATAGTTAGTTCCTTGTTTGGGAAATGACTGATTAGAATTCTATTCTGTACATGCATCTTAATGTATGGAGTCCTCCCACACTTAATAAATGAATGTGTTATTTCTAACATTTTTGCTATGAAAATGATACTTCTAAAGACATTCTTTCACATATGTTTTCCCTCGTGTTTGTTCGTGAGTATCGATCCGTCACATTCCTAAATGCAATGTTGCAAGATCAGACAATGAATCTTTACATTCCTTTCGTTCATGTTTCTAGTGTCCTAACACTCACTCACATGAGTCCATACGCACACACACACACACACAGATGCCTGCACTGTTCCCAGTCCCGAGGCAGGGAGCCTTCAGCGAGCACTGATCATGCCCCTTGACGCTGCCCTTTCCATGACCTTCAGCAGCATTCTGACATCAGCACTCTTGTGATTAGCATCGTCTTCCACTTTCCAGATGGGCAAACTGAGGCTCAGTGGTCATAAAATCATTCGGTTCTGGATTGTTCACACGTGAATCTAATGACATAACCCCCACTTCCTTAGTCGCCATGCTCTTCTCCTGTTTCTACCCTATCCAGTGGCTTTTCCAAAGCTTTCAGGATGAAGTGCATAGTCTGTGGTAACAAAACGTTCTTGACGACACAGCCCTTCTTAGACCATTGGGGGCATTTGGACTCTCTTCTCTGAGCAAAAACAATTCATACCATGTTTGGTATCCAAGGAGTTACATGGAATTATCCGGACTTGAAGTTATTTTTTGGCGGTGTTCTCCAAAGGACTCCTGACTCTTGTGCTTCTTCTAGTCATATGAGGGTCTTCCCCAGGGTGCCAGAAAGGAGACCTTCAGAAATTGCTAAGGGGATCAGAGATAGCTTCTGTGTACAACTTCCTCACACCCCCATCCCTTCCCCAAACTGGACTCTCAAGGTCATGCCCAACTACCCAGCATCTGCCCAAACTTATTTTCCATTTGTTTGATAAGAGGGAGTGAGTTTATGCTTGGAATTCCCATGGTGGGTTTTATTTTAAGATCTGGCGAGCCCATGCTCCTCTGTCTGGGGCCCAACTGCGGAAACCCTGGCCAGGCGGACACCTCTGGGAAGTAGTGTTTTTGGAAACCAAGCCAAAACAGTGCCTTGCTCTGCCCCTGGGGCGGCTGAACAAAGCTGTTGGAGGGAGAGACGGGAGGCAGGCTTCCTCCTTGGCAGAGATGAGTCTCGGGTCGTGGCCTTCATTCCGCATCCTAGAAAACAGAGGGTAGAATTGAAGGTCATTAGATCTAAAGACATTAAGAGATTGTATTCCAGTCCCCTCCAACTCAGACTCAGCTCCTGTTTATCAAGCACCTGCAGGACACGTTCCCCATACAAGGTCTCAGGAACACTCAGAAACAAGGTCTCGTATTAATTAGAAATGTGGTCTTGGAGTCAAGACTTCCTGGGTTCAAATCTCCGATCTGCCTCTAGCTCTGTAACCTTTAAAAAGTAGCTAGACCTCTCTCAGCCTCCATTTATTTCTCTCTGAAATAGAGAAATCGTAGTATTTACTGCAGAGCTAATGGGAGAGTTACATACATCCAAAGTACCGTATCCCATGTACTAAGCGTGTGCTAAGCCTGTAGTCAGTGTCCCAGTAACTGCACTGTGCAGAAGGTGTCATTGTCCTTGCATTTCTGCAGTGGATTCTGAAGCTTGGACGCTGAACCTGGACTGTTTCTGGATCTACCTGTGCTCACTGCATAGGGCGTGTTACCTCTGCAGTCCTGAGCTCCCCCTTCCTCCATCCCTCAGCTTCTTTCCCGTCCTAGGCGCCATGCAGCCCGCTGAGCTCAGGACCTCCCCCAGAAGCCTCTCCAGTTTATCCGTCCCCCCTGTCGTCGGTGGTGGGCGACATATTCTTGAGCAGCCGTCTAGCCTAACCTTGACCCATACAGCAAACCTTTGCTCTATAACTAGACTGGTAGCTCCCCCAAGGAAGAAGTGCTGTCAGTGTCCATGGCCCTTGGCTTGGAGCAGAGAGGAGACCTTCAATGCAAACTCCCCCCAAAACTGGACTCTCAAGGTCATGCCCAACTACCCAGCATCTGCCCAAACTTATTTTCCATTTGTTTGATAAGAGGGAGTGAGTTTATGCTTGGAATTCCCATGGTGGGTTTTATTTTAAGATCTGGCGAGCCCATGCTCCTCTGTCTGGGGCCCAACTGCGGAAACCCTGGCCAGGCGGACACCTCTGGGAAGTAGTGTTTTTGGAAACCAAGCCAAAACAGTGCCTTGCTCTGCCCCTGGGGCGGCTGAACAAAGCTGTTGGAGGGAGAGACGGGAGGCAGGCTTCCTCCTTGGCAGAGATGAGTCTCGGGTCGTGGCCTTCATTCCGCATCCTAGAAAACAGAGGGTAGAATTGAAGGTCATTAGATCTAAAGACATTAAGAGATTGTATTCCAGTCCCCTCCAACTCAGACTCAGCTCCTGTTTATCAAGCACCTGCAGGACACGTTCCCCATACAAGGTCTCAGGAACACTCAGAAACAAGGTCTCGTATTAATTAGAAATGTGGTCTTGGAGTCAAGACTTCCTGGGTTCAAATCTCCGATCTGCCTCTAGCTCTGTAACCTTTAAAAAGTAGCTAGACCTCTCTCAGCCTCCATTTATTTCTCTCTGAAATAGAGAAATCGTAGTATTTACTGCAGAGCTAATGGGAGAGTTACATACATCCAAAGTACCGTATCCCATGTACTAAGCGTGTGCTAAGCCTGTAGTCAGTGTCCCAGTAACTGCACTGTGCAGAAGGTGTCATTGTCCTTGCATTTCTGCAGTGGATTCTGAAGCTTGGACGCTGAACCTGGACTGTTTCTGGATCTACCTGTGCTCACTGCATAGGGCGTGTTACCTCTGCAGTCCTGAGCTCCCCCTTCCTCCATCCCTCAGCTTCTTTCCCGTCCTAGGCGCCATGCAGCCCGCTGAGCTCCAGGACCTCCCCCAGAAGCCTCTCCAGTTTATCCGTCCCCCCTGTCGTCGGTGGTGGGCGACATATTCTTGAGCAGCCGTCTAGCCTAACCTTGACCCATACAGCAAACCTTTGCTCTATAACTAGACTGGTAGCTCCCCCAAGGAAGAAGTGCTGTCAGTGTCCATGGCCCTTGGCTTGGAGCAGAGAGTGCAGAACCGATGCTCAGAAGGCTGGTTTGAAAGACAGTATTGCTGCATCCGTGAGGAGCAGAATTGATGAATGAGCAGATGAATCAGTGTGAAGGTGTGAGTGAAGGAGCAAGTGAGTGTGTGGAGGAATGAGTGAGTGAATAGACAGGGGCACGAATGATGAGTGAGAGAGATGGAGTGATTAGCAGGGGAAAGAGGGGCGAGGCACTGTGTGGCTTCCTGACCCGCAGATGGGGACCTGTGGGAAGGGGCTGATCTTGCCCTTGTTCTTACCTGTGACCTCCCTCTCCAGGGTAAGACGTGCCTTTTCCGTCTTGTCCACCTTCCCGTTCCTCCTCTTCCCTCTCACCTGTCTGCAGAAATGATGACTGCACTAATGTGTTCACAGACCATTAGCTCTTGAGCACTGGAAGAGGCCAACTCCGAGTTGGCAAGGGCTGGGTTGCCGGCTCTCGGGTCACCGGGAGGCACCGTCCGTCTCTTGCCTGCCTGCCCGTGCAGCGAGGTGCTTATCTCTCTCTGTGCCCACTTGCAGATGACGACTGCACTGACTCCTTCACGCCCAATCAAGTGGCCAGAATGCACTGTTATTTGGACCTGGTGTACCAGGGCTGGCAGCCCTCCAGGAAGCCGGTGCCTGTCGCCCTCGCCCCCCAAGTTGTGAGCCACACGGCCGACTCTGTGATGCTGGAGTGGTTCCCGCCCATCGACGGCCACTTCTTTGAAAGGTGAGTGTGGCCTGCGAAGTGTTGATCCCTTTCTTTCTCCCCTGCCAAGGAGAGGGAAACTCGGAGGTCACCTTGGAGAGGGATGTTGCTGTTTTTTATTCTTGATCTTGTTTAACGAGTGCCCACAAGGACTAGCAAAGAGGCTGTCCGTATAGGCATGCGGTAGGTTTGGGAAAGCAGGAGTGAGTGAGTGATGATGCATCTTTTATGTAGTGAATGTTTAGCTTTATTTTATTCTTAAGAACATGGAAACCTGTCACCCGAACCTCCTCTGGGATGGAAGTACTGGTCTCTTCCCCAGGTGAGCCTGCCTCTGGTTAATGAGCTGATACCCTTCATATACACGTACCACAGTATATGAAGGGTACATTATATATGGAGGGTACACACGCATACATAGACATGTATTTTTTATACAATGAGAATCTTTGCTTCTCATTAACCAAAGGGATACTTTTTAGAAGGTTAAGGGATGATAAACCAAGGTAAAAGATGCCTTAGTCCAGCTCCTGTGGGTCACTTACTGGCAGTATGGTCTTGAGCAAGTCAGTCTCTCTCCCTGAGTCTTACCCTCCACTGACAAGTGGGTCTCAGGATGCCTCAGTGGCCTGAAGGTGGAAACGTGAATCAAATAGTTTTTCATGTCGCCTTTCAGTATTGGGTCTCCTGGGGGAGCTGAAGCTTCAGGGGGCTTTAAAGGGTCATGAAAATGTACTAAGTTGTTGACATTCCGTTTGGTTGGAACTTGGCTATAAGTTAGTGCAGATTAGTCTTCTGCCCCCTCCTGGCCCTTCCAGGGGATGTTTTATCCAATAATGATGATGATGAAATATTGATTATGGTGGGAATAATAACCTACTCAGGATGAATGGGTATTCCTCTGGTTGTGCTTGCTTCTCTTGATCCAGTGCATGGCCTGCACTGGATTCTCTATGAAGTGCTTGCTCTACAGAGTTTCCTTTCATCTCTCCAGTAATTCTCTAATAGGGGAACCAACTTCTGGTCCGGGCCCCAATCGAAGTTGTGAGCCACACGGCCGACTCTGTGATGCTGGAGTGGTTCCGCCCATCGACGGCCACTTCTTTGAAAGGTGAGTGTGGCCTGCGAAGTGTTGATCCCTTTCTTTCTCCCCTGCCAAGGAGAGGGAAACTCGGAGGTCACCTTGGAGAGGGATGTTGCTGTTTTTTATTCTTGATCTTGTTTAACGAGTGCCCACAAGGACTAGCAAAGAGGCTGTCCGTATAGGCATGCGGTAGGTTTGGGAAAGCAGGAGTGAGTGAGTGATGATGCATCTTTTATGTAGTGAATGTTTAGCTTTATTTTATTCTTAAGAACATGGAAACCTGTCACCCGAACCTCCTCTGGGATGGAAGTACTGGTCTCTTCCCCAGGTGAGCCTGCCTCTGGTTAATGAGCTGATACCCTTCATATACACGTACCACAGTATATGAAGGGTACATTATATATGGAGGGTACACACGCATACATAGACATGTATTTTTTATACAATGAGAATCTTTGCTTCTCATTAACCAAAGGGATACTTTTTAGAAGGTTAAGGGATGATAAACCAAGGTAAAAGATGCCTTAGTCCAGCTCCTGTGGGTCACTTACTGGCAGTATGGTCTTGAGCAAGTCAGTCTCTCTCCCTGAGTCTTACCCTCCACTGACAAGTGGGTCTCAGGATGCCTCAGTGGCCTGAAGGTGGAAACGTGAATCAAATAGTTTTTCATGTCGCCTTTCAGTATTGGGTCTCCTGGGGGAGCTGAAGCTTCAGGGGGCTTTAAAGGGTCATGAAAATGTACTAAGTTGTTGACATTCCGTTTGGTTGGAACTTGGCTATAAGTTAGTGCAGATTAGTCTTCTGCCCCCTCCTGGCCCTTCCAGGGGATGTTTTATCCAATAATGATGATGATGAAATATTGATTATGGTGGGAATAATAACCTACTCAGGATGAATGGGTATTCCTCTGGTTGTGCTTGCTTCTCTTGATCCAGTGCATGGCCTGCACTGGATTCTCTATGAAGTGCTTGCTCTACAGAGTTTCCTTTCATCTCTCCAGTAATTCTCTAATAGGGGAACCAACTTCTTCATTTGCCAGATGAAGCAGGGCTTGAAGCTTAAAAGAAGGGGAACGAGATTTGACCAAAAGCCCGTATAAAGTGGTGGGAGTCGGGCTCTGACTCACATTTTGCAGTATCTCATCTCAGGCGCTCATGTTCTTGCATACCTTGAATTATGAGGGAGGTGTTACTACTGCCACAGAACGTGGCAAGGAGCTCCCCTACATATGGGTGTGTGTGTGTGTGTGTGTGTGTATCTAAAAACATATTAGATCATGGCATCACATAAAATTTGGGCTCCAGTTTTTCATCTGTACTACGAGTCCTTGAATCTATAACTTTCAGTTGACAGCTGGATGAATCTGATCACAGAGAAAGGAAATGCACTCCCTAGACCCTGTGTAGAAACCCCCTTCCTGTGCCCCTGTCTCCCTCACTAGATGCTCCAAGCTGGGTTTGGGAAACCTCATGTGACACTTCAGCACAGCCTTTCCAGCAGCCTGTGCATTTATTTATTTTTTCTATGCCAATGAGAAGTATCAGACTTTCGGTCAAGCCTTGGCCTTGATTCTGCTTAAAAATGGAAGTTTTGTACATGAAGCTTCCTGTGTGTGTGTTCAATTTGTATTCCATAAGGCAGTTATTGTCCATTAAATAAATACCATCTGATTGTTGGAAACCTATTGGAGGGTTAATTGTTGTGTAATGAGATATGTCTCTATTACAGAGGGCCCTCAGCTTCAATCAATATGTTTAATAACCGAATAGTCAGTTTTTCAATAACCGATTTCATGAAAATGTACTAAGTTGTTGACATTCCGTTTGGTTGGAACTTGGCTATAAGTTAGTGCAGATTAGTCTTCTGCCCCCTCCTGGCCCTTCCAGGGGATGTTTTATCCAATAATGATGATGATGAAATATTGATTATGGTGGGAATAATAACCTACTCAGGATGAATGGGTATTCCTCTGGTTGTGCTTGCTTCTCTTGATCCAGTGCATGGCCTGCACTGGATTCTCTATGAAGTGCTTGCTCTACAGAGTTTCCTTTCATCTCTCCAGTAATTCTCTAATAGGGGAACCAACTTCTTCATTTGCCAGATGAAGCAGGGCTTGAAGCTTAAAAGAAGGGGAACGAGATTTGACCAAAAGCCCGTATAAAGTGGTGGGAGTCGGGCTCTGACTCACATTTTGCAGTATCTCATCTCAGGCGCTCATGTTCTTGCATACCTTGAATTATGAGGGAGGTGTTACTACTGCCACAGAACGTGGCAAGGAGCTCCCCTACATATGGGTGTGTGTGTGTGTGTGTGTGTATCTAAAAACATATTAGATCATGGCATCACATAAAATTTGGGCTCCAGTTTTTCATCTGTACTACGAGTCCTTGAATCTATAACTTTCAGTTGACAGCTGGATGAATCTGATCACAGAGAAAGGAAATGCACTCCCTAGACCCTGTGTAGAAACCCCCTTCCTGTGCCCCTGTCTCCCTCACTAGATGCTCCAAGCTGGGTTTGGGAAACCTCATGTGACACTTCAGCACAGCCTTTCCAGCAGCCTGTGCATTTATTTATTTTTTCTATGCCAATGAGAAGTATCAGACTTTCGGTCAAGCCTTGGCCTTGATTCTGCTTAAAAATGGAAGTTTTGTACATGAAGCTTCCTGTGTGTGTGTTCAATTTGTATTCCATAAGGCAGTTATTGTCCATTAAATAAATACCATCTGATTGTTGGAAACCTATTGGAGGGTTAATTGTTGTGTAATGAGATATGTCTCTATTACAGAGGGCCCTCAGCTTCAATCAATATGTTTTTAATAACCGATAGTCAGTCAGTACTTGAGTCTCCTACAATAGCTAGTCTGTTCAGTCTAAGATTTCATAATGAAGTTATCACATGTTAAATTAAAACTGACATTTTAGAAACATATCTAATTAGTGTTAACAGCTACACAGACGATAGTCTCTGACTGAAGGAAGTAGGTCAGCAAGTTCAATAAATTGTTTTAAATCTATCCCTCTACCATACACACGGAGTTCATACTCATGGCAACTGGCTTAGGACAAAGTTCACAAGCTTTGATGTCCAGCTGTCTGTACTCCAGTCTCAGCCTCTCTACTCCCAGCCTGTGGGACCTTGGGCAAGTTGTCTCACCGCTCTGATCCTCTCTGGCACTCTGAATCTTCTTCCATAAAAGGTGCTAACCATCCCCACTCACCTGGGTTTTGTGGGGAACTTAAGAAGCTGACATCTGCGAGGTGCCTGGCACACACGCTCTACGCAGGAAATACTAGCTCACCTCTTGTACAAAGTTTTCCAGAGCTGTTGAGCTACTTGAAAATTCTCTTTCGCTGCAGAATCTCTGGTGTTTTCCCCTACATTCATCAATGCCAGCCTCTCGCCCCTGGCCATCCTCCCGTCCTCCCGCTGGCCCTCACATCTGTGGTCGAAGAGAATACAAGGGTTTTCCTTAAAAAAACATGTTCAGATCCTCCCCCCGCCTGTGTCCTCACACATGGGCAACTGAGTAAATAATTCAAGGCCACCCCTGGCTTTTTTAACTCCTTTGTTTTTGTCTGTCTTGCAAACATGTGTTGACTAGACGGTTGCAGTTTTCTGAACAATGGACCGCGGTATATTGGGGAGAATGCAGCACTGGCAGTCGAGCTGTGGGTCTGAAGGCTTTGCAACCTCATCCATTTCTTCTTCCTCTTCAGCCTCTAGCCTTTCTCAACCCAAGGTTCCTTTTCCAAATCTCAGAATGTAGAAAAAGTAACTATTTTCTCTGTTCTCCTAAGGATGGCACATAACTGGTACCATGCTAGGCACATAGGAGAGAGTTTAATTCCTTCTGTATGGTGGATGCCTTAGAGAGGCTCCATCCAGTAGAACTTTATGCCGTGTTGGACATGGTGGCTGCAAGCCAGCTGTGGCTAGGGAGCAGTTGAAATGTGACGAGTGTAACTGAGGAACTAAAGTGAACGCTGCACAAATTTTAATTCATTTGGGTTTGAACATGTCACTAGAGGCTACTGAATTAAACAACAGAGATTTGGAGCTTAAGCTTTCATTCTTACGGAACCTGAGCAAGAAAGGTGCTCTCTTCAGTGTTAGCCTCCCGTGTTGCTATGATTTCAATGTGTGTGTGTATGTGTCTGTCTGTGTAGATACAGGTGCCCATTAAAATCAAATAAATGCCAAAGATGAGAAACATATTGTACATTCCCTGAATGTGTAGGATACGGCCTGATTTTGATTAAGTCTGTTTTAACTCTGTGGATTTCCGAGCTATGACCTTGCTGTGGTTACTCTGAACGCACGATCCTCGGTTTCCTTATCTATAAAATGGGACCATCACCCACCATGTGCAGGCTCACATCTTTGCTTTTTATGTACTGGCTTTGCTTTTACTTGGGCCCTTCTTTTCCTGATTCTCCATTCATTATGCAGACTGACCTTTTAAAACTGTGAATCAGATCATATCACTCCCATGCTGTGACCCTCCGTGACTTCCCATTGCCTTTTTTTTTCATTGCTTTTATGTGAAATCTGCTTGGAGTCTGCAGACCCATCCATGATCGGGTCCATGCCTGCTTGTCCAGCTGCCTCTCTTGCTGCCCTTCCACATGGGCATGTAAATAATTCAAGGCCACCCCTGGCTTTTTTAACTCCTTTGTTTTTGTCTGTCTTGCAAACATGTGTTGACTAGACGGTTGCAGTTTTCTGAACAATGGACGCGGTATATTGGGGAGAATGCAGCACTGGCAGTCGAGCTGTGGGTCTGAAGGCTTTGCAACCTCATCCATTTCTTCTTCCTCTTCAGCCTCTAGCCTTTCTCAACCCAAGGTTCCTTTTCCAAATCTCAGAATGTAGAAAAAGTAACTATTTTCTCTGTTCTCCTAAGGATGGCACATAACTGGTACCATGCTAGGCACATAGGAGAGAGTTTAATTCCTTCTGTATGGTGGATGCCTTAGAGAGGCTCCATCCAGTAGAACTTTATGCCGTGTTGGACATGGTGGCTGCAAGCCAGCTGTGGCTAGGGAGCAGTTGAAATGTGACGAGTGTAACTGAGGAACTAAAGTGAACGCTGCACAAATTTTAATTCATTTGGGTTTGAACATGTCACTAGAGGCTACTGAATTAAACAACAGAGATTTGGAGCTTAAGCTTTCATTCTTACGGAACCTGAGCAAGAAAGGTGCTCTCTTCAGTGTTAGCCTCCCGTGTTGCTATGATTTCAATGTGTGTGTGTATGTGTCTGTCTGTGTAGATACAGGTGCCCATTAAAATCAAATAAATGCCAAAGATGAGAAACATATTGTACATTCCCTGAATGTGTAGGATACGGCCTGATTTTGATTAAGTCTGTTTTAACTCTGTGGATTTCCGAGCTATGACCTTGCTGTGGTTACTCTGAACGCACGATCCTCGGTTTCCTTATCTATAAAATGGGACCATCACCCACCATGTGCAGGCTCACATCTTTGCTTTTTATGTACTGGCTTTGCTTTTACTTGGGCCCTTCTTTTCCTGATTCTCCATTCATTATGCAGACTGACCTTTTAAAACTGTGAATCAGATCATATCACTCCCATGCTGTGACCCTCCGGTGACTTCCCATTGCCTTTTTTTTTTTTTTCATTGCTTTTATGTGAAATCTGCTTGGAGTCTGCAGACCCATCCATGATCGGGTCCATGCCTGCTTGTCCAGCTGCCTCTCTTGCTGCCCTTCCTTTCATTTGTGACACTTGCTGGAAACCGGGACACAGTTTCTTTCAGGGCCTCTATGGACCAAGCCTTGTCTCCTGCGTAGGTCCCTCACATCCCTTTAGACTGAACCTGGGCTGCTCTACATTGTCATTTTTTCACGACACAGGCGCTCAGCCCTGCCACCATTATTCCCATCTTAATAAGCCCCACACCACCCCTCATTCGTCTCTCCTACATCATTTGTCAACATTGCTTCTAGAAGGAGTTGAATCTGTACTTTATATCCATTTGCCTCTTTGTTTATGGACAGCTGCGTCTGTTGGACTGCAGGCTCTAGGAGAGCAGGTACCACATCGAATCCCCTCACCCTTGGATGGTTAATGTCTTGTGATTGTACAATGGAACCATGCAGAGACTGTTCAGTGCATATCCACTGAATGAATAGGTAAAATATTGAATGAATGTCTGAACCGATGACTGAACATGAGGCAACACACTTTGTGGAACGAACTCTGTGTAAATAAGGCACATTGATTGTTAAGTGGATGATGGTTTATTCATTCATCCAAGTACTTATTGGGAACCTATAGTGTGTCAAGAACTTACTGAAGTGTAGGGGACTATAGATGTACCATCTGAAAGCAAGGTATCTAAAGAAGGAGAAAGGCTCCATTACCATTAGGTCAGTGGATTTCTGATTCATACAAGGATGTTTGTAATTTCATTGTCGTCATAGAGCCAGTCCTGTGACGCTGAGTTGCTATGCATGAATTGTGGTCATCGTGATGGAACCAGAGTGGTGCTGAGCACGTCTCTCCACTCTTCATCCACTGTTTGTGTAATCATCCTTGTTGCTAGTTCAAGAGCACCTCATATGTACTTTGAAAGAAAGTTCAGAAAACCAGAAGGAAGAAAAGTAGGAGAGAGAAGCAGACTGACCTTTTAAAACTGTGAATCAGATCATATCACTCCCATGCTGTGACCCTCCGGTGACTTCCCATTGCCTTTTTTTATTCATTGCTTTTATGTGAAATCTGCTTGGAGTCTGCAGACCCATCCATGATCGGGTCCATGCCTGCTTGTCCAGCTGCCTCTCTTGCTGCCCTTCCTTTCATTTGTGACACTTGCTGGAAACCGGGACACAGTTTCTTTCAGGGCCTCTATGGACCAAGCCTTGTCTCCGCGTAGGTCCCTCACATCCCTTTAGACTGAACCTGGGCTGCTCTACATTGTCATTTTTTCACGACACAGGCGCTCAGCCCTGCCACCATTATTCCCATCTTAATAAGCCCCACACCACCCCTCATTCGTCTCTCCTACATCATTTGTCAACATTGCTTCTAGAAGGAGTTGAATCTGTACTTTATATCCATTTGCCTCTTTGTTTATGGACAGCTGCGTCTGTTGGACTGCAGGCTCTAGGAGAGCAGGTACCACATCGAATCCCCTCACCCTTGGATGGTTAATGTCTTGTGATTGTACAATGGAACCATGCAGAGACTGTTCAGTGCATATCCACTGAATGAATAGGTAAAATATTGAATGAATGTCTGAACCGATGACTGAACATGAGGCAACACACTTTGTGGAACGAACTCTGTGTAAATAAGGCACATTGATTGTTAAGTGGATGATGGTTTATTCATTCATCCAAGTACTTATTGGGAACCTATAGTGTGTCAAGAACTTACTGAAGTGTAGGGGACTATAGATGTACCATCTGAAAGCAAGGTATCTAAAGAAGGAGAAAGGCTCCATTACCATTAGGTCAGTGGATTTCTGATTCATACAAGGATGTTTGTAATTTCATTGTCGTCATAGAGCCAGTCCTGTGACGCTGAGTTGCTATGCATGAATTGTGGTCATCGTGATGGAACCAGAGTGGTGCTGAGCACGTCTCTCTCCACTCTTCATCCACTGTTTGTGTAATCATCCTTGTTGCTAGTTCAAGAGCACCTCATATGTACTGAAAATAGAAAGAAAGTTCAGAAAACCAGAAGGAAGAAAAGTAGGGAGAGAGGAATCACCCTGCATTCCACTACCTAGAAATTATTGCTGATAGTTATTTGAGCATCATTGAGGTGCGGCTGTAAGGTATAGTTTTGAATATGACTCCTAAGATTATAGCACATTTTCCATAAATTTTAATGCTTTTTATGAGTGTTTTTGTAAAAACTGCTTACCCTTCCATTGAGTAGGTTAGCCTCAGGCTATTAATTATTCTCCTATCACTGAATATTAGTGGGTTTATAAAATTATACCTTGTATGATTTCATATTTATAATGATAAAGCTGAAGATGCAGAATATGCAATTTGAGGGTCTAGACTGGGTTAATCATGAGTCTTAGCAACATGTCAGAGGGACTGGTATTTAGGCATCCATCCATTCGTTTATCCATCCTTACATTAAAGTATATAGTTTGACCACCATATTAGCAGATAAACAGGGCCATGAAGTGTTTGCATTTAGGGAGATGAGCTCCCTAGCGGCTGGTTGAAAGATGAACAGGGACCACGAGCAGACCATTATGTTGATAAGCATGTGAACCCAGGGCTATGGAGTTTCCTTGTGAAGTAAAAACCCTAAGGCTATAGATAGCGTCCCTCCATTGTGTCTTTCAGGTAGCTGAAGGATGGTGATTCCTTTAGGAAAGAGGTTTTGGCAGGACCATTGCATTTTGAGAAATCATAGATTGGGCTGTGACCTTTCTTGACATTTCCCTTTCCAGTCCCTCTGCCAGAGTTGCTCAGATTTGCAGTTGTGGGTTCTCTCACCCGGTGCAGGAGTTAAGCGCTTAACCCTCTCCCTTTATAGCAGCCACCTCCTTAACAGTGACCACGTCTGGAGAACAAGTAGGATCCCAAAGGCTGCTGTGACTAAAGGGAGATTGAATCCAGACACATAAGATGCCACCTGATGGGGAAAGCCACTGTCATACTGCATTTCTGGGGCTGGTCCCATCATAGGATTGGCTTTCCCCTTGAATAGCTGCCAAAGTGAATTAGATGGCCTTTTTGTAAATCGAAGGAACTCTCCACCCATGGCATTTCAGTCAAGACATAAGTACAAAATAGAAAGAAAGTTCAGAAAACCAGAAGGAAGAAAAGTAGAGAGGAATAACCCTGCATTCCACTACCTAGAAATTATTGCTGATAGTTATTTGAGCATCATTGAGGTGCGGCTGTAAGGTATAGTTTTGAATATGACTCCTAAGATTATAGCACATTTTCCATAAATTTTAATGCTTTTTATGAGTGTTTTTGTAAAAACTGCTTACCCTTCCATTGAGTAGGTTAGCCTCAGGCTATTAATTATTCTCCTATCACTGAATATTAGTGGGTTTATAAAATTATACCTTGTATGATTTCATATTTATAATGATAAAGCTGAAGATGCAGAATATGCAATTTGAGGGTCTAGACTGGGTTAATCATGAGTCTTAGCAACATGTCAGAGGGACTGGTATTTAGGCATCCATCCATTCGTTTATCCATCCTTACATTAAAGTATATAGTTTGACCACCATATTAGCAGATAAACAGGGCCATGAAGTGTTTGCATTTAGGGAGATGAGCTCCCTAGCGGCTGGTTGAAAGATGAACAGGGACCACGAGCAGACCATTATGTTGATAAGCATGTGAACCCAGGGCTATGGAGTTTCCTTGTGAAGTAAAAACCCTAAGGCTATAGATAGCGTCCCTCCATTGTGTCTTTCAGGTAGCTGAAGGATGGTGATTCCTTTAGGAAAGAGGTTTTGGCAGGACCATTGCATTTTGAGAAATCATAGATTGGGCTGTGACCTTTCTTGACATTTCCCTTTCCAGTCCCTCTGCCAGAGTTGCTCAGATTTGCAGTTGTGGGTTCTCTCACCTGGTACAGGAGAAAAGGGCTTAACCCTCTCCCTTTATAGCAGCCACCTCCTTAACAGTGACCAAGTCTGGAGAACAAGTAGGATCCCAAAGGCTGCTGTGACTAAAGGGAGATTGAATCCAGACACATAAGATGCCACCTGATGGGGAAAGCCACTGTCATACTGCATTTCTGGGGCTGGTCCCATCATAGGATTGGCTTTCCCCTTGAATAGCTGCCAAAGTGAATTAGATGGCCTGGTAAGGAAATTGCTTTTGACTGTAAAATCCAAAAGTGACTCATCCATCCGCAGAATTTCCGAGCTAGGAGGTTCTTTAGGCACCATCTAGTAGACATTTTCAGTTGAAGGAATTGGACCATTTCTTCTTCCTATTTAATACCTAGGATCCTGAGGATTCCTGCACATGCTGGTTACCAGACAGATATTGTTAAAAGAATAAAATTTGAGGTCCAGTGGGGTAACAGATTTTCTCACGGGCACACATCAGCCCTTCAGTGGAACTTTGAATGACTGATGAAGATGCGTGCAGCTGGTCTTTGACCTAGTTGATTCTGGGGTGCTTAAAATGTGTCTGCCACCAGAACAGAAGCCAGACAGACCCAAGCAAGACCCTCCTGGAATATGGGGAGGAATTTCACTTGCACTCACTTTCTGGAAGCTCTGGCAAAGATAGGAAAGATTTCTGGTTGTTGTTCAGTCACTAAGTTGTGTCTGATTCATTGCGACCTTGTGGACTGCAGCATGCCAGGCTTCCCTGTTCCTTCACTATCTCCTGGAGTTTGCTCAACTCATGTCCGTTGAGTCGATGATGATAGCTACCCGTCTCATCCTCTGCTGGCTCCTTCTTATTTTGCCTTAAATCTTTCTTGGCATCAGGATCTTTTCCAACGAGTCAGCTCTTGGCATCAGGTAGCCAAAGTATTGGAGCTTCAAAATCAGTCCTTTCAATAGATATTCAGGATTGATTTCCTTTAGAATTGACTGGCTGGATCTCCTTGAAGTCCAAGAGAGGATAGAGGCAACAGGATAAAAAAAAGAAAAAAACTTGTCATCTCCTACACTTTTGAGTCAGGAGCTCATTCAACTGTTCCTAAGTCGGTGCATCTCCTTCTTTCCTTGGCCTCCTAGAGAATTGGGATCAACCTGTGACCTTTGCCTGGAAGGAAGGATCCTGGTGCAGTATGCCTTCAATGCCTCCTCCCCGATGCCCTGTGCCCTATCAGGACACTGGAGTCCTGGCGAAGCAGAAGGTAAGCCAATCTGGGGGCTCTTTTGCAGGTTGGATATGCAAAGAACTCCTTCCGTGTAGGTAGAGCTTTGTCATTTTAATGATCTTTTTCCTGTACTACCTTGCTTGATCTTAAGATTGCCCTGCAAGTCCACTATTAATGAGAATCGGTCGACATATAACATTGTGTAGGCTGAAGGTGTAACATGATGCTCTGATACATGGATGCATTTCAAAGTCACCACACCCATCACCTCACACATTTTTTTCGGGGGGAGGTGGAAACATTTAGGATCTACTTGTTATGCCATTTGCAATACAGTATTGTTAACTGTAGTCATCATGCCATGTATTAGAGCTCCAGAATTGATTCATTGTATAGGAGTGTGTGTCCCTTCCCCTACATCAGGACTGGAATTCATGCATTTGTTCAACACACGTGTTTGGAGCACCTGCACTGTCCTGGGCATGTTATCTCACTTTACAAATGAAGAAACAACCCCCCTGTGCTATCAAGTACATTTCCAAGGCCACATACTTGATAAGACACAATATGTGTGTGTTTATATATGCCCTAGACCCTGTGAGTTTATATATGCCCTGACAGCCTGTGAGTACAAACAGGGCCCCAGTAGAATCAATGCACATATTTGGGGACTTCAAGGCATTTGATTCTTCTACAGTTATTTCTGGAAATATCCAGGGCATTCTTGCATGTGTCACAACTCTTCCTCTCAGATTCCTGCCGTGTCATTTCCTTTCCAGAATCCATTTATCAGCAAGACACTTGAGGAAAGCGCCTCATGACTGCAAGATTGTGGACTCCATGCTCGGAGGCGGGTGTGGGGGCCTCCCAGGCCTTCCTGCAGACCAACAATCTCTGTGCTCCCTTAGAGTACCACTCACTGCCACAGCTGCTC
The DNA here is from genome assembly GCA_022376925.1 of Tragulus kanchil. Taxonomy (NCBI): domain Eukaryota; kingdom Metazoa; phylum Chordata; class Mammalia; order Artiodactyla; family Tragulidae; genus Tragulus; species Tragulus kanchil. Next base: position 23,175,077 of record JAIOJX010000023.1, on the reverse strand, counting down.
AGTTTTCTAGAGAAATTAAGAAAGTGTCTTTCACCCGACGCTTTGTTGCCCTGTCACTTGGTCCTGAAACAAGACAGCTTGCAACTTAGAGCATCTCATGTAAAATTGCCTATTCTGTGTCCTTCTGTCTCTGTTCGAGGCACAGGTCTAGTCCTGAAATCAGGCTGGCAGAAACCCCACGCCCCTTCTCAGTCCTCCAGCTCGCCCTCCCTTACCCTCGGTGACTTCCACATAGAAGCTCGCCCTCAGTCCCTCAACCTGCTCTGCGGGGCAGTTCACGGGAGCCGTCTTTGGGTAGGGACCGCCTTTGCCCAGAGGGAGCAGAATCGGACTGTTCCCTGAGGTTCTGTGAGAACTCCCCCGTTCTCCTTTGCATTTTTAGAAAGAAGGTTGAAAAAGAAAAAGACCGAGATAGAATAAAGCAAGGGAGGGGGATCAGAGAGGGAAGGGAGGGAGAAAAATGACAGTACTGAGCTCTGTTATCTTCTAAAGTAGCTTAAAATAAAAGAGGAGAGTCGAACTGGGGAACTCTAAACAAATGCACCTGGAACATAAAGCCTGAGGGATGCCTGGGAGAAACCCTTAGCTCAGTCTCACAGAATCACAGGCTGTCAGACGTGGAAGGGATGCCTGGGGTCATCCGGTCCTAGGTCCCATCCTGGACAGGAATCCTCTTCATGCTCGCCCAGCCCCAGCTCTTGTGTTTCCTTGGCCTTCCAATTTGGCTCCATCTGTTAGAAAGTTCTTTCTGGAACCTACCATCGTGACAGGTTCACCCAAACTGAACCCACATTGGGTTTTCCTAGAAGAAGCTCTGTGTCTTCTCTGTATAAGGAATGAATCCAGATCCTCTCAGCCCACCTCTGGGACTGTGCACCAGGCGAACACCAGGCTGGGCACACGGACTGTGCAGAGCTGGCTGTCTGATAGGGGAGTCAGATGAGTACGTGGGTGTATCCCATCCAGTGTGAAGAGGCTTCTGCTGATAGACCTACAGAGACAAGCAGGAAGTGGTGGGCCTCATCCCACATTGAGACTCACACATACACACACCCCACCCCACCCTGCGGAAATGTCACCGCAGCGTATGGCAAAGGGCATTTCCGAATGTAAGAGAACTCGGCTGTGTTGAGAGCACTGGCTCCCTCAGTGTCATCTGGAGACCTTCAGGGTTCCTAAGACTTTCTAGCGTGTCCTCCAAGGCCAAAGGTGTTTTCATAATAGGACTATGACCCGGTTTGCCTTTTTCACTCTCACTCTCTCCTGAGTGCCCAGAGGTGCTTCCCAGCATCTGCATGGCATGTGATGTTTTACTGCTCAGATGGCTAGTGGGACCCATGCTTATGTGTTTCTGTGTTTTAAAGCCTTTCAGTGTATGATGCACATAAACAGAAGTTCTTCAGTCAAGGGCTAGGAACTTCAATGAGTCTGAAGTATGAAGACAAGAGTATGGACTAGGGAGCAGTTGAGCTAGGGTGAGACGTGTAATGACCAGAGGAGAATGGGTTTGGATTATTCTGACGGTAGTGAGGAGGTGGGGAGTCTGGAGATGATGAGATGTGTCTATGACCAAAGATCACCTGGGTAACTGTGTGATGAGGAGCTTAAGGGATGAGGAGACCCACAGTGAGGGCAGGGGAGAAGGTGCCTCTGGGTTATTGTTACCGGAACCCGGGAGAGGCATGGTGGTGGTCTGGCCGAGGTCAATGGCAGTGAGACTGGAGAAGAGTCGATGGCATTGACAGAGATGTGGGAGGAAGATGGGGCTTCCCAGGAGATGCAGTGGTAAAGAGTCTGCCTATCAATGCAAGAGATGCAAGAGACATGAGTTATATCCCTGGGTGGGGAAGATTCCTTAGAGTGGAAAATGGCAACCCACTCCAGTATTCTTCCCAGGGAAAACTCCATTGACAGAGGAGCCTGGAGGGATTTAGTCCATGGGGTTGCAAAGAGTTGGACGTGACTGAGCATGCACACATGCAGCCCTGGGAGGATGAAGTAACAGACTCTACCCTGTGATGTTTCTGGCTAAAATTATCTTAGTTTGTTCTGCCACATGAATGAATGAAGTAATTTTCTGGTATCTCCCTACACTGTTACTCAACCAAACTATCTGTTGGTTAGGGCTGCCCCTGTTTCACCCATGACCCTCTTAAAAGTATGAGTTGCAGAACAGCGTCTTACTTGAAGTGCTGAGCCAACCCCTGTACCCAGAACTGACTCAGGTCTCCCAAAAGAAACCCCAGCAGCCCTGGGTTTTCCTTCAGGATATGCAAATGTAGTACATACAGGCCAGGAAAAGACACTGTTCTTTTTTTAGAGCATCCTATTACAGGCTCTGTGATCCATTTGGCTCAGATCCTTTTAATATTCTTGAAGAAATAAACTTTTCCGTGAGCCAAACTCTGCAGTGTATTTCTCAACTCATTTTCATCCTATTTATCTTTGCGTGTTTAAGTTTTTGGACTTCCCAAACTAACAGAAAACTCCCCAGTCTGTGAGCGATGCCAGACAGATCTTTGGGACTGGGGAAAGAACACGGGTGTGGGAAGGATGATGGGGGTGGATTTTGATCTGAGCCTGGCTGTCCATGTGCTCTGTGCCCTTGAGTGAGTCACTTAGCTTCTCTGAGGATAGGATCTTATCTACAGAGCGTCCTTTCCAGCTATGATAGTCCACAGAGCCACAGCCTTGCTGTTTTAACTCCACCTTAACAAGATAGAAAATCCTGGGCTTCCCTGGTGGTCCAGTGGGTAAAGAGTCCATCTTGCAGTTCAAGGGGCAGCAGTTCAATCCCTGGCCCAGGAAGATCCCACACGCCACGGAGTGGCTGGACCGGCGTGTCCAGTTGCGAGCCAGTGCTCTGGAGTGCATTTGCCCAGAGCCAGTGCTCTGCAACAAGAGAGGCCACTGCGATGGGAGGCCCACACATGCCAAAGAATAAAGATGGATGAAAATAAATATAAAAATTTAAAAAGAGGCATGATGGGGAAAAATTTTTAGAAAACAAGATAAAAATTCTTCACTTCCATGACGAGGAGCCTGGAGGATTTAGTCCATGGGGTTGCAAAGAGTTGCGTGACTGAGCATGCACACATGCAGCCCTGGGAGGATGAAGTAACAGACTCTACCCTGTGATGTTTCTGGCTAAAATTATCTTAGTTTGTTCTGCCACATGAATGAATGAAGTAATTTTCTGGTATCTCCCTACACTGTTACTCAACCAAACTATCTGTTGGTTAGGGCTGCCCCTGTTTCACCCATGACCCTCTTAAAAGTATGAGTTGCAGAACAGCGTCTTACTTGAAGTGCTGAGCCAACCCCTGTACCCAGAACTGACTCAGGTCTCCCAAAAGAAACCCCAGCAGCCCTGGGTTTTCCTTCAGGATATGCAAATGTAGTACATACAGGCCAGGAAAAGACACTGTTCTTTTTTTAGAGCATCCTATTACAGGCTCTGTGATCCATTTGGCTCAGATCCTTTTAATATTCTTGAAGAAATAAACTTTTCCGTGAGCCAAACTCTGCAGTGTATTTCTCAACTCATTTTCATCCTATTTATCTTTGCGTGTTTAAGTTTTTGGACTTCCCAAACTAACAGAAAACTCCCCAGTCTGTGAGCGATGCCAGACAGATCTTTGGGACTGGGGAAAGAACACGGGTGTGGGAAGGATGATGGGGGTGGATTTTGATCTGAGCCTGGCTGTCCATGTGCTCTGTGCCCTTGAGTGAGTCACTTAGCTTCTCTGAGGATAGGATCTTATCTACAGAGCGTCCTTTCCAGCTATGATAGTCCACAGAGCCACAGCCTTGCTGTTTTAACTCCACCTTAACAAGATAGAAAATCCTGGGCTTCCCTGGTGGTCCAGTGGGTAAAGAGTCCATCTTGCAGTTCAAGGGGCAGCAGTTCAATCCCTGGCCCAGGAAGATCCCACACGCCACGGAGTGGCTGGACCGGCGTGTCCAGTTGCGAGCCAGTGCTCTGGAGTGCATTTGCCCAGAGCCAGTGCTCTGCAACAAGAGAGGCCACTGCGATGGGAGGCCCACACATGCCAAAGAATAAAGATGGATGAAAATAAATATAAAAATTTAAAAAGAGGCATGATGGGGAAAAAATTTTTTTAGAAAACAAGATAAAAAATTCTTCACTTAAAAAGTATTTACTGCATATGCACCATGCTCCACTAACTCCATCTTGTGAATTTCAGGTAAATATAATCACAGAAATTCTTGCCTTTGGCCTCAGAATGTGATTGTACCAGAAAGAAACCCTATTTTCCCTTCTCTTAAGCAAAAACCGTACTTCACAGATGAGTATTTTCTGAGGTATTTGGTACCATGATACGCTCATAGCTCAGGAATCAGATAGCTAGATCTGATCAACTCAATCTCTGTTCAGATCACTTATGCAAGCATATAATACATTGCAACTGCTGAGTTTTCCATGAGAGGTTAACAAATGGCACTGGCTGTTTTCATTTTTTCTGACTTGTGTGAATCTTTTCCCCGTTTTTGTGCCCGGAATATTTCAGGTGTGCTGAAGTATTCATCTAGAAAAAACTTGGCACCGAGTTTTTATAAACAGTATTTGCGTCAACAGCTGCAGTGTATATACACAAAGATATGTAATGGACGTCTGTATAGACCGTCATAAATGTAAATTTAAATCAGTGTAGGTATGTATAAATACATTCACACACGTATATGGCCTCATCTCTAGTGGATAGCTTATATAAACATGTAATTTTTCATATACAAAGATACATATCTGTAGTGAAGTAACAGCTCCTATGTACTTTGCTTCCTTGCCCCCGCCTTTCTTTTCTTTTCCCTCCCTTCTCATTCCTTTCCTCCCCTCCCTTCCATTCCCTTCTCTCCTTTTCCCCTTCCCTAGCCTCCTCCCCCAACCTTTCCTTCCCTTTCCTTTTCTCAGCCCTTCTTCCAGATTTATCACCATACTTAACAGTTTCCCAGCTGTATTCATCTTTCCTTCTTAGGATCTCTGATTTGTCCTCTATGCCTCTGATGTTCCCTTGGTAAAGACAGAAGTTGTGTACTATCTGCCTTGATACAGCAGTTTCTTAACTGATTTCACTAGACTAGAAGCTTCATGAGGATAGAGACCATGTCTGCAAAATCTATTTTTCCAGGGATTATAACCTGGCACTAGACACAGATGAGGCAGCCAATGGTCATTCTCTGGATGAATGGATGGATGGATGGGTAGCTGGGTGGGTGTGTGGAGGGGTGGATGGATGGATCATGGAGAGTATCTGTAACTCTAAACATTGATTTTGCTGAAATACAACCTTCATTTGCTTGCTTAAAATTCTTCAGTAACTCCCCAGCTCTCAGTGTGAAGTTCAGTTTCCTTAAAGTGACACACAAGACCCTCTGTAATCTGGGTTCGGTTTAGCTTGCTGGCCTTACCACTTACTGCTTTCCCACTGCACGCAAGAGCACACTCATCTTATTTCATATTCTCTTAACTGTTCTCTTTGCTTGGAATATCTCATCATCCTAGGCTTTCCTCATGTGTCAAAGCAGAGCTCATGTATTTGTGAATATAGTGTAATGTAGTGTTCATTGCTCAGTCGTGTCTAACTCTTTGTAACCCTGTGGACTATAGCCCGCCAGGCTCCTCTGCCCCAGGAATTCTCCAGGCAAGAATACTGGAGTGGGTTGCCATGCCCTTTTCCAATTTGTGAATATGTTCATCTACTAAATAGCTCACCCCATTTGAGTTTTATTACACCCCTTGTGGGGCAGACATCTTTAGAGTAGGTGATATGGTGCCAAGCTGTACAGTTGATACTTTAGCCCATCTTTCATTCCTTAAAAGTTTGGCATGCTCTCTGGACCCACAGTATCACATAGTATTCTATTCCCCACTATGGAATTACTTAACCATCTGAGGCTCTGTTTCCTCTTCCATAAAATGAGTTTCATAAGACCAATGTCATAGACTTATTGGCAGGATGGAAAGAGCTGAGGCATGTAACATGTTTGGCATGGTGCCCAGCACACAGAGGATGATGATCAGAGGATGAAGCCTGATATTGTTAAAGGGACTCCGTGCCCCTTGAGACTTTTCTTATGTCTAAAAGTTTGTCTCTGATAACCAGACAAGAACACCCTTTGCTAATATTTCTGGTCCCTTTTACGTGAGTATAATGATCAACCTCACTTTCTTATCCTTTGGAAAGCATTTGGTCCCTGTGTTGATTAACAGGAAGCAAGGGATGAAAGCATGAGCCAAACAGATTTGTCATCTTTGCTGTCCTGTGGCTTCCCACCACTGAAAGCCGTTTTCTCCAAGGAAGGAGAGAGATTGCTCCATTCCTTGCCAGCTCCAAGAGAACCCATGGTAGGGTACAGGGGATGTTCACCTGGCACCAACCATGATGCAGCAGAAACAAGTAGTCCATGGAGGCTTTACTCCATGTGAACATGATAGAACATTTTGTAACTCCATGTGATAGAAAATTTTGTAACTCCATGTGAACATGATAGAAAATTCTTCACTTAGCAAATAGAATATTCTTAGCATGATAGAGTATTCTTCACTTAGCAAATATTTATTTAAAATATCCACTGTGTTCACTATGTCTATGCCAGACACTGTATTAAGCACTGAATGTGGCACTGAGGAAAACAGAGCAACAAAACAGACACAGAAATGACAACTATTTTACAAGATTTGGGCAAGAATCAGATAAATACATGAGTGGCTAGGGCATGGGCTTTGTATATATTAGAACACTGCCCTTAATAAAGTTTTTTTTGAGTGATTAAGTGATATATGAGTATCAACAACCCACAGAGTCAAAAGAATCAGGCACTCTATGGGTTGTACTGTAGACAGGAAGAAAGGTTTCAGCCTTATTTGTGCCTTGACTTCAAAACGTTTTGCATTTGCCACAAATAATAAATGAAATTGTCCCAAAAAATGTGGAGGGAATCTTGTAGACATATCCATCTCTTCTTGTTCTGGTGTTGTATCTAGAAAGTCTTTTGAATTTTCTGTCCTTTTCCCCCCCAGCTCCCACCTTAACCATCTGAGGCTCTGTTTCCTCTTCCATAAAATGAGTTTCATAAGACCAATGTCATAGACTTATTGGCAGGATGGAAAGAGCTGAGGCATGTAACATGTTTGGCATGGTGCCCAGCACACAGAGGATGATGATCAGAGGATGAAGCCTGATATTGTTAAAGGGACTCCGTGCCCCTTGAGACTTTTCTTATGTCTAAAAGTTTGTCTCTGATAACCAGACAAGAACACCCTTTGCTAATATTTCTGGTCCCTTTTACGTGAGTATAATGATCAACCTCACTTTCTTATCCTTTGGAAAGCATTTGGTCCCTGTGTTGATTAACAGGAAGCAAGGGATGAAAGCATGAGCCAAACAGATTTGTCATCTTTGCTGTCCTGTGGCTTCCCACCACTGAAAGCCGTTTTCTCCAAGGAAGGGAGAGAGATTGCTCCATTCCTTGCCAGCTCCAAGAGAACCCATGGTAGGGTACAGGGGGATGTTCACCTGGCACCAACCATGATGCAGCAGAAACAAGTAGTCCATGGAGGCTTTACTCCATGTGAACATGATAGAACATTTTGTAACTCCATGTGATAGAAAATTTTGTAACTCCATGTGAACATGATAGAAAATTCTTCACTTAGCAAATAGAATATTCTTAGCATGATAGAGTATTCTTCACTTAGCAAATATTTATTTAAAATATCCACTGTGTTCACTATGTCTATGCCAGACACTGTATTAAGCACTGAATGTGGCACTGAGGAAAACAGAGCAACAAAACAGACACAGAAATGACAACTATTTTACAAGATTTGGGCAAGAATCAGATAAATACATGAGTGGCTAGGGCATGGGCTTTGTATATATTAGAACACTGCCCTTAATAAAGTTTTTTTTGAGTGATTAAGTGATATATGAGTATCAACAACCCACAGAGTCAAAAGAATCAGGCACTCTATGGGTTGTACTGTAGACAGGAAGAAAGGTTTCAGCCTTATTTGTGCCTTCGGCTTCAAAACGTTTTGCATTTGCCACAAATAATAAATGAAATTGTCCCAAAAAATGTGGAGGGAATCTTGTAGACATATCCATCTCTTCTTGTTCTGGTGTTGTATCTAGAAAGTCTTTTGAATTTTCTGAGTCCTTGTTCCCTCGCCCAGCTCCCCACCTCTTTCTCCCTCCTCTTTCTCGCTTCCCTTTTCTGTCTCATTGTTCTTCTCTCTTGGCTGGACAGAGGCAAGGGTACGGCTTTCACTGGAATGGCTTTACCACCCTCAATGGCTCTCTAGGTTTCATACTGTGGTGATTCCTATTACACTGTAGCATTATCATAAAGCCTTTTCCAACAAAGATGGATTTCCGCCCTCCCCACCACCGCCTTTTGCTTTAGAAATGTCCAGCATCTCCAATGCTATCAACCACTGATGGTAAAGCAAAAAAAAAAAAAAGAATGTAGTTAATAGGACAACCTGACATCTTCCATCCTCCCTTCACCAGCTGATGTGTATGTCTTGCTAGATACCCTTAAATAAATTAGAGCCTATCATTGCACTGAATACTGATTGCTTTTCTCAGCAGTGCAAAGGCGAGCTCTCTGAGGGTCCAGGGCTAATGACCTCAGCAGAGAAGAACTCAGAAGTCACTACTCAGGCTGAGATCAGTGGGGATGAGGCATCGTCTCCCCGGGGAAAGACTGGAAGACTCTTTCCTTCCTTCTCCCTGCTCCAGACCACCCCTCCCCTCTCTGAGTCAGACTGGACAGAGCTCAGAGAAGCTCCATGGTATGGAATGACCTCATGTGGAGAAGGGGAGGAAAAGAGATAAGATGGCTACCAGGCTGTCTTCCAGCTCATGGTTTTCCAGCTCATGTCATTCATGGTTTTAGACAGTTTCCTCCCAGAAAGCTCAACCCAACGGGTAGAAGCTATCGGAACTCATCTCCTCTTTGCTGGAGGTTTCTGGCCCTTCTGTCATGCCAAGCAGGTTGTACCAGAAGGGATATAGTTCATTTTAGCAGCTCCTGCCTTCAGTCTGGAGAACAATGAGAAACTCAAGGATGAGAGAGGACTAGGCTCTCACGCTGACTGCTACACTTCAAGCTGTGAGGGTCTGGTTAGTTCACTCCACATCTCTGAGCCATGGTTGCCTCACCTCCAAAAAGAGTCCTTGTGAGAATTAAACAGATTCCAAAGACATAGTGGGTGTTTAGAGTGCCTTCCTTCTCTCTTTCCATCAAGTAAGAAATGAGGAGGGACAGTTTGGGCATTGACTCAATCGTAAGTAACTTACTTGAAAGTGGTTTTGGCCAAATGTCTGGTAGTTCAGTCAGGTATGTAGCGCTGGGGTGAGGATGAGCTGGGTACAGTGAATACAGCGGACTCACTATGACACTGAGAACCTTCCCTCTCTTTTTACCCTCTCTCTGAGTCCTCATCAGGCCAGTGTCTCCTGACGGCTGCAGGAAACTCAGAGAACTCTCCGGAACTCATACCCTCTTCTCTTATCCACAGGTCATCCAGATGTTGAGCAACCCTGTAAGTCCAGCGTCCGTCCTGGAGCCCAAATTCAGCCGTCAACCTCAGACAGTTTGAGCAACCCTGCCTAGATTCCAGCATGGATGCAACCCTTAAATAAATTAGAGCCTATCATTGCACTGAATACTGATTGCTTTTCTCAGCAGTGCAAAGGCGAGCTCTCTGAGGGTCCAGGGCTAATGACCTCAGCAGAGAAGAACTCAGAAGTCACTACTCAGGCTGAGATCAGTGGGGATGAGGCATCGTCTCCCCGGGGAAAGACTGGAAGACTCTTTCCTTCCTTCTCCCTGCTCCAGACCACCCCTCCCCTCTCTGAGTCAGACTGGACAGAGCTCAGAGAAGCTCCATGGTATGGAATGACCTCATGTGGAGAAGGGGAGGAAAAGAGATAAGATGGCTACCAGGCTGTCTTCCAGCTCATGGTTTTCCAGCTCATGTCATTCATGGTTTTAGACAGTTTCCTCCCAGAAAGCTCAACCCAACGGGTAGAAGCTATCGGAACTCATCTCCTCTTTGCTGGAGGTTTCTGGCCCTTCTGTCATGCCAAGCAGGTTGTACCAGAAGGGATATAGTTCATTTTAGCAGCTCCTGCCTTCAGTCTGGAGAACAATGAGAAACTCAAGGATGAGAGAGGACTAGGCTCTCACGCTGACTGCTACACTTCAAGCTGTGAGGGTCTGGTTAGTTCACTCCACATCTCTGAGCCATGGTTGCCTCACCTCCAAAAAGAGTCCTTGTGAGAATTAAACAGATTCCAAAGACATAGTGGGTGTTTAGAGTGCCTTCCTTCTCTCTTTCCATCAAGTAAGAAATGAGGAGGGACAGTTTGGGCATTGACTCAATCGTAAGTAACTTACTTGAAAGTGGTTTTGGCCAAATGTCTGGTAGTTCAGTCAGGTATGTAGCGCTGGGGTGAGGATGAGCTGGGTACAGTGAATACAGCGGACTCACTATGACACTGAGAACCTTCCCTCTCTTTTTACCCTCTCTCTGAGTCCTCATCAGGCCAGTGTCTCCTGACGGCTGCAGGAAACTCAGAGAACTCTCCGGAACTCATACCCTCTTCTCTTATCCACAGGTCATCCAGATGTTGAGCAACCCTGTAAGTCCAGCGTCCGTACCTGGAGCCCAAATTCAGCCGTCAACCCTCAGACAGTCCCTCCATCCTGCCCTGAGCCACAAGGCTGCCATCTTGACCTGAGATTCCGCTACCCCTTGGTCCCCGAGTCTTTGACCGTCTGGGTGACCTTTGTCTCCTCTGACTGGGACTCCAGCGGAGCTGTCAATGACATCATACTCTTGGGAGTCAGTGGGAATAACATCTCCCTGGGGCCACAGAACGTCTTCTGTGATGTCCCGCTGACCATCAGGCTCCGGGATGTGGGCGAGGAGGTGTACGGGGTCCAGATCTACACATCGGATGAGCACATGGAGATTGATGCAGCCATGCTGACCTCTGTGGCGGACAGCCCACTCTGCCTGGAGTGTAAGCCCCTACGGTACAAGGTGGTCCGGGATCCTCCCCTCCAGATGGACGTGGCCTCCACTCTGCACTTCAGCAGAAGGTTCACAGACATGTAAGTGTGCTCTTTGGTCAGGGAGATCATCAAGTGGATGGGCTGGGGAGGGATATGAGGAGGGTCAGAGTGTCTTCCGCACTGGAAGGGGGTTAACCTCAGACAGACATACCTCTGAGTATTTGTCACCTGGCGTTGGGTGTAGACTTGTCTTAACAAGGCACAGTTGATATGGTGGGAAGAATAACGTACAGAGAACCACAGGTCCTGAATGCTGGTGGTCGCTCAAACCTGTGACTCTAAGCCTTTCTGACATTTCTGCAGCCTAGTTTTCCCAACAGTAAAATGAAGGAGGTTGGAGGAGATTCACAAGGAGGAAGCTGTTTATCACTAATGAAAGTACAACAGGTCATGATTTCCTTTTAGACTTGGAATAGGGGTTTGGGAGTGAGGTAGCATAGAACTGGGTAACAGTGAATACAGCGGACTCACTATGACACTGAGAACCTTCCCTCTCTTTTTACCCTCTCTCTGAGTCCTCATCAGGCCAGTGTCTCCTGACGGCTGCAGGAAACTCAGAGAACTCTCCGGAACTCATACCCTCTTCTCTTATCCACAGGTCATCCAGATGTTGAGCAACCCTGTAAGTCCAGCGTCCGTACCTGGAGCCCAAATTCAGCCGTCAACCCTCAGACAGTCCCTCCATCCTGCCCTGAGCCACAAGGCTGCCATCTTGACCTGAGATTCCGCTACCCCTTGGTCCCCGAGTCTTTGACCGTCTGGGTGACCTTTGTCTCCTCTGACTGGGACTCCAGCGGAGCTGTCAATGACATCATACTCTTGGGAGTCAGTGGGAATAACATCTCCCTGGGGCCACAGAACGTCTTCTGTGATGTCCCGCTGACCATCAGGCTCCGGGATGTGGGCGAGGAGGTGTACGGGGTCCAGATCTACACATCGGATGAGCACATGGAGATTGATGCAGCCATGCTGACCTCTGTGGCGGACAGCCCACTCTGCCTGGAGTGTAAGCCCCTACGGTACAAGGTGGTCCGGGATCCTCCCCTCCAGATGGACGTGGCCTCCACTCTGCACTTCAGCAGAAGGTTCACAGACATGTAAGTGTGCTCTTTGGTCAGGGAGATCATCAAGTGGATGGGCTGGGGAGGGATATGAGGAGGGTCAGAGTGTCTTCCGCACTGGAAGGGGGTTAACCTCAGACAGACATACCTCTGAGTATTTGTCACCTGGCGTTGGGTGTAGACTTGTCTTAACAAGGCACAGTTGATATGGTGGGAAGAATAACGTACAGAGAACCACAGGTCCTGAATGCTGGTGGTCGCTCAAACCTGTGACTCTAAGCCTTTCTGACATTTCTGCAGCCTAGTTTTCCCAACAGTAAAATGAAGGAGGTTGGAGGAGATTCACAAGGAGGAAGCTGTTTATCACTAATGAAAGTACAAGAACTGGAGTTTGCTCATGATTTCCTTTTTAGACTGAATGGAAGAGTATTCATGCAGTGTAGTTGCTTTTTGAGGAAGGGGTGAGGTTATAGCAGGTTGGCCAGGAACTGGGTATGTTCCTGGATTTTTGCCTACCAATGCTGGTGGTGGGTGAGAATAACCAGTAACAGTCTTTGTTTTCCAATGTGGAAGAGAAGTTTGTACCCAATTGATCCTTTGCCACCCTTGCAGCTTGAGGTCTCCATGAATCTTTTAGGGTGCTCATTGCTTGGATGTGAGATAATGTTTGTCCTTAATATTTCTTTCTCAAGCCCTCTCTCTATCACCTCTTCCTCAAATATCCTAAGGATTTATGTTTTATGAGAGGGGCAACCTTACTCTGAAGCTGTTAGTGCCTTTCCTCTATGCCAGACCATGGGTTAAGGTCTTTGCATCTTTTACTAATTTCATCCTCTCCACAGCCACAACCCTAGCTAGTCTCCTCCTCATCTTACAGCTACCAAAGGAAGCTGTAGCTTAGAGCTGCGAAGTCACTTGTCCAAGATCACATACTTCAGGAAGTGGTGAGGTCAGGATTGGAATTTGTCCTGGCTCCTAAGCTATTGCAGTTAACCACTGCTCAATTAAAGATGTGGTTTGAGTTTCTGCTTTAATCAAACAAATGAGGGGGTCTTAGCTACACCTAATGTGGATATCAAGGGTCTATGAAGTCAACCACCCAGGGTTTGTTGAACCTTTTCTGTGTACAGGTGACATGTTTAAGGGAACACTTTTGAGTGCTGGAGAGAACAAGCATTCAGGAGTCAGACACATTGTGTCTAGACCTAGCCTGTTCGCTTACTCAGGCTTAGATAAATCGTTTGGCCTCTTTGAGTTTTGATTTCCTCTTCTGTGTGATGAAAATGTTGAAGCAAGAGGTAACTATGGGCCTTCTGTTGCACTTTCTTTGGTTCTAAGATGATATGAGACGCAGTCTTTGCTGTATTTGAAAATATGTGCTAAGCAAGTTATTAATAGAAACCAAGTTCTGGAGGAAACTTTTAATATCTTGAGACAGCACAACTTTCAGACACTTTACCAGCACTTCCTTTTCCAATGCCAGCAATTAACGTGCACATTGCGAGCAAACCCCCATTCATTGACTCAGAGATGAAGAGCATCTGTTTAAGAACTCAGAGGCAGCCCTTGGTTTGTGTTTGAGAATGTACTTAAAAGTAAAGGATCGTCTTGCCTAGAGAATCTTCCATAACCCCGTTTCTTCCGTCTCCTCCCTTGTCTAGAATGGTTGAGTTCTATAAATATGCATCCACTTAACATTTCTGTGTAAAACAAGGAAGAGAAGAAATAATAGATGTCTTAAACCCTCCACTTAAGCACAGCTCTTTTTTTTTTTAAGTCTTGAGTTGTGAGCCTGTGAGAGCTGACATGGGTTGATAAGTATGGAATGGTGGATTGCACTCACGAAGGAAAAACACCCAGAGTTCTGTTCTCAGCTAAGTCGCTGACTTGTTGTACATTCTTGGACCCATCCCTTACTCTTTCCAGAACTCGGAGACCTTACCTCAACTGGGAGGAAGTTGTACTAGATGAGTGGTTCTCAGACTCAGTTGCACATTGCAAACATCTGGGACATTTTAAAGCCATCCCCAGCTCACTTACATCCCTGCCTCCTCCTTCCTCCTGGTCCTGCCGCAAGTATTGATTTAATAGGAAAGTGAGGCCCACTCCTTAGGGCTTTATAATCTCATGGGATAATTCTAACTTGCAGCCAAACTTAAAAATCACTGCACTAAAATCGGGTTCTTAAAGTGAGGCCCAGACTGGCAGCATCAACAGGACGCAAAAGCTTAGAAAGGGTGGGTTCCTGGCCCCAGCCCAGACTACTGAATAAGAAATGACAGGGGACTTCCCTGGTGGTCCAGTGGGTGAAGAGTCCGCCTTGCAGTAGTGAAAGGGGCACTGGTTCAATCCCTGGCCTGGGAGGATCCCACATGCCACAGAGCAGCTGGACCAGGGTGCCCAATTGCAGGCCGGCACTTTGCAAGGAGAGCGGTCACTGCGGTGGCAGGCCCACACAGGCCCAAGAACAAAGATGGATGAGGATCGATGAATGAAAGACCAATAAAAGAGGCCAAAATTAAAAAAAAAAAAAAAAAAGAAAAAGAAACTACATATATACCGGACATCTCCAAATGACTCTGATGCTGTTTGAAATTTAATAGTTATTACTCTCACTGATCTCTAAGGCCTAGATCTCTCCAAGATCTCTTTACTCCTACTGCTGATTACTAGTCAATTTACAGTTATTTATTGAGAACATTCTAGGTGCCAGCGTCTGTGCTGGTAGCTGCAGATTTCAGAGAGGACTTAGCCCTCTTTCCTTAGACCCTCCCACTTTAGTGCTGAAGACCTTAACCACTGGTGAAAATGCCAAGTACTAGGCCGATTGGCTTCCATAACCACCTCTCTTCAGGTCCAGACCGTGTCCCGTTTGTCCTTTCATTCTCAACAAATGTTTCTTTGGTCCCCACTGTGTTGAAGGCACAAAGGCTAGCCCGAGTCCTTCACTGACCTTTTTCTCTTTGTCTTTCTCAAGTCCCAAGGAATTTATTGGAGACCTGGGCTGGGCCAGGCTCCACTTCCTGACTTGAAAGTTCTCAGAGACTCTGAAAAAATAAAACATCATTCCAAGTCAACCTACCATTTCAACTCCTTTATCTCTTGGTAATTCGAGTTCTACACTCCAACACAAATACCTCTTTGTGTGTGTGTGTGTGTATATGTGTGTGTGTTTAACTGCTTTCACATTTTTTCCATATCAATTACATTGGCTCTTAGACAAGTTCTATATAAAGACTGTTTTGGAGAAAAAGAAAAAAGAGGCAAAAAAATGCTTTCTTTTTCTTCCCTGATTCAACCCATTACATGATTCCCTTTGACCTTTGTCTTCATTTTTTTCTCTCAACAAAAATATTTATTCTTTCCGTTATCTATACTGGAGATAGTTCCCCAAGGTATGACATTGATGAAGGGAGAGGCTTCTGTGCTTACCCAACGGATGCTTCTCATAGACTGATTGCTCTTGGCCAGAACAAGGGAGCCATGCGGACTGTCTCTCTTAAGTGGAAGCCTTCCATTAAGTGAGGTCGGACACTGACAGAGCAAAAGGGGACCAGCGCTGACTCTACCGCTAACTTGCTATGTGACAAGAAGACACATTACGTCACCTTTTAGGGCTTTGGGTTTTTTTTTCTGTCTGTAAAATGAGAGGGCAACATGCGAAGCTTTTCTCTGTGCACCGGAGTTGTTCTTAGGTGACTCGTTCTCTTTGTCTGTTTCTTCATGGTAAAAGGGACTCAGCAGAGATGGTTCATCTCTGACTCCATACCCAGCGTGGTCCTTGCTGGTTCTGCATGTTTGAATGAAAGGTGTAGCTTCTGGATAATAACAGTAATAATCAAATAATCATTTACTGAATATTTGACTCTGCTTTCAGTGTCTTTTACATATCCATGAGTCAGGTAAAGCTCAGAAAAAAAGACTTGAGGCTTAGAAAAATGAATTATTCCACCTCATACAGGCGGTGGCAGCAGTTGTTGTTTAGTCGCTCAGTTGTGTCAGACTCTTTGCGACCCTAGAGGCTGAAGCCCACCAGGCTCGTCTGTCCATGGAATTAGCCAGGGGAGAATACTGAAGTGTGTTGCCATTTTCTCTTCCAGGGTATCTTCCCAACCAGAGACTGAACCCACATCTCCTGCATTAGCAGGCAGATTCATGACTGCTGAGCCACCAGGGAAACCTGGTATTGGCAGAGCCAGGTTTAAATCCCACGTCTAATACCACATTCCACCTTCTCAGCCACAATATTCCACCTGCTGTAATAATGCAGAGGCAGAATTTTAGAGTTCAGACATGCATCCAACTTGACTAACGTTCAAGATACAGAAAGTAGAAGACAGAATTACAGTTTACAGGCTACAACCCACAATCCATTCCTGAGACCTGCTCTCGGAGTCCAGCAACATGAAATACATGCCAGGTCTTTTTGTGTCTGACTGGGAAAGAGTGAGGACACTTCTGTTTCTAACTTGACTGCCAAGTGCTTCTGCACTGGGCACCATGCTCCTTCGGTCCGTATTGTATCTCCAGTTTCTCTAAGAAATAAAGACTGTGGATAAAACTAAGCCTTCTTTTGGCTTGGAGAAAGTGAGACATAAAGCAAACCAGGAACAATGAGTAGCAGTTCACTTTTTTTTGTCACAAGCAATTCAGTGGTTTGGACCAGCGCTGACTCTACCGCTAACTTGCTATGTGACAAGAAGACACATTACGTCACCTTTTAGGGCTTTGGGTTTTTTTTTCTGTCTGTAAAATGAGAGGGCAACATGCGAAGCTTTTCTCTGTGCACCGGAGTTGTTCTTAGGTGACTCGTTCTCTTTGTCTGTTTCTTCATGGTAAAAGGGACTCAGCAGAGATGGTTCATCTCTGACTCCATACCCAGCGTGGTCCTTGCTGGTTCTGCATGTTTGAATGAAAGGTGTAGCTTCTGGATAATAACAGTAATAATCAAATAATCATTTACTGAATATTTGACTCTGCTTTCAGTGTCTTTTACATATCCATGAGTCAGGTAAAGCTCAGAAAAAAAGACTTGAGGCTTAGAAAAATGAATTATTCCACCTCATACAGGCGGTGGCAGCAGTTGTTGTTTAGTCGCTCAGTTGTGTCAGACTCTTTGCGACCCTAGAGGCTGAAGCCCACCAGGCTCGTCTGTCCATGGAATTAGCCAGGGGAGAATACTGAAGTGTGTTGCCATTTTCTCTTCCAGGGTATCTTCCCAACCAGAGACTGAACCCACATCTCCTGCATTAGCAGGCAGATTCATGACTGCTGAGCCACCAGGGAAACCTGGTATTGGCAGAGCCAGGTTTAAATCCCACGTCTAATACCACATTCCACCTTCTCAGCCACAATATTCCACCTGCTGTAATAATGCAGAGGCAGAATTTTAGAGTTCAGACATGCATCCAACTTGACTAACGTTCAAGATACAGAAAGTAGAAGACAGAATTACAGTTTACAGGCTACAACCCACAATCCATTCCTGAGACCTGCTCTCGGAGTCCAGCAACATGAAATACATGCCAGGTCTTTTTGTGTCTGACTGGGAAAGAGTGAGGACACTTCTGTTTCTAACTTGACTGCCAAGTGCTTCTGCACTGGGCACCATGCTCCTTCGGTCCGTATTGTATCTCCAGTTTTCTCTAAGAAATAAAGACTGTGGATAAAACTAAGCCTTCTTTTTGGCTTGGAGAAAGTGAGACATAAAGCAAACCAGGAACAATGAGTAGCAGTTCACTTTTGCTATTCATCTATTTATCTGTTCATCCATCCATTGTCAATTCAGTGGTTTCTAACCCAAACTTGGAAGAAATTGAGCTGTAATTGAGGACTAAACTCCTTGAGGACTGGATTTTGCCTCTTTATCTGTTGGTGGCCCAAATGCCTAGAACAATTCCAGGCACAAAGTTGGCATTCAGTAAATATTTTTGAATGACTCTTGAATAAAGATTGGGAATGGGTTCAGATAATGAAGAGAAATGGAGAAGTGGTAATTTACAAAATACCTACTATATTCGAACACATACTAAGGGCTTGATTTAGGTAATGTTATTTGGCTTAATCTGCACAATAGCTCCACAAAGTAGGTGGTGCCTGTACCCCAAATTACAGATAAGAACGTGAAACTCAAAGCCTACACAGCTACCAAGCAGTGTAACCATAGCTGGGGTTTACAAGGAGTTGCATGGACTTTAATGCTAGTGCTATTCGTCATTCATTCTCTGGTTGAACAAATCTGTCTGTGTCGCCTACTTTGGTTGTGCCTCTCCATTCTTAGAATCACTGATTTAGAGCTAGAAATATTCTCAGAAGTCATTTCTCCCCAGCTTATTTGTGTGTCCCTGTTAATTAATCTCTTGATTCTTCTTTCATATTCAGACCTATGATTGTACCAACATAGTCTCTATTTCACCTCATATTCTTGGTATTCTCAATATAAGTCTCTACTACATGCCACAATATTCCACCTGCTGTAATAATGCAGAGGCAGAATTTTAGAGTTCAGACATGCATCCAACTTGACTAACGTTCAAGATACAGAAAGTAGAAGACAGAATTACAGTTTACAGGCTACAACCCACAATCCATTCCTGAGACCTGCTCTCGGAGTCCAGCAACATGAAATACATGCCAGGTCTTTTTGTGTCTGACTGGGAAAGAGTGAGGACACTTCTGTTTCTAACTTGACTGCCAAGTGCTTCTGCACTGGGCACCATGCTCCTTCGGTCCGTATTGTATCTCCAGTTTTCTCTAAGAAATAAAGACTGTGGATAAAACTAAGCCTTCTTTTTGGCTTGGAGAAAGTGAGACATAAAGCAAACCAGGAACAATGAGTAGCAGTTCACTTTTGCTATTCATCTATTTATCTGTTCATCCATCCATTGTCAATTCAGTGGTTTCTAACCCAAACTTGGAAGAAATTGAGCTGTAATTGAGGACTAAACTCCTTGAGGACTGGATTTTTGCCTCTTTATCTGTTGGTGCGGCCCAAATGCCTAGAACAATTCCAGGCACAAAGTTGGCATTCAGTAAATATTTTTGAATGACTCTTGAATAAAGATTGGGAATGGGTTCAGATAATGAAGAGAAATGGAGAAGTGGTAATTTACAAAATACCTACTATATGTCGAACACATACTAAGGGCTTGATTTAGGTAATGTTATTTGGCTTAATCTGCACAATAGCTCCACAAAGTAGGTGGTGCCTGTACCCCAAATTACAGATAAGAACGTGAAACTCAAAGCCTACACAGCTACCAAGCAGTGTAACCATAGCTGGGGTTTACAAGGAGTTGCATGGACTTTAATGCTAGTGCTATTCGTCATTCATTCTCTGGTTGAACAAATCTGTCTGTGTCGCCTACTTTGGTTGTGCCTCTCCATTCTTAGAATCACTGATTTAGAGCTAGAAATATTCTCAGAAGTCATTTCTCCCCAGCTTATTTGTGTGTCCCTGTTAATTAATCTCTTGATTCTTCTTTCATATTCAGACCTATGATTGTACCAACATAGTCTCTATTTCACCTCATATTCTTGGTATTCTCAATATAAGTCTTGGAGCAAATGACTAACCATAAGGGAGGGATGTATTTAGATGATCTGGGTGGAAAATGTTGTGAACATGAGTCCACATTTTGCAAATGAAACCCTAGACTTAGGGGTCCACATACTCAGAACCCCCATCAATAAGCTCAGAAACTTTATAGTTCACTCATCAGTTCATTTCCTGAATATTTGTTGATTCCCATGAACCCAAGTACTTTCAAGGCACTAGCAATGCAGTAGTGAACAGAATAGAGAGGATCCATACTTTAATTTATCCCTGTGAGGTAGTTGGAAGAGACAAACCGGGAAACAATGCGTAATCCACCAATTGCGTAGGATTTCGTGATGTTGCACAGGTGGTCAGGCCAGGCCTCTGTGTTGAGGTGACATCTGAACAGAGACCAGAAGGGTCTGCTCATGATTTACATTAAAGGCTGGATGAACTGTCATCATTGAGATCCTAGTCTGTGTGGAACGTAGGTGTCTTGTAACATGCTGAGTGATGAAGAATTGATGCTTTTGAACTGTGGTGTTGGAAAAGATTCTTGAGAGTCCTTAGCCTGCAAGGAGATCAAACCAGTCAATCCTAAAGGGAATCAACCATGAATATTCATTGGAAGGACTGTGGC
This sequence comes from Tragulus kanchil, assembly GCA_022376925.1. Taxonomy (NCBI): domain Eukaryota; kingdom Metazoa; phylum Chordata; class Mammalia; order Artiodactyla; family Tragulidae; genus Tragulus; species Tragulus kanchil. The sequence continues at coordinate 23,154,730 of JAIOJX010000023.1, read as the reverse complement.
TGAAGCTGACACTTCAATACGTTGGCCAGCTGATGAGAAGAGACGACTCATTGGAAAAGACCTGAATGCTGGGGCAAAGAGAGAGGCAGAAGGCAAAGGGGTTGACAGAGGATGAGATAGTTGGATGGCATTACCGACTCAGTGGACATGTATTTGAGTAAGCTCTGGAAGATGGCAAAGGATGGAGGCTTGATGTACTACAGTGCATGGTGTTACAAAGAGTCAGATGCGACTGAGCGACTGAATAGCAACAGCAGCATGGTCCTTAGTCTTTGATCGCTGTCTGGCTTGTCTTACCTTTGGCTGTGTATGTGTTTTGTCCTCGTACCTGGTTCAGATTCTTAAGAACAAAATCTAGCACACTTACTCCTAACAGAGTCAGGGGTCCATGAATGCTTGTCAGGTGAGTGAGTGAAGAAGGAGTCAGCAGTAGCACAAAGTGGGACCTCTCAGAAGAAGGGTCTCTTGCTTCCAGATCTTAGCCATAACAGAGACATGTGATATCCTGTCAAGTATCAGAAGATTAGGAGATATTAGACCACAATAGGGGCACTGGAAACACAGGTGGCTCTTTTACGCTGTTTCTGTAGCTCTCAAGCTGAGTCACCATTCCATTTTTTTTTCTCAGACCCATTTCTTTCTGGCTCTTTCTGTATATTGCCTAGCCATATGTTCTTTGTTCTTATATGTGTTCTTTTTTTATTTTCATTCATCAACCCAAGAGTGAAAATCTAATTGAATCATATTTGGTAATACTGCCTTTATTTCACAGATACTTACTAGGTCTCTTGTTCTGTGCCATACTCTACATTTGAACTAGAGAGCCCCAATGCCTGGCCTCATGTTCATACAGTTTCAAGGGGGAAACAGGTGAAACAAAATCAGATGATTATGCTGTAGCATGAAAAGTATATGGTGTGAGGAGTATAAGGAGGGTTATATAAAACACACGAAAGGTATCCACCCCAACTTGAGATGGCTTAGGAAGGTATTTTGGAATAAGTTATTGTCAAAGATGAGACCTGAAGGGTGTAAGAGTTGATTATTGAAGAAGTTTGCTACAGGATTGATGATTAAAAGATGGATACTCATCAAAACTTGATAAATGCATAGACAAATGAACCAACCTGATGTGCTTTATGGAAGAGCATGTTCAATCTCAGATCATATGGAGAGTTTGTAGGAAGATATGCAGTAATCTGGACTGTCTATCCACTTTGGTCCTTAAATCTGCTTCATTCCTTTTAACTACTATGTACTATTCCACAGGAGGAATGTGCTACAGGTTACTGAGCTGTACTCATGGTCACGACTACTCAAAAAATGGAATTGCTTTGTCTTTGCCCATTGGATACGTAAACAGGACTTCTCATGGGTGTTCCTGGGACTGAGCATCTTGAGGGAGCATCTTTTCAAATACCGACCAGGTTCAGATTCTTAAGAACAAAATCTAGCACACTTACTCCTAACAGAGTCAGGGGTCCATGAATGCTTGTCAGGTGAGTGAGTGAAGAAGGAGTCAGCAGTAGCACAAAGTGGGACCTCTCAGAAGAAGGGTCTCTTGCTTCCAGATCTTAGCCATAACAGAGACATGTGATATCCTGTCAAGTATCAGAAGATTAGGAGATATTAGACCACAATAGGGGCACTGGAAACACAGGTGGCTCTTTTACGCTGTTTCTGTAGCTCTCAAGCTGAGTCACCATTCCATTTTTTTTTCTCAGACCCATTTCTTTCTGGCTCTTTCTGTATATTGCCTAGCCATATGTTCTTTGTTCTTATATGTGTTCTTTTTTTATTTTCATTCATCAACCCAAGAGTGAAAATCTAATTGAATCATATTTGGTAATACTGCCTTTATTTCACAGATACTTACTAGGTCTCTTGTTCTGTGCCATACTCTACATTTGAACTAGAGAGCCCCAATGCCTGGCCTCATGTTCATACAGTTTCAAGGGGGAAACAGGTGAAAAAAAATCAGATGATTATGCTGTAGCATGAAAAGTATATGGTGTGAGGAGTATAAGGAGGGTTATATAAAACACACGAAAGGTATCCACCCCAACTTGAGATGGCTTAGGAAGGTATTTTGGAATAAGTTATTGTCAAAGATGAGACCTGAAGGGTGTAAGAGTTGATTATTGAAGAAGTTTGCTACAGGATTGATGATTAAAAGATGGATACTCATCAAAACTTGATAAATGCATAGACAAATGAACCAACCTGATGTGCTTTATGGAAGAGCATGTTCAATCTCAGATCATATGGAGAGTTTGTAGGAAGATATGCAGTAATCTGGACTGTCTATCCACTTTGGTCCTTAAATCTGCTTCATTCCTTTTAACTACTATGTACTATTCCACAGGAGGAATGTGCTACAGGTTACTGAGCTGTACTCATGGTCACGACTACTCAAAAAATGGAATTGCTTTGTCTTTGCCCATTGGATACGTAAAACAGGACTTCTCATGGGTGTTCCTGGGACTGAGCATCTTGAGGGAGCATCTTTTCAAATACCGACCAGCTATTTACATCTCCTCTTCTGTTAGTTGTCTACTAACATCTTTAAGTGGTGTCTGGTTTTAACCTTTTCATGTCTAAGTTTCCCTAGCTGCTACATTGGGATTTTAATGTCATCTTTCCTGTATATGGAGCAGTGTTCTTGGAATCTAGGGTAGAACTGATAGTCAAGAAGGAATTTGTATTTATGAAGAAGTTACTCTTAGAAATCATACATTCATTATATATTTCTCAAATGCCCCTTGGATGGGAACCATGCCACCTTCTGAAGATACAGTGGCTACTAAAAACCAGCCTAGGCTCTGACCTCAGTGGAGTCTAACTTTAGTCTCTGTGGTAACCACCATCACATATGCAGGTAACATCTACTACCAGTAGTACTGGCATCACTACTGCGAATGATTACCATGTAGTAAATACTTCATATATGCTCAGTATTTTTTAAGCCTACCATGGAGTTGTAGCCATCAGTATGCTCTGTTTTTAGATGGGGAAGGTCAGACTGCAAAAGGTAAAGTCATTCACTTAAGGTCTTACAATTAATAGAGGCTGGCGTCAGGATCTACATCTCCTTGCCTAATGCCAGCAGGTCTGCCTGGCAAGTTATATGATCATTGTTTTGACAGGAAACAGATAAAGTGGCATCTTTTTTTAATATTTATTTATTTTTGGCTGTACTGGGTCTTCATTCCTGCAAGGCACCTAGTCGGAGTACTCAGGCTTTTCATTGTGGCAGCTTCTCTTGTTGCAGGGCAGAAACTCTAGGTGCCTGAGCTTCAGTAGTTGTGGCACATGGGCTCTATAGTTGGAGCTTGTGGGCTGTTTCCCCTAGACACGTGGGATCTTCCCAGACCAGGGCTCAAGCCTGTGTCCCTTGCATTGCAAGGCAGATTCTCAACCACTGGACTACCTGAGAAACCCAATAAGGTGGCATCTTGATGGATGGGGAAAGTAAATGTTAAAACCAGTTTTTCTTGTTTCCAAGAAGCAAGAGAATAAACACACAAAAGATAACTTCTTTTCCATCTTTCCTTTTTTTTTTTTTTTTCTTTTTTTGAGCATTTAAATAGATGAGGAGAAGTAGGCTTGGCAAAGTGTGAGCATGATCAGGCCAGCATGGTTTCCAGGATCCTGTTGCTGAAATGCATGCTCCAGGCTGGACCCCTCACCTTTCCAGCATGGTCTTGCCTGTATCCTGCTGTTCTGTCCACCGGGAAAGATGATTAGCACCAGGATTGATAGCTGAATCTCCAAGCCCAGAACAAATACCTCTGTTCCTAGCCCAGACTAGCAGCACACAGAGTCAGCACAATTCCCCTCTGTTTCTGGAAGCTGGGCATCGTCCACCTACAACTCCCTCTCATCAGTCTTTGGCCAAGTACCTCTCAGAATGAAATACAGGCTCCAGGAGCATTAGGGTAAGCAAAAGGTTTAGCAACATGAACAGATCTCTGGGGTCAGCTGCAGCCATAGAAATGCTGTCGGTCTCCAAGTTCCGTCACGATTTTGAAAGTATGAAGAGCCCCTATTTGGTACCACTGAGGTCACTTATCAATGGATCAGCATTACTGAACATTGAAGCCAGTGTGCCATTCTAGTGTCCCTTCTACAGATAATAAGTAAGACTCACAGAAGTTAAGCATTGAACTCAATGCTTCCTTTGATCAGTGTGTTCATTGATGTAGTCAGTCTTTTAATAGCAGGTGCCTTCTGCCTGTCAATCTCAATGCTGGCACTATAATTCTGAATCTTATGTGTGGATAGGAAGGCTGGTCTGAATAATAGACCAAATAAAAAATATAATCACAGATGGAAGGTGATTCTTATGAGAGGTTATAATAGAGCACAATTCCCTCTTAAACTAAGGGGGCTATACAGGAGACGAGGTGTCAGCCGGGGCCAGATGGTAAAGGGAGTTTTCAGTTACAGAATTGGGATTTGTTCATTGGGAAATGGAGGACTGAACCCATCAGATCTGCATTTTTTAGAAACATGCTTTTGATGCTCTGTGAAGAAAGGGTTGGGGAGGAGTAAGAAGATTCATTTAGAGGCTCTTGCTCAAGTGCAAGCTGGAGATGGTGATTATTTGGAGGAGCAGTGGATGAATTGGAGGAATGCTTAAAATGTAGAACCGACAGGACTTGGCGACAGATTGGCCTCAAGGGTTCTGAGAAGGAGCTGTCCAGTGACTCCCAGGTTTCTGGTTTGAGTATCTGGCCAGCATGGTTTCCAGGATCCTGTTGCTGAAATGCATGCTCCAGGCTGGACCCCTCACCTTTCCAGCATGGTCTTGCCTGTATCCTGCTGTTCTGTCCACCGGGAAAGATGATTAGCACCAGGATTGATAGCTGAATCTCCAAGCCCAGAACAAATACCTCTGTTCCTAGCCCAGACTAGCAGCACACAGAGTCAGCACAATTCCCCTCTGTTTCTGGAAGCTGGGCATCGTCCACCTACAACTCCCTCTCATCAGTCTTTGGCCAAGTACCTCTCAGAATGAAATACAGGCTCCAGGAGCATTAGGGTAAGCAAAAGGTTTAGCAACATGAACAGATCTCTGGGGTCAGCTGCAGCCATAGAAATGCTGTCGGTCTCCAAGTTCCGTCACGATTTTGAAAGTATGAAGAGCCCCTATTTGGTACCACTGAGGTCACTTATCAATGGATCAGCATTACTGAACATTGAAGCCAGTGTGCCATTCTAGTGTCCCTTCTACAGATAATAAGTAAGACTCACAGAAGTTAAGCATTGAACTCAATGCTTCCTTTGATCAGTGTGTTCATTGATGTAGTCAGTCTTTTAATAGCAGGTGCCTTCTGCCTGTCAATCTCAATGCTGGCACTATAATTCTGAATCTTATGTGTGGATAGGAAGGCTGGTCTGAATAATAGACCAAATAAAAAATATAATCACAGATGGAAGGTGATTCTTATGAGAGGTTATAATAGAGCACAATTCCCTCTTAAACTAAGGGGGCTATACAGGAGACGAGGTGTCAGCCGGGGCCAGATGGTAAAGGGAGTTTTCAGTTACAGAATTGGGATTTGTTCATTGGGAAATGGAGGACTGAACCCATCAGATCTGCATTTTTTAGAAACATGCTTTTGATGCTCTGTGAAGAAAGGGTTGGGGAGGAGTAAGAAGATTCATTTAGAGGCTCTTGCTCAAGTGCAAGCTGGAGATGGTGATTATTTGGAGGAGCAGTGGATGAATTGGAGGAATGCTTAAAATGTAGAACCGACAGGACTTGGCGACAGATTGGCCTCAAGGGTTCTGAGAAGGAGCTGTCCAGTGACTCCCAGGTTTCTGGTTTGAGTATCTGGACTGAGGGAAATGTTCTCTCCAGTCATGGAGGAACAGATTTTAATTTACTGTTTTATGAGAGGGTGGGGTGGATCACGAGCTCCCTGGGGAGCCATGAGTTGGTGAAGTCGAGGTGCAATGGCGTCCCGGCATCGTCCCCTGCTGCTTGGTGCCTTTACCATCCTCCCTATGGGTAGGTGGGATGGCCTGGACATAGTGGTTCAGCACCCATTCCTGGTTTTTTTGAGAAAACACCTAAATGAATAGGAAAGAGAAGGAAAATAACAGCCGTCAGAGTCATTACAGATGTGGGAAGACTGGAGGAATTTATCTCACACTGGGCACTGGCAAGAGGAGTGGACAAAATCCATTCAGTCTGTGCTCCGAGTCGATGAGAATCCTCAGGACAGGACTTAATGGGTTTATGTTGTGTCTGTTAAAGCCGGCACATTCAGACATGACCTAGGAGAGGCTGAACTCAGAATCAGGAGATCAGATTCCCCGGCCAGCAAGCACACAACTGCCTTGCTGTGTGACCCTGGCCAGATTCCTTCAATGCTTTGAGGCTTAGCTCTGATCCCTGGAAAAAAATAGGTGAGGATTCCTATCCCTACAGTCTTACAAGGGGTGTCCTGAAAAACTAATGAGCTAATAGACTCTCAAGAACATGATGCAATCTGGGGGACTCTAGAGATCAAAATGTTCATGATTCTGCCTATCATTTGGTTTTCATTGGGGCTGTTTTTGGCCCGGCCAGAGAGTGTGTGTGAAAGGCAAAGACAGAGGCACGCACAGACACACACGTGAAACAGTTTCCCAGTCAGCTCTACCAGGAGTTCAGCTGGATTCGAAGACAGCAAGGACCATTGCCCTTTAATCTCTGTAGCTGAGATAAAGAGAGAAAAGCCACAAAGTGCTGACCCTGGAATCAGGAGGCATGGCTGAGAGTGGAATGTTTCAGGTCTCCCAGGTTGGGGATTATTTGGAGGAGCAGTGGATGAATTGGAGGAATGCTTAAAATGTAGAACCGACAGGACTTGGCGACAGATTGGCCTCAAGGGTTCTGAGAAGGAGCTGTCCAGTGACTCCCAGGTTTCTGGTTTGAGTATCTGGACTGAGGGAAATGTTCTCTCCAGTCATGGAGGAACAGATTTTAATTTACTGTTTTATGAGAGGGTGGGGTGGATCACGAGCTCCCTGGGGAGCCATGAGTTGGTGAAGTCGAGGTGCAATGGCGTCCCGGCATCGTCCCCTGCTGCTTGGTGCCTTTACCATCCTCCCTATGGGTAGGTGGGATGGCCTGGACATAGTGGTTCAGCACCCATTCCTGGTTTTTTTGAGAAAACACCTAAATGAATAGGAAAGAGAAGGAAAATAACAGCCGTCAGAGTCATTACAGATGTGGGAAGACTGGAGGAATTTATCTCACACTGGGCACTGGCAAGAGGAGTGGACAAAATCCATTCAGTCTGTGCTCCGAGTCGATGAGAATCCTCAGGACAGGACTTAATGGGTTTATGTTGTGTCTGTTAAAGCCGGCACATTCAGACATGACCTAGGAGAGGCTGAACTCAGAATCAGGAGATCAGATTCCCCGGCCAGCAAGCACACAACTGCCTTGCTGTGTGACCCTGGCCAGATTCCTTCAATGCTTTGAGGCTTAGCTCTGATCCCTGGAAAAAAATAGGTGAGGATTCCTATCCCTACAGTCTTACAAGGGGTGTCCTGAAAAACTAATGAGCTAATAGACTCTCAAGAACATGATGCAATCTGGGGGACTCTAGAGATCAAAATGTTCATGATTCTGCCTATCATTTGGTTTTCATTGGGGCTGTTTTTGGCCCGGCCAGAGAGTGTGTGTGAAAGGCAAAGACAGAGGCACGCACAGACACACACGTGAAACAGTTTCCCAGTCAGCTCTACCAGGAGTTCAGCTGGATTCGAAGACAGCAAGGACCATTGCCCTTTAATCTCTGTAGCTGAGATAAAGAGAGAAAAGCCACAAAGTGCTGACCCTGGAATCAGGAGGCATGGCTGATCAGGAGACTCTTGTCCTGAGAAGGTGCTATATTCCTGGTCTGTGGCTCCCCATCTGAGGGCCCAGGTCCCCCTTCTATGAAAGAAAGGCCTAATTAGACGACACTCAAAGTCATTTTCAGCTCTGACATTCTGTTCACACTGCCCTGGAGCTCTTACCTTCCCTGTATGTCTAATCCGTAGAGGCTGCATGTCCCTCGGGAAGGGAGAAGGGAGACATGAGAGAAGGGAGGAGAAGGAGAGAGCAGAGAAGAGAGAGAAGGGAGGAGGCTGCATGTCCCTCGGGAGCTCAGAGACTGGCGGTCTGTGAAGAAGACCTTCTAGGAGGGCTGGGGCCCTTAGAGCTCCTCCTGGACCTACTTTCTCTCTCTCTCTCTCAAGGTTCCCAAAGCTCTCCATTTGGGATAATTTCAGAATGCATCGGTGCATTTTTCAGGGGCATTTTGACTTGACAATGAGATGTCAGAGATGGGATCTAAGCTTCATTTGCCGCATTATCTTCAGCTTCTGATGCAAAGACAGGCGTGAGGTAGATGGCCAGGAAACGTAGGTCAGCAAAGGCGTGAATGAAAGAATGAGTCATTGCTCTGGCGGATCAGTAAGTGGTCAGAAATTTGTGATAGCACAGATGATCGGCCTCTGTTGGATGTCTTTCTTTAAGCTCCTCAACTAAATTAGTCACCAGAGGAGCAAAAGGATCAGAGAATATCTTACCGCTCGACCGGGTCTCTGCTTGGGGCCTCAGTGTCCTTATCTCTAAAGACAAGGGATGAGGCCAGGTGATGTCAGTCCGTCTGCCCTTCACTCCACAGGCATTTGTTTAGTGCCAACTTTGTACCTGGTCCCAGGCTGGACAGTGGAGATACATGAACTGGACAATAAGGGACCATCTCACCTCTCTGGAAACTTCATCTGATGAATGAGTAGGGGACACCTACGTGGTAACCCAAGTGAGAAAGCTGTTACAGGAAGAGAAGGAAAAGGGCTAGGAGATCCTCACTCTGCTTAAAAGGTCAGCAGGACCCTCCTGGAATCAGGAGGCATGGCTGATCAGGAGACTCTTGTCCTGAGAAGGTGCTATATTCCTGGTCTGTGGCTCCCCATCTGAGGGCCCAGGTCCCCCTTCTATGAAAGAAAGGCCTAATTAGACGACACTCAAAGTCATTTTCAGCTCTGACATTCTGTTCACACTGCCCTGGAGCTCTTACCTTCCCTGTATGTCTAATCCGTAGAGGCTGCATGTCCCTCGGGAAGGGAGAAGGGAGACATGAGAGAAGGGAGGAGAAGGAGAGAGCAGAGAAGAGAGAGAAGGAGGAGGCTGCATGTCCCTCGGGAGCTCAGAGACTGGCGGTCTGTGAAGAAGACCTTCTAGGAGGGCTGGGGCCCTTAGAGCTCCTCCTGGACCTATTTTCTCTCTCTCTCTCTCAAGGTTCCCAAAGCTCTCCATTTGGGATAATTTCAGAATGCATCGGTGCATTTTTCAGGGGCATTTTGACTTGACAATGAGATGTCAGAGATGGGATCTAAGCTTCATTTGCCGCATTATCTTCAGCTTCTGATGCAAAGACAGGCGTGAGGTAGATGGCCAGGAAACGTAGGTCAGCAAAGGCGTGAATGAAAGAATGAGTCATTGCTCTGGCGGATCAGTAAGTGGTCAGAAATTTGTGATAGCACAGATGATCGGCCTCTGTTGGATGTCTTTCTTTAAGCTCCTCAACTAAATTAGTCACCAGAGGAGCAAAAGGATCAGAGAATATCTTACCGCTCGACCGGGTCTCTGCTTGGGGCCTCAGTGTCCTTATCTCTAAAGACAAGGGATGAGGCCAGGTGATGTCAGTCCGTCTGCCCTTCACTCCACAGGCATTTGTTTAGTGCCAACTTTGTACCTGGTCCCAGGCTGGACAGTGGAGATACATGAACTGGACAATAAGGGACCATCTCACCTCTCTGGAAACTTCATCTGATGAATGAGTAGGGGACACCTACGTGGTAACCCAAGTGAGAAAGCTGTTACAGGAAGAGAAGGAAAAGGGCTAGGAGATCCTCACTCTGCTTAAAAGGTCAGCAGGACCCTCCTGGAAAAGGTGGCATCTTGCCTGGAGAATCCCATGGACACAGGAGCCTGGTGGACTACAGTTCATAGGGTCACAAAGTCCATGGGGACCCAACGGCAGTGACTTAGCATGCGTGCATAATAAGGCTGGACCATTCAGTCAGGAAAGAGGGGGATGCTTGTTAGCAGCTGGTGGCCGTGGGATAAATTTGGAGAAGAGTTTGAGCAGAGAGGCCAGAGAAGGTGAGAGGAGGAGGTTGGTAACGTTGGTTCTAGAGTGCCAGGATAAAGGACTTCATCCTGAGGGTGGTGAGGAGCTACTAGGCATCTTCCAGTGAGAGAGGATCCTGATCAAGTTTGGTTTTAGGACCGCTCTTTGACTGTGTGCGGCCCCCTGGGTGGCTGTTGGGAGGGAGGCACCGATCGTCAATGGTGAGGAAAGTTAGACAGTGTTAGCAAAACTGAAGCGGAAGATGGCCGTGGTCTAGGGCAGTCAGGCTAGGAGCAGAGGGAATTGGGGTGCTGAGCAGTGCTGATGGATAGATGTGCTGCATGCTCAGGCGCTGCAGTCGTGTCCAGTTGTTTGCAGCCCCATGGCTGGTAGCCCGTCAGGCTTCTCTGTCCATGGGATTCTCCAGGCAAAAATGTTGGAATGGGTTGCCATTTCCTTCTCTGGGCTATCTTCCTGACCCAGGGATTGACCCCGGGTCTCCTGCATTGCAGGCAAACTCTTTACCCACTGAGCCACCAGGGAGGCCCCATGACTGGTCAGAGGGAGGAGGCAAAGGAGCGGGCTCTAGCAGTGCCTGTGTTACTGGTGTCACCGGATCATATAATGTGAAGACAACGGGATGTTTAGTTTGGGGGTGAGAGGAGGAGGAAGAGAAATTGAAAGATGTCTTTCCATTATCAGTGTATGAATTGATGGCAGGCAGACAGCAACTGTTGGCTTTGAACCATAACACTGCGGTCTGTAGATCCAGGAGCAATGGGGGTGATCTTGTGCATCTGCACATTTGTGTGGACATGAAAGCCATGAGTGTGTGTGTGTGTTGGGGGTGGGCAGACAGGACCTATGAGACCACCTGTTTTCATCATCCATCGATTGCTCAAAGTGTTGTCCAGTGTGCTCAAAGGTCCCCTGGGAGGTCGTGAGGTTAATCTTCTGTCGCACTAACACCTATAATGTTACAAGGCATGGGCTTGTGTTTTCTACCCGGGATTAATCATTCCCGCGTGGGCTTTAATACAAGCCAGATACCACCTCTCTGTGCCTCATGCAAAGCAGTACCAGTGCCCCCTTCCATGTGAACGTCAGCTTTCACATTCCTGTTGTCAGAGCGGGAAGCAGAGGGGGTTTTTTTGCCCCAGCCTCAGGATCCTATCAACAGAAAAGTTTGAACTCCAAGGATATTAGTCAAAATGCCTGGAGGGCTTTCCTGGTGGTGAGGAGCTACTAGGCATCTTCCAGTGAGAGAGGATCCTGATCAAGTTTGGTTTTAGGACCGCTCTTTGACTGGTGCGGCCCCTGGGTGGCTGTTGGGAGGGAGGCACCGATCGTCAATGGTGAGGAAAGTTAGACAGTGTTAGCAAAACTGAAGCGGAAGATGGCCGTGGTCTAGGGCAGTCAGGCTAGGAGCAGAGGGAATTGGGGTGCTGAGCAGTGCTGATGGATAGATGTGCTGCATGCTCAGGCGCTGCAGTCGTGTCCAGTTGTTTGCAGCCCCATGGCTGGTAGCCCGTCAGGCTTCTCTGTCCATGGGATTCTCCAGGCAAAAATGTTGGAATGGGTTGCCATTTCCTTCTCTGGGCTATCTTCCTGACCCAGGGATTGACCCCGGGTCTCCTGCATTGCAGGCAAACTCTTTACCCACTGAGCCACCAGGGAGGCCCCATGACTGGTCAGAGGGAGGAGGCAAAGGAGCGGGCTCTAGCAGTGCCTGTGTTACTGGTGTCACCGGATCATATAATGTGAAGACAACGGGATGTTTAGTTTGGGGGTGAGAGGAGGAGGAAGAGAAATTGAAAGATGTCTTTCCATTATCAGTGTATGAATTGATGGCAGGCAGACAGCAACTGTTGGCTTTGAACCATAACACTGCGGTCTGTAGATCCAGGAGCAATGGGGGTGATCTTGTGCATCTGCACATTTGTGTGGACATGAAAGCCATGAGTGTGTGTGTGTGTTGGGGGTGGGCAGACAGGACCTATGAGACCACCTGTTTTCATCATCCATCGATTGCTCAAAGTGTTGTCCAGTGTGCTCAAAGGTCCCCTGGGAGGTCGTGAGGTTAATCTTCTGTCGCACTAACACCTATAATGTTACAAGGCATGGGCTTTTGTTTTCTACCCAGGATTAATCATTCACGCGTGGGCTTTAATACAAGCCAGATACCACCTCTCTGTGCCTCATGCAAAGCAGTACCAGTGCCCCCTTCCATGTGAACGTCAGCTTTCACATTCCTGTTGTCAGAGCGGGAAGCAGAGGGGGTTTTTTTGCCCCAGCTTCAGGATCCTATCAACAGAAAAGTTTGAACTCTACCATCCAAGGATATTAGTCAAAAAATGCCTGGAGGGCTTTCCTGGTGGTCCAGCGGGTAAAGAGTCCACCTTGCAGTGCAAGGGGCACCAGTTAGATCCCTGACCCAGGAAGATCCCATGTGCTGCGGAGCAGCTGGACCGTTATGTCCAATTACGAGCCAGTGCTGTGGAGCGCATGCATCCAGAGCCGGTGCTCTGCACCGAGAAAGGCCACTGCATTGGGAGGCCCACACAGGCCAAAGAATAAAGATGGCTGAAAATAGACAAAGAAAAAAACAATAAAAGCGGCCAAAATTTTTAAAAAAGAAAAAAAAAAAGCCTGGAAAGCCTTACTTTGACATTCATTTTCTGTATGACTTGGGGCAACGTATTTCCTCCACTCTGGGCTCGAGTATCTATCCACAGTGAGACACTGAGCAAGGGGCAGCCAAAGCCGGATTTCTACATTTCTGTGTTTCCTTCTTGTACTAAGCTCCTAGTATACAAACTCTGTCCCCATGTTTTCAGCAGAGAGAATTCAGAGGTATTCAAACCTCCCACCATCTAGGAATTAGACTCAAAAGTTCTCAGACCCAGAAGGAGCACCAAAGCACTGACGCTCTACAAGTGAGTGCCTCAGGCCCAGAGAGGGAAGGCCATTTCCTCAGGGTCACACAGCCCTATGGTGGCAGAACCGGGCCTTGAACCTGGGGCTTCCTGATTCGCAATCCAGGTTCTCCTTTCCCCACATCTCAAAGGGCTGGAGTTGTGCCAGACCTGGGGATTCAGCTTTGCACTCCTCTCTCTCTGATCATAGAGAAGTCTCCATCATCTGAGGCAGCTCAGAGTGAAATCCTAACACGCTGACACCAGTAACGTCATGGCAGCTGGCGCTGGTGAGGGGGGTGGTATAGGAAATGAGAGAACGCATTTGGCCAAGCTGCAGGTCCACGTGACCCTCTGAGAGCCCTCATTTCAAAAGGGCTTTGTTTTCTACCCAGGATTAATCATTCACGCGTGGGCTTTAATACAAGCCAGATACCACCTCTCTGTGCCTCATGCAAAGCAGTACCAGTGCCCCCTTCCATGTGAACGTCAGCTTTCACATTCCTGTTGTCAGAGCGGGAAGCAGAGGGGGTTTTTTTGCCCCAGCTTCAGGATCCTATCAACAGAAAAGTTTGAACTCTACCATCCAAGGATATTAGTCAAAAAATGCCTGGAGGGCTTTCCTGGTGGTCCAGCGGGTAAAGAGTCCACCTTGCAGTGCAAGGGGCACCAGTTAGATCCCTGACCCAGGAAGATCCCATGTGCTGCGGAGCAGCTGGACCGTTATGTCCAATTACGAGCCAGTGCTGTGGAGCGCATGCATCCAGAGCCGGTGCTCTGCACCGAGAAAGGCCACTGCATTGGGAGGCCCACACAGGCCAAAGAATAAAGATGGCTGAAAATAGACAAAGAAAAAAACAATAAAAGCGGCCAAAATTTTTAAAAAAGAAAAAAAAAAAGCCTGGAAAGCCTTACTTTGACATTCATTTTCTGTATGACTTGGGGCAACGATTTCCTCCACTCTGGGCTCGAGTATCTATCCACAGTGAGACACTGAGCAAGGGCAGCCAAACCCGGATTTCTACATTTCTGTGTTTCCTTCTTGTACTAAGCTCCTAGTATACAAACTCTGTCCCCATGTTTTCAGCAGAGAGAATTCAGAGGTATTCAAACCTCCCACCATCTAGGAATTAGACTCAAAAGTTCTCAGACCCAGAAGGAGCACCAAAGCACTGACGCTCTACAAGTGAGTGCCTCAGGCCCAGAGAGGGAAGGCCATTTCCTCAGGGTCACACAGCCCTATGGTGGCAGAACCGGGCCTTGAACCTGGGGCTTCCTGATTCGCAATCCAGGTTCTCCTTTCCCCACATCTCAAAGGGCTGGAGTTGTGCCAGACCTGGGGATTCAGCTTTGCACTCCTCTCTCTCTGATCATAGAGAAGTCTCCATCATCTGAGGCAGCTCAGAGTGAAATCCTAACACGCTGACACCAGTAACGTCATGGCAGCTGGCGCTGGTGAGGGGGGTGGTATAGGAAATGAGAGAACGCATTTGGCCAAGCTGCAGGTCCACGTGACCCTCTGAGAGCCCTCATTTCAAAACAAACCCAATCTTTTAAGTTCAAGTTCTCCCTCTTGTCAGAAACGTGACTTCCTGCTCCGAAGAAGCCAGGCTTACAGAAGGGCCCAGCAGACTCCGTGGACATCAAATAGCTCTTACAAAATAGCGTTTTGATGAGTTAAGTGTAAATGAATCAGAAACATAAGGATTACATTTTCCCCAAGCGCACATGGGTTTCAAAATTTGAGGGGAAATGTCGTTTGCTAGCTGCACGCCTAGACTTTCACCGAATGCAAAGCATTCTTGGGGAGGGTGAGGGCCGAAGTGGGGGGTGGGGGGCTGGCAGGAGGGAGAAGAAAGAGACGCCCAGCCCCCAAAAAGTTTTAGATGTGGTGCCAAATTCGAAAATGCTGTGGGGCTCACCCTCTGCCAGTAATAAAATCACTGGCCACCCAGAGAGGCCAAGGGAGGAGAAAGGAGGCTGCCTTCCTCACTGGCCCCTGGTCCTCCACAACTGTGCTCACTCAGCGCCGCTCAATCACCAGCTGTCACCGGGTCCCTCTGCTGGGCTCCTGGCCCCTGCATGGCCTCGTTTTCACACTGTGCTGCACGCCTTGTTTACCTCCCACTGTATCTGGTGTTTGGGCTCCCAGGGGTCTGGGCGACCGGTCAGCTTGTCACGGCCCCTGCTCTATAATCAAGAGACCTGTCCATCACCAACAGGGGTGTTTGGGGAAGCTGTCACACAGCGCCTTTGGTTGCGTTCAGGAAAAACAAGAGTCCCTTGTAGTCCTTTACCTCCCTCCTTTCTTTAATGCTATCCAGGTGTGGCGTTTCCCCCAGGCTGGTGAATGTCTTCCCTTCAAAATCTCCCCCGGACACAAACAACCAGCTAACTCTCAGGGGCTGCTGTTACCTTATCCCCGGATTTGAAACTCGGAATCTTTTTCTAATTTCCACAGTACCCCTCCACTCTTTCTCTTGTGTTTTATTGCACTGCAGCAAGAAAGTAGAAAATCATTTCAATTGGTGGTAAGAGATGATTAAAACAAAATAACAAAGGCCTTGGCTGCAAACTGTTAGTTTTATTAAATTTGCTACTGTGTTGTAAATTGGTACCAGGGCGAACCTTTGGACAGTTATTTCAAAAGCTGCTGGAATTCATCAGTTGCATGTATATACATCTGCTCCTTTCTGAGCCTTCTAGCGAGTGAGGGCAGCCTCGTCAGGAGGGAAGGGATGAGTTGCGTGTTACCTGGGTGAGAGGGGCAGACCTGAGTCCCCTTGAGAGAGACACAGGATGCTTAGATCCCTGCCGTCTCGTTCTTCATTCACTTAATCCAGACCACAAGTTGAAACTCACAGCGGTCACTGGGAGGAATCGTGGGTAAATATTTTAAGACGAAAGTCCATTTTCCCAAACAAAGATCCTTTTCTTGGCAAGGGAATCTCAGTGTTCTGAGATACAAAGTTTTAATAAAAGGGCACATGGATGGAAAGGGCTGTAGTCTGCGGGGTACTGGTCTGTTAGGAGGGTAGGTGGCTGTCTAAAAGACAGGGGTGCTAGTTTGATATCTCAACTGCTGTTAAAGCATCTACGTTCAGCTGTAGGTGGGGCGCTTGGGAAATCATTGCATCCCGTGTCCTGCTTTTACACCAGTGGGTTTCCATTTCTCAGTGACTCATGCCCCAATATCTCACCGCAGAACCTCCTACCATTTACCCCACGCTCTCAACGGACCCTTCTAGTTGAACTCTTGCACTTCCTCTGGCTTACCCGGAAGGCCAGTCTTAATGCATCTTTCCTTCTCTCAGAAGGTTTACCTGTGTCCTGTTCTGTGTGTTCCTACTGAATACCATGCTCATCATTTACATCTTGACGTTTTCCCCATGAGCACCGTCTCCACCTGTTAATTCCTTCCACAGATATAAATCTATCCTGTGCCAAACACTGTGCTAGGTACAGAGATGCAGCAATGAAAGGCTAATGTTTCCTTCCGTCCTAAGAGCGCTTAATATAGCAGGGAAGACAGGCATCTGATTGTGACCATGAGTTTTATCATCAAATATGGGGGGATATGTTCACTTGTGTGTGTGTTCTTTGTCACTCAGTCACATCTCTTTGTTACCCCATGGACTACATCCCACTGGGTTCCTCTTGTCCATGGGAATTCTCCAGGCAAGAATACTGGAGTGAGTTACCATGCGCTATTCCAGGGGATCTTCCCAATCTGGGAATCAAACCCAGGTCTCCCACACTGCAGGCAGATTCTTTGCCATCTAAGCCACCAGGGAAGGCCATGGACGCTTGTAAGAGGAATCAACCTAACCTAGACATTACGAGTCTTCCCTTTCTCACCCTTCTAACCCCTAGCGGACCGTCTTTTCTGTTGGTGCTGTTTAAATTCTTCCTTGAATTACAGTCTAACTGCACTTGGCTTATCTTCCCTTGTGCCCATTGAACTATTTGAGAACAGTGGTGGTGTCTTCTTCATCTTTTAAATGACTCCTACCAGAACATTCTTACATGGTTTTTATTTGAATTGCACAAGGAAAGCAAGATCCAGAGAGGAAAAAGTAATTCATCCAAAATCACAATCAAAGTTAATAGAAGAACACTGTCACTTTTCCTGACATGTGGTCCGGGTGACATCCACAGCAATGTCAGATTGGCAGAGAATATTCTCTCTTTCAAATAATTAATAGCCATACTCTTCCAGTAACACTTAATCCCAAAGAACCTCTCAGTCTAGAGCGAAAAACAAGTGTTCTCTTAAAAATTCAGAGTGCTACTCAGACAAAATTGGAATTAAGGAGTATATTATTGGTGCATGTAAGGAAAACCTCACCTCTCAACGGACCCTTCTAGTTGAACTCTTGCACTTCCTCTGGCTTACCCGGAAGGCCAGTCTTAATGCATCTTTCCTTCTCTCAGAAGGTTTACCTGTGTCCTGTTCTGTGTGTTCCTACTGAATACCATGCTCATCATTTACATCTTGACGTTTTCCCCATGAGCACCGTCTCCACCTGTTAATTCCTTCCACAGATATAAATCTATCCTGTGCCAAACACTGTGCTAGGTACAGAGATGCAGCAATGAAAGGCTAATGTTTCCTTCCGTCCTAAGAGCGCTTAATATAGCAGGGAAGACAGGCATCTGATTGTGACCATGAGTTTTATCATCAAATATGGGGGGATATGTTCACTTGTGTGTGTGTTCTTTGTCACTCAGTCACATCTCTTTGTTACCCCATGGACTACATCCCACTGGGTTCCTCTTGTCCATGGGAATTCTCCAGGCAAGAATACTGGAGTGAGTTACCATGCGCTATTCCAGGGGATCTTCCCAATCTGGGAATCAAACCCAGGTCTCCCACACTGCAGGCAGATTCTTTGCCATCTAAGCCACCAGGGAAGGCCATGGACGCTTGTAAGAGGAATCAACCTAACCTAGACATTACGAGTCTTCCCTTTCTCACCCTTCTAACCCCTAGCGGACCGTCTTTTCTGTTGGTGCTGTTTAAATTCTTCCTTGAATTACAGTCTAACTGCACTTGGCTTATCTTCCCTTGTGCCCATTGAACTATTTGAGAACAGTGGTGGTGTCTTCTTCATCTTTTAAATGACTCCTACCAGAACATTCTTACATGGTTTTTATTTGAATTGCACAAGGAAAGCAAGATCCAGAGAGGAAAAAGTAATTCATCCAAAATCACAATCAAAGTTAATAGAAGAACACTGTCACTTTTCCTGACATGTGGTCCGGGTGACATCCACAGCAATGTCAGATTGGCAGAGAATATTCTCTCTTTCAAATAATTAATAGCCATACTCTTCCAGTAACACTTAATCCCAAAGAACCTCTCAGTCTAGAGCGAAAAACAAGTGTTCTCTTAAAAATTCAGAGTGCTACTCAGACAAAATTGGAATTAAGGAGTATATTATTGGTGCATGTAAGGGAAAACCTGAGTATATGAATGTTAAAAAATCCTTTGAAGAAGACCATTTATAGATAGCTGCAGTCATTCAGTGAGGAGGGATATTTTGTTCTAAGTTTGAGTTCTCTTTAATCAAGATACAATATGATAACATCTAGCATCATGCCAAAACTTGGTAGGTACTCAGTTTACTCCTGCATCAGCCATGCCATGGGGAATATTTGGTCTTTTCACCTCTCTTCCAATCTAGTTTTTTCTACTGGTACCAAAATGGTCTTCCACAAAACAAGGGTGATGGTGTCCTTTGCCTTGAAAGCCATCTCTCTCCTCCTCCTCATGGCATAGTTTCTCCTTATGCCTCCTGTCAAGCCACTATACCTTCTTTGAAAATTATCTTCAGGCTCCTCCTCTGTGTCTAATGTTACTGTGCTCCCTAGAAACCTGCTACACCTTTTCAGCTAGGTTAAAGCCATTCTTTTGAGTGTCCTTTCCTTCCCACAAGTCTATGAGCATCCTCAAAGCAGAACAATATTTTATGGATCTTTGAATCCAAGAAACCTAGGAAAAGCTGGAACAATTCCATGAACACTAGTTGGATGAATGAATGGATAAATCAGTGAAATGATATAAACATATTTATTCAGAATTTGAAAAAGTGGTCAAAGCCATGAAAGTAATTAGGTAGCATAGAGCTAACTAGATGGACTGACCCCATGCCCTTTTTCATGAACACTAAGAGTGCCCATTGAGACAGTGGTGTCTTCTTCATCTTTTAAATGACTCCTACCAGAACATTCTTACATGGTTTTTATTTGAATTGCACAAGGAAAGCAAGATCCAGAGAGGAAAAGTAATTCATCCAAAATCACAATCAAAGTTAATAGAAGAACACTGTCACTTTTCCTGACATGTGGTCCGGGTGACATCCACAGCAATGTCAGATTGGCAGAGAATATTCTCTCTTTCAAATAATTAATAGCCATACTCTTCCAGTAACACTTAATCCCAAAGAACCTCTCAGTCTAGAGCGAAAAACAAGTGTTCTCTTAAAAATTCAGAGTGCTACTCAGACAAAATTGGAATTAAGGAGTATATTATTGGTGCATGTAAGGGAAAACCTGAGTATATGAATGTTAAAAAATCCTTTGAAGAAGACCATTTATAGATAGCTGCAGTCATTCAGTGAGGAGGGATATTTTGTTCTAAGTTTGAGTTCTCTTTAATCAAGATACAATATGATAACATCTAGCATCATGCCAAAACTTGGTAGGTACTCAGTTTACTCCTGCATCAGCCATGCCATGGGGAATATTTGGTCTTTTCACCTCTCTTCCAATCTAGTTTTTTCTACTGGTACCAAAATGGTCTTCCACAAAACAAGGGTGATGGTGTCCTTTGCCTTGAAAGCCATCTCTCTCCTCCTCCTCATGGCATAGTTTCTCCTTATGCCTCCTGTCAAGCCACTATACCTTCTTTGAAAATTATCTTCAGGCTCCTCCTCTGTGTCTAATGTTACTGTGCTCCCTAGAAACCTGCTACACCTTTTCAGCTAGGTTAAAGCCATTCTTTTGAGTGTCCTTTCCTTCCCACAAGTCTATGAGCATCCTCAAAGCAGAACAATATTTTATGGATCTTTGAATCCAAGAAACCTAGGAAAAGCTGGAACAATTCCATGAACACTAGTTGGATGAATGAATGGATAAATCAGTGAAATGATATAAACATATTTATTCAGAATTTGAAAAAGTGGTCAAAGCCATGAAAGTAATTAGGTAGCATAGAGCTAACTAGATGGACTGACTTCTCCTATGCCCTTTTTTCATGAACACTAAGATGGAATACTATTGACCTATTTGTGCTCGTATGTCAAAAGGATAAGGTGAGATGTTGAAGTTAGATGGGCTATGAATGAAATTCACAAGACCAGCATATGAAATGAATTTTTAAAATAAAATTGCCTCCCTAGGTGCAGAATTTTAAAACTCTTAAAATCAGGTCCCTTCATGATAAAAAAAAAAAAAAGAAAAAAAAAAAAAACGGTAACACCATTGTTCCTGCCTGACCCAGCTAGGTAAAAAATATCAACCAAATTCATCAAGATTGAAAAGGGGGACACTAAACTACCATAATCCTCGTCTATAAAAAACTATATAGAAGAATTTAATAAGGGCTTCCCCTGGTGGTCCAGTGGGTAAGGACACCGCCTTGCAGTGCAAGGGGCGCCGGTTCAATCCCTGGCCTGGGAAGATCCCACGTGCTGTGGAGTGGCTGGACTGATGTGTCTGATTATCGAGCCGGAACTGTGGAGCGCATGCGCCCAGAGCCAGCGCTCTGCAGCGACAGAGGCCACCGCAATGGGAGGCCCACAGGAGCCAAAGAACAAAGACGGATGAAAATAGAGAAATTAAAGACCATTAGAAGTGGCCCGCCCGCTCCCCTCCCTCCCCAACCCGACCTCCACCCAAAATAAATAAATAAATAAATCTTTAAAAAAAAGAAAAAAAGAAAAATTTAATAAGAATCAACAAATTAGTGGAACTAATAAAACAGTCTGTGAGGACTGATGAATAGAATATCAATCTATGAATTATTTTTTGTCAGCCCTAAGACATGAGGGTACAAATATAGATATACCTGCAAATGTGTTTATATATGTGGATGGATGGATGGGAGGATAGAGAGATTAAAGCTACCATTTATTATAACACTGACATCTATAAAACGCTTAGAGTTAGGAATATATACCTAATAAAGAATCATCACAATTTTTATGAAGCAAGCTTTAAAACTTTACTGAAATCATAAAAAGAAGACCTAAATAAGTAAAAAGATAACTATGTATACATAGGAGGCTACAGTGTCATAAAGAAGTCTTTTAACCTCAAGTGCATCTATAAATTCAGTGAAGTTGGAATTAAAATCCCAACATGCATTTCCAAAAAATGAAACTAAAATTTCACATGGACGAGTAAAAAGGTCTTTTGACAGAAAACCCCAAAGTATAGAGTAGACTTGTAGCGTAAATCGAGATTTAAAAAGAAAAACAACTATGGAAATTAAGAGAAACTGCTGTGGATAAGATAGTAGGAAAAAAGTAAACTAATGGAACGAGATAACCCAAGGTGGGGGAGGACTTAATCTAAGTTCTGAATGATATATGGCAAAGGCAGTGTAACAGTTCAGTAGTGAAGGGATTAGGTTTTACACAAATAATGTCAGAGAAGTGATTCATCCATATTTGGGGATTAAACTAGCCTTATGAACACATCATTATAAAAACTATTTGTACTTGATTGAAGTCATACATGTAAAAATAAAAACTTACAAGTATTGAGTGAAAGTAGGAGGGAGTATTTTAATTTGAATGTGAATGTGAATACCTTGGCATGAAGAAACACTTATTCAACAAGTCATGAAAAGGCCAAATCATGAAGGCAATGATTAAAATGTTTTATTCAACCAAACAACCTAAACATAATGAAAAAAAAAAATAGGAGTTACAGACTTGGAAATGATATTTGCAGACCCTTTCATTACAGAGGATCAGTACCCAGTATCTGTAAATGCATGCCATATCAATAAAGAAAAAGAACCCAGTTTAGAATAGGCCAGAGTGATAAACAATCAATAATATAGGTAGAAATGTATGTTGTCAGCGAACACATGCAATGCTACTGAGGCTTGTTAGTAATCAGGGAGAGGCAAAGGGAAATAGTACTCACCACAGGGGAAGCCTCTAAAGTGTTAGTCACTCTGGCCTGTCCAACTCTTTGCAACCCCGTGGACTGCAGCCCACCAGGCTCCTCTGTCCAAGGGATTCTCCAGGCAAGCATACTGGAGTGTGTTTGCCATTTCCTTCTCCTTGGGATCTTTCTGACCCAGGGATGGAGCACAACATCGCCTGCATTGCCAGCAGATTGTTTCCTAGAATCGAGTGCTGCTGAGGGCCTGGAGCAATGGGAACTCTTTAATAAGTGCATCTATAAATTCAGTGAAGTTGGAATTAAAATCCCAACATGCATTTCCAAAAAATGAAACTAAAATTTCACATGGACGAGTAAAAAGGTCTTTTGACAGAAAACCCCAAAGTATAGAGTAGACTTGTAGCGTAAATCGAGATTTAAAAAGAAAAACAACTATGGAAATTAAGAGAAACTGCTGTGGATAAGATAGTAGGAAAAAAGTAAACTAATGGAACGAGATAACCCAAGGTGGGGGAGGACTTAATCTAAGTTCTGAATGATATATGGCAAAGGCAGTGTAACAGTTCAGTAGTGAAGGGATTAGGTTTTACACAAATAATGTCAGAGAAGTGATTCATCCATATTTGGGGATTAAACTAGCCTTATGAACACATCATTATAAAAACTATTTGTACTTGATTGAAGTCATACATGTAAAAATAAAAACTTACAAGTATTGAGTGAAAGTAGGAGGGAGTATTTTAATTTGAATGTGAATGTGAATACCTTGGCATGAAGAAACACTTATTCAACAAGTCATGAAAAGGCCAAATCATGAAGGCAATGATTAAAATGTTTTATTCAACCAAACAACCTAAACATAATGAAAAAAAAAAATAGGAGTTACAGACTTGGAAATGATATTTGCAGACCCTTTCATTACAGAGGATCAGTACCCAGTATCTGTAAATGCATGCCATATCAATAAAGAAAAAGAACCCAGTTTAGAATAGGCCAGAGTGATAAACAATCAATAATATAGGTAGAAATGTATGTTGTCAGCGAACACATGCAATGCTACTGAGGCTTGTTAGTAATCAGGGAGAGGCAAAGGGAAATAGTACTCACCACAGGGGAAGCCTCTAAAGTGTTAGTCACTCTGGCCTGTCCAACTCTTTGCAACCCCGTGGACTGCAGCCCACCAGGCTCCTCTGTCCAAGGGATTCTCCAGGCAAGCATACTGGAGTGTGTTTGCCATTTCCTTCTCCTTGGGATCTTTCTGACCCAGGGATGGAGCACAACATCGCCTGCATTGCCAGCAGATTGTTTCCTAGAATCGAGTGCTGCTGAGGGCCTGGAGCAATGGGAACTCTGTTGGTAGGTGTGGAAATGGTACGATTTTGGAGAGTAATTTAGCAATATCTCATAAAAACGAAGATGCAATGATCTTCAACCTAGCATTACCACTTTAGATATATTACCTGCAGACACTCCTGCTTTATGTGCAAAAGAACATAAACATGAATGCTTAAAGCAACATTACTGGAAATAACAAACAAAAAAGATTACATAATAATGATAGTAATAATAAGAGAGATATGATCTGGGTACCTATCAGGAAAAGAATGGTCAAAGAGTATTGCTGCATTGATCTACAGGATCAATATGTGTGATCTCAAAAGCAATGCCTAGTTAAAAACAACAACAACTGCAGAATAATATATTCAAACATCTAGGAAATTTCAATCATGCAAACACACACATATGCTCCAGAAGTATAAAAACATTCATGGGAGAGAGGGAAACAGGGTACAGGAAGAGCATGCAGGTAGATTGAAAACAAAAATACAAGACAGTATGTTTTATGTCTTTTTCACCAAAAACAAAAGATGAAAATATGGCAAAATGTTTTAGCTTGACAAAGATAATAAGTCTAAGGGGATCTGTTATAGCATTCTTTGTACTTTTCTGTAGGATTAATGTATTTTCTAATCAAAACAATATTGATGGTCTGTATCATGTGCCTTGGCACACCGTCTCAGGCTCCCAACGTGAGTGTTTCCTCCCCTCTCTGTTCTTGGCTGGAAGCTGGCGTATGAAGCACCCAGGCATTACCCTCTTATCCTCAGCCCAAGGCAGCCCTGGAATACTTGGGCTCTTCCGGAGCCAGAGGCATCCTAGGTGGTCTCCCAACCATGTCTCCCAGCTCAGTCAATCTGGGTGGTAGATTTGGAAATACATCCATTCCTCAGTGCAGAATTTTAAGTGCTGAGGCAGCTTCTAGCTTGTAGAAAAACTCGTGGCAGAGAGATGCAGTACTACATTCCTCATTAAAGTAGAACTTCGCCTCGTGTTCGGGATCTTTCTGACCCAGGGATGGAGCACAACATCGCCTGCATTGCCAGCAGATTGTTTCCTAGAATCGAGTGCTGCTGAGGGCCTGGAGCAATGGGAACTCTGTTGGTAGGTGTGGAAATGGTACGATTTTGGAGAGTAATTTAGCAATATCTCATAAAAACGAAGATGCAATGATCTTCAACCTAGCATTACCACTTTAGATATATTACCTGCAGACACTCCTGCTTTATGTGCAAAAGAACATAAACATGAATGCTTAAAGCAACATTACTGGAAATAACAAACAAAAAAGATTACATAATAATGATAGTAATAATAAGAGAGATATGATCTGGGTACCTATCAGGAAAAGAATGGTCAAAGAGTATTGCTGCATTGATCTACAGGATCAATATGTGTGATCTCAAAAGCAATGCCTAGTTAAAAACAACAACAACTGCAGAATAATATATTCAAACATCTAGGAAATTTCAATCATGCAAACACACACATATGCTCCAGAAGTATAAAAACATTCATGGGAGAGAGGGAAACAGGGTACAGGAAGAGCATGCAGGTAGATTGAAAACAAAAATACAAGACAGTATGTTTTATGTCTTTTTCACCAAAAACAAAAGATGAAAATATGGCAAAATGTTTTAGCTTGACAAAGATAATAAGTCTAAGGGGATCTGTTATAGCATTCTTTGTACTTTTCTGTAGGATTAATGTATTTTCTAATCAAAACAATATTGATGGTCTGTATCATGTGCCTTGGCACACCGTCTCAGGCTCCCAACGTGAGTGTTTCCTCCCCTCTCTGTTCTTGGCTGGCAGCTGGCGATGAAGCACCCAGGCATTACCCTCTTATCCTCAGCCCAAGGCAGCCCTGGAATACTTGGGCTCTTCCGGAGCCAGAGGCATCCTAGGTGGTCTCCCAACCATGTCTCCCAGCTCAGTCAATCTGGGTGGTAGATTTGGAAATACATCCATTCCTCAGTGCAGAATTTTAAGTGCTGAGGCAGCTTCTAGCTTGTAGAAAAACTCGTGGCAGAGAGATGCAGTACTACATTCCTCATTAAAGTAGAACTTCGCCTCGTGTTCTCCCAGATTCCCATTTTGTAGAGGAAGAAATGGATTGTGAGAGAGGGGAAATGGGTTGCCTGTGCTTCGTGAGTCAGAGAACGTGCCTCTCTCCTGACTTATGGAACTTTCCAACTGGTTTTTGTATACAGAGGCTCTATGATTCAGAAACTTGATCTTTTCACTTCTGCCGTCTTTTCTGATTTATAACAGGCAGGGTCCTCTCCCCACAGAGAGCACTATCTCAGGGTGGAATGAGACAGACTTGCTCAAGTCCCTGCCCAGCAGTAACAAAAACAGTGTGACTGTAGGCAGGTAGCTTAGCCTCCCTTAAGAGTTTGTTTCTTTGTCTAAACACTTTTCCTAGTAACTCTTCAAGGGACGGATGTTTGGCTTAAATGGTGTTATTCAGATGAAGTACCGGGCATAGGGCCTGACGTATGATAAATAGGCAACAAATGGAAACTGCAGTTGCTATAATTATTGCAGAAGTGGAATATCAAAAAAAAAGTATAACAGTTTAGTTACACACAAAGTTGAGAGAGAGCATGTGATAAATGAATGCTATAATATGGAAACAATAGGAGGTCAGGAAGGAGGACCAAGAGGTTCAGAGAGAATTTCCTAGAGGAAGCAAAATGGAGTATCTCCATTGTGCAGTGAGGTTCCCCCGCCTGCTTTCTCCCATTGTACTTCTGTGGCTCTCATGTTATCTTCACAGTGGCATGGGACAAGAATCGAACGTCTTAATTAACAGGTAGGAAAAGAGAGTGAGAGGGGGAAAGTGACTTGCTTGTAGAGTTCAGAGGGGGTTTTCATTGACCTGCCATGGTATGAATCACACACCAGCCTTTTAAGAAATAGACATTTTTGCCAAAAGTTAAGTCATAGTGTGTTTATACCCTTAGTAACATATATTTTCTTAGGGTAATTATTTTATAATCTAAAATTAAATTTACTATAAGGTTGTGCTCCAAATCTGATACACATCACCATCAAGACATTTCTGAGAAAAAATACTGAAAAATCATAGCGCTTGGGGATGTTGGTGTTTTTATTTCTAATTGCAAGAGATGCCAACCTAAGGCAAATGTGTCCTTTGAGCCGGTGGTGAAACACTAATGATGAAACATAAAAACAAGAAAGAAGTCCTGCCAAGGATACAGAACAAGCCACCCTTCAGAACTAGCCAAACAATCTCATCACATTTAAATACTGCCATTTAAACTTACTAGTTAAAACTGTGAAAGTAATCTGAGATGTGATGAATTGAGGATTAAAGTCTAATGGAGATTAGCTTTAAAATAAACCGGCACTCAGAATTTTCTACGAGCAAAAAAAGAAGTGATGGCACTGATTGTGTTACAGATGAAGTGGTACAATTTTAGTTGTAAACAAAGGGAAATAGGATGTTTAAGGTGGGAACGTGGTCCCATCACTGCCCTGAATGGGGAGGTTTTGAGCTGAAGAGTAGCTCTGGATCTAAGAAAAGTTCAATGGCACTGGCAAGACTGGAAAAGGGGGGTGCCAGAGGCAGGAGAGCAGGCCAGAGGCTGCTTCGGCTGTCAAGGCTGGGCTGTAGGTGTCAGAAAGGGGTACGGGGAAAGACACGGGAGCTGTTGGTGGTGGAAATCGACAAGGTTTAGGGTCTGCCTGGCTGTCGGAAACGCAGGAGGGGAAGGAGTTCAAGTGACAGCGTAAGACTTTCCAGATGGTTTTCAGAGCAGCTGAAACGAACGACTTGACATAAATGTCCTACTTTTAGACCAGCCTTCAGAAGCCACTGACCTGTCCTTCCAAAAGAATCCATTTCTACCTCAGGCTCTTAAGAAAAGAACCCTAAGGGCTTTCCTGGTGGTCTAGTGAGTGAGGACACCACCTTGCAGTGCAAGGGGCGCTGGTTCGATCCCTGGCCTGGGAATATCGCACGTGCCACGGAGCAGCTGGACTGATGTGTCCAACTACCATGCTGGAGCTCTGGAGCGCATGCGCCCAGAGCCGGTGCTCTGCAGCAACAGACGCCACCGCGATGGGAGGCCCACAAAGACCAAAGAATAAGGACGGATGAAAATAAGTAAATGAAAGACCAATAGAAGTGCCCTCCCCCAAAATAAAAAAGAAAAGAAAGGAGCCCTAGTTTCATGTTAATTGTGACTTTAACTTAGAAAATACAGTTTTATCACAAGAATTCTACAGTGGAAAAATTTCGTCTTTTTCATAGCATTTTTACTGTGATTTCCCTTCCCTGCCTTTTCATGAGGGGAGTGGCTTCTGTTTTCCTGTCTGAAAA
Source organism: Tragulus kanchil (assembly GCA_022376925.1). Lineage (NCBI taxonomy): Eukaryota > Metazoa > Chordata > Mammalia > Artiodactyla > Tragulidae > Tragulus > Tragulus kanchil. The sequence continues at coordinate 23,126,861 of JAIOJX010000023.1, read as the reverse complement.
CTTGGGAGAGCTAACCCCTCCTTCTCAGGCTTTTAGCCTGTCTGAAAACTTACTAGTTAAAACTGTGAAAGTAATCTGAGATGTGATGAATTGAGGATTAAAGTCTAATGGAGATTAGCTTTAAAATAAACCGGCACTCAGAATTTTCTACGAGCAAAAAAAGAAGTGATGGCACTGATTGTGTTACAGATGAAGTGGTACAATTTTAGTTGTAAACAAAGGGAAATAGGATGTTTAAGGTGGGAACGTGGTCCCATCACTGCCCTGAATGGGGAGGTTTTGAGCTGAAGAGTAGCTCTGGATCTAAGAAAAGTTCAATGGCACTGGCAAGACTGGAAAAGGGGGGTGCCAGAGGCAGGAGAGCAGGCCAGAGGCTGCTTCGGCTGTCAAGGCTGGGCTGTAGGTGTCAGAAAGTGCAGGGAAAGACACGGGAGCTGTTGGTGGTGGAAATCGACAAGGTTTAGGGTCTGCCTGGCTGTCGGAAACGCAGGAGGGGAAGGAGTTCAAGTGACAGCGTAAGACTTTCCAGATGGTTTTCAGAGCAGCTGAAACGAACGACTTGACATAAATGTCCTACTTTTAGACCAGCCTTCAGAAGCCACTGACCTGTCCTTCCAAAAGAATCCATTTCTACCTCAGGCTCTTAAGAAAAGAACCCTAAGGGCTTTCCTGGTGGTCTAGTGAGTGAGGACACCACCTTGCAGTGCAAGGGGCGCTGGTTCGATCCCTGGCCTGGGAATATCGCACGTGCCACGGAGCAGCTGGACTGATGTGTCCAACTACCATGCTGGAGCTCTGGAGCGCATGCGCCCAGAGCCGGTGCTCTGCAGCAACAGACGCCACCGCGATGGGAGGCCCACAAAGACCAAAGAATAAGGACGGATGAAAATAAGTAAATGAAAGACCAATAGAAGTGCCCTCCCCCAAAATAAAAAAGAAAAGAAAGGAGCCCTAGTTTCATGTTAATTGTGACTTTAACTTAGAAAATACAGTTTTATCACAAGAATTCTACAGTGGAAAAATTTCGTCTTTTTCATAGCATTTTTACTGTGATTTCCCTTCCCTGCCTTTTCATGAGGGGAGTGGCTTCTGTTTTCCTGTCTGAAAACTTGGGAGAGCTAACCCCTCCTTCAGAGCAGCCCTCTCAGGCTTCTGTGAGACAATGATGCATAGGCCTTGCACACACAGTTTGGTAGGAGGGTATTACAGTTTCTCTACCAATCAGACATGCTCTCTATGATACTGGTGGGTAATAAGGAGAACAGTGATGGAAGTCACTGGGGAACTGATTTTGCTCCAAAATAGAGACAAACCTTCTGGGATCCAGAAATTTCACAAGTTAGAATAGCCACCTTCAGAGAGAGGGAACAAATTGCAGACACTGAGGGCATTCTAGCGAAACCTTGTGGTAAAAAGAGACTTTCTGTAGAGCCGTGACACACATGCTAGGTGATGGTCTTGTTCATCTTCATGGGTTTACCAAAGCAAGTTTATATATATATGTGTGTGTATATATATGTGTGTGTGTGTGTGTATCTATCTATCCCTTCTAGTAAAGAGAGCATAGCAAAGCTCCAGAGGATGAGAATGTTGAAAATTTAGCATTTATAATAACCAATTAGCACTTGTTAACTACTTATCATTGATTGGGCACATAGGTGCTTTATATGTTCTCCCATTCAGTCTGTGGGGAAATGCTGTGAAACCAGGGTTATGGCTAATGTGAAATAGACTCAGAGCACTGGGACATCAGCCTATGAGTTCTCAGCTAGCAAGTGATGAAGCCAGGATGCTAGCCTCAAAACAGTGTTCACTGAGGGGGAGGAGGGCAGCAAGGTGGAGGCTGGGCGAGAGAAACCATGCACAAATATTAGCAGAGCCCCTAAATATCATCAGCCATAAATCATTTGGACATGCACCACAAATGAAAAACAGAATGTAGAAAAGTAATTTGCACAGTTTCACGCTTCCCTGCACGAGTGCTCCATCTGCTTCAGACAGTGACCAAATGCCCCCAGAAGTCTGGGAGGTACCTGAAGAAACTTTTTTCTTTTATTCTATAATGTGCTCCTAATTGTTTAATATAAAATATACCTCCGTGTTTTTCACTTTTTAAAATTTTATTTATTTGGTTGGGCCGGAACTTAGTTGTGGCATACGGGGTCTTTGCTGCATCCTGTGGGTTCTTTCATTGCAGCACATGGACTCTCTCATTGCGCCATGTAGGCCTCAAAATGCACAGGCTGAGTAGTTGCCGTGTGTGGCCTTGGTTGTCGTGGGACACGTGAGAGCTTAGTTGCCTCACTAGGGACTGAACCCATGTTGTCTGCATTGCAAGACAGATTCTTAGCCACTGGACCACAAGGGAAGTCCCAGCCTGTGTATTTTAGACCAAAATGAATGCTTAGTCGAGTGCCTGTCATCTTTATCTTGTGCCTTCAAGAATCGATCCTCTGGGAAAACCACAATATTCCAGCTTTAGAAGTGCCATCTGAAAATGTATACACTCATCAGTCTGGAGGTAGTTAAAATATCCAATAAACTTTTATATAAGCCTGTAATTATATCAACAAATTGGCATTGCAGAGGTTTACAAGGCAATCGTTATTCATACAGTTATACGTACAACAGCTCAAGATTTTTATGATGTTTACCTACTTAGTTTTCATGGACAGAGCATGGCTGGAATCTCCAGAGACTTCTGGTCTACCCTCTGTATTAGTGCAAAAAACCAGCTCTCCATTGAGCCTAAGTCCAGCATGCTCAGGGGGCTCTGTTCTTCACCAGCCTCCTTCAGTGGCCACAAACTCCAGGTCGGCGTTGGGTTGAGGGTCAGAGATTCTGTCTGAATCTTGTCGCTGCACCTGTTATCCTGTTGGCCTTATCCAAACAGCCTCAGCCCGGATAGCAGCTGAAACAACAGATGGGCAGGAGGACTTGAGATTTTTGGACCCCATCCTTTTGTTTATGGAACCCTGCCCCCTTACCTCAACTCTGAAATCAGATAAGAATTCTCTTCATTACCATTTTGTATTTCTTCCCATGGAAAGTTTTTGTTATTAAAAAAATAAGTAATTGGTGCAGAGGGAGACAAATGAGAAGAAGAATATTCCCCTTTGAAAATGGTCAAAAAGGAAATGGGAATGGTGATTTGGATACATGTATCTTTGCCCAGAAGATAATTCTCAGTAGCTGGGTTCCTTCCATGGCAGGGGATTCAAGCAGGGAGCTGAGAATGGATGTGAAAGGGAGGAAGGTGATCTTGTATAAGATTGAGTCCCAGGAAGGTAGAGCAGGCCTTGCTTTGTGAGGTCTTGAGAGCAGAGGAGAGATGTAATCTAGGCAAACTGGAAATCTAGCAGGGACCAGTGCCTGGAATGGCAGCTCCAGGACACGACCCTGCTTTGCAAGAAGTGAGATTGTTATAGCAAGTCTGAACTAGGAATTAGGGGTGCAGAGTGCAGGGTATAATTTAATGTCATACGGTTGTAAGCACCTTGCCTCATCTCTCTTGGCCTCAGATTCATCATCTGTAAAAGGAAACTCTTCGTCTACGTATGGTGTTGTTTTGATTCCCAAATGAGAAAACACAGAAAATGCTTAGCCCCAGGCTTGGCATTCATTTAATAGATGCTGCTATTCATATTATGTTAGTCAAGAGTGAGAAGCACAGAGAGGAGCAAGAGTCAGGGAGATGGAGAGTCATTGGATGTGAAGCTTAAGGAAAGGGTTTGCTTGCTTGTAGTGGGGTTTCTGCTCAGATCTTAAAATGAGGGCAGTAGATCATGCAGTGCCCACAGAATTGGGCATGGTGCTTTCCCACCTCTGTGTTTTAACTCATCTCATTTATTTTTCCTAGATGGCTTTCTCCAAGACATGTTTATTCTGGGCCACATACCATACAGTTCTTACCCACCAGGGTTTTCGTCAAGGTTAAATTAAAGATAAAAAGTGCTTAGTCACTCAGTTGTGTCCCACTCTTTGTGGTCCTATGAACTGTAAGCTCACCAGGCTCCTCTGTTCATGGAATTTTCCAGCAGTGGAGTGGTTGCCACTTACTGCTCCAGGAGGTCTTCCCAACCCAGGGACTGAGCTCACATCTCTTGTGCCTCCTGCACTGGCAGGTGGGTTCTTTACCACTAGTGCTACCTGGTAATAGTCATAGTCCTATGTCAGACGATGCTTAAAAAATAAGTAATTGGTGCAGAGGGAGACAAATGAGAAGAAGAATATTCCCCTTTGAAAATGGTCAAAAAGGAAATGGGAATGGTGATTTGGATACATGTATCTTTGCCCAGAAGATAATTCTCAGTAGCTGGGTTCCTTCCATGGCAGGGGATTCAAGCAGGGAGCTGAGAATGGATGTGAAAGGGAGGAAGGTGATCTTGTATAAGATTGAGTCCCAGGAAGGTAGAGCAGGCCTTGCTTTGTGAGGTCTTGAGAGCAGAGGAGAGATGTAATCTAGGCAAACTGGAAATCTAGCAGGGACCAGTGCCTGGAATGGCAGCTCCAGGACACGACCCTGCTTTGCAAGAAGTGAGATTGTTATAGCAAGTCTGAACTAGGAATTAGGGGTGCAGAGTGCAGGGTATAATTTAATGTCATACGGTTGTAAGCACCTTGCCTCATCTCTCTTGGCCTCAGATTCATCATCTGTAAAAGGAAACTCTTCGTCTACGTATGGTGTTGTTTTGATTCCCAAATGAGAAAACACAGAAAATGCTTAGCCCCAGGCTTGGCATTCATTTAATAGATGCTGCTATTCATATTATGTTAGTCAAGAGTGAGAAGCACAGAGAGGAGCAAGAGTCAGGGAGATGGAGAGTCATTGGATGTGAAGCTTAAGGAAAGGGTTTGCTTGCTTGTAGTGGGGTTTCTGCTCAGATCTTAAAATGAGGGCAGTAGATCATGCAGTGCCCACAGAATTGGGCATGGTGCTTTCCCACCTCTGTGTTTTAACTCATCTCATTTATTTTTCCTAGATGGCTTTCTCCAAGACATGTTTATTCTGGGCCACATACCATACAGTTCTTACCCACCAGGGTTTTCGTCAAGGTTAAATTAAAGATAAAAAGTGCTTAGTCACTCAGTTGTGTCCCACTCTTTGTGGTCCTATGAACTGTAAGCTCACCAGGCTCCTCTGTTCATGGAATTTTCCAGCAGTGGAGTGGTTGCCACTTACTGCTCCAGGAGGTCTTCCCAACCCAGGGACTGAGCTCACATCTCTTGTGCCTCCTGCACTGGCAGGTGGGTTCTTTACCACTAGTGCTACCTGGTAATAGTCATAGTCCTATGTCAGACGATGCTACAGTTTAGTGTAGCCCATCATATGTGGGAAGTGACTTCATCACAGTAGACATGAAAAATTATTGGATAGCTAACTCCTTTGTGGATTCTAAAATGCGGCACAAATGAACATATCTACAAAACAGAAGACTCACAGACGTAGAGAACAGTCTTGTGGTTGCCAAGGGAGGGGAAGGTGGGGGAGGGAAACATTGCACGCTTGGGGTTAAAGCGGATGCCAATGAGTATATAGGATGGATAAACAACAAGGTCCTAGCATATAGCACAGGGAACTATATTCACTCTCTTGTGATAAGCCATAGTGGAAAGTAATATGAAAAAGAATGTGTACAGCTGTATAAAGGTGGCTCTTTGTTGCACAGCAGAAACTAACACATTATAAGTCAACCAAACCAATAAAATTAAAAAATAAAAGTTACTGAAATATCAAATATGCTTATAGTATCAAAAACAAGCAAGACTAGTAGAAATGTCCTCAAGAGGATCCATTTGGTGTGCCCACAGCCTTGCATCTGTATAGTTAATCATCTTCTTGATGTTTGTATGTTTTCCAGGGATGTACAACTTGGCGGTACATACCAGTATTGGGTCATCACGATTTCAGGAGATGAAGAGAGCGAGCCATCACCTCCTGCCATATATATCCATGGCGATGGATACTGTAGTGATGGCATCATTCAGAGGTAAGTAGGTCTGGCTACAGAGAGTGGCGGGGACAATACTGATGAGACCAGGAGGTGGTCGGGGGGCCAAAGACAAGAGCTTGTGTATGGGCTACCCTCAGGGTGGGAGCTGTGAGGGAGGCACAGTGATCTGTCAATTTGTGTGCTGGCCTCAGAAAAAAAGCAGTGTCTCTCTTTTGAGTAAACACATTCCTCAAGGGTGTAATAATAAACGATTTCCACAGAGCGACCCTTCGGCACTGACTACTGACTACCACTAGGCTACTAGCCCTACCTGTTTCCTGTGTGCTATAAGGATTCAGTTAGTTTCTTTCCACATTCAGTTGACAGGACGTAGTGCACCTAGGTGAAAACACTTTTACATTCTTTGCTGGTTACCATTTCATTCATTAAAACTGCGCACGTTTATCTATTAGTTCTGTTGTTATATCGACCATTTAAAAAACAAGTCAGAGGCTCATAAAAATAGCAAAAGATTTCAACTCTCCATAAAATTGAAACCATCCATGGCAAACAGTCCCCGAGAGTGAATATTGAATATGACGATACGTGCAGCAGCAAATGAATCAGGAAGTGTAAAGATTCCGCACAAGCAGCCAAAAAAAGGCCAAGAGTGATTGGAAGCTCTAAAGCTATGCATCTAGAAAATGGATTTTATTGGATCAGGAATCTATTCATCTCCAGTTTACAGGGAAAGATGTTATACAACTGAGCAACTGAGAAATAGTGGCAAGAAGCCATTGGGACTTCTGTATTGTTGAAAAAAAAAAAAGTAAATCTTTGGGCTTTTTTTTTTTCCCAGAAGAAGCACAAAGATGTTTTGTTACTAAATTAAATAGTCTTGGCCCTCAAGATGAAAAAAGAGACCAAGAATCATTCACAATTAAATTCCTTATTGACAGAACAGTGTTTTTTATTGCAATCACAGTTATAAGCCACACTCTTGCTAAGGAACTTCTAAACCAATGTCAGATGTAATGGTCAACATTTTATATGGAGATGATACAACATGCTATTGACAAAATGCCTTCACTAAATGGCACTGTTGGGTGTCACATAGGACCTGTGCAACATGGAATTGCAGGAACTGTTTCTGGAAGGGAAGGGGCACTGCAGAGAGAATTTATTTCACTGATGTGCTGAATATGAATTGATTCATAGGTACAGTTCATATATGAAGGAAAAGGGCTCGATGATTGTCTCATTGTTTTATGGTGGCCACTAGTGCTAGAGGTCAAGAGAGATTTCATTGGGTACTGAAGATTTTGTGGTGTGTAACATACACTGGTACAGAATGAAAAGACCAGCTAGGAACACAGCAAGGATGATGCAGAGAAAGAGACCAGCCAGCAGTTTGCCTTCTGATCCTGACTTTGCATTGAAGGGAAGAGCAGAAGTCAAGACTGTGATCAGATGTAGGCCAGTGAGCTACCTCTGTCCAGCTTACTGTGCAAAAAGATAATAGTCTGGGCAAGATTCTGCTCCCCCAAACACGCTGACATGTACCAGCTGTCCCGACCAAAGTACTCAGTCAAGCTTTTGAAATAACGAATGACTCTTTCTTAATGTTGACACTGATAAAGGCCAGTAATGACTATTTGTGCAATTTCAAGTGGCTTGCTGAAAGGATGTAGCTCATGGATATATATATTCATGTCTTAAATGTCCTGCATCTGTAATTTCAAAGCTGAATTGTCTAGTTTCAAATATGGAAGAGATGATATGAGGATTTTTTTAAGTATTGAATCATGATTAAACCACCTTGCCAAAAAGCTGCCAAAAAGCTGACTTCTCGAGCCCAGACGATAACACTGCACCCTTGTCAGAGAATGACACTGATGGTGTGCTGTTGCGCATATTAAGATGCTCATCCAGCTGCAACTGTCCAACACGAAGATGTGGTTTCAAGTGCTTAATGTAACCAAAGAGGGCAAAGGGAAGATAGACATTGCTTTCTTCCTCATTGAGGACGTAAGCTTCGAGCTTTTGATGCAGCTGTTGTTTGGTCGAGCCCTGAGCAAGTGAACAGGATCATCTCTGGAGAAAGTGCCGCATCTTTTGTGGGTCCAAGATTGAGCTACATATCCAGGACATCCAGGAAACAGTCACGGTCATTGCTGACAGCCCATAAGTGTGACTTGGGGTGTTTTTTTAATTGAGCAAGGGGAATGAAAAAAGAAGCTCACTAGATGTAGGACCTGGTCTACAACTCAATCTATCCATTTTGAAATTAGATACAGATAGAGCTTCCCCAGTACTGGTGCCTCAGATGGTAAAGAATCTGCCCTCAATGTGGAAGACCTGGGTTTGATTCCTGTGTAAGGAAGATCCCATGGAGAAGCCAATGGTAACCAACTCCAGTATGCTTGCCTGGAGAATTCCATGGGCAGAGGAGCCTGGCAGGCTATACAGTCCATGGGGTCTCAAAGAGTCCAACACCACTGAGTGAAGAACAGTTTCACGTTTCATAGATATACTGGTAAAAGACTGCAAATAATATTATTCTTCTCAGTGACTTAAAACTGCTAGTTGTAGTAATTTAAATAGTATCATTAACCAAGGTTTTTTTAGTGTTTTTTACCTGGAATTAGTTATCCTGCATAGGCATCAAATATGTATTGAATTACCTGTATGTACCAAATTGTTCTTGACATAAGTCTGGCTTGCTCCCAACAGTGATGTACCAGTGTCCCGACCAAAGTACTCAGTCAAGCTTTTGAAATAACGAATGACTCTTTCTTAATGTTGACACTGATAAAGGCCAGTAATGACTATTTGTGCAATTTCAAGTGGCTTGCTGAAAGGATGTAGCTCATGGATATATATATTCATGTCTTAAATGTCCTGCATCTGTAATTTCAAAGCTGAATTGTCTAGTTTCAAATATGGAAGAGATGATATGAGGATTTTTTTAAGTATTGAATCATGATTAAACCACCTTGCCAAAAAGCTGCCAAAAAGCTGACTTCTCGAGCCCAGACGATAACACTGCACCCTTGTCAGAGAATGACACTGATGGTGTGCTGTTGCGCATATTAAGATGCTCATCCAGCTGCAACTGTCCAACACGAAGATGTGGTTTCAAGTGCTTAATGTAACCAAAGAGGGCAAAGGGAAGATAGACATTGCTTTCTTCCTCATTGAGGACGTAAGCTTCGAGCTTTTGATGCAGCTGTTGTTTGGTCGAGCCCTGAGCAAGTGAACAGGATCATCTCTGGAGAAAGTGCCGCATCTTTTGTGGGTCCAAGATTGAGCTACATATCCAGGACATCCAGGAAACAGTCACGGTCATTGCTGACAGCCCATAAGTGTGACTTGGGGTGTTTTTTTAATTGAGCAAGGGGAATGAAAAAAGAAGCTCACTAGATGTAGGACCTGGTCTACAACTCAATCTATCCATTTTGAAATTAGATACAGATAGAGCTTCCCCAGTACTGGTGCCTCAGATGGTAAAGAATCTGCCCTCAATGTGGAAGACCTGGGTTTGATTCCTGTGTAAGGAAGATCCCATGGAGAAGCCAATGGTAACCAACTCCAGTATGCTTGCCTGGAGAATTCCATGGGCAGAGGAGCCTGGCAGGCTATACAGTCCATGGGGTCTCAAAGAGTCCAACACCACTGAGTGAAGAACAGTTTCACGTTTCATAGATATACTGGTAAAAGACTGCAAATAATATTATTCTTCTCAGTGACTTAAAACTGCTAGTTGTAGTAATTTAAATAGTATCATTAACCAAGGTTTTTTTAGTGTTTTTTACCTGGAATTAGTTATCCTGCATAGGCATCAAATATGTATTGAATTACCTGTATGTACCAAATTGTTCTTGACATACTTGGTCAAAAACTGAATGCTGCTTACAGATTTTTTCCTAAGCAAAAACATAAACAAAATAGACTTTGAGGGAAAGAAGGAATGTCATTTTCACTAATTGGATTTTTCATGGGATGATACATGCTAATTTGCTTTATATATGCGAAGGAATTTACGAAAAAATACAGAGAGACTCAGCACTCGATGGGGCCACTGACGAGTGAAAGCACTGGATGACTCTTATGATGATAATTATAAATATTTATTGAGACTCTAGTAGGCAGGAGGCACTGTGCTACATTATAATCTTGAGTTCTTCCAACAACCACATGAGATAGGTCTTGTTACCATATTCACAAAGGAGACAACTTATGCGCGAAGATTCAAATGGCTTTCTGAAGCTTCCACCCCCAGCAAGGAGCAGAACCAAGAGGGAAGCTCAGGGCGCAGGTTCTCATCTGGATTTGCCATTGCCTTGCTGGGCTGCAAAACTAACAAGCGAAGGAGTATCTCTTGCTGCTTCCTCTGTCACAGACACTGTGTCAGGCATCGGGGCGCTGGGAGGACAAAGGTTCTGTCACGTCCTTTGGCATCTTAAAGCCTAGGATGGGGTACTCTAAAGTAACAGGCAAAGGCAGTCAGTTTGACAAGTGTTGTGATGGATGGATCCCCTTGTCTTTGGACTCAGAGAAGATGGCCACCCACTCTAGCCTGGGAGGTCAAAGGAGGGTTCTCAGAACTTGTCTGTCTAGTGATAGATCTGGCCTCCTTCCTAGAAGATATTTGTGATGACCCTTCTGCTTTGTTTAAACCGATAGAACATATTGTTTGGATGGTGAGGGAAGGAGGGTTGGAACTGTTCTTGGAGGAGTACAGAAACCAACCCAGATAAAAAAAAAAAAAAAAGTCACCCCAGGTAATCTATGAAATAGTTCAGAATCACAAGGCTATCACAGTTTCTTCAGATATACTGGTAAAAGACTGCAAATAATATTATTCTTCTCAGTGACTTAAAACTGCTAGTTGTAGTAATTTAAATAGTATCATTAACCAAGGTTTTTTTAGTGTTTTTTACCTGGAATTAGTTATCCTGCATAGGCATCAAATATGTATTGAATTACCTGTATGTACCAAATTGTTCTTGACATACTTGGTCAAAAACTGAATGCTGCTTACAGATTTTTTCCTAAGCAAAAACATAAACAAAATAGACTTTGAGGGAAAGAAGGAATGTCATTTTCACTAATTGGATTTTTCATGGGATGATACATGCTAATTTGCTTTATATATGCGAAGGAATTTACGAAAAAATACAGAGAGACTCAGCACTCGATGGGGCCACTGACGAGTGAAAGCACTGGATGACTCTTATGATGATAATTATAAATATTTATTGAGACTCTAGTAGGCAGGAGGCACTGTGCTACATTATAATCTTGAGTTCTTCCAACAACCACATGAGATAGGTCTTGTTACCATATTCACAAAGGAGACAACTTATGCGCGAAGATTCAAATGGCTTTCTGAAGCTTCCACCCCCAGCAAGGAGCAGAACCAAGAGGGAAGCTCAGGGCGCAGGTTCTCATCTGGATTTGCCATTGCCTTGCTGGGCTGCAAAACTAACAAGCGAAGGAGTATCTCTTGCTGCTTCCTCTGTCACAGACACTGTGTCAGGCATCGGGGCGCTGGGAGGACAAAGGTTCTGTCACGTCCTTTGGCATCTTAAAGCCTAGGATGGGGTACTCTAAAGTAACAGGCAAAGGCAGTCAGTTTGACAAGTGTTGTGATGGATGGATCCCCTTGTCTTTGGACTCAGAGAAGATGGCCACCCACTCTAGCCTGGGAGGTCAAAGGAGGGTTCTCAGAACTTGTCTGTCTAGTGATAGATCTGGCCTCCTTCCTAGAAGATATTTGTGATGACCCTTCTGCTTTGTTTAAACCGATAGAACATATTGTTTGGATGGTGAGGGAAGGAGGGTTGGAACTGTTCTTGGAGGAGTACAGAAACCAACCCAGATAAAAAAAAAAAAAAAAAAGTCACCCCAGATAATCTATGAAATAGTTCAGAATCACAAGGCTATCACTGATTTCCAGTGTGCAAGATTTGCTGGTAGAGACTGGAATAGGGGCCCAGCTTGGAATACAGCATTCTTTGGTAGTGGGTTTGCAGACAGGAGAGAAGTTGGGGGTGCCCTTCAAAGATCAACGCAGGGCTTCCCCTGGTGGTCCAGTGGGTAAGGACACCGCCTTGCAGTGCAAGGGGCGCCGGTTGGATCCCTGGCCTGGAAGATCCCACATGCCGCGGAGCGGCTGGACCGATGTGTCCAATTACCGAGCCGGAGCTGGGGAGCGCATGCGCCCAGAGCCGGCGCTCTGCAACGACAGACGCCACCACGATGGGAGGCCCACAGGAGCCAAAGAACAAAGACGGATGAAAAATAGAGAAATGAAAGACCAATAGAAGTGGCCCGCCCGCTCCCCTCCCTCCCCAACCCAACCCCCGCCCAAAATAAATAAATAAATAAATCTTTAAAAAAAAAAAAAATCAATGCAATGTCCCAGTCGTCGTAAGCATGGATTACGAGGCCCCTTCCTGGTACTCCGACACCTCCTAAAAGCAACAAACATTGCCCGGTGTTAATTGTCCGAGTGAAAGGCAAAGTCTGAGGCCTCTTCCAGGCTGGGACAAGTCCCAGCTGGTCTCTGGGGAAGGAGGGACAACTGCTACACACTCTGTGAAGACCTCCCAGGACAGGTGGGTGGGCCTAGGAATGGTGATTCTCTGATCACCACTATGTGTCGCAAACCGGGCCCATCTCCTTAACTTCCACTCCATGTGTGGACCAGCACTAAGGCATAGATGTAATTATCTCTGTTTTAACAGTAGAAACAGATTCTGTGCTGTCTGCTCTAGTTGCCACTCACTCTATCCAGCTACTTTTGACTTGAAATGTGATTACTTTGGCTAAGGAATGGAAGGTTTAATTATTTTTCATTTTAATTGATGTAAATTGTCAAAGAATTGTCAGAGAGAGATTAACCAGTGGTCCCCTACCTTTTTGGCACCAGGGATGAGTTTCATGGAAGATAATTTTTTCCATGGACTAAGAGGATGGAGAAAGGTTTAGGGGTGACTCAGGCTCGTTACATTTATTGTTCATTTTATTTCCATTATTATTACATCAGCTCCACCTCAGATCATCAGGCATTAGATGCCAGAGGTTGGAGAGTACTGCTAAGGGACCTGTCTAAGATCACACAATTAGTTTGGAACACGGGTCTCTAAACCAAAGTGTCTGTGACTAAAGGGATGGGAATTTTCCAGAAAGTTGGAAGCCATTCCAGTCTTTCAGTTGTTACTCGTACTCCTCCTTCTCTTCTCCTAGGTCCAAGTCAGTCAGTGTTGCTCATTTTCTGCCCATTCTAACCACTGCAGAATCATCCTTAGGTGATGGAAATAATTCCTTACAAAACAGGAGAAGGTGTTCTCATTTCCTAGCACCATAGGACACAGGTGTTCTTGACACCATGAAATGACACACCCAGTGGAGAAGGCGGTGTTCTCTGATCTAACGAAGATCAGACCTGAACATGTGTGTAGAGACTCCAAAATTTCCTTCAACCGACTATTTTATTTTATTTTTAACTTTTATTTAACTTTTAACTTTCACAGAGTTTTGTTGTTTACAGATATGTATGTTCCAACCCAGTATTTTAAAGTGGAAGTGTGATTTCCCAGGCAGAGTGGAGCAAAGTCTGTCCACCTGTCTGTCTATGAATTCATCCTCTTAGTCCTCCCCTCTGACACGCTGACTTAACAGAGGCGATCTTAGCAAAGGAATTTGAAGCAGAAATTCTACTCTGTCCTCAGAAATACACAGTAAGGCAGATATCGTAGGACCTCACAAATATGCCTGGTACATACCTCATTTTGAAGAAACAGAAGCTCAGACAGGGCAGGGGACTTGTCCAAGGCCTCCCCTCAAAGCTCGTGGCCCCCAGAGGGACTTTTCCGTGTCCAGCTGTGGTTCTGAGGCTGATATGAAGAATGTTGTTCTGTGTCCATTCTGCAGACACCAAGGGGAACAATGTGATGACATGAACAGGATCAATGGAGACGGCTGCTCCCTCTTCTGTCGACAGGAGGCCTCCTTCAATTGCATCGGTAAGTCTGTCGTTTCTCTTGGCTCTAGCTGGGGAAGCGGACCGTGCAGCGTGACTAGTGAGTTATAAGAACAGCAGTCGTTATAGCTAAATGACGATTCCCTCTCTTCTATTACACGTATCTGTTGAGTACCTCCTGGGGGCCAGACACTGACTTAGACGGTAGTGAATATAGCCGTGGAACCAGCCAGGCGAGGCCAGGTATCCTGTCCTCATGAAGCTTATGTTCTCACAGATGATGATGATGGATAGCCCTGGGATCTAGCTGTATCTTACATACTCATGCCAACCTTCCAGGATGATTATTATTTGTGTAGATGTTTAAGGCTTTCGTTCGTTCTTTAGAAATGAGAAAAACTAGAAGCCAGAGAGATTATGAAACGTGTCCAGAGGTACACAAGGTAGGCTTGAAGGCAGAACCAGGACTTGAACCTGATCTTGTCTGATTTCTTACAGACAAGCTCAGTTCATTTTTCCTCCACAGCCTCCATCCAGGGTGCAGGCTCTCTGACTTGCGGAAGGAGGAATAGCAGGCCAGCCTGTGTTTAGAAAGCAAATGTCCTTTTTCGCACCTTCACGGCGTCAGATGGGAAATTCGTTTTCCTCTGCCTTCTCTAGGAGTCTGGCTGATCGTGTTATTTTAGCCCCACTTGGGAGGCCCTGGTCAGCCCGGGGCTGGCAAACAGACGGGGGTTGGGGGGCAGGGATGGAATTTTGAGCTGGCCCAGATGAGCTCACGCTTCCTCTTAGTCCTCCCCTCTGACACGCTGACTTAACAGAGGCGATCTTAGCAAAGGAATTTGAAGCAGAAATTCTACTCTGTCCTCAGAAATACACAGTAAGGCAGATATCGTAGGACCTCACAAATATGCCTGGTACATACCTCATTTTGAAGAAACAGAAGCTCAGACAGGGCAGGGGACTTGTCCAAGGCCTCCCTCAAAGCTCGTGGCCCCAGAGGACTTTTCCGTGTCCAGCTGTGGTTCTGAGGCTGATATGAAGAATGTTGTTCTGTGTCCATTCTGCAGACACCAAGGGGAACAATGTGATGACATGAACAGGATCAATGGAGACGGCTGCTCCCTCTTCTGTCGACAGGAGGCCTCCTTCAATTGCATCGGTAAGTCTGTCGTTTCTCTTGGCTCTAGCTGGGGAAGCGGACCGTGCAGCGTGACTAGTGAGTTATAAGAACAGCAGTCGTTATAGCTAAATGACGATTCCCTCTCTTCTATTACACGTATCTGTTGAGTACCTCCTGGGGGCCAGACACTGACTTAGACGGTAGTGAATATAGCCGTGGAAACAGACAGACGAGGCCAGGTATCCTGTCCTCATGAAGCTTATGTTCTCACAGATGATGATGATGGATAGCCCTGGGATCTAGCTGTATCTTACATACTCATGCCAACCTTCCAGGATGATTATTATTTGTGTAGATGTTTAAGGCTTTCGTTCGTTCTTTAGAAATGAGAAAAACTAGAAGCCAGAGAGATTATGAAACGTGTCCAGAGGTACACAAGGTAGGCTTGAAGGCAGAACCAGGACTTGAACCTGATCTTGTCTGATTTCTTACAGACAAGCTCAGTTCATTTTTCCTCCACAGCCTCCATCCAGGGTGCAGGCTCTCTGACTTGCGGAAGGAGGAATAGCAGGCCAGCCTGTGTTTAGAAAGCAAATGTCCTTTTTCGCACCTTCACGGCGTCAGATGGGAAATTCGTTTTCCTCTGCCTTCTCTAGGAGTCTGGCTGATCGTGTTATTTTAGCCCCACTTGGGAGGCCCTGGTCAGCCCGGGGCTGGCAAACAGACGGGGGTTGGGGGGCAGGGATGGAATTTTGAGCTGGCCCAGATGAGCTCACGCTTCCTTTAAGATGCAAATCGATACCTGAAGATCAAAGGTCCCCTGGCTAATCCCCTGGGCTGGAGGTGAAAACTAATCACAATTCATTTGCAAGTACAAAAGACAGAGGTGCTCCTTCTGAGGGAGGGAGGAAAACCTCGGTGGGAAGATTTCTCACTGAAAGGCAATTTTCTTGGAGGACGGGAGGGGAGGAAATGTCGCCGGGTTCTCCGGTTTGCGGCTCATCCCAGAGCAGCTTTTAGACCTTCCTTCTCCTTGCGTGTTGTAAGATCTTTACTGCGTGACATTTGACCGTGTATTCCATTCCCAAACACATTATTTATTGAGCACTTACTATCCCCTTGGTGCCAAGGGAAAGATGAGTGGACCAACAGAGGTGTCCTACACCGGTCTGTGGATGGGAGAAAAGGAAGATGAGGGAAGAAGGACAGCAGTTTCCAAGCAGGACTTTGGGGTGTTAAAGGGCAGAAGTTCTTTTCCGTCTCTCTCCTCTGTTCATTTGAGTGTGATTCATAATAAAACCTTGATTTGGTATGGTGGAAAGAGCTGTGGACTGGAAGCCAGCAAATCAGGAAGTCTGGTTCCAGCTGTGCCAAGAACGTGTTAGTTGAGACTGAGCAAGTCACCTCCCTTGTCTGGGCTTCTAACTTACCTCCCATACGTGGAAAGGACTGTGTTAGGTGATCTCTAAGAGCCTTACCTATACCTCTGTTGTGTAGTTTCCATCCTGCGTGCCTATTTCTCATAACCACAAGCGCTCCTTTCTCCTTGCCTTGGGCATCATCCTCATCCTCAACAGCATGCTCAGATCTACCTGAACCATGTTCATGAGATGACATGTCCTTAAGATGGCATGTGACTTCAGTGCTTCTGAGCAGAGTTAGCATGTGGTGAAGTTAGGATACTGCCATCTGTGGAACAGGTCTTCAAATTACAGTCCATGAACCAGAACTGATCCCTTGCCCATATGTGTACTTCAAGTTTTCTAGAATGCAGTGCCAGGAGTGCATGCTCAGTCATGTCCGACTCATTGCGACCCCCTGGATTGTAGCCCACCAGGCTCCTCTGTCTATGGGCTTCTCCAGGCAGGAATGCTAGAGTGGGTTGCCGTTTCCTGCTCTGAGGGATCTTCCCAACCCAGGGATTGAACCTGTGTCTTTTGCATCTCCTGCATTGGTAGGTGGATTCTTTACTGCTGCACCACCTGGGAAGCCCTAGAACACAGTGCACCCATCTCTTATGATCTGTGGCTGCTTTTTTGCTACAGTCATAGAATTGAGTAGTTGCAGCAGAGACCCTACGGGCCAAAGAACCTAAAATATTTACTATCTGGCTCTTTACAGAGGACTTGTGCTGGTCCATTCATTTGAGGTCTTTGATATTATTGGTTGCTGGAGCCTAGTGTGAAGAAGACATGAACATTATGGCATGGTTCATCATTTCTTAGGGGAAAAAAAGCTATATTTTATGCCTACAGTGGTGGGACCTGGGAGACTCAGTCCAGTCCTATCTTGCTTTACCTCTAGGCGCATTCCTTCCCCACCTACAGTTTGGCCAAAATGACTGGAGTAGATCCTGATTTTCAAGCACTGTTAACTGAAATGCATAAGAGGGGAGGAGGGAAGATGAGGATGAGACTTGGAACCTCATAGATCCACTTGTTTTTCTTTTAAGAATGTATTCTGTATTTATTTTTGGTTGCACTGAGTCTTTGTTGTTGTGTGCAGGCTTTCTCTAGTTGTGGTCCATGGGCTTCTCATTGCAGCGGCTTCTCTTGTGGTGGAACACAGGCAATAGAATGAAGACTTGAGTGGCTACAGCACACAGGCTCAGTAGTTGTGGCTCACGGGGTTAGTTGCTCTGGGGCATGTGGAATCTTCCCAGACCAGGGATCAAACCTAGATCCCCTGCCTTGGCAGGGGGATTCTTAGCCACTGTGCCACCAGGGAAATCCCTGGATCCACTTTGTATACTGTTATTCTCCAGTAGATCCTCAGTGTTCTGCTGTTGCTGATGATGTGTATTGACCACCTATGATATACCAGACACATTTATAAACTGTCATTCTCCTAATAACTCTTTCAGTTACAAAAGAGGAAACTGAGGTGTGAGGGGTTGAACTAAGTATATGCACTTAAGTGGTAGACCTGGAACTTTTTACCCAGAAAGTCTGACTCTGCCTCTTACCGTGGTGAGCTTCCTGCAAAACGTTTTTTTTTTTTTTTTACAAGATATCCCTTGGTCTTGTAGGGCTTTGGGAGTGAGCGGGGAGCATACTGCTATGGAACAGTTCATGTAATAAATTAATAGAATGGAATAATGAAATAATAGAACTGTCAGTGGTGTGGATGATGTCCAGGGAAGTCTGTGTGTTTCCCCTGCCTGTTGACAGTGGTTGTGTTTGAGTGGGGACCTCAGCCATGCATCCTCACCTCACCATGTAGAATTCCATGATAGAGACTCTGAGGGACAGGACAGGACATTCCAGCAAGACAGGAGTCTGTCCAGAGACCCCAGTGCCCAAGAACTACATTCCAGGGACAAACTCTATGGTTTTGAGTCTAGAAAAACATCTTCCTATAAGAGGAATGACTGGAAAACAGACAGTGAATCTTTAGCTCCCAGAAGATCCTGCTTAGATGAGTCAGAGAAGTGGGACTGGAATGTTGGAGGCTTTGTTGGGGTGGGTGGTGTTCTCATCATTGCGTGTGTCAAGACCAGAGGAAAGATGGTAGCCAGGAGAACAGGCTCGAATGAGACTGACTTGGGTTGATACCATGACTTTGACGTGCAGCCTCCGGTGAGCCTCAGTGTTCTCATCCAGAAAAGGGTAGCTGTCCTGGGACTGAATTGTGGCAGATATTTACCAATGTTTATGGACACGTTATCTGAATCCCTTTCCCAGATGTAGGAAAGAATTCTTCCTTGGTGTCGTAAGAGTGAGACAGAGCTCCACCACACAAGGTTGGTAACACAGGGACTTCCCTGGCAGTCCATTGCTTACGACTTTGCCCTCTAATGCAGAGGGCATGGATTCAGTCCCTGGTTGAGGAGCTAAGATTCCCTCATGCCTAGTGGCAGAAAAACATGAAACAGAAGCAATATAGTGACAAATTCAATAAAAGACTTTTAAAAAAGAAAAGAAGTTAGTCATGAAGGCAGCTCTGCCTGCCAGTCCTCCTTGTAGCTGAGGGTGGGCATGGGACCCACCCTCTCCCTGACCACCAATCAGGCATGCCAGCCCAAGACTGAATCAGAACACAGAGGGACCCTGCAGACATCACTTTGATGAGGCTGATGGAAGTGCCCACAGCCCACGGTGTTCTGTTTTCACAGTAGCAGTCCTGGGGCTTTGTGTGAGTTGGAAATCAGCCTTCAAAACACTCTCCAGCCCTCCCAGGGAGTCTCTTATAAGTATCCAATATTGTTTGAATAGATTTTGCTTGTTTTGCTTATGTTAGCCAAAGCTGGTTTCTGTTAATTGTCACTTAGACGCCCTACCAAATAGTGTTGTCATCAGATCCAATGAGATTTAGTGCCTTTCCTACCAAGTTGCATGTACTTGATGCACATTAACCAGTCCTTCCCTCTGGTGCTGGGGTGAATCACAGCAGCTCCCACCCTCTGTGGGTATTCACCAGGTAGCCTGCCCTATGTCATGACCTGTGTTTAAGGTCAGCCTATGGAGGTCTCTTACATCCAGATGATGGATCTGAGACCTACTAGGTGCCTTAAGGGGCTTCCCAGGCGCAGTGGTAAAGAATCCACCTGCTGGGGGGTTGGGGTCAATCCCTGGGTTGGAGGAGGAAAGATTACCAGGGAACGTATCTGACTTGGGTTGATACCATGACTTTGACGTGCAGCCTCCGGTGAGCCTCAGTGTTCTCATCCAGAAAAGGGTAGCTGTCCTGGGACTGAATTGTGGCAGATATTTACCAATGTTTATGGACACGTTATCTGAATCCCTTTCCCAGATGTAGGAAAGAATTCTTCCTTGGTGTCGTAAGAGTGAGACAGAGCTCCACCACACAAGGTTGGTAACACAGGGACTTCCCTGGCAGTCCATTGCTTACGACTTTGCCCTCTAATGCAGAGGGCATGGATTCAGTCCCTGGTTGAGGAGCTAAGATTCCCTCATGCCTAGTGGCAGAAAAACATGAAACAGAAGCAATATAGTGACAAATTCAATAAAAGACTTTTAAAAAAGAAAAGAAGTTAGTCATGAAGGCAGCTCTGCCTGCCAGTCCTCCTTGTAGCTGAGGGTGGGCATGGGACCTACCCTCTCCCCTGACCACCAATCAGACATGCCAGCCCAAGACTGAATCAGAACACAGAGGGACCCTGCAGACATCACTTTGATGAGGCTGATGGAAGTGCCCACAGCCCACGGTGTTCTGTTTTCACAGTAGCAGTCCTGGGGCTTTGTGTGAGTTGGAAATCAGCCTTCAAAACACTCTCCAGCCCTCCCAGGGAGTCTCTTATAAGTATCCAATATTGTTTGAATAGATTTTGCTTGTTTTGCTTATGTTAGCCAAAGCTGGTTTCTGTTAATTGTCACTTAGACGCCCTACCAAATAGTGTTGTCATCAGATCCAATGAGATTTAGTGCCTTTCCTACCAAGTTGCATGTACTTGATGCACATTAACCAGTCCTTCCCTCTGGTGCTGGGGTGAATCACAGCAGCTCCCACCCTCTGTGGGTATTCACCAGGTAGCCTGCCCTATGTCATGACCTGTGTTTAAGGTCAGCCTATGGAGGTCTCTTACATCCAGATGATGGATCTGAGACCTACTAGGTGCCTTAAGGGGCTTCCCAGGCGCAGTGGTAAAGAATCCACCTGCTGGGGGGTTGGGGTCAATCCCTGGGTTGGAGGAGGAAATGGCAATCCAGTATTCTTTCTTTTTTTTTTTTTGGCCACTTCTGTATGTCTTTCATTCACTTCCATCTTTGTTCTTTTGGCCTGTGTGGGCCTCCCATCGTAGTGGCCTCTCTCGCTGCAGAGCACCGGCTCTGGGCGCATGCGCTCCAGAACTCCGGCTCAGAGGTTGGACACATCAGTTCAGCCGCTCCACAGCACGTGGGATCTTCCCAGGCCAGGGATCGAACCGACGCCCCTTGCACTGCAAGGTGGTGTCCTTACCCACTGGACCACCAGGGAAGCCCCTACAACCCAGTATTCTTGTCCGGGATCTCTTATAGACAGAGAAAGCTGGCAGGCTACGGTCCCTGGAGTTTCACAGAGTGTCAGGCACGACTGAACACCCGGGCACAGAGCACACACACGCAGGATGCCTTCACTTGCCCAAAGTCATTCATCTCATAGAACTGTGATTCCAGCTCCAGACTAAACCCAGAGCCTCTGCCTTTTCTCTGCCTTCCCAGCCGATTGACTCCATCTCTCCTTTCCTTCCCTTTCCCTGTTTTCTTCCTCCCTTCCTTTCCTTCTTTCTTGTTAGTCACTGCCGTCCATTGCGCCGGGCTGATGTTTTCACTGGCTCTGGTAACTGCAGTGTGAGGGTGGGTGGGAGATTTATGGTGGCATTCTCATTCATTCTGCAGAAGCCCACACATCCGGAAGTATCCCCAAGGTGCCGATGTGTTATTATGCAACAGCCTGGGACTTCCCTTTCCCACTGTCCCACCCCCAGAGCCCTCATCCCCAACACATAATGAGTTGCTTGTTAAAAGGAACACCACCCACAAGACCTCTTAGGCAATGAGGCTGCATCCCCAGCAATGTGGAAATTATCTTGTCCTTTCTCCCCCTTTTCACATATAACATACCCCAGGCCTGAGGTTTCAGTTTTAAAAAAAACATGGTATCACCAGTAAACCGATAACTCCCTGCACCGGACCCCAGGCAGCTCTGGCTGGAGGCATTGTTCAGAGTCGGGAATTCTGTTTCTAAAGCACTGAGTCATAAACTACAGACAGACTGCTGATAAAAGCTGAAGGAGAGAAGGTAAGGGTCAAATTAGTCAGACAAAATGGGAAGCATCCCCAAAAGGGGTTATACTGCGTTGTATATCTTGAGTGGGTGCTGAATCAGAAATGACATCTGAGCTGTCACGGGATGGGGGATGTGACTGCTGAGGACTCCTCATGCCATATAGATTTACCACCCTGGATTCTTCAGGAGGGCTGGGGTCTCAGCTCAGGCTTGAGAGCCTGGGTTGCCGCTTGGCATCCCCCCTGGGGGACTCAGTTTGTTTCTCCCTTCGTGAACTGAACTGACTGAGAGCGATCCTGAAGAGGGTCGTGAGACTCCTTTCCCTGTGTCACAGTGGGGAATCCTCAATTTGTCAAACATCCATTTAAAGGCTTTGGGGTTTCAGATGTTGCTTGAGGCTGATGCATAGTTAAGCAAACAAAGCGCATGGACCCCCACGTTGTCTTTCCAGGCATACACACACACTCCCAGCCTGCCTCTCTTTCTCATCCCCTCCCCTCTCCTCTTCACTCCCCAGTTCCTGCCATGAGCATCGCTCTGTCTCTGGTTAGGACCCAGGCTCCCCAGCCCTGTGCTAGAGCCAGAGCCAATCACTGAAGTATCTGGGAGCAGATCAGGGGGAGGAGGAGGGATCAGTCCATTTCCCCACCAGTGCTTGGGAGGGGCGGGGGTCGCTGCGCCTTGTGGCCCCTCTGTCAGGCTGCCCTGGCCTGCTCCCAGCAAAGGCGAGAAAGGAGAGCAAGAAGATGACTCTCCATGGCTTCTTGGTGGATGTTCTGATGAGACTTTGAGACAACACTGACTGAAAAGGGAACCAGTATCTGGGAGGGGGAGGGGAAGGGGAGGAAGCATGGGCTCTGCTGGGAGTTGTGTTCATT
Organism: Tragulus kanchil; assembly: GCA_022376925.1. Classification (NCBI taxonomy): domain Eukaryota; kingdom Metazoa; phylum Chordata; class Mammalia; order Artiodactyla; family Tragulidae; genus Tragulus; species Tragulus kanchil. Next base: position 23,104,208 of record JAIOJX010000023.1, on the reverse strand, counting down.
CTTATAATTTTTTTCTAGCAACATGAAATCATAACAAATAATACATCTCTCACCTTACCAAAAAAAAAAAAATTGAAATTAGAAAAAAAGTAAAACTTCTCCTGACTGTACCTAGTTGTTCAGACCTCCTTCTATGGAAAACACAGTGACTTTTGCCAAAATGCCTTTGTGAAATAATAGTTTTAACTTGAAGATGAGTCACTGAAAAGGAAACATAGAGGTGGCGATAATGGTGGACGTCTGTCATCTGGGATAGGTGTCACGCATGGTACTGGCATAATGACACATGCCGTCATGATTAAAAATGTGAATTTGGGATGAAAAGCAAGACCCAAACACATTTTATCTGTGCCTTGGTTTTCTCATCAGTAGAATGGGTTAGTAACAGTTCCAGCTTCTCACAGTTGTTACGGTAAAATACAATGATGTAGGCAAAACATCTTAAAGGTGCTATGTATGTGCTTGCGGATGCTACCACTATTATTATCAGTATCATTCGTCCAAAAGTGGTATCCATCTCCCCAAGAGCCTATTGACAGACATAATGTTGATCCCAGTTGTATAGAGGAACAAAACTGAGGTTCAAAGAAGTTAAATAACTTGCCCAGGGTCACACAGCTCAGAAAAGCAGAGGTGGGAGTCACAGTGCCTAAGCAGAGTCTGCACACTCGACCATGATGTTGTTTCATCTGTCACATGCCCAACTGGATCCACGTATGTGCTAAGATCCCTTTTGTCAGATGATTTCATTACCTTTCCTGCAATTTTGTCCTAAGGCTCCCCAGCCCTGTGCTAGAGCCAGAGCCAATCACTGAAGTATCTGGGAGCAGATCAGGGGGAGGAGGAGGGATCAGTCCATTTCCCCACCAGTGCTTGGGAGGGGCGGGGGTCGCTGCGCCTTGTGGCCCCTCTGTCAGGCTGCCCTGGCCTGCTCCCAGCAAAGGCGAGAAAGGAGAGCAAGAAGATGACTCTCCATGGCTTCTTGGTGGATGTTCTGATGAGACTTTGAGACAACACTGACTGAAAAGGGAACCAGTATCTGGGAGGGGGAGGGGAAGGGGAGGAAGCATGGGCTCTGCTGGGAGTTGTGTTCATTCTTATAATTTTTTTCTAGCAACATGAAATCATAACAAATAATACATCTCTCACCTTACCAAAAAAAAAAAAATTGAAATTAGAAAAAAAGTAAAACTTCTCCTGACTGTACCTAGTTGTTCAGACCTCCTTCTATGGAAAACACAGTGACTTTTGCCAAAATGCCTTTGTGAAATAATAGTTTTAACTTGAAGATGAGTCACTGAAAAGGAAACATAGAGGTGGCGATAATGGTGGACGTCTGTCATCTGGGATAGGTGTCACGCATGGTACTGGCATAATGACACATGCCGTCATGATTAAAGATGTGAATGTGGGATGAAAAGCAAGACCCAAACACATTTTATCTGTGCCTTGGTTTTCTCATCAGTAGAATGGGTTAGTAACAGTTCCAGCTTCTCACAGTTGTTACGGTAAAATACAATGATGTAGGCAAAACATCTTAAAGGTGCTATGTATGTGCTTGCGGATGCTACCACTATTATTATCAGTATCATTCGTCCAAAAGTGGTATCCATCTCCCCAAGAGCCTATTGACAGACATAATGTTGATCCCAGTTGTATAGAGGAACAAAACTGAGGTTCAAAGAAGTTAAATAACTTGCCCAGGGTCACACAGCTCAGAAAAGCAGAGGTGGGAGTCACAGTGCCTAAGCAGAGTCTGCACACTCGACCATGATGTTGTTTCATCTGTCACATGCCCAACTGGATCCACGTATGTGCTAAGATCCCTTTTGTCAGATGATTTCATTACCTTTCCTGCAATTCTGTGTCACCAGAATAAGAATGCCTGTTTTGCTGATGAGGAGACGGGGACACTGAGGGTGAAGGTGAATTGTCGCTGGTCATACAGCCAAGTGGGTCAGAGAAGGAACCTTTAAATCCAGTTCACCTGCTTCTAAAGACCCTGTCTCCGATCCAGACGAGTCCTGCCGAAAGTAGTCAAGAGCCTCTCTTCCCACTCTTCCTGCTTTGTTGCCACTGACACAGCGGGAAACAAAAGTGAACACATAGATGCTTCCTGGGCCTTTTTCATGAATCAAGAATACGACAATTTGCAATTATTATCACCCTATAAACATTCCACTGCATCAAGTCCATGCCCTTGGCATAAGGCCATTCTGTGTTTGGGGCTGTTATTTTTGTTTATAACAGCTCACTCTCCATTGACTGTAGCCACATGGTCCTTTACCCTAGGAGGAGTTTGACACTTCAGCCCATTGTCATGGCAACGTGTAGGTGGCCAAGGAGCCTGAGTTTAAAGGTCTATTGGTTGTATTCACTCCTCCAGTCATCTTGAGCATCTCACATCTTCTCACTGAGTCTCAGTCTTCTCTTCTGGGAAATGGACATAATCACAGCACAGTTATGTTTAAAAGAGAGGGGAAGTGTCTGTAGAGAGTCTATCAACGCGCATGGCAGACATGTCTGCTCTCTTCCCCCTCCTCAGTTAGGAGGGAAGCGAAGACCAGCAGTCCATCTCTGGGACAAATGGTCCTTAGTGGCATCCAGCCATCAGGAAGTTCCCGAGGCCCCTTGATCTCTGTCTCCCCAGCTGTAAAGAGATGAGATGATCTAGATGCATGCGCTCCAGGGCTCTTCCATCCTCCAGCCCTGACTTCCAGAATTTAAATCTCAGATCGTTATTGTTTTTAAACTGTGCATTTTAAAAGAAATGAGGGCTTGGGGAGGATAAAGGAATTCCTTTAACCCAGAGGGTCAGAGGGGGTCACTGAGGGGACAAAGGCAAGGGGAAGGGAGGCGATGGGGCGGCAGAGTCTGCACACTCGACCATGATGTTGTTTCATCTGTCACATGCCCAACTGGATCCACGTATGTGCTAAGATCCCTTTTGTCAGATGATTTCATTACCTTTCCTGCAATTCTGTGTCACCAGAATAAGAATGCCTGTTTTGCTGATGAGGAGACGGGGACACTGAGGGTGAAGGTGAATTGTCGCTGGTCATACAGCCAAGTGGGTCAGAGAAGGAACCTTTAAATCCAGTTCACCTGCTTCTAAAGACCCTGTCTCCGATCCAGACGAGTCCTGCCGAAAGTAGTCAAGAGCCTCTCTTCCCACTCTTCCTGCTTTGTTGCCACTGACACAGCGGGAAACAAAAGTGAACACATAGATGCTTCCTGGGCCTTTTTCATGAATCAAGAATACGACAATTTGCAATTATTATCACCCTATAAACATTCCACTGCATCAAGTCCATGCCCTTGGCATAAGGCCATTCTGTGTTTGGGGCTGTTATTTTTGTTTATAACAGCTCACTCTCCATTGACTGTAGCCACATGGTCCTTTACCCTAGGAGGAGTTTGACACTTCAGCCCATTGTCATGGCAACGTGTAGGTGGCCAAGGAGCCTGAGTTTAAAGGTCTATTGGTTGTATTCACTCCTCCAGTCATCTTGAGCATCTCACATCTTCTCACTGAGTCTCAGTCTTCTCTTCTGGGAAATGGACATAATCACAGCACAGTTATGTTTAGAGAGAGATGGAAAGTGTCTGTAGAGAGTCTATCAACGCGCATGGCAGACATGTCTGCTCTCTTCCCCCTCCTCAGTTAGGAGGGAAGCGAAGACCAGCAGTCCATCTCTGGGACAAATGGTCCTTAGTGGCATCCAGCCATCAGGAAGTTCCCGAGGCCCCTTGATCTCTGTCTCCCCAGCTGTAAAGAGATGAGATGATCTAGATGCATGCGCTCCAGGGCTCTTCCATCCTCCAGCCCTGACTTCCAGAATTTAAATCTCAGATCGTTATTGTTTTTAAACTGTGCATTTTAAAAGAAATGAGGGCTTGGGGAGGATAAAGGAATTCCTTTAACCCAGAGGGTCAGAGGGGGTCACTGAGGGGACAAAGGCAAGGGGAAGGGAGGCGATGGGGCGGAAGGCTGCTGTGCAGGGCGGTCTAAAGATCTGAAGTCCTCAACCGGGAGGTCTGATGGATGCATTCAAACACCCTCAAGTCAGCACCGGTTAGGATCAAGCCTGCCATCCAGCCTCAGACCACGGCTTACCACCTCCTTTAGAAGCCCAGGAGGCCTACCCCACAGAGAGGCCAGTCAGGAATGAAAAGAAACAGGATGGCCTCTGAAGCCTGAAGGGAGGAATTCTCGCCCTCGTCCAGGTCAGCCTCCTGACTCTCAGGGAGGGATCAGGCTCAGAGGACTCCAAGCTTTCCTGAATTCTAGGAATCAAGACCAAACTTTGATGTGTGCGTTTGAAATGCAGTCCACATCCAAGACAGGTGAATCTGGGTAGCCAACAACAAGGGCTTCTTTGTGGCCTTTAAAGGGACCAGAAACCTGCCTGCCCATTCAGGTGCCTTGCTCTGCATCTGTGTGGTCAGGACCTCAAGACCAAGGGATCCTGGGAGAGGAGAGATGCTTGGGGACAGGGGTCTCTTCTAGCTCCCAGATTTTTTTTTTTATTATTCTTTCTTGGGGACCAGGGTGGATTGGAAGAGATATTTAATATTCATGAGCTGTGATCTCCACTTAAAGGGAGTGCCCTGGGGGAAATTGAAATATCGAGCAAGTGAGGGCTTACAGGCCAAATTGTATCCTCCTTTTCTTTTTGGACACAGACGTAATGTGCTTAAAATAAAATGATGGATGGGCAGTCAGGGCTATGTGAAATCCCACTGCTAGAGTCTCTAGGTTAGAGCGGCTGTGTGCTTCCACAGGGGCCAGAGGCAGCGGGCAGAACATGGTACTCCGGGTCTTGTCGTGCGGTTAGTCACCCACGTCCTGGTGCCTGCTGTGTGCCGGGCACTGTGCTGGTTGCAAGGGTGATGTCAGTGAACAACGGAGGCCAGGGAGGCCAAGGAAATAGCACTGGTATTTATTGAAATGTAATTGTTGGAAATGCCACCGAGTGGAACTGTGTGTGGGTGTGTACCTGAGGGACTGGGCGAGGCCCCCTTGGAGACATTCAAGCTGAGACCTAAAGGTTGAATAGGAAGTGGATACATTAGGGAGATAGGGAGCAGGGTGATGGAGTAAGGATGGCAATAAGTGCAGCTTGTTCAGTCCTCGAGGCAGTGGAAAGAGCTTTCCAGGAGGTCAGAGAAAGTTTTCTTGGCTAGCTGGTGGTGAGGGAGGGGAGAGGAGAGGCCAGACCCTGGAAGCTCGGAGGACGCCAGGGAGGATGCTCCTCCTGGCATGGGAAGAAGAGAAGGCACGTCCTCTGTGTGCAGGCTGCACGCAGGGACGAGCTCTACCTGGGGCACAGGAGGCAGGTGCATGCTTGCCTAGGTCAGGGGACAGGAAACTACCCACCCATGACCAAACCCGATGGGCTGCGTCTTTGGGTAGATCAGGTTTGAGCCCAGGGAGCTTTCTGCCTAGAACTTCAGGCAGCATCCTGAATCCTCCCTGGGCTCGATCAGGGGGCTCGTTGATGTTTATTAAGAACTTAGTACACTGTGGATTTCAAATCCACAGCACCCCTGGCAAGCAGGCATTCTCATCCACACTTTCCAGATGACACAGCAGAGTCCCCAGTGTTTCTGTGACTTTTGAGAAAGTGACCTCTGTGCAGTAAATATTTATTGAGCAGGAAAACCAGTCCAAGAGGAAACAAACTTTCACCAGTGTCACATCCCATGCCAGCAGACTGCCACGCACACAGCTCTTCTCTCCTCTATCTTCTCGAAGCTGCAGGAAGGCAGGGTCTGTTACTCTCCCATTTACTCTAGAAGTAACTGAAGCTTCTGGGAGATGAAAAGACTGCGTTAAAGCAGGTGATTATTAAGTGATAGAGCTGGACTTTAAACCAGGACTTGCCCTGCTCCAAAAATATCAGATCTTCAGAACCAGTGAAGGTGATGACATAGAAAGAGGGGTTACCATCCCTCTTTCGTCTCTTCTTTTCAAACAGTAGTCATAACAGTAGACATTGGTGATTATTAATTTAAATCTTTTTCACTGTTAACTCCTTGGCTTAATTGTGTTGACCCTATAGATAAGGGAAAAGCACAGAGATGTCAAGGCTCCCCAGTAAGGGATTCCAGCCCTGGGAATCTGTCTCTTAAACCCTTGGACTGAGTTGCTCATTTATGCTACCTTTTGATCATTAAGATTATCTAATAAAAATGTGTACTCTTAAGAGCTGAACAGCCTACACGCCAACAGATAATGAGAAAGCGAAACAATGCAAGGTGCAAAAGGAATTTCACATCACGCAAGGATCCGAGGTCTGGAGTCTTTGTTTACAACTCATTAACTGCTCATCAGAGGGAGAAACCAAAAGCGACTCTTTTCTGACTGCTACTGATTAAGTACCAAGGAGACATTAAGATAAAGCAAATCTGAAATGATAAGAATTTTAAGGGATTGGATTTTAATTTGCCAGAAAGATAAAATATTCCACACCCAGCATCTAGAGCTCCCCTCAGAAATGCCACGGTTCCCTTCTCTGGCCTCAAGGCAGCTGCCTCAGGGATTTAGCAAAGACAACTGAAAGCAAATATGACCATGTGCTGGATGTCGCACTAGTGTTTGTCTATATTAAGCACCTGTGGTATACAAAGCCCTGTGCTAGGCAGGAGGCAGATGGTAATGACAATCCAGGGAAGAAGGAGTCCTTCATTGCAGGGCTCTGGAGGGCAGTGGTCCTTACAGAGGTGCAGGGATTGGTTTGAGGACTCAGCGTGGTTTAACTCCCCTGGTGGGGGCTGGTGAGCCTGTGAAGGCTTCCTGAGGAATTGGGCTCAGTAAGACCACGTGCAGGGGCTCTGCTGCTATCAAGGTCCAGAAGGAGGGTTCTTTTGCAGTCCTCTGAGCAGGCCCATCCCAAAGAAAGCTGCTCCAGGAAGTCCAAGATGGATGGGTGGGTAGTTGTGATTCTGTATCAAATCATGGTTTCTGGGCAGAAGCGAGACAAGCTGGGATCAGTGCTTTAAAATCAGACTCCGCCCTGTGGGATGCTCTTCAAGGGCCAACCAAGTACTCTTGGCAAACTGACCTGAAGAGAAATCAGGAAGATTCTGGCTTTCAACAGCAATCAGAAACCCAGCCCAAATGATCCATGAGATTGAACTGAATTTTCAACGGCCATTGGCAGGACCGTAATAGGTCCTGGCTGAGGCTGGTCTCTCAGTTTAGGAGCCCAAAACCACGCAGTGTAACTCATTGCTGATGAGAGGGTGCACCAGCCTCTTCATCCCTTAGAATTTCCCATCTGTCTTTGTGCCTTTTGCCAAGAGAACTCCTGGATTGGGGGTGGGGTTGCGGCGGGAGAGAGACCTCAGTTGCTCAGTCATGTCTGACTCTTTGTGACCCCATGGACTGGGGCCCACCAGGCTCTTCTGTCCTTGGGATTCTCCAGGCAAGAATACTGGAGTGGCTTGCCATTTCCTATGCTTCAGTATTTTTCTGACCCAGGAATCAAACCCACATCTCTTATGTCTCCCGCATTGGCAGGTTCTTTACCACTAGCACCACTTGGGAATCCCAGGCTTCCTAAAAGACAGATGTCACTCTGTCTGTCTCCTTTTAAAAGCATCAGTAGCTGTGCATTGCCCTTGAGGTGGGTCTGAGTTCCCTACTGTGGCTTGCAGCATCTTCTGGGCTTTGCACCCACAATCCTGTTTTCATCTTCCTCCCAGTTGCCCACAGAACACCCTCTGCCTGCCTGGAATGTCTGCCTCACCCCCAACTGATTCCTCCTCTCAGAGACCTAGGCCAAGTGTTGCCTCCTAAAGGGAGCAGTCTCAAATCTGGGTGAGATCGGGTTAGGAGAGCTCTCCTCTGTGATCCTGAGGGGTCTCCTACCTCCGAGCAACAGTAGGGTGGAGTCGGTAACTTCCTGCCTCTCTCTGCAGCCCTCGGAGCTCCAGCAATACTGAACCTAGGTTTCACTCATCTCACTTCCCAGCATTTAATCCTGGACCCGGCACCTAATTTGCAGCGCAGTAAATATATGAGAAATGAGTGAAGGGAAGATATATTTCTTAGGAGACAGTTTTATTCCTGAGGCAACCAAGTGTAATAGAGCTTTGTTAGTCTTTAGAGTCAGACAAACCTCAGTTGGACTCACAGCCTCTCTGTGTTTGAGCTGTTGTCTTGGACCAGATATCTCTGTTGGAGGAGCTCAGCATGAAGGTTCCGTGCATAGGCACCAGAGCTGGGTTGCTTGGTTCAAATCCCAGTTCTGCCACAAAAGGGGGTGGAGGCCCCTTCAGTTTGTTCATCCATGAAAACAGCCGAATTAGGAGGTTCACGGGCCACAGTGCTAGAAAGCAACATTGGAGCGTTTGCCAGAAGTTCTCCTGGAGCGTTTCTGTACCTTCCTGCAAAGCTGGGACAGCTGAAACCTTCACTTCTCTTCTCTCTCACAGTCCCAACCACCGTCAAAACTCTGACGAGGTCCACACGCTTTAGAACGGCAGCAGAAGCAGCCGGCAGTGCGCCGGCTCCCATGAACCCTCTGATAACCCCTGAATTGAACTGCTTTTCAAAACCAAGTCCCAGCTTCTGCTAACTTCCTTTCTGGGAGGGAACCTCATTAACTAGTAGCGGGGAAAGGATTGCAGGTAGGCCACCCCCAGGCAGAGAATTCAAAGGGAAGTGGAGAACTGTGTAAATAATGCTGCTTTAAGGGGCATTTAAGCCAATGGTCTTTGTTAAGGAAATTGATGGCTTTGTAAGTACTGCCTCTGAAGGGAGTACTTGAGTTGATGGTCCCCCATCTCCCCTCGTAAATTCCCTAATGGACTGTGGGCCTGGAGGCTGGGCCCATGCCTGTTCAATTCCTTGCCAACAAAATCTCAGATTCCCCCTTAATTTTTTTTTTTTTTTTTTAAGGTTTCACCGAAGCATGAGTTATGGAGCCCCGTTCAATTTAACTGGCAGAAGGTAGCAGAAACAGATTGTTTCCTTTAAGGAAAGGGAGGCTCGGGGTCCTCCACAGAATCCTGCAGAATCTTTTTGCATGCTAGATGCATGCTAGGCATTTTCTGTACAGCTTCTCATTTTTATCCTCCTAACGTCTGGGAAGGGTCATTATTTCACCCACTGCCAAAGAAGAAACTGGGATTCCGAGAGGAAGCCACTGCTCATTCACACCCAGCTAATTAGTGGAGAGCAAGGGTGTGACCACACCTCCACAAGGCCCCCCGAGTACCACAGAATCACAGGGCATCTCAGAGAGAATCAGATCAGCTAGTCTCATTAGCTCCTCTCCTCGGCACCCATACCCACAACGAAAGACGTGAACTGGGCAGCAGAGGTGGATGGGAGACTATGAATTTTGGAGTCACACTAATCAGGGTTTGAGTCTTAAAACCTTAGGTAACGCCTTAACCTTTTTACAAATGAATTTCCCTGTCTGTTAAATGGGGATAATAAAAGCACGAAATGCATAGTGTTCTTCTAGGATGAAACGATGTTGCATATTTTAAAACATTTAAGTATGGCATTCACTTAGCAAATGCCCTTACTGCTTGGTGGCTACCATTTTTTTGTTTTTATTGAAGTATAGTTGATTTACAATGTTGTATTAATTTCTGCTGTACAACAAAGTGGTTCAGTTATACACACATGCACGCACATGCATATATACACACACTTTCATATTCTTTTCTATTATGGTTTACCATAAGATATTGAATATAGTTCCCTGTGCTGTACTGTAAGCTCTTATTGTTTATACATTCTATATAGAATAGCTTACGTCTACATGGTTTGTATTTGTTTTTCAGTCATTAAGTCATGTCTGACTCTTTTGCGACCCCATGGACTGCAGCACACCAGGTTTCCCAGACCTTCACTGTCTCCTGGAGTTTGCTCAAAATCATGTCCTTTGAGTCGGTGATGCCATCCCACCATCTCATCCTCTGTTATCCCCTTCCCCTCCTGTATGAGCTATTATGTTAATTAGAGAAGTAAAGAATGCTGTGGGAAGACAAAGAGAATGGCCAGTAGCCCTCCCGAGTGGATTGATGGAGAGATTTTCCAGAGAAGTGTCTGGTTAGTTATGGATAAAGAATGGAGACAAATCACAAGAAAAGCAGAGTTAGGAATTTGGAGGGAGCTTCTGCACGGGGTGGGGCAGGGGGGTGGGGGGAGGTGAGAGGGAATCTGGCCCATCCAAGTGATGGCCTTGATCACAGCCTGCCTGGAGCTAGAGTATACTAGAAGAAGCCTGCAGAAGCCAAACCGAGACCAGATTATGCCACCAAGCCTCTGTCAGACATGTTGAATGAACAGCTCAGTACCTTCTGATGTAGCCAATTTCTTTCTCAAACCACCTGCAGTTTGTTAGAAGAGTTTTCTGCTCTGTCCCCTCTGAGCCTCCTTTCCTTCAGGTTAAGCATCTTCATACTGTATAAGTACTGCTTCCTGATAGTGCCTGCCTTGGGCCCCCTCCACTGGACGCGTCCTAGCTCATCAGGGGCCTTGGTGGGCCCCATCCACAGATGATGTCCTACCTTGTCAGTGGCCCAGAAATGGGCTGTCCAACCATCTCTCAGAGGAGGCTTCACTGACGTCAGTAAGGTAATCAGCAATGTCGCATTCTTGTTTGGGGCATCACCTTTTCTAGTTAGTATAAGTGGATTGCAGGGTGAGCACAGCTCTTTGGGACTTTCTTTGAGCATGAGTAGTTATGTGGACCCTTATCTGTCATCTCTGATCAAAGAACAACAGGGGTTTTGATGGATCTTTTCAAATGTTTAGGGTTAACTCTTTCAAGATTTAGGGCCAGTGGCTCCCCTTGTCTTTCCTCTTCCTCCTTTCATCTCTTCTTCCCACCCGTTCTTCCTTCCCCACTTCTTTCCTTATGGGGAGGAGAAAAAGACAGACATATTCACACATTTCTAGGAAAACAAAATGCAGTTGAACAATACAAATGAAACCTATAGATTCATAAAACGAGTGGCCCACTCATCATACCAGATCAAGAACACTTAACCTGAGTGCTGGTCTGCCCCTTGACCAGGCTCCTGTTCTTCAGAGCTCTGCAGCATGTATTGTAACCTGGAGGCTAAGCAAGCTGTGGCTTGAAGGTCTCACCCTCTTGGTCTTATCTTAGTCATATGGTAGGAGGACAGTTTTCTAGGCTGACCAAACCAATGACAGCTCAGGACGGGAGGGATCCATTCTGATGACATTCCATTTTCTTACACGGGAACCCTACCAGAACCCAACACCCTGTGGGTTATGCCTAGTCACCCTAGTCACTAGTTATGCCAGGCTGGAGCAGCTGGCTTAGCTTTCACCTGGTGCTTTCAGTTCCTCAGCTACTGTTAACTGTGCCCAGGTGCTCAGTCATGTCCAACTCTGCGACTCCTGTAGCCCACCAGGCTCCTCGGTCCATTTAATTTTCCATCCAGGAATACTGGAGGGAGGGGTTGCCATTCCCTGCTCTAGGAAATCTTCCCGACTCAGGAATTGAATCCACATCTCTTGCATCTCCTGCATTGGCAGGCAGTTTCTTTACCACTAACACCATCCGGGAAGCCCACTGTTAACAGAAACTTGTCCAAAAGTCTCTCTTCTCTGGCATTTTAAAGATGCCTTAGTAAATTGATGGGGCGCTTGCTTTGCTGGATTGAAGACTAGGTATGTATATGTGCACCTACCAACTTTTATTTGAAAGCCTTGTTTTGCTAATGCTAATATACATAGATTTCTCACAGCCCAATTTGATTTCTGTTTGATATTGCATATTCCCAGTATTTATATAATGAGCCTTAGTTAACCAGTCAGAATCCTTGGCCTCTGCCAATGAACTCTGTAGCATTCAGTGAATTACTTTACCTTGCCAAAACTCAGCTGCTGTATTTGCAAAAGGAAGCATAGAGATTAAATAAGTTCAAAAGACTTTTGCAGTACTAAACCTGTATTTATTTATTCATTCATTCAGCAAATAGTTCCCAGTTGTCTTCTGTGTTCTGAAATCAGAATGCAACAGTGGGCAAATCATTGTTTAGTTGAACAATACAAATGAAACCTATAGATTCATAAAACGAGTGGCCCACTCATCATACCAGATCAAGAACACTTAACCTGAGTGCTGGTCTGCCCCTTGACCAGGCTCCTGTTCTTCAGAGCTCTGCAGCATGTATTGTAACCTGGAGGCTAAGCAAGCTGTGGCTTGAAGGTCTCACCCTCTTGGTCTTATCTTAGTCATATGGTAGGAGGACAGTTTTCTAGGCTGACCAAACCAATGACAGCTCAGGACGGGAGGGATCCATTCTGATGACATTCCATTTTCTTACACGGGAACCCTACCAGAACCCAACACCCTGTGGGTTATGCCTAGTCACCCTAGTCACTAGTTATGCCAGGCTGGAGCAGCTGGCTTAGCTTTCACCTGGTGCTTTCAGTTCCTCAGCTACTGTTAACTGTGCCCAGGTGCTCAGTCATGTCCAACTCTGCGACTCCTGTAGCCCACCAGGCTCCTCGGTCCATTTAATTTTCCATCCAGGAATACTGGAGGGAGGGGTTGCCATTCCCTGCTCTAGGAAATCTTCCCGACTCAGGAATTGAATCCACATCTCTTGCATCTCCTGCATTGGCAGGCAGTTTCTTTACCACTAACACCATCCGGGAAGCCCACTGTTAACAGAAACTTGTCCAAAAGTCTCTCTTCTCTGGCATTTTAAAGATGCCTTAGTAAATTGATGGGGCGCTTGCTTTGCTGGATTGAAGACTAGGTATGTATATGTGCACCTACCAACTTTTATTTGAAAGCCTTGTTTTGCTAATGCTAATATACATAGATTTCTCACAGCCCAATTTGATTTCTGTTTGATATTGCATATTCCCAGTATTTATATAATGAGCCTTAGTTAACCAGTCAGAATCCTTGGCCTCTGCCAATGAACTCTGTAGCATTCAGTGAATTACTTTACCTTGCCAAAACTCAGCTGCTGTATTTGCAAAAGGAAGCATAGAGATTAAATAAGTTCAAAAGACTTTTGCAGTACTAAACCTGTATTTATTTATTCATTCATTCAGCAAATAGTTCCCAGTTGTCTTCTGTGTTCTGAAATCAGAATGCAACAGTGGGCAAAATCACCTGTGTTTGTGCTCCCGTGGAGCTGCCATTTTGTTTTAGTGAGAGCACAATGATCACGTAAACTTGGAAGAAGCAATGTAATCCTATATATGTTTTTAAAAAGTGAAATAGAGAGAGATTGGAGTGAAGTTAGTGTGGTTGAAGAAGTCCTCATTGCATAGGTGATGGTCAAGGTGAGCCTGACATGATGAATTAGAAAAGTCTTGTGATTATTTGGGAGATGAATTCTAGATTGTACCCATGATAATAAAATGTAGAAACAACACCAGGCTGGAGTAATTTCCATAACACTGTTTCATCTGATCATCACAACCACTTTGTGTAATGGGTAGGAAAAGTAATATTTTCATTTTTTAATAGACACAAACAGTGAAACCCACAATGATGATGTATGTTGCCCATTACCAAACCTAAGCTGGTGACAAAGCTGAGCTTGAAATGTTGGTTTCCGGTTCCTGTTCCATATACTTTCTGCTCTTCATTTTCTTCCACATTCTTCAGAGAGTTCTTCTGTACCCTTCTCAGTTTTAGTTTTGGGGAACATACATTTCCCTCTTCATATTGAAGAGTGGATTTAATAATTGAAACAAAGGTATAAGAAACAAGAAGCAAATATATTTTAGAGTCACTTAGATGGAGAGAATCATAAAACTGGCTTAACTTTTGTTTTCACTCAAGGGGAAATTGCAGCCCAGAGAGAGCAATGCCGTGGTCAACATGGGTGTATTAGTGGACATCTATTTTAGATCCCAGTTCTTTTGACCAGGCTGCTGATCATGAAAAAAGTTCCCTCTTTCTTTCTTCCTTTCTTCTCTTTCTCCCTCTCCCTCCCTTCTTCTACCCCACCCTTTGGTGTGGGTGCTGAGATCAGAGTAAAACCACTGACACTTCATTTGTACTTTTCTATCTTTTGTCATCTTTATTTTTTGTTTCCATTATTTTTTGGAAATTCTGCATATGAATGCTTCAGATTAGTTTCTGCATTTATTATTTGCTTATATCATTCAAAGCAAATCTCAGTTTGTTATTTCCTATTCATACTTTTAAAGCCCTTTGGGTCCTGGCTATCCCCCTTCTTCCTGTCTGTGTTTAGAATGCATTCCTGTTTCATGGTCACCATGTCATTCACTGCAGTGCTGAATTTTACCCCTTCTTTCATTTATGAGATAGCATTGAAACCCAAAAGAGACCCAGCTGAAAACTATTCAGGACATTGAACACTCTGCTCTGTTGGCTGTATTATCACTTATTAGGATCACTATCTTTACTTCCAGTCCATTTAGGCCATTTAAAAAACTATGCTAAATTCAAGGTGATGTAAATGTATCTTTAAGTTCCAATTCATAAGCCCATCAAGTCTCTTTATTAAATTTCTGCTTAGTAGGCACCACCTTTTCTATCCAGATATTCCATTTCTTTGCAGATTCAGTCAGGAAAGAAAATAAAACAATATATAGGACAGATGGTGGGGCAGCGTGTCTCTTGGGCAAAAATAATACAGGATGCTTTAGATACAGTTGGATTTCCCCCCTTAATATGTGCTTGGATTTATAATATGGTATTATTCTAATTAGCATTTTCATAAAAATCTCTCTCTGGTGCAGTCAACAGAAACAGACTCAAATCAGGCTAGAGAGGTGTTTTTTGTTTTTTTTTTTTTGTATTACAATCAGTAACAGAGATTCTGAAACTCTAAAGAACTCTGTTGATTCATCAGCTACTGAGTATCAGCTCTGAAACTGGCATTGTTCTAAGAATTAGGAGTGCAAATAGAAGTGTGATTGGGGTCAGACCAGGAATATCTCACAGTTCAAGAGCTATACCTATTCATTCATTCATTCCCTTATCCTTAAGTATCAATTGTGTAATCTGGGGAGGCAGTTTTCTTGATGCTAAAGAAAGAGGGATATGTTGAAATAGGCTTCCATGAAACTTAGGCTATTTAGAAAGGAGGGAG
The DNA here is from genome assembly GCA_022376925.1 of Tragulus kanchil. Classification (NCBI taxonomy): domain Eukaryota; kingdom Metazoa; phylum Chordata; class Mammalia; order Artiodactyla; family Tragulidae; genus Tragulus; species Tragulus kanchil. The sequence goes on along the minus strand of JAIOJX010000023.1, from coordinate 23,089,124 downwards.
CAATAATTAATACACCTAGTTTTGGATAATAAATGATGTTGTGAAGAGGTGAGATTGTGTGCTACTCTCTAATGGGGATGGAGGAATAAGATGTGAACTTACTGTAAGAAGTCAGGGTCGTTAGTAGAGGAAGTAATGTTTGAACTGAGCCGTAGGTGATGAAGAGAAGCAAATGAGAAGAAAGCCAGGGGAAAACATATTTTAGGTAAAGTAAACAGCAAATTTGAGTTTTCTGGAGCAATAACAAGTTCGACTTATTTCAGAAATTGATACTTGTTGAATGATGGATGCATGGGTATCTGAATGGATGCATGGATGAATATATATCTGGATGGAGTAGATATTCGGATGGATGGATAGATGGCTATCTGAATGGATACACAAATGAATATATGTCTGAATGGATGGATGGATAGAGGAGCAAATGAATGGAAGGTAATAACCAAGAAGGATAATAGTGAAAAATGGTCAGATGAAGTGGTGACTTGGCTGTGATAGAGCCTTTGCATTTTGTTTCCTGTGACATGGGAAACCACTGAAAAGCGTGAGCAGACAGTGGCCTGATGTGGTTTATGTTGTTAAAAGAGCACTTGCACTGTGCTTTGGAAGAGGGAAGACTGGGAAGCAGACATGGAAGAGAGACTGGTTAACTAAGTTTTGCCACAGTGATGGTGGCTTGGATTAGGGTGGTGGTGATCAGGCAAGAGTAGATCTTTTTGGAATACCCTGAAACAAACGAATCTATAGGATGTGCTCATGAGCTTTATGTGGTATTGGAGGGTGGACTGAAAAAAATACAAGAGAGGATTCAGAAGATTTTAAGTGTGGACATAGTCAGGTAGTTTTAACTTTACTATGATGGAGGGAAAAGGAATTTGGAAGAAACTATTACTCTTGTTTTAGGCATGTTGATTTGCTGATGACTTTAAACAGGTATTTAAGTAGATATGTCTTTGAAGGCAGCTGGGACACATGGGTCACACCTAAAGAGGTGTTTGAGTCATTGGTATATCAAATTTTTATATAAAATTTAAATTAAAAATTTTAGATAAATATTGGAACTGGATGAGAGAATGTAAATAGATAGGAAAAGGGAGCCCGAGACCTCTCCTTGAAAGCTGGCAGCGTTTAGCAGAGGGAAGCGGAGACGGTAAATGAGTCTGTGTGGGGAGGGCTGAGAGCTAGAAGGGAACTAGGGTGCATGTTGTCGTGGAATCCAAGGGTAAGTGCCTTGGATTCTCAGTTGCCTAAGAAGGAATGAATGAGTGACTTCTTCACATGTTTCAGGACTGTTGGGACTGTTGGGTATTATAGTTGGTTTTAGCAACACTGAGGTCACTGGTGATTGTGACAAGATGGTTTTCTGTGTTTGTGTCGAGTTCAGAAACTAGATGGGAGAGAACTCTAGAGTGAATTGTCAGACAGAAAGTGGGAAATTTAAGTTTAGGTAGCCCTCAGTCAATTTCACTTTATATCATGGAAAGGGAAATGTGACTGAAAGGAGGTTCTATATTTTTAATTAAAAAAAAATTAATGTATATTGCTTACTTTTTTTTAAATTTTGGCCTCTTTTATTGGTTTATTTATTTATTCATTTATTTATTTGTTTTCATTCATCTTTATTCTTTATCCTTTGTGGGCCTCCCATTGCAGTGGCCTCTTTCGTTGAAGAGCACCAGCTCTGGGCTCATATGCTCCAGAGCGCTGGCTCGTAATTGGACACACTGGTCTGGTCCAGCCACTTCATGGCATGTGGGAGCTTCCCGGGCTAGGGGTCAAACTGGTTCCCCTTGCACTGCAAGGCAGACTCTTTACCCACTGGATCACCAAGGAAGCCCCCCATTGCTTGCTTTTTTAATTAAATTTTTATGTAAGCAATATCCTCCTTTACTGGTTTGGTAATAAAGAACCATAACTCAGGGAATAGAGTGAGATATTTTGTGCTGGAGAAGTATTGATGCTGCAGAGCGTCTGGTGAGGCTTCATGGAGCTGAAGACGCCAGAATGAAATTTCAGTGGAAGATGTGATTGGAGATGAGATTCCATGGGGAAGTTGAAGCTGGATGGAAAAAAAAGACTTGAATACTAGAGGAGGAGGCTCAGATTTTGCAGAAGCCAACTGAGAATTTCAAGCTGGATCAGATTTACATTTTAGATCAATCCTTGTAGACTGCTTTGTAAGAAGGCTTTAAAGTAGGGAAGACCCAAAACCATCATGAGAGTCTTCTAAGGGGCACATGGTCCTCTGGAGGATGCTGTCCCTGAGCGTGGAGTCAAAATGATCATTGGAGACTCCATCCAGAGTCTTTCTTCTTTTCCTAGTGCTCTGGGTTTGCTCAATGGTGCCTGGTTGTCACAGTGAAACCCATGAAGGAATTTCTGGACCACTTTGGTAGATGGCCAGCCCTCAGAGGAACCAGAAACCCCCTTAAGCTCCCCAGATTCAGTAGACCTAATCAGCATCTGAAGCTTGTTAGCGGGTTCCTGGTTCTTTAGAAGCCCTTCACCACCCTGTCTTTTGTACTCTGAACAGGCTGATCTGGTGGTGGAGGCTAAGAACAAACCTTGGTTTGAAGAGAACAAAGTGAGGTCAGCAATGTGGGTTTGACTTGAAGCCTCTAAACGATAAGCAATGTGACGTACAGATATTTCTGTTCAGAGGAAATAATTGCTAGGATAGCCACCAGCCCATCTCCAGCTTCCCCTTTATAAGCCTTCAGGGGTTAAGTACTCCATCCAGTTTTCCCCATTGCAAAAAGCTATTACTTGGACACCAAAATTGCACATTTTTTGGTCTCTCTTTTGTTGTTGTTGTTTGGATGAATTGTCATGTGGCATGAAGCTTGTTGTGGTTGGACCGATCCCTAAACAAACAGCTGAACTTAAAAAAAAGATACTATTTTTTCTGGTGTTGAAAAAATAGCCATCGTTGAACTGAAAGAGAATATCCTGCTGCCGATCCTGTTCCCTCAGCTGGAAATGGAAACAAATGCTCATTTGGCAAAAGCTGACTCATCTTTAGAGATGAAAAGTTTACCAAGACAGGTAAATCTACCCATCGTTTGGAAGGCAGGCCACCTAAAAAGTATATGTTCAAATTACTGTGTTCTCCTTGCATCCTAAGTCAAGTCTATCTTCTATTACTTACAACTCTCATTCCTCCATCTGTAGGTATTTTCTCTCCTCAGTGGGCTGTTGACTTATTAATTCCAATAGCTTCAGACTTATGATCCTTAGCCTGTACCAGGGGCTATTAGGAAAAGTGAAACCAGAGATTCTCAAAAGTGACAGTGAACTTGGAAAAAGATGCCCTTGGGTTTCCAGAATTATATACTGAAACCTTGATGTAATAAGGTGACATGGTGCAGTAGAAAAGGCATTGTATTGTGGGTTTAAGAACCAGCATTCTAGTCTGCTCTCTGCCGGAACTTTATTCTAAAGACTTCAGAAAGTTACTTCAATTTTATGAACTTCAGTTTTCACATATATAAAATGAAGTAATTGCTTCTGGCTCCAGAATCATCAACATCATGATGATGATCATCATCATAGGCCATATTTTGATCCCCTATTAGGTATTCAGTGCTTTACCTGCATTCACCACTAGCCCATAAGTTCCAAGGGAATCTCAGGGATTCCAGTGGTATCACAAATTACCAAGGTTTCCATCAAGCTAAGTTAATTAACTTCCTCCAATTGGATTGAAATCGTTCTATTCTAAGTAATTATTTTTTTTCCTTAGGCTGTGACTTCCCCTACCCCTTTTTTGTTTGTTTGCTTTGGTTTACTTGATATCTTGCTATGTAAATTGAAAATACCCATGCACTCTCTTCAGTCATTTATATTCCTAAGGATTCCTTAGGATCTCAGGCTGTGTAAATAAAAAGTTGACATTTCATGGATTTGAGAAAACTCTGGAAGATAGTGAGGAACAGGGGAGCCTGACGTGCTGCAGTGCATAGGATTGAAAAGAGTAGGATGTGATTTAGGGACCAAACAACAAATTTCCTGTTAAGAAGACTTCTCTAGCCCCTACCTCTCCCCAGTATCATCATGGTTAAGAATAAGCTGGGAGCCTTTAAGACTCCCATCACTTTCCACCAGTGTCTGTTATGTGTTTGTGCATACTTAGCAGTTTGTCAGGGCAGTCTAAAAGAGTAATCTTGCTTTCATTTTACAGCTGGGGAAACTGAGGCACAGGGAGATGAAATAACACACCCATGTTTACCAGGAAAACAGGGGCAGATATGGAGCTTGAATCCAGGGTTTCTGACTTCAAGGATGAGAGCTTTTAACAATAGCTCAGATGCCAGCCTTTGTTTTTACAGAGAAGTCAATTTATCTCTGGCTTACCAAGGCTCAAATAGGTGTGAAAGTCCATGCTTATCTCAAATAGCATCCTTCGGACATGCTTCAAGAGTGCGGAGGTATGGCTATTCATCTGGATGCTCCAGACCCGTGGAAATGGAAAATTAAATAATGAGAAGCAGTGTCGGCTGTGTCTGTCCACTTACAGAGTGTCCATCTCCCACAGGCTCCTGGAGCTGAGCTCATCTCTGGCAATTGAAAGCTCAACCAGGGAAGACAGACTTGGCAGGGTCTTCCCACCCACATCAAGTCTTAGCCGGTTAAGAGCAGGTTTCTAAGTCCATCTCTGCATGAAAGGGAATCTGAAGCGGAGAGTTCCCTGCTGTCAGGGGGAGATGAAGGGAGATGGCGGAATAAGACTGCCCCGTGGAATTCCATTGTAAGCAAGTCATCACTCCTTAGAGAAACACTTCAAAGTGTGCAGAGCCTCAACTCTGTCTTGGCAACAGTGTGTGCATTGGGGGTGCTGAATTTTCCTCATTCATTCATTCAACAAGTATTTCTTTTTATACTACCCCTTCCCAATGGGATGTATTGTTATCAATGCCACCTCGCTACTACCTGAAGAGACAGGTGGCAGGGCAATCGTTTGACCTTGGTATTGGCCTCAAGCTCTTTCCCCTACAACCTGCTCAGCTCCCAGCAGAAAGCATTCAAGAAGCACTGAGCAAATTGGTGTAATGAGAACAGGAAGGCTGGTTTCGTTTTATTGTTTTGTTGTTGCTGCCTTTGTTTTTCCTGGCCCACACATTTGTATTCCATTCCTCACCCTGCTTTCTTCAGTGCTGGGGCATGGGAGTAGAAAGGAGAGAGAATTCCCCAGATGAAGACTGGCAGATGCAGCTGAAGGGCCCTTGGGCAGTGCTGAGGGATGTAATCTTGCTTTCATTTTACAGCTGGGGAAACTGAGGCACAGGGAGATGAAATAACACACCCATGTTTACCAGGAAAACAGGGGCAGATATGGAGCTTGAATCCAGGGTTTCTGACTTCAAGGATGAGAGCTTTTAACAATAGCTCAGATGCCAGCCTTTGTTTTTACAGAGAAGTCAATTTATCTCTGGCTTACCAAGGCTCAAATAGGTGTGAAAGTCCATGCTTATCTCAAATAGCATCCTTCGGACATGCTTCAAGAGTGCGGAGGTATGGCTATTCATCTGGATGCTCCAGACCCGTGGAAATGGAAAATTAAATAATGAGAAGCAGTGTCGGCTGTGTCTGTCCACTTACAGAGTGTCCATCTCCCACAGGCTCCTGGAGCTGAGCTCATCTCTGGCAATTGAAAGCTCAACCAGGGAAGACAGACTTGGCAGGGTCTTCCCACCCACATCAAGTCTTAGCCGGTTAAGAGCAGGTTTCTAAGTCCATCTCTGCATGAAAGGGAATCTGAAGCGGAGAGTTCCCTGCTGTCAGGGGGAGATGAAGGGAGATGGCGGAATAAGACTGCCCCGTGGAATTCCATTGTAAGCAAGTCATCACTCCTTAGAGAAACACTTCAAAGTGTGCAGAGCCTCAACTCTGTCTTGGCAACAGTGTGTGCATTGGGGGTGCTGAATTTTCCTCATTCATTCATTCAACAAGTATTTCTTTTTATACTACCCCTTCCCAATGGGATGTATTGTTATCAATGCCACCTCGCTACTACCTGAAGAGACAGGTGGCAGGGCAATCGTTTGACCTTGGTATTGGCCTCAAGCTCTTTCCCCTACAACCTGCTCAGCTCCCAGCAGAAAGCATTCAAGAAGCACTGAGCAAATTGGTGTAATGAGAACAGGAAGGCTGGTTTCGTTTTATTGTTTTGTTGTTGCTGCCTTTGTTTTTCCTGGCCCACACATTTGTATTCCATTCCTCACCCTGCTTTCTTCAGTGCTGGGGGCATGGGAGTAGAAAGGGAGAGAGAATTCCCCAGATGAAGACTGGCAGATGCAGCTGAAGGGCCCCTGGGATGCCAGTAGCAAGAGAAACTGAATAGCAGAGTGCAGGGATGCTATTCAAAAAAAAAAAAAAGGACTCACAGTAGCTTTATCAGCAGACTCTTGGGGGAGAGAACAGGTCCCTTCCTCTCTCCCTCCAGTCCCCTTTTATCCCTCCATTCCTCTTTCTGCCATCTGTCTGTCTATCTGTCTCTCTCTCCCCCTTGTTTAACCCCATTTCCTCTCTCTCTCTCTCTCTCTCAACCCTCTTTGTCTATCTGTCTATATATCTACCGTCTACACACTATGTACAACTACCTATCTAAGTATGTATTTGCCTACCTATGTCTACCTCTGTCTCTCCTTCAGAACCTCCAGGATACAGTAGCTCTAAGCAGATTGAGGTCTTCAGCATAATCAGAAATAAATCAACCTCCGCGAAAACTCAACTCTAACTCTTGTACCTGCCACTCTTCGTTATCTTTGAGGGAATAAATCAATTCACCTGAGAGAGTAGAACATATACAACCTTACGATAATCTCACCCTACTGGTCTTCATCTTACAGGAGAAGAAAGGTTGTACTGAGGGTCAGGGAACCTCATGACCTTGTTCTCTTGGGGCTTGTGCCTTCATCAGTCTATAGATAAGATGTACAGGGGGAAGATCTCTCTCCTGGATATAACAAGTCCAGAGGCCTACTTCTAGTCCTCCCATTGACTGTCTCTGTGTTTTGGAAGCAGATGCTTTACTTCTTGCCTCCTATGATTTTTAGTTTTCCATTCAATAAAACGTATAAAGGGATTGGGATGGTATACCTCATCACGTGAAATCACTGCAGCAATGCTGGATAAATATTATTATCTCCATTTTATTTTTTGAATGAGAGAAATGAAGTTCACAGAGGTTAAGTTATTTAAGCCCTGTGCAATTTGTATATGGTGGAGTTAGCATTTGAACCTGTCTTACTAAGTCACTAGGCTATGTCTGACTCTTTGTCACCCCATGGAATGCAGCAAATTGGTGTAATGAGAAAAAGTGGCGGGGGAATTTGTATTCCATTCCTCACCCTGCTTTCTTCAGTGCTGGGCATGGGAGTAGAAAGGGAGAGAATTCCCCAGATGAAGACTGGCAGATGCAGCTGAAGGGCCCTGGGATGCCAGTAGCAAGAGAAACTGAATAGCAGAGTGCAGGGATGCTATTCAAAAAAAAAAAAAAGGACTCACAGTAGCTTTATCAGCAGACTCTTGGGGGAGAGAACAGGTCCCTTCCTCTCTCCCTCCAGTCCCCTTTTATCCCTCCATTCCTCTTTCTGCCATCTGTCTGTCTATCTGTCTCTCTCTCCCCCTTGTTTAACCCCATTTCCTCTCTCTCTCTCTCTCTCTCAACCCTCTTTGTCTATCTGTCTATATATCTACCGTCTACACACTATGTACAACTACCTATCTAAGTATGTATTTGCCTACCTATGTCTACCTCTGTCTCTCCTTCAGAACCTCCAGGATACAGTAGCTCTAAGCAGATTGAGGTCTTCAGCATAATCAGAAATAAATCAACCTCCGCGAAAACTCAACTCTAACTCTTGTACCTGCCACTCTTCGTTATCTTTGAGGGAATAAATCAATTCACCTGAGAGAGTAGAACATATACAACCTTACGATAATCTCACCCTACTGGTCTTCATCTTACAGGAGAAGAAAGGTTGTACTGAGGGTCAGGGAACCTCATGACCTTGTTCTCTTGGGGCTTGTGCCTTCATCAGTCTATAGATAAGATGTACAGGGGGAAGATCTCTCTCCTGGATATAACAAGTCCAGAGGCCTACTTCTAGTCCTCCCATTGACTGTCTCTGTGTTTTGGAAGCAGATGCTTTACTTCTTGCCTCCTATGATTTTTAGTTTTCCATTCAATAAAACGTATAAAGGGATTGGGATGGTATACCTCATCACGTGAAATCACTGCAGCAATGCTGGATAAATATTATTATCTCCATTTTATTTTTTGAATGAGAGAAATGAAGTTCACAGAGGTTAAGTTATTTAAGCCCTGTGCAATTTGTATATGGTGGAGTTAGCATTTGAACCTGTCTTACTAAGTCACTAGGCTATGTCTGACTCTTTGTCACCCCATGGAATGCAGCACACCAGGTTTCCCTGTCCTTCACTATCTTCCAGAGTTTGCTCAAATTCATGTCCATTGAGTGAGTGATGCCATTCAACCATCTTATCCTCTGTTTTCCCTTCTCCCCTGTCCTCAATCTTTCCTAGTATCAGGGTCTTTCCCAATAAGTCGTCTTTTCCCATCAGGTGGCCAAAGTATTGGAGCTTCAGCATCAGGACTTCCAATGAATATTCAGGGTTGATTTCCTTAAGGATTAACTGATTTGATCTCCTTGCAGTCCAAGGGACTCTCAAGAGTCTTGAGGCTAGCTTTGCCTAATACCAAAAACCTATGCCCTATGCAGTTCCCTTTTAGGGTTTCTAAAGAGTAAAGTCTGGATGGATAACTCATCACTCTTGGATCAGAGTGAGTTTTATTATATGTGAGTTGGCCACATTCACCAAGAGGCTAGAGCTACTGAGAAGCGCTGAGTCTGTATTCTTTCTGTGCTTGAACTGCCAGGCAAGCTACTGGTCACTGGAGTCCTCAGCTGGCTCAAACTCATCCTTCAATAATTGAATTATAATGGATTGATTTGTTCTGGCTCTGTTGATAATATTTCACTATGTAAACTGTTTGCAGAAATAAACAAGGGATTTTGGAGCTTGGAAGGGACACAAGATTCTACTGCCCCTGAATTCAATGATTCCTTTTTCAGATAGTCAGCTTCACAGAAATCCAAGCCTTATTTCTACTGGACCCAGGCTCTTTCCATCTGGGGGAATGCCGCTTGAAAGTGTTTCAACTGAGTAGTGATTTTACAAGCTGATTCAGTTCAGTCACTTAGGAATAAGTTGAACCCCTGCTTTTGTTTTGGAAGCAGATGCTTTACTTCTTGCCTCCTATGATTTTTAGTTTTCCATTCAATAAAACGTATAAAGGGATTGGGATGGTATACCTCATCACGTGAAATCACTGCAGCAATGCTGGATAAATATTATTATCTCCATTTTATTTTTTGAATGAGAGAAATGAAGTTCACAGAGGTTAAGTTATTTAAGCCCTGTGCAATTTGTATATGGTGGAGTTAGCATTTGAACCTGTCTTACTAAGTCACTAGGCTATGTCTGACTCTTTGTCACCCCATGGAATGCAGCACACCAGGTTTCCCTGTCCTTCACTATCTTCCAGAGTTTGCTCAAATTCATGTCCATTGAGTGAGTGATGCCATTCAACCATCTTATCCTCTGTTTTCCCCTTCTCCCCCTGTCCTCAATCTTTCCTAGTATCAGGGTCTTTCCCAATAAGTCGTCTTTTCCCATCAGGTGGCCAAAGTATTGGAGCTTCAGCATCAGGACTTCCAATGAATATTCAGGGTTGATTTCCTTAAGGATTAACTGATTTGATCTCCTTGCAGTCCAAGGGACTCTCAAGAGTCTTGAGGCTAGCTTTGCCTAATACCAAAAACCTATGCCCTATGCAGTTCCCTTTTAGGGTTTCTAAAGAGTAAAGTCTGGATGGATAACTCATCACTCTTGGATCAGAGTGAGTTTTATTATATGTGAGTTGGCCACATTCACCAAGAGGCTAGAGCTACTGAGAAGCGCTGAGTCTGTATTCTTTCTGTGCTTGAACTGCCAGGCAAGCTACTGGTCACTGGAGTCCTCAGCTGGCTCAAACTCATCCTTCAATAATTGAATTATAATGGATTGATTTGTTCTGGCTCTGTTGATAATATTTCACTATGTAAACTGTTTGCAGAAATAAACAAGGGATTTTGGAGCTTGGAAGGGACTCAAGATTCTACTGCCCCTGAATTCAATGATTCCTTTTTTTCAGATAGTCAGCTTCACAGAAATCCAAGCCTTATTTCTACTGGACCCAGGCTCTTTCCATCTGGGGGAATGCCGCTTGAAAGTGTTTCAACTGAGTAGTGATTTTACAAGCTGATTCAGTTCAGTCACTTAGGAATAAGTTGAACCCTTAGAAGAAGAATATTTTCTCTCTTGATCATTATTGCAAAATGTAGAGTGTGTATTTTTGTCCACTTCTTATGAAAGTTATATGGCTATCTTGAGGGGCTGTCCTGGCTGGTTTCTGTGTTACAGACAGGAAACCCAAGGTTGAGGAGTGAAGCTAATTGTGCAAAGTTACATACCTAATATGAGCTTCAGTGGGGCTCAGACGCTAAAGAATCTCCTTGTAATTCAGGAGACCCAGGTATGATCCCTAGGTGGGGAAGATCCCTTGGAGAAAGGAATGGCTACCCACTCCAGTATTCTTGCCTGGGAAACCCCATGAACAGAGGAGCCTGACTGGCTAGAGTCCACGGTGTAGAGAAGAGTCGAACACAGCTGACTGACTAACATAAATACACACCCCCAACATAAGGGTCAGAAGCTAAACCCTGATTTTAAATGGGGCTTTGCTTTCTATTATTTCAGAGTGAATCAGACAAGAATGTCCTAGATCAAGCAGCATCCTCAGGATGACTATAAGTTCTGCAATATTTGGATTTTCCCAGAATAGGTACCTCTGGGCAGGACAGAGTTTTTACTAGCATTTTTTCTCACTCCCCGTGTGTACTGTTGGAAGGAGCTGCTGTCTGCAAACAGGATGGCAGCACAGGGTGGTGATATTAAGATGGGGTTCTCTGTCCATTAGGAATCCACACAGGAGGGAGGACTTTGCTTTTCCTAGAGGAATTAGGAAAGTGGCACAGGGAACCTAGCATTCAAGTTATAAAAGCTGGGCAAGGTGATCTCTTCTGAACAGCTACTTCCAGATTTCTCCTTGTGTTGTTCTATACTGAAACACCAAGAAGTGTGTATTGTGTTAAAAGGCATCCAGCTACATGTGTATATGTATGGCTCAGTTCCTTCACTGTTCACCAGAAACTATCACAATTTTATTAATTGACTATGTGGTTGTTCAGTTGCTAAGTTGTGTCTGACTCTTTGCAATCCCATAGACTGCAGCATGCCAGGTTTCCCTGTTCTTTACCATCTCCTGGAGTTTGCTCAAAATCACGTCCATTGAGTCAGTGAAGCCATCCAACCATCCATCCTCTGTTGTCCCCTTCTCTTCCTGTCCTCAGTCTTTCCCAGCATTAGGGTCTTTTCCAGTGAATCAACTAAACCCAACAGAAAACAAAAATTTTTAAAAATAAAAAGAAGGCATCACAGAAGCTCTGCTTCTCTTGAGTTTTGTTCTTGTAACTGCATGGGAGCTTGAGAACTTACTTGACCTTTAAATGAAATGCCTAACATATTCAGCAAATCTCTGGATTGATCCAGGAAGGGGTCCTGGAGTTTCAGTAGTTTCACCTCTTGCAATGATGATTGAGCCCAGAGATGGAAAGAGCTTTGTCTAAAGGAGCAGAGCAGGGCTTCCCCTGGTGGTCCAGTGGGTAGGGACACCGCCTTGCAGTGCAAGGGGCGCCGGTTCAAGCCCTGGCCTGGGAAGATCCCACATGCCGCAGAGCGGCTGGACTGATGTGTCCAATCACGGAGCCAGAGCTCTGGAGCGCATGCGCCCAGAGCCAGCGCTCTGCGACGACAGAGGCCACCACGATGGGAGGCCCACAGGGGCCAAAGAACAAAGATGGATGAAAATAGAGAAACGAAAGACCAATAGAAGTGGCCCGCCCGCTCCCCTCCCTCCCCACCCTGACCCCTGCCCAAAATAAATAAATAAATCTTTAAAGGAGCAGAGCAGTTTAGTTACAGACCTGGGGCCGAAGCCAGAGGCTCTCATATAACAGGTCACTCTGTATGTCAGACTGTAATCCTATTTAGAGTTAAATAAACCTCAATTTGAAACTGTGAAGTTCTGTGGTGGCAGATCATCTACCCAGAACTTGGACAGTGAAAGCCCAAGTTTGAAATCAGGATCTGGCCATGAACACATTTCATGACTTTGGGCAAGCTATTTAAGACATGTGGGACTTCACTTTTCTAATCCAGAAGACTAAAATAATAATTTAAATAACATGTTCCTCACACGGTTGCTGTGGGGCTCACGTGGAATTGTGAAGGTGGGGTGTTTGTTCATGTGTGTGTATACTGAGTAGTAAAAATCACATGATCATAGATATACCCTCTTAAAATTTAAGGTGTACATATAGTTTTGTTACCTGTAGTCACAGGATTGTGCATCAGATCTCTAGAACTTACTCATCTTGCATAACTAAAACTTTATAGTGGTTGAACCATGAATTTGAAATCTCAGTCCCCTCCTTTCAGCCCCCTTCTAGTCTCTCTTTCTGTGAGTTTGTTTTATATGCATCATATAAGTAGAATCCTATGGCGTTTGTCCTTCATGTAGTATCCTCTGGGTTCCCCGTGGTTGCCTGAATAATATAGTCAGCGGTGACTCTCATGGATGGGCTTGACCATGCTGATGATTCTGTTTATCTGATTCCGTAGCTGCTTATGACATCCAGGGAAGAAATGACAAGCACTGATCTGTTCGCTACCTTCTGTGTCTGTCTCCTTCAGATGAACCCAGCCGGTGCTATTTCCATGACGGTGATGGGGTATGTGAGGAGTTTGAACAAAAAACCAGCATCAAGGACTGTGGAGTCTACACGCCCCAGGGGTTCCTGGATCAGTGGGCGTCCAATGCTTCAGTGTCCCACCAAGACCAACAGTGCCCAGGCTGGGTCATCATCGGCCAGCCAGCAGCATCCCAGGTAAGCTCCGAGCCGTGCACGATGTTTCCGGCAGACATTCCAAATCTCTGCTCTGCCTCTCAGGGTTGCCCATCACAAAAGCAGTGTTGTTGGACATGGCCTCTTGACCACACCTCTGTTGTTGTTCCATCACTAAGTTGTGTCCGACGTTTGGCAAGCACAAGGACTACAGCACTCCAGGCTTTCCTGCCCTTGACTGTCTCCTGGAATTTGTTCACATTCATATCCATTGAGTTGGTGATGCCATCCAACCATCTCATTCTCTGTTACACTCTTCTCCTCTTGACCTCAGTCTTTCCTAGCATCAGGATGTTTTCCAATAAGTCAGCTCTTTCCATCAAGTGGCCAAAGTATTGGAGCTTCAGTCTCAGTCCTTCCAATGAATATTCAGGGTTGATTTCCTTTAGGATTGACTGGTTTGATCTCCTCGAAAGCTATGACATACCTAGATAATCTATGATCATCTCTAGGACCATCCAGGTTGCTGCAAATAGCCTAATGTAATTCTGAGGTCTCGTGAGACTTGTTTTTCAGCAATTGTACTTGGAGATTTTGAGGGCAAGAAATGCTAGCACAGTAGGGAAAAAGCTAAATTTGAACTCCAGTTTGAATATACCACTCGCATTCAATGGGAGAGTCTCCCTTTTAAGGTAAGAGGGTGTCAAGTTGTGTGTGCCTCTAACACCTCCCATGAACAAATGGTACCTCCACCATGAATGTGCTGAGTTGGCTTTGAACTAGTCTTCCCACCTCTCTGGGCCCCATTTTCCCCATCCTTAAATTAGAGAATAGTTGACCTGGATGATCTCCAAGGACCTTCCCAACTCTGAAAAGCTGTGACTCATTCCTCAGTCCCTGAATGCACTATTTATGTCCGAGAGCTCTTCCCCTGGGACTGTCAGCTTAGTTGAGGGAGCACAAGGGCATTAGGGCCACCAGAGCTTATGTGATTCTAAGGATGGCCATACTGTCCCCAGAGTCCCCTTTCCAATTATCCTGCTCAGTGAGCACCTGCCTTCTTCCCAGACTTCAGTTTCCCAGAGACACGACTCAGCGCTTCCTCCTGCCCAGCCCCATGGCCATTTCAGAGACTGGCCTTCCACCTGGCCTTGTAGATGAGCCATCATTTCTCGCCCTCCCTCTCTAACATTGCTTCCTTGACTCATGGTCAGTGGAGGGGTGAGGGAGGGAGGGCTGGTTTCATGAAAGAGGCATGGGACCACCTGCTGGGGCCCAGGGAAAGTCACTGGAAGAGGTACAAAGGAATTCAGCCTGATTTGCAGTGTTTATTCAGTGATTTTCTGAATCAGTTTATCTGATTGTCCTTACCTGCTTCAGATTCTTTATGTATTTGTTTCTGGCTGTTCCCAAGGAGGATGGAAAGAAATGGAAGCAAGGCATCCTTTAATGCTTCTCAAGCATCATGGTAGCTGGGTGCATGAATGAACAAATGAACAGAGTGGACGAATGCTTGCCTGTGCTTCTTTGGCCTTGTGCCACCTCTGTACTTGCTGGGCCCAACTTCGGTGACATTCGTGCTCTGAGCTCTAATTGCCTGTTTCTGTGTCTGGCTCCCCCAGGAAGCTGCCCGTTTTGCAAAAAGAGTTTTGAGGTTTTATGACTTTGTTTCCCCATCTTCAAGCACCAGTCTAGATAAGCCCAGAAGTTCAAGAGATGCATATTTAACTGACTGTAGGTAAACACACGCACACATATTCCACACACCCTCCATGCATGTTGCTGCTACGTTTCTCACATGGAGTGTCCCGCTGTAGGATCTGCTGGCCAGCTGAAGAGCCAGGAATTCCAGATTCAACACTGCCATCCCGTTCCTAGAAATGTTTTAACAACATCATTCAAACAAGGGTATTATTAACACACTCAGAATCTCACATGACCAAGTGTTGAAGTAGCAGCTGTGCTTAAAAGCCACCCAAAGGTTACCCACCTCTCTGGGCCCCATTTTCCCCATCCTTAAATTAGAGAATAGTTGACCTGGATGATCTCCAAGGACCTTCCCAACTCTGAAAAGCTGTGACTCATTCCTCAGTCCCTGAATGCACTATTTATGTCCGAGAGCTCTTCCCCTGGGACTGTCAGCTTAGTTGAGGGAGCACAAGGGCATTAGGGCCACCAGAGCTTATGTGATTCTAAGGATGGCCATACTGTCCCCAGAGTCCCCTTTCCAATTATCCTGCTCAGTGAGCACCTGCCTTCTTCCCAGACTTCAGTTTCCCAGAGACACGACTCAGCGCTTCCTCCTGCCCAGCCCCATGGCCATTTCAGAGACTGGCCTTCCACCTGGCCTTGTAGATGAGCCATCATTTCTCGCCCTCCCTCTCTAACATTGCTTCCTTGACTCATGGTCAGTGGAGGGGTGAGGGAGGGAGGGCTGGTTTCATGAAAGAGGCATGGGACCACCTGCTGGGGCCCAGGGAAAGTCACTGGAAGAGGTACAAAGGAATTCAGCCTGATTTGCAGTGTTTATTCAGTGATTTTCTGAATCAGTTTATCTGATTGTCCTTACCTGCTTCAGATTCTTTATGTATTTGTTTCTGGCTGTTCCCAAGGAGGATGGAAAGAAATGGAAGCAAGGCATCCTTTAATGCTTCTCAAGCATCATGGTAGCTGGGTGCATGAATGAACAAATGAACAGAGTGGACGAATGCTTGCCTGTGCTTCTTTGGCCTTGTGCCACCTCTGTACTTGCTGGGCCCAACTTCGGTGACATTCGTGCTCTGAGCTCTAATTGCCTGTTTCTGTGTCTGGCTCCCCCAGGAAGCTGCCCGTTTTGCAAAAAGAGTTTTGAGGTTTTATGACTTTGTTTCCCCATCTTCAAGCACCAGTCTAGATAAGCCCAGAAGTTCAAGAGATGCATATTTAACTGACTGTAGGTAAACACACGCACACATATTCCACACACCCTCCATGCATGTTGCTGCTACGTTTCTCACATGGAGTGTCCCGCTGTAGGATCTGCTGGCCAGCTGAAGAGCCAGGAATTCCAGATTCAACACTGCCATCCCGTTCCTAGAAATGTTTTAACAACATCATTCAAACAAGGGTATTATTAACACACTCAGAATCTCACATGACCAAGTGTTGAAGTAGCAGCTGTGCTTAAAAGCCACCCAAAGGTTATTGCTACTAACGCGAGAAAAGGAGGGAGAGAATTTTGCAGTCTTCGCATTTGAAATGAGACTTCACTGGGCAATTACTCCTATCTCTGTAGGAGGGGGCTGTCAGGAATCATGGGTGATTATCTCTTCCTAAACAAAAATCCAATTAAAAAAAAATCATTATAAACACTAGCTCTTCGATCTACAAAGAGGAGATGAGGAAACAAAATCATCCTATTGAATTATTCATTGTAACCAATTTTATTTTAATGAAATCGACTAGGTTCCATTACTCTGGGCTTGGACATAATCTTTGTTACAAGGAGACTTCAGCTGTAACTAAATTTGCCTTAATGAGATCAGCTCACTGGAGAATACAGGGTCAGGGGCGGGGAGGCGTGTGCAGTCTGGGTGCAGGGCCGGGCCTGGGGGCCGGCAGAACAAAAGTCCCCACGATGCCCTGTCTCACAGTGAGTGCCTCGAAGCTGCCCACACACCAGCCTCATCACACACAGGCCAACGTGTGCACACACACGGATCTATACACACAGCCTGCACAACGGAGTCAAGTCTCTTCCTGGAGTGAACACATGGCTCCCTTCTGACAGCCGAGACTAGGAAGAAGCGTCACCATGGCCCTCATTACCCTGTGTGGTGATTAGAGGAGGCGGGCGGCTCATTTTCACCCTGTCAGGGCCTCCGGTGGAGAGGTTGATGGCCTGAGAGAGGGAACGAAGGGCTTCTTAAGTGCACCATGTGCACCTTCCCTTCCCTGAACACAATGACACACTCCTCCTCCTCTTTACTCCTCTCTGTTGCCTTTACACACACACACGGACAGGCACACACGTGTGCATACACATGAGCATCCCACAAGAACAGGCAGTGCGGATGCAGGAGCCTGGGTCCAGAGACCGAGTCCCGAAGCACAGGGAGGGGAGTCGGGGAGGAGACCAGAGGTCGTCCAGGTTCACCAGCCCCTGAGCCCAGCCCTCCTACGCGCTTCATAGCCAGCCACCATCACCATTCCTCAAGGGAAGAATTACTCCCTACCTTGGAGAAACTGAGAGGTGGAGTGCTTTCCCCAAGGTCGCACAACCCAGAGTGGAAAACCTAGGATGGAAAGGATCCCCTGGAAGGGGACAGTGGGAGCGTGAGAATGTGTGGTCTTGTCCGGGAGCTGGGAGTAACCAGGTTCCTGCAGAATGTCACTGTGAATCAGGTGGAAAGAGCTGTGGATGGCTAGGTCCGTGTGTTGGTGGTGCTGTGCACGCTTCATGAGGTACTTGAAGAGGAGCTGAAGAGCCCCTCGATGAGAGTGCAAGAAGAGAGTGAAAAAGCTGGCTTACAGCTCAGCACATAAGAAACGAAGACCATAGCATCCACTCCCATCACTTCAGGGCAAGTGGAAGGCAGGGGGAGTGGATAAAAAAATTCCACGTTTAGTTTCTTGGGCTCCAAAATCACTGTAGATGGTGAATGAGACCATGAAATTAAAAGATGCTTGCTCCTTGGAAGAAAAGCCATGACAAACCTAGACAGCTTATTCAAAAGCAGAGACATTACTTTGCCAACGAAGATCCATAGAATCAAAGCTATGGTTTGTCCAGTAGTCATGTACAGACATGAGAGTTCGTCTTTATAAGCCAGTTTTGTCCTGTTCTTTATCTTTCCCCTGATACTGCAAAAATGATAAATGCAGGTGCTGTTTGGAGTAATGTGCTTAGCTCTGTGCTGGAGCCCATAGAAGAAACCTTGGCCTTGTGAGTGTGCAAGGTCTTAGAGGGAGGATGTTCTCCAGAGGAGTAACCTTGTCAGAGTAAGAAGACAGGCCCTCACTGTGGCTACTGCAGAGACACCGCCCTCTCTGTGCTCAGTTAGACTGAGTTCAGTTGCTCAGTCATGTCCGACTCTTTGCGACCCCATAGACTGCAGCACACCAGGCTTTCCTGTCCTTCAGTATCTCCCAGAGCCTGCTCAAACTCATGTCCGTTGAGTCAGTGATGCTATCCAACCCTCTCATCCTCTGTCACCCCCTTCTCCTTCTGCCTTCAGACATTCCCAGCGTTTGGGTCTTTTCCAGTGAGCCATCTCTTCAACACTGGCCAGAGTATTGGAGCTTCAGCTTCAGCATCAGTCCTTCCAATGAATATTCGGGGTTGATTTCCTTTGAGATTTAGGACTCTGTGCCAGAGAAGTCTAGACAATGATTAGAACTTGCATTTCCATGTTTGCGTGAGTCCTCCATTTCTCAACATCCCCAGTCTCGCTTGTCCATCTCCCTCAAACAAGATTCCCAAATTTGGTTACGGCTAAGCGCCTCCACCCCAAACATGGAGTCTTACATCCACATGTTATCAGAAGTATCAGAATTCCCTGGCTGTGCACATCGGGCCAAGCATCCTATCATAAGAGACATTCTTGGGATATTTTGGCCAGTGCACCTTCCCAGCCCAGCTGGGATTCAAGAGGTCCCTGAGACAGAACGAACATGGAAACAAATTGAAAGCGCGGCGTTCTCTCTCTTCTGGGAACCTCAGCATGGTTTGCTTTAAGCGTTAACAAAGATCCTGTTTTGTTCTCATTTGGTCTCCATCTCACATTTCTGCAGTGCTTTATACCCCGGGCTGCCCCAGTGAGATACAGAGATTCCTTCCTCTTTCACCCACCCCCTGCATGTCTACCCAAGCCTGATTCCTCCTGTCCAAACATTGCCCTCCCTCCTCCTGCAAAAGCAGCCCTAGAGACGCAAAGGCTATTGGAATGCACAGTGCTCTCCCAGGGATTGCAGACCTGCAGTCCACCAGCCAGTTCATTTGGTCGATCCTCTGAGGGTAACATTGAGACTAAGCATTTCCAGGGCTGTCATTTCAGAGCCAAAGTAAAGACAACCTTTCTAAGAATTGTACAGTGAGCGAGTGCCTTGTGATGCTGTCACCGCCCTCTCTGTGCTCAGTTAGACTGAGTTCAGTTGCTCAGTCATGTCCGACTCTTTGCGACCCCATAGACTGCAGCACACCAGGCTTTCCTGTCCTTCAGTATCTCCCAGAGCCTGCTCAAACTCATGTCCGTTGAGTCAGTGATGCTATCCAACCCTCTCATCCTCTGTCACCCCCTTCTCCTTCTGCCTTCAGACATTCCCAGCGTTTGGGTCTTTTCCAGTGAGCCATCTCTTCAACACTGGCCAGAGTATTGGAGCTTCAGCTTCAGCATCAGTCCTTCCAATGAATATTCGGGGTTGATTTCCTTTGAGATTTAGGACTCTGTGCCAGAGAAGTCTAGACAATGATTAGAACTTGCATTTCCATGTTTGCGTGAGTCCTCCATTTCTCAACATCCCCAGTCTCGCTTGTCCATCTCCCTCAAACAAGATTCCCAAATTTGGTTACGGCTAAGCGCCTCCACCCCAAACATGGAGTCTTACATCCACATGTTATCAGAAGTATCAGAATTCCCTGGCTGTGCACATCGGGCCAAGCATCCTATCATAAGAGACATTCTTGGGATATTTTGGCCAGTGCACCTTCCCAGCCCAGCTGGGATTCAAGAGGTCCCTGAGACAGAACGAACATGGAAACAAATTGAAAGCGCGGCGTTCTCTCTCTTCTGGGAACCTCAGCATGGTTTGCTTTAAGCGTTAACAAAGATCCTGTTTTGTTCTCATTTGGTCTCCATCTCACATTTCTGCAGTGCTTTATACCCCGGGCTGCCCCAGTGAGATACAGAGATTCCTTCCTCTTTCACCCACCCCCTGCATGTCTACCCAAGCCTGATTCCTCCTGTCCAAACATTGCCCTCCCTCCTCCTGCAAAAGCAGCCCTAGAGACGCAAAGGCTATTGGAATGCACAGTGCTCTCCCAGGGATTGCAGACCTGCAGTCCACCAGCCAGTTCATTTGGTCGATCCTCTGAGGGTAACATTGAGACTAAGCATTTCCAGGGCTGTCATTTCAGAGCCAAAGTAAAGACAACCTTTCTAAGAATGAACACTGTCCACAGTGAGACGGAGTGCCTTGTGATGCACTAAGCTCCTGTCACAAGGGACTAAGGCTGAGCGGGTGGCCAACAGAAAGACCTGACTGATTCTAACTTTGTATCCACTGACCCATGATTAAACATAGTGGTCCTTTGCCACCTCACTGAGAGTCACTTTACCTGTTCCTTGGCATGTCCACAACATTATGTACCTCTACTAAAATACACATCATAGTTTGTCTTTATGCATTAGTTCATTTATGCATTTTATTAAATGGACACACTGAGGAATCCTGCACTGAGCCAGGATGTGAGCAGGTAGAAAACATGGACATGAGTGGGGTCAGGTGAAAATCATCCAGGCCCGACCTTGCCCTCATAGCTTTGCTTTTGATTTGGGACTATTGAGCCAGTTATCCCTTCAGGAACCCCAGTTTTCTCCTCTAGAGAGAGAGAATGCTGTGCTGTGATTTGTTACTCCCTTGTGTTGGACTCTTTGCAATCCCATGGACTGTAGCCCACCAGGCTCCTCTGTTCATGGGAATTCCCCAGGCAAGAATCCTAGAGTGGGTAGCCATTCCCTTCTCCAGGGGATCTTCCTAACCCAAAGATTAAACAGTGCGGGCAGGTTCTTTACCAGCTGAGCCACCAGGGAAGCCCAGAAAGCAAAAATGGTAGCATCTATTTAGTGAGGATAAAGGGAATAAACGCAGAGAACAAGGTTTAGCACTGTCTGTCGTTGATGTTGTTTCCTTTGTTTCCCATGTATCGGATAGTGCCAATGTTAATTCCCTCTTCTGGTTGTGTTAGGCCCCCTCTGTGTACCCTCATCCCAGTGAGCCATAGTCAGCGATGGATGGGGTGAATAAGCACGGTTGCATTAACAAATGTTTCCTGCACGTTCAGGACGATAGTGGGCACTTTGAGGCATGCCAGAGAAGTGCTGGTCCTCTTGGAGCCTTCTAGTGCTCACGGCTCCACGGGAGGGGTGTGTCCAGCTAGAAACAGCAGCCAAGACCCGAGAGTCTGGGATTCAGAGGGAGTTTCCCTGAGGAAGAAACCACACTGCTATCAGCTTACTCCGCCAGCAGGGACATGAGCCAGCATGTTGGGATGGAAAAGTCCTTTGCCCACGTTTAGAAAGTCCTGGACAAATTATACAAATAACGTTTTCCAAGTTCAGCTAGGCTCTGCATCAAATTCCTTGAATCCTCCTTCAACTGTGGCAAAAGTAAGAATCGCTGTTCTCCCTTGACAGATTGGGACCATAAGGCTCTGGGAGCCGAGGGATTGACTCGTGGGGGTGGGGGGGCTGCCCTTCTGTGAGACAGTGGCAGAACCTGGATCTGGGCCACGGGGTTCATGACGGCAGCCCAGGTGTGGGGCAAGGCAGGTCACACCCGCTTCCATGGCTGAAACAGGAGAGCCCACAAGGAAGGCTGGCTTTTGCATCTTTTCTTGCATAGTGGACATTCAAGGAACACAAGGAAAGTGGGAACCCCTTCTCCAAGACCCCCCAAACGTGGCCCTACTGTTTCTGCCATGCCACCAGCATCTCTGCCTCGAGCAGCCATGCTTTCAGGTTATGTGTTCCTCTTTCCAGGAATTCCTTTAAAACACATTTGTGAAAACATGGGAAAAGCTGAGGAAATGTTTTAAGTTACTCATCTCTGAGTGTTTAAAAAAAAAAAAAAGATTTTTTTCGATCTTTGACTCCATGCCTAATTAGTTATGGATTGTGGGCAAGAACATGAAGAAAAACACTCACGGAACAGTTGTAGGTGGAAGAGGAATAAACGCAGAGAACAAGGTTTAGCACTTTTTATTGTTTCCTTTGTTTCCCATGTATCGGATAGTGCCAATGTTAATTCCCTCTTCTGGTTGTGTTAGGCCCCCTCTGTGTACCCTCATCCCAGTGAGCCATAGTCAGCGATGGATGGGGTGAATAAGCACGGTTGCATTAACAAATGTTTCCTGCACGTTCAGGACGATAGTGGGCACTTTGAGGCATGCCAGAGAAGTGCTGGTCCTCTTGGAGCCTTCTAGTGCTCACGGCTCCACGGGAGGGGTGTGTCCAGCTAGAAACAGCAGCCAAGACCCGAGAGTCTGGGATTCAGAGGGAGTTTCCCTGAGGAAGAAACCACACTGCTATCAGCTTACTCCGCCAGCAGGGACATGAGCCAGCATGTTGGGATGGAAAAGTCCTTTGCCCACGTTTAGAAAGTCCTGGACAAATTATACAAATAACGTTTTCCAAGTTCAGCTAGGCTCTGCATCAAATTCCTTGAATCCTCCTTCAACTGTGGCAAAAGTAAGAATCGCTGTTCTCCCTTGACAGATTGGGACCATAAGGCTCTGGGAGCCGAGGGATTGACTCGTGGGGGTGGGGGGGCTGCCCTTCTGTGAGACAGTGGCAGAACCTGGATCTGGGCCACGGGGTTCATGACGGCAGCCCAGGTGTGGGGCAAGGCAGGTCACACCCGCTTCCATGGCTGAAACAGGAGAGCCCACAAGGAAGGCTGGCTTTTGCATCTTTTCTTGCATAGTGGACATTCAAGGAACACAAGGAAAGTGGGAACCCCCTTCTCCAAGACCCCCAATCGTGGCCCTACTGTTTCTGCCATGCCACCAGCATCTCTGCCTGCGAGCAGCCATGCTTTCAGGTTATGTGTTCCTCTTTCCAGGAATTCCTTTAAAACACATTTGTGAAAACATGGGAAAAGCTGAGGAAATGTTTTAAGTTACTCATCTCTGAGTGTTTAAAAAAAAAAAAAAGATTTTTTTCGATCTTTGACTCCATGCCTAATTAGTTATGGATTGTGGGCAAGAACATGAAGAAAAACACTCACGGAACAGTTGTAGGTGGAAGAGGAAACTGCTGCATTTGCATGTTTGTCACGGAAGCCATGTACGGTGTGTACAGGAAACCTTGAAATGTCTGAAGGGACCCGCAAGAGGTGTGCATTCCTTGATGCCACCAAGTCTGAGCCCAGAGTGCAGGGACCATTTATCTGTGTCTTTTGCATGCTTGTGTCCAGAGGAAGGGACCAGGCAGCCACTGGGTTCTCTGGACCTAAGGATAAACGATCTTTCCACAGACCCTGCACAGTGCAGTGTAGGAAGGGTTGGGACAAGGGAGCCGAGGGAAGGCTGGGGGAGCATCTCTGGGTGTGATCTCTGAGCTTCGACTAGAGGACTAACCTGGAATCATGGAGGGGTGTTGGAAGGAAGAACATGTCAGAGAGACAGCAGGAGACAGACGGACATCCAGCTAAAGGTCCATAAGAAATTCAGGGAAAATAAAAAGAGATCCAGGGAATGTCTAGAGATGGGCTATGAAAATTATGTGGGGACCTCCTTCAGATGCTTGAAATTTGGGCTTTTTACTATTTAGTTGCTTATACCAGGTCTTGGTGGTGGCACGCAGGATCTTGGATTTTTGTTGCGGCATGCAGGATCTTTAGTTGTGTCACACAGACTCTTCCTCGTGGCATGTGGGATCTGATCAGGGACCAAACTCAGGCCCCCTGCCCTGGGAGCACAGATGCTTAACCACTGGACCACCAGGGAAGTCCCTAGACTTTATCCTAAGTGTGATGAGGAGCTTCTCCGAGGTTCTGAGCAGAGGGCCAGCAGGTCAGATACTCATCTGAGGAAAAGGGCTGACCTCTAGGAACACCTCCCAAATAAGGGGATGAAGCACATAATAAAACTCAGAAGTTTTGCTCCTCCTCTCAGAATGGAGAGCTTCTGTCAGTGCATGTGGAAGGTGGATGCTCTTGCCTCTGCCGTTCTTTTTTCTTCCTTTTGGCACACCAGCTACTGGTGCTGCATTGAAACAGCCCCGTGTGGACATTTTGCATGGACAACCAGTTCTCTGTTGCTGTTCATATGGGCAAAGGGCTGGGGGCCGCCGTGGGCTCCACACCCAGGGCTGAGGTCACTGCCGAGATGTGGCCCCTCAATGGAGTGTGTAGTCTTCTCGCTGATGAACCAGGACAGCATCTGCTGATGGTGAGGAAAGAGGGAGGCCAAGGGGATGCGCCGGAATGTCAGAGAAGATTCCAAGCAGTTCTCCCAAAGGCCCGAGAGATCTGCTTTCTTCTGGTGGTTTCTGAATAATTTTTCAAGAGCACGTGTGTGAGTCATCTAAGGAGACAGAACAGCAAATCCCATGGTCTGTTAAGTCTGTCCCACTGGTGGGGGACACCCGAAAACTCCTCCAGGAGACCCACAGCCAGCTCCTGCATTGGAAAGGAACCCCCGGCCCTGCTGGCTGTAGCACCATGGACTTGACATGGAAAAATGGGATGGGAGGGACTTTAAGTCTGCAAAATTTTTTATGACCCCAGGAGAGGTCCCTACCAGACTCTCCTCCACCCTTCGTTGTTCCCTCCTGACTCCTTCACTATTGCAGTCTTCATTCAGACTTATGAAATGCTAGATTCTATGACTGCACACATCCCCCCAAACTTTGAGCGATGGGAGTTTTATAGAAAAACATGAGATTTAGGACCAGCTCAACTTAGCTTTGGATTCTAGGTTCACCACTTAGCAGCGTTGTCGCTCTGGGCAAGCTGGTTCTCCTTGCCTCTACCCAGTCTCTTGTCTCTCAGACAGGAGAGCATTGCTGTGGCAGGCACTTGTCAAGGATGAGACAGTTGATTCCCAAATGGAGTTTTCTTTCTGATAGTAGCTGAAAACTTTTTTAAAACGTGCTGCTTTCTGCCTGGGCAGTTTTATCCACTGAGGGATCCAATTAGGAATACTTCTGTGTTGTTATTTTTAAGGGAACACTCTCTGGGGCTATAGAACTCTAAGCTGGGAGAAGGAGAGACTTTGAGAGTCTCTTGGTCTTATTTCAGTTGAGATTCAGCTTTGATGAAATAGCTTCCCTTAGCCTTTCAGTCCCTATCTATTATGAGACAATCCTGATATTTGGATGCAAAAACCACTGTAGTCTTATTGTGAACCTACTATGTCTAGAGCATCCTTTTTAGCAGAGAGTGGAGATTGAGATAAAGAGTTTAGTCACTGCCCTTACGTCCTCCATAATGTCCATGGACAACAGAGAACCCTGAAACAGGTACTTAGGAGAAGAAAAGAAAACCTTGGGCAAACCACGGTGGTGTGCGGACACATGGAGTTACTCTTAGACATGCCTTGAGGGGGACGGATGTGCGTCAATACAGTGCCTGGCATGTGCTGCAAACATGCAGGGGTTACCAGGAGAGTGCTGCATGGAGTAGAGAAGGCTCTCTCTTGCCAATCGGCTCCTGTCTTGCAGCCCAAGAACAAGCAAGGCTTTGTGATTTGGGGCTGGATCCAGTGGCTCTCCGTGGAGAGCAGACACAGCTGGCCCAGTTCCCTGGAAGATCCCTAGGCCTTTGTCTTTTCTGCATCTCCAAGCCCAACCCACTCCCACCTCACTGTCTGTATTCTCCACGTTGTCCCCCTCATCCCTTCAGGACCAGACTTCTTCCCTCTTGGCCATCCTCTCGTGCTGCCTCAAGACCCTTCTCCATCCTTGTCTTTCATTTTCTTTTCTTTATTATTGTTGTTCTTTTAAGTGGGGACACTGGTGTTTAGCCAGCATGGCCTTTGCTGTATAATTTAGTTTCATGTCCTGTACCCAAGAAATATGTAAACTATGTAAACAGCGTTCGCTCCCTGAGACCGTCATGCGCTTAGGAAGCAGCAGCCGATCGAGCTTGCTGAGCCTGCGGCTTTGGCGGTGTTGGATTCTGTCCCCCAAACCACATGCTCATTTCTCCAAGTCTGGAAGTAAACTTTCTCAAGAGTTGGATGGTGGTTGTGCCCAGCATTCTGATGTGTGTGTGTGTGTGTGTTCACTGGTTTGTGTTGTTTTGCAAGCCCTTTACCCTCAGTCTCCATCCCAGCATCCTTACTTTTTAAATTAACCTAGACGTGTAATCTATAAAAATTGTGTGCTCAGTCACTCAGTTGTGTCTGACTCTTTGCGACTCCATGAACTGTAGCACGCCAGGCTCCTCTGTCCATGGAATTTTCCAGGCAAGAATGCCGGAGTCTTATTGTGAACCTACTATGTCTAGAGCATCCTTTTTAGCAGAGTGGAGATTGAGATAAAGAGTTTAGTCACTGCCCTTACGTCCTCCATAATGTCCATGGACAACAGAGAACCCTGAAACAGGTACTTAGGAGAAGAAAAGAAAACCTTGGGCAAACCACGGTGGTGTGCGGACACATGGAGTTACTCTTAGACATGCCTTGAGGGGGACGGATGTGCGTCAATACAGTGCCTGGCATGTGCTGCAAACATGCAGGGGTTACCAGGAGAGTGCTGCATGGAGTAGAGAAGGCTCTCTCTTGCCAATCGGCTCCTGTCTTGCAGCCCAAGAACAAGCAAGGCTTTGTGATTTGGGGCTGGATCCAGTGGCTCTCCGTGGAGAGCAGACACAGCTGGCCCAGTTCCCTGGAAGATCCCTAGGCCTTTGTCTTTTCTGCATCTCCAAGCCCAACCCACTCCCACCTCACTGTCTGTATTCTCCACGTTGTCCCCCTCATCCCTTCAGGACCAGACTTCTTCCCTCTTGGCCATCCTCTCGTGCTGCCTCAAGACCCTTCTCCATCCTTGTCTTTCATTTTCTTTTCTTTATTATTGTTGTTCTTTTAAGTGGGGACACTGGTGTTTAGCCAGCATGGCCTTTGCTGTATAATTTAGTTTCATGTCCTGTACCCAAGAAATATGTAAACTATGTAAACAGCGTTCGCTCCCTGAGACCGTCATGCGCTTAGGAAGCAGCAGCCGATCGAGCTTGCTGAGCCTGCGGCTTTGGCGGTGTTGGATTCTGTCCCCCAAACCACATGCTCATTTCTCCAAGTCTGGAAGTAAACTTTCTCAAGAGTTGGATGGTGGTTGTGCCCAGCATTCTGATGTGTGTGTGTGTGTGTGTTCACTGGTTTGTGTTGTTTTGCAAGCCCTTTACCCCTCAGTCTCCATCCCAGCATCCTTACTTTTTAAATTAACCTAGACGTGTAATCTATAAAAATTGTGTGCTCAGTCACTCAGTTGTGTCTGACTCTTTGCGACTCCATGAACTGTAGCACGCCAGGCTCCTCTGTCCATGGAATTTTCCAGGCAAGAATGCCGGAGTGTATTGGCATTTCCTTCTCCTGAGGATCTTCCCAACTTGGGGATCAAACGTGTGTCTCTTACATCTCCTGTATTGGCAGGGTGATTCTTTAGTACTGTGCCACCCGGGAAGCCCATAATCTATAGCTCCAGACCGAGAGGAACTTGCTATCCTCAATTCACGCAATTCTTTAGCCAGATCCATGTGCCAGGATATATTTGGAGAGTGTTCAATTTTCAAGGAGAGATGGACTCAGAGAATCACGTGACAGGTACCGATGCTGAGAGGCTTGCTTCTGTGCCGGAGTGATCCAGCGACGACTTTCCAGGGGCTCCTGCCTGCCCTGAGACCTGGTCCCCAACTGGACTTATACATGCAGCTCGTGAAGGGGGATGCTTGTCTGATGACCACATTTCTCTCCATCTTGGGAAAGAGGCTTGAGTTTGGGAGAGATCTGGTCTGCTTGGTGGATACTGCTTTCAGGAATGTGGCTGCTGCCAGAGTGATGCCCAGGTCTGCAATGCAGCTGCATCTGGGAAGAGAAAAGTGATGCAAAGCATTGCAAGGATGAAGATAAACTGACTCACACTGGAGAGCTATGTTCAGTTTATGTGCCAGAGAAGGCATAACTGGGTCTGTGTTGAGAGCCGGCCTCCAGATCCGTCCTCTGATAAGACTTTCCATGCCATTGGAAGTGGTCCATGCTGGCACTGCAGCATCTCACCGCCTGTTATATGGAGCCCTGCAAAGGTGGCTCAGGAAACCAAGGGACTGAACTTTGAATGAGTTAAATAGCCACAAGCAGATATGGAGCCGCCCAGTCGGAGCAGGTTCTATGACATCCCAGTGCTGCCACCTCCTATGGAATCCAGGACAAGTTACAGAGTCTCTCTGTGGCTCAGTCTCCTCATCTGTCAAACAGAGAAATGAGCTGGCCATTCAGAGCATGCTAGAAAACGGCACATGAAAAGCACTTGGAACATTGCTTGGCATGTGATCCCTGCAGACAGCAGGGAACAATTTAGATGGGTTCAGTTTAGTTGTGGCATTACATCTTTATAATCTGTGTAGTAAGAACGGTGTTTGTGTTTCACTGATGGGGAACAAAGGTCCACAGAGAGCCCTTCCTGCAAGCGGCGGAACAGGATTAAAGCCAGTGCTTCCAGGCTCCACAGCCCGCGTGCTTTCCAGTATACACACCACTTTTCCGAATATTTTTGAAAATAACATTTCTTTTGTTCCCAGAGTGACATATGGCATACTTACTTTTTTGTAGTACTACATCATCTTAAATCATGAAGTCTGCACGCATCCACACTGGAGGAGTTTTCCTCTTAGACCGCCTTTTCCATCGTCCACGATACATATTGGTCTCAAGGATGTCTCACTTTTGAAAGATCTATGTTGTTCCTCATAGTGTATGAAGTCCCTCTTAGGACTTTCCAGGGCTCCTGCCTGCCCTGAGACCTGGTCCCCAACTGGACTTATACATGCAGCTCGTGAAGGGGGATGCTTGTCTGATGACCACATTTCTCTCCATCTTGGGAAAGAGGCTTGAGTTTGGGAGAGATCTGGTCTGCTTGGTGGATACTGCTTTCAGGAATGTGGCTGCTGCCAGAGTGATGCCCAGGTCTGCAATGCAGCTGCATCTGGGAAGAGAAAAGTGATGCAAAGCATTGCAAGGATGAAGATAAACTGACTCACACTGGAGAGCTATGTTCAGTTTATGTGCCAGAGAAGGCATAACTGGGTCTGTGTTGAGAGCCGGCCTCCAGATCCGTCCTCTGATAAGACTTTCCATGCCATTGGAAGTGGTCCATGCTGGCACTGCAGCATCTCACCGCCTGTTATATGGAGCCCTGCAAAGGTGGCTCAGGAAACCAAGGGACTGAACTTTGAATGAGTTAAATAGCCACAAGCAGATATGGAGCCGCCCAGTCGGAGCAGGTTCTATGACATCCCAGTGCTGCCACCTCCTATGGAATCCAGGACAAGTTACAGAGTCTCTCTGTGGCTCAGTCTCCTCATCTGTCAAACAGAGAAATGAGCTGGCCATTCAGAGCATGCTAGAAAACGGCACATGAAAAGCACTTGGAACATTGCTTGGCATGTGATCCCTGCAGACAGCAGGGAACAATTTAGATGGGTTCAGTTTAGTTGTGGCATTACATCTTTATAATCTGTGTAGTAAGAACGGTGTTTGTGTTTCACTGATGGGGAACAAAGGTCCACAGAGAGCCCTTCCTGCAAGCGGCGGAACAGGATTAAAGCCAGTGCTTCCAGGCTCCACAGCCCGCGTGCTTTCCAGTATACACACCACTTTTCCGAATATTTTTGAAAATAACATTTCTTTTGTTCCCAGAGTGACATATGGCATACTTACTTTTTTGTAGTACTACATCATCTTAAATCATGAAGTCTGCACGCATCCACACTGGAGGAGTTTTCCTCTTAGACCGCCTTTTCCATCGTCCACGATACATATTGGTCTCAAGGATGTCTCACTTGTGAAAGATCTATGTTGTTCCTCATAGTGTATGAAGTCCCAGACTCTTAGCCGGGAGGGTCGTCCATGGTCTGTACCAGCTTTTCCTCACGACCTGTTGTCTAACAGGTACGGACCCTCCTGCCATCCCCAGATAGGTCTTTGGGGTTTCTATTTCTTCTGCATGGAAAGAGCATCCTTCATTCATCTCTCTTTTTTTTAAAGAAATATGTATGTATGTATGTATGTATGTATGTATGTATCTGGGGCTGTACTGGGTCTTCATTGCTGTGCACAGGCTTTCTCTAGTTGCGGGGAGCAGGGGCTACTCTTCATTGTGGTGTACAGGCTTCTCATTGTGGTGTGTTCTCTTGGTATGAAACATGGACTCTGTAGAGCGTGTGGGCTTCAGTAGCTGTATCTGCAGGCTTGGTTGTTACAGCATGCCAACCCCAGAGCGCGGCCTTCAGTAGTTGCAGCTCACATGTCTCCTGCATTGACAGGCGGATTCTTAACCACTGAACCACCAGGGAAGTCCTCTCATCCACCTCTTCAAAGCTTAACTATCTTTCAAGGTCTGCTCCCGTGAGCACCTCTTGTGTATGGCGTCGTTGGACCACCCCAGCCCATGGGCAGCCCTCACTCTGATACCACATAGGACTTCTGGAGTCATCGCATAGCCCAGCATAAGCTGCCTATTACCAGTATTTTGTACCTGCCTGTGTGCCTAGCTTTTCATTCAAGATGTCCCATGAACTTCCAAGTATCTGGGCTCCATCTTACACCTTGAGATACTCCAGGTCTAGAATAGGGTTTGCTACCAGGAAACCACTTAGGGGTTCACGTCGTTTTAACACATTTACCCCTGCCGACCCCTCTAAGACATAATGACTAACTTTCACGGGTTTACAAGAGGACTGAATGAAGACTCACAAAGGTTCTTTAATAGTACAAATGAGGAGACCGATGAAAAGGAATGACTAAATAACAATAATAAATGACAGTAATACCAAAGACGTCCTGTTAATAACGATAGCTGCTGATGATTGCAGTGTGAATGATCTGGCTCCCTGGGTGGTTACTTCATGTCAGGATGTCCCCACAGAGTTCCACACTGTAGCACATTTATACCCACCAACCCCTCTAGAAAGTAGGGACTAGGTTGTCCTGATTTACAGAGGATGAAATTGAGACTCATAAAAGTTCAATATGAGTAACTTACCTGAGTTTCAACAACCCATCTAGGAGTGAGGCAGGAAAATCTAGAATTCAAACCCAGGACTGCCTTCTTCTAGAACCAGGAGGAAAGAAGTGGGAAGGGACAACAGAGGGGAAGATTAAGAGTGTTGCTGACTTGCGGGGCTGTGTGTCCACACTTGCAAGGGCTCTTCGAATCCCCAAACAACCCTTCAAAATATGTCCGTCATACATTTTTGCAGTGGAAGAATTGAGGCTTCTTCGGGCATTCAGAATCACGATGTCAGTGAGTTCTGGCCCACATCTCTTTGTTGCGTGTGCCTTCTGTGGCTCATGGAAAGTTCAGGAAAGTGGCAGGTGTAGGATTGCTGAGGAGGTCAATTGTGGATCCCAGATCATGCTGGGTTGGTTCCCATGGACCGTGTCTCAGGACAGCTGCTTCAACACCCTGCTTGTTTGCAGATGTGTGCGGCCTCAGCCAAGGCCGCTCCTGAGGGCGAGCGCCACTGCAGATGGCCTCTGTCCCTCAGGGGAATCTGCGGCTGGGATGGTGGTCAGGGAAGTCAGCAGCGTCCATGGGACCTTGGACGGGCAAGGTCCCCAATTTACATGTCACGATCACTGTGCCTTCCTCTGAAATCTGGAGAGGAAGGCCGGAGAGAAATGCCGCCTTGTCCTTCAGAATGCTGGCTCTTATTTGAAGTGGGAGGTCAGCAGGCTGCCGATAAAAGCATAAGCCATCCTTCTCCTCTTGGTCATTGTGTGCTTCAGAGCATGGCATCCTTCAGAGTCTCTTCCTTGGAGAAGTGATATTGAAGGCAGCCCTGATAGGAGGAGCCCCTGCTCTTCAAAAGCAAAGAGGAGAGGCACGCACCCGGTTCCCAGCCCTTCCTCCCAGGCTGGTAGAAAGGGGTCAGAAAATCCCGAGGTCTGTGGTGGACAGAACCCAGGACAAGGCACGCTGCACTCCACCTGGGCATTGAACGGGCCTCCCTTCAGGCATTGCAACTCATCCTTCATCCTAGTCACAGCTTGGAACACTCACATCTCCATTAGGAAAGTAGGAGAAGAGGAAGAAAGGGAAAGGAGGGGGAAAAAAAAAACAACCCGGAAACTCCTAGTTTTATGAACTTGAGAAAGTCTTGTTCTTTTAACACACAGATGTTTTTAAGTGAAAAATCACTCCCTTGACCTTTTTTGAATAGGCCAGTGGTCAAGATGGCCATTAACCACTGCTCAACTATGCTTAACCAAGGGTTCAGTGACCAGGCACCAAATTTGGACATGGTCACCGTTTTCCTGATTAACCCTTTGAATATCTCAGGGATCCCATAGTAGGCAAAGGAGAGGTCTGGGTGCTTCAGTCCAAGTAGCTCTGAGCTGTACTGGAGATTTCCATGTTCAGTGCTTTGCTCCTCATTTGGCCATGTCCTCCAAAGCCAGTAGACAGGGTGCTTTAGAGTAGAGCTCACTGGACATGTACCCTCGGTCTTTGGTATTTGATTTTCTAACATAAGCATTTTGGGGGTACTGGATTTAGAGTGGACGGCAATGCTTGGCCCTGTTCTAGAATTATGGTATCCCCATATTCTGGTCTAGAACTGGAAGTGCTTCCATACTCAAACTCTTGTTTTTGAACTGACAGCGTCCCTGGGCTCTGAAAGACATAGCACAATGCTTCAGGATTCAGATCAGAGGCTCGCAGTGCCACTGAATGTTCAGCTCTTGCTGCCAGTGTCTCTGGGTTTCGATCCAGAGTTGAGTGACCATTCTAGTCGAAGTTCACAGCACACTCTTGGTCTCTTTCAGAGTCTATGCTGCTTTTATAGCCTGACCTAGAATTCATGAAATGTCATTAATTACTTTCAGTACAAAACATTTTTATAAGAAATTTGGTAACACAGAAAGTTGGAAGTGTGGGTTTTAAAAATAATGTCCTCAAAACTGTGTTTGCAGCAAAATTCTACATCTCAAACTTTATCCTTCATGCTTCTGCTGTTGACATCATCTGGGAAGCAGGGTTTGTCATGGAGAAAAAACCCCGCTGCACTCCACCTGGGCATTGAACGGGCCTCCCTTCAGGCATTGCAACTCATCCTTCATCCTAGTCACAGCTTGGAACACTCACATCTCCATTAGGAAAGTAGGAGAAGAGGAAGAAAGGGAAAGGAGGGGGAAAAAAAAAACAACCCGGAAACTCCTAGTTTTATGAACTTGAGAAAGTCTTGTTCTTTTAACACACAGATGTTTTTAAGTGAAAAATCACTCCCTTGACCTTTTTTGAATAGGCCAGTGGTCAAGATGGCCATTAACCACTGCTCAACTATGCTTAACCAAGGGTTCAGTGACCAGGCACCAAATTTGGACATGGTCACCGTTTTCCTGATTAACCCTTTGAATATCTCAGGGATCCCATAGTAGGCAAAGGAGAGGTCTGGGTGCTTCAGTCCAAGTAGCTCTGAGCTGTACTGGAGATTTCCATGTTCAGTGCTTTGCTCCTCATTTGGCCATGTCCTCCAAAGCCAGTAGACAGGGTGCTTTAGAGTAGAGCTCACTGGACATGTACCCTCGGTCTTTGGTATTTGATTTTCTAACATAAGCATTTTGGGGGTACTGGATTTAGAGTGGACGGCAATGCTTGGCCCTGTTCTAGAATTATGGTATCCCCATATTCTGGTCTAGAACTGGAAGTGCTTCCATACTCAAACTCTTGTTTTTGAACTGACAGCGTCCCTGGGCTCTGAAAGACATAGCACAATGCTTCAGGATTCAGATCAGAGGCTCGCAGTGCCACTGAATGTTCAGCTCTTGCTGCCAGTGTCTCTGGGTTTCGATCCAGAGTTGAGTGACCATTCTAGTCGAAGTTCACAGCACACTCTTGGTCTCTTTCAGAGTCTATGCTGCTTTTATAGCCTGACCTAGAATTCATGAAATGTCATTAATTACTTTCAGTACAAAACATTTTTTATAAGAAATTTGGTAACACAGAAAGTTGGAAGTGTGGGTTTTTAAAAATAATGTCCTCAAAACTGTGTTTGCAGCAAAATTCTACATCTCAAACTTTATCCTTCATGCTTCTGCTGTTGACATCATCTGGGAAGCAGGGTTTGTCATGGCTCAGCTGTGGCCCAGTTTTTCTCCTTCTCTTGACATTTTTTTCCCTCCAGTTTTTGCTCTCCAGAGCCCACTTGACATTAAGATTCTGTATTTCAGGCCCGGTACTCGGGCATGGATCCTCTGAGAATGTCCTCTGCAAATCTCCTCACAGCCTGCACAAACCTCGAACACAGAACCCACCCCATCGCTGGACAGGTGTTTGCTGGCACCATGGTTCACCCTCCACCCCACTCCCCCAGGGTGTGGGAGCTCTTAGGGAGAAGGGATTTTCTCTTTATTGCCTTTTTTTCTCCCTGCTGGGATCCATATTCCTCAGAGACCATGAGAGCTAAAGAACCTGACTCATGCCAAGTGGCAGGTCAATGTATATTAAGTGAGTGTGTGAATGAATGAATGAGAGAAATATAAGAAACACATGAGCTTTGGCCAGAGCAAAATTTGAGTCTTCCGAAAGAAAACGGAGATCTCTGGGAGCCCCCCAGGCCCCCGTCCCTCACCCCTAAAAAATTTTAAGAAGCTCCCGCAACCCACTTTTCTGACCCTGTCAAAATCTTACTGTTGGAGGACACGCATGTACCGTGAAGTCACCCACAGACCATCTGGCTGGGGATCCCGTGTCCCTCCTCGGCTACAGGGGATTACGTAAGCTGGACAGCTGCCTCCAGATGTTAGCAGTTTCTGCTCATTTCTTTTCCTCCCTTTTCAACAACAATAATAATAATGAAAACAAACACGGGCCTCATCCCCCACCCGCACCCCTGAAATTACAAACAGGTGGGTCCAGATGCCCTTCCCATCCCAAAGCCTGGTCTCTAACCCCCATTCCAGCCCCTGATGAGGCCCGCCCTGCCCCGAGCCCGACAGCCAGGCCAGCTGCCCCAGAGCCGGCCCATGGCCATGTCGTGAGAAGGGCCAGGGCCGGACTTTTCCCTCTCTCTGGCTCCCACCCCCAACGCCTTGGCCTCCAACTTAAATGGATGTATTTTGGAGGACTAGGTGGCTTAAGAGATTAGTAATGAGATCCCAAGTCTTTCAGTGCTGGGTCAGGAGTTCAGAGGCGGGCCCGGGTGGCTGGTGAATGGCGTAATTACGGAGCCGGGAGCGGGCCTGCGGAGGGCCCCCGTGAAACGAGCCTGGCCGGGCCGTTAAAGGGACGAGTTGTCAGCCGCACAAAAGCCGACCGCCACATCCGACACTAATCACTCTCCCTTGTTAGAGGATTTACTAGCTGGAGGAGCCCGAGCCCCCTGCCCAGTGCCGCCTCGGAACGGGCGTCTGGGTTCCAGCGATGAGCACGCCCCCTGCCTGGCTCTGCTGTCTGTGACGTGGGCGACGGTGGGGTGGGGGTCAGTGTGGTCAGAACCCACTCGCCCCGCGGAGTCAGTAGCGGACCTGGGTGCCCTTGTTCATGCGCACTGCCACTACCGTGGCGATGGCTTCTTCCTCCCGCTTGGCCTCCGTCTTCCCACCTGACAGTGGGCAGTGGGCGCCTCCCGTCCACAGTGAGGGGAGGATGGAGTCGCAGGTGGTGCAGGCAGAGGGGCGCTCGCCATCACTGCCCTCATTGTCGCCCTTCTGCAGCTCACCGTTTACTCCAGCTGAGTCTCAGGTGCCTCGTCTGTATCAAAGGAGACAGACTTGCAATTACACCCGCAGGAGGCAGACGCGGATCCCCCAGTTCTGACGGCTGTGGCTTAGGGGATGCCTCTGGTCCCCTGGGAACCTCCGGCCCCTGCCTATAGAGCAGGGGAGGATGGCAGTGCCTGCCTTACCCAGGAAGGAAGGGGTCTGTACTGGGGACATAGTTGCTGTTAACAGTGTTTTTTGTCTTTGCCGTTTACCATGGATGCCTTCTCAGGCCGCTTGCGTAAACATTTCCCTTAGAAGAGGGTCGGTGCACCCAGTTTCTGTCTCTTAGAAATCCCGAGTTTCTGTCTGTAAAGTAACGCCACTGAGGGAGCAGTTCTCAAGAATCACTTCTGCGACTCTGAACCATTGCTTATCTAAGAAATTTTGCTTCCCCACATGTAAAACGTCAGGATGCTGTGGAACAATGGTGTCTTAAGTGATTAGTAATGAGATCCCAAGTCTTTCAGTGCTGGGTCAGGAGTTCAGAGGCGGGCCCGGGTGGCTGGTGAATGGCGTAATTACGGAGCCGGGAGCGGGCCTGCGGAGGGCCCCCGTGAAACGAGCCTGGCCGGGCCGTTAAAGGGACGAGTTGTCAGCCGCACAAAAGCCGACCGCCACATCCGACACTAATCACTCTCCCTTGTTAGAGGATTTACTAGCTGGAGGAGCCCGAGCCCCCTGCCCAGTGCCGCCTCGGAACGGGCGTCTGGGTTCCAGCGATGAGCACGCCCCCTGCCTGGCTCTGCTGTCTGTGACGTGGGCGACGGTGGGGTGGGGGTCAGTGTGGTCAGAACCCACTCGCCCCGCGGAGTCAGTAGCGGACCTGGGTGCCCTTGTTCATGCGCACTGCCACTACCGTGGCGATGGCTTCTTCCTCCCGCTTGGCCTCCGTCTTCCCACCTGACAGTGGGCAGTGGGCGCCTCCCGTCCACAGTGAGGGGAGGATGGAGTCGCAGGTGGTGCAGGCAGAGGGGCGCTCGCCATCACTGCCCTCATTGTCGCCCTTCTGCAGCTCACCGTTTACTCCAGCTGAGTCTCAGGTGCCTCGTCTGTATCAAAGGAGACAGACTTGCAATTACACCCGCAGGAGGCAGACGCGGATCCCCCAGTTCTGACGGCTGTGGCTTAGGGGATGCCTCTGGTCCCCTGGGAACCTCCGGCCCCTGCCTATAGAGCAGGGGAGGATGGCAGTGCCTGCCTTACCCAGGAAGGAAGGGGTCTGTACTGGGGACATAGTTGCTGTTAACAGTGTTTTTTGTCTTTGCCGTTTACCATGGATGCCTTCTCAGGCCGCTTGCGTAAACATTTCCCTTAGAAGAGGGTCGGTGCACCCAGTTTCTGTCTCTTAGAAATCCCGAGTTTCTGTCTGTAAAGTAACGCCACTGAGGGAGCAGTTCTCAAGAATCACTTCTGCGACTCTGAACCATTGCTTATCTAAGAAATTTTGCTTCCCCACATGTAAAAACGTCAGGATGCTGTGGAACAATGGTGTCTTAAGTGATGTCTTTGTACTTTTCCCCTTAAGAGCCTAGGTGCCTTTTCCAGGATCATTGGATCAGGCCAGGGGCATGGGCCCCCTGCGCATGGGATCGCAGACCTGTGGGAGGCACCGGCCAGGCCCAAGGAGTGTGAAATACCCCCTGTGTTAGGGACAGACTCTGAGGGCAAGAAGATACTCATCACTCTGGAGTTGAGCTCCAAGGCTGGAGGGCATCTAACGCCAGACTGTCTTATCTGCAGGTGTCTCCTGGGTGGGGAGGCCCGAGGTGTGCTGCTCATTCCAGATCTCTGGGTGAGAGGAGGAGGTAACTCTATACCCCAGACACCCACCCTGCACAGAGGAAATGCTTCTTGGTTTGATTGTCCACCACAAATAATAAATCCTGAAACTGAAAGAAAAGCAATCCAGCCCTCCCTCTCCTTTCTGTCTTGTTAAGGCAGGTATCAAAGGGGAAGCTGTTCCGGGAGGCGAGGGAAAGTAAGCATTGTTTCTAATGGTCGGTAAAGAAAGCCTGGCTTTTTTTCCCCTTTCTGTCTCTCTGTCTCTCTCATTATGAAGTGTGTAAAACGGAGGCTGGAGGAGGGGGTTGAAAGTGTGTGTATGTGTGTGTGTGTGTGTATTGTGTCATGTTAGCCTCAGTTACGAGTACCTTTTAAGATTTTTTTGTGCATTTGTTATATTCAGAGGGTCAGTTTGGAGTAAGGAGCACAGAAAGGCAGGCAGGAGAGGGACAGAGCAGTGAGAAGAAGGATGCAGGCGGGAGAGGACTGGAGTGCTCTGGGAAAAAAGCAGGAAGGAAGGGGTCTGTACTGGGGACATAGTTGCTGTTAACAGTGTTTTTTGTCTTTGCCGTTTACCATGGATGCCTTCTCAGGCCGCTTGCGTAAACATTTCCCTTAGAAGAGGGTCGGTGCACCCAGTTTCTGTCTCTTAGAAATCCCGAGTTTCTGTCTGTAAAGTAACGCCACTGAGGGAGCAGTTCTCAAGAATCACTTCTGCGACTCTGAACCATTGCTTATCTAAGAAATTTTGCTTCCCCACATGTAAAAACGTCAGGATGCTGTGGAACAATGGTGTCTTAAGTGATGTCTTTGTACTTTTCCCCTTAAGAGCCTAGGTGCCTTTTCCAGGATCATTGGATCAGGCCAGGGGCATGGGCCCCCTGCGCATGGGATCGCAGACCTGTGGGAGGCACCGGCCAGGCCCAAGGAGTGTGAAATACCCCCTGTGTTAGGGACAGACTCTGAGGGCAAGAAGATACTCATCACTCTGGAGTTGAGCTCCAAGGCTGGAGGGCATCTAACGCCAGACTGTCTTATCTGCAGGTGTCTCCTGGGTGGGGAGGCCCCGAGGTGTGCTGCTCATTCCAGATCTCTGGGTGAGAGGAGGAGGTAACTCTATACCCCAGACACCCACCCTGCACAGAGGAAATGCTTCTTGGTTTGATTGTCCACCACAAATAATAAATCCTGAAACTGAAAGAAAAGCAATCCAGCCCTCCCTCTCCTTTCTGTCTTGTTAAGGCAGGTATCAAAGGGGAAGCTGTTCCGGGAGGCGAGGGAAAGTAAGCATTGTTTCTAATGGTCGGTAAAGAAAGCCTGGCTTTTTTTCCCCTTTCTGTCTCTCTGTCTCTCTCATTATGAAGTGTGTAAAACGGAGGCTGGAGGAGGGGGTTGAAAGTGTGTGTATGTGTGTGTGTGTGTGTGTATTGTGTCATGTTAGCCTCAGTTACGAGTACCTTTTAAGATTTTTTTGTGCATTTGTTATATTCAGAGGGTCAGTTTGGAGTAAGGAGCACAGAAAGGCAGGCAGGAGAGGGACAGAGCAGTGAGAAGAAGGATGCAGGCGGGAGAGGACTGGAGTGCTCTGAAGCCTGCAGAAAAGGCCCTGAGCCGGAGTCAGAGCATTTGCTGCTTCTGTGCACGATGCCTTAATGGAGGCCAGCCGCGTGGAGCACGCGCTGAAAGTGAGAAGTGAAAGTGCTAGTCACTCAGCTGTGTTCAACTCTTTGCAACTCTATGGACTGTGGCCCACCAGGCTCCTCTGTCCATAGGATTCTCCAGGCAAAAATACTGAGTAGGTTGCCATGCCCTTCTCCGTTTTTTTTTTTCCAGATCCAGGGATCTAACCCTGAATTGATCTGGGGTTTTTGCAGGCAGCTTTTTAGACACCTGATCTATATTGTGGCCAGTTCATTCTTTATTCAACTGGATATTTGCTTAATGCCTGCTGTAGGCTTTCCTCTGCTCTTAGTATTGAAGAGGTAACAGGTTAAGCCTCAGGCTTACCCTAAGCGGGCTAATAGCCCAATTCACCTCCTGGTGGGCCATCCTGAGTGGATTAACGTTTTGTTAAGATGGGTTCAGGAGACGACAGAGGACGAAATGGTGGGATGGCATCACTGAGTCAACGGACATGAGTTTGAGCAAGCTCTGGGAGACAGTGAAGGACAGAGAAGCCTGGTGTGCCACAGCCCATGGGGTCACTAAGAGTCGGACATGACTGAGCAACTGAACTGAACTGAGAGGTCTTCTGTCAGGGGAACAGCAAGCTCTGCGTCATGATGTCTGTCCTGGGTGGGAGGCAAGGGGACGGCAGCCTGGATCCCCCACATTGGGCTCGACTGCTTCGCTGAACTCAAGGGCCATGGCGCTTCCTCAGGGTGTCAGTCTCAGTTTCTCCCAGGGTGGTTTTAGGGATTAATTGATATAATGGAATCCAGCAGGCTCTGGAGTGCATTACACTAAAGAGAGACATGGCTGTGAAGACCAGTTCTCGTTGTCATCCGTATGTGCATTGCGCATCAGCGCCGGGCAAGCCTGGGTGGTGACCGGATCTGGCGGCAAGGCATGCTTGTGTTCTTGGTTGGACACTGGGTCTCTGGTGCCTCCCTGCGTCCAGCCGTCATCATCAGCTCCGAACACCGGGTTGGGCCCTCAGAGACCTGGGCTTCTTGGTCGGACGTCGTCAGCCCTGAGACGCGTGTGTAGCCTTGGACTAGCCGCGTCAGCTCAACATAGGCAGCGTTCAAGGAGTCCTGCCCAGTGATCTGTGCTGAACATCAAGGAGAAGTAAAGCTAAACCAAGCGCAGGTAGTGTCCTCGACGCTCATGCCTGGGGACAGATGGACGAGAAACCACAATGCAGTGTGTTACGCAAAGGCTGTGACCAGGCGTTCCCGGGCTGTGCACCCACAGTGTGGGAAGGGGCTGGACGTTGAATCAGACCACTTGACTCTGACCTCTAAGCCACAGGGGAGTGGCCAGTGCCTTCCAGACCTCAGAGCCCTTATCTCTCCAGAGGGACACAAAAACACTCATTCTTCAGGGTTATTGTGAGGGCTAGAGGAGATAATACCAGTGCAGCGTCGGTCCTGGGGAGTCATCCTTAAGACCTGGTGCTCTGTCCCTCCCCTCTGGGAGCTCTGAGGAATGAGCAGCATGTTCTAGAAGGAACAGCCAAACCAGCTTTACAGAGGTGGCTTTATGGCACCACTCTGTGTCCGGTCTCCCAAGGCCCTTTACAGCCTGCCGTCTGCTTGGCAAGGAGCCCTGCCCACCTCTGCAGCTTTGCCGTTCTAGGGGAAATAGCCTGGCATTGGCCCTGTAAACCTGAGGTTCAGTTGTGGCCTAAGGAGAAATCTTCTGATCCACTGCCTGCGGAGGGTATGTGTGTGTACGTGTGCACATGAGCGCTTGTGTCCCCACTTGTGTACTGATGTTCATTGTTATCGTCAGCATGCAGCCCCTTCCCTCTCCCCGTTCCTTTTCCTTTCTTTTTCTATGAAGCCGTTTCCCAGGTCCCTTTGGATGTAAGGAGGAAATTGGAGAAGATGGGCTGGAGGTTTGAGGAGCACTTCCTCAGACCTGTGATTGACCAAAGGGCATGTAAATCCGTAAAAGTGAAATTCAGGAGAAACCTCAAGGCTTCTCCCTTGTGTGGGAAAGCACCAGATCTCCCACCACCCCCTTCCCTCTCTGTCCCCTGCCTTTGTGTACATCGTGTGTGGGTGGAAGATAAACTTGATTTTAAAAAGCCTTTAAAAACAAGGCATTGTTAACTCCTCTAATTGAAAGCAGTCTTTAACAAGGGAGGAGGCGTGGAGGCGGGTGCTGGGGGCAATGGCTGGCAGGTCCTGGGGTGGATGCAAGTCCCAGGTTATACAACCACTCTGAACCTGTCTGCCGAGACCTCTCCCGGAGGACCGCGCGGCGTCCTTTCAGGTCCGTCTCTCTGTTCCCCACTGGGCTCCGTCCCCACCTGTCTGTCAGACATGATGGCAGATATCAGATCTCGGAGGACTCTCCCGGCTCAACCTTCCAATCCTCTCAAAGCCCTGGGAGGAGAGCTTCCAGCTCCTGTGCCGCACACACAAAGAGAAAAGAAAAATAACACCGAAGAGAAGACTCATTGCTGGAATGGCTGCCGCGAATGTATAGGTGACTTCTCCAGGTGCCTTACACAGAAAAGCTGGCTGGGATACTAGTTCGCTCTTGGCCTCAGAGTATCAAAGACATGGGATCCCTGAGCCAGCCCAGACCCGCAGGAGGATCATGCTTCACAGCAGAATCTGTGCTCTTCAGGAGCGCTCGCTACGAGAAGCCGGACGTCAGAAGGTGGTGGAATGTCAGAACAGAAAAGCCCTTTGGGGATCTGTCTTCCTCCATCCTTCAACAAGTGGGAAAGGATGTGTGTCAGAGGAAGCCAGCAGCTGAGTCTGTCCTAGGAGGCAGGGCCTGGGGCCTGGCAGCCCTGGGCTCTTCTGCCTCACAGCCCCATCCCAGGACAGACGTGTAAGGGCCTGCGTTTGTCTGCTGAAGTGGCCTCCATGCAGGAGTTTGGGAGAAGCAGCACCCGAAATCCCCAATCCACTCTCTGTACCAGCTCTGGGCCGTAGCTAGAGAAGCTCTTTTCAAGTCATAGCTGCAGGTAAGAGTGGAAGCTGCGTTTGTGGCTGGATTTGAATTTTGGTTCTACTCACTAGTTGCGTGACCTTCCGTGAACGTTGTTGTTGTTGAATCGCTAAAGCGTGTCCAATTCTTTGTGACCCCGTGGACTGCAGCATCCCAGGCCCCCTGTCGCTCGCTGTCTCTCCTGCACTTTGCCCGACTTCATGTTAGTGAAGACTTTAGTTTCCTTATGTATGAAATGGGTGTAATAATAGCACCTGTCTTACGTAGCCGTTGTTGAAGGCTGCATGGTGTCACGCATACAGAGTCCTAAACACAGTGTCCCACACAGAACGAGCCCTTGGTGTACCCTGCTGGTGCTCTGTTGTTCACTGGGTACCTCTCGTGTCCTGCGTGCTGAGCAATCTGCTCGGTTTTATTTGAGGATAAATGAAACATGGTTCTCACCTTGGACGCTTTCAGAGTTTCCAGGGGTAAGGCTGAGCTCTAAACAACTATAATCCAACTTGACAAGTGCTCTCACGGAGACATATATAAAGAATGATATGGACACATAAGAGGGAACCATCCATTCGGCTTGGGGGCGGGCGAAGGCTTTCAGAGGAGGGGTGATATTTGAGACTGACTTTGAAGTGTGTGTCGTGTTTCACGGAATGGGCCGTCCAGTGCCATGAAGGGAAGTGGGGATGGGGTGGGGGGAGACAACTGGGCACCTGCATCACAGCAGCGGGGTCCATGGCACGTGGGAGGAAGGGTGGTCCGGGGGGAAGGGACCACCCGTGAGCACCTGTGTGGATGGAGAGCAGCACCTGGGGATGTGGTCGAACCAGCTCCCAAAGGCCTTTGCGGGCTGTGTCTAGGAAAGGTTCCATCCTGTGGTCCCCGGGAAGCCGTGGATGGTTGTTAGCTACAGAGGGATATGAGGCGTTCTTCACTTTGGAAAGGGAGGGACGGGGACCTCTGGAGCAGGGACGGAGCAGTGGTAACAAGTCTACCTACCAAGGCAGGAGACACAGGTTCGATCCCTGGGTTGGGAAGATCCCCTGGAGTAGAAAATGGCAATCCGCTCCAGTGTTCTTGCCTAGAGAATCCCACAGATAGAGGCGTCTGGCTGGCTACAGTCCACGGGGTCTCAAAGAGTAGGACAAGACAGAGCGCACAGGCACCCCCACACTGGAGCAGGAAGAGCATGTGCAGTGACTGGAGATGAAGAGGGTGGTCCTCAGGACCCCCTTGTCTACCACAGGAAGCCGGGCTTTCAACCAAGACCACCTCATGCTGCTGTGTGATTGAGAGTGCAGAATGTGGACTCAGAGGCCAGTATCCGGCTGCCACACAGAACTGGATGTGTGGGTTAGCAAGAGTCATTTAAAGCTTCTGTGCCTCATCTCCATGTCAGAAAAATGGGATCATTCCAGCCCTTACTGAATCATTGAGGGGATTAGATGATATTGTGACCGTGAGATGCTGTAGGATAGTATTGCCGTGGGTGTCCTTAAGTTCCTGGGCCCTGCCCCCCCGCACTTCACAGATGGGGTGACAGGGTGGGAGAGAGGTCCAGCTGATACGTGACAGCCAGAACCAGCCCAGGTCCCTGGTGTCTCCTGGTTGCTATTTTTAAAGGAAGCACAGAGCTCTCTGAAGATGACAGAGAGTCTGAGAGAGTGAGCTAAAGGTGAGACCTTCCTCCTCAAGGTCAAGGGGAAAAGAAGGTTATTCACCCCTTGGTTTCCATCAGGCACTGAGATAAGGTTGAAAGGCAGTAACTTGCCCAGCTTCCATCAGAGACCTAGAGCTGGGCTTCCTGCAGAAGCAGGTGACCTGGACATGGCATTTCTGCCATGAATCCTTGGGAGAGGGTAGAAATCTCACTGGAGATGGTACTACACAAGGAAGGGAGGATGGAGAAGGTGCACAAAACAGGTGAGAACAGGACGTCAGTTCTGGGGGTCAGAAAATCATTGTTTTCATATCAGTTTTGCCACTCACTTGCTATGATATATTGTGCAAGACACCTGCCCTCCCTTGACCACTGAAAAAGAAATGGTCTCAGCCAATAGTCTATTTAAGTCCACTCACTATACAGTTCTAAAATGTGGAAGCTTATGAGCATTGCTGCTTAGAGAAAAGAGTAGAAGAAAGTGCAGCTAGACATCCGTCCCCTGGCTGTTGGGAAGAATCCTCCCAAAGGTAAACTGGGCTGTTTATAAATGGTAGTGAGTCCTCCGTCCATGAAGTAATCAAGAAGATGCCAGATAATTTGCGCACAGGCACCCCACACTGGAGCAGGAAGAGCATGTGCAGTGACTGGAGATGAAGAGGTGGTCCTCAGGACCCCTTGTCTACCACAGGAAGCCGGGCTTTCAACCAAGACCACCTCATGCTGCTGTGTGATTGAGAGTGCAGAATGTGGACTCAGAGGCCAGTATCCGGCTGCCACACAGAACTGGATGTGTGGGTTAGCAAGAGTCATTTAAAGCTTCTGTGCCTCATCTCCATGTCAGAAAAATGGGATCATTCCAGCC
Organism: Tragulus kanchil; assembly: GCA_022376925.1. Taxonomy (NCBI): domain Eukaryota; kingdom Metazoa; phylum Chordata; class Mammalia; order Artiodactyla; family Tragulidae; genus Tragulus; species Tragulus kanchil. Next base: position 23,044,479 of record JAIOJX010000023.1, on the reverse strand, counting down.
CTTACTGAATCATTGAGGGGATTAGATGATATTGTGACCGTGAGATGCTGTAGGATAGTATTGCCGTGGGTGTCCTTAAGTTCCTGGGCCCTGCCCCCCCGCACTTCACAGATGGGGTGACAGGGTGGGAGAGAGGTCCAGCTGATACGTGACAGCCAGAACCAGCCCAGGTCCCTGGTGTCTCCTGGTTGCTATTTTTAAAGGAAGCACAGAGCTCTCTGAAGATGACAGAGAGTCTGAGAGAGTGAGCTAAAGGTGAGACCTTCCTCCTCAAGGTCAAGGGGAAAAGAAGGTTATTCACCCCTTGGTTTCCATCAGGCACTGAGATAAGGTTGAAAGGCAGTAACTTGCCCAGCTTCCATCAGAGACCTAGAGCTGGGCTTCCTGCAGAAGCAGGTGACCTGGACATGGCATTTCTGCCATGAATCCTTGGGAGAGGGTAGAAATCTCACTGGAGATGGTACTACACAAGGAAGGGAGGATGGAGAAGGTGCACAAAACAGGTGAGAACAGGACGTCAGTTCTGGGGGTCAGAAAATCATTGTTTTCATATCAGTTTTGCCACTCACTTGCTATGATATATTGTGCAAGACACCTGCCCTCCCTTGACCACTGAAAAAGAAATGGTCTCAGCCAATAGTCTATTTAAGTCCCACTCACTCTAAAGTTCTAAAATGTGGAAGCTTATGAGCATTGCTGCTTAGAGAAAAGAGTAGAAGAAAGTGCAGCTAGACATCCGTCCCCTGGCTGTTGGGAAGAATCCTCCCAAAGGTAAACTGGGCTGTTTATAAATGGTAGTGAGTCCTCCGTCCATGAAGTAATCAAGAAGATGCCAGATAATTTCTCCTCCAACTCTGAAAAGACCTAAGTGAGGATGCTTGCCTACCGAACCACATCTGCTCTTCGCCTGGCAACATTGTATGAATTTCTCTTTCCCCCCTTCACAGGATCATTCATTTATTAATGCATTCAATCATTCAGTGAATAGCAATGTCTTATTCAAAACAATATTATTTATTTCAATGTATTGTAATGAGAACATGTAAAAAGAAATCTGCCCTCTTAAATTTTTATGGGCACAGTATAGTATTATTGACTATGTTGTTGCTGAGCCACTAAGTCGTGCTGGACTCTTTGCCATTCCACAGACTGTAACCCTCTGGGCTCCTCTGTCCATGGGATTTCCCAGGCAAGAATACTGGAGCGGGTTGCCATTTCCTTCTCCAGGGAATTTTCCCAACCCGGGGATCAAACCCACATCTCCCACAGGTCTCCAGCATTACAGGCAAATTCTTTATAGCTGAGCCTCCTGGAAAGCCTCGTTATTAACTATAGGCACAGAGTTATACAGCAGATCTCTACGATTTTAATCATCTTACTTAACTGCAACTCCATTGCTGATTATAAGTGACCATCCTTTTGGCCAAGGCAAGGCTCTTCTCTTCTCAGAGAGAATCAGGTGTGCCATCCATCTTCCATCAGTGGCTGCTAAATGAGCACATTCACACCAGGTCTGTAAACGGGGGCTCGTGAGTGTTGGCGCTCTACTGTCCCTGCAGCCTCCCCCCACCACCTCCCCAGGGACATCGATGATCTTAAGACCAGCCGGGCTTCAGGCAAAGGTGGACGGTCATCGGGTCAGCACAATCATTTTCCCTATTGCTATGATATATTGTGCAAGACACCTGCCCTCCCTTGACCACTGAAAAGAAATGGTCTCAGCCAATAGTCTATTTAAGTCCACTCACTCTAAAGTTCTAAAATGTGGAAGCTTATGAGCATTGCTGCTTAGAGAAAAGAGTAGAAGAAAGTGCAGCTAGACATCCGTCCCCTGGCTGTTGGGAAGAATCCTCCCAAAGGTAAACTGGGCTGTTTATAAATGGTAGTGAGTCCTCCGTCCATGAAGTAATCAAGAAGATGCCAGATAATTTCTCCTCCAACTCTGAAAAGACCTAAGTGAGGATGCTTGCCTACCGAACCACATCTGCTCTTCGCCTGGCAACATTGTATGAATTTCTCTTTCCCCCCTTCACAGGATCATTCATTTATTAATGCATTCAATCATTCAGTGAATAGCAATGTCTTATTCAAAACAATATTATTTATTTCAATGTATTGTAATGAGAACATGTAAAAAGAAATCTGCCCTCTTAAATTTTTATGGGCACAGTATAGTATTATTGACTATGTTGTTGCTGAGCCACTAAGTCGTGCTGGACTCTTTGCCATTCCACAGACTGTAACCCTCTGGGCTCCTCTGTCCATGGGATTTCCCAGGCAAGAATACTGGAGCGGGTTGCCATTTCCTTCTCCAGGGAATTTTCCCAACCCGGGGATCAAACCCACATCTCCCACAGGTCTCCAGCATTACAGGCAAATTCTTTATAGCTGAGCCTCCTGGAAAGCCTCGTTATTAACTATAGGCACAGAGTTATACAGCAGATCTCTACGATTTTAATCATCTTACTTAACTGCAACTCCATTGCTGATTATAAGTGACCATCCTTTTGGCCAAGGCAAGGCTCTTCTCTTCTCAGAGAGAATCAGGTGTGCCATCCATCTTCCATCAGTGGCTGCTAAATGAGCACATTCACACCAGGTCTGTAAACGGGGGCTCGTGAGTGTTGGCGCTCTACTGTCCCTGCAGCCTCCCCCCACCACCTCCCCAGGGACATCGATGATTTTAAGACCAGCCGGGGCTTCAGGCAGAGGTTCACCTGGATTCTTTTTTCCATCTCTGATCTGCTTTGACTGTCCCTGGTCAGGATCACAGCCAGCCTGAAACAAACACAATACTAAATAGGAAACCAGGAGGGTGAAATAACAGCAGGCCATCCCTCTAAGCCATGTCTGGTTGCTGATAGAGTTGACGAGATAAGAGGAAATTGTGTTTAAGCAGTAAGAGGGCTCTGTTCATGTGGAAGCCTTCTCTGACCCTGTGCTGTAGATGCAAAGATAAGCCCCGGGCTTCAGCACTCCAGAGATGCGCTCCTCCACACTCTGCTGGGGGACAGGCAGCGAAGAACACAAGGGAAAAGAATTCCAAAAGGATACATGTCGAATCGCTGGCCTGGATTTCAAATGCCATAGATAGTTTACGCAAAGTCTTGCACTGTTGTAAAATGTAACACAATCCCCTGGCAGATCTGCCTGAGCTCAGTCTCCGTTGTTTTTGAGAAAAATAAATAAACTGGAAAAAGCCTGCCAGCCCATTAAAGTGGCTATGTTTTACCCACAGTCTCCTCAGTATTAGGCTTCGAGAGACTTGAGTAACTGAAGTCATTACCTAATCGGTTGGTTCTTGGTCCCTTTACTCTCTTTAAGAAGTTACCTGTGACTTTCAGGAAGTGAAGACTGTATTCCCAGGACCCACTTACACCTTGGGGAAGAGTGAGGGGAACTTTGGCAATGAGCAAGTTTCAGTGATTTTCTGTGTGTGTGTGTGTTTTAAGCAGTGAAGGTCTTAAATGAAACAATGCAAGGCATCTTGGTATATAAAACAGATGAGGGAAGATGCTCTGGAAACAGTGGGGCAGAACCTAAGCCCATCTTCCCCTATCCTGATGCCCAGACTGACCCCTCAAGCCTAGAAATCCATAGGTGACACCTTGAGCCCATGACGCGATACAGCATTCAGATGTAAAAGGTAACCTGAGGTCCAAAGACGGAGCTAACTAGTTCACAATTTCACATCGAATATTGAGGGAGTTGCAGCCAGGACCAGACATCTTAATCCAGCTCACCAGTGCAGATCTCCCTGGTGATGGTGTGGTTCTCCAAAGCTAAGGCACATATCAGCTTTGACGTGAGGTTTCAAGAGTAAACTGAAAATGTTAACTTTAAGGAAAATTGGGTAGAGCAGAAATGGAACTCTTGGTATTTCTTCCTTTGCAAGTTTCCTGTAAATATGAAATTACTCCAAAACAGAAAGTCTGTTCTGAAACAGAGCATTGCAGCTTGCAGTTGTGTATTACAATGCAGCCATGTGTTTTAGCTTGACTTTGATTAGCGAATTGGATGTGCCACTTTTCCATGCTATTTTTAATTCTTCTCCATGCATCTGTTTGAATCCTTGGACATAGTCTGACTTTGTGTGATTTTTATAAATAGCATCAAAATGGACTTGTCCACTCATCCTTCATTCTCTTTATTCTCTCCATGTTATGCTTTTGCAATCTCCCCACGCTGATAGCTGTGAACTCATAAATAGGGCTTCCATTTTGACTGGCCAGGGTCTACATTGAACCAGATGTCAAATATTGTCGGGATCATCCTTCTATTTGAATCTCATTCAATCCAGTCTCATTCTTTTGCTTACAGAATCATAACACGTGAACATAGCGTCTTTCATCACCCTTTCTTCAACAGGGGAGCATATAAACTGGCCCTGATCTACATAAAATTTATTTATTTTTAATTGAAGGATAATTGCTTTACAGTATTGTATCGGTTTCCACCAAACATCAACGCGAATCAGCCGTAGGTTTACCCATATCCCCTCCCACTTGAGCATCCCCCCACCTCCCTCCCCATCCCACCCCTCTAGGCTGTTACTCCAGGCTGGGTTTGAGTTCCCTGAGTCAAACAGAAAATTCCCATTGACTATCTATTTTACCTATCGTAATGTGTGTTTCCATGTTACTGTCTCCATACATCCCACCCTCTCCATCTTCCCCACCCACCAGTTAGTGTCCATAAGTCTATTCTCAGTGTCTGTGTGTCCACTGCTGCTCTGTGAATAGGTTTATCAGTACCATCTTTCTAGATTTCGTATATATGCGTTAGTATATGATATTTATCTTTCTCTTTCTCGCTTGCCTCACTCTGTATAATAGGCTCTAGGTTCATCTACTTCACTAGAACTGATTCAAATGCATCCCTTTTTATGGCTGGGTAGTATTCCATTGTATGTATGTAACCATAGTTTCTTTATGCATTCATCTGTTGATGGACATCTAGGTTGCTTCCATGTCCTAACTATTGCAGATAGTGCTGCGGTGAATAGTCGGATACATGTGTTTTTTTTCAGTTTTGGTTTCCTCAGGGTATTTGCCTACTAGTGGGATTGCTGGGTCATATGGTGGTTTTATTCATAGTTTTTTAAGGACTCTCATAGTGTTCTGCATAGTGGCTGTATCAATTTACATTCCCACCAACAGTGTAAGAGGGTTCCCTTTTGTCTCCACCCTCTCCAGCATTTATCGTGTATAGATTTTTGATGATGGCATATCCCTGATCTTCTGCTCCTTTTGTCTAGTATCCTTGTATATACAAATCTCCATCGTTATGCTTTTGCAATCTCCCCACGCTGATAGCTGTGAACTCATAAATAGGGCTTCCATTTTGACTGGCCAGGGTCTACATTGAACCAGATGTCAAATATTGTCGGGATCATCCTTCTATTTGAATCTCATTCAATCCAGTCTCATTCTTTTGCTTACAGAATCATAACACGTGAACATAGCGTCTTTCATCACCCTTTCTTCAACAGGGGAGCATATAAACTGGCCCTGATCTACATAAAATTTATTTATTTTTAATTGAAGGATAATTGCTTTACAGTATTGTATCGGTTTCCACCAAACATCAACGCGAATCAGCCGTAGGTTTACCCATATCCCCTCCCACTTGAGCATCCCCCCACCTCCCTCCCCATCCCACCCCTCTAGGCTGTTACTCCAGGCTGGGTTTGAGTTCCCTGAGTCAAACAGAAAATTCCCATTGACTATCTATTTTACCTATCGTAATGTGTGTTTCCATGTTACTGTCTCCATACATCCCACCCTCTCCATCTTCCCCACCCACCAGTTAGTGTCCATAAGTCTATTCTCAGTGTCTGTGTGTCCACTGCTGCTCTGTGAATAGGTTTATCAGTACCATCTTTCTAGATTTCGTATATATGCGTTAGTATATGATATTTATCTTTCTCTTTCTCGCTTGCCTCACTCTGTATAATAGGCTCTAGGTTCATCTACTTCACTAGAACTGATTCAAATGCATCCCTTTTTATGGCTGGGTAGTATTCCATTGTATGTATGTAACCATAGTTTCTTTATGCATTCATCTGTTGATGGACATCTAGGTTGCTTCCATGTCCTAACTATTGCAGATAGTGCTGCGGTGAATAGTCGGATACATGTGTTTTTTTTCAGTTTTGGTTTCCTCAGGGTATTTGCCTACTAGTGGGATTGCTGGGTCATATGGTGGTTTTATTCATAGTTTTTTAAGGACTCTCATAGTGTTCTGCATAGTGGCTGTATCAATTTACATTCCCACCAACAGTGTAAGAGGGTTCCCTTTTGTCTCCACCCTCTCCAGCATTTATCGTGTATAGATTTTTTGATGATGGCATATCCCTGATCTTCTGCTCCTTTAGATATTGCTGGAACAAATAGTCTCGATCCTTGTATATATTTTTTTTTCTTTCCTTTTTTTTTTTTTCATGTGTATGTTTGTTTTGTGTCATTGAGATTAGATTAACTCACTTTTTTTATATAGCCTCTAAGACCTTAGAGTTCTCTAGGTTAGCCTTACTTTTTCGATGAGTCAGCTGAGACCCACGAATGTGAAATAACAGGCCCAGATTCTCAGAGAAGATTGAGATAGGAGCCATGATAGAGACGCAAGGGAAAACACTGATCTGGGATGACCTTCTGCAGAAAGTCTGGCGTATCTCAAGAGTGTCTTAGCTGCTCCTCTCCATCTCCATCATAGCTCTTTTCTGGTCTAGAGTTGACGGTGATGTATACACATGTGGTCACTTGATGAGTGTCTGCATACATCACCACCCCGAGTTCCTCAACCTCTGCCTTGTCTGCTGTCTTGTCCCAGAGTGTTCGACAAAGTGCCTGACTCAATAAATAGTATTGGAATGAGTGACGCATGAAACAAAATGACATTTGGACGATTCAACAAGAATTCTGCTTATTTATGCATGCTTCATGTTCCTGGTAATGCCATTTGGTATACCTGTCTTTGAGAATGAGAGGGGGTGTGTATATGTCGATATCCACACATACCCAAGTGGCAGAGTTGATAGTCTTTGTAAGGAACAAATGCTGACCCTGTTCGTCTTGGTCGCTAATGTAACTCTGAGCACAATTTACAGATTGTCCTAAAGGGGGCTTGGGATTCAAGAGTCTGTGAGAGTCAAGCCCTCAGCCCTGCCTTTGCTGCCGCTTTGCCCAAGTTTCACTTACAGCAAGCAGCTCATCACAACCTAATCATTCTGGGATTCTGCTTTCCTCTGAGCCTTTGCTTCTGTTCCCTCCATGGGCAATTCCCTTCCCTCTATAACTACGCTACCCTTCCGGACCCAATTCAAGTGTCGGCTCTTCCAGGACCTGTCCCCTGAGGACTTCTCTGGCATCTCTACCACCAAAAGGGGTTATCCATCCTTTCCTTAATACCGCTGAAGGTTTTCTTGTCTGCAGTATTAGAAAATGGGCTCCTGGAATAGGCTCCTGTTTGTTCATCACAGTTTCTTCCTGTGATGTCAAGAACAGAGCAGGTGTATAGTAAACGTTTGTCATGTTGAATTTAATTCAGCCTCTGAGACCTTTGAAGACCTTTGTCTTCCCTTATCTTCCTCCCAGGTGTGTCGGACCAAGGTGATTGATCTCAGCGAAGGCATCTCCCAGCATGCATGGTACCCTTGCACCTTCAGCTACGCGTACTCCCAGCTGGCTCAGCCCACCTTCTGGCTCTGGGTAAGTCAAAGCTTTGAGAGCTTCGGATCCTCACACAGAGGCTCCCAGGAAGCACTGTTTCCCCTGACCCTTTCTCAGGATGGTTTTGTCTGCCTGCTGAGGGTGTTAATTGTAAGGACAAAGAACAAAACGCTTGGCAGCGGGATGCTTCCTGGAATGGAATCCCTTAATTGTTCCTGAGATGCCTTCAGGCACTCTTGCTTTGGGCTGAGTTTAAAGAGCCCTTAGATATCCTTCAAGGACTTTTAAGTGGTCTTGCCTTGAAGTCTTTGTTGATCCCCACAGAAAAATGGACTGTCCTTTCCCTTCCAGTCCCCCATGTGCGGTCATCTGTGGGATGGCACGTGTCACGTGTCAGGGTATTCTGTAGCTGTCTATGGGCCCATCTTCCTGACTATGGGACTGTGATTGTGTCAACTGTTGATTTCAACCTCCGTTGGACTCCACAGAAGTGCAAAGGCACACCTTATTTACTTTTGTCTCCCAGATGCCTAGACCAGAGGTTGGTCAGCATGTGCAGTAATGAAGAATAACAAGCCTCATTTTGTGTGGTTTTAGTGTGGGCTGGACCCCTTTGCCTCAGTGTCCTAGTGGAGCCTCCCAGCCGTCCTGGGAGGTAACTGTTGGCATATGCATCACGTGGAGGCGAGGGACTTTAGGCGCAGAGTGGCTCAGCCCCATAGCCTCCATGGGCAATTCCTTCCCTCTATAACTCGCTACCCTTCCGGACCCAATTCAAGTGTCGGCTCTTCCAGGACCTGTCCCCTGAGGACTTCTCTGGCATCTCTACCACCAAAAGGGGTTATCCATCCTTTCCTTAATACCGCTGAAGGTTTTCTTGTCTGCAGTATTAGAAAATGGGCTCCTGGAATAGGCTCCTGTTTGTTCATCACAGTTTCTTCCTGTGATGTCAAGAACAGAGCAGGTGTATAGTAAACGTTTGTCATGTTGAATTTAATTCAGCCTCTGAGACCTTTGAAGACCTTTGTCTTCCCTTATCTTCCTCCCAGGTGTGTCGGACCAAGGTGATTGATCTCAGCGAAGGCATCTCCCAGCATGCATGGTACCCTTGCACCTTCAGCTACGCGTACTCCCAGCTGGCTCAGCCCACCTTCTGGCTCTGGGTAAGTCAAAGCTTTGAGAGCTTCGGATCCTCACACAGAGGCTCCCAGGAAGCACTGTTTCCCCTGACCCTTTCTCAGGATGGTTTTGTCTGCCTGCTGAGGGTGTTAATTGTAAGGACAAAGAACAAAACGCTTGGCAGCGGGATGCTTCCTGGAATGGAATCCCTTAATTGTTCCTGAGATGCCTTCAGGCACTCTTGCTTTGGGCTGAGTTTAAAGAGCCCTTAGATATCCTTCAAGGACTTTTAAGTGGTCTTGCCTTGAAGTCTTTGTTGATCCCCACAGAAAAATGGACTGTCCTTTCCCTTCCAGTCCCCCATGTGCGGTCATCTGTGGGATGGCACGTGTCACGTGTCAGGGTATTCTGTAGCTGTCTATGGGCCCATCTTCCTGACTATGGGACTGTGATTGTGTCAACTGTTGATTTCAACCTCCGTTGGACTCCACAGAAGTGCAAAGGCACACCTTATTTACTTTTGTCTCCCAGATGCCTAGACCAGAGGTTGGTCAGCATGTGCAGTAATGAAGAATAACAAGCCTCATTTTGTGTGGTTTTAGTGTGGGCTGGACCCCTTTGCCTCAGTGTCCTAGTGGAGCCTCCCAGCCGTCCTGGGAGGTAACTGTTGGCATATGCATCACGTGGAGGCGAGGGACTTTAGGCGCAGAGTGGCTCAGCCATCACCTACCATCACATAGCTCGAAAAGAGCAGAGCCAAGATTAAAACAGTCTCTGAGCCTGTGCTCTTCACCCTGAGGTTTCACTGCCCCCGTGTGCCCATCATGGGCTGGGATAAGTAGTCCAGCTCCTGAAATGGAAGATTCTCCTCCAAACCCCTGCCCTGGGACCACCTCACCCTGTGCCTGGCTGCGTGGCTAAGCCTCCTGGGTTCTCTGCGTTTCAGGCTTACTTTTCTCAGCCGATGGTCGCTACAGCCGTCATTGTCCACCTGGTGACTGATGGGACCTACTATGGAGACCAGAAGCAGGAAACTATCAGCGTTCAGCTGCTTGATACCAAAGAGAAGAGCCACGATCTAGGTGAGTGTATGGCTTGCTCTGGGTGCCTGCCTCTGCATTTGACCGTGGGTGGTCGTAAGGATCCACTGCGAAGGAGTTCTCTCCTCCCTTTTCCTCTTTCTTGCTGCTCTGTTTGCCATCTGGTTGTCTGCAGATCACGATGTGTGTGTACATCCAGAGAAGCCCAAATCTGATAGGTATGGGGATGAGAGATTCATGTCAAAGTCCTCCTGAATCAATAGGTCCCTTCTCCCCAGCTCCTTCACCCTCAGGCATCCCCGAAGATCCTTAGAAGAGCCTGAGGAGGAGACTGAGTAAAGGTGCTTTTCCATGATATGGACCATCCGAGACTCAATGAGAGGCATTGAGAGGCCCAGGTCAGGTGGGGGGAGCCAGCAAGTGAGCGGGGAAGCCAGGTTTTCAGAATCATTGCCTACTGCCCTTCGCCCTCTAGCCAGGGGCATCCGTGAGAGCAAATGAGCTGTCCCTGGAGATTTTGTGACCCGTGCCGAGCACAAGACCCCACACTCCAAAAGCCCCACCACCCCCTTCCACCCTGCCCAGACACCCTGCCCAGTCTACTCTGAAATTCCAGTCGGGCTCTGAAGTCCTGACTTCAAAGTTGGAGCCCATACAATTCCACAGGGAGCTCATTTCAAAGCCCGTAGGAAGCAAGCTCGCCAGGGGTCACGTCTAGGAGGTAACTGTTGGCATATGCATCACGTGGAGGCGAGGGACTTTAGGCGCAGAGTGGCTCAGCCATCACCTACCATCACATAGCTCGAAAAGAGCAGAGCCAAGATTAAAACAGTCTCTGAGCCTGTGCTCTTCACCCTGAGGTTTCACTGCCCCCGTGTGCCCATCATGGGCTGGGATAAGTAGTCCAGCTCCTGAAATGGAAGATTCTCCTCCAAACCCCTGCCCTGGGACCACCTCACCCTGTGCCTGGCTGCGTGGCTAAGCCTCCTGGGTTCTCTGCGTTTCAGGCTTACTTTTCTCAGCCGATGGTCGCTACAGCCGTCATTGTCCACCTGGTGACTGATGGGACCTACTATGGAGACCAGAAGCAGGAAACTATCAGCGTTCAGCTGCTTGATACCAAAGAGAAGAGCCACGATCTAGGTGAGTGTATGGCTTGCTCTGGGTGCCTGCCTCTGCATTTGACCGTGGGTGGTCGTAAGGATCCACTGCGAAGGAGTTCTCTCCTCCCTTTTCCTCTTTCTTGCTGCTCTGTTTGCCATCTGGTTGTCTGCAGATCACGATGTGTGTGTACATCCAGAGAAGCCCAAATCTGATAGGTATGGGGATGAGAGATTCATGTCAAAGTCCTCCTGAATCAATAGGTCCTTCTCCCCAGCTCCTTCACCCTCAGGCATCCCGAAGATCCTTAGAAGAGCCTGAGGAGGAGACTGAGTAAAGGTGCTTTTCCATGATATGGACCATCCGAGACTCAATGAGAGGCATTGAGAGGCCCAGGTCAGGTGGGGGGAGCCAGCAAGTGAGCGGGGAAGCCAGGTTTTCAGAATCATTGCCTACTGCCCTTCGCCCTCTAGCCAGGGGCATCCGTGAGAGCAAATGAGCTGTCCCTGGAGATTTTGTGACCCGTGCCGAGCACAAGACCCCACACTCCAAAAGCCCCACCACCCCCTTCCACCCTGCCCAGACACCCTGCCCAGTCTACTCTGAAATTCCAGTCGGGCTCTGAAGTCCTGACTTCAAAGTTGGAGCCCATACAATTCCACAGGGAGCTCATTTCAAAGCCCGTAGGAAGCAAGCTCGCCAGGGGTCACGTCAGGGTCAAGCCGCAGCCACGGCACCAGGGAGGGGTTTGGTTTTGTTTTTATGTTTACTTATTTGGTCACTTTTCAAGGCCAGGGGGAACACATTCATAAGGAAGGGAAAGGAAACCCCTCTGGATTTATCTGGATTCCTGGGAAATGTCCCTAAGCGAGAAGCAAATATTTTTGTAGCTGTCCTGGCATCGCAAAGGGCTCTGGGGAGAGGTTTTCAGAGGAGTGGGGAGACTCGGGTTCTAGCAGAGATCCCTGGATCCTGCTGCCTAATGCCCAGCGCGTCCACCTGTCCCTCCCCACCGGCTCCGCTGTCCTGCATCCTCAGCATCCTGGCGTGCCTGTGGAGGCTCCGCAGCTCTATGCCAGCGGACCACCCATGTGGACCTGCCTGGCTGGGAGCCTCCCACCCACCCCCCACAGAGCAGGCCTCCAGGGCTTGGTCAGAGTGATCCCACTTTTTAGAGGCAAACACTGCGTGCCAGGGGCTTGGTGGACTCAGACAGTAAAGAAGCCACCATCTGTTATCTGTGTCCACCACTCAGTTGTGTCCAGCTCTTTGCCACCCTGCGGATCCCGTAGCCCACTAATCACCTCTGTTCGTGGCATTTCCCAGGCAAGAATACTGGAGTGGGTTGCCACTGCTTTTCCAGGGGGTCTTCCTGACACAGGGATCAAACCCGTTATCGCCTGCATTGCAGGCAGACTTTTTCCTGCTTGAGCAATCAGGGAAGTCTGCTACGCTGAGAATCGAACTGACGTCCATCAAACACCAGAGTCAGCTTTGGTTTCCCCAGCTGCGCCTGCCCCATCCTTCCCCTCCTTCTCCTTCTGATGTGCCTTTTCTCCCTGCCCCACTCCTGCCCCGCCACTTTCCAAAGCCTGGGAACTTCTAGAAAGAACTGAGTGGAGCAGTTTGGATTCTCTTTGAACTGTGAATGGCACGCTCTCCTACGTCCTGCTAGCAAGACACCGCCTACGTGCTTTCTGCATCTCCTCTCTGCCAAATGGTGTAGAGGTCCTTGCGTCCCGGAGCTGCTCCCAGGTCCCTAGCTTCAAAATGAGAGGAGGATTATTACCCCAAGAGTGACCTGTTTCTGTGCATTATTTCCCTCATCTTCATGACTGCCTGCAAACTGGCAACTCAGACTAGCAAAGCCCTCATGCGATGTGGGAGGGAAGGGAGGTTCCGTGACGCTTGGCCAAGGGGTGGCCGTTTGGGGGAGGGGAAGGGCGCCTTAGGCACTAGGTGAAGGGAGAGCTTAGGGGACGGCGAGGCAAGGGGATTGGACAGATTTGGAACCGAGAGAAAAAGGCAGACAAAGAAACTTTCAATCAAGCTCAAAATCCCCACCGGCCACCCAGTGGTGCTTTTGTGCAGTGACATGGAAGGGTCTGGGGGCTTCGGGAAGGGCCCGTTGGGGAGGGCGTGACTGGCCTTGAGTAATGAGCCTGGCCCCTCGGCCCTCTGTGTCCCCTGACAGGCCTCCACATCCTGAGCTGCAGGAACAATCCGCTGATTATCCCTGTGGTCCATGACCTCAGCCAGCCCTTCTACCACAGCCAGGCGGTCCGCGTGAGCTTCAGTTCACCCCTGGTCGCCATCTCGGGGGTGGCCCTCCGCTCCTTCGACAGCTTTGACCCCGTCACCCTGAGCAGCTGCCAGAGAGGGGAGACGTACAACTCAGCCGAGCAGAGGTAAGGCACCCCGGGTCTGCGCGCCCCGGGTTGTTCCGTAGACACGTGGAGACGAAGGGACCCTGGATCGGGGCCGCCACGGGTGTTGCAGGAAAGCAGTGGTGGGTTTCTCCTGTCTCCGTCCTCGGGCTCTTCCTGTGGGCTTGGAAGGCCCTGGCGTCTCTGGGTTCCAGGGGTACGGGAGGGCAGCGGGGGCTTGCTATGGAAGGAGGACCTTTGTCACCTCGCTGGAGGCCCCAGAGCTGACGGTGGCCTGGAGGATGACCCGGGCGTCCCTTTCTCTCTCTGGACCTCAGCATCCTCATTCGAACAAAGACAGGAGAGGTGGGTGAGCTGTCCGGCAGCTCGGAAATACTGGACTATTCTGCTCTGCCAGGTCCTTTTAATGGTGTAGAGGTCCTTGCGTCCCGGAGCTGCTCCCAGGTCCCTAGCTTCAAAATGAGAGGAGGATTATTACCCCAAGAGTGACCTGTTTCTGTGCATTATTTCCCTCATCTTCATGACTGCCTGCAAACTGGCAACTCAGACTAGCAAAGCCCTCATGCGATGTGGGAGGGAAGGGAGGTTCCGTGACGCTTGGCCAAGGGGTGGCCGTTTGGGGGAGGGGAAGGGCGCCTTAGGCACTAGGTGAAGGGAGAGCTTAGGGGACGGCGAGGCAAGGGGATTGGACAGATTTGGAACCGAGAGAAAAAGGCAGACAAAGAAACTTTCAATCAAGCTCAAAATCCCCACCGGCCACCCAGTGGTGCTTTTGTGCAGTGACATGGAAGGGTCTGGGGGCTTCGGGAAGGGCCCGTTGGGGAGGGCGTGACTGGCCTTGAGTAATGAGCCTGGCCCCTCGGCCCTCTGTGTCCCCTGACAGGCCTCCACATCCTGAGCTGCAGGAACAATCCGCTGATTATCCCTGTGGTCCATGACCTCAGCCAGCCCTTCTACCACAGCCAGGCGGTCCGCGTGAGCTTCAGTTCACCCCTGGTCGCCATCTCGGGGGTGGCCCTCCGCTCCTTCGACAGCTTTGACCCCGTCACCCTGAGCAGCTGCCAGAGAGGGGAGACGTACAACTCAGCCGAGCAGAGGTAAGGCACCCCGGGTCTGCGCGCCCCGGGTTGTTCCGTAGACACGTGGAGACGAAGGGACCCTGGATCGGGGCCGCCACGGGTGTTGCAGGAAAGCAGTGGTGGGTTTCTCCTGTCTCCGTCCTCGGGCTCTTCCTGTGGGCTTGGAAGGCCCTGGCGTCTCTGGGTTCCAGGGGTACGGGAGGGCAGCGGGGGCTTGCTATGGAAGGAGGACCTTTGTCACCTCGCTGGAGGCCCCAGAGCTGACGGTGGCCTGGAGGATGACCCCGGGAGCGTCCCTTTCTCTCTCTGGACCTCAGCATCCTCATTCGAACAAAGACAGGAGAGGTGGGTGAGCTGTCCGGCAGCTCGGAAATACTGGACTATTCTGCTTCCTAAGGAGCAGAGGCAAGGGACGTAACCCCCTCCCCCCGGGAGACGTCCCCAGGGGTTCCAGTGCCTGGTTTGTAACTGCATGGCATGGCTCCACGGTGCCTTGGGTCTCCCGTCTGCCGAGGCACCAGTGTGGAGCTAGGAGAGGAGGCTGCTTCCTCCACTGACACTCTGACCTGGATTTGAATCGGCCACGTCCTGACTCTGTCCTTCGACAGGTCACTTCACTTTGCTGAGTCTCAGTTGTCTGTTTCAGAATAATCTCTACCCTGTAGGGTGGTTGTGAGAATTGAATGGGGTGCCGCAGGTGCCAGTGCTCCTGCAAACTCTTGGGTACCCCGCAAAGATAATGGATTGGTAGAGAGTCCTCAGCACCACTTTCTGCTGTGATGGTGGCGCTTTCCTGCATAGAATTCCACACACAGTTCTTAGCGTGGAGCTGGAAGAAGCCTCAGGGCCCATCTAGTACATCCACCGTGTCTGCATTTCCACGTTACCCTCTGGGTTTTTGGAAGGAGAAGGGCTGGTCCAGGGTCCCAAGCATCTCTGACATCTGTGTAAAGAGTCAGGGGGTCTCAGTGGGCTCCCCCAGAGCAAGGCCCTCTGAAAGGCGCTTCAGCCCTGCCTTGTACACCTGGGAGCAAGAGAGGGACGAGGAGTGGGGAGGGGGGACCCCAGCCTTTCCCACGCCCTTGCTACCAGGGGACACAAAAGGTGATTGCAAAACCCACATTGTTTTGCACCGACGGTCTCTAGCTTCTGTTGTGCAAAGTCTGTTGCAATCCTTCAGAGGCAAAAGAGCTCCTTAAATATCATTCATTGTTGTATTTCACCCTGAGAGGGCTTTTTCATCCCTGGCTCCCCAGACTATAAAAATAAGTTAATTCTCAGAACCCAGGGAAACAATGTCGATGGAAAATGCAAATCCATCAGACCCTCTGTGCAATGCTTTCCCATCCCTACCCGGCCACCAAGGCCATCCCAGAGTCGACGGAGGCCAGCCCTGGCTTCTTCGAATCTTTAATTAGCAGTTCCCGTCTCCCAAGTAAACAGTGTGAGAAGTGTTTAACCTTGAAAACAAGTCCGTCAAGAAGTGAGCGTGGTGTCTTTTGACCTGTCGTGGAAAAACACAGAACTGGGAGGCAGGACGTCGCCCCGTCTCTGGCTGCTGGTGAGGCAGGGAGCCAGACTCTCCTCCTCTCTGGGCCTCAGTCTCCCCACATGTGAAATGACAACAGGGATGGATCCGTGTTCTCGGTGGTTCCTTCCACCTGGAACTGTCTGTGGTTCCCAAGAGCTAGGAGCAGTGAGAAGGAAGAGGAAAGGACTCATGTTGGTTTCATTATCTTGTTTCATGATCACACCTGTCCGGTGAGGTATGGACAGAGTGAGTGAGCCAAGGTCATCCTGGGCACGGGAGGTACGAGCTCGCTTTGTCTGCCCCTCAGGTCTGCCTGTAAAAGCCCCACTCTGCCCACCAGGACCAGGCCCACCCGGGAGAGCCGAGGGCATCTCAGGCTACTCACTTGTGAGCAGTCAGTCCGTGCAACAGGGTAAAGGGATGGAGATGCAGCTCCCAGGGCTGGCTGGCTGGGCTCAAGCTCTAAGACAGGCTGCTCCTCCTGGATCCTGGGGCTAGAGGGTAGGGCATGGAGGACCGCAGCTGCTCCTGGGGCACTGAAGAGGGGTTTACCCAAACAGACAGGACTGTGCAAATGTGCAAATGCACCAAAACAAACAAGCCAGGAGGAAAGAAAAGAAAAATAAGCAACAACTGTAAAAAGCCACGGGATGTTTCTCTTCATTCTCAAAACACCGAGGTAAATGGCATCCATTTTCATAGCTGAGCGTTCAGCTGCTCTAGTGGAAACGGCCCACTTGTCTCTCAGCTGCTTCCCAGATAATTAAGTGGGGCTCCCTGCTCCACCCTCTGTCCACACCTCTTTCTCTCACCTCTAAGTCCCCCTTCCCATCTTCTCCCCACCTACTCTCCTGCTGGCTTTTTCTCCTCTTTCCCACTCCTTGTCTCTTCCCCGCCCTCCTCTCTCACCCCTCTCCCCTCCTGGCTTTCTTTCTCTTCTCCTGAGGACAGCGTGATAGTCAGTGAGCTGCCATGGGAGAAGGCTCACCACAGCAAAGTCAACCCAGCCGTGTGAGTTCTGACCCAGATTCAAGGGTCCCTGTCCCTGTGCGGTCCTTGGAGTAAGTTCAGAGGCCCAGGCAAACAGGATCTGATTTCAAATGAGAGGTCCAGTTATGGAATTCTAGCGGAGTTCCAGTTTCACACCAAGAAGGGGAAGGGGGAAAGATGGGGTCCTAGTCGCAGTGGAGGGGGAGCTGCCCTGATGGCTCAGGTGGTAAAGAACCCGCCTGTAATGTGGGAGACCTGGGTTGGATCCCTGGGTTGGGAAGATGGGGAAGGCAACGGCTACCTGCTCCAGTATTCTTGCCTGGAGAATTCCACGGACAGAGGAGCCTTGTGGGCTACAGTCCATGGGGTCACAAAGAGTCCAACACACCTGAGTGACTCTGACTCACTCAGTCCTGAGACTTCTTCAGGGAAAAAAGGGAGAGTCAGGAACTGAGGCTCTAGCGTGTCACCCACTGTCACACCAGCTACTGTCTCGCTGACGGTTCTGAATGGAGATCGAGCAGTTTAGTATAACATTCAGTGTTCTTTTTCCCCTTCTTTTGTTATTTTTATGATAGCCCATCCCTGGTATGAAATCTCTTCCCCTACTTTTTTTTTTTTTTTTTATTGACAGCAAAGACTTTCTTGTTTTTTTCTTTTTTTTGATTTTTGTTTTGTGTTTTAAAAGGACTGTGCAAATGTGCAAAGACAAACACGAGGGAAAAAAATAAGAAAACTGTAAAAGCCACGATGTTTCTCTTCATTCTCAAAACACCGAGGTAAATGGCATCCATTTTCATAGCTGAGCGTTCAGCTGCTCTAGTGGAAACGGCCCACTTGTCTCTCAGCTGCTTCCCAGATAATTAAGTGGGGCTCCCTGCTCCACCCTCTGTCCACACCTCTTTCTCTCACCTCTAAGTCCCCCTTCCCATCTTCTCCCCACCTACTCTCCTGCTGGCTTTTTCTCCTCTTTCCCACTCCTTGTCTCTTCCCCGCCCTCCTCTCTCACCCCTCTCCCCTCCTGGCTTTCTTTCTCTTCTCCTGAGGACAGCGTGATAGTCAGTGAGCTGCCATGGGAGAAGGCTCACCACAGCAAAGTCAACCCAGCCGTGTGAGTTCTGACCCAGATTCAAGGGTCCCTGTCCCTGTGCGGTCCTTGGAGTAAGTTCAGAGGCCCAGGCAAACAGGATCTGATTTCAAATGAGAGGTCCAGTTATGGAATTCTAGCGGAGTTCCAGTTTCACACCAAGAAGGGGAAGGGGGAAAGATGGGGTCCTAGTCGCAGTGGAGGGGGAGCTGCCCTGATGGCTCAGGTGGTAAAGAACCCGCCTGTAATGTGGGAGACCTGGGTTGGATCCCTGGGTTGGGAAGATGGGGAAGGCAACGGCTACCTGCTCCAGTATTCTTGCCTGGAGAATTCCACGGACAGAGGAGCCTTGTG
Organism: Tragulus kanchil; assembly: GCA_022376925.1. NCBI lineage: Eukaryota > Metazoa > Chordata > Mammalia > Artiodactyla > Tragulidae > Tragulus > Tragulus kanchil. The sequence continues at coordinate 23,026,121 of JAIOJX010000023.1, read as the reverse complement.
GGCTACAGTCCATGGGGTCACAAAGAGTCCAACACACCTGAGTGACTCTGACTCACTCAGTCCTGAGACTTCTTCAGGGAAAAAAGGGAGAGTCAGGAACTGAGGCTCTAGCGTGTCACCCACTGTCACACCAGCTACTGTCTCGCTGACGGTTCTGAATGGAGATCGAGCAGTTTAGTATAACATTCAGTGTTCTTTTTCCCCTTCTTTTGTTATTTTTATGATAGCCCATCCCTGGTATGAAATCTCTTCCCCTACTTTTTTTTTTTTTTTTTAATGACAGCAAAGACTTTCGTGTTGTTTTCCTTGTTTTGATTTTTGTTTTGTGTTTTAAAAAGGAGAGAGCTGTGTCAGGGCATTACTTGGGAGGGGCCATTGGACAGTGTTTATCATTTTTGAACAGTGTGTTTGCGCAGTCCTTTCCAACAGAACAGCAAAGGGAAGAACAGGGACCTGGAGGCAGAGTGGCCAGGTCCGTGCTGGAATCTGGTCCATGCTGAGTGCCTTTGGGCAAGTGACTTAAACTTGCTTAGTGCTTACTCTCTTCTTCTCACAAATGGGGATAATACTACTACATCATAGAGTTACGGTGAGGATGCCGCTAAGATGTAGGGAAAACACAGTTGCTGACACCTGGGCCGTGGCAATTCCTCATTCCCTTTCCTTCCCACCTTCAAGGCTGTAAGCCAAGTGCAGACAAATGTGCTGAAAATGTCAGGAAGGCTGCATTCCCTAAGATCCATTCTGGAGAGGATTCTAGTCCTCAGACCTAGGGGAAAGGCTATCAGAGCTTCGACAATGATGCCTGTATTAGTCCCTTCTGGAAGCCCAGCATGTGCACTAGTACAGTCAGGATTCTGAGAAGTCCTGCAGTGAAAAAAGCTGACACATCTCCTTGACCTAACTCCACCCTCCCCATCTGAGCAAAGACCTCTTTTGGTTGGGTAACCCTTGTGACTAGGGGATATGTTCCTTCTACAGTAGAAAGAGCCAGAGGAGACAGACCACCTTCTCATGGAACATCATAGTTTCTAGAGCATTTCTCATGCATTGGCCTTTCTGTTTGGCACACAGCCTGAGCTCCAGCCTGTACTGGACCTTTGCATGCACCCTTCACTCTTCCTGGAATTCCCTCTGCCCCAAACTTTCATATGGCTGATCCCTTCATTTCGTCCAGGTCTTAGCTCAGGGTCCCCAGAGGAGGCTTCCCCGTCCGCTCTGTGCAGAGTGTCCTGCCAACCCCTCCCCCAGGCATCACCCTCTGTCATTTATTTCACCTGGGCTTAGTGCCCTTCCTGTAGCATCACTGTCTAAAACAAGCTTATTTATGACTTGTGCTTGGCACCTGCCCTCCCTCCTCAAATACACACAGTGTTTAGAACAGAGTCTGCTGTGCAGTGAGATCCCCGGGCATTTGAGTTGAATAGATGAGTCAGTGGCTGCCATGTCCCCTTGTTTTTTTAAATTATTATTATTTATTTATTTGGCCGCACTGGGTTCTTAGTTGTGGCATGTAGGATTTACTTCCCTGACCAGAGGTCGAAATCAGGGCCCCTGAATTGGGAACCCAAAGTCTCAGCCACTGGACCACCAGGAACGTTGACCTTGTTTTGACAACCTTCAGAGATGGATCATTTCCTGCATCTGTAGGATCATTTTCTCCACTCAACAGAGAAGGAAACTGAGGCTCAGGGTGTTATGTAACTTTCTAAGATCAAACAGCTGATCCATGGTGAACCTAGGCTGGACCCCAAATCTGCCCATTTCCTTTTTCCTTGTGAGGAAACAAAATTTTCCTTTGAGGAAGAACCTTAATGTGCACAGATGGACAGAGAGCGCCATTTTTACCTTAATGACGGCACAGCCCAGAGAAACCCAGAGTCCTCATCTTTCAGAAAGGGTTCCCAGAGCACCCCCTGGCCATCATCAAATGGGAGCCCAGGAACCACTTGGGTGTGCAGAGTGAGAATGGCCAAACTGTAAGGCAGAGGTCCGAAGACCCGCGTGGAGGGAGTAGCTTACAGACTAAGTCTATTGAAATTGGATCCACGTGACTCTTTCCCCCAGTATTTCTGCACTGTGAACAGATACGTGGTCTGGTGTCAAAGACCTTGCCTGGACTCCACAGCGACAGTCCTCCACGTGGTGTGGGGCAGAGGCTGTTGGGGCAGGAAAAGGACAGCAGGTCACAACATCCCAGCAAGGGTCCCTTCAGCCCACTCACCCTGCATTCCTGAAGGGGAGGGGCTATGGGAAGGCTACAAAGCACACGTCATTGTGGGTCTGAGATGGACAGTGCTTGCTTGCCCTTATCCTGGTATTTTAAAAACTGAGTCTGTTGGTGCCGAGTGCTGGAGATGTCAGCTTCTCAATGCCTGCCCTCCTCACATACCCCCACTTTAAGTCTCACCATACTTTGGAGAAGGGGATGGAGAGAGAGGCTGAGTAACCGTGATCCTGTAGAACCCTCCGTATGGGGCTTCCTGAAACTGGCACCAAGCAAAAGCTGGGAATTTCTGCTTAAGTTGGTGTGACACCCACCCCCGCCGCTCTGTGTGTCCTAGATAGAAACAAGGAAGCAAACACTTTAAGACTCTGGATGGCGACCCGGGACTCTGTGTATCTCGTACACTGGGGGTCGAGGTAGACAGCATCCAAGGGGCAATATCAGCGAGAACGGCCTCCTAGAAACCAGTGTTCAAATTCAGAATGCCAACATTTGCCAAGTGCTGAAACGTTACTGCATGACACTTCCACCATATGCTCCTTGCTCGTTAGCAACCATCTGTCTCATCCAAGGTTTATTCACTGGCCACACAAAGTATGCCACGGTGAAGCAGTCTTTCTCTCTACCCTCAGGGAAGTTCCAGTCCAGGTGCAGGTGAGGTTAACAATGAGGACTCTAGAGTCACACATCTGGATGGGGACTTAAGTCACCCGATCTCGCCGCTCCCCAACTTTTCCAACTGTAAAATGAGTAACACTTAGCTCATAGGGTCGTGGTGAGGGTGGGTGAGCTCATGGATACAAGCAATCAGTGAATAGTGGCTCATGTTATTAAGCATCTATGTGATGGCAACGTGAGGGGAAAGATCCTCTAAGCATGAGGGTTTATGTTGGTGCCACTTCCTGAAGGGTGAGCACGCATTCCGGCACATGGTGGGCACCCGAGGCCGGTGCATACAGGGCATGAAACAGGAGGCCAGGGCAGGAGAGGAAGGAGGGCCTGTGCTGGAAGGGGGTGCCTGGGCACATGAGAACGCTGCTGTAGACGCCCGGGCTCCGAGCTGAAAGAGTGGAATTCAGATGGACACGAACGTGGCAACCGCGGCTGTCGTCAGATGCATGGCCCCATCTCTGCACAGCTTTATTAACAATTTGGAAGGCGCTTTACTGTTTATAAAAGAGTTCTACCTTCAGGATCTCAGTTGAATCTCATGGACCTATGGGCTAGCCAAATCTGAGAGTACACTGAAGTTCAGAGAGGTGGTGAGCCTTGCCCCAAATTAGACAACTTCTAGGTAATAGACCTAGATGTACCCATGCCTTTAGGTGTGCCATTTAGTAAGTGCTTGTATGCAGGAATTCCACTCTGTGCTTTTGCTGAACTATCTGATTTAATTCTCACAACGACCCTCAGAAGTGAGTCCTATTATAAGGTATGAAGAGGCTTTCATTCAGCTCCTCAGTGCCTGGCAGAGACTCGGTGAATGCTTTGCTCTCATCATAATGATTCCCATTTTGCAGATGGACAAACTGAGGTTCCGCCCCATTTGAAGAGTCATAGGTTGTAAGGTTTTTAAGATGTAGGATTTGAGCCCTGGCCTCTCTGTTTCCATAAACTGTGCTCTTAGTGAAAACATTTGATCCCTGCCTCCAGAGTCTTGTCCACTAAGCGTGTCTCCAGTCTCAACCTCCTGAAATGTGGGAAGGAAGCCCATTCGCCTTTCTCTTCCTGCTGGAGCACAGCGGTCCCACGAAGAAGCACCCTCTCACTCTCCTGTTCCTTTCCTCCTCAGCTGTGTGCACTTCGCCTGTGAGTCCGCCAACTGCCCGAAGCTGGCTGTGGAGAACGCCTCTCTCAACTGCTCCAGCAGCGATGGCTACCACGCTGCCCAGTGTACTGTGAGCTGCTGGACAGGCTACGTGCTCCAGATACAGCGGGATGACGAGCTGATCAAAAGCCAGGTGTGTGCCAGGCCCGGGCTTAGAGCCCCTCTCCAGCCCAGGAAAGGCCGAGCGGGTGTCGAACCTGTTCTCTGCTGAGTCCTCAGCCCTTGAAGTCCTGACGCCACCTAGTAGAGGCTCCATAAAGAGGTGTGGATGGACTGGATGAGCATCGATCTGTGATTTCTGGGACAGTGGCTCCTGTGCGGAGGAGTGCTCCGCACACCAGCTGTTGGAGTCCCCGTGTAGGTTGCCAGTCTGAAAAACCATGGGCTGGGCATGACGTTTGGAGTGAAGCCCTCCCAGTCAGAACCCTGCTACAGAGGAAAGGGCTGGTTTTGGAAGAGCTGAGCCCTCTGCCAGTGGGATGCTCATTCATTCATTCAGACATCTGTGCACTGGGAACCAGATGTGGTACTAGGTGCTTGAGGAAGAAGTCACTAAGAGGAGCTTAGTTCCTCTCCTCAAAGAGCTTAGGGACTTGTGACTGGGAGCCGTGAGTGAGTAGTGGCTGCACCTTGTGATCCACATTGTAAAGGAAGTTCAGGGTGTTGTGGAAGCAGAGGGGGATTCAAGGAGCACTCCCTGGAAGAGGCGACATGAAAACTTGAAAACTTACAGATAGGCAGAGGGATGGTGAATGCTTTGCTCTCATCATAATGATTCCCATTTGCAGATGGACAAACTGAGGTTCCGCCCCATTTGAAGAGTCATAGGTTGTAAGGTTTTTAAGATGTAGGATTTGAGCCCTGGCCTCTCTGTTTCCATAAACTGTGCTCTTAGTGAAAACATTTGATCCCTGCCTCCAGAGTCTTGTCCACTAAGCGTGTCTCCAGTCTCAACCTCCTGAAATGTGGGAAGGAAGCCCATTCGCCTTTCTCTTCCTGCTGGAGCACAGCGGTCCCACGAAGAAGCACCCTCTCACTCTCCTGTTCCTTTCCTCCTCAGCTGTGTGCACTTCGCCTGTGAGTCCGCCAACTGCCCGAAGCTGGCTGTGGAGAACGCCTCTCTCAACTGCTCCAGCAGCGATGGCTACCACGCTGCCCAGTGTACTGTGAGCTGCTGGACAGGCTACGTGCTCCAGATACAGCGGGATGACGAGCTGATCAAAAGCCAGGTGTGTGCCAGGCCCGGGCTTAGAGCCCCTCTCCAGCCCAGGAAAGGCCGAGCGGGTGTCGAACCTGTTCTCTGCTGAGTCCTCAGCCCTTGAAGTCCTGACGCCACCTAGTAGAGGCTCCATAAAGAGGTGTGGATGGACTGGATGAGCATCGATCTGTGATTTCTGGGACAGTGGCTCCTGTGCGGAGGAGTGCTCCGCACACCAGCTGTTGGAGTCCCCGTGTAGGTTGCCAGTCTGAAAAACCATGGGCTGGGCATGACGTTTGGAGTGAAGCCCTCCCAGTCAGAACCCTGCTACAGAGGAAAGGGCTGGTTTTGGAAGAGCTGAGCCCTCTGCCAGTGGGATGCTCATTCATTCATTCAGACATCTGTGCACTGGGAACCAGATGTGGTACTAGGTGCTTGAGGAAGAAGTCACTAAGAGGAGCTTAGTTCCTCTCCTCAAAGAGCTTAGGGACTTGTGACTGGGAGCCGTGAGTGAGTAGTGGCTGCACCTTGTGATCCACATTGTAAAGGAAGTTCAGGGTGTTGTGGAAGCAGAGGGGGATTCAAGGAGCACTCCCTGGAAGAGGCGACATGAAAACTTGAAAACTTACAGATAGGCAGAGGGATGTGCGCTGAAGGGAGGGAAGGAGGCAGGCTCTGGCACAGGCAGGAAGGGTAAGTGGATGCTCATTCGTAAGAAAGTGCATGCCACAGACACGCATTTCATTTTTCTGAGCTCACCCACGCCTGAGGCTGGAGGGGCCTGCCAGATGCGCTGGTGCAAGGCCCTGTTAGCTTGGTCAGGGAGTGAGAGGGTCCTCTTCAGGGCAGCAGGGAGCTGTTGAAGGGAGTGACATGCTCAGATCATGATGCAGGGCCTTCCAGTGGCCCACCTGGGCGTGGCTTGGAGTCTGGCCGCAGGGGGAACCCTTGGGAAGAGGGCTGAGTTCGGCCCATGGGTGGTGGCCTTGAGTGGACCTGAGGCATGGCGGAATGGTGCTTTAACCAGCGTGGCTGTGCGGTCTTGGAGGGTCTGGGGAGAGGTAGTGAATTAAGCCCTGAGATGTGGGGATTCTCCATGCAGCCTCTTGTGGGGCCCCACTAGCAGACTCCCTCATCATGCTCCGAGGACACCAGCACGTTCTTTGTTGCTGTGAACGCCTCTTTGCACAGAGCTTCTGGGCTTAAAAGAGCCCACTGGGGAGCTCTGGAGCCCTCACTTGCTTGTCTTAGACACCTGCTTCCATGTGTCAGACACGGCAGGTCTGAGCTCCTGTGGAAACAATTAAGCTGCTTTTGGCAGTGAGGGACCTCTTGTCCCTTCGATGTGTGCTTAAGCGGTGAACAGTGTCCCATGCTTTTAAAAATTCAGTTCACAATTTGGCACCCCCGATCGCCTGGGCTTTGGCAGGTTCCGCCTGGAAGGGAGGCCCCAGGCGTGGGCTGCTGAGGATGGTCCCTCCCTCGGCCCTGCAACCTGGCCTCACCCTTCTGCCCACAGCCCTGCCATCTTCTAGTTTGGATCAAACCCCCAATGACCCTTTCATTTATCCAGCCTCCTTCCTTCTTCACGTCTATCTTTCCCAGAGGCTGAAGCATCACATCTTGGAGCAGGGAGTGGCTCTTAAGCAGTGAACAGTGTTTGGCTTCGGTTCACGTGAGGAAAGGGACTTGCTCATGATCTCACAGCACCAAGAACCAGATCCCGTTCTCCCATCCCCCCGGGGTGAGGTCCACTCAGTTCCAATCACTGGTGTCGAATCCGCACACCCAGGCCAGAATAAGTGGATGCTCATTCGTGAAAGTGCATGCCACAGACACGCATTTCATTTTCTGAGCTGACCCACGCCTGAGGCTGGAGGGGCCTGCCAGATGCGCTGGTGCAAGGCCCTGTTAGCTTGGTCAGGGAGTGAGAGGGTCCTCTTCAGGGCAGCAGGGAGCTGTTGAAGGGAGTGACATGCTCAGATCATGATGCAGGGCCTTCCAGTGGCCCACCTGGGCGTGGCTTGGAGTCTGGCCGCAGGGGGAACCCTTGGGAAGAGGGCTGAGTTCGGCCCATGGGTGGTGGCCTTGAGTGGACCTGAGGCATGGCGGAATGGTGCTTTAACCAGCGTGGCTGTGCGGTCTTGGAGGGTCTGGGGAGAGGTAGTGAATTAAGCCCTGAGATGTGGGGATTCTCCATGCAGCCTCTTGTGGGGCCCCACTAGCAGACTCCCTCATCATGCTCCGAGGACACCAGCACGTTCTTTGTTGCTGTGAACGCCTCTTTGCACAGAGCTTCTGGGCTTAAAAGAGCCCACTGGGGAGCTCTGGAGCCCTCACTTGCTTGTCTTAGACACCTGCTTCCATGTGTCAGACACGGCAGGTCTGAGCTCCTGTGGAAACAATTAAGCTGCTTTTGGCAGTGAGGGACCTCTTGTCCCTTCGATGTGTGCTTAAGCGGTGAACAGTGTCCCATGCTTTTAAAAATTCAGTTCACAATTTGGCACCCCCGATCGCCTGGGCTTTGGCAGGTTCCGCCTGGAAGGGAGGCCCCAGGCGTGGGCTGCTGAGGATGGTCCCTCCCTCGGCCCTGCAACCTGGCCTCACCCTTCTGCCCACAGCCCTGCCATCTTCTAGTTTGGATCAAACCCCCAATGACCCTTTCATTTATCCAGCCTCCTTCCTTCTTCACGTCTATCTTTCCCAGAGGCTGAAGCATCACATCTTGGAGCAGGGAGTGGCTCTTAAGCAGTGAACAGTGTTTGGCTTCGGTTCACGTGAGGAAAGGGACTTGCTCATGATCTCACAGCACCAAGAACCAGATCCCGTTCTCCCATCCCCCCGGGGTGAGGTCCACTCAGTGCCAAGCACTGGTGGTCGATCCGCACAATCTCCTCCAGGGCCAAGAAGAGGGACAAAAATGAACACCCAGCGTCCCACTGTCGTGCTGCGTTTCAGAGGCTATTTCATGAAAGAAGTCATCAGGCCCGGAGAGGGCTGAGCCTTAAGATTCTCAGCAGCACGATGGAAATAACTATCAAGGAGACTCTCCAGACAGCCATGCAGAGCCTCATCTTTGGGCTCCGTTCCCTTAGCCTTTTTCCAGTGGTGGAACCTGGAGCTAGTCACTTAATGTCTCTGAGCCTCCTTTTCGGCAGCTGTCACGTGGGAACTGAAGTACCTGCTTCAAACAGTTGTAGGGATCCTGGAAAGGGAGTTAAACCCTGAGCATTGAGCTCCCGGCACCGGAGGCTGCGGGAGAAGGCTTTCCCCACCTGTGGGATTCTGTCTGCTGCATCTCACGTTCTCACCTCCACCTTCCAGATAGGACCCAGCATCACAGTGACCTGCACAGAGGGCAAGTGGAACAAGCAGGTGGCGTGCGAGCCGGTGGACTGCGGCATGCCGGACCAGCACCATGTCTACGCCGCCTCGTTCTCCTGCCTCGAGGGCACGACCTACGGCAGCAAGTGCTCCTTCCAGTGCCGCCATCCCGCCCAGCTGAAAGGTACGAGACCCAGCGGCTGCCTCCAGGTCCGCCTGCTGGGGCTCCACACCAGGGGCTAGACTGCTTCTGATCCCTCCCATCTGTTGTACTTATGTAGACAGCCTTGCCGTGCAGCTGGGGAGAAAGTAGAGTGTGGATGAGTATGGTGTCTCCAAGATCTTTCAAATCTTGCAAAAGAGGGAAGAGAGAAGGAGGAAGGGAGGGACGGTATAAGGAAAGGGACGAGTCTAAGAAAGTTGCATCTGGAACCACTGTGATTAGTTCACTGGGTAGTTTCAAAAGAGTACTGTTGAATTTTTGGCTAAGCATCACGGAGAGGGAGTGGCTCTTAAGCAGTGCAGTGTTTGGCTTGGTTCACGTGAGGAAAGGGACTTGCTCATGATCTCACAGCACCAAGAACCAGATCCCGTTCTCCCATCCCCCCGGGGTGAGGTCCACTCAGTGCCAAGCACTGGTGGTCGATCCGCACAATCTCCTCCAGGGCCAAGAAGAGGGACAAAAATGAACACCCAGCGTCCCACTGTCGTGCTGCGTTTCAGAGGCTATTTCATGAAAGAAGTCATCAGGCCCGGAGAGGGCTGAGCCTTAAGATTCTCAGCAGCACGATGGAAATAACTATCAAGGAGACTCTCCAGACAGCCATGCAGAGCCTCATCTTTGGGCTCCGTTCCCTTAGCCTTTTTCCAGTGGTGGAACCTGGAGCTAGTCACTTAATGTCTCTGAGCCTCCTTTTCGGCAGCTGTCACGTGGGAACTGAAGTACCTGCTTCAAACAGTTGTAGGGATCCTGGAAAGGGAGTTAAACCCTGAGCATTGAGCTCCCGGCACCGGAGGCTGCGGGAGAAGGCTTTCCCCACCTGTGGGATTCTGTCTGCTGCATCTCACGTTCTCACCTCCACCTTCCAGATAGGACCCAGCATCACAGTGACCTGCACAGAGGGCAAGTGGAACAAGCAGGTGGCGTGCGAGCCGGTGGACTGCGGCATGCCGGACCAGCACCATGTCTACGCCGCCTCGTTCTCCTGCCTCGCGGGCACGACCTACGGCAGCAATTGCTCCTTCCAGTGCCGCCATCCCGCCCAGCTGAAAGGTACGAGACCCAGCGGCTGCCTCCAGGTCCGCCTGCTGGGGCTCCACACCAGGGGCTAGACTGCTTCTGATCCCTCCCATCTGTTGTACTTATGTAGACAGCCTTGCCGTGCAGCTGGGGAGAAAGTAGAGTGTGGATGAGTATGGTGTCTCCAAGATCTTTCAAATCTTGCAAAAGAGGGAAGAGAGAAGGAGGAAGGGAGGGACGGTATAAGGAAAGGGACGAGTCTAAGAAAGTTGCATCTGGAACCACTGTGATTAGTTCACTGGGTAGGATGAGGGCTACATGAGGCTAAGAGAAAGTATGAGTACTGTTCGAATTTTTACAGAGGAGAGACTCAAGGCTCAGAGATGAGAGAACTTGTCCAAGGCCATGTTATTTTGGGGATGCTCCGCCATAGGGTCCAGGGCTGTCCTTCTCCAAAGCCCACTGCTGCCTCTCAGGAAGGTTGGCTCCTAGGGGAGTCACTCTTGGAGAAGTGCTTATGGGGTTCTCCTGGGCTAGGTGCTGGGCAGTTTGGGTGAGAAGACATAGTCTGGCGAACAGGAGAAGTGGACTCATGTGGGAAATAAGTAAGAGGCTGTCTCGGGTGACCTAGACTCTCAAGACGATGAGAGCTATTTAAACAAGGCAAGAGTTAACTGATTATTGACACGATGGTGAAACTGAGGTCCAGTGAGAGGAAGAAAGGAACTTGAACAGAATTCCAGAGCATGGTGGCAGCAGCATCAGAAAGATGCTTTTGGCTTCCATTTGAGTATTGGGTCTGGACATTATACGAGTTCTCAGAGGTGCCAGGACTCTCTCCTTTGTTTGGTTTATTGGAGGAAAAATTGCCCCTTCATCAGATGCCCAAAATGATATCTCAGTAACTGTGGGTCCTACCTTTGGGTCCATCATGCTTTACAGTGGGAATGAGTGGATTTAATCTATGGAGTGTGGGGGGTTTGGAGGAAGGTCTGCAAATTCCCTTCAACTTAGGTGTCATATTACAAATTCATTCAGGTGTTGGGATGATTGGAGAGAGTCCGAAGTGTCCCCAGATTTTCAAGGGGTATAGAACTTGGAAAGATGACTAGACACAGTAGGACTCAGTAATGTGTGTAGAGTGGGTGGCTAGATAAATTGATGAAAATAAAACCACAGGAAAGGTTTCTTTTAAGCCATGAATGTAGAACCCAGAAATCTCACTAATCTGTCCCAAAAGAGAAGCAGAAACACTTCTTGGACATATCCTTTAAGTCGTGTCTGACTTTCTGTGACCCCATGGACTGCAGCGTGTCTGGCTCCCCTGTTCTTCACTGTCTCTCGGAGTTTGCTCAGACTCACATTCATTGAGTCAGTGATGCCCTCCAACCATCTCATCCTCTGTCACCCCCTTCTTCTCTTGTCTTCCATCTTTCCCAGCAGCAGGGTCTTTTCCAATTAGTCAGCTCTTCATATCAAGTGGCCAAAGTCCCCTCATTTTATTTTACTCAAAATGATATGAATATAAAATTTATAGGCGTTGTATTTGAGCTGCTGTAGAGATTGAGACCTGAGAGATGAAAAGACTGGTGGAAATCTCAAACACTCAGGTTATCTGAGCCCTTCCCCAGCCTCTGCTGGAGCTATTAAACAAGGCAAGAGAGTGGACTCATGTGGGAAATAAGTAAGAGGCTGTCTCGGGTGACCTAGACTCTCAAGACGATGAGAGCTATTTAAACAAGGCAAGAGTTAACTGATTATTGACACGATGGTGAAACTGAGGTCCAGTGAGAGGAAGAAAGGAACTTGAACAGAATTCCAGAGCATGGTGGCAGCAGCATCAGAAAGATGCTTTTGGCTTCCATTTGAGTATTGGGTCTGGACATTATACGAGTTCTCAGAGGTGCCAGGACTCTCTCCTTTGTTTGGTTTATTGGAGGAAAAATTGCCCCTTCATCAGATGCCCAAAATGATATCTCAGTAACTGTGGGTCCTACCTTTGGGTCCATCATGCTTTACAGTGGGAATGAGTGGATTTAATCTATGGAGTGTGGGGGGTTTGGAGGAAGGTCTGCAAATTCCCTTCAACTTAGGTGTCATATTACAAATTCATTCAGGTGTTGGGATGATTGGAGAGAGTCCGAAGTGTCCCCAGATTTTCAAGGGGTATAGAACTTGGAAAGATGACTAGACACAGTAGGACTCAGTAATGTGTGTAGAGTGGGTGGCTAGATAAATTGATGAAAATAAAACCACAGGAAAGGTTTCTTTTAAGCCATGAATGTAGAACCCAGAAATCTCACTAATCTGTCCCAAAAGAGAAGCAGAAACACTTCTTGGACATATCCTTTAAGTCGTGTCTGACTTTCTGTGACCCCATGGACTGCAGCGTGTCTGGCTCCCCTGTTCTTCACTGTCTCTCGGAGTTTGCTCAGACTCACATTCATTGAGTCAGTGATGCCCTCCAACCATCTCATCCTCTGTCACCCCCTTCTTCTCTTGTCTTCCATCTTTCCCAGCAGCAGGGTCTTTTCCAATTAGTCAGCTCTTCATATCAAGTGGCCAAAGTCCCCTCATTTTATTTTACTCAAAATGATATGAATATAAAATTTATAGGCGTTGTATTTGAGCTGCTGTAGAGATTGAGACCTGAGAGATGAAAAGACTGGTGGAAATCTCAAACACTCAGGTTATCTGAGCCCTTCCCCAGCCTCATCTGCCCTGATGTGGGGCTTATTAGTAACTCCAGACTAGGAGATCACACTTCTCCTCTTAATCAGAGACCCTTGGGAAAGGAAGCAGTGTTGATGATTGCAGCCCTCCTTGTGGCTAATCGTAATCCTCAATCAAAGGGATTCTTCTGCCATCGCTCCTCTATTGATTGTGGTGAAGGGGTAACCTCACTGGGGAGATGTGCTCCCAGAAGGACCACCATTTTGATAGTGTGCATCCTCATTTTGCTCGGCCTTTGAGAGTGCAGGGCAGCACCTCCCCAGTGGCCACACTGACCCACCAGGACCCACTGGCATGCCCTGCCCTTGGTTTACAGCATCATTAGATGCTCAGATTCCAGATCCAGTGCTTTGGCTTGGATCAAGACTGGGCAGAGGTCCTGCTTCTCCCTCTTGAGCTTGTTAAGAATTCCTTGCTTCTTAAGCCAGAGAATAAAGTGAAAACATTAGTTGCTCAGTCATGTTTGACTCTTTGCAACCTCATGGACTGTAGCCCTCCAGGTTCCTCTATCCATGGGATTCTCCAGGCAAGAATACTGGAGTGGGCTGCCATTCTCTTCCCCAGGAGATCTTCCTGACCCAGAGATCAAACCTCTGTCTCCTGCATTGCAGGCAGATTCTTACGGTTTGAGCCACTAGAGGTGATCAAAACAAGCCCACCCCCATTTCTTTTTGGCTTTTTTTTTTTCTTTTATTAAGTCTTTATTTTAAAGATTTTACAGAGTTTTGTTGTTCACCAACGTGTATGTTCCCAGATCATTCTTATGCATATCCCTGTCCCCGCTCCCCTACCCAGTTCGCCCCCCCCCCACCCCTCCGGACCATTGCCCCAAGTGATTGTAGGTACTCCTATTCCCTTAGCACAATGACAATAGCTATCTTTTCCACACGTGCCAGTATAGGTTTCGATGTTAGTTCCTCTATACATCCCTCTCACTGTTTGTTCCCCACAATGTCCTTATGTCTATTCTTTGTTCCATGAGTTCACTGCGTGTGTTATCATGACCCTTACTAGATTCCATATATATGAGTTAGTATACTGTACTTGTCTTTCTCTTTTTTGACTTACTTCACTTTTTATGATAGATTCTAGAGCTAGCCACCTCATTAGGACTAAGTCTTCTGCATTTCTTTTAACAACTGAGTAGTATTCCATTGTATATATGTCCCAGAGCTTCTGTATCCATTCATTCGTCGATGGACATCTAGGTTGCTTCCATGTTCTGGCTATTGTATAGAGAGCTGCAATGAACACTGGGGTACAGGTGCTTCTTTCAGTTTTGATTTCGTCAGGATATAGGCCTAGTAGTGGGATTGCTGGGTCATAGGGTGCTTCTATTTTTAGTTTTTTAAGGAATCTCCTTACTGTCTTCCATAGAGGCTGTATCAATTGACATTCCCACCAGCAATGCAAGATGGTTCCCTTTTCTCCGCACCCTCTCCAGCATTTATTGTCTGTCAATTTATTGATGATGGCCATTCTGACGGGTGTGAAGTGGTATTTCATTGTGGTTTTAATTTGCATTTCTCTAATAATAAGCATCGTTGAGCATCGTTTCATGTGCTTTTGGGCCATCTGTATGTCCTCTTTGGAGAGACGTCTCTTTAGATCTTTTTCCCATTTTTTAATTGGGTTGTTCATTTTTCCGGTGCTAAGTTGCCTGAGTTGCTTATAGATTTTGGAGATTAATTCTTTGTCTGTTATTTAATTTGCTATGATTTTCTCCCACTCTGTGGGGTGTCTGTTGAGCTTTTTTGTGATTTCTTTTGCTGTACAAAAGCTTTTAAGTTTCATGAGGTCCCACGTGTTCATTTTTCTTTTCCGTTCCGCTATTCTAGTAGGTGGGTCAGGGAAGATCTTGCTTTGATTTATGTCCTTGAGGGTTTTGCCTATATTCTCCTCTAAGAGTACGATGGTTTCTGGTCTTATACTTAGATCTTTAATCCATTTTGAGTTGATCTTTGTGTATGGTGTCAGGGAATGTTCCAACTTCATTTTTTTGCATGTAGCTGTCCAATTTTCCCAGCAACACTTGTTGAAGAGGCTGTCTTTGTCCCATTTTATAGTTTCGCCTCCTTTGTCAAAAATAAGGTACCCCTAGGTACATGGGTTTATCTCTGGGTTCTCAATCTTGTTCCATTGATCTATAGTTCTGTTTTTGTGCCAGTACCATACTGTCTTGATGGCTGTTACTTTGTAGTAGAGTCTGAAGTTAGGGAGGCTGATCCCTCCAGCTCCATTTTTCTTGTATCCAGTAGTGGGAGTTGACCATTCATTCGTCGATGGACATCTAGGTTGCTTCCATGTTCTGGCTATTGTATAGAGAGCTGCAATGAACACTGGGGTACAGGTGCTTCTTTCAGTTTTGATTTCGTCAGGATATAGGCCTAGTAGTGGGATTGCTGGGTCATAGGGTGCTTCTATTTTTAGTTTTTTAAGGAATCTCCTTACTGTCTTCCATAGAGGCTGTATCAATTGACATTCCCACCAGCAATGCAAGATGGTTCCCTTTTCTCCGCACCCTCTCCAGCATTTATTGTCTGTCAATTTATTGATGATGGCCATTCTGACGGGTGTGAAGTGGTATTTCATTGTGGTTTTAATTTGCATTTCTCTAATAATAAGCATCGTTGAGCATCGTTTCATGTGCTTTTGGGCCATCTGTATGTCCTCTTTGGAGAGACGTCTCTTTAGATCTTTTTCCCATTTTTTAATTGGGTTGTTCATTTTTCCGGTGCTAAGTTGCCTGAGTTGCTTATAGATTTTGGAGATTAATTCTTTGTCTGTTATTTAATTTGCTATGATTTTCTCCCACTCTGTGGGGTGTCTGTTGAGCTTTTTTGTGATTTCTTTTGCTGTACAAAAGCTTTTAAGTTTCATGAGGTCCCACGTGTTCATTTTTCTTTTCCGTTCCGCTATTCTAGTAGGTGGGTCAGGGAAGATCTTGCTTTGATTTATGTCCTTGAGGGTTTTGCCTATATTCTCCTCTAAGAGTACGATGGTTTCTGGTCTTATACTTAGATCTTTAATCCATTTTGAGTTGATCTTTGTGTATGGTGTCAGGGAATGTTCCAACTTCATTTTTTTGCATGTAGCTGTCCAATTTTCCCAGCAACACTTGTTGAAGAGGCTGTCTTTGTCCCATTTTATAGTTTCGCCTCCTTTGTCAAAAATAAGGTACCCCTAGGTACATGGGTTTATCTCTGGGTTCTCAATCTTGTTCCATTGATCTATAGTTCTGTTTTTGTGCCAGTACCATACTGTCTTGATGGCTGTTACTTTGTAGTAGAGTCTGAAGTTAGGGAGGCTGATCCCTCCAGCTCCATTTTTCTTTCTCAGGATTGCTTTGGCTATTCGAGGTCTTTTGTGTTTCTATATGAACTGTGTTATTGTTTGGTCTAGTTCTGTGAAAAATGTCTATGGTAGTTGGATAGGTATTGCATTGAATCTGTAGATGATATTTGGTAGTATGGTCATTTTCACAATATTGATTCTTCTGATCCAGGAACATGGAATATCTCTCCATCTGTTTAAGTCTTCTTTAATTTCTCTCATGAGTGTCTTGTAATTTTCTGTGTACAATTCTTTTGTTTCTTTGGGTAGGTTTATTCCTAGATATTTGATTTTTTTGGTTGCAATGGTGAAGGGGATTGCCTTTTTGATTTTGTTTTCTGATTTTTCATTGTTTGTGTATAGGAGTGCCAGTAATTTCTGTGTGTTGACTTGTATCCTGCAACTTTGCTGAATTTATTGATTAGTTCTAGTAGCTTTGTGACCATGTCTTTGGGGTTTTCCATGCACAGTATCATGTCATCTGCAAAAAGAGAGAGCTTTACTTCTTCCTTTCCAATCTGGATTCCCTCCATTCCCTTCTCTTCCCCTACTGCCGTCGCTAGGACCTCCAGGACCATGCTGAATAGTAGTGGTGAAAGTGGGCACCTCTGTCTTGCTCCTGATCCCAGAGGGAATGCTTTCAGTTTTTCACCGTTAAGGACAATGTTCACTGTAGGCTTTTCATATATGGTTTTATTATGTTGAGATAGGCCCCCCTCGGTCGCTGATAGTGACATTCTAGTAGGTGGGTCAGGAAGATCTTGCTTTGATTTATGTCCTTGAGGGTTTTGCCTATATTCTCCTCTAAGAGTACGATGGTTTCTGGTCTTATACTTAGATCTTTAATCCATTTTGAGTTGATCTTTGTGTATGGTGTCAGGGAATGTTCCAACTTCATTTTTTTGCATGTAGCTGTCCAATTTTCCCAGCAACACTTGTTGAAGAGGCTGTCTTTGTCCCATTTTATAGTTTCGCCTCCTTTGTCAAAAATAAGGTACCCCTAGGTACATGGGTTTATCTCTGGGTTCTCAATCTTGTTCCATTGATCTATAGTTCTGTTTTTGTGCCAGTACCATACTGTCTTGATGGCTGTTACTTTGTAGTAGAGTCTGAAGTTAGGGAGGCTGATCCCTCCAGCTCCATTTTTCTTTCTCAGGATTGCTTTGGCTATTCGAGGTCTTTTGTGTTTCTATATGAACTGTGTTATTGTTTGGTCTAGTTCTGTGAAAAATGTCTATGGTAGTTGGATAGGTATTGCATTGAATCTGTAGATGATATTTGGTAGTATGGTCATTTTCACAATATTGATTCTTCTGATCCAGGAACATGGAATATCTCTCCATCTGTTTAAGTCTTCTTTAATTTCTCTCATGAGTGTCTTGTAATTTTCTGTGTACAATTCTTTTGTTTCTTTGGGTAGGTTTATTCCTAGATATTTGATTTTTTTGGTTGCAATGGTGAAGGGGATTGCCTTTTTGATTTTGTTTTCTGATTTTTCATTGTTTGTGTATAGGAGTGCCAGTAATTTCTGTGTGTTGACTTGTATCCTGCAACTTTGCTGAATTTATTGATTAGTTCTAGTAGCTTTGTGACCATGTCTTTGGGGTTTTCCATGCACAGTATCATGTCATCTGCAAAAAGAGAGAGCTTTACTTCTTCCTTTCCAATCTGGATTCCCTCCATTCCCTTCTCTTCCCCTACTGCCGTCGCTAGGACCTCCAGGACCATGCTGAATAGTAGTGGTGAAAGTGGGCACCTCTGTCTTGCTCCTGATCCCAGAGGGAATGCTTTCAGTTTTTCACCGTTAAGGACAATGTTCACTGTAGGCTTTTCATATATGGTTTTTATTATGTTGAGATAGGTTCCCTCTATACCCACCTTCTGAAGAGCTTTCATCACAAATGGATGCTGTACCCTGTCAAAGACTTTTTCTGCATCTATTGAGATGATCATGTGATTTTTGTCTCTCAATTTGTTGATATGGTGTATCACATTGATTGATTTATGAATATCGAAGAATCCTTGCATGCCTGGGATGAACCCGACTAGATCATGGTGTATGAGTTTTTTGATGTGTCATTGAATTCTGTTTGCTAGGATTTTGTTGAGGATCTTGGCATCTAAGTTTATCAGTGAAATTGACCTATAGTTTTCCCTTTTTGTGTTGTCTTTGCCTGGTTGTGGTATCAGGGTGATGGTGGTGGCCTCACAGAGTGTGCCTGGAAGTCTTCCTTCCTGTGCAATTTTTGAAAGAGTTTCAGAAGGACAAGCATTAGCTCTTCTTTAAATGTTTGGTAGAATTCGGCTGTGAAGCCATCTGGCCCTAGGCTTTTATTTTTGGGTAGATTTTTTAATCACAAATTCGATTTCTAAGCCTGTGATTGGGTTGTTCAAAGTCTCTGTTTCTTCCTGGCTCAGTCTTGGGAGATTAATCTTCCCCAAGAAACTGTCCATTTTTTCCAGGCTGTCCAGTTTGTTGCCGTAGAGTTGTTCATAATAGTCTCTTAGAATCCCTTGGACCTCTGCATTATCTGATGCAATCTCTCCTTTTACATTTTTGATTTTGTTGATCTGGTTCTTCACTCTCTTTTTCTTGATGAGTCTGGCCAGTGGCTTGTCAATTTTGTTTACCTTTTTGAAGAACCAGCCCTTTGTTCAATTCATCCTTACCACTGTTTCCTTCATTTCTTTCTCATTTATTTCTGCTCTGATCCTTATGATTTCTCTCCTTCCTCTGGCTTTGGGGTGTTTTTCTTCTTCTTTCTCCAATTGTCCCAAGCACAGGTTTAGGTCATCTGCTTCATATTTTCCTAGTTTCTTGAGGTGGGATTGCACCCCCATTTCTTATTTGCTTCCCTTTCCTCCCTTTGGTTTTTCTTCCCCTGCAGCAAAATTTAAGCAAAAGGAGTTTGAGGTTTCATCTCTCATTAGACAGACTGGGATTCCACTTCTGGTTCTGCCCCAGGTGTCCGATCTCAGATCAGTTTCATATGAGAGACGTTAGGAGATCCTAATAGAGCAATTTCACATCTTTGAGCCTCAGCACTCTCATTTGTAGAATTGGTCTAAGAGTAGCTACGTTGAAGAGTCATGGTGAGAATTAAAAGAGATGGTATGAATGAAATTGCCAGGATTAGAGTAAGCGCTTAGGAAGTATTCAGAGGCACCATCAGGAGAATTGGGCGGCGGCTGCACTCTCAGCTTGTGACCTCTCTGTCCCATGGAGGCCTTAGTCCTAGAAACTCCATCCTCCACACTCCACTCAGGACTTGGCGGTTAGTGTCCTCAGACCAGCCACTGCCACCCAGGAGAAGTGCTGAGTGAGGCCCTAAGACTGGGTGTAAGGCAGGTATCTGCAATACCACAAACCCACCCTTAGAATCCAGGTGAACTTTTCTCTAATATCCTGGCTTTCCCTTAAGTTCTAAGCCCTCATCAGGATGGACGCAAAATGCCCTGCAAGCCCATAACCCTAGAGGCCCTCCCACCAAGGTCCTTTATCACGTGAGCACTAGAAACAGAGACTGAAGCTACACATGCATGAGGGAAAAAATACTGTCAGGTTTAAAAGAAAGGACTTCCATCTCAAAATCTTAAATGTTTAACTCAGTGGCTAAAAATGCAACGTTACTTCCATGACCTTGTCAGCTTCAACTCAACCGTGTGGGGTATATTAGATGCCAGTTCTGGAGTGGGGCTTTTAAAGCAAGCATATGTTCATGCTATTAAGATCTTTTGAGGGACCTCCCTGGTGATCCAGTTACTAAGACTCCATGCTTCCACTGTAGGGGGTATAGGCTCGATTCCTGGTCGGAGAACTAAGATCCCACATGACACACAGCTCAGCCAAGAAAAAAAAAATCTTTCTGAAAGGCCTGCTGTCTATTATTAGCCTATTTACTCGTTTCCAAAAGACACTCAGTACCATGGAGCACCTTCTAAGTTCTTCGACTCAACTGATGAGTGGGTCGTGAGCTGAGTGGCCATGTCCTGAAGTGTCCAGCTGTTGATCTGCCCACCCGCCCTCCACTCTCCTCCTTACCCCTTGCCTTCTCCCACAAAATCCTGTCCTGATCTTTCTCCCTCTACAAATTCCACATCCTCGCTCCTTTCTCAGGCAGAGACCTCTTCATCTTTCTAGAAGTAGATAGCCAGCCCTAGAAGATTCAGCTTTATACCAAGGGTTCATCAAGGCATCCTTCCTGTAAAAACAGGGTCACCTCCAAAGAGGGATTTTCACATCACTCCTAGGAGACTGCTGCTCTCGTCGTTCTATCACCCTAGAGCTTCAGAGACAGCAGGGTCTGGGATGTCACTGAGTCCCCTAGGTGCTAATGATAGACCACCACCCAAATCCTTCCTGGGGACCAGAGCAGCACTGTGGAGAAGAAAACGTGTTCAAGTCTACATCGCTGCTAGCGAAGCCACCTTCAGATATGAGCGGTGGGAAGAGGAAGCAGCAGTTTTCTCTCTTAGATAATTCTTCCGTCTCCCTCACTCGCCTACCCCCACCTCCACTCCACTTGAATGGCTTCTCAAGCTTCCAGAGTCAAGCCTATTCTCGCTTCAGGGTTCTTAGCTGCTGCCCCAGAACCCCTGTGGCCTTTTCAAAACCATGCCCCTCAACCCATAACTCCCAGTAAACCACTGGAGAAGCCAGACGTCATCAAGGTGGTGGCCATACCCTTCTCCAGGGCACCCAGGGACCTGCAAAGAGTCGGACATGCCTGAGCGACTAAACAGCAACAGCACACATTTGACAAATGGAGATCGAGGTCTTCCTGTGTGCTTGGTGCTGGCAAAGGTTCTTGTCCTACAAGAATGAACAAGATGCAGTCCCAGCCCTCAGGACACGGGCAAGGCCAACACTGTAGATGAGGCATTGAGAAAGGCAGACCTAGATCTCCTGACATTCCCTCCTCGCATTCTACTCTTGGTTAATTTCCATTTTAAAGGCATTCTCAAAGAAATGTGGTCTTCTGGCTACTCTTTAAAATAATAAAAACAGATCTATTTCTTTTGTCAGTACATTTGTAATCATTTTTATACTCACTGGAGATTGATATCTCCTTAGCCACATTTGTAGACAGGCAGAGCAAGATTTATTTTCTTAACTATAAAAGACGAACAGGGCTTCCCCTGGTGGTCCAGTGGATAAGGACATCGCCTTGCAGTGCAAGGGGCGCCGGTTCGATCCCTGGCCTGGAAAGATCCCACGTGCCACGGAGCGGCTGGACTGATGTGTCCAATCACCGAGCCGGAGCTCTGGAGCACACGCGCCCAGAGCTGGCGCTCTGCGACAACAGACGCCACTGCGATGGGAGGCCCACAGGAGCCAAAGAACAAAGACAGATGAAAATAGAGAAATGAAAGACCAATCGAAGTGGCCCGCCCGCTCCCCTCCCTCCACAACCCGACCCCCGCCCAAAAATAAATAAATAAATCTTAAAAAAAAAAAAAAAAAGACGAACAAACCAAAGTGCAGGGTCACGTCACCCTCTGAAACCCAGTTGCTGCCCTCAGCACTCTTAGCCTCAACCAGGGACTCTAGGCTCAGAAATGTCTTCACCTCCTGTCCTGAGTCATGTTTCCCCAAGAAACATAGGGAGAGGAAGACATGGAAATGATAGAAGCCCAGGGGCTGCTCTGAAGCCACTGCGTCTATGGGCAGCCGGGGCTCAGTTCCTCTGGAGAAGTGTGGGAGACAGGGTAGAACATTCCTCTGAGTTCCTGTATCTCTGGAAAGCCCTTCACTGGTTTTGCTGCTGCTTGTAGGAGCATTGACACCTCTGTGCTGTGAGCCTGCCCAGCGTATGGCAGAACATCCCAGATGAGAACCAAAGACCTCCAGCAACTGACCGCTTCTGACGCCATAGGTTTCCTTCAGCGCAGAGAGGTCAGGGCCCCGGGCACGAGGGCAGGACACAGACAGCTGAGCCCCACCCTGCTTTCTTCAGAACCACACGGCGGCTGAAGGGTGGCAGCCATAGCTGGGACTCGGATATGCTGATTCCGCAAACGTCAGTGTCTGCCATGACATGAGGGCACGTCCATGGTCCTGAGTCCCCAGTCCCTGCATTAGCGTTGGTTCTTCTTCTGACTATGGGGCTCGGCTCACTCATGTTTACCGTCAAAGAATGTACATTTCTACTTTGCATTGATTAACATTTTTGTGATTTTTCACGTTAGCTCACCACCAAAGAACCATGAGGTCCACTCAGTTCACCAGAGAGTCCACACTGCAGTTCACATAGCAGATAGGATCTTCTTCTAAAGCATCTCAACTCTTTTTCCAGAGATACTTTATCCTTCTTGGGAAATTTATCTTCTGTGGCTTCCACTCCCCGCTAAGCTCTGGCTAAACCTGGGCATTCCAGAACACTTCCCCCATCACATGACCATGCCAAAAAAAAAAAAAACCAGTTGATGATCTCTGGTGTTCTGGAGCCCTCTCTGCTTCTATAGAAACCAAATGAGTCACCCTTCCACGTTATTCTTTTTCACTTGAGTCAGACATTCCTGTCGTGTGTAGTGTCCGTTTATCGTGTGGAATCCTCTGTGTGGCTTACAGAACCTGAATTGTCTTGGTTCCCCAGATGCCTTACACAGACGTGGGAGGAGGAAGAAAAAAGTGAACAGGGGAATGAGCAGCAGAGGAGCCTATGTGTCCTCTCGTCTTTCTTATTTTTTCCTGCTTTATTTCCCTTCATTGTCTTCCTCCCTTCTAGTACACCAAATAGTTGGCTTTTATTTTTTAACAAAGATAATTTTTTAATGTTCCTCCATATTCTACTCCAACGAGGGCAAGGTTTGGGTTTTTTTTTGTTCACTGCCTTGTCTCAACATAGACAAGGGTAGCTGGCACATAGTAAGCACTAAATAGAAGCTTGTTGAATGAATGAAGGGTACATGCTAAGTCGCTTCAGTCATATCTGACTCTTTGTGACCCTATGGCCAGAGCCGGCCAGTCTCCTCTGTCCATGGGATTCTCCAGACAAGAATCCTGGAGTGGGTTGCCATGTCCTTCTCCAGGGGATCTTCCCAACCCAGGGATCCGACCCACATCTCTTACGTCCCCTACATTGGCAGGTGGGTTCTTTACCATTAGTGCCACCTGGGAAGCTCTAAACAAATGGAGATTCCCATGCAACTCCTATGACCCTTTCAGATCTGCTCCTGAAGAGAAAGTTTAGGAGGAGGGAGAGAAGAAGGAGGGGAGGGAGAAAAGGAGGGAAGAAGCCAACAAGGAAATCGGTAGCACTTTTCTGGACACTGTTTATAAATGTTTCATTTCATTTTCTCGTCGCCCTAAAAGGCAGGAGCACTTGCTTTCATGCTGTAGAATGGAGACTAGGTACTTAGCTGTGTCAGAACAGAAAACACAGCCTCTGCTGAGCAGGCATAGCCAACTTCCCATTAAAACCCACAGCCGTCATTGTAGTTACACAGAATCAGCTTTAAACGCCACTCTTGTCTATTACGAACGAGGAGAACTTGGCCAAGTCACTTGCCTCTCTACACCTCTGCTTTCAGTGTGATTCATTGCCCTCCCAAGAGCACTGTGTGAGGATACATGAGGCCGCAGAGCAGAAGTGCTCAGTCTGTCGTAACTGAACAGTAACCGTCAGCTTCATCCCCGATCACCCCTCTGATTCCAAATCCCCAAGCCTCCCACGGGCGTCCAGCCCTGGTTGTCAACACCTGTCAAGAGTCAGTGGGAAGAGGAGACTTTGGTTGGGAGCCCCACGTTTCAGGTCCATCTCCAGTTATCTTGGGGAGATTTGGGGCAGGCTGTTCGTGTCAGTGACGTACGACCTGGCGGGGAAAAGCCTGACTCCCCTTGTTTCACTTTTATTCCCCTTGTTTCCGCAACAGGCCAGCTTCCCCATGGCAGTCAGCACGCCTCTCAGGGCTGCCGCGAGCCGAGGGGAGGTGCTCGTCTCTCAGCTGCTTGAGCGATGCTTCATGAATACTGGGGCTGGGGAAGAACATTCAGCCCCCAAGTACCACAATGCTCTCATATCCAGGCTTAAGGGAGGCTTGGACAGATACAGGGTTGCGGGGCCCAGAGAGGGAGCAGAAGCCAGAGGGCACACAGCACACTGAGCTCAGAGCCTCTAGTCAGTTCTAATAGGAGTTTACTCTGAAGGCAAGCACCTTCATCTCTGGGCTCAGATGCAAAGCAGGGAGGATGGAGGGAAGTTGAATAAAAAGAGGCACCATGTGAGAGTTGCAAGTTAAGTTTTATTGGGGGCACAATGAGGACTTCAGTCCAGGAGACAGCACCTCAGATAGCTCTGAGAAGCTCCTCCAAAGGGGGCAGTGGGGAAAGGTCGATAGATAAGATTCAGTGACGTTCAATACAATGAAGTTTTTACTTTATAAAAGGTTTTCTAGTCGCAAGGAGCTGATGTCACCATGAAGGGATTTAGTTATTTTCTAGGTAGGAGGACATGCAAGGATTCATGAAATCAGTTCCTGAAAATATCCAACTATCTAAAGACCTGCTCACCAGTGTCCCTGGAGCACAGAGTGCCTCCCTGTCCACCCTGAACTCCCTCCGGGGCTGTTGAAGGTCAGCAGGCACAGCCGCACAGGGCTCAGTGTCTGCAGAGGCTGATGGCAGGTGCCCATCAGTTCTTCAGTTGCTGGCAAATGCTCTTGGCAGGTGCCAGTTGATAGTTGAAAGAAGAATCATGAAGAGCTCTTGCCGATGCAGTAGAAGAGGCTTCAGAAATCAGGAGCCTTGTATTTGATTCCCCGTAGACATGGAGTATGTCACACCCCAAATTTTATACCTTTGCAGAAGGCGTGACAGCTCTTTCTCTGTCTCGTTTCTTCAGTTCAAAGTGTGGACGGTTCTAGAATTCCATGTGGAAGAGTCTCTGGTTCTTCAGGTTGACTTGAATCCAGGCAGACATGAATTAGTTATGGTATCAGGGACCCACCCCGCCACTCACTGTGCCTGCCTGTGTCCTTCAGGCAACAACAGCATCCTGACCTGCATGGAGGACGGGCTGTGGTCCTTCCCAGAGCGCTGTGCGATGCTTCATGAATACTGGGGCTGGGGAAGAACATTCCGCCCCCAAGTACCACAATGCTCTCATATCCAGGCTTAAGGGAGGCTTGGACAGATACAGGGTTGCGGGGCCCAGAGAGGGAGCAGAAGCCAGAGGGCACACAGCACACTGAGCTCAGAGCCTCTAGTCAGTTCTAATAGGAGTTTACTCTGAAGGCAAGCACCTTCATCTCTGGGCTCAGATGCAAAGCAGGGAGGATGGAGGGAAGTTGAATAAAAAGAGGCACCATGTGAGAGTTGCAAGTTAAGTTTTATTGGGGGCACAATGAGGACTTCAGTCCAGGAGACAGCACCTCAGATAGCTCTGAGAAGCTCCTCCAAAGGGGGCAGTGGGGAAAGGTCGATAGATAAGATTCAGTGACGTTCAATACAATGAAGTTTTTACTTTATAAAAGGTTTTCTAGTCGCAAGGAGCTGATGTCACCATGAAGGGATTTAGTTATTTTCTAGGTAGGAGGACATGCAAGGATTCATGAAATCAGTTCCTGAAAATATCCAACTATCTAAAGACCTGCTCACCAGTGTCCCTGGAGCACAGAGTGCCTCCCTGTCCACCCTGAACTCCCTCCGGGGCTGTTGAAGGTCAGCAGGCACAGCCGCACAGGGCTCAGTGTCTGCAGAGGCTGATGGCAGGTGCCCATCAGTTCTTCAGTTGCTGGCAAATGCTCTTGGCAGGTGCCAGTTGATAGTTGAAAGAAGAATCATGAAGAGCTCTTGCCGATGCAGTAGAAGAGGCTTCAGAAATCAGGAGCCTTGTATTTGATTCCCTGTAGACATGGAGTATGTCACACCCCAAATTTTATACCTTTGCAGAAGGCGTGACAGCTCTTTCTCTGTCTCGTTTCTTCAGTTCAAAGTGTGGACGGTTCTAGAATTCCATGTGGAAGAGTCTCTGGTTCTTCAGGTTGACTTGAATCCAGGCAGACATGAATTAGTTATGGTATCAGGGACCCACCCCGCCACTCACTGTGCCTGCCTGTGTCCTTCAGGCAACAACAGCATCCTGACCTGCATGGAGGACGGGCTGTGGTCCTTCCCAGAGGCGCTGTGCGAGCTCATGTGCCTGGCTCCACCTCCGGTGCCCCATGCAGACCTCCAGACAGCCCGGTGCCGAGAGAACAAGCACAAGGTGGGCGCCTTCTGCAAGTACAAGTGCAAACCTGGGTACCACGTGGCCGGCTCCTCCCGCAAGTCAAAGAAGTAAGTGGGGCTGCAGAGGGAAGGCTCCCAGGTGCTGGGGGGTGGAGGGAGAGCCAGGGCTGTCTGGTTAGAAGGACGTGCTCACTTCTCTACCAGAAGCAGGACCCACCGTTTCTCCCATGCTCTTCCCTGGGGATCTCGAAGGATATTGGGATCAACTGCACACTGACTGTGTGACCTCAGGCCAGTGACTTCTCTTCTCTGGGCCTCTGTTGTTCACAATAATATGGAAGGATAGTGACCATCACTACTTAAGATTATTGCCCAGGATGGATGAGAATGTGTCTGTGAAATTTTTGCCGAGTGCCTGGTGCTCAAGAAATGGCGGGTAGATCCATACCATCCCTGTGACAGCCCCATCAATACCCTGTGGAAGGAAGGAAGTGGAGATGGATCAGCAGGGCTTGATGTTATCTCAATCCACATGAAACTCTTGCTTGGCCCTGAGGAAACAGTTCTCTGAATGTTTACCTTAAGCCCTCCTAATGCCCCAACCCCTCCGGCCACCACCCAGTAGGACCACCAGAGAATCAAGAATCAGAAAGGGAGGGCTTCCCTGGTGGTTCCGTGGATAAAGAGTCTGCCTTGCAGTGCAAGGGGCACTGGTTTGATCCCTGGTCCGGGAAGATCCCATGTGCCATGGAGTGGGTGGACCGGTGTGTCCATTTGCGAGCCAGCACTCTGGAGCACATGCGCCCAGAGCCGGTGCTCTGCAACAAGAGGCCACTGCGATGGGAGGTCCACACAGGCCAAAGAATAAAGATGGATGAAAAGAAATAAATAAAGGACCAATTTTTAAAAGTGGCCAAAGTTAAAACAAACAAGAAAAAGAATCAGAAAGGGAAATGTGAGGTCAGCTGGCTCTAGGTGTTTTGGTTGAGATTGGCTGCAGCCTTTGGATCCTTGAGATGTCTCTTCTTTTATCTTTCCCTGGAAGGCGGGCCTTCAAGACCCAGTGTACCCAGGATGGCAGCTGGCAGGAGGGAGCTTGTGTTCCTGTGACATGTGACCCTCCTCCAGCAAAATTCCACGGGCTCTACCAGTGCACCAACGGCTTCCAGTTCAACAGCGAGTGCAGGATCAAGTGCGAGGACAGCGATGCCACCCAGGTGAGTCTCCTTGAACTTGGGGTCAACACTTTGATCCCTCTCCTCTGTTTACCAAAGACCAGCCAATATTTTAAGAACCCCTTCCTCCAGGAGACTCTCTATAGGTGCCAGAATTGTATCATAATGGTATCACCCATGTAGAAGCTGAGAAGCCGGGTTCTCACGACCTTTCTTTGTGACGTCTCTGAACCTCATTGTCTTGCCTGTTGTTCACAATAATATGGAAGGATAGTGACCATCACTACTTAAGATTATTGCCCAGGATGGATGAGAATGTGTCTGTGAAATTTTTGCCGAGTGCCTGGTGCTCAAGAAATGGCGGGTAGATCCATACCATCCCTGTGACAGCCCCATCAATACCCTGTGGAAGGAAGGAAGTGGAGATGGATCAGCAGGGCTTGATGTTATCTCAATCCACATGAAACTCTTGCTTGGCCCTGAGGAAACAGTTCTCTGAATGTTTACCTTAAGCCCTCCTAATGCCCCAACCCTCCGGCCACCACCCAGTAGGACCACCAGAGAATCAAGAATCAGAAAGGGAGGGCTTCCCTGGTGGTTCCGTGGATAAAGAGTCTGCCTTGCAGTGCAAGGGGCACTGGTTTGATCCCTGGTCCGGGAAGATCCCATGTGCCATGGAGTGGGTGGACCGGTGTGTCCATTTGCGAGCCAGCACTCTGGAGCACATGCGCCCAGAGCCGGTGCTCTGCAACAAGAGGCCACTGCGATGGGAGGTCCACACAGGCCAAAGAATAAAGATGGATGAAAAGAAATAAATAAAGGACCAATTTTTAAAAGTGGCCAAAGTTAAAACAAACAAGAAAAAGAATCAGAAAGGGAAATGTGAGGTCAGCTGGCTCTAGGTGTTTTGGTTGAGATTGGCTGCAGCCTTTGGATCCTTGAGATGTCTCTTCTTTTATCTTTCCCTGGAAGGCGGGCCTTCAAGACCCAGTGTACCCAGGATGGCAGCTGGCAGGAGGGAGCTTGTGTTCCTGTGACATGTGACCCTCCTCCAGCAAAATTCCACGGGCTCTACCAGTGCACCAACGGCTTCCAGTTCAACAGCGAGTGCAGGATCAAGTGCGAGGACAGCGATGCCACCCAGGTGAGTCTCCTTGAACTTGGGGTCAACACTTTGATCCCTCTCCTCTGTTTACCAAAGACCAGCCAATATTTTAAGAACCCCTTCCTCCAGGAGACTCTCTATAGGTGCCAGAATTGTATCATAATGGTATCACCCATGTAGAAGCTGAGAAGCCGGGTTCTCACGACCTTTCTTTGTGACGTCTCTGAACCTCATTGTCTTGCCTGTTACATTGCATGTTACTGGCTCCGAGATTCTTAGCTTTGAAAAAATTCAGTCTTGGAAGCCTTATGAAAGAAACTGTAAATGAAATCCCGATATTTGATCCAAGGTAAGGAGTGACCAAGGCTGTTTTGCCAACTTTCTACCACCATCATCCCCAATGTCACTCTCCATGATATCCACTGTCCTGAGACTTCAGTCGGCGTGCCAGACATGTAGAGAAAGGAAACCATAGTGACCGTAGACATACAGTTTTGAGAAGACTAGGGGAGAAGGAAGGACTGAAGGAGGTGGCAGGGATTGAATTTTATCTCGATCCACATGTGACTGAAACACAGTTTAGCACACTGGCCAGCCCCGCTGAAGGAGTTTTCTGGGAACATCTTTTCCTTCATCCTTACATACTCTCTCCCACTTCCACCCACTAAGATGGGTAGGGAATCAAGAATGGGAAAGTGAAGAAGAAGGGACCCTCTCTCTCATTCCAAGGGTGACTTACGTCCACAAGGAGCTCCTACCTTGAGAGAACCAACCGTTTAGGGTGGCCACCTCAAGCCCCATGACTCACCAATGGCCAAGGATCTTTACTCAAGTGAGGCCAGAGTCCAGCCAGCGGCCCTCAGGGCAAGTGTCTCCCCATCGTCTCTCCTTAGTGGGTATTAGCACCTACCACGGACTAGCCGTGGTCAGCGCAGCAGCCTCAGCTCTTCTCACTCCTGCTCCCATATCCACCAAGTCCAACCTGTTCTCTCTCTCTGACACCTCCCGAACTGTCTGCAGTGCCGGCAGCATCGCTCTCCCGGCCACCAGGCAGCTTCTCCTGTGTCCACGGCTCCAGTAACGGCTTCCAGTTCAACAGCGAGTGCAGGATCAAGTGCGAGGACAGCGATGCCACCCAGGTGAGTCTCCTTGAACTTGGGGTCAACACTTTGATCCCTCTCCTCTGTTTACCAAAGACCAGCCAATATTTTAAGAACCCCTTCCTCCAGGAGACTCTCTATAGGTGCCAGAATTGTATCATAATGGTATCACCCATGTAGAAGCTGAGAAGCCGGGTTCTCACGACCTTTCTTTGTGACGTCTCTGAACCTCATTGTCTTGCCTGTTACATTGCATGTTACTGGCTCCGAGATTCTTAGCTTTGAAAAAATTCAGTCTTGGAAGCCTTATGAAAGAAACTGTAAATGAAATCCCGATATTTGATCCAAGGTAAGGAGTGACCAAGGCTGTTTTGCCAACTTTCTACCACCATCATCCCCAATGTCACTCTCCATGATATCCACTGTCCTGAGACTTCAGTCGGCGTGCCAGACATGTAGAGAAAGGAAACCATAGTGACCGTAGACATACAGTTTTGAGAAGACTAGGGGAGAAGGAAGGACTGAAGGAGGTGGCAGGGATTGAATTTTATCTCGATCCACATGTGACTGAAACACAGTTTAGCACACTGGCCAGCCCCGCTGAAGGAGTTTTCTGGGAACATCTTTTCCTTCATCCTTACATACTCTCTCCCACTTCCACCCACTAAGATGGGTAGGGAATCAAGAATGGGAAAGTGAAGAAGAAGGGACCCTCTCTCTCATTCCAAGGGTGACTTACGTCCACAAGGAGCTCCTACCTTGAGAGAACCAACCGTTTAGGGTGGCCACCTCAAGCCCCATGACTCACCAATGGCCAAGGATCTTTACTCAAGTGAGGCCAGAGTCCAGCCAGCGGCCCTCAGGGCAAGTGTCTCCCCATCGTCTCTCCTTAGTGGGTATTAGCACCTACCACGGACTAGCCGTGGTCAGCGCAGCAGCCTCAGCTCTTCTCACTCCTGCTCCCATATCCACCAAGTCCAACCTGTTCTCTCTCTCTGACACCTCCCGAACTGTCTGCAGTGCCGGCAGCATCGCTCTCCCGGCCACCAGGCAGCTTCTCCTTGCCTGTCCAGTGTACTGTCCGCAGTTCAGCCTGAGTGGTTTGTTTGGAGCACAGATGCGATCGTGACCGTTTCCCTGCCCAAAGTCCTTGGTAAACCAGCAACCCCATCTCCCTTAGCCTATATCCCGGCTGCACATTCAGCACGTCTCCACCCTCACAGTGGGATGGATCTCCCCTTCTCCTGGAAGAGCCCCAGGCACCTTTGCCAGCCCCTCACTCCTACCCGTCCTTCCCTACTCAGCACAGGCCCCCCTTCCCCCAGGAACCTTCTCCTGAGCCTTCCATGGTGGGTGCAGTGCCCCTCCTCAGGGGTCCTTCTTTGCAGCACTGACCACACTGTACTGTAGTTCATGTCACACCTCCCCCACCACTCGGTTTTGAGATCCCTGACCACCGCTTTCATCTTCCCTGGGTTTTCAGGGCTTGGGATGGGGCCAAGCACCTAGTCGGACGTGGCAGAGCAGGAGAAGGAGTGCCATGGACATCCAGGCCAGTCTCCTCATTTTCCAGATTAGAAAGTCACTCACCCACCCGGGGGGACACAGCTGGTGCCGGCCGAGGCAGGATCAGAATCCAGATCCCCCAGGTGTGGACAGACTGAGTCCGCACAGGCACTCCCTTCAAAGTCCTGATGGCCTCCGCCCCCGGGGCTGTCTGTGTCCCTGGGTCCTTCCCCCTCCTCGGCTGCCAAGGAGGCAGAAGCTGGTGCCGGAAAGAGCGAGGGCCAGGGATTACCACGGCCTCATGCAGCCGATCAACTTCCCTCTCATTCCCTTACATAAAACTGTTGCTAACAGTTATCCAAACTACGGAGCCAAATACTATTCTGGCCGTGGTCATGTTATCA
Source organism: Tragulus kanchil (assembly GCA_022376925.1). Taxonomy (NCBI): domain Eukaryota; kingdom Metazoa; phylum Chordata; class Mammalia; order Artiodactyla; family Tragulidae; genus Tragulus; species Tragulus kanchil. Next base: position 22,994,777 of record JAIOJX010000023.1, on the reverse strand, counting down.
AACTGAAACCCAGTCTGCCTGGGGCCTGCCAAGTACCTTTCATGGCCAGTTTGTATTTAAAGGAGAGGAAAATGTAAATTTATCAGACGACTCAAGCAGTCCTGTTTGGCAACTGGCAGAGAGACCAGACGCTGAGGAGCGGGGTATTGCTTGCCGGCTAAAGAATGAGGGAGCGCTTGCCAAATGGGCTCCTGATACAATTGACGTTTCTAGTTTGTACTGCAAATGAATTTCCTCTACCCTCAGACGGGGGGCCCGGGAGCCAAATCTAGTATTCACCTCAGATCCCCTCTCGCTGCCTGTAAACAGCCGAAACGTACGGTGCAGAGAATCTTGAATCAAGCAGCTTGTGTGGAGCAGGAATTCTTTGCTTTCCAAACAAGCTCCAGATCCTGGCAAGAGAGGACAGGGGCCCTTGCAGGGGAGGTTCACAGACTCCTTTCCCACTGCCACTAAAAGCAAGTTAACAAATCAAACCTTGACTTCATTCATTCCTTGGACGCCAGCATGAGGCTGGATCTGGACTCTGAGTTTGAATCTTGGCTTCACCACTTACTAGCTGGAGGACTTGGGCAAGTTATTTAACTCTTTGAGCTTCACTTTCCTCATGCCTCAAGTGGGAGAGGGGCAATAATACTGGCTACCTCATAGTTTATTTGTGAGGATTAACTGAGGAAATGAAAGTAAGGCATGCCTATGCAGTTGTGCAGTGTGCAACCCGTACCACCATGCATGGCAGCCCTGGGGAAGGCACAGATGAGCTAGCATGCCTCTAAGGGGACTTCTAGTGGAGAGACTGCAATGCTTTGTATGGGCTCTTAAAGAACCTGGAAACAAAGGTGATGGCTTGAAAGTTTGTCCCCTGCCGGCCACTAGTGGCAGAAAATCAATCATCAAACGTGCAGCCAAGGAGGCAGAAGCTGGTGCCGGAAAGAGGCCAGGGATTACCACGGCCTCATGCAGCCGATCAACTTCCTCTCATTCCTTACATAAACCTGTTGCTAACAGTTATCCAAACTACGGAGCCAAATACTATTCTGGCCGTGGTCATGTTATCAAACTGAAACCCAGTCTGCCTGGGGCCTGCCAAGTACCTTTCATGGCCAGTTTGTATTTAAAGGAGAGGAAAATGTAAATTTATCAGACGACTCAAGCAGTCCTGTTTGGCAACTGGCAGAGAGACCAGACGCTGAGGAGCGGGGTATTGCTTGCCGGCTAAAGAATGAGGGAGCGCTTGCCAAATGGGCTCCTGATACACTTGACGTTTCTAGTTTGTACTGCAAATGAATTTCCTCTACCCTCAGACGGGGCCGGGAGCCAAATCTAGTATTCACCTCAGATCCTCTCGCTGCCTGTAAACAGCCGAAGCGTGCGGTGCAGAGAATCTTGAATCAAGCAGCTTGTGTGGAGCAGGAATTCTTTGCTTTCCAAACAAGCTCCAGATCCTGGCAAGAGAGGACAGGGGCCCTTGCAGGGGAGGTTCACAGACTCCTTTCCCACTGCCACTAAAAGCAAGTTAACAAATCAAACCTTGACTTCATTCATTCCTTGGACGCCAGCATGAGGCTGGATCTGGACTCTGAGTTTGAATCTTGGCTTCACCACTTACTAGCTGGAGGACTTGGGCAAGTTATTTAACTCTTTGAGCTTCACTTTCCTCATGCCTCAAGTGGGAGAGGGGCAATAATACTGGCTACCTCATAGTTTATTTGTGAGGATTAACTGAGGAAATGAAAGTAAGGCATGCCTATGCAGTTGTGCAGTGTGCAACCCGTACCACCATGCATGGCAGCCCTGGGGAAGGCACAGATGAGCTAGCATGCCTCTAAGGGGACTTCTAGTGGAGAGACTGCAATGCTTTGTATGGGCTCTTAAAGAACCTGGAAACAAAGGTGATGGCTTGAAAGTTTGTCCCCTGCCGGCCACTAGTGGCAGAAAATCAATCATCAAACGTGCAGCCAGGTTGGGGAGAGCAGTAGAAACCTTAGGGAGACCTGCTCTCTGCTCAAATAAACCTGTGGAATAGATAGACTTTCGGTAGATGAGCACTGCCCTATAGAACCTTCTGCTGTGATAAAAATGTTCCATATCTCTGCTGGGCAATATGGTAGCCTCTAGTCATGTGTGGCTGTGGACCACGGGGAGCATGGCTCAGCGAGTGAACATCTAAATATTCCGTTGTGCGTCGTTCTAAATAGTTCAAATTTAAATGTCAATGGCCACTCTTGTACGGTGGCTACCATATTGGAGAGTTCAACTCTAGACCTTACAGTGTTATTGTCCCCATAAACCATCTCAGAGAACCTTAATAATAACAGCTTTTTAAACATTGTTAGTTCCCTGACTGCCACACAGAAGCCACAGATTTTTCTCATGCTCTGACAGCTCACAATAAACTTCCAAAGAAGAAGCAGTATACCCATTTTACAGATGTGGGACGAAGGCTTGGGATGTGAGTCGGTGGTTTTGACGGGCTCTTGAGCCCTGAATTCCCTACCACTTCCAAACATTTCCAGGGCAGGTGCATGGCCAAGGACAGTATTTCCATCTGCAGGCCACTGGGGAGCCGGGATGGTCTCAGCGCTTAATCCTGAGCTGTCCTCCTGAGCTGTCCAGGTTGATCACATGGGGAGAGGTACTTGGGAGCTTGTAGGTGGTCCAGAGAGTGGGCTGTCTTGGTGGGAGCGGGGCGGGGCAGGAGGCATGCACAGGGGCTGCGGCAGGAGAGGAAGAAGCTAAAGGCACTTTGTGGACAAAGAAGGGCACTCAGGGTGGGTTTCAACAACTGAGCCAGAGCCAGAGAGGAAGGGAGGGAGCAGAGCCAGAACTACATTCAGTTCTTTGCATGGGTCACAGAGGGTGGACACAGAAGCCTTTCTGCCGCGGTGGTGGGCAGGTGGCCTTGCCTTCCTGGGTCTGCTCTGGGCACAGCAGAGCTCTCCTACCTATAATGCCTTCCCACATGGGGGCAGCTTCCTAGGTTCAGGGTTGTCACGTGCTTGCCCACGAATGCAGGGCTTCCTAAAGGAAGTCAGAGACATCCCAGATCCGTGGGATGTCAGAGATGCGCTGAACCATGGGCAGAGATTTCCACTGCCACCCACGTGTTTTATACACGGGACCATTGGCACCCAGAGAGGGGAAGCAGTGTACCCCAAGTCACACAGCAAGTTCCCAGCAGAGCTAGATCTTAGAGTCACAGATTTCCTAACCCAAGTTATCACACAAGCCACGATTTCTGCCCATTCTTACTGCTGCAGTGACATGTCACCCCGGGTCTCCCTGGGAGGAAGCAAATGCATGTGAGGCCATTGGCTGGACACCGAGGCAAATAATGATCAGCAGTTGTGATTTATTGAGCATGTCCTCCATGCCAGTCTGGGCTCAAGTGTTTTTTAATTACACCACTTCATGTAAGCCCCGCAAGCACCTGGCATTCCTGTGGCATTTGGCTGATGAGGAAGCCATGGTTCAGTGAGGAAAGGGGCCTTGCCCAGCTTATGCACCTAGGAAGTCCAGGCAGAACTGAGATTGCAGTTATCAGGCTAGGCTGCCTCCAGAGCTCAACTCTGTGTATCTCGTGCTGCATTTGGCGGTTCTGCCTTGATGGTGGGTGGGCATCACCCACTCAATGGGAATGCGTTTGAGCCAACTCCGGGAGAGAGTGTAGGACAGGGAAGCCCGGCCGTGCTGCGGCCCACGGGGTGGCCCAGTCAGATGTGACTGAGTGACCGAACTGAATTGAAAATTCTGTGATGCTACCACATTTCTCTCTGCCATTGTTTTGTTTATTTTCATTTCTGCTAAGTAGAAGTCCGGGGTTCCGTCTCCGTGCATCCCCCAGCCTCTCCTCCCTGCCTCCCCTCCCCTGCATTGTAGTAAAGCACAGAGGCTGGCCGGAAAGAGCCTGGATCCGGCCCTGGCGACTCCATGACTTGGGCTTGCCGCCTCCCTCTTCTGGCAGCTGCCATTTGTCAAATGCAGATAATGCTTGGGCTGATTCTAAAAGTCCCTTTGAAACAGTGCGAGAGAGCACTTGAGGCCTCTGCTGAGCCTCAGAGAGCTGGATGTGTGTGTTAAGCTCTAAATCGTCCCATCACCTAACTCACTGATGCCCGTGATGACTTTCTCAGGCCGTGGACTCCAGGCTCACTTAGCACGGTACCTGAGGGAGAGAAGTTAGACCCCTTCCCTGGTTCTGAGCGCAGACACGGGACCATTGGCACCAGAGAGGGAAGCAGTGTACCCCAAGTCACACAGCAAGTTCCCAGCAGAGCTAGATCTTAGAGTCACAGATTTCCTAACCCAAGTTATCACACAAGCCACGATTTCTGCCCATTCTTACTGCTGCAGTGACATGTCACCCCGGGTCTCCCTGGGAGGAAGCAAATGCATGTGAGGCCATTGGCTGGACACCGAGGCAAATAATGATCAGCAGTTGTGATTTATTGAGCATGTCCTCCATGCCAGTCTGGGCTCAAGTGTTTTTTAATTACACCACTTCATGTAAGCCCCGCAAGCACCTGGCATTCCTGTGGCATTTGGCTGATGAGGAAGCCATGGTTCAGTGGGGAAAAGGGGGCCTTGCCCAGCTTATGCACCTAGGAAGTCCAGGCAGAACTGAGATTGCAGTTATCAGGCTAGGCTGCCTCCAGAGCTCAACTCTGTGTATCTCGTGCTGCATTTGGCGGTTCTGCCTTGATGGTGGGTGGGCATCACCCACTCAATGGGAATGCGTTTGAGCCAACTCCGGGAGAGAGTGTAGGACAGGGAAGCCCGGCCGTGCTGCGGCCCACGGGGTGGCCCAGTCAGATGTGACTGAGTGACCGAACTGAATTGAAAATTCTGTGATGCTACCACATTTCTCTCTGCCATTGTTTTGTTTATTTTCATTTCTGCTAAGTAGAAGTCCGGGGTTCCGTCTCCGTGCATCCCCCAGCCTCTCCTCCCTGCCTCCCCTCCCCTGCATTGTAGTAAAGCACAGAGGCTGGCCGGAAAGAGCCTGGATCCGGCCCTGGCGACTCCATGACTTGGGCTTGCCGCCTCCCTCTTCTGGCAGCTGCCATTTGTCAAATGCAGATAATGCTTGGGCTGATTCTAAAAGTCCCTTTGAAACAGTGCGAGAGAGCACTTGAGGCCTCTGCTGAGCCTCAGAGAGCTGGATGTGTGTGTTAAGCTCTAAATGCGTCCCATCACCTAACTCACTGATGCCCGTGATGACTTTCTCAGGCCGTGGACTCCAGGCTCACTTAGCACGGTACCTGAGGGAGAGAGAAGTTAGACCTTCCCCTGGTCTGCACAGTGGGAAGAGATGGAATTGGAATCTGGGTGGTTTGGCTGAAGCGCAGACACTTTACCATTACACCAGCATCATTTAAAAGTCACTGTTGGGACTTCCCTGGTGGTCTAGTGGTTAAGACTTTGTGTTCCCAATGCGGGAGTCCTGGGTTAGATCCCTGGTCAGGGAACTAGATCCTACATGCCGCAGCTAAGACCCAGTGCAGCCAAATAAATAAATACTTTAAAAAAAAAAATCACTGTTTTACTTGCTAGCTGAGCCTCATTTTTCAAATCTGTAAAAAGGACATAGCTTCCTAACGGCACAGTTAAAAGCGTTTCCAAGTGTATATAAAACACTGGGCACAGAATAGGGATTTGATACTCTATTGTATGCCTGCTGCTTCTTGTGGACCCATGTAGTTAAAGAAGAATCGAGAAAGCATAATATGCTTTTTAAAAAAAATATGTACTGGGGGCTGTGCTAGGTTTTGTTGCTGTGCAGGCTTTTCTGCAGTTGCGGTGAGCAGGGGCTCCTCTCTAGTTACAGAGTGTGGCTTCTCTTGTTGCAGAGCTCTAGGGCTTCAGTCCTCGGGGCGTGTGCACTCTACAACATGGGCTCAGTAGTTGTGGCACCTGGGCTTCGCTGCTGTGAGGCATATGGAATCTTTCTGGATCGAGAATTGAACCGTGTTTCCTCCATGGGCGGGTGGATTATTTACCACAGAGCCACCAGGACAGCCCCACCCAGGATACTTTTTTGCAGACGGAGACACAGGCACAGAGAGGTCAAATGTTTTGCTCAGAGATGCTCGGCCCTTGGGTGATACATGTCACCCTAGCCTGCAGCACTCTGCGCTCGGAGCCAGGGACAACCAGTGGATCTCCTGCCTGTGGGCTCTGGTCTTCCCAGATTGGATCCTCAGTGCTCAGTCTTCTGTAGTCACACGGGGCTCAGCAGCATGGCTGTACTCTGAGCATTGGCATCAAGTGGTAGGCAGCCCTGTGCGCACCACAATCTATTCCCAGAGGAGGATGCAGAATCCACAGAGGCTCCAGGAAGTCTACCATGCCGAGGGCATGGCAGAGCCAAAGGCCTGGCGCCAGGAAGTAAAAGAAGAGTGTGGGAGATAGGTGACCACAGACGAGAAGGAAGGATGTGTGTGTAGCAAGAGAAGGGACTGGACGTGTCGTCTGGGTCCCACTATAGAAACCCTGGCCAGCAGCCCTCAAGTTAGCCCTGTTTGAAAGCCCAGGGTGGCTCCGCAGAAGGAGTCCCTCCTTCATAACGCTGATTTAGTCTGCCACAGAAAGTGCCAGACAATCTGGGCAGGATGGAGAGAGACCAGAGGTAGCACGTCCAGCGCCTTTATGCTCCCCTCTTCTATCGTGGCGCCTCCCGGGTCTGAAATTCCCTGCGCAGATTCCAGCCAGTTCTAATACATTCTCTGTTGCAAACCCAGCTCCCAGCCAGCTCTGGCCCACACAGTGCTGAGGTCTGCAGACCTACTGGGGCTGGAGGCCAAGTGCATCATAGGCCCAGGCCAAGGCTCCAGGAAATTGGGGTCAACTCCCTGCTCCCCCGAGGGCCCAGCAGAATCACGGGGCCGGGGGCTCTGGGAGGGGGACTCAGGATTCTCTGAAGCCACACGAGCCGCCTAAGCTTCCCTGCAGTGCACACAGAACCTCTGGGTGGGCTCAGCAGGGACCCTACAGCTGCGTGCGTGGGATGGGCCACCCTTCTCCATGGCCACAGAAGTTTCTGCCACAACCAAACCATCCTCATGCTGGCCCACGTGAGGCCCGGAGAAGGGCCCCTTTCTATCTAAATCCCAGCTCCTTACAGCTGTTTTCTCAGACAGGCCAGCTTCAGCCTACATCAGCCCTTTCCAAGAGTTGATTTCCTCATGTGTGCACTTGTTCACTTATCCCTGCATTCATTCATTTCTTTGTCCATTTATTTCCTCATCTATGCATTTGCTCCTCGTGTTGTTTTTCAAATGAGGACATTCCATGTCTCTGCACCTGTTCACCCCATCTTTTGTTAAATGGCTGTTGAATGAATGAAATACCTGTTGAGTGATGAGTGAATGGGCTGAGTGACTGGGACCCGTTATGTGTTGTGGAAGGCCCCGGGGTGCAGGGGTGACTCAGGAGTGCATTGTCGAGGAGGGAACAGGTGATAAAGAGGTGGCGAGCCTCAGAGACCTTCAGCTAGTGCGTTGTGCAGGACTGAGGAGCATTAGGACCGACTGCTTCTGCTGGGAAGCTCTGAGTTCTTGTTTGGTCAAGGGAGCAGAGGGAAGAGACAGGGCAGACAGAAGGAGCAATGTGCACAGAAGAAGCCGGGCCAGGTGAAGGCACATTTGAGAACCAGGCAGTCGAGGCAGCTCAGGGCTGGTGGTGGTGCTGTCAGGAGCAGGGGCTGAGAAGTAGGCAGAGCTGAGGCTGTAAGGGCTTGGGAGGCCTGACATGGGGGATTGAATGGGAGATGAAGGACTGGGGAGCCATGTCACAGATGTCTTCGTTGATGGAGCATGGTCAGATCCTCGGGTCTCATGTAGAGTTTCTGTTTTCTTTATCAGAAACTTGAAAGAAGGGGACAGTACACAGCGTGTCCTCCGACAGATGGAACTCTTAATACCCATGGTTCTTCATTTCCCAGGAGATAGAGTCCAGACTTTATAAGCGGCTGTTTAAGGCCCCTACCTGCCTTATGGGCTCATCCTGCCCCACACCCTCCTGCTCAAACTGTCATGTCCCCTTTAGTTTCCACAGGCATATTTCCTTCTCTCCCTGTTCTGCCCAATTTTACACATCCTTGAAAATTCTTTTCCATAGATCATTTCCTCTCAGAAGCCTTCCCTGCTTGCGCCTCACATCCAGTTACCCTCCGCACATGCATACAGTGTAGTCTCTGGGCACAATCACGCTGATGTGGCTGACGGCACACGACTGCCTTCCCAAGTCTCTGGGGCAAATGCTGGCTTCCTTCACTTCTGGACCCCACAGAGCTGGGCCTCGAATGGACACTAAGGAACAGACTTTGAATTTCAGGATGGTTCTGGAATTTCAACAAAGCTGGAGCTTCTGTTAGAATCTTATTGGAAAGTGGCTCAAAGAGAGGGCCATGTGTGCAGGCTGCATTTGCCCATGGCTTTGCAGCAGACTGAGAAGTGGGATGTTGCCAGTTTTAAAGAATCGGTGGGAGGGCACATATAGAAGCATCCTCATGACCCTCTCTCTGTGCCATTATGGCTAGAACGGAAGGAAGGGGAAGGAAGGAGGGAGGGAGAAGGAAGGCCGTGGAAGAGAAAGCTTCTCTGGGAGCTGTGGCTTGGGATGCAAGAGGAAGCAAGCTTCGGTGCGTGCCTGTGAATGTGAAGAGTGTTTGTTGTTCAGTCGTGTTTGACTCTTCTTGACCCCGTGGACTGTAGCCCACAAGGCTTCTCTGCCAAGGTGGGTAACTATCAAGGCAAAAATACCAGAGTAAGTCAGGGCTGGTGGTGGTGCTGTCAGGAGCAGGGGCTGAGAAGTAGGCAGAGCTGAGGCTGTAAGGGCTTGGGAGGCCTGACATGGGGGATTGAATGGGAGATGAAGGACTGGGGAGCCATGTCACAGATGTCTTCGTTGATGGAGCATGGTCAGATCCTCGGGTCTCATGTAGAGTTTCTGTTTTCTTTATCAGAAACTTGAAAGAAGGGGACAGTACACAGCGTGTCCTCCGACAGATGGAACTCTTAATACCCATGGTTCTTCATTTCCCAGGAGATAGAGTCCAGACTTTATAAGCGGCTGTTTAAGGCCCCTACCTGCCTTATGGGCTCATCCTGCCCCACACCCTCCTGCTCAAACTGTCATGTCCCCTTTAGTTTCCACAGGCATATTTCCTTCTCTCCCTGTTCTGCCCAATTTTACACATCCTTGAAAATTCTTTTCCATAGATCATTTCCTCTCAGAAGCCTTCCCTGCTTGCGCCTCACATCCAGTTACCCTCCGCACATGCATACAGTGTAGTCTCTGGGCACAATCACGCTGATGTGGCTGACGGCACACGACTGCCTTCCCAAGTCTCTGGGGCAAATGCTGGCTTCCTTCACTTCTGGACCCCACAGAGCTGGGCCTCGAATGGACACTAAGGAACAGACTTTGAATTTCAGGATGGTTCTGGAATTTCAACAAAGCTGGAGCTTCTGTTAGAATCTTATTGGAAAGTGGCTCAAGAGAGGGCCATGTGTGCAGGCTGCATTTGCCCATGGCTTTGCAGCAGACTGAGAAGTGGGATGTTGCCAGTTTTAAAGAATCGGTGGGAGGGCACATATAGAAGCATCCTCATGACCCTCTCTCTGTGCCATTATGGCTAGAACGGAAGGAAGGGGAAGGAAGGAGGGAGGGAGAAGGAAGGCCGTGGAAGAGAAAGCTTCTCTGGGAGCTGTGGCTTGGGATGCAAGAGGAAGCAAGCTTCGGTGCGTGCCTGTGAATGTGAAGAGTGTTTGTTGTTCAGTCGTGTTTGACTCTTCTTGACCCCGTGGACTGTAGCCCACAAGGCTTCTCTGCCAAGGTGGGTAACTATCAAGGCAAAAATACCAGAGTAAGTAGCCATTCCCTTCTCCAGGTTATCTTTCCAACTCAAGGGTCAAACCCAGGGCTCCTGCCTTGCAAGTAGATTCTTTTCACTCTGAGCCACCAGGGAAGCCTTGATGGTGTGTACTTCCCTCCACACAAACACTTCCAAGACCCGTGCTTACTGTACCCATTGGGGCGCACATGGAGCCCTATTAGGACTTAGGAAACCTGGGTGTGAAACCCGCCAGGATGCTTTGAGCAAGTTTCTTCCCCCACAGCATCCTCTGTGTCCCTGTCTGTTAGATGGAGATATTACAGTGACTGTCTTGGGGGTTGGTTAGGTTTCCACCAGTGCTGTGAGCTTGTCTGGGGACGCTTGCAGAGGGTTGTGGAGATGAAACCCTGGGAGGCTTCTTGGGTGGAGGATGGGCTCTCTCTCGGTCCTGACTGTGTCTGTGGCTTGCAGGGCCGCGGAAGCAACATCATCCACTGCCGGAAAGACGGCACCTGGAGCGGCTCCTTCCACGTCTGCCCGGAGATGCAAGGCCAGTGCGCGGCCCCGGACCAGTTCAATAGCAACCTCAAGCTGCAGTGCCTCGAAGGCTATGACATAGGTACGGTGGGCGTGGGGGTGGGCAGGGCTTGGGGTGAGGGGACACATCCTCCAGGACCATGGGGGTGGGTCTCGCTGGGGCAGTGGGCACCACTGTCAGCACGAGGCAATGGGGAAATGACGAGGAAGGAGACCAGACCCTGCCTTCTCAGAAAGAGAGTTCAGGGCACGGCTGTTGGCGAAGCAGTGTTGGGTTGTGTGTGCATTGATGACAGTGGAGGACAGAAAAGCTGACCAGTGCTTCTGGGGCCACAGAAGGCTCTTAGTGGAGGGGCTGGAAATATCAGGATTTGCACAGGGCTTGTTGGGCAAGAAATGGCATTCTAGACAGAAGAAATCATGCGGCAAAGGGAGCAAAGTGTGAAAACCCACATCCTATTTAGGGAAGCAGTAGTGACTGCCTTTGTTGTTAACCTTAAAGCATGCGTAGTGCTGATCGTTCATAATGTCAGTTGTGGAGCATTGCTGCATCTAGAACTCTAGAGATGTGATCTCTTATCCTCGAAAAACCTTTAACAGATGAGGAAATTGAGACTCAAAGGGATGACAGAACATGCCTGGATTCCGAGACCTCTCCGCCAAAGCCTGAGTTCTTTCCATGGCATTTCAGTTGCCTCCAAAATAAGGAAAAAAGAGCATTTTCAGATAATACTGTTTGCATGGTGATAGGCCAGCTCGCCAAATGAAGGGAGATGACCTGGGGTCTGATGCCAGGGGTTAGCCTGGTGGAAACCAGGCGTCTGGACAAATCCATTCATCACAGGCCCCTGGCTTTCTGGGGAACTGAGCGGGCATGGAGTCTGACCTCAGTTGAGGGCAGTGCTGCTGACCTCTTGGATGGATTCCTTAATTGACCATGATGAAAAGCCCAGGGAATGGGATGTCCTTTCTCAGGGCCAGTGTGATTTATGGGACAATCACCATGGATGTCTGGAGCAGAAGGTTATCTGTGCAGACACTCATTCCCAGCCACACAGAGTCAATGTGTTCCTCACTCAGTAAGACGAGTTCTCGTTTCATGTCTAGAAGGGAGGCCCACGGCTGGGGAGCAGAGGGATGAGGGGGCCTGACCACTTCCTTTTAAAGAGGGAAACATGAAGCCTTAGAGCACAGAGGTTCTTCAGCTGAGCTTAGAGTAGGGATCAGCCCTCCTGCATTAGTCCAGTATGACTAGCCATAGATTGGACCAGCGTGCAAAATGGGGAAATGACGAGGAAGGAGACCAGACCCTGCCTTCTCAGAAAGAGAGTTCAGGGCACGGCTGTTGGCGAAGCAGTGTTGGGTTGTGTGTGCATTGATGACAGTGGAGGACAGAAAAGCTGACCAGTGCTTCTGGGGCCACAGAAGGCTCTTAGTGGAGGGGCTGGAAATATCAGGATTTGCACAGGGCTTGTTGGGCAAGAAATGGCATTCTAGACAGAAGAAATCATGCGGCAAAGGGAGCAAAGTGTGAAAACCCACATCCTATTTAGGGAAGCAGTAGTGACTGCCTTTGTTGTTAACCTTAAAGCATGCGTAGTGCTGATCGTTCATAATGTCAGTTGTGGAGCATTGCTGCATCTAGAACTCTAGAGATGTGATCTCTTATCCTCGAAAAACCTTTAACAGATGAGGAAATTGAGACTCAAAGGGATGACAGAACATGCCTGGATTCCGAGACCTCTCCGCCAAAGCCTGAGTTCTTTCCATGGCATTTCAGTTGCCTCCAAAATAAGGAAAAAAGAGCATTTTCAGATAATACTGTTTGCATGGTGATAGGCCAGCTCGCCAAATGAAGGGAGATGACCTGGGGTCTGATGCCAGGGGTTAGCCTGGTGGAAACCAGGCGTCTGGACAAATCCATTCATCACAGGCCCCTGGCTTTCTGGGGAACTGAGCGGGCATGGAGTCTGACCTCAGTTGAGGGCAGTGCTGCTGACCTCTTGGATGGATTCCTTAATTGACCATGATGAAAAGCCCAGGGAATGGGATGTCCTTTCTCAGGGCCAGTGTGATTTATGGGACAATCACCATGGATGTCTGGAGCAGAAGGTTATCTGTGCAGACACTCATTCCCAGCCACACAGAGTCAATGTGTTCCTCACTCAGTAAGACGAGTTCTCGTTTCATGTCTAGAAGGGAGGCCCACGGCTGGGGAGCAGAGGGATGAGGGGGCCTGACCACTTCCTTTTAAAGAGGGAAACATGAAGCCTTAGAGCACAGAGGTTCTTCAGCTGAGCTTAGAGTAGGGATCAGCCCTCCTGCATTAGTCCAGGATGACTCAGAAAATATCCATGGGCATAGTTGCTCTCCCTGCAGATTCCCAAGGCACTTGAAGGTCTAACGGGATCACCAATCCAAAGAAGTCTGACCAGGAGGGTTGTAGAGAGGTGGGATCTCATAGCGTCTACCAGTATAGGCATTCTAGAAAGTTGGGGCTACAGGTATAGCCATGGCCAATAGCGTTCGCTGCCCCATCCCAAGGCCAAGGCTTCCTCTGTCATTCCTCAGGGATCTGCATGGCTCTGGACACTTCTGTCTGTGATGGGGTCCCTGCCCCCCGACTCAGTCAGGACACACACATGAATACTCAGCCATACTCATGCCTGGCATTGAGCAGCCCTGGGAGTAAAAACCCTGATTAAAACCAGAGCTCCTGCCTGTCTGCACCCACTGATGCTTTCAAGCACATATATTCATATATGAACAAGCAAATAAGCATGCCTGCTTAACAAGTAGACCCAAACACACAAATCATGCGAGCTCATGCCTAGCATGTACACATCAGCCAGACAGCTTCCCTGGTGGCTTGGTCGGTAAAGACTCCATCTGCAATGCTGGAGACCAGTGTTTGAGCCCTGGTTCAGGAAGATCCCCTGGAGAAAGAAGTACATTCCTGTATTCTTGCCTGGAGAACTCCAGGGACAGAGGAGCCTGGCGGGCTATGGTCCATGAGGTCACAAAGAGTCAGACACGACGCAGTGACTAAACCACCACACGTCACCCACAAATCTACACACAGCTCTCACACAGGTACACAGATATGTCACGTGGCTGCCTTGTACCTGATTTGTATGTACATGTCACAAACACACACAAAGTGGCCCAGAATGCCTGGCTGTCTGCTAGTCAGCAGAGTGGTCAAGAGCTGGGGGGCGAGGGTAGGGGGCGTAGTGACTGTTGCATTTCCTTTACTCACAGAGCTTTTGCATGGTCAAAGCAGAGAGGGAAAGCTGTCTTTCTGACACTGGAACCTGAATCTCCTTCCCCAGCTCTGTACCCCCAGCTCTCACTGTCATGCCAATGCCAGTTTTATTGAACATGATGATCTGGGGTGGGGGTTGGCAGGTGGAAGGGGGAGCTGAGACAGCAAAATTCCCCCCAGGGCTCTGAGGGAGATGCTGAAGGAGAGAGGAGAGGCTTCCCCGCCCACGCACAGTTCCTGCTTGCTCTCCCTCCGTCCATTCCCCAGGCCGAGCCCTCCCTGGGGAGAGCCCACCTCACCAAGGAGAGGCACTCAACCAGAGGCCTTCTACGCAGGGCAGGAGTGAGGTGTGTGTCTGCTTAGGGGCCCGTGTTCGGGAGCCACTTGGAACACCTCGCCCCAGGCCCTCCCCAAGAGCCCGGGGAAGCTTCTGTCTCCTCGAGAAGCCCTTAGAAAGTTGTTACAGCCACGAGGCCACTGCCACCTCCCTGCTTCTCCAGGGAAAGGGAGGCGGGGGGCCTGGTGAGATCACCACTCTGTAATGATGCCAATTAGGGCTCATATGTCACAACACGCAGCCTGCTCCTGAGGCCCAGAGCTGCGGCGTCGGGGGAGGGGAGCACAGAGGAGGAGCCACAGGGAGAGAGGAATTGAGACTGAGACGTGACCGCTGCATAGGGCCGCTGTGGACTCCTGTGTGGACCAGATCTATCCCCCCCGCCTTTTGGAGTAAATAGCCTTTGTCTTTTTCTCAGAGGTTTGCATCTTCTTTTTTCAAAAGGATTTTCTTATCGCAGCCTGACTTTGCCCTTGCTCACTAAAATCTTTGGAATTGATCTCCTGACACTCACCACCAAGTCTTTCGAGTGCCAGGTGACCTCCCCCTTCAGAGTCTCGTCGCTGGTCTTTTTTGTCTCTTTGGTTGCTCCCATTTCTTTTCTTTCTGCTCATCTTTAAACCCTCCCTGTCCACTTCCATCGCTGCCTTCTCTTCTCTTCCTGCTGTGGCTCCACCATATTCATGGCTGGGTTTGGAAGTCAGCATGGTGTGGGTCTCCATTCACAGCCCCCTCCAAGCTGAGCTCTCCATACTTGACTCTCTCACCTCCAAGACGGGTGTGAGGACCCCGGTCTCAAGGGTTGGGTGTTCAGGGGAGCGAGTGGCAGATGAAAGTCATCTGACAAGACCAGAAATACCCTTTCCTCCTGCCTTCTGGGCTCAGTGGCCCCGTGTTTAAACTCAAGAGGTTCCAAAGATTCCTCTGGACCTGCCACTCTGCCCTGGCCCCATCTTCAGACTTTGTGACTCTCTTAGATTGAAGAGGATGACAAGATGGCAACAGAAGGGCACTGATAGCTAAATTATATGTACATATACAAATACCTATATATCTACATATATTTGCATGTATGCATATATGTAAATCCATACTGCTTATATACATACACAGATTTGGAAGGGAGCCTTTAGAACGGCTACCAGTATAGGATATTTTTCAAGAGTGTTGACTCTTATAAACCATTTAGTGTTCAAGGGTAGTCTTGACGTTAAAGCAGGAAGATGACCTCCCTGGGGCCCTGGTCAGATTCCAACATGTCAGGTCTTTGTACATATGAATCAGGACCTTTCTGGAGTCCTGGGAACATCTCATGAGATAAGCTTGGTTTTAAGAAGTCTTCAAAATCACTTGAGGTCAGGACAGAGAATGAATCAGTCAGATTACCATCACCTTGCCCACTCACAGTTTAAAGGTCAACTGGAGAAGTCCCTAGACCAAGGACTTCTGTATTCTAACTGTTTCTATTGGTCATGGTGCCTTCACTGACGCACTACCTGATTCATGTTTTTATTCCTTTATCCACTTGTTCATTGGTTCATTCATGCACCCCTCTGTAGACTAACTTCCTGCTCTCTGAGATACCTAAGTGCCTATTCATCATTCATTCATCTTTCCATTCATTCATTCATTCATTCATCCACCCATTCATTTCCTCAGCTGTCTATGCAGCCGTTCACTCCTTCACAAATACTGATCAAGTGCCTGCCATCCACCACACACAGTGCCAGGCTCTGGGCCTAGAAGGAGGGCGCTGACCTCACAGAGTCACAGTTGAGCAGGGAAGAGAACTGTTGGTACAATGGTGACACATCTGTGGCGGGCCCCTGTGAGAGAGGTTGGCAGTGGAGGTCTTTTCCAAGCAAGGTCCCTTGGATTGAAGTCTGAAGGATCGTGGCTTGTCAGGCACTTGTTGAAGAGGGGTGGGAAGGATCTTGAGAGCACCGAGCAGGGCGTGAAGGCAGGCCTGTGAGAGGAGACTGTGGCATTCATGTGCCCACCCTGCACTGGCTGATCCTGCCGAGCAGACCCTGTGGTCAGGCACCAGGTCAGGCTCACAGAGGACTCAATCCTGTCCTTGCCCTCCCAGGGCATCACTAACTGTGGAGAGGAGGGACACAAGGCATGGCCAGCCCTGGAGTGGGATTCATCAGTGACAAATGCTGCTCTGACTTTGCTGTCTAAATATCTACATATATTTGCATGTATGCATATATGTAAATCCATACTGCTTATATACATACACAGATTTGGAAGGGAGCCTTTAGAACGGCTACCAGTATAGGATATTTTTCAAGAGTGTTGACTCTTATAAACCATTTAGTGTTCAAGGGTAGTCTTGACGTTAAAGCAGGAAGATGACCTCCCTGGGGCCCTGGTCAGATTCCAACATGTCAGGTCTTTGTACATATGAATCAGGACCTTTCGGGAGTCCTGGGAACATCTCATGAGATAAGCTTGGTTTTAAGAAGTCTTCAAAATCACTTGAGGTCAGGACAGAGAATGAATCAGTCAGATTACCATCACCTTGCCCACTCACAGTTTAAAGGTCAACTGGAGAAGTCCCTAGACCAAGGACTTCTGTATTCTAACTGTTTCTATTGGTCATGGTGCCTTCACTGACGCACTACCTGATTCATGTTTTTATTCCTTTATCCACTTGTTCATTGGTTCATTCATGCACCCCTCTGTAGACTAACTTCCTGCTCTCTGAGATACCTAAGTGCCTATTCATCATTCATTCATCTTTCCATTCATTCATTCATTCATTCATCCACCCATTCATTTCCTCAGCTGTCTATGCAGCCGTTCACTCCTTCACAAATACTGATCAAGTGCCTGCCATCCACCACACACAGTGCCAGGCTCTGGGCCTAGAAGGAGGGCGCTGACCTCACAGAGTCACAGTTGAGCAGGGAAGAGAACTGTTGGTACAATGGTGACACATCTGTGGCGGGCCCCTGTGAGAGAGGTTGGCAGTGGAGGTCTTTTCCAAGCAAGGTCCCTTGGATTGAAGTCTGAAGGATCGTGGCTTGTCAGGCACTTGTTGAAGAGGGGTGGGAAGGATCTTGAGAGCACCGAGCAGGGCGTGAAGGCAGGCCTGTGAGAGGAGACTGTGGCATTCATGTGCCCACCCTGCACTGGCTGATCCTGCCGAGCAGACCCTGTGGTCAGGCACCAGGTCAGGCTCACAGAGGACTCAATCCTGTCCTTGCCCTCCCAGGGCATCACTAACTGTGGAGAGGAGGGACACAAGGCATGGCCAGCCCTGGAGTGGGATTCATCAGTGACAAATGCTGCTCTGACTTTGCTGTCTAAATCAGGGCAGGCTTCTTGGAGGGCCTGTATGGAGCCTTGAAGAACTGGTAGGGTTTGCCCTTGAGAAAGCTGATCAGGATGATTCAGGAGTAGGGATTACAGGAGTTCAGGGGTGATGACACATGGGATTCTGGTGGAAAACCAAGGCACAGTCCAGTTAGTGGGAGTGTGTGAGGTGAACCATGGGAGATAAAGTTGACCAGACCATGGGAAGCCACAGACCCTGGGCAAAGGGGTTTGTTTTGTATATGGTCCTGGATGTGGGCAACCTTGGAAGGGTTTTTCAGCAGAAGAGGAGCAAGACCAAACTGGGCTCAGGGTCGATGAATTGTGATGGTGGGTACCAGGTAGATGGGTGATGAGAGCACAGTCAGGGAGATGAGGGGGGCCCCCCTGTCCCCCCTGCTCCTGAGGGTGGGACAGCCCAGAACAGTGGGGACCAGTGAGCAGCAGGGTTCACTCCAGTGGCGACGGAAAGGGAGGCAGCCCCTGGCCTCAGGAGACGGGAGCTGAGCCGCCACCTTACTCTCTTCTTGCCCGTAGGGTCAGAGTGCACCATCTCCTGCCTGGACCACAACAGCGAGTCCATCGTCCTACCAGTGAATGTGAGCGTCCGAGACGTACCCTATTGGATGAACCCCACACGGGTGCAGGTGAGTGACCGGGGCGCGCACCCGTGGCTCAGGGTAGAAATGACTTTGTTGACCATTTATACGCCCCAGTCCTGTGTTAGTCCCTCGACCTATGTAAAAGCATCTGATGGCCACAGCTGCTCTGAGGGACGTGGACAGGCTCACAGTCATTTCTCCAAGCCTTAGGCATTTAATACTTCCCCTCTAGCAGCACCTGTGTTAAGGACCGGTTATTGACTGTCCTGCTGAATCCTAATGTCGGCCAGGGAGTGAGAGGACTGAGTGCCTCGTTTACAGATGAGGAGACTGAGGCCCCGAGAGCAGCTAGGGTAAGAGCAGAGCACAAACTGATGCTGGAAATGCCTCTGTGGAGAGGAGGGACACAAGGCATGGCCAGCCCTGGAGTGGGATTCATCAGTGACAAATGCTGCTCTGACTTTGCTGTCTAAATCAGGGCAGGCTTCTTGGAGGGCCTGTATGGAGCCTTGAAGAACTGGTAGGGTTTGCCCTTGAGAAAGCTGATCAGGATGATTCAGGAGTAGGGATTACAGGAGTTCAGGGGTGATGACACATGGGATTCTGGTGGAAAACCAAGGCACAGTCCAGTTAGTGGGAGTGTGTGAGGTGAACCATGGGAGATAAAGTTGACCAGACCATGGGAAGCCACAGACCCTGGGCAAAGGGGTTTGTTTTGTATATGGTCCTGGATGTGGGCAACCTTGGAAGGGTTTTTCAGCAGAAGAGGAGCAAGACCAAACTGGGCTCAGGGTCGATGAATTGTGATGGTGGGTACCAGGTAGATGGGTGATGAGAGCACAGTCAGGGAGATGAGGGGGGCCCCCCTGTCCCCCCTGCTCCTGAGGGTGGGACAGCCCAGAACAGTGGGGACCAGTGAGCAGCAGGGTTCACTCCAGTGGCGACGGAAAGGGAGGCAGCCCCTGGCCTCAGGAGACGGGAGCTGAGCCGCCACCTTACTCTCTCTTCTTGCCCGTAGGGTCAGAGTGCACCATCTCCTGCCTGGACCACAACAGCGAGTCCATCGTCCTACCAGTGAATGTGAGCGTCCGAGACATACCCTATTGGATGAACCCCACACGGGTGCAGGTGAGTGACCGGGGCCGCGCACCCGTGGCTCAGGGTAGAAATGACTTTGTTGACCATTTATACGCCCCAGTCCTGTGTTAGTCCCTCGACCTATGTAAAAGCATCTGATGGCCACAGCTGCTCTGAGGGACGTGGACAGGCTCACAGTCATTTCTCCAAGCCTTAGGCATTTAATACTTCCCCTCTAGCAGCACCTGTGTTAAGGACCGGTTATTGACTGTCCTGCTGAATCCTAATGTCGGCCAGGGAGTGAGAGGACTGAGTGCCTCGTTTACAGATGAGGAGACTGAGGCCCCGAGAGCAGCTAGGGTAAGGGAGCAGAGCCAGGTCACAAAGCTGCATCTGCCTGATGGGAAAGTCCTTGCTCGTCGGGGTAGGACTCAAGGCTTCCCGGGCGGAATCCCTTGGACACTCCATACCCAGGGCTGCTAGTATTTTTCTCGGGCTTTGCTTGTGTGGTGGAGAGCAGTTGATATGTGATATTGGGAACGAGTAGCAATGATTGTGTCTGAAGCACCTCCCGTGTTTGTGCCCCCAGCACTTAGCACACCAGTCTGTGTTTAGACCTCAGGATGGTCACGTGGAGCAAGCACTGGTGTCTGCGTCCTCTCCTTGTGGACACTGGGACCTCGGGGGGTGGGCAGTGGTCCAGTGTGAGGGCTCCACCCCAAGCCCAAGTCCAAGGGCTCTGTTCTTCCAGCAGTGCCAGGCATGTGTGGAAGGTCGAGGTCACATGCGAACCGGCCACCTCCACGCCTTTATGTGTCACCTGGGCAGTCAGAGGCCCCAGAGCCGATGCAGACCCCACTCTTTTTCCCCGGGTTTGGCGGGATCCCTGGCCCCATGTGCCGGCTCTGGTCACTGGCTTTGCACACTGGAGGAAGTGAGAGATGGAGGCAGGGGTGCCAGGCGGGTTTGGCAGTGTCTCTCCACCAGCTTTTCTGCTGAGGTGCTGGGAGGGCTTCCATCTGCCTGCCCGTGGTAGATCCTGCTCAGATAGCTGCCAGAACCTGATACTGGGTGTCCTGTTTCCCAGTCGAGCTGAAGGCACGATCGTGAGGGCTTACTCAGCATTCTGTGCTGACTGACATGGCTCTGGACCTGGCCAGCCTTCCTTGCTCCCCTGTGCACACTGGGGCTCGCCACCCCTTCCCCTCCCCTCTTCTCTTGCTCTCTGACCGTCTCCAACTTAGTGTGCTTTTCCTGCCTCTGTTTTCTTCTTCTGTTGTAAGAGTTGTGGATAAGTTTTATTTGGAGCAAAAGGAGGACTATAGCCAGGAGATAGCACCTTTTCATAGCTCTGAGAAGCTGCCCCTGAGAGGTGGGGCAAGGTCAGTGTATATGTAATTTTGGTGAAAGGAGGGAACATACAATCAAGCACATATTTTTCAGAAGATCCTTCTAGTCTCTTGACCACTAGTCAAGAGGAGCAAATGTCACTATGAAGGACTTTCTAAATCCAAGGAGATACAAGAATCGCCTGCCTCGGCTTACACTGTTTCTTCCTTCTCCTGAGACACCTCTGTCATCTCATCCCACCTCCCTCTTGCCCCCATTCTCTCCCTCCATCTCTCTTGTGCTTCTCTCCCTCTCGTGACTCTCCCACACATCCAAGAGACCACTCTGTTTCCCTGACCTCGTGTTCCTTCATGTTCTGTTTTTTGCACTCAGCAAGCCTATCCCCACTCCCCACCCATAGTGTCTCACCAAGCGCCCCATGCACATACCCAGGCGCCCGCCTGGAGGCTGTATGTCAGAGCATCAGGGAAGATGGAAGTCATCAGTACACACCCCTCATTGTACAGATGGAGAAACAGGAGCCAAGAGGGAGGGGACTGGGCCAAGGTCACACAGGAAGCAGTGCCAGGATCTTGACTGGGAGCTCCTTCCCTGCCACCCTGCCCTCCCTCTGCCCCACACTGCCTGCCACACACCAAAAGCAGGGGACCTACCTCTACACAGAGTGCACACTGGAGACCTCACTCATGTCCCAGGACCAGAGGTCTTCTTTGGCTGGGACCCAGACCAGGCCCCCTGACCAGTTGGCCCTCTGCCTCCTGGCTAAATTCCGACCCTTCCCTCCATGAGCCCCGGGCACTCAAGAGTTCAGTTATAATTCACTGTGAAATAAATCCAGGGATTTGAAAGTCTGCAAAGCCCCCCTCTTCAGTCGCCCACCCGCTGCCTGCCAGCCCCCGCCCCCACCCAGTTCCCCAGTCCACCAGCCTTTATTGATGCCGGCCTACCCGGAGAGCCGTAACGAGGTTCAGACCTCCACTGGTCTCCGGAGGCCTCATTATCAGGAGGAAAAATGTGGTAGGAACCAAATGATGATTTCAGTCCTGCTTAAAGTGTGCTTTTCCTGCCTCTGTTTTCTTCTTCTGTTGTAAGAGTTGTGGATAAGTTTTATTTGGAGCAAAAGGAGGACTATAGCCAGGAGATAGCACCTTTTCATAGCTCTGAGAAGCTGCCCCTGAGAGGTGGGGCAAGGTCAGTGTATATGTAATTTTGGTGAAAGGAGGGAACATACAATCAAGCACATATTTTTCAGAAGATCCTTCTAGTCTCTTGACCACTAGTCAAGAGGAGCAAATGTCACTATGAAGGACTTTCTAAATCCAAGGAGATACAAGAATCGCCTGCCTCGGCTTACACTGTTTCTTCCTTCTCCTGAGACACCTCTGTCATCTCATCCCACCTCCCTCTTGCCCGCATTCTCTCCCTCCATCTCTCTTGTGCTTCTCTCCCTCTGCGTGACTCTCCCACACATCCAAGAGACCACTCTGTTTCCCTGACCTCGTGTTCCTTCATGTTCTGTTTTTTGCACTCAGCAAGCCTATCCCCACTCCCCACCCATAGTGTCTCACCAAGCGCCCCATGCACATACCCAGGCGCCCGCCTGGAGGCTGTATGTCAGAGCATCAGGGAAGATGGAAGTCATCAGTACACACCCCTCATTGTACAGATGGAGAAACAGGAGCCAAGAGGGAGGGGACTGGGCCAAGGTCACACAGGAAGCAGTGCCAGGATCTTGACTGGGAGCTCCTTCCCTGCCACCCTGCCCTCCCTCTGCCCCACACTGCCTGCCACACACCAAAAGCAGGGGACCTACCTCTACACAGAGTGCACACTGGAGACCTCACTCATGTCCCAGGACCAGAGGTCTTCTTTGGCTGGGACCCAGACCAGGCCCCCTGACCAGTTGGCCCTCTGCCTCCTGGCTAAATTCCGACCCTTCCCTCCATGAGCCCCGGGCACTCAAGAGTTCAGTTATAATTCACTGTGAAATAAATCCAGGGATTTGAAAGTCTGCAAAGCCCCCCTCTTCAGTCGCCCACCCGCTGCCTGCCAGCCCCCGCCCCCACCCAGTTCCCCAGTCCACCAGCCTTTATTGATGCCGGCCTACCCGGAGAGCCGTAACGAGGTTCAGACCTCCACTGGTCTCCGGAGGCCTCATTATCCAGGAGGAAAAAAATGTGGTAGGAAAAGGGAGGAGGGCGAAGGGCAGAGATTGATGATTTCCAGGAATCAGGCAGAAAAGCCGGCCTCTGCTGCACCCTTGCCCCGAGTATGGCGAGAGCTGCAGACTCAAGAGTGGTGGAACTCGCGCTGCTGGGCTGAAGCCGGCCCTGGTGGCTCCTCTGCTTTTGAGGGTTTACTCGGAGTGCCAGTGTAGGGTGGATGTCAGGGTGAGGCTCTGCTCCAACCACGGTCATGTCTGTCCCCACATGAGGGATTCACGGCATCGGATCAGACACCTCCAGGCTTCATATGCACTCCTCCCATCACACACACACACACACACACACACACACACACACACAGATTTTCAGTAGAAGAAATGGCATCTCAGACATAGAAGCCACTTGCCTACAAGGAACCAAAGAGGGACAGGTCTGATGCTGTTAACTCTAACTACCTGTGTGGCCTCTATGATTAATAATAATAATTATAATAAAGGGGAAATGTTTACCATCACTTACCACCAAGTGAAAGGGCATGGCTACCCACTTCAGTATTCTTTCCTGAAGAGTCCCGGTGGAGAGAGGAGCCTGGGAGGCTACAGTCCATGGGGTTGCAAATAGTTGGACATGACTGAAGTGACCCGGCACACACGCACATACTAGCAAGTAAATAGCTCATAGCCAGCTCTCCCCCAGACGCACCCTCTGATGGGTGGCACTTGCCAGTTCCTGTGGTGTAAATGTTCTCACCATGGCAGGTTGCTGGTGTTCCAAGGGGCTGCCACCGAGCACAAGTCAGAAGAGATGGGTGCTGTTGCCTCTCATGAGCTCCCCTTGAGCTGACCACAGCTCACCTTGGGCACTCACCGAGTGGGAGGCTCTGTTTTAAGTGCACGATACATGTTGGCACATATGATAAGAACAAGGACCACCTAGCTAAGTGGAATAGTGACATTGAGCTCGTGTGCAGGGAGAGTGACCTTTGTGAAGGCAGGCCCAGGCTCACCCTGTTGCCGCTGGTGGCTAAGTCAGGGAACCAAGGTTCAAGTCTGAGCCCAGGCACCTGCTTGCTGTATGTGCCAGAATTTCCCCATCTATGGAATGAGAGCTAGACTGAAATGAAGAGTCACAGACTCTAAAATGGATGGGAACCAGATAAAAATGGGTGAAAAGCCGGCCTCTGCTGCACCCTTGCCCCGAGTATGGCGAGCTGCAGACTCAAGAGTGGTGGAACTCGCGCTGCTGGGCTGAAGCCGGCCCTGGTGGCTCCTCTGCTTTTGAGGGTTTACTCGGAGTGCCAGTGTAGGGTGGATGTCAGGGTGAGGCTCTGCTCCAACCACGGTCATGTCTGTCCCCACATGAGGGATTCACGGCATCGGATCAGACACCTCCAGGCTTCATATGCACTCCTCCCATCACACACACACACACACACACACACACACACACACACACAGATTTTCAGTAGAAGAAATGGCATCTCAGACATAGAAGCCACTTGCCTACAAGGAACCAAAGAGGGACAGGTCTGATGCTGTTAACTCTAACTACCTGTGTGGCCTCTATGATTAATAATAATAATTATAATAAAGGGGAAATGTTTACCATCACTTACCACCAAGTGAAAGGGCATGGCTACCCACTTCAGTATTCTTTCCTGAAGAGTCCCGGTGGAGAGAGGAGCCTGGGAGGCTACAGTCCATGGGGTTGCAAATAGTTGGACATGACTGAAGTGACCCGGCACACACGCACATACTAGCAAGTAAATAGCTCATAGCCAGCTCTCCCCGGGACGCACCCTCTGATGGGTGGCACTTGCCAGTTCCTGTGTTGTAAATGTTCTCACCATGGCAGGTTGCTGGTGTTCCAAGGGGCTGCCACCGAGCACAAGTCAGAAGAGATGGGTGCTGTTGCCTCTCATGAGCTCCCCTTGAGCTGACCACAGCTCACCTTGGGCACTCACCGAGTGGGAGGCTCTGTTTTAAGTGCACGATACATGTTGGCACATATGATAAGAACAAGGACCACCTAGCTAAGTGGAATAGTGACATTGAGCTCGTGTGCAGGGAGAGTGACCTTTGTGAAGGCAGGCCCAGGCTCACCCTGTTGCCGCTGGTGGCTAAGTCAGGGAACCAAGGTTCAAGTCTGAGCCCAGGCACCTGCTTGCTGTATGTGCCAGAATTTCCCCATCTATGGAATGAGAGCTAGACTGAAATGAAGAGTCACAGACTCTAAAATGGATGGGAACCAGATAAAAATGGGTGAAGCAGGCCAAGCATGTGCCTTTGTCTTTTAAATATGGAGGTATAGTGGTTGTTGTAGTAGTCATATTTACTACAAATACATCAGACAGAAAGACCTAAAGAAAATAAAACAAATGCCCATGTACGTATCACCCAACCTAAGAAATAATGCAGTGAAGTTCTTATTTTCTTATTGAGATAAAGCTCGCATGCTAATCTTAAGCAGAAGGCTTGGTCACTTTATGTGCTGTGTCCCCTCATGAAGCTCAGAGTGGGGCTGAAGCCTTTCCAGCTCCCCAGACAGTCCTTCCCACTCCATGCCAGGCAGCACCCCAGCACCAAGGTGTCTTATGTTGGTTTGCTTATTGTTGAACTTCATGTGACTGGAATCTTTTTAGAGAATATGTCTGAAAAAATTCTTTTATAGGCATAGGTTTTACCTTCATACTCTCTCCTTTCATTTAAGTTCTCCCCCTTTTCAAGCCCCTTCTCACACATGAACTTTTGAAAGCAGTGGAGGTACAGACAAATCCTCCTCTAATGCAATCGATAGGATAATGCAGATTCTCAATGATAGATGGAAATATCCCTCTGGCTCAGTGCTGGAGAGGCTGCAGGGAACGGTGGGGGCTGAGGAACTGCAAGGAACACACCCTGGCTGCCAATGGGGGAGCCTCCAGCTGAGTGTGACATTGTGGAAATGTTTTGACCAGATTTCCCTTGTTTTGTTGAGTACACAAAATCTGGAGTTTTTAAAATATGAAGTATTATATTTTTTATATATTTACACCTTGGGCACTCACCGAGTGGGAGGCTCTGTTTTAAGTGCGATACATGTTGGCACATATGATAAGAACAAGGACCACCTAGCTAAGTGGAATAGTGACATTGAGCTCGTGTGCAGGGAGAGTGACCTTTGTGAAGGCAGGCCCAGGCTCACCCTGTTGCCGCTGGTGGCTAAGTCAGGGAACCAAGGTTCAAGTCTGAGCCCAGGCACCTGCTTGCTGTATGTGCCAGAATTTCCCCATCTATGGAATGAGAGCTAGACTGAAATGAAGAGTCACAGACTCTAAAATGGATGGGAACCAGATAAAAATGGGTGAAGCAGGCCAAGCATGTGCCTTTGTCTTTTAAATATGGAGGTATAGTGGTTGTTGTAGTAGTCATATTTACTACAAATACATCAGACAGAAAGACCTAAAGAAAATAAAACAAATGCCCATGTACGTATCACCCAACCTAAGAAATAATGCAGTGAAGTTCTTATTTTCTTATTGAGATAAAGCTCGCATGCTAATCTTAAGCAGAAGGCTTGGTCACTTTATGTGCTGTGTCCACTCATGAAGCGAGGAGTGGGGCTGAAGGCTTTCCAGCTCCCAGACAGTCCTTCCCACTCCATGCCAGGCAGCACCCCAGCACCAAGGTGTCTTATGTTGGTTTGCTTATTGTTGAACTTCATGTGACTGGAATCTTTTTAGAGAATATGTCTGAAAAAATTCTTTTATAGGCATAGGTTTTACCTTCATACTCTCTCCTTTCATTTAAGTTCTCCCCCTTTTCAAGCCCCTTCTCACACATGAACTTTTGAAAGCAGTGGAGGTACAGACAAATCCTCCTCTAATGCAATCGATAGGATAATGCAGATTCTCAATGATAGATGGAAATATCCCTCTGGCTCAGTGCTGGAGAGGCTGCAGGGAACGGTGGGGGCTGAGGAACTGCAAGGAACACACCCTGGCTGCCAATGGGGGAGCCTCCAGCTGAGTGTGACATTGTGGAAATGTTTTGACCAGATTTCCCTTGTTTTGTTGAGTACACAAAATCTGGAGTTTTTAAAATATGAAGTCTCATATTTTTTATATATCTACACAACTAACTTTGACTTTTGTTGAGCACTTTGTGTGATACACAGTTGACTTGTCACCTGTGGGGCAGCCTCTTCTCCATCAGTCCCTAAGGAGCACCTCCAGTCAGCCCTGCCATCCCTCTGCTCAGACCACCAAGAAAGCTCCCTGGTAGGAAGTGCAGTTCACACCCTCAGAGGCTCATAATACCTCTACGTGGTTGGGATTGCTCCATAGACTCAACAGACATGAGTTTGAGCAAACTCCGGAAGATAGTGAAGGACAGGGAAACCTGGTGTGCTGCTGTCCATGGGATCACAATCACACCCTCAGAGGCTCATAATACCTCTACGTGGCTGGGATTGCTCCATAGACTCAACAGACATGAGTTTGAGCAAACTCCAGAAGATAGTGAAGGACAGGGAAACCTGGTGTGCTGCTGTCCATGGGATCACAATCACACCCTCAGAGGCTCATAATACCTCTACGTGGCTGGGATTGCTCCATAGACTCAGCAGACATGAGTTTGAGCAAACTCCGGAAGATAGTGAAGGACAGGGAAGCCTGGTGTGCTGCTGTCCATGGGATCACAAAGAATCGGACACGACTGAGTGACTGCATAACAACAGCTGGGATGTGGGCTTCTTTAAGAGTGTCTGAAAAAAAGAACGAAAGGAGGGAAGAAAAGAGAAAATGATAGGGAAGGAGAGAGGAAAGGAAAGTTGAAGAGGAGAGAGAGAGGGGGTTCAGGAAAGGAAAGGAAAAGCACCATGGATTGATCCTCTGTTGTGACATGAAGGCACTGTTCATGAGAAATTCCATATACTCCTCTTCTTTGTGTTTTCACCACATGGCAGTGAGCTAAATATTACCACCACTTTACAGGTGAAGATGCTGAGAGGTTCTTCACTATCCAACACACGTAACTCGTGTGATTGAATCAGGATTAACACCCAAGGCATTCTCTTCTACAAGACAACCACCTTATACATTATAAATAATAAACCTGTGCAGTACATCAGACAAAGGATGTAAAATTTATTTCTTGAAGAGAAGCACCAGAGTCTAAAGGTCAGAGGTAGAGCAGTTCTGAATGAGGATAAGATCCAGTCTACCCCACATATAGAAGGAGATGTCCTGTGCCCTACAGGGGAAGCCCATAGGTGGGGAGTTGTGTTCAGAGACCAGCTATTTCTCATTCACTCCAGGATGTATTTATATATTCACTCAGTTGTTTATTCATTAACTCATTCAAGGAACATCGATTAGGCACCTTCAAATGGTAGGCATTCTTCAAACAAGGGACATAGGGTGGAAAAATGCCTGGGTTTTTAGAAAGCTTATGCAGAAGGAAGTCAGAAGCTAAGAAAGTGATAACAAAGGCAAATACAAATGATGTAACTGACACCAGAAGGTCCTATAAATCAAGGAAATATAAAAGAGAAAAAAGGACTCCTCCCAGAAGTCATCAAATGGGGTGCTGGGTCTGGACTTAGGATGAAAGGGTTCTTCTAAGATACATTTTCACATCTTTTGGCTCTTCTTGGGGCTGTCTTCTCTGGGTTCAGCTTTTAAACACTTTACTTCTGCTGCATCTCTCTCAAAGCCCCTCTCCCTTTCTGAACCTTGGTCTTTTGATCTGTCCAAAGAGTACAGATTTTTATGCTTCCAGTTAGCTAGAGGAACTTGAAGGAGAATATAGTTTTAAGATGATAGATCTGGAAATAGGCTAGATATAAGTTTAATTCCTGATCGTCATTACCTGTGTGTATGATCTGGGGCAGGTTGACTTCTCTGTGCCTCAGTTTCCTCCTGTGGAAACCAGCATCAAACATTGTACATGAATACTGTATGATACCACGGATATATGGAATCTAAAAAACATACAGTTGGATCTATATACAAAAAATAGATATCAATGAGGATTGACTCTATAGCACAGGGAATTATCTTCAGTATAATAGCCTATAATGGAATATAAACCAAAAAGTATAACTGAATCGTTTTGTCATGTACATGAAAAAAGAACTTATGTCATATATATGATATGTTTAAGTCATATATGTGGACCTATATCATAGTTATGGAAAATGTTAAATGAGATGAAAATTCTGAGTATAAGGCTTGGAGCACAATACGTGCTTAGTAGAGAGTTTTGTGCTGATGGATAATCATGATGGAGCCATTAGTGGTTCTGTGAGGAGGATGACGGTGCTGGCATTATTGGTGATGACGGTGTTGGTGGCATTGGTGGTGCTGATGGTCATTACAGTCAAGAAGGAAAGACCGTCTGTTCTTCCTATGCAGTAAGGCAGGAAAGAAAGCTGTTTCATGAAACCTGGTCTGAAAGAGCTCTGACTGGGCTAGAGGTCTCCCTGGCATCGAGAGGAACGGGCTGACATCAAGGACCTTCAAATGGTAGGCATTCTTCAAACAAGGGACATAGGGTGGAAAAATGCCTGGGTTTTTAGAAAGCTTATGCAGAAGGAAGTCAGAAGCTAAGAAAGTGATAACAAAGGCAAATACAAATGATGTAACTGACACCAGAAGGTCCTATAAATCAAGGAAATATAAAAGAGAAAAAAGGACTCCTCCCAGAAGTCATCAAATGGGGTGCTGGGTCTGGACTTAGGATGAAAGGGTTCTTCTAAGATACATTTTCACATCTTTTGGCTCTTCTTGGGGCTGTCTTCTCTGGGTTCAGCTTTTAAACACTTTACTTCTGCTGCATCTCTCTCAAAGCCCCTCTCCCTTTCTGAACCTTGGTCTTTTGATCTGTCCAAAGAGTACAGATTTTTATGCTTCCAGTTAGCTAGAGGAACTTGAAGGAGAATATAGTTTTAAGATGATAGATCTGGAAATAGGCTAGATATAAGTTTAATTCCTGATCGTCATTACCTGTGTGTATGATCTGGGGCAGGTTGACTTCTCTGTGCCTCAGTTTCCTCCTGTGGAAACCAGCATCAAACATTGTACATGAATACTGTATGATACCACGGATATATGGAATCTAAAAAACATACAGTTGGATCTATATACAAAAAATAGATATCAATGAGGATTGACTCTATAGCACAGGGAATTATCTTCAGTATAATAGCCTATAATGGAATATAAACCAAAAAGTATAACTGAATCGTTTTGTCATGTACATGAAAAAAGAACTTATGTCATATATATGATATGTTTAAGTCATATATGTGGACCTATATCATAGTTATGGAAAATGTTAAATGAGATGAAAATTCTGAGTATAAGGCTTGGAGCACAATACGTGCTTAGTAGAGAGTTTTGTGCTGATGGATAATCATGATGGAGCCATTAGTGGTTCTGTGAGGAGGATGACGGTGCTGGCATTATTGGTGATGACGGTGTTGGTGGCATTGGTGGTGCTGATGGTCATTACAGTCAAGAAGGAAAGACCGTCTGTTCTTCCTATGCAGTAAGGCAGGAAAGAAAGCTGTTTCATGAAACCTGGTCTGAAAGAGCTCTGACTGGGCTAGAGGTCTCCCTGGCATCGAGAGGAACGGGCTGACATCGGAGGGGCCCCATCTGGGATCTCCCCACTCATGGTGTAAACAGCCTAGTCTTTCCCTCAGCTCCGGCCGCCTATCCCCTTTCCCAATCCTCCCTGCAGACAGAGGGGCCCTGTAGTGAGACAGGTGGGGCGTGCAGCCCTGAGGAATAGTGGAAAATCCAGAAGACTTGGAAACATAAATAGGCTCATGCAGATAGTATAAAAGTCCTTTTTCTGAGCTCACGTCAGGTAAACCTCAACTGACAGAAACTTGTACAACCACACTGAGACACTCCTACGGATGGATTAAATTAGGTCTCGAGTAAACAGGGGGTGGGGATGGTCATCGAGCCCCTCGTGGATCCTGGCCCTGCTGTTTTCTGTTCCTTGAACCATTACCTAAATGCCTCTCCAGCATCCCTTCACTTTGACCAGGAGCAGACGCTCAGACCCAGAGATGGAAATCTGGTTAAAGCTTCCCAGAAGACTCCTCCCTCCACTTTTGACCCCCAGATTTGGGAAGCAGTGGGGCAAGAAAGTAGCTGAGCTGGAAGCTGAGGACTAGATGCCTCACGTTCCTTCACTGTGTCCACATGCATGTGCTCACTGTGCTCCATCCTGAACAGGGCCTACCTCTTACCTGCAGGAGTTGGTCCTGGATTAACCATTTCCACAACATTTATATCAATGCATCGTCACAACAAGCCTGTGACATTTTTAGGACCCATTTCACAGATGGGAAAACCTAACCTCAGAGTAGAAATTTCAAGTCAGAAGGGCAACCATGTCTGTCATGCCTCTGTGTTCAGTCTTTCCCATACATCACCTTGTGTTTTAGACAGTGTCAGCAGAGACAGGAGGGGCTAAAGAGTAGATGTCACATTATGAGACTGTGGTTGGCAGATCTCAAGTTAGGTTTGTGGTCTGAGATCTGTAATTAATTCAGTGTACATTAAACTGGTCCTCTAAACTCACACTCTGCTGGGCTTTGCAAATGTATTTCTGATGCTCTGGAAGAAAAAGTGAAAGGGTTAGTCACTCTGTTGTGTCCAATGCTGTGGCCCCCATGGACTGGGACCCTCCAGGTTCATCTGTCCGTGGAATTACCCAGTAAAGAATACTGGAGTGGGTAGCCATTCCCTTCTCCAGGGGATCTTTCCGTCCCAGGGATTGAACCCAGGTCTCCCATACTGCAGGCATATTCTTTACCTTCTGAGCTACCAGGAAGCCGGGAAGACAACAAAGAAAGTAATCATCCCTTGGTAAAATCATCTCTATTTTAAGATGTATCCACTCGTGTATAATTATTGATCGATTATCCTCCATGTGCCAGGCACCATTCGAGGCATAGAGGACCCAGGGTGAACCAGAAATGCTGTGGGGCAGAGAAGAAAGGCACCTCACCCAACCTCAGCCAAATTCTGGAGTCACATGATTCCACACTCAACAGGAAACCCAATTACAGTTGTGCTCCCATATAGGTCTGCCCTTGGGGAGATGAGGCTGGTCTCCCCTGTGACTGTTCATTTCTTAATTAAAATTGATTAACTGGCCCTCCGCCAGCACGACCGTCATGAGACTTCCCATGTGACCTGATCTCATTTCCCAGCTGGGCAAGAAAGTTAGACCCCAGATTTGGGAAGCAGTGGGGCAAGAAAGTAGCTGAGCTGGAAGCTGAGGACTAGATGCCTCACGTTCCTTCACTGTGTCCACATGCATGTGCTCACTGTGCTCCATCCTGAACAGGGCCTACCTCTTACCTGCAGGAGTTGGTCCTGGATTAACCATTTCCACAACATTTATATCAATGCATCGTCACAACAAGCCTGTGACATTTTAGGACCCATTTCACAGATGGGAAAACCTAACCTCAGAGTAGAAATTTCAAGTCAGAAGGGCAACCATGTCTGTCATGCCTCTGTGTTCAGTCTTTCCCATACATCACCTTGTGTTTTAGACAGTGTCAGCAGAGACAGGAGGGGCTAAAGAGTAGATGTCACATTATGAGACTGTGGTTGGCAGATCTCAAGTTAGGTTTGTGGTCTGAGATCTGTAATTAATTCAGTGTACATTAAACTGGTCCTCTAAACTCACACTCTGCTGGGCTTTGCAAATGTATTTCTGATGCTCTGGAAGAAAAAGTGAAAGGGTTAGTCACTCTGTTGTGTCCAATGCTGTGGCCCCCATGGACTGGGACCCTCCAGGTTCATCTGTCCGTGGAATTACCCAGTAAAGAATACTGGAGTGGGTAGCCATTCCCTTCTCCAGGGGATCTTCCTGACCCAGGGATTGAACCCAGGTCTCCCATATTTCAGGCAGAGTCTTTACCATCTGAGCTACCAGGGAAGCCCGGGAAGACAACAAAGAAAGTAATCATCCCTTGGTAAAATCATCTCTATTTTAAGATGTATCCACTCGTGTATAATTATTGATCGATTATCCTCCATGTGCCAGGCACCATTCGAGGCATAGAGGACCCAGGGTGAACCAGAAATGCTGTGGGGCAGAGAAGAAAGGCACCTCACCCAACCTCAGCCAAATTCTGGAGTCACATGATTCCACACTCAACAGGAAACCCAATTACAGTTGTGCTCCCATATAGGTCTGCCCTTGGGGAGAGATGAGCTGGTCTCATAGATTTTCTACAGTCTGACCCATGTGACTGTTCATTTCTTAATTAAAATTGATTAACTGGCCCTCCGCCAGCAGACCGAACCCTGGTCATGGAGACTTCCATGGACACTCCCTGACATAGTTACCTGTCATTGCAAAGCTAAGCATTGGCTTCCAGGACGCTTTGAGTAATTTTTTTTTAAAAGACGTCATTGTAGGATCTCCCTGGCAGTCCAGTGCTTAAGACCCTACATTTCCAATGCATTGAGTTCGATTCAAGGTCAGGGAGCTAAGATCCTACATGCCCCATGTGTGTGGCCACAAGATTAAAAAATAATAATAAATTAATAAATCATTATAATCTGGCATGAGAAGTAAGGCATCTATGGCAGACTAGAAAGGGAGCTTCTAGGATTGTTGCCTTAGCCCCAGTCCTGATGCTGTTTAGTCATCCTGGTTTTGTTTATCTCTTTTCAGCTCCTCAAAAAAAATGAGTGTGTTGGATTTTACGTTATGAGCCATCTTAAATTAGTCCTAAAATAATTGCTTAGTTTCAAATGTCGGTTTCTTCACTTAACAGCTATAGAGCTTGGGGAATTTATTCTCCTTATAACACAAGATTAATGTCCACCCCCCTACATAATGGAGAGAAATACATAATAAAATGAATAAACTAATTAGCACCACGAATGCACTTGGTACATTTTAGCTTCATTATAGTAATAATTACTTTATTAAGGGTGGCTATAAGTAAATGTATATGCATATACCTTAAGCTCTGCCTGCGGGAGCTGGGGAAATCACCACAAAGGAAGGTAGTCTTTTTTTATTATTATTATTCTAAATTTATTTATTTTTTGGAGGAGAAGAGGGTGACAGAGAATAAGATGGTCGATGGCATCACTGACTCAATGGACATGAGTCTGAGCAAACTTCAGGAGATAGTGAAGGACAGGGAAGCCTGGTGTGCTGTAGTCCGTGGGGTGACAAAGAGTTGGGCATGGCTTAGTGACTGAACAACAACGTAGTTAATTTACATTGTTGTGTTTCAAATGTACAGCAAAGTGAATCAGTTGTACATGCATCCACTTCCCAGGTGGTGCTAGTGGTAAAGAACTCTCCTGCCAATGCATGAGACGTAAGAGATGTGGGTTTGATACCTGGGTCAAGAAGATCCCCTGAAGAAGGGAATGGCAACCCACTCTGGTATTCTTGCCTGGAGAATCCCATGGACAGAGGAGTCTGGTGGGCTACAGTCCATGGTGTTGCAAAGAGTCAGACATGACTGAAGCAACTTTGCACACACAGCACCCTTCTTTAGATTTTTGCCCATACAGCCATTACAGAGTGTTAAGGAAGGTGGTCTTGAACAGAAGCTTAAAAGATAACTAAACATTTCTCCAGGTGAAGAGATGAGGAAAGGCCTTCAGCAGCAGGGTCAGTGTCACAGAAATGGGAGTGTGGGCAGCCTCGGGAATAGTGAGCTGGCCTGTCTGGTGGTGGCAGAGGGCAGTGGGAAGGGTTTTCTGCATCTCTAGGGCTCTGAACCAAAGGATCATTTGTGCATCCTTCAGCCCACTGCTCTCGAAACTAGTGTGCCTCGGAGTCATCTGGGAGGCTTGTTTGTTTGTTTAATTTTGATCCCTTTTATTGTTGTTGTTTTTTAATTTTGGCCTCTTTCATTGGTCTTTCATGTATTTATTTTCGTCCATCTTTGTTCTTTGGTCTGTGTGGACCTCCCATCGCAGTGGCCTCTCCTGTAGCAGAGCACAGGTTCCCAGTGCACGCACTCCAGAGCACTGGCTCACAATTGGACACACTGGTCCAGCTGCTTTGCGGCATGTGGGAATCTTTCCAGACCAGGGATCAAACCGGCGCCCCTGGCACTGCGAGATGGGCTCTTTACCTACTGAACCACCAGGGAAACCCCTATTGGTTTTTTGTTTGTTTGTTTTATTTTCATCCATCTTTATTCTTTGGCCTGTGTGGGCCTCTCATTGCAGTGGCCTCTGTCGTTCCAGAGCACCAGCTCCGGGCGCATGTGCTCCAGAGCACTGCCTCGCAATTGGACACACTGGTTCAGCTGCTCAATGGCACGTGGGATCTTCCAGAGCCAGGAATTGAACCGGTGCCCCCGCACTGCAAGGCGGACTCTTTACCCACTGGACCACCAGGGAAGCCCTGAGAGGCTTGTTTTTAAAACATAGAGTCCCAGGCCCTGGCCTTAGGAATTCAGGCTCCCTAGACATCTAACAAGGCAGCCTGAAGAAGCTGCATTTTCAGCATACTTCCATGTGGTTGCAGTTAGAGTGGTCCTCAGCACTGGCCTGTGGAAACCCTGTTCTACACACTCCTCCATCTCCCCATTGCAGCCGCGCACTTGCATGTATATGTGCTCACACGCACACACACTACCCTGCCTCCTTCCTCCCACCTTATCCCCAACTCTGTCCATGGGCAGACATCAGCCAGGAATTTTCTCAAGTGTGCCTTTCTGATCATGCCTCCGTCCCTGGGGTCTGCTTCTCCTCTGCTCTCATTCCTGTCAGAGAAATAGAGAGTCACAATTTCTCTGGCAAACACAATCCTTATTTTCATCTCGTGGCTCCTGTTCAAGCAGGTAACCTGGGCAAAGTCTCCACATGTATGCCGGAGTGAGGTCAGGACTTGGAGGATCCGAGAAGTGGGGGCGGGGGTTTGAATGTGACACCAGCGAAGACAACGGCTCCCTCCCAACTGCAAACCCATCTAACCTCTCTTTCCCTCTCTCTGCAGAGAGTGGTCTGCACGGCTGGTCTCAAGTGGTATCCTCACCCTCCTCTGATTCACTGTGTCAAACGCTGCGAGGTGAGTCCCTCAAAATGGTCCTACTGTGGTTGCTACGATTATTGTTTGCTAATCATGGTAACATGTACTGTGTCTGGTAAGAGCTGCAAATACTCCTTTAACACCCTTCTCGGATAGGAGTCAGCAGTCCGCCTTTAGAGTTCATGGAACTGATTCACAGAGAGAGCAACAAACACACTCAGACACACATTTAAAGGCTAACGGAGTCGGGATTCCCAGCCAGGTGTTTCTGACTCAACATAATGCTGCCTGTAAAGAGAGGCTGGGAGTGAGAGAGGCCGTCATATGGATTTAGTGTCGCTCTGATGTGCCAGGCATTTTACCATCATCGACACAGTTAACATTTACAGAATGACATGAACCCATTTTTATTTTTTCATTTTAAACTTCTACTTTTTCTGCCACCGTTAGTTGCAGATAACTTCCTTCTGCTACATATGTTTGTCATTCATGCCTTCGTCAACTTCAGAGTTGATATGGACACCTTAGAACCAACCACTGAGCTGAAGGTGGAACAGCCCCTCTGACCCTTCAGTGGAACCACTCCCTGGAACTTGCCATTCTGGAGCTCTGTCCCTGGGCACCCATGACAACCTTGGGGAAACGATGAATCTTTTAAGCCGGCATGAAAAGGAAGCCCCCAATCCCATCCAGATGGATGTCCAAATCTCTATGGATGTCCAAATCTCTAGACCCTCCCTTAGGAACAGCCAGGTGCAAAGGACCAGACTCTATAAACAATTGTATTTGGTGAAATTCTTAAAACGTCACAACCAGGATGCTCTTCTAAAGGACGGGGAAACTGAGACCTAGCCAGCAGCCAAGTCTGGCAAACACAATCCTTATTTTCCTCTCGTGGCTCCTGTTCAAGCAGGTAACCTGGGCAAAGTCTCCACATGTATGCCGGAGTGAGGTCAGGACTTGGAGGATCCGAGAAGTGGGGGCGGGGGTTTGAATGTGACACCAGCGAAGACAACGGCTCCCTCCCAACTGCAAACCCATCTAACCTCTCTTTCCCTCTCTCTGCAGAGAGTGGTCTGCACGGCTGGTCTCAAGTGGTATCCTCACCCTCCTCTGATTCACTGTGTCAAACGCTGCGAGGTGAGTCCCTCAAAATGGTCCTACTGTGGTTGCTACGATTATTGTTTGCTAATCATGGTAACATGTACTGTGTCTGGTAAGAGCTGCAAATACTCCTTTAACACCCTTCTCGGATAGGAGTCAGCAGTCCGCCTTTAGAGTTCATGGAACTGATTCACAGAGAGAGCAACAAACACACTCAGACACACATTTAAAGGCTAACGGAGTCGGGATTCCCAGCCAGGTGTTTCTGACTCAACATAATGCTGCCTGTAAAGAGAGGCTGGGAGTGAGAGAGGCCGTCATATGGATTTAGTGTCGCTCTGATGTGCCAGGCATTTTACCATCATCGACACAGTTAACATTTACAGAATGACATGAACCCATTTTTATTTTTTCATTTTAAACTTCTACTTTTTCTGCCACCGTTAGTTGCAGATAACTTCCTTCTGCTACATATGTTTGTCATTCATGCCTTCGTCAACTTCAGAGTTGATA
The DNA here is from genome assembly GCA_022376925.1 of Tragulus kanchil. Taxonomy (NCBI): domain Eukaryota; kingdom Metazoa; phylum Chordata; class Mammalia; order Artiodactyla; family Tragulidae; genus Tragulus; species Tragulus kanchil. Next base: position 22,957,640 of record JAIOJX010000023.1, on the reverse strand, counting down.
TGGACACCTTAGAACCAACCACTGAGCTGAAGGTGGAACAGCCCCTCTGACCCTTCAGTGGAACCACTCCCTGGAACTTGCCATTCTGGAGCTCTGTCCCTGGGCACCCATGACAACCTTGGGGAAACGATGAATCTTTTAAGCCGGCATGAAAAGGAAGCCCCCAATCCCATCCAGATGGATGTCCAAATCTCTATGGATGTCCAAATCTCTAGACCCTCCCTTAGGAACAGCCAGGTGCAAAGGACCAGACTCTATAAACAATTGTATTTGGTGAAATTCTTAAAACGTCACAACCAGGATGCTCTTCTAAAGGACGGGGAAACTGAGACCTAGCCAGCAGCCAAGTCTGTTTGATGGACTGCCAAACTGGAATGGCACTTAATGTGATCTAGCCTCTTCGTTTGTTGGGTAGACTGGAAAAAAGAGGGTCAGAGAGGGGGTGGACTGGCCCAAGGTTACATGGCATAATACACACAGAGTGAAAGCACGACCCCAGGTCTCCTGACTGCCAGGCCTGTTGTTCTTCTGCTCCACGAGGCCGCTCCTGCCTACGAATCATCCCCTGACAAGTCAGGTCACAGGACAGTCCCCAGGTCATATTTTTGTTAGGGACCTCCTGTGTCAGCTTCTTAGCACACAGGACACTGTAGCTTTTAAGGGCTCCCGTTCGCCCAGGATTCAGCAGAAATGGCAACATTCAAAGCCAAGGCCCCGAGACAGTTGCTTCCTGCCATCTCTGGGTCCATCCAGCACTTCATAAAAAGACGGCTTCGGTTACCTGGGCACACATTCTGCTGAATTGGCAGTCTGGGCAACCAGTGGGACAGCAGAATTCGATCCCTCCTTTGACTCAGCACTAAGGCCTGAGAAACCCTCACCTGCCGGGCTCTGAGCTCTGCCAAGTGATGCTTATCACCTTTGCCCTTGCAGGTGCCCCCTTGTCTCCTTTCCTCCTTAAGTTAGAGCTAATAGTTTGACTCTTATCTGGGCTGGAAAGTATGCTTAGAAGAGACACAGATGCTGGGCCCAGGGAGGCGCCATCACTGTGGACTGTCTACAGTAGCCAAGATTGATAAAGTGTTTGGGGAACCTTGAGCCCCTTACCCTCTGCCCCAAGCTGTCTCCAGAGCAGTCATTTGCTTGCTTGTTGTATCAAAGCTTCACTGGGCGCCTACTCTGTGCCCAGCACTAGTCTAGGTTCTGAGAGTGCAATGGTTTTTGTCAAGTGAAAACAGTATCTCTGTTCTCTTGACCTATCTTCTTGCCCTTCATCCACCCTCTCACCCGCCCACCCTTCTACTGATTATTTTACTAGATAAACATTAAGGATGATATATTTGATAAAGCTTTACTCAAATTGGCAGCATTTTGCTAGGAAATCTAAGATATAAAAAAATGGATGGCCCGCATTCCTTGTTCTTAAGGAACTCACAATATAGTAAAAGAGATAACTAACGATGAATTCTAAAGTGATATACCAAGCGCTAGAAGCCAAGCAGGTACAAGACACTGCAAAAGCACTCAGGATCCCAGGGGTGACAGGGAAGGCCTTTTGGAGGGGTGATGTTTGAGCTCTACTTGAAGGATGAGTTGTTTCCAGGGACACACCGTTAGTAGAGGTAGCAGCTTGAGAAACACCAGAGACAAGAGAAACCTCCAAGGTGTAGAGCTTCTCACATGTGATTCTCTGTCTCTATAAAGTCTCCCTCCTCCACTCCCATCTGATTATCTCCTCCTCATCTTGTGATCTCAGTTGAAACGTCATTTTCTCAGAGACTCTGTCATGCAGCACTCTGATTAGGACAGATTCTCCTAGTCTTAACTCTAACAGCATCACAAACCTTTCCTCCATGGCTCTTATCACAATTAAAATCAGCCAGTTAGATAAGTGGTCCTTTGAACAAAGTCTGCCTCCTCACTACAGTGTAAGGTCTCCAGGAGGAGGTGCTCTATCGGGTTGGCCAAAAAGTTCCTTCAGGCTAGTCTATATAATCTTGTAGGGAAACCCAACCCAAGGTTGAACTTTTTGGCCAACCCAATATATTAACTCACTGTTACATCCTTTGTTTAATTTTTTTCTTTTTAGCACAATGTGTAACACGTAGTTGACTTTTGGTAGATAGGGTTGAATGAAAGATGGATGGATATCTGGTTGGGTGGATGGATGGTTGACTATAGCAGCAGGGAAAGGTACATAGAAGAGAGTAGCTAATATGGAGACTGGAGATATTTTTCAGTGGCCAAATGAAAAAAGAACCCTTTTTATTTTCTTCTTCTTCCTCCCCTTCTTTCCCAGCTAGTCTTTGACCAAGCCAGTTCCTTTTATTTTAAGGAAAGGACATTTTGGTTTCTGTGAGTAGTCTTTTATGTACGCTATGAGAAAGAACAGAAAAGAGAGCCCATTGACGGCTCTCCCAAGGCCCAGGAAAGAGCAGAGGGCTTCTCCTCTGTGGTGAGGGCCTCTCGGCTCTAATACGAATGTGGTAATGCATTCGTTGTGGCAGTCACAGGGTAGAGCCCCACCTGAGCTCACAGCCATGTGCATGTGCGCACGCAGCTGAGCACAGCTCTCTCTGTTTCTGGCTCTGTCTTGCTAAGATCATTTTTAGACCCTACTAGGATGGTGATGAAATGGAATCCATCATCACAAGTTGGCGGCACAAGGACTCCATGAATTTGAAGCATATACGCAAGAGGCAAGGATGCCACACAGGCTAGGCCCCTTGTGTATTTGGCTCTCCCCAAAGCAAGCCCATAAGAAGTCAGGATGGAAGGGAGACACCATTGGATTGCAGGGGTTGTGCTGAGATGCAGGGGGCTTAGCCAGCTGTTGACATCTTCTTTCCCATCAACAAGTCACTGAGCCTTAGAGACCTCCAACTCGATCTTTAATCAGAGAGGCCTCCCTTTCATCTGCTTTCTATATGAAAGGGTTATACAGTATTACCTTTAATGAGGGGAAGGATATATTCATTGCATTGAGAAAGCAGTGGTCTATTCCTGTCTATATTTCACCACTGGGAGCCCAGTGGCCCAGAGAAGAAAAACTACTTAATTAAGATGACTGAGAAACCAACCAGGTTAGACAGTGTGCTAAGCGTTCAGGTAGGAAATGCAAGTGCTAGGGTTGCAAAGACCCTTGGACTCTCCCCTAAGGCGGCTCTGGGTTCTGGTCAGTAATAACTCCATCTGAGCCTCAAGGTCTTCATGTGTGATGTGGGCAGAGCAATGCCCACCTTAGATGTCTTTTCTGAGAGCAGAAGAGGAAAACCAACATGGTAAGTGTGTGACATTGAATATTTCTGTACTCCCACGTAAGAGGAGAGAGTGCCCACCGTCACACATCAACCGTTGTTGCAAATTCCTCTGGGTTATGTCCAGGCTTTATGGTTCTTCGGTAGTTTATGTTCAGTTTCCCAACATATTTGCATGCATATTTATTGTAAATTATGGTTGTAATTACCTTCTACCAGGAAAGTGAGGGGTGGGGACTCAAAGTGTCTTATTTCTTCAAGTGAAATAAGTCCTGTGCTTCAGGAGGACATAGTGGTCTGTCCTGTGTTTTGCACACTCGGCAGGGAAGACTGTGTCTCCTAGCACAACTGAAGCTGAGCTGGGAAATACTGTGGCTAAATAAGAGTCTTTACAAATGGTAGACGTGTGTGATGATTTGGCCAAAAGGGTGTAGGGGTTTGAAGCCAGGTAGGCTGACTGCAGAGACATGTGAAACAATGAGAGAGAGCTGGTATCTACAGAGGCCAGCCCCCACTCCTCCACTCACTCCAGGAGGTTAACCAGGCCGCTCTCCTTCCTGCCTCTCTCCTCACAGCCCTTCATGGGAGACAATTACTGTGATGCCCACAACAACCGAGCCTTCTGCAACTATGACGGTGGAGACTGCTGTGCTTCTACGGTGAAGACCAAAAAGGTAGGCCCACGCGCCACCCCTGCAGCCACCCCTGCAGGCCTCCCCAGCTTACTGGCCAGGATCACCCCTACGTGTGGACAGCCTGTTGTCCTGGTTGTATCCGTGCTCACCTACACGCATTATTGTATTGCCCTGCGTCATATTTTTTCATCCTTTTACCCAGTAGTTGAGCTCATATCAGGTGCTGAGCTCTGAACGAGGTGTGGCGATTCATGGATGGCATCTGTTTGTGGATGATGAGGTCCCTTATCCTCAAAACTTAGAGTCAGCTCGCCTGGAAGCAGGCAAGTTGAAATGTGATACTTCTTAAAGGAAAGGACTGAGTTCTCTGAGGGCTCAGGCACAGGGTTGGAGAAGACCCTGTGGAGGTATCTTCATCAAGGTGGACGATTAAGGGATGAGGGAGAGGGGCAGGGAGGTGGAAACATATCTGGGGTGGGAGACTGGCATATAAAATCCTAGAAAGAACACGCCTGTTTAGAGTGTATGGCGAAAGCCTAGTGGAAGAAGGAAGACGAGACATTCCCTCCAAGGTAAGCTACAGCCTTTAGGCCTTTGAGAATCTCTTTTGTTGTTTGTACCTGGAGAATTAGGAGGGGTGGTCATGGTCGCCGTTTTTGTCCTTCGCGTATTAGGATGTAACAAGAGTGATTCAAGTATTTATAACAAAACTGGAGCATCACGCTGAGATGCATTTCATCCAGGCACAGAGGAGTGGCCACCTCCTGGTGAGAGCTGGGACCAGAGTTCAGGGCCTGAGCCTAGAGTTGGGGGAAAGGTGACAAATCTGGTCAGCACGAGTTAAAAAGTATTCTTGTGATGAATGAGTTCATAAGAGACTATTTCTATTTTCATGTTCATCTGTATTTCTAAACCTGAAGATCATTTGACCTTCTCTCTCATTTTAAAGAGGGGAAGCTGTCCTTGAGAGAGGAGGGGCATAGGCTCATGGTCATTGCATTTGTAGAGCCCTCTGTGATGATGTGGTCCAGACTTTGAGTTTCCTTACTGGGGGTTCTCAGGTTATAAAGGAGGGACAATTTGTCCGAGGAAAAAGAGTGAGTTGATAGTGCAAGGTTCCTGCCTTCTGTCCTCATCCCTTTGTACCACAGTGTCCTTAAGAGAATCTGGCCCTTGAAGAAAGATGCTCTGATTCTAAATGAAGGGATGAACCAGGCAAGACCCAAGAAACTCACTCAAACTCGAGGACTGTCACTGTGTCTCTTGGTTGGTGTCAGGTTTATCTGGTTGCGTTGTTTGGTTTATATATGGTTAGTAGTTTATGGTTGTGGTGCACAATAATGTGTGTAACCATTTATCTCCAGCTTTTAACACTTAGGTTATTTCATTTTCTCACAATGGTAACAATGCTAATGAGCATCCTTGCACAGAAATGTTCTATATCTCTATTCATTTACAACTGATTCTTGAAAATTATGTGAGGAGGATATAAGGTGTAAGCATTTTAGTATTTTAATCTTGCTGGCATGGAGCTGATTTACAAGGTTCTGTTAGTTTCAGGTGAACAGCATAGTGATTCAGTTATGCATATACATACATTCATTCTTTTTTGGAGTTCTTTTCTCATAGAGGTTATCACAGGATATTGCATAGAGTTTGCTGTGCTATACAGCATGCCCTTGTTGGTTATCTATTTATATACAGTATAGTGTGTGTTTTTATTCCAAGCTCCTGATTTATCCCTCCCCTGCCATGTTTCTCCTCTGGTGACATGAGTTTGTTTTCAATATGTATATATAAGTCTTTCCCTGTTGTGTGAATAAGTTCATCTGTATCTTTTTAAAATTAGATTCCACATATGAGTGATATCATATTTTTCTTTCTCTGTATGACTTACTTCATTTAGTATGATAGTCTCTAGGTCCATCCATGTTGCTGCAGATGGCATTATTTCATTCTTTTTTATGGCTGAGTATATATTCCATTTTATGTAGGTACCACACCTTCTTTATCCCTTCCTCTGTTAGTGGACATTTAAGTTGCTTCTATATTTGGCTATTTTAAGTAATGCTGCAATGAACAGTGGGGTGCATGGATCTTTAGCACAGTCATTTTGACAATATTGGTTCTTCTAATCCAGTAACATAGTATATTCTTCCATCTGTGTAATATCTGATTTCTTTCATCATTGTCTTAGAGTTTTCAGAGTAGAGGTCTTTTGTCTTCTTCAGTAGGTTTTTTCACAACTATTTTATTAGTTTTGATGTGATGGCAAATGAGATTGTTTCCTTAATTTCTCTTTCTGATCTTTCACTGTTAGTATTTAGGAATGCAAGAGATGTCTGTGTATTAAGTTTGTATCCTGCAACATTACCAAATTCATTGATTAACTCTTATAGTTTTCTGGTGGCATCTTTAGGATTTTATATATATTATCAGTTCATCTGCAAACAGTGATAGTTATGTATCTTTTTTTTCCAATTTGGATTCCTTTTCTATCTTTTTCTTCTCTGATTCCTATGGCTAGGACTTCCAAAGCTATGTTGATTAGAAGTGGTGACAAGGGACATCCTTGCCGTGTTCGTGATCTTGGCATGCTTTCAGCTTTTTACCATTGAGAATATTAGCTGTGGGTCTGCCTTATTATATAGCCTTTGTTACGTTGAGCTAAGTTTCCTTTATTCCCACTTTCTGGAGGGCTTTTATCATAAATGGGTGTTGAGTTTTGTCAGAAGCTTTTCCTTCATCTATTGAGATGACCATATGGTTTTTATTCTTCAGGGTTTATTTTTAATATATTACACTGACTGATTTGCAGATATTGAAGAGTCAGTCCTTGCATCCTCAGGATAAAGGGTTTATCTTTTAATATTTTTATATAAGTCTTTCCCTGTTGTGTGAATAAGTTCATCTGTATCTTTTTAAAATTAGATTCCACATATGAGTGATATCATATTTTTCTTTCTCTGTATGACTTACTTCATTTAGTATGATAGTCTCTAGGTCCATCCATGTTGCTGCAGATGGCATTATTTCATTCTTTTTTATGGCTGAGTATATATTCCATTTTATGTAGGTACCACACCTTCTTTATCCCTTCCTCTGTTAGTGGACATTTAAGTTGCTTCTATATTTGGCTATTTTAAGTAATGCTGCAATGAACAGTGGGGTGCATGGATCTTTAGCACAGTCATTTTGACAATATTGGTTCTTCTAATCCAGTAACATAGTATATTCTTCCATCTGTGTAATATCTGATTTCTTTCATCATTGTCTTAGAGTTTTCAGAGTAGAGGTCTTTTGTCTTCTTCAGTAGGTTTTTTCACAACTATTTTATTAGTTTTGATGTGATGGCAAATGAGATTGTTTCCTTAATTTCTCTTTCTGATCTTTCACTGTTAGTATTTAGGAATGCAAGAGATGTCTGTGTATTAAGTTTGTATCCTGCAACATTACCAAATTCATTGATTAACTCTTATAGTTTTCTGGTGGCATCTTTAGGATTTTATATATATTATCAGTTCATCTGCAAACAGTGATAGTTATGTATCTTTTTTTTCCAATTTGGATTCCTTTTCTATCTTTTTCTTCTCTGATTCCTATGGCTAGGACTTCCAAAGCTATGTTGATTAGAAGTGGTGACAAGGGACATCCTTGCCGTGTTCGTGATCTTGGCATGCTTTCAGCTTTTTACCATTGAGAATATTAGCTGTGGGTCTGCCTTATTATATAGCCTTTGTTACGTTGAGCTAAGTTTCCTTTATTCCCACTTTCTGGAGGGCTTTTATCATAAATGGGTGTTGAGTTTTGTCAGAAGCTTTTCCTTCATCTATTGAGATGACCATATGGTTTTTATTCTTCAGGGTTTATTTTTAATATATTACACTGACTGATTTGCAGATATTGAAGAGTCAGTCCTTGCATCCTCAGGATAAATCTTGCTTGATCATAGTTTATGATCCTTTTAATGTATTGTTGGCTTCGATTTGCTAGAATTTCTCCATCTGTGTTCATCAGTGATATTGGCTGGTGATTTTCTTTTGTGTATGTGGTATCATTGTCTGATTTTGGTATCAGGGTGATGGTGGCCTCAAAGAATAAGTTTGAGAGTGTTCCTTCTTCTGCAACTTTTAGGAAGATTTTCAGAATGATAGGCATTAACTCTTCTGTAAATGTTCTCAGTTCACCATGAAGGCATCTGGTTCTGAACTTTGTTGCAAGTTTTTAATCTGTTTAAATTTCAGTACTTGTGATTGGTCTGTTCACAGTTTCTATTTCTTACTGATTCAGTCTGGAAAGGTTGTATCTCTCTAAGAATTTGTCCATTTCTTCTAGGCTGTCCATTTTATTGGCATATAGTTGTTTGTAATAATCTCTTATAGTCCTTTGCATTTCTGTGGTGTCTGTTGTAACTTCTTTTGCATTTCTACTTTTATTGATTTGAGTCCTCTTTTTTATGAGTATGGCTAAAGGTTGATCAATTTCACTTATCTTCTCAAAGAATCAGCTTTTAGTTTCATGGACTGGACTAGAGTTTTCGTCTCTATTCCATTTATTTCTCCTCTGACCATTCTTTCTTTCCTGCTACTAACTTTGGGTTTCATTTGTTACTCTTTCTCTAGCTGTTTTGGATGTAAGTTTAGGTTATTTGACATTCTCCTTATTTCCTGAGATAGGATTGTATTGTTACAAACTTCCCTCTTTGAAATATTTTTGCTGCGTCCCAGGGATTTTGGATCCTGGTGTTTTCATTTGCATTTGTCTCTAGGCATTTTTAATTTCTTGAGTGATTCACTGGTTATTGAGTAACATATTGTTTAGCTTCCATGTGTTTGTGTTTTTTCCAGTGAATGATTTCTAATTCATAGCATTACAGTCAGATGTCTGATGTAATTTCAGTTTTCTTAAAGTTACCAAGGCTGGATATGTGGCCCAGGATGTGATCCACCCTAGAGAATGATCTACATGCACTTGAGGAAAAAGTGTACCCTGCTGCTTTCAGATGGAATCTTCTATAATTACCAATTAAGGCCATTTTTTTCTAATGTGTCATTTCAGGGCTGTGTTTCCTTCTTGGTTTTCTGTCTGGATGATCTGTCCATTGATGAGAGTGGGGTGTCAGAGTCCCCCACTGTTACTGTGTTACTGTGGCTTCTCCTTTTATGGCTGTCAGTATTGGCGTTCTCCATTAAGGGGCTCCTCGTTGGGTCCATATACATGTACAATTGTTATTGATCCCTTGATCATTATGCAGTGTCCTTCCTTGTCTCTTGCACTAGTCTTTCAATTTTGTCTGATAGGAGTATTGCTGCTCCAACTTTCTTTTGATTTCCATCAGCATGAAGAACCTCCTTCCATTCCCTCACTTTCAGTCTGTATATGGCTCTAGATCTGAAGTGGGTCTCTTATAGATAGCATTTATGTGGGTTTTGTGTTTGTATCCATTCAGGCAGTCTGTGTCTGTCAGTTGGAGCATTTAATTCATTTACTCTTAAGGTAATTATGGATATGAATGTTCTTATTGCCATTGTGTTAATTGGATATTTTTAAGGTCTTTTTATAATCCTTCTTTTTTTGTGATTTTGATGTTCTTTTTTTTTTAGTTTATGTGTTTGGACTCTAGGTTCGATTCCATTTATTTCTCCTCTGACCATTCTTTCTTTCCTGCTACTAACTTTGGGTTTCATTTGTTACTCTTTCTCTAGCTGTTTTGGATGTAAGTTTAGGTTATTTGACATTCTCCTTATTTCCTGAGATAGGATTGTATTGTTACAAACTTCCCTCTTTGAAATATTTTTGCTGCGTCCCAGGGATTTTGGATCCTGGTGTTTTCATTTGCATTTGTCTCTGGGCATTTTAATTTCTTGAGTGATTCACTGGTTATTGAGTAACATATTGTTTAGCTTCCATGTGTTTGTGTTTTTTCCAGTGAATGATTTCTAATTCATAGCATTACAGTCAGATGTCTGATGTAATTTCAGTTTTCTTAAAGTTACCAAGGCTGGATATGTGGCCCAGGATGTGATCCACCCTAGAGAATGATCTACATGCACTTGAGGAAAAAGTGTACCCTGCTGCTTTCAGATGGAATCTTCTATAATTACCAATTAAGGCCATTTTTTTCTAATGTGTCATTTCAGGGCTGTGTTTCCTTCTTGGTTTTCTGTCTGGATGATCTGTCCATTGATGAGAGTGGGGTGTCAGAGTCCCCCACTGTTACTGTGTTACTGTGGCTTCTCCTTTTATGGCTGTCAGTATTGGCGTTCTCCATTAAGGGGCTCCTACGTTGGGTCCATATACATGTACAATTGTTATTGATCCCTTGATCATTATGCAGTGTCCTTCCTTGTCTCTTGCACTAGTCTTTCAATTTTGTCTGATAGGAGTATTGCTGCTCCAACTTTCTTTTGATTTCCATCAGCATGAAGAACCTCCTTCCATTCCCTCACTTTCAGTCTGTATATGGCTCTAGATCTGAAGTGGGTCTCTTATAGATAGCATTTATGTGGGTTTTGTGTTTGTATCCATTCAGGCAGTCTGTGTCTGTCAGTTGGAGCATTTAATTCATTTACTCTTAAGGTAATTATGGATATGAATGTTCTTATTGCCATTGTGTTAATTGGATATTTTTAAGGTCTTTTTATAATCCTTCTTATGTGATTTGATGTCTATTTTTAGTGATGTGTTTGGATTGCCTTTTTTATGTATCTACTACAGATTTTTGATCTGTGGTTTCAATGACATTTTGATATAGTAGTCTATATAAGTACAAATATTGTTTTTAGTTGCTGATCTCTTAATTTAAAATGCACTTCCAATATCCTGCATCTCTGATACCACATTTGTGTATGGATGACTTCCTACCTTTACTTTGTATTTGCCTTTACTGGTGAGTTCCCCATTTGTAATTTTCTTGATTCTTATTCCTTTATGATATGTAGTGCTGGTTTTGTGGTACTGAATTCCCTTAGCTTTTACTTGTCTGTAAAACTTTTTTTATTGTTAATTTTGCTTTTACAGAGTTTTGTTGTTTACTGGTATACATAAACCTGAATCAGCCATTGACACATGATCCCTCCAGGTTGTTACATAGCCCCTGTGTAAGTTCCCTTAGTTTTACAGCAGATTCACATTGTCTCTTTTACATGGGGTAAGTTTCCATGTTACTCTTTCCATACCTCTCACTCATTCCTCCCTCCCCGCAATGTCCATAAGTCTGTTCTTTGCATATACATTCATCAGTACCATCTTTCTAGATTCCATATATATGTGTGAGTATACAATATTTATCCTTCTCTTTCTGACTGACTTCACTCTGTGTAATAGGTTTTAAGTTCATCTACCTCATTAGAATAAACTTTTGATTTCTCTGTTGAACCTGAATGAGAGCCTTGCTGGGTAGAATATTCTTGAAAGTGTGGAAATGTCAGTTACTCAGTTGTGTGTGATGCATTGCGACCCCATAGACTGTAGCCTGCCAGGCTCCTCTGTCCCTGGAATTTTCTGAGGACAAACAATGCCAGAGTATTCTTGGTTGCAGTGTATGTGAAACCTGTGCACCCTCCAAGAGTGGAATCTCATTCCCCCAGTCCTCAGGAGCCCCTGCACTCGAGCCTCACTGGCCTTCAAACCCAAGTGCTTTGGGGTTTCTTCTTCCTAATGCCAGGCCCTCGGGCTAGAGAACTGGCCATGGAGCTCAGAACTCTCATTCTTGTGGGAGAACCTCTGCAATACAGTCATTTTTGAGTTTATGTGTCACCCATCCAGCAGGTATGGGATTTGATTATGTCGGGAAAGTGCCCTACCTCCTGCTTTCTCATTGTGGCTGCTGCTTTGTCTGTAAAATATCTGTTTTGGTAGGTTCCAGTCTTTTATCAATCATTATTCAGAAGTTAGTTGTGATTTTGGTGTTTCTCCCAAGCTGGGATTGAGGGGCTGCTTGCTGGCCCTTTCCTCACTCTGTACGGGCCCTTGTCCCCTTGCTCTGGGGTTTGCAGGCCCGGAGGCCCTTGCATGCTCTTGGAGCAGCAGGGACAGGCCTTGACATCTGCTCGTGGGTTTCCTAGGGGCGGGTCCTGTCTCTGCACTCCCGGGACAGCAGGGTTAGGGTCTGGCGCCTCCTCACGGGTCTCGTAGCAGAGTGGCCTCACCCACCTCTGGAGCCCATGATGGTGGTGGGACTCACGCCTGCTCTCAGAGCTCCTGAAGGTAGGGTCCTGGTGTCTGGATGTGCACACAGGGAAAGAAGCCCTTTCCTAAGAGTCCCACCCCTCTCCTCATGCACTCCCTGATTATGACACCTTGACTGATGGGCCCAGGCTTCTTCCAGGTACACCTTCGTTGGCCATGCTGCAGCCTCTTCAGGCGGCTCCTCACAGCCAGCCCCTCTCTTCTCCCCGGGTCAGACCCCGGAAGCCTCGACTGCTGTGCCCAGCTCTCCCTGCACCGAGAGAGCAGTGTCTCAGGCTGTGGAGCACAGGGTGGTGGTGCCAACCTTCAGCGCAGGTCACTGTTTTACCTTCCTGGTTGCTGTGCTCTTGTCCTAGGCTCCAAAGCGCCCCCTCCATCCCGTCTCATCGTCCCACTGACGAGGAGACCTCCCAGATGCAGGAACCTTTTCTGCCCCCAAGTTCAGATTCCTTCATCTAGTGTATGTGAAACCTGTGCACCCTCCAAGAGTGGAAATCCTCAATTCCCCAGTCCTCAGGAGCCCCTGCACTCGAGCCTCACTGGCCTTCAAACCCAAGTGCTTTGGGGTTTCTTCTTCCTAATGCCAGGCCCTCGGGCTAGAGAACTGGCCATGGAGCTCAGAACTCTCATTCTTGTGGGAGAACCTCTGCAATACAGTCATTTTTGAGTTTATGTGTCACCCATCCAGCAGGTATGGGATTTGATTATGTCGGGAAAGTGCCCTACCTCCTGCTTTCTCATTGTGGCTGCTGCTTTGTCTGTAAAATATCTGTTTTGGTAGGTTCCAGTCTTTTATCAATCATTATTCAGAAGTTAGTTGTGATTTTGGTGTTTCTCCCAAGCTGGGATTGAGGGGCTGCTTGCTGGCCCTTTCCTCACTCTGTACGGGCCCTTGTCCCCTTGCTCTGGGGTTTGCAGGCCCGGAGGCCCTTGCATGCTCTTGGAGCAGCAGGGACAGGCCTTGACATCTGCTCGTGGGTTTCCTAGGGGCGGGTCCTGTCTCTGCACTCCCGGGACAGCAGGGTTAGGGTCTGGCGCCTCCTCACGGGTCTCGTAGCAGAGTGGCCTCACCCACCTCTGGAGCCCATGATGGTGGTGGGACTCACGCCTGCTCTCAGAGCTCCTGAAGGTAGGGTCCTGGTGTCTGGATGTGCACACAGGGAAAGAAGCCCTTTCCTAAGAGTCCCACCCCTCTCCTCATGCACTCCCTGATTATGACACCTTGACTGATGGGCCCAGGCTTCTTCCAGGTACACCTTCGTTGGCCATGCTGCAGCCTCTTCAGGCGGCTCCTCACAGCCAGCCCCTCTCTTCTCCCCGGGTCAGACCCCGGAAGCCTCGACTGCTGTGCCCAGCTCTCCCTGCACCGAGAGAGCAGTGTCTCAGGCTGTGGAGCACAGGGTGGTGGTGCCAACCTTCAGCGCAGGTCACTGTTTTACCTTCCTGGTTGCTGTGCTCTTGTCCTAGGCTCCAAAGCGCCCCCTCCATCCCGTCTCATCGTCCCACTGACGAGGAGACCTCCCAGATGCAGGAACCTTTTCTGCTCCATAGCTCCCTCCCTGGAGTGCAGGACCCGTTCAGATTCCTTCTGTTTCTTGTTCCTTTTGTCCTACCTGGTTACGAGGAGGTTTTGTTGTCTTTTTGAAGTCTGATGTCTTCTGTCGGTATTCAGTAGCTGTTTTCTATGAATGGTTCTCCTTGGAGCTCCACGTCCTCATCCTCCGCCACGCCCGTCACCCTCCCAGGTGTGAGCTGTTTGAAGCCTCTTGATTCCTGTTGCCAAATGAATACAGTAGGTTTCTTTCACTCACTTGGAGTTAGCCCCTTGGACAGTGAAGTTTGTATAGAATTGACATGTTACTCATCTCATCTGACACCATCAACTAGAGAAAGAGCAATGCTGATAAAAGGATCTTCCTCCTAACTGATTTTCGTGGGAAACTTTCTTCAATGGATTGTTATTTCTACCAAGTGCATGGTAGGAACATGAAATCATGATTCACATGCAGATTCCAAATTATTACAGTCACTAGACTGTAATATATAGAAATGTATATATGGAGATGTATATCTCAACATCTCAAATGGTCGTCTTGACTGTGTTTCTATGCTGGATTCAGTTGCAGCAGTTTTAGGTTCCAGGACTCTGCTAGGAGTGTTGACTCTTTACTCAAGGACCCAGAGTCTGTTTCTTGCTAGTTCTAAATATGCTCCCCAGTCATTGTCCCTTTTCTACCCACATTATGAAGGTAATTTTAGTTTTCTGTGTTAAAAGATTACCTTCTTCCACTTTGTTACATCTTCCTGTCCGCCAAGGCTGCAGGTGCCCAAGCTTCCTCCATCAAAGGAGATGCACATTCATGCAGCTTCTGTATGGACGGGACACTGGTCCAGGCACCATCCTGTAGAGCTTGCCGTCTGTTAGAGAAGCCAAATTGTAAGCAGTGAGGTCTATTGTTGTTGCTAGGCTCGTAGTTGTGTCTGACTCTTTTGCGATCACATGGACTGTAGCCCTCCCAGGCTCCTTCTTCCATGGGATTTTCTCAGGCGAGGGTACTAGAGTGGGTTGCCCTTTCCTTCTCAAGGGGATCTTCCAACCCAGGGATCGAACCCACGTCTTCTACCTTGGCAGGCAGCTTCTATACTACTGAGCCACCAGGGAAGCCCCAGTGAGGTATGCAGCGAGGTATTCAGTTACCTTTGTAGAAGGGACAGTGAAGGAAAGGTGTGGGATCATTTAGACAGCAGTGTGATGTAGGAGAAAGCTTCCCCGATACTGAGGCCTGAAAAATGAGTAGGAACTTCCCTGGTGAAGGGAAGAATGGGGAGAGCTGTTGGAATGCTGTGTTACCTGTGAATTGGAGAGCCTGACGGCCTCTCTCTAGTGCGTGCGGCTTTATCATAGTTTTTATGCGCTCAGAAGTGTCCAGGTGTCTCTTCAGATTCAAGACTCCTGAAGTCTGACTTCTGCAGAAGAAAGGCCATATTTAAAGTCATATTCCTATAATCTAAACTTTCCAGTCTAGCTTCTACATGAGCTCCAGCTTCTTGAAACCTTTCCACTTTCTCATCCACAGCCAACTGCCCTGGCTGCTTTACAGAGACAGGAGATAGATAGTACGATGGGACGCCTGTAAGTGAATTGCCACACATCTTCTTAAATCCTCACCTCAAGTCCAGCAGGACGCTGGGAACCAGTCTGGCCTTAGAGAGTACTCACAGAACTTGCTTGAGTTTACTGGCTGCAAGTACCATGGCCCAGAGTCAAACCCAGCTCTGAGTCCCAAACTCCGCTTGTGATCGTGCATGGGGCTGCGCCTCAGAAGAGGGAAGGCAGGATGGTGCGGGGAGAGAGAACCTGTCCTCAGTGCACCTGGGCATGACCCTGTCTGTTCCAACTGGAGACATTTCACTGTGGACCCAGACTGCCAGGGAGCCTTAGCTGTGGGACCCCTCCCCACCCATTTTGACAAGGAGAAAGCAGCTTTCCCCAGGGTGGGGAATAGCAGAGGCTCCCAACCCTGCCAGTCATCCTTGACTGCCCAGACAGGAGCTTCCCTGAGAACAAAACATGGGGATTTTGTAGCCCTCCCAGGCTCCTTCTTCCATGGGATTTTCTCAGGCGAGGGTACTAGAGTGGGTTGCCCTTTCCTTCTCAAGGGATCTTCCAACCCAGGGATCGAACCCACGTCTTCTACCTTGGCAGGCAGCTTCTATACTACTGAGCCACCAGGAAGCCCCAGTGAGGTATGCAGCGAGGTATTCAGTTACCTTTGTAGAAGGGACAGTGAAGGAAAGGTGTGGGATCATTTAGACAGCAGTGTGATGTAGGAGAAAGCTTCCCCGATACTGAGGCCTGAAAAATGAGTAGGAACTTCCCTGGTGAAGGGAAGAATGGGGAGAGCTGTTGGAATGCTGTGTTACCTGTGAATTGGAGAGCCTGACGGCCTCTCTCTAGTGCGTGCGGCTTTATCATAGTTTTTATGCGCTCAGAAGTGTCCAGGTGTCTCTTCAGATTCAAGACTCCTGAAGTCTGACTTCTGCAGAAGAAAGGCCATATTTAAAGTCATATTCCTATAATCTAAACTTTCCAGTCTAGCTTCTACATGAGCTCCAGCTTCTTGAAACCTTTCCACTTTCTCATCCACAGCCAACTGCCCTGGCTGCTTTACAGAGACAGGAGATAGATAGTACGATGGGACGCCTGTAAGTGAATTGCCACACATCTTCTTAAATCCTCACCTCAAGTCCAGCAGGACGCTGGGAACCAGTCTGGCCTTAGAGAGTACTCACAGAACTTGCTTGAGTTTACTGGCTGCAAGTACCATGGCCCAGAGTCAAACCCAGCTCTGAGTCCCAAACTCCGCTTGTGATCGTGCATGGGGCTGCGCCTCAGAAGAGGGAAGGCAGGATGGTGCGGGGAGAGAGAACCTGTCCTCAGTGCACCTGGGCATGACCCTGTCTGTTCCAACTGGAGACATTTCACTGTGGACCCAGACTGCCAGGGAGCCTTAGCTGTGGGACCCCTCCCCACCCATTTTGACAAGGAGAAAGCAGCTTTCCCCAGGGTGGGGAATAGCAGAGGCTCCCAACCCTGCCAGTCATCCTTGACTGCCCAGACAGGAGCTTCCCCTGAGAACAAAACAGTCCTGCTTTCTGACTGCAGCTTCCACGCAGGAAGCCTCTCGGGGCCGGAGAGGGGCCAGAAGCTGGCTTCCTCCATCCCCCCAACCCCCGCCCTGACTGCTGGCCTATTTAACTCCCACCTGTACCCTTGGCCCCAATCCCCTCTCATGGCAAGTTCCCTGCCTATAAACTCCCAGCCTGGTGCTCAGAATCTCATCGACAGTGTGGACGGACTCCCTGCACTTTCCAAAATGACAGTAATTGAGCACTTACCATGTGCTTGGCCGTGGATTAGCATCTCTGCGCTTGTTATTCCATTTAGACTCCAGAACCATCCAACACGGCATGCATTTGAGACTCAGAGAAGTTGAATCACTTACACCAGGTGGTGGATCTCCATGTAGGGTTTAGGATTGCCTGACTCCAAGGAAAGGGTAGTAGCTGCTGTTTTTCAAGCGCTTACTGTTTACCAAGCACGGTGCCACCTTTTCCTCCGTGTGTCCATGCCTCAGCACAGCCGCCTGGCTGTGGTCCTTTTTTAATCCTTACCTTATAGATGATACGCCTGAGGCTTGAGGTCACATAGCTGGTAAGTGGTAGAGCTGAGACGGAATCTCTGTGATTCTGAGTCACGCCACACCTGCCTCTGACCCGTGTTCTGGACATGTGGTTGCTCTGGGTTTGCGCCATGCCCTTGCTCGAGTCCCTTCCTCTTGCCTCCCGATCCTCCTGGACTGGAGTCCCAAGTAGGAACTCCAGCCCCAGGGGGACACACTCAGTGCCTTCTCCTGCTCTTCCTGCCTGGTCCACCCAAACCTTGTCCCGGGAGCTAGGGCCTCCCCATCACGTAAGCTATAATAAAGTCTGTCTGTCCCCTCCAGCCTTCCCCTCGCCTGTCTGTCTAGACCCTATCTGTTCCCCGCATCTGCCCTGTGGGGTGACCTGGGCCCCTCTGGAAGACGAGACAGGACAGTGCAGGGCTGTCTGAGCAAACTCCACCTGACAGGAATGCCCAGCCTCCCACCCAGATACCTGTGTACAGTGCAGGGCAGACAGGAAGGGGCGGGACTCAGCCACTCACAGACCAAAATTAGTGTTTTCCTGTTGGAGCCTGGAATACAAAGCAGATCTACAGAGTGTGGTTGCTTCAAGAGTCTCCACCCCACCCCATACCAATACCATTTCTAATTGGACTCATTCTAAGAAAGTATGGCTAGGGACTGTAAGGGCGGAAGGGGAAATAACCTAAAAGTATTTGACCTACCGGTGCTCTCTAAGGTGCTGTGGTCTAGAATGGTTGGCTGCTAAGAGACTGATTCTGGAAGATGTCTGGGGAGCCGCTGTGTAGTCCCCAGCTCAGCTCTGTGGCCTTGGCCAGGCCAGGTTTGCCTTAAGTTTTATCATCTCCTGATGTTCAGGTGAGAGTCATGTCTAAGGACTCTCCACATGACTTCCTGGGCAAGGTGGTCACTGAGCAGAAACTTGAAGGCTAGTCAGGGACTGGGCGAGAGTAAAAAGTTCATCCCAGGAGTGCGTCTCAGCACAAGATGGTGACATTCAGTGTAGGGTTGCCACAGGTATTTGCTAAAATCTACGTGACCGCCTGGTTTCCTGAGAAAGGGTGTGAAATCCCCCAGTGGAGCTCAAGGTCTGAGGAGGCTAGTGATTCTGTAAGATGTGGGAAGACAGGGGCTTTAGAGGGAAGGCAGCCATCTCAGCAGATCTGATAAAGGATTGGATGTGAAGCTAAGGGTGCGCGTCAACAACTCTGAGAGCTTAGCAGCGTCTGAAAGGGCATCGGGAGGCATGGCATCTCTGTGCCTCTCCACTGTGAAAACTGGTCCTCCCACCAGCCTGGCAAGATGCTCTGTCTACCCCCAGACCTCACCCCCACCATCAGTGCCTTCCTCGCTTCATTCCAGCCCCCTAGACTCCCTGTCGCCCTGCACCCAGGCCGGGCACCTTCCTACCTTTCGGCCTTCACCACGAGCTGTTCTTTTGGCCGAGACCATTCTTCTCCATTCATCCCCATGACTCATTCCAGGTCTCTGTCCAAGCGCTGTTTGCCCAATGTGCACCACCCTGGCCACCCACCTTTCGTCACCTCCAGCCCTTCCGCACCCATTTACCTTGGCTTCCATGTTTTCCTCCTTCCCATAACACACATCATTTTTGGCATATACCATTAAAAAAAAAATGTACTTATTATTCATGGTCAGCCAGTCTCTATACTGCTTGCTGCTGGAATTTATGTGATAGATACTGTGCGGGGCCCTAAATAGATGGATTGGGCCCAGCTGTGCTGGCTGCTGGGATCAGTGGCCAGGCGACTGAGAGGACAGGAAATGCTCATGGAGACACAACAACTGAGGAGAATCGACGGAGCTTCTCAGAGAAGGCAGCATCTGAGGTGAGATGTGGAAGGTGCAGCAGGGCTTACTCAGAGGAGACAAGCAGGGGGACAGCCATAGATAAAGATGAGAGAGAAAAGTAGTTCTGGCAACGTGTGCAAAGCCCAGGACGAGGGAACACGGTCAGGAACCCCAGATTCCCTGGAGAGGGCCAGAGCAGGGTGCAAGAGGCAAAAGGTGAAAGGTGAGCCTGGAGGAATGAACATGGCTTCTATAAACCAAGGCTGGGGAGGAATTTGAACTTTATCTAGGAAGCAGTGAGGGTATTCAATGATTTTAAGCACGGAACCAGCCTAGAGAATCCTAGAAGGCTTCTTGGAAGAGGAAACACATGTGTTCAACTTGGAAGATTAGTAAGACACAGTAGGCAAATGACTAAGGAAAACAGACTAATTCCTCCACTCACTGCTTTCTGGAGTGTTATGATTTCCTCTACTTGGGATGTAGCTTTGAGTTTTCTTTTGTCTATGGGTGAATGTATGATTCATTTCAACCTGATCCTATGCAAGAAAGACGACTTTTAACCCCAGAATTAGGATCATCACAACCATCATCAGCGCCACTACCAACCACATCACCAGCACTGTGAGGATCACCGGTTAGGGAGCACGCAGTAAACCCCATGCCCTAGGCGAGTGCTTTCCTTGCATTTTGTACTTTTTCCAAAATACTTCTCTTTGGCAGAGAAGTGTTTTGTTATTGCCCCCATTTTATAGACAAGCAAACTGAAGCCTACCCCCTCCACCCCCATACCCTGCTACACCACTAACACAAGAGTTCAAGCCCAAAGCTCCTTCTCATCAAGTGCGTTCCTCCATGTTGCTCACACTTCTGCTCTGTTTTCTTCTCCACGTACCCAAGTCTAAACAAGCTTCAGTGTTCACTGCTGCATGCCCCCGGCCAGGCATGGATCTCCCAGATCCCCAGGGAGCTACAGGGGAGCCCCAGCATCAGGCCGTGGTCTGGCTGAGCTCATCAGGTCTGTCAGTCAGGACTACAGTGACCCAGAGACTCACGGTTGTGAAGGGCGTCGCCCAGTGCCCCACAGAGCGTGGGTGGACAGTCAGGCTTTCTGACCTTCACGGCAGGATGCCTCCTGCTCCCCCCACACCATGGCCCACCCTCTGCTGTGACCTCCCTGTGAAGTCTGCCGCAGAAGCCAGCCTCACACAGACCTTCAGCCAGGGCCCCGTGGCGCTGGCCGGGCTGCGTGCCTGAGCTGCTGCACACGCGGGTGGAGGTGTGACCCTGGGCAGCTCACCCGTGGGTTGAAGCCCCCGTGCTGGGCACGTTGGCAGCCTAGGGGAAAAACCGAGAGCCCTGGCCTTCCATCACTGACCAGGCTTGTTGACAGAATCCCAGAGTGGGTGGCCAAGCCATTTATGGGACAGCCTAGCCGCACAGTGCTGGGAATCCCAAATGTAAACTGGCTGCTGTGGCGTTGGTGCCGTGGGTGGTAGGTTTGCTTGGGAGGCCGTCTGGGGGAGAAGATGAAAACGACTCGGAGCCAGCTTTATCAGGACGGGAGCTCTCACTCCAGACCTCAGCTTGTTCCTCTGCGAGCAGGGGACCCCACCTCCGCTCTGACCTGCCTCTTGGGGGACGGTGCCGAGGAGTGGGGTGCAGGTCTCAGGAGTCCTGCCAGATGAGTGACTCACCTCTCTGCATCTTCATTTCCTCTAAGATGTAACACGAGGGTCGTCAGAACAGCTGCCTTAGGAGAGCTGCTGGGAAGAGTGAGTAACGGGGCCAGGCACACGATAAGAAGTAGAAGGCAAGTGGCTATTAAACAGACCCTGCACCACTCACTTGGGACAGGGGGCGGAGAGCTGCCGTCCCCTGCTTGCTCTGTATTATCAGCAAGCTCTCAGTGTCCAGAGTGGGGCTTAGACTCCTGCAGCATCTACCACGTGACTGGGAGTGAGGCCCCGGGGGAGGTCTGAGCCATGCTGAGCCCTCTGTTTCATCATCTGTAAGCTGGGTAGCTGAGGACAGCAGCCTCTGGAGGTTGGGTGGAGCCATGCACTAGCACGTAGAGATCATCCCGCACACAGACACCCGCAGGCAGTGCCTGCCTGGGCGCACCATGGTGCTCGTGGCTACAGACCTGGCCGTGTCTTCCAGGTCAGACCTGTGGACTCCTGGGGGAGGAGGTGCGGCTGGTGGTCTCCGCCTTCTTCCCTTTTACCCTGACCTGGGCCCCCTCCCCCCCCAAACCCTCTGCTGTGACCTCCCTGTGAAGTCTGCCGCAGAAGCCAGCCTCACACAGACCTTCAGCCAGGGCCCCGTGGCGCTGGCCGGGCTGCGTGCCTGAGCTGCTGCACACGCGGGTGGAGGTGTGACCCTGGGCAGCTCACCCGTGGGTTGAAGCCCCCGTGCTGGGCACGTTGGCAGCCTAGGGGAAAAACCGAGAGCCCTGGCCTTCCATCACTGACCAGGCTTGTTGACAGAATCCCAGAGTGGGTGGCCAAGCCATTTATGGGACAGCCTAGCCGCACAGTGCTGGGAATCCCAAATGTAAACTGGCTGCTGTGGCGTTGGTGCCGTGGGTGGTAGGTTTGCTTGGGAGGCCGTCTGGGGGAGAAGATGAAAACGACTCGGAGCCAGCTTTATCAGGACGGGAGCTCTCACTCCAGACCTCAGCTTGTTCCTCTGCGAGCAGGGGACCCCACCTCCGCTCTGACCTGCCTCTTGGGGGACGGTGCCGAGGAGTGGGGTGCAGGTCTCAGGAGTCCTGCCAGATGAGTGACTCACCTCTCTGCATCTTCATTTCCTCTAAGATGTAACACGAGGGTCGTCAGAACAGCTGCCTTAGGAGAGCTGCTGGGAAGAGTGAGTAACGGGGCCAGGCACACGATAAGAAGTAGAAGGCAAGTGGCTATTAAACAGACCCTGCACCACTCACTTGGGACAGGGGGCGGAGAGCTGCCGTCCCCTGCTTGCTCTGTATTATCAGCAAGCTCTCAGTGTCCAGAGTGGGGCTTAGACTCCTGCAGCATCTACCACGTGACTGGGAGTGAGGCCCGGGGCAGGTCTGAGCCATGCTGAGCCCTCTGTTTCATCATCTGTAAGCTGGGTAGCTGAGGACAGCAGCCTCTGGAGGTTGGGTGGAGCCATGCACTAGCACGTAGAGATCATCCCGCACACAGACACCCGCAGGCAGTGCCTGCCTGGGCGCACCATGGTGCTCGTGGCTACAGACCTGGCCGTGTCTTCCAGGTCAGACCTGTGGACTCCTGGGGGAGTAGGTGCGGCTGGTGGTCTCCGCCTTCTCTTACCCACTGTAGGTGCTTGGTCACGTAGGGATGCCTGGAAGCAGAAGACTCCGAGGCAAGCTCTGAACAGGCAGGACACGGAGAGGCGAGAGCAAGGCCGAGGCGCCGGGCTTTTCCTCCGCACCGGAACCTCCACGGGCTGGCGCGGAGGCAGCGTTCATTCCTCTGTTGGCTCTTCACTAGAACCCCCGTCTCACCAATGGACAGTCCAGGTCCACGGGTACCAAGGACCGGCAAAAGTTGAGCAGGGTTGCTAACAGGCCCCTCGCAAGGGTTCAGTAGATGGAGCTGTGTTTACAAGCTTGGTGGGGGGGCACGAGAAGGCCTCCCAACCGTCCCCCTGAGCCCAAACCTTCTAGACGTTGTTGTGTTCTGACTGAGCTTCTTTCCGAGGATCCAAACCCCTTTCTTTAGGGAACCGCTGAAACTCCCTGGGCAGGGCTGGGAGGAAAGCATTATTGGTCACACCATGTCCCACAGCCAGAGTGACCAGACCGGCCCAAGAAGGTCACTGGTATAGGGCCTTGTCTGCTGAACCTTTGGAGACGCTGCTGGAACTGGACAGGGAGGCCTGGTGTGCTGCAGTCTGTGGGGCTGCAAAGAGTCAAGAATGGCGTAGGTACAGAATGCTGGGTAAGGGTGTGATAGTACCATCGTTGGTCAGACTTAAGAGGAAGGAGGTGATGCTTGAGAGAGGAGCTGGCCAGGAAAGAGCAGGAGCAGGGAGGAACAGCCCGAGACTTCAAAGCGGGAGAACACCTGGAGGATGGGAGGAAACAGTAAACAAAGAAGCCTCAGAGAGCAGGGGGACGGTCTGAGAAGTGTGTGGCGATCGTGCGAGACCTTGAACGCTTGCTAAGGACTGTGTGTCTTCTCCTAAGAGACAGAATCTGCTGCATGTTGCCCGTGTGAGGTGCCACAGGAAGCATGAGAAAGCAGCCGAGCGTGAGGCTGTCCCTAAAGAATCGTGGAGCCCAGTGGGAAGGAGTTAGAGAGAGGTCGAGCTGTGCCGAAGACGTGAGCGGCACCTGGGGCATCCTAGCAGCAGAAGGCGGGCAAGGGCGGGAGGATGGGTCATGTCTGGGGGAAAAGAGGCCACTCGCGTCGGGCAGGTGGGACCAAGGGAACGAGAGGCAGGAAGGGTGTCCCAGCAGGGAGTACGAGCCTGCAGGAACCTACGTCAGCCGCTACCCACCCAGCGATTAGCCCACCTGCTGGGGGTTTGGAGCTTTCTTGTTGGATCCTCACGACCATCTGAACTACAAGACAGTAAGTCCCCAGTATACGAACCTTCAAGTGGCAGACTTGCAAAGAGGCAAACGTGCATCTGGCTGCAGTGAGGAAGGGGCACCTGTGCCATCCGTGTCGGGCGTGTGTGACCCTGCGGCGTGTCCCGCGTCCCTCGTTGCTGATGCTTCTTCGGTCTCCCTCCAGTCACTCCCTCCTCTGGCCTGTTCACTCCACGCAGCCCCTGAAGGCCAGCTGGTGCCCTCTTGCACTTTTCAAGGTGTTGTGCTGTGGGATTAAAATACTTTCTGTGGGTTTTTTTTTATGTATTATGTGTGCCAAAAGTATTATAAACCTATTACAGTGCAGTACTCTATCGCCGATGGTGTTAGTTGGGTACCTAGGCTAATTTTATTGGCATACTAAGTCACTTCAGTCATCTCCAACTCATTGCAGCTTTATGGCTGTGTAGCCCCCCAGGTTCCTCTGTCCATGGGATTCTCCAGGCAAGAATACTGGAGTAGGTTGCTATTTCCTTCTCCAGAGGATCTTCCCAACCCAGGTTTTGAACCCATGTCTCCTACAGCTCCTGCATTGCAAGAGACTTCTTAACCACTGAGCCACCAGGGAAGCCCAGAATCTTATTGGACGTAGGGGTCAAATTGGACTCCGGATTGTGCTCTAGGAATGGAACTTGTTCATATGTAGAAGACTTAACCATATTTTTTTCTTAAATCACCCTTTTGCAGGGGCAGAAATTCAGGCTGGTGGCAGTGACAGGGTTTTCCGCACAGTTGTTCAGCAAGTATGAGGCAAGGGAGGACGCTCATCCAGGCCTCTCTGCTCATAGGGTCACCTCACCTGTTAGAACTGGACGTGGCTCTGCCCATAGTCTTCCCACTTTGACTGGAGAATGTTCTCTAGGTGTCATCCAGTTCTAACCTCTGCTTCTCTGAGAGGTGTAAAGGTTGCGGAAGAACATTCTAGGTGGGATGGCACAGCCCCTGCCTAAGCATGGAGACTGGGGAGTGTCCTGAACAGGGCACACGGGCAGCTGTCAGCGGTGAGGCAGGCTCCGCAGGGAAGGGGCAGCTGTGGAGATGCTCGCCGGAGCATCACACACCTGTTGTGAGCTTGATGTGAAAAGAGAAACAAGGAGTTGCACTAGCCTGAGGGCTGAGAGTCAGAGAGAGGGAGAAGCCAACAGACCTGTATTCGTGCTCTGCAGCTTGGGCTCTGGGGAGCCAAGAGTGAACAAGGCTGACACGGTCCCCATCTTGCTTCCTGAGAAAGAGGTGCACTGGGCAGGTGGCAAGCACTGCTTGCTGGGGCCTTTTATCTGCTAGGCCATTACCCCTCGCCACAACAGCAGGAGGGGCACGCTTTCACCTGCCCCGTTGCAGGAAGGAGTTAACTGAGTCTCAGAGGAATGGTTACCTGCTCACCGTCACACCTCAATTAGGTGAGAGAGCAGGGGCGTATGCTTCAGCCTTGCAGTTCACTCCTGCGTTCTTAAATTATTGAAAAGTTGCAGAATGGAGAGAGGTGGGAGGCAAAGGGGGAAGAAGGGAGGCCACGGAGCAGAGAGAAGAAGCGTTCTGGAGAATGAGCCCACAGCCAGAGACACAAAGATGCTCTCAGAGCCTTGTGAGCACTGGAGACCCTGCCCAGGCAGGAGGCGAATGAGGTCATTAAATCCATCTGTGCAGACGGGGACCCCCTGGGGAAAGCTCTATGCAAATGTCATGATGCAATGAGGTGAAATCCACCCGTGTCAGCCCAGGCTGGGGCTCAGGCAGGGACCGCGCTGTGTTCTGTGCAAAGCCAGAGCCTCTGCTGCGTAGGGAGGATGCTCACTCTGCTGGGCTTTCTCACAGTTTCTAGAAAAGAAAGCCAGCCCAAGGTCACAGAGCGTGTGAAGGGATGGACTGGGAACTGAAATTTGGGCCTCTCATTTTTTTCTTTCTCTTTTTTAAATTTCTTTTTTCCCCAGTTTTTTAATATATACACGTATCGACTGCAGAAGGGCAAGGCAGCCCACTCCAGGATGCTTGCCTGGCAGTCCACAGGGTCACAAAAAGCCGGACCCAACTGAAGCGACTCAGCATGCACCCCTCCAGATACCGAATTGTCCGGTTGTAGGCCTCTCACTTGTTCTTATGCTAAAATCTGCTCCTCAGATCCTTCAACCAAACTTTCTGCAAAAATCTCTCTGTGGGTGTTTCCCACCAGGATTTTAGGCTCTTATAGAACAGGGGTTCCTAAGCTCTAGATCTAATGCCTGATGATCTGAGATGGAGCTGATGTAACAATAATGAAAATAAACTACCATGAATATAATGTGCTTCCATTCTGAAACCACCCCCAGCCCCTAGTCGGTGGAAAAAAATTGTCTTCCATCGAAACTGCTCCCTGATGCCAAAAAGCTTGAGGCCCTGGAAGGTGCTCTGAGCTTGCTGACAAATGCTTCTGTCGTTTTCATAATCCCCAAACCCAAATTGCCAATATGTGCAAACAGTTAATGTTTTCTTAAAGAAAAAAAAACCCAAAAGAACAGCATCACATCTTTTCTATCACTGGATCGTCACTACAGTTCTAAAAGTTAGATATTCCATTGTACACGTCTATTAACCAACTGTCGTGCCATACATGACTTCTCACCCATGGTTTCTTTAGGCCCTCAGAGTCCACAGTGCAAAGTGGGTCTTATTCTATTGATTTCACAGCTAGGAGGAACCTGAGGCTTGGGGAGAGGTTGCTTGCCTTTACTTTAAATATTAGATTTCTTACTTATTAGTTTGGACTTCCCAAACTAAGTGGTAAAGAACCCACCTGCCAATAAAGAAGAGCCAGGTTTGATCCCTGGGTGGGGAAGCTCCCCTGGAGATGGCTGGTATTCTTACCTGGAAAATCCCACAGACAGAGGAGTCTGGAGGGCTACAGTCCACAGGGTTGCAAAAGAGTTGGACATGACTGAAGCAACTAAATACCACCACCACCACCACTTGGGGCCAACGCCTGCCCGTTTTATGAGCGCCAGTTTCTCCCCCTGTCAAAGGGCAGTTGTTTTGGTGCTTGTCTTACAGAGTTGTCAAAGAATTCAATACATTCCTGGTTGGAAAGTATTTAGTACATTGCCTGACCTGGACTGCATGCCCCTGAAAATGGAAACAGCTATGCTAATGACCATGGTGATCTCATTAAAAGGTATCACAAAGCTAGCAAGAAACAGAGCCATTGACTCGAACCTGCTGCCCTCAGATCCAGGGATCGGCCCTGCACTGCTTCTCAGGAAATGGCTGCTTCAGCCTCAACCACCTGGCTCACCTCTTCTGCCTTTCTCTCTGCAGGTCACGCCCTTCCCTATGTCTTGTGACCTACAGGACGAATGTGCTTGTCGGGACCCCCAGGCCCAAGAACACAGCCGGAAAGGCTTCCGAGGATACAGTCATGGCTAAGGAAGGACAAGGAGTTGTCAAAGCATTCCCAGTGCCAGGACCCGCATCCCTTTGGTATTGATTTCACAGTCAGCTGCTCAATGGAATGGCCTCTCCACACCAGGGATCCTTAGCACCCAACCGGTCTGCCTTTAATTTCACCCAGGAAGGACTTGTAGTGCGGGCATGTGAATCAGGTCTCGCCATGTTGAATGATGGAATGGAATCCCATCTCAAAGTCTTAGGTGGATTGCACAGATGGCGTGCAGTCCCAGAGCCTCCTAAAATTCTAACCATTTGTCACACGACCGCAGCAAGAAACATATTCTGTGTCTAGGAATGTGCCCATCTGTGGTTAGTACGCATGCATGCATACGCACCCATGCAGACATCCGTGGGAGGACAGTTTTGGAGACTGAGCAGAGAGAGATGGGGACAGACTCAATCCTTCCTTTCCCAAGCTCTTAGCCAACACTGTCCTTGGGAGAAAGAGAGTTACAGAAACTGCTAGGACCAAGTGGTAAAAGCCAAGATAGCTCATACCCTGAGGCTCAGAATACATGACATGTGCACAAACGTGCAGTCCTTGGGGATTGGAAGTGAAATGGTCTTTTGACCTTCTAGGGAAGTAGGACTCCAGGAAGAGGTTCAAGAATGCAGGTATGCAAAGGTATGCAAAGCCCCCAAATTTTTCTGCTGCCACTGGGTGGGGAGATCCTACCCCAGAACTCCAAGGTTCAAGGCCAAGCTGGAAATGACTTAGGATTGTGAGGTCAAGGTATTATAACAGCCCCCTGCTTGAGGCTAGAGGCCATAATATCCCTCCCATTCCCCTTGGGGCCACATTTGCTGCTACTTTCCCAGCTGCTCTATCCTATATGTTGAGTACCCCAAGATGGTAGGACAAGGTTAGGAAAACCCCCATACTACCAAATAGTCTGCCTTAAGTGACCCACCTTCTCTCATCGCTCCTCACTTCTTAGTCCTTCTGCAAGAGAAAACCCCTCACTGGCTCACTCAGTGAGAAGGGAAGGTCCCCCACGGGTGGGTTTCTCCTCCTGGAAAGGATTCGAGGGGCTTCAGATGTTCTTCACTGAAAGAGTCCAGAATGTCTAAGCCAGTGTTAGATTTTATAACCAAGAGGAACAGTGTTACATTTCTATGACGTGGTGGAGCCCTCTGGAGACTGGGGATGGCAGGGACTCTTGAGATAGCATCCTTAGCCGAGCCTCTCTGCCCCTCCAGGCTTGAGCAGGCTGTGGGTCTGAGGACCTCACTGTTGCTCTGAGGAGCTATCATTCTGGAACAGAGAAGCATCTCGGATGAGATCCATCTGGGCTGTGTTCTAGAGGGCCCTTCAGGGGGAATCCAGATAGTTCACAGACTCGGCCTCCAACCACCCAGCATGGTCATCAGCTCCCATACTCCTGCCCATGTCTGTGCTAGGGCGGCCCTTCCCTCTCCCCATGTTCAGCCTCCAAAAGTAAAGAGAAAATTAGCCAGACATGCACAGAAGCCCCAGCCTCGTCGGGGTCCTCTTTGCCTCTGTTCAGCCAGTTACCTGTCCACTGCTTTTGAATTAATAAAGGGAAGAGAGGGATATGGAATAAGGTGGAAAGAATGCTTATGTTTAACATGATTTCTGAAACTTGAGACAGGTGTGTGGGGGGGGGTGTCTACAGTAGATATATTGCATAAATATCGCCACAGATCATCTCAAGTCTAGTGAAGACAACCAACCAAAAAACAAAGTTTAGCATAGAAATAGAAGCTACCAAGCACCCAGGCTGACCCCTCCTCATTCCGGCCTCCGACACAGGCGCTGCCCATCAGCTAGAGCCCTTTTTCCCAGCAGGGACCAAAAATAACTTAAGAAACCTTCATACTGTTATCTCTCTGAGCAGCAGCTGACTGCTGACCAAGAACACTTGAGAAGACATCTGTTGGCCATCTGCAGTCTGCTTATGAATAAATTTATCAAGGTGCTTTTCGCATAAGTGTCCACAAAGAAGGATGCCGTGCTTAGTTTTGTGTGGCTTGTACCATGTTTCAATCTCTTGAGATTGGGTTCCAGGCATGCCACTGTGAAAGTCTGCCTCAAGTCCATTAAGTTTCTTTCTTACAAACTCATATCTTATTTATATTGAGGGCACGCTTTTTTCTTTCTAATTAACACGGCCAATCTTGGGCAAAAGAATAATAATTGTAGAAGCATCACTTCCATTTTGTACCCCTCTCTGGTATCTTAGAACTCTTGCCAACTCTTAAAGCGCCCTTGGCCCTAGCTGAGTTATCAACCTGAGTGGTGCTTGATAGGAAAGAACAAACAAAGTAAGATGTTACCAGAGTTGGCGCTCCCAGTTGCTTTCATCAGTAAGTAGTGCAAAGAGGCTGGGAGACCCAAAGAGAACATTCCTGATGGTGAGGTGGCAGGAACCCCAGTAGAACCGCACCAGCTCCCTCTCAAGTCAGCTCCCATCCTCTCTTCTCCTCCACACACATACTCTCTAGCTGCCTTCTACCTTCAGAGTCTCAGACTGATAAAAAAAAAAAAAACCCTTCGGAGCAAAGAACTTCCCGGTCTCCTCCTTACCATCATTCAAACCTGTTACTCACAAATTCCTATTTGCCAAGGAGATCATGTGGAGAGGCTCTTTGCCTCTGTTCAGCCAGTTACCTGTCCACTGCTTTTGAATTAATAAAGGGAAGAGAGGGATATGGAATAAGGTGGAAAGAATGCTTATGTTTAACATGATTTCTGAAACTTGAGACAGGTGTGTGGGGGGGGGTGTCTACAGTAGATATATTGCATAAATATCGCCACAGATCATCTCAAGTCTAGTGAAGACAACCAACCAAAAAACAAAGTTTAGCATAGAAATAGAAGCTACCAAGCACCCAGGCTGACCCCTCCTCATTCCGGCCTCCGACACAGGCGCTGCCCATCAGCTAGAGCCCTTTTTCCCAGCAGGGACCAAAAATAACTTAAGAAACCTTCATACTGTTATCTCTCTGAGCAGCAGCTGACTGCTGACCAAGAACACTTGAGAAGACATCTGTTGGCCATCTGCAGTCTGCTTATGAATAAATT
The DNA here is from genome assembly GCA_022376925.1 of Tragulus kanchil. Classification (NCBI taxonomy): domain Eukaryota; kingdom Metazoa; phylum Chordata; class Mammalia; order Artiodactyla; family Tragulidae; genus Tragulus; species Tragulus kanchil. The sequence goes on along the minus strand of JAIOJX010000023.1, from coordinate 22,927,491 downwards.
TATCAAGGTGCTTTTCGCATAAGTGTCCACAAAGAAGGATGCCGTGCTTAGTTTTGTGTGGCTTGTACCATGTTTCAATCTCTTGAGATTGGGTTCCAGGCATGCCACTGTGAAAGTCTGCCTCAAGTCCATTAAGTTTCTTTCTTACAAACTCATATCTTATTTATATTGAGGGCACGCTTTTTTCTTTCTAATTAACACGGCCAATCTTGGGCAAAAGAATAATAATTGTAGAAGCATCACTTCCATTTTGTACCCCTCTCTGGTATCTTAGAACTCTTGCCAACTCTTAAAGCGCCCTTGGCCCTAGCTGAGTTATCAACCTGAGTGGTGCTTGATAGGAAAGAACAAACAAAGTAAGATGTTACCAGAGTTGGCGCTCCCAGTTGCTTTCATCAGTAAGTAGTGCAAAGAGGCTGGGAGACCCAAAGAGAACATTCCTGATGGTGAGGTGGCAGGAACCCCAGTAGAACCGCACCAGCTCCCTCTCAAGTCAGCTCCCATCCTCTCTTCTCCTCCACACACATACTCTCTAGCTGCCTTCTACCTTCAGAGTCTCAGACTGATAAAAAAAAAAAAAACCCTTCGGAGCAAAGAACTTCCCGGTCTCCTCCTTACCATCATTCAAACCTGTTACTCACAAATTCCTATTTGCCAAGGAGATCATGTGGGAGAGGCTCTCAGGCCCCCATGCAAGCTGTCGTTTAATAGCCCCTTCGCAGACCTTAGTGGAGGACTGTCAGCTCTGTTCAGGCCATGCACTGATTCTCAGCTTCACTTTCTTTCTGGGGATAAACTCATTCCCTCAGCCCTTGATCACCTCTGGTTTAAGAGGGTGGAGTACTCACAGGAGGGAGCTCTGCAGCACTAGTGCCTCTCAGCAGCTCGGCAGTCCTAAGTAAGCACTTGGAGGTTCTGAAGACGTATTAACTTCTTCAGAACTTTCTTCAGAACATAGAGGTTCTGAAGAAGGATTTAGCCTGTTAACAGCAAGAAAGAAAAGATAAGGTGGATGGTTCGCCAAACCTTCTTTCAGAAAGACTTTCCAAGCCACCACCCTACCGGTTACCAGAGAACCTGTGTTCTCCTTTAGATTCTGCACCAACCACCTTTTAAGGGAAGACAGCTCTTGGGAAGTCCATTCTGGTGGCTGAACTGGGGATACTGCAAAAGGGAGAGATCAATGGTTGTTAACGAGTAGGGCCCTGAAGATGGAGGGTATCACCTGCTTCTACTGCCTGCAGCAGTGTTGAGTCTAGACAGCGCTGCTGGTCTTCCTCCCTGCCTTGGCCAATGCTTCGATGCTATTTGTTGATAATAATTCTTTGACAGATTCTGGCTACCTCCCTTCCAGGTTTGATTTAACTTGGTTCTGTCAGTTTGTTATAGGTCTTACCTGTGTTAGGAAAGGAAAGAAAGAGAGGAAGGAAAAAAGAGGAGAAAGAAAGGAAGCAGGGAAGAAAGGAAACCATAAATTCAGGTTAACAGATTTGAGGTTTTTGTGGTGGTTTTTTTTTTTTTTTTTTTTTCTTTTTTCTCAAACTACTTCAAAGTGGGAAAACAAAGAAAAGAAGAAGAAATTGATGGTGACAAGGCTGTACAGAGATTCATAGAAGACAAAGAGATTAAAAGTAAAGCATGATTAAAAACAAGACTTTTAAGAAAACCTATTTTGTGCTTCCTGAAGAACATTCTTTATTCTACAGACTGAGTAGCTAGTCTCAGACAGTCTGAAGAGTTCCCTAGCAGGAGTAGAGTGGGATTTTATATTGCTGTCTGTTCTTTTCTGTACATTGTGGTAGGTCCAGGAAATAAGGCATCTTTCCCCTTACTCTGTAGTTGATATTGTTGGGGGAGGGGGGTGTTTTGTCTCTTTGTTTGGTTGTCAATCAGTGATAGTAGGGAGTGGGGAGGGCTTGAAATTCTTTTTTTCCCAAATATTAAGGGGACGTATTGTGTTGCGCTTTTCACGTTATGAAATGTTTTGTATTTACCATTAGAGCACTGGGCTTTATAATGTCTGCACTTAGAATCACACTGCACAGTCCACTTTCCTTAAAAGCTGCTACATGACCAGACAGGCAATTCCCACAGTTTTTGAGAAACAGAACACACGAAGCAAACAACAAACATTAAATAGCAAAAGAAGCAAAGCCGATTTGTGCAACTGGCTCAAGTTTTGCCAAATTTCTACCAATTGTTTAATCTTGAAAGGCAGTGTGTAATAGCCAAGAGAAGAAATTAGGTCCCTTGAGTGAGAACACAGAATTCTTGACTCCAGGCAGCAGTTTGCTCAGTGATCTTGAACAAATCATCATATTGCCTCTCCTTTTGCCTCAGTTTCTCCAGTTAACAAATGGGGATACTACTACTTACCTACCTCACAGTGGGAGGGCAGGAGATTGTGAGGCCCTGAGGTGTCTAAGGGGCTGTGGCAATCTGTGGGAGCCAATCTGTGAGAGCCTGACAACAAAAGCCTATGGGTTATTTTTCAAGAATGCACAGGCCGACCGGCCACTTAAAGAGAGACAGGGAGTGTTCATTGGTTATTTCCAGGAATGAAAGCGGAGCTCCTAGCTTAGAAGCCACCTTGAGAGAGGCTTGCATCTGAGAATATTTTACTTGTAGATAAATTGGACTTTCTCTCCATTATTCTGGCCTTTACCAGTTCTGTAATTCGAAAAAAACCACAGTGTGAAAGTCCACTTACTGTTTATTCAAGACTTCCATGCCATTTCCAACTTGATAGAGAAAGGGAGTCCCTGATTTTGTGCTTCCTGAAGAACATTCTTTATTCTACAGACTGAGTAGCTAGTCTCAGACAGTCTGAAGAGTTCCCTAGCAGGAGTAGAGTGGGATTTTATATTGCTGTCTGTTCTTTTCTGTACATTGTGGTAGGTCCAGGAAATAAGGCATCTTTCCCCTTACTCTGTAGTTGATATTGTTGGGGGAGGGGGGTGTTTTGTCTCTTTGTTTGGTTGTCAATCAGTGATAGTAGGGAGTGGGGAGGGCTTGAAATTCTTTTTTTCCCAAATATTAAGGGGACGTATTGTGTTGCGCTTTTCACGTTATGAAATGTTTTGTATTTACCATTAGAGCACTGGGCTTTATAATGTCTGCACTTAGAATCACACTGCACAGTCCACTTTCCTTAAAAGCTGCTACATGACCAGACAGGCAATTCCCACAGTTTTTGAGAAACAGAACACACGAAGCAAACAACAAACATTAAATAGCAAAAGAAGCAAAGCCGATTTGTGCAACTGGCTCAAGTTTTGCCAAATTTCTACCAATTGTTTAATCTTGAAAGGCAGTGTGTAATAGCCAAGAGAAGAAATTAGGTCCCTTGAGTGAGAACACAGAATTCTTGACTCCAGGCAGCAGTTTGCTCAGTGATCTTGAACAAATCATCATATTGCCTCTCCTTTTGCCTCAGTTTCTCCAGTTAACAAATGGGGATACTACTACTTACCTACCTCACAGTGGGAGGGCAGGAGATTGTGAGGCCCTGAGGTGTCTAAGGGGCTGTGGCAATCTGTGGGAGCCAATCTGTGAGAGCCTGACAACAAAAGCCTATGGGTTATTTTTCAAGAATGCACAGGCCGACCGGCCACTTAAAGAGAGACAGGGAGTGTTCATTGGTTATTTCCAGGAATGAAAGCGGAGCTCCTAGCTTAGAAGCCACCTTGAGAGAGGCTTGCATCTGAGAATATTTTACTTGTAGATAAATTGGACTTTCTCTCCATTATTCTGGCCTTTACCAGTTCTGTAATTCGATCAAAAAAATCAATGACTTCCTACAGTGTGAAAGTCCACTTACTGTTTATTCAAGACTTCCATGCCATTTCCAACTTGATAGAGAAAGGGAGTCCCTGAGAACTCTTTTCTTCTCAGACTTAAAATTCCACATCGAGTGTTCCCTTCAAATAAGATAACACCATTCTGAATGCACACTCGGGGCTTCTTAAACTCTACACCAGCAGTCAGTGAGGAGGAGTTTGAACAATTAATTGACTTGCTTTCTTGGGTCTCTATAATCAATAACCTGTCCGCAGATATCTATCTATATAAAGATATTATATATAAATATAAATTTACATATATATGCACATGTATATATAGTTGTACATATATGTGTGTATATATATACTTAAATGTAATATTTACAAACTAAAACTGTGATCTCGTCTAGAGAAAAGGTATTCATATTACAAATGGCTCTTCCATATTTATGTATCACATTATACCTTTTTATTATTGTTATAATTATTATGGGTATTTCTAATGATGATGTTGATGTTGAAATCTGTTTGGCATCTTCTGGAAACTACCAAAAATGACTCTCTGTTGACATGCTTAAAATCTATTCTCAAGAGAATTCTACTGGCCTACTATTAAAAACAAAAAAAAAAAAAAAAAACAGAAAAGAAAAAAATAAATAAAATAATCTAAGCACCAAAAACAAAACACAATTCGAATCCTTTTTCTGTACCTCACGCGCATAAATGTGCTGCTCCTTTTTGGGTTTTATTTTTCCTGTTTATGTGTTTTTATGGATCTAAGTTAAGTCTTTCAGCAATATATAAAAATGTAAATAGCAAACTTTATTTATTAAGAATGTCATCTTTTTTAATTTATATTTACACAATTGTTCATCTAATTTATTTTTTCTATACGGTTTTAAGTACTCAGACATATTTTGCTGTTCATGCTATTTTTATCCTGTTCTCATGGATTTGTTTCTCCATACTGTTTTCTCCGGTCTCAATTACAGGTTGGATCTCACGAAAAAATAATGTCAAAGACAGAAATATTTTGCCACTGTTGATTACTATACCTTAAAGTTCTATATTATGAAAATAAATAATAGCTTGTATGCTTCAAAAGTAGTGGTGTGGAAATCAATGACTTCCTACAGTGTGAAAGTCCACTTACTGTTTATTCAAGACTTCCATGCCATTTCCAACTTGATAGAGAAAGGGAGTCCCTGAGAACTCTTTTCTTCTCAGACTTAAAATTCCACATCGAGTGTTCCCTTCAAATAAGATAACACCATTCTGAATGCACACTCGGGGCTTCTTAAACTCTACACCAGCAGTCAGTGAGGAGGAGTTTGAACAATTAATTGACTTGCTTTCTTGGGTCTCTATAATCAATAACCTGTCCGCAGATATCTATCTATATAAAGATATTATATATAAATATAAATTTACATATATATGCACATGTATATATAGTTGTACATATATGTGTGTATATATATACTTAAATGTAATATTTACAAACTAAAACTGTGATCTCGTCTAGAGAAAAGGTATTCATATTACAAATGGCTCTTCCATATTTATGTATCACATTATACCTTTTTATTATTGTTATAATTATTATGGGTATTTCTAATGATGATGTTGATGTTGAAATCTGTTTGGCATCTTCTGGAAACTACCAAAAATGACTCTCTGTTGACATGCTTAAAATCTATTCTCAAGAGAATTCTACTGGCCTACTATTAAAAACAAAAAAAAAAAGAAAAAAAAAACAGAAAAGAAAAAAATAAATAAAATAATCTAAGCACCAAAAACAAAACACAATTCGAATCCTTTTTCTGTACCTCACGCGCATAAATGTGCTGCTCCTTTTTGGGTTTTATTTTTCCTGTTTATGTGTTTTTATGGATCTAAGTTAAGTCTTTCAGCAATATATAAAAATGTAAATAGCAAACTTTATTTATTAAGAATGTCATCTTTTTTAATTTATATTTACACAATTGTTCATCTAATTTATTTTTTCTATACGGTTTTAAGTACTCAGACATATTTTGCTGTTCATGCTATTTTTATCCTGTTCTCATGGATTTGTTTCTCCATACTGTTTTCTCCGGTCTCAATTACAGGTTGGATCTCACGAAAAAATAATGTCAAAGACAGAAATATTTTGCCACTGTTGATTACTATACCTTAAAGTTCTATATTATGAAAATAAATAATAGCTTGTATGCTTCAAAAGTAGTGGTGTGGTTTTTGTCTGTTGTAGAAATCTAAAAGACATTCACATATACACACATTAACAGAATCTAAAAGACTCTCTCACATAAACACATATACACACTAACACAGCATATAATACCAGGGCCTAGATTTAGAAGATCAATGGTAGCATGACGTTGAATCTAATATACACCCTCTCTTCTACAAAAATAATTCCTGAAAGTACCTATACCTTCCAGATACAAAAACTGAGAACTTTCTTACATGTTACAAGAAAGTTCAGTTTTCGTATTACTTGTAGTCATACCTAGTTTCTTGGATATTGTGTTCAATGATATACTTCAGCATACTCGTTATTTTCATGTTTTTCTTCATAACTGGACACTCAGTTATCCAGTTGTCAAGTGACTGGACGCTGAGACTAAAATCTTGCTGTTTTCAGTCTGCCCATGGAATCTCAATTTTTGTCTCACCAACACTTGGTAGCTGTGTGACCTTTGAAAAGTTATTTAATTGCTTGAAGATTCAGTTTTCCTATCTATACAACAGAAGTAATAAAAGGACCTACCTCATGAGGTTGTCATTAGAATGAACTAAGAGAAGAGAGTTCAGAGCCACACTAGACACCAGTCATATTCACTCCTGTTAGGAGTATTAAGAGACACGGCTGCTTATGAGAAATATCAGTAAATGCACCGAATATCTAGAAGCATGAAAGCAAGGTTCAGCAAAGCACTCAAGTACTCACACCAGCAGTGTATGCACTTGTACACTGAGCTGTAGGCTGGCAATACTGCCAGAATATAGGTGCATGTGAATTCTGCACAAAAGAGCAGCTTAGGGACATCACTGTGAATTACAGAAAAGGGCCAAGGGACAGAAGTCAAGCACTACCCATAGCAGGTGTTTTGAACTCTTCACAAACACAACCCCCTGGGAGACACGAGAGAGAGTGCTATTTTTATCCTGTTCTCATGGATTTGTTTCTCCATACTGTTTTCTCCGGTCTCAATTACAGGTTGGATCTCACGAAAAAATAATGTCAAAGACAGAAATATTTTGCCACTGTTGATTACTATACCTTAAAGTTCTATATTATGAAAATAAATAATAGCTTGTATGCTTCAAAAGTAGTGGTGTGGTTTTTGTCTGTTGTAGAAATCTAAAAGACATTCACATATACACACATTAACAGAATCTAAAAGACTCTCTCACATAAACACATATACACACTAACACAGCATATAATACCAGGGCCTAGATTTAGAAGATCAATGGTAGCATGACGTTGAATCTAATATACACCCTCTCTTCTACAAAAATAATTCCTGAAAGTACCTATACCTTCCAGATACAAAAACTGAGAACTTTCTTACATGTTACAAGAAAGTTCAGTTTTCGTATTACTTGTAGTCATACCTAGTTTCTTGGATATTGTGTTCAATGATATACTTCAGCATACTCGTTATTTTCATGTTTTTCTTCATAACTGGACACTCAGTTATCCAGTTGTCAAGTGACTGGACGCTGAGACTAAAATCTTGCTGTTTTCAGTCTGCCCATGGAATCTCAATTTTTGTCTCACCAACACTTGGTAGCTGTGTGACCTTTGAAAAGTTATTTAATTGCTTGAAGATTCAGTTTTCCTATCTATACAACAGAAGTAATAAAAGGACCTACCTCATGAGGTTGTCATTAGAATGAACTAAGAGAAGAGAGTTCAGAGCCACACTAGACACCAGTCATATTCACTCCTGTTAGGAGTATTAAGAGACACGGCTGCTTATGAGAAATATCAGTAAATGCACCGAATATCTAGAAGCATGAAAGCAAGGTTCAGCAAAGCACTCAAGTACTCACACCAGCAGTGTATGCACTTGTACACTGAGCTGTAGGCTGGCAATACTGCCAGAATATAGGTGCATGTGAATTCTGCACAAAAGAGCAGCTTAGGGACATCACTGTGAATTACAGAAAAGGGCCAAGGGACAGAAGTCAAGCACTACCCATAGCAGGTGTTTTGAACTCTTCACAAACACAACCCCCTGGGAGACACGAGAGAGAGCAAACAATTTAACAAGAGTCACTGCTAAGTTCTACCAGATAACTCATGACGTCCAAAGTGGGATGAATTATTAAAATGAAAGTTTTACTCAGCTCTGTTCAACTCACTCTCAAGACTGAAACAGGATTTAAAGAACAGATTCATGAAAAGATGCAAATAATTTCCCAAATAGATAAAGAGAGTGTATGTGTGTGTGTGCGTGCACGTGCCTGCCCATACCTTGCTGTTTGGTTACTGTAGTTTTCAGTCAGCCAATAATTTTCAAACACTTTGGCCATACAATTCATTTTTCAAGCACAATATTATGGGAAATACCACCAAGTTGAGGAGCTTCTGTAACCGAAGAGGGGGTGAGGGGCCCTCCTAGTTCTCCACTCTATTTTCTTGACCAAAAACCAGGGTCACTCAGCACCTTCTCCCCAAAGCTTTGGGTTCTAAAGAGGATGCTTTTACAGCAACTGATCTAATCCTTTTTTAAAGCTGGGGAAATTGACTGCGGCTCCTTTAGAATTTGAAGTTGTCACTTGCCCAGAAGCCCCGAGCAGGAGACAGGGTAACACTGCTGACTGACATGCCATACTGCCATGTAGTACCCGGGCTCTCCCCGGGGGCTCTTGAGAAGCAGCGACCTATGGGGTCTTGAAAGACTGCACTCCACACCTAGGGATAGAAAGGGGGTTGGAGGCAGCAAAGGCCCATCATTTTTTGAGATTGTTTTTTCTCTGCTTGACACACAGCCGCCCATGGTCCACCTTTGAGAGTAAGGTTTCTTCCGCCATAGCACTCTGGGACTGCACCATACAAAATCCAGCCCAGGCTACCTGCCTATCTAAAGTGCTTTCTTTTCCCTCTTTTTTTCAAGCAAAGCTGAATTCTTATCAGAGACTGCAGAGATGGGAACCAAGTCCTTTCAACAACCTCTGGGGGTCAGCTTGCTGAAATCACAGTACAGATAGATCCTTCCACATGCACAAAAGAGCAGCTTAGGGACATCACTGTGAATTACAGAAAAGGGCCAAGGGACAGAAGTCAAGCACTACCCATAGCAGGTGTTTTGAACTCTTCACAAACACAACCCCTGGGAGACACGAGAGAGCAAACAATTTAACAAGAGTCACTGCTAAGTTCTACCAGATAACTCATGACGTCCAAAGTGGGATGAATTATTAAAATGAAAGTTTTACTCAGCTCTGTTCAACTCACTCTCAAGACTGAAACAGGATTTAAAGAACAGATTCATGAAAAGATGCAAATAATTTCCCAAATAGATAAAGAGAGTGTATGTGTGTGTGTGCGTGCACGTGCCTGCCCATACCTTGCTGTTTGGTTACTGTAGTTTTCAGTCAGCCAATAATTTTCAAACACTTTGGCCATACAATTCATTTTTCAAGCACAATATTATGGGAAATACCACCAAGTTGAGGAGCTTCTGTAACCGAAGAGGGGGTGAGGGGCCCTCCTAGTTCTCCACTCTATTTTCTTGACCAAAAACCAGGGTCACTCAGCACCTTCTCCCCAAAGCTTTGGGTTCTAAAGAGGATGCTTTTACAGCAACTGATCTAATCCTTTTTTAAAGCTGGGGAAATTGACTGCGGCTCCTTTAGAATTTGAAGTTGTCACTTGCCCAGAAGCCCCGAGCAGGAGACAGGGTAACACTACTGACTGACATGTCATACTGCCATCTAGTACCCGGCTCTCCCCGGGGGCTCTTGAGAAGCAGCGACCTATGGGGTCTTGAAAGACTGCACTCCACACCTAGGGATAGAAAGGGGGTTGGAGGCAGCAAAGGCCCATCATTTTTTGAGATTGTTTTTTCTCTGCTTGACACACAGCCGCCCATGGTCCACCTTTGAGAGTAAGGTTTCTTCCGCCATAGCACTCTGGGACTGCACCATACAAAATCCAGCCCAGGCTACCTGCCTATCTAAAGTGCTTTCTTTTCCCTCTTTTTTTCAAGCAAAGCTGAATTCTTATCAGAGACTGCAGAGATGGGAACCAAGTCCTTTCAACAACCTCTGGGGGTCAGCTTGCTGAAATCACAGTACAGATAGATCCTTCCACATGCACATCACTTAATATATTTATTAGCCTTTAAATATATTCATTTATACATGTTGAACAATGGTCTGTTGAGCATTGCTATATGGAATGCCTTAGATTAAGTACAGATGAGTCACGCCCAAGACAGCCACATCCACATCCCTCAGAGTATACCATCCAAATAAAGAGAGAGACAAGCAACCAGCTCATTAGTGTACAGTGTCATAAATAGGAGACTCCATCCCAAAGGGAAAATGGTAAATGTTGCAGGCATAGCTAATGCCATGTGCACAGACCAAGAGGGTGCAATAGGGCATGGAGTTCTTGGGGAATGGCAAGTATTCAGGTCATTGAAGTTGGAATCAAGGAAACACTTTGGGGAAGAAACACACCAGCTGATGCCAGAGAGCTGTACAGACACCCAGTTGCCAAGGGATTTGTAATTGTGTGTCTTAATTTGGGTTCCCTCAGAAACAAATCCCTAGGCAAATAATCTATCATATAATGATTCCAGTAGCTACAGATAGAGAAGAAGGGATGTGAAATAAGGATGGGAAGGTGGCTAAGAGAGAACGCACTGTCAAACATGTTACTGCTGTGAGCAACTACAGCTTAATCCCTTTAAGAACTCCAAGTCAGTAGAGAACACACTGCTCCTCAGAGTTATTCAACCTGAGATGCTACAGAATTGGGATACTTATGGAGGGATGCCCCTGGACCATTAATCCTTCTGCACATTTGTATTTCATGCTGATGGGAGAATACACACAGGGCATCATAAAAGACTCTTAGGCAAAGAGCTGTGGATACTGACTTGAGAAGTTGGACCAGAATACTCTATGGCAAAACTCAGGGAAGTGAGCAAGGATTTCCTGGACTCTCTGTAGTGCTGAAGAGTCTGAATACCATTCTGAAGATGACCGACCGGCATGCATATTTTCAGGGAAAGGCAGTAAGAAACAAGTCTACATTTTGAGGTAGACCACTTTGTGTAAAACAACAGTTGTACAGGAGAGCCAGGATGTGCTGAGACCAAATGGGAGGCTAAAGCAGTGGTCCAGGTGAGAAGTGACCTGTTTGTGATGGGCAGTAATGGGGAAAAAAAAAAAAAAAGTAGTAAAGACAAGAGCTGTAGAAAGTAGTAGGATAGGAGGCATGTGTGCTCAGTCGCTTGAGTCATTTCTGACTCTTTGCAACCCTATGGACTATAGCCTGCAGGGCTCCTCTATCCATGGGATTTCCCAGGCAAGAATCCTAGAGGGGGTTACCATGCCCTCCTCCAGGCAATCTTCCCAACCCAGGGATCAAACCTGTGTCTCTCCTGAATTACAGGCAGATTCTTTACTCATTGAGCCACCTGGGAAGCCCAAGTAGGGTGGCATAAGTGATTAATTTGAAAACCAGAGCCCAATGCTAAATAGAGTTCTTGGGGAATGGCAAGTATTCAGGTCATTGAAGTTGGAATCAAGGAAACACTTTGGGGAAGAAACACACCAGCTGATGCCAGAGAGCTGTACAGACACCCAGTTGCCAAGGGATTTGTAATTGTGTGTCTTAATTTGGGTTCCCTCAGAAACAAATCCCTAGGCAAATAATCTATCATATAATGATTCCAGTAGCTACAGATAGAGAAGAAGGGATGTGAAATAAGGATGGGAAGGTGGCTAAGAGAGAACGCACTGTCAAACATGTTACTGCTGTGAGCAACTACAGCTTAATCCCTTTAAGAACTCCAAGTCAGTAGAGAACACACTGCTCCTCAGAGTTATTCAACCTGAGATGCTACAGAATTGGGATACTTATGGAGGGATGCCCCTGGACCATTAATCCTTCTGCACATTTGTATTTCATGCTGATGGGAGAATACACACAGGGCATCATAAAAGACTCTTAGGCAAAGAGCTGTGGATACTGACTTGAGAAGTTGGACCAGAATACTCTATGGCAAAACTCAGGGAAGTGAGCAAGGATTTCCTGGACTCTCTGTAGTGCTGAAGAGTCTGAATACCATTCTGAAGATGACCGACCGGCATGCATATTTTCAGGGAAAGGCAGTAAGAAACAAGTCTACATTTTGAGGTAGACCACTTTGTGTAAAACAACAGTTGTACAGGAGAGCCAGGATGTGCTGAGACCAAATGGGAGGCTAAAGCAGTGGTCCAGGTGAGAAGTGACCTGTTTGTGATGGGCAGTAATGGGGAAAAAAAAAAAAAAAGTAGTAAAGACAAGAGCTGTAGAAAGTAGTAGGATAGGAGGCATGTGTGCTCAGTCGCTTGAGTCATTTCTGACTCTTTGCAACCCTATGGACTATAGCCTGCAGGGCTCCTCTATCCATGGGATTTCCCAGGCAAGAATCCTAGAGGGGGTTACCATGCCCTCCTCCAGGCAATCTTCCCAACCCAGGGATCAAACCTGTGTCTCTCCTGAATTACAGGCAGATTCTTTACTCATTGAGCCACCTGGGAAGCCCAAGTAGGGTGGCATAAGTGATTAATTTGATATTAATGACTATGGGGGACGAGAGGTATGATTTACTTACAATGCCCACACTTGCCATGGACGCCCAAAGAATCCAGGGTGTCTAGGGACCAAGTGTAGCCAGAAAAGGTATAAAGGCCATGAGAGGTCAAGTCAGTATCTTTTCATTTTTCCTAAAAAGGAGAACTGAGTGCGGAGGATATGTGTCACGTCAGACATGCGCTGCATATTGTTCTCGTAACAGTTTAAATCCACAGAAAACTGCTCCCCTAATTAGCCTCCTCCACAGAGCAAGAACGTTTTGTCCACAGTTCATGATGTCCTGAGTTCTGCTGAAGCTGGTGTCATGTCAGCAGAACGTCCTAGGAACTGTGCCCTTCTCACCACAACGGTCCAACCCCCTTTTCTAGACCCGTGGCACTCTAATTTCAGCATGCATCAGAATTCCCTGAAAGGATTACTATGATTTCTGGGCCTTCTCTGGAGTTTTTGATTCAGTAGTGCTGGAGCAGGGTCCAAGAATCTGTATTTCTAAAAACTCTTCAGGAGATAAAGGTTGCTGATGATCAGGGGGTCACCTCACTTTGACAACCACAGATCCAAGCTCGCAACTGTCCATATGTACATACAAACCTCCTCTGCTAGGTGATGAGGATCCTGAAAGCTAAGAGATCTGTGGCTCAGACAGTAAAGAATCTGCCCACAATGTGCGAGAGCTGGGTTTCATCCCTGGATTGTGAAGACTCCTTGGAGAAGGAAATAGCTACCCACTCCAGTATTCTCATCTGGAGTATTCCATGGACAGAGCATCTTGCAGAGCTACGGTCCATGGGGTAACCAAGAGTTGGACACACCTGAGTGTCTTAGGTGATGAGGATTCTAAATGTATAAACTAAACAACCCCATGGCGACTGCCCTCAGAAAATAAGAGTTTCCTGTCTCTTGGTACAGACATTCCACATATGTTTTCTTTCTCAAAGGTCAAGCCTGAGAGGGACTCAAGAGTTGAGGATAAGAAAGTGAAAGTCTGTCTGATTCTCTGGGACCCCATGGACTGTAGCCCACCAGGCTCCTCTGTCCATGGAATTCTCCAGGTGAGAATACTGGAGTGGGTAGCCATTTACTTCTTCAGGGATCCTCCCAACCCAGGGGTCAAACCCCAGTCTCCTGCACTGCAGGCAGGTTCTTTACCATCCGAGCCACCAGAGAAGAAGGTAATGATCAGATGGAGTTTTGAATCTAAGTAGGAATCAGAGAGACCAAGAAAGCAGAGAAGGGGGTTTCAAGTAGAGGGAGGAGCCTGGACAAGGGAATTCTGGTGGGGAAATGCAGAATGAGGAATTTAGATCAGAATATTGTCAACACGTAGAGAAGAATGTGGAGGCTTCTTCAAGGAGCCTGAGATGAGCCTTGAAGAATAAGCAGGGATTTAGAAAAGAGAAGGAAGGATAGTCTGGCAGAGAAAACCTCAGGTCCACCTGACTTCAGGGACACTGTACTGCCTCCCTCATTTTCTCTTCCTTTTTCAAAGTACAAGGAAGCATACACATGTTGTCCTTTGAAAGAAGTTTGACCAGGAGGTGGGGTCCTCCCCCATGGCTCCTCTCAGGAACCTGTCTGGGCTTTGCAACGAAAAGCAACAGCTCATCCTCCTTGATACTTTTGCACTGTATCAACACATTCCTTTCCAGGATTATAAACATGCCAAGTAGCACAGACCACATGTAGGATGAGAAGTAACCAGATATCTCCTTTTCTCTAATTCTTGGATAGACACAGGGTGTCCATCTTAGCATCCATTCATCTGTACACACACACACAGACACACACACACACGCAGACACACACACACACAGACACACACACACACACCCTCTACCAGTAGAGGCCAGGGAGGCAGAATTCCCAAGGACCAATTTCAAAACCTCCTTCAAAAAGCCAAAGAGAGAACTTACTTTCCAGACATTCAGTGCACCATCCAAGACCCAAACCCCAAACCTTGATACTTGTCTTCCACTAGGGGAATGGCTTTCTGTCAAGTCTTTGCTAATTTTTCTCTGTGTTGATATTTTTTAAAAAAGTATTTTCCACGAAGCTCCCTGCCAAAGACTTTCATGTAAAACATCTGTAGTTCTTTTGTAACTCATGTTAACACATACAAAGCATCAATTACTGGGACTCTGTTCACCTGTAAATTTGTCTTCAGAGCCTGAGATTTGGAAATGGGCTTATATCTCAAGGATACAGCAACCCAAAGTTCAAATTCCACCTATCTTGCAAGACTTTTCTTCTGCTCCCATCCCCACCTCCATCTACCACCCCTCCTCACTTCATGCTCCAATCAAGCTGAACTCCTTTTGGTTACTGTAACCCATCATAACTGTAACCGACTCTGAAACCAGTCAGTCCTGAAGGAAATCAATTCTGAATATTCATTGGAAGGACTGAAAAGACCCTGATGCCGGGAGAGACTGAGGGCAGGAGGATAAGGGGGTGACAGAGGATGAGATGGTTGGATGATATCACTGACTCAATGGATATGAGTTTGAGGAAACTCCAGGAGATAGTGAAGGACAGGGAATCCCAGCATGCTGCAGCCCATCGGTTCGCAAAGAGTTGGACATGACTCAGCAACTGAAAAACAAAATGTCCTCTAGGATCTTTGGACTTGAGCTCTGCACTACCTGAAACACTCTCCTTCGACTACACAGAGCTCACTCCCATCCATTCTTTAGGTATCAGATTAGATAGGTGTAATAATATTTATAGGCATCACTTACACTGATCACAGGCTCATTATATGCTTGACATGGAATTAAGTACTTTGTGCTCACTTATTTAGCATACACAATAACCTATTGAAATAATTATCACTATTTTCATTTTAAACATGAGAAACTTGAAGCAGGAAATTTTACATAACTTTCCCAAAGTCATAAGACCATTGAGTGGTGAAGTCTGAATTAGACCTCCCAACATAACGATGCCCGGTGATGCTCCTAGACATCTTAATCCAAGCTCAACCCAGCCTAGCAGACCCATGGGTCCCCATTAGCCCCTGTTTCCTCCAAACTCACATCAGCCATACTAGAAGAACTGTCCATATACTTCCCCCAATTCTCAAAACACACAAGCTGCTTCTCAGTCAACCTGTATCTCCTGGTTTACCATTGGTTTTTTGAGTTTATTTAATGAAGATAGAAATTCATCTTAAAACCATCCCCAAGGAAAAGAAATTCAAAAAGGCAAAATGGTTGTCTGAAGAGGTCTTACAAACAGCCGAGAAAAGAAGAGATGTGAAAAGCAAAGGAGAAAAGGAAAGATACACCCATCTGACTGCAAAAGTTCCAGAGAACAGCAAGGAGAGATTTAAAAAAAAAAAAAAAAAAAAAACCCTTCTTCAGTGAACAAGGCAAAGAAATAGAGGAAAACAATAGAATGGGGAAGACTAGAGATCTCTGCAAGTAAATCATTAAAGGTTTCTCCAAAGACTTTCAATTGCTAAAGCTTCGCCAAGACGAGCAAGTGGCGAGAGATACAAAAGACGATTTCTGAAAATGATCAGTAATCCCAGCACTTAAAACAGCCTGACTGCCTGTGTTTGAATAGACAGTATGACAGTGTTAGTCACTCTGTCATGCCTGACTCTTTGTGACCAATGGACTGAAGCCTCACCAGGCTCCTCTGTCCATGGGATTTTCCAGGCAAGAATACTGGAGTGGGTTGCCAGGCCTTCTTCCAGAGGATCTTCCCAACCCAGGGATCAAACCCAGGTTTCCTCAACCGGCAGATTCTTTATCTTTTGAGCCACCAGGCAAGCCCCAAAATACTGGACTGGGTAGCCTATTCCCTCTCCAGGGGATCTTCCCAACCCAGGAATTAAACTGGTAGAGTCAAATATGGATGACCAAGTAGAAGCCTATGTTTAAAGTGTTGATGGCAGATGGGGAAATGGGCAAGCAGAAGGAAATCTGAACACCTGAGAAAGGACTGTTATAACCAAAACTAGCCCACTCACCTGGGAGGGTCTTGTTTCAGTTGAAAGATGGGTCTCAGCCCTCAGGGCTCAGATGTGATGGGGTTCCAAACTTGTAGGCACCAGGCTGGGAGAGGTTTTGCAATCTGGACCTCCATCTGTCAGCAAGGAGAATGAGGTGGATTCCTGGACTGACCTTCCTCCCCTCTCATGATATCGTCAGGTTCTGAATGAGAGGGTTGGCAGTTCTCAGGTAGTTAGCAGAACTGATGACCGACCTGATTCCTAGGCTTTGACTCCTCATTGTGTGAGCAAGATCTCCCAGACATCTGACTTCTCCTCTCCAACACCTGTCCAGATCAGTTGGAAATTTGGATCTATTCTTTTCCATTTCCCTAGGTTTTCTACTAAGGCCAGACATACTCCTTTTCCTTCCCATCCAAAGTTGCCTCTTATCCGCTATTTCTTTCTCCTGCATTTTACTTCTCTTCTTTGAGATTCCTATCCTAAGGCAATCAGTAAAAACAAAGTTGCAAACTTAGAGATAACTGACTATCCTGCCACCAGAATGATATTAGTACATAAAAATCCCACTGCACTTGTGCTATAACCCAGCCTCCACTGATGGCCAGGACAGCACTGCATGATCTAGTCTGGCAGCATCCAACAGAGTTGTCACAAGTCACATGTGTCTACTGAGCACTGAAGGAAACCTGGTTAATTTGAATTGAGATGTGCTACAGGTGGAACATGCACACTGAATTTTAATGACTTAGTACCAAAAAAAGAAATTTTGATCATTGTTTATGTGAATCACATGTTGAAAGGATAATATTTAAAATATTTTGTGTTAAATAAAACAAACCCATATTCCTTGATTTATGATGCAATTGTGAAAGTGAAACCATCCCTATAAACCCATCCTCAGTTGAAAATGTCATCATGTTGGAGATGGATTTAATACACCTAATCTACTGGACATCATGGGCTTCCCTGACGGCTCAGATGGTAAAGAATTCACCTGCCAATGAAGAAGACACGGGAGGCATGGGCTCAGTCTCTAGATTGGAAAGATCCCCTGGCGAAGGAAATGGCAATCCACTCCAGTTTTCTTGCTTGGGAAATCCCATGGACAAAGAAGCCCAGTGGGCTACAGATCACAGAGTCATAAAGAGTTGGATCCGACTAACAACACACTGAACACCACAGCTTAGCCAGGCCTACCTTAATGTGATCAGAACAGTGCCATCAGCCTATAACTGGGCAAAATCATCTAACACTAACCTGCTCTTATAATAACATGCTGACTATCTCATGCAAATGAATTTGTACTAGAAGTGGGAAGCAGAAAACTTGTCTGGGTCCGGAATGGTTTAAGTGTATGAGTTGTCTCCACTCTTGATCATGTGGCTGACTGGGAGCTATGACTGCCACTGTCCAGCACCACGAGAGAGGACTGGACTGCAGATAACTAGCCCAGGAGATGATCAGCATTCAAAACTCAAAGTATGATTTCTACTGAATGTCTATCACTTTTGAAAAAAGTGAAAGTGTTAGTCCCTTAGTCATGTCCGACTCTGTGTGTCCCTATGGACTGTAACCCACCAAGCGCCTCTGTTCATGGAACTTTCCAGGCAAGAACATGGAGTGGGTAGCCATTTCCTTCTCCAGGGGATTTTGCCCGATCCAGAGATCGAACTCAGGTTTTGGGCATTGCAGGTAGATTCTTTACCACCAGAGCCACATGGTAAAAGTCAAAACATTATAATCAGGGACCATTTGCATGATCGATTTCACTCATTTCTTTTGAACATTTTTAATGTGGCTACTAGAAATTTTAAAGTCACATGAATGGCTGACACTATATTCCTATTGGGTGGCAGCGTTCTAATGGACACTCCATTCCTGCCGGTCTCCATGCTCTTGAACTCCTCCCCAGCCTTCCAGCCTTGAACATCTTCTGTCTCTACCCAGTCTTTATTTAACCTTTTTTTGTTTGTTTGTTTCGTTTACTCTTACTCAGCCCAGAGCTCACATATTATTTCCTTGGAGTCATGTATGTTCATCCTTCCAAGTTTGGGTTAAAGCTCTCTCTGACCCCACGACCCCCTCTCTTTCGATCCATCACAGCATTTGCCAGGCTGCTCTGGCTCTTCCTGCCCCATCAGTCTTGAAGCAGCAAGAGGGAAGGAACTGCTCTGTACCTGGGATGGATTAGGTGTTCAAGAAATACTTAAGGGATGAAGAAAGAAGAGACATCTGATCATACTGCCTCAAGAGCACCCAACACCCTCCGACAGGGATCCACAAACCACAGCCCACAGGACAAATCTAACCTGTCCCCTGTTTGTAAATGATTTTGGGGGGAAAACAGCTATGATCATTCATTCATATACCAGCCATGTCTATTTCTGAAGTAGAGTAGTTGCAGCAGAGACTGCATGCTCCACAAAGCTTAAAATTTGACTCTATGACGATTTAAAGAAAGTCTGCTGACCTCAGCCCTATGAGATAATGCCAAACTCATGAGGACACATTGCGGCTTACCCAGCCAGCCTTATCTGATGGTGCTCCATCTACCATACCTCTCTCTGTCAGGTGTGTTGAACTCCTGGCAGTGCCAGTACGCCTTCCACACTCATGTCCCTCCACCCCAGCCCCAGGTGTAGCTCTCAACGTTTGTGTGTGCATATATACACACAGATATAATTATAAAAATGAGTATATATTTATGACTTTTGTTGTTGTTGTTTACATTTAAGTCTTTCTCCACTGGAGTGTGAACCACTAAAGAGGAGGAACACCACATTCACTCAACATTATATATTAAGCACCCAACCTTCTTGGAGAGCTGGAGATGGTCATGATGCTCATGACACTTATATGACCAGTGGGTTGGGGAGGCAGAGGCCACTCTCTCTCAATCCTGTGTGCCCACTGTCCATCCCAGGACGGGGTTTGCCAAAGTCACCCAGCATCTGTTTGAGTGAATAATTGAATGTCTCCCTCTAGAATGACACAGTATTCTTTACACAATGCTACCAACATACAAGTGAAATAAGCAGTCAGACCTGCTTCTCTGCCCTGCTTTGACAGGCAGGCAGGCAGGCAGGCAGGCATGGAATAGTGGTTTAGAACATAGATTATGGAGGCACACTGTCTGGACTTGAATCTTGGCTCTGCCACTGGCTCTCTGTGTGATCTCAGGCCAATTGCTAGACCCTGGTGTGATTCATTCTCCTTGTCTGGAAAGTGGGGATAAAAAGAAACCCATCTTGCAGAAATGCCATGTAGGTTCAATAATGAATACTCTGTAGGCAGAACACACAGACCAGTGCCTGGCTCACAGTGAGTGCTTTCTACGTGTTGGCTTTCCTTAATACCATCCTCATTGTTACTGTCATCACTGCCTAAGCAGGGGCTTCACTGGTCACATGGAACAGTGGTATTTGCTTTGTCCACTTTGCTGTAGGAATCTGATTACAAACAACAATGAAAGGGCTTCACAACCTGTAAAGTGCTCTCCAGATGTGAACTATGGGGACGATGAGCTACCAGACGTGTGGGCCATGCCATCGGGGGCACAGCTTCCAGGAGTGACCATCTGGAGGCCTGGCCTTCCGTCTTTTCTGTCTCTGCCTCCCTTTCCCCTCCTGCTCTCCTCCTTCCCTCTCGAAGTCCCTTCTCCCACCCAGAGGCACCTTGCCAGTTCCAGGGTTGGAGCAGGAAGAATAACATTCCTCTGTCTCTGCCCAATGTGGAAATTCCATCTCTTTGCAATTTCCATCATGTCAGAGTGGCCCTGAAGGTCCATTAAGGTTTCTTAGGGAAAGTCAGAGGGTGTGGAGCGAGTGGGGATGGGAATCCCTTTCACTGGGGTTTTTACTAGAACGCCTAGATGAAATCTTTCCATCTAGTCACCAAAGCCCTCAGTGGGTCGTGGCTACCCCTAGAATGTGATTTTTAAAACAGACCGACAGCAAAAGAGTTCCTCATTGAACTGAAGCACACATCCAACGCAGTATTTTCTTTCAAACCTTTTTCCACTCTTTTGCCTTCTGTAGTAACCACACAGTCCCCAGTGATATAATTGAATGTCTCCCTCTAGAATGACACAGTATTCTTTACACAATGCTACCAACATACAAGTGAAATAAGCAGTCAGACCTGCTTCTCTGCCCTGCTTTGACAGGCAGGCAGGCAGGCAGGCAGGCATGGAATAGTGGTTTAGAACATAGATTATGGAGGCACACTGTCTGGACTTGAATCTTGGCTCTGCCACTGGCTCTCTGTGTGATCTCAGGCCAATTGCTAGACCCTGGTGTGATTCATTCTCCTTGTCTGGAAAGTGGGGATAAAAAGAAACCCATCTTGCAGAAATGCCATGTAGGTTCAATAATGAATACTCTGTAGGCAGAACACACAGACCAGTGCCTGGCTCACAGTGAGTGCTTTCTACGTGTTGGCTTTCCTTAATACCATCCTCATTGTTACTGTCATCACTGCCTAAGCAGGGGCTTCACTGGTCACATGGAACAGTGGTATTTGCTTTGTCCACTTTGCTGTAGGAATCTGATTACAAACAACAATGAAAGGGCTTCACAACCTGTAAAGTGCTCTCCAGATGTGAACTATGGGGACGATGAGCTACCAGACGTGTGGGCCATGCCATCGGGGGCACAGCTTCCAGGAGTGACCATCTGGAGGCCTGGCCTTCCGTCTTTTCTGTCTCTGCCTCCCTTTCCCCTCCTGCTCTCCTCCTTCCCTCTCGAAGTCCCTTCTCCCACCCAGAGGCACCTTGCCAGTTCCAGGGTTGGAGCAGGAAGAATAACATTCCTCTGTCTCTGCCCAATGTGGAAATTCCATCTCTTTGCAATTTCCATCATGTCAGAGTGGCCCTGAAGGTCCATTAAGGTTTCTTAGGGAAAGTCAGAGGGTGTGGAGCGAGTGGGGATGGGAATCCCTTTCACTGGGGTTTTTACTAGAACGCCTAGATGAAATCTTTCCATCTAGTCACCAAAGCCCTCAGTGGGTCGTGGCTACCCCTAGAATGTGATTTTTTAAAAACAGACCGACAGCAAAAGAGTTCCTCATTGAACTGAAGCACACATCCAACGCAGTATTTTCTTTCAAACCTTTTTTCCACTCTTTTTGCCTTCTGTAGTACCACACAGTCTACATTAGTTCTTAAAGCCATTTGGATTTAAGGCTGAGACCGCTCTGTAGGGAGTCCCCCCAGCCTAAGCCAGTTCTGTTCCATCTGCATCACTGAGCATCAAGGATGCTTCAGGCACCATGCTGGGACCTTAGAGGCCCCAAGGTGAATGAAGCACTGTTTAGCTGCTGAAGATCACACAGCCTGGAGAGGGGATGGTCATAAAACCTAGAGCTTGCTGACCTGCTGCAGTAAGGCTAACATAGATGTGATCCCTGGTATTTGGAGAATGTCAAAGGGGCAGGAAGGTACCTAGCTTGAGTGTTGGTTGAGCAATGCACAGAATCAAGCACATCACAAGTCCCACATAGGAAGATCATGAATGAATACATGAGCCCTATGTCTGAGAGTTCAAGGAAGATTTCCCAAGAAAAACTCTCTTGCATCATGGTTGAGTATCCATGCCAGGGTTCAAAGGCTGACTCTCAACCAGGATGACTCTCCATTTGCAGCTGTTTAGTGATGGGAAGCACACCACTTCATTTAAAAAGCAGCTCTTCATATGGAGACAAAAACCAGCCTCCCTGGGCAAACCTCTGATCTCCACTCTATTCTCCTAAACTCCAAGAGAGTCCATTTTGGGGGCTTCCCTGGCGGCTCAGTGGTAAAGAATCTGCCTGCCAATGAAGGAGACATGGGTTGGATCCCTGATCCGGGAAGATCCTACATGACACGGGGAAATGTACCACAACTACCAAGCCTGTGGTCCGCAACAAGAGAAGCCACCACAATGAGAAACATGCACACTGCAGCAAAGAGTAGCCCCTACTCACTGCAGCTAGACACAGCCCACATACAACAACAAGACCCAGTGCAAGTAAACACAGTTTTTTAAAAAAGAGTCCATTCCTTCAGCTGCATGCCTACTATTAGAATATCTAAAGATGAGACTGAGACTCTGTGAATCCTTTGTGGAAAGCCACAAACTCTCTGTGCTCTGGTTGGAAGGTTCTTAGAAATTATCCGGATCTTTGTTTCTTAAACATGGCATAAGACAACGTCAACCTAGAAAAAGTAAAAATACAGATTCCCAGGCCTTTCTCAAGACTTCAAGCCACTGGAATCTCAATGAGTAGGGACTAAAAATCTCTATTTCCCCTAAGTCCTCAGGCTATGCAGAAGTGTCAATCGGTTCTCCAAACTACATTACCAGGGAGATCAAGATGCAAAGAGGAGAGGACATTTGCCCAAGGCCACCCAACCGATGAGTCATGTTTGACTTTCTGATCAGGCAGCCCCTGTAAGCACACAGCTCTTGCTCCACCCTGGGAAGCCTGTGCATTGACTGTGAGTTGAATAGCTTATAAGTGAGTGAAGAAACTACGTCACCCCTGATCATAAAACCTGGTGAACCACGACCACGCTGGTATTTGGACTACGAAACTGCCTGGGGAGGCCGGCCTGGATTGGCACTGGCCTTGTTCCCTGAACAGAGGTAAGGCTTTCTTCCCTGCCCCTCCCCAACTGCCCAGACGTCAGGAAAGGGGATGGGCCTGAGGTGACCAAGGGGTCAAAAAAGTAAGGGAGATAAAATCGGAATATTCCACACTCGATTCCATCAGCTGTCAGAAAGGCCTGTATTTCCTCCTTTCTGGCCCTTAGACTTCCCGTTGATAGAATGGTAGCATCCGCCTGTGGTGTGGTTACGAGAACAGAGCTGCAGAGTCAACATGTCACCAGTTCGTCCGCGTCCCAGCTCCTTAGGAATGCTGTGACCCCGGCATGTCCCAACCTCCCTGAGCCTCAGGATATGTTCTGTACAATGGGGGTGCTGGCAGCCACATCGTGGGGTGTGAGTGACAACTAAATGAGATAGTGCAACTAATGTGCTTGGCACCAACCCTGGGCCCCAGAAAGCGCTTGACAAATGGTCATCATTGCTCTTGTTGCTATCAAAGTTTGTCATTTCTAATCTGAATCTCAAGAGACGAGCCTGTTCCTGCTCACACTGGAGGTCCTGTGTGGCACAAATCCAGCCTCAGTTTCCTTGTCTAAAAAGAACAGAGTGAGACTTCCCTGGTGGTCCAAAGGTTGAGTCCATGATCCCAGTGCAGAGGGCAGGGGTTCAATCCCTGGTCAGGAAATTAAGATCCCATGGGCTCCATGATGGGGCCAAATTAATCGATTAGTTACATGTGCAGATGTTATAGCCTTGTCCTAGAAGATTCCCATAAAAATAACTTCAAGACCATGTAGAGCCACGTCAGAACATTTTTTCTGAGCACCTGCCTTATGGGCTGACCACTCCTGGACACAGAAGACATATGATATGGTCCTACAGAGGAGTTCACATGTTAGGAGAAAACAGAATCCTAAAGACATAATTAGAAATCAGTGAACTGAGTAGACCCATCACAGAAATATGAAGACTGAGAGAACCAAAGGGGGTTGCCCTCATCCTGAATTTGGGGGTCAGGGTCAGAGCAGCTTTTTTGAAATAAGTAACACTTCTCTGGGGGTTTGACCTGTAAACAACAGCATCCTGTACAAACACACAGGATTATTTACTCTCTCCATACTAGGGTGAGCCCTGAAGGCTTGGAACCTAGAATGTTAGAGCCGAAGGATTCTTCAGGGAAGTGCTAGTCCTAACCATGTGTTTATGAAAAGACACCAAGGCAGGACTGGGGAGAGACTGACCCAGGGTCCCCCAACCTGTGAGTGCTGGAGTTGGGTCCAGGATCCGAATCCTCAACTTTCCATCTGGGACACTTGCTGCTACCAGAACTGACAACCTCCCCGCCAGCCTCTTTGTTTCACACACACACACACACACACACACACGCGCGCGCACACACACACACACGCACACTTGTTCCACAGAGCACACCTGTGGCCCCTTGCTCTCCCTTCCTGCCAACTCCTGTGAAACAGGAAAACAGAGCAGCTTGACTTCGGTTGTAACGTGTACAAATACATGCAGCAGAGTTTCCAAAGGGAGACAGACAGTAAATGGCTTTCAGAACCTGGCAGATTGATTGGCAGAGGCCAATTAGAAAGCAGCCCCCCACACAAAGTCCATGGGTTTTGTTTGGCTGTGACCTTCTCTCCTAGACCCTCGCCCTCCTATGTGGCTCTGATGGTGCAGAGCTGAAGGGCCTCTGTTCTCAAGGGGTCCTGGGCATTCGTGCTTCCCGTCCTTCTAGGCATCAAACTCAGTTGTGCTGTATGAACCTACACGTTGCTCTGAGCTAAGGCCAGTGAAAGCTTCTCAGGCACAGAGGGAATCCTACCCAGTTCACGCCCTTGCAGCCTGCATGGTCCTAGAGAGAACAGTGATATTGAGTCAGAAAAATGCTGGAACAGAGGTGGGGAATCCTCACCATAAGGCCTCAGGGGAGACAGTCACCAATGCCCTCTGTGAAAGGCAAAAGGTCTCAGGGAGCCTGTGAGAGACATTTCAGCTTGATATGCCCAAACTAGAAGGGTATTCTAGAAGGGTGATCAGCACATGCAAAGACTA
The DNA here is from genome assembly GCA_022376925.1 of Tragulus kanchil. Lineage (NCBI taxonomy): Eukaryota > Metazoa > Chordata > Mammalia > Artiodactyla > Tragulidae > Tragulus > Tragulus kanchil. The sequence goes on along the minus strand of JAIOJX010000023.1, from coordinate 22,902,267 downwards.
AGAGAGAAGATGTGAGGGGGCACTTCTGGGGAGTTTTCATTGTGGCTGCAGAGTCTGGGGCTGACCACAAACCTGACAACAACTAACAGTTATGTAGTACTTGTCAGGTGCCAGGTGCTGTCCTAAGTACCTGACAAGTGTGGACTTAATTCATCTTCACCGTAACCTTACCAGGGGTGCTACTGTCTCCCCCAGTTGGGTAGAAGAGAAAACCAAGCTGTGGTCACTTTTCCAAAGTGCAGAACCCTTAGCAACCAGTGGCTTGTACAACCATGACTGGGAATGGATCTACAGCCTGGCCAGGACCTTCACCTGCTCTAGGCTGGCCAAATGGAGTCATTCACTCTGCCATTGTCAACCTCAAAAGTAGACAGTGATGATTAAAGGGAGAGAGAGGTGGAAAATACTCTTCATACATGAGTCATCATCGAACACAGCTCCTCCTATCTAGGATGCATACATCATTCCCAATATGGTGGGAGCATACGGAGAACCCAAGGCCCACAGAGAGTGAATGATGAGCTTAAGGTCAACCAATCAGTCCCTCTACTGCAGAGGTAAGACTAGAACCCAGAGCTTCCCACCTCAGAGGGCAGCAGAGTGTAGTAGTTAGAATGCTGGGGTTGAATGACACATGGATTGAAATTTTGGTTTTAGCTGCCAGAGACCAGAGCATTCCTTACATCCTCTAGGGTTTAATTCCTTCATCTATAAAATAGGCTAATAATTTATCTATCAGAGTTGTTGGAAGAAGTATCTGAAATATATATATATAAAGGAATACATAAAGGAATCTGGCATACGGTAAGGAATCAATCAATTAAATTACAATGGTGATGAGGATAGTGATGGTGGTGGATGGCAATGGAGTGAAGGAAGAGAAGAAGATAATAACAAAGAGTCTGGCACTCTTTTCATAAGTTCAGTACTTAACTCTTCCACAAGATTCTATGCCAGCTGTACACAGTCCCTTTTGTGGGGCACTGGGAACACATAATACATCTATGCAGTCACACATAGTTCTGTGCGTGGCTTCCCCATGAAGCTAAGTTATATTCTTGTCTCTCTTATGTTCCAATGACTATATGTACATGATACAAATCCTGCTTCATCCATGCACTGTCCACTGAGCCCAAAGTGATTTGTTGTCCACTTCACGTCCCACATTCTGCCCAAACTCTCAGACAGCTGAGGAGAAAGAGACCTGAATCTCTGGGCCTCTTAGTTAGCAAGTCCTGTTGAGTCAACCTCCCTCCTACCACTCAGATCCCGCCTCACCTCTGCCATGGCCCTAGTTCAGGTGTCCTCCTCTCCCTACTAAACAACGCTAACTAGTCTACCCTGTCCTACCCTGTGCTATCAGTGCCACTGGCTCTCTCCCTTCTCTCCTCTCCCTTCCTTTACCACCAGAAGTATCTTCTCAAAATGCCTATCTGCTTATGTCACACCCTGCTTTCAATCTAAGGTCTTCCAATGTCCAGGGTAGTTTGGACTTCCAGCCTCTCCAGGCACACCTTCCTCTCTCAGCCCACATCAGTTGCTCACCATCCCTCCAGACAAGGTGCTATGGTGTGCTTAGTCACTCAGTCATGTCCGACTCTTTGTCACCCCATGGACTGGGCCCACCAGGCTCCCTGACCATGAGGTTTCTCTGAGTGGGTTGCCATGCCCTCCTCCAGGGATTTTTCCAACTCAGGAATAAAATTTCTGGGGTTGAATGACACATGGATTGAAATTTTGGTTTTAGCTGCCAGAGACCAGAGCATTCCTTACATCCTCTAGGGTTTAATTCCTTCATCTATAAAATAGGCTAATAATTTATCTATCAGAGTTGTTGGAAGAAGTATCTGAAATATATATATATAAAGGAATACATAAAGGAATCTGGCATACGGTAAGGAATCAATCAATTAAATTACAATGGTGATGAGGATAGTGATGGTGGTGGATGGCAATGGAGTGAAGGAAGAGAAGAAGATAATAACAAAGAGTCTGGCACTCTTTTCATAAGTTCAGTACTTAACTCTTCCACAAGATTCTATGCCAGCTGTACACAGTCCCTTTTGTGGGGCACTGGGAACACATAATACATCTATGCAGTCACACATAGTTCTGTGCGTGGCTTCCCCATGAAGCTAAGTTATATTCTTGTCTCTCTTATGTTCCAATGACTATATGTACATGATACAAATCCTGCTTCATCCATGCACTGTCCACTGAGCCCAAAGTGATTTGTTGTCCACTTCACGTCCCACATTCTGCCCAAACTCTCAGACAGCTGAGGAGAAAGAGACCTGAATCTCTGGGCCTCTTAGTTAGCAAGTCCTGTTGAGTCAACCTCCCTCCTACCACTCAGATCCCGCCTCACCTCTGCCATGGCCCTAGTTCAGGTGTCCTCCTCTCCCTACTAAACAACGCTAACTAGTCTACCCTGTCCTACCCTGTGCTATCAGTGCCACTGGCTCTCTCCCTTCTCTCCTCTCCCTTCCTTTACCACCAGAAGTATCTTCTCAAAATGCCTATCTGCTTATGTCACACCCCTGCTTTCAATCTAAGGTCTTCCAATGTCCAGGGTAGTTTGGACTTCCAGCCTCTCCAGGCACACCTTCCTCTCTCAGCCCACATCAGTTGCTCACCATCCCTCCAGACAAGGTGCTATGGTGTGCTTAGTCACTCAGTCATGTCCGACTCTTTGTCACCCCATGGACTGGGCCCACCAGGCTCCCCTGACCATGAGGTTTCTCTGAGTGGGTTGCCATGCCCTCCTCCAGGGGATTTTTCCAACTCAGGAACTGAACCCAGATCTTCCACATTGCAGGTAGATTCTTTACCATCTGAGCCACCAGCACAGCCCTAGACAAGGCACAGTCTCTCAGAAATATGCTGGTCACTCTGTCCATGATGCCCTTCCTCTACTGCTCTACTTACTGAACTTATATATCCTTTGACTGTAAAGGCTTTCCTGAGACAAAGAGAATTTCACCTTTCCTTTCTCATGTAAATAAGCCATTGTAATAACTGGTTAGTGAGAGCCTTGCTCTCAAGGCTTTCTGTATATTATCCAATTTAATCTTCCCAACAGTACTTTGAGATGGTGTATTCATCCCGTGAAGAAAGTGAGGCTTAGAGAAGTTAATGTCAGCTAACTAGAGCCTCTTAATTAGCAAGACCTGTTGAGTTAGCTTTATACATTTCTCTCAAGGTCTAGCCCTTCTTCACTGTAAACTGTACAACTAATATTTAAACTCAGATTGGCTTGATTCCAAAATGTGTGATCTTATCACATTGCAGTTAGTTAGCTAAGTTCTGGAAGTTTCTTCAGGGCAGGATCTGAGTCCTGTTTGCCTTAGTAATCCAAACCCAGAAGTTAGTACTCAAGCACTGGCTAGAAGTTAGAGGGACTTAGCTTCTGGTAAGATAAAAGGGGGGGATATCACACCCATTTGTCCAAGGAGATAGTAAGCATGAGATGTAGCAGTTTGAAATACTTAGTCTGTCCAGGTTTAGATCTCAGTATCCCAACACCATGACTTACTAACTATAGGATTTGAAGGAGGCAGCTCTCCCTTCCTCCTCTAGTCCCACATCAGTTGCCCCCCCCCACCACCAGAAGTATCTTCTCAAAATGCCTATCTGCTTATGTCACACCCTGCTTTCAATCTAAGGTCTTCCAATGTCCAGGGTAGTTTGGACTTCCAGCCTCTCCAGGCACACCTTCCTCTCTCAGCCCACATCAGTTGCTCACCATCCCTCCAGACAAGGTGCTATGGTGTGCTTAGTCACTCAGTCATGTCCGACTCTTTGTCACCCCATGGACTGGGCCCACCAGGCTCCCCTGACCATGAGGTTTCTCTGAGTGGGTTGCCATGCCCTCCTCCAGGGGATTTTTCCAACTCAGGAACTGAACCCAGATCTTCCACATTGCAGGTAGATTCTTTACCATCTGAGCCACCAGCACAGCCCTAGACAAGGCACAGTCTCTCAGAAATATGCTGGTCACTCTGTCCATGATGCCCTTCCTCTACTGCTCTACTTACTGAACTTATATATCCTTTGACTGTAAAGGCTTTCCTGAGACAAAGAGAATTTCACCTTTCCTTTCTCATGTAAATAAGCCATTGTAATAACTGGTTAGTGAGAGCCTTGCTCTCAAGGCTTTCTGTATATTATCCAATTTAATCTTCCCAACAGTACTTTGAGATGGTGTATTCATCCCGTGAAGAAAGTGAGGCTTAGAGAAGTTAATGTCAGCTAACTAGAGCCTCTTAATTAGCAAGACCTGTTGAGTTAGCTTTATACATTTCTCTCAAGGTCTAGCCCTTCTTCACTGTAAACTGTACAACTAATATTTAAACTCAGATTGGCTTGATTCCAAAATGTGTGATCTTATCACATTGCAGTTAGTTAGCTAAGTTCTGGAAGTTTCTTCAGGGCAGGATCTGAGTCCTGTTTGCCTTAGTAATCCAAACCCAGAAGTTAGTACTCAAGCACTGGCTAGAAGTTAGAGGGACTTAGCTTCTGGTAAGATAAAAGGGGGGGATATCACACCCATTTGTCCAAGGAGATAGTAAGCATGAGATGTAGCAGTTTGAAATACTTAGTCTGTCCAGGTTTAGATCTCAGTATCCCAACACCATGACTTACTAACTATAGGATTTGAAGGAGGTTATCCAACCTAAGTTGTACATTTTTTAGTTGAAGAAATTGTAACCACACTGTCACATGGCTGTTCTGCACACGGTTAAACACAGTGAGTGTGTAGAGTCATTGCTAGGAGGAGAATTCCCTGAATGGTAGCTACCAGCAAGCATCCATGAATACTGCCTACAGAGGAGGCTTCTTGACCATAGAGAGGATGGGGTAGAGGCAGTTTCCTGTGTACCCCTAACAATACCTCTGTGTGTTCACCACTTCTCTATTCCATGGTGGAAACCACATGGAAAGTCATCTTTGGCAACACAGTGGGACCTGAGCTTCCCTGGCATTTTCTGTGGCAACACATGAATCAATCTGGCTGTGCAGAGCCAGGGTTCTGGACCTCGAAGCTTCATGTGCATCTCAATAATTTTTTTTATTTTTCTTTTTTCCAGAGAACATCTTCACAAATATTGTTTTTGTTTGTTTGTTTTTGTTGAGGGGGGGTAGGTGGGTTGGGGAGGGAGTGGGGTGGATGGACCACTTCTATTGGTCTTTCATTTATCTATTTTCATCCAGCTTTGCTCTTCGGCCCCTGTGGGCCTCCCATCTCAGTGGCGTCTGTTATCGCAGAGCACCGGCTCTGGGCGCATGCGCTCCAGAACTCTGGCTCAGTAATTGGACACATTGGTCCAGCCGCTCCGCGGCACATGGGATCTTCCCAGGCCAGGGATCAAACCAGCGCCCCTTGCACTGCAAGGCGGTGTCCTTGCCCACTGGACCACCAGGGAAGCCCCACAAATATTGTTTTAACCTCCTTGCCTGCAATTGCGAGGCTCTCGAACACACACACACACACGAGCGCAGGTGCGTGCACACACACATACACACACCCCTGTCTCACCAGGCCTTCTCAGTCCCACTCCTGAGGGCCTTATGGTGACGAAGAACAGCCAGAAGCTCCACAGAGCCAGGCAAGTGAGACTGAAAGCAGAGAGGGGATGTGGATGGGAGAATGAACTGGGGACAGCCTGATGGTGGATGTTCTCAGGGGCCAAACACCTTTGGCAAACTGGGAAGCTGTCCAGAGACCACAGCCATCGATGAGAGCCTCTGAGAGAAGCACACACTTCCTGGGGCTCTTGCTATTGGTATGCATGTGCGTGTGTGTGTGTGTGTGTGTGCAGTCACTACTCAGTTGTGTCCCACTCTTTGGGATCCCATGGACTATAGCCCACCAGGCTCCTCTGTCCATGGGACGTCCCAGGCAAGAATACCGGAGCAGCTTGCCATTTCCTCCTCTAGGGGGTCTTCCCACTCAGGGACTGAACCTGTCTCTCCTGCATCTCCTGTACTGGCAGGCAGATTCTTTACCACTGGGCCAACCTGGGAAGCTGCTGTTGGGTTAAGTTCCACCATTGTGGTTACTTCTCTCCATGTTAACTTTTTTTTCTTTTAATTTAGTTTTAATTGGAGGATACTTGCTTTACAATATGGTGTAGGTTTCTGCCATGTGTCAACATGAATCAGCCACTGCTATATGTATGTCCCCTCCCTCTTGAACCTTGCCCCTCACCTTCCCACCCCATCCCACTCTTCTAGGTTGTCATACTTTTGATACTCTTTCCAAACTGTATACATCACAAAGATGTTAGTCATTGGTTCCTTAATCAGACTTCTCTATGACTTTTGCAGACAATTTCCTAGTTATCTCTCCAAGATTAATAGAATTATGCATATTTTCTACTAGGAGAAAAACAAAAGATTCTACCATAGATTGTGATGGGTGCATCACAGTTGCTCTCATACTCCAACCTCATAGTACAGACTCCATAAGAACAGACTATCATGTATCCCATTTTGTTGATGGGGACACTGACATCGAATTACTCATCCAAGGACCACAGCTAGTGAATGGTAGCACATTCAGATTCAAACCATCAGACACTGACCATAGCCCTAGCACACTGGGGAATTTAATGTTATGCAACTGCAGAGCTAAACTTTTCCGCAGGTTGTGTCAAGAAGCCTTAGCCAGGGCATGGTGACGAAGAACAGCCAGAAGCTCCACAGAGCCAGGCAAGTGAGACTGAAAGCAGAGAGGGGATGTGGATGGGAGAATGAACTGGGGACAGCCTGATGGTGGATGTTCTCAGGGGCCAAACACCTTTGGCAAACTGGGAAGCTGTCCAGAGACCACAGCCATCGATGAGAGCCTCTGAGAGAAGCACACACTTCCTGGGGCTCTTGCTATTGGTATGCATGTGCGTGTGTGTGTGTGTGTGTGTGCAGTCACTACTCAGTTGTGTCCCACTCTTTGGGATCCCATGGACTATAGCCCACCAGGCTCCTCTGTCCATGGGACGTCCCAGGCAAGAATACCGGAGCAGCTTGCCATTTCCTCCTCTAGGGGATCTTCCCCACTCAGGGACTGAACCTGTCTCTCCTGCATCTCCTGTACTGGCAGGCAGATTCTTTACCACTGGGCCAACCTGGGAAGCTGCTGTTGGGTTAAGTTCCACCATTGTGGTTACTTCTCTCCATGTTAACTTTTTTTTCTTTTAATTTAGTTTTAATTGGAGGATACTTGCTTTACAATATGGTGTAGGTTTCTGCCATGTGTCAACATGAATCAGCCACTGCTATATGTATGTCCCCTCCCTCTTGAACCTTGCCCCTCACCTTCCCACCCCATCCCACTCTTCTAGGTTGTCATACTTTTGATACTCTTTCCAAACTGTATACATCACAAAGATGTTAGTCATTGGTTCCTTAATCAGACTTCTCTATGACTTTTGCAGACAATTTCCTAGTTATCTCTCCAAGATTAATAGAATTATGCATATTTTCTACTAGGAGAAAAACAAAAGATTCTACCATAGATTGTGATGGGTGCATCACAGTTGCTCTCATACTCCAACCTCATAGTACAGACTCCATAAGAACAGACTATCATGTATCCCATTTTGTTGATGGGGACACTGACATCGAATTACTCATCCAAGGACCACAGCTAGTGAATGGTAGCACATTCAGATTCAAACCATCAGACACTGACCATAGCCCTAGCACACTGGGGAATTTAATGTTATGCAACTGCAGAGCTAAACTTTTCCTCAGGTTGTGTCAAGACAGTGGAAACTACAGCAAGGGGGTGACTCGGCCACTCAGTGTGAAGGCTTGGGTTCAGGAAAGCAATGACAGCAATATAGAACAGAGCCTGGCATGGGATGTGGCCATGCTCTAGAATGAATGTTTGTATTCTCCCTAGATTCCCATGTTGGAGCCTACTGTGCTGGTGTTTAAAGGTGGGGCCTTTGAGAGATGACAGGGTCATGAGGGTGGGGCCTCAAGAATGGGATTTGTGCTCTTAGGAGAGACCCCAGAGACGCCCCGCTTCCCTTCCACCAAGTGAGGACACAGTAAGAAGACGGCTGCCTGTGAACTCACCAGCTCTCCCCAGACACCCAGGCTGCTGAGGCCTTGACCTTGGACTCGCCAGCCTCCAGAACTGCGAAAAACAAATCTGTATTGTTTATAAGTCACCCAGCTTATGGTGCTCTGTTATACCACAGCTGCCTAAGACCACTAAGTACTCAGTGAACAATAACCATTCCTTTACTTTTCATCCTTTTTAAAAAATACTTTTATACTTCTCTGAATATACTATCCTTGGAAGGAGAAGAGCCATAAACACTGCAGTGGGGACGTATCCATCTAAACTCCACCTATGCATGTTAAGTTGCTTCAGCTGTGTCTGACTCTTTGCAACTCTATGGACTGTAGCCTGCCAGGCTCCTCTGTCCATAAGGATTCTCCAGAGAAGAATACTTGCCAGGCCCTCCTCCAGGGGATCCTCCCGACCCAGGGATCGAACTCACGTCTCTTATGTCTCTTGATTGGCAAGTGGATTCTTTACCAGTAGTGCCACCTAGGAAGCCCTAAATTCCACCTCTATACTTGCAGAAGTATGAATCCAATAAGAGTAAAACTTCTTAAAAGAGCACCTTTGAGTTTAGATTGCTGGAGGTTGAGCAGGGCTCATAAAGACCAGACTATCATGTATCCCATTTTGTTGATGGGGACACTGACATCGAATTACTCATCCAAGGACCACAGCTAGTGAATGGTAGCACATTCAGATTCAAACCATCAGACACTGACCATAGCCCTAGCACACTGGGGAATTTAATGTTATGCAACTGCAGAGCTAAACTTTTCCTCAGGTTGTGTCAAGACAGTGGAAACTACAGCAAGGGGGTGACTCGGCCACTCAGTGTGAAGGCTTGGGTTCAGGAAAGCAATGACAGCAATATAGAACAGAGCCTGGCATGGGATGTGGCCATGCTCTAGAATGAATGTTTGTATTCTCCCTAGATTCCCATGTTGGAGCCTACTGTGCTGGTGTTTAAAGGTGGGGCCTTTGAGAGATGACAGGGTCATGAGGGTGGGGCCTCAAGAATGGGATTTGTGCTCTTAGGAGAGACCCCAGAGACGCCCCGCTTCCCTTCCACCAAGTGAGGACACAGTAAGAAGACGGCTGCCTGTGAACTCACCAGCTCTCCCCAGACACCCAGGCTGCTGAGGCCTTGACCTTGGACTCGCCAGCCTCCAGAACTGCGAAAAACAAATCTGTATTGTTTATAAGTCACCCAGCTTATGGTGCTCTGTTATACCACAGCTGCCTAAGACCACTAAGTACTCAGTGAACAATAACCATTCCTTTACTTTTCATCCTTTTTAAAAAATACTTTTATACTTCTCTGAATATACTATCCTTGGAAGGAGAAGAGCCATAAACACTGCAGTGGGGACGTATCCATCTAAACTCCACCTATGCATGTTAAGTTGCTTCAGCTGTGTCTGACTCTTTGCAACTCTATGGACTGTAGCCTGCCAGGCTCCTCTGTCCATAAGGATTCTCCAGAGAAGAATACTTGCCAGGCCCTCCTCCAGGGGATCCTCCCGACCCAGGGATCGAACTCACGTCTCTTATGTCTCTTGATTGGCAAGTGGATTCTTTACCAGTAGTGCCACCTAGGAAGCCCTAAATTCCACCTCTATACTTGCAGAAGTATGAATCCAATAAGAGTAAAACTTCTTAAAAGAGCACCTTTGAGTTTAGATTGCTGGAGGTTGAGCAGATCTTAGGCACCAGAGTTGTTTGGAAGAATCTTCTGCCTTGTTTCCCCATGTTGATTATTAGAGTCCTGGGGGTAAAAATCACTTAGCACTAAAACACCCATGTAGGGTGTTTTAGTGGGTGGGGGTAGGGGGTTATGGATCTCATCAGCACTCATCAAAACCAAGAAGGAGGCTTATTTTCAACCCCTTTTATTTGACTGATCTTCAGTATATTCCCCTCTGAATTCCCACAGTGTCCTTCACTCTTAAATGGGTACCATGCCCACATCATGAAACACCTGACCTACACCCCATTTCCTCCAATAAGCTAGCATCTGAGCTACTGGCAGGAACTTAAGGACTTATAAAGCCTCTCTTTACACAGTACCCTCCCCAGTACCTTCACATAATGGAAGCAGAAAATTGCCATTTAAAAGGAGACCTCATGGCAGAAGGTCTCCCTCATTACCTCAGGATCCAAACTGCCACCACTTCTGGAAAATGACAGTAGTAACCCTCTTCGAAGCCTCTTCCAGTTCAGTCTCCATCCTGGCACTGGAATGGTTGTTCTTAAAGAGAACGCTGACTCCTCTGTGAGTGTTCTGCAGTGGCTTTCAGTTGCTTGATGTAAAGTCGGACTTTCTGTCAGCGGCTTTCAGTGTTCCACCTAACTCCCTTACCCCTTGCTTTTTCCTACTTTGATCTCGAGTCTCAATGAAAGTGCTTTCAGCTTTTGAATGACTTACCTTTGCTCTTATCTCTGGGCTTCTGTTCATGGTGTCCCCACCTGCATGGAGCTAATCCCATCCCCCCACCCATCTTTTAGGTACTGGCATCATTTTTTCAAGAAAGCATTTTAGAAACCCCTCCAGGAATAAAGAACTTCCATTCCTCCCCTACCACAGCCTGAAATGACTGGCTGTTCTCTATAATGTCCATTGGACTGTATGCTCCCTGAGGACAGGGAGCATCTCTGTATTTAGTTGCATGCCCAGTGCCTGGTATACGGTAGACAATCGATACATACTTGTTGAGTGAATAAACAGAGGCTCCCCATCAGTAAGAAACACCACCCAAGCAGAGAGAGAGAAAGAGAGAGCGAGAGAGCGACAATAGGAAGTTTTAATGCATGGAAAGTCCTGCAGGGACTCTGGGCAGACCCATGGGGAGTGAGAAGAGGCAGGGGTCCTGCTGACCCAAACACATCTGGAAAATAAAAGTCCTAAAGACCCAAGCTTCCTCACTGCCAACGGTCCTTGGTGCCTCCTTCCTGATGCTGAAGGGGTCCAACTGTCTCTTGATTGGGCTCCTCTTGGGGGTCCATGGCAGGAAGAAACCCAAGGGTGGCAGGAGGAAGGAAGAAGAGGAAAGGCCGCTGGGTCTCCACCTGAAAGCTCCTGCTGGCAGGACTGCCCACCATCCGTAAGAAAAAGTTTAAAAAGGAGAGACTTTGATCGAGTCAAATAATATCTTAGAAAAAATAAAAGCTAGGGACAAATGAAGAATTCCAGTGGTGACAAAGTTCTCCGTTGGCTATCCACGAGAGAGAGAGAGTTTGCTTTGGCCTTGCTGGCAAGCCTCCTCCGCCAGGCCCATCCTCCCCCACGCCCCAGGATCCACGAGAGCACCGCTCCCCCTCCCACGGAGAGTCTCTGTGTTCATGGAGGGCAGAGCCCTTCCTCACCGGCCCTTGGACTCCCCATACGTGTTTCGGGCCATGGACACCATCTTCTCCTCGCATGTGATCTTGGTGTCCTTGAGCACGCTGTACCACACCATACCCGCAGGCCGAACCTCCTCACTGCGGCAGAAAAGGTAGGGCACGTTGTCCACGCGATTCTGGATGTAGGCGCTCCGCAGGAGGCTGGAACAGTGGCTGCTCACCCTCTCCAGCCGCCGGAGGATCAGGTGGGCCTTCCTGGAAGACAGGAGGAGACGGTGAGGAAGGGAGAAGGCCAGAGCAAGGATCAGGTCTTTCAGGTGGAGTACAGATCAGCAGATAGATGAGGACTTCTTGTCCCAACAATTTCCTAGCCATGCCTGACCTGAGTGTGATACTTTGAACACTTGTTCAAAAATCACCTTAGAAATTGTCCTCTTCATTTGCGCCATGTGTCAAAAGTAAAGGAGAGGACAGATGTATGGAAACAGAGAGAGGAAAGAGGGTGGGGTGGATTGAGAGATTGGTATTGACATCTATACACTGTGTGTGTTCTATGTGCTCAGTCGTACCTGACTCTTTGCAACCCCACGGGCTATAGCCTGTAAGGCTCCCCTGTCCATGGAATCTTCCAAGCAAGAATACTGAAGTGGGTTGCCATTTCCATCTCCAGGGGATTTTCCTGACCCAGGGATCAAACTTGCCTCTCCTGTGTCTCCTGCACTGCAGGCAGATGCTTTACTCACTGAACCATCCCTAATGAGAGCCTCCTGTCTAGCACAGGGAGCCCTACTCAGGGCTCTGTGGTGACCTAAAGAGGAAGGAGATCCAAGGAAGATGGGAGATATACGTATACATGTAGCTGATCTGCTTTGCTGTACAGCAGAAACTAATACAACATTGTAAGGCAACTATACTCCAATCAAAAATAATAAATAAACAGTGTGACAAAGCTCGATGGCTAAAGTTCTCCGTTGGCTATCCACGAGAGAGAGAGTTTGCTTTGGCCTTGCTGGCAAGCCTCCTCCGCCAGGCCCATCCTCCCCACGCCCAGGATCCACGAGAGCACCGCTCCCCTCCCACGGAGAGTCTCTGTGTTCATGGAGGGCAGAGCCCTTCCTCACCGGCCCTTGGACTCCCCATACGTGTTTGGGCCATGGACACCATCTTCTCCTCGCATGTGATCTTGGTGTCCTTGAGCACGCTGTACCACACCATACCCGCAGGCCGAACCTCCTCACTGCGGCAGAAAAGGTAGGGCACGTTGTCCACGCGATTCTGGATGTAGGCGCTCCGCAGGAGGCTGGAACAGTGGCTGCTCACCCTCTCCAGCCGCCGGAGGATCAGGTGGGCCTTCCTGGAAGACAGGAGGAGACGGTGAGGAAGGGAGAAGGCCAGAGCAAGGATCAGGTCTTTCAGGTGGAGTACAGATCAGCAGATAGATGAGGACTTCTTGTCCCAACAATTTCCTAGCCATGCCTGACCTGAGTGTGATACTTTGAACACTTGTTCAAAAATCACCTTAGAAATTGTCCTCTTCATTTGCGCCATGTGTCAAAAGTAAAGGAGAGGACAGATGTATGGAAACAGAGAGAGGAAAGAGGGTGGGGTGGATTGAGAGATTGGTATTGACATCTATACACTGTGTGTGTTCTATGTGCTCAGTCGTACCTGACTCTTTGCAACCCCACGGGCTATAGCCTGTAAGGCTCCCCTGTCCATGGAATCTTCCAAGCAAGAATACTGAAGTGGGTTGCCATTTCCATCTCCAGGGGATTTTCCTGACCCAGGGATCAAACTTGCCTCTCCTGTGTCTCCTGCACTGCAGGCAGATGCTTTACTCACTGAACCATCCCTAATGAGAGCCTCCTGTCTAGCACAGGGAGCCCTACTCAGGGCTCTGTGGTGACCTAAAGAGGAAGGAGATCCAAGGAAGATGGGAGATATACGTATACATGTAGCTGATCTGCTTTGCTGTACAGCAGAAACTAATACAACATTGTAAGGCAACTATACTCCAATCAAAAATAATAAAAATAAAAAGAGAGAGCTGTCAGTTTTGATCTAATATTTACACATCTATCATCTATAGCTGACAAGCCTGATAAGAACTCTGAGAACTGTGCCCATGTAAAAATTATTATAATAATGATACATGACAAGTAGAACAGTAACTACACCGTATTAACACTACATGCTAGGTGCTGTGTAAGTAATTTACATACATTTTAAAATCTGCATTTAACCTTCACAACAGCCCTGAAAATACTGCTCTTTCCACTCATATTTAATGGGCAAGGAGCCCAAGCTTCAGAGAGACAACACTACTTGACCAAGGTGAGCACTCCAGGGGTCTTCTTGTCTCAGTGGCAACATACCTAGAGCGTATCCGCCACTCACCACAACTAGAGAAAGCCTGTGTACAGCAAAAATGACCCAGCAGAGCCAAAATAAAGAAATACATTTTTTTTTTTTTAAAGAGAAATCACTCCCTTGGAGAACCAATGGCTTAGTCTCATTAAAGATGTGGAAACTGAGGCTTAGAGAGGGAAGGAATGTCATTTTCCTGAACTGCATCCTAGGTCAAGTTTGCTGTCCAAATGTCCACCTCCATGTAGAATCGACCTCCTACCTTCCTCTACAAGGAAGAGATGCCATCATCGAGATGCCTGGAGGTCCAGATGGGCTGGATGTGAGGCTCCCTCCCCTGTCCTCTGCATGCCCCTCCGAGACCCCAGGAGGGAGGCATTTTACGACAGCAGACCCCACAAATGGGAGACTGTGTGAGGCACCTGCGTGGCGGCTGGGAAAGGGCCAGGCTTATGTGTGTAGGTTTTGTGGGCACGATTTATGAGGTGCCTTTCAAAAAGTCCTCTTTGTATAGTTCACCACTTGGGTGGAATATTTCCTGAGGTGCCAAGAATTCATAGCTTCATAATCACACTCGACCCACAGGCCTCTCTCACCTCTGGCAGGCGCCTCACTGGAGGGGAGCTGGAGGAGCTTACGCCCTGCCTGCCTCCTTCCAGTTCTTGCTCTGCTCCTTAGCAGCTCTGCGTCCTTGGGATCTTTACTTAACGTCTCCAAACCTGCTTCATCACTTGACTTGAGTGGGGTGGGTATGAAGTTAAAGGAGACAAGTCATTGGTTGCACGTTTCCTGAGCCTGTGTTACAGGGAAGAGCTCCCAATTCAGTAGAAAAGATACACAAGTGGAAAACGGCAGTGCTGGTGGCAAAAGCGATGATAAGAGGAGGCATAGGAGCTGTGGGGAACAGAGGATAGTACCTAGGGAGGACTGGGAAACCCAGGGAGAGTTCCCGTAGAAAGGGGAACTGGAGCTGAGCCTCCATGATGAACAGGGTTTAGGTAAAGAAGACACATAACAGGAGGCCTAGGGAAAGGCACAGAGAGGAGGGGTTTTGTGGTGAAAGACAATGTGCGAGTGGGCTCACAGTGGGAACTGGAGAAGTGGCAGAAGCCAGGGCAATGGAGCTTAGAAGCGAGGACATGGGTTGCATAGATTAATGGTGCACCACCTAGGCTCGAGAGCCTGACTGCAGAAGTTTGAATCCTGCCCCAGTCACTTACAAGCTCTGTAATATTGAGGTTTAACAAACTGTGCCTCAGTTTCCTTACCCACAAAATGGGAATAATAACTATGTCTACCACAAAGTTTGTTGTAAAATTCATAAAAGAAATCAACAACTCTATAATAAGCCCTCCAGAGTAGTAATTGGAGAGTTAATGAAGACTTCTAAGAAACAGGTTTTTCAGAGACAAACTGTTTAAAAACGTTTCTGGCTGTGTTGAAGAGAACAAACTAGGGAAGGGAAAGACCAGCAAAAAGGAACCAGGAAGAGAAACACCCAGGTGCTGTGCATTTCCTGTCACTGGACTTTGGACAATGGCATGCTTCTCTTCCTGCTTTTAAAAAGCTACTTATTCTGTTCCCTTATTCATAAAAAGAGAATGCCATTTGCCAATATTACAGAGTTGATTTGAGAATTAAATATATTAATATGTGTTAAACTCTTAGCAGAAAGCATCCTCGCCACCACCATCGTGATCTGGGTACTGGTTGAAGCTTTGAGCCCTTCCCTAGCCAGTTCCAGGAGACAGAAAGAACTAGTAATAGCTTCTAATCCAGAAGCAGTGTACCAGGCTTGAGGATATGATCAGGACTATGGGAATATATAAAGTGGACACTCAGTCATTAAATCGGGGGCTCAGGAAAACCTTCCCAGGGAACCTAATATCTGAGCTAGTTCTTCAATCATGACCCAAACTTTTCAGGCAGATGAGAAGGCAGAATAAGTATTCCATTGGTCTAAAGAGAGCATAAACCATCAGGTTTTTGAAATGGTTAGTGCAAAGGATGGGTGGGCGGCGAGTCAGTTTGGTAGCAATCATACCATCCAGACTCTTCTGAGCCATGGTAAGGTATTCTGTTTGGGGGGCAATGGAGAGTCACTGTCACATCTACATATGTGCATGTGTACATGTGTACTCAGGTGTGTCCAAGTCTTTGCAACAGCCCACCAGGCTCCTTTGTCCATGGGATTCTCCTGGCAAAAACCACTGGAGTCAGTTGCCATTTCATCCTCCAGAGGATTTTCCTGACCCAGTTATCAAACCCGTGTCTCCTGTGTCTCCTGCATTGGCAGGCAGACTTTTCACCACAGAGCCACCTGGAAAGCCCCTACTGTTTGATCTAAACAGCTACACGATACACAAATACAAAATGAGGCTGGGGAAGACAAGTCCTCTAAGATGTCCAAATGCTTTGTCTCCAAGGGCCCAGCCATTTTCAAAGAGAGAATCTTGGGACTGGACTGAAACAGGTTTTCAGAGACAAACTGTTTAAAAACGTTTCTGGCTGTGTTGAAGAGAACAAACTAGGGAAGGGAAAGACCAGCAAAAAGGAACCAGGAAGAGAAACACCCAGGTGCTGTGCATTTCCTGTCACTGGACTTTGGACAATGGCATGCTTCTCTTCCTGCTTTTAAAAAGCTACTTATTCTGTTCCCTTATTCATAAAAAGAGAATGCCATTTGCCAATATTACAGAGTTGATTTGAGAATTAAATATATTAATATGTGTTAAACTCTTAGCAGAAAGCATCCTCGCCACCACCATCGTGATCTGGGTACTGGTTGAAGCTTTGAGCCCTTCCCTAGCCAGTTCCAGGAGACAGAAAGAACTAGTAATAGCTTCTAATCCAGAAGCAGTGTACCAGGCTTGAGGATATGATCAGGACTATGGGAATATATAAAGTGGACACTCAGTCATTAAATCGGGGGCTCAGGAAAACCTTCCCAGGGAACCTAATATCTGAGCTAGTTCTTCAATCATGACCCAAACTTTTCAGGCAGATGAGAAGGCAGAATAAGTATTCCATTGGTCTAAAGAGAGCATAAACCATCAGGTTTTTGAAATGGTTAGTGCAAAGGATGGGTGGGCGGCGAGTCAGTTTGGTAGCAATCATACCATCCAGACTCTTCTGAGCCATGGTAAGGTATTCTGTTTGGGGGGCAATGGAGAGTCACTGTCACATCTACATATGTGCATGTGTACATGTGTACTCAGGTGTGTCCAAGTCTTTGCAACAGCCCACCAGGCTCCTTTGTCCATGGGATTCTCCTGGCAAAAACCACTGGAGTCAGTTGCCATTTCATCCTCCAGAGGATTTTCCTGACCCAGTTATCAAACCCGTGTCTCCTGTGTCTCCTGCATTGGCAGGCAGACTTTTCACCACAGAGCCACCTGGAAAGCCCCTACTGTTTGATCTAAACAGCTACACGATACACAAATACAAAATGAGGCTGGGGAAGACAAGTCCTCTAAGATGTCCAAATGCTTTGTCTCCAAGGGCCCAGCCATTTTCAAAGAGAGAATCTTGGGACTGGACTGAAATAAGCCATTGTATAGATGGAAACTAAGGACTGAAATGAGAACATAATTTGCCCAAAGGATCACTGTAAGTTAGTAACAGAGGCAAAGCTAGAACCAGGTTCCTGAGTGTACAGAGCTAAGAGAACATATTTAGTTTTGGAGCCTCAAATTCAAATCCTAGTTGTTTAAGTTAGCTATGTGGATCATGAGCAAGGTCTTCAATGCTACTAACTCAGTTATGGCATCAGTAAAATAAGAATAACAGTGTTTTTGGAAGATGAGATGACCTGGGTGATTTGCTTAGTCCTGAGTAAGGTTAGCCAAGATGTTTTATAGTGGAAAGCACATAGGTTCTCAAGCCCATTAGGGCAAGTGTCTTTTTCTCTATGAGCCTCAGTTTCCTCATTTGTGAAATGGACATAGAGATGCTTATTTGGTAGCTCTGCTGCTTGGCTGCAATAAAATAACTGCCATAAGCCTCCAGCCCAGGAAGTTGTACATAGTGGGTATGAAACCAATGTCAGTTTGCCTAGCTGTCTCCTGCTCTTTCTCCACCATATGCAATGCCTCAGCACCCTGATATACAATAAGACAACAAAGGAAGGAGAGCTCAGAAGGTGAAGCCATGAAGAGAAGCCTTGGAGGTGTTCAGAGGCTGGCAGGGTGCGGGGCGGGGGTGAGAGACCCAAGGTGAGCTTACTGGATAGTAAATTTCAGGCAATGGAGATTCATAAATCAAAGGGCAGGCATGCCCTAAGCTTTGCCTGGAAGGGGAAAGCATAGGTCAGACTGACCACTTTTCTCAAATACCGGAAATGAAGTCTTCCTCCTTGGAGACAAGACATGGCCTGGCGGGATAGAAAGCCAAAGGGGAAGGCGGGACAGCGCACATTAATTTATCACCGTGCCAGCAGGCGGGACGGAGACAGGGATGGCTTGCGAAGGAGTCAGCAGCTGGGCTCAGACGCCGCTTCTCCGGGAACTGCGAGACCTTGAGTGACCATGCTCTTCCCAGCACCATTACCCACTCAGCTGTTGACACAGTTATTGAACAGAGACCTCGTTCTAAGGGGGCCGTGGGATGGAGCAACAGAGGAGAGACAGCAAAGAAATGTTACTATTGGCCTTTCTCCCTGATCTCTGCCTCCCTGAGCTAAGCTTAAGTCTCTGTGTTAGCTGACCTCGAGCTTAATGAGAGTCAAGGGCATGGCCCGGCTGCAAAAAAAAAGAAACCCTGGAACACCACCTCTGGAAGTAGAGAGGGCAGCTCAAGGGAAGTAATGACTTCCATTCATGCTGACCCCGTCAGGCCACATCTGGAGAACCCCACTCACTTCTGGTATGCAAACTGCAGCCAGATCATGATGCCAAAGCCCGTCTCAAAAGCAAGTCTCCTGCAGGAGTGCTGAGAGCAGGACCTGAATATGTCCTGGAAGCAGGTATTTAAGAAAATACCTATATTGTTCTAGCAAATGACAACAAGAGGGGAAAACCCTGAGAATCAGGGGGTGACAATGACAACTGGTGACTGAGGACCTACTAAGTGCCAGGAACCTACGCAACATCATCTTCATGACACAGGAGCATCATGTGGACATAAGGAAGGCATCGGGCAACTGGGCAAAATGTTTGTACAGATATGTTTATAATAAAAAAGAAGTGTTAGAAATCTAGCTGGTCTTTAACAGAGGGCTAAATTCACGTGTGACAAAATCATGTAATTAAAGGGAACTTTGAAAAGACAACATATTTGCATATGCATCCATAGGGAAAGACTTGTGCTATTAAGTGGAAGTAGGCAGAAAGTAGAACATAATGTATGTATTTGAGCAATGCAGCAGAGTGGACGGAAATGGAACTATGGTCTATAGATGCCAATGTATCCTTAAGTCTGAACCAGGTTCCTTACTCATGAGCATATCCATGTCACATCCATAGTGACCTCTGGAGAAGTATGTGCACACTGTTAACAATTTTATCTCTGGCTGAGGACTAGGAGTTCAGGGGTACAACATTTTAGCTATATATATATGCAGATATATGTATATGCATATATATATATATGCAGATATATATGCATATATATCTGTCTCATTTATATATAACAGAATGAACAAGAGTTACTTTTAGGACAAAATACAATAAAAGGCATTTCCATTTTGAAAATATGCATACATACACACATATTTTAAAGCCAGTATGATGAATGTGTGCAATGAAGCCATGGTTTTATGGCTTCCCCATGCTTCACTGGGGTTACTTTATGGATATTCACATCAGGTTTAGCCTCAAATCACCCTATCACCCTCATTAAACAGAAAATGAGAAGCTCAGGTACTGCCATGTAAATATATTTACTCAACACCAGGTTTGAAATATGATTTGTAAGGTGACTAGAGGAAATATTTACATTTGTCTTTGTGTCCTCCTTGTTCTCTCCTAAGAAACCATGAGGCCTTCTAAGAATTCATTCCTAAACTGATGGTAAGAATGACTGAATCTCAACAAATACAAAAGTATTTCGGTTTGGAACAGATGGAAACTTCAACAATCTCAGATATGCAGATGATACCACCCTAATGGCAGAAAGGGAAGAGGAACTAAAAAACCTCTTGATGAGGGTGAAAGAAGAGATTGAAAAAGCTTAAAACTCAATGTTCAAAAAACTGAGATTATGGCATCTGGTTCCCATCATTTCATGGCAAATAGATGGAGAGAAATGGAAACAGTGGCAGATTTTATTTTCTTGGGCTCTAAAATCACTGCAGACAGTGACTGTAGCCATAAAATTCAAAGATGTTTGTTCCTTGGAAGAAAAGCTATGACAAACCTAGGCAGCGTATTAAAAACCAGAGAAATCATTTTGCCAACAAAGGTATGTATATGTAAAGTTATAGTTTTCCCAGTAGTCATGTACAGATGAGAGAGTTGAACCATAAAGAAGGCTGAGCACAAAAGAATTGATGGTTTCAAACTGTGGTGCTAGAGAAGACTCTTGAGAGTCCCCTGGACAGCAAGAAGATCAAACCAGTCAATCCTAAAGGAAATCAACTTTCAATATTCATTCAAAGGACTAATGTTGAAGCTGAAGCTCTAATATTTTGGCTACCTGATGTGAAGAGACAACTCACTGGGAAAGACCTGATGCTGGGAAAAATAGAAGACAAAAAGTTGAAGGGGGTGGCAGAAGATGAGATGGTTGGATGGCATCACCAACTCAAAAGAGATATGAGTTTGAGCAAACTCAGGGGAAATGGTGAAGGACGGGAAGCCTGGTATGCTGCAGTCCTGGGGGTCACAAGGAGTCGGACACAACTCAGTGACGAAAACAACAAGAACAACAAGATAATTATGTACGTTGCTATATAATTAGTGGGGGGATGTGGGACATTCATTCAAACTCATGGTGTGTCTTGTTCATATTTAATCATTCTAAGACACTGTCAATTTTAAGAGATGCTATAGATTTAATGGCAGCCTTTCATGAAGAAAGAATGTAACATAACGTACATCTATCGCACAATCCATCTTGATTCCCAAAATGTTAAAATATGCAGAAAAAATGAAGTGTATCTGAGAATGATAGGAATATGGCTCTAGGATCCTACTAAAATATTAAGTTTGTCCTCCTTGTTCTCTCCTAAGAAACCATGAAAATCTCAACAAATACAAAAAAAGTATTTCGGTTTGGAACAGATGGAAACTTCAACAATCTCAGATATGCAGATGATACCACCCTAATGGCAGAAAGGGAAGAGGAACTAAAAAACCTCTTGATGAGGGTGAAAGAAGAGATTGAAAAAGCTTAAAACTCAATGTTCAAAAAACTGAGATTATGGCATCTGGTTCCCATCATTTCATGGCAAATAGATGGAGAGAAATGGAAACAGTGGCAGATTTTATTTTCTTGGGCTCTAAAATCACTGCAGACAGTGACTGTAGCCATAAAATTCAAAGATGTTTGTTCCTTGGAAGAAAAGCTATGACAAACCTAGGCAGCGTATTAAAAACCAGAGAAATCATTTTGCCAACAAAGGTATGTATATGTAAAGTTATAGTTTTCCCAGTAGTCATGTACAGATGAGAGAGTTGAACCATAAAGAAGGCTGAGCACAAAAGAATTGATGGTTTCAAACTGTGGTGCTAGAGAAGACTCTTGAGAGTCCCCTGGACAGCAAGAAGATCAAACCAGTCAATCCTAAAGGAAATCAACTTTCAATATTCATTCAAAGGACTAATGTTGAAGCTGAAGCTCTAATATTTTGGCTACCTGATGTGAAGAGACAACTCACTGGGAAAGACCTGATGCTGGGAAAAATAGAAGACAAAAAGTTGAAGGGGGTGGCAGAAGATGAGATGGTTGGATGGCATCACCAACTCAAAAGAGATATGAGTTTGAGCAAACTCAGGGAAATGGTGAAGGACGGGGAAGCCTGGTATGCTGCAGTCCTGGGGGTCACAAGGAGTCGGACACAACTCAGTGACGAAAACAACAAGAACAACAAGATAATTATGTACGTTGCTATATAATTAGTGGGGGGATGTGGGACATTCATTCAAACTCATGGTGTGTCTTGTTCATATTTAATCATTCTAAGACACTGTCAATTTTAAGAGATGCTATAGATTTAATGGCAGCCTTTCATGAAGAAAGAATGTAACATAACGTACACATCTATCGTGCACAATCCATCTTGATTCCCAAAATGTTAAAATATGCAGGGAAAAAAATGAAAGTGTATCTGAGAATGATAGGAATATGGCTCTAGGATCCTAAGTTTGCTCTTGTTTCCAGCATCCTAGAAACTCCAAGTGAGTGAATCCAAGATATCTAAGGAAAGGGCTAGCATAATATTGGACCAAGATTCCAAGATTGAATATTTTGGATCCCAGGATTGAATATTTTCATGAAGAACAAAGCAATGACAATTCATAACATATGCTAATCCTTTTCAGATGGGAAATGCTTCTTGTCTGGTTACATGGAGAAACAGCCCAGAATGAAGTAAGCCTGGAATGATTTCTGTTATCTATTATCAATGTCTGGCACAGAAGCAAGAGGGGCTGATATCAGAAATACAGTGTTTCTATCATAAACAAAATGAAAAGACAACCCTCAGAATGGGTTGCGATTTGACAATCCTCAAATAACTGTGAATGAAGCAAGTGACAACAAATTAATCTCCAAAATACACAAGCTCCTCATGCAGCTCAGTATCAGAAAAATGAACAACTCAATCAAAAACTGGATAGAAGACCTAAACAGAAAATTCTCTGAAGAAGACATACAGATGGCCAACAAATACATGGAAAAAAAAAAAAAAATTCAACATCGCTCATCATTAGAGAAATGCAAATCAAAACTAAAACTAAAATGAGGTATAATTTCACACTGGTCAGAATGGACATCATCAAAAAAAAATCTATAAACAATAAATGTTGGAGATGTAGGGAAAAGGGGGCCCTCTTGTACAGCTGGCAGGAATGTAAACTGATAAAACCCCTCTAGAGAACAGCATGCAGATATCTTTAAAAACTAGGCATAAAACTACCATATGACCTAACGGTGCCCCTATGGGCATATATAGCCTGTGTATGTGGTTCAGTAGTGTCTGACTCTTTTCAACCCCATGTAGCCTGCCAGGCTCCTCTGTCCATGGAATTTTCTAAGCAAGAACACTGGAGTGGGTTGCCATTTCCTTCTCCAACATACCTTGAGAAAAACATACTTCAGAAAAGACACATTACACCAGTATTCACTGCAACACTATTTATAATAGCCACAGCATGGACACAGCTTAGACATTCATTGACAGATGAATGGATAAAGAAGCTGTGGTACATACACACAATGGAATATTACTCGGCCATAAAAAGGAATGGATTTGAGTCAGGACTGGTGAGCTGAACAAACCTAGAGCCTGTTACACAGAATGAAGCAAGTCAGAGAGAGTAAAACAAATAGATATGAATACATATATATGAAATCTAGAAAAATGGTACTGATATACCTATTTGCAGGGCAGGAACAGAGATACAGACATAGAGAACAGACTTGTGGACACAGCAAAGGAAAGGATGGGAAAACTTCAGAGAGTAGCAATTACCATATGTAAACTAGATGGCTAGTGGGAAGCTGCTGTGTAGCACAGGGAGTTCAACCCAGTGCTCTGTGACGACCAAGACGGGTAGGATGGGAGGTGGGTCAAGAGGGCAGGGCCATGTATGTACTTAAGACTGAGTCACATTATTGTATGGCAGAAACCAACCCAATACTGTAAAGCAATTATCCTCTAATTTAAAATACATATAAATACACATATAACTGAGTTCAAAAAAGTAGAAAATAACGGATCTTTTGAAAAAATGTAGCAAATACTATTTTTAATTAATGCAAAAGTGATTTATAAAATGTAAAGAAATCATTATGTGACATACAGAAAGAAGAAATACAGCGTTTCTAATCTAGACAGATCAATTTCACTAAAACAAAACCTTTTCAAGTCCTTGTTCTCTTCTCCCTTTTCTATCATTTTAATTAGACATAAATGAGAGGATTGAGAAGCTCAAGAGTGGTCAAGGATATTCTGACTGGAACATATTCTGGTCCCTGACCACCTATAAGTTCAGTCTTTCAAGTCTCCTAATAGGAACCGTATGGCTGAGACAGCTGGGTGTCAGCAGGTCTTCTCTGAGCAGCTGTTTAGAGGAATCTGTGGTTGCCACGGGAACCAGGATCTGGAGGACCTTGGGTTGATGGGTTTATTAGATAATGGTAAGAGTCACCCTATTGTCACTAAATTTTATGGGGGTGCATGACCACAGATCTACGGAGAAGTAGAGAACATTTGGGGGCTTGGTGATTAGAGGCCAACAAAATCCTATTAATAGTGCTCATCTCATGATAGTAGGGGTACCCCTGGGAAAAAACTCTTATTATCTTAGCCATCCTAGGTTCCTGAGAAACATGCCATGCTGGGCTTGAGGTGAAAGGACACTGCTGGTGTGTCTCTTCTCTGGTCTCTATGACCTTCAAGGCTGGCTGGTTCCCTGTCTTTGCAGCTGGAAGGACCTTGGAGTCCAGCCCTGTTGTGTTGCAAATGAGGCGCAGAAGGGAGATGCAATTTGTCCAAGGTTACACAGCAAGCAGGTGGCAAAGTTAGAATATGAACCCAAGCCAGGGGCATTCTCTTTCTCCTTTAAGCTTGAATGTTTTGCAGACTTACTAACCCAGAGGGTAAGGTACATCTACCCACATTGCTCCTCTGTTTAAAACACTGACTCAGCTTTTGGAAGAAAGAACAACTCATGAAGAGGGCTCATAAATGGCCATTATGATATGACTGCAGCTGAAGTCATCATCTTGTTTATTCCCTTCTCCTCCTAACCCTGAACTCTCCTCTCCGCTGAGATTTGTCTTTCCTAACTGAGGTATATTTTCTTACCCCACCCTCCCTCACCCTTGGGGCTTCCCTGATGCCTCAGTGGTGAAGAATCCTGTAATGCAACCCACTCTAGTATTCTTGCCCGAAGAATCCCCTGGACAGAGAAGTCTGGTGGGCCACAGTCTATGGGCTCCCAAAGAGTTGGACATGACTGAGCATGCAAACACACCCTTGCACGGGTTGCTCCTTCGCATGAGAGCACACGTATGGGGGCTCAGAGGAATATTCTGACTGGAACATATTCTGGTCCCTGACCACCTATAAGTTCAGTCTTTCAAGTCTCCTAATAGGAACCGTATGGCTGAGACAGCTGGGTGTCAGCAGGTCTTCTCTGAGCAGCTGTTTAGAGGAATCTGTGGTTGCCACGGGAACCAGGATCTGGAGGACCTTGGGTTGATGGGTTTATTAGATAATGGTAAGAGTCACCCTATTGTCACTAAATTTTATGGGGGTGCATGACCACAGATCTACGGAGAAGTAGAGAACATTTGGGGGCTTGGTGATTAGAGGCCAACAAAATCCTATTAATAGTGCTCATCTCATGATAGTAGGGGTACCCCTGGGAAAAAACTCTTATTATCTTAGCCATCCTAGGTTCCTGAGAAACATGCCATGCTGGGCTTGAGGTGAAAGGACACTGCTGGTGTGTCTCTTCTCTGGTCTCTATGACCTTCAAGGCTGGCTGGTTCCCTGTCTTTGCAGCTGGAAGGACCTTGGAGTCCAGCCCTGTTGTGTTGCAAATGAGGCGCAGAAGGGAGATGCAATTTGTCCAAGGTTACACAGCAAGCAGGTGGCAAAGTTAGAATATGAACCCAAGCCAGGGGCATTCTCTTTCTCCTTTAAGCTTGAATGTTTTGCAGACTTACTAACCCAGAGGGTAAGGTACATCTACCCACATTGCTCCTCTGTTTAAAACACTGACTCAGCTTTTGGAAGAAAGAACAACTCATGAAGAGGGCTCATAAATGGCCATTATGATATGACTGCAGCTGAAGTCATCATCTTGTTTATTCCCTTCTCCTCCTAACCCTGAACTCTCCTCTCCGCTGAGATTTGTCTTTCCTAACTGAGGTATATTTTCTTACCCCACCCTCCCTCACCCTTGGGGCTTCCCTGATGCCTCAGTGGTGAAGAATCCTGTAATGCAACCCACTCTAGTATTCTTGCCCGAAGAATCCCCTGGACAGAGAAGTCTGGTGGGCCACAGTCTATGGGCTCCCAAAGAGTTGGACATGACTGAGCATGCAAACACACCCTTGCACGGGTTGCTCCTTCGCATGAGAGCACACCTCCCTCCCCACCTGCAGGACTCCTACTCATCCTGGACTTCTGAGCATATACTTCACTGTCTTCTCCAGGAATTCTTCCCTGCACTCCAGATCTGGATTAGCTGTACCAACAGCTACATCCAGAACCTTATCACTCCAAGTGTTTTTTTAAAACCAGTCACACTGTTTTAAACCTAAGATCTTGTCAGGCCCATCCCAGACTCTGAGTTGATCTGAATTGTAACAAGGCCTCTAAGTGATTCTCTTGTACATGAAAGTTTGACAGTTGCTCTAAATAAAATGTTGCTCTAAAATGCATTGCCCACTCTCTTTAAGCTTCTAGTGATGTACTTCACTGCATCTCCCTGCTGACCCATGCTTTTTCGCTAGATGCTAAGCCTGGCAAACACAGGAGCTGTCTTCTTCACTCGTCTGTCTCCAGTCCACAGCCCAGGGTCTGGCACATAACAAGCATGTTAAACGAACTGATGACACAATAAATTAACAAATGAGGGTCTCCTCAAATCTCTTAATGTTGGCAAAGACAATGCATTTTTTGAGAATGTTATTTTAAGGTAGAAAAACAGATTTTGTGGAGTTCAGTTGTGACCTAGAGATCAGTGATAGCTCAGGTAGACCTTAGGGATATTTGAGAGTGGGGCGGGAGGGTGGCATTGAAGAGGAGACCCAGAAAGGGCTCCAGGAGTACCCATCTGTTTAAAACACTGACTCAGCTTTTGGAAGAAAGAACAACTCATGAAGAGGGCTCATAAATGGCCATTATGATATGACTGCAGCTGAAGTCATCATCTTGTTTATTCCCTTCTCCTCCTAACCCTGAACTCTCCTCTCCGCTGAGATTTGTCTTTCCTAACTGAGGTATATTTTCTTACCCCACCCTCCCTCACCCTTGGGGCTTCCCTGATGCCTCAGTGGTGAAGAATCCTGTAATGCAACCCACTCTAGTATTCTTGCCCGAAGAATCCCCTGGACAGAGAAGTCTGGTGGGCCACAGTCTATGGGCTCCCAAAGAGTTGGACATGACTGAGCATGCAAACACACCCTTGCACGGGTTGCTCCTTCGCATGAGAGCACACCTCCCTCCCCACCTGCAGGACTCCTACTCATCCTGGACTTCTGAGCATATACTTCACTGTCTTCTCCAGGAATTCTTCCCTGCACTCCAGATCTGGATTAGCTGTACCAACAGCTACATCCAGAACCTTATCACTCCAAGTTTTTTTTTAAAACCAGTCACACTGTTTTAAACCTAAGATCTTGTCAGGCCCATCCCAGACTCTGAGTTGATCTGAATTGTAACAAGGCCTCTAAGTGATTCTCTTGTACATGAAAGTTTGACAGTTGCTCTAAATAAAATGTTGCTCTAAAATGCATTGCCCACTCTCTTTAAGCTTCTAGTGATGTACTTCACTGCATCTCCCTGCTGACCCATGCTTTTTCGCTAGATGCTAAGCCTGGCAAACACAGGAGCTGTCTTCTTCACTCGTCTGTCTCCAGTCCACAGCCCAGGGTCTGGCACATAACAAGCATGTTAAACGAACTGATGACACAATAAATTAACAAATGAGGGTCTCCTCAAATCTCTTAATGTTGGCAAAGACAATGCATTTTTTGAGAATGTTATTTTAAGGTAGAAAAACAGATTTTGTGGAGTTCAGTTGTGACCTAGAGATCAGTGATAGCTCAGGTAGACCTTAGGGATATTTGAGAGTGGGGCGGGGGAGGGGTGGCATTGAAGAGGAGACCCAGAAAGGGGGCTCCAGGTCACCCCCTCAATCGCCTACCAAAACAGCTCTGTAGTCATCTGGCTCACACATCCACTCATCCCATAGTCCAATTAGGCAATAAATAATGGATTAGCACCTGAGTACTATAAACTGATATTGTGCTGGGAGTAATATCTTAGAGATAACACCTAAGTAGAAATACGAAGTGGAAGTGGTAGTCAGTCAGTCATGATCCTACTCTTTGTAATCCCATAGCTTGCCAGGCTCCTCATCCATGGGATTCTCCAGGCAAGAATACTGGAGTGGCTTGCCATTCTTTTCTCCAGGGGATCTTCCTGAGGGATTGAACCTGGGTTTCCTATTGCAGGAAGACTTTTTAACATCTAAGTCACCAGGAAAATCATAAGTAAATGTATAAATGGGACTTCCTTGGTAGCTTAGTCAGTAAAGAATCTGTCTGCCAATCCAGGAGACCCGGGTTCAATCCCTGGGTCAGGAAGATCCCCTGGAGAAGGAAATGGCAACCTACTATAGTATTCTTGCCTGGGAAATCCCATGGACAGAGGAGCCTGACAGGCTACAGTCCATGCAGTCCCAAGAGCTGGACACAATTAAGTAAACCACCAACACCACAAAACACATAAGCAATATAAGATACTAAAACTCGTAGATACAACACAGAAAATTAAAACATGAGGGTGTGATAGAGTGGGTAGAAATTTTAGAGAATTATCTGAGGAGGTAGCATTCTAGCTAAAAGCTGGGGCTCTTTGTAAACTTTATTTAGAAAACAGATTTTTCACTGCTTAAAAAAAAAAAAAAAGTACTATTGTCATTTTATACATGAAGAGACTGATGGCCAGAGAAGGCCAGAGCCCAAGGCAGAACGGTGAGTTCATCAGCAGTTCCAGGATGGATCAGGATGTGGCTGCCTTGATTCCTGCTCATGCCACTGTCTGAGACATCAGAGAAACATCAGCTTCCCTCCAGAGACTAGAAAGCCACAGGAGGAGGAATGTTATTTTAAGGTAGAAACAGATTTTGTGGAGTTCAGTTGTGACCTAGAGATCAGTGATTGCTCAGGTAGACCTTAGGGATATTTGAGAGTGGGGCGGGGGAGGGGTGGCATTGAAGAGGAGACCCAGAAAGGGGGCTCCAGGTCACCCCCTCAATCGCCTACCAAAACAGCTCTGTAGTCATCTGGCTCACACATCCACTCATCCCATAGTCCAATTAGGCAATAAATAATGGATTAGCACCTGAGTACTATAAACTGATATTGTGCTGGGAGTAATATCTTAGAGATAACACCTAAGTAGAAATACGAAGTGGAAGTGGTAGTCAGTCAGTCATGATCCTACTCTTTGTAATCCCATAGCTTGCCAGGCTCCTCATCCATGGGATTCTCCAGGCAAGAATACTGGAGTGGCTTGCCATTCTTTTCTCCAGGGGATCTTCCTGAGGGATTGAACCTGGGTTTCCTATTGCAGGAAGACTTTTTAACATCTAAGTCACCAGGAAAATCATAAGTAAATGTATAAATGGGACTTCCTTGGTAGCTTAGTCAGTAAAGAATCTGTCTGCCAATCCAGGAGACCCGGGTTCAATCCCTGGGTCAGGAAGATCCCCTGGAGAAGGAAATGGCAACCTACTATAGTATTCTTGCCTGGGAAATCCCATGGACAGAGGAGCCTGACAGGCTACAGTCCATGCAGTCCCAAGAGCTGGACACAATTAAGTAAACCACCAACACCACAAAACACATAAGCAATATAAGATACTAAAACTCGTAGATACAACACAGAAAATTAAAACATGAGGGTGTGATAGAGTGGGTAGAAATTTTAGAGAATTATCTGAGGAGGTAGCATTCTAGCTAAAAGCTGGGGCTCTTTGTAAACTTTATTTAGAAAACAGATTTTTCACTGCTTAAAAAAAAAAAAAAAGTACTATTGTCATTTTATACATGAAGAGACTGATGGCCAGAGAAGGCCAGAGCCCAAGGCAGAACGGTGAGTTCATCAGCAGTTCCAGGATGGATCAGGATGTGGCTGCCTTGATTCCTGCTCATGCCACTGTCTGAGACATCAGAGAAACATCAGCTTCCCTCCAGAGACTAGAAAGCCACAGGAGGAGGAAGGTGGGTGGCACAGGCTGGGGGCTGGCAAACAGTGGCTGATGACTAGTTGGCTGGAGGTGAGCGGGTTATCACTGTCCATTACTGAGTAAGTTGTTCTGCCTCCTTGAGTGACCAGAAAAACTTTCCAAAAGATTTATGTCCTGGGGGGAGTGACTAGGGTGGGGCAGGTCTTAAAGGCTCCCAGAAGAAGATAAAGACAAAGTCAGGAGTGAAGGTCTGGTTTTCCTTCCACCCAAACTCCCTGAAGTCTGTGGCAAAGCCCAATAAGGTAGACCGCTTTTTCTGTCCCCGGGCAAGATGGCGGTGGAGATGACTCATGAAGCGGCTTCCAGCTGGGGTTCTGTGCTCTGGGCTGTCTGCTCTCTTTTAGCTCAAGGACCTTTCTTCCATGTGAAAGGGAGACAATTACAAACCCAGGGCCCAACAGAAGAGGTAAGGTGTGCCCCAGGCAAAAATTCCTTTTATCCCTCCACCAAGCCTTGAATTCTTCGAAGGTTACTGTATGTGTTAAAAGGGCTCAGGGTGACATTTCTGGGCAAAACCAGATCCCGCAGCAAACTCTGTGCTCCTCCAAGCAGCTCATTTAGCTCCTGCAGGGGCCTCCAATTACTTTTCATTCATAAAATGGGGAGGAGACCCTACTTCACCTGGCTTACAGGGTAATTTTAAAGCTATTTAAAGCATAACATGCTGCCCATTAAGTATTTCAGGAAGTCATGCCGTTCTCTCAGTGCCACGGACACCACCCTGGACCAGAGCAGTGTGCTGGGGTTCCTGGATTTAGGATCACAACAGCCGCTGGGGCCTCACTGCCTCCCTCTGGTCAGGACTCCTCTAGTTCAGGCTGGCAACTGCAGTCGAGGGATCATTTTCCCTTGCAGATCTGATAACATTTCCTCCTGAGAAAAACACTTGAAAAGCTTCGCATTACCCTAGAGAGATAATCCAAACTCTTTAACCCTACTTAAAGGGCATTCGGAACTGACCTCTGCTGACCTCTCGGGTCTTATCTCTTCCCACTCCTGCTCTCACACACTTTGGGCTGACTGCACAGGAATTCTTTCAGTTCCTCCACACACGGTGTTTACCAATGTGTGGAGGGGTTCCCCAGGGGCAGGAGAAAGGATTTTAGGTGGTCCTCAGGAAGATCACACATCCAGTACTAGACAATGAATCACAATAGGGGAAAAGCATTTAGATCACCCTTTTTATTCACTTGCCCGCCTCCAGATTACTTTCTTAAAGAAAGTTTTAGTTTGGGACTGCGTTTTAAGTACCTCTCTAACACTCGCTAGTCTTTCCTTTTAAAGAAAAGCCTTGGGCTTTGCTAGGCTTAAATGGCATTATTTTCTGATTTTGTTTTTCTTCCATTGTACTGAATGCTTTCGTTTAATTTTTATTAAGGGTAGATGGTGATAGTTTTCCCTTTACATAATATGATACAGTGTTTTCTTTTTCAAATCTACTTGCAATAGGCGGACCTTAGGACAAAATATAAAAAAGTGCAGATGGCATGGAAATATGGCAAAAATCATAGAGTGAAAAGTTGGAAATATGGCAAAAATCATAGAGTAAAGAGTGAAAGTATTAGTCCCTCAGTAATGTCCAACTCTTTACAGCTCTACAGACTGTAGCCCGCCAGGCTTCTTGTGTCCATGGGATTCTCCAGGCAAGAATACTGGAGTGGGTAGCCATTTCCTTCTCAAGGCAATCTTCCCCACCCAGGGATTAAATCCAGGTCTCCTGCCACGCAGGCAGATTCTTTACCATCTGAGCCACTAAGGAAGCCTAAAAATGACAAAGGTGACAGGTGTCAACTACAAACTGCAAGTTGGTCATCTTTTTTAGTCGACACGGGCAAATGGTAAATTCAAAATTTAAGAGGAAAACACAGCTCTATGCAGTATTATCTCCTCTGAACATTTCACAGGCTACTCCCTTGGCCCCAGACTCTCCAGTCTTCCTCTCCATTTGCCTGGCCCTACCTCACCCTTTAGGCCTCAGAGTCGCAGCCCCTCCAAGGACTTCAATGGGTTCCCCAGGCTGGGGGTCTATGTCTCGCCTCCCCAAAGGGTTCCTTTCTTGTGATCTTTTGACTCCTTGCTATTTACATACTTTTTTTTTAATTAGAAAAAATTGCTTTACAATGTTGTTTTGGTTTCTGCCATACAACAACACGAGTCAGTTATATATATCAGTTATAGATGTCCTCCGAAAGGATTTTAGGTGGTCCTCAGGAAGATCACACATCCAGTACTAGACAATGAATCACAATAGGGGAAAAGCATTTAGATCACCCTTTTTATTCACTTGCCCGCCTCCAGATTACTTTCTTAAAGAAAGTTTTAGTTTGGGACTGCGTTTTAAGTACCTCTCTAACACTCGCTAGTCTTTCCTTTTAAAGAAAAGCCTTGGGCTTTGCTAGGCTTAAATGGCATTATTTTCTGATTTTGTTTTTCTTCCATTGTACTGAATGCTTTCGTTTAATTTTTATTAAGGGTAGATGGTGATAGTTTTCCCTTTACATAATATGATACAGTGTTTTCTTTTTCAAATCTACTTGCAATAGGCGGACCTTAGGACAAAATATAAAAAAGTGCAGATGGCATGGAAATATGGCAAAAATCATAGAGTGAAAAGTTGGAAATATGGCAAAAATCATAGAGTAAAGAGTGAAAGTATTAGTCCCTCAGTAATGTCCAACTCTTTACAGCTCTACAGACTGTAGCCCGCCAGGCTTCTTGTGTCCATGGGATTCTCCAGGCAAGAATACTGGAGTGGGTAGCCATTTCCTTCTCAAGGCAATCTTCCCCACCCAGGGATTAAATCCAGGTCTCCTGCCACGCAGGCAGATTCTTTACCATCTGAGCCACTAAGGAAGCCTAAAAATGACAAAGGTGACAGGTGTCAACTACAAACTGCAAGTTGGTCATCTTTTTTAGTCGACACGGGCAAATGGTAAATTCAAAATTTAAGAGGAAAACACAGCTCTATGCAGTATTATCTCCTCTGAACATTTCACAGGCTACTCCCTTGGCCCCAGACTCTCCAGTCTTCCTCTCCATTTGCCTGGCCCTACCTCACCCTTTAGGCCTCAGAGTCGCAGCCCCTCCAAGGACTTCAATGGGTTCCCCAGGCTGGGGGTCTATGTCTCGCCTCCCCAAAGGGTTCCTTTCTTGTGATCTTTTGACTCCTTGCTATTTACATACTTTTTTTTTTTTAATTAGAAAAAAATTGCTTTACAATGTTGTTTTGGTTTCTGCCATACAACAACACGAGTCAGTTATATATATCAGTTATAGATGTCCTCCTTCTTGATCCTCCTCCCCAACTCACTGTCCCACCCCTCCAGGTGGTCACGGAGGACTCCCTGCACAGAGAACAGCAGCTTCCCACTACCCGTCTATTTCACACACAATAGTGTGTATACGTCAATGCTACTTTCTCAATTCGTCCCACCCTTCCTTCCCTCGCTGTGTCCACAGGTCCATTCTCTATGTCTGCGCCTCCATACCTTCCCTGCAAATAGGTTCATCAGAACCATTTTTCCATATTCCATATATATGTGTTAATATATGATATTTGGGGCTTCCCTGGTGGTCCAGTGGGTAAAGAGTCTTCCTTGCAGTGCAAGGGACACTGGTTCGATCCCTGGCCCGAGAAGATCCCATGTGCCATGGAACATCTGGGCCAGTGTGTCCAATTATGAGCTAGCGCTCTGGACCGCGTGTGCCCAGACCCAGTGCTCTGCAACAAGAGTGGCCACTTCAATAGGACGCCAACACATGCCAAACAATAATAATAATAAAAAAAGGATGAAAACATAAATGATGACTTAGAGGCAAAAAAAAAAGAAAAGAAGAAGAAGAAAAAGAAAGAAAAAAAAAAGAGAAAGAGAAAAGAAGAAGAAGAAGAAAAAAATATATGATACTTGTTTTCCCTATTCTTTGCATCTGCTTCGTTATGTGGAACGGGGAGCTATGCATCGGTAGGGGCTGTTGCAGTCTTTTTATCAGTGCATGATCAACAACTGACCTAAAACAGGGGCTGTTAAGTCTGTGTTGAATAAATGAATGGATGTCACTGTTGGCTGCAAGGCATGAAACACAACCCCCACTGCAGATATGACTTTGGGACGCTTCAGAAGAGAGGGATGGTGTGTCGGTTATGGGTGGTCCCTCTATGGCACCTGTCCCTGTGGCTGGTGTGTCACTGGTGATGACCAAAAAAACCATGCCTTAATACATGCTGCATTTATGAATGCGTTTAGTCATGGTCACTAAATGGACTTTGTTCTAGAAAAAACTGCTTTACAATGTTGTTTTGGTTTCTGCCATACAACAACACGAGTCAGTTATATATATCAGTTATAGATGTCCTCCTTCTTGATCCTCCTCCCCAACTCACTGTCCCACCCCTCCAGGTGGTCACGGAGGACTCCCTGCACAGAGAACAGCAGCTTCCCACTACCCGTCTATTTCACACACAATAGTGTGTATACGTCAATGCTACTTTCTCAATTCGTCCCACCCTTCCTTCCCTCGCTGTGTCCACAGGTCCATTCTCTATGTCTGCGCCTCCATACCTTCCCTGCAAATAGGTTCATCAGAACCATTTTTCCATATTCCATATATATGTGTTAATATATGATATTTGGGGCTTCCCTGGTGGTCCAGTGGGTAAAGAGTCTTCCTTGCAGTGCAAGGGACACTGGTTCGATCCCTGGCCCGAGAAGATCCCATGTGCCATGGAACATCTGGGCCAGTGTGTCCAATTATGAGCTAGCGCTCTGGACCGCGTGTGCCCAGACCCAGTGCTCTGCAACAAGAGTGGCCACTTCAATAGGACGCCAACACATGCCAAACAATAATAATAATAAAAAAAGGATGAAAACATAAATGATGACTTAGAGGCAAAAAAAAAAGAAAAGAAGAAGAAGAAAAAGAAAGAAAAAAAAAAGAGAAAGAGAAAAGAAGAAGAAGAAAAAAATATATGATACTTGTTTTCCCTATTCTTTGCATCTGCTTCGTTATGTGGAACGGGGAGCTATGCATCGGTAGGGGCTGTTGCAGTCTTTTTATCAGTGCATGATCAACAACTGACCTAAAACAGGGGCTGTTAAGT
This sequence comes from Tragulus kanchil, assembly GCA_022376925.1. Lineage (NCBI taxonomy): Eukaryota > Metazoa > Chordata > Mammalia > Artiodactyla > Tragulidae > Tragulus > Tragulus kanchil. The sequence goes on along the minus strand of JAIOJX010000023.1, from coordinate 22,867,229 downwards.
CTGTGTTGAATAAATGAATGGATGTCACTGTTGGCTGCAAGGCATGAAACACAACCCCCACTGCAGATATGACTTTGGGACGCTTCAGAAGAGAGGGATGGTGTGTCGGTTATGGGTGGTCCCTCTATGGCACCTGTCCCTGTGGCTGGTGTGTCACTGGTGATGACCAAAAAAACCATGCCTTAATACATGCTGCATTTATGAATGCGTTTAGTCATGGTCACTAAATGGACTTTGTTCTAGAAAAATACCAAGTCAGATTTCTTACAAAAGAGCAGGAAAAGCCCTAGATTAGGGGCCATGACTCTGCCGCCTGCTCCGCTGTGATGTTAGGACACATCCCCTCAAGGAGGCTCCATTCCCATCTGCCAATGGAAGGTCAGGGGAGTGATGGACTGAAAACTGTACCGAAGTCTCTCTCTTGTCTGTCGTTCCAGGAGTCCAAGAAGCTAGAAGTCCAAGATTCTTTCATTCTCCCTCCCCACTTCCCAACCTGAGCCCTGATATGACAGGACTAGTGGGTCTGCCACCTTATGTGCTTCATAAAGTCCATTCGCAGCCTATGGGAAAAGGTGCGAGTAAACTCCAATGGAAACATGAAGACCTCACCGCTCCACTCATGCTCATGCACCCACCTACCGGGGCCCCAGCTCATCCTCGCTCCTCCAGACGAAGTCGCCAAACTTCTCATAGTGAGAGTTGTAGTGGTGCTGGACTCGAAAAAGCATGGAGGCGGAGACTTCCATCAGTGTGTTGTAGGCAGTCTGCTGCTCCTTGCCGCTTGTGTACCCATTGTACAGATTGTAGATCTTGTCGGCTATCTCTGGGGGGAGGAAGCACAAGCCCAGGTCACTGGACAGTAGGAAAAAGGGAGGACAGAGGCACGCCTTGCAATGAGAAAGGCATATTCACGCAGGAGTTCACGCGTGTGGTCTTTGGGGGGCAGACAAACCTTAGTTCTATCCTGAATCTATCACTGACCAGTTGTGTTCAGTTTGCTGATCTATCAACTGGAAATACTGATACACACTGTGGAGAGACATGGGGAGCACTGAATTAAAAAGCTGATAAAAAGCGTTCAACACAGGATCTGACCCCAAGTTAGTATTTATAATTGCCCTTGTTAACATCAGGTCTGTGCCTCTGATTTAACAGAAATTCCAAATGAGTGCAGAGGCTTGCAGTATGTGTCTTGGGCTTATCTCAACAATGTTCTATTTCCTCTTTGCAGTATTTCCAACACATTTCTGTGATCAAGTCGAACAGCTCTCCATTCAAAAATCTTTCAGAGAAAAACCTAGACTCTTCTTGCCATTCATGGCAATGGCTGCTCTTTCAGTTATTCCTGCTAATTGGTGGAAAACTCATTATGGACGGCTCTCTTGAATAGCCCATTCTTTCATCTTTTAAAACTTTGAACAAAATTTACCTATGTCCCCACATCGGTGCTTCACAGCGACTGTCTCCAGGAGACCCCGAGGGACTGGGGTTCAGGATAGGAGGAATATTTACTTGGCGGGGGGGTTCTACTCTGATTTTTGCTGTCCTCATTTTTTAAATGATGTTCATATATCCTTTTAGAATAAAAATCATAAATTACCCAGAAACCCTCTTAAATTCTCTCCCTTTGGAAACATATCGCAGCATCTCCTCTTGTCTGACAGGCAGCCTGGTCATCATGCTCACAACTGAGCCATCCAAAGAAATGTCTCTCTCTGCCCCTCTAGAATGGGAACTCCTGAAAGGTGGCGAGCATGTCTCTCCTACATTACTTGTACCAGGGCTCTTTGAAAATATTTACTCAACTTGAATTGAAGCATTGCTGGGAGTTACCATCACATTTTTGTAGAAACTGTATCTACACATGGTCTAAGAACTAAGTATATGGTGGTCAGATTTATTGGTTCTTTATTTTTTTTTTTAGGTGTTTTGCCTAATGTTTGCAATTTCATGGACCAGGAACATGCACACAGATTCTAATGTGTAGTTATGGACTATAGCTCTATGCTGAGGATTCTGAGGCTACCCCTGAACTAGATGGGAAGGCATACCATGATCAACTAATGATGTCTGCCACGATCAGCTAACGATGTCTGCCACAGGTACAGCAAAGCCTAGTGGTCCTCCAAGGGCCACCAATTCACCAGCTCTAGTGCACAATGAAGTGGAAGCGTTCAACACAGGATCTGACCCCAAGTTAGTATTTATAATTGCCCTTGTTAACATCAGGTCTGTGCCTCTGATTTAACAGAAATTCCAAATGAGTGCAGAGGCTTGCAGTATGTGTCTTGGGCTTATCTCAACAATGTTCTATTTCCTCTTTGCAGTATTTCCAACACATTTCTGTGATCAAGTCGAACAGCTCTCCATTCAAAAATCTTTCAGAGAAAAACCTAGACTCTTCTTGCCATTCATGGCAATGGCTGCTCTTTCAGTTATTCCTGCTAATTGGTGGAAAACTCATTATGGACGGCTCTCTTGAATAGCCCATTCTTTCATCTTTTAAAACTTTGAACAAAATTTACCTATGTCCCCACATCGGTGCTTCACAGCGACTGTCTCCAGGAGACCCCGAGGGACTGGGGTTCAGGATAGGAGGAATATTTACTTGGCGGGGGGGTTCTACTCTGATTTTTGCTGTCCTCATTTTTTAAATGATGTTCATATATCCTTTTAGAATAAAAATCATAAATTACCCAGAAACCCTCTTAAATTCTCTCCCTTTGGAAACATATCGCAGCATCTCCTCTTGTCTGACAGGCAGCCTGGTCATCATGCTCACAACTGAGCCATCCAAAGAAATGTCTCTCTCTGCCCCTCTAGAATGGGAACTCCTGAAAGGTGGCGAGCATGTCTCTCCTACATTACTTGTACCAGGGCTCTTTGAAAATATTTACTCAACTTGAATTGAAGCATTGCTGGGAGTTACCATCACATTTTTGTAGAAACTGTATCTACACATGGTCTAAGAACTAAGTATATGGTGGTCAGATTTATTGGTTCTTTATTTTTTTTTTTAGGTGTTTTGCCTAATGTTTGCAATTTCATGGACCAGGAACATGCACACAGATTCTAATGTGTAGTTATGGACTATAGCTCTATGCTGAGGATTCTGAGGCTACCCCTGAACTAGATGGGAAGGCATACCATGATCAACTAATGATGTCTGCCACGATCAGCTAACGATGTCTGCCACAGGTACAGCAAAGCCTAGTGGTCCTCCAAGGGCCACCAATTCACCAGCTCTAGTGCACAATGAAGTGGAAGAAAGGGATTGGTCTCTAAAAGCCTTGGCCAAGGAGCAGAACAGTCATGGGGTTCTGAGCCTCCACCATTTCTTGCCTCAAAGTCCTAACACACATCCTATAAAAGAGGACCAAGTATTTCCACTGGCAAAGATAGTGCTGGTCAGTCTCAAATTCCTTCATGGCTTTGATCCATTTAGCTCCATGGTCCTCTGCCAGTCCGTTGGCTTTTTCCTCTCCATGCCAGTATGTGTATAAGGTGGGAAAGGAGTGGCGGGTAGTGACTGGCGGGTATAGAATATAGACAGTAAAAATATGAGAGTGACCTTGGAAGTTGGGGGGTGGGGTCGCCTACCTTCTGCCTTGTTGTCATCCACCAGCGGACAAGCGGTCCTCAGGGTCACTGTGCTGAGCTCAGAGTGCCTTCCTCGTGTATCCACTGCATAGAGAGTGAACCTGCAGCCCAACAAGAAAACAGAGCACAAGTTTCAGAAAAGGCCCTGGAAGGTGCAAGCAGGAACACAAAATCATAGCACAGGAGTGACAGTTGAATGAACTCAAGCATAATTAGCCTGCAGGAGAAATGATGTGGAAAGAAAACAAAAAACTAGGTGTTAAGCATGTATCAAAAGCCAACTTGTTGCTGGGCATTTTGTACATCATCTCTTCTTCTTTCTAAGTAGCAAGCTAGAAGATAAGGGGTTATTATCGCCTGCATTTCACCAATGAGAAAACAGAGACTTAGTTGTGCATCACTGAATGATCTCACACCTACTAGGGGACAGAGCAGTCTGGTTTCACTCAGGACTTGAGAAGTAAACCCTGACACTATCTGGTATGACTGTGTATACCCATTTAGATATTCATTCATTCGTTCATTTAACAAATACTAGCTGTGCATTACCTCTATGCCAGGAATTACTTTAGGTACTAAGATCATAAAGATGAAGGAGAGAGTCGAAGTTCCTGCTTGCATAAAGCTAAACAAAACACAAGCAACAAATCAGATAATGGTGAATGTGAGAAAGAATATAACAGGATTACACAACAAAGCCCGAAGTGAAGGAATGTGTGGGTACTTTAGACAGATGTGTCCAGAAAAGCTTTCTTGTTGAGAGATTTGAACTCAGATTTGAAAATGAGAAGGCACTAGCTTATGAGAGGAAGACCTGGGGGAGGAGCATTCCAGGCAGAAATACTAGTACGGGCAAAGGTCTTGAGGACAGAAGGGTCTAGACCATTGGAGGAATACACAGCTGGTGTGGCTGCAGCTAAGAGAGACGACGGGGACCTTCTGGGACAGGACAGGAAGTCTGAGAGTTATTCCAGGTACAAGGCATGCCCCCAACTTTCTGTGTTGTCCCTTGCAGCTCCATGCTGTAGTGGAGGAAGCAGACAGGTAGCCCGTGTGGCCTTAGAGGCAGAGAGCTGGTAAACCACAGATATGATGGATTCAGGTCTGATCCAGGGTGCTGAATTCTTTCTAGAGGAGACACTGTCCTATGGGGTACTTTAAGAAAGCTCTCTCACCCATCCCACCTCTAGATCTCCAAGTTCTGAAGCTAAACAAAGCCAAAGGTATGAACAAACTTTCAAGAACTCATTGTGGGAGACCAGCAACAATCTGAACAGAAGAGAGAAGGGCTAAGCATCTGAGTGCCCTGTCTTTGTCATGCCATCCTTCTTCACCCTAGCTTTCAAGGGTAGAAGTGGGAATGTGGAGCGGGAATAGGGCTCCCTGGGTCAGGCAGAGTAAACTGTACTTCTGTGGGCCCAGTCTCTTTTCCTCCTCCTCCCAAACCTCAACTTACCTCATATTATAAAATGGGCATAACGCTGCAATTGCCAAGTTGCAGAATGATGAGCCTAATGGACAGTTAATACATATGAGTTGATTGTCCAAATTAATGTGTGCTAAGTTCTTAATATGTGTCAAGCACTGACCTATGCAGTTTTATCTGTATTACTGCAATTAATTCCCCCAGACAATCTATATATGAGGCTCAGAGAGGGAAAGCAACTTGCCCAGAACCACGTAGTAATTACTGGGACTGATGATTAAGTCGAGGTGTGTCTGATTTCAAATCCCATGTGCTGATCTACTATCAGGCACTTTCTTCTGGCTAAAGGTCTGAGGATGTCACCTCTGTACAAACACAATTCCGTTAGGTACACTTGCCAAATTCCAACTATGTTGAAACAGGGCCATTTCACATGTTTTTCTAATCTTCTGAAAACCTGCAAAAATAATCACTCTTATTATCTTCATCTTTCAGAAGAGGAAACCAAAGATCAAAAAATTAGGCAATTTGTCCAAAATCACAGAGTTAGACAATGAAAGAACCAAGGCATGTTCTCTGGCTTGTCTCACTCTGAAACGCGTCCTCTGGGCTCTCAGCTCCACTTTGCTGCCACAGACCACCTTGACTGGCTCAGAGGGTCTGGACTTGGGGATCTCACGACCCCTCTCAGTTTTAACACCTCATGGCTTGATAACCCAAAGATTGTTTTTATAAAACACTATAAATCAGAATGTCTTGGTCCAAGGGGCATGGTAAGCAGAAGCTGGTATCTTTCTGGAGAGAAGACTTTGTCTTTTGTGTGTGTGAAAATCTCCTTCTTTAACAATGACTCATTTTCTCTTTGGAAGAACTGTGAAAGATACTCATGCCATCCCTAGAGTGTGTATCTAGTTTATCCCTTGATATTGATTCTGGGTTTCCCTGCAATACAGAGAGTACATTAATACCAGCCTGCCTTTTCTAGGAAGCTGGCATTTTTGGTGCACGTGGGGGTTCATCCATCTATCCTTCTGAGTCTGTGTTTAAGATGCCATGAGCCAGGCTGACAGCAAGCCTCAGAAGCATATACACTCCACATTCTTTGCTGCGGTGGGTCACTGCCACTAGGCCCACGACAGACCCATGGAGACACCTCCTCGACCTGAAGGAATGTCAGCATTGAGCTGTCCCACCAGTCTGCAGCCACAGGAACTGGGGTGAGGGACTGAGCATGGGACAAGTCACCCGGAGCCCAGAAGGAGCTGGAGCCTCAGAGGCCAATCAGTATCTGTTCACACCTCGGCGCTGATGTTCTCTAGCTGTGTGAGTTTGACCTAGTTGATTACCCGCTCTGATCCGATGTTGCAAATGTAAAACATGAGAAACAGGGTCCTCCTTGCAGCATTGTCAGTCCAAGTGCAGGAAACCTAGCCCACTGCCTACCTGTCATGGAAGGCATGGCTGCCGTCCAGTAAGTGCTCATCCATGTTGGACCTTCTACATGCACTATTCCAGTTTGTCTTTGAAATCTATGAGTCAGGCAGGATTGTTTGCATTTTATCAATAGGGTTTTGGCTCCAAAGTGGTCAACTACTTGGCCTATTATTACATATTAAGTAAGTAGCAACAGAGGAACAGAACTGAGAGCTGTCTGAATTCAAAGATGACATTGTTAACCACACTGTAGTATGCTACCTTGCCATCTGAGTAAATGAATGTGAATACATCACATCTCATTACTGAGTTTCAGTTTCTGATCAATACAATGGAGACAGCTGTGCAGACAGCGCGTGGTGGTCTTAAGGATCACACAGAGTGATGCCTGCAAAGTGGCTTGTGTGCTGCAGACTTTTATAAAAGCCATATAAAGAGCCCTTATTAAGTGAAACTAAGTATCTTTCTGAGAGAAGACTTTGTCTTTTGTGTGTGTGAAAATCTCCTTCTTTAACAATGACTCATTTTCTCTTTGGAAGAACTGTGAAAGATACTCATGCCATCCCTAGAGTGTGTATCTAGTTTATCCCTTGATATTGATTCTGGGTTTCCCTGCAATACAGAGAGTACATTAATACCAGCCTGCCTTTTCTAGGAAGCTGGCATTTTTGGTGCACGTGGGGGTTCATCCATCTATCCTTCTGAGTCTGTGTTTAAGATGCCATGAGCCAGGCTGACAGCAAGCCTCAGAAGCATATACACTCCACATTCTTTGCTGCGGTGGGTCACTGCCACTAGGCCCACGACAGACCCATGGAGACACCTCCTCGACCTGAAGGAATGTCAGCATTGAGCTGTCCCACCAGTCTGCAGCCACAGGAACTGGGGTGAGGGACTGAGCATGGGACAAGTCACCCGGAGCCCAGAAGGAGCTGGAGCCTCAGAGGCCAATCAGTATCTGTTCACACCTCGGCGCTGATGTTCTCTAGCTGTGTGAGTTTGACCTAGTTGATTACCCGCTCTGATCCGATGTTGCAAATGTAAAACATGAGAAACAGGGTCCTCCTTGCAGCATTGTCAGTCCAAGTGCAGGAAACCTAGCCCACTGCCTACCTGTCATGGAAGGCATGGCTGCCGTCCAGTAAGTGCTCATCCATGTTGGACCTTCTACATGCACTATTCCAGTTTGTCTTTGAAATCTATGAGTCAGGCAGGATTGTTTGCATTTTATCAATAGGGTTTTTGGCTCCAAAGTGGTCAACTACTTGGCCTATTATTACATATTAAGTAAGTAGCAACAGAGGAACAGAACTGAGAGCTGTCTGAATTCAAAGATGACATTGTTAACCACACTGTAGTATGCTACCTTGCCATCTGAGTAAATGAATGTGAATACATCACATCTCATTACTGAGTTTCAGTTTCTGATCAATACAATGGAGACAGCTGTGCAGACAGCGCGTGGTGGTCTTAAGGATCACACAGAGTGATGCCTGCAAAGTGGCTTGTGTGCTGCAGACTTTTATAAAAGCCATATAAAGAGCCCTTATTAAGTGAAAGTGCTTCCTCGGGGTAAGAGAGAAGGAGATGCATTTCATCAGAGCGGAACACGGAAGACTGCAGTAAATAAAATATGTGAATGAAGCTCCAAGTGTGAGGAGTTGGAAAAAAAATTTCAACACTGCCTTTCCCTTGGCCACTTGGGTTTCCATGATGTGTTGGTAATATACTTCCTCCACCAAGCAGGTCCAGGGTTACAGCTCTACTGAGCCAAGCAGCATGCTGGGAAAGAAGTCATCTGAGGTTTTCAAATGATAAAACCTGGGTAGAATCTTGATTCCCCCAGTTGCTGGCTGAGCATTCTTGGAAAGTCACTTCAAGGTCTCTGAGCCTCAGTCTGCATTTATAAAAATAGGATGAAATTAACCATATCTCACAAGTTGGGGTTCAGACTCAACAATGCAATGATTGCAGCAGACCTGACTCAATCTTTGCTCCCAAAAAGGTAGCTTCTACTTGTGTTATTAGAGTAACCTGACATGTCGGTAGAGGCCTCAGGATGGAGGAGTCCTCTGGCCACCCTGCCAGTGGGGGTGCAGGGAGGGAAGAGGAAGCTGTCAGCCTCACGGGTCTGGGTCAGAAGTCACAAGGCCATGTGCTCTCTGCCGGCCTCAGATGTAATTGTAGAACTGTTCCAGAGACACATCTGAAAGCTGTTAGGGGACCAGGCAGCCCTGGAGGGGCTCTTTGAGAAGGGAAAGAAGTGGCGGCCCATGATGCGGGGAAGGAGCAGAGAATGAGGAGAGGGACTAAGATACAGATACGCATGTGCACACCCACAAAGCAGAGCGAAAGGGGGAAAGACAGACTGACTGGGAGAGGACAAAGTCCCAGCTGTGTTTCTCCAGGGTCAGGATGGGTGATGGTGATCTCCACTCATTTCTTTCATTTTTACCTGGGGAGGTAGGCGGAGATCCGCTGAAAATGTGAACTAGGACTCCTGCTGTTGTTCCGTCACTAAGTCCTGTCTGGCTCTTGGTGACCCCATGGAATGCGGCATACCTGATTTCTCTGTCCTTCACTGACTTGCGGAGTTTGCTCAAACTCATGTCCATTGAGGGCAGGAAGAGAAGGGGACGGCGGAGGATGTGAATTCCTGAGGCATCACTGAACTCTACAACCTCACTTTACAGGTGGGGAAACAGACTTACTTATGGACCTGCTGTCAGTAAACTCAGAACTAAGGCACTGGATTTCCTGACTCCTCCTCCAGTGCTCTGGGGAAAGAACACTGATCAAGGTAGTTGATAACTTGAGTTTGGGTCCCAGAGACTGTTGCGAGATCTCAGATGCCTAAAGCAATACAGTTTTAATGTATTGGGATTTCAATAAGTGGGGGAGCGTCTTGAGAGTGACCACTCAAATGCAAAGTATTTTTCAACGTTTCTTCGCCACCCTCAGAACAAAGCATAAACTCCTTACCACAGCCCTCAGTGGGATGTCCCTTGATGTCTCTCCATCGGACACTATCCATTTGAGACTCTTATCACTGAGTCTTAAACTCTGGCCACAGATCCAGCCTTGGGTCCCTGCTTTCCATCCTGTTTCATAGTAGAACCACATCCAATTGCTAATGGATCCCACCTCTTTGCCTTTGACACACTGCACCCTTCATCTGAGCCCTGCAACCCCTTCTCCACTTGACCCTCTCCACCTTGTCCTCAGAGCATCAACCAACCCTCATCTCCTCTGGGAAAGCCATCTTCCCTGCACAGGGCCATGTCCCTCCAAGCATGCCATGACTGGGTTGGTGTTCAGACACTTCTCTCATGCCCACATGAACATGTGAGTGCCTTTAGGACTGGAGTAAGGCTCTGCCTATCTATGCCTGATGCTCCACCTGGTGCTCAGATACCTAAACCAAGTAAGTGGTGCTCAACAAATATGGTCCAGAACAAATGATGAATTGAATCAATGACTCAATCAACTCTAAGGCACTGATAGCAGTTCTCTCATCTAGACATCAGTTTTCTCATCTATGAAGTGAACAAAAGGTGATCAGACTCAAAGGCCATCCAAGGAGACGGAATAACACAGTGGCCTGAAGCATGGCTTGGGAATCAGGCAATTTGGCTTTAAATCCTGGCTCTCCATTTCTTGGCTCTGTGAGGCCTTGCCTCAAATAACTTGCTTGTAAAATAGGAATCATTCGATTAAAATGGGGTAGTTGCTGATGGCTCACCATGACGCCTGGCATGCCAGCACTCAACCAGAGAGCTCTGGGGGCATTATTACTATCAATATGACTATTGTTATTACTATGCCACTGGCCAAGGCTCTGATGCCCTCCCCCCACACCCAGAGAAAGCTCTCCTCGTGGAGAGCAGAGGAGGGCAGGTGGACAGGAAGCTGTTGTTGGTCCCATCCAAGACCCCAGGAACCCCTCGCAGCAGGGGTGAGAGAATGAAGCCCAGACATTAATTGGCAGTGAGAGCTTCTCACCGATCTGACAGAGGGTAAGAGCAGAGACAGGGGCTCAGAGGCCCACGTCAGACCATGTTCCCGAGAGGATGGGAAAATGCGTTTGAAGTCTCCAGTCCAACGCCTGCCCTTCCCCAGCCGCCGCGTGATTTAGGCATTCTGGGGAGGGGAGAGTCTCCTCGCTGATTTGAAGGGAAACAGATGTTTCCAGGCCAGAGGCCCGGGTCTTGTAAAATCCTCCTTCCCCCACACAGCTTTGGCAAACAGCTTCCCGTAAGCTCACCCACCGACAGGTCCTGCCACACTGCATCCTTCATCTGAGCCCTGCAACCCCTTCTCCACTTGACCCTCTCCACCTTGTCCTCAGAGCATCAACCAACCCTCATCTCCTCTGGGAAAGCCATCTTCCCTGCACAGGGCCATGTCCCTCCAAGCATGCCATGACTGGGTTGGTGTTCAGACACTTCTCTCATGCCCACATGAACATGTGAGTGCCTTTAGGACTGGAGTAAGGCTCTGCCTATCTATGCCTGATGCTCCACCTGGTGCTCAGATACCTAAACCAAGTAAGTGGTGCTCAACAAATATGGTCCAGAACAAATGATGAATTGAATCAATGACTCAATCAACTCTAAGGCACTGATAGCAGTTCTCTCATCTAGACATCAGTTTTCTCATCTATGAAGTGAACAAAAGGTGATCAGACTCAAAGGCCATCCAAGGAGACGGAATAACACAGTGGCCTGAAGCATGGCTTGGGAATCAGGCAATTTGGCTTTAAATCCTGGCTCTCCATTTCTTGGCTCTGTGAGGCCTTGCCTCAAATAACTTGCTTGTAAAATAGGAATCATTCGATTAAAATGGGGTAGTTGCTGATGGCTCACCATGACGCCTGGCATGCCAGCACTCAACCAGAGAGCTCTGGGGGCATTATTACTATCAATATGACTATTGTTATTACTATGCCACTGGCCAAGGCTCTGATGCCCTCCCCCCACACCCAGAGAAAGCTCTCCTCGTGGAGAGCAGAGGAGGGCAGGTGGACAGGAAGCTGTTGTTGGTCCCATCCAAGACCCCAGGAACCCCTCGCAGCAGGGGTGAGAGAATGAAGCCCAGACATTAATTGGCAGTGAGAGCTTCTCACCGATCTGACAGAGGGTAAGAGCAGAGACAGGGGCTCAGAGGCCCACGTCAGACCATGTTCCCGAGAGGATGGGAAAATGCGTTTGAAGTCTCCAGTCCAACGCCTGCCCTTCCCCAGCCGCCGCGTGATTTAGGCATTCTGGGGAGGGGAGAGTCTCCTCGCTGATTTGAAGGGAAACAGATGTTTCCAGGCCAGAGGCCCGGGTCTTGTAAAATCCTCCTTCCCCCACACAGCTTTGGCAAACAGCTTCCCGTAAGCTCACCCACCGACAGCCTGCCACCATCCACCATCACTGCCCTGCCTGCCATTCCAGCACAACGTGGAAGGCAGGGGCCATGGGACGAACACCAGGTCCTGGCTCCAGCATGGGGTCTGGGCAGTCAGATGGCCTGGGACACCAAGCTGCCCTTTGCTTGGTCTCAGTCTCTCATCTCAGTCTCTCATTTCTCAAGTGTTAGTTGCTCAGTTGTGTCTCTTTGCGACCCCATGGAGGGTAGCTGTCCAGGGTCCTCTGTCTGTGGGATTCTCCAGGCAAGAATACTGGATTGCCATGCCCTTCTCCAGGGGATCTTCCCGACCCAGGGATTGAACCCACGTCTCTTGCATTGTGGGGGGATTCTTTACCATCTGAGCCACATACTTAAGCATCTGTGCAAGGAGGAAACTAAGCCAAGCTGTGTGCCGAGGGATGGGCCAGGCCAGACCTGATCATCCAGGGACTGAGCACATTCCTCTCTGAAAGAGCCAGTATGATCCTTTCCAGATCTTTCCCCATTGCAGTCTATGGTGAAGAGCAGGGACTTGCATGTCAGGATCCGGGCTTGAGTCTGAACTCCATTAGCTACTGGACCAGAATGACTGAACCCTTGAGCCATCGTTTTCTCAGCAGTAAAATGGGGACCGAGCTTCCATCTCACAGGGGTATGGGAATTAAATCAGAAGTGTCTCCACACTCACATCTTAGGCTTCTTATGAAGGAAATCACGTATCTTGAGCCTGTTGGTTGGGGGGGTCCCATCCAAGACCCCAGGAACCCCTCGCAGCAGGGGTGAGAGAATGAAGCCCAGACATTAATTGGCAGTGAGAGCTTCTCACCGATCTGACAGAGGGTAAGAGCAGAGACAGGGGCTCAGAGGCCCACGTCAGACCATGTTCCCGAGAGGATGGGAAAATGCGTTTGAAGTCTCCAGTCCAACGCCTGCCCTTCCCCAGCCGCCGCGTGATTTAGGCATTCTGGGGAGGGGAGAGTCTCCTCGCTGATTTGAAGGGAAACAGATGTTTCCAGGCCAGAGGCCCGGGTCTTGTAAAATCCTCCTTCCCCCACACAGCTTTGGCAAACAGCTTCCCGTAAGCTCACCCACCGACAGCCTGCCACCATCCACCATCACTGCCCTGCCTGCCATTCCAGCACAACGTGGAAGGCAGGGGCCATGGGACGAACACCAGGTCCTGGCTCCAGCATGGGGTCTGGGCAGTCAGATGGCCTGGGACACCAAGCTGCCCTTTGCTTGGTCTCAGTCTCTCATCTCAGTCTCTCATTTCTCAAGTGTTAGTTGCTCAGTTGTGTCTCTTTGCGACCCCATGGAGGGTAGCTGTCCAGGGTCCTCTGTCTGTGGGATTCTCCAGGCAAGAATACTGGATTGCCATGCCCTTCTCCAGGGGATCTTCCCGACCCAGGGATTGAACCCACGTCTCTTGCATTGTGGGGAGATTCTTTACCATCTGAGCCACATACTTAAGCATCTCTGCAAGGAGGAAACTAAACCAAGATGTGTGCCGAGGGATGGGCCAGGCCAGACCTGATCATCCAGGGACTGAGCACATTCCTCTCTGAAAGAGCCAGTATGATCCTTTCCAGATCTTTCCCCATTGCAGTCTATGGTGAAGAGCAGGGACTTGCATGTCAGGATCCGGGCTTGAGTCTGAACTCCATTAGCTACTGGACCAGAATGACTGAACCCTTGAGCCATCGTTTTCTCAGCAGTAAAATGGGGACCGAGCTTCCATCTCACAGGGGTATGGGAATTAAATCAGAAGTGTCTCCACACTCACATCTTAGGCTTCTTATGAAGGAAACTGAGCACTGTACCTCTTGCCTTGGCCTACCCATGATGCTCAAGATGGTCTGAACCCAGAGTGAGTATGCTATTATGTTCATAACTAGTTACGGGCAGGAAGACCTGCTAGACACTAGGCAGTCAAAAGACTCAGGATCTTAACCTAATTTTATTTTATTTTTTAATTAGAGCATAATTGCTTGACAAAATTGGGCTGGTCTCTGCCATTCATCCACATGCATTAGCTAGAGGTATACATATGTATTCCCACTTCTTGAACCCTCCTCCCTCTTCTTTCCTCTTAGCCTAGTTTTGCCTGAAGAATTAGAAAGAACATTCCTGTTTCCATGATCATAAAGAAGCAGGATGGGTTGTGACTTGAACAGGCTTTTGAGCTTGACTACCTGAGTCCAAGTGCTGGTTCTATAACCTATTATCTTTATGACCCTGGGCAAGTTAGTTAACCTCTCTGCTCTTCAGTGTTCTTGTCTTTAAAGTGTAGGTTATAATACTAACGTTCTTCAAAGGGATGTTGGAGGAATAAAGAACTCCAAACAGTACCTGGCACATGGGCATTCACTAGTGGAAGCATTCACCATATGTAAGCATTTATTCTTATTCAATACATGTGTGTTTAAATTATGAATCTCTTCTATAATGATTTAATTAATTAATTAATTTTTAAAAAGATTTATTTATTTATTTATTTGGGGGTGGGGTGGGATAAAGAGGGAGGGCAGCAGGCAGGCCACTTCTACTGATCTTTCATTTGTCCATTTTTCATCCATCTTTGTTCTTTGGCCCGTGTGAGCCTCCCATCGCGGTGGCCTCTGTTGTTGCAGAGCACTGGCTCTGGGCGCATGCACTCCAGAGCTCTGGCTCAGTCATTGGACACATCGGTCCAACCGCTCCGTGGCACGTGGGATCTTCCCAGGCCAGGGATTGAACCGGCGCCCCTTGTACTGCAAGGCGGTGTCCTTACCCACTGGACCACCAGGGAAGCCCTATAATGATTTTAAAATGAGCCTCACAACCCTAATCCTTTGCCATTGCTCTCACCGAGAGGTAGGGGACTTTGTCTGTTCACCTTGAAGGTGGTGGCTTCATGAGTGCTTTCATTCAGAGCATAGCACAGGGGATGCTGTGTAACTTGTGTCTGTGTCATAAAAGGGTATGCAGTGTCCACCTTGCTTATTGAAACATTCTCACTCAGAGCCCTGAGCCTCCAATGCAAGACATCCAACTTCCCTGGTGCTATGAAGCCAGAATACACGGAGAGGCTGTGTTATGGTGTTCAGGTCATTCCAGCCCAATCTCCAGTAACATAGTAAAGGAACCTTCCGGCAGTTGAGTCACCTCCAACTTTGGACCCCTTGATGATAAAGCTCTAGACTTAATGGAGCAAAAAGTGCTGTGCCCAGGGCTTCCCCTGGTGGTCCAATGGGTGAGGACACCGCCTTGCAGTGCAAGGGGCGCCGGTTCGAGCCCTGGCCTGGGAAGATCCCACGTGCCGCGGAGCGGCTGGACTGATGTGTCCAATCACTGAGCCGGAGCTCTGGAGTGCATGCGCCCAGAGCCAGTGCTCTGCAACGACAGACGCCATCGTGATGGGAGGCCCACAGGAGCCAAAGAACAAAGACGGATGAACATAGAGAAATGAAAGACCAATAGAGGTGGCCCACCTGCTCCCCTCCCTCCCCAACCCGACCCCCGCCCAAAATAAATAAATAAATAAATCTTTAAAAAAAAAAAAAAAAAGTGCTGTGCCCAGCCTGAACACCCGACCCACAGACTCCATTAGCATCATCACATGGTGGTTTTAAGCCACTATATTCTGGGGTCATTTGTTATCAATAGTAACTAGAATAATTTCCAAGCATCTAGAGCGAGGGGTCAGCAAACTGTGGTACAAATCTGGTCTGCTACTTGCTTTTGTAAACAAAATTTTAATGGAATATAGCTACCTTCATTTTTGTAAAATCTATTTTCTGTAGATGCTTTCACATGACAGTGATAGAACTAAGTAATTGCAATAGAGACTATATGGCCCACAGACCCTAAAACATTTACTATCTGGACCTCTGGAGAAAAGTTTGCTGAGCCCTGAATTAGAGCTTTGACAGGACTTATCATTAAAATCATTTGTTTCTATTACTTCATTTAGTCCCAGGGTTAGAAGTCATTCCCATTTTACAGCTAGGCACAATGAGTTCAGATAACCGGTCCCAGGTTACACAGCTATTCCAACTCCAGGTCTAATGCTACAATAGCTTGCTGAAGATACAGACTCCAGTTTCACCCCATGAATGGGCAGTATAACCTTGGACCTATCCCTGCCCTCAGTTTCCTAGCCCATGAAATGAGGGCACTGGGCAAGATGGTATGGACTAGCTGCCAGGATTCAGATGTCCAGAGTTTCCCCCATCTGGCTGTTGGCCATGAGGCAAAATCTCTCTATTCTCCTTTAATCCAGGTGCAACCAAGTGGGACTGAGGATGATCAGCCAGGGGCACTGAAACCACATGCAGCCCACTGCTCTCCAATACCAAAACCTAACCTTCTTATCTCCTAACCCAGGATGACAATCTATGTTTTCTGCCAACATAAGTATTTAATTCCAATTCCAGGCATGGAGAGACTCTCATGGCATTAAGGACTCTAGCCCTGGTTTCTACTTTCAAAACAACCCAGGCTGAGCCATGACTGGGAGGCCCTGGCAGGGACAAAGGTGAGGGAGTCTGCGGTTGGACTCCAACACCAGCACCCCCCACTTGCACTCCCTTCAACCCCTCCAGCTGCATGAGCTAACAGGTAAAGAATCAGGGGAGGCGGGAGCCGGGAGAGAGAGCTCTGGGGGAAGGCCAAGTCTGAAAACCAGTGTGGGCCTAACCTCAGAGGCAACAGCAATCTAGAATCAGTGCTAGGCATGCACTGCTCTGCCTGCCAAGACCCCCCAAATTCACTGGGTTACGAGTATTACCTGAAGACCCATAGTGCCAAGAATACCAGAATCAGAAATGAATGATGTATGTACTGACATTTAAAATGAAATAAACATAAACGGATCATGAAGGCACGTTGAATATATCCCCAAAACCCAGCTGGGGGATGAGCAATTTTTATGGCAGCTCCACTCTGGATGTGCCTGCTGCTGGCGGAACACCTGATGGAGGCCCAGCAATGTGCTCAGTAGGGGAGAACCACTTGTGCAGAATAAGAGGATGGTCCTTGCCTGCCAGGAGGTCCGCCAAGAGCAGCGACGGCCAAGTGAACAAGAAATGGGATGCAGGGCTACCGAACTTGGATAAAAATGTATTCTTGCCAAGATCAACCCAGGTCTAATGCTACAATAGCTTGCTGAAGATACAGACTCCAGTTTCACCCCATGAATGGGCAGTATAACCTTGGACCTATCCCTGCCCTCAGTTTCCTAGCCCATGAAATGAGGGCACTGGGCAAGATGGTATGGACTAGCTGCCAGGATTCAGATGTCCAGAGTTTCCCCCATCTGGCTGTTGGCCATGAGGCAAAATCTCTCTATTCTCCTTTAATCCAGGTGCAACCAAGTGGGACTGAGGATGATCAGCCAGGGGCACTGAAACCACATGCAGCCCACTGCTCTCCAATACCAAAACCTAACCTTCTTATCTCCTAACCCAGGATGACAATCTATGTTTTCTGCCAACATAAGTATTTAATTCCAATTCCAGGCATGGAGAGACTCTCATGGCATTAAGGACTCTAGCCCTGGTTTCTACTTTCAAAACAACCCAGGCTGAGCCATGACTGGGAGGCCCTGGCAGGGACAAAGGTGAGGGAGTCTGCGGTTGGACTCCAACACCAGCACCCCCCACTTGCACTCCCTTCAACCCCTCCAGCTGCATGAGCTAACAGGTAAAGAATCGGGGAGGCGGGAGCCGGAGAGAGAGCTCTGGGGAAGGCCAAGTCTGAAAACCAGTGTGGGCCTAACCTCAGAGGCAACAGCAATCTAGAATCAGTGCTAGGCATGCACTGCTCTGCCTGCCAAGACCCCCCAAATTCACTGGGTTACGAGTATTACCTGAAGACCCATAGTGCCAAGAATACCAGAATCAGAAATGAATGATGTATGTACTGACATTTAAAATGAAATAAACATAAACGGATCATGAAGGCACGTTGAATATATCCCCAAAACCCAGCTGGGGGATGAGCAATTTTTATGGCAGCTCCACTCTGGATGTGCCTGCTGCTGGCGGAACACCTGATGGAGGCCCAGCAATGTGCTCAGTAGGGGAGAACCACTTGTGCAGAATAAGAGTATGGTCCTTGCTTGCAAGGAGGTCTGCCAAGAGCAGCGAGACGGCCAAGTGAACAAGAAATGGGATGCAGGGCTACCGAACTTGGATAAAAATGTATTCTTGCCCCTAAGGTTCCTTCAGATATGTCCCTTCTTCCTTCTTTAAACAGTGGACCAAGTCTTGGGAATGCATTCAAGGGCCACCTGGATCCCTTGTCAGCTGCCACATACAGCCAAGTGTCTGTAGGAATCTCACTTTCTCCTACAAAGAAGCTTGGTGACAGTCCTCACCTTCTCTACCCAGAAAGTCTGAAAGGTATGAATATGCCAATGGATTTTAATACACAAGGACTCTGCCAATGGTCTGTCTAAACTCATTCATTCACCTATCAGGTATAACCTGACCCCTCAAGAAAAAGAGCCTAATTGGCACTTGGCTTTAGAAGCAATTCCTATCCTACTCTCCCCTTTCCTTCTTTTCTATCCTTATACTTTCTCCCCTTCTTTTCTGATTTCTCTCTTTTCAGGGAGTGGACAACATGATAACACACAGTTGGACTGACTATAGCTCTTAGTTGGAGGATGTTCATCTTTTAATAGGTCGCTTTAGGGTAAAGCAGACACAGTTTAAATTTATGTTTCCAAGTCAAGGAATGAATTATGCATGCAATGCCCAGTTCCAATTGAGCTTGTATTCCTGGGATCTTTAAAGCAAATTGTGGCCTTTTCTCTCCTATCTTTATTGCATACTGGATAACTTCTCTGAAACTCAGATAAAAACAATAATTTTTAAATGACTTCAGTTATAGAAACTTTTTTTGCAGGAAAGCATAACTTGGGAATATGCTGACTGAAGAGACAAAAGACATGATTTGTAGGTTTAACCTTGTCAATGAGCAATGGGCTTGGGTCCCAAGATCTGACTTCTCTGTGCCTCAGGTACCTATTGATAACTCCACAGGGATGCTCTGAGATCAAATAGTCATCATAGATGTGAAAGTGCCTTAAAGCTTCCACACACACTTCTTGGGCACCTACTAGATCTCAGACACATAGCTGGGAGCTTTTATATAGTTGTCTTCTGTTCTCTTAACAACTGTCTAAGGGATATGCATTATTAAATCCATATTTACAAGGAGGCGAGTGAACCATGGAAATGTGAATTGACTTTCCCAAGGCTGTGCAGAGAGTAGTTCAGCCAGGCCCTAGTATAGGTCTCCTAACTCAAAGCCCAGTGCTATTTCCAAATAGACTTATTAGGTATTCATTGGTCCCAACTGGGTCTTGAGTCACAGTTCAGAGGAGGTTAGAGTTTATTAGGAGGATGAACTTCATGTTCCCAACTTTTGACAAGGAAGAGATCTTAGTACATGATCACCATTACCGTCATCCCCTTTCAACACTGACACTGCTCTTCTTTCCACATCTGACCTGAAAGTCTTTCTCATCTTCCACGTTGCCTTTTGAGATTGCATGTTACTAAAGCCAAGTAAAGAGGAAAGGAGGCCAAGGAGAGGTCATCAACTTGGATTTACCCTTGGATGCTGAGTTAGGGAACACTATAGGCAGGATGGTTCTTATCTACTTCCAGCTGAGCTCAGTCTCCACCACATGTGTGAGCTTTGCTTCCCTGTGCGTGGAAGACTGGATGTGGGGAGTATGTGCAACCTCTGGGCTTGGAGTCTAAAGGACTGAATTCGATCACGGCTCTGTTTCTTGTTCCTATTGTCCCTGAGAGCCTCAGTTTCTGTATCTGTAAACAGGAGTCAATAATGCCTGACTGACAAAATTGTAGTAAGAATGAAATCACATGGAAAACACCTAAAACAGTGCTTAGTTCAGGAAATGTTATCTTTCTTGTTTTACTTACACATGATACTAAAAAAAAGTTGGCTTAAAACTCAACATTCAAAAAACTAAGATCATGGCATCCAGTTCCTGTCACTTTATGGTAAACAGAGGGGGTAAAAATGAAAACAGTGACAGACTTTCTTTTCCTGGGCTCCAAAATCACTGCGGATTGTGACTAGCAGTTTAAGAAGAGGGAAGGGGGCAAGGCACAACTTTTGAAAGAATGACATAGCTGAAGGACACAACATAAACAGATTAGAATCAAATGGGTCCAAGATGGCAGACAAGTAGACTTTGACTAGACCCTGATCCTCCATCAGCAAGATAACGATATGCCCAGAGGCACCAGTTCCAGGGCACTATCAAAAGACCAAGGAGTGGGCAGTGGTCCAGTTCCTGGAAATCTCTCCCCCTTCCCTCAAATAATTGGAATAATCCTCTCACTCATTGGCATATGAAATTCTCCAGCCCATAAAAACCAACCACACTACATTTCATGGCTGGATATCTCCCAAGCTCAAAGCCCAGTGGCTATTTCCAAATAGACTTATTAGGTATTCATTGGTCCCAACTGGGTCTTGAGTCACAGTTCAGAGGAGGTTAGAGTTTATTAGGAGGATGAACTTCATGTTCCCAACTTTTGACAAGGAAGAGATCTTAGTACATGATCACCATTACCGTCATCCCCTTTCAACACTGACACTGCTCTTCTTTCCACATCTGACCTGAAAGTCTTTCTCATCTTCCACGTTGCCTTTTGAGATTGCATGTTACTAAAGCCAAGTAAAGAGGAAAGGAGGCCAAGGAGAGGTCATCAACTTGGATTTACCCTTGGATGCTGAGTTAGGGAACACTATAGGCAGGATGGTTCTTATCTACTTCCAGCTGAGCTCAGTCTCCACCACATGTGTGAGCTTTGCTTCCCTGTGCGTGGAAGACTGGATGTGGGGAGTATGTGCAACCTCTGGGCTTGGAGTCTAAAGGACTGAATTCGATCACGGCTCTGTTTCTTGTTCCTATTGTCCCTGAGAGCCTCAGTTTCTGTATCTGTAAACAGGAGTCAATAATGCCTGACTGACAAAATTGTAGTAAGAATGAAATCACATGGAAAACACCTAAAACAGTGCTTAGTTCAGGAAATGTTATCTTTCTTGTTTTACTTACACATGATACTAAAAAAAAGTTGGCTTAAAACTCAACATTCAAAAAACTAAGATCATGGCATCCAGTTCCTGTCACTTTATGGTAAACAGAGGGGGTAAAAATGAAAACAGTGACAGACTTTCTTTTCCTGGGCTCCAAAATCACTGCGGATTGTGACTAGCAGTTTAAGAAGAGGGAAGGGGGCAAGGCACAACTTTTGAAAGAATGACATAGCTGAAGGACACAACATAAACAGATTAGAATCAAATGGGTCCAAGATGGCAGACAAGTAGACTTTGACTAGACCCTGATCCTCCATCAGCAAGATAACGATATGCCCAGAGGCACCAGTTCCAGGGCACTATCAAAAGACCAAGGAGTGGGCAGTGGTCCAGTTCCTGGAAATCTCTCCCCCTTCCCTCAAATAATTGGAATAATCCTCTCACTCATTGGCATATGAAATTCTCCAGCCCATAAAAACCAACCACACTACATTTCATGGCTGGACTTGCCCCCTGAGATGCCCCACACTCTGTAGAGTGTATTTCTCCCTGAATCTGAATAGATCAGCTTCTTACCTATCACTTTGTCTTTTACTGAATTCTTTCTGCCATGAGACATCAAGAACCTGAGCTTAAATAGGTCCTGAAACCAGGTACTGTGGGTTTTGACTAGATTTGAGTACCAACACATGGTTCAAGTCCCGATCTGAGCTAAACATTTTCACAGTCACGGAATTAAAAGGAGCATGCTTGCTCCTTGGAAGAAAAACTATGACAAACCTAGACAGTGTGCCAAAAAGCAGGGACCTCATTTTGCCAACAAAGGTCCATATAGTCAAAGCTATGTTTTTTTGAGTAGTCATGTACAGATGTGAGAGCTGGACCATAAAGAAGGCTGAGTATCAAAGAACTGACGCTTTTGAACTGTGGTCCTGGAGAAGACTCTTGAGAGTCCCGTGCACTGCAAGGAGGTCAAGATAGTCAATCCTGATATTCATGAGAAGGACTGAAGATGAAGCTGAAGTTCCAATACTTTGGCAACCTGATACAAAGAGCTGATTCACTGGAAAAGACCCTGATCCTGGGAAAGACTGAGAGTAGGAGAAGGAGGTGACAGAAAATGAGATGGTATCATCAACTCAATGGACATGAGTTTGAGCAAACTCCGTGTGATAATGAAGGACGAGGAGCCTGGCTGCAGTTCATAGTGTCGCAGAATCTAGCACAACTGAGCAACTGAATAAAAACAACAGGGGAGATAAAGTGAGAACAATGCTTTTATGAAAATCAACTCCCTGGGCAAAGGCAATCACCCTGTTGGATGTTGTAAGTGATGAAACCACTGCTTTTTATAAGGTTTAGTTAGAGCTCTAGCTCAGCCATTGGGTGTGTAGCTAAGTCATACTATGTCTCTGAGCCTGTTTTCTCAACATTTACACAGTGACAACAATACCTGAGTCAAGGGTAGGAGAATTAGGGACAGTGCTCTGAACATTGGCTGCTCCAGCTGTGCCCTGATCAACGCTATGACCTAGGGTGACATCCTTCCCCATGGACCCTGCTTTCCTTTCTAATGAAACAATGGGCCAACAGGTGTCTTGACTGACAAAGTCTACCAAATGCTAACACCGATGAGCACCAATTCTTTACAAACTCTTCCCAAATAAATACAAGTGGAGGGAATACTACCAGCTAATTGTATGAAGCCAGAGGCACTGATACCAAAAATAGATACTGCAAGGAAAACACACACACACACACACACGCACACCATCCCATATTCCTTATAATTATATACACAACAAAATACTAACCAAGTATGGCAATGTGTATGAAAAGGACCATATACATCATGATCAAATGGGATTTATCCCTTGAAAAGAAGATTGATTTGCAATATGAAAATCAACCAACATCATGTATCGTTATTAGGAGAATAAAAGACAAAAATTGCCTGATCATCTTAATAGGCAAAGAAAAAAAGCTTTCACAGAACCCAATACCCTTCCATAAAAATACTCAACAAATTATGAATAGAAGAGAACTTCCCCAACCTGACAAAGGATATCTGTGAAAAACCCAGTTAACATTATACTTAATGGTAAAGATGGCAAGCTTTCCCCTTAAGATCAGGAACAAGACAAGAATGCCCACTTTCACTATTTCTATTCAACATTACTCTGAAAGTTATAGATAGGGCAATTCGGCCATAAAAGGAAATAAAAGTTGCCCAGGAAACAAAGGAAAATGTAAAACATCTCTATTTGCAGGTGACATGATCTTGTATGTAGAGAAATAAAAGAATCTATACATACACTCACAGAAAGATCTAAAAGAAAATGGAACCCTCATATACTGCTGGTTAGTCACTCAGTCGTGTCTGACTCTGCAATGCCACAGACTGTAGCCCACCAGGCCCCTCTGTCCACAGAATTCTCCAGGCAAGAATACTGGAGTGGGTTGCTATTCCCTTCTCTAGGAGATTTTTCCAAGCCAGGAATCAAACCCAAGTCTCCTGCATTGCATGCAGATTCTTCTACTGTCTGAGCCACCAGAGGTGGGCATGTCAAAATGGTGCAGCCATCCTGGAAGAGGGTTTGGTAATTCCTGTCAACGTTCTACATAGAGTTAACATACGACTCAGCAATTCCATTCCTAGGTATACCCAAGATAACTGAAAACATATGTCTATAGGAAAACACGTACACACATTTTCATAGTAGTATAATTCTTAATAACAAAAGAGTGGAAAGCAATTCAAATAACCATTGGCAGATAAACGGATAAACCAAATGTTGTCTATCCATAAAATTGAATATTATCCAACCATAAAAAGGAATAAAGTCCTTATTCACTCTATAACATCAAAGCTGAAAGCACTGTGATAAGTGAAAGAATTCAGGCTGAAAGGGTCACATAGTGTATGATTCCATCTATATGAAATGTCCACAATAGGCAAATTCCTACAGACAGAAAATAGATTAGCCGACAGAGCTGAGAGGCAGGGCCCGTGGGAGTGAGTGTTAATCGGTATTGAGTTTCTTTCTCAGAGGATTAAAAATTCTGGTATTGTGGTGTGGGTTGAACAAATTTGTGAATATCCTAAAGTCTACTGAATGATGTACTTTAAAAGGGTAGAGTTCATAGCATGTGAATTAGAACTATACACACACACACACACCCCTATACCCACATCCACCCCCGTCTATGAAAAGAAACAAACAAAACCAGTGGAGTCAGTCTACCAGTGGAGTCAGTCTAGAGGTATCCTGCCTCCAAGTGGCAGTTGCAGCAGACTTGTGGGGCCCGGGTCTCTTACATATGCAGCTTTCTAAGGTCTGCATTTGAGCCAACACTGCCTGCCCCAACCCTTACCCCAGAGTCTCTTAATGAGGAAGCAGGGCCTTCCATGAACCCTAAGTGGGTAGCTAAGGCTTTTGTTTCTTTGTAAATGTCAGAGCCTGTGGGCTGCAGCAGAGCTGTTCAGAACCTCAGCACAAAGCAGAAGTCAAAGGCATCAGATTTGGAAATAGAAAGTTCTGTGCTCAAATATCCTCTCTGTTGTTTACAGGCTAAGCGACCAGGGCTAAGGGCCTTACTGCTTCGTCTTAAGTTTCTTGTCAATAAAACAAACACAATTCCACTTGCCCCACAGGATTGTTAAGAGTCCTCCTTAGAGTGGATACACCAATAGTCAAAATGGTGCAGCCATCCTGGAAGAGGGTTTGGTAATTCCTGTCAACGTTCTACATAGAGTTAACATACGACTCAGCAATTCCATTCCTAGGTATACCCAAGATAACTGAAAACATATGTCTATAGGAAAACACGTACACACATTTTCATAGTAGTATAATTCTTAATAACAAAGAGTGGAAAGCAATTCAAATAACCATTGGCAGATAAACGGATAAACCAAATGTTGTCTATCCATAAAAATGAATATTATCCAACCAAAAAAAAAAATACAGTCCTTATTCACTCTATAACAACAAAGCTGAAAGCACTGTGATAAGTGAAAGAATTCAGGCTGAAAGGGTCACATAGTGTATGATTCCATCTATATGAAATGTCCACAATAGGCAAATTCCTACAGACAGAAAATAGATTAGCCGACAGAGCTGAGAGGCAGGGCCCGTGGGAGTGAGTGTTAATCGGTATTGAGTTTCTTTCTCAGAGGATTAAAAATTCTGGTATTGTGGTGTGGGTTGAACAAATTTGTGAATATCCTAAAGTCTACTGAATGATGTACTTTAAAAGGGTAGAGTTCATAGCATGTGAATTAGAACTATACACACACACACACCCCTATACCCACATCCACCCCCGTCTATGAAAAGAAACAAACAAAACCAGTGGAGTCAGTCTACCAGTGGAGTCAGTCTAGAGGTATCCTGCCTCCAAGTGGCAGTTGCAGCAGACTTGTGGGGCCCGGGTCTCTTACATATGCAGCTTTCTAAGGTCTGCATTTGAGCCAACACTGCCTGCCCCAACCCTTACCCCAGAGTCTCTTAATGAGGAAGCAGGGCCTTCCATGAACCCTAAGTGGGTAGCTAAGGCTTTTGTTTCTTTGTAAATGTCAGAGCCTGTGGGCTGCAGCAGAGCTGTTCAGAACCTCAGCACAAAGCAGAAGTCAAAGGCATCAGATTTGGAAATAGAAAGTTCTGTGCTCAAATATCCTCTCTGTTGTTTACAGGCTAAGCGACCAGGGCTAAGGGCCTTACTGCTTCGTCTTAAGTTTCTTGTCAATAAAACAAACACAATTCCACTTGCCCCACAGGATTGTTAAGAGTCCTCCTTAGAGTGGATAAGATGCCCTTTAGCTAAATTCCCAACCATTAGTTAGAATTACCATCTGAAATGCTCGTCATCTGCATTTCCTATTACACTGATAAACAAAACCAAACACATATATACAATGGAATATTTCTCAGCTGTAAAAAGAAATGCAGAAGGATCAGTCCTTATGAGGTGGATGAATCTAGAACCTATTATACAAGGTGAAGTAAGTCAAAAAGAGAAGGACAAATACAGCATACTAACACATGTACATGAAATCTACTGAGAAGGTTCTGATAAATACACATGCAGAACAGTATGCAAGAAACAGACATAGAAAACAGACCTATGGACATTGATGGGAGGGAAGAGTGGGTGAGAGGTGTGAAAAGAGTAGCGTAGAAACCTACATTATCTAATGTAAAAGAGATAACCATTGTGAATGCACTGTGAAACTAAGGGATCTTACACGCAGGCTATGCGACAACCTGCAGGGGAGGGATGGAGGGGGAGGACAGGGATATACCTGTGACAGATTTGGGAGTACACAGCTGTACACAACAAAACTCTGTAAAAGCAAAATTTAAAACAAAACAAAACAAAACACACCTCTTTTCAATGCTGTGGGGCATCACCCCCATCGTGAATTAACAACACTTTAGCCCTCATTCACAAGGTACGCGCAATCCTTCTTGAACAGATAAGACATGTCCACAGGTGCGAGTGGTGGACAAGACAGGACAGAGAGTCAAGCTCTGCTAAAACTACTCAGAGAGTTGATAGGGGTTGACAAAGGCATAGGCAAGACTTAAAAGCTGATGCCTTCTCTGAGTGAGGTAGACCAAAGCAATCGAAGGTCAAGGTGGGTGGTACATACCCATATGACTTGAAGATCAACTATGGAGTACAGGATGCCAATACAAAGGTCAAAGATGAAAGCACACTAGACTGGCACTTGTGATGGCTCAGAATTCTCCGCAGTGATGGGAACTACAGAGGAGCTGCAAGCAGCTGCCCAGAAAGCTTGAGGGAGGCCTTGCCAGTGTTAGCCTTAGCTTCCTAAAGAGAACTCAAAGCATTCACATAAGCAGAACAACTGTTAGTGCCCCTTACCAAGCAGTTCATTGAAACCCCCTCTTTAAGGCTCAGAGGGCAACCAACTTGTCCAAGGTCACATAGGAAGTTCAAAGTAAATCCAGAACGTGAAACCCTGCCTCCAAAGCAAGATGCTGCATAGACATTTAGCATGGTAAGCAGCTTCACAGAGAGGGATAAGAACAGGGCAGGCAGTGGGGTGCCCTTCCCCATGGAGGTCATCCTGTCTCTGCCCCACATACAGCCTGAGCTGTAGTTGGGATCTCCAGAGAGCTCTTATACTGAACAGTTGTTGCTGTTTTGATTCTTTTTCCTTCCTCTCACTCCATTGGTGATTGCTCTCTGGGCCGCACGCCCTGTTGTTCTCTGCTCTCCAGGACGGGCCAACTCACTGCTCCTTCCCATCAGCCATTATTGGTGGTAAAAGTGTCAAGCGCTATGGATGCTAGCGCCTGATCCCCGATTCCCCAAGAAACCTGCAAAGGAGGTGCCTCTCCCTCCCCGTGAGACGTGGGACTCAGAGCCCTGCAGGAATGAGGCAGAGGACCAGACTGAAACCAGATCCGTCTTGGGCCACCACCAGGGCTGCACACTCCCCAGGACGCTGCTCTTTGCTTGAAACAGCAGGTCTGATCTTTGCCGTGAACCCAGGCGACCCTACATACCCTTTGTCTAATACCTCAGAGCCCCAGCCACCATCCGACTCCCTTTGCCCCATGAAGATAAGCCTCTCTGGTCGACTGGACACATCAGCCTTAGAAACCTTGAGCCACCAGAATGAGGGAACAGGCTGGCTGGGCATGGTTGGGGCATCCGGCCCTGATAAGACCTTGCCACGGCTGGACAAGCTCTCAGAGACGTAAGACTTTGCGTAAGCACAAGATTAGAAGAATACATTATTAAAATACTATTTATTTTCTTTCAAGTAGTGACATAAAAAGAGGGGTGGGGGGGGGAGTTTCCCAAGAGAGATAAAACCCAGTGGGACTCTGTGGGACTAAGGTTGTTACAGAAACTAAATGAAGAATAAATAATAACAAAAACTACACAGTGTCGGTTGGAGACAGCTGCAATTTCAATTTACTAACGTACGGAATGAGGAATGGTGGCAGAAATTAAAAAGCAACACAACCTCGAGGGGTCGAATGGGGTGGGAGGGAGGTTCCAGAGGGAGGGAACATATGTACACCTCTGGCTGCTTCATGTTGATACACGGCAGACACCAACACAGGACTGTAAAGCAATTATCCTTCAATTAAAAATAAAGACATCAAGAAAAAGTAAAACACATAAACATAATCTCACTCTGTTCTTCAGACTACACCGATACAAATTTAGGACAATTTAGGTTAAAATTTAGGAGGGAAAAGAAGACTGGTGAGAGGGAATGTATCTTAATTTTAATTTCTTTTAGGAGAAAAGAGCTCTGAAGCGAGCATGACAGATTTCTGACATAGATTAATCCTGCACGCTGGGCACATGGAGGCTTTCTGTATGTCTCTATACTCTCTGCATTTTATTTTCATTTTTGTGATTAAAGCAAACAAATGCATTCCTGACACCTATCAATTTACACTTTGCAAAGCTTATTACAGAAGTAACCTTGAAAGCAAGACAAAGCAGGGTTTATTGCCCGCATTTTACATTCAGAGAATCTGATGTTTGCCGAGAGGGTGGGAAGGGGGCTTTTGAAGCAAGGACAGGCACTGAGTGGCAGAGCGATAGAACTGGCCCTTAATCAACTGCTTGGCGAGGGCTCCTTGGGCTGCATTCACCTTGACTTGGGAGACAAAACTGTTCTTAAAGAAAAAGCTCTGAGGTCTGGATTGGTCCAAGGACTAAGCCGGTGCCAGGACCCTTCTGCTCTCCAGCTTCTCGGTCTATCTGCATACCTTCACGTCGCTACACCCTCTGACAATGAGCCTGGATGCCCCGGCGCAGCCTGGACATGAGGCTGGGGCTTCTACACATCTCCCTGTAGCACCCTGCTTCACATTCCCGCCATTCTGTGCGGACTCTCCCTGCCTAGTCTCGTCTGGTGAGGTTGGTTGCTGCGTCTAAGTGCTGTTTGCCTTCCTCAGACAGAACCCTACACAGGAAGCGAGGCATGCGATGGTTAAGGACCCAGTGTCATGGCATCAGAAAGACCCCATTATCCCTCTTTCATACTTCACTCTGTGCGACAGTTTCTAGGTCTGTGAACCTCAATAAAAATGAAAGGAAGAAAGACCCAGTTATGGACTCTGCCCTATGCTTCACCGCCGTGAGTTTCTATTTTCTTATCTGTATAATGGGGATGATACAACTCGGAGGACAGCAGTTTTCCTCTTCAGTTTCGTTTGTTTCCTTTACCCAGCCTTTCTCTAGCACTCCCCCTCCACCTTTTTTTTTTTTCCTGGAAGTTCAGTGCCCGTATCTTCTTAAGAACAATTCTTCCATCTCTTATTATGACTTGGGTGGGACTATCCATTTCACATCCCTGCCTCCCACAACAGAAGTGCTGACACTTAGAGTTACCAAACATGGTAACTAGAGTTCTTCCCTGGGTATCGGCAGAATTGGTAGGAAAGGGGTATGTCTCTCTTTCTCTGAGAGAGACAAATGTGTTCCCTTGCCTCACGGTGACTTGAGTAGCAAACTGTTATATTACCTTGCCTTTCAGTTATTTGTGACTTCTTCTCCCTGAAACACCATTCATTTTCCCTTCTATCCTCCTATCTTTACCTAATTGATCTGGTTCATCCTTTAATCCTCAACTGAAACGTCACCCTTTTTGGCCAGTGTTCACTGGACAGGCAGGCATCTTCCCCTTGGAGCTCTCCTAGGCTCAAGGTGGGCCACCATAGCTTATGATTAAATACAATATTATATGTGTTCAATTTTTTATCCAATAACTGTTTACGGAGTGCCTTCTGCATGTGTGCATTTGAGTAAACAGAGCTAAACACAACAGATGCCATCTTTACTTTCAAATGCATACATATGTCATTGAACAGTTGAACAACTTTTCGTAAAGGAAAGGGATGGTGAACCTAATCTAGAGTATGGGTTCTGTGGAGGTAATTCTGAGGAAGTACCATTTAGGCTGAGAACTGACTAAGAAGAGGTGCAGCTTCTGCTGAGAATGGGGAAGAGCACAAGATCTGGTGTGTACTGGCTCATTAAGTGCCACCAGGGTTTCTGGGGAGGCTGGACTAGTGAATGATTAGGAAATTGAGCTTCGGAGCCAGCCTGTCTGAATGTATATCCTGGCTCTTGACTGGTATGTGCATTTAGGCACAATTTCTGAACTTCTCTGGGCTTTGGTTTACTTATCTATATAATGGGAATAATAAAATATGGATCTCGTTGGGTTATTGAGAAGACTGGATGAGTTACTTAGTGCAAAGTATGTAGAACGATGGCTGACATGTTGAATAAAATCTAAGTAACAACCAAGTGTATCATCGATTCTTTGATTTTTCTTCTGAAGTATTTACATGGATAGCAGTATAAGGAGGCTACCATTCTGCCTGAAGAAGACAGATCTGGGCTAGGAACTGAGAAAAATAGTGAGGAATTATGGGGAGGTGTCCAATAAAATACCAGCAACTCAACTGGCTGCTCTATAAATGGAATGATCCTTGCCTCTAGGGTAGTAGGAGTCATGGAGCCACTGGTGCTCTTGAGATGACTACAGAGCGCTTCCTTTGCCTTGTCACTGGTTATCTGGCTTTTGACAAGGTTACTGAGATTCCCGGGAGAAAGTATAACTCTATGACACACTATTATTTTAAAAAGTCACAGGAGTAAAGCAAGAACAAACACATAAAAAACTCCAGGGATTACCACTGCTTATTTCAAAGATGCTTTTTGTGGGTTTAATATCCATCTAGAAGCCAGCAAAATTGCTGTTTGTTTATCCTTTAGCTTCTGTGTGTCTTCCTTGCCCCTGTGCACTCTCTCTCTCCCCTGTCTCTGTTACAGGCCATAGATAGGATTTAGAAAGGTCTATTTATGGTCTTAAGTTACTACATATGCTGAAGGAGAGATTTCTGCGGGGCAGAAATACTAAGGATGAGAGGAGTTGAGTATAGTTTTGGGGAGTCAGGCAGGCAGCTTGCCTACTCATCAACCTCTCCAGAAGTGAGACACCTCTCTGGGCCTTCCTTGCTTGTTTGAGCCCATGAATATTTCCCAGAAAGAAATAGAGACTTCTCCTTTTTCTGACAGGGGCGCCTGATGAAACTCCCTGAAAACGGGGCCTCTCCCTCCCCTTCACGCTGGCCTCACACATGTTGATGCAAATGAGTCCTGACCCAGCCTGGGGTCTGTGGGAAGGCGGCCAGAAGTTTTAGAACAAACACGCAAAGAATGTTATTTCATTTCTGGCATCCTGGGGAAAGAGAGACAGAGAGAGGGAATGGGCAGTCAAGGGGTGGAGTGAGGGAGAGGATGAATATGAATGTTTCCTGCAATAGGACTGAAGCAGAGGAAAAGACCAGGAGAAAATCTGACAGGGATAAAGGGCCTACTAGGTGCCAGAAAGCGACATGTAGAGTACATATTTGTTTAATTTCACAGGCGCATGTTGAAGTCGCATATAATACCACCACTTTTTGGACACAGGAAAAGCCTTGGTCTCAAAACGTAAGCATTTCCTCATAGGCTACCGGATCCAACGATGGGTGGAGTCAGGCTTTGAATTCAGATTTTAAAACGTCAAATCCTGTGCTGTGCTGTCTTCTTCACGAGGCTTACTAGTAGTCACTGGATAGATCTCCTCCTTCCAAAACTGTGAACATAGCAATCCTCTGACTTTTTGCATCTATCCCTTTCTGAAATCCTAATTCCAGATGACTCAATATCTTTTACTAGGACTGTGACAACAACCCCCTATGTCTCTTTTGTTGTTTAGAAGCTAAGTCGTGTGTGACTCTTTTGCAACCATATCGACTGTGGACCACTCGGCTGCTCTGTCCATGCGATTTCCCAGGCAAGGATAATGGTGTATGTTAGTTGCTCAGTTGTGTCCGATCTTTTCCCCTAGGTCCATGCCTGTGCACTCTCTCTCCCTGTCTCTGTTACAGGCTATAGATAGGATTTAGAAAGGTCTATTTATGGTCTTAAGTTACTACATATGCTGAAGGATAGATTTCTGCGGGGCAGAAATACTAAGGATGAGAGGAGTTGAGTATAGTTTTGGGGAGTCAGGCAGGCAGCTTGCCTACTCATCAACCTCTCCAGAAGTGAGACACCTCTCTGGGCCTTCCTTGCTTGTTTGAGCCCATGAATATTTCCCAGAAAGAAATAGAGACTTCTCCTTTTTCTGACAGGGGCGCCTGATGAAACTCCCTGAAAACGGGGCCTCTCCCTCCCCTTCACGCTGGCCTCACACATGTTGATGCAAATGAGTCCTGACCCAGCCTGGGGTCTGTGGGAAGGCGGCCAGAAGTTTTAGAACAAACACGCAAAGAATGTTATTTCATTTCTGGCATCCTGGGGAAAGAGAGACAGAGAGAGGGAATGGGCAGTCAAGGGGTGGAGTGAGGGAGAGGATGAATATGAATGTTTCCTGCAATAGGACTGAAGCAGAGGAAAAGACCAGGAGAAAATCTGACAGGGATAAAGGGCCTACTAGGTGCCAGAAAGCGACATGTAGAGTACATATTTGTTTAATTTCACAGGCGCATGTTGAAGTCGCATATAATACCACCACTTTTTGGACACAGGAAAAGCCTTGGTCTCAAAACGTAAGCATTTCCTCATAGGCTACCGGATCCAACGATGGGTGGAGTCAGGCTTTGAATTCAGATTTTAAAACGTCAAATCCTGTGCTGTGCTGTCTTCTTCACGAGGCTTACTAGTAGTCACTGGATAGATCTCCTCCTTCCAAAACTGTGAACATAGCAATCCTCTGACTTTTTGCATCTATCCCTTTCTGAAATCCTAATTCCAGATGACTCAATATCTTTTACTAGGACTGTGACAACAACCCCCTATGTCTCTTTTGTTGTTTAGAAGCTAAGTCGTGTGTGACTCTTTTGCAACCATATCGACTGTGGACCACTCGGCTGCTCTGTCCATGCGATTTCCCAGGCAAGGATAATGGTGTATGTTAGTTGCTCAGTTGTGTCCGACTCTTTGTGACCCCACCGACTAGGGCTCACAAGGCTCCTTCAGCCAGAATTCTCCAGGCAAGAATACTGGAGTAGGTTGCCGTTCCCTTCTCCAGGGGATCTTCCTGGTCTAGTGATCAAACCCTGGTCTCCCGCATTGTAGGCAGATTCTTTACCATCTGAGCCATCAGCCATACCCTTCTCCAGAGGATTTTCCTGAGCCTGGACCAAAGTCGCAGGCAGATTCTTAACTGTTAAGCCACCTGGGAAACTCTACTGTAAACTCTACTCCACAGAGATCATTCTAAAACCCAAATATGGGCTCCTCACACTTGTTTAAAACAAGTCAAGGGCCCCTTCGTCTGCATTACAAGGCCTTTCAAGTCCTGCCTCTCCATCCTTTTATCCTACAGGTCTCAACAATCCTCAACCTTCTGTCAGCTATTCCCTAAGCGTCCCTCCAATTTCCCATCTCCTTGTCTTTATTGCAGCTGTTCCCTTGGCTGGGGACACAATAATGCTCTCATTCTACATGGTCCATGCCATTTGTTCTTCCAGAGCCAGCTCAAGTGCACCTGCCCCAGGTAGGCTGGGCTACTAGAGACCACGGCCTCCTCAGAACTTCACTATAATAGAGGCACATCACCCTCTATCCCAGGATGATGAGTTTGTGTGTTTTTTTTTTTTTTTTTTTTTTACAAGTTTGTTTCCAACAGCGGCCAAAACTTTCTGTCTGGGCCATGTGTTTTCAGGTTGTAGCTGTACCAATGCCTATGACAGCAATGCATAAGAACAGGCCCTGGAGGACTCTGGAGCCAGATACCTTGTGTTTGACTCGTGGTTTCACCGTTTACTCATCAAGGGGCCTTGAATCAGTCATTTAGCCCCTCTGGTTTAGTTCCCTTATATATAAAATTGGGAGTTTATAGTGCCTACCTTAGGAATTACCATAGTGTGAACGTTTAAAGCATTAATAGACATAAAGATCTTGACATGATGCATAGACATCATGATAGCTTGACCAACAGCTGATGACACCAGGGGCTGGTAGGCAGGAGCCAGGAATCTGCCATGTGTGACCTTGGCTAACAGCTACAGATGTTTACACGAAGGTCCGACTCCATCCATTCAAGCCACTGTACCTGTTCCAACCTTCGTGGATTTCTAAACTGAGCACCTACTAAATTCCAGGTCTTATGCTAAGGATTCAGAGACTTTTAAATGTGGTTTCTAGAATCTGTTCTACTTATGGATTGCTGACCATCCAAGTTCTCTATGATGATGAGAACTACATTAGGGATGGACTTAAGGAATAGTAGAAGGAAAATGAAGTGGGATGGAGGCATCTCTCTGTTGTGTCAAATGTTCAGGAACTCTACCTGTATAGACAGAAAGTGTCTGAGATTTGAATGGCCACTAGGACAGTCCGGTTAGCCTCACTGTAAACTCCACAGAGATCATTCTAAAACCCAAATATGGGCTCCTCACACTTGTTTAAAACAAGTCAAGGGCCCCTTCGTCTGCATTACAAGGCCTTTCAAGTCCTGCCTCTCCATCCTTTTATCCTACAGGTCTCAACAATCCTCAACCTTCTGTCAGCTATTCCCTAAGCGTCCCTCCAATTTCCCATCTCCTTGTCTTTATTGCAGCTGTTCCCTTGGCTGGGGACACAATAATGCTCTCATTCTACATGGTCCATGCCATTTGTTCTTCCAGAGCCAGCTCAAGTGCACCTGCCCCAGGTAGGCTGGGCTACTAGAGACCACGGCCTCCTCAGAACTTCACTATAATAGAGGCACATCACCCTCTATCCCAGGATGATGAGTTTGTGTGTTTTTTTATTTTTTACAAGTTTGTTTCCAACAGCGGCCAAAACTTTCTGTCTGGGCCATGTGTTTTCAGGTTGTAGCTGTACCAATGCCTATGACAGCAATGCATAAGAACAGGCCCTGGAGGACTCTGGAGCCAGATACCTTGTGTTTGACTCGTGGTTTCACCGTTTACTCATCAAGGGGCCTTGAATCAGTCATTTAGCCCCTCTGGTTTAGTTCCCTTATATATAAAATTGGGAGTTTATAGTGCCTACCTTAGGAATTACCATAGTGTGAACGTTTAAAGCATTAATAGACATAAAGATCTTGACATGATGCATAGACATCATGATAGCTTGACCAACAGCTGATGACACCAGGGGCTGGTAGGCAGGAGCCAGGAATCTGCCATGTGTGACCTTGGCTAACAGCTACAGATGTTTACACGAAGGTCCGACTCCATCCATTCAAGCCACTGTACCTGTTCCAACCTTCGTGGATTTCTAAACTGAGCACCTACTAAATTCCAGGTCTTATGCTAAGGATTCAGAGACTTTTAAATGTGGTTTCTAGAATCTGTTCTACTTATGGATTGCTGACCATCCAAGTTCTCTATGATGATGAGAACTACATTAGGGATGGACTTAAGGAATAGTAGAAGGAAAATGAAGTGGGATGGAGGCATCTCTCTGTTGTGTCAAATGTTCAGGGAACTCTACCTGTATAGACAGAAAGTGTCTGAGATTTGAATGGCCACTAGGACAGTCCGGTCCTAGTCTCAGAGCCTCTCAGAAGCTCAAGATGATTGAGGACACATGGATGCTCAGGTCTAGGATGACAGAGCAGCCAGTAGTCAACAATGGCGTGAAGAACATGATCCAGCCCAGCTCTGAGGCCAGCACTCTGAGTGACCAGGCCCCTGCCCAGCCTGATCGGCTGTTTCTCCTATAGAGAGAGACAGTCCAGGTTCATGAGGTCTAGTCCTCGAGCTCCATTATGCTGTGATTCAAATGTGAAAGCTGAAGGGAGCTGCTGGCACCTGGGGGAGTCTACTCTCAGGGGAAAGGAAACCAGAGCAGAAGGAAAAAATGCCAGAAATCGGGATTCTGTTCAGCCTCTGAGTTGCTACACATCATTTACAGTGATCTCTTGCAGTCTGTTAATGCCTTTCCAGTGATGACCTCAAGACGATTCATAGCAACAGCCTCCTTCACAGATGGAGATGGGAACTTGGAGGTGGGGTGGGAGGGTAGCCCCTCAGGCCCACGGTCAAGATAATGCGAGCAGGGAGAAGCCTGGCTTTGAGTGTGGCTCTGTTTCTATTTCAGGGGTTCCAAGAATTCCAGAAAGTCAGAGAAGGATGGGACTCTGCCATCTAGTCCCCTCACTGTTCTGAGGAAGACACTGAAGTTCAGAAAGAGGAAGCGCTTTGTCCAAGCTTGAGAGGGCAGCATCAGCAGACCTGTGACCTCATCCTGGGGTCACATTCTCCCCATGCTGAGCTGCCTCTGTGCCATGCCTCTACCAAACACCTCCAAGATAAGAGGCAGGGGGTCAAGGCCTGTAGGTATGAGCTGTGGAAAAAGCAGCAGGCAACATTGATCATGGCTCTGCCCTCACTGTGAAGCCTATGGGTCTCTCTGGGCATCAGTTCCCTTATCTATGTATGGAGAGAGGTGATTTACAGGAGAAAGTCTAAATAAATAAACTGCAGGCTCATTGTGACCTACACAGTTGGTTTATATGACCCATATGTCTACCTGTATAGACAGAAAGTGTCTGAGAGTTTCCAGCAAGTAGTAATTAATAGATTTCATTTAAGCCTGGGCTTATGTCTTGGAAGACTGTTCAATACTGAATCCACATGCTAACATAGAAATGCTCAGCTGGAGCTAAGTGTCCTCTGCCCCATTTCCAGTTTTTCGCAGTCCCCAACATTCTCTGTCACCAAGCATCCAGTCACACTGACCCACGGACACCACATGCCAGTTCCTCCTTATAAGGCTGAGCCCATCTCCCTCAGCTCCCTGCTCCCCAAGCACAGGGGGCTCGCTGTCCCTTGAGAATTACCAGTCACTGAGTCCTGACAGTGACCTAAAATCTGCCTTCAGCACAGCCTTTCACCCCGTCTTGCTCTCCGGGGTCAGAGGGGACACATTGGTGTCCTCTGAAATTTGCGTGGCTCTACCGAGGGTTGAAAACCGCTGGCCGTCCTCCTGTATCTTCTCTTAACTTGAAAGAAGAGTCCAGGCCCCTGAAATGTTCCCCAGGGACCTCACCTCTAGGGCCCTTGGCGACCTGCTTCCTCTTCTCTGGACATTGCTCCGATGCTGGGTCCTCCCCTTGTAAGTCCTCCTTGTAGCCACGAGACTCCTTCTTGCAGTCCCCCTGAAACCCCAGCCTCCACTTCTCTAGGGCCCCCACGTGGCGATGAGGCCTCGCCTGCTCTGTAGCCCCAGCTCTCTCACCTGCCCTTGGCCCTCCTTGCTCCAGCTACACTCTCTGCCTCATCATGTTCCCTTTCATTCCTCAGGCTTTCGTAATCTGTCTTCGACCTGAAACCCCCGTATTAGTTCCCTGTGGCTGCCATGACAAGATGGCTTACAACAATGGACACGTGTTATCTTACAGCTCTGGAGGCCAGGAGTCTGAGATCCAGGTGAAGGCAGGGCTGAGCTTCCCCTGAGGGCTCGGGGAGGGGGAAGCCTTCCTGGCCTCTGCCAGCCTCTGAGGGCCCCAGGCATTCCTTGGGTTGTGGTAACATAACTGCAATCCCACCTTTCTCTTCACAAGCCCTTCTTCTGTTTCTGTGTCCTCTCCTCTTACAGTGATACCAGCCATTATGCCCTATGGGACTCAGGAACCGACCTTAATCAGTTCCCTTATCTATGTATGGAGAGGTGATTTACAGGAGAAAGTCTAAATAAATAAACTGCAGGCTCATTGTGACCTACACAGTTGGTTTATATGACCCATATGTCTACCTGTATAGACAGAAAGTGTCTGAGAGTTTCCAGCAAGTAGTAATTAATAGATTTCATTTAAGCCTGGGCTTATGTCTTGGAAGACTGTTCAATACTGAATCCACATGCTAACATAGAAATGCTCAGCTGGAGCTAAGTGTCCTCTGCCCCATTTCCAGTTTTTCGCAGTCCCCAACATTCTCTGTCACCAAGCATCCAGTCACACTGACCCACGGACACCACATGCCAGTTCCTCCTTATAAGGCTGAGCCCATCTCCCTCAGCTCCCTGCTCCCCAAGCACAGGGGGCTCGCTGTCCCTTGAGAATTACCAGTCACTGAGTCCTGACAGTGACCTAAAATCTGCCTTCAGCACAGCCTTTCACCCCGTCTTGCTCTCCGGGGTCAGAGGGGACACATTGGTGTCCTCTGAAATTTGCGTGGCTCTACCGAGGGTTGAAAACCGCTGGCCGTCCTCCTGTATCTTCTCTTAACTTGAAAGAAGAGTCCAGGCCCCTGAAATGTTCCCCAGGGACCTCACCTCTAGGGCCCTTGGCGACCTGCTTCCTCTTCTCTGGACATTGCTCCGATGCTGGGTCCTCCCCTTGTAAGTCCTCCTTGTAGCCACGAGACTCCTTCTTGCAGTCCCCCTGAAACCCCAGCCTCCACTTCTCTAGGGCCCCCACGTGGCGATGAGGCCTCGCCTGCTCTGTAGCCCCAGCTCTCTCACCTGCCCTTGGCCCTCCTTGCTCCAGCTACACTCTCTGCCTCATCATGTTCCCTTTCATTCCTCAGGCTTTCGTAATCTGTCTTCGACCTGAAACCCCCGTATTAGTTCCCTGTGGCTGCCATGACAAGATGGCTTACAACAATGGACACGTGTTATCTTACAGCTCTGGAGGCCAGGAGTCTGAGATCCAGGTGAAGGCAGGGCTGAGCTTCCCCTGAGGGCTCGGGGAGGGGGAAGCCTTCCTGGCCTCTGCCAGCCTCTGAGGGCCCCAGGCATTCCTTGGGTTGTGGTAACATAACTGCAATCCCACCTTTCTCTTCACAAGCCCTTCTTCTGTTTCTGTGTCCTCTCCTCTTACAGTGATACCAGCCATTATGCCCTATGGGACTCAGGAACCGACCTAATTCCCATCTCATCTCGAGTCTTAGTACATCTTTAGAGTCGTGTCTGACTCTTTAGTGACCCTATGGACTGTAGCCCACCAGGCTGGCTTCTCGGTCCATGAGATCTTCCAGGCAAGAATACAGGAATGAGTTTCCATTTACTTTTTAGAGGATCTTCCCAGCCCAGGGGTTGAACCCATGTCTGTTGTGTCTCCTGCACTGCAGGCAGATGATGTATTCACTGGGTCCGCAGAGAAGCCATTTAAAATAAGGCTCCTCTGTCCAGTCCCTGGTTTTCCCATCAGAGCCTCATATGAAACAACATTCAACCACTCTCCTCAGTCTCCCCACCACAACGGTGAGCTGCACGACGACAGAGGTCTTGTTTGGCCTGGTTAGTTCTAAGTCCCAAGGGACTAGTTTAGTAGAAGGCACACAGGATCAGAAAGAGAAAAAACAAATGTTGTTAGTATATTAATGCATGTAGGTGGAATCGAGAAAAATGGCACAGATGAACCTTTCCCAGGGCAGGAATAGAGATACAGAGGGGGAGAAGGGATGTGTGGGTGGGGGTGACATTAATACACTACCGTATGTAAAATGACAGCTGACGGGAGCTGCTGTATAGCACAGGGAGCTCAGTGTGGTCCCCTGTGATGACCTGGAGTGGGGGGTGGTGGGGGTGGCTGGGAGGGAGACCAACTTCAGCACAAAGTACACAAACAAAAGGCACACTGTAGATGCCCCACGTATATGTCCCTCTTCTGAGTACTCTCAGCAGTCAAATGTTAAGAAGGGACAAAGCTGTTTCCAGATGTTTCTAGAACTAAGCTGAGCCCATGCTGCTCCGCTTGGGCCCAGCACAAGCCCTGCTCAGGGCATTCTGGCTGGCTCCCCAGCGTGCGAGGACCCTGCCTTTACTGCACCAAAGGGCCTCTGTCCTTCCACTCGACCCAGTCTGTCCGTCCATGTCACGGTCACAGAGCTGTCCCTGAAAACACAGGCTTAAATATATCCTGAGCTTTCTCCACAGCTTTCCTCCCTCCTCATGGCCTGCAGGACCAAGTCCAGCTCCTGTTCCCGGCCTTCAAGGCCCAGCTCCCCAGCACGGCCTCAGCTCCCACCTTTCCACCCTTCACGCGTTCGCATGAGCTGTCTGTGCCCTGTCCCTCTGGAAGCCTGGCTGGCGTCCCATTCCTGGATGAAATCCTGACGCAGTTTGAGGAAAGAACAGCCTGCCTGAGAGTCCCCAGCAGGTTTTAGGAGCCTTGCTGTCTGTGGGCTGAAAAACAGCGTTATTTTTCCTCTCGAGTCTCTCTTGGCTTGGGACTCACGGCTGTATTTGCTTCTGGCTAGAGGACAGCTCTTTCCTCTCTGGGGCCCCAACTGAGCACTTTGGAGAGGTTAGCATGACCTGACAGGACAGAATTGAGTCTTGAGCAGCTAGGCTGCCCGCCTCCTCTCACTCCCTGACAAGGTCTTGTTTGGCCTGGTTAGTTCTAAGTCCCAAGGGACTAGTTTAGTAGAAGGCACACAGGATCAGAAAGAGAAAAAACAAATGTTGTTAGTATATTAATGCATGTAGGTGGAATCGAGAAAAATGGCACAGATGAACCTTTCCCAGGGCAGGAATAGAGATACAGAGGGGGAGAAGGGATGTGTGGGTGGGGGTGACATTAATACACTACCGTATGTAAAATGACAGCTGACGGGAGCTGCTGTATAGCACAGGGAGCTCAGTGTGGTCCCCTGTGATGACCTAGAGAGGGGTGTGGTGGGGGTGGCTGGGAGGGAGACCAACTTCAGCACAAAGTACACAAACAAAAGGCACACTGTAGATGCCCCACGTATATGTCCCTCTTCTGAGTACTCTCAGCAGTCAAATGTTAAGAAGGGACAAAGCTGTTTCCAGATGTTTCTAGAACTAAGCTGAGCCCATGCTGCTCCGCTTGGGCCCAGCACAAGCCCTGCTCAGGGCATTCTGGCTGGCTCCCCAGCGTGCGAGGACCCTGCCTTTACTGCACCAAAGGGCCTCTGTCCTTCCACTCGACCCAGTCTGTCCGTCCATGTCACGGTCACAGAGCTGTCCCTGAAAACACAGGCTTAAATATATCCTGAGCTTTCTCCACAGCTTTCCTCCCTCCTCATGGCCTGCAGGACCAAGTCCAGCTCCTGTTCCCGGCCTTCAAGGCCCAGCTCCCCAGCACGGCCTCAGCTCCCACCTTTCCACCCTTCACGCGTTCGCATGAGCTGTCTGTGCCCTGTCCCTCTGGAAGCCTGGCTGGCGTCCCATTCCTGGATGAAATCCTGACGCAGTTTGAGGAAAGAACAGCCTGCCTGAGAGTCCCCAGCAGGTTTTAGGAGCCTTGCTGTCTGTGGGCTGAAAAACAGCGTTATTTTTCCTCTACGAGTCTCTCTTGGCTTGGGACTCACGGCTGTATTTGCTTCTGGCTAGAGGACAGCTCTTTCCCTCTCTGGGGCCCCAACTGAGCACTTTGGAGAGGTTAGCATGACCTGACGCAGGACAGAATTGAGTCTTGAGCAGCTAGGCTGCCCGCCTCCTCTCACTCCCTGACTCCCTAGAACAGGGCACTGCAGCCAGAGGCAAGTTCACATTCCATCTGGATTTAGGGGCACCAGAGGTCCCTGCTGACGTGTGGAACCCTTGGCCACACCCAACTGACCGTTCACCTCTGTATCATTTAACAGGCCTGGACCCTTGTTCTTAGGCTGGGGAAGGAAGGGGTAGAGGAGACGGTAGGGAAGGAACACATAAGAATACAGAAGAAGAGAGATTATGGAGCTAAGCAAGAGGGAGACTTAAGAAGTGATTAAGAAAAAGAGAAAGAGACAGGATGTACAGACACAGAGAGAACAAGGATAAGTGAAATAGACACAGACACAAAGGACTGAGACAGACAGACAGATGAGAAGTCAGAGTGTGGACAGAGAGGCGGCGTTCCTGCCCAGGGAAAAGAGAGAACAAGGACAGGAAAAAGAAAGAAGAAAACACAGAAACAAGAAGAAATAGACCAAATGTGTGTGGGGAGGGGGAGATACTAGGAAAACAGGAGGAGGCTCAGAGAGAGAGGAGGGGAGGGAGGGACAAAGGAAAAGGAGGAAGGAAAGGAGGGAGGGAGAGGGAAGGAAGGAGGGAAGAAGTTAGGGGGAGGGAGAGAGGACTGAAGAGAAAAAAATAAAGGACTGAAAAAGTTTCACAGTGGGAAGAAAAAGCCAGCAAAGTGCAAGGCAGTGTGTCCTGGATCAACCTTGGGACTTAGGCTCGGTTCTCAGAGGCAGGAGCACAGGCCCTGGTCAGCATGGAAGGTTTTCTCTGTGCCCATCTCCTTCCTCCCAGGAGCCGAAAAGTCCCCCGAGAAGCTGGCCCAGTCATGCTGGGACCAGGCTCAGCAGGCCCACCCGGGCATGGAGAACTGGTTCACAGACCCAGGGCATGAAGCTGGAAGAGGGAAGACGCATGGAGCCCTAGGCCTAATGAAGCTCTTCCTCCTGGACTCAAGCCCTTCCCTCTCTGCTCGCCTGGGCTGGAGTCCACGTCCCGGCCTCCATTAGCTTCTGCGATGTACAGCCTCCAAGCTAATATGAACTCACAAAACACTCTTTGGAGTGGTCCGACACAACCCCTCTCTCACAAATGGGGAAGGCCTCGTAGCTGCCTAGGGCCAGACGCAGGATGGCCCTCAGGTCTCTCACTTCCCTTCCAGACCTGAAGGGTTCCTGATGACTTTCATGCCTTTTTCCAGTAAATTCTGTGTTGATTCTTGGCACAAAGAGAGGAAATGAAGAGGGTAGGGTAGGAATGTAAATAAAAGGAAATTTTGGGATTCCATCTAATATGTAATTATAGTATCCATGGCCGTGGCCCTGGATGGTTCTTTGATGAGCTGCCCAAGCTGTTCCCAGGCAAGTTGAGGGTGGCATCCTGGAGATGATGGGAGGCCCAGCAATGCTCCATCCAAGGCTTCAAGCTCCTAGACTTTTAGAACAGTATTTTGGGGCAGGGACTCTGGACTTGTTTGCAGAAACACATGGCAGTCTGGGAACACTGGGAAACAACTCAGCACATGAGAGATCTGGAGGTCCTGGGCATCTCAAGACTGGCACTGGGACTGCATCTCCAGGAGGAACAGGGGTCCTTGGGCAGACTCATGGCTCAACTCGTGGTATGGCTTTGCCAGGACTTCAGTCTGGCTTTCAGTGGGAGCCATGAAGCTTTTGGTGCAGGACTCAAAATCTGTCTCCCATAGTGTTTACAACTCATCTGAGTAGGGAGCCCTGCACAAAAGATATTTTTAACCAGCTTCTACCCCCGAACCTCACCATTTCCACTTGTCCAATTCCTCTCACAATCTACTGTGGCAATGTCAAGTTCAAGCTCTGAAAATAAATGGACTGAATTCAAATCTTATCTTCTCCATTTACTAGCCTTGAGGCTCTGGTCAACTTATCTAACCTCTCGTGCCTTAATAGCCTAATCTGCTGCATAAGAATAACAGTCACTGTCTTAGAAAGTCCTTCTGAGGATTACATTAGACATGGAGCCCCTGGGGGGGGCCTAATGAAGCTCTTCCTCCTGGACTCAAGCCCTTCCCTCTCTGCTCGCCTGGGCTGGAGTCCACGTCCCGGCCTCCATTAGCTTCTGCGATGTACAGCCTCCAAGCTAATATGAACTCACAAAACACTCTTTGGAGTGGTCCGACACAACCCCTCTCTCACAAATGGGGAAGGCCTCGTAGCTGCCTAGGGCCAGACGCAGGATGGCCCTCAGGTCTCTCACTTCCCTTCCAGACCTGAAGGGTTCCTGATGACTTTCATGCCTTTTTCCAGTAAATTCTGTGTTGATTCTTGGCACAAAGAGAGGAAATGAAGAGGGTAGGGTAGGAATGTAAATAAAAGGAAATTTTGGGATTCCATCTAATATGTAATTATAGTATCCATGGCCGTGGCCCTGGATGGTTCTTTGATGAGCTGCCCAAGCTGTTCCCAGGCAAGTTGAGGGTGGCATCCTGGAGATGATGGGAGGCCCAGCAATGCTCCATCCAAGGCTTCAAGCTCCTAGACTTTTAGAACAGTATTTTGGGGCAGGGACTCTGGACTTGTTTGCAGAAACACATGGCAGTCTGGGAACACTGGGAAACAACTCAGCACATGAGAGATCTGGAGGTCCTGGGCATCTCAAGACTGGCACTGGGACTGCATCTCCAGGAGGAACAGGGGTCCTTGGGCAGACTCATGGCTCAACTCGTGGTATGGCTTTGCCAGGACTTCAGTCTGGCTTTCAGTGGGAGCCATGAAGCTTTTGGTGCAGGACTCAAAATCTGTCTCCCATAGTGTTTACAACTCATCTGAGTAGGGAGCCCTGCACAAAAGATATTTTTAACCAGCTTCTACCCCCGAACCTCACCATTTCCACTTGTCCAATTCCTCTCACAATCTACTGTGGCAATGTCAAGTTCAAG
The DNA here is from genome assembly GCA_022376925.1 of Tragulus kanchil. Lineage (NCBI taxonomy): Eukaryota > Metazoa > Chordata > Mammalia > Artiodactyla > Tragulidae > Tragulus > Tragulus kanchil. Next base: position 22,822,974 of record JAIOJX010000023.1, on the reverse strand, counting down.
CTCTGAAAATAAATGGACTGAATTCAAATCTTATCTTCTCCATTTACTAGCCTTGAGGCTCTGGTCAACTTATCTAACCTCTCGTGCCTTAATAGCCTAATCTGCTGCATAAGAATAACAGTCACTGTCTTAGAAAGTCCTTCTGAGGATTACATTAGACAAGACTTAACATGGTTTTTTCCAGTAGCCATGTATGGATGTGAGAGGTGGACCAGAAAGAAGGCGGAGCACTGAAAAACGGATGCTTTTGAACTGTGCTGCAGAAAACTTGAAAGTCTGTTGGTCAGCAAGGAAATCAAGCCAGTCAATCCTAAAGGCAATCAACCCTGACTATTCATTGGAAGGACTGATGCTGAAGCTAAAGCTCCAATACTGGCCACCTGACGTGAAGTACTGACATATTGGAAAAGACCCTGATGCTGGGAGAGACTGAGGGCAGGAGAAGAAGGGAAAGACAGAGGATGAAATGGTTAGATGGCATCACCAACTCAATGGACGTGAATTTGGGCAAAGTCTGGGAAATAACGATGAATAGGGAAGCCAGGTGTGCTGCAGTCCATGGGGTCGCCAGTCATCAGACATGACTGAGCGACTGAACAACCACAAGACAGTTATAGAGACAGAAACCTTGAGATATATATAGATACAGAGATACGGTACCAGACCACAGCCTGGCATACCGTGAATGTCTCCTGAATATCTGGTGAACAAGGGAGGCAGAGATAGTGAGTGAGTAAAAACAAAAAGTCAGTATCTCTAGATTTCTGTACGGGCTTCAACATTTTTCCAAATCATTCAATGACCATTGATTGAATTCTTTACTGACATCAGACACTGTTCCCAGCACCAGAGACAGAGCACGATGAAGGCAGAAGGCAGACACAGGCCCTGCTCTATGCAGCTGATGGTCTAGTGTAAACAACAACAGACAAGTAAATTAGGCGCTACATCACAACCACTTGAGTAAGTGTCATGGCTGTGTGTATATGTATGTAGGGTGGGTGTGATCTACTGCAGATAACGTGGCCCAAGAAGGCCTCTTTAAGGAGGTGACATCTGATCCTAGACCTTAAGGAGAAGAACCAAGGGTCATGGAAAGAGCCAGGAGAAGGCCCTCCTGGGGAGAGAACAGTGGAAGACCTTAAGGAAGGAACATTCTAGCAATGCTTGCAGAGTGATGAGTAAAGGAATCCCTGTCAGATGAAGAGTGGGATGGCTCGCCTGCTGGCATCCTGTGAACACGTGGTCAACCGTGGCAACCCTGGGCATGACTGCTTAGAGAGGGCATGCAATGATAGAAAGCAACAACAGTGGTCACCCTGCCTCCTCTCTCCACTTATTAAGTATCAACAATGAGCTGGACCCTATCATGTGTCCTTTACCTGTTTCAGTTCATTGAATCCTCATGATCCTTTGAAACAGTTCCTATTATGATTCCATTGTACAGATGACAAAACCGAAACTCAGGTTAAGAAATTTGTGCAGGGCTACCCAGCATAGGTAATGGAGGGAAGGTAAAAAGTCACCTCTGTCTGATGTCCAAGACCTGGTTTAAAATTATGTATGCATGGTGGGGTGTGGGGATGTGGCTTCAAAACATCTATTGCCCTTCCCTTTGCTGCTTTTTGGACAAAGCGATCATGATAACGTTTCCCATTCACCCAGTCTTAGGACAAATTCGAAACACTTTCTCATATACTATCCAATTGGATGGATTAATTATCTCCATTTTACAGATGTGAAAGTTGAGGTGTGTAGTACCTTTCCTGAGGATCTAGGTATTCTTGTTCCCAGTGTTCTTTCCATTGCATGTGTTTGCTTGTAGTTAGAAGGCTCTCCTCCACTACCCTTGCCAACTGCCCTGACCAGTCCACATGTGTGAGAGGACAAGGTCAAGAACAGCATGTGTGGCGGGTGGAGTGGGCAGCTTGGGTATGACCCTCAGCTCTATCTCTTCTTATCATGTGACTCTGAGCCAAAATTTTTAATCCTTTACATCCTGGTTTTCCCAATCTGTGAAATGAAATGTGAGGACCATGATGCCAGATCCACAGGGTTATGGTGCGGCTGGAATGAGACAACAAGCACATGGAGTCTCCTTGGCCTGGTTCCTGACACAGAGTGAGTGCCCCGTACATGCTTCTCATCGCTACACTCCTATTATCCAGGAGGCCCTGGGGCCTCTGAGACTCAGGGCGTTGGTCCAGAGTCTCTGCCGCTGCCTCAGTGTGCAAGTCACAGAGCCCACTGAGCTTAATCTTTCCATTTCACAGACAAGAACATCGAGGCCAGAGGAGAGGGAGGACCCGGCCCCAGGTCGTGCTGGGAGCAAGTGTGTGGGAACTGCTGTCTGACTCCTGACCTCAGGCTCTTCCCTCTGTGCGGAGCCTCTGGTGCCCCGGTGGACGTGAGCGCGTGGTTGCAGGACCCAGGCTGCCCTGGTCCTCCTCTCACAGAGGCCCAGGGCATGGGGGCGGGCCTGAGGCAAGCCTCTGAGCGTGTGGGGATGAGCCCCCACCCCAGGAATTAGGCCTGGCTACTGCTGTGTATTTGCTCAGGACCCTTTGGCAGTCATCCACGATCAGAGAAAGGCAAGGCGGCCAAAACAAGACAAGAGGCTAATTACCTTAGATAATAGGAAATTAGGGAGCGGCAACAACAAGGGTGTCTAGGCCTCCGGCCAGCCAAGAGCAGGAGCCATGGATGCCAGCCTGGCCTGACCCTTCTACCTCAGGGAAGGGTTACCCCCAAACTCTAACAACCCAGGGGGTTCAGGAACTGGTTACTTGGTCAGAACTTCTGGGGACTCACTCTCTCTGCTGCTCTTTATTTTCTTTCAAAAATAAGACAAATGAAACAAACAAGGAAATTCAACTTAAACAGACCCAAGTGCTGATGCTGCTTTTCATTACACCAGGGGGAATTTAGGACGAAAAAAAAAAATCAGCTTGACCTTCCCTCCTAGGATTGGTCTCAACCCTGCAATGCTGTGTAAAGTTACATGGATAGGGCCGCCGCAGAAGCACTTTGCTCTCCTAGGTGGGGTGGAAAGAGGGAGTGGGAACAAACAGGGGCCAGATTCAGAGAGGCACAGACAGAGAGAGAAAAGGAAGAAAAAAAACTCGATAAGCCGCAGAACTGAGCAGCTGAGATACACATGTGCGTGGCGTGTGCTAAGTCGCTTTAGTCAAGTGCAACTCTTTGTGACCCAATGGACTGTAGCCCTCCAGGCTCTTCTGCCCATGGGATTCCCCGGGGCAAGAACGCGTTGGTCCAGAGTCCTCTGCCGCAAAAGGAGGCCCTGGGGCCTCTGAGACTCAGGGCGTTGGTCCAGAGTCTCTGCCGCTGCCTCAGTGTGCAAGTCACAGAGCCCACTGAGCTTAATCTTTCCATTTCACAGACAAGAACATCGAGGCCAGAGGAGAGGGAGGACCCGGCCCCAGGTCGTGCTGGGAGCAAGTGTGTGGGAACTGCTGTCTGACTCCTGACCTCAGGCTCTTCCCTCTGTGCGGAGCCTCTGGTGCCCCGGTGGACGTGAGCGCGTGGTTGCAGGACCCAGGCTGCCCTGGTCCTCCTCTCACAGAGGCCCAGGGCATGGGGGCGGGCCTGAGGCAAGCCTCTGAGCGTGTGGGGATGAGCCCCCACCCCAGGAATTAGGCCTGGCTACTGCTGTGTATTTGCTCAGGACCCTTTGGCAGTCATCCACGATCAGAGAAAGGCAAGGCGGCCAAAACAAGACAAGAGGCTAATTACCTTAGATAATAGGAAATTAGGGAGCGGCAACAACAAGGGTGTCTAGGCCTCCGGCCAGCCAAGAGCAGGAGCCATGGATGCCAGCCTGGCCTGACCCTTCTACCTCAGGGAAGGGTTACCCCCAAACTCTAACAACCCAGGGGGTTCAGGAACTGGTTACTTGGTCAGAACTTCTGGGGACTCACTCTCTCTGCTGCTCTTTATTTTCTTTCAAAAATAAGACAAATGAAACAAACAAGGAAATTCAACTTAAACAGACCCAAGTGCTGATGCTGCTTTTTCATTACACCAGGGCGAATTTAGGACGAAAAAAAAAAATCAGCTTGACCTTCCCTCCTAGGATTGGTCTCAACCCTGCAATGCTGTGTAAAGTTACATGGATAGGGCCGCCGCAGAAGCACTTTGCTCTCCTAGGTGGGGTGGAAAGAGGGAGTGGGAACAAACAGGGGCCAGATTCAGAGAGGCACAGACAGAGAGAGAAAAGGAAGAAAAAAAACTCGATAAGCCGCAGAACTGAGCAGCTGAGATACACATGTGCGTGAGCGTGTGCTAAGTCGCTTTAGTCAAGTGCAACTCTTTGTGACCCAATGGACTGTAGCCCTCCAGGCTCCTCTGTCCATGGGATTCCCCCGGCAAGAATACTGGAGTGGGTTGCCATGCCCTCCTCCAGGGGATCTTCCCAACTCAGGGACTGAATCCGCATCTCCTATGTCTCATGCATTGGCAGGCAGGATCTTTCCCCCAGCTCCACCTTGGAGCCTGAGATACACATCAAGAAACACAAATTAAGCAAATAACACACAGAAAGGCAAAGAGGGAATGACTGGAGCATGGCAGACAGGCAAAGACGGCGAGCCATGGAGAAAATACTCACATAAGAGACAGCAAAAGGCCAGGGGAGATGGACAAAGGTGCAGAGAGGCATGGTAGGGTACAAAAGCGAAAAGCTAAAACAGGATGGAAGGGCAGGAGCCCAGAGGAGAAGAGAGAGAATGTGAAAAAATTCCCAGGGCGGAAGGATGCATTCCTAGAACTCTCTAGCTGGGGTGGGTCTAAAGTATCTTCCTTTTGAAGATACTTTAGAGTATCTAAAGGAGAGTATGTGAACATTCCACCCAAGGTCCCAGAGACAGAAGCGAGGTGGGAAGCCAGACTTCCTGCCTGAGAGACTGTGCCTCGGGGCCCGGCGCCCGAGCCCTCCCAGCACACTTTCTGCTAGCCCGGATGGAGGGTCTGATGTCCAGCTGTGCTTAATTAAAACTCGGGGTTCTGGACTCAGGCTCTCTTTTCATCCTAGTTGTCCCCAAATGATCCTAGAAGCTCATTCTTCTCGGGGCTAGTGGGACTCCAACCAGCCTTATAGAGAAAAACTCTTCCCAGATTATCCCTGGAAAGAAAGAAACACTGAACACCATCGACTGGGTCAAGGAGAATGAAACAGGAAGAAGCCAAAGAAACTAACATTTCCTGTAGACCTCCCGTGTGCCGTGCATTCTGGTAAACCCCGTTAGTGGAGTTTCTTACATAATGCTCTTCCCTATAACTCTATGAGATTGGAAAGATTCCAAGGCCTTTTGCCCAGAGGGAGGAACTACTGCCTTAGAGCAGTAACGGTGACTTTCTCCAGGGCAGGCCACGAGTACGGGGCAGCCTCAGGAGGAGCACCAGCTCTGCTCGTCTCTGAAGCCTGAGTTCTTTCCACTGCCACATGCGGCCTTTTTGGCCCAAGAGGAAGAAAACTAATTTTGGTAGGAAACGAGCAAGGAGAAAATGCAAAACCCCAAGAAATGACACTGGAACTATTTTAAAGCTGGAGACCGAGTCGGTCAGACTTCAGGGGGTGGGGAGCCGCCAGTGGGATGAGAGACGGGTCCAAACAACACGCTGACTTCTCGTCAGAGCAGCCCGGATCCCAGGCCATTAATAGAACCAACTTCAGAGGTCAAGGAAAGAAGTGTTTAGCACTCATGACGAGCACATATCCAGGATATGAGAAGAAAGGATGTTCCTGCTTTGAGAGGCGGGACGGAGACTAGGGGATGTCGGGCAGGAAGAACAGAAGAAGCAAGGGAAGATACTCATCACTCCCGGGAGATGGAAGTTGATGTGTCAGCTCTCCAGGTTAACTGCTCTTTGAGTTCCATAAAACATTGCCTTGCTCTCTATACCATGGGCCTGTAGGACGCCAGCCTGGGTAATGCTGAGTCCCCGCAAGGTCACCCAGAGACAAGGTCACTAGTGTCTCAGCAGACAGGAACCACCTGCCAGGGCTCAGTCCCGCTCTGTTAGACATTCTCACGGTGGTTGGAGCATGGAGGGGGAGGAAGCTGAAATCCATTACTCCTACAGCAAGGGCAACAAGAGCAATGGTGACAACAGCTAACAGTCCTCATACTCCTACTGGGGGCTTGTGACAAAGTGAAGAGCTTCAGTGCATTATTAGCTCATCAAATCCTCCCGGAGTTCCAGCGAGCCAGACATCATATTGTCTGATTTACACAGAGGGAAAAGGAGGCTGGAAGGTTGAGACGCTCACTCAATGCCAGACAGCTGATAAAAGCGCAGGGTAGAGGTCTGTCTGCCTCCAGTCTATGCCCTCAGGGAGGGACAAAGGACCCATAAGCCGGCCAGCAGGGGATCTTTCCAAAATGTTGCTTTCTTTCTATGATCATAGTCTTTAGAGCTGAAGAAGATCATAAAGCTCTTAATCTAGCCACATACTTGTATTTCATAGATGCAGTGACCCTAAAGGTCACTGTCAGTGTTTACTGATTAAGAGATTGTAGACTCATATGGCCAAGATCTAAATACCAAGTCACTGCTGAAGGCCTGAGTTAAAGGCTACCGCCACTGTGAAGGTTGCCCACATGTCCCACTGAAAGATGTCTGCAACCTATTGTAGCTTTGAGATCCATTTCTAGTGTTCTTGCCGTCCCCAGGTGATTCTGCTTTTCCGCATAATAAAAGTTGGGCCCTAACATCTCTGACACAGTCAGTGGCAGGGCCAGGGTCAGAAGCCCTGACGTCCATCTCACAGTGATACACCTGAGTCTGGCGCATGAACATACTGCTGTTACCAATGAGCCTACACATGTCAAGTGTTGTAAAGAGCCCCACAGTCTTCCAAAAAGTCAGTCTTCCAGAGGAAACAGGAATGGGATGTGTTCTGAGGATACGTGTTAGTCGCTCAGTCGTGACCAACTCTTTACAGCCCCATGAACTGTAGCCTGCCAAGCTCCTCTGTCCATGGCACTCTCCAGGCAAAAATACTGGAGTGGGTAGCCATTCCCTTCTCCATGGACTGAACCCAGGTCTCCTGTATTGCAAGTGGATTCTTTACCATCTGAGTCACCAGGAAAGTCCTTTGGAGATGAGGCAGATTTACAGATTGTGGAAGGGCTAATATTTATTGAGCACATACTTAGATACTATGCTAGGGCATTCCTTATTTAATTCTCATGCAACTCTACAATCGGAGTTTTATTATTTCTGCCTTACTGAGGTTCACAGAGGTAAAACGACGTAAGGTCACACAACTAAAAATGTCAAAGCTGGATTTGAATATAAGGTCTGTGGTCTTCCATACTACCATTAGGATATACGTTATCTGAGGATAGAGACTTGGTCTTAGTTTATACTTGCCTTCTAGCACAGTACCAAGACGTTTAAATCCTTAGACTAGGTCTATTGAATAAGTAAATGAGTGTAACTGAGTAGATAAAAATATGAATGAACGAAAGAATTGATGAATAAGTAAGTGAATAAAAATGATGGTGTAGAAGAATGAATGAACAGATAGATAAAAGGGATAGATGGATGGATAGATGGATGAATGGATAAAGGAAAGAAAAGAAGGGGGAGATAAATGGAGAGATAGATAAATAGTTGTATAAATGAATAGATAAGTGAATGAATCTATGAATAAAAGAAATTAATGAGTTGAATAATTAGTTGGTCAACATTGCTCACCTTGTCAATAATTGCAGCTTTCCAGACTAGAGAGGGAGGTGGCTTATAATTTCATAATCAGAGAATGAACAGAGCTGGTCTCTAGAACTCTATGTTATAGCTCATGATGGTTACATTGGAATGAGGAAACATCATTGAATTGGGAAATAAAGAAAATTGGCCCCTTTCCCCTCTGAGGTGAACAGATGAGTCTCAGATGAGTCAACTTTGGCCTCTCCAGACACTGAGATGCAATGACTCTAATATACTCTATGAAAGAGTGATAATACTACCATTACTAATGGTCTGGATAGGTCTAGTAATAAAAAAAATAATCACATATACAGTATATACACTATATGTATATACCCTTCAGATATGCTGGTCTAGCATCATTTCCGAGAGGATATTATGAAATTGAAAAAGAATATCAGGCCAAGACTCCTGTCTCAGTCCTCTTTGCTGACTTACCATGTTCCCTCTCTGGCTTGCATAGTTTTCATCCACAGGAGGGATGGTTCTCAGTGACTGGCCTCCGAGGGCCCTTAAGCACTAGCTGCATACAATTCTGTGACTCACTATGATGATATTTCTAAAGCTTAGCATATCAAAGTGCACACATGTACTGGCCTATAAAACACTTGGCTGGCCTGGACCGATTACTCATGCCTTGCCTCCCTTGCAGACTTGCCCTGTCTGCTTCATGCTTCCCACACACAAAGTTATGTCTTACTTGTAGAGACCGTCGGGCTCCAGACACTTGAAGATGACGGAGTAGATACTGACTTCAGGGACCTCTCCATGGCTTCGACCAGCTGCTACACAAGATGTACCCAGGCCAGAGAGTAAGTCATCGGCAAAACTCAGGAATTCTCCTGGAGGGAGACAAAGAAAGATGAGCTCCCCAGCTCAGGCCTTGGTGAGCAGACATTCTTGCTGTTGTCCAAACCCATCCAGTGTCTGGATACAGTTATTAGGAGGATTCATGGACAGAACAAGCACAGGATATGAAAATGACACAGATCGGTGTCTACTCCTGAGGACTCCTTGGTGAAATTTATGTCTGAAGTTTCTCAAGTGTAAAGTAAAGATACTAATACCTACCTTTACAAGGCTGCAGCAAAACACAAATGAGGTATATTATTGTGTAACAAAAATGCATGAAAAGGCAAGAGGAGGCCAGTGCTCTCTCTGTCTAGAGTAACTATTCTAGCCTCATCACTGCCACTTACTTCCTCTGCACTCCTTAAGCAAGTCTCCTTGAAACTGCAATTTCCTTCCTCACTTGATGAAGGAGTTGGACTAAGGATGTAAAATGAGTCTCATGTCACACGCTTGCTCTTATGCACTGGTCCTGGCTTCATGGCCTGTTATACTGAGGTGGACTGAGATGGTTGATGGGGAAAGAGTTTCACGAACTGATTAGTGATGAAGCCCATAAGACAGGGCCAATAGAAGAATAAGTGCCTCAGACCTCACGACTTCTAAAAGTCAGACTCGCCACTGGATTTAGCAGGCTGCTGTCATTTACTAGAAATAGGGCTAATAAAACAAATGAGATGGGCTTCCCTGGTGGCACAGTGGTAAAGGATCCACCTGTCAATCAATGCTGAGGACACAGGTTTTATCCTTTGTCCAGGAAGACACTGCATGCCGCGGTGCATGTGCATCACAACTCCTGAGCCTATGCTCTAGACCCAAGAGCGGCAACTACTGAGTCTATGAGTCACAATGACTAAAAGCCCATGCACCAAGAGCTGATGCTCCACAACAAGAGATGACACCACAATAAGAAGACACCCACAAGCTGCCGTGCTCTGCACAAACATAGAAAGCCCAACCCGCAATACCCGCATCCAAAGTAGATACTGACTTCAGGGACCTCTCCATGGCTTCGACCAGCTGCTACACAAGATGTACCCAGGCCAGAGAGTAAGTCATCGGCAAAACTCAGGAATTCTCCTGGAGGGAGACAAAGAAAGATGAGCTCCCCAGCTCAGGCCTTGGTGAGCAGACATTCTTGCTGTTGTCCAAACCCATCCAGTGTCTGGATACAGTTATTAGGAGGATTCATGGACAGAACAAGCACAGGATATGAAAATGACACAGATCGGTGTCTACTCCTGAGGACTCCTTGGTGAAATTTATGTCTGAAGTTTCTCAAGTGTAAAGTAAAGATACTAATACCTACCTTTACAAGGCTGCAGCAAAACACAAATGAGGTATATTATTGTGTAACAAAAATGCATGAAAAGGCAAGAGGAGGCCAGTGCTCTCTCTGTCTAGAGTAACTATTCTAGCCTCATCACTGCCACTTACTTCCTCTGCACTCCTTAAGCAAGTCTCCTTGAAACTGCAATTTCCTTCCTCACTTGATGAAGGAGTTGGACTAAGGATGTAAAATGAGTCTCATGTCACACGCTTGCTCTTATGCACTGGTCCTGGCTTCATGGCCTGTTATACTGAGGTGGACTGAGATGGTTGATGGGGAAAGAGTTTCACGAACTGATTAGTGATGAAGCCCATAAGACAGGGCCAATAGAAGAATAAGTGCCTCAGACCTCACGACTTCTAAAAGTCAGACTCGCCACTGGATTTAGCAGGCTGCTGTCATTTACTAGAAATAGGGCTAATAAAACAAATGAGATGGGCTTCCCTGGTGGCACAGTGGTAAAGGATCCACCTGTCAATCAATGCTGAGGACACAGGTTTTATCCTTTGTCCAGGAAGACACTGCATGCCGCGGTGCATGTGCATCACAACTCCTGAGCCTATGCTCTAGACCCAAGAGCGGCAACTACTGAGTCTATGAGTCACAATGACTAAAAGCCCATGCACCAAGAGCTGATGCTCCACAACAAGAGATGACACCACAATAAGAAGCCCACACACCCCAACAAAAAGCTGCCCGTGCTCTGCACAAACATAGAAAGCCCACAAGCAGCAATAGATACCCTGCACCGTCAAAGAACAAAAGGAAACAAATAAATAAGAGTTGTACACGACTTAATGACTAACACTTTTAAAAATGAAGAAGATGAATGGTAGAAAGAATAACTGAATACCATCTGAAATCTCAGGATCTAGTCTTAGCTTTGTTAAGAATCTGCTGTATAGCTTTGGACAACTAAATGTCCACATCCGTGCTATAGTTTTCTCCTCTATAAAGCAAAGATGCCAGAGTCACTGTTGGGATTTCCAAAATATAAAATAAGAACATAGATGTTCACAAAGATTAAGTTATGAGGACAAACACTGAGGTACTATTTAAACTAGCGAGAATTTAAAAACAGCTAAATGTTCAATGGTATCTAGACAGTAATGTCAATTATAGTTCAACAACGCAATGGAATATTTCATAGCCATTAAAAATAATATTGTGGAAAGACATGAAGTTATTTGAAGGGATATTCATAGCATAATAAAGAAACAGGTTACACTATTACAGAGTAATTTAATTTGGGGTGGAAACTTTATATGTATATATATCTACAAAAAGAAGGAATAAAATATAGAAAATGCATACTATGACTTTGGAAAGTGAGAGAAAGGTTCTTTCTCATTGAGCTTTACTTACCTATCTTTTTTAAATTATCTACAATGGACATGTATTGCTTTTGTAACAAGGAAAAAAACAAAAAGAAAATTACTTAAAACATAAAGTAAATGAACATGTGAGACCTCATGAAACTTAAAAGCTTTTGTACAGCAAAAGAAATTACAAAAAAGCTCAACAGACACCCCACAGAGTGGGAGAAAATCATAGCAAATGAAACAACAGATAAAGAATTAATCTCCAAAATCTATAAGCAACTCAGACAATTCAGCACAGGGAAAACGAACAACCCAATCAAAAAATGGGAAAAAGATCTAAAGAGACGCCTCTCCAAAGAGGACATACAGATGGCCCAAAAGCACATGAAACAATGCTCAATGATGCTTATTATTAGAGAAATGCAAATCAAAACTACAATGAGATACCACCTCACACCCCTCAGAATGGCCATCATCAAAAAATCTGCAGACAATAAACGCTGGAGAGGGTGCGGAGAAAAGGGAACCCTCTTGCATTGCTGGTGGGAATGTCAATTGATACAGCCTCTATGGAAGACAGTATGAAGATTTCTTAAAAAACGAAAAATAGAAGCACCCTATGACCCAGCTATCCCACTCTTAGGCTTATATCCTGATGAAATCAAAACTGAAAGAAGCACCTGTACCCCAGTGTTCATTGCAGCTCTCTATACAATAGCCAGAACATGGAAGCAACCTAGATGTCCATCGACGAATGAATGGATACAGAAGCTCTGGGACATATACACAATGCAATACTACTCAGCTGTTAAAAGAAATGCAGAAGACTCAGTCCTAATAAAGTGGCTGGCTCTAGAACCTATCATAAAAAGTGAAGTAAGTCAAAAAGAGAAAGACAGATACAGTATACTAACACACATATATGGAATCTAGTAGGACGGTCTTGATAACACTCGCAGGGAACACACGGAAAAACAGACAGAGCATAGACATAGGGACATTGTGGGGAAGAAATAGGGATGGGGAAGCATGGAGGGAGTAACACGGAAACCTATACTGTTATGTGTGGAAAAGATAGCTAGTGTCATACTGCTAAGGGAATAGGAGTGCTTTCAATGGCTTGGGGTGAAGGTCTGGAGGGGTGGGATGGGGGGAACTTGGGGGGGTGGGGACCATGGATATGCATATGACTGATCTGGGAACATACATGTCTGTGAACAACAAAACTCTGTAAAACTTTTAAAATAAAGAATAATAATAATAATAATAATAATAAAAAAACATAAAGTAAATGAGCCAGACTAAATGCCCTCTTAAGTTTCCAGCCAATTCTCAAACAGGATGATTTTAGAGGCAAGTGAGGTACTGTGTGTACCACATGGTATGAAATGATAGGAGGCCTTCGAACTGCTGATTCTTTGTTCTTCATGTCTGACATGGAGGGCCTTGAATTCTCTCTGCACTTAAATTCTCAGTCATACACAAGGGGCAGACATCCATTCAATTATCTTCTCTCTACTGGGCATCAAGGACACTCCAACATGGCGGAAGCATCACGAAATAATAATGTTCACCACATGTCTAGGAAGACATGGAACTTTTCTTCAGGGAACTGGGAGGAAAGAATTTACAGATCAATGGTCTGGAAGGGGGTGCGGAGAAAAGGGAACCCTCTTGCATTGCTGGTGGGAATGTCAATTGATACAGCCTCTATGGAAGACAGTATGAAGATTTCTTAAAAAACGAAAAATAGAAGCACCCTATGACCCAGCTATCCCACTCTTAGGCTTATATCCTGATGAAATCAAAACTGAAAGAAGCACCTGTACCCCAGTGTTCATTGCAGCTCTCTATACAATAGCCAGAACATGGAAGCAACCTAGATGTCCATCGACGAATGAATGGATACAGAAGCTCTGGGACATATACACAATGCAATACTACTCAGCTGTTAAAAGAAATGCAGAAGACTCAGTCCTAATAAAGTGGCTGGCTCTAGAACCTATCATAAAAAGTGAAGTAAGTCAAAAAGAGAAAGACAGATACAGTATACTAACACACATATATGGAATCTAGTAGGACGGTCTTGATAACACTCGCAGGGAACACACGGAAAAACAGACAGAGCATAGACATAGGGACATTGTGGGGAAGAAATAGGGATGGGGAAGCATGGAGGGAGTAACACGGAAACCTATACTGTTATGTGTGGAAAAGATAGCTAGTGTCATACTGCTAAGGGAATAGGAGTGCTTTCAATGGCTTGGGGTGAAGGTCTGGAGGGGTGGGATGGGGGGAACTGGAGGGTGGGGACCATGGATATGCATATGACTGATCTGGGAACATACATGTCTGTGAACAACAAAACTCTGTAAAACTTTTAAAATTAAGAATAATAATAATAATAATAATAAAAAAACATAAAGTAAATGAGCCAGACTAAATGCCCTCTTAAGTTTCCAGCCAATTCTCAAACAGGATGATTTTAGAGGCAAGTGAGGTACTGTGTGTACCACATGGTATGAAATGATAGGAGGCCTTCGAACTGCTGATTCTTTGTTCTTCATGTCTGACATGGAGGGCCTTGAATTCTCTCTGCACTTAAATTCTCAGTCATACACAAGGGGCAGACATCCATTCAATTATCTTCTCTCTACTGGGCATCAAGGACACTCCAACATGGCGGAAGCATCACGAAATAATAATGTTCACCACATGTCTAGGAAGACATGGAACTTTTCTTCCAGGGAACTGGGAGGAAAGAATTTACAGATCAGTTCCTATGGTCTGGTAAAGAAGAGTTTCATCTTTATTCACAAGTGAACCATGTGATGCTCATCTGACTAAACCATCTAGATGGCTCTGGAATTCAAACAGACAACAGTTCTAAAAAGTGTGTGGCCCTATGGTCCAACAAAGTAGATCTGATGAGTAGTGTTTTCTGTTTTCTGCCTTTTTACAAAGAACACATGTCTGAATCAGGCTAATGTCAGTGACATACAAGTTCAGTTGCTATAGACAGACAGACTTGGGACTGAAGTTGAGTTCCACCGTTTACTACAAGTCCCTTAACTTCTCAGTTGTCCTTTTTGTAGCAAGGGGTCAATGACTCTTTTATGAGATTAGAATCTAGAAAGACAGGCTGAGTCCAGGAAGTAAGTCTGTCTGGAACCCAGAGGTTTTGTCAAAAAAAAAAAAGAGAAAAAAAAAAGTTGAAGAGGCAACTGAAACTTTTTTATCGCAAATTTTGACATCCCTATGTCTTCTGTAGGCTTCTTACATCAAGCTTCTTCCACAGTAAAACTATAAACAAACATTTTTTCCAGAGGCACCAAAGCAGAATAAGGTATGGGATGAAAACTGCTGGACTTGTTTGCTGGATGGACTGAGGGCTTTGTTTCTCTTGGTTTTTCAGGATTCCAAGTCTGGCTGCTTGTATTTGTTTTCTTTGAGCTTGAATCCATGTCTGTCTGCTTTTCAATTTGTTTCCAGATAGCCATTGAAAGAGCTGGCCCTCAGTGAGGGAATTCAGTATGCTTGTGGCCTGCATTAATCCACTGTCTGGAAGCCAAAAAGATGGTTGACATTCATTTTCAAATGGACATAGTTTTCCAGATATTTCCATGTATTTCAGAATAATTTAGACCAGGAATAAAAGCCCCATAAATATGTCTGGTCAGTAACTCTGGTACACAGTTCAGTTTATAGGTTTAGTTCAAGTAAAGAAATCAGATAGTGTGGAGTACATAACGAGTCATATCACAGACATTATAAGGATGATTAACGTTCAATTTGTTTGGGATGGTACATACGTAACAACCTTCAAATGAAAAGAGTTAATACAGACAAAAGTCATATTTTAGGGCCAACTTCTGTTTTTCCCATTTAATCTTCACAACATACAATCTTAAGGAGTTAAATGTTAGTATCTCCGTTATAAAGCGCAAGTTACACTCGCACATTTAGGCAGAAACAGAGCTGAGATTTGAACCCATATCGACCTCATTCCAAAGCCACACCTTTTCTTTGATGCTATGCTGCCTCCTAGAGAAAGTTTAAGAAACCGATAGTGTTAGAAAGGGGAACGTCCTCAGTTCTTTTTCAAACGGCAATGGAATTCCTGCCACTCTTTTAGCTCTACGGGCTTGGGAAATGAAACAATAAAAGAAATGGTCCCTGACCTTCCACAGCTTGTAATCTGACAACAGGAAGGGTTGTTAAATCCAAGAACAGACCCATAAAGTAAACTGTAAGATTGCTTGTTTTGGCACTCCACTCCAGAAAGCTTAAAAGCAACCTAGAAGGACACAGGTGAATGCAGGGGCCCCATGGTGTCCTTCCTCTTCTAATGGTAAGAAAGGCAAGCTTCTTCCACAGTAAAACTATAAACAAACATTTTTTCCAGAGGCACCAAAGCAGAATAAGGTATGGGATGAAAACTGCTGGACTTGTTTGCTGGATGGACTGAGGGCTTTGTTTCTCTTGGTTTTTCAGGATTCCAAGTCTGGCTGCTTGTATTTGTTTTCTTTGAGCTTGAATCCATGTCTGTCTGCTTTTCAATTTGTTTCCAGATAGCCATTGAAAGAGCTGGCCCTCAGTGAGGGAATTCAGTATGCTTGTGGCCTGCATTAATCCACTGTCTGGAAGCCAAAAAGATGGTTGACATTCATTTTCAAATGGACATAGTTTTCCAGATATTTCCATGTATTTCAGAATAATTTAGACCAGGAATAAAAGCCCCATAAATATGTCTGGTCAGTAACTCTGGTACACAGTTCAGTTTATAGGTTTAGTTCAAGTAAAGAAATCAGATAGTGTGGAGTACATAACGAGTCATATCACAGACATTATAAGGATGATTAACGTTCAATTTGTTTGGGATGGTACATACGTAACAACCTTCAAATGAAAAGAGTTAATACAGACAAAAGTCATATTTTAGGGCCAACTTCTGTTTTTCCCATTTAATCTTCACAACATACAATCTTAAGGAGTTAAATGTTAGTATCTCCGTTATAAAGCGCAAGTTACACTCGCACATTTAGGCAGAAACAGAGCTGAGATTTGAACCCATATCGACCTCATTCCAAAGCCACACCTTTTCTTTGATGCTATGCTGCCTCCTAGAGAAAGTTTAAGAAACCGATAGTGTTAGAAAGGGGAACGTCCTCAGTTCTTTTTCAAACGGCAATGGAATTCCTGCCACTCTTTTAGCTCTACGGGCTTGGGAAATGAAACAATAAAAGAAATGGTCCCTGACCTTCCACAGCTTGTAATCTGACAACAGGAAGGGTTGTTAAATCCAAGAACAGACCCATAAAGTAAACTGTAAGATTGCTTGTTTTGGCACTCCACTCCAGAAAGCTTAAAAGCAACCTAGAAGGACACAGGTGAATGCAGCGGCCCCATGGTGTCCTTCCTCTTCTAATGGTAAGAAAGGCCTGAGGGCTTCTCTGAGTCCAAAGGTGAATTGCTGCACTTCAGCATATCCACTGTGGTATCATGATATACATATTTTCGGTCTGGCAGCTGTATAATTGAATAAACAACAATAAAATGCAGTGGCTAAGAGGTGAGGCTTTGCATTTACGCTGCCTAGGGCTAAATCCTGGTACACCCCCACTTACAATTTGCTTTGGACAGGTTCCTTGAGTCTCTACAACTTTTTTTTTTTCTTTTATCATATGTTAAATGGGTAGACTACTACTACCTAATTTAACTGTATGGCTGAACATATTGTATGTGTATACCGGTCTCAATGTCTGGCAGATAGTAAGCAGTCCAAAAAGAAATGAGCTATATTATTGCTCTTGTTGTTAATTGTTATCACAACAGAAGGCAGTTGTAATGACCCTTAGAGATTATTTTTATCCAGTCTGCCCCTTTTCCAGGGGACAAAACTGAAGCCCAGATAAGCACAGTGACATGTCCACTGTCATATACAACATGGGAGACCGCCCTGGAACAAAGCTTGACCTCAACTCCTAGAGCCTATGAGATGACTGATATCAGCCAGTGGATGAGATAAAATCATTGAGACCTGAAGAGCTTTCAAAGCTGCTCCGGGAGCCTGTGCTCCTCAATTTGTGACCAACTTTATTCAACATGAGTGTGAGCTATGCATACGGGGTATTTACTATGTGCCAGGCACTGTACTTGACACACAGATCCATCCTGCCATTTCTTAATCTAGAAATCCCCAAGGAAGATAGAAAGCCCAGCAGAGACAGAAGGTGTTCCATAGACTTCACATATGTAATCTATTCCCGCAGCAGTTTGCAAATTAGAACATCTAGACTTCCAAGAAACAGCAAATGGGGTGGGGGCCAAAGTCAGCCTCCTCTCTACCCACACCAGCCTTCAAAGAGATCAACTCCAGGTTGATCTAACTTATATACTAATAGTCCATGTTTTATTTAGGTTAAGAATAAAGGCTGTTTTTTAAAAAATCTCAGCTTAAAAAGTGCTATTTGAGTCAGTTCTAATGAGGTAGATGAACCTGGAGCCTCTTATACAGAGTGAAGTCAGAGAGAGAAAGACAAATACTGTATATTAATACACACATATGGAGTTTAGAAAGACCGTACCGATGATCCTACATGCAGGGTGTCAAAAGAGATATGGACGTAAAGGACAGACTTTTGGAGTCAGTGGGAGAAGGTGAGGGCAGGATGATTTGAGAGAATAGCACTGAAACATGGACATGGACATATGAAAAAAAGAGGACCAGTGCAAGTTTCATGCATGAGGGAGGGCACCCAAAGCAGGTGCTCTGGGGCAGCCCAGAGGGAGACGGTGAGGAGGAAGGCAGGAGGGAGGGTTCAGGATGGAGGGACACATGTGTACCTGTGACCAATTCATGTTGATATATGCAAAAACCATCACAATATTGTAACGTAATTACCCTCTGATTAAATTAGCTAATTGGGGGAAAAAAGTGCTATTTCTTAAGATGTTTGAATCTTAGAACCCCACCTGAGAGAAATTCAGAGGCTCGGGGGTGTTATGAATACATCCTCATTCGAGGCTTTGTAGAACTCCCAGGAAGAATCCAAAACTCCAGTCCAGTTCTTCTGCCCATGAGCACTGTGTGTCTTCCACCAGGACACTTCCCGGGCCACCTCTGTCCCCTCCTCCCTAGGATGTCACAGTCACATGGCAGAATCCCGTCCAGACCCAGGCTGCTACTGCCACCAGCTATGCATACGGGTATTTACTATGTGCCAGGCACTGTACTTGACACACAGATCCATCCTGCCATTTCTTAATCTAGAAATCCCCAAGGAAGATAGAAAGCCCAGCAGAGACAGAAGGTGTTCCATAGACTTCACATATGTAATCTATTCCCGCAGCAGTTTGCAAATTAGAACATCTAGACTTCCAAGAAACAGCAAATGGGGTGGGGGCCAAAGTCAGCCTCCTCTCTACCCACACCAGCCTTCAAAGAGATCAACTCCAGGTTGATCTAACTTATATACTAATAGTCCATGTTTTATTTAGGTTAAGAATAAAGGCTGTTTTTTAAAAAATCTCAGCTTAAAAAGTGCTATTTGAGTCAGTTCTAATGAGGTAGATGAACCTGGAGCCTCTTATACAGAGTGAAGTCAGAGAGAGAAAGACAAATACTGTATATTAATACACACATATGGAGTTTAGAAAGACCGTACCGATGATCCTACATGCAGGGTGTCAAAAGAGATATGGACGTAAAGGACAGACTTTTGGAGTCAGTGGGAGAAGGTGAGGGCAGGATGATTTGAGAGAATAGCACTGAAACATGGACATGGACATATGAAAAAAAGAGGACCAGTGCAAGTTTCATGCATGAGGGAGGGCACCCAAAGCAGGTGCTCTGGGGCAGCCCAGAGGGAGACGGTGAGGAGGAAGGCAGGAGGGAGGGTTCAGGATGGAGGGACACATGTGTACCTGTGACCAATTCATGTTGATATATGCAAAAACCATCACAATATTGTAACGTAATTACCCTCTGATTAAATTAGCTAATTGGGGGAAAAAAGTGCTATTTCTTAAGATGTTTGAATCTTAGAACCCCACCTGAGAGAAATTCAGAGGCTCGGGGGTGTTATGAATACATCCTCATTCGAGGCTTTGTAGAACTCCCAGGAAGAATCCAAAACTCCAGTCCAGTTCTTCTGCCCATGAGCACTGTGTGTCTTCCACCAGGACACTTCCCGGGCCACCTCTGTCCCCTCCTCCCTAGGATGTCACAGTCACATGGCAGAATCCCGTCCAGACCCAGGCTGCTACTGCCACCTGGCCTGTGCCTGTCCAAAACTATCCTAACATTCTTTTTCTGTTTTTCTTTCCTTGAAAACAGATAGGGAGTTGGGAGTCGCTGTGCAGGAATGTGCCTGTTCCCCATTATGGCTCTTCTGGGGCTGTAACCTGAGTGGGCTCGGGCCAGACCCCCACACATTTCTTGATCCACTCGGGCTCGAGCCTTGCTCTCATTACCATCCGCAGAAAAGGTCAATCACAATTCTGCTGAAGCTTCAGAACCAACCCCTCAAAGCACAGAGCAGATTTTTCTAAAATCCTCCCCCCACCACCCCAGCTCAGTGCTCTCCCTCCCCTTTCATCACTCCCTCAGTCCTCTTCCTCCTTGTTTTCTCTCTCCTTCTCCTCTCTCCCTCCCTCTCTCCTCTCTCGCTTGCTTCTGATTGAGTTGAGGTCACAGTCAAAGTCGGCCATGAGAGCAAATTGGAAACAGGCTGGGAGAAAAGCAGAAAGAAATTCCAAGATGGAAGGGGCCGGAGGAGTGAGTTATGTAGCCCAGGTGGGGAGAAAGGTCCTGGCCGCTCTCTAATCTGCAGATGCTGTTTGCTGCCATGCCCAGCGAGCCGTAGGGCTCTGCACCTTTCCTTGACTTGGGCATATGCAGAAATGTATCCTATCCTGAGACCTTGCAGGAGACAACATGCATCGCTGAGGGCCTTGTGCCATTCAGCTGCAGTCGGTTTGTTTCTCCCCAAACCTAAAGTTACTTTCAATCAGAACTGCCGTGTGAGGCTTCTCCCACGGGCCGCAATAGCCGTGCTGCGGTTCAGCCGCTCAGTCGCGTCAGACACTTTGCGGCCACGTGGACCGCAGCACGCCAGGCCTCCCCGTTCCTCACCATCTCCTGAAATAGCTGAATGAGATAGGAAAGAGAGACGGGGATGGGTGTGTGTGTGTGTGTGTGTGGCAGATGAGACCTGCTTTTGAAGCCAGGCTCCAATACATTATCTAGGGTTGAATGATTACATTCTCTAAGACAGCTCCTTCATCTGGAAAGTAGACGATCATCAGAGAATCAGCAAGGAATAAGTAAGATAATATATGCAGTGTACCTGCAACATGAGTGGCTTACCAACGGCAGAGCTCCCTCCCTGCTGCTCGCTCATCCCCATCATGTCTCCTCAGTTTGCCTGATGGCAACCTTTTTAGTGGTCAGACTCAGCTGCTTTTAGACACATTACGTAATACCGAATTTTCTATCACCTACCCCTCCCCTTTTCTGGCAAAATGAAGTCACTTTAACAAGAAGGACAGAAGGTAGACAGTCAAGGAGGCAAGTGAAGAGGAGAAGAAGATGCTTCTTTACCTCTTTATCACATGGCATCAGCTGTGCTAGACATTTTTCATCAACTGTCATGATTCAAGATTCAAAACAACTTTGTCTTGATTAATATTCAATACAACCTAATGAATTAGGTTGACTGCATTTACAAATAAGGGAACAGGTTCAAAGAAGGGGAAAACACGTTGCCTATCAAGATGCACCTGGGAATGACAGACAAAAGGCCAGAACATGAACGTCTGTATCCAAAGTGCGTGCTTTTCCTAGCACCTTTGCCAGCAGATGGCAAGATGCTTCTGGTGGGAGCTGTGTTTTGGTCACCTCTGTGTCATGGTACCCAGTATGGGGCTGGCCACATAGGTATTGGTGGAATTCTATGAAACCAGACTTCAGTGGCTGAAGCCTGTACCCACACACATCTCTCCAACAGCAGCACTTGGTATCAGAGCTTTCTTTGGGGAAACCAGGCTGCCTCCTGCATTATCTGTTTCAGGAAGGCACAGGACTCCCATGGTACGAGAAGAAAAGGAACTGTCAAAAATATAAGGCCTCTGAAAACGGTGGTGCTGGTCTAACACATATCTACTGAGAGCCTCTGTGTGCCTGCTGGTGTGCTCAGGGACTTCTGGCTCCCCCTCAGGAGGCCTCCCGGGTGGTGTGGTGGTAAAGAATCCACCTACCAATGCAGGAGATGCAGGGGTGATCCCCGAGTCAGGAAGACGCCCTAGAGAAGGGAATGGCAAAGCCCTCCTCCAACCCCAGCGTTCTTGCCTTGAGAATTCCATGGACAGAGGAGCCTGACAGGCTACGGTCCATGGGATCGCAGAGAGTGGGACACGACGGACCAGACACACATGCCTCTATAGGGCAGGAAGTGGATCTCCAACACCACCCCACCCACCCCAGGTAAGCAATTTGAATTCATTCCCTGTGGACAGAAATTCCAAAATAGCAATAGCAGGACTCAGCTGCTTTTAGACACATTACGTAATACCGAATTTTCTATCACCTACCCCTCCCCTTTTCTGGCAAAATGAAGTCACTTTAACAAGAAGGACAGAAGGTAGACAGTCAAGGAGGCAAGTGAAGAGGAGAAGAAGATGCTTCTTTACCTCTTTATCACATGGCATCAGCTGTGCTAGACATTTTTCATCAACTGTCATGATTCAAGATTCAAAACAACTTTGTCTTGATTAATATTCAATACAACCTAATGAATTAGGTTGACTGCATTTACAAATAAGGGAACAGGTTGAAAGAAGGAAAACACGTTGCCTATCAAGATGCACCTGGGAATGACAGACAAAAGGCCAGAACATGAACGTCTGTATCCAAAGTGCGTGCTTTTCCTAGCACCTTTGCCAGCAGATGGCAAGATGCTTCTGGTGGGAGCTGTGTTTTGGTCACCTCTGTGTCATGGTACCCAGTATGGGGCTGGCCACATAGGTATTGGTGGAATTCTATGAAACCAGACTTCAGTGGCTGAAGCCTGTACCCACACACATCTCTCCAACAGCAGCACTTGGTATCAGAGCTTTCTTTGGGGAAACCAGGCTGCCTCCTGCATTATCTGTTTCAGGAAGGCACAGGACTCCCATGGTACGAGAAGAAAAGGAACTGTCAAAAATATAAGGCCTCTGAAAACGGTGGTGCTGGTCTAACACATATCTACTGAGAGCCTCTGTGTGCCTGCTGGTGTGCTCAGGGACTTCTGGCTCCCCCTCAGGAGGCCTCCCGGGTGGTGTGGTGGTAAAGAATCCACCTACCAATGCAGGAGATGCAGGGGTGATCCCCGAGTCAGGAAGACGCCCTAGAGAAGGGAATGGCAAAGCCCTCCTCCAACCCCAGCGTTCTTGCCTTGAGAATTCCATGGACAGAGGAGCCTGACAGGCTACGGTCCATGGGATCGCAGAGAGTGGGACACGACGGACCAGACACACATGCCTCTATAGGGCAGGAAGTGGATCTCCAACACCACCCCCCACCCACCCCAGGTAAGCAATTTGAATTCATTCCCTGTGGACAGAAATTCCAAAATAGCAATAGCAGGACAATCAAGAAAGAGGAGGCTGGGCCTTGCCCAGATAAAAGATGAGACAGCAAATATTTTTCATTCTCCAAGTCAGGGAAACACGTCTGACTAGAAAAGTCACTGAAGGTCCAACAGGCAGCGATGCCAAGCTACCCACAGGTCCCTTTGCTGCAACCTGCCTTGGCTAAGGGACACTCACGCACACATGGGAGGACCCCGAGATTTACCAAATATGGCCTTAGAACCAGGCAAATTGAAATGACTAGTCCAAGGAAAGCCCAGAAGAAATGCCCCATAAAAGTGGCTTAACCTACCCCAAGGGCATGACTCTCTGAGTCCGGCCATGTGTTTATCCACACGTACTGTACTCGCTTCTCTGAATAAACACTTGCTTCACTACTTTCTGTCTTTGTGGGAATTATTTTCTGCAAAGCCAAAAGGCCAGTACCATGCCACTGACCACTGGTCTAGGGGCTACAATTCACTGCTCTTACTGCCATGACTCGACCTCAGTCTCTGGCCGGGAACTGAAACCCTGCTTCAAGCTGCTGTGGGCCAAGGTCACCTGAGATTACTCATACCAGCCCTCAAGTGGACATCTGTAGGTTCAACCTCCTCTACACCTGCCTCCTTCTACTTATAGCATGCTGCTTTTCCACTGGGGAGTCAGTTCTCCCCTGATGCCAGTCAGACAGTACGATTTAGGTGGAACTATGGCCTTCCCCCTCCTCCAGAGATAGACATGTGTTCAATGGCATGATAGACCGTGTTGGAGACCAGCAAAGAGGTGCAAAGCGACCCAAGCTTGATCAGTCAGACTAACCCCTGGGACACAGACCAAGTCCTGATGACATCATTTGACGCCTTGAATTAGCTGTGTCTGTGGCTGGATATCCTCTTGAATATTTCAAATCCATGATTCAGTATTTCTTTTCTCTGCCAAAGCTAGTTTCCATTTGTTTTCTGTTACTTGCAACCAGAAGTCCTACCAGATATAAATCCTATGAGGTCAATTTTATGATTGCCATTTTATAAATGAGGAAAAAAAAAAAAAGTGTTCATGGGTCTTAAGCAAGTTGCCAATGTGACACTTCATCTAAATAATATGGCTAGGCTTCCAATCCAAAGCTGTCAGACGCCCAAACCTGAGCCTTTCTCATCATAAAACACTGCCTAGGACAGAGGATACAAAGACTCTAGTATTCAACCAAGCATAGATCATTTCCAACATCCTGCTTCCTCTCACACTGTCTTCTGACTCCCTGCCTGTGCCCCCTGTCTCATCCACTCACGCCAGCCAGGCTGGCATCCTTCCTCGCCTCCCTTAGCAGGCTGAGCACATTCCTACCGCCGGACCTTTGCATGTGAGGTCTCCATGCCTGGAGAGCTCTTGGCCATGTCTTCATGTGCATCACCCCCTGTCCAGATGGTTGCTTAAATGTCACATCCTCAGGAAGGCCTTCTCCTAGCTGCTCCATCTAACCTCATCTCTCTCCAGCCCCTATTTCACTTCATCTACAGATGAAGTACTGTACTACTGCCTGTACCCCCACCCCCAAGTCCCACGATCAAGAGACTTTGTTCCCTTAGCAAGGTGTCTAGACACGGTACGTTCTTCATCAAAGTTGTCTAGGGAGCGAGGGGCCCTACAGTGTAGGATAAACTCAGCTGATGGCGGTGAACACAACATAAAGAAGGTTTGTGTTCCCCAAGTGAAGGGCTTGGCTGCAGATGGTATGCCTGGGAGGTGACCCTGCGAAGCAGACAATAGGAACGGGAAGGATGAAACGGGAAAGAGGAACGGTCAATGCAGTGGTGCATCACCGAGTTTACTGCTGTGAGTGAGGGGGGCTACCTCTACAGGGACCTTGGAGGAGTGAACACGGGGATGCTCCCAGAACTGTCTGGCTGAAAGGTGAGGGCTGAAACACACATCTCCCAAATTCTGATGGCCATTGGTGGACAGCCTCCCCAGGGGGACTGAATTTCCCCAACTTTTTTTTTTAGTGTGACTTGCTCCCAGGCCTGAGGAGCTCCCTCTTGTACAAGCCAAGGAAAAGAAAGTGCACATGTGTGTCTGAGGCCACTGGCAGCCCAAGGTGAGCCTGGGTGTGCACGACTGCAGCTGAAATGACTCTGGGCCAAGAGGCAATGTCATGGCCCCAGCAGTGTCTGCTACAAAGGCCCCATATCTGCCTTTGAGAAATTGACAGAGAAACAGATGAGCCTTCCTCACCGAAGTCCAGGACAGAACGGACAGGTCCATCACGGAAACAGCTCACAAACAGTTAGTGAACACCTGCCCCATACTAGAGAGAGAGCTACGCACTGAGGGCACCGTCCCGAGCCACTTGGGCAAGGCCCCTCCCTGCGGTGCTCGCAGCTCATCAAGGCAGAACAGTGACGGCTGCTTGCGTGAGCGACGCTCCGAACAGTCTTGCAACTTATTATTAATACAGAAGTTAGTAATATGAAACTCAGCATTAACACGCGCTTGGCTAATAGAGTCTGTCCTTTCCTACAGTTAAATTAATGAAGGCCATAAAAGCCCTCGTCATCCCACCACCCCGAGGACAAATGATGCTAATCCATTTGGCTGGACAGGCTATTGCTAACATGTGTGAGGAGAGCTGGTCTGGGGACCCGACTTCGGGGTAGGGTTGGGGTAGAAGGAGAGCCAGGCCCCTCGCGCCCATCGCCATCACTCCTGGAGGACCACAGTGTGTGTTAACTGCTGTCAGAGCACTCACCCACGGAGGGCTTTCTTTTCTTCCTTTCCTTCTTAAAATCACATTCCTCGATGTTACACTATTGCGAAGTGGAAAGAACCCACCGTACAAAATGTGCTTCTCATCAGACTCTTGGTGCCTCTCACACTTCCAGCTTTCTCCAGTCTTCATTCAATGCCTCCCTCTCTGGGCAGAAAGGCTAGAAAGCGTGTTGCTGACGGTGGGACCGAACAGCCGCTCTGACCACAAATGTGATGAACAGCATATAATCTGGCAGAGCTGGGCTATTATTCACATTTTGTCAAGAGGCGGAGAGAGGCTCGGAGAGCTGGGGCGCGTTGCCCAGCCGCACAACGACAACGCTGCGAGGCTGGGACTTGAACCCTGGCTGGTCGAGTTCCAGAGCCTGTGGGTTTTCCACCCCAACACGCGCTTCCTCACTGTTCTGCTTCTGTGGGCCTCAGTCT
This sequence comes from Tragulus kanchil, assembly GCA_022376925.1. Taxonomy (NCBI): domain Eukaryota; kingdom Metazoa; phylum Chordata; class Mammalia; order Artiodactyla; family Tragulidae; genus Tragulus; species Tragulus kanchil. The sequence goes on along the minus strand of JAIOJX010000023.1, from coordinate 22,796,931 downwards.
CCTCGTCTCTACAGGAGATGTCGGTATCTACTCCACAAGGGGCTCATGAGCAGTCAGTTCAGTTGAGTCCATACAAAAATATGAAAGTGCCTTCCAATCTGCCAAGAGCGATGCCTCTGTTAAAGGCATAAATGTTGTTGGGGGAAATCCACAGATGATACGAGTACCAGGTGGGTGCTTCTGGAGCAGAGGAGGGAGGAGAGACCATCCTTTGGGAGGTAGTAACGTGCATTGGTGTTCCACCCCCAGGACATACCAGGGCACACAAAACATGATGATAAAGGCCCTTTACCAACCAGGAGACATACACACCTGCCAGTGACAAAGAGGAAAGGAGAAGGAGCTGGGCACTGAGGATGCCACAGAGCAGGGAAACCTGGGGCTAGCTTCCTGGGACTGGAACTTCCAGACTCTTCTCATATCTGGAGGGCTGGCTTTTCTTCCTTCATTTCAGCTGAAGCTCCAGGTCCTCAGAGTCCTCTATGGTGCTCAGTCCAAACAAGACCTATGCTGCCCACTCTGTTTCCCTCCTCACAGTACTTGTGATTTTTTTCTGAGCACCAGGGACAGCCTGTAGTTACTATTGTTGTTTGTTTACCTCTTTATTTCCATTTGATTACTAAAACGTTAGCCCTGTGAGTTCAGGAGGTTTGTCCATCTTGTTCTGTCTTGTTCATAGTCTGCCCAGGGGCTGGGAGAGGGTGGGGACAGAGCAGTCATTCACTAAGGATCCACTGACTGGATGGGGTGGGTAAGGCTGAGGTAACTAATGACTCAGCCAGGCTTTGTAACTTAAGATTTCAGACTCTTGGTGCCTTTTCCAGCTTGCCCCCCGGGCGGCTTCCTGGGACGAACAGCCGCTCTGACCACAAATGTGATGAACAGCATATAATCTGGCAGAGCTGGGCTATTATTCACATTTTGTCAAGAGGCGGAGAGAGGCTCGGAGAGCTGGGGCGCGTTGCCCAGCCGCACAACGACAACGCTGCGAGGCTGGGACTTGAACCCTGGCTGGTCGAGTTCCAGAGCCTGTGGGTTTTCCACCCCAACACGCGCTTCCTCACTGTTCTGCTTCTGTGGGCCTCAGTCTCCTCGTCTCTACAGGAGATGTCGGTATCTACTCCACAAGGGGCTCATGAGCAGTCAGTTCAGTTGAGTCCATACAAAAATATGAAAGTGCCTTCCAATCTGCCAAGAGCGATGCCTCTGTTAAAGGCATAAATGTTGTTGGGGGAAATCCACAGATGATACGAGTACCAGGTGGGTGCTTCTGGAGCAGAGGAGGGAGGAGAGACCATCCTTTGGGAGGTAGTAACGTGCATTGGTGTTCCACCCCCAGGACATACCAGGGCACACAAAACATGATGATAAAGGCCCTTTACCAACCAGGAGACATACACACCTGCCAGTGACAAAGAGGAAAGGAGAAGGAGCTGGGCACTGAGGATGCCACAGAGCAGGGAAACCTGGGGCTAGCTTCCTGGGACTGGAACTTCCAGACTCTTCTCATATCTGGAGGGCTGGCTTTTCTTCCTTCATTTCAGCTGAAGCTCCAGGTCCTCAGAGTCCTCTATGGTGCTCAGTCCAAACAAGACCTATGCTGCCCACTCTGTTTCCCTCCTCACAGTACTTGTGATTTTTTTCTGAGCACCAGGGACAGCCTGTAGTTACTATTGTTGTTTGTTTACCTCTTTATTTCCATTTGATTACTAAAACGTTAGCCCTGTGAGTTCAGGAGGTTTGTCCATCTTGTTCTGTCTTGTTCATAGTCTGCCCAGGGGCTGGGAGAGGGTGGGGACAGAGCAGTCATTCACTAAGGATCCACTGACTGGATGGGGTGGGTAAGGCTGGAGAGGTAACTAATGACTCAGCCAGGCTTTGTAAACATGTTGAGACAACTTGTTTTCGTTCATTTCCAATATCTTTCCAAAAGCTGTCCTTGGTCATCCCTCCATCCAGCAAGGGTCAGGCTCCTTCTCCGGGTTCCCCTCAGTGCCCTTGCTGGGGTCTTTAATCCACTGTCCCGCAACTGCCTACCCCATGTCTCCCTCCCCTGTGGGCCGGGAGGATCTATGGAAAGCCACCTGGCCAGTGTTATTCATCATCTGAGCCCTGGGATGGACGTGCAGACTAAGCAAGTCAGTGAACAAGCAGGACTTCCTGCCCCACTGGAAGCAGGCCCAGAGTGGTGGCCCGGGGCTTCCTTGTAAAGACCTTTGTTGGTCTGTTGTACACATAATGATTCAATATGTGTATATATTATAAAATGATCACTACAACAAGTCCAGGTAACATCCATTGCCATACATAGTTAATTTTTTTTCTTACCCTATAACCCAGCAATCTCATTAATGAGCATGTAACCTGAGAAAAGTACAACTCAAAAAGACACATGCATCCCCAGTGTTCACAGCACCATTATTTACAATAATCAGGGCATGGAAACAACCTAAATGTCCATCGATGGATGAATGGATAAAGAAGATATGATACATCCCAGTGGAATATTACTTGAGCAACAACCTTTGAATTGTGTCAGAGACAGCCCTCCCATGAGGACAGCAGATCTTAGGTAAGAAGGCCCTGGATCCAGAGTCGGGGAAAATGGGGTGCACCCCTGGCTCTCTGTAACACTCTGTCCAGATCAGTTCCTCTCTTTCCGCAGACGTGAACAGCCACGAGGGAAAGGAAGGGCATCGGGCTTCCTCCCATCCTGTCCCTGGGCTGATTTGCTGCTAAGGTCAATACTGTGACCCCTCTGTCTTCCTCTATGGATGACTTTGCTTCCTCAGTCTTAGCTCTCCCGAGCTCTTTGTCTAATTGTAAGACACACTCCCCAACACGCACATCTCAGGGAATTTCTCTCATTCATTTTCTTGCTTCCTTATCTCTACTTAGCCCTGGTGTTTCTGTGCAGCCAAGCCTTCTTCGGCTCATCATCTCGGCATCCACAATGGCTGCCCATGAATCCTTTGATCCTTGTCTCTATGATGAGAAGCGCCTTTCTCTCCCTTCAGCCCTCTCCTTGTGTTAATCTCTTTATAGTTTGTGCTGCATGCTCTACCCTGCCACTTCCTCATCATATCTAAGCTTCATGAGTGACTGTTGAAGTGGGCAAGACACAATGGAAGGGAAATGTCCCATTCTACAGAAGGGGAAACTAAGGCTCAACAAGGAGATTGGAGTGCACCTTTCTGACTCCTGATCTATGGCACTAGCAGCCGTACTGTGCGCTCTTGTCTCTTCCCCCAGACTTTGAGCCTAACCACGAATAACACAGCTTTACAGCCATCCCCCTGAAATACAGAAGACACTCCCTCTTACTAAGCCCCCCATATGGTACTGATTTAAACAATTATATTTACTAAAACAACAGTGTCAGATCCCCTCTGGGGAAGGGAAAGTAGCTGAAAAAGCCATACTGTGGCTAGTCCTGTGTTTGAAACCTGACTTTGCGAAAAGACTCTTGAATCAACTTAATCTCTCTAAGCCTCATTTTCCTCATCTGTAAAATGGATGTAAAAACACCTATATTAAAGGAGGAATGTGGACCATACTGAGAATTTAGGCAATCAACACAGTGCCTGGAGCATGGGAACCAGTCAACAAGTGGTGCCATTATTTTTTTTTTATTATTAGTCATAAAATGACTAATTTTTTATTACTCATTCACAAAATATTTTATATTGGTAAGTAGAGAATTCAACAGTCCAGAGGAAGTGAATTATTCTTATGAATTAAGCACGTCTTTCTCCTCCCAGACCAGAAGAGCACAAACTATGTGCTCATTTAGCATTAAAAAATGCTTATTTTCTTTCACTAAATATAAACCTCAAGGCCTAGGGTCAGCAGATATCTGGGGATCTGTAGCAGCTAAGAGGACATCCCTTTGCCTTTTTTCGTTCCCCACTTGGGGCAAATCTAACCTTCAAATCCAGTCTGAGCAAGACCCTCCAAAAGTGCCCTCTGAGGATCCCATTAAGGCACCAGGGAGGATTGAATGAGATCCTGCATCCATTTCATTCCCTAACCTGCTTCCCCACCACACGTGCACATGCATGTACACACAAGTGCACACTCCTCTTCTCATCCCATCCCCAGGTTCAGGGCCCACAGCAAGGAGCCTCCAGGAGAGTGGAGAGAAGGCCAGCAAAGATGAGTCAGGTTTTCTGGTCGTGCGAGCAACACCATTCCACTGGGCTGAGGTGAATCATTGAGGAGGAGGTGGGACCAGAGAGGTAGATTTCCAAATGAGAGAGAAAGACAGACAGACACCAAGAGAGGCCCAGAGAGATGGCAATGGGGAGGAACAGAGAAAGACTGTCCGTGAGAGCCACAGCCAGGAAATTCTAAGAGACAGAGAGACTGAAGTAGAAACACGCTTTACAGCCACCCCTGAAATACAGAAGACACTCCCTCTTACTAAGCCCCCCATATGGTACTGATTTAAACAATTATATTTACTAAAACAACAGTGTCAGATCCCCTCTGGGGAAGGGAAAGTAGCTGAAAAAGCCATACTGTGGCTAGTCCTGTGTTTGAAACCTGACTTTGCGAAAAGACTCTTGAATCAACTTAATCTCTCTAAGCCTCATTTTCCTCATCTGTAAAATGGATGTAAAAACACCTATATTAAAGGAGGAATGTGGACCATACTGAGAATTTAGGCAATCAACACAGTGCCTGGAGCATGGGAACCAGTCAACAAGTGGTGCCATTATTTTTTTTTTATTATTAGTCATAAAATGACTAATTTTTTTTATTACTCATTCACAAAATATTTTATATTGGTAAGTAGAGAATTCAACAGTCCAGAGGAAGTGAATTATTCTTATGAATTAAGCACGTCTTTCTCCTCCCAGACCAGAAGAGCACAAACTATGTGCTCATTTAGCATTAAAAAATGCTTATTTTCTTTCACTAAATATAAACCTCAAGGCCTAGGGTCAGCAGATATCTGGGGATCTGTAGCAGCTAAGAGGACATCCCTTTGCCTTTTTTCGTTCCCCACTTGGGGCAAATCTAACCTTCAAATCCAGTCTGAGCAAGACCCTCCAAAAGTGCCCTCTGAGGATCCCATTAAGGCACCAGGGAGGATTGAATGAGATCCTGCATCCATTTCATTCCCTAACCTGCTTCCCCACCACACGTGCACATGCATGTACACACAAGTGCACACTCCTCTTCTCATCCCATCCCCAGGTTCAGGGCCCACAGCAAGGAGCCTCCAGGAGAGTGGAGAGAAGGCCAGCAAAGATGAGTCAGGTTTTCTGGTCGTGCGAGCAACACCATTCCACTGGGCTGAGGTGAATCATTGAGGAGGAGGTGGGACCAGAGAGGTAGATTTCCAAATGAGAGAGAAAGACAGACAGACACCAAGAGAGGCCCAGAGAGATGGCAATGGGGAGGAACAGAGAAAGACTGTCCGTGAGAGCCACAGCCAGGAAATTCTAAGAGACAGAGAGACTGAAGTAGAAACACAGCTATAGAGAGAAATAGAGAGAAGAAGGGAAAACAGGCTCATAGATAGGAAAAGAGAGTCACAGAGAGGCAAATACAGGCAGAGATAAAAACCAGGAGCAATGGAGACATGAGGAGAGCAAGATTAAGAGAAACAGGGAGGAAACGAGGAAGGGAAGGAGAGAGAGGAAGAGAGGGAAAAAGGAAGGGAGGAAGAGAGGGAGGAGGGAAGTAGGGAAGGAGAGACGGAGGAGGGAAGAAATCACCAAAAAAGAGAAGAGGAGGAGACAATAATAAGAAACCGCAAAGGCAGACAGCAATGTGGAGAGGGAGACAGTGGGATGGTGAGGCGCTCCGCTGCAAGGTGAGGAGCAGGATGCCTGGAGCTTCGCAAGGCCTGCTGGTGCTCCTGCTCCACGGGCTGGCTAGTGCTCCTGCTCACCGCATTGTCCACGGGCTGGCTAGTGCTCCTGCTCACTGCATTGTCCATGGCCTGACCTCTGCCCAGACAGAGGAGACAGACTCTGGGCTCAGAAGGTGCATGGTGCATGCTGCTCCCTTCCCTCTTCCGCTCTGAACCCAAAACCAATACAGAAGACGACACAGTTTCCCCATAGCCTGGCGCGAGGAGGGCCTCGGAGTGCCTCCTGAGCCCCACAGGGAGGGTGACTTTCTGAAGAGGTTCGGAGGCCAGGAGAGCTGCCACCAGAAACAGGGGCCCTTGAGCATCGAACCAGGGCAAGTTTAGCGACCTCTGGGCCCACCCACCCCAGTGGTGCTGATCTGGAAGGTAAAGATGGGAGAGTGGCTGGGTGATAGCCATGTTCATCTGAACCCCCTCACTTATCCCAGCCCCACCCAGATTTCTTTCTTTCCCACTCTCTATTAAAGTGACTCCCTGGCCTCCCCGTTCATATTAAAATTTTCCTTTAAATACAGAAGGGAAACAAGAGGGTTTCAAGAGGAGAAGACAGAAGAACCAATGAGAGGGCAGACAGACACCAAGAGAGGCCCAGAGAGATGGCAATGGGGAGGAACAGAGAAAGACTGTCCGTGAGAGCCACAGCCAGGAAATTCTAAGAGACAGAGAGACTGAAGTAGAAACACAGCTATAGAGAGAAATAGAGAGAAGAAGGGAAAACAGGCTCATAGATAGGAAAAGAGAGTCACAGAGAGGCAAATACAGGCAGAGATAAAAACCAGGAGCAATGGAGACATGAGGAGAGCAAGATTAAGAGAAACAGGGAGGAAACGAGGAAGGGAAGGAGAGAGAGGAAGAGAGGGAAAAAGGAAGGGAGGAAGAGAGGGAGGAGGGAAGTAGGGAAGGAGAGACGGAGGAGGGAAGAAATCACCAAAAAAGAGAAGAGGAGGAGACAATAATAAGAAACCGCAAAGGCAGACAGCAATGTGGAGAGGGAGACAGTGGGATGGTGAGGCGCTCCGCTGCAAGGTGAGGAGCAGGATGCCTGGAGCTTCGCAAGGCCTGCTGGTGCTCCTGCTCCACGGGCTGGCTAGTGCTCCTGCTCACCGCATTGTCCACGGGCTGGCTAGTGCTCCTGCTCACTGCATTGTCCATGGCCTGACCTCTGCCCAGACAGAGGAGACAGACTCTGGGCTCAGAAGGTGCATGGTGCATGCTGCTCCCTTCCCTCTTCCGCTCTGAACCCAAAACCAATACAGAAGACGACACAGTTTCCCCATAGCCTGGCGCGAGGAGGGCCTCGGAGTGCCTCCTGAGCCCCACAGGGAGGGTGACTTTCTGAAGAGGTTCGGAGGCCAGGAGAGCTGCCACCAGAAACAGGGGCCCTTGAGCATCGAACCAGGGCAAGTTTAGCGACCTCTGGGCCCACCCACCCCAGTGGTGCTGATCTGGAAGGTAAAGATGGGAGAGTGGCTGGGTGATAGCCATGTTCATCTGAACCCCCTCACTTATCCCAGCCCCACCCAGATTTCTTTCTTTCCCACTCTCTATTAAAGTGACTCCCTGGCCTCCCCGTTCATATTAAAATTTTCCTTTAAATACAGAAGGGGAAACAAGTCCTCTCTTCAGTCCACAATGAAAGCTATAAAAGGGTTTTTAAGCTTGGAAAATGTGGCTAGTCAGTTTTTCCTACTGTTTAATACACGCCTTAGGTTACACTGAATGGGTACACATGGTTTATAAGTGACTAACTCATACCTAACTCCACAAGTTTATAGCCACATATATATTATATAATTTATATATAGTTTATTAATCACATATATCATCTGGATTTATATAGCATATATATAAATATCTGTATATATGCATGTGTGCATATATATACACACACATATATTTACATGTACACACATAAACACACAGATGAATACACACCTATACACAGGCATGTGTATATAAACAGTCCTTCAAGTTTGTACAATTCCTTGGGGTTTACAAAGCTCTCTTTTTCTCTAGTTTGATCCTCACAATAACCTTGGGAGGCAGACAGGGTAGGATCATGGCCTCCTGTTTACCAGGGCCTGTGGTTACCACAGAGGCTCCAGGGACCCACAGGTCTTGAAGCGGTCACGGCCCCTGTCAGAGTTCCCCGCTCCACAGCCATGCAGACTGATGTCATGAGCACAGGTCGGGCAGTGCCCACTGCTCCCAGCAAGGGGCCAAAGCCAAGGGAAGCTTGAGGCAGCACCTGTGTCAGGGCTTCTTTTTATAGGCTGGAGGATTGAAGCTCAGAGAGGCACTGCGAACCGAGAGGCCACCTCTTTGCAACGTGGAGAAACAAGTATCCCTTCAGCCCCTTTTATTTCACAGTTTCCCCATAGCCTGGCGGAGGAGGCCTCGAGTGCCTCCTGAGCCCCACAGGGAGGGTGACTTTCTGAAGAGGTTCGGAGGCCAGGAGAGCTGCCACCAGAAACAGGGGCCCTTGAGCATCGAACCAGGGCAAGTTTAGCGACCTCTGGGCCCACCCACCCCAGTGGTGCTGATCTGGAAGGTAAAGATGGGAGAGTGGCTGGGTGATAGCCATGTTCATCTGAACCCCCTCACTTATCCCAGCCCCACCCAGATTTCTTTCTTTCCCACTCTCTATTAAAGTGACTCCCTGGCCTCCCCGTTCATATTAAAATTTTCCTTTAAATACAGAAGGGGAAACAAGTCCTCTCTTCAGTCCACAATGAAAGCTATAAAAGGGTTTTTAAGCTTGGAAAATGTGGCTAGTCAGTTTTTCCTACTGTTTAATACACGCCTTAGGTTACACTGAATGGGTACACATGGTTTATAAGTGACTAACTCATACCTAACTCCACAAGTTTATAGCCACATATATATTATATAATTTATATATAGTTTATTAATCACATATATCATCTGGATTTATATAGCATATATATAAATATCTGTATATATGCATGTGTGCATATATATCACACACATATATTTACATGTACACACATAAACACACAGATGAATACACACCTATACACAGGCATGTGTATATAAACAGTCCTTCAAGTTTGTACAATTCCTTGGGGTTTACAAAGCTCTCTTTTTCTCTAGTTTGATCCTCACAATAACCTTGGGAGGCAGACAGGGTAGGATCATGGCCTCCTGTTTACCAGGGCCTGTGGTTACCACAGAGGCTCCAGGGACCCACAGGTCTTGAAGCGGTCACGGCCCCTGTCAGAGTTCCCCGCTCCACAGCCATGCAGACTGATGTCATGAGCACAGGTCGGGCAGTGCCCACTGCTCCCAGCAAGGGGCCAAAGCCAAGGGAAGCTTGAGGCAGCACCTGTGTCAGGGCTTCTTTTTATAGGCTGGAGGATTGAAGCTCAGAGAGGCACTGCGAACCGAGAGGCCACCTCTTTGCAACGTGGAGAAAAACAAGTATCCCTTCCTTCAGACACTTTCCTTCTCTGTATTTGGAAATCACCTTTGCATTCTGATTTCTTAGAACAAGACATCTGATGAATGATTAAATTCACGTGTCTATAATCAGAATGGTGAACTTTTACAGGTGGTAGTGTCCTGCACTGCAGAACTTGTGCAACTGTATGTGAGTTTGGTCAAGGTCAAGGCAGAAAGGTGGGCAGGAGGGACGGCTGGGAAGGTCAGATGAAAGGGGCCAATCTGGATCGCTGGGGTCTAAGAAGACAATTCATTTCATTCAAGCTTAACAGGAGAATGAAAGCAACTCGTGATGGCTAAGCACTAAGCCATGTCTGATGCTTGTGGTAACTCTTAAGAGTAGGACATACGTCTGACCATTGCTTGCATCTCTGCCTTGCCTTCTCAACCAATACTAATAATGAAAAATAATTGTTGTATTATTCACAGTCTTTTAGGCTTCTGCGATGTGCAGTGGGGAAAGAATCCACCTGAAATGCAGGAGACTCAGGTTGAGTCCCTAGATCAGGAAGATCCCTTGGAGGAGGAAATGGTCACCCACTCTAGTATACTTGCTTGACAAATCCCAGTGGAGCCTGGCAAACTACAGTCCAAAGGGTCACACAGTGTTGGATGCGACTGAGAACGCACAATCTTTTAGGTACTAGGCTTGACACTTGACACACTTCCTTGCATTTCAACTTCATAAGAACAAGAGCTATTCCCCCACATCTCAGATGAAGATCTCAGGACACAAGGGCCCAAGGTCATCCTTTTGTTTACAGGGGCAGACAGGGTAGGATCATGGCCTCCTGTTTACCAGGGCCTGTGGTTACCACAGAGGCTCCAGGGACCCACAGGTCTTGAAGCGGTCACGGCCCCTGTCAGAGTTCCCCGCTCCACAGCCATGCAGACTGATGTCATGAGCACAGGTCGGGCAGTGCCCACTGCTCCCAGCAAGGGGCCAAAGCCAAGGGAAGCTTGAGGCAGCACCTGTGTCAGGGCTTCTTTTTATAGGCTGGAGGATTGAAGCTCAGAGAGGCACTGCGAACCGAGAGGCCACCTCTTTGCAACGTGGAGAAAAACAAGTATCCCTTCCTTCAGACACTTTCCTTCTCTGTATTTGGAAATCACCTTTGCATTCTGATTTCTTAGAACAAGACATCTGATGAATGATTAAATTCACGTGTCTATAATCAGAATGGTGAACTTTTACAGGTGGTAGTGTCCTGCACTGCAGAACTTGTGCAACTGTATGTGAGTTTGGTCAAGGTCAAGGCAGAAAGGTGGGCAGGAGGGACGGCTGGGAAGGTCAGATGAAAGGGGCCAATCTGGATCGCTGGGGTCTAAGAAGACAATTCATTTCATTCAAGCTTAACAGGAGAATGAAAGCAACTCGTGATGGCTAAGCACTAAGCCATGTCTGATGCTTGTGGTAACTCTTAAGAGTAGGACATACGTCTGACCATTGCTTGCATCTCTGCCTTGCCTTCTCAACCAATACTAATAATGAAAAATAATTGTTGTATTATTCACAGTCTTTTAGGCTTCTGCGATGTGCAGTGGGGAAAGAATCCACCTGAAATGCAGGAGACTCAGGTTGAGTCCCTAGATCAGGAAGATCCCTTGGAGGAGGAAATGGTCACCCACTCTAGTATACTTGCTTGACAAATCCCAGTGGAGCCTGGCAAACTACAGTCCAAAGGGTCACACAGTGTTGGATGCGACTGAGAACGCACAATCTTTTAGGTACTAGGCTTGACACTTGACACACTTCCTTGCATTTCAACTTCATAAGAACAAGAGCTATTCCCCCACATCTCAGATGAAGATCTCAGGACACACAGAGGGGCCCAAGGTCATGTGGCAAACGGCCTAGCTGAGATGTGACTTTTACAAGAGAAAGATAGAGGTAGAATACTGTCTCACGTGCCATCCTCTGAAAATGACTGCAATGATTTTCTTACCCAGTCACTACTGGCCATTCTCACATGCCCCACCTTGCTTTGCATGTAAGGCATCAAGATTCAGCAAAAGGAAGGGGTTTGCCTCAGGTCACCCCACATGAAGCAGCAACCAGGCAGGCAAGCAGCTTTCTGACTTCCGTGTGTGTTTTCCAGCATCCCACAGGCCACCCGTTCCTTAGATCACATGGAGGCTGTTGATGAATGGAGCCATCTGGGAGATCTCATTCACATCCCCTCTGCTCTGGGGACACTCATTGTCTCCCTAGTACCTATCTTACCTCCTTATTGTCATCTCTCTCTTACCAAGGGATGCAAATAGATACGAATAGTTATCATAAATGTAAAAAGGGAAGGAAAGAAGGAAGAAAAAGACAGAGGGAAACAAAATCAACACCCACCAGGGATCTGCCACAACAGGCAAAGAAAGTGCTGATTTTGGACACCAACGGAACTGGGCTTCCTGCCTTCAGCATCATCTGGTGTAAATGGGAGTTAAGTACTCCCACGTGATGGGATGTTTTAAGGAATTAACATGATGTAAAGTGGCTGTCCCAATGCTTGCCCTTGAAGTATAAAATAGGCTTCCAAGGCAAGGAGAAGTGGCTCTGGGCCAGGGGCACACACTGGGCTATAGCTGTACAGTGTACGTGGCATCTCATGTCCATCAGCTCCTTCCTTTGGTCTAAAAGATGTGAGTGATCCAGTGCCACCCTTCTGCTGTACAGCCCCTTCCCCTCTCCCCTGGCTGACTCTGTCACCATGACTCTGAGGTCATGCCTCTCGCCCATCTGACTCTATATCAGAGTGCTGTCTCTGGATCATCTGAGCTAAAAAGGCATCCTCCAGCCTCCAACCCCATCTCCTGTTTTACTTTATGTATTATTTTACCATCATCCCTCCTAACCCCTCTCCATGATGGGGAGGCATTTCTATTCTTGTGTAATGATGTGTCTTCAGCTTCTAGAATAGTATTTGAGGTATACAGTAGGTGCTCAAAAAGTGTGTACAGAATGACTGAACTCACAGTTTCCCGGGAAACACCAAGAGGCTAGACAAGCTGGCATTTGCATTCTCACTTTAGGCATCAATAAACCGAGGTCCGAGGACTGAAGAAACATCTCCAAAGGCCTCCCACAGATGACAGAGGTGGGACCGGGGAGCTGAGCTGTCAGACTCAAAGACAAAGCCCCTTCTCTCCCACCAAGTTTTATCTCTGGTTACTGCTCCATGTCACTGCCAAGTACACCCTGGGGAGCCATGCTGCCCGGGATTCAATTGCCTAGGTGATGCTGCAGGAGGCGGAGGTGTTAGGAGTGACTTCCTCTGTGGGTTCTCCACCCACACACGGGCCTGGCCAGTGCCATCCCGTAGACGAGCCGGAGCCCTGGTGCTCGCCTGGAGCAGGAGGCAGAGCATCTGCGCTGCAGACCAGCCCCCAGAGACCAAGAGGAGGAGGGCATGGTATCAAGCTGGGAGCATGTGGGAAGAGGGCAGGCAGGGGCCACTGCAGCCTCTACAAGGCTCCAGAGTGCCAGGCAGGAGAAAGCCAATTACCCTTTCAGAGCAATTACCGTTCTGTAAAGAGGTGAAAACTGACTTCATCGCCCAGAGGTTTCCACTTGCCTCCTGGGGATGGCCAAGTCCTGCAGGGGAGGGACGGACTCACTGACTCCTCACTTCCCTGGAGAGGAAAGGAACCTGGGCTTGGACTTGGGCTGCACTTTGACTTCCTTTGTGACTCATCTGCCCTCTCCGGATGTCAGTTCTCTCGTCTATTAAACTAATTCTTGGGTCTAGAGGCACTCTGGGGATTGGTTTGGGCAAGATCGTGTCAAGACAAACATGTGTCATGTGCCATGCTATGGGCTGGGCCCTGTGTTTGGCACCCTACATACCTGATCTCTTTAATACTCCCTGAACAATGTAAAGCTGACATTATGATGCTTACTTTTCAACTGAAGGATGGACATGCAAGATCAACAACTCATACAGATGGTGAACCACCACAAGGGGATGAGAACCAAGGTCTACCAAGCCTCTGAATAAGGTGCCCCCTTCACATGCAGAGTTGGGGTATTGTCACTGGACATCCTCAGAGTCAAAGCCAGGGCCCTTAGAGGTTGCTGTAGTGAATCTTCTGTTTCTCAGATGGACAAGCGGACACAGAAAGGAACGTGACTTGCCCGAGGCCATGAGCCAGATGGTTCAGAGAGACAGGCATTAGACACTGGCCACATGCAGGTGGTCTGACAGGGGCATCATCTTCATCTTCTCACCCAGCTCTAAAACCTGCAGGAGCATCACCTGCTCCTCTCTCTCTTCTAGAACTTCAGAGCCCTTTGGATGTGCCTTTTCAACAGGACCAGTCAACAGATTGCAAGGTCAGAGAGAGAGAGAGAGAGAGAGAGAGAGAGAGTGTGTGTGTGTGTGTGTGTGTGTGTCTGTGTGTGTGTGTGTGTACAGACATAGTAAAGACCTGCCCCCTCCATCACTGGGAAGCCCTCATCCATGAAGGCATCACTGACACCCTTGCCCACACGCATAGCATTTTACCCTTTCCAGGGCCCTCTCCTTAACTTTCTTTCTTTTGGTCCTTACAGCGATACTTCTGAACAAAAGATCCTACTTTAACTTTGTCGATGATGAAAGCTGAGGATCAGAAAGGGAACTGACTGCAGCCCAAGGAGGTAGCCAATTACCCTTTCAGAGCAATTACCGTTCTGTAAAGAGGTGAAAACTGACTTCATCGCCCAGAGGTTTCCACTTGCCTCCTGGGGATGGCCAAGTCCTGCAGGGGAGGGACGGACTCACTGACTCCTCACTTCCCTGGAGAGGAAAGGAACCTGGGCTTGGACTTGGGCTGCACTTTGACTTCCTTTGTGACTCATCTGCCCTCTCCGGATGTCAGTTCTCTCGTCTATTAAACTAATTCTTGGGTCTAGAGGCACTCTGGGGATTGGTTTGGGCAAGATCGTGTCAAGACAAACATGTGTCATGTGCCATGCTATGGGCTGGGCCCTGTGTTTGGCACCCTACATACCTGATCTCTTTAATACTCCCTGAACAATGTAAAGCTGACATTATGATGCTTACTTTTCAACTGAAGGATGGACATGCAAGATCAACAACTCATACAGATGGTGAACCACCACAAGGGGATGAGAACCAAGGTCTACCAAGCCTCTGAATAAGGTGCCCCCTTCACATGCAGAGTTGGGGTATTGTCACTGGACATCCTCAGAGTCAAAGCCAGGGCCCTTAGAGGTTGCTGTAGTGAATCTTCTGTTTCTCAGATGGACAAGCGGACACAGAAAGGAACGTGACTTGCCCGAGGCCATGAGCCAGATGGTTCAGAGAGACAGGCATTAGACACTGGCCACATGCAGGTGGTCTGACAGGGGCATCATCTTCATCTTCTCACCCAGCTCTAAAACCTGCAGGAGCATCACCTGCTCCTCTCTCTCTTCTAGAACTTCAGAGCCCTTTGGATGTGCCTTTTCAACAGGACCAGTCAACAGATTGCAAGGTCAGAGAGAGAGAGAGAGAGAGAGAGAGAGAGAGAGAGAGAGTGTGTGTGTGTGTGTGTCTGTGTGTGTCTGTGTGTGTGTGTGTGTACAGACATAGTAAAGACCTGCCCCCTCCATCACTGGGAAGCCCTCATCCATGAAGGCATCACTGACACCCTTGCCCACACGCATAGCATTTTACCCTTTCCAGGGCCCTCTCCTTAACTTTCTTTCTTTTGGTCCTTACAGCGATACTTCTGAACAAAAGATCCTACTTTAACTTTGTCGATGATGAAAGCTGAGGATCAGAAAGGGAACTGACTTGCCACAGCAATGAGTATGAGATGTGGGATTCTTGCGAAGGATGTAGCATCTGGATGCAGCTTACCTTTCTCCCAGGTGAGCTTTCCTCAGCATCCCTCCATGAGATGGGAGATGATGAGAGAGGAAAAAGAAGGAAGCACTGGGGAGAAGATAAGGCAAGACTATGGAACACAGAAGTAGCTTGGAAGACCTGAGCAAGACACCAGTTGACAAGATGCCTAGGGGTAGTGTTTCAGTGGGGTGGGGTGGGGGCCCTCAGCCTCTGCAGTATGTTTTTCAAACAAGTCAATCCTAAAGGAAATCAGCCCTGAATATTCACTGGAATCCTGATCCTGAAGCTGAAGCTCCAATACGTTGGCCACCTGCCATGAAGAATCAACTCATTCGAAAAGACCCTTATGCTGGGAAGACTGAGGGCAAGAGGAGAAGGGGACAATAGAGGATAAGATGGTTGGATGATATCTTGGACTCAATGGACATGAGATTAAGCAAAGTCCGAGAGACGGCGAAAGACAGGGAAGCCTGATATACTGCAGTCCATGGGGTTGCAACGAGTCAGATATGATGGAGCGACTGAACAACAGTCTACTGAGACAGCACAGGACAGAAAAAAAGAACATGTTGACCATGGGTGGGTTACTAAACTTTCATCTCCTCGGCTTTACAAGGTCACAATGCCTTTCTCACAGAACTGTGGATTGGTATGAATAATAGTACTCAGAAAGGCCATAACAGTCCTTGGCCTAGGTAGGCCCTGAGTAATAGGAGGATCTTTTGATTTTGATACTGATGACTATTCAAAGATGTTCTAAGAATGAACAGAGATGAGGCAGGTGGGAAGAAGAGGCTCAGATGGGCTGATGGGCTGGCAGGATCAGCCTGTGTAGACGTGGGCACTTCCTGCTTAGCCAGGCCTTTGACGCCAGCTTCAAATATTATTTTCTAAAGTCACAATTTGGGCTTCCCTGGTGATCCAGTGGGTAAGGACACTGCCTTGCAGTGCAAGGGGCACCGGTTCGATCCCTGGCCTGGGAAGATCCCACATGCAGCGGAGCAGCTGGACCGATGTGTCCAATTACCGAGCCCGGGCTCTGGAGCGCATGCGACCAGAGTGAGTGCTCTGCAATGACAGAGGACACCGCGATGGGAGGCCTACATGGACCAAAGAACAAAGATGGATGAAAATGGACAAATGAAAGACCAATAAAAGTGGCCCGCCTGCTCCCCTCCCTCCTCACCCTACCCCCACCAAAAATATAAGTAAATAAATAAATCTTTAAAAAAAAATAAAATCACAATTTTCTAAAACAAGAAGCTCACAGGGCTTACATCACAAATTACTACTTTTCTGCATAAGGAGCCTCCCATAACTAGAACCAGCCCTCCAAGAAACAGCAGTCAGAGCTGACTTCCATGAGGAAAGCACTGTCTCAGAGACAGCAGACGCACCGAATATAATTTTTAGCCAGTACTCATTGGATTTTCAAAAGGAGAGAAAGGCCAAAGCATTTTTTAAAAATCACAAAGCTTACATTTGGACCAACTTTGTCTTACTTTAAAACTCTGACCAGTGTGAATGCTGTCTCCCCGTTTCATTGACAGACTATGTCTTACATGAGTTCAACATCCTGGTGAAAGAAGCAGAAAGGTAATTTTTGGTAGGATAAATACTGAGGGTATTTTTGAGAGACTTCTGCAAATGTCTATATTCTTCACCAGAGTAACAACATGAATTCTGTCGTTTCGTCTAATAGGTGCTACGTGAAACCTAACTACGTTGACTGGAAAGCAAAAGAAACACAGGGTTTTACTATGTGAGCTGTAGGTCTCAACCACCTTGGGTTAAAATGTTTCCATGGGAAAATGTGGTCAGAGCTCCCTTCCATGCTGAGGTGCCAGAAACACCTTTCCCTCGCAGCCTTTCACTGACTTCTGTGAGGCAGCGTGGTGTAATGGAAAGCACTCTATATTTAGAGCAAGAGGACATGAGTCCCAGCCCCAGTGTTCCTGATCTCTGAGTTGAACGACCCTTGGAGTCATTCTCTGCATCTCAGTTTCTTTATCTGTCAGACAGGCATGAAAACTCCTATTTCTCTGGGTTCTTCTGAGCTTAAAGGAAAAGAACGTTGATGGCACTGCTTTGAAAATTCTAAACCCCCTGTGCAAATCTGAAGAGTTGTCAGTAACTCTGCAGTCTGTGAGGTTGTGAGCCCCTCTACACAACTTCTACATGAAAGAGGGCAATACACTCCTCAGGACTCTGTGGCCAAGGTCCCAGGCCTCTCTGTAGAGCTGTACCTGCTTTTGTCTCTAAGCCACCTCAGAGTATCTTCTCCAAAAGCTCCAACCTCCAAAGGGCATATTAAGAGAATTAAAAGAATAAAATCACAATTTTCTAAAACAAGAAGCTCACAGGGCTTACATCACAAATTACTACTTTTCTGCATAAGGAGCCTCCCATAACTAGAACCAGCCCTCCAAGAAACAGCAGTCAGAGCTGACTTCCATGAGGAAAGCACTGTCTCAGAGACAGCAGACGCACCGAATATAATTTTTAGCCAGTACTCATTGGATTTTCAAAAGGAGAGAAAGGCCAAAGCATTTTTTAAAAATCACAAAGCTTACATTTGGACCAACTTTGTCTTACTTTAAAACTCTGACCAGTGTGAATGCTGTCTCCCCGTTTCATTGACAGACTATGTCTTACATGAGTTCAACATCCTGGTGAAAGAAGCAGAAAGGTAATTTTTGGTAGGATAAATACTGAGGGTATTTTTGAGAGACTTCTGCAAATGTCTATATTCTTCACCAGAGTAACAACATGAATTCTGTCGTTTCGTCTAATAGGTGCTACGTGAAACCTAACTACGTTGACTGGAAAGCAAAAGAAACACAGGGTTTTACTATGTGAGCTGTAGGTCTCAACCACCTTGGGTTAAAATGTTTCCATGGGAAAATGTGGTCAGAGCTCCCTTCCATGCTGAGGTGCCAGAAACACCTTTCCCTCGCAGCCTTTCACTGACTTCTGTGAGGCAGCGTGGTGTAATGGAAAGCACTCTATATTTAGAGCAAGAGGACATGAGTCCCAGCCCCAGTGTTCCTGATCTCTGAGTTGAACGACCCTTGGAGTCATTCTCTGCATCTCAGTTTCTTTATCTGTCAGACAGGCATGAAAACTCCTATTTCTCTGGGTTCTTCTGAGCTTAAAGGAAAAGAACGTTGATGGCACTGCTTTGAAAATTCTAAACCCCCTGTGCAAATCTGAAGAGTTGTCAGTAACTCTGCAGTCTGTGAGGTTGTGAGCCCCTCTACACAACTTCTACATGAAAGAGGGCAATACACTCCTCAGGACTCTGTGGCCAAGGTCCCAGGCCTCTCTGTAGAGCTGTACCTGCTTTTGTCTCTAAGCCACCTCAGAGTATCTTCTCCAAAAGCTCCAACCTCCAAAGGGCATATTAAGAGAATTAAAAGAGTTGATGACTGTAACCCATGCGGACCCTACCTGGAGTAGATCGTGCTTCTGTGTGGGGCTCTGCTGACAGAGCAGAGGGTGGAAGGTGAAGCCAAGGAGGAAGCAGCTGAGCTCAAGGGCCAAGGGATTTCCTAGAACAGTGACTGGGGTCTCCTGACCTCTTCCAGCCTTGTACAGCCTGACAGCCTAAACACGATGGGCAGTTTCTGCTCTCTGTGTCCACTGTAACATGTTAATACATCAAGCAATGGACTAAAGTGACTGTTAATTCTCAATTGTGTTTGACCCTTTGCAATCCCACATACTATATAGCTCACCAGGCTCTTCTATCCATGGACTTTTCCAGGCAAGAATACTGGAGTGGGTTGCCATTCCCTTCTCCAGGAGATCTTCCTGATCCCAGGGATTGAACTCTGGTTTCCTGCATTGCAGGTGGATTCTTTACCCTCTGAGCCACAAGGGAAGCCCTCACAGATTAAAACCTGAATCCAAAAGCTGCCTGTCTCACCTCTACTACTGGTCCTTGGGTTTGGGTGATCGTGTTAGCCAAGGGCAGCAAGCAAGCATGGGAGGTTTACTAAAGCCCCTTATGATCAACAGCTATGGCAGAAAAAAGTATTGAGAATTCCTAAGGTGCCATGGGAGGCTTCTTGCTCCTTTATCCTGCAGGTGTCAGCCTTAAACACAGCTCTCACCACACCATTCTCCTGCCGAGAGGTCCTTGCTCACCACGGGTCTCAGAAGAAGGTTAAAGCTTTATAGAGACACCCTAAGCAACAGACTCCCAACCACCATTCCAGCCCCATTCTTTCCACAAACCATCCCGTCTGATCCACGCCCCCAGCAGCTCACAATTTCATACCTCTGTGTTTTTGCCTTAGCTGTTCCCTCAACTTGGCAGGCCACTTCATCCCTTCCCTTTGCCTGCTGCCAGCACCATCCCTTTTATTGAATCCCACTCTTGTCCAAGGCTCAGCTCAAATGCCACCTTCTCTAGCCTCTTCGTCCAAAACCCCGTCCAAGAAGGAGACCTATCTGCTCCTTCTTCTCTAATCCGTAGTTGGCCTCTATCACCTGGGGCTGACAGTATTCACACAAAGGCTACAGCATAAGAAGACTCAGGTTTGCACACAGCCAGCAGCCTCTCCTGCAATGCGTGAGTACCACATTGTGGAAACCTCTAAAAGCTTTGCTTTCCTTATCTGTGGTATGTGTGTGTGCACTCCATCAAATCCAACGCCTTGGGACCCCATGGACTGTAGCCCGCCCAAGCTCTTCTGTCCATTGAATTTTCTGGGCAACAATGGGGTGAGTTGCCATTTCTTACTCCAGGGAGGGGATCTTCCCAACCGGGGGATCAATCCGGTGTCTCTTGCATCTCCTGTATTGTCAGGCAGATTTTTTTTTTTAAACCATTGAGCCACCTGGGAAGCCCCTATCTGTAGTATGGGGATTATTATACAGATAATACTTGCAATTATATAGATACTTGAACTACCTGTAGTATAGAGAGAATCATACTTTCTTTGTGAGTTTGGTGTGAGTAGTCACATTTGTTACCCAAACCAATGTCACAGAGCAAGTATTCTAATTAGCCCATGATATTCCTTTTCATAATATCTAATAGTTTCCTCATAGAACCGATCAGAGTGTGAATTATCTATACATGGATATTGGTTTAGTATCTCTAGGCTACACTTGATAAACTCCTAAATGATAGGCACCATTTTTTCTTGTCCATTGGATATCTGGCACCAAGTCAGTACATGACATGCAACAGCCATGAAAAAAAATGTCTGTGAAGTGAATGAATGCATAGGCATTTTAATCTTATTTATAAACACAGAAAATCATGCCCAGATGATGTCCCATTCCATCTCCTGGTAAGGGTGAAGGGCACAGTCTTTACAGTCCTTACTCCAACTACCTGCACACTTCCTCCATGGAAACATCTCAGCTATATTACATTTGTCCATATCACTGCCTGCCTGCCTGCTAGATTATGGTTTCCAAAACAGAACTACCCTTCATTTATTTTTATGTCCTCAAGGAGCAGCCATGGATGCAGAAACCCAGTGAAGCAGCACAACTGTAATTGTGAAGTTCTGTTGGGTACGTGGCTCATGTCTGTTTCCTCATAGTTGCTTTTTTTGTTTGTTTGTTTTGTATTTGGCCTATTTGTCCACCAAAACATCTCCATATTTACATAATGGCGGAACAAACAGAACTGAGGTTTGGGTTCCACAACTGACTTTGGTAACTTTGCATCCATTTGGCTGTTCTACCATAGCTCTGGTAACTGCAGATTTTCTAGGATCTGTGGACACGTAGGGGATAAAGTGGCACATGTAATGTGTATCTGCAGTGGAGCAACTGAGAATGCCAAACACAGCCAAGTCCTGGAAGGTGACTAACTGGACTCTAATGGAAGCAACTGCCCTTGAGTCTCTAAAGCCAGAAAACCCAGCAGAGCACCTTGGAGAAAAGATTTTAAGGACAGCACAGGCTTCGGAAAGAGTCTCTACTGGACATGGGTAAAATCAGAGTACTTCATTGACAATCACGTTATCAGAAGAGCTAGGGCAGCTGCCACACTTGGGTAACAGACCACCAACGCAGGATCAAAAAAAAATCAAATTTTAAGTCATCAGTACTGAGGGGTTGTGGTAATGCTCCAAGCCAAGGAAGACCTGAGCCAGGATGGGGAGAAGTGTTGTCTGTAAATACAAGGCACTCTCATGTGCAACTTCACAGAGTCATCACAACAACCCTCTTGTCTGCTATCATTTTACCGAGGATGGCGCCGAGGTTCAGAGAGGCTGAACCATTTGCCCAAGGTCACACTGATCCTGAGTGGACATGGGAAGATTAGAAACCAAGTCGGCATGCTCCAGATTTACTTGTGATCCCTCCTCTTTGGTATGAAGGGCACAGTCTTTACAGTCCTTACTCCAACTACCTGCACACTTCCTCCATGGAAACATCTCAGCTATATTACATTTGTCCATATCACTGCCTGCCTGCCTGCTAGATTATGGTTTCCAAAACAGAACTACCCTTCATTTATTTTTATGTCCTCAAGGAGCAGCCATGGATGCAGAAACCCAGTGAAGCAGCACAACTGTAATTGTGAAGTTCTGTTGGGTACGTGGCTCATGTCTGTTTCCTCATAGTTGCTTTTTTTGTTTGTTTGTTTTGTATTTGGCCTATTTGTCCACCAAAACATCTCCATATTTACATAATGGCGGAACAAACAGAACTGAGGTTTGGGTTCCACAACTGACTTTGGTAACTTTGCATCCATTTGGCTGTTCTACCATAGCTCTGGTAACTGCAGATTTTCTAGGATCTGTGGACACGTAGGGGATAAAGTGGCACATGTAATGTGTATCTGCAGTGGAGCAACTGAGAATGCCAAACACAGCCAAGTCCTGGAAGGTGACTAACTGGACTCTAATGGAAGCAACTGCCCTTGAGTCTCTAAAGCCAGAAAACCCAGCAGAGCACCTTGGAGAAAAGATTTTAAGGACAGCACAGGCTTCGGAAAGAGTCTCTACTGGACATGGGTAAAATCAGAGTACTTCATTGACAATCACGTTATCAGAAGAGCTAGGGCAGCTGCCACACTTGGGTAACAGACCACCAACGCAGGATCAAAAAAAAATCAAATTTTAAGTCATCAGTACTGAGGGGTTGTGGTAATGCTCCAAGCCAAGGAAGACCTGAGCCAGGATGGGGAGAAGTGTTGTCTGTAAATACAAGGCACTCTCATGTGCAACTTCACAGAGTCATCACAACAACCCTCTTGTCTGCTATCATTTTACCGAGGATGGCGCCGAGGTTCAGAGAGGCTGAACCATTTGCCCAAGGTCACACTGATCCTGAGTGGACATGGGAAGATTAGAAACCAAGTCGGCATGCTCCAGATTTACTTGTGATCCCCTCCTCTTTGATGCTTGGGATGCCTCTGGTTGATCTGCCAGGAATGAGCTTCAATTGTGGTTCCCAGTTATGAATTTACCTCTAAGAGAAGAAAGGTGGGGGGGGGTGGAGAGAGAGAGAGAGAGAGAGAGAGAGAGAGAGAGAGAGAGAGAGAGAGAGAGAGAGAGAAGAGAGAAAAAGAAAGAAAAGACAGAAAGAGGAAGAAAGAGAAAGACAAAGAAAGAGTAAAAGAGTAAGAGGGATGGAGGAGGGAAGGGATGGAGGAGAGAGGGAAGAAGGAAAGAGAAAGAAAGAGGGAAACAGGGAGGCAGAGAAGAAAAGATTCTGGGTCTATGTCAGCCATACTGAAAACGATCTTCATGGCTAGGACCTGTTCACATTTACAAACTCTCTCCAAATGGTTCTCATACCCAAGGTTACAGACCCACAGATCTGGAAGGGACCCTTGCTCTGGGCAGTGTGTGACATGTGACTTCTAATCTCCTTTCAAGTTTCCGGGCTGTGTCCCAAGTCTGTTTGTTGGTGCTCAGCGTGAGTTCTCCTCAATCTGATCTAAGGAAAAGTACTGAAGTTATATTCCATGCTTTATTAACTCTCAAATAAATTCCTTTTCTCATCTTTCAATACATCTGAAATTGAACTGTGCCAAACAAGCAATGATGACATCAAACAGCTTCCATCAGCCTGGCAGCAGATGTCCCTGTGTGTGCTTATGTGGACTTGGCTGTCATTCCTAGTGGTGCAGTTGGATGAGGACAACCCTCAATATTTCAGGCCACAAGCTACTTAAGAGCTAATTGTAGAGCGAACAAACATGAAGCCTAACTGTCGTTCAATGGGCTTCACTGACAACTGTTGGTAATGCTCCAAGCCAAGGAAGACCTGAGCCAGGATGGGGAGAAGTGTTGTCTGTAAATACAAGGCACTCTCATGTGCAACTTCACAGAGTCATCACAACAACCCTCTTGTCTGCTATCATTTTACCGAGGATGGCGCCGAGGTTCAGAGAGGCTGAACCATTTGCCCAAGGTCACACTGATCCTGAGTGGACATGGGAAGATTAGAAACCAAGTCGGCATGCTCCAGATTTACTTGTGATCCCCTCCTCTTTGATGCTTGGGATGCCTCTGGTTGATCTGCCAGGAATGAGCTTCAATTGTGGTTCCCAGTTATGAATTTACCTCTAAGAGAAGAAAGGTGGGGGGGGGTGGAGAGAGAGAGAGAGAGAGAGAGAGAGAGAGAGAGAGAGAGAGAGAGAGAAATTGAGAGAGAAGAGAGAAAAAGAAAGAAAAGACAGAAAGAGGAAGAAAGAGAAAGACAAAGAAAGAGTAAAAGAGTAAGAGGGATGGAGGAGGGAAGGGATGGAGGAGAGAGGGAAGAAGGAAAGAGAAAGAAAGAGGGAAACAGGGAGGCAGAGAAGAAAAGATTCTGGGTCTATGTCAGCCATACTGAAAACGATCTTCATGGCTAGGACCTGTTCACATTTACAAACTCTCTCCAAATGGTTCTCATACCCAAGGTTACAGACCCACAGATCTGGAAGGGACCCTTGCTCTGGGCAGTGTGTGACATGTGACTTCTAATCTCCTTTCAAGTTTCCGGGCTGTGTCCCAAGTCTGTTTGTTGGTGCTCAGCGTGAGTTCTCCTCAATCTGATCTAAGGAAAAGTACTGAAGTTATATTCCATGCTTTATTAACTCTCAAATAAATTCCTTTTCTCATCTTTCAATACATCTGAAATTGAACTGTGCCAAACAAGCAATGATGACATCAAACAGCTTCCATCAGCCTGGCAGCAGATGTCCCTGTGTGTGCTTATGTGGACTTGGCTGTCATTCCTAGTGGTGCAGTTGGATGAGGACAACCCTCAATATTTCAGGCCACAAGCTACTTAAGAGCTAATTGTAGAGCGAACAAACATGAAGCCTAACTGTCGTTCAATGGGCTTCACTGACAACTGTTGGTAAGGTCAAGAAAGTACCAGCAATAAACCTTAAAGGCAAATCCCAGAGAGAATCATGGAGTCATCCTTGAATAAATAAGGCAGTAAAAATGAGTGATGGACTGATGCATGTTATGGCATGGATGGACCTTAAACACATTAGGCGAAGTAAAAGAAGCAAGTCACAGAAGACCATCTACTGTAAGATTCCATTTCTAGGAAAGCTTCAGAAGATGCATTGCCTGGAGGCAGAAAGACCAGTGACTGTGTAAGACTAGGGAAATCAGAGGAATATAGAAAACTGACTGCTAATGGGCAATGGTTTTATCTGGCAAAGAGGAAAGTGCTGAAACTGTCCTAAAATTGTCTGTGTTGATAGTTACACAACTCTGTGAATGTACTGACAACTACTGAATGCTGCACTTTAAATGAATTACACGGTATATAAACTATATCAAAATACAACTGTTAAAAAAAAAAAAAAACTACACCAGGCTTCCCTGGTGGTCCAGTGGGTAAAGAGTCTGCCTTGCAGTGCAAGGAGCACTGGTTCGATTCCTGGCTGGGGAAGGTCCCACATGCTGAGGAGCGGCTGGGCCAATGTGTCCAATTACAAGCCAGCACTCTGGAGCACGTGCGCCCAGAGCCAGTGCTCTGCGACAGGGAGAGGCCACTGCAATGGGAGACCCACACAGGCCAAAGAAAAAAAATGGATGAAAAATAAATGATGACTTAGAGGCAAAAAAAAAAAAATCTACACTGGGAGAGAGGGAAAGAAATGCAGCCCACCTCATCCTGTGGCAGGTGAAGAGCATGGCAGTACAAGAAACACTCTGGAATTCAATGACCTTCTGTCAAAAAAGTGATTCAGCAAAGGCAGAACCTTAATGTGAGAAAGCTTTATGAATATCTGAACATTTTTTTACTTTTCTATCACAAAAGTGATGCATTATAAAAATATAATCAGAATAAGTGAGCTCTTTCATAAGTCTAAAAATTCAATTCACAAGAAAGCACTGGGTTATAGTTCAGTTGGCAGTACTTTCTTTTCTTTCTTAATGGCACCTAAAATAAAGTGGCTCTTAAAATCAACGGGATCTTGAGGTGATGAAATATAGTATTTGAGTCTCTGCTACTTGAGGCTGGTTTTTCCAGGCAATGACTAGCTGTGAAATACTGGATATAGTCCTTACTTTCTCCAGTCCCAAGCTTTTCTATCTCTAGAGTGAATTTATTTCTAAGGATCCTCTTGGCTCTGAGATGTTCTCATTCTAATTAAATTGTTTTTCATGCCTGGTGGGAAATTCTCCATTCATTAGGTCTTGCACCACACCACAGACTTGGAGACCAAGGAAGGGAGGAAAATATCACATCCACCTAAATTTATCTTCTAAAAGGAAGATGCTGGAAGAAAGAAGTAAAAATGATTTCTTGTACTTTCCCCTTGATTGTCTGTAGTTTCAGTTCTTAATCCTCTCTGAAGCGCAGCTCCCCAGAGATCTGACGGTGAATGGAATAACATATTAAGAGGGGAAACTCTGGGCCTGCGGTGAAATGTGTTCACCACGGCAGCCAACTGCTTGGGCGGCAGGTTTGGCGCCTGGAAGAGGTCTCCTTGGCCTGTAATTGTCCAGCCTGGAGGTGGCTTCCCCATGTTCTGTGTGGAGGGCGCCAACCAGGACTTCTGAAGCAGGAGTTCCAGAAGGAGCTCACACAGACACAGGACTTTCCATAAGAACAGAAACACAACGGAAGAAGAGAATAGCTTGTACACTCAGTCAGAGAAAGCAAATTTTTTTTAGTAGGTTTGAAATTCCTTTTAATTATCAGACTTTATATAAGAATTTTTTTGACTAAAATGGAAAGGTTCATGTTTCTTTTAGCGCTCTTCAAAATAAGTGAGGAACTGGAAATGCCTAAATGTCCAACACTGAAGAAATGTTAAATAAAATCTGGAATATCCATATTATTAAGCAGTGTGTGTGTGTGTGTGTGTGTGTGTGTGTGTGTGTGCACTCAGTTACTAAGCTGTGACCAACTTTTTCTGGCCCCATGGATTGTAACCTGCCAGACTGCTCTGTCCATGGGATTTTCCAGGCAAGAATACTGGAGTGGGCTTCCATTTCCTCCTCCAGGGGATCATCCCAATCCAGAGATTGAACGTGGGTCTCCTGTCTCTCCTGCCTTGGTAGGCGGGTTCTTTACCACTGAGACACCTGGGAAGCTCAAGCATTACACAGTACACAGATCCTTATATATTCACAGAAGGTTCCTAACACTAGGAAAGGTTGGGATTCCACTAACAAAAAGATTAGGAAAATGTAAAAACACACTATGTTCTCCATTATATTAAGGACTATGTCTTGTTTACCAAGGAGCTATGCCAAAAGTCTGATCATCTCAGACTGCTGTATTTCTGAGGGATTTGGTCTTGTTTATGCATTTCCATTCTCTGATGCCTCTACAACACTCTTTTCCATCATGACCATTAATTCTATATGAGTTTAAACATTTTTTCCTATTAAAAAAATCATCATTATAGAAAATGTAGGGGAAAAGAGCAAAGTACAAATCTGTGCAACCAAACACAAAGAAACCATTTAGAAAGCACAACAGCAACAGTATTTCCTCTTTCAGTTATTGTTGCTTGCACACATATACAACACACACATACCATACACACACATACTCACACAAAGAAGAGATAACAGTATGAGCCACCATGAGGTCTACCCAGCCAGTGAGTCTGATTTCTGAGAACTGGTGCCAACACGCACAGCATTGGGCTGTATTGGCTTTCATAGATAACCCTATTCCTTCTATCAGAGCTGACTGAACTAAGAGTAAAAACCTAACCCAAGGTGGCTCAATCGTATTTTTCTCCAGGAAGTTAAAGCTGACAATACCAAGATACTAGGAAGAGAGGCGGCTGGCCCAAATGCTGGACTGGGACAGTGTCGTCATTCAATGAACAGAGGCAGGAAGTGATGGGCCTCCAAATGATGGTGATAATAACAGCCCCCTGATTCCTGAGTCTTCTTGATTTACAAGATTTTCCCTTTCAGCTTTCAGTAAAGACACCCACACGTGTAGCCAAAAATGTTTTCATTAAGATCTCTCATACACTATTTTTTTTAAAGATTCATTTATTTATTTATTTATTTTGGTGGGGGTGGGGTGGGGAGGGAGGGGAGCAGGCGGGCAACCTCTATTGGTCTTTCATTTGTCCATTTTCATCCATCTTTGTTCTTTGGCCCATGTGGGCCTCCCATCGCGGCAGCCTCTGTTGTTGCAGAGCACCAGCTCTGGGCTCATGCACTCCAGAGCTCCGGCTCGGTCATTGGATACATCGGTCCAGCCACTCTGTGGCACGTGGGGTCTTCCCAGGCCAGGGATCGAACCGGCGCCCCTTGCACTGCAAGGCGGTGTCCTTACCCACTGGACCACCAGGGAAGCCCTCATATACTATTTTGTAACTAGCTTTCTTCAGTGGCAATATTTAAATGATTTTCTTCCCTTTATATTTCTTTTATGCTTTCCATCTTATGCCTCTACCATTAATTTCTATATGAGTTTAAACATTTTTTCCTATTAAAAAAATCATCATTATAGAAAATGTAGGGGAAAAGAGCAAAGTACAAATCTGTGCAACCAAACACAAAGAAACCATTTAGAAAGCACAACAGCAACAGTATTTCCTCTTTCAGTTATTGTTGCTTGCACACATATACAACACACACATACCATACACACACATACTCACACAAAGAAGAGATAACAGTATGAGCCACCATGAGGTCTACCCAGCCAGTGAGTCTGATTTCTGAGAACTGGTGCCAACACGCACAGCATTGGGCTGTATTGGCTTTCATAGATAACCCTATTCCTTCTATCAGAGCTGACTGAACTAAGAGTAAAAACCTAACCCAAGGTGGCTCAATCGTATTTTTCTCCAGGAAGTTAAAGCTGACAATACCAAGATACTAGGAAGAGAGGCGGCTGGCCCAAATGCTGGACTGGGACAGTGTCGTCATTCAATGAACAGAGGCAGGAAGTGATGGGCCTCCAAATGATGGTGATAATAACAGCCCCCTGATTCCTGAGTCTTCTTGATTTACAAGATTTTCCCTTTCAGCTTTCAGTAAAGACACCCACACGTGTAGCCAAAAATGTTTTCATTAAGATCTCTCATACACTATTTTTTTTAAAGATTCATTTATTTATTTATTTATTTTGGTGGGGGTGGGGTGGGGAGGGAGGGGAGCAGGCGGGCAACCTCTATTGGTCTTTCATTTGTCCATTTTCATCCATCTTTGTTCTTTGGCCCATGTGGGCCTCCCATCGCGGCAGCCTCTGTTGTTGCAGAGCACCAGCTCTGGGCTCATGCACTCCAGAGCTCCGGCTCGGTCATTGGATACATCGGTCCAGCCACTCTGTGGCACGTGGGGTCTTCCCAGGCCAGGGATCGAACCGGCGCCCCTTGCACTGCAAGGCGGTGTCCTTACCCACTGGACCACCAGGGAAGCCCTCATATACTATTTTGTAACTAGCTTTCTTCAGTGGCAATATTTAAATGATTTTCTTCCCCTTTATAGTTAATATTATCATGAACATCCATTCATGTAAATCTTTTATGAAAATTTTTGTCTTAAAATATGTTGTCTTCTAAGATGGATGAAAACAAATAAATGAAAGCCCAATAGAACTGGTCAAAAAAAGATATGTTGCCTTCTGATACATATTGATAACATTCCTTTAAGAAAGTTTTATTAACTTACATTATAATCAACAATCTTTAACAGAATCCAATGAACCTTATTAAGATTGTTAATGAAGTAAAAAGGTGATGTAAATTTTTAGTGGTTTATAAGATCCTCCAAAATCCATTGTCTTCTAAAGGGTTGTGGGAGCTAAAAATCCTGTTGCTTCAACTGAATAAGTTGTTCTCAAATCAGAGCAGTTCAAGTTAATATGTATATTCCTTTCTGTCAAAGATCATTACAAGGATGTCACTGCCAAAAAAGGAAGGCCAGTTCATTGTGAAATTTAAAAATAACTGAGACATCTATGAACAAAGCCAAGTTATAGATTCTTGATAACACCTTGGAGCTATTAAAGACCATCCTCAGCTCCATTCATCAACGTGTTGTTTTAAGCATATTCTTTTGGAATAACCTTCATGTTCATGTTTTCAACCACCCAGTCCACACAAAAGTCATACAGTAGGTGTGGGCAGCAGTATAGCTTTTTAAAACTATTTTAAATTGAATATTAGCTCTACTAAATATGGATCCTAAGGACCATCTGGCAAGTCTTTTTCCTTTTTTTCTGATGAATAGAAAAGATGTGAGGGAAGTAAAGGCACGCTTCATACACATTCTCTTGCCTGGAGAATTCTAGGGTTCATCCATGGGGTCGCAAAGAGTCAGACAGAACTGATCGACTGACGCACTTACAGACTCATGGGTTTCATCAAGGAAACGGATACTGTCTTGCTGATTATGACATAGTTTTGAAACAGATTCTCAAAAGAATAATAACTCTAATAAACAAAAATGTTATTATCTCTTTAGGGATCCTGATTTAAATTCCTTTACACACACCTAGAAAAGGTCATATACTATTTTGTAACTAGCTTTCTTCAGTGGCAATATTTAAATGATTTTCTTCCCCTTTATAGTTAATATTATCATGAACATCCATTCATGTAAATCTTTTATGAAAATTTTTGTCTTAAAATATGTTGTCTTCTAAGATGGATGAAAACAAATAAATGAAAGCCCAATAGAACTGGTCAAAAAAAGATATGTTGCCTTCTGATACATATTGATAACATTCCTTTAAGAAAGTTTTATTAACTTACATTATAATCAACAATCTTTAACAGAATCCAATGAACCTTATTAAGATTGTTAATGAAGTAAAAAGGTGATGTAAATTTTTAGTGGTTTATAAGATCCTCCAAAATCCATTGTCTTCTAAAGGGTTGTGGGAGCTAAAAATCCTGTTGCTTCAACTGAATAAGTTGTTCTCAAATCAGAGCAGTTCAAGTTAATATGTATATTCCTTTCTGTCAAAGATCATTACAAGGATGTCACTGCCAAAAAAGGAAGGCCAGTTCATTGTGAAATTTAAAAATAACTGAGACATCTATGAACAAAGCCAAGTTATAGATTCTTGATAACACCTTGGAGCTATTAAAGACCATCCTCAGCTCCATTCATCAACGTGTTGTTTTAAGCATATTCTTTTTGGAATAACCTTCATGTTCATGTTTTCAACCACCCAGTCCACACAAAAAGTCATACAGTAGGTGTGGGCAGCAGTATAGCTTTTTAAAACTATTTTAAATTGAATATTAGCTCTACTAAATATGGATCCTAAGGACCATCTGGCAAGTCTTTTTCCTTTTTTTTTTCTGATGAATAGAAAAGATGTGAGGGAAGTAAAGGCACGCTTCATACACATTCTCTTGCCTGGAGAATTCTAGGGTTCATCCATGGGGTCGCAAAGAGTCAGACAGAACTGATCGACTGACGCACTTACAGACTCATGGGTTTCATCAAGGGAAACGGATACTGTCTTGCTGATTATGACATAGTTTTGAAACAGATTCTCAAAAAGAATAATAACTCTAATAAACAAAAATGTTATTATCTCTTTAGGGATCCTGATTTAAATTCCTTTACACACACCTAGAAATGGAACTTGTGTATACACTGGTAGCTCTATTTTTAATTTTTTGAGGAGCCACCATACTGTTTTCCACAGAGGCTGCACCATTTTACATTCCCACAAACAGTGTATAGGATTTCTCCACATCCAGGTCAACACTTACTGCTTTTTGGTCTTTTGTCAATAGCCATCCCAACAGGTGTGAGGTCATCATCACAATAGCCAAGATGTTGAAACAATAGTAAGTTCTTATCACCAGATAAATGGACAAAGAAAATGTGGGATATACATACAATGGGAGAGTATTCAGTCTTTAAAAAGAAAGCTAGTCTGGTTTATGTGACAATATGGATGAACCTTGAAGACATTATGCTAAGTGAAATAAGCTTGTCACAGAAGGATAAATCAGGCCTGCCTCCAATCTTAAGAGATATCTAAAACAGTCAAACTCACAGAACCAGAGTAAAGTGCTGGGTCCCAGGGCTGGGAGTGGGGGCCTGGGGGGAAGGAAAATGAGGAGTTGCTAATCAAGGGGCCTAAAGTTTCAGTTTTGCAAGATGAAAAAGTTCCATAGATCTGCTGGATAACGCTGCACCTGTATTAACAATACTACATGACACACTTCAAAACCTCTAACTTGTTGAGAGGTAGAACTCATGTTAAGTGATCTTACCACCATAAAATTAAAGAACAAAAAAATTTAAAGAAGCTTAAGGGCTTCTCCTGGTGGCTCAGCCCTAAGGATCTGCTTGTCAATGCAAAAGACAAGCATTCAATTCCTGGTCTGGGAAGATCCCCCATGCAAGTCTTTTCCTTTTTTTCTGATGAATAGAAAAGATGTGAGGGAAGTAAAGGCACGCTTCATACACATTCTCTTGCCTGGAGAATTCTAGGGTTCATCCATGGGGTCGCAAAGAGTCAGACAGAACTGATCGACTGACGCACTTACAGACTCATGGGTTTCATCAAGGGAAACGGATACTGTCTTGCTGATTATGACATAGTTTTGAAACAGATTCTCAAAAAGAATAATAACTCTAATAAACAAAAATGTTATTATCTCTTTAGGGATCCTGATTTAAATTCCTTTACACACACCTAGAAATGGAACTTGTGTATACACTGGTAGCTCTATTTTTAATTTTTTGAGGAGCCACCATACTGTTTTCCACAGAGGCTGCACCATTTTACATTCCCACAAACAGTGTATAGGATTTCTCCACATCCAGGTCAACACTTACTGCTTTTTGGTCTTTTGTCAATAGCCATCCCAACAGGTGTGAGGTCATCATCACAATAGCCAAGATGTTGAAACAATAGTAAGTTCTTATCACCAGATAAATGGACAAAGAAAATGTGGGATATACATACAATGGGAGAGTATTCAGTCTTTAAAAAGAAAGCTAGTCTGGTTTATGTGACAATATGGATGAACCTTGAAGACATTATGCTAAGTGAAATAAGCTTGTCACAGAAGGATAAATCAGGCCTGCCTCCAATCTTAAGAGATATCTAAAACAGTCAAACTCACAGAACCAGAGTAAAGTGCTGGGTCCCAGGGCTGGGAGTGGGGGCCTGGGGGGAAGGAAAATGAGGAGTTGCTAATCAAGGGGCCTAAAGTTTCAGTTTTGCAAGATGAAAAAGTTCCATAGATCTGCTGGATAACGCTGCACCTGTATTAACAATACTACATGACACACTTCAAAACCTCTAACTTGTTGAGAGGTAGAACTCATGTTAAGTGATCTTACCACCATAAAATTAAAGAACAAAAAAATTTAAAGAAGCTTAAGGGCTTCTCCTGGTGGCTCAGCCCTAAGGATCTGCTTGTCAATGCAAAAGACAAGCATTCAATTCCTGGTCTGGGAAGATCCCCCATGACTCGGAACAACTAAGCCCATGAGCCACAATTACTGAGCCTGGGAGCCACAAGTACTGAACCAACATGCCCCAACTCCAGAAGCCCTTGCTCCCTAGAACGCATGCTCCACAACAAGAGAAGCCACCGCAATGAGAAGACTGGGCACAGCACCTAGAGAGTAGACCCTACTCAGCACAACTAGAGAAAAGCCTCTGGAGCAACAAAGACCCAGCACAGCCAGAAGTAGACAAATAAAACATAAACATTAAAAAAACCTCATTATTTTTTAAAAGAAGCTTAAAATTACTTAAAAAACAAAAGCTTGGAAAGGTGGAATACTGTCTTGCTATGCCATAGCCAATATTGCTTAGTGGGATCAACGATCCCTTTCAAATCATGTTCCCTTAAGACAACAGTCTTTATTTTCCTTATCCCTCCTCTCCAGTGGCCTCTTTTGAAAAATCTTCCTCATCCACAGATGGTCAACATTATGATGGAATTTTGTTTTCCTCTTGTGTGAATTTGGAGCTGATAGAAGCATCTCGGCTCCTTGCTGGGACCTGCTGACAAACCCGCTGGCCCTAGAACCACTTGTGACGTCAGGATGATGTTTCTTAAAGTCCCGTTGGTACCTTCTGCCAAGTCACAGGGCCCCGGACGAGCACTAATGAGAACTTGGAGTTCAAGCACTGTCCCTGCCCCTTGCAAAGTCAGTGTGACGTGGGCTGGATGACTGAACCCTCCCCTTATGTCCCCCCATTATAATGTGATGGATCTAGTTGTCAGAGAGAGAGAGAACAGGGGATGTGTTTGCAATATCATATTCCCTGCAGAAGTACTCGGGAAGGAGCTGCCAAAAAGGACCTCGTTTACAAAACCAAGGGGGTTTCACTCAACACTCTCCAAGGACACTTTATGGCTGACATTCTAGCCTTCAATGATGAATCAACCCTGGAACTTGCACTGAGGCAGTCATACGAAGGAAGATGCAGTGTCTAGGGAGAAGTGAGATACTCATGAAAACTGGAATGTCCCCAGAGAGGAGGAAGAGACAGGAAGCAGTCTAGAAGTCCTCGTGTCTAATCAAGTTACTCACCTTATAACAGCATCCCCTGTACCCCATGATAAGGTTTATCATCAAAATGATCATTTACAAAGGACACGGGTATCTTAGACATGAGAAAGGTAGGTGTTTCCCTGAAATGGTCCACCTTTTTTTTCCTTCCTATGGGTCTTTTGCTATGTTTACACACCCCAGATAAAAAGGATGGATGGCTTGGATGCCTCTGTTTACAAAGATTCAGTGTGTTTTTGACATTTCTATCACATGCTGAAAGAGAGACATTTTTGTGCCTGGGTTGTTGGCTTGCTTAGTGCTCAGGAGTAGCAGAAGTTTACAGTGGGATACAGTAAGGGCTCACAGACCTTATACTTTGGACACCTAAGGTCACACTTTGGATTAGGCACTTGGAGGGGTGGGGTGGCGGCAGGCCTCTAGACCACAGGAGCAAACACAAGAGTCATTTTCCAGGAGCAAAATCAGTGGGAAATGTGGCAAAGAAGATGAAGCTGAGAGACATTTTTGTGGCTGTGGTCTTAAGGACATAAAAAGCCATGAAGCATAAAAGGGTCTCAGAGGGATTCCCCCATCTTTCTTCCCAGCTGCAGAAACATTCTCCGAAGCTTGTTTTGGAATCTGAGCCAGAAGACCCTTGGTGGGAATGCCAGGGATCTGCTCCTGGCCTACCTACCTGCTCCCTGGATGCCTGAGCCCACACAGCCGGGCCGTACTCCCCTGCCCCCTCAGGGACAGTTCTTTCCAGTTTCCCAGAGATGTTCTTGGATTGCTCCGGCTGCTCCTGGCCCAGAGCTTGGCCAAGATCTCACATGTGCCAACTTGCAGTCAGGGATGCCAGACCTGGCATGGGGGGCCCGCCTGCCTGGGGCCATGGGCTCTCCTCAAGAAAACAGAGGGCTTGAGAGGACCTGGGGTTTTGATCCCTAGCTGTGGCCGGATGCCAGGGAGGTTCTGTGCCTTTCACATGTGCTCCTAAAGATTTATACAGAATGTATTTCTCCCAAAACTGAAGAATGAACTGTGGGTTGGAATCTTCACATACACCCTACCACTCTATACCAAGGGTCTCCTTGGGGATATGCCAGTGACTTCTCATTACCTTAAATCACATTTCAAACATTTCAGTGCAGGACAGTCTACCTTTCCAGAACATGACACATAACACCCTCTACTAAGACAGATGAAAGAGAAGCCAAGAGATGTACCTAGCATTTCCCTACCCCAAATCCCACCAGTTATTCCAGCTCATCTACTGCTGTCCCCTGAGGGCTAGCCACAGATCCCTTAAGCTTGGAGAAACACATTTGAAAATCATGGTTGAAAGATTTTTATGAAAAAAACTGAATGTTTTCTTCAAATCCAATGTCAAAATCACTGATTTTAGCAGGAAAAAAAATTAAGCAGATTCATATGTCATCCATGTGAGAATACATTTGACAAGCATTTTTGAAGAGGGGGCCGGCCAGGCACTGTGTCAGGTGGTGAGGCCGGAGATCAATACGACACAATTCTAACACCAGATAGACCTGACTGCCAAGTGGTCTTAGGAGAGCTACTTGCAACTCTCTGTGTCCCTGTTGTTTTAGGTCCTTATGAAAGAGAAGCGTGCTAACAGAGTGAGAGGCGATGGTACGTGTCAACTGGAGTCTCTTTATTTCCCATTAAAAAGAAGCTGAGATGCAGATTCAGATATGAGACTCAAGGACCAAACTTAACATCTGGTCTCCTGGCTTCCCCGAGCAGAGGTTTCATTGTAACCAAACCTGGAAGCCCACACCAAGCCGGGCCGTACTCCCTGCCCCTCAGGGACAGTTCTTTCCAGTTTCCCAGAGATGTTCTTGGATTGCTCCGGCTGCTCCTGGCCCAGAGCTTGGCCAAGATCTCACATGTGCCAACTTGCAGTCAGGGATGCCAGACCTGGCATGGGGGGCCCGCCTGCCTGGGGCCATGGGCTCTCCTCAAGAAAACAGAGGGCTTGAGAGGACCTGGGGTTTTGATCCCTAGCTGTGGCCGGATGCCAGGGAGGTTCTGTGCCTTTCACATGTGCTCCTAAAGATTTATACAGAATGTATTTCTCCCAAAACTGAAGAATGAACTGTGGGTTGGAATCTTCACATACACCCTACCACTCTATACCAAGGGTCTCCTTGGGGATATGCCAGTGACTTCTCATTACCTTAAATCACATTTCAAACATTTCAGTGCAGGACAGTCTACCTTTCCAGAACATGACACATAACACCCTCTACTAAGACAGATGAAAGAGAAGCCAAGAGATGTACCTAGCATTTCCCTACCCCAAATCCCACCAGTTATTCCAGCTCATCTACTGCTGTCCCCTGAGGGCTAGCCACAGATCCCTTAAGCTTGGAGAAACACATTTGAAAATCATGGTTGAAAGATTTTTATGAAAAAAACTGAATGTTTTCTTCAAATCCAATGTCAAAATCACTGATTTTAGCAGGAAAAAAAAAATTAAGCAGATTCATATGTCATCCATGTGAGAATACATTTGACAAGCATTTTTTGAAGAGGGAGCCGGCCAGGCACTGTGTCAGGTGGTGAGGCCGGAGATCAATACGACACAATTCTAACACCAGATAGACCTGACTGCCAAGTGGTCTTAGGAGAGCTACTTGCAACTCTCTGTGTCCCTGTTGTTTTAGGTCCTTATGAAAAGAGAAGCGTGCTAACAGAGTGAGAGGCGATGGTAAGTGTCAACTGGAGTCTCTTTATTTCCCATTAAAAAGAAGCTGAGATGCAGATTCAGATATGAGACTCAAGGACCAAACTTAACATCTGGTCTCCTGGCTTCCACCTGAGCAGAGGTTCAGAACTCATTGTACACCACAGGACAAGTCAGTGAGGAGACATGGATGAGAATAACTTTAGAAGAACAGGAACAGCAGTGATGTCTGACTCGCAACCCCAAAGTCAAGGGCTGATGATGTGAAAGGGGTCCATGGGTAAGATGCCCAGAACCTAGCAGAAATGTTGCTGTCAAACGAAATGATCAGTTGGATACACTGAGCTTCCATGACAAATAGCATTCCCTTTTCCTTTCCAAATGTTTACTGGTAGTGTCATATCTGAACTTTCTCCTAAGGATTTGGATGTGTAGGAGAGACGCTGTACCCATTTCAGAGACAGCAAAACTGAGTCACAGGTGAACTAACTTGGCAAGGTCAGACAAGTGGTAAGCAGCAGAGACTGGGTGTTTCAGGAAGTCAGGAGTCTCAAGCCCCTCTTCTAGTTAACAGATTAAGTGAGAGACAGATCTGGGACTGAACTGAGGCCTGGGAGAGTGAAGATGGAGTAATCTTATGAAGGTACATATATATGATGGACTATCAC
The DNA here is from genome assembly GCA_022376925.1 of Tragulus kanchil. Classification (NCBI taxonomy): domain Eukaryota; kingdom Metazoa; phylum Chordata; class Mammalia; order Artiodactyla; family Tragulidae; genus Tragulus; species Tragulus kanchil. Next base: position 22,759,486 of record JAIOJX010000023.1, on the reverse strand, counting down.
TCAGTCATAAAAAGGAACTAATCTGGGCCAGTTGAACTCAGGTGGACACGCCTAGAGCTTGCTATACAGGGAGAAGTTAGTAAGAGAGAAAAACAAACATATTAACACTTAAATATGGAACCTAGAAAAATGCTACAGATGATCCTATTCAAGGGAAAAGGGAGACAGTTAAAAGGGGGGGAACTTTTAGCAGGAAAAAATTAAGCAGATTCATATGTCATCCGAGAATACATTTGACAAGCATTTTTGAAGAGAGCCGGCCAGGCACTGTGTCAGGTGGTGAGGCCGGAGATCAATACGACACAATTCTAACACCAGATAGACCTGACTGCCAAGTGGTCTTAGGAGAGCTACTTGCAACTCTCTGTGTCCCTGTTGTTTTAGGTCCTTATGAAAAGAGAAGCGTGCTAACAGAGTGAGAGGCGATGGTAAGTGTCAACTGGAGTCTCTTTATTTCCCATTAAAAAGAAGCTGAGATGCAGATTCAGATATGAGACTCAAGGACCAAACTTAACATCTGGTCTCCTGGCTTCCACCTGAGCAGAGGTTCAGAACTCATTGTACACCACAGGACAAGTCAGTGAGGAGACATGGATGAGAATAACTTTAGAAGAACAGGAACAGCAGTGATGTCTGACTCTCGCAACCCCAAAGTCAAGGGCTGATGATGTGAAAGGGGTCCATGGGTAAGATGCCCAGAACCTAGCAGAAATGTTGCTGTCAAACGAAATGATCAGTTGGATACACTGAGCTTCCATGACAAATAGCATTCCCTTTTCCTTTCCAAATGTTTACTGGTAGTGTCATATCTGAACTTTCTCCTAAGGATTTGGATGTGTAGGAGAGACGCTGTACCCATTTCAGAGACAGCAAAACTGAGTCACAGGTGAACTAACTTGGCAAGGTCAGACAAGTGGTAAGCAGCAGAGACTGGGTGTTTCAGGAAGTCAGGAGTCTCAAGCCCCTCTTCTAGTTAACAGATTAAGTGAGAGACAGATCTGGGACTGAACTGAGGCCTGGGAGAGTGAAGATGGAGTAATCTTATGAAGGTACATATATATGATGGACTATCACTCAGTCATAAAAAGGAACTAATCTGGGCCAGTTGAACTCAGGTGGACACGCCTAGAGCTTGCTATACAGGGAGAAGTTAGTCAGAGAGAGAAAAACAAACATATTAACACTTAAATATGGAACCTAGAAAAATGCTACAGATGATCCTATTCGAAGGGCAGGAACAGAGATGCAGACATGGACTTGTGGACACAGAGGGAAAGGAGAGGGTTGGACAGCTTGGGAGAGTAGCACTGACATATGGACACTATCGTGTGTAAAATAACTAGTGTGGAGCTGCTGCCCAACACAGGGAGCCCAGGCTGGGGCTCTGTGAGGACCTAGGGGGCGGGAGAGGAGAGGGCACTAGGGAAGCTCAAGGCGGTGGGGGTGGGAGAGGTAGGCTGATTCATACTGTTGTAAGGCAGAAACCAACACAAACATTGTTAAGCAATCACCCTCCAATTAAAAACAAAAAAGAGAAAGAAGGAAGGAAGGAAGCTGATACCCATTGAGCATAAAGCATGACATCTAAGCAAAGCATAGGTCTTGCCTTATGGAGCTTTACTGTAGAATGTGGAAGACAGGGATGTCAAGACGTACATAGTCTAGTTTGATGAGTCTATACCAGAGATACACACAGGCGCTTGCACGATAGCTCCAAGATGACGGATGTGTTTATTCCCAACTCTCTCCAGAGGAAAGTGAGCTCAGAGATGCTAGGCAACAGCCCCCAGGCCATGCAACCCGCACACGGAAGGAGCCAGAGTCGCACTCTGGTCACTCTGACGCCAAGGCCCTTGCTCTCTGGCGCTCACCCAGCTGCCCTGAGCTTCAGGAGAGCATCTGCTGGCATGCTGGAGGGAGGCGGCAGGAATCATATTGTTTCATTTATGTTTTATTTATGTGGTGCCATGATATGTATCTAGAGGCTTTCATCTGAGGGATGAGAAGTGTTTCCTAAACAGGCTCTTATTATTGCCTCGCTCCCCTCACACTCCTCCACCTGAGTCCTTGGGAGAACCGAAGAGGCTGCCAGGAACGGCCAAGGTCACAAGTACGGACAGGTGGACGCGTGACGGTGGTTCTCTGCATGCACACACAGCTGTGTTTGGTGGTAACAACAATAATCTCTTCCTTTGTGAATCTCTGTTGTTTGCTAACCTCATTCATGTGCAGCTTTCATTGGATTCTCATGGCTGTCAGAAATAGGCAGAGCAAGTATTGATTTACAGAGGAGGACACTCAGGCCTGGAGAGGTCCCTTCACTCGCTTCAAGGCACACGACCTATCGTAGAACAGTGGGGATTCAAACTCAGTTCTGCTGATCCACATGGACGCAGAGTCACAGAGAGGCTCCTGATCGTCGGCTTAGGAGGCAGGCAGACCCGAGGCTAAGATGTGCGTCTTATCTTCAAGGCTACATGGCCTGGGATGGTGATCCTCTTTGATCCTATTTCTCCATCTGTGCACTGGGAAAACTAATCATTCCTACCCCAGTGCACTGTGAAGACTCCCCATGAGAATTATCTATAAAGTATAAAGAACTTATCGTACTGTCTGGCTTGCAAGGGAGCTCACCATAAACAGCAGTTACAATAAAGTGCCCAACCAAGGTCTCCCTCACTATAAATACTGTTTGCAGGGGAGACTTGGGGCTTGCGTACACTCAAGAGGGTCTGATGAGAGGCAAGTCGAGGTGTGGGGTTTACCTCTATCGGTCACCCAAGCTGAGGCATCAGGCTCTGTGTGGGGGTGGGAGAGGCGATCTCAGGCAGCCGGTTGGCAGTCAAGGGAGGCATGTGCTCCCCAGCTCACCCTCAAAGGTGCCCCTGCCCACCTGTCTCCAGCCCTCCCCATCGGGCAGCCTCGTTTCTGCCCAGGAGAAGAGCAGCAAACCTGCGTCCTCAGGTGCTCTCCTCCGAGCTCCCCCACCAGGAGCCCCAGCCAAAGAAAACCAAAGCACTGTGTTTGTTTTCTAAGTTGGAGCCAGGAGCGATTCCCGTAAGGCACGCCTGGCTTAATGGGGCTGTGTCTGGGCCTTGCCTGTGAGCCAGGCTCTGGCAGGGTCAGAGGCTGCTCGCCCGCCTGGCCCTGTTGCGGGCGGCGGCGTTTGCTTGAGGTGACTCAACGTCCGGGCTGGCGGGGGGTGGAGGTGGCAAGAGGCGCGGCTCTGGTTCCCTCCGGCCTGACTCACTATGTGACCCTGGATGTGTCCCTTTCCCCACGGTGGGCCTCAGTTTCTCCCCCTTTACCGAAAGGCAGCTTCTTCTACATCTAGTAACTGTCCCTGTGAGGAGCTTTTAAAAGATGAGTGCCTGAGGTCACCCTATAAACTTACATCCAATTCGCCTGGTGTGGTTGGATGGGATCACCGAGTCAATGGACCTGAGTCTGAGCAAGCTCCAGGAGATGGTGAAGCACAGGGAAGCCTGGCGTGCTGCCGTCCATGAGCTCACAAAGGGTTCGATGGGATTGAGTGACTGAACTGAACTGAATTGTTGGGGTCTCTGTAGCTGATTGCAGGAGGAATCCGGAAGAGGAATTCCAGGAATTCCTAGAATCAGGACTTCCAGGAGGAGGCAGCCAGGTTTAATTCCATGGCCCCAAGTTGAGTTCTTAGAGCTGTGTCCCCTAAGCATTCGACGAAAGCAGCCAAGGTGCAGAAGCAGACGATTCTAGAAGGAGAAATCCTAATGGTTCTTTGCATTTAAAACCCTGTCTAAGGGAACTCATGAAAAAAAAAAATAAAAAAAGACAGGGCATAGACATAGGGACATCGTGGTGAATAAATAGGGAGGGGGAAGCATGGAGGAAGTAACAAGGAAACCTATAGTGTTATGTGTGGAAAAGATAGCTAGTGTCACAGTGCTAAGGGAATAGGAGTGCTTACAATGGCTTGGGGCAAAGGTCTGGAGGGGTGGGATGGGGGGATCTGGGTGGGTGGGGACCATGGATATGCATATGACTGATCTGGGAACATACATGTATGTGAACAACAAAACTCTGTAAAACCTTTAAAATAAAGAATAAAAAAAAAAAAAAACCCTGTCTAATCGAACTGCCTCACTGGACAGATGGGCAAGTTAACTCCACAGCTTCCTAGTGAGCCATTGTTCGCCTGGTCTAAGCCTGGATCTCCTGATGCGCATGGCAAGTAACAAAATACAGATAATAAAAGTGTTCAAAGAAGGGAAGGGAAGGAAGGTGGAGATAAGGGGGGAAAGAAAGCAGAGGAGGGCAAATTTAAAAAGGAAGAAGAGAAGGAACTGAAAGAAAAGAACGGGGGCCGGGGAGGAGAAGTGGGGATGAGCAGAGGAGAAAAAGAGGAAGAAAAGTCACAGCAGGGGCACGGGCCACTGGCTGGGCCCCAGTGAGCAGGGCAGCCCTGAGCCACGCTTGGCTGTACAGCGCGTATTTGGTAAAACGCAACCCAGGAAGCAGTGCCAGCCCAGCTGAGGCCCGAGCTGGGGCTGGAGACTGACTCACAGCTGCTGCTTCCTCACCCCGCTTCCAGCCTCTTGCTCAACAGGCAGCGGGGCGGGATGGATGCTCTTTTGCAAGGTGATCCCAGCAGAGGGGGCCCTGCAACCCTTAGGAAAGGACTCGAGCTAGAGGCAGGGAACGGATGCGGCAGGAGACCCTGGGCTTCTGCCCTGCTGAGGCTGGGCGGCTGACAGAGGCCTCCAGCACCCCGCCTGCTGCTCACCTCCATGGCACGACCCTTCCGCACAGACACCCTACCTAGCATGACACTCGACATCTATTTTTGCAGCCTCTCTTTACTTGCCAGTCCCCAAAATGTTCCTTACACTACGTAAAACCCTCACTTCCTCCACACCTTTGCTTACGGTATGTTCACGTTCCAATAGGCATCCTTCAAAATCCCACTTCATCTTTTCTTATGAACTATCCCTTTATAAAACTGTCTATCAGCATAGCCTTTCTTCTTTTTTATTTAAATTGAAGCATGTCTGTTTACAATACTATGTTAGTTTTCAATGTACACCTAAGTGATTCAGTTATATATTTTTTTCTCAGATTATTTTCATTATAGATTGTTACAAGATACTGAATATTATTCCTTGTCTCATTGCCTAGTTATTGTATGTATGGTGACTTTCCTAGGAGCTAAGATGGTAAAGACAGTGCCTGCAACGCAGGAGATCCAGGTTTGATCCCTGGGCTAATGGGAATGGGAACCCACTCCAGTATTTCTGCCTAGGAAATCGTTAGGAGCTTTAGATGGTAAAAGACATGATGATGAGAACACATTAGTAAGAAGGAAGGGAAGGAAGGTGGAGATAAGGGGAAAGAAAGCAGAGGAGGCAAATTTAAAAGGAAGAAGAGAAGGAACTGAAAGAAAGAACGGGGGCCGGGGAGGAGAAGTGGGGATGAGCAGAGGAGAAAAAGAGGAAGAAAAGTCACAGCAGGGGCACGGGCCACTGGCTGGGCCCCAGTGAGCAGGGCAGCCCTGAGCCACGCTTGGCTGTACAGCGCGTATTTGGTAAAACGCAACCCAGGAAGCAGTGCCAGCCCAGCTGAGGCCCGAGCTGGGGCTGGAGACTGACTCACAGCTGCTGCTTCCTCACCCCGCTTCCAGCCTCTTGCTCAACAGGCAGCGGGGCGGGATGGATGCTCTTTTGCAAGGTGATCCCAGCAGAGGGGGCCCTGCAACCCTTAGGAAAGGACTCGAGCTAGAGGCAGGGAACGGATGCGGCAGGAGACCCTGGGCTTCTGCCCTGCTGAGGCTGGGCGGCTGACAGAGGCCTCCAGCACCCCGCCTGCTGCTCACCTCCATGGCACGACCCTTCCGCACAGACACCCTACCTAGCATGACACTCGACATCTATTTTTGCAGCCTCTCTTTACTTGCCAGTCCCCAAAATGTTCCTTACACTACGTAAAACCCTCACTTCCTCCACACCTTTGCTTACGGTATGTTCACGTTCCAATAGGCATCCTTCAAAATCCCACTTCATCTTTTCTTATGAACTATCCCTTTATAAAACTGTCTATCAGCATAGCCTTTCTTCTTTTTTATTTAAATTGAAGCATGTCTGTTTACAATACTATGTTAGTTTTCAATGTACACCTAAGTGATTCAGTTATATATTTTTTTCTCAGATTATTTTCATTATAGATTGTTACAAGATACTGAATATTATTCCTTGTCTCATTGCCTAGTTATTGTATGTATGGTGACTTTCCTAGGAGCTAAGATGGTAAAGACAGTGCCTGCAACGCAGGAGATCCAGGTTTGATCCCTGGGCTGGGAAGATTCCCTCGAGAAAGAAATGGCAACCCACTCCAGTATTTCTGCCTAGGAAATCGTATGGGCAGAGAAGCATGGTGGGATATAGTCCATAGGGTCACAAAGAGTCGGACATGACTGAATGAGAACATTTTCATTATATGTTTGGCAGTATGCATCTGTTAATCCTATACTCCTAATTCATTCCTTTCCCTTCCTTTTATCCTTGGTATCCATAAGTTTGCTTCCTATGTCTGTGAATCAGTTTCTGTTTTGTATGTAGATTCATTTGTATTATTTTTAAGATTCCACCTCTAAGTGATATCATGTAATATTTGTCTTTCTCTGTCTGACTCTCTTAATATGATATTTTCTAGGCCCGTCTATGTCGCTGCAAATGGCAATATTTTTCATTCTTTGCTATGTCTGGGTGTGTGTGTGTGTACACATCTTAAACCAATCATCTGTGGCTGGGCACTTGGGTTGTTTCTGTGTCTTGGCTATTGTAAACTGTTATGTTATGAACACTGGGGTGTATTTTTTAAATGAGAGCTTTCCTCTTCTCTGGATTTCCACCCAGGGCTGCTGGATCTTCAGGCAGCTCTATTAAGCGTTCCTGTTTCAGTTCCACTCCTCCCAAGCTATCCTCCCAGATAAAAAGTGGAAAGTGTTAACTGCTCAGTTGTGTGTGACGCTTTGTGACTCCATGGACTGTACACACCAGACTCCTGTGTCCATGGGATTCTCCAGGGAAGAATATTGGAGTGGTTTCCCATGCCCTTCTCCAGAGGATTTTCCCAACCCAGGGATTGAACCTGAGTCTCCAGCATTGCAGGCAGATTCTTTTACTATCTGAGCCACCAGATGCCCACAACATCATTCCTTCATCTTTTATAAATCCACATCAAGGGTCTTGTCTCTCCTTCCTAATACTTTATAGTCTGAACTATGTATCAGACCTCAGGATGACAGACCAGATTTACACCAATAGAACATCAGACAAGCCGATACTGAATATTATTCCTTGTCTCATTGCCTAGGGGGGTTTTTTAAGATGGTAAAGACAGTGCCTGCAACGCAGGAGATCCAGGTTTGATCCCTGGGCTGGGAAGATTCCCTCGAGAAAGAAATGGCAACCCACTCCAGTATTTCTGCCTAGGAAATCGTATGGGCAGAGAAGCATGGTGGGATATAGTCCATAGGGTCACAAAGAGTCGGACATGACTGAATGAGAACATTTTCATTATATGTTTGGCAGTATGCATCTGTTAATCCTATACTCCTAATTCATTCCTTTCCCTTCCTTTTATCCTTGGTATCCATAAGTTTGCTTCCTATGTCTGTGAATCAGTTTCTGTTTTGTATGTAGATTCATTTGTATTATTTTTAAGATTCCACCTCTAAGTGATATCATGTAATATTTGTCTTTCTCTGTCTGACTCTCTTAATATGATATTTTCTAGGCCCGTCTATGTCGCTGCAAATGGCAATATTTTTCATTCTTTGCTATGTCTGGGTGTGTGTGTGTGTACACATCTTAAACCAATCATCTGTGGCTGGGCACTTGGGTTGTTTCTGTGTCTTGGCTATTGTAAACTGTTATGTTATGAACACTGGGGTGTATTTTTTAAATGAGAGCTTTCCTCTTCTCTGGATTTCCACCCAGGGCTGCTGGATCTTCAGGCAGCTCTATTAAGCGTTCCTGTTTCAGTTCCACTCCTCCCAAGCTATCCTCCCAGATAAAAAGTGGAAAGTGTTAACTGCTCAGTTGTGTGTGACGCTTTGTGACTCCATGGACTGTACACACCAGACTCCTGTGTCCATGGGATTCTCCAGGGAAGAATATTGGAGTGGTTTCCCATGCCCTTCTCCAGAGGATTTTCCCAACCCAGGGATTGAACCTGAGTCTCCAGCATTGCAGGCAGATTCTTTTACTATCTGAGCCACCAGATGCCCACAACATCATTCCTTCATCTTTTATAAATCCACATCAAGGGTCTTGTCTCTCCTTCCTAATACTTTATAGTCTGAACTATGTATCAGACCTCAGGATGACAGACCAGATTTACACCAATAGAACATCACTGAGCATAAGCTGCGGACTCAGGTAGACCTAGGTTTCAATCTAGGTCCCTGCATCGCTATACCTGTGGTTGCTCTGCAACGAGAGAGGACACTGTAGTGGGAGGCCCACACAGGCCAAAGAATAAAGATGGATGAAAATAAATAACTAAAAAATCAATAAAAAAGGTCAAAATCAAAAAAAAAAAAAAAGCTGAGGTAACTGATCTCCTCTTTCACGGATAAGGAAACTGAGGCTGGTGGAGCTAAAGCAACTGCACACTCAAGACTGAATTCCTCCCTCCTAATCATCCTGTGAGAGAGGCAGGAAGCCCCATCCGTGAAGATGGAAAAACAGGCTACTCAATGTAAGTGAGCTTGGGACAAGGCCAAGGCTAGACTGGAACTTGGGCCCCCTGACCCCTAAGAGGCCTGCTTGCTCGTGCTACAGTGGCTCTGCCGCCTGCCAGGGAGAGAAGCAGACATGCCCCTTGTCAGGAGATGTCAGCCTCTGGGCATACAGGGACCTTGGGCCTAAAGGAGGTGGCACACACTCCATACTTGGGGGGCAAGCCCCGCCTGCGCTGCCTTTCACAAGAAGCCAGGATGTGGCGTGGGCAGAGGAGAAGGGGCATTCCAAGGGCCTGCAGAACCCTTTGGGAAAAGACATTTATTTGGTTTCAGCATCCCATGGAGATTCTCAATCATGGTGACTCGCGAACATTGGGAGACGTGGGATCACTCAGGGAGCATGTCAAGAATAGATTCCCAGAAATTCGGATGCAGTAGCTTTGGGGTCAATCGAGTAATTTACATTATTAACACATTCTCCCTAGTGATTCTGATACAAATGGACCACACAGTGCAAAACACTTTAGCCATCCCCTCTCTCTCCTCCTGGCCTAGCCTGCTGCCACATCAAAATTCATCTTTGACTCAGCACACTGACTAAGTGCACGTGGACACCCACCTCCCTTCAGCCATCGCCCACTATTTCCTCCCGTCTGGTTTTGCATGGCCTGCTCCTGGGGGAGGAGTATCTGAGGAGGCGACAGAACCCCTCCACCTCTTACTGTCAGGTCCCTGAAGCCTCCCTTCCTGACTTATTTGGGACTTAGCTCGATTAGTTCCATGCTCTTTCTCCCAAATTGCTGCTACTCCTGTATTCTTTCCACTGGAGAACCAGCATCAATATCCACATGGACAATGGTCCTGCCTCAACCCTCAGTGTCTATAGCCCCTCTGTCCATTCAGTCTTCTCCTCTAGCAATCCTCCAGCAAAACATGCGTGTGCACACACACCACATACACGCACCACCATGACTACCACCTCCACTTGTCCAACGGATCCTACATCCCAGCATCCCGCCCACCTCCATCCTCATTGCTTTTGTTGCTTAGTCCCTAAGTCATTTCCAACTCTTGCTAGTCTGCCAGGCTCCTCTGTCCATGGGACTTCCCAGGCAAGAATATTGGAGTGGGTTGCCAATGTTTTCTCCAGGGGAATCTTCTCAACCCAGGGATCAAACCTGCATCTCCTGCATTGGCAGGCAGATTCCTTACCACTGAGCCCCCCAGGAAGCCCTACATGACATCCATTCTCCCTATGATTATTCTAATTTAGCGACCACTTCCTCCTGGTCAGGGAACTAGATCCTGCATGCTTCAACTAAGGCCCAACACAACCAAATAAACATTTAAAAAGTAATAATAGGGGCTTCTTTTGTGGTCCAGTGGGTAAGGACACCACCTTGCAGTGCAGGCGCCAGTTTGATCCCTGGCCTGGGAAGATCTCACATGCTGCGGAGTGGCTGGGCTGATGTGTTCAACTACCGAGCCGGAGCTCTGGAGCACATGCGCCCGGAGCCAGTGCCCTGTGATGATACAGGCCACTGTGATGATTATTCCAAATTATTAAAAAACTTTTCTCCTAGTGATTCTGATACAAATGGACCACACAGTGCAAAACACTTTAGCCATCCCCTCTCTCTCCTCCTGGCCTAGCCTGCTGCCACATCAAAATTCATCTTTGACTCAGCACACTGACTAAGTGCACGTGGACACCCACCTCCCTTCAGCCATCGCCCACTATTTCCTCCCGTCTGGTTTTGCATGGCCTGCTCCTGGGGGAGGAGTATCTGAGGAGGCGACAGAACCCCTCCACCTCTTACTGTCAGGTCCCTGAAGCCTCCCTTCCTGACTTATTTGGGACTTAGCTCGATTAGTTCCATGCTCTTTCTCCCAAATTGCTGCTACTCCTGTATTCTTTCCACTGGAGAACCAGCATCAATATCCACATGGACAATGGTCCTGCCTCAACCCTCAGTGTCTATAGCCCCTCTGTCCATTCAGTCTTCTCCTCTAGCAATCCTCCAGCAAAACATGCGTGTGCACACACACCACATACACGCACCACCATGACTACCACCTCCACTTGTCCAACGGATCCTACATCCCAGCATCCCGCCCACCTCCATCCTCATTGCTTTTGTTGCTTAGTCCCTAAGTCATTTCCAACTCTTGCTAGTCTGCCAGGCTCCTCTGTCCATGGGACTTCCCAGGCAAGAATATTGGAGTGGGTTGCCAATGTTTTCTCCAGGGGAATCTTCTCAACCCAGGGATCAAACCTGCATCTCCTGCATTGGCAGGCAGATTCCTTACCACTGAGCCCCCCAGGAAGCCCTACATGACATCCATTCTCCCTATGATTATTCTAATTTAGCGACCACTTCCTCCTGGTCAGGGAACTAGATCCTGCATGCTTCAACTAAGGCCCAACACAACCAAATAAACATTTAAAAAGTAATAATAGGGGCTTCTTTTGTGGTCCAGTGGGTAAGGACACCACCTTGCAGTGCACGGGGCGCCAGTTTGATCCCTGGCCTGGGAAGATCTCACATGCTGCGGAGTGGCTGGGCTGATGTGTTCAACTACCGAGCCGGAGCTCTGGAGCACATGCGCCCGGAGCCAGTGCCCTGTGATGATACAGGCCACTGTGATGAGAGGCCCACACAGGCCAAAGAACAAAGATAAATAAACCCATAGAAGTGGCCAAATAATGATAATAATAGACGTATTACTAGGAAAATAATGTGTTTTGCTTGTTTTCATTTATTTCTTTGGGGGTATTTTTGTGTGTATATGCATGTATGTATATGGGTTGGGTGTTTGTTTTAACACAAAGTGAGTTAAGAAAATGGATGTTTTGAACTCTTATTTAAACATGCATGCATGTATGCATAGTTGCTTCAGTCTTTATGACCCTATAGACCAAAGCACACCGGACTCCTCTGTCCATGAGATTCTCCAGGCAAGAATACTCGAGTGGGTTCCTAAGCAAATCTCAGGGAAAAACCCAACAGGTAAAGGTAAGGCACTCTGCTAGCAGCAGGAAGTGAACAGGTACAAACTCCTTTCTATTCTTATTTCCCTCCATTGGTGGCTCTCAGGGTGTCTCAAGCTATATCTAGTTTTCTAATAACATAGTTTTAGAAGCGACTGATCTTGTTCAAACTCCTTACCTTGAAAATCAGAGAGGGGACCACACGGTGCACCATGGAAGAACTGGCACCTGAATCCTTTCCTACTAGTGTCCCAGCTAAATGGCTCTGCCTCATATGCTTGTATGATAAACCCAACTCAAGGGCCAAAGGAAAGATGAAGATCCCAAGGACTGGAACCTGAAATTTGGCATTACCCAGGACCAGGTTTGGGTCTGGCCAGTCTGGCCACATCACCGATTCAATGGACATTAGTTTGAGCAAACTCTGCGAGAGGGTAAAGGGCAAGGACACCTGGTGGTCTACAGTCCAGTGTATCACAAAGAATCGGACACAACTTAGTGACTGAACAACTCTGCTCCAGCCCACTGTGGGCACAGCAAATGAGAAATGATGCCTGTAGGACAGTCAAAGGCTTTTGGTGAGATTTTGTAGCATCTTTTGGAGATCCTTACACGTATTTGTGTCAGGAAGAGTATGGGGTGGGTTCTGATGGGGAGGGTTCGGTAGGGTGGCTAGTAACAAGCCCCGTACAGAGCAGAGGAAGATGCCATCGGAGGAGAGGGCTGGTGAGACAGAGGAGAAGACTCCCCCTGGCTGAGAGTCAAGAGTATCCAAGCCCAAACAAATCCCCTGTTTGAAATGCACATTTTTCTTCCTTCCCTTTGCCTTTTTTTTTTTTTGGCATTGCTTTCCTTTTCATTTCTTTTTTTAATGGTCTGCTGGTTTGAGGAAGAATCTGTGAATCTTCAAACATGTCAGAGAAGAGGCCAAAGTGTCTACCTTTGACTCTAAAATGAGAGTGATCAATAACCTGTCTCACGTCACTTCAAGTTTGTTCCCAACTTAAAAATAAATAACATGATGCAACTTCAGATGTTTATAGCATTCACCTCCAAGGAATCCTAGGTGAGGGAGTGAAGTCCAGAGAACACTGAGCAGGGGTCACTGCTTATTTTTCTTCACTTTTCTCTTCTGGATCTCCACTTTCCGCATCTGTTATATTGTCATTACTGCTGGCCGGTAGTGACTGAGCAGCAACTAAGTATAGGGCACAGTGTGAGGCCCTAAGATGGAATAGAAAATACATGTGAGAAAAACTGCCTGCTCTCAAAATGCTGATAAACACATAGGTCTGAAATGCAGGAGAAAGAGTGCTGTGTTTGGAATCAGAAAGATTTGCGCCCAAGTCAAATTTCTATCTACTCTGGTGGGCATGACTTGGGCAAAATGCTTCAGCCAAGTCTCTACTCTATCAGGAGGTTGTGACAACAGGTCTTACCTAGCACAGCCCTGGTGCTCTGTGCATATGCAACAAAAGTTACAACTTTCCTGCCCTCCCTTAGAACATCTGGGCAGGTCAAATTTGGGGTGAAGTGGTCTATTGGTTCAACCTTGAGCAAAACTTGAAGTTTAGAAAATTGCCAGAAAATAACAGAAAAGCAGCCTTCAAGGAGTCTTCTACCGGCTATAGGTAAATGAGTCTGAATGTGCAAGTTACTTAATGAGTACTGAATTAATGATTAAGCTGTTCATTAAGAGTCGAGGTTCAGCATGATCGCAGATGACTTATTTTCTAGGTTTTATAATTTAGCACCAATGACCTTATCCCTATAGTGGTCACTTAATTTACTCCACAAAGCGGAATGGATGCTGAACAATCCAGTATCTTTCTTAACAATACTATAGACGTAGAGGGCTGTGATGGAAAAACAAAACGAATATAACCTGTTTCTTAACAAACTCCTTTCCCAAGGGACTCCACTTCTAAAGAGGGAATTATGCCCTTCGAGACATGTTGGCGTCTGTTTGGGGAGGGGGCGAGCGAGAACAAACTCCAGAGCCCAGGGTCCTCGATCTAGTCTAGGCCCACCATTGTCAAAGATTTCCTGGGTGAGGATTAGTCAGTCCCTTCTCTGATAAAAACCATTCTATTGGTTTACAAGGGGGCTACAAAAGTGTGGGACACATCAGCATTAAATCATTTAATAAGAATAAAAGAACTTCTTTTGTCCTTCCAATTCAGTCATGGAGAATGGCTTGGTTTGCTGCTAATATGCTCTTGACAGCTGTAACATTTGCCAACCTTCCTTTTCCTTTTTTTTTTTTTTTTAAAGTGGGGGTGGGGTAGAACAAGGCTGCAGTTCAGAGCCTTCCAGAGGCAACAACACCCGTCCAGAATTATATTAAATGGTTTTATTTTCATTATATCAATTTTTAGAGTTATCTTCTATTTATGGCAAGTAGTCCTGATTTTTCCATTTACTGGTAGTGATATAAATTTCCATTTAAAAATCATTGATTTAGCCAAAAATAAAAACAACAAAAATGAGTCCGTTTTGAGAAGAAGGCATTAAGTTAATAATATTCCAGGTATGAGAATTAGGAAGGTGATGTTCAAATGAAGGGTAGCAGAAACCGTGCTGGGTAATTTTCCAGGGTCCTTTGAGGAGGAAAACCCAGATGATGTGTGCTCTTCAAATCCTGAAACTGCAAAAAATTTTAATTAAGGGGTGAAGTGGTCTATTGTTCAACCTTGAGCAAAACTTGAAGTTTAGAAAATTGCCAGAAAATAACAGAAAAGCAGCCTTCAAGGAGTCTTCTACCGGCTATAGGTAAATGAGTCTGAATGTGCAAGTTACTTAATGAGTACTGAATTAATGATTAAGCTGTTCATTAAGAGTCGAGGTTCAGCATGATCGCAGATGACTTATTTTCTAGGTTTTATAATTTAGCACCAATGACCTTATCCCTATAGTGGTCACTTAATTTACTCCACAAAGCGGAATGGATGCTGAACAATCCAGTATCTTTCTTAACAATACTATAGACGTGAGGGCTGTGATGGAAAAACAAAACGAATATAACCTGTTTCTTAACAAACTCCTTTCCCAAGGGACTCCACTTCTAAAGAGGGAATTATGCCCTTCGAGACATGTTGGCGTCTGTTTGGGGAGGGGGCGAGCGAGAACAAACTCCAGAGCCCAGGGTCCTCGATCTAGTCTAGGCCCACCATTGTCAAAGATTTCCTGGGTGAGGATTAGTCAGTCCCTTCTCTGATAAAAACCATTCTATTGGTTTACAAGGGGGCTACAAAAGTGTGGGACACATCAGCATTAAATCATTTAATAAGAATAAAAGAACTTCTTTTGTCCTTCCAATTCAGTCATGGAGAATGGCTTGGTTTGCTGCTAATATGCTCTTGACAGCTGTAACATTTGCCAACCTTCCTTTTCCTTTTTTTTTTTTTTTTAAAGTGGGGGTGGGGTAGAACAAGGCTGCAGTTCAGAGCCTTCCAGAGGCAACAACACCCGTCCAGAATTATATTAAATGGTTTTATTTTCATTATATCAATTTTTAGAGTTATCTTCTATTTATGGCAAGTAGTCCTGATTTTTCCATTTACTGGTAGTGATATAAATTTCCATTTAAAAATCATTGATTTAGCCAAAAATAAAAACAACAAAAATGAGTCCGTTTTGAGAAGAAGGCATTAAGTTAATAATATTCCAGGTATGACGAATTAGGAAGGTGATGTTCAAATGAAGGGTAGCAGAAACCGTGCTGGGTAATTTTCCAGGGTCCTTTGAGGAGGAAAACCCAGATGATGTGTGCTCTTCAAATCCTGAAACTGCCAGCCAGAACATTCTTAAGGGGATCAAATGAACTTTGGTTTTCAGGGAAACCAAGTTTTAGCTTCCAGGAAAATTAATTTGTATAATGTGATTCCCGGATATTCTGGAGCATCTATTTTCCTCAGTCAGTTGCATGGAAGGGAGAGAAACAGGTCGACAGAGGCCCTGGCGTGAGCAAAGTGTCCTAAACTTTAGAAGCTAGGCAAAAAGGCCCACAGCTGCCCAGAGGCCACTACAGCAAGAGGCTGTGGCTTCTCTGAGCTCCCCGGCCTGGGCCTCTCTGCTCCCCGGCCAAGCAGAGAGGCAAGGCCAGATGCACAGGCCAGCCCACTCGTGCACAGCTGGGATCTCTGAGCCAAAAGCAAGTCAACAGCCCCAACACAGATTCCTTCTCCTGTACCCTCCCCTCCACCACCCCAGCTTGAAATACAGCAGAGAAAGAGGGTGAAACCAGGTCAGCCCCAAACTGCACAGAAGGGATGGGGGTAGGCTGTTCCCTCACCACTCAGCACACTTCAGGCCCTCTTCTGCCCTGCCCCTCGGGCCATCGGGGCTCTCCAAGACCTCTGACTGAAGCTGACTTCAGGGAAAGCTATTAAACAGTACTCTGAAGACACTGGTGGGGGAAGGAGGTCCCCAGCTCTGCAGAGGAAGGAAGGGAGATGGATTTTTCCATGAATTTAACATTCTCTGAACAATAAATGGGGGTCAGCTAAATTAAAAAGAATAAATCCCAACCCTGGAGCTGACAGCTAAATGACAAGAGCTGTGGGTCATGGAATGAGGAGAGGCTTGGGATGCAGGGGGTAGGGAGGGAGGCATATCTAGGGTAACTAGCATCTCAAGTTAGGGCCTGCTAGTTGTGTGAATCCACTGACCCATCATGTGGACGAGTCATCAACTCACAGCATGGCAGCACTGGGCTGAGCAAAAAGAATCCACTACATTCACCCAGCGGATGGTCCATTCAGCAATGCTGTATTTAACACCCGCAAGGTGCATGCCTCAGAGCTGAATCCTGAGGGCACAGTGGAGAACAGCCAGATACCACCTCTGCCCTCTGAGTACTGTACCTTCCTTCAGGAAAATCTGAAATGAACAATCGCAATAAAATGTTCCAAGAGCTCTCAGGTGAGTGAAAATCTGAGACCCACTTGACCTCCACTGAGAAGGATCTGAGACACGAGGAGCAGTGTCTTTGTATTCCTGGCCTCAAGTTTCCTCCTTGGTGACAAGCACGGAGGTCTAGATCCATGGGATTTAAGTCCGAGGGCTCTTAAGAAGAGCAGAGGGGGGAGAGGGAGACTTCAGTCTAGATACCTAAGCCACCTGCTTTTATTTTGTTTTGTACATGTGGCATCTCTAAATAGTGTTTGAATAACGGCTCTGCTGATCCCAAAGGAAGGAGGAGGAGGAGGGAAAGGAGATAGAGAAGAGGGAGAGAGGGAGGAAGGAAGAAAAAAAATTGAGAAATCAAGACATCAGGAAGGAAGTTGATAACTAGGTCACCAAGATTCCTTCCAGTTTGGCTTTCAAGGGCTGTGATGAGACAGATGTTCCCAAATTTAACCCAGTAGCTCTGAGTAATAAGAATATGTCTATGACATTTACATTCATATGTTGACGTACTTTTCCACCCACTGTATCCACTTGCTTTCCTGCCAGCACCTAGGAAGTCACTGGTGTGTGTGTCCACACAGATGGAAGTGCACATTATAGGTCAAGTGTACGCATTACACAGACAGAGAAATGTAGGTGAAGAGGGCAAACAGGGGCACCACTGCACCTGACAAAGCGCTGTTCGATTTGGTGATTGAGTCTGAATGACGGCCACTTGCTGAATATGTGAATTGGGGGAACTTCTTCAACCCTCAGTCTCTCATTCTGTGAAATGAGAATAAAGTCTAACTTTGCAGTGTTCGTGGGCGGGTTAAATATGAGCGTGGGATGCCTGCCCTCAGCTTGGTTGAGTAGCCCATGACAGACGTTCATGACTGAGGGGTTCCTTCCCTTTCTGGTCCCTTCCTAAATGGCTCTGCATGGACGACCATCATTTTTCTGATGTGCCCTTCTTGATCTCAATTCAGACAGCGACACTGTCCCTTCCTTGGAAATTGTCCTTAAAGAAACCACAGGTTGGTACAGAAGTGAAAGGACTGCAATTTGGAGGATCCCAGCCTGAGTCTCCTCACAGCCCCACATAAATTACCTAGGTAATGCTTGGCCCTCCAGTGGAAGAGTGGAAACTGGGTATGAGCAAAGATGGAAAAAAACATGAATTATCTGCAATCACTGTACTTCAAAATAACTACTGTTGGCATCTTGGTGCACATTTCCCCTACTTTTTCCTAAGTATATATAAACAAATGTAATATCTTCTATGTCTCTGAGCAATTATAAGCCCCCAGGATGAAACAGGCACCACGATAATACAAACAAAAAGACTAACAAACCACACACACCTCTTATTTTGTTCTTTGGTTCCTTAGCTGCTCTGAACTTGCATTTGCTTTAAGTACTGTTCACGTTCAAAGAGGCTGTGACTGAATACACCTCGTTGGCTTTTTGTTTTCACAGAAGTCCCATCACAGAACTATCAGTGGAGAAACAAAAGGCCCATGTCCACCTGCTGTGGTCAGTCCTTCAGCACCTGAGTCCTGGGCTGTCTGTAGCAACAAGCCCTCTGTGATGAGGACTGAGGTAAAGATGACGCACCCAGCCCTGGTCTTTGCTGGCTGAGAGGAGACCCCCTGTGTGTCTTTCATAAGGTAGCTGATCGCTGAGGCACAGAAGAAACACCCAGGGCTGAGGCCAAGGTGTGGATCCTGATGATGTGAGCTCGTCTGAGCCCAAGAGTTCCCCTCTGATGTAAACCAGAGATGAGAACCGGGCCGATGCCGTAAGACAGATAGGAGGGGCCCTGGTGTGTGGCAGATGTTGCATAAATGCTCATTCTTACTCATTTTCTCATTCGTTCAGTGAATATTTTTACTGACTGTGAGCTGGTCATTCTTGTAAGTGCTTGGGATAGACCAGTCGACAAAACACAGCAAACTACTATGGGATTTCCTATGGAAGGATATTGAAGTGGGTTGCCATTCTGTTCTCTAGGGGATCTTCCCAACCCAGGAACTAAACCTGCATCTGCTGCCACTGCCAGGTGGATTCTTTACTGCTAAGCCACTAGGGAAGCCCCAAGTAAATAAACAAATAAAGTGCATCTTAACAATAACAAAAAAACCACAGCAAACTAAAGAAACGGCAGGTTGTTGCCTATCTGGAGGTTACATCTGGGGAGCAGGGGAAGCCGGTCAGCTCCGCCCTCCCCGCCTTGGTCTTGCCCTGCCTCGCAGGGCTTCCTGGGGAAGACTAGAGCCCTGTGGGGTGGGAGGAGACCTCCTTGCCTCCACTCTCAGGTACTCGGTGTTACTCAGAAGGTTCTCTGGAATCTCCATGCTAGGCCTGTGTGGCCGTGTAAAGCCAGGGTCCTAACCTACCTCCAGCCCACAGCCTGAGGCAGAAGGCAGAGACCTTGAAAATCCAATCAGGCTAGATGCACAATTCAGCAAGGGGAAGTTCAACAAAGATATCTCTACCAGGCCCTACGGGACTAGCGCTGAGAAATGAGGGGCAACACAAACCCGGTTTTGTTTTCTTTCCACAACGTATTTAGAGGCAAATTCGAATCTGAATTCACTGTGAGCCATCTATGGTCTTTCATCTTTATTTTGACTTTGTGTGCTTGTGTCGGTATTTGTATAACTGCAGAAAAGATGTCTGGCATTTGATTACAGAGTTCCTGACGGAGAACCCAATGAGAACGTAACAAAATGCACACGTGCTGAATTACCTTTCTAAAAAAAGATCATAGGGTAGTTCTACCCCTAGTTTTTTCAGGAACCTCCATACCATGCTGCATAGTGGCTGTATCAATTTAATTTCCATGAACAGGGCAAGAGGGTTCCCTCTTCTCCATGTGGTCTCCAACATTTATTGTTTGTTGAATTTTAATCATAGGCATTCTGATCAGTGTGAGGTCATACCTCATTTGCAGGGCAGCAGTGGAGACGCAGACATAGAGAAACACCTGTGGACACAGTGTGGGATGGATTGAGAGAGCAGTATAGACACGTGTACATTATCGCGTGTGGAACAGAGAGCCAGTAGGAATTTGCTATGTGGCAGAGGGAGCTCAGCCCGGCACTCTGACAGCCTAGAGGTCTGGGAAGGGCCAGGTGATGGGAGGGCGGCTCAAGAGGGAGGAATGTGTGATGCTTGTGGCCAATACATGCTGATGTAGGGCAGAAGCCAGCATAATATTGTAAAGAAAATACCTTGCAATAAAAAAAAAAAAAACGTCAGCCCTTAACAAATCTGAATCCAGAAGCACACCCACACTAAGGATTCTGATAGAGATTGTGGGCCAGTAGTATGATTTCTTCAGTTTTACCAGTAAGGAAGCTGAGCTCAGGAAACCTTCAGGACTTGACAAGGTTACACGGTAGTAACAGAATCCAGATTTGCACTTTGGAGGTCTGATGTAAGACTGTGTATTCTCTCTGCTCTCCATATAGGCCTCTATACGATTTGGCCTTTCTAACTCCGTAAACTATTATTGTTTCCACTCAGAAGGTCCAACCGCTAGGCCTGTGTGGCCGTGTAAAGCCAGGGTCCTAACCTACCTCCAGCCCACAGCCTGAGGCAGAAGGCAGAGACCTTGAAAATCCAATCAGGCTAGATGCACAATTCAGCAAGGGGAAGTTCAACAAAGATATCTCTACCAGGCCCTACGGGACTAGCGCTGAGAAATGAGGCGCAACACAAACCCGGTTTTGTTTTCTTTCCACAACGTATTTAGAGGCAAATTCGAATCTGAATTCACTGTGAGCCATCTATGGTCTTTCATCTTTATTTTGACTTTGTGTGCTTGTGTCGGTATTTGTATAACTGCAGAAAAGATGTCTGGCATTTGATTACAGAGTTCCTGACGGAGAACCCAATGAGAACGTAACAAAATGCACACGTGCTGAATTACCTTTCTAAAAAAAGATCATAGGGTAGTTCTACCCCTAGTTTTTTCAGGAACCTCCATACCATGCTGCATAGTGGCTGTATCAATTTAATTTCCATGAACAGGGCAAGAGGGTTCCCTCTTCTCCATGTGGTCTCCAACATTTATTGTTTGTTGAATTTTAATCATAGGCATTCTGATCAGTGTGAGGTCATACCTCATTTGCAGGGCAGCAGTGGAGACGCAGACATAGAGAAACACCTGTGGACACAGTGTGGGATGGATTGAGAGAGCAGTATAGACACGTGTACATTATCGCGTGTGGAACAGAGAGCCAGTAGGAATTTGCTATGTGGCAGAGGGAGCTCAGCCCGGCACTCTGACAGCCTAGAGGTCTGGGAAGGGCCAGGTGATGGGAGGGCGGCTCAAGAGGGAGGAATGTGTGATGCTTGTGGCCAATACATGCTGATGTAGGGCAGAAGCCAGCATAATATTGTAAAGAAAATACCTTGCAATAAAAAAAAAAAAAACGTCAGCCCTTAACAAATCTGAATCCAGAAGCACACCCACACTAAGGATTCTGATAGAGATTGTGGGCCAGTAGTATGATTTCTTCAGTTTTACCAGTAAGGAAGCTGAGCTCAGGAAACCTTCAGGACTTGACAAGGTTACACGGTAGTAACAGAATCCAGATTTGCACTTTGGAGGTCTGATGTAAGACTGTGTATTCTCTCTGCTCTCCATATAGGCCTCTATACGATTTGGCCTTTCTAACTCCGTAAACTATTATTGTTTCCAGGCAATAGACCTCCTTGTATTTTTTATTTTTCATTGAATCTTTACAACAATAAAACAGATAGCTACAATTATTGTTCATATTTTGTTGGTAAAGAAACAATTGCTCAAAGTGACGTATTTAAGGTCATGCAGCTTAACAGGCAGTATGACTGAGATTTGAACCCAGGACGTCTGGTTCCAATGTTTACTCTGAATCACTGTATTATACTTGCCACAACCCAGGGTTGGGGGTTGGGGGCAAATGGTCCACCATCCCACACCACTTACATGTGTAAAGATATTATGGACATACAGGTAAGTTTAAGTTATAAAGTGTGATAATCTGACAATGCTCATATATCCTGTACAATGATTACTCCAACAAGGTTAGTTAACAGTTCCACCCACTCTCATAATTGCTTCTTTTAAAACACTGTGTGCTAATAGCTTTTAAGAGTTACTCTTTTAATAACTTTCAAATATATAATATTGAATTATAGTTGAATTATAGTTGCCAGGCTGTTGCACTGTGAATTATAGTTGCCAGGCTGTAGGTTAGATTCCCAGAAGTTACTCAATTTGCAACTGAAAGTAAGTACCCTTTGACTCCCATCTTCCCCGACTCCTGTCCCCATCCTCTGCCAGTATCTGTCAACCAACATTCCACTTGGTTTCTCTGAGTGCTTAGATTCCACACCTTAAGTGAGAACATACAATATTTCTCGTTTTCTGTTTAACTTATTTCTCTTAGGACAGAGTCCTTGAAAGTCCGTCTATGTTGTGGCAAAAGGAAGCATTCCCTTATCTTTATAACTGAACATATATATCTCTGTGTGTGTGTGTGTGTGTGTGTGTGCATTTCTAGGTTTCATACATATGCATTATATATATATATATATATATATATATATATATATATATGTATATACAACATGTGTTTTTCCTACATTTTCCTTATCCATTTATCCATTGCTGGAAATGTAGGCTGTTTTAGAGGCACAGAATTCAAGCCTCCCTTCTCTGGGCCTGGATAGAATGCGGAGGAGGAAGACAGACAAAGTGAAAGTTAGCTCCAAGAACCGTGACTAGTGCTCGACAGGCGCAGGTGCAAAGAAAGGTACCGCAGGAGCCAAAAACAATGTGGGCGCTGCTCAGGAGGACTGAACACAGGGGTGTACAAACCAACCCTGGGTGTTCGTAAACACGAGGCTGAGACAGTTTGGGGAAAATAAGTCTGGAGACATCATACATGCTGAAAACCGATGTTCTAAAAATATCAGATAGTCCCTGCTTCAAACTCAAGCTTATCTCGCGAGCATGGATCCTCCAAATATTCCCACTTGTGCCTTCTCGTCTTTCAGCCCCTAGTCCAGTGTGCAGCATGCTGCATCTGGTCACCTTACTATGTACGTCTCCCCTACCACGCTGGAAAGCTCCCGTGATCAATAGCTATGATTTATTCATCTCTGTTTCCCCATGGTCTGGTATAAAGGCTCTGGTAGAAAGTCAAGAAATGTTTATTGATTTAAACTGAATTGAAGGAAAATAAAGTAAGTGGAGGCAGAAATCATTTGCATTTTTCTTATCTCTCTGCTCTACCAGTTGGCATCTTTTACATCCTAATGTATAGCTGGAAAGTCAGGTTCCAGATCAGAAAAAAAGCAAAAAACCCAAACCAAGTTTCTGAGACAAAGGAGACCACCAAAGAGAAAATCAGAAACAGAACAACTTTAAGACAAAGACATAATGAGACAGGAAAAGCAAGAGTCTCCTTGTCAAAATCTGGAGGGGTTCACGGGCGTCCCTCATGAGCCCCAGAGAGCAAAGATAAAGATCCCACCCCTGTGGGTATCAAGCTGCATCCATTACATTCCGCCACTAATCTAATTTTTACAGCATGAACTGACCTGCCAAACTTTTATTGTTGCGATTACTTGAGAAGGTAGCTGTGGAGGGCGAGACGGAAAAAGCCATGCCCTCCTCTTCCACAGGCCTGGGTCGTAGGTGTTCCCTTTTCATTCTCTTGGCTTTCTCCCAATTCTCGTAATTGTGACTCCTTATGTTTCATTAGGGGTTCCCTACTGGCCAGGAAAATTTTAAAGCCTGAGGTCATTTCTCTGGGCCTGGATAGAATGCAAACGTAAAACTAGTGCTCGACAGGCGCAGGTGCAAAGAAAGGTACCGCAGGAGCCAAAAACAATGTGGGCGCTGCTCAGGAGGACTGAACACAGGGGTGTACAAACCAACCCTGGGTGTTCGTAAACACGAGGCTGAGACAGTTTGGGGAAAATAAGTCTGGAGACATCATACATGCTGAAAACCGATGTTCTAAAAATATCAGATAGTCCCTGCTTCAAACTCAAGCTTATCTCGCGAGCATGGATCCTCCAAATATTCCCACTTGTGCCTTCTCGTCTTTCAGCCCCTAGTCCAGTGTGCAGCATGCTGCATCTGGTCACCTTACTATGTACGTCTCCCCTACCACGCTGGAAAGCTCCCGTGATCAATAGCTATGATTTATTCATCTCTGTTTCCCCATGGTCTGGTATAAAGGCTCTGGTAGAAAGTCAAGAAATGTTTATTGATTTAAACTGAATTGAAGGAAAATAAAGTAAGTGGAGGCAGAAATCATTTGCATTTTTCTTATCTCTCTGCTCTACCAGTTGGCATCTTTTACATCCTAATGTATAGCTGGAAAGTCAGGTTCCAGATCAGAAAAAAAGCAAAAAACCCAAACCAAGTTTCTGAGACAAAGGAGACCACCAAAGAGAAAATCAGAAACAGAACAACTTTAAGACAAAGACATAATGAGACAGGAAAAGCAAGAGTCTCCTTGTCAAAATCTGGAGGGGTTCACGGGCGTCCCTCATGAGCCCCAGAGAGCAAAGATAAAGATCCCACCCCTGTGGGTATCAAGCTGCATCCATTACATTCCGCCACTAATCTAATTTTTACAGCATGAACTGACCTGCCAAACTTTTATTGTTGCGATTACTTGAGAAGGTAGCTGTGGAGGGCGAGACGGAAAAAGCCATGCCCTCCTCTTCCACAGGCCTGGGTCGTAGGTGTTCCCTTTTCATTCTCTTGGCTTTCTCCCAATTCTCGTAATTGTGACTCCTTATGTTTCATTAGGGGTTCCCTACTGGCCAGGAAAATTTTAAAGCCTGAGGTCATTTCTCCATCCTGAGCAGCCCTTTCTCTCAGCAGACAAGCAGGAGGGAGAAATGCAAACCAAGGTGGCTGCCTTTGGGCCATGAAGCTTGAATGATAGACATCAGCTGAGGTCAAACCAAACACAGTGTTGCAGAAGCCGGGAGACTCCCAAGCAGGTTTCAATTCAGTACCTCCTAAAGTGAGATCCTAAGGATTGCTCCTTTGTAGCGGGGGGTTCAGTCAGATAGGGTTTCTTGGGTAGCTCAACTGGTAAAGACTCTGCCTGCAATGCAGGAGACTCTGGTTCAGTTCCTGGGTGGGAAAGATTCCCTGGAGAAGGGAATGGCAACCCACTCCAGTATTCTTGCCTGGAGAATCCCATGGCTTGTCCATGGGGCTGCAAGGAGTTGGACACAACTGAGCGACTTTCACTTCACTTCACTTTCCACAGTCAGATACATTTAGGATACATTCCCTGGCAATCCCTCTCCTTGAGAATCACAATGGCCTTCACCGTATTTAAGAATCTGAATTAATTTACTTAGATGGGATTAACCAGCAATTTCCCTAACCAATCCCAAGACTCTTTTATGTCCCATGGCTTCCTTACTAGACGTCCATGGTCCCAATCTTCTCCTGTGTGGATGCTGGCGTGCAGGTCAAGGAGAGGTGAGCATGACCTTGACAACTGAAAGAATGCTTCTTGGAGAATGCAAGGCTTAGGCAGGACCTTGAAGGATGAGGGATGAGGAGCCACTGATCCAAAAGAGAGGGGACAAAGCAGAAGGCTCATTTGTTCACTTGATCATGTATTTGCTAAGTCTTCATTTAGTTCCTACTTTCAGCCACAGAGTATTCTTGGTGTTAAAAACACAGAGGTGGCTGATAGAGTCATGAACCTTGACCTCATGGAACTTGCATTCTGCAGTGAGAGCACAGATGCAAGCAGACCATCAGAAAGCAATGCCTCTGACCAGATGCCCAAGGAAAAAGGGGATAGGGCCTGCAGGTTAATTAAGCATTCTCTCAGCAGAGTGGCAGGAAAAGGAATTTCCAATAGAACACAGTTCCTTTCCCACCCCTCAAGTGCAGCAGGGAAGTCTCCGCCTCAGGGCCTTTGCACATGACTTTCCCGCAGCCAGGGACACTCTTCCTCCAGGTCCCTTACCTCCTTCAAGTCTTGCTCCAATGCTGCCCTCTTCTGACCACCTTTTTTAAAGTTCTGGAGCCCTCCACTTCTAACGCTTTTTCTGTTCATCTTGTTCTTTGGTTCCACTTATCACCCTCTAATAAAGACATATTTTGCTTTTTTAAAAAAGAAAATTGTTTCCCTCTCCTTCTAGAGTCATCCTATGTGAGTGGTGTCCCTGGAGTCATGAACCATGGTAACCCCATGTCCCAGAGTTTTGTCTCTTTGATCCACTCATGCATCCCCAGCACCTGGTCCCTGATACCCAGTGGGCACTCCATAGGTATCTGTTGAGTAAATGAATTGATGAATGAATAACAAGTGTGGGAAATTTGAAGGAAAATGGAAGGAGGGAGATAATGAGCATTCCCTTAGCCTAAACTCTGAAAAGCATACAGATTATAGAAATAAGATCGGTGTTGTGCCCATCCCATAGATGAGTCCACTGAAGTTCAGAAAGGTGAAGGATGTATCCAGTGCCACACAGCAAATCAGGAGAGAATCTCAGATTCAAGGCTAGATTGGATTCAAATAGTTAAAATGATTTAGGCTTGGTTAACTTTTAATGATCTCAAGTGACTTTCTGGGTTCTTGCTCTGCACCTTAGTGTGCTTCTTCCCTCAAAATGTGCAGCTTTCTGAAGTGGCCCAGAGTGCACGGAACTGGTTGGCTCCTGGTCATGGGACTGATGAGTAACAGCACAAAAGCCCTTGGCGCTGGGGATGACTCAGCAGACCAGAGCTGGGGAAAGGAGCCCTCTCCCACCCGAAACACCTCATTCTCTGATGTCAGGCGCCTGACTACCTCCACGAGGAGTCAGTTAATAGCTCACCCTATAAACGGGTGCATAACAAAGTCTACTGCAAGGCCATCATCACTCCGTCAAGTTTGGCTGATCGCTGTGTGGGCCACAGACCATCAGAAAGCCTCTGACCAGATGCCCAAGGAAAAAGGGGATAGGGCCTGCAGGTTAATTAAGCATTCTCTCAGCAGAGTGGCAGGAAAAGGAATTTCCAATAGAACACAGTTCCTTTCCCACCCCTCAAGTGCAGCAGGGAAGTCTCCGCCTCAGGGCCTTTGCACATGACTTTCCCGCAGCCAGGGACACTCTTCCTCCAGGTCCCTTACCTCCTTCAAGTCTTGCTCCAATGCTGCCCTCTTCTGACCACCTTTTTTAAAGTTCTGGAGCCCTCCACTTCTAACGCTTTTTCTGTTCATCTTGTTCTTTGGTTCCACTTATCACCCTCTAATAAAGACATATTTTGCTTTTTTAAAAAAGAAAATTGTTTCCCTCTCCTTCTAGAGTCATCCTATGTGAGTGGTGTCCCTGGAGTCATGAACCATGGTAACCCCATGTCCCAGAGTTTTGTCTCTTTGATCCACTCATGCATCCCCAGCACCTGGTCCCTGATACCCAGTGGGCACTCCATAGGTATCTGTTGAGTAAATGAATTGATGAATGAATAACAAGTGTGGGAAATTTGAAGGAAAATGGAAGGAGGGAGATAATGAGCATTCCCTTAGCCTAAACTCTGAAAAGCATACAGATTATAGAAATAAGATCGGTGTTGTGCCCATCCCATAGATGAGTCCACTGAAGTTCAGAAAGGTGAAGGATGTATCCAGTGCCACACAGCAAATCAGGAGAGAATCTCAGATTCAAGGCTAGATTGGATTCAAATAGTTAAAATGATTTAGGCTTGGTTAACTTTTAATGATCTCAAGTGACTTTCTGGGTTCTTGCTCTGCACCTTAGTGTGCTTCTTCCCTCAAAATGTGCAGCTTTCTGAAGTGGCCCAGAGTGCACGGAACTGGTTGGCTCCTGGTCATGGGACTGATGAGTAACAGCACAAAAGCCCTTGGCGCTGGGGATGACTCAGCAGACCAGAGCTGGGGAAAGGAGCCCTCTCTCCCCACCCGAAACACCTCATTCTCTGATGTCAGGCGCCTGACTACCTCCACGAGGAGTCAGTTAATAGCTCACCCTATAAACGGGTGCATAACAAAGTCTACTGCAAGGCCATCATCACTCCGTCAAGTTTGGCTGATCGCTGTGTGGGCCACATGATTCATTCTGACTGGCCATGGTCCCCTGCCTGGGGTCACTCAGAAATGCTTCACTCCTTAGCTGGAAATCTACAGACTCACAGCATCTGTGAGGGGATTCAGGAGTTTCATTCCCCACCCACCTCTACCTTGTGCCCTCCCACCTTCCTTCATTAATTCATCCACCCAGTTATTCATAGTGATATATTTATCATTCTTTCATTTGTGAATTCATTCATTTACTCATGAACTGCTAGTGCATTAACCTATAAGCTATATCCATTCACACATCCATTCATAAAGGCATATATCGATCTACTCATTCTCTTAGTTTAACCACTTGCTGCAAAGAATATTATGAGAATTATCTGATCTGACAGGCTCCAATATAATTTTCCGACTAAAAGAGCAGTGGCAGGGGAGGGGAGCAGTGCAGAGGTGGGGCTTGATGAGTCGAAACTTCTAAGTGAGAACCAAAGGCTTCCTTCAATTCTATAATTCCTTGAGCTTACAAAGTATAAGATATAACCCTTGCCCTACAAGAATTCATAGACTAGAAAAGGGTCTTCTGAACTTGTATTTTACATTCCAACCAAGTATACACATTCATGTATATATGTTCAAAACAAAGCTTTATGAAATAATATTTGCCCTTGCTATATGTAAGATAATCTACTATATATGTACTTTAACTGTGGGACAAAATATAGTAAGTTGATTTCATAACCTACAAACAGTTACGATGTGAAGTTCAGAAACTGCAGTTTCTGCACAAGACTGGATGTATATAATACAGGCTAGCTACTTGGCCACTATCATAGGCTCTCTATTCTCCTAACCTTCCAACTCCTACAGACATCTACTCATATGAAATGATTCATGATTGACTTTCCTTCTCTACATCCATGCCTCCTCTACATCTCCTTCCCACGTGGAGCTCACTTCCTGTCCTGACTTCCTGTCTCCTGTCTTACCCCTTCAATCCACCCTCCAAACTGCAGAAAGTCATGATGCTAAAACATGCATTTGACAAAAAGTCTGTAACACTTCTCACTTATCCACGATCTACAAAAATGAATAAATGTATCCAACTCCTTAGCTTTGTCTAGCCTTCATTCCTTCTCTAGGTCTTTTCTCTCTAACTCCATTCTTATACCTTATGCTGAATCCATGTCGACCTGTTTTGCAAGTCTTTGCATGTGCTCTTTCATGTCTCTGAGCCTTTGCCTTAGAAGATATTTCTGTCCAGAATGCCCATGCTACACAAGACTGGGCCCCATTCAAGGATCACTACCCAGTTTTTCATGCAGCCTTTATCAACAAGCTTCCCCACCATCCTCCTTACTTTCCACACTTTCCTCAGTGTGTCTGTTTACTTT
Organism: Tragulus kanchil; assembly: GCA_022376925.1. Lineage (NCBI taxonomy): Eukaryota > Metazoa > Chordata > Mammalia > Artiodactyla > Tragulidae > Tragulus > Tragulus kanchil. Next base: position 22,730,428 of record JAIOJX010000023.1, on the reverse strand, counting down.
TCAATCTCACAGGGACCATGTTTCAAACCTCTCTTCATCCTCTAGATTCAGCAAAATCTTTGGCATAGATTTAGGTACTTAGAAAATATTGTTAGAGTTATATGATGTGATCAGGATAAGACACATGCAGTGGGGTTTGATGTGTTTAAATCTGTGACTGCCATGAGAATGAGTCTAGGACACTCAACGATGGGAGGCTCAGTAAGCCAAGAGCCCTAGTCTAAGTGTTCCGAATCCCATCACCCCATTTTCACAGAGGGGCCACGCTTCCTAACAGGCCTTCCCAACCAACTGGGCACAGACACGGGACTCCTCTTTGGATGGTGGACTGTCTTGAGGACTCCAGAATGGCCTCAAAATACATTCCTTAAACTCTCCTTCTCTCTCTCCTTTGCTCATTTGCACTGCAATCTGACTTCCAGTCATCACAGCAACTTCTCACCTCCCATGCGTTTCTCCTAAGAAAATCCTTGAACATTTCATCCCACTTCAGCATCTGCCTCTCAGATGGTTCAGAGGATCTGAAATACCACACTCTCCTCAATGTATATGTGTGGGACCTGAGGGTCAGAGAGGTCACATGGCCTGTGAACCATTCATGAGACTGGGGTCCAGTGGTATGCTGGTAACAGTTTAACAACGGGCTCTCTGGAGAGAAAAAAACAAGAGAGGTGCTGACTTGGAGCATCAGCTGATTTCCATGGTGTAAATTCTTCCACCGTGGCCAGTTTATTACAATGTTCCACCGCTGCCCATGTGACATGAGTGAACGTGAGGCTGGGGAGACGTGTGTGATTGTTCTCGGGACCTGGCTCAGGTGCACCTCTGGAAGGCTGACAGCCTGGGGTTCTGTCTCTCAGAGGCGCACCTTTCACAGCCCTCTCCAGCTCTGCTTCACTCCTGAGTGCTCTTCTCAGGAGGGCCCTGCAGGCAGCCTGACGCTGGAAGCCTCTGTCAGGGCACCGGGCTGGAAACCTGTGTGCCTTTGGCTCCTCCATGAGTCCAGGAGGTGGATGGGGGCTTTCACACTCCTGAAATGGAAGCTCTGCTAGGTGGGAGTGGTCATTTGGTATTTTCTTAGAGATGGCCTGTGATACCAAAATGAGCTGTGTTAGTTGCTCAGTCATGCATCATTCTTTGTGACCCCAATAGACTGGAGCCCACCAATCATCCCTGTCCATGGGGATTCTTTACACAAAGGGATTTTATCTGTGGCAGTGCTAGCAATTTTCAAACGCATAAACTTAGGTTAGAGTTATATGATGTGATCAGGATAAGACACATGCAAAATCTGTGACTGCCATGAGAATGAGTCTAGGACACTCAACGATGGGAGGCTCAGTAAGCCAAGAGCCCTAGTCTAAGTGTTCCGAATCCCATCACCCCATTTTCACAGAGGGGCCACGCTTCCTAACAGGCCTTCCCAACCAACTGGGCACAGACACGGACTCCTCTTTGGATGGTGGACTGTCTTGAGGACTCCAGAATGGCCTCAAAATACATTCCTTAAACTCTCCTTCTCTCTCTCCTTTGCTCATTTGCACTGCAATCTGACTTCCAGTCATCACAGCAACTTCTCACCTCCCATGCGTTTCTCCTAAGAAAATCCTTGAACATTTCATCCCACTTCAGCATCTGCCTCTCAGATGGTTCAGAGGATCTGAAATACCACACTCTCCTCAATGTATATGTGTGGGACCTGAGGGTCAGAGAGGTCACATGGCCTGTGAACCATTCATGAGACTGGGGTCCAGTGGTATGCTGGTAACAGTTTAACAACGGGCTCTCTGGAGAGAAAAAAACAAGAGAGGTGCTGACTTGGAGCATCAGCTGATTTCCATGGTGTAAATTCTTCCACCGTGGCCAGTTTATTACAATGTTCCACCGCTGCCCATGTGACATGAGTGAACGTGAGGCTGGGGAGACGTGTGTGATTGTTCTCGGGACCTGGCTCAGGTGCACCTCTGGAAGGCTGACAGCCTGGGGTTCTGTCTCTCAGAGGCGCACCTTTCACAGCCCTCTCCAGCTCTGCTTCACTCCTGAGTGCTCTTCTCAGGAGGGCCCTGCAGGCAGCCTGACGCTGGAAGCCTCTGTCAGGGCACCGGGCTGGAAACCTGTGTGCCTTTGGCTCCTCCATGAGTCCAGGAGGTGGATGGGGGCTTTCACACTCCTGAAATGGAAGCTCTGCTAGGTGGGAGTGGTCATTTGGTATTTTCTTAGAGATGGCCTGTGATACCAAAATGAGCTGTGTTAGTTGCTCAGTCATGCATCATTCTTTGTGAGCCCATAGACTGGAGCCCACCAATCATCCCTGTCCATGGGGATTCTTTACACAAGAATACTGGAGTGGGCTGTCATTTCCTTCTCCAAGGGATCTTACTGACCCAGGAATCAAACTGGGGTCTCCTGTATTGCAGGCAGATTCTTTGCCGGCTGAGGGACACCAAAATGGCCTTAGATAAGCTACCTGATTGTGACGTGGAAGAAGGACTGAAGGAGAGAAGGCAGAAGACAAGAAAACCAGCACAAAGTGGTTTAAATAAGAGATGTAAAGCCTGGGGCTGTGGGGACTTTTCCACAGAGGACCTCAAGGAGGGGAGGGAGGGTTAGACAGAGACAAGGAGGGATGGGATAAAGACCATACTCACAAGCTTCCCTGGTAGCTCAGTGGTAAAGAGTTTGCCTGCCAATGCAGGAGACATGGGTTCGATCCCTGATCTGGGTAGATCCCCACATGCTGCGGAACAACTAAGCCCATGAACCACAACTATGGAGCCTGTGCTCTAGAGCCTCGGAGCTGCAACCACTGAGCCCATGTGCCACAACTACTGAAGCCCATGAGCCCTAGAATCCAAGTTCCACAAGAGAAGTCACTGCAGCAAGAGTAGCCTCCACTCCCTGCAACTAGAGAAGAGCCTGTAGCAGCCGTGGAAACCCTGAATAGCCAGAAATAAATAAACAAATAAAAATTAAAACAAAAAGACCATACTCACTAGTTACTGAGCCTTTACTATTAGTACTGATGAGCCTACAAGAAGTTTTTCCCCCCCCGTAATAAAGTCTCAGGTGCACCTCTGGAAGGCTGACAGCCTGGGGTTCTGTCTCTCAGAGGCGCACCTTTCACAGCCCTCTCCAGCTCTGCTTCACTCCTGAGTGCTCTTCTCAGGAGGGCCCTGCAGGCAGCCTGACGCTGGAAGCCTCTGTCAGGGCACCGGGCTGGAAACCTGTGTGCCTTTGGCTCCTCCATGAGTCCAGGAGGTGGATGGGGGCTTTCACACTCCTGAAATGGAAGCTCTGCTAGGTGGGAGTGGTCATTTGGTATTTTCTTAGAGATGGCCTGTGATACCAAAATGAGCTGTGTTAGTTGCTCAGTCATGCATCATTCTTTGTGAGCCCATAGACTGGAGCCCACCAATCATCCCTGTCCATGGGGATTCTTTACACAAGAATACTGGAGTGGGCTGTCATTTCCTTCTCCAAGGGATCTTACTGACCCAGGAATCAAACTGGGGTCTCCTGTATTGCAGGCAGATTCTTTGCCGGCTGAGGGACACCAAAATGGCCTTAGATAAGCTACCTGATTGTGACGTGGAAGAAGGACTGAAGGAGAGAAGGCAGAAGACAAGAAAACCAGCACAAAGTGGTTTAAATAAGAGATGTAAAGCCTGGGGCTGTGGGGACTTTTCCACAGAGGACCTCAAGGAGGGGAGGGAGGGTTAGACAGAGACAAGGAGGGATGGGATAAAGACCATACTCACAAGCTTCCCTGGTAGCTCAGTGGTAAAGAGTTTGCCTGCCAATGCAGGAGACATGGGTTCGATCCCTGATCTGGGTAGATCCCCACATGCTGCGGAACAACTAAGCCCATGAACCACAACTATGGAGCCTGTGCTCTAGAGCCTCGGAGCTGCAACCACTGAGCCCATGTGCCACAACTACTGAAGCCCATGAGCCCTAGAATCCAAGTTCCACAAGAGAAGTCACTGCAGCAAGAGTAGCCTCCACTCCCTGCAACTAGAGAAGAGCCTGTAGCAGCCGTGGAAACCCTGAATAGCCAGAAATAAATAAACAAATAAAAATTAAAACAAAAAGACCATACTCACTAGTTACTGAGCCTTTACTATTAGTACTGATGAGCCTACAAGAAGCACTTTCTCATTTTACACCCCACTCCCAAATAGCAAGGTGAGAATGAAAGTCTCCACATCACAGATGCAGAAACCGAGCCTCAGAGATTTTGGGGTTGTAGTAACAACAACTGTGAAAGAGGCAGCAAAACCAGCAGCTAACATTACCTGAGGCTTTACTGTATGCAATGCCTCCCAGCAGTTCTAGGAGGGTCTACGACCATTCCTTTTTAAATATATCATTAAACTACTAACAAATGGTGGGGCTGAAACTAATCCAAGCACTTTCTCAGTGTTATTCAGATACTAAGCTGTGTCTGATTTTGTGACCCCATGGATTGCAGAGCGCAAGGCTCCCCTGTCCTTCATCATCTCTTGGAATTTGCTCAAATTCATATCCACTGAGTCAGTGATGCTATCTAACCATCTCATCCTCTGCTTCCCTCTTTCCCTTTTGCCCTCAATCTTTCCCATCATCAGGGTCTTCTCCAATGAGTTGGCTCTTCACATCAGGTGCCCAAAGTATTGGAGCTTCAGCATCAGTCCTTCTAATGAACATATGGGGTTTATCGCTTTAGGATTGACTGACTTGAACTCCCTGCAGTCAGAGAGACTCTCAAGAGTCTTCTCCAGCACCACAATTTGAAAGCACCAATCCTCTGGCGCTGAGCCTTCTTTATGCCCAACTCTCAACACTCACATCCATACATGACCACTGAAAAAGTATTCTATCTTAGTCTAGAAGCCCTTGATAACTCAGACTTAGTTTCCATATGTGGGATATGCTTCTTCTTTTTTTTTTTTTTCATTCTCCTTCCCCCAAAAGGATAGAGATTGTGAAATGGACAATGTTAAAAGGAACGAGCCGAGGTCCACTCTGCAGATGACAAAACTGGGATGCCCTCCCTGCGGGGACAAAGATGCCTGGAATTTTAGCCCCAAATCGTATCAGTGGATCAGTCCATAGTTAATTCATTGCATGCAAGGAGTTTGGGAGATGCTTTACCCTAAGTCATCAGGCTACCAAGAAAAGCTAGGGAGGATATGAAGTCTATTTGAGGACAAAGGCAGTCACTGACCTCTCTGTCTTGGGAATCTGAGTCTGCACCCAAATTCCAGACAGAGCTGGAAACTTCTAGTGTCAATCCCCTTGCTGAGTAAGAGGCAGATCCCACCAGGATAAACAACGTGTGAATAAAGTGGCCTCCAAGCTTTACCAGCTAACTCCCTGTTCTCGACACACATGGCCGTAGTGAAGAAGCTCGATGCTATTGTGTCACCAGCCTGAGGCTGGCCCCTCTCTGAGTCCACAGCCAACTATTACATAGCACTTGATAGGGTCAGGCTCTAATGAAGACAGCTCATGTTACCTAAAACGGAGCTTGACCAAATAGAGCCAGGTGATATCTAAGGGGTCGAGCGTTAGAGGGTTCTCCTTCCCAAAGGAACCACCTGGAAGACAGCCGACAACTGTGTGGTTGCTAAAGGCACCCCATGGAGGGGCAGCACCACTTCCTAGGCATACAAAAAGGGAGCCTTTCTAGACAAGGTGAGGTCTTTGTAGTCCTGACACCATGAAAAGTGACAGTGCCATGCCTGGCCCAGGAAGGTTAGTAGATGAGAGAGGAGGGGGTCTGGTTTTTTGAAAATCAGCTCAATGACCTTGAACAAGATACTCTTCTCCTCTGATCTGAGTTCTCTTCTTTCTAAATCAGGAGATGGGGAGGACCGCTCTTGCCTATGTCCCCAGGTTGGTCAGGGAAGACAGAGCAGTTAAGTGTGAGTGCTAGGAGTCAGACGTGCCTGGTTGGACAGTACCTGACAGGACAGGACCTCAATGCTGTCACTGGTTAGCTGTGCGGCCCATGGCAAGCCAGTGCACATCGCTGAGCCTTGAGTTGCTCACGCATGACAGGACTAATATAGTGCCTGCCTTACAGGAGTCTGGTGAACGTGTAAGGAGCCTACATGTGCAAAGTCCTTAGCATAGTTTCTGCTACAATAATAAGTATTTAGTAGATGGTTGCTAATATACTTACTGAAGAAAGCACAGCAGTAATCAATTACAGCATGTTATTGGACCTCAGTTGTCCCACCTATAAAATGACGAGATGATCCCAAATGTTCCTTCCGCCTCCACTGCGATCCAGTGAACCCACAACAGACACTTAGGAGAACAGAAAGGCATATTCCAGACCACGTGAACTGGAAAAGAGAATTCAGCTCTCTTCAGCTTTAGTCCACACTGGGCTCACTGGTTCTCCTGTCATTTTTTCTTTTCTTGATCTAGAGTAGTTGTTCAGTGGCTTAGTCACATCCAACTCTTTGCACCTCCATGGAGCATGCTGGGCTCCCCTGTCCTTCACCATCCCCCAGAATTTGCTCACATTCATGTCCACTGAGTTGGTGATGCCATCCGACTATCTCATCCTCTGTCTCCACCTTTTCTTCCAGCCCTCAATCGTTCTAGCATTAGGTTTTTTTCCCAGTGAGTCAGCTCTTCACATGTGGTGGCCAAAGTATTGGAGCTTCAGCTTCTGCATCAGTTCTTCCAATGAATACTCAGGGTTGATTTCCTTTAGAATTAACTGGTTTGATCTCCTTACTGTTCAAGGAGCTCTCAAGACTCTTCTCCAGCACCACAGTTTGAAGGCATCAGTTCTTTGGTGCTCAGTCCTCCTTATGGTCCAGCTCTCACATCAGTACATGACTACTGGGAAAATCATTGCTTTGGATTAAAGACACTTCTGTCGGCAAACTGATGTCTTTGCTCTTTAATATGTTGTCTAGGTTTGTCATAGCTTTCCTTCCAAGAAGCAAGAATCTTTTCATTTCATGGCTGTAGTTACTATCCAAAGTGATTTTGGAGCCTAAGAAAATAAAATCTGTCATTGCTTCCATTTTACCCCCTTCTATTTGCCATGAAATGGTAGGACCAGATGCCATGATGTTAGGTTTATTTTTTTTATTTTCCCCATCAGTACCTGACAGGACAGGACCTCAATGCTGTCACTGGTTAGCTGTGCTCACGCATGACAGGACTAATATAGTGCCTGCCTTACAGGAGTCTGGTGAACGTGTAAGGAGCCTACATGTGCAAAGTCCTTAGCATAGTTTCTGCTACAATAATAAGTTTTGTGAGTCTAATTTTTTACTTACTGAAGAAAGCACAGCAGTAATCAATTACAGCATGTTATTGGACCTCAGTTGTCCCACCTATAAAATGACGAGATGATCCCAAATGTTCCTTCCGCCTCCACTGCGATCCAGTGAACCCACAACAGACACTTAGGAGAACAGAAAGGCATATTCCAGACCACGTGAACTGGAAAAGAGAATTCAGCTCTCTTCAGCTTTAGTCCACACTGGGCTCACTGGTTCTCCTGTCATTTTTTCTTTTCTTGATCTAGAGTAGTTGTTCAGTGGCTTAGTCACATCCAACTCTTTGCACCTCCATGGAGCATGCTGGGCTCCCCTGTCCTTCACCATCCCCCAGAATTTGCTCACATTCATGTCCACTGAGTTGGTGATGCCATCCGACTATCTCATCCTCTGTCTCCACCTTTTCTTCCAGCCCTCAATCGTTCTAGCATTAGGTTTTTTTCCCAGTGAGTCAGCTCTTCACATGTGGTGGCCAAAGTATTGGAGCTTCAGCTTCTGCATCAGTTCTTCCAATGAATACTCAGGGTTGATTTCCTTTAGAATTAACTGGTTTGATCTCCTTACTGTTCAAGGAGCTCTCAAGACTCTTCTCCAGCACCACAGTTTGAAGGCATCAGTTCTTTGGTGCTCAGTCCTCCTTATGGTCCAGCTCTCACATCAGTACATGACTACTGGGAAAATCATTGCTTTGGATTAAAGACACTTCTGTCGGCAAACTGATGTCTTTGCTCTTTAATATGTTGTCTAGGTTTGTCATAGCTTTCCTTCCAAGAAGCAAGAATCTTTTCATTTCATGGCTGTAGTTACTATCCAAAGTGATTTTGGAGCCTAAGAAAATAAAATCTGTCATTGCTTCCATTTTACCCCCTTCTATTTGCCATGAAATGGTAGGACCAGATGCCATGATGTTAGGTTTATTTTTTTTTATTTTCCCCCATCATGCCTCTTTTATTTTATATTTATTTTCATCCATCTTTTATTCTTTGGCCTGTGTGGGCCTCCCACTACAGTGTCCTCTCTAGTTGCAGAGCACCAGCTCTGGGCGCATGTGCTCCAGAGCGCTGGCTCATAATTGGACACACTGGTCCAGCTGCTCCGACGCACGTGGGATCCTCCCGGGCCAGGGATCAAACTGGTGCCTCTGGCACTGCAAGGCAAACTCTCCACCCACTGGACCACCAGGGGAAACCCTGATCTCAGTTTTTTTAATGTTGAGTTTCAAACCAATTTTTTCCCATCTTCTCTTTTACCCTCATCAAGAGGCTCCATAGACCCCTAGAGAAATCTGAGAAGCCACAGATCCATTCTCGACACCCTCCTCACATGCCAGGCAGCATCACAACAGAGCCAAGGGCTTACACACGCAAGGGCAGCAGACCTCCCTAGGAACTTGGGAACCACACATCAGCACCTAAGTTGGGGATCTGAGGTCAGGCCCAGAAACTGGAGGACATAGGCCCTTGCAGAATGACAGCAACTTCATCCCCCAAGATACCCTCTTACTGCTGGAGAATCCAAAACATGCCTCATGCCAGCTAACTCAGTCTCTTTGCTGTGACTGCCTCTCTCCACTTTCTGTTGGCTCTCACTCAAGATCCAAAAGCCAGAGGAAATCATTGTTACCGCACAGTGCGGGTGGGATAGGAAGCAGAGGCCCCTGGGTTTGAACCTGGACATCTCACATTTAAAACCTCTTAGCATCAGTTCTTTGGTGCTCAGTCCTCCTTATGGTCCAGCTCTCACATCAGTACATGACTACTGGGAAAATCATTGCTTTGGATTAAAGACACTTCTGTCGGCAAACTGATGTCTTTGCTCTTTAATATGTTGTCTAGGTTTGTCATAGCTTTCCTTCCAAGAAGCAAGAATCTTTTCATTTCATGGCTGTAGTTACTATCCAAAGTGATTTTGGAGCCTAAGAAAATAAAATCTGTCATTGCTTCCATTTTACCCCCTTCTATTTGCCATGAAATGGTAGGACCAGATGCCATGATGTTAGGTTTATTTTTTTTTATTTTCCCCCATCATGCCTCTTTTATTTTATATTTATTTTCATCCATCTTTTATTCTTTGGCCTGTGTGGGCCTCCCACTACAGTGTCCTCTCTAGTTGCAGAGCACCAGCTCTGGGCGCATGTGCTCCAGAGCGCTGGCTCATAATTGGACACACTGGTCCAGCTGCTCCGACGCACGTGGGATCCTCCCGGGCCAGGGATCAAACTGGTGCCTCTGGCACTGCAAGGCAAACTCTCCACCCACTGGACCACCAGGGAAGCCCTGATCTCAGTTTTTTTAATGTTGAGTTTCAAACCAATTTTTTCCCATCTTCTCTTTTACCCTCATCAAGAGGCTCCATAGACCCCTAGAGAAATCTGAGAAGCCACAGATCCATTCTCGACACCCTCCTCACATGCCAGGCAGCATCACAACAGAGCCAAGGGCTTACACACGCAAGGGCAGCAGACCTCCCTAGGAACTTGGGAACCACACATCAGCACCTAAGTTGGGGATCTCAGGTCAGGCCCAGAAACTGGAGGACATAGGCCCTTGCAGAATGACAGCAACTTCATCCCCCAAGATACCCTCTTACTGCTGGAGAATCCAAAACATGCCTCATGCCAGCTAACTCAGTCTCTTTGCTGTGACTGCCTCTCTCCACTTTCTGTTGGCTCTCACTCAAGATCCGAAAAGCCAGAGGAAATCATTGTTACCGCACAGTGCGGGTGGGGGATAGGAAGCAGAGGCTGAAGTCAAACTGCTGGGTTTGAACCTGGACATCTCACATCTGGCCTTGTGAGCACACAACCGAGCCACTGAGCAACCACCACCAAGATGAGGGATACACAGCACCCAGCATAGTATGTGTGGCAGGCTTTCAATTCAGGTTCACTGCTTTGCCCAGTCCTTTCCTTATCAACACAGAAGGAACCAAATTCTACACACTCACTCAACCCTCTGTCTAGTTTTATAAGTTCTACCTCTGTGCCTCTATCCCCGCTTTGTCCACTCGCTCAGTCATGTCTGAGTCTTTGCAGTCCCCGTAGACTGCAGCACGCCAGGCTTCCCTGTCCTTCACTATCTCTCAGAGCCTGCTCAAACTCATATCCCTTGAGTCGATGATGCTATCAAGCCCTCCTTAAGCTGTACATTTTGGAAGGTGGGCTTTGAGTGTCTTATTTCTGTATCTCAGGACCCTGCATTGGCCTAGACAAAGATGGTTGCTTGAGAAGGTTTGTTGATCTGAATTTGCTTCACTGCAAGTCCTGTAAGTGAGCTGCATTTTCTTAGTCATGTAGCAAGCAAGCTTGAAGGAGTCCTTTACCATCCTGATCTGTCCTGTCTTCTCTGGAGGGATAACTCCTCTTGGGATTACTCAAGTTTTCCATTTTTCTCTTTGAAAAAGTACAGGGGGCTGAAATACACCCTGAGAGTTTGGGTAGGAGTTTCTTTGTGAGACTACTGCCTGGGGCCAGCCAGACTTAGAACTCTAAGCAATTCACAGAGCAGGATTACATGAGATGGAATGGGTCAGGGCAGGTCTCCTTGGAGCTGCAGGGCCCTGGGGAAAGGAGCTGTGGTTTGGTGCCTCTGACTCTGCTGAGAATGAGGCCCAATCCCTGCCCCCTGATGCCTGTGGCTCACATTCACGGGGGCACCATCCCCGCCGGCAGTAGCCACCAAGTCTGTGTGGCCTCCCCAGGGGCCCCAGCAGAAGTCAGCTTGCTCTATGCTTCAGTGACCCGGCTGGGAGGAGAGGCAAACAGGGTACCAGGTCCGCAGCCCTCCTCCTCCCTCCCTGTCTTCTTCCTGTCCTCTCTTGGGTCTTTCTCAGCCCCTTTCTCTCCTCTCACCCCATTCCTGGCCTCTTCCTCTTTTCCCTTACAGAAACACTTACTGAACTCAAAATGCTTCTGACGCCTGTGGCCCTGTGCCCACACAGGGAATGCGAGCACTGCTGTGGCGTGTGGTGTGCGAAGAGAGGGCCCCTCGTGTGACAGGCGTGCCCGTCTGTGTTGGGTGGGTCGACGGGGCATATGGTACATCACATATGCCTTTCCAGCGCGCCTGTGGGCAGCTGGCTGTTTACATAGCCCGTGTACTTCGGTTGCTGGGCTGGGCTCTGTCTCTGGGGGCGCCCGTGGTCGTGGTGGGCTATCCCCGGGCCATGCATCTCGGTATGTGTCTGGGAGTCCACTGTGTGTGTTCCTGTGTGCTCACCCTGTGAGTCTTTGTGACCTGCCTTTTGTGCATTGCACATGGCTGAGGGACATGTGCTTACATGCGTGCGTCTGCGTGTCGTCTTTGTCGCGGCTGAGCTGGGCGAGATGGCCGTGCGTCGCGTGTCTGTGTACAACGGGTTGCCTTCACTTTGTTCTTCTGCATCCTGCGCGATTTCTTTTTTAAATTCTGGGCCGTATTGCTGTATCTTCGCGGGGTCTACTGCCTATGTGGTGTGTAGGTGCCCGGCGCATAGGCTGCCTGTCTCCCGCGTCCCTATCTCTGTGAAATGCACGCCTGTGTTTCCCCTGCCGCAGGCTCTTCCTCCCCTTCGGGTGCCCCAGTCTTCCTCCCTCCGCTCTCCTCTCGAGGCTGTGACCGTGCTCAGCTGACACCTCCGCTGCTCTGGCAACCCGAGAACAGCCTGGAGAAAGGTCAGCTGGCCTCCTTCTCCCGGGCCTGCGGGAGCTAGGCCTTCTGTGTTGCGTGGTGCGGGAGCGCCCTCTGTCGGCCGTGGCCCACAAGCACGGCCCCCGCGACTGGGGCTTCCTCTTCCCTTTCTGCATCATCCCTGAGACTTCCAGCCTCCTATACACGGGGCCTTGGAAGGGGAGATGGCCGTATCATCTCTCATTCAAAGCAAACGCTTGTCAGAAGAAAGAGGGTGATATTAAGTGCCCCGAGGCAGTGGATGCCCAGTGCAGGCCTCCTGAGCAGATGATCCTGAGCAAGACTCCCCTGGTTGCCTACTCAGGTCACAGCCCCACAGAAAGACAGATAAAGTGTGTGCTGGCCCTCACTGGAGAAAGCGACAGCTGGTCTCAATTTATAGACACCAACTTAGAACCTCCAGCCCACACCTACCCAATGACTTCATGCATCCCCATCCTCTGAATAATTCCCCCAGGCCTCAGTTCCCAGCTTCCACAGAGACTTGTGGTCGAGACCCAAGGGTTCCAGTTCTAGGAGGAGGGAGTGGTGAAGTGTGCAAACTGAACACTGACACTTTTTTCCAGGGGACTGAACACCCTTGGGAAAGGATTTCGCTTAGTGGAAAGAAAGGAAGAGTCATGGATATACCAGGACTTGCAATGCCCCCGATCTGTGGCTCTCAGAGCCTCGGCAGGAGGGTGAGAGGAGCCGTGTGCCCCTGTGGGCACTAGTGCAGACACACACACAGTGTACAACTCTCCAACAGCGTTTGTAGCAGATATTCCTGGGGTGTGGGTGCACGCACATGGACCGCGCCTTGACGTATAGAACAAATAGGCTTAAAAGGCACTGCTTCATACACTCATGTGGGTTTTCGTTGCCTGCCCTCTTCAGGCTGATTAAGGAGGAGGTTGATAAGCAGAAGCTATTTCTCCAAACTCAGTATGACAGGGTTACAGCGAGACCCAAGGACCGCTTGGCCTAATCGGCTGGAAGTGTGTTTTCAGAGCACTGCCTCTCATGAATAGTTGTTTCAAGGTGTGGCCAAATACATTAGGAAAACACAAGGTTAAATACAGTTAAACAGATTTCTTTTCTACAGGCTATCTTGGAGCTTTTAATATGAAAATGCATTTTATGGATTTCTGAGACAGGGGACAAGTACATGAAATGTTTCTCAAGATACTTAGGTAATAGAATTCTTTCTCCTAAACATCCATGGGAGAAATTTTTATTTTTTTCAAAGGCTTTTTTTTCAAGCCCTCTGTCGGCCGTGGCCCCAAGCACGGCACTGGGGCTTCCTCTTCCCTTTCTGCATCATCCCTGAGACTTCCAGCCTCCTATACACGGGGCCTTGGAAGGGGAGATGGCCGTATCATCTCTCATTCAAAGCAAACGCTTGTCAGAAGAAAGAGGGTGATATTAAGTGCCCCGAGGCAGTGGATGCCCAGTGCAGGCCTCCTGAGCAGATGATCCTGAGCAAGACTCCCCTGGTTGCCTACTCAGGTCACAGCCCCACAGAAAGACAGATAAAGTGTGTGCTGGCCCTCACTGGAGAAAGCGACAGCTGGTCTCAATTTATAGACACCAACTTAGAACCTCCAGCCCACACCTACCCAATGACTTCATGCATCCCCATCCTCTGAATAATTCCCCCAGGCCTCAGTTCCCAGCTTCCACAGAGACTTGTGGTCGAGACCCAAGGGTTCCAGTTCTAGGAGGAGGGAGTGGTGAAGTGTGCAAACTGAACACTGACACTTTTTTCCAGGGGACTGAACACCCTTGGGAAAGGATTTCGCTTAGTGGAAAGAAAGGAAGAGTCATGGATATACCAGGACTTGCAATGCCCCCGATCTGTGGCTCTCAGAGCCTCGGCAGGAGGGTGAGAGGAGCCGTGTGCCCTGTGGGCACTAGTGCAGACACACACACAGTGTACAACTCTCCAACAGCGTTTGTAGCAGATATTCCTGGGGTGTGGGTGCACGCACATGGACCGCGCCTTGACGTATAGAACAAATAGGCTTAAAAGGCACTGCTTCATACACTCATGTGGGTTTTCGTTGCCTGCCCTCTTCAGGCTGATTAAGGAGGAGGTTGATAAGCAGAAGCTATTTCTCCAAACTCAGTATGACAGGGTTACAGCGAGACCCAAGGACCGCTTGGCCTAATCGGCTGGAAGTGTGTTTTCAGAGCACTGCCTCTCATGAATAGTTGTTTCAAGGTGTGGCCAAATACATTAGGAAAACACAAGGTTAAATACAGTTAAACAGATTTCTTTTCTACAGGCTATCTTGGAGCTTTTAATATGAAAATGCATTTTATGGATTTCTGAGACAGGGGACAAGTACATGAAATGTTTCTCAAGATACTTAGGTAATAGAATTTTTTCTCTCCTAAACATCCATGGGAGAAATTTTTATTTTTTTCAAAGGCTTTTTATTTTATATTGGAGTATAGCTGATTCATCATGGTGGGATAGTTTCAAGTGTCCAGCAAAGGGACTTAGTCACTGTACACATGTACCCATGCTCCCCAAAAGTCCCCTCCCAGCCAGGCTGCCACATAACATTAAGCAGAGTTCCATGTGCTATACAGTAGCCCTTGTCATTTATTCATTTTAAATACGGCAGTGTGCACATGTCCATCTCAAACTCCCTATCTCACGGGAGAACATTTTAAATTCACACATTGTGAAAGCAAGATACCAAGTAGCAGAAGTCAACTGCTCTTAAATTTCCACTTCCTACAGCAACCACGTGCTTTCTTTTGGCTTTTGTATGTTTTGTTCCTCTGGATCTGACAATAAAAGTAGAGAGGTGCTTGTGCCATCACACTAGATTACAGCTGAGAAGAGAGACTCAGGGAAAGGAGGTGACTTGTCCCAAATCACGCCACTGGCAAGGGACAGAGCAAGACTTGATACCAGGCATGTCCCTCTACAGAACACATACACTTCTACTCTGCTAACTACTGTTGAACGTACTGTGACAGAAAGTTTAAAATGTGATCCCTGCCCACGAGAGCACACAATCCCGTATAGCCACAGCCATGCTTTTCCCAGTAGTCATGTATGGATGTGAGAGCTGGACCATAAAGAAGGCGGAGAGACGAAGAATTGATGCCTTTGAACTGTGGAGAAGGCTCTTGAGAGTCCCTTGGACTGCAAGGAAATCAAACCAATCAATCCTCATGGACATCTACCCTGACTATTCATCGGAAGGAATGACGTTGAAGCTCCAATACTTTGGCCAGTTGATGTGAACAGACAACTCACTGGAAAAGAGTCTGGTGTGAAAAATAGAAGACAAAAGGAGAAGGGGATGACAGAGGACGAGATGGTTGTATGGCACCATTGAGTCCATGAACCTGAGTTTACGCAAGCTCCAGGAGATGGTGAAGGGAAGCCTGGTGAGCTGCAGTCCATGGGGTCACAAAGAGTCGAACACGGCTGAGCAACTGAACTGAACTAAACTGCCCACAAGAGCAGTACACTGTCCTTAGAGAAACATTTAAAAAATACACATAGAAGAGGGAGAATAAGGTAGCAATGAACAGTGGATAATCAGTAGCATTGCAAGGCTTCTCTGGTGGTCCAGTGGGTAAAGAGTCTGCCTTGCAGTGCAAGGGGCACCTGTTCAATCCCTGGCCTGGGAAGATCCCATGTGCCATGGAGTGGCTGGACCAGTGTGTCCAACTAAGAGCCAGCACTCTGGAGCGCATGTGCCCAGAGCCAGGGCTCTGCAACGAGAGAGGCCACTGCAATGGAGGCCCACACAGGCCAAAGAATAAAGATAGATTTAAATAAATAAATCAAAAGCCAATAAAAGAGGCCAACATTTAAAAAAAAAAAGTGGCATTGCAATATGGGAGGTGAGCACCCTCAGTGAGATCCAGGAAGGTCAGGGAGAGCTTCCTGAAGGAGGTGAATCTCAGCTATGCTTTGAAGGATGGAGAAGCCTTAGTTACACCAGGCATCAGTGACTTTTTAATGCAAAGGGCCAGACGGTAAGTATTTTCTTCATATGAGTTATCCAGTCTCTGTTGTAAATACTTAACACTGCTGGTGTAATGTGAAAACAGCCACTGACAATACATAAATGAATGGATGTAGGTAGTGTTGCAGTAAAACTTTTTTGCAAAACGGGCCTTAGTTTGCAGAGGCAGATGGAGGGGAGAGGGGGTGTGGCCTTTCTGGGCTTAGATAAGTTCTGCACACAAGTGCAAGGACGATGACACTGGAAGACCAGGGCCCTGGTCTGCTCGTAACTCTCCCCTCCCCATCATCTCCCACTCCACCTCAGCCCACCTCCACTGTGCTCTAAACCCTGAGGGTGAGCTTCCTGGTGCTCTGCAAAGAGCAAGCTGCCTGCATTTGAAAGAAACTAAACAAAAAGCTCACCTACCTTTGTGAACTTGTACCTGGAATAAGTCTGCTGGGAAAACAGAAATACACCTAGGGAAATACACCTAGTTTCCTCTTGAGAATGGGGTTGGCCTTTTCACCTTCCAAAGAAGTTGAGGTCAGTGTTAACACGATTGCTTGTTTCTAGTAGATAGACAAGTCAGTCTTCAGCAGTCCGGACGCTAAATCAAATACAAGTCAGAGCAGCGTCTCCATTCCTCCATCTCTAGCACGGGCCTCATAACGTGCTTCCTTGTGCATTAAACTTTGGTTCTCTCCACTTGGTACAGGATCAAAATCAGCATTCCAGCCTGGCATTCAGGGCCATGTATAGCAGACCTCCATCTAAGACTCAAGCCTCATTCTCTTCAGCATCCCTTCTAGTAAGCCCCATTTGTCTCTATGTCCCCGTGTATGATTTACAAGTTCTGACCTCAGGCCTTTGTACTTGCACCTGGAATATCCTCCTCCTTCCTTGCTTTCATCCAAGTCCTACTGTGACCTTCAGGGCTCTACTCTAAATTCATCCTGGCTGGTGAGGATATACAGTCCTCTGGTCTCAATGACCACAACCAGGTACTGTTGTTCCTTATGAGCAGTAACACTTTCCCTGGCTTGATTTTTCTTTGTTTTCCAAAATGGAACTTTTTAAAGATGAAAATAAATAAATAAATAAAAGCTTGATGGTTTTAAATTCCCAAGCACTCCAGAAAAAAACGATTAATTCCAAAGAGAAAGAGAGAAGTTCAGACAAGGGATAAAGTCTGAGAAGATAGAAAGATACAGTCTTTCAGGAAAGGTAGCTGCTTTGGTGTGGCTGAATCAAGGCTCCCTACAGTGGGGTGCGGAGAGATGGGGCTGATGATGGCAGGGGCAGTGCATGCTAAAGTCGGTAGGTTTCACTGAATCTTAGTTTACAGATTGCCAGAGAACAAAGCAGGAAGACAGATGGCATAACCCCACCTAGCACCTAGTTTGACACATAGGAGGTCATCAATAAATATTTATAAACTCATGTCAGGTTGGCCTTGAGGTCTAGGGCTGAGAAAATACCTCTAGGGGGACTTCCTAATATTGTTCATGCGTAGGAAAGGCATGGGGTCAGAGAGAGAGTCCTCAGTACAAAGCTCAGGGCAAGGGGCTCCTACAGAGGGTTCTGTGGGCTAAATCCTTGATCATTTCCTTCAAACACGCCTGAATGTCATCTTCTCTCCACCAGCCCATGTGTTGAAGCTAGGCAGGAGAAGGTGAGGGAGTCCCACTGTTAATGGCTGAGGAAAAGCAGAAGACTGGACGGGGCACTATCCCTCCATTTAAAGGGCAACCCCAGGGCTGTGCCAGGAGAGAAGCTCTGGGTAGGGGCGAGGGGGGAGCATGGAGAAAGAGCACAACAGCCCTCTTATCTGCATGCTGATCTTCTCAAGTATTTTACAGAGGAGCAGAGATGTAAGTTTGGAAGAGCCCCAAACATCCCTGAGCCCGACCCCTCAGTCCACATATAGGTGGCATCTGGCCCCTCCTTGAACACTCCCAGTTACAGGAAGCTAACTCAACCTGTGTCCAGGGGGCTGGCACAGAGCCGCTTCCAGGAGGAGTATGTACATCACGAAAAGAGGAAGGGGGACTAATCCCCTAAGAATACCTAGTATCTGTGAGGAGCTGACTCACTGCACAACCTGCATTGTTTCAGGTAACCCTCATGACAAGCTTGTGAATAGGGATTAATACCCTTGTTGTACAGGCGAGGAAATGGGGCTCAGGGATACTGAGTCATTGGACTTAATTACAAATCTGGTAAGTAGGAAAGCTCGAATTGAAACTTGGGAGAGTCTACCACCCAGGGTCCATGGTATTTCAGCTTTTCAAAAGGAGCTTCCAGTAGACCCAGAAAAGGCAAGAGGCTCTACGTAGCCCCGACAAGGGGCCAGCGTAGAAGGGGGTGGTCCTGTTGGTTGGCATGGTGGCACAGGGAGCGTGAGAGGATTCCAGGCTGGGTGGGAACGCAGGAAATGCTTCAGGACAGGATTAGCGCACCTTGGCAAGGACGGCCTGCTGGCTCACGTGGGGTTGTCTTTCTGGGCGCCTGTGCCCGCCTCATGATGAACACGTGGGCACTTTCCCCTTCTCATCCCCTCCCCAGTTCTCAAACAGAAGAGCGAGAGTGTAGAGCTGAGGATCCCTTGGCCAGATCCCATAATCACACAAAGCACATCTCCGCCCTTCACCCGGGGTCTGTTACCATCTCTCCTTTGAAAACCATCAGAAAATTCATCCCCCACCCAACCCCTTGCTTACAGAGCACTTTCATCCTTTCAACAATCATTGTATCTTCTTCTGGCCAGGCACTGGGGACCCGAGCAACAACAGCATCCATAGCAAGCATCTGCTGCACTGTTTTTTCTGTGGCAAAAGCTCTGTTAAGTGCCTTATGGTCACATTCTTACTTAATGTGAACAACAGCCTTGTGACTGTCGTTCCCATTTTACAGATGAGGCACTGAGGTTCGAACTAAGTTATGCAAAGGGACACAACGCTAAGTGACAGAGGTGGAATCTGAAATCAAAACCCACATGCAAACCCTCTGGGAACTAATTCAACGGGCAGTGAAAGAGGAAGACCTGGAGAAGAACTGTGTGTTAAGTCTGTAAAGGACAGCATCTGAGGTGGAAGCTGTGTTTAGGAGGCAAGTGACAAGAATAAAGAGGGAGGACTACTCTGAAAAACACTCATCAGTATCTGTCCCCTATGCTGAGTGAGGTTATTTACCATGGTTGCCTCATCAACCCAGTGGAGAGGGGAATAACATCCCCATTTTACAGATGAGCAACTTGGGCCCAGTGACACTGAGTCACTTGACCTAAGTTATAAATCTCGAGTTGAGGGTGAGCTCTTGAAAAGGGGGAGGCACACATGGGGATCTCAGCAGAAGGATGATGACATATGGGTGCAGGGAGGGGTTAGGAGGAAAGGCGCCAGGGCAGGACCGGGAGAGATGGAAGAGAGAGGAGACTGGAGAGACAAGCAAGGGTAAGATTTTGCAGAACCTTATAAGCCACATCAAGAAACAAAGACCTTATTCTGAAGGCACAAGAGAAAGATGGTGGGTCTTAGAATCCTCGCAGTGATGGTAAAGTGAAAATCAGATGGGTAGCAGTGTAAGGATGGATGGAGGCTGGGACACTCACTAGGAAAATATTACAACAACCAGGAGAACAATGACAAGCCCAGCGGCCCAAGCCTCAGGGGCAGTCTGTTCAGAGGAGACAATAAGAAAATCATTTTATTATTGAGGTTCCAAAATGGAAGTTCTGGTCCCTGTTAGAACTGGACTTCAACTCTGATCTTCTGACCCTGAGGCTGCTATCTAGAACTGCTTATTACCCTTTCTTCTAGAATCTTCTCTCATTTGCTTTTATTAGTGAACAGTGTGACAAGCACATATTTAATTCTCTAGTTATGGCTTTTATGATACTTATTCTGAAATTATGAAATCGTTAAGTTCAGAAGAGCAGAATGCTGTTGTGTCTAAAATCATGTAAAGGAAAAGCAGAGGAGACGGAACCTGGATCCAGCCCCTGTGATCTTCCGAGCCTAGCATGCCAGTCCTCGAGACAACACCATTCCCTCTTCCCCACCCTATACCTCCCCACCAACATTTTCTTTTCCAGTGGGGTTTTTTAGATGGCAGAAAAAAAAAATACTGGTCGAGGAAATACAGTATGTAATATGTACTTGAATAAAGTCAGGCTTCCCAGGTGGCGCTAGTGGCAAAGAACTCACCCATCATTGCAAGAGATTTAACAACTCAGGTTCAATCCCTGGGTCAGGAAGATCCTCTGGAGGAGGGCATGGCAACCCACTCCAGTATTCTTGCCTGGAGAATCCCATGGACAGGGCAGTTTGCTGGGGTTGCAAAGAGTAGGACATCACTGAAGCAACTTAGCATGCGCACACACATAACTGACTCACTATTCTGTACACCTGAAACTGGGCTTCCCAGGTGGTACAGTAGTAAAGAATCTGCCTGCAGTGTCAGAGACATGGGTTCGATCCCTGGGTTGGGAAGATCCCCTGGAGTAGGAAATGGCAATCCATCTAGTATTCTTGCTAGAAAACTCCACGGACAGAGTAGCAGACCACACACCACCCCTCTAAGCCTACAGCTTTTCCTCCTACCATTTCACTGGTTCGATCCCTGGGTTGGAGAAGATCATTAGAATCCTCGCAGTGATGGTAAAGTGAAAATCAGATGGGTAGCAGTGTAAGGAGGGGGCTGGGACACTCACTAGGAAAATATTACAACAACCAGGAGAACAATGACAAGCCCAGCGGCCCAAGCCTCAGGGGCAGTCTGTTCAGAGGAGACAATAAGAAAATCATTTTATTATTGAGGTTCCAAAATGGAAGTTCTGGTCCCTGTTAGAACTGGACTTCAACTCTGATCTTCTGACCCTGAGGCTGCTATCTAGAACTGCTTATTACCCTTTCTTCTAGAATCTTCTCTCATTTGCTTTTATTAGTGAACAGTGTGACAAGCACATATTTAATTCTCTAGTTATGGCTTTTATGATACTTATTCTGAAATTATGAAATCGTTAAGTTCAGAAGAGCAGAATGCTGTTGTGTCTAAAATCATGTAAAGGAAAAGCAGAGGAGACGGAACCTGGATCCAGCCCCTGTGATCTTCCGAGCCTAGCATGCCAGTCCTCGAGACAACACCATTCCCTCTTCCCCACCCTATACCTCCCCACCAACATTTTCTTTTCCAGTGGGGTTTTTCAGATGGCAGAAAAAAAAAATACTGGTCGAGGAAATACAGTATGTAATATGTACTTGAATAAAGTCAGGCTTCCCAGGTGGCGCTAGTGGCAAAGAACTCACCCATCATTGCAAGAGATTTAACAACTCAGGTTCAATCCCTGGGTCAGGAAGATCCTCTGGAGGAGGGCATGGCAACCCACTCCAGTATTCTTGCCTGGAGAATCCCATGGACAGGGCAGTTTGCTGGGGTTGCAAAGAGTAGGACATCACTGAAGCAACTTAGCATGCGCACACACATAACTGACTCACTATTCTGTACACCTGAAACTGGGCTTCCCAGGTGGTACAGTAGTAAAGAATCTGCCTGCAGTGTCAGAGACATGGGTTCGATCCCTGGGTTGGGAAGATCCCCTGGAGTAGGAAATGGCAATCCATCTAGTATTCTTGCTAGAAAACTCCACGGACAGAGTAGCAGACCACACACCACCCCTCTAAGCCTACAGCTTTTCCTCCTACCATTTCACTGTCAGAAATCATTACTGTTAGAGTCATCTTTATGAAAACAATGAAGGGGCACTGGAATGGAGAGTCTGGCCCTCAGGTCTTACCCTGGCTCTGCTGGATTATGGGTGTGGGTTTATAGCCAAACCACCTTCCTGACTGGCCCTGAGTGTCACTAATCATAAAACATGAGAACATCAGAAGGTCAACCAGGGGCCCCTTCATGTTTCCACATTCTCAACACCGAAGGATTGATGCTTTCGAACTGTGGTGCTGCAAGAGATTCTTGAGAGTCCCTTGGACAGCAAAGAGATCAAACCAGTCTATCCTAAAGGAAATTAACCCTGAATATTCCCTGAAAGGATTCATGTTGAACCTGAAGCTCCAATACTTTGGCCACCTGATGCAAAGAGCCAACTGGAAAACACTCTGATGCTGGGAAAGATTGAAGGCAGGAGGAGAAGGGGGCGGCAGAGGATGAGATGGTTAGATGGCTTCACCAACTCAATGGACATGAGTCTGAGCAAACTCTGGGAGATAGTGAAGAACAGGGAAGCCTAGTGTGCTGCAGTTCTTGGGGTCGCAAAGAGTCAGACACAACTTAGGGACTGAACAATGACCGCACCTGAGTGGAGATGCAAGGGTCAGGTCTCAGAGTAAAGGTGAACATACACAGGACAGAAGAGGCAGATATGAGGGGCAAGGGAAGAGGAAACAAGACTGAGTGAAACAGGGAGCAGGTCTCCAATGGAAGGGTAAGAGGTGTGCCTGGTGTCACCTCCCCTTCCTCTCCAGAGCCTCACATATAGGCTTCATCCCAGATCAAGGCCTGCGGTCCTGGGAAGACTATCAGAACTTGGGATGGGGGAGGAGACAGGACAGCCAGTGACAGACCTTCCATTCTCTCTGGAAGACTTGTGAGATCAGGCTACATCAAAATTCTCTGCTGCAGGACAGCCAGCTTGGTAGCACGAGAGAGCCAGGCGTAATTGCATAGCCAGCCTGGCCTTCCCTCTTTTTACCGAGGCTGCCATTTTCACATGAAAACCATAAAAGATCCCAGAAATGGGAGGTGCACTTAATGGGTTTTTTTGGCACGGAGAAATTAATCTTTTTTAAACCAAGGGGATTTTTTTTCTTTCCTAAAGATCTTTGGCAAACAGAAGCTAAATTGCTTCCAGACCTCATGAAAGGTATTTTGTGCAAACGAGGTGTGATTTACACTTCCTTTAATTAGTCTGAACCCTGGAAAAAGAGAGAAATAATAGAAAACAAGAGCTATGTAGAAAACAAGTCCAAACAGCCCTAAAATAACAGTTTTGTAAAAGCATCAGTTGAGGGTGTTAGAGGGAGACCAGTAACAAAAAAAAAAAAAAAAATTCTTCTAATTCTGGGAGTGGAGCAATTATAAGTGAATTGAAGTTTTGTTGGACTCCTTTCCCTAGGGATGGGGGTGGGGAGAAAGTTTGGCAGAAAGGAGCCTTAGTGTTCTCAGAATGAGTTTCAAGTTCTGGTTGACCTTCCTTCCGTTAAGTTTCAGTCTTTTCTGAGGGCATTTGGGGTCCAGGAGCCAGAGTTAGGGAGGAGTGAACGGTTCTGTTTGCAATCACAGACATTTTACCATCCAGTTTTCCTCACGGCTGTGTTGCAACATAGCCTTTTGGAAGGAACATGGCCCTTGGAATTACAGACGTGGGTTCAAATTTTGCCTCTTCCATTTATCACCAGAGTGAATTTGGGCGACTCTTGAGTCTGCCAACTCCTGACCACTCCCATATTCCGTGTAGCTTTCTTTTCCTAGCTGTTGCATCCCTCTGATCTTCTTATTGTCCCATCAATCTGATCCTGCTTAGTCTCTTTTGTAGGGTCAGCCTCATAGACCTAAAATTTAGTTGCTGGGATGTTCAAGGCTGAGTCCCAAGCCCACTTCTCCTCTGGGACAATTGACTTGATAAAGATAGTATATACACATGCATTGTTTCACCTTCCATCTGATTAACCCTCCAAGGCCCAGTGCCTGGCCCCGTATTCTCCCTCAGTTGGTCCTCATACCCAATTGTGTTCCTATTTCTTGAGTATTTCCAAGTACCGTAGACACAACATACTTCAAACAGAACTCAGGATCTTCTACCTTAATCGGGTCTGCTTCCCAGAGAAGAGCATCCTCACACACACATGTGGTATCTAGCCTGGACTCTCATTCTCCTTCACCTTCTACATCTGATCTGACACCAGACCCTGCTGACTGGACCTTTGCCCTGATACTACTTTCCCCATTTCTGTGCAAAATGAGAAGTTCAGCAAGATGGTCTCTGAGGGGCTTCCCTAGTGGTCCAGTGGGTAGGGACACCACCTTGCAGTGCAGGGGGTGCCAGTTCGATCCCTGGCCTGGGAAGATCCTGTGTGCCGTGGAGCGACTGGACCGATGTGTCCAACTACCGAGCTGGCGCTCTGGAGCACATGTGCCCAGAGCCGGTGCTCTGCGACGAGAGAGGCCACTGCAATGGGAGGCCCACACAGGCCAAAGAACAAAGATGGAAATAAATGAAAGACCAATAGAAGAGGCCAAAAAAAAAAAAGATGATCTCTGAGTGTGCTCTTGCTCTGACATTGCACGACAACTCAATGGAGGTCTTCTTCCTTCACCTACTCTCCTCTTCTTACTCTCTTGTTCAGTTCACGTAGACTCTACTAAAATTTCTGGATCTGTCCAGGGCCTGGGCCCAGGAACCTTGGAGGAGTTGATGTTATCTACAACACAGGACCAAGCAAAGCAGCCTCTGATATACATTTTATCTTTGCTAATCCCATCCACTATTCAAAAATGATCACAACACCTTTTAGGTAAAAAGAATGCCCAAAGGGATGTGCTACATAAGCTAAAAGAAGGATTTCATTTGCCCTTGAGAATGTTTTAGGGCCTGGGGCCCCATTCTATCTCTAGAATACTGGAAATCATAAGGCCAATTTCATGGATAAATGCATTGTCCATATATGAATAAAGAATAATGAACAAGAAGACCTGGACTCAAAAACCTGGACCTTTCTCTAACTTGCTGGGATCAGCCTTTTCTACTCTCCAGGGCACTATTTTCTTGTCTAAACAATGAAGGAGTTGTACTGCATGATTGACATCAGTTCTGAGAGCTCAAAGCCTTGCAGGACCTTTTTTTATGAACTATGCACAGAATGAGAGGGTCTCGGGATCAACCTTTGCAGCTTTCCTAGAAAATCAAGCACCCTTACTGGAAGGAAGCATGAAAGGAAAAATACAAGGAACAAAGGCTGAAATTGATTGAGCATTCATTGTGTGCCATATACTAATATCCATAGTTTTAAAAAAAAAAATGAAGAGGAAGGAAAACAAAAGGTTAAGTATCGAACCTAGTGTAACATGGCTACTAAAGAATATAAGCTCCAGAAGATGGTGAAGGAAAGGGAAGCCTGGCATGCTACAGTCCACGGGGTTTCAAAGAGTCGGCTATGACTAAGTGACAACCAAACAACATAATTGAAATTTCAGACTTCACGCTGAGTCCGAGCCTATGCTGGATACCAATATCTTGGCCTATGATGGTTTTGCCTTTGTTTATTCATGCATCTGTTCATTCATGCTACAAACATCCCCTGAGCATGTCCTCTGTACACAAAAAGGAGCTAAGTACAAGCAACCATAAGAAGAAACTTCAGAAATGTTATCTTTCTTTCAAAAGTGCCAATCTGATCATGTTTACAATCATCCTCAAAAGCCATCCAAGGCTCCCCTTTGCCTGTGGGAAGAAGTCCAAAAGCTTAGCCTATTTCCTAATCCCTCTGTGATCTGGTTCCTGTCTCATCTCCTCTCAACCACATTCATTCAACAACATTTGTTAAGTCTTATCTATGTGCCAGACACTGCTCCAGAGTATTGGAATGCAACGTTGAGTGACAAAGGCTTGGGCCCCCGTTCTCTTGGAGCCTACAGATATTAATAAAATTATTACATCAATATAGAAGTAGGCATTCCCTTAAGTGTTCAGTGGCTCAGCCCCTCTAGAAGTGGGCTCTCCCATCCCATCAGTTGCTTCCAGCCCTGGAAGCCCACAACAATCCAGTTCTCCTTGGACTCACTCCAAGATACAATGACCTTTTAACAGTGTGATTTGTCCAGCTAATCATGCAGAAATACCTACTTGTAAAGACATTTTTTTTTCTTGATGCCATCAATTTTTAAAATTTTTATCTCAAAATAGATGAATGACATGCTCTCCTTCCACAGGAGTCATGCTTAAAGTTCACCACTTATCATCTATGTCTCTTTGTTTTCGTTGTTCAGTCTAACTCTTTGCAACTCCATGGACTGCAGCATGCCAGGCTTCCTGTCCTTTACCATCTCCTGGTGCTGCTCAAACTCACGTCCATTGAGTTAGTGATGCCACCCAACCACATCATCTCCTGTAGCCCTCTTCTCCATTTGCCTTCAATCTTTCCCAGCATCAGCGTCTTTTCCACTGAGTTGGCTCTTCACATCAGGTGGCCAAAGTATTGGAAATTCAGCATCGGTCCTTCCAATGAGTATTAAGGGTTCATTTCTCTAGGACTGACTGATCATCTCCTTGTTGTCCAAGGGACTTTCAAGACTAAGTGACAAACAAACAACATAATTGAAATTTCAGACTTCACGCTGAGTCCGAGCCTATGCTGGATACCAATATCTTGGCCTATGATGGTTTTGCCTTTGTTTATTCATGCATCTGTTCATTCATGCTACAAACATCCCCTGAGCATGTCCTCTGTACACAAAAAGGAGCTAAGTACAAGCAACCATAAGAAGAAACTTCAGAAATGTTATCTTTCTTTCAAAAGTGCCAATCTGATCATGTTTACAATCATCCTCAAAAGCCATCCAAGGCTCCCCTTTGCCTGTGGGAAGAAGTCCAAAAGCTTAGCCTATTTCCTAATCCCTCTGTGATCTGGTTCCTGTCTCATCTCCTCTCAACCACATTCATTCAACAACATTTGTTAAGTCTTATCTATGTGCCAGACACTGCTCCAGAGTATTGGAATGCAACGTTGAGTGACAAAGGCTTGGGCCCCCGTTCTCTTGGAGCCTACAGATATTAATAAAATTATTACATCAATATAGAAGTAGGCATTCCCTTAAGTGTTCAGTGGCTCAGCCCCTCTAGAAGTGGGCTCTCCCATCCCATCAGTTGCTTCCAGCCCTGGAAGCCCACAACAATCCAGTTCTCCTTGGACTCACTCCAAGATACAATGACCTTTTAACAGTGTGATTTGTCCAGCTAATCATGCAGAAATACCTACTTGTAAAGACATTTTTTTTTCTTGATGCCATCAATTTTTAAAATTTTTATCTCAAAATAGATGAATGACATGCTCTCCTTCCACAGGAGTCATGCTTAAAGTTCACCACTTATCATCTATGTCTCTTTGTTTTCGTTGTTCAGTCTAACTCTTTGCAACCCCATGGACTGCAGCATGCCAGGCTTCCCTGTCCTTTACCATCTCCTGGTGCTGCTCAAACTCACGTCCATTGAGTTAGTGATGCCACCCAACCACATCATCTCCTGTAGCCCTCTTCTCCATTTGCCTTCAATCTTTCCCAGCATCAGCGTCTTTTCCACTGAGTTGGCTCTTCACATCAGGTGGCCAAAGTATTGGAAATTCAGCATCGGTCCTTCCAATGAGTATTAAGGGTTCATTTCTCTAGGACTGACTGATCATCTCCTTGTTGTCCAAGGGACTTTCAAGAGTCTTCTCCAGCACCACAAGTCAAAAGCATCAACTCTTCGGTGGTCGGTCTTCTGTACGGTCCAACTCTCACATCCATACATGACTATTGGAAAAACCACAGCTTTGCCTATATGGACCTTTGTTGGTAAATTGGTGTTGGAATATTAGGTCCATGAATCAAGGTAAACTGGACATGGTCAAGCAGGAGATGGCAAGAGTGAACACTGGCATTTTAGGAATCAGTGCACTAAAATCGATGGGGATGTTCAACTTTAATTTGGGTGAACATTATTTCTATTACTGTGGACAAGAATCCCTTAGAAGAAATGGGGCATGGCTTCCCTGGTGGTCCACTGGGTAAAGAGTCCACTTTGCAGTGCAAGGGGCACTGGTTCGATCCCTGGCCTAGGAAGATCCCATGTGCTGCAGTGAGGCTGGACTGGTGTGTCCAGATATGAACCAGCACTCTGGAGCACATGAGCCAGTGCTCTGCAATGAGAGAGGCCACTGCAATGGGAGGCCCACACAGGCCAAAGAATACAGATGGATGAAAAATAAATAAATAAAAAAACAATAAAAAGAGGCCAAAATTAAAAAAAAAAAAGAAAAAGAAATGGAGCCACCCCCATAGTCAACAAGAGTCCAACATGCAATACTTGGGTGCCATCTCAAAAATGACAGAATGATCTCAGTTCATTTCCAAGGCAAACCATTCAACATTACAGTACTCCAAACCAATCTACCTTACTCAACTCTAAATATCAAGAAGGTGGAGTTCTTGCCTAGTCTTGTTCACCAATGGAATCCAGCACAAAGTCCAGTGCCTGGCACACTGCTGACATTCAGAACATGTGTTGTTTAGACTGAATCATCCTTAATGAGTCTTAAAGCCTTAATTCAAAAACAGACGGTGGAAGACATAGATTTTTTTTTTTACCACTACCTCCTTTTTTTTCAGATAGAGAAACAGCCTGAAAGGAGAAGCGACTTTTCAAAGGTTGCAGAGAGAGTTGGTAGTTTAAAGTCAGAACCAAAGAGAATCTGATGTCCAGAACTCGTGTGTACCATATCCATCCACAAACCGTGAGTCTGAAGTGATGGCCTCCAGGGAAAAGAGCGCATGACTGGAGGGAGACTATCTCCCCAGCTTTTGCTGTGTGTACCTTCATCTCAGAGAAAGTCACTGACTGGACTGTGCCAGACCTTGAAGGGTCCATGTGCATGGGAGAAACCCTCACCTGCCCTCAAACAAGACCTTTGAGAAAAAGATTCAATCACTCCCTCTAACCCAAACTCTCCAAAGCACTATTTCCTATTATGTCTCAACAACCAAGTTTAACTCACCCGTGTCTCGAGATTAGATCTGTGAGCTCACAGAGACTCAATCACTCAATTAAGAGGAGAGAAAATCTTATCCTTTCCAAACAAAGTGAAGTGTGACATAACCCAGTTGCTAGGATTATGTCTCATTCAGGAAGAAGGAGAGGAGCAGAGAGAGAATGGGTGGGTCAATGATTACAAGAATTTTCCAGGGAAGTTTGAGCAGTGTGGTCTTCTAAATGTCAATGTCCCAGACCCCAAAACAAGGCTGAAAGGCAAGGTCCTGCCTTCGGGAGAGGCCAAAAGGTGAGGATGGCTCTTCTCCCCGTTGCCCTGGATCTCTGGGTAGTCTCCAAATGCATTCTGATTCCTCTCTGGATGTTTGGTATCAATGATGAGCTTACTTCCCAAGCCCATAGAATCAAAAATCTACTTAATTAGTTTAATACAAAGTGTAAGTATTTCCTCTTAATAAATAGTGCCTTCCTTCTCTTGGCCATGATTTGCACATCCTTAGAATGGGAACTGACAAGACACTGACTTAGAAAATATCCAAGGACACTGACTTAGAAAATGTCTCAAGTTCCTTCCTACATCGATGGTCTACAGCCAGTAGTTAAAAGACATTCTGGCATACCAGAAAGGGCAGGGACTCTGGCAGACCTTGTTCAAATCAGTTCTGCATTGGAAAAGTGATCTCACCTGACTGAATACCACTTTTCCCTTCTTTGAAAAATGACTAAAAGTTTATAGCCCACAGAATTGCTGTAAGGTTTTGAGAAAGTATATTTGATGTCCTTAGAACACTATCTGCTTACAAAAATGTGCAGTAAATGGTAGTACTCATTGCAAGAAGGGCTTTGGTCTTTGACAAATGAATGACACATTTTAAGAAGGAGGTCTTTAAAATCTTGACAATGACTTCTGAGTATAGAAAGAAGCCCTGCTCTCAAGTTAGAGATTCTGCTAATTCAACAGCAGACCCAGCTTTTGCTGTGTGTACCTTCATCTCAGAGAAAGTCACTGACTGGACTGTGCCAGACCTTGAAGGGTCCATGTGCATGGGAGAAACCCTCACCTGCCCTCAAACAAGACCTTTGAGAAAAAGATTCAATCACTCCCTCTAACCCAAACTCTCCAAAGCACTATTTCCTATTATGTCTCAACAACCAAGTTTAACTCACCCGTGTCTCGAGATTAGATCTGTGAGCTCACAGAGACTCAATCACTCAATTAAGAGGAGAGAAAATCTTATCCTTTCCAAACAAAGTGAAGTGTGACATAACCCAGTTGCTAGGATTATGTCTCATTCAGGAAGAAGGAGAGGAGCAGAGAGAGAATGGGTGGGTCAATGATTACAAGAATTTTCCAGGGAAGTTTGAGCAGTGTGGTCTTCTAAATGTCAATGTCCCAGACCCCAAAACAAGGCTGAAAGGCAAGGTCCTGCCTTCGGGAGAGGCCAAAAGGTGAGGATGGCTCTTCTCCCCGTTGCCCTGGATCTCTGGGTAGTCTCCAAATGCATTCTGATTCCTCTCTGGATGTTTGGTATCAATGATGAGCTTACTTCCCAAGCCCATAGAATCAAAAATCTACTTAATTAGTTTAATACAAAGTGTAAGTATTTCCTCTTAATAAATAGTGCCTTCCTTCTCTTGGCCATGATTTGCACATCCTTAGAATGGGAACTGACAAGACACTGACTTAGAAAATATCCAAGGACACTGACTTAGAAAATGTCTCAAGTTCCTTCCTACATCGATGGTCTACAGCCAGTAGTTAAAAGACATTCTGGCATACCAGAAAGGGCAGGGACTCTGGCAGACCTTGTTCAAATCCCAGTTCTGCATTGGAAAAGTGATCTCACCTGACTGAATACCACTTTTCCCTTCTTTGAAAAATGACTAAAAGTTTATAGCCCACAGAATTGCTGTAAGGTTTTGAGAAAGTATATTTGATGTCCTTAGAACACTATCTGCTTACAAAAATGTGCAGTAAATGGTAGTACTCATTGCAAGAAGGGCTTTGGTCTTTGACAAATGAATGACACATTTTAAGAAGGAGGTCTTTAAAATCTTGACAATGACTTCTGAGTATAGAAAGAAGCCCTGCTCTCAAGTTAGAGATTCTGCTAATTCAACAGCAATTGCTTGTCTACCAGAGACCACTAATTTACAGCTGGTGAAACCTGATTTCCAAACAGCAACTGCTCATGCTAAGAAGCAACAGAGTTACAGAACAGAATATCTAGCTCTGAGGCCAGGCTTGGAAGGAACTATTCTTTCCATGTGGTGGGCTATTAAGTCCTTGGTATGGATTCAAGAGTAGAAAAACTGGGATAACTTCCACTGAGGACTGAGCTGTGCAGTTAACTTAGGACCATCCACATCATCATGCCTAGGTCTCATGTGTCTTTTGTATAGCAGGGATAATGATGTAAGTTCCTAGGAGTTGCTGAAAGGGTTGACTGTGATAACTCCAAGCCCTTGCAGGATGGCTGGTGGGCAACAAGAGCAAGAGTCCTCAACAGATGAGTCCCAGCTGTATCTCTTTCTAGCTACGTGTCTTTGGTTAAATCACTTTCCCTCTCTGAGTCTCCATTTTCCCATTTGGAAAAGGAGTCCAAGGACACTCAGTGTTGTAAGACTGTTGTAAGCTACTGATGAGATGATATATGAAAGGCAATTGATAAAGTAGAAGGATTACCCAAAGGCAAGAGTCCTTCATGTCTACGCCCAGGCCCTCTAGAGACTATTCTAGCATCTCCCTCTTATTCTTCTAGTTAAAGGGAGTATGCTCCCATGTTGACAAGGATGTGAAGGTCCCCGTTTCATCTCTGCCCTGTGAAAAGGTTACCAGTAATTTTTCTTGCCATTTAGAGTGACCTGAGGAAAATTGGCCAGACTGTTGCCCTGGGTCCAGAGTCTTATTACTGCAAAACTGAAACTCCACCCAGAAACCCGAGTCAACTCAAGCATGAGGCATTGGGTATAAACCATGCCAAAAACTATCCGCCCTCTGCTTTCCAGGATCCCAAATGACACTGGTCATTGAAAACCCATCCCTTTTTATCCAGAGGGAAATCTCGGCTGTGCTTAAGATGAATTTAATGCCCAGTGTTAGTTGTTAAAACCCAAAGAGGTTCTTCCAAAACTGTGACCTTCTGTTCAAAGACTTGCTTTTTGTTTGGTTGTATCTTGTAAAACACTTTAGCAGCAAATTTAGGACTTATAAAATAGAGCCGATTGACAGCCTCGGGAGCTGAAAGTCTCTGTTTATTCACTGAATGGGGTGAGGCTGGGGGTAGCTATGACCACTAAGGAACTATTCTGTTTCCAAAATGCTGAAGAAGCAACAGAGTTACAGAACAGAATATCTAGCTCTGAGGCCAGGCTTGGAAGGAACTATTCTTTCCATGTGGTGGGCTATTAAGTCCTTGGTATGGATTCAAGAGTAGAAAAACTGGGATAACTTCCACTGAGGACTGAGCTGTGCAGTTAACTTAGGACCATCCACATCATCATGCCTAGGTCTCATGTGTCTTTTGTATAGCAGGGATAATGATGTAAGTTCCTAGGAGTTGCTGAAAGGGTTGACTGTGATAACTCCAAGCCCTTGCAGGATGGCTGGTGGGCAACAAGAGCAAGAGTCCTCAACAGATGAGTCCCAGCTGTATCTCTTTCTAGCTACGTGTCTTTGGTTAAATCACTTTCCCTCTCTGAGTCTCCATTTTCCCATTTGGAAAAGGAGTCCAAGGACACTCAGTGTTGTAAGACTGTTGTAAGCTACTGATGAGATGATATATGAAAGGCAATTGATAAAGTAGAAGGATTACCCAAAGGCAAGAGTCCTTCATGTCTACGCCCAGGCCCTCTAGAGACTATTCTAGCATCTCCCTCTTATTCTTCTAGTTAAAGGGAGTATGCTCCCATGTTGACAAGGATGTGAAGGTCCCCGTTTCATCTCTGCCCTGTGAAAAGGTTACCAGTAATTTTTCTTGCCATTTAGAGTGACCTGAGGGAAAATTGGCCAGACTGTTGCCCTGGGTCCAGAGTCTTATTACTGCAAAACTGAAACTCCACCCAGAAACCCGAGTCAACTCAAGCATGAGGCATTGGGTATAAACCATGCCAAAAACTATCCGCCCTCTGCTTTCCAGGATCCCAAATGACACTGGTCATTGAAAACCCATCCCTTTTTATCCAGAGGGAAATCTCGGCTGTGCTTAAGATGAATTTAATGCCCAGTGTTAGTTGTTAAAACCCAAAGAGGTTCTTCCAAAACTGTGACCTTCTGTTCAAAGACTTGCTTTTTGTTTGGTTGTATCTTGTAAAACACTTTAGCAGCAAATTTAGGACTTATAAAATAGAGCCGATTGACAGCCTCGGGAGCTGAAAGTCTCTGTTTATTCACTGAATGGGGTGAGGCTGGGGGGTAGCTATGGAGAAGACAGTGCCTAGGCCTGGGTTTCTGGCGGGACGATATCTCAGAAATCGGAATCATAATGGCTCCTGGAGTGGGCAATCAGGGGAGGCTGCAAGGAGCAGGCAGAGTCAGTCACAACAGCAGCAGACTTTGGGACAATGATGGATAAAAACTAGACCCCTGGATCTTGGATATAGCAGCATCTCAGAACACAAGTGTCTTCATCAGTAAGATAGAATGATATGCCTCCTGCTTCATTTTTATACTGAACAGTTTTATGTCAATGGACCCAATAAAATGATACTCTTCTCTGACATCCCACACTGATTTTTTTAAATGGAGGAATATAATTTATACTCAATAAAATGCAAGGATCTTAATTAAGTACACAGCTCAATGTTTCTGAAACATTCTAGGATCTCAGAAAAATAGACCTATAAGGAAATTTGTACCTAAACTGGTAGAAGTTTTTTCTTTAACTGTGAAAACTGAGGCCTAGAGGATTGATTTCAAGAGTTGGATGGGGGAGAGGTCATATTATTCTACAGTGATAGCCATGATCCCCCAAATGAGCACATGTATATTCCATATCTAATGTGTCCCATGAAGATAACTCTGCCCACGAAATGCTTCATTATCAACAAAAAGAGGTGTGGCCACATGGAGACTTTTACCCAGAGGTCAACATGCCTGTTACATCAAGAAAGATGGAAAGAATGAAAACTGCTGAAGGGTGGAACAGATTGGAGTTGAAGCCAGACTGTTGCCCTGGGTCCAGAGTCTTATTACTGCAAAACTGAAACTCCACCCAGAAACCCGAGTCAACTCAAGCATGAGGCATTGGGTATAAACCATGCCAAAACTATCCGCCTCTGCTTTCCAGGGTCCCAAATGACACTGGTCATTGAAAACCCATCCCTTTTTATCCAGAGGGAAATCTCGGCTGTGCTTAAGATGAATTTAATGCCCAGTGTTAGTTGTTAAAACCCAAAGAGGTTCTTCCAAAACTGTGACCTTCTGTTCAAAGACTTGCTTTTTGTTTGGTTGTATCTTGTAAAACACTTTAGCAGCAAATTTAGGACTTATAAAATAGAGCCGATTGACAGCCTCGGGAGCTGAAAGTCTCTGTTTATTCACTGAATGGGGTGAGGCTGGGGGGTAGCTATGGAGAAGACAGTGCCTAGGCCTGGGTTTCTGGCGGGACGATATCTCAGAAATCGGAATCATAATGGCTCCTGGAGTGGGCAATCAGGGGAGGCTGCAAGGAGCAGGCAGAGTCAGTCACAACAGCAGCAGACTTTGGGACAATGATGGATAAAAACTAGACCCCTGGATCTTGGATATAGCAGCATCTCAGAACACAAGTGTCTTCATCAGTAAGATAGAATGATATGCCTCCTGCTTCATTTTTATACTGAACAGTTTTATGTCAATGGACCCAATAAAATGATACTCTTCTCTGACATCCCACACTGATTTTTTAAATGGAGGAATATAATTTATACTCAATAAAATGCAAGGATCTTAATTAAGTACACAGCTCAATGTTTCTGAAACATTCTAGGATCTCAGAAAAATAGACCTATAAGGAAATTTGTACCTAAACTGGTAGAAGTTTTTTCTTTAACTGTGAAAACTGAGGCCTAGAGGATTGATTTCAAGAGTTGGATGGGGGAGAGGTCATATTATTCTACAGTGATAGCCATGATCCCCCAAATGAGCACATGTATATTCCATATCTAATGTGTCCCATGAAGATAACTCTGCCCACGAAATGCTTCATTATCAACAAAAAGAGGTGTGGCCACATGGAGACTTTTACCCAGAGGTCAACATGCCTGTTACATCAAGAAAGATGGAAAGAATGAAAACTGCTGAAGGGTGGAACAGATTGGAGTTGAAGGCATGTAACTTCTCAAAGCATCAAGCACATTGAATAGACAGTTAACAGAAATTTAATCAATGATTACTAAGTCAGTGAATGAATGTATGATCTGCAGACAACTTCATCAACTTGGACCACAAACTCTTCTTCCAGTGTTTGGAATAATGTCTCTTAGTTCCTCATGCACACACTGCTGAGGAATCCAGTGTCTCTCTCCAGTCTAATCCTTCTTCCTTTTATGAAAGAATTCTAGAGGGTTTTGCAGTCAAGCCTTCTGGTGCCTTGTGGCAAGAGCAGTGAGAATAGGATCACACCTCTGGTGGGCCCTGTTCCCTTCTTTACCTGTAATCCCTGTTGCTGATATACAACATCAGTTTGGAGAGCAGGTGTGCTGTGCATCTCTGTGCCAGGTCCTGATGAAGGAGACGGCAGTGGGAGGTTAACTTACAGACTGCAGAGGTTCTCTAAGAAAGGACACCCTACTCCTTCAGCTGCAAGATGCCCAGGCTCAGGTTCCTAAGCCTACAACTCCTTAGACTGTGTTTCATTCCTCATTTCCCAGGTCATGCCCACGGTGCCAAAGCAGCTGTGCACACCACAGCTTTAAGTCCAATACACCATCAGACTCCTTCCTCCCTCATGCTGAGCCTCCCTCTTTGGGGGGCAATCTTAACCCATCTGAGACCTTCTAGACTTTACAAGGGAAGGTCATCAGGATCTTGCACCTATTTGTTTCCAGCAGCAATTCAATTTCAAGACAAATTTTCATAGATTTTCCTCTTGCATTCTGCATAGCATATGTCATGGAGAGGGCAGCCTTCTTCAAGCCACCAAAAGCCTTCATTAACTCCTTCCCCCAGCATAACAATGGTGACTTATTGATTTGACCTATTATATCTAAGTGAGGTCATTCACAAGAACCTTCTCAGACAGAAAACCTCAGCTCCCAGCTAACTTGCTGTAGTTAGATATAAAAACTGTTGCCAATAGACTTATGGACATGGAGGGCTGGAAGAAAGGAGAGTGGGATGGATGGAGAGAGTAACATCGAAACATATACACTACCATGTGCAAAATAGGCAGCCAATGGGAATTTGCTGCACGACTCAGGGAACTCAAACCAGGGCTCTGTAACAACCTAGAGGGGTGGGATGGGGTGGGAGGAGAGAGTCATTCAAGAGGGAGGGGACACAGGTACATGCCGATGGCTGATTCATGTTGATGTTTGACAGAAACCAACACAATAAGGTAAAGCAAACATCCTTCAGTTAAAAAGTAATACGTTAAGTCTAAAACCTGCTGCCATCTTTAGTGGCAGCTTCCCTTGAAAACAAGGGAAATGATAATAATAACAATAAAAACTATAATGACAATGAAGATTCACACTTCTAACGATGAATGGATCTCACAATATGGCTATTGAAAGAACCCAGACAAAACAGAATCCATATCGTACAATATTTTTCATAGGGCTTAAAAAGCAAGGCAAAACTGATTGATACTAAAAGAAGTCAGGATAGTGATGCAGTCTTGAAGGAGGGACAAGGCCTGAATGGGAGCACGGAGTGAGCTTCTGACGAGCCAATTGGTTGCAGCATTATGTTCAGCTGGTGAAAATTCCTAGATACATATTTCATTCCTCATTTCCCAGGTCATGCCCACGGTGCCAAAGCAGCTGTGCACACCACAGCTTTAAGTCCAATACACCATCAGACTCCTTCCTCCCTCATGCTGAGCCTCCCTCTTTGGGGGGCAATCTTAACCCATCTGAGACCTTCTAGACTTTACAAGGAAGGTCATCAGGATCTTGCACCTATTTGTTTCCAGCAGCAATTCAATTTCAAGACAAATTTTCATAGATTTTCCTCTTGCATTCTGCATAGCATATGTCATGGAGAGGGCAGCCTTCTTCAAGCCACCAAAAGCCTTCATTAACTCCTTCCCCCAGCATAACAATGGTGACTTATTGATTTGACCTATTATATCTAAGTGAGGTCATTCACAAGAACCTTCTCAGACAGAAAACCTCAGCTCCCAGCTAACTTGCTGTAGTTAGATATAAAAACTGTTGCCAATAGACTTATGGACATGGAGGGCTGGAAGAAAGGAGAGTGGGATGGATGGAGAGAGTAACATCGAAACATATACACTACCATGTGCAAAATAGGCAGCCAATGGGAATTTGCTGCACGACTCAGGGAACTCAAACCAGGGCTCTGTAACAACCTAGAGGGGTGGGATGGGGTGGGAGGAGAGAGTCATTCAAGAGGGAGGGGACACAGGTACATGCCGATGGCTGATTCATGTTGATGTTTGACAGAAACCAACACAATAAGGTAAAGCAAACATCCTTCAGTTAAAAAGTAATACGTTAAGTCTAAAACCTGCTGCCATCTTTAGTGGCAGCTTCCCTTGAAAACAAGGGAAATGATAATAATAACAATAAAAACTATAATGACAATGAAGATTCACACTTCTAACGATGAATGGATCTCACAATATGGCTATTGAAAGAACCCAGACAAAACAGAATCCATATCGTACAATATTTTTCATAGGGCTTAAAAAGCAAGGCAAAACTGATTGATACTAAAAGAAGTCAGGATAGTGATGCAGTCTTGAAGGAGGGACAAGGCCTGAATGGGAGCACGGAGTGAGCTTCTGGAAGGCAAGCAATGTTCTGTTGCTCATTTTGGGTATTGGTTGCAGCATTATGTTCAGCTGGTGAAAATTCATCTAGATACATATGATCAGTGTAATTGGGTATATAAGTGTTATCCTTCCATAAAAATTTCAAAAAATACAAGCATTTTGTCAAAAATGAGTAAAAGAATAAAGGACAATATATCCATACGCCCGAGAGGCTTGAAATTATAAATCTTAAAGGCAAAAAGGCCTCAAAGTGATTCATATCAGCCACTGGGTTTCAGAAATGAGGAAACAGAGGCCCACAGAGGAGAATGCCAAGGTCACTCAGTGTCACATCAGGTCTCCCAATCCAGCCCTTCCTAGCACTGCCTTCCTTCTTCAGACAATACAGGGGATATGAGGGTGAGGCCTAAAGCTAAGCCAGGCATCTAGATATCCAGGCATGCAAATTTTCAGAAACTGATGTTTATGTGCCTTGCACATGGCCTTGGCAGCTGGGACAAGGCAGATGTGGCCACACAGACATGTTGCCCATGACACATGAGTTGAAAGAGTGACACAGAGGCAGTTCTCAAGAAACAAATGGAGAACTCGTCTGCCGGCAATGTGTTGGGAGTGAGAATTCCGAAGAGGTCATCCCGGGAGAAGCTGTGCCTGAACCCCTGGGAAGGCTGGACGCATTTCCTGCCATTCCCAACATCTGTGCTTTTGCAAGGAAGATAAAAGAGAATCTGCTTCCTTGCCTCCAGGCATGATCTATGGACTTCCGAGGCACTGGGTGTGGGCTGCTCTTGAAGGCACGATGCCGTGTTTGATGGATGAAGCTGAAGAAACTCACTAGGCCACACATTAATAAAACCGATCAAACTGCCTTGGTTGGTGGAATGGGATGTTCATGCCATTCTCCACATGGACGTCAGAGGGAGAGAATGTCTGGAGGGAGCTAACCTGCTTTATATCTTCACTTTGATCCCACTAGTCCAAATGAGAGCCTCTGTGCTGTTGCCAAGATCCCATATAAGCCAAGACAGGAGGGGCTCACCCTACACAACCGCCACCCATGGATAGTGATGCAGTCTTGAAGGAGGGACAAGGCCTGAATGGGAGCACGGAGTGAGCTTCTGGAAGGCAAGCAATGTTCTGTTGCTCATTTTGGGTATTGGTTGCAGCATTATGTTCAGCTGGTGAAAATTCATCTAGATACATATGATCAGTGTAATTGGGTATATAAGTGTTATCCTTCCATAAAAATTTCAAAAAATACAAGCATTTTGTCAAAAATGAGTAAAAGAATAAAGGACAATATATCCATACGCCCGAGAGGCTTGAAATTATAAATCTTAAAGGCAAAAAGGCCTCAAAGTGATTCATATCAGCCACTGGGTTTCAGAAATGAGGAAACAGAGGCCCACAGAGGAGAATGCCAAGGTCACTCAGTGTCACATCAGGTCTCCCAATCCAGCCCTTCCTAGCACTGCCTTCCTTCTTCAGACAATACAGGGGATATGAGGGTGAGGCCTAAAGCTAAGCCAGGCATCTAGATATCCAGGCATGCAAATTTTCAGAAACTGATGTTTATGTGCCTTGCACATGGCCTTGGCAGCTGGGACAAGGCAGATGTGGCCACACAGACATGTTGCCCATGACACATGAGTTGAAAGAGTGACACAGAGGCAGTTCTCAAGAAACAAATGGAGAACTCGTCTGCCGGCAATGTGTTGGGAGTGAGAATTCCGAAGAGGTCATCCCGGGAGAAGCTGTGCCTGAACCCCTGGGAAGGCTGGACGCATTTCCTGCCATTCCCAACATCTGTGCTTTTGCAAGGAAGATAAAAGAGAATCTGCTTCCTTGCCTCCAGGCATGATCTATGGACTTCCGAGGCACTGGGTGTGGGCTGCTCTTGAAGGCACGATGCCGTGTTTGATGGATGAAGCTGAAGAAACTCACTAGGCCACACATTAATAAAACCGATCAAACTGCCTTGGTTGGTGGAATGGGATGTTCATGCCATTCTCCACATGGACGTCAGAGGGAGAGAATGTCTGGAGGGAGCTAACCTGCTTTATATCTTCACTTTGATCCCACTAGTCCAAATGAGAGCCTCTGTGCTGTTGCCAAGATCCCATATAAGCCAAGACAGGAGGGGCTCACCCTACACAACCGCCACCCATGATTCCTCACCTGCATCCAGCCTTTCTTAGCTGAGAATAGGAAGGTAGATGTTTTAACCTCAACTTAGGCCCACAAACATCTTCTGTCACTTTCTCCTGCCCAGAGAAAGGACTCCAAGTATCTTCCCCTGGCCTTCGCAGCACTTACCCCCTTGACCACAAACCCCAGTCCTTCTCACCCTGTGTTCCTCCAGGAACTTTCTTTTCTGTCTTCACATCTTGTTTCTGAGTTTTATGTTCTTTTCTCTGTCTGGGCAGCCTCTTACTCATCTCTACTACTGAAACTGTTCTTATCCCTCTATGCTGAGGTCAAAGGCCCCCTTGATTATCAGCTCTCCAACACAAACTAGTCTTATTCTATGTTTTTGTATCTATTTAGTCACATATCATTTTTATTTTATGGTCATGCAGTTGTCTTTTTTTCTCTCTCTTGCCAGATTGGGTGCTCCAAGAGAAAAGGAGGCCATACTTATCATGTCCCCATTGGTTTCCAGGGGGCTTCCCTGGTGGCTCAGCAGTAAAGAATTTGCTTGTAATGCAGGAGACACAGGTTTGATCCCTAGGTCAGGAAGATGTCCTGGAGAAGGAAACAGCAACCCACTCTAGTATTCTTGCCTGGAGAATCCCATGGACAGAGGGCCCTGGTGGGCTACTGTCCATGGGGTTGCAGAAGAGTTGGACACAACCTCATAACTAAACAATAGCAAAGACATGGGTTTCTGAAAGCACACCAGTGGGCTTCCCTGGTGGTCCAGTGGGTAAGGACACCGCCTTGCAGTGCAAGGGGCGCCGGTTCGATCCCTGGCCTGGGAAGATCCCACGTGCCGTGGAGCGGCTGGACCGATATGTCCAATTACCGAGCCGGAGCTCTGGAGCGCATGCGCCCAGAGCCGGCGCTCTGTGACAACAGAGACCACCGCGATGGGAGGCCCACATGGGCCAAAGAACAAAGATGGATGAAAATGGACAAATGAAAGACCAATAGAAGGGGCCCGCCCGCTCCCCTCCCTCCCCACCCTACCCCCACCAAAATAAATAAATAAATAAATAATGAAAGCACACCAGTGTGCTCAGCATATGTAGTGTTCAACAAATGCATTTTCTGAACAAGTAGATAGGACGGTACCGCAGATCCCTAGTCTCTGATTTCAGCCTTGACTGAAATGGACAGTTCCAGTGTGAGTTCAGACCCACTTTGTGCTGCTCCAGTAACTCCCATCTTGAGACACGCCAGGTGTATCTTTCTGTTTTCTGCCCTGAGGCTTTCCTTGATGCCATGGGAGTGCTCAATTCAAAAAAGTGAGCATAACCCAGACATGGAAGTAACCTCATGGGCAGGAAGCCAGAACACACACACTCCAGCATCTCATCCTCAGGCCACCTCCTGGGAGGCATCTGTCCCCTTCTCAGGAGGGGCAGGGGAATCAAGACCATAGCACATCAGGGATAACCTTTTGAACACACCCCTGCACTGGTTTTTCTCTCCAGCTGTCACTGTCTAAGCTGCCCCACCACTGCTTCCTGTGTGCTCCTATCAAGTAAACCACCCACTCCCAATCATCCGGGATTTTTAGGTTATCCAAAATGAAAAACAAGACAGAAAAACAGGAGGAATATCTGTCTTCTGACTTTGAAGGACAGTCCAGTAATTCACCTAACTATCTCTAACATTTCGCCAGTGCCTGGAACCAACTTGGAGACATGGCAAATGGCCCATAACTATGTGTCAACTAGAAACGAGTTAAAAAATATGAGCCGCTAGTATCAACTGAGCACACAGAGAAAAATCCGACTTGTAAACTACAGAATCAACACGGGGGTCTAGGTAGCTAATTCCAAGTGATGAACATTAGGAGAATCCAATCTCACTGACATTTCATTTTGTGGTCAAATGCCCAGGTTCGGCTAGTTGAGCCTGCTCATTGGCTTTCAGTTCTGTCACCCCTTGCCTCCTTATGTTACAGGCCTGGAGCTCCTCTGAGACTCTCAGCTGCTGCTGCAGAAAAGCTACCTGTAATCTTCCAGAGTTCAGATTCATTGTGCACCAATGCCATCCCTATTCAGTGTATGAAACATGGGGACCTGCAGCCTCAACTCAGGATATGACCCTAGTGAAGTTTCTCCCTGATTTCTACTGTGAAAACAATGCCAAGCCCCTCCTCCCCAATCCAAAATGTATCCCTTAAAAATTGTATTTAGTTTTATGAATAATTACATAATCCTCTCCTTTTTTCCTTTAAAAAATTGATTTTATTTCTTTCCTCTTCAAGAATTCCTTGGAAGCCATCAAGAATAGGGACAAAGAATGTGGACTTCTGAAGGAGAAAGGGTTGGGTTTAAACCCTAACACTGTCACTTAACCACTCTATATGCCTTGGCAAGTGACTCTTTCCCTCTGAATCTTCTGTGAAATAAAGATATTAATAGCTATTTTCAGAATAACTATTTTCAGGATAATTCTGATGATTAAAGATTATAGAGGCAGCTGTTACATAAGTGTTCAATAAACACTGATTCTCCTTTTCCCATTAATCGGCCTTGCACTTTCTATAATATATGTTAAAATACACACACACACACACACACACATATATTATAGTGTGTATGAAGTTCCTAGTATGAAGCAGGTGCTTAACAAACTACCCCTCTTGTTTCATCCTCACTTCAGCTCTCTTTACAGTGGATACCTTTCTGCTTCTTCACTCATGCTGGTTTCACTGTCTGGTCTCATGAGTTCTGAAAAGAGCATAATGTGTATTTTCGGTGCTAGGGATACAGCATTGATTAACACAGTCAATGCCCTCATCTTACAGAGCTTACATTCAAGAACAGGGGATCCAAAACGAAATAGGTAAAAGCATAAATCAATGAGCATATTCCAGAGAATGATAAGTGATGTGAGAGCAATACTACTGGGGGATGTGGCAGGAGAGACAGAGGAACAAGCTTATAGTGGGGTGGTCAGGGAGGCCCCGACATGAAGAAGACAATGGAATGAAGAAACCAATGGCTATGAAGGTGCTAACAATCCTAAGAACTAGCAGCAGGATATTCCAGGTGGAGAGTAAGGAGATGCAAAGCTTGATGCACCTGAGGATGAGAAAGAAGATGAGTGTTGACTTCCGCCCTTACACATTAGATTACGCATCAGCTTCCTAAAAGTCAACTCAGGAAGGGAAAGACTTTGAGTTGTTTTGTTCATTTTTCCAAATATAAAGGAACTATATCTCAAGGATGGTTATATAAAGGATTTTATTTTCTTGCCTACAAGAATGTCTGTGTCTTTTCAAGCCTTTTAAAATGGTATGTTCCATTCTCAGAGGTTTTCTGCTCAAAGGTCAGATGCCCCTAAGGGATGACTGCTGTCTGGGGTCTGAAATAACAGTGGAGTCAAATTCACAGCTGTTGTGATCCAAATCTTTGGCACTTAAATGCCAAAAGTAAACCTATGGCCAAAACCCAAAAATGTTGGATTTAATGACATGGAAGTTACAGCTGTTTGTGGAGAAAAAGGTTTCAGTCGACTTGGAAGTCACAGTAGAGGGAGTTATGGCATGAGTGGAAAGTGAAGAAATGAAGTCCGCTACTGCAGACTCTACTTTTAAAAGTGTTTATAAAGAAAGATGGTACTGATAAAGACACGCCCAGAGCAGCAGTGGAGAAACAGACACAAAGAACAGATCTATGGACAGTTGGGGGAGGGAAGATCAGGTGAGAGGTATGGAAAGAGTAACATGGAGCCTTACACTATCATATGTAAAAGACATAACTATTGCAAACACACTGTAAGACTAAGGGAACTTGCATGGGGGCTATGCAACAACCTGGAGGGGTGTGATATTTGGGAGATGGAAGGGAGGCCCAAGTGGGAGGGGTCCGGAATATGCCTATGACTGATTTGTGATTATGTATATACCTGGAAACAACAAAACTCTGTAAAAGACGTATAACAGTAATTTTGCTGTACACCTGAAACTAATCCAATAATGCAAATCAAGTATACTTTAGTAAATAAATTTTAAAAAAGAAGAGGAGCGAGATAGCCATGATATAGTGTAAGATGTGGAATTTTTTTAAAAAGAAGAAAAACATATGAACACATTTAAATAATAGCAAAAATAATCTA
The DNA here is from genome assembly GCA_022376925.1 of Tragulus kanchil. Classification (NCBI taxonomy): domain Eukaryota; kingdom Metazoa; phylum Chordata; class Mammalia; order Artiodactyla; family Tragulidae; genus Tragulus; species Tragulus kanchil. Next base: position 22,686,520 of record JAIOJX010000023.1, on the reverse strand, counting down.
CTAAAAGAGAGAGAGACTGGAAACATAGACTATAAGGAGATGACTGATCCTTCAATCTTCTTGGAAGTTAGTAGGGAACAAGAAATAGTTCAATAGAAGGATTAACTTTATGGAGGAAGATGTATTTTGTTATGCATCAGAAAGGAAGGGGAAGAATGTGCAAAAGGATGCATATGGATTTAAAACAGTTAAGAAGTTTACCTACTTCCTATAATATTTATTCTGCATATGAGAAGACACAATCATTTGCTGAGAGAGAAGGAAGAATGAAGTGCCATAAGTTGAAGAAGAGTGAAACAGAAAAATAAAATTGAAGGTTTTCTGCTCAAAGGTCAGATGCCCCTAAGGGATGACTGCTGTCTGGGGTCTGAAATAACAGTGGAGTCAAATTCACAGCTGTTGTGATCCAAATCTTTGGCACTTAAATGCCAAAAGTAAACCTATGGCCAAAACCCAAAATGTTGGATTTAATGACATGGAAGTTACAGCTGTTTGTGGAGAAAAAGGTTTCAGTCGACTTGGAAGTCACAGTAGAGGGAGTTATGGCATGAGTGGAAAGTGAAGAAATGAAGTCCGCTACTGCAGACTCTACTTTTAAAAGTGTTTATAAAGAAAGATGGTACTGATAAAGACACGCCCAGAGCAGCAGTGGAGAAACAGACACAAAGAACAGATCTATGGACAGTTGGGGGAGGGAAGATCAGGTGAGAGGTATGGAAAGAGTAACATGGAGCCTTACACTATCATATGTAAAAGACATAACTATTGCAAACACACTGTAAGACTAAGGGAACTTGCATGGGGGCTATGCAACAACCTGGAGGGGTGTGATATTTGGGAGATGGAAGGGAGGCCCAAGTGGGAGGGGTCCGGAATATGCCTATGACTGATTTGTGATTATGTATATACCTGGAAACAACAAAACTCTGTAAAAGACGTATAACAGTAATTTTGCTGTACACCTGAAACTAATCCAATAATGCAAATCAAGTATACTTTAGTAAATAAATTTTAAAAAAGAAGAGGAGCGAGATAGCCATGATATAGTGTAAGATGTGGAATTTTTTTAAAAAGAAGAAAAACATATGAACACATTTAAATAATAGCAAAAATAATCTACTAAAAGAGAGAGAGACTGGAAACATAGACTATAAGGAGATGACTGATCCTTCAATCTTCTTGGAAGTTAGTAGGGAACAAGAAATAGTTCAATAGAAGGATTAACTTTATGGAGGAAGATGTATTTTGTTATGCATCAGAAAGGAAGGGGAAGAATGTGCAAAAGGATGCATATGGATTTAAAACAGTTAAGAAGTTTACCTACTTCCTATAATATTTATTCTGCATATGAGAAGACACAATCATTTGCTGAGAGAGAAGGAAGAATGAAGTGCCATAAGTTGAAGAAGAGTGAAACAGAAAATAAATTGATAGAAGTCTTGTAGGATTGCCTGGCAGCATGAAGAGCCAGGTTGACATTGGTGACTGTTGATATATTAGAGCCAAATACTCTCAACTGTAGGCCTTTCTCTAGCTGTTTGATGCATGTACTAGCAGAGGAGAAGAAAAGAGAGCTGCAGTGTGCATCCACTGTAGGTGTCTGGCCAAGCAGGACAGCTGAAGAACAGAAAGGCAAGAGAGATCAGGAGGTGGTTGAGAACGGTGATTAAAATATGAGCTATGAGCTCTACCATGATGTCTCAGTCCATCTGAGTTTCTACAACAAAACATCATATATGGGTAGCTTATAAGCACCAGAAGTATATTTCTCATAGCTCTGGAGGCTAGGAAGTCCAAGATCTAAAGACTAATAGAGGTGGGATCCACTTCCTAATGGACAGCCTTCTTCTGACTCTAACTTCTTATGGTGGAAAACTGAGGATTTCTCTGGAGTGTCCTTTTAAAAGGACAGCTATGAAGGCCTCTAATCTGTGCTCCCACACAGATTAGATTGTCTCATCCCCTCCCACACTTTCCCGTAATTTTTTGCTAAATTGTTTCTATCTCCTAAAACCCCAAACCAATGTGCACTCAGTCACGTCTGACTCTTTGCAACCCCATGGACTGTGTGGCCCGCCAGACTCCTCTGTCCATGGAATTCTCCAAGCAAGAATACTGGAGGAGGTTGTCATTCCCTCCTCCAAGGAATTTTCCCAATCCAGGGGTCAAATCCACATCTCTTGCCTCTCCTGCACCGGCAGGTGGAGTCTTTACCCCTAGCACCACCTGGGAAGCCCTGTCCACCTCCTGGTAGACCTGTTAACTCCACTAGGGTGGGAATTGGGCTCTCTGGCTCCTATTCCATGCCCAAGATGCCCTGGACTTCTGGACCATTGTAAGAGTTCCGTAGACACAAATGAAGAAGATGAGTGTGCTTTGTGAACTGTTAAAACACTATGTGATGGAGAAAGCAGGCTGGGTGGCATGGAGAAATGGAGAGAATTAAGACCCTCCAAGTACCTTTTCCCTTTGGAGGCCCTCAACTTTAAAACCTCTCACCCCAAGAGCGGTTGAAGTGACAGAAACATTTTCTGAGGACCTGAGATCAGTTCCAGATGTTTGCAGTCATGTCGGTTTGTACCTCACCCTGTAACACATATTTCCCTCACGCCCCCACCCCGTACTTGAGCTGAGGGAGTGGGTTGATGCATTAGAGCAAAAAATGCAGTGTGCATCCACTGTAGGTGTCCGGCGAAGCACGACAGCTGAAGAACAGAAAGGCAAGAGAGATCAGGAGGTGGTTGAGAACGGTGATTAAAATATGAGCTATGAGCTCTACCATGATGTCTCAGTCCATCTGAGTTTCTACAACAAAACATCATATATGGGTAGCTTATAAGCACCAGAAGTATATTTCTCATAGCTCTGGAGGCTAGGAAGTCCAAGATCTAAAGACTAATAGAGGTGGGATCCACTTCCTAATGGACAGCCTTCTTCTGACTCTAACTTCTTATGGTGGAAAACTGAGGATTTCTCTGGAGTGTCCTTTTAAAAGGACAGCTATGAAGGCCTCTAATCTGTGCTCCCACACAGATTAGATTGTCTCATCCCCTCCCACACTTTCCCGTAATTTTTTGCTAAATTGTTTCTATCTCCTAAAACCCCAAACCAATGTGCACTCAGTCACGTCTGACTCTTTGCAACCCCATGGACTGTGTGGCCCGCCAGACTCCTCTGTCCATGGAATTCTCCAAGCAAGAATACTGGAGGAGGTTGTCATTCCCTCCTCCAAGGAATTTTCCCAATCCAGGGATCAAATCCACATCTCTTGCCTCTCCTGCACCGGCAGGTGGAGTCTTTACCCCTAGCACCACCTGGGAAGCCCTGTCCACCTCCTGGTAGACCTGTTAACTCCACTAGGGTGGGAATTGGGCTCTCTGGCTCCTATTCCATGCCCAAGATGCCCTGGACTTCTGGACCATTGTAAGAGTTCCGTAGACACAAATGAAGAAGATGAGTGTGCTTTGTGAACTGTTAAAACACTATGTGATGGAGAAAGCAGGCTGGGTGGCATGGAGAAATGGAGAGAATTAAGACCCTCCAAGTACCTTTTCCCTTTGGAGGCCCTCAACTTTAAAACCTCTCACCCCAAGAGCGGTTGAAGTGACAGAAACATTTTCTGAGGACCTGAGATCAGTTCCAGATGTTTGCAGTCATGTCGGTTTGTACCTCACCCTGTAACACATATTTCCCTCACGCCCCCACCCCGTACTTGAGCTGAGGGAGTGGGGCCCGGTCTCCAATGACATCACCTCCCTCCTGCTGGTCCAGGGCAGCAGACAGCAGGCGGGTGAGGGCCCCTCCAGCTTCTCAGACAAAGGGTACGGCTCCACCACAGCCTGCGCTGCTGGAGGAGCTATGAGTAATTTCCACGGTATTTCATAAACAGCTCCGATGTAGTCACTCCATCGGAGCCTGGCCGCCACCGTCCTCTCAGCTACTGGGGAGGGGGTCTTGCTGTCCTTTCCCTTGAGTGATTCCCCACACAATTCACCGCCATAACTGCTCCCCTTGCCTTGACAAGGTCAGTGATCTGAGGCCTAAGAAGGGATGCTGTGTGTGGTGGGGAAGAGGGTGGGTGTAGCGGTGCCCTTCAGTTGCAGATGAGACTAGATGGACACAAGGGAGGGAGGGAATAGAGAACAGGGTTGAGGCAGACAGAGATGTCTTCTGATCACTCAGGACATTGTTCTTGACCCAGTTCTTGATGAAACCAGATGTGCTGTCCAGCTTGAACAGAAAAGACAGGAAAAGACAGACTGAGACATTGGCAGAAGGTGACATGAATTTAAAAAAGAGACAGAAGAGCAGACAGAGAAAGATGCCAAGAGGTGATACACATACAGACAGGACAGGAAGGAAGGAGAGAGAGAGAGAGATGGAGAGGTTACAGGGTGGAAGACCCAGAGAGTAAGAGTGGAGAGCTGGGAGGAGGACAGCCTGGTGCTGGTCCGCCAGGGGAGCAGCCCATCAGGCTCCCAGACGCCAGGACAGAAAGCGGCAGGAGCAGCTCCAGAAGTTTCTGCCTTTCATGAAGAGAGGGGTGGCAGAGAGGGCCTGCTGCCTCAGAGTGGACTTTGTGAAAAAACACTATGTGATGGAGAAAGCAGGCTGGGTGGCATGGAGAAATGGAGAATTAAGACCCTCCAAGTACCTTTTCCTTTGGAGGCCCTCAACTTTAAAACCTCTCACCCCAAGAGCGGTTGAAGTGACAGAAACATTTTCTGAGGACCTGAGATCAGTTCCAGATGTTTGCAGTCATGTCGGTTTGTACCTCACCCTGTAACACATATTTCCCTCACGCCCCCACCCCGTACTTGAGCTGAGGGAGTGGGGCCCGGTCTCCAATGACATCACCTCCCTCCTGCTGGTCCAGGGCAGCAGACAGCAGGCGGGTGAGGGCCCCTCCAGCTTCTCAGACAAAGGGTACGGCTCCACCACAGCCTGCGCTGCTGGAGGAGCTATGAGTAATTTCCACGGTATTTCATAAACAGCTCCGATGTAGTCACTCCATCGGAGCCTGGCCGCCACCGTCCTCTCAGCTACTGGGGAGGGGGTCTTGCTGTCCTTTCCCTTGAGTGATTCCCCACACAATTCACCGCCATAACTGCTCCCCTTGCCTTGACAAGGTCAGTGATCTGAGGCCTAAGAAGGGATGCTGTGTGTGGTGGGGAAGAGGGTGGGTGTAGCGGTGCCCTTCAGTTGCAGATGAGACTAGATGGACACAAGGGAGGGAGGGAATAGAGAACAGGGTTGAGGCAGACAGAGATGTCTTCTGATCACTCAGGACATTGTTCTTGACCCAGTTCTTGATGAAACCAGATGTGCTGTCCAGCTTGAACAGAAAAGACAGGAAAAGACAGACTGAGACATTGGCAGAAGGTGACATGAATTTAAAAAAGAGACAGAAGAGCAGACAGAGAAAGATGCCAAGAGGTGATACACATACAGACAGGACAGGAAGGAAGGAGAGAGAGAGAGAGATGGAGAGGTTACAGGGTGGAAGACCCAGAGAGTAAGAGTGGAGAGCTGGGAGGAGGACAGCCTGGTGCTGGTCCGCCAGGGGAGCAGCCCATCAGGCTCCCAGACGCCAGGACAGAAAGCGGCAGGAGCAGCTCCAGAAGTTTCTGCCTTTCATGAAGAGAGGGGGGGGGTGGCAGAGAGGGCCTGCTGCCTCATGAGTGGACTAACAGAGCCAGCTGGCTTTCCAGCCCTGAACCACAACCAAAAAAGTCCCAAAAGCTGAAGTTGGGACTCTCATGGTGAGAGAGAGAAGTCTCTGATTTTGAAAGGTTAAAAAAATGTTCCAGTAGATGACCAAAGAAAATGCAGGGGAGTGAGGTGGGAGGTTATGACACAGGTTGAGACCCTTTCCCTTCTTGTCTTTCCTTTTCTGATCTTTACAACGAGGGCTGAGCCTCACTGCTTAAGGTCCTCCTACACTAATGTTTGGGGATTCTCCAAACTGGCAGATAGGACAAAGATGTCTGAAGGGCTGCATTCAGTATCAAGTCGTATCACCTGACATGTAGCTCCCCATCCTCCCCAGCTGCCATCAGGTGTCTAAATACTCCATCCCGCCTAGACATTCAGACACTCAACATCCATGGATTTCCATCTGCTTCTTGGTTTATTCTCAGAAAGAGCAAAGTATACGAGAGGTATTGTACCTGATGGAAAGCTGTGTGGAATTGGCAGGGAGGGCAGGTAAAGGAACCAGGCTCCCCCACCTCAAGCACTGATGCTCCCACACTAACTCATATGTACAACCTCTGGACAAGACCCTCTTCCCGACTTCTTCAGCTGTTTTCTCCATAGGTCAAACATGGGATTTGGAGTCATTAAATCTGCCTGTGCCTCGGCCCGCCTTCTTATTCCACACACCACCCCCATGCATCTACCCCTGCCCAAGAGGCCAAAACACATGCCAATTGCTCTGATGAGGCCACGCGGGAGAACCGGACGTCTGGTTTTAATATCGATGACAGATTAGCGTGCGGGGAATTCAGCCACCCCCCCAAAAACAAACCCCATCTCTGCTCAAAACAACTGGGACAGGAGGCTAGTTATGCCTGGCTTTCCCAACAGAGTGCCAGGACAGACAGAGCAATGGTTTCTCTGAAGGAAACAAAGAGGACGCCAAACCCAGGGCGGGGGGACTGGAGAGGGAGACAGTGAGGGAGAGGGAGCATTTCCACAGCTAGTTCAAAAGGGTGTTGAACAGATGGCAGTCATAAAGAATGTGTGTGTGTGCCTGAGTGTGTCTGTGTGAGAGAGAGAGAGAAAGAATGTGTGTATGCATGTATATCTGTGCACACGCATGCATGAGCTTGCGAATAAACAATTACAGCACAAGACTCGGCTGCCAGCACAAATCCAGAGAGATCAAAGAGAAAGCCCACGTTTCCTTATACTGGCCTCACCTGGCCAAATGTGTGAGTAATCCTAATGCTCTAACAAAACACGTCTTAAACCTTGTTTTATTGTTTGTTTTCTTCCTAACACTGTGTTTTCCTTTTCCTTTTTTTTTTTTTTAATGCATGGAAATTGCAAGCAACTATAGTTTATTAGTACCTACCATGTCCCAAGAACTGTGTTACATTTGACCCTCAAAGGAGCCAGTAGCTCTCCCATTCCACAGAGGCGGAACCTGGAACTCAGAAAGGAGGTCGACAGGCCCTTGATTTCTTAATGAGAAGTGATGGAAACTGAAAGCAGAAGCTAGATTAAAAAAAAAAATTCAAGCTTCGTAATTAGGCCTGCATCTAAGATAAAGTTCAATCAGGTAGATTGAAATTGTCAAAACTAGTCCAAGTTCACCTTCAAGACTGCTGAGATCTACTAGAAGCAGCCTGGAGGCAGATAGATGTCATTTCTGCTTCAGATATCCACCGCCAACCCTCTACAGCATCAATTAATCATGGCACATTTTAGGATTACCATGTACTGAGCTAGTCTCTGAAACTTCATAAGACCACACAGCATTCAAGGAAGTAACACCAGAATTGAAAACGTAAGACATGTATATGCCTACCCACATACAGTTCAATTGTGTGGACAGTGAGCACCTAGGTATGTCAGGTATTGTGGAAGGATACCCAAATACAAAGACCTAAGAGTCATTCTCTTGCTCCTTTAAAGACAACTGTCCTGGAAAAAATTCAAGAATTGGATGGTGAAGAGAATTAAAGTCAAGTAGTACAAGGAAGAATGATAAGAACCTTGTAAAGATAGTGGCAGATATGCCATTAGCTTCAAACTCATGAAAAAGAGCAGGAAGAAGGGGTAATATCTCTGTGGAGTGCTCCCAGACCATGTAAATAAAAAGTTTTATCTCTATCAAAGGGAAAAAAAAAAAACCTTGTAGATGAGAACACCAGTTCCTGGGCAATTAGAAGAAAGAACCTTGGGTTTCCATTTCTAGACTAGAGGGTGAAACAAAGACGAGATTTTTTTTACCGCATTGAATGAAACATTGACTTTTTTTTCTTTTAAAGAAAAGAACGTAAGTTTTCAAACTGGAAATCTAGCACCAGAGAGCAGAGACTGAAACATGGAAAAGAAATTCTATGAGCTCTAAAAGTTCCACAGCTTCCTGCCGTTAGACAGTTTCTAGGTCACAGCAAGGAGATGCCTGGTAGACCCCTAACATTAAGAAGACAGAATTCTTAGCCCGGGGAGACCAAGATATCTAGAGCTTATAGGATAGAGTAACGGGAAGGAGAGAGTTGTACAGAAAGAAAATTAAAGAGATGTGTGGAGAGTCCCCTTTGAATACTCAGCAGAGCATTGGTTGACGAATGTGTTAAGGGCCTACCACACCAAGAGTTTTACATAGAACAATTCCCACTCCTCATACAGGGATAGGATATGGTGCTTGTTCCTTCCAGTCACACCAGAAAATTTCACAATTCATGGGCCATTATGCGGAGCACATAGAAGTGTCTTGCCTCAGTATTAGGGAATACTTAGCCCTAGACTAAACACTGCTCTGGTTCCATGTAACCAATCATCAAAGCAAGACCCAAAATAATCCAACTGTTTCCAAGTTACTTGACTGTGTCCCAGAATAGAATCCAAAAATATTTATAGAAATACAAAAATATCCAGCACCAAACAAGGCAAATACCACAATGTCTGGCATTCAACCAGAACTTACCTGGCTTGCAAAGAACAAGGAAATTCAAAACATAATGAGGAGAGAAATCAATCCATTTAAACTGACCCATAACCAAGACTGACGTTAGAATTAAGAAACAAGGAATCAAAATGATTACTACAACTCTACTCCATACATCAAAAAAAAAAAAAGTTAAGAAATGCATATACTAGCCAGATCCCAAGCTGAACTTCCTAAGATGAAAATTACAATGTCTGAGTTAAAAAAAAAACAAAACCACTGTGCAGATTAATGGTAGATTAGATTTTGCAGAAAACATTAAAGAGATGGCACTAAAAACTGTCCAAAATGAAGCAAAAAAGAAATTATTTTTTAAAATGAAAAGAGCATCATCAGGGAGATAAACACAATTTCACGTGGCTAAATATACGTATTATTAGAGTCAGTGAAGGAGAAAAAGGAGGGAGAGAGAGAAAAATAATGGCCCTTAATTTTCCAGGTGGGATAAAACTTTAAACCCATAGATCCAAGAAGCTTAACACACTTCAAACATAATAAATAATGCACTGCTCAAAGCCAGTACTAAAGAGAAAATCTTAGAAGCAGCCAGAGACAAGGGGAGTATGTTTATATAGGGGACCAAAAATAGAAATAAGACAGACTTCTTAATACAAATAATTTAAGCAAGATAGAGGAGTAACACCTTTAAATTACAAAAAGCAAAGTAGGTCAAACTAGAATATTGTACCCAGCAGTAACAGCTTATAAAACAAACGCACAATGAATTCACCATTAATAGACCGGAAATATAAGAAATGATAAGACACGGGTTTCCCTGGTGGTCCAGTGGGTAAGGACACTGCCTTGCAGTGCAAGGGGCACCGGTTCGATCCCTGGCCTGGGAAGATCCCACGTGCCGCGGAGCGGCTGGACCAATGTGTCCAATTACCGAGCTGGAGCTCTGGAGTGCATGCGCCCAGAGTCAGCACTCTGCAACAACAGAGGCCACCATGATGGGAGGCCCACAAGAGCCAAAGAACAAAGACGGATGAAAATAGATAAATGAAAGACCAATAGAAGTGGCCTGCCCACCCCCTCCCTCCCCAACCCGCCTCCCCCAAATAAATAAATAAATGTTTTTTTTTAAAAAAAGAAATGATAAGACATATCTTTCAGACAGACAATAAAATCAGATAAAGTATGGATGAATGTAAAAGAATGAAAAGCACCAAAAACGTAAGTACATGAGTAGACACATAAAATTATTTTTATTAATTAAATGTAAAGGTTGATTTACTCTTTAAGAAAAGTAACAATGAACTGTGAATCTTATCTCTATGAGCAAAACGAATGACAATACATCATAAAGACTTAGAAGAGAGAGAGTATACCACACAAGGTTCCTATCCTGTATATGTGAAGTGCTACAATAGCACTTGAGGGCACAGTGTGATATATGAAATATGAATGTGTGAACACTAAGATAATCACTAAAATAACAAGTTATCACTATAAAAATCAACCAAAGAAATAAAATGGAATAATAAATACATTGAATCTAAAAGAAGAGTGAGGAGATGAAAAAAGATATTCCATGCATTCATATCAGAAAAATATAAAGATGATTACAAGAGACAAGGAAGACCACCACATAATGATTAAGGGGTCAATCCAAGATGTAACAGTTGTTAATAGTTATGCACCCAATACAGAAAAACCTCAATATATAAGGCAAATGCTAACAGTCATAAAAAGAAAAACTGACATTAACACGATAATAGTGGGGGACTTTAACACTCCATTTTCTCCAATGGGCAGATATCCAGACAGAAAATTAATAAGGGAATTTAAGCCTTGAGTAACACATTAAACCAAATGGATTTTAATTGATATCTACAGGATATCCTATCCAAGAGAAGCTGAATACAGCTTCTTTTCCAGTGCACATGGAACATTCTCCAAGACAGATCACATCCTCAGTCGCAAATCAAGCCTTGGTAAACGTAAGACAATTGAAATTGTATCATGTATCTTTTTTGACCACAATACTATGAGATTAGAAATCAATTACAGGAAAAAAAGAAAAACTGTAAAAAACACAAACACATGGAGGCTAAACAATATACTACTAAATGGTCAATAAATCCCTGAGCAACTCAAAAAAATGCCTAGAGATAAATGATAATGAAAACCCAATGACTCAAAACTTTCGGGATGCAGCAAAAGCACTTACACAATCCCACCTTAAGAACAAGAAACATCTCAGATAAACAACCTAACATTACACCTAAAGCAATTACAGAAATAACAGTAGCAATAAAAGAAAAAAAGTTGAATTAGTTGAAGTAAAGAAACCATAAAGATTATAGCAGAAATAAGCTGAATAGAAATTAAGCAAACAATACCAAAGATCAATGAAACTAAAAGCTGATTCTTTGAGAAGATAAACAAAATTGATAAGCCTTTAGCCAAGTTAATCAAGAAAAAAAGGAGATAATGAACAAAGGGAGAATACTCAATAAAATTAGAAATGAAAAAAAGTTACAGCCAACACCACAGAAATACAAAGGATCATAAGAGACTGATACAAGCAACTACATGCCAAAAAAGTGGACTGCCTGGAAGAAATTGACAGTCTTAGACAGGTACAACCTTCCAAGACTGAACCAGGAAGAAATAGAAATAGAAACAGACCAATCACTAGCAATGAAATTAAAACTATGATTAAAAGTCTTCTGGTATACAAAAAATCCAGGACCAGATGACTTCACAGGTGAATCCTATTGAACATTATTGAATAATAAAAACTATATGATCATCTCAATAGATATGATGATGCAGAACAAGCTTTTGACAAGATTCAACATTCATTTATGATAAAAAAAAAAAAAAAACTCTCCAGAAAGTGGGCATGGAGAGAATACCCACTATGCCCACATATCAGACACCTCAACATAATAAAAGCCATACAGGACAAATCCACAACAAATATACTTGTCAATGGTGAGAAACGGAGACCATCTCCTTTAAGATCAAGAATAAGATAAGGATATCCACTCTCGCCATTTTAATTCAACAATCTTTTGAAAGTCCTAGCTAGGGCAATATGAGCCAAAAAGAAACAAATGGAATCCAAATTGCAAAAGAAGTAAAATGTTCACTGCTTGCAGATGACATGATACTATACATAGAAAATCCTAAAGATATCATCAGAAAATTACTAGAGCAGTAAAGTTATAGGATACAAAATGAATACACTGACTTCTCTTGCATTCTTACACCCTAACAATGAAAGATAAAGAGTAATTAAGGAAAAAAGCCCATTTACCACTACAACAAAAAGAATACCTACGAACAAACCTACTTACAGAGGCAAAAGACCTGTACTCAGAAAACTATAAGATATTGATGAAAGAAACCAAAGATAACACAAACAGATGGAGATATACCACAGAAGAATCAATACTGTGAAAATGACTATACTACTACTCAAAGCAACCTGCAGAATCAATGCAAGCCCTATCAAATTACCAAGGGCATTTTTCACAGAATTAGAACAAAAAGTTCTACAATTTGTCTGGAAACACAAAGGACCCTGAATAGCCAAAGCAATCTTCAGAAAGAAATAAGGAGCTGGAGGAATCAGGCTCCCTGACTTCAGACTGTGCTACAGAGCTACAAGTCATCAAGACAGTACGGTACTGGCACATAAATGTAAACTGGTGGAGAAGGATAAAAAACCCAGAGATGAACTCATGCATCTGTGGTCACCTCATCTATTAACATGACAAAGGAGGCAGGGATACAGACAACCATTTCACAGTGACAGAGGGATCAGTTCATCAAGAGGATATAAAAATTATAAATGTTTATTTAATAATATATAGATGCATCCACAATCATCAGAGGTTTCAACTACACCTTCAAGTATTGTACAGCAAGAAGACAGAAAATCAAAAAGAATTTACAAGACTTGAAAAACACAACAAATTTGATCTAATTGCTATTCACAGAAAAACTCATCCATAAAGAGAAGAATACACATAATTTTAAACTGGACACTACAAAAAAAAATTGGTGAGAAACGGAGACCATCTCCTTTAAGATCAAGAATAAGATAAGGATATCCACTCTGCCATTTTAATTCAACAATCTTTTGAAAGTCCTAGCTAGGGCAATATGAGCCAAAAAGAAACAAATGGAATCCAAATTGCAAAAGAAGTAAAATGTTCACTGCTTGCAGATGACATGATACTATACATAGAAAATCCTAAAGATATCATCAGAAAATTACTAGAGCAGTAAAGTTATAGGATACAAAATGAATACACTGACTTCTCTTGCATTCTTACACCCTAACAATGAAAGATAAAGAGTAATTAAGGAAAAAAGCCCATTTACCACTACAACAAAAAGAATACCTACGAACAAACCTACTTACAGAGGCAAAAGACCTGTACTCAGAAAACTATAAGATATTGATGAAAGAAACCAAAGATAACACAAACAGATGGAGATATACCACAGAAGAATCAATACTGTGAAAATGACTATACTACTACTCAAAGCAACCTGCAGAATCAATGCAAGCCCTATCAAATTACCAAGGGCATTTTTCACAGAATTAGAACAAAAACTTCTACAATTTGTCTGGAAACACAAAGGACCCTGAATAGCCAAAGCAATCTTCAGAAAGAAATAAGGAGCTGGAGGAATCAGGCTCCCTGACTTCAGACTGTGCTACAGAGCTACAAGTCATCAAGACAGTACGGTACTGGCACATAAATGTAAACTGGTGGAGAAGGATAAAAAACCCAGAGATGAACTCATGCATCTGTGGTCACCTCATCTATTAACATGACAAAGGAGGCAGGGATACAGACAACCATTTCACAGTGACAGAGGGATCAGTTCATCAAGAGGATATAAAAATTATAAATGTTTATTTAATAATATATAGATGCATCCACAATCATCAGAGGTTTCAACTACACCTTCAAGTATTGTACAGCAAGAAGACAGAAAATCAAAAAGAATTTACAAGACTTGAAAAACACAACAAATTTGATCTAATTGCTATTCACAGAAAAACTCATCCATAAAGAGAAGAATACACATAATTTTAAACTGGACACTAAAAACAAAAAGATAGACCAAGTTTGATGCCATAAAACCAGTCTTCAACAAATTTAAAATGATCCAGGAATTCCACACCTGGGCATCTATCCAGAGAAAACCATAATTCAGAAAGATACACGCACCTCAGTGTTCACTGCATCACTACTTACAATAGCCAAGACATGGAAGCAAACTAAATGTCCATCAACTGAGTATAAAAAACATGGGGTGCATGTATCAATGGAATATTACTAAGCCATTAAAAATGAAATAATGTAGTTGCAGCAACATGAATGGACCTGGAGATGATCGTACTAAGTGAAGTCAGACAAAGATATATCATATGATATCAGTTATATGTGGAATCTAAAAACTATTATACAAATGAGCTTATTATATTAACAAAACAGAAACACTCAGAGCAAACTTATAGTTATCAGGGAAGAAGGGTCAGGTGGAAAAAATGATTGGGAATTTTGAATTGACATGTATACACTGCTATGTTTAAAATAGATAATTAACAAGGAACTCTGCCCAATGTATCACAGAGAACTCTGCCCAATGTTTCGTAATAACCTAAACAGGAAAAGAACTTGAAAATACGTAAAACTGAATCACCTAAAACTAACACAACTTTGTTAATCAATTATATTCCAATATAAAATTAAAACCTTTTATAAGGATTAAAGTCATAAAAAACATATGTTCTGATATAGTGGAATCAAATTAAAATTCAGTAACAGAAAGGTATCTGTAAAATCCACAAAAAAAGATATATGGGCAGAGATGAACTCATCTGTGGTCACCTCATCTATTAACATGACAAAGGAGGCAGGGATACAGACAACCATTTCACAGTGACAGAGGGATCAGTTCATCAAGAGGATATAAAAATTATAAATGTTTATTTAATAATATATAGATGCATCCACAATCATCAGAGGTTTCAACTACACCTTCAAGTATTGTACAGCAAGAAGACAGAAAATCAAAAAGAATTTACAAGACTTGAAAAACACAACAAATTTGATCTAATTGCTATTCACAGAAAAACTCATCCATAAAGAGAAGAATACACATAATTTTAAACTGGACACTAAAAACAAAAAGATAGACCAAGTTTGATGCCATAAAACCAGTCTTCAACAAATTTAAAATGATCCAGGAATTCCACACCTGGGCATCTATCCAGAGAAAACCATAATTCAGAAAGATACACGCACCTCAGTGTTCACTGCATCACTACTTACAATAGCCAAGACATGGAAGCAAACTAAATGTCCATCAACTGAGTATAAAAAACATGGGGTGCATGTATCAATGGAATATTACTAAGCCATTAAAAATGAAATAATGTAGTTGCAGCAACATGAATGGACCTGGAGATGATCGTACTAAGTGAAGTCAGACAAAGATATATCATATGATATCAGTTATATGTGGAATCTAAAAACTATTATACAAATGAGCTTATTATATTAACAAAACAGAAACACTCAGAGCAAACTTATAGTTATCAGGGAAGAAGGGTCAGGTGGAAAAAATGATTGGGAATTTTGAATTGACATGTATACACTGCTATGTTTAAAATAGATAATTAACAAGGAACTCTGCCCAATGTATCACAGAGAACTCTGCCCAATGTTTCGTAATAACCTAAACAGGAAAAGAACTTGAAAATACGTAAAACTGAATCACCTAAAACTAACACAACTTTGTTAATCAATTATATTCCAATATAAAATTAAAACCTTTTATAAGGATTAAAGTCATAAAAAACATATGTTCTGATATAGTGGAATCAAATTAAAATTCAGTAACAGAAAGGTATCTGTAAAATCCACAAATATTTGGAAATTAAGTAATATGCATCTAAAAAATCCATGGGTCAAAAAAGAAAACAAAAGGGAAATTAGAATGTATTTTGAGCTTAATGAAAATTAAAACATAATTTATCAAAAATCTGTGGTAAGCCACTAAAGCAGTTAATTAGGGAAAATAACCTGTCTTACAAGAAAAGTCTCAAATCAACAACCTCAGCTACCATGTTAAAAAGCAAAAACAAACAGGAACAAACAAAATCCAAAGTAAGCCAAAGGAAAACAATAACAAACATCTGAGTAGAAATTAGTGAAATGGAAAACAACAGTGAAAATAGGTGAAATTAAAGCTGATTCTTTAAGAAGACAGGTATTCCCAGGTGGTTCAGTGGTAAAGAACATGCCTGCCAATGAAAGAGACATAAGAGACCCATTCCTGGGTTGGGAAGATCTTCTGGAGGAGGGCATGACAACCCACTCCAATGTTCTTGTCTGGAAAATCCCATGGACAGAGGAGCCTTGCAAGCTACAGTCCATGGGATTTTAAAGAGGCAGACATGACTGAGCATGAGCATGCACTTAAAGATAAATGAATGAAAAACCCCTCTTTCCAAATCAGAAAAAAAAAAAAAAAAAGGATGAAAGAAATTACCAATATCAAGAATAAGACATTGGTATCAGTGGCAAATCCCATAAATATTAAAAATAATAACAGGTATAACTAACAATTTTTTCTAATAATTTTATAACTTACATAAAATAGATAAATCCTTTAAAACACACAAAATACCCAAATCACTTAAGAATACATAACCTGAATATCCCTATATCTATCAGAGAATTAAAGTAGTCATTTAAAGCAAGAAAAGCTCCAAGTCCCGATTATTTCACTTGTGAATTCTACCAATTTTTTAAAATGCATCTGATTCTACCCAAACTCTTTGAGAATATGAAAAAGGAGAAAATATCTTGAAATTTATTTTAAGAGGGCTGAATTATCCTGACGGCAAAACAGACACAAGCATTACTAAAAAGAAAAAACTACTGATTAAAGCCGCTTACAAACAAGGATGCAAAAATCTGAACATTTTAACACAACAAATACAACAATATAAAAAAGAAAGTGCATCATGATCATGTGAGATTACCTTATCGCAGGAATGCAAGGGTTTTTTTCAATCATTTGAAAATGCATCAGTACAATTTACCAGATAAACTAAGAAACAAACTATGATACACATAATTAAACATCTGTTTTCTAATTAAGGCAAAACAGCACACTAGCATTCAGTCTTTTACCATTAAACACAGTAAAGATACAAGCACATGTTGGGAGTAAGACAGAACAGTTGAGGGACTTTGGGAAGGGCCCACAGAAAAAACCCCTCTTTGGGGATTCACTTCCTTTGACAAAATGCACCGTGAAAATAGGTGAAATTAAAGCTGATTCTTTAAGAAGACAGGTATTCCCAGGTGGTTCAGTGGTAAAGAACATGCCTGCCAATGAAAGAGACATAAGAGACCCATTCCTGGGTTGGGAAGATCTTCTGGAGGAGGGCATGACAACCCACTCCAATGTTCTTGTCTGGAAAATCCCATGGACAGAGGAGCCTTGCAAGCTACAGTCCATGGGATTTTAAAGAGGCAGACATGACTGAGCATGAGCATGCACTTAAAGATAAATGAATGAAAAACCCCTCTTTCCAAATCAGAAAAAAAAAAAAAAAAAGGATGAAAGAAATTACCAATATCAAGAATAAGACATTGGTATCAGTGGCAAATCCCATAAATATTAAAAATAATAACAGGTATAACTAACAATTTTTTCTAATAATTTTATAACTTACATAAAATAGATAAATCCTTTAAAACACACAAAATACCCAAATCACTTAAGAATACATAACCTGAATATCCCTATATCTATCAGAGAATTAAAGTAGTCATTTAAAGCAAGAAAAGCTCCAAGTCCCGATTATTTCACTTGTGAATTCTACCAATTTTTTAAAATGCATCTGATTCTACCCAAACTCTTTGAGAATATGAAAAAGGAGAAAATATCTTGAAATTTATTTTAAGAGGGCTGAATTATCCTGACGGCAAAACAGACACAAGCATTACTAAAAAGAAAAAACTACTGATTAAAGCCGCTTACAAACAAGGATGCAAAAATCTGAACATTTTAACACAACAAATACAACAATATAAAAAAGAAAGTGCATCATGATCATGTGAGATTACCTTATCGCAGGAATGCAAGGGTTTTTTTCAATCATTTGAAAATGCATCAGTACAATTTACCAGATAAACTAAGAAACAAACTATGATACACATAATTAAACATCTGTTTTCTAATTAAGGCAAAACAGCACACTAGCATTCAGTCTTTTACCATTAAACACAGTAAAGATACAAGCACATGTTGGGAGTAAGACAGAACAGTTGAGGGACTTTGGGAAGGGCACAGACCTCTCTGGGATTCACTCCTTGATCTATAAAAACAGGCCTGCTGACTGTTTGGAGACAACTACTAGCAAAGCAGTGATGCAAGAATCTTTAGCACTTGTCTTTCTCCCTCTACCCCCAACACCCCATCATCCCTCCAACCACATTCACTGAAAAATGTTCTGAACCCATCTGATTCACAGCATTGTGCGGACAATTAGAAATGAAAAATCACTTTGAACTATTGTCCATGCACAGAAATAAGTTCACAAGAACTAAGGTTTCAAGGTGAGGGATTATAGCCCCCGGGTGAAGCACAAAAGTAAGGAAAGACGCTTTGAGGAGGATCAGAAAGATAGATTCATGTTACTCCTATCACCTCTTTCCCAGGCCTGAGCAGTTCAGTGCAGAAGTGGACCATCTCTATGGAAGCAAAGAAAAAGCTGAGACCCAGTTCACCTGCACTCCAGAGCCAGCGCCCATGGCTGCAGGTGGCTCCCAACAGGCATCTGTGTGACAAAAATGTCCCTGGCAGCAGGCTCCCTGTGGGCTCCCCGAAACCAGGCCCCCACGCCACCTTGGCACCGGTGCTTGAAGTTGGGCTTCTATCCGGACCACCAACAGCTCTGGCTTTTGACCCACCCCGGAACCAGGCTGGCTCCCATGGTCCCAGGCCCCCGACACACACCAGTACCAGGCCTGCCCTCCTGGCCCAGCCTCATGACCAGCTCCCACAGACCCAGCCTCCCTGCTTGCCCCAAGCCAGACCAGCCCTGACAACCCACCTTCAGAATGACATGGCCTCTTGTACACTCTTTAAGTATGCTTAAAGTACTCAGGCCTGGAGGAGGGAATGGCTGCCCACTCCAGTATTCTTGCCTGGAGAAGCCCGTGGACAGGGGAGCCTGGAAGGCTACGGTCCATAGCGATGCAGAGTCCAGCATGTCTGAGCACAAAGCAGTCAAGAGCCACTTTTCCCATCTTCTCCTGCACATCTGAATGACCTCGAAATCCTCTTTTCCAGTACGAAAAACAACTACCTCAGTATCTCTCACTAGAAACAGCAATCCCTTGAATGTCTTTATCTCAGCTCAGAGATAATATATTTACAGAGCAAGGCTTCAAAAATGTAACCTGTAGTCCCTTCTGAGCAAAAACGGTCAGACCTTTGTTTGATTGAACACTTCAGTATATGACTTTGAGGATCCAACTTAGAGAATCAGAAATTCTTTCCAAGGACACATTGCTACCTTCTCCCGCTGAAAATCATACCAGAAAGCACACAGGTGTGGGCATGAGGTCACAGACACCAAACAACGAAGCTTCCCATGCCCTCCCAGTTCAAACAGCACCAAGCCGACAGAGATATTTTGACAATCTCCGTTCCTCCTTGGTCACACCATAGCCCCGGGTGAAGCACAAAAGTAAGGAAAGACGCTTTGAGGAGGATCAGAAAGATAGATTCATGTTACTCCTATCACCTCTTTCCCAGGCCTGAGCAGTTCAGTGCAGAAGTGGACCATCTCTATGGAAGCAAAGAAAAAGCTGAGACCCAGTTCACCTGCACTCCAGAGCCAGCGCCCATGGCTGCAGGTGGCTCCCAACAGGCATCTGTGTGACAAAAATGTCCCTGGCAGCAGGCCCCCTGTGGGCTCCCAAACCAGGCCCTCACGCCACCTTGGCACCGGTGCTTGAAGTTGGGCTTCTATCCGGACCACCAACAGCTCTGGCTTTTGACCCACCCCGGAACCAGGCTGGCTCCCATGGTCCCAGGCCCCCGACACACACCAGTACCAGGCCTGCCCTCCTGGCCCAGCCTCATGACCAGCTCCCACAGACCCAGCCTCCCTGCTTGCCCCAAGCCAGACCAGCCCTGACAACCCACCTTCAGAATGACATGGCCTCTTGTACACTCTTTAAGTATGCTTAAAGTACTCAGGCCTGGAGGAGGGAATGGCTGCCCACTCCAGTATTCTTGCCTGGAGAAGCCCGTGGACAGGGGAGCCTGGAAGGCTACGGTCCATAGCGATGCAGAGTCCAGCATGTCTGAGCACAAAGCAGTCAAGAGCCACTTTTCCCATCTTCTCCTGCACATCTGAATGACCTCGAAATCCTCTTTTCCAGTACGAAAAACAACTACCTCAGTATCTCTCACTAGAAACAGCAATCCCTTGAATGTCTTTATCTCAGCTCAGAGATAATATATTTACAGAGCAAGGCTTCAAAAATGTAACCTGTAGTCCCTTCTGAGCAAAACGGTCAGACCTTTGTTTGATTGAACACTTCAGTATATGACTTTGAGGATCCAACTTAGAGAATCAGAAATTCTTTCCAAGGACACATTGCTACCTTCTCCCGCTGAAAATCATACCAGAAAGCACACAGGTGTGGGCATGAGGTCACAGACACCAAACAACGAAGCTTCCCATGCCCTCCCAGTTCAAACAGCACCAAGCCGACAGAGATATTTTGACAATCTCCGTTCCCCTCCTTGGTCACACCATCTGAACAGAAGAGGAAGCTCGGGCTTTCTACTCACCCGTGTAGAGGTCTGTATCTGTGTACTCATCCACTTTCTTGTGCTGCAGAATATAGTCAGAGACCTTGGTCCCAATGGCTGGTTGAACATCCACCCACTCCAAGGAGACCACGGTGCTGGAGGGCTCTACTGTTGGGGAGAGCCGCAGCCTGGGGGGTGACAGGAGGGTGGTTATTTTGCCAGCCAGTATGGTCTGGGCCCCAAGAGGGTCTGCATGTGTCAAGGTTAAAAGCATAGGTTTCAGTCTGGTTTCAAATCCCAATTCAACACACCACTGACCCCTGCATGGACTTAGGCAATTAATTACATCTCTTTCAGCCTCTGTCTCCTTGTATATAATGGGGCAAAAAGAGCTACCCTTCAGGATCAATGTGGAATCCAGTAAATTAATCTAAGCACACAATACGTGCTCAGAGACAATCGATTAGCTTTCCATTTCTTTAAACTATTTCTCCATGATGCTTCATTGTCCATTCAGTTGGCAGTGTCTTCAAACACAGTATTGTTTAGCCTCCCTGCCATTCTCTTCAGTCCCCCGGTATATCAGTCAGTGCTTTCATATCCTTGAATCACTACCCTCTCCAAGACGGCAGGAATCCTTCCATAAAGCAAGAAGTGACTGTTTGTGCATTTCAGATGCACCTCCAATTTCAAGTTGAGATCTTGCGCCTTGGACTTGGAGGAGAGGGCTCCTGGGGTCAGATGTGGGGTCAGATGTGGTCTCAGGTGTCGGTGTTTCCCCACTGGGCCTGGAGTTGAGCTGTCCACGCCGGGTCCTCATGAATTACTCAGGAAAGAGCAGGAGTGTGTTGGTCCCACACACATGTGTGCCCTGCCTGCCTACCTTCCAGCCTCCCCCGGAACATGCCAACCACACCTTGGAGACCCTCAGGAAAGCCGAGCTATCCTGATTTGGATAAGCTTTGGTTCCCTGGGCTTGTCCCAGGGGACAGTGAAAGTAAAGCATGAGGAAACCTTGTGTTTGTCATCAAAGGTGAGAACGGGGAGGGTCTTTGAGAGAGGGAAACGCAAACTCCTCATCTCACAGAAGGTAAAAGCAAAGCCCAGAAAAGAGAACGATCCACACAGAGTCACACACAGCAAGTTGGGGACGGAAACATGATGGGGACTTTGCTTGTCCTCAGCCCAGATGTCTTCTCTTTCTCCACTGTAGCCACTAACTCTTCAGTGAATATCTCACAGTGGACCCTCAACATTGGCTCCTGCCTGGATCTCCTCAGCTCCTCGCCCCACTCTCTGTCTTAACCACACTCCCCTAATCGAGGTGGCCTTCCGCTACTTCCTCAAACGGTGAATTTCTTGCATCAGGGCTTTCTCACAGGCTCCTGTCTTTTCCCCACGTCTGTTGCCATTGGCTGCCTGTCTAACTCTGACAGCTTCAGGTTTCTCAAAGAGACTTCCCCAGACTCTCTCTCTCCTCCAACTAGAGCATCCCCACTTTTTTCTCTCCAGTAGCACATCTTTTCTTCTTTCGTACTTTTATTATTGCAATGTTTAAATGGGATGCTTTTCTGCTTTTTGCTTTGACATCTGTCTCCTTCCCTAGATGCTCAACTCCCTAAGTACACAGACTTGGGCCTTTCTTGCTCATTCATGAATTCCTCAATGTCTTACACAAAACAGGTAAACAGGTATTCAAAAACTATCTGTTGAATGACTGAATAATAAAAGGTTCCTTAGAAAAGGCCTATGCTTTCTTTATCTCGGTAGTTCTGGTGGTCAACACAGGACCTGAGAAAGCAGTAGCTGGTGTCCAGTAAACTTTTGCCAAATGGATGAATAAAGGGAGCACTGATGGGCAGCTTGGTGCTATTAAAACAGCACACAGAGCCGTGTAAGTGTCTGTCCCTGAAGCATGACTCTGTTCGGCCAAAGCTCTGCACTTTCCCAAAGGAGGAGATAGGGCCCCCAGAGACTTCAGGCCTCTGATGAAACACCCTGGGAACAAGAGCAAGCCACACCCTGGGCTGGCAGGACAGGTGCATGAACCCATGGAAAGGGGTGGCCAGAGGAAGAGGGGCCATACATACGTACACCGGCTGCGGGAGGGGGCTGCAGTTGGGGAGCCCGCTGGCATCGAAGGCGCTGAGGTCACACCTGCACCAGTCATCGATAACGTCCCCTTTCCCTGAGCACCAGTAGGAGCTCATCAGTGCACTCTTGAAGGCCTGGAATAAAGCAGGACAGGAGAGAGGAGGATGAGGATGGCAGACAGATGGAGAGTGAAGGTCCCAGAGGCCATGGTGGCAGAGGACCTGAGCCTCAGAAGGGTCCCCCTGGGCGCAGGACATGGGATCTGATCCAAGGCAGTCTGGCTCCAAAACCCTGCCCTCTTCCACACTCCGCCACTCTGCTGGTTGTAGGAGTCTGACCACCCCATGACCCTGCTTAGAAACGTTCAGAGGCTCCCCAGAGTCCTCAGGATAAAGTCTAACCCCCTTGCTCTAGCTCCTGACCACCTGCCTCGTCTCATCTCTCACCACGCCTCTGATTATCCTTTGCCTGCTACCATCCACCTTCATGCAAACCATTACCATTTCCACCAACGCTGAATTCCTGCTTAGGCCAAGCGTGCTCTGAATCAGGAGACAACAAAGGACCAAACAGTGAATGTTTCTGGCTTTATGGCCAGTCTCTGCCACAATTACTTAACTCTGCCTTTGTAGCAGGGCAGCGATACAGATGATACTTTCAATGAATGCACCCATCTGTGGTCCAATAAAACTTCATTTACAAAGACAGTTGACAGGCTAGATTTCTGAAGGCCACTGCGTGCTGACCCTTACTCTTAATGGTGATCAGTGTTCTATTTAATGGCAATGCACTTCATTTTAAAAAAAAAACACACCCTGTCCTGTCTTCTGGAAGACTCTCAACCCCACCACCACCTTGGAAACCAGTTCACTCTTTTGGTCTCAAATGAACCCTTCTTGTCTATGGGAACCATGCCTTGAAAAAAAAACACACTCCATAAGCCCTCCAAAAAGCTCTGCACTTTCCCAAAGGAGGAGATAGGGCCCCCAGAGACTTCAGGCCTCTGATGAAACACCCTGGGAACAAGAGCAAGCCACACCCTGGGCTGGCAGGACAGGTGCATGAACCCATGGAAAGGGGTGGCCAGAGGAAGAGGGGCCATACATACGTACACCGGCTGCGGGAGGGGGCTGCAGTTGGGGAGCCCGCTGGCATCGAAGGCGCTGAGGTCACACCTGCACCAGTCATCGATAACGTCCCCTTTCCCTGAGCACCAGTAGGAGCTCATCAGTGCACTCTTGAAGGCCTGGAATAAAGCAGGACAGGAGAGAGGAGGATGAGGATGGCAGACAGATGGAGAGTGAAGGTCCCAGAGGCCATGGTGGCAGAGGACCTGAGCCTCAGAAGGGTCCCCCTGGGCGCAGGACATGGGATCTGATCCAAGGCAGTCTGGCTCCAAAACCCTGCCCTCTTCCACACTCCGCCACTCTGCTGGTTGTAGGAGTCTGACCACCCCATGACCCTGCTTAGAAACGTTCAGAGGCTCCCCAGAGTCCTCAGGATAAAGTCTAACCCCCTTGCTCTAGCTCCTGACCACCTGCCTCGTCTCATCTCTCACCACGCCTCTGATTATCCTTTGCCTGCTACCATCCACCTTCATGCAAACCATTACCATTTCCACCAACGCTGAATTCCTGCTTAGGCCAAGCGTGCTCTGAATCAGGAGACAACAAAGGACCAAACAGTGAATGTTTCTGGCTTTATGGCCAGTCTCTGCCACAATTACTTAACTCTGCCTTTGTAGCAGGGCAGCGATACAGATGATACTTTCAATGAATGCACCCATCTGTGGTCCAATAAAACTTCATTTACAAAGACAGTTGACAGGCTAGATTTCTGAAGGCCACTGCGTGCTGACCCTTACTCTTAATGGTGATCAGTGTTCTATTTAATGGCAATGCACTTCATTTTAAAAAAAAAACACACCCTGTCCTGTCTTCTGGAAGACTCTCAACCCCACCACCACCTTGGAAACCAGTTCACTCTTTTGGTCTCAAATGAACCCTTCTTGTCTATGGGAACCATGCCTTGACTTTAAGCCTGGAAGCAGGCCTGTCTTCTAGACACCACAGCATGCTACATCACAGCTAACCAACACATCCATTTGCCCTTCTCATCCCATAGATTCTGATCTCACCAAGGACGCAGGCCACGCCTTATCTACATGAGTATTCTCAAGAGACATAGAACATGTATTCAGTCAATAGCTACTGAATAAATGAATGGACACTGAAAACTTAGGCTTAGGCTCAGATGTGCTTTCTTTTCGCATGCATGCTCAGTCACTAAATCATGTCCCAGTCTGTGCGACCCCGTGGACTGTGGCCCATCATGCTCCTCTGTCCACAGGATTTCTTAGACAAGAATACTAGAGTGAGTTGCCATTTCCTTCTCCAGGTGATCTTCCTCACTCAGGGATTGAACTGACATTTCCTGTACTGGCAGGTGGATTCTTTACCACTGAGCCACCTGGAAAGCCTCATGTTTTATGCTTCAGTCACTCCATGGACACTGCCATTTCCAGGCACTGGTGATTCAGAATGTTTGACAGCTCTTTTCAAACTTGGGAATGCCAGAGAATGTTGATCATTTATTCTTTGCCAGACAACAGATTCCATATGCTTTCTTTTCTTTAATGATTTTTACTTTCTGTGTACTTTTCAAGCTTCACAATACCTACTACACTCGATTACCCGGGTGACACCTTTTCCATCTTACATTGTTCAAAGGACTCAAGTACAGCACATTTGGGTAAAATAGGTTTGCCTCCTTAGCTAAGAACATAGATCTAAGGAGGAGGAAAAAATACTGGACCAAACAGTGAATGTTTCTGGCTTTATGGCCAGTCTCTGCACAATTACTTAACTCTGCCTTTGTAGCAGGGCAGCGATACAGATGATACTTTCAATGAATGCACCCATCTGTGGTCCAATAAAACTTCATTTACAAAGACAGTTGACAGGCTAGATTTCTGAAGGCCACTGCGTGCTGACCCTTACTCTTAATGGTGATCAGTGTTCTATTTAATGGCAATGCACTTCATTTTAAAAAAAAAACACACCCTGTCCTGTCTTCTGGAAGACTCTCAACCCCACCACCACCTTGGAAACCAGTTCACTCTTTTGGTCTCAAATGAACCCTTCTTGTCTATGGGAACCATGCCTTGACTTTAAGCCTGGAAGCAGGCCTGTCTTCTAGACACCACAGCATGCTACATCACAGCTAACCAACACATCCATTTGCCCTTCTCATCCCATAGATTCTGATCTCACCAAGGACGCAGGCCACGCCTTATCTACATGAGTATTCTCAAGAGACATAGAACATGTATTCAGTCAATAGCTACTGAATAAATGAATGGACACTGAAAACTTAGGCTTAGGCTCAGATGTGCTTTCTTTTCGCATGCATGCTCAGTCACTAAATCATGTCCCAGTCTGTGCGACCCCGTGGACTGTGGCCCATCATGCTCCTCTGTCCACAGGATTTCTTAGACAAGAATACTAGAGTGAGTTGCCATTTCCTTCTCCAGGTGATCTTCCTCACTCAGGGATTGAACTGACATTTCCTGTACTGGCAGGTGGATTCTTTACCACTGAGCCACCTGGAAAGCCTCATGTTTTATGCTTCAGTCACTCCATGGACACTGCCATTTCCAGGCACTGGTGATTCAGAATGTTTGACAGCTCTTTTTCAAACTTGGGAATGCCAGAGAATGTTGATCATTTATTCTTTGCCAGACAACAGATTCCATATGCTTTCTTTTTCTTTAATGATTTTTTACTTTCTGTGTACTTTTTCAAGCTTCACAATACCTACTACACTCGATTACCCGGGTGACACCTTTTCCATCTTACATTGTTCAAAGGACTCAAGTACAGCACATTTGGGTAAAATAGGTTTGCCTCCTTAGCTAAGAACATAGATCTAGAAGGAGGAGACGTGGAACAAGAATACTATTGTGTAAGAGAGGACACATTCCTCTCAGTGCCTCTGATGAGAAGGCTTCGATTGTTCCTGCCATATGTCCTTACCCATATGCTCTCCTAGGGGATGAAGGAATGACCTAACATCTCCCGAATTAAAATAGTGACCCAAAGAATGATAATACAAGCTAATGTCCACAGGTGGGCAAAGCAAGTCAGACATGACGGAAGCAACCAAGTACACACAATGTCCATGGAGCACCTAATTTCACAGTGTAAGATACTTTAAGGGCACTGAAGTGTAATTCTCACAATAGTCCTAAGAAATAAGATACTATGATCCTCATGTACAGGTGAGGACTAGGAATCAGAGCAGTGAAGTCATATTCCCAAGATCACACAGAAGCGAATGATGGGAGCAGAATCCCAACCCAGCCCTCGGTTACTCCCAAGCATAGGTCTTTGCTAATGAACCACTCGGGACAATGGGGTTGGCTCCAAGGAGGATTGTCAAACTCAGTAAATAAAAACACAGGATGCCTAGTTAACTTCAAATTTCAAATAAACAACTTTTAAAGTATAAATCTATCCTGTTCAGTGTTTGCATATAAGTTATGTGGGCCAGAGTGCACAATAACAGCATGTGCTTACTACAAGTCAACCTGCGCTAGGAACAAATGTCTGTTCTCCTTCGGCACCAGAGGGGGCGCTCTCGTGAGGGCAGGAACCAGATGGGATGGCAGGAGGTCATGCTGTCAGAGTTTCTTCTCCCTCCATTTGCAGGTTCCTCCTTACTTGAATTAACATGTATAACTGCTCGTGGCTTAAGATCCTGTAACATCTCCAGCTAGGGCTTAATTATCATAATGGTGAAATTCGGAGCCATGGTGAAAGTGACACAGATGGTAAGAGACTGCCTTGGGTTCCAGCAAGGGGAGGAGAGAGAACATCCTGTTTTGTGTATGTGTTTTGGCATGTGTGTACTTTTCAAGCTTCACAATACCTACTACACTCGATTACCCGGGTGACACCTTTTCCATCTTACATTGTTCAAAGGACTCAAGTACAGCACATTTGGGTAAAATAGGTTTGCCTCCTTAGCTAAGAACATAGATCTAGAAGGAGGAGACGTGGAACAAGAATACTATTGTGTAAGAGAGGACACATTCCTCTCAGTGCCTCTGATGAGAAGGCTTCGATTGTTCCTGCCATATGTCCTTACCCATATGCTCTCCTAGGGGATGAAGGAATGACCTAACATCTCCCGAATTAAAATAGTGACCCAAAGAATGATAATACAAGCTAATGTCCACAGGTGGGCAAAGCAAGTCAGACATGACGGAAGCAACCAAGTACACACAATGTCCATGGAGCACCTAATTTCACAGTGTAAGATACTTTAAGGGCACTGAAGTGTAATTCTCACAATAGTCCTAAGAAATAAGATACTATGATCCTCATGTACAGGTGAGGACTAGGAATCAGAGCAGTGAAGTCATATTCCCAAGATCACACAGAAGCGAATGATGGGAGCAGAATCCCAACCCAGCCCTCGGTTACTCCCAAGCATAGGTCTTTGCTAATGAACCACTCGGGACAATGGGGTTGGCTCCAAGGAGGATTGTCAAACTCAGTAAATAAAAACACAGGATGCCTAGTTAACTTCAAATTTCAAATAAACAACTTTTAAAGTATAAATCTATCCTGTTCAGTGTTTGCATATAAGTTATGTGGGCCAGAGTGCACAATAACAGCATGTGCTTACTACAAGTCAACCTGCGCTAGGAACAAATGTCTGTTCTCCTTCGGCACCAGAGGGGGCGCTCTCGTGAGGGCAGGAACCAGATGGGATGGCAGGAGGTCATGCTGTCAGAGTTTCTTCTCCCTCCATTTGCAGGTTCCTCCTTACTTGAATTAACATGTATAACTGCTCGTGGCTTAAGATCCTGTAACATCTCCAGCTAGGGCTTAATTATCATAATGGTGAAATTCGGAGCCATGGTGAAAGTGACACAGATGGTAAGAGACTGCCTTGGGTTCCAGCAAGGGGAGGAGAGAGAACATCCTGTTTTGTGTATGTGTTTTGGCATGTGTGTGTACGTGTGTGTGTGTCTTTGTGTGTGTGCTAGCGCAGTTTTTGTAATCAATAGTCGCTGGGGCTTGTGAAAAACAAAACAGGAAATCTCTCTGGACTTTGTGAGTTTCACCATCCAAGCAGCTCTTGGGAAGAAACCCTGCCTGTGAGTCTCCACATCCACTGGCGCCTTCCCAAACCATGAGGAACAGGATGGGGACTGTGGCTGCGGCCAGGGAAGTCGTGGACAGAGCTCAAACACAGCCTGATAAAAGGCCTACATCAAACAGGGAGCCCTTACCAGCCAGCAGGAGCCAGCATGCGTCAGCCCAGGTCCACACTTTCCTTATGTCTCCAGTGCTTGCAACACTTCATCCCGAATCCAAACAGATCCCGAGGGAGGAGGAGCATAGAATGTTCCAGCTTCCAGGGACTCCGTAAATCATCTAATTGAATCTGTTCTGCAGATGCACACACAGTGGCCCAGAAAGACTTACTGGCTTGTTCAAGGTGATAGAGCAACTTTGTGGTGAAATGACTCCACTCCTCTATTGAAGCCTTAAGATTACCCTTTGAGATGGATGTTCTATCCCCATCCACAAGAGGAGTAGGGATTTGAACTGAAGTCCATCCGATTTCTGGCAGCCTTGACTTTCCCAGGTCACACAGGAACAAGAAACGCCAAAATTTCATCCAAAACATCCTTTTCAGCTGCTTGGCTTGTACCACGTGCTTCAGTGCTGTGTGTGTATATGTGTGTGTGTGTGCGTGTGTGTATGTGTGTGTGTGCGCGCGCGCATGTGTGTGTGTGTCTGCATGTGTTCTCAGAGGAATATGAAACCTTACATGGGAGGCACTGTTGACTCCTAGCATCTGAGTAAGTGAAGGGAGTTAGGAAACAAATCTTGTACTTAATAAAGGGCTGAGGGCTACATTTGCATGGCCATTGGTTTTCATGACAATGAAGGTTTGCTCACTGCTAGTGCATGGTTCCAACTTCTGACCAATTAGCTAGCAAACCGAGCCCAGCAGGATGAGAAAACAGTCACAAAAATGTTAAGCAATCAAAATAAACTCGGATTTATTCCTGATCCTATTGTTACTTCTCCAGTTGAACTTTGCATAAAGTTATTTCTCTCATTAAGCCTCAATTTCTCTATCTGTAAGATGAGGAAAACAGAGGTTTTATTTTGAAAGGCTTAATTAACTAAACTTCCTCCTCCATGCCACATGCTATTTAGATGCTGAGAAAGCTGATGAGCATAGACCTAGTCACTAACTTCAAAGGACTTGATTTACATGTGCTCAGTCCTGCCTGACTCTCTGTGACCCCATGGACTGCCTCCTCTGTCCATGGAATTTTCCAGGCAAGAATACTGGAGTGGGTTGCCATTTCCTCCTCCAGGGATCTTCTCACCCCAGGGATTGAACCCGCATCTCTGTGTCTTCTGGTTTGGCAGGCAGATTCACTACCACTGGGCCACCTAGGAAGCCCTCCTGGGAACTGCAAAAGGACTCACAGTCTAATGATGAAGACACACCCAAGTACAATTCACGTGGCTCAAATGTTATGACGTAACTCATGCCAAAGGTTGTGGAAATACAAAGGAAGAGGACACTTTAGCTCTAAAAATTCTGACGATGTCTTAGGAATCTTAAATTTCAAGGTGATACTCCATTTTTAAGATAGATACTTGGGACCATCTATGTATAAGAGAATGCCACAAAGCCTATGAATTAAATTCCATATTCTATACTTACTGTGGCTAGGCTATGTTTTACACTGAAAATTATACTCAGGAGCTGACACTAAGTCTGCTGCTTTTGACACTAAGATGGTTCTGGTTTGTATAACCAAATGCCCTGAAGTTCTCACTCCAGTCTTGATGTATCTGTTCTATGCAGTACTAATAAGCTTGGTCACAGGGATGCTCACTCAGTTCACACGGGTCGAGAAGATGAAAGGCCTTCTAAAGACAAAGACACAGACTACCTTTTTTTTTACCCCCAGGGTCCCTATGAGTGCCTAATACAGTATCTGGCAGGTAACAGAAGTCGGTCCATATTAGTTAAAATGAATTAAGTGTTCACACGGAATGCTGAATGACATGAACCACATTCATAAATGATACCATAAAGCCAGGAAAACATGTGTGTGATGCTCTCCTTCCAAGATTACTTCTATCTCCCATCAATTTGGTACCTCCAGCCAGAAACTGGGGGTTACTCTGGACTCCTCCCTCTGCCTCAGAACTTGTCTCAAGCCAGCCTCACTGCCCTGGCTCCACGGCTGTCTCCCTGGCGTAGGTGAGTAATGCCTCTTCTCTAGACAACTGCCATAATCTTGACTAGCCTTCCAGCTCCGATCTCTTCCAGCTCATTCTCTCCCAGCTTTCTAAAACATCACTGTGCTCAGTCCTGCCTGACTCTCTGTGACCCCATGGACTGCCTCCTCTGTCCATGGAATTTTCCAGGCAAGAATACTGGAGTGGGTTGCCATTTCCTCCTCCAGGGATCTTCTCACCCCAGGGATTGAACCCGCATCTCTGTGTCTTCTGGTTTGGCAGGCAGATTCACTACCACTGGGCCACCTAGGAAGCCCTCCTGGGAACTGCAAAAGGACTCACAGTCTAATGATGAAGACACACCCAAGTACAATTCACGTGGCTCAAATGTTATGACGTAACTCATGCCAAAGGTTGTGGAAATACAAAGGAAGAGGACACTTTAGCTCTAAAAATTCTGACGATGTCTTAGGAATCTTAAATTTCAAGGTGATACTCCATTTTTAAGATAGATACTTGGGACCATCTATGTATAAGAGAATGCCACAAAGCCTATGAATTAAATTCCATATTCTATACTTACTGTGGCTAGGCTATGTTTTACACTGAAAATTATACTCAGGAGCTGACACTAAGTCTGCTGCTTTTGACACTAAGATGGTTCTGGTTTGTATAACCAAATGCCCTGAAGTTCTCACTCCAGTCTTGATGTATCTGTTCTATGCAGTACTAATAAGCTTGGTCACAGGGATGCTCACTCAGTTCACACGGGTCGAGAAGATGAAAGGCCTTCTAAAGACAAAGACACAGACTACCTTTTTTTTTACCCCCAGGGTCCCTATGAGTGCCTAATACAGTATCTGGCAGGTAACAGAAGTCGGTCCATATTAGTTAAAATGAATTAAGTGTTCACACGGAATGCTGAATGACATGAACCACATTCATAAATGATACCATAAAGCCAGGAAAACATGTGTGTGATGCTCTCCTTCCAAGATTACTTCTATCTCCCATCAATTTGGTACCTCCAGCCAGAAACTGGGGGTTACTCTGGACTCCTCCCTCTGCCTCAGAACTTGTCTCAAGCCAGCCTCACTGCCCTGGCTCCACGGCTGTCTCCCTGGCGTAGGTGAGTAATGCCTCTTCTCTAGACAACTGCCATAATCTTGACTAGCCTTCCAGCTCCGATCTCTTCCAGCTCATTCTCTCCCAGCTTTCTAAAACATCACTGCTATTCCCCCCCACCCCCAACTTGGACCCCTTCAAAAGCTCCACCACATTCTGGTTGAGGCCTCCACTTCTTCATCTTTCACAGTCCTGTTGTCCAGCCTGTGGCTCTTCTCCCATCTCCTGCCCACTGTTGCTGCACTATGCACCAGCACAGACTAGCTCACAGGATTGCATTGCTTATTACAAAGCCTTTCCTCACACTCTCACTTTGGTCTAAAGTGCCCTTTCCTCACTTAGGTTTCCTTGCTGAAATCCAGGGAACATTTTGTTCGCCAGGATTCTATGACACTTGAGGGATTTTTGTCTCTCTCTCCTCTCATTCAGTTTCTGCACATTTTCACATTCCCTTGCAATTTGCTTCTTCAGGTGTATTTCTTGCTTATCAGGCTGGGAATTCCTCCAGGCCAAGGTAATATACTTGATTCATCTCTCTCTCTCCCTAGAGGTAAGCAAAAGAGTCAACACATCGTAGGGTCTGAAAAATATGTGTTAAATTCCATAGATATATGTAATAGGATGTACAGCCAAATATAAACTTCTACACTTGTTGGCTTTCTTTTTCCAGAAAAAGAGATGACAGCAATGTAATTGATCACCTCCAAAGACTAAGTTTTCCTAAAGTCACTGAAAAGAGACTGGGGTGGATCTGCTGGTGGAATCCCTTTTGGAGACATTTGGGATCACGGCTTGGAGGAGAGTAGGTGGATAGGTTAGTGCCCAAGAAGTTCTTGGATCTAAACTAAGATGCTGGGACTTCCCTGGTGGTCCAGTGGAGGACACGCCTTAGTGGGTCGAATGCTGAAAAACACATTCATAAATGATACCATAAAGCCAGGAAAACATGTGTGTGATGCTCTCCTTCCAAGATTACTTCTATCTCCCATCAATTTGGTACCTCCAGCCAGAAACTGGGGGTTACTCTGGACTCCTCCCTCTGCCTCAGAACTTGTCTCAAGCCAGCCTCACTGCCCTGGCTCCACGGCTGTCTCCCTGGCGTAGGTGAGTAATGCCTCTTCTCTAGACAACTGCCATAATCTTGACTAGCCTTCCAGCTCCGATCTCTTCCAGCTCATTCTCTCCCAGCTTTCTAAAACATCACTGCTATTCCCCCCCACCCCCAACTTGGACCCCTTCAAAAGCTCCACCACATTCTGGTTGAGGCCTCCACTTCTTCATCTTTCACAGTCCTGTTGTCCAGCCTGTGGCTCTTCTCCCATCTCCTGCCCACTGTTGCTGCACTATGCACCAGCACAGACTAGCTCACAGGATTGCATTGCTTATTACAAAGCCTTTCCTCACACTCTCACTTTGGTCTAAAGTGCCCTTTCCTCACTTAGGTTTCCTTGCTGAAATCCAGGGAACATTTTGTTCGCCAGGATTCTATGACACTTGAGGGATTTTTGTCTCTCTCTCCTCTCATTCAGTTTCTGCACATTTTCACATTCCCTTGCAATTTGCTTCTTCAGGTGTATTTCTTGCTTATCAGGCTGGGAATTCCTCCAGGCCAAGGTAATATACTTGATTCATCTCTCTCTCTCCCTAGAGGTAAGCAAAAGAGTCAACACATCGTAGGGTCTGAAAAATATGTGTTAAATTCCATAGATATATGTAATAGGATGTACAGCCAAATATAAACTTCTACACTTGTTGGCTTTCTTTTTCCAGAAAAAGAGATGACAGCAATGTAATTGATCACCTCCAAAGACTAAGTTTTCCTAAAGTCACTGAAAAGAGACTGGGGTGGATCTGCTGGTGGAATCCCTTTTGGAGACATTTGGGATCACGGCTTGGAGGAGAGTAGGTGGATAGGTTAGTGCCCAAGAAGTTCTTGGATCTAAACTAAGATGCTGGGACTTCCCTGGTGGTCCAGTGGGTAAGGACACCGCCTTGCAGTGCAAGGGGCGCCGGTTCGATCCCTGGCCTGGGAGGATCCCACGTGCTGCGGAGCGGCTGGACTGATGTGTCCAATTACCTAGCCGGAGCTCTGGAGCGCACAACTACCGTGATGGGAGGTCCACAGGGGCCAAAGAACAAAGATGGATGAAAATGGACAAATGAAAGACCAATAGAAGTGGCCCACCTGCTCCCCTCCCTCCCGACCCCAACCCCACCAAAATAAATAAACAAATAAATCTTTAAAAAAAAAAAGTAAACTTTGTGTTTAAAAAATAAAAAATAAAAATAAACTAAGATGCTCCTAGGGCCTTAGAGAAAGGTGGGGGGAAAGGGAGTGGTTGGCATTCTAGTTTTGTAGGGAGGCTCATTCCTGAGTCCATACTGACCACGTTTGGTTGATCAGAAGGGACTCGGCTGATGGAAGGGCTGATGAGGCCATCAGAGCGGGGCTTGTTCAGAGACAGCAATAATGGTTTACAGCCTGGCCTGGACCTCTAGATAGAAACTACCTGAGCCACCTGTCATCCAGCCATCAGTATATCCCCTCGAGTGGCTACAAACTACGTTAGTCATTCATTGCCCTGGTAGTTACCTGACTTTGAGAGCAGGACCTGGAGCCCTCATTCTTTGAGGGGGAAAAAATAAGCAATGCTGATGTGTCCTGACAGTGAGGAGATTAACTGGTCATCTTGTTACTAATCGATGGCCACATACGTAAAGCAGAATGTATGAGCTGGGAAAAGAAGTGTTTAATGTCAGTTGACTTCTGTTTCCTATTCCCAAATAGAGCAAGAAGGCAGGTGTGGTGACCTTAAAATATGACCCTAAATATCTTTGATATTTTCCTCATCATGAGGTGGGATCCGGGTCCTCTCTCCTTGAGTCCGGGCTCTACAATTGCTTGACAAAACCGAGTAACGTTTTTCAATTTCTGGGCTCAGACCTGAAGAAACTGGCAGCTTCCACATCATGTCTTTCGGAATCCTAACTCTTAGAGTCCATCCACAACGGTGTGAGGAAGCCCAGGTCACATGGAGAGGCCACAAGCAGGTACTGCACTAATAGATCCAGCTGAGGTCCCAGCCAGCAGCCACGGTCCTCTGTCAGATGGTTGAGCCATAGAGGCCCTCTGACGGCAGCCACAAGAGGGAACCAAGTCAGAACTGCCCAGCGGAGACTTCCTTGGTGGTCCAATGGATAAGAATCCGCCTGTTGATGCAGGCAACATGAGTTCAATCCCTAGTCCAGGAAGATTCCACATGCTGTGGAGCAACTAAAGCCCGAGAGCCATAACTACTCTAAGCCCATGCCTAGCGCCTGTGCACCACAACAAGAGAAGTCAATGTAATGAGAAGCACATGCAATGAAGAACAGCCCCCACTTGCCACAACTAGAAAACGCCACGTGCAGCACTCAAAGAACAAATATTTTTAAAAAAACCTAGGGGCTTCCCTGGTGGTCCATTGGGTAAAGAGTCTGCCTTGCAGTGCAAGGGGCGCTGGTTTGATCCCTGGCCTTGGAAGATCCCACATGCCGAAGAACGGCTAGACCAGTGTGTCCAATTACGAGCCAGCGCTCTGAAGTGCATGCACCAAGAGCTGGTGCTCTGCAATGAGAGAGGTCACTGCAACGGGAGGCCCACACAGGCCAAATAATAAAGATGGGTGAAAATAAATAAATAAAGCAATAAAAGAGGCCAATTTTTTTAATGACCACTCTTAAGCCACCAACGTTGGGGATTGCCTAAGAATAAATCACTAGAGCAGCAGGTAATTCACTTCTGAATAATCCTGAAAGGTTACTGAGAAGAGGCAGCAACTAGGAAGCAGCTGAGCAAAGGGAAGTAGAAATCTTAAAGTACATACTGATTGCAGGAGATAGAGAGCTCTGAAGTGCAGACATACATACTCATTGCCACACAAGCCTGGCATTTCAGACCTAAAAGAGTGCTGAGAGGTGAGACTGGCCTTCGCAACTGTACAGACTAAGTAGTTCAAAAGGAAAAACAACTTGTCCGAGTTTCATTTCAATTCAGTCGCTCAGTCGTGTTGGACTCTTTGCAACCCCATGGATTGCCAAGCCATCTCCCAGAGCCTGCTCAAACTCATGTTCACTGAATCCTAACTCTTAGAGTCCATCCACAACGGTGTGAGGAAGCCCAGGTCACATGGAGAGGCCACAAGCAGGTACTGCACTAATAGATCCAGCTGAGGTCCCAGCCAGCAGCCACGGTCCTCTGTCAGATGGTTGAGCCATAGAGGCCCTCTGACGGCAGCCACAAGAGGGAACCAAGTCAGAACTGCCCAGCGGAGACTTCCTTGGTGGTCCAATGGATAAGAATCCGCCTGTTGATGCAGGCAACATGAGTTCAATCCCTAGTCCAGGAAGATTCCACATGCTGTGGAGCAACTAAAGCCCGAGAGCCATAACTACTCTAAGCCCATGCCTAGCGCCTGTGCACCACAACAAGAGAAGTCAATGTAATGAGAAGCACATGCAATGAAGAACAGCCCCCACTTGCCACAACTAGAAAAACGTCACGTGCAGCACTCAAAGAACAAATATTTTTAAAAAAACCTAGGGGCTTCCCTGGTGGTCCATTGGGTAAAGAGTCTGCCTTGCAGTGCAAGGGGCGCTGGTTTGATCCCTGGCCTTGGAAGATCCCACATGCCGAAGAACGGCTAGACCAGTGTGTCCAATTACGAGCCAGCGCTCTGAAGTGCATGCACCAAGAGCTGGTGCTCTGCAATGAGAGAGGTCACTGCAACGGGAGGCCCACACAGGCCAAATAATAAAGATGGGTGAAAATAAATAAATAAAGCAATAAAAGAGGCCAATTTTTTTTTTTAATGACCACTCTTAAGCCACCAACGTTGGGGATTGCCTAAGAATAAATCACTAGAGCAGCAGGTAATTCACTTCTGAATAATCCTGAAAGGTTACTGAGAAGAGGCAGCAACTAGGAAGCAGCTGAGCAAAGGGAAGTAGAAATCTTAAAGTACATACTGATTGCAGGAGATAGAGAGCTCTGAAGTGCAGACATACATACTCATTGCCACACAAGCCTGGCATTTCAGACCTAAAAGAGTGCTGAGAGGTGAGACTGGCCTTCGCAACTGTACAGACTAAGTAGTTCAAAAGGAAAAACAACTTGTCCGAGTTTCATTTCAATTCAGTCGCTCAGTCGTGTTGGACTCTTTGCAACCCCATGGATTGCAGCATGTCAGGCTTTCCTGTCCACCATCTCCCAGAGCCTGCTCAAACTCATGTTCACTGAGTCCGTGACACTGTCCAACCATCTCACCCTCTGTCGTCCCCTTCTCCTGCCTTCTATTTTCCCAACATCAGGGTTTTTTCCAACAAGTTGCCTCTTCACATCAGGTGGCCAAAGTATTGCAGCTTCAGCTTCCAATGGATAGTCAGGGTTGGTTTACTAAATTTAGGATTGACTGGTTTGATCTTCTTGCAGTCCCAGGGACTCTGAAGAGTCTTCCCCAGCACCACGGTTGAACGCATCAATTTTTCGGCACTCAGCCTTCTTTATGGTCCAGCTCTCACATCCACACATGACTACTGCGAAAACTACAGCTTTGACTCTACAGACTTTTATTGGCAAAGTGATGTCTCTGTTTTTAATACACTGTCTAGGTTTGTCATATCTTTTCTTCCAAGGAGCATGTGCCTTTTAATTTCATAGCTGCAATCACCATCCACACTGATTCTGGAGCCCAAGAAAATAAAGTCTCACTTTTTCCAGTTTGCCCATCTATTTGCCATGAAGTGATGGAACTGGATGTCATGATCTTAGCTTTTTGAATGATGAGTTGTAAGCCAACATTTTGACTCGTCTCTTTCACCTTCATCAAGAAGCCTTTAGTTCCTCTTCATGTTCTGCCATAAGGGTGGTGTTATCTGCATATCTGAAGTTATAGATATTTCTCCAGGCAATCTCAATTCCACAGTGTGTGTTTCACATTTAGCCCAGGATCTCACATGATGTACTTACTCTTCATATAGGTTAAATAAGCAGGGTGACTATACAATCTTGATGTACTCCTTTCCCATTCTGGAACCAGTTCGTTGTTCCACATCCAGTTCTGTTGCTTTTTGACCTGTATACAGGTTTCTCAGGAGGCAGGTAAGGTGATCTGGTATTCCCATCTCTTTAAGAATTTTTCACAGTTTGTGGTGACCACACAGTCAAAGCCAACCTTTGGCAGAGCAAGAAATTTTATGCCCGATTTCATTCATTCAGTCGCTCAGTCGTGTTGGACTCTTTGCAACCCCATGGATTGCAGCATGTCAGGCTTTCCTGTCCACCATCTCCCAGAGCCTGCTCAAACTCATGTTCACTGAGTCCGTGACACTGTCCAACCATCTCACCCTCTGTCGTCCCCTTCTCCTGCCTTCTATTTTCCCAACATCAGGGTTTTTTCCAACAAGTTGCCTCTTCACATCAGGTGGCCAAAGTATTGCAGCTTCAGCTTCCAATGGATAGTCAGGGTTGGTTTACTAAATTTAGGATTGACTGGTTTGATCTTCTTGCAGTCCCAGGGACTCTGAAGAGTCTTCCCCAGCACCACGGTTGAACGCATCAATTTTTCGGCACTCAGCCTTCTTTATGGTCCAGCTCTCACATCCACACATGACTACTGCGAAAACTACAGCTTTGACTCTACAGACTTTTATTGGCAAAGTGATGTCTCTGTTTTTAATACACTGTCTAGGTTTGTCATATCTTTTCTTCCAAGGAGCATGTGCCTTTTAATTTCATAGCTGCAATCACCATCCACACTGATTCTGGAGCCCAAGAAAATAAAGTCTCACT
The DNA here is from genome assembly GCA_022376925.1 of Tragulus kanchil. Taxonomy (NCBI): domain Eukaryota; kingdom Metazoa; phylum Chordata; class Mammalia; order Artiodactyla; family Tragulidae; genus Tragulus; species Tragulus kanchil. The sequence goes on along the minus strand of JAIOJX010000023.1, from coordinate 22,647,684 downwards.
TTTTCCAGTTTGCCCATCTATTTGCCATGAAGTGATGGAACTGGATGTCATGATCTTAGCTTTTTGAATGATGAGTTGTAAGCCAACATTTTGACTCGTCTCTTTCACCTTCATCAAGAAGCCTTTAGTTCCTCTTCATGTTCTGCCATAAGGGTGGTGTTATCTGCATATCTGAAGTTATAGATATTTCTCCAGGCAATCTCAATTCCACAGTGTGTGTTTCACATTTAGCCCAGGATCTCACATGATGTACTTACTCTTCATATAGGTTAAATAAGCAGGGTGACTATACAATCTTGATGTACTCCTTTCCCATTCTGGAACCAGTTCGTTGTTCCACATCCAGTTCTGTTGCTTTTTGACCTGTATACAGGTTTCTCAGGAGGCAGGTAAGGTGATCTGGTATTCCCATCTCTTTAAGAATTTTCCACAGTTTGTGGTGACCCACACAGTCAAAGCCAACCTTTGGCAGAGCAAGATTCAAACTTGAATGCGTCAGATTCCAAAGCATACATGTTTTACCAATAAGAGCTAATTTAATCCTGTTCACTCAGTCTTTGGAATTTTATGAGAACTCATTGTGTCATTGTAATCATTCCTCCATTCTCTGCTTAGGCAGTTTCAGTTGGGTTTCTGTTTCTTACCAGCAAGAGAGTTATGACTACACCAAGTATAAATATTCTGTGTCGTTGTGTTGAAAGAGTTTTAAAGGAAACGTGGGTCTGTTTTTCATCCTCTCTCTCTCTCTCTTGCTTATTTTGTACAATTCTTTCATCATCTATTGATTAAAAAGTTCTATTAATGAAAAAAAAAACCTAAAAATTAAAAATAAATACTCTGTCTCAGCCTGGCACACAGGGCTCTTCAACAGTGATACTGAACAATCACCCCAGCATCGCATCCTTCTACTGCAGTCCTCCCCAGTCACACCTGCCATATCCATTAGCCACCTGTCAAGAGCCAGACAGCCAAATCTGATGCCACTGTGCCTTGTCACATGGCGTCCCTCAGTCTAGAAGACCTTTACTCCACCTCTAAACAAAGCATACTCCTTAGATAAGACCCACATCAATGGCAATCTTCTCTGAACACTCTTTTCTGATTTCCCAGAAGAACTAAAGGCCACCACAGCACCTTAGACAACACATCTGTTAGTGAACTACAGAATTTTATCTATTCGCATGTCTGTTCTCTCCACTGAACTGTGAGTTCTTTGGCTTATTTTATCAGAAGCTCCTGCACAAGGCCTGGCCCAAAGAAGGTACTCTATAAATGTCTGTTGGAGGAATAAGGGTTGAAAGAATGAGTGGTAAATACCAAGGACTAGAAGCCAGGGAGTTCTTTGGCTGTCTCATCTCTGTTATCCTAGGAGACCTGCTCAGTCATCAGGACAGTAAACTGTGCTCACATGGTTCCAAACTATCTCGGACTATTTGTCCTGCCTGTCGCTGAGCTGATAGCAACTGTGAAAGTGATGAAGAGAGGGCCAGTTATGAGCAATAGGAAACATCAGTTATAACTCCAGGGAGAAGACGCAGCCATATCAGTAGCCTCATCCATCTGATCCTGATTCATCTTGCCCTGTGACCTTCAACTGCCAGGGGTTTCTCGGTCCTGTACCCATCCAAGTTCTTTAGTGCATGGTTCCTCCTTTCAGCCTGTCTCCCGCAAGGTGTTGCTCCTGGCCCATTCATTCCTGGAAGGGGAAACCTGGATGGGACTCACACGCTTTTCCTAAGGGACGCCTTTAGTCAAAGATCTCAGCCACACCCAACAGACAAGACCTGCCTTCCTAGCCCGGCTGTCCTTTGACAGATAGCAACTCCTCTCCCCCGTGGTGAGAACATCTGGTGATGAGAGGTGGGTGGGAAGGTTTCGAGTGGGGGATCTGTCCAAGATTGTGGAGTTCATGTTGCTAAATGCTAGCTTAAGCTAGTGGTGAGGTTTTGAGTAAAGGACTGAGAAATTTCCCTTCTGTGGCCCCTGGTGACCTCACTTTTCCAGTACGCCCATTTTCCCTCAGTAGGCGTGTGAGAGAGGCAGCCTCTCCAGCTGTTGGGGCTCCCATGGTTGGGCCTGTGGGTGGGGGCAGGGACAGAAAGGTCAGGAGTTAGGAGGGGACATAGCTCGTCTAGACCCATGCTGAGTTTATCTTTGCCTTTGAAAGGGCACCTTGGAAATCTGGCTAAGGAAATTATGAAAAGCGAGATTTCTACCAGGTTCACTGTGGTCATATTTCCACCCTGCTAAGTTGGACTCTGAGAATTCTTGAGCCCATAATCCAGCAAAGGACGTTATTCATACTGGAGAGATGGCAGGACGTGGAGGCTGAGATCACAGTCCTTTGAATCAAATCCCCAGGTTCAAGTCTTCATGTCATCACTGAGCCAACCAGACAGACGTGACTCCATTTCTCTACGCTTCATTCCCTCATGTGTAAAATGAAGGTGTACTGGTACCTACCTCAATAAAGGATGACATAAATCTCCTTTATAAAGTTCCTAAAATAATGCCAGAACCACCTATATGCCCACATATATACATATACTTGATAATTAAAGAGAACTGACAAAGCTCTAGCTTTGGTTATTCTCTAAATGGAAGCAAGACCATTATGATGAATTATTACTGGAAGATGAAGCCAAAGGAAGGGGAAAGAAGATGCAACTAATACTAATGAAATTTCTAATCATACTTGGTATCACTAAATGCCCTGCATATATAGTCATATTCAACCTAACAACAACTCTGTGAGTTAAATGCTGTTACCCTTTTCATTGAGATTCTGAATAATTATGAACTTACATCTCCACAGTAGGCAGTTAGAGAAGAATGCAAGCCTAGGTCTATCTGATTCTTACACTGCCCACCTTCACATCCATCACTCAATATAATATTCAGAGTCAGGCTAGGCAGCACATCTTATCACTCCCATCTGACAGAAGACGACAGGCAGAGTCACCTGTTCACTCACATTCAACATAACATTTGTGCTAGTTTCTCAGTCATGTCCAAGTCTTTGTGACCCATGATTGTAGCCCACCAGGCTTCTCTACCCATGGGATTCTCTAGGCAAGAACACTGGAGTGGGGAGTCATTCCTTTCTCCAGATCTTCCCAATCCAGAGATAGAACCCGGGCCTCCTGCACTTCAGGTAGGTTCTTTACAATCTGAGCTACCAGGGAAGCCCTTTGAAAGTGTCCATGGAATTGGCAACATTCAACAGGTAAGCATAATATTCAAGTCTAGATCTGACTGCCTTTCATAAACAACTCACTAAAACTCCTGAAATTTCAAAATTGTACTAATAAGTCTGTTTAATGTAACTAAGATCTTCCTGAAAGAAAACAATACATCTATATAAATATAAATGTACATCTATATCAATATACTCACCTTAGACAAATACCTAAACCCCTATTTTCTCCAGTTCCATTCAGAACAGGATCTGTGCACTTGAGAAATAATGACTATGGGGGAGTCACAGCGAGGGATGGACAGTCTCAGTGACATGTGATCTTCCCAATCCCAAGCAGCTACCATGCTTCCACTTCCTAGAGCTCTCTGAGTTTTTGCAGGGAAACAATAATTTCTGGAAAGAATTCAGGTTGGGCAAACTAAAGTGAAAGGAGCCAAACCCAAGCTCTTTTAAGATCAGACCAACGGTTATAAAATCATGTGAGATGAGGGTATAGGATTGAGTAACTGACCACCACTTCAAGTAGATGGCATAACCAAAGTCAATTTCCAAGAGGCAGAGAAGTGACCAAAAGGTAAGGATGGAACATGGCATTTTATCATCAAGGAAATGTGAGGAAAAAGCCAAGAGTGACAGAGGGTGGCTCAAGATTCCAAGAAAGGGGGCTTCCCTGGTGGTCCAGTGGGTAAGGACACTGCCTTGCAGTGCAAGGGATGCTGGTTTGATCCCTGGCCTGGGAAAATCCCATGTGCCGCGGAGCAGCTGGACCCATGTCTCCAATTACCGAGCCAGAACTCTGGAGCGCATGCACCCAGAGCCGGTGCTCTGGGACAACAGAGGCCACTGCGATGGGAGGCCCACACGGGCCAAAGAACAAAGATGGATGAAAATGGATAAATGAAAGACCAATAGAAGTGGTCTGCCCACCCCTTTCCCTTCCCAACCCGCCCCACCCCCACAAAAAAAATAATAATAATAAAAAAGATTCCAAGAAAGGCTACATAATGGCAGAAATACCCATATCCACAAGCAGAGAAAGGATGCAGTGGTCTCTATAGCTTATGTATTGAGACCCAGGATACTGGACCACCCAGACCTGCATTTAAAATTCTGGTCCTATAACTACTGGTTGTGTGACACTGATGAGAGATTTCCCACCCGCCACTCCCCTGCAAGCCCCGGTTTTTTCTAATGAGTCAACAATTAGGCTTTGAATACTCTGAACATGACAGTAAAGATAAGAACTATTGTGACTCAGAATAAAACCGGAAGTCTAGAAGCAAGAAACTTGGATTCCACCCTTAACTCTTCAGGTCAGTCAAAGCAGTCAGTGTGGATTCTAACTTCTTTCTTCATAAAGCCTACATCAAGAAGGACATAGGAGACATACTGAAGTTCTTTTAGAGGCTAATACTCAGAATGGCTGGAATAAGACACTCTGAGATAAGAAGCAGCCTCACATGTTGGAAAATAATTGTAGGGGCTGGAAATGATTATCAGAAGAGAAGTCCAACAGAGACTGAAGACAGCATCAAACATCTGAGGGACTGTCACTCAGAGCCAGGAGGAAGGACAGACTGTAATGGAGCTGCTTTTATGAGCCATTGCAGCTAAGCATCTTACACAGATCATTTCAGTGCATCAGTGAAACAGTTCTATATGATAGACATTACTGATCCCATTTCACTCATGGGAATAAAAAAAGAAGCTTGGAAACTTAAGTAACGTGCTCAAAGGCATAGAGAAATTTTGTAGCAAAGCTGGTATTTGACTCCTCATCTCTCTGATTTCAAAACATATGTTCTGTTTGGTAAGTCAAGAGATAAGCCTATTTCAGTATAGTGTTGATGGATGGAACTGGAAATAACAAAGACAAGACATGTGCAGGAAAATATTTTGACTGGATATGAAGAAGACTGTTCTAGTAGTGAGAGGACAGGCTGCTTAGGGCTCACTGAACAAGCTCTTCTTGGGAGTATCCAACACAGGGTATGGGAGAAAAGAATCTAGCCACAAACTGGGACTGGACTAGAGCCTAAAGAATCCCTTCCATTTCTGAGTGTGTCTGCTCTTTCATCCTCACAGGCCTTTTTAGATTATAAAAGATAATAATAAAACTTGGAGGAGATAGAAGGGGAGGAACAAGGGGAAGAACAGGAAGGGAGAGGAAGTAAGACAAGTCAGAAGTTGTCTACATGCAGTACTTGCTACGCACCAGGCTCAAGGCTAAGCATGATACAGGACCCTCTATAACCTCAGAACTTATGCATCAGTAACCTCACTTCACACCTGAGGGAACTAAGAATCCCTTGCCAAAAATCACACAAAAGACAGGGAAGAGCCAGGACCTGATGCCAGATGTGACTGGCAACAAAGACAAACATCAAAATGTTTTGTTACATCACTTTAGTCTTCAAGTCTATCAATACTGGTTGTGGTGGATTGCCAAAAAAAAAAATAAATAAACAAACAAGTCTGGTTGAGCCTCTAGACCTAACTACCAAGTAACAAGAAATGGAGGGACAGAGGAACATGCTAAATCATACCATAAGGATGCAATGACCCAAATCCTCATTTTCCTCAATAAAATATCACAAGGAATCAGAAGAATTATAGGAAGACACCTATAGACTCTGTAACATTTGTAAGATGTAGTTTACTTGCTCTTTCCTCTGCAGTGGCTCTGCTGTTATCATTCAATAACAACATACAGAGATGGAGACATTAATTGAATAATGTCATACATAAAATACACACACAAACATACATAAAACATATGTAAAAGTATAGTTAGAAACTATGATAATTGTTATGGAAGATAAAGACTCAAGAAAGGAAGTAAACAAATAAACATACAGAGGATCTTATCAGCCACCTGGTGGATGGAAAGCTATTCACTCAGTGGAAAGACAGGAGGAGGGAGTAAAACAAACTCCAAGTAGAAGAAACAGCCTGTGCCAAAGAAACTGAAAGATCACTGTGACTCGAGCATAGAAAGTCAAAAGGGTACAGGAAAAAAAAAAAAAAAAGAGTGGTAAGTAGTTAGGCCATGTGAAGAAAATAGCTATTTTTATTGAGCTGTGAGAAAAGGGGATCCTGCAGGGGTGCTGTGGGACAGTCTGGAGGGGTGGGATGGGGGGATAAACATATGACTAATCTGGGAACATACATATCTGTAAACAACAAAACTCTGTAAACGTTAAAAGTAAAATAAAAATTTAAAAAAAACACTCTTTAAAAATATAAAAAAACAAAATATTATTAAAACAAACAAAAAAGAAGTTCCGCCAGTTCAAGCAGCCCCTTGCAGGCCATGGTGAGCACCTTGATCTGGATCCTCGGAGCCACCGGAGGCCATTAAGGGTTTTCATTGGAAAAGTGGTATAAGCAAGTCTTAACTTGGAAAGTATCCCTCTGGCCACCATGAAGAACATGAATTAGAGGGGGTGAGGGTCATTGTTAGTCAGCTACTAGGCTATTCCAACAGTCCAGCCAAGACATGGCCCAAAGTGGGAAGAAGTCCTTACAAGTCTATCAATACTGGTTGTGGTGGATTGCCAAATAAATAAATAAACAAACAAGTCTGGTTGAGCCTCTAGACCTAACTACCAAGTAACAAGAAATGGAGGGACAGAGGAACATGCTAAATCATACCATAAGGATGCAATGACCCAAATCCTCATTTTCCTCAATAAAATATCACAAGGAATCAGAAGAATTATAGGAAGACACCTATAGACTCTGTAACATTTGTAAGATGTAGTTTACTTGCTCTTTCCTCTGCAGTGGCTCTGCTGTTATCATTCAATAACAACATACAGAGATGGAGACATTAATTGAATAATGTCATACATAAAATACACACACAAACATACATAAAACATATGTAAAAGTATAGTTAGAAACTATGATAATTGTTATGGAAGATAAAGACTCAAGAAAGGAAGTAAACAAATAAACATACAGAGGATCTTATCAGCCACCTGGTGGATGGAAAGCTATTCACTCAGTGGAAAGACAGGAGGAGGGAGTAAAACAAACTCCAAGTAGAAGAAACAGCCTGTGCCAAAGAAACTGAAAGATCACTGTGACTCGAGCATAGAAAGTCAAAAGGGTACAGGAAAAAAAAAAGAGTGGTAAGTAGTTAGGCCATGTGAAGAAAATAGCTATTTTTATTGAGCTGTGAGAAAAGGGGATCCTGCAGGGGTGCTGTGGGACAGTCTGGAGGGGTGGGATGGGGGGATAAACATATGACTAATCTGGGAACATACATATCTGTAAACAACAAAACTCTGTAAACGTTAAAAGTAAAATAAAAATTTAAAAAAAACACTCTTTAAAAATATAAAAAAACAAAATATTATTAAAACAAACAAAAAAGAAGTTCCGCCAGTTCAAGCAGCCCCTTGCAGGCCATGGTGAGCACCTTGATCTGGATCCTCGGAGCCACCGGAGGCCATTAAGGGTTTTCATTGGAAAAGTGGTATAAGCAAGTCTTAACTTGGAAAGTATCCCTCTGGCCACCATGAAGAACATGAATTAGAGGGGGTGAGGGTCATTGTTAGTCAGCTACTAGGCTATTCCAACAGTCCAGCCAAGACATGGCCCAAAGTGGGGAAGAACAGTCATCTTTGAGAAATTCCTAAGATGAAAGTGTTAGTCGTTCAGTTGTGTCTGACTCTGTGATTCCGTGGGCTGTAGTCCACCAGGCTCCTCTGTCCATGGAATTCTCCAAGAAAGAACACTGGAGTGGGTTGCCATTTCCTCCTCCAGGGGATCTTTCTGATCCAGGGATTGAACCCGGGTCTCCTGTACCACAGATTCTTTATCATCTGAGGCACCAAGGAACCCCAAGATGCAAAATCTACAGGATTTGCACGACGTACTATAGTTTGAGGAGGATGTGTGCATAAGGAAGTACAAAGAATTAGCAAGGATGTCTCACTGCTTTCCAGACTACAAGAACAGAGACAGAAATCAAAAGATGTCTATTAAAAGAAAAACAGAATCACTTATGGTGAGAACAGTATCTGCAAGGGTTACCAATGAGGAAAAGCCACTGTATTTCCATTGGATGGAAGGAGTCAGTCCTGGGGTGAATGGGGCTGAATGGGAGTCAACAGCAGAAGCAGCCTATTTAAAATATCTTGGCCTTTGAGGGAAAGAAATGAAGATGCGGTAGTAAGCGGAGTTTATGTTAGGCAATGATAGTATCCTTAGGAGACGTTAGACTTCTGTACTTTACATTTTATTAACATGCTTAAGGGAAGCAGCTGAGAGAGTATAGCAAAATGAGAAAAGCAGATCAAACCCTACCTGCACCATATTTTCTTTATAGCATTGTAGGAATAAGTAATCTAATGCCTGTGCCTCAATTTTCCCAAAGGAAAAGAAAGATAGTAATGGTACCCACCATGTGGGGTTGATGAGAAGGTTCAGTGAATGGAGTACATAAAGTGCTTGAGCAGTGTAAACAAAAAACTCTGTAAACGTTAAAAGTAAAAAATTTAAAAAACACTCTTTAAAAATATAAAACAAAATATTATTAAAACAAACAAAAGAAGTCCCCAGATCAAGCAGCCCCTTGCAGGCCATGGTGAGCACCTTGATCTGGATCCTCGGAGCCACCGGAGGCCATTAAGGGTTTTCATTGGAAAAGTGGTATAAGCAAGTCTTAACTTGGAAAGTATCCCTCTGGCCACCATGAAGAACATGAATTAGAGGGGGTGAGGGTCATTGTTAGTCAGCTACTAGGCTATTCCAACAGTCCAGCCAAGACATGGCCCAAAGTGGGGAAGAACAGTCATCTTTGAGAAATTCCTAAGATGAAAGTGTTAGTCGTTCAGTTGTGTCTGACTCTGTGATTCCGTGGGCTGTAGTCCACCAGGCTCCTCTGTCCATGGAATTCTCCAAGCAAGAACACTGGAGTGGGTTGCCATTTCCTCCTCCAGGGGATCTTTCTGATCCGGGGATTGAACCCGGGTCTCCTGTACCACAGATTCTTTATCATCTGAGGCACCAAGGAACCCCAAGATGCAAAATCTACAGGATTTGCCGACGTACTATAGTTTGAGGAGGATGTGTGCATAAGGAAGTACAAAGAATTAGCAAGGATGTCTCACTGCTTTCCAGACTACAAGAACAGAGACAGAAATCAAAAGATGTCTATTAAAAGAAAAACAGAATCACTTATGGTGAGAACAGTATCTGCAAGGGTTACCAATGAGGAAAAGCCACTGTATTTCCATTGGATGGAAGGAGTCAGTCCTGGGGTGAATGGGGCTGAATGGGAGTCAACAGCAGAAGCAGCCTATTTAAAATATCTTGGCCTTTGAGGGAAAGAAATGAAGATGCGGTAGTAAGCGGAGTTTATGTTAGGCAATGATAGTATCCTTAGGAGACGTTAGACTTCTGTACTTTACATTTTATTAACATGCTTAAGGGAAGCAGCTGAGAGAGTATAGCAAAATGAGAAAAAGCAGATCAAACCCTACCTGCACCATATTTTCTTTATAGCATTGTAGGAATAAGTAATCTAATGCCTGTGCCTCAATTTTCCCAAAGGGAAAAGAAAGATAGTAATGGTACCCACCATGTGGGGTTGATGAGAAGGTTCAGTGAATGGAGTACATAAAGTGCTTGAGCAGAGTTCCTCACACAGTTGAAGTGCTCAGTACATGGTTGTACTTAAGCATACCATAAAGGACATCCTGTAAGTCTTTTTTCTCCTGCATTTGCTAACTGAATTCAATGTTCCATGGAAGGAGAAAAAAGAAAAAAAAAAAGCTCTACAGACTGACACACAAAAACAAAAATGCTTGCATTTGCTAGGTCTGTATGTCTTGCATATTTACTGAATCTGGTAGCTTTCTGGTCTCATGAAACAGCTATGTGTTCCAGTTTTGCAAGGAGGTAAGCCAAACATTAAGTTCCTCTTTTGTAATTGACCATGAGCATGTTGAGTAATATGTGGATTATATCCCCCTCTTCTCTTTGATTTTCCTTCTTGCCAAGAATTGCCTGACAGCCCAGTTCCTGGCCAGTTCACCTCCTTCTCATAATGCACTGATGGAGAGGAAGTGGTCCACAAAAGCAGAGGAGATTTACTTCAGATTATAAGTACTTGACTTTCTTAATCCCTAAGCAAGGAATTCCCTGAGGAATTTCAGAATGAGAACAATGTAGGAACCATGGCTTGGAGTAGCATGGTTCTTAAGCTCGGCATGCTTCAGAATCACCTGGGAAACTGGTGAAAATGAAAATTCTCCAGCCTCATTCCTCTACAGAAAAGAATCAGGAGGAGGAAGCCAGAAATGAGCATTTTTTAAAAACAAAAGATGCTTCCCCCCATCTTCAATCTAAGTGACCCTGATTGACTTTGTGAATTTCTGAGAGCCAAATCTTCACACTCCACAAGGTACTCATGACCTCTTAGTTTGCAATGCTTCCCCTCCTCTTTGGTTTTTAATATAGTAGATTATTTACTCTTTAATTGTTTATGTCTCCTGCATACACTCCAAGAGAAATTTATGTCTCCAAATGGTTGACATCTATGCCTGTTTTGTTCTCTAATGTGCCCCAGAAGCCCAGAACAGTGCCTGACCCATAGGAGACACAATAAATGTTGGTTAAAATCATTTGAACTGAGTCCTCATCCTCCCAGGCATCCCACATGTAGACTTCCACAGTGGACACCCCGATTAACCAGTTTTCTTATCATGGTGTTCTACAACATTTGGGTCAAAAACATTTAGAAAATTTGCTGATGTCATACATCTCTTCCCCAGAAAAGAAAATTATAGTAGGGTTTCCCTGGTGGTCCAGTGGGTAAAGATACCACCTTGCAGTGCAAGGGGCACCGGTTCAATCCCTGGCCTGGGAAGATCCCATGTGCCGCGAAATGGCTGGACCAATGTGTCCAACTACCGAGCCAGAACTCTGGAGCGCATGTGCCCAGAGCCAGTGCTCTGTGACAACAGAGGCCACTGTGATGGGAGGCCCACACAGACCAAAGAACAGAGATAAACAAATGAAAGATCAATAGATGTGGCAAAAAAAAGAAAAGAAAATTATAGTAATATATAACTCTGCACAAACTTTCTGGCGATAGAGATCCAATGACCCTTTAAGATCAGCACTCTGCAGACCCAAAAGTAATAATCCTCGACATAAAACCATCCCCGGTCCACGCAATTTAACCTTTGCCTGTTGTTGATGTGGTCATTATCTGACATTTCACATCCAGTTATGTCTTTCCCTTGAACTCAAATCTTGAAGAACTCCCTATAGTTCACCTGGTACCCAAACCCTCAGCACAGCATTCAAATTTTCCTCAATCCAGTCTTCTGCACATCAGTTCTCCAGTTTCACCACTCCTAAATGTTTCATACCTGTCCTAAGAATGATTGACTTAGCACATCAATTTTGGACACAGACTTCCTGGGTCAGAGTCACTAGCTATGCTGTGTCAGATACATTGTTTACTTAAGTCCTCCAAAATTCTTTTTTTTTTTTTTTTTTAACTTGTGGAATGGGCATAATAGTCCACAGTTAAAGTATGTGGGATAGAGTGAGAGAACACTACAAATACACACAAAACACTTCTCAAATCCCAGGCATGTAGTTGGCACTCCATACTTGCTGGGTTTTATTCTTCCATATGTATGGCACATATTATCTGAAATAACTTCCTTTCCTCTTTACCAATATACTTCAGTCTGGGGCCTCCCTGGTAGCTCAGCTGGTAAAGAATTTGCCTGCAATGTGGCAGACTCGGGTTCGATCCCTAGGTAGGGAAGATCCCCTGGAGGAGGGCAGGGCAACCGACTCCAGTATTCTTGCCTGGTAAATCCCCATACACCTAAGACTAAAGTTTGTCCATTTTTTTTGCAAAGGACTAGAGTAAGTATTTTTGGCTTTGCGTGTTCTACTATCTCCAAGGGGACTGCTCGATGGAGCCGTCATGGCCGGGAAGCAAACATAGATGATAGGTAGACAGATGACTGCGGCTGGGTTTCACGAACCATCGTCATAAAAACAGACAGTTGCCTGGATTTCACCCATGGACCAGAATTTTCCAACTCTGGCATAGATTAGCTTCAGAATCTCATTAAGCGGTTTCAAGCTTCTCTGACCTCAGTCTCATCTATTAAATAGGGGTGATGATAATATTTCCCTCAGAAGTTCTTTCTTGGTAGCTCAAATGGTAAATAATCTGCTTGCAGTGAAGGAAATCAGGGCTCAGCCCCTGGGTTGGGACAATCCCCTGGAGAAGGAAATGGCTACCCACTCCAGTCATCTTGCCTGGAGAATTTGGTGGACAGAGGAGCCAAGAGGGCTATAGTCCATGGGGCCACAAAGAGTCGGACACGACTGAGCAACTAACACTTCTCACTTTCAAAATTTCTGGGGTGACTGAATGAGATAAAGCATATTAGGCCCTTGGCAGGGTTTTTGGCATATAATGTAAATACCTCTAGTACATAGGATTATCTTCATCAACAACAGTCTAGTCTCAAACTGTAACCAACAACTGTCCACCTTTCCTGCCGCAAGAACCTTTTCCAGATTCACCCTCCTCCAGAGATTCTTTCTCCCTCTAACACCCTTGGAATGTCTATTGTATCGTTTGAAAGTAAATCATGCGTTAATGTAGCATATGTAAGCAATTACAAGTCCTTATATGACGTGGCTCTTCAGCCTCATCTCCTAGACCATGAGCTCCTTGAAGGCACAATCTGTGCCTTATCTCCCCTGTACTATCTTTCCTAGCACAGTGTCTGTGGACACCCAACGTGAGGTGCTGGTGGGGACACTGCTGCAGCGGTGACGACAGTCATGTTCGTGGTAGAGGTCACCACAGTGGGTATAGCTGTGGGAAGAACAGTGGTGGCCGCAAGAGGGGCAGATGATCGTGGCTGTTAATTTCTTTCCAAAGAGCAGTCCTTTGGAATTTTCTTCTCAGTTTGAGCCAAGAAGTGTAAATTGAGTCAACAAGTTTCTCTGGCAGAGAGAAAGGATCTGTTAGAAGGTTAGAAAACCACAACAAGACCAAAATTACACACGGCTCTTCCTAGGGCAGCATGGAAAGAAAAGAAAAATCACATTACTGGAATTCAGGGCACCCGAGCACTAGAATAAAAAACAATCATCCAGACATACAGAGTCTTTTATGATCTTCGAAACACCAGCAAACAGTCTCTTAATGTTTCTACATGAGATCCCTGTAGGGAAAGTCACCACCCATTTCACGGATGAGGACACTGAGTTTGAGACAAAAGACATCTCAGATCAGCAGCCATGGCTAACTACTTTGAATTCAAATTTGGTTGTGTGTCCTGGAGCAGTCATTCCTTGCTCGTTCTCAGTTGTACTATTTGTAAAATAAAGAGGGTATGATTTTAATAGCCATCTCTACTCATAAATGCGGGGTCATCAGGACAGAGTACAAGAGACATGAATCTTTCTCCTCCCAATGCTAATTTAAGGAGTAAAACTGGTAATATCTTTGGATGGAAAATAAGTTATAGTCCACAAGGTACTCTTTCAACCACAAAATATTACTCTTATTTTCAGGGCAGAATCTAGATCTGACCCTGGATCTACCACAGGGGCTTGTGGTTAATCAGCCCATACTTTTCATCATACAGATAAAGAAATGGAGAACCAAAGAGTAGAAACATCCATGCCCAATGCCATAAAACAATCAAGGAGAGAACCCAGTACAGATCCCAGGTGTCCCAGTTCTCTAGTGCTTTCAAAGAAAAATCCCAACCCTCAAACAGAGAAGGTGAGAGACTGTAATGCCTACTCTACAAATGAGTTAAATGAATGATTACCCAGACAATCAGTGGGAGAGATGGGACTCCAACCCAGCTCGGTCTGGCTCCTGGGTGACTGCTCAATGGAGCCATCAGGGCTGGGGAGCAGACTTTGATGAAATATAGACAGATGAGTGTGGCCATGTTTCACAAACTGTCTTTTTAAAAACAGACGGCTGCCTGGACTTCACCCATGGATCAGAATTTTCCAACTCTGGCATAAATTAACTTCAGTACTTGGTTGTAAGCTTCTCTGAGTCTCAGTCTCCTCATCTATTAAATAGAGACGATGATAATAATATCACACACACTTTTCTCCCACATTTAGAGGCTCTTCCTCTTCTTCACCCAAAGGCTAAGTTAGCAGTCACTCAAAGTCTCATATTTAAGCTCCAGAAGCCATGTATGGATGTGAGAGTTAGACTATCAAGAAAGCTGAGCGCCAAAGAATTGACACCTTTGAACTGTGGTGTTGGAGAAGACTCCTGAGAATCCCTTGGACTGCAAGGAGATCAAACCAGTCAATCCTAAAGAAAATCAACCTTGAATATTCATTGTAAGGGACGATCCTGAAGCTGAAGCTCCAATACTTTGGCCACCTGATGTGAAGAGACAACTCATTGGAAAAGACCCTGATGTTGGGAAAAATAGAAGGCAAAAAGAGAAGGGGATGACAGAGGACAAGATGGTTGGATGGCATCACTGAGTCAATGGACCTGAGTTTGAGCAAGCTCTGGGAGACAGTGAAGGACAGGGAAGCCTTGTGTGTTGCAGGTCATGGAGTTGGCAAAGAGTTGGACACAACTGAGTGACCAAACTGAACTGAATCTCTGTAGCTTTGGGCTATATAAGGGTCATATAACAGGTGGAGGTGGAAGATTAATGTATTAACCAAAATCACCATCCTTAAGATTTTTTTCCTGCTATGCTTGTTCAAAACCACAAAGAGTAATGAAGGGTTCCTTTCCAGCTGATGCAGAAGGCATCACCCTTTCCCACACACTCATGGACACAGAACAAAGGAGATCTTGACCACCGTAGGAGCTGGAGTCCTGTGCTCCCCCAAAATTATTCAGAGGACACTCTGGCTCTGGTCCAGAATCAGAGACCCGAACAGCCTCACCAACTTGAGGCAGCTCACACTGCCCCAACACTTCTTGACTGTGCCACACCATGGGACTCAGAGTTGACCAAAAAAAACTGTCTTTTAAAACAGACGGCTGCCTGGACTTCACCCATGGATCAGAATTTTCCAACTCTGGCATAAATTAACTTCAGTACTTGGTTGTAAGCTTCTCTGAGTCTCAGTCTCCTCATCTATTAAATAGAGACGATGATAATAATATCACACACACTTTTCTCCCACATTTAGAGGCTCTTCCTCTTCTTCACCCAAAGGCTAAGTTAGCAGTCACTCAAAGTCTCATATTTAAGCTCCAGAAGCCATGTATGGATGTGAGAGTTAGACTATCAAGAAAGCTGAGCGCCAAAGAATTGACACCTTTGAACTGTGGTGTTGGAGAAGACTCCTGAGAATCCCTTGGACTGCAAGGAGATCAAACCAGTCAATCCTAAAGAAAATCAACCTTGAATATTCATTGTAAGGGACGATCCTGAAGCTGAAGCTCCAATACTTTGGCCACCTGATGTGAAGAGACAACTCATTGGAAAAGACCCTGATGTTGGGAAAAATAGAAGGCAAAAAGAGAAGGGGATGACAGAGGACAAGATGGTTGGATGGCATCACTGAGTCAATGGACCTGAGTTTGAGCAAGCTCTGGGAGACAGTGAAGGACAGGGAAGCCTTGTGTGTTGCAGGTCATGGAGTTGGCAAAGAGTTGGACACAACTGAGTGACCAAACTGAACTGAATCTCTGTAGCTTTGGGCTATATAAGGGTCATATAACAGGTGGAGGTGGAAGATTAATGTATTAACCAAAATCACCATCCTTAAGATTTTTTTCCTGCTATGCTTGTTCAAAACCACAAAGAGTAATGAAGGGTTCCTTTCCAGCTGATGCAGAAGGCATCACCCTTTCCCACACACTCATGGACACAGAACAAAGGAGATCTTGACCACCGTAGGAGCTGGAGTCCTGTGCTCCCCAAGATTATTCAGAGGACACTCTGGCTCTGGTCCAGAATCAGAGACCCGAACAGCCTCACCAACTTGAGGCAGCTCACACTGCCCCCAACACTTCTTGACTGTGCCACACCATGGGACTCAGAGTTGACCAAGGATTAATGTAACTCAAGGAGACGGCTGTTCTCACATAGAAGGATGGTTCCACTGTGTTCTGGAAGGTCAACTGAAGGAAATCATTTTACTCATCTGTCATTCCACCTATGGAACCCTTTCTCTATAGTTTGAATTCCTGTGATGTTTATGAAGTGACAAAATACTTCTGAAATCCCTCCATTTGTGAACTGATCTTCTGGGTTAACCAATGACCTCTCTTATCCAGAACACAGATCCTACTCCGAAAGTCATGTCTCTAGCACTTTGGGCATATGTGAAGTTATCAAGTACTACCCAGAAGAGGAAGTACCAAGGTTAGCATGGAAAAAGGAAAGAGTCAGTTTGGACAAACACTATTTTTACCATAGAAAGCATAAGCCTATTACATGCTACCTGGCAGGCACTGTGCATTCATTATTATCTGGTCCCATCAAGTAGGGATCATAAAACTCAAGGATCTGCCCGCAGAGCTCCCACTCTGTGCCTCAGGGAAATGGGCCACGTCTGCATAGTCTTCAGGCCTCTGCAGGAGCTGGGCCTTCAACCAGGAATGCTCTCAGCTCTTCCTCCACTAAACTCCATCCTCCACTTTCACTTTATGCACCCAGGCCCCAGAACTCATCTCAACATCACTCCCCTAGGGAAGCCTTCCTGGATCCCACAAAGTCCTCAGACCCCCACCTTGAACCCACAAGCCTGCACTTCTTAGTACTCAGCATGGTCTGTTCTCACTTATCTGGAATGAGCGCTTCGATAATATCTATCTTCTCCACCAGCCTATAAACTCCACAAAGAGGTAGACCATGCCCATTGGTGCCCACGGGTGTCCACGTGTCCTACACTTCAGGGTAGACCAGCCCTCAGAAATACTGATTCAATGAAGGAAGGGCTCCTGCTTCAAAGGCAGCAGGTGTCCTGTAAGAAGAACAGTGACATCTAGAGACCGCTTTCGCACCCCCTGGCTTCTCTAGCTGAGAGCCTGCGAATGGGCCTCAAGAAAACCGATTTCTAGAACTGGGTAGTTAGACGAAGCTGGAGGACCCAACAGAGCCCCCAGGCATAGGAGAACCTGACTTCTCAGTGAAGAGGAAAGGAACCTGCCCTGTCTCGCTGCCACACGTGCCAAGGACAGCTCATAAAAGTCCTGACTTTAGCTAGTCTCGAACCACCTCACCGATGAGCAGCGTGTGGCCCAGAAAGCATAGTGACTAGGGATAGTCACAGCTTCGCTCCCCAGATGGGAGCGCTCAGTTCTGCATGGCTACCTATATGCTGGGGGGGTCGGGGTGTGTGGTGTGTGGTGTGGTGTGGTTTGTCTGTGTGTGTGTCCTCACTGACACAACACTGGTCAGACGCCCCTTTTTATTGACTGAAATCTTCAAAAGCCTCCTCAGGGGTCTCCCTGCTTCCACGCTTACATTTCCATAGTTGACTCTCACCCTGTGGCTTTTTGTGTTGGTTCGAGACCTCTGATGCATGGAGTTAGAGGGTTCGAGATGCCAGGTTCATGACACAAGCTCATTGCTGCACCACTCATGGTTAGGCGCTATGGATTCACCGGGTTAGTCTCAGCTAGTTAGTTGATTTGAACACTTTCCTACCCTGCCCCCAAATTCAGCACCCAAAACATCAGCTAGAAACTTGGCTGCTTTCATGTAACTAATGCTCCCGAGTGCCATCACCCTGTCTTAAGATCCCCATCATCCTAAATCCATGCTCATCATGTCTTTGATTTTTTTCAAACTGTATTTTGTATGTCTATACGTGATATGCATGCATATCTTGTTTTAACTTAAAATAGAGGGAAGGGTATCATGCTATGCCAACTATATCTTTGGGATTTCCTGTCTTCATTTAACATTATGTTCATCTGCCTCCTATTAAGTGTCCCTGTAGCCCACGGGTGTCACGTGTCCTCACCAGGGTAGACCAGCCCTTCCGGGGAAATAACCCTAAATTCAATGAAGGAAGGGCTCCTGCTTCAAAGGCAGCAGGTGTCCTGTAAGAAGAACAGTGACATCTAGAGACCGCTGCACCCCCTGGCTTCTCTAGCTGAGAGCCTGCGAATGGGCCTCAAGAAAACCGATTTCTAGAACTGGGTAGTTAGACGAAGCTGGAGGACCCAACAGAGCCCCCAGGCATAGGAGAACCTGACTTCTCAGTGAAGAGGAAAGGAACCTGCCCTGTCTCGCTGCCACACGTGCCAAGGACAGCTCATAAAAGTCCTGACTTTAGCTAGTCTCGAACCACCTCACCGATGAGCAGCGTGTGGCCCAGAAAGCATAGTGACTAGGGATAGTCACAGCTTCGCTCCCCAGATGGGAGCGCTCAGTTCTGCATGGCTACCTATATGCTGGGGGGGTCGGGGTGTGTGGTGTGTGGTGTGGTGTGGTTTGTCTGTGTGTGTGTCCTCACTGACACAACACTGGTCAGACGCCCCTTTTTATTGACTGAAATCTTCAAAAGCCTCCTCAGGGGTCTCCCTGCTTCCACGCTTACATTTCCATAGTTGACTCTCACCCTGTGGCTTTTTGTGTTGGTTCGAGACCTCTGATGCATGGAGTTAGAGGGTTCGAGATGCCAGGTTCATGACACAAGCTCATTGCTGCACCACTCATGGTTAGGCGCTATGGATTCACCGGGTTAGTCTCAGCTAGTTAGTTGATTTGAACACTTTCCTACCCTGCCCCCAAATTCAGCACCCAAAACATCAGCTAGAAACTTGGCTGCTTTCATGTAACTAATGCTCCCGAGTGCCATCACCCTGTCTTAAGATCCCCATCATCCTAAATCCATGCTCATCATGTCTTTGATTTTTTTCAAACTGTATTTTGTATGTCTATACGTGATATGCATGCATATCTTGTTTTAACTTAAAATAGAGGGAAGGGTATCATGCTATGCCAACTATATCTTTGGGATTTCCTGTCTTCATTTAACATTATGTTCATCTGCCTCCTATTAAGTGTCCCTGTAGTTCACAGATCTTGGCTGTAGTATGTGTTTGCACATTCCACACCTTAACTGCTCTCCCTTTGATGGCCATCTGCGTTGTTTCCAGGGTCTCCTTCTGCTGCACAAATCTAATGCTATCAGCCTCCCACTGACCACATACTTGCAGGATGTCACTGCCTTCCAGACTCTGTCCCAGCTCCAGCACCTAACTTACAGTACCCTAAGTCATCAGGCTCTTTCCCGGTCCCCTCTGGTCTCACCTCAGCTCTCCCTTCATCGCTTGGTCTTCATCGTAGGGACTTTCTATAGGTCTTTGTACAGGTCATGTTTTTCTCTGACTCTCTGTGACCCCCTGGACTGTAGCCTGCCAGGCTCCTCTGTCCATGGGATTCTCCAGGAAAGAATCCTGGAGTGAGTGGCCATTCCCTTCTGCAGAGGGTCTTCCTGACCCAGGGATTGGACCTGGCTTTCCTAAGGCTCCTGCATTGCAGGTGGATGCTTTACCACTGCCTCAGGTTATCTACCTGATACTCTCCTCACTTACTCTCATCTCCTTTCCATCCTCAATGAAGCCCTACCCAACCCCTCACTACACACTGGTATTTACTCAGCCCAAGAGGATGCTGTGGGAGAGGCCCATAATCCATAGCGCCCTATAGGACTTGGTCAGTGGTCCACAAGATTGTATGCTTTGGAGGCCCAGGGCTGTCCGGGAGTTGTTGCTGAAAGAAGAATGAGGACCAAACAGAGATGCTTTATCTAGCTACTTCCTCACAGAAGCAGGGTCATATGACTCCTGGTTCTATGGATTGGGGTTGAAAACTACACTTGGAAAAAAATGTTCCATGGACATGAATTTGCAAACCAGTGAAGAAAAGCATTCATACAGTCCTCTCAAGCTCTGGCATGCCATAACTGAAAGTCAGAGAGACATAGAGAGGAAAAGAGGCGATTCAATCTCACAGTTAAGTACGCAGGTTCTGGAGCACAGCAGCATGGAGCAAATCACACACCATATTAGGCTTCCTCACTTGTAAAGTGGGGATGAGAAAGGATGAACCATAAGGAATTTCTACTTTGATATATAAAATGTCAAATGTCAGAAAATTCCTATGAATCAACTCCTTGTGCATGTGTGCTATGCGTCTTCAGTTGTGTCCAACTCTTTGCGACCCCATGGACTATAGTGCGCCAGGCTCCTTTGTCCGTGGGATTCTCCAGGCAAGAATACCTGAATAGTTGCTGTGCCCTCTTATCCAGGGGGATCGTCCCCACTCAGGGATCGAATCAAACCCATGTCTCTTACATCTCCTGCATTGACAGTGGGTCCTTTACCACTCAAGTCACCTAGGAAGCCCCAATCAACTTCATACTTACAAGGAAATCACAGATCTGGAGGGTAAATTAAATGAGATGACCCAGGTATAATACTGAGGTAGAAGCAGCTAGGTTTTCACCAAACCCATATCTGCTTCTCTTAGGGAAACGGATAGAAAACACTTCCCTGTCCTCATCTGTAGAGAGGTGTGCCCAATGGCTGAATGCTAGCCAGGGTTGTAGAAGCCGAAGTGATAATGTGCCCATTTAAATGTCTCAGGTGCAATCTCCCACATTCGTTCTTCTTCCATAGCAGCGGTGGAAGCACGAGATGAATGGAGCACAAGATGCAACAGGCTGGGACCCTGCATCATCACTGCTCAGAGTAAAGCCACCCATCAATCAGATCTATCTATTGAGGGTTCTGCACCAACAAGAAATAACCTCAGCCATCTTAAATCTCTGGGATTCGAGAATTTGTCCATTACTGCAGCTACTGTTGCCAAGCTACATACACATTCATGACGTGGTAAGGGATCAATAAACACTGGCCATCACCATGATGATGAGGATGACACTGACAGTCCCAATGGTTGAAGGGCCCCCAAGGGCAGGAGCTGGAAGGGCTTATCTACATGTAACTCAGTGCCGGGTCAGGGGAGCTCACCTCTTTGGTGCCGTTGTCCTGGATGAGAGTGTACAGGGGGACCACACGGTTGATCTCCAGCAGCACTGGGGTTGGGCTCAGCTGCTCCTTGCCCGGTCGGCGGCAGAGATGGCAGGTCGAAGGACAGCGGCCTTTCTCCTCACAGCGGATCTCCACACCCGAGATGAGCTGGTCATCCGACAGCATCTGGGCCGTCAGCAGGCCTGAGAGGTAGGTGATGAAGGGCATGGACTTGAGCTCCTTCTTGCTGCCCAGCTCCGTGGTCTCTGGAGACAGGGATCTAAGTTTAGTATTGGTCGAACAGGCAGACTCTTGAACCCACTGTGATGTGCTAAGGGGTGGCCATCTACAGGAAAGGGCAAACAGAGGATAGAGTAGCTCATTCATGATGCTTACGCTGCCATGAGGATGAATGACACGTACCCCATCCTGTGCAGTCCCTCTTTAACCCAACAGTTGGCATCTCACGCCATGTTTTTGCTCACCCTTCCCTGCTTTATCCCTCTGTCTCTGCAAAATCTTCGCTGCCCTTCCGTGCTCCAATCCAATGTGACCCTCTTTAGGAAGCCTTTCTTCCTCAACCCAACTCTTCTATTTCTGCTTGTAAGACCTGACTTTATTAAGCTCATTATCTCATCCCATTTTCTGTTGGCCTCTCTAACCATGTAATCAGTTCATGGAGACCAGGGCCCACGTCTCCCACTCCTGTTACCCACCCAACATTCAGTGCCTCACATAGTGCTAGGGATATACTTGACACTTTAACAAAGAGAGAGATTATACAACTGTAGATGGTTAGAACAGCACATATATGCCAGCCTATGTGTGCATGCTCAGTGGCTTCCATTGTGTTGGACTCTTTGCAACCCTATGGATTATAGTTTGCCGGGTTCCTCTATCTATGGGATTCTCCAGGCAAGAATACTGGAGTGGGCTGCCATGCCCTCCTCCGGGGGATCTTCCCAGGGTGGAACCCACATTTCCTGCACTGCAGGTGTATTCTTTACTGCTGAGCCTACCCAGGATAATCCAGTCTAGAGGCTCCAAAATTCATCTGAAGGGTTCTAGGGATCCCATCAGCCATCTCAGCAGCTGAAGAGGGCAAGAGGGAGACTGAGCAGCAGAACTCGAAACCTGCACCTTAGTTGGCAAGAGAGCTGTTCCACTTGTATCTGGTTTACAAACTGGCCTCCCATGTAAGATTTCACAAGAAAAGACTCAAAGTTTGAAGAAGCAAAGTGATTTATAAAACTCAAGAGTTCCATTTACATCACAGATGATGTAAATGGTGTCCTCAGAGTTGTGCCACGTACAGTCTGAGTGGCAAAGCAAGGTGGCCCTGTGTGGAAGGATGGAGCTTGGCCCAGATGTTAGTTTCATCCAAGCCTGGTGAAGTCAGGGCAGGCTCCTGCCTCGGTGGAAAACAGGGGCCCTGGGCACCCAAGCCTGGGAGAGAAAGACCGATGTCTCCTGCTTTCGCTCTCAGCTTGCAGTGACATGCAGCTGATCTGGAAATGGGCTTGCCAATTAGAAAGACAAATAAATGCAGTCTTCATTCATTACTCTCTGGGCCCTCGGGCTTGGAATCTGGGCTCCACCTTTTCTGTCTGGCTGTCAGCAAATGCTCACCAGCATCAGATCAAAGGCTCTGGGGGAAGAAGACGAGGCAAATTCCAGCTAACCAATCCTTCAGAGGGATTACCAAGGATAGTTACTAAGATAAACAAAACAAAGCTGCGAAGAAGGCATCTCAGCAGCTGGGGAGACAGTCTTGCATGCAGACATGTCCAAAGATGATGATGATGATGATGATGATGATGACCTTTGGAAGTACAGGCCAGAGGGACAGTTCTGGAGAAGGGTAACTTCCAACTTGGGAGAGAATAACTCTTTAGGGGATAAGGTCAGGGAAGTCAGAGCTGCGAGGACATTAGGGAGCAGTTAGTCCACACTCTGACCCAGAGTTCACTGAACTATGGTCCATGGGGTTCAATCCTGTTTTTGTAAACAGCCTCTGCCTGTTTTTGTAAAGAAAGTTGGATTGAGACATGATTGCCTTCCTTTATTTCTATGTTGTGTATGGCTACACATGGCAGAACTGAGGAGTTGCAATGAAGACACTGCAGCTCACTAAGTCACAGACAGGGAAACTGAATCTTAGAGAGAGGTGACACGGGGATGGGGCAGGATGATGGAGTAAACAGAAAACAAAAATAAAAACTTTCAAATCGACAGATATGCAATACACTTAAGACTATTAGCCTCCAAGGAGGAAAGATAGAGTGGGGCATCTTTTCGCCATGAAATATATTTTCAAAAGGTATGTTTTTTCCAACAGTTTTCAAAAGTCTAATCTGGTAAAAACCCTCCCATCTTAAATGAGATGGAATTGTGTCCCAGAGAAGGAAAATGATCATGCCAACTTGAACCTTTTCAGCACATGACCCCTGTCTACCGTTAATCAATCCATCACTTAACTGAACTACTGTTATCTCACGGTTTAGAACAGATGCCCCGCCCATCATGGCACCTTGCCATAATTTAATTGGGAAAAAATATGGAACATGGTGCTGGGAACACAAATTCCCTTGATCAAAGAAACATTCATAGCCATCAGGTTAAAGACCTAACTATTTAACCACAAAACAAGCTACTGATCTTTGCTAGTCTGTTTTGTCCCATAAAAATTTTCAATTTAATGACTCAAAAAAATGAGGTTAAAAGCCCAGAGACCAGTCTGAAAACTGCATTTGAGGACCAGTATAGAGCCCATGCTGAATTTAAGGGCTCATTTTGCAAAAGAAAGGCACTTGGGTATCATCTGGTCCAAACTCATTGCTTAACAAGTGAGAAACCAGAGACCTAAATGGAAAGAGGGATTTACCTCTAAGTCCCATGCACGTTTATTAACAGAGATCCTTTCCATAAGGATTATATCATGCCTAAGTTATGACCTAAACAAGAGTTACAACAGGGAAGATCATTAGGCATTCCATTAACTATTCCTCTGTAGACAGTATTAACTGCTGAAGCTAATTGCTTCTGATCCAACCTCTCACTCTGTGGCTAAAGTCATCTTCTCAAAAAGCAAACTCTACACTCTTCTGCTTAAAACTCTCCCATGGCACTCCACTATCCTGAGGATGAAGACCCAAATCCTTAACCATGGCACTTAGGTATTGTGGGACTTAGACCACCTGTGTGCCTCTGCGGTCTCATCTCTCATCCTGTTCCTTCCAATTCCCCCACTTTCAGCTACACTGGTCTTGAGGCTTCCTGCCTACACCCTGTCCTTTCTCTCTGTCTTGGCACATGCTCTTCTCTTTGCAGAGAATGCTTTCCCATCCCACCCTCCGCCCCTGCCCAACTTTGACTCCCATTCACTGTTCAGATCTTAGTTCAGGGGCCAGTTCCTCAGAAACAGCTTCCCTGAACTCCAATCCCATGCCTCCAACCTTTATTAAAGTTTCATACTAACGATCCTTACAGCATCCTATTCTGTATATATCCCCATAATGTCTCCAAACTGGAAGATCCATGAGGGCGGAGGTCAGCTCCTGCACATGACCCCTGTCTACCGTTAATCAATCCATCACTTAACTGAACTACTGTTATCTCACGGTTTAGAACAGATGCCCGCCCATCATGGCACCTTGCCATAATTTAATTGGGAAAAAATATGGAACATGGTGCTGGGAACACAAATTCCCTTGATCAAAGAAACATTCATAGCCATCAGGTTAAAGACCTAACTATTTAACCACAAAACAAGCTACTGATCTTTGCTAGTCTGTTTTGTCCCATAAAAATTTTCAATTTAATGACTCAAAAAAATGAGGTTAAAAGCCCAGAGACCAGTCTGAAAACTGCATTTGAGGACCAGTATAGAGCCCATGCTGAATTTAAGGGCTCATTTTGCAAAAGAAAGGCACTTGGGTATCATCTGGTCCAAACTCATTGCTTAACAAGTGAGAAACCAGAGACCTAAATGGAAAGAGGGATTTACCTCTAAGTCCCATGCACGTTTATTAACAGAGATCCTTTCCATAAGGATTATATCATGCCTAAGTTATGACCTAAACAAGAGTTACAACAGGGAAGATCATTAGGCATTCCATTAACTATTCCTCTGTAGACAGTATTAACTGCTGAAGCTAATTGCTTCTGATCCAACCTCTCACTCTGTGGCTAAAGTCATCTTCTCAAAAAGCAAACTCTACACTCTTCTGCTTAAAACTCTCCCATGGCACTCCCCTATCCTGAGGATGAAGACCCAAATCCTTAACCATGGCACTTAGGTATTGTGGGACTTAGACCACCTGTGTGCCTCTGCGGTCTCATCTCTCATCCTGTTCCTTCCAATTCCCCCACTTTCAGCTACACTGGTCTTGAGGCTTCCTGCCTACACCCTGTCCTTTCTCTCTGTCTTGGCACATGCTCTTCTCTTTGCAGAGAATGCTTTCCCCATCCCACCCTCCGCCCCTGCCCAACTTTGACTCCCATTCACTGTTCAGATCTTAGTTCAGGGGCCAGTTCCTCAGAAACAGCTTCCCTGAACTCCAATCCCATGCCTCCAACCTTTATTAAAGTTTCATACTAACGATCCTTACAGCATCCTATTCTGTATATATCCCCATAATGTCTCCAAACTGGAAGATCCATGAGGGCGGAGGCAGTATCAGCTCCTGCTGATTCCACACATCACCTGGAACACACTGGACTTTCAATAACATTCTCAATAATGTATTTGAACACATGCATATTCATATGTCCTCTTCCCTGTGCTATCTCATCGTAGCTTTGATGAATCTGTGAGCCAAGGTTTGTGAGTTTCACAATGGACAATTAATTGATGGCCTGCAATCAAGTGGCAAGCTCTTCTCAAAGAAAAATTAGCTCTCCCAATTGAAAGGTTAACAGATGAATGGCTGATCAATTTGCCAGTTGTCCTGACCTCCTCCAGGTTCTCACATAGGCCCTTGTCATTGAAGGGATGAGAGAGTTCAGTTAAAACAGGCTGCCTTTAACAGGCCAAGGATAAAGAACATTTTTGAAGAGACGTATCCTCTGTTCACATTTCCCATCCCTCTGAACAATGCTTCCAAAATAGGATCATGTCTGGTTTCAAGCCCAATTCAGTTCCAATGACACTACAACCCATTCATTTGAGAACCTGCCAACTGAACTCTCTTTTTTCTTCTCCCAAATTCCTGCTGGGTATTATTTTGTTGCCACCAGAAAAAAAAAAAAAAAAAAAAGCTCAGTTGAAGTGACAACTCCTTGTTGGGAGGGCAGCCAGGATTTTTCGGCAGGAGGTGATGGCACTGCTTGCCCTCATCCAGAAAACAAAACAAAGGCCTCAGACTGAGGGCTTCTGGGAGAGCCAAAGCCGCTTGAATGTTTGTTCAATATTCGGCAACAGTGAAGGGCGCTGCCTCCGAGTCAGACAGGCTTGCTTTGGCAATAGGCTTGCACTTGAAGCTTTTAAAGACTCCACAGGGACCAGAGGGGCTCAAATTAGAAACGTTCAGGGTGGGGGAGAGGGGGTGAGACTTTTATATCATAAAGAATGGCCTTTCTGACAGTCATGGCCTCCCAGGAATTGCTGAAATGGGATCATTTCCTAGGCGGAGTTACTGTCTCCTTCTGGAGGAAGGCAACTGAAGCTTGACTCAAGGACCCACCAAAATATCCTTAACAAAGGGGAAGTAGTCGGCTGAAAGGGCTTCATCAGCGCAGCAAGGGCCGCACTTCTGCACTGTGCAATCTGAACTGCTCAGCCCAACAGCCAATATCCAACCCCACCGGGGTGCCCTTTATAAATAATAGCGGCAACCAGAAAGGCTGCTTGTGGAGATCACGCGAGGTGGCTGCTGGAGGTTTAGCCTTCAGGACTAGCTCTTGTCAGTGTTGTTGCTGTTTTCCTTATTACCTGATTGTTTTCCTTATTACTGTGCTGTTGCTGTAGCAAGATGTTACAGCTGGAATTTCTACTGAGACACCCAGACAGAAGAGAAGTGAAACCCCCACCACGGGCCCCTAGGTGCAGAATTTACAAAGGAGATGAATCTTCACGAGTTTCATAACTCTAGAAACCTCAGCCAGAGCAAGGAACTAAAACGAGGTCAGCGAGTAGACAGAAAGGATTTAGGGGAGATTTCCTTTGGAGACAGCTCTTACCTAATGTTCAGAGTCCCCAGCACCCCAGGTGAGTCATGCAGACCACGTTACCTCCCAACCCTAAGATGTGTGATAAGGGGCCTCAAAAGAGTGCCTCTTGGAGAAACTGTGACATGTCTCAGCAACTACGGCCTTACCCATCTCTCAGGACTGGGGTCTTATCCCACCTGCCAAAGCTCCCGTGGCATGTGACAGCGAGAACAGAAGGGACCTCAGAAGGATGAAGCCCCAAATCTCAGAGGCTTCCAGTGGGGAAAATGCCAGAATCTTTTTCCCTGGACCAGATGTGGGTCACCTAAGAAAATGAGCTGGCCTGGCTCCATTTTGAGTCTCATCCAGGAGGTAACAGAGGTTGAGTGGTACCCTCAGTGAGAGTCTCCATAAGATGGGAAGCCAGAAAAACAGAGGGTGGAGGGGTATCAATAGCAGCCAGTCAAAGAAACGCAGCATCATCCCAGGTCTTGGGAGAAGCGCCCGGCCACGGGGACCACTGAAAAACCCCTGAAAAATCCCCAAAGGAAAAGCGTTGATTTTAAAAGTCTGCCAGCACCCAAGAGCACAGAGCCAGGTACAAGGGTACCGGGGCAACTGTGTGTACTCCATTGCTCACTCAGTCGGGCCCAACCCTTTACAACCCCATGGACTATAGCTTGCCAGGCTCCTCTGCCCATGGAATTTTCCAGACAAGAATACTAGAGCAGGTTGCCATTTCCCACTCCAAGGGATCTCCCCAACCCAGGGACTGGACCAGTGCTGAGTCTCTTGCATTCAGCAATTGGATTCTTTACGACCTGCGCCATCTGGGAAGCCCACTAGAGCAAGTATGACCTTCCTAATGCATAGCATTCCTCCTTCCTGCTTTGACTATGGAGGGTTAGGAAGAAGAGGAATCATCAAAGAACAAAGGCCAACTTTGCCCCACCTCCTCACGCCCTCCAGTGCAGAGGCAGAGGAGACTTGTAAGATTCAGAGATGTGATTACAGTCTCAGATGAGACATCCTAATTCCTGATGTGAAACTGAGATATCAACTTAAAGTGTCTGGAGCACTTTCTGTTCCATAAAAATGACAGCAGATTAGATGTGACTTGTTAAGATTTTCATCGAGAAGCTAAGGAAGATTATCCAGTGAATATGATAAAAAGAATATGGGAACCAATCACAGACTTTCAAATGAACATACACTCAAACTACATTTGGCCATTCTCAGTTTGCACTATCAACTCAACCATTACATCATCATCCTGATTATAGTCCTTGAAAGTCACTCGGTCTCATCTCTGTGCCACCCTAGGGACTGTAGCCACCAGGCTGCTCTGTCCATGGGACGCTCCAGGCAAGAATACTGGAGTGAATAGCCATTCCCTTCTCCAGGGGATCTTCCTGACCCAGGGATCCAACCGAGGTCTCCCGAATTGCAGGTGGATTCTTTACTGCCTGTGCCCCCCAGGAAAGTCCAATTTTAGTGCTTCTCACATTTGAAACTCTGGTTAATGTTAAATTAATATCTATCTCCCCCAATGAACAGTAAGATCTGTGGGAGCAAGCAGTATGACCAGCGCCCGCCACGGGACCACTGAAAAACCCCTGAAAAATCCCCAAAGGAAAAGCGTTGATTTTAAAAGTCTGCCAGCACCCAAGAGCACAGAGCCAGGTACAAGGGTACCGGGGCAACTGTGTGTACTCCATTGCTCACTCAGTCGGGCCCAACCCTTTACAACCCCATGGACTATAGCTTGCCAGGCTCCTCTGCCCATGGAATTTTCCAGACAAGAATACTAGAGCAGGTTGCCATTTCCCACTCCAAGGGATCTCCCCAACCCAGGGACTGGACCAGTGCTGAGTCTCTTGCATTCAGCAATTGGATTCTTTACGACCTGCGCCATCTGGGAAGCCCACTAGAGCAAGTATGACCTTCCTAATGCATAGCATTCCTCCTTCCTGCTTTGACTATGGAGGGTTAGGAAGAAGAGGAATCATCAAAGAACAAAGGCCAACTTTGCCCCACCTCCTCACGCCCTCCAGTGCAGAGGCAGAGGAGACTTGTAAGATTCAGAGATGTGATTACAGTCTCAGATGAGACATCCTAATTCCTGATGTGAAACTGAGATATCAACTTAAAGTGTCTGGAGCACTTTCTGTTCCATAAAAATGACAGCAGATTAGATGTGACTTGTTAAGATTTTCATCGAGAAGCTAAGGAAGATTATCCAGTGAATATGATAAAAAGAATATGGGAACCAATCACAGACTTTCAAATGAACATACACTCAAACTACATTTGGCCATTCTCAGTTTGCACTATCAACTCAACCATTACATCATCATCCTGATTATAGTCCTTGAAAGTCACTCGGTCTCATCTCTGTGCCACCCTAGGGACTGTAGCCACCAGGCTGCTCTGTCCATGGGACGCTCCAGGCAAGAATACTGGAGTGAATAGCCATTCCCTTCTCCAGGGGATCTTCCTGACCCAGGGATCCAACCGAGGTCTCCCGAATTGCAGGTGGATTCTTTACTGCCTGTGCCCCCCAGGAAAGTCCAATTTTAGTGCTTCTCACATTTGAAACTCTGGTTAATGTTAAATTAATATCTATCTCCCCCAATGAACAGTAAGATCTGTGGGAGCAAGCAGTATGACCAGTTTCAGTGGCTATTTGTATCCCCAGCACAGAGTTCAGTGTCTATGTTGTGTAGACAGTTTGCAAGTAAATATCTGAATAAATAAACAGCTCAAAGTATAATTAGATCCTTGTTTTTCCTTTTAATCTCCTCTATGCCTGTAACCCTTATCAGACTTCAAATTCACTATCTCAGTCTTATCACCACAGTCCTAAAGGCAGAGAATCTTCACCTTATTTTATCCATGTACAAAAGACAGCTCACAGAAACAGAGCAATCTGCCCAAGACCACATAGCTTATAACTAGTCCAGCTTTTTGTACCCGGTTCCACTGCTCCATTCACTGCCTATATTTCTCTCCAAAAATCGTTCAGCACTAATTCTTACTCCAGCATAAATCATCCCTGTTGCAAACACTTGGACCTTCTCAGTTCCTGCCAACCCCAGACCATAACCTTAGGCTCCCATCCCTTTCCATGGGTTGAGGGATCTCATGGGTCAAAAACATAAGGTAAGCTGGTCAAAAATTCCATCTAATGTTTCATTCACCACCAAACGATCCTTGCCACTTCTTGGACACCTAACTCATTATCTTTGTAAGCCTCCAGTTCCATTATAGGAGAGCTCTGTGGAGCCTAGACCCGTTTCCTATCGAAAAACTGTAATTCTTATTTTAAGTGCAAGACCCAGACCTGTGCACTTGTGCTTTTTGGATACCCTGTCTGCAGTGTTCAAGGCTGCCCCAGCTCCATAAATTAAATCACTCCTTTGGCCATTCTCAGTTTGCACTATCAACTCAACCATTACATCATCATCCTGATTATAGTCCTTGAAAGTCACTCGGTCTCATCTCTGTGCCACCCTAGGGACTGTAGCCACCAGGCTGCTCTGTCCATGGGACGCTCCAGGCAAGAATACTGGAGTGAATAGCCATTCCCTTCTCCAGGGGATCTTCCTGACCCAGGGATCCAACCGAGGTCTCCCGAATTGCAGGTGGATTCTTTACTGCCTGTGCCCCCCAGGAAAGTCCAATTTTAGTGCTTCTCACATTTGAAACTCTGGTTAATGTTAAATTAATATCTATCTCCCCCAATGAACAGTAAGATCTGTGGGAGCAAGCAGTATGACCAGTTTCAGTGGCTATTTGTATCCCCAGCACAGAGTTCAGTGTCTATGTTGTGTAGACAGTTTGCAAGTAAATATCTGAATAAATAAACAGCTCAAAGTATAATTAGATCCTTGTTTTTCCTTTTAATCTCCTCTATGCCTGTAACCCTTATCAGACTTCAAATTCACTATCTCAGTCTTATCACCACAGTCCTAAAGGCAGAGAATCTTCACCTTATTTTATCCATGTACAAAAGACAGCTCACAGAAACAGAGCAATCTGCCCAAGACCACATAGCTTATAACTAGTCCAGCTTTTTGTACCCGGTTCCACTGCTCCATTCACTGCCTATATTTCTCTCCAAAAATCGTTCAGCACTAATTCTTACTCCAGCATAAATCATCCCTGTTGCAAACACTTGGACCTTCTCAGTTCCTGCCAACCCCAGACCATAACCTTAGGCTCCCATCCCTTTCCATGGGTTGAGGGATCTCATGGGTCAAAAACATAAGGTAAGCTGGTCAAAAATTCCATCTAATGTTTCATTCACCACCAAACGATCCTTGCCACTTCTTGGACACCTAACTCATTATCTTTGTAAGCCTCCAGTTCCATTATAGGAGAGCTCTGTGGAGCCTAGACCCGTTTCCTATCGAAAAACTGTAATTCTTATTTTAAGTGCAAGACCCAGACCTGTGCACTTGTGCTTTTTTGGATACCCTGTCTGCAGTGTTCAAGGCTGCCCCCAGCTCGGGGGTCATGCTGAGATGAACCGAGCTACAGTTCAGGTAGTTGAACACCTGAGGGTGGGAACCCTCAGGAACTGTGGGGCAGTCTTGAGTTGTTTCTGATTAAGGTGTGCATGTCTGTGTGTGTGTGTGTGATGCTGTGTGCATCTTTGAGAAATGGAAGATGAACACTGGAGACTCTAAAAAGAGGACAGAACAAAATTTTTAAAAAACTTCCCAAATCCTAAGGCAACTGATCTCCTGTCTCACTTGTAGCTTCTTCCCTAAGCACACCAGCAATAATGCCCAAATGTAGAAGACACGCTATAGGACAGTGACTTGTTGGGTTTAAATTCCAGCTTTTCCATTTCTGGCTGGATGACCTTGAGCGAGTCATTTAACCTCACCGAGGCTTCGTTTTCTCACCTGCAAAATGCCATCAATGACTGGACCTAAATCTTTTGTTAGAGGATAAATGGGAAACAGAACCCAGCGAAGGATGGTTAACCTCTAGGGTGTCAGGAGCATCCTCAGAGGTCATTTGCTTCCGTGCTTGGCCTTCAGCTCAGCCTTCTTCATTCCTGTGCATGTCTAACTTTGTAACGCTTCCCTTGTAACCTGCTGGCATTTTCACCATAGTGGCAGGAAGCTCCTTCAACGACCGGCTTCCGACCGGGTGGACCATAGTTTACAAAAGGTAGAATTGAAAGTTTAAGTCCCAAGCTGTTAAGTCAGATTCTGAAATCTGGGTCAATCACCTCATCTCACTAACCTTAGTTTTCTCATGTGTAAAATGAGGATATTAAGTCTTCACTGAGCTGCTCGGAGCATCAGAGGAGAGATGCAGCATCTATGATCTCATATGATCTCCTGAAATCACCCTGCGGAGTAGCAGTTGTTGCTTTTATGGAGGAGGGAACTGAGGCTCCAAATGGCATAGCACTACCTGCAAGAGGATACGTGTTTCAACAGCAGCAGATAAATCTCTGAGGAAGGTCAGATTCTCTGTGGGACAGTGAGAGAAATCCCTGGACATTGCCCAGTAGTGGTGGATGTCTTTTGTTTGCAAGTTAGAATTATTTTAATATCTGTAAGACATACAAAAAGAGCCACAGGGTTCTGCTGTATTACTTGCCCTAAATAAAGGGCAGAGTGAAGAATCTCAGTGCAATTCAGTGGGCCCCAAAGTGGCTCTTCCCAAAGGCTAAGGCGAGCTCAGTCCCCGCCCCTCCCTGACTTCTGTCTCTTTTGCCATTCAGGGAGCAGTCAGCATTTAAGTGTACCATGTACTCCAGCCTCTTGAGACAAGGTGGGCTATGAGCAATCAGTGATGGGAAGGTGAGCAAAAGGCTATGTGTGATCTGCTGCTGCCCTCTAGTGCCTTCTTAAGATGATTGCTCTTGGGAAAAGTCTGGGTCTTTCAAGCCGCAGTGTGATTACTGTGGGCAAAGCAACTTGTTGGGTGCTGAGGGCAGCAAGGAGGACAGCAAAGACTTAGCCCACTATAAGACTGCAAGGGTTCTGAATAAGTGTTTACTCAGAAGGCCTATCAGTGCCAGTTTTAGAGTCAGGCATGGTGTCCAACTCTACAACCCTACGGACTACAGTCCACCAGGTTCCTCAGTCCAGGCAAGAACAGTGTGCTGCTATTTCCTTCTCCAGGGGAGTTTCCCTGACCCAGGGATCGCACCCACACCCCTTTAAGCCTCCTGCATCACAGTCAGGTTCTTTACCTCGAGTGCCACTTGTGAAGCCCTAGGCATGGGGAGGGGGTAAAATTATGAACCATGATTTATTTCCATTCTAGTGTTCCTTAATTGTAGACATTTGATTACATGTATCAGCTAGGAAGGGAAAACCAGATGAGAAGGAAAGGGGAGAGACAGGGATGAGGCAAAGAGAAGAGATAGACGGAGCAAGATCCTGAAGGAAACAGGAAGGGATGGACTCCCAGGGAGCAGTGGAAAGGATGTGGTCTGAATGCCACTCAGATCTGGATCTGAATTTCAGTTTGATCAAGGCTATGCACTTGACCAGACCTTCTGCGTACAGTTATAGGGATTCTGTACTGCACGATAGTGACCCCCCAAGGTTGTGGAGCAGAAGCTGAATCCCACCTCCGTTCCCCTGGCTACTCCCATGTCCATGCGTTGAACTCAAGCAGAGGAGCACCACTTCCTAGTTTATGCAGAAGAAGATTCCAGGGTGAGCTAAGGCTCTGGGTGTGACCACAGACCAGTTATTTCCTCTCTCAGAATGTCTGCTTGTTTATGCCTAAAATAAGGTTATTTAACCACCCACAGTAAAAGTTACTGTAAAAATTTACGATACCATCTGCCCGTGCCTCTCCAGAGATTTCAGTTCTTACTATGACTAGTAGTAGTACATCAACCTGGTTTTATTTTTAAGATGTGGTGGGATACAAGCTTGAGAAAAGGGAGAGGGTAGAAAGGAAATTCACATTTCCTGAGTTTTCATTCTTTGCCAAACACAAGACACTATAAATCTCAGTGAATCCTCACAGCAGTGCTTTGGATGAGGAATATTACCATTTTTATAACCATACTTTACAACCGAGCAAGCAGAGGTTCTAAGAGGTGAGAAACTGCAGCCAAAGGCCATTGGGCATTCAGGCTCAGACGTCAAAGCCTCCTCTCTGTCCGATGAAGCGCAGAAGCATCATTAACAGGAAGGCCGCTTTCTCTTCCCTGGGATCCCATTCCTTCTCCTTCTGCAAAACTCTGCTCAGAACTTAACCCCCTTGAGGAAGGATCCCAACACCAGGTCGGCCTCAATTCCTCCCTCCTCCTTCTAGTAGTTTTTTAAGGATCAAGGACAAAATGCCTAGAAAGAATCATTTCTAGACAGGATTTAGGGAAGGAGAGGTCTCTGAGATGCTAATGGTCTGGCTGAAATGAAGACTCTCAGATCCTCCGGCTTAGAAAATACCTTGAGGCAATGGAGAAAAGACCTCCTGCAATGCAGGAGACATGGGTTTGATCCCTGTGTCAGGAAGATCCCCTGGAGGAGGAAACGGCAACCTATTCCAGTATGCTTGCCTGGCGAATTCTATGGACAGAGGAACCTGGCGGGGTACAGTCCATAGGATCACAAAGAGTTGGACACAACTGAGCAATTAAAATACACACTTTGAGGCAGCAAAACAGGCCAAAAGGACAAACCCGAGCAACTGGGGCTGCTGAGAGGCTGCCAGGTTGAAATGTCAGGGAGGTGTGAGCCTGGGCTGTCTCTGATGGAAGCTGTGGTCCCAACAGGAAACAAACTGCCACCCTCTGACCACTTTCCTGGAGGGCTTCCGTTCTGCTGTTCACCTAACTCTTCACCTAAGACTCAGGCTAAAGCGTCACCTGTAAACAAGTTGAGAGGCGATGCTCTTGGAGAACATGTCCAAGGTGAGCTACTGTTCCCAGTAGCTTTCCTCTTCCCTGGAGCAGGACTTCTAGAGATAGGGAAAGGGACTAAGGAGCCTCCCCATCGAAAAAGAAAATTAAACACACAACAGAAATAAAAATAAAGGACCGAGGCCCATTTGGGATTCTGTTACATCACTGAGGAAATCAGTGAAATTACTATTAATAACAGCTATGATTTTACATGCACAAACCGCAGGCCGGATGTACTGCCACCTGCCTTGCATACATTGTCTCAGCTGTGCCGCATTAAGTCGTGACAACAAGAGGCTGGTTTCATTACTACATTTTTAGATCGAGGACATGGAAGCTCAGAGAGGCGAGATCAGCGAGAATTACATTTCTGTTTAGCTTATCTTACTTCTAAACCTGTTCCCACAATCTTACGCTGTCTCCACTCTGCTATTTTGCTGAAGATTCAGGTTATAGGTTCTGGAAATCAAATGTGCACTTTCTGTGGCTTCTGCCCATTACATCATAGTGATAAGCAATGTGACCCTTAACTTTATGGAAATCAAATAGGGAATTGGTTAAAACACTATGGTGCAGCCACACCGGAGTCTATTTCTTAAGCAGGAAGTGGGGCAAGCTTTATATGTGATATGGAGTAATCATAATATGCTTTATTAAATGAAAGTACAGAACCGTATTTGTAGTACTTTCTTTTGTATAAGAAAAATGGGGGAAGTATAGGTACATACAAATAGGTATAATTATATTATACCTATGTTATATCTATGTGTAAAGAGATACTTATAATTAATATATATTATAATATGTATATTGAGTAGGAAATAACAACCCACTCCAGTATTCTTACTTGGAAAAACCCATGGACAGAGGAGCCTGGCAGGCTACAGTCCAGGGTGTTGCAAAGAGTCACACATGAATGAGCACAACAGCACAGATGCAGAATATGTACAACCTGTATTACACATATTGTATCTATGTTAGATGTACTTCTTCACTAAGAAACGTTGGAACAATTGACCAAAACTGGTTTAAAATGGTTGAAATTCCCTGCAGGAGAAATGGGTTCGATCCCTGGTCCAGAAGTTTCCACATGCCCCGAAGCAACTAAGGCCAGGCACCACAACTACTGAGCCCACATGCTGTAGCTACTGCAGCCTGCACACCTGAAGCCTGTGTTTCACAACAAGAAAAGTCACAGCAGCGAGGAGCCTTCACACTGCAACAGGAGTTCCCACTTACCACAACTGGCAAAAGCCTGCATGCACCACCAAAGACCCAGCACAACCAAAAAAAAAAAAATTTTTAAGTCAAATTAGGAAAAAAAAAAAAAAGGTTACCTACTGAGGGAGTGAGGAAACAGGATGGACGGAAAAAGGATTGAAGCCAAAGTGTTTTCAGTAAATTTTGCTTTGTTAACTTCTAGCTTTGGAGCCACATCTCATTTTTACAAAAATCTTTTAAAATCAAAAAAGAAAAGCCATCTCTACAAATGATATGCAAATTTTAAATGTGTATATCCAGCTATATATCAAACCATTGACGTAACTACAGAGAAAAGAGTCCTGCTGTAAAGTTTTAAAATGCAGTATTTTGATTTTATATGCTTAGTGAGAAACAGTCCAAGGGGGAGAAAAAAATGTTCTGCAAATAAATCCTAAACTAGATTTATTGCACTTACTGCTTCTTGCAAATTGATATGGCTCTTTGAAACCACTATGCACATTCTGTGAGCTAAAGCATACGGATCCATTATGTCACCGTCGTTAGGAACTAAGATTATCAAACATAAAGAAATAGTCAATTCAGGAACAAAGTCAAAGAAATTGAGAAAAATTCTGTACCTTGGAGTTTCTATTGGAAATCATACACACTAATGATTTGTTTTTCTCTTTCAAAACCAAACTAAACACTTCATAGCTCTGTCTGCTGAAAAGGCCTGCAAGTAATGGTAACCTAACAACAATAAATACCCTTAATACTCAGACTCTTGTTTTTAAATAGCATTTCCCACTGAAAGGAACAAAAGATTCTTGGAAACATTCCTTACTCCAAGTCTGGGATAGGTATGGTACAAACCGAGCCTAGGATATCTTGCTGTGCCAAAAGCAAGAGAGGGTTACCAGAAGTTTCCAAAACTGGTTTAAAATGGAAATTCCTGCAGGAGAAATGGGTTCGATCCCTGGTCCAGAAGTTTCCACATGCCGAAGCAACTAAGGCCAGGCACCACAACTACTGAGCCCACATGCTGTAGCTACTGCAGCCTGCACACCTGAAGCCTGTGTTTCACAACAAGAAAAGTCACAGCAGCGAGGAGCCTTCACACTGCAACAGGAGTTCCCACTTACCACAACTGGCAAAAGCCTGCATGCACCACCAAAGACCCAGCACAACCAAAAAAAAAAAAATTTTTAAGTCAAATTAGGAAAAAAAAAAAAAAGGTTACCTACTGAGGGAGTGAGGAAACAGGATGGACGGAAAAAGGATTGAAGCCAAAGTGTTTTCAGTAAATTTTGCTTTGTTAACTTCTAGCTTTGGAGCCACATCTCATTTTTACAAAAATCTTTTAAAATCAAAAAAGAAAAGCCATCTCTACAAATGATATGCAAATTTTAAATGTGTATATCCAGCTATATATCAAACCATTGACGTAACTACAGAGAAAAGAGTCCTGCTGTAAAGTTTTAAAATGCAGTATTTTGATTTTATATGCTTAGTGAGAAACAGTCCAAGGGGGAGAAAAAAATGTTCTGCAAATAAATCCTAAACTAGATTTATTGCACTTACTGCTTCTTGCAAATTGATATGGCTCTTTGAAACCACTATGCACATTCTGTGAGCTAAAGCATACGGATCCATTATGTCACCGTCGTTAGGAACTAAGATTATCAAACATAAAGAAATAGTCAATTCAGGAACAAAGTCAAAGAAATTGAGAAAAATTCTGTACCTTGGAGTTTCTATTGGAAATCATACACACTAATGATTTGTTTTTCTCTTTCAAAACCAAACTAAACACTTCATAGCTCTGTCTGCTGAAAAGGCCTGCAAGTAATGGTAACCTAACAACAATAAATACCCTTAATACTCAGACTCTTGTTTTTAAATAGCATTTCCCACTGAAAGGAACAAAAGATTCTTGGAAACATTCCTTACTCCAAGTCTGGGATAGGTATGGTACAAACCGAGCCTAGGATATCTTGCTGTGCCAAAAAGCAAGAGAGCTGCCAAGGACCAATATGGTCAGTTAAAAAAGACAGGAGCCTAATTCAGAGGGGCTCACACTGGCCTAACACTGAACAACGACTGTGACTAATTAAAACAGATCAGATAAATAAATTTCCTGTAATTCATAATGTTCCTCAAATCAAAGCCAAAGCCAAAACCCAAACTGGGAAAACAAATGAAAGCTCATTACTCGCCATTGGGAATGGCTCAGAGATCAGCTCATTATTCTGAAAATTGGTAAAAGCATTGAGTAGTACTCAAGATTTTATCATACAAACTGGATTTCAGGGTAACCACAATTTACTTTATGGAAGTATTGCAGTTAATACAAGCAGGAAGAATGACAATTACCATTTGGCAATCCCTAATAAAATAATACATCTAGACAGCTACCATCATTGAATGCCAAAAGCATTAGGGTAAAGGCTGATGGGAAATATACTAATGAATAGATCAGATTCACAGCACCTGAATTATAAGTTGATCAACCTTAACTTCACTAAAAGTAAAAACCAGATACTAAAAGCATAGGATGCCATAGGAAGCACATGACATAGCCTGTATACTTCAACTGGCACTTAGGCCCTTGGATGAAATATACATCTTGGAACTTCCCTGACAGTCTAGTGGTTAAGACTCTGCACTTTCACTACAGGGGACATGAGCTTGATACCTGTTCAGAGAATAAGATCCCACATGCCAAGTACAGCGGCCCCCAAAAATATTTCTGGTCTCCTCTAATGCAATTTAGAACATTATAAATGTAGACAACAACAGTATAATAGCACTTCCTAAGACTCTGATGCAAATTCACATATTTCTATCACAAGACATTTGCTACAAATATTTCTAAGCATTTACATTCAACACTACGTAGAAATCATGATAGAGTATTGCTAGACTTTCCACTAGGCGTTGTGATCTATAAAGGAGCACATGCTTTGCAACATTGTACATTGGTGAAATGAAATACAAGGGTCTACAAAAGAACAGCATCATAGAGATAACATTCTATTTCACTTGATACATTCAAAAACATTCTGAGAAGGCAGTCTATAGCCTTCATTATTCTACAAAAGTCCAAGGGACCAAAAAAAAAAAAAAAAAAAAACAAAAAAGGTGGGGGGATGCATCTTTAGGAGAAAGGAACAAGTTTAAAACCTCCATGAGAAAGTAATCAGCTGAATCTACAGAGTGGAAAAGTCTAAACAAAATTTTTTTTTACAGTCAATGTCTTCAAGAAGTAATGGTATGGGCAGAATCATTGGTAACTATTACAGATTAAAGGAGACCTAGCACAGTAGGGAGACATTTTTGATTCTTACTTAAACATGCCTACCATAAAAAGATATTTTAAAATGATTAAGGGAATTTGAATACAAACTACTAGATGTGATAATGATATTGAGATTATGTTAGAGAATAATTATCTGTTAGAGAAGTATACTATATTTACAGGAGGAATGATAGGATAGGCAGGGTTTGCTTTAAAAGACTCCAGCAGTTAAAAAACAAATTGAAGATAAGGGAATAGCTAAAGCAACACTGGCAAAACACTGACACCAATTTTTACAGGGTGATGGACAGAAACAGATTCACTATCCCATTCTCTCTCCTTGTATGTGTTCTTTTCTCAATAAAACTGAAAAGAAGTGGGCTGCCAGGAGGTTTACACAACATCAGCAAAGGCAATTATGGCTGGGAAGTAGCATCTATGTTATATACTCTTTTGCGGCTTTAATTTAAATGTATTTTCACTTGTGTTTTGTTTCTAAAGTAAGCAATAATAACCTATCATGGAAAATAACCTGAAAAATATACTTATATATGTAACTAAATCACTTTGCTGTATATCAGAAACAAACACAACATTGTAAGTCAACTATTTCAATTAAAAAATAATATTTTCCTACTTTTAGAAAGGATTTTTCTAGGAGGCACCAGTGCAAAAGAATTCACCTGCCAATGCAAGAGATGAGGGTTCAATCCCTGGGTCTTAAAGATCCCTTGGAGTAGGGAATGGCAACCTGCTCTGGTATTCCTGTCTGGAAAACTGCATGAACAGAGAAGCCTGGCAGGCTATAGTCTGTGGAGTTGCAAAGAGTCGGACATGACAAAACACATACACTCTTTTAGAAAAGGACTTTCCGGGTGGCTCAGTGGTAGAGAATCCGCCTGCCAAGGCAGGAGAAGAAAGATGTGGGTTCAGTCTCTGGGTTGGGTAGATTCTCTGGAGAAAGAAATGGCAACCCACTTTAGCATTCTTTTCTGGAGAATCCCACAGACAGAGGAGCTTAGCTGCCCCCGGGTCACAGTTAAAGAGTCCAACATGAACTTAGCAACTAAAATAACAACAACTTTTAGAAAAACAAATGAGAATAATGGATAGCAGTGACAGGGAACATAATATGGAGGTAGAGGTGGTGGGGTTGTTGGGGGAAAACTGACGATCTCTCAATCTGCTGCCACCCGTCTTAAAAGAGATCAAATGGAAATTCCCTGGAGGTCCAGTGGTTAGGACTCCAAGCTCTCATTGTTGAGGGCCAGAGTTCAATCCCTGGTCTTGCAACTAAGATTCCCCAAGCTGCGTACTGCAGGCAAAAGAAAGAAAAGATACTAATTAACGGACTGGAAATGATGGCCATCATAAAGAAAGCTGGCTGAAGTCATATAGCCAACAGGGTTGGAGAACTGGACTAGGGTTTACATGTGAGGCTTTAGGAGGTGATGGACAGAAACAGATTCACTATCCCATTCTCTCTCCTTGTATGTGTTCTTTTCTCAATAAAACTGAAAAGAAGTGGGCTGCCAGGAGGTTTACACAACATCAGCAAAGGCAATTATGGCTGGGAAGTAGCATCTATGTTATATACTCTTTTGCGGCTTTAATTTAAATGTATTTTCACTTGTGTTTTGTTTCTAAAGTAAGCAATAATAACCTATCATGGAAAATAACCTGAAAAATATACTTATATATGTAACTAAATCACTTTGCTGTATATCAGAAACAAACACAACATTGTAAGTCAACTATTTCAATTAAAAAATAATATTTTCCTACTTTTAGAAAGGATTTTTCTAGGAGGCACCAGTGCAAAAGAATTCACCTGCCAATGCAAGAGATGAGGGTTCAATCCCTGGGTCTTAAAGATCCCTTGGAGTAGGGAATGGCAACCTGCTCTGGTATTCCTGTCTGGAAAACTGCATGAACAGAGAAGCCTGGCAGGCTATAGTCTGTGGAGTTGCAAAGAGTCGGACATGACAAAACACATACACTCTTTTAGAAAAGGACTTTCCGGGTGGCTCAGTGGTAGAGAATCCGCCTGCCAAGGCAGGAGAAGAAAGATGTGGGTTCAGTCTCTGGGTTGGGTAGATTCTCTGGAGAAAGAAATGGCAACCCACTTTAGCATTCTTTTCTGGAGAATCCCACAGACAGAGGAGCTTAGCTGCCCCCGGGTCACAGTTAAAGAGTCCAACATGAACTTAGCAACTAAAATAACAACAACTTTTAGAAAAACAAATGAGAATAATGGATAGCAGTGACAGGGAACATAATATGGAGGTAGAGGTGGTGGGGTTGTTGGGGGAAAACTGACGATCTCTCAATCTGCTGCCACCCGTCTTAAAAGAGATCAAATGGAAATTCCCTGGAGGTCCAGTGGTTAGGACTCCAAGCTCTCATTGTTGAGGGCCAGAGTTCAATCCCTGGTCTTGCAACTAAGATTCCCCAAGCTGCGTACTGCAGGCAAAAAGAAAGAAAAAGATACTAATTAACGGACTGGAAATGATGGCCATCATAAAGAGAAAGCTGGCTGAAGTCATATAGCCAACAGGGTTGGAGAACTGGACTAGGGTTTACATGTGAGGCTTTAGTAGAAATAACGCACATGGATAGAAGGAACCTATCTCAACATAGTGAAAGCCATATATGAGAAACCCACAGCGAACTTTATTGTCAATAGTGAAAAACTGAAAGCATTCCCTCTAAGATCAGGAACAAGACAGGGGTGTCCACTTTCACGACTATTATTCAACATAGTCCTGGAAGTTCTAGCAAGAGCAATAAGAGAAGAAAAAGAAATAAAAGGAATCTAGACTTGAAAAGAATATGTAAAACTCTCTCTATTTGCAGATGACATGATATTATACATAGAAAACCCCAAAGACACTAT
Source organism: Tragulus kanchil (assembly GCA_022376925.1). Classification (NCBI taxonomy): domain Eukaryota; kingdom Metazoa; phylum Chordata; class Mammalia; order Artiodactyla; family Tragulidae; genus Tragulus; species Tragulus kanchil. The sequence continues at coordinate 22,605,049 of JAIOJX010000023.1, read as the reverse complement.
TACAAAACTACTAGAGCTAATCAGCGAATTCAGCAAAGTCGCAGGATAGAAAATCAATACACAGAAATCACTGGCATTCCTACACACAAACAATGATAAAATCAGAAAACAAAATCAAAGCTGCAATCCCATTCACCATTGCAACCAAAAGAATAAAATATCTAGGAATAAACCTACCCAAAGAAACAAAAGAACTGTACACAGAAAATCACAAGACATTCAAGAAAGAAATTAAAGAAGACTTAAACAGATGGAGAGATATTCCATGTTTCTGGGTAGGACGAATCAACATTGTGAAAATGATCATACTACCAAATATCATCTACAGATTCAATGTGATCCCTATCAAACTACCAAGACATTCTTCATAGAACTAGACCAAACAATAACACAGTTCATATGGAAACACAAAAGACCTAGAATAGCCAAAGCAATCCTGAGGAAGAAGAATGGAGCTGGAGGGATCAGCCTCCCTAACTTCAGACTCTACTACAAAGCAACAGTTCTCAAGACAGTATGGTACTGGCACAAAAACAGAAATACAGATCAATGTAACAAGATAGAGAACTCAGAGATAAACCCACACACCTCTGGGTACCTTATTTTTGACAAAGGAGGTGAAAATATAAACTGGAACAAAGACAGCCTCTTCAACAAATGGTGCTAGGAAAATTGGACAGCTACATGCAAAAAAATGAAGTTGGAACATTCCCTGACACTATACACAAAGATCAACTCAAAATGGATTCAAGACCTAAATGTAAGACCAGAAACCATCAAACTCTTAGAGGAGAATATAGGCAAAACCCTCAAGGACATCGATCAAAGCAAGAGCTTCTCTGACCCACCTACTAGAATAGTGGAACTAAAAACCAAAATTAACATGCGGGACCTAATGAAACTTAAAAGCTTTTGCATAGCAAAAGAAACTTCAAAAAAGCTGAACAGACAACCCACAGAATGGGAGAAAATCATAGCAAACGAAACAACAGACAAAGAATTAATCTCCAAAATCTATAAGAAACTCAGACAACTCAACATCAGAAAAATGAACAACCCAATCAAAAAATGGGAAAAGGACCTAAACAGACACCTCTCCAAAGAAGACACACAGATGGCCAAAAAACACATGAAACGATGCTCAACCTCGCTTATCATTAGAAAAATGCAAATCAAAACTACAATGAGATATCACCTCACACCCGTCAGAATGACCATCATCAAGAAATCGACAGACAATAAATGCTGGAGAGGGTGCGGAGAAAAGGGAACACTCCTGCATTGCTGGCGGGAATGTAAATTGATACAGACGCTATGGAAGACAGTATGGTGATGCCTTAAAAAACTAACAATAGAAGCACCATATGACCCAGCAATCCCACTCTTACTCTTATACGCTGATGAAATCAAATCTGAAAGAGGCACCTGTACTCCAATGTTCATTGCGGCTCTCTATACAATAGCTAGAACATGGAAGCAATCTAGATGTCCAACAATGAATGAATGGATACAAAAGCTCTGGTGCATATATATAATGGAATACTACACAGCTGTAAAAAGAAATGCAGAAGAATCAGTCCTAGAGTGGTTGGATCTAGAACCTATCATAAAAAGTGAAGTAAGTCAAAAAGAGAAAGACAAGTACAGTGTACTAACACATATATATGGAATCTAGTAAAAGGGTAATGATTAACACACGCAGTAAACTGATGGAAAAACAGACATGGAGAATGGACACATGGACCTTGTGGGAAATGAACAGTGGCTGAGAGACGTAAAGGAAGTAGCATGAAAACCTATACTATCATATGTGAAAAAAAAAAAGCTATTGTCATTGTGCTGTGAGAAAAGGGGATCCTGCAGGGGCGCTGTGCAATGGCCTGGAGGGGTGGGACGGGCGTGATATACATATGACTAATCTGGGATCATACGCACCTGTAAACAACAAAACTCTGTAAAAGTTAAAAGTAAAATAAAAATTAAAAAGAAAGAAAGAAATACACACATGGGAAAGCTTCCAGTATCCCACACTGAGCAACGAGCCGAGTGGACGTTGATACCACGACAGAGGGAACGTTCTCTGAGAGAGCCTTCAATGCCACTAACACTGATGACACAGCCTCCTCAGTGTTTAATTACTGTTGACCTTTTGTTACCAAGCAGGACCTTCCCAGGACAGCTACCACCCTACCCTCCACCTCCTCTACATCCTCTACCTGCTGGGAAAACTTTAGCCTTGGAGGCCTTCCCCGAATTCCAAAGAGTAACTTTAATCAGAGAAGTGAGGAAAGGCAGAAAGAAAGAAAAACACTCAAGTAAGACAAAATCACAATAACTTAGCCATTAAACCAAGTCAAGTACCTTCAGTTCTTCCTCAGGGTCTACAGAGAATGTTCTGAGCCAAATCCTTCGAACGGTTTTACAGACACTGAAACCCCCAGGTGAAAGACGTTAACTGCACATGGCCCACAAGCACATACTCCCCAGATGAGTCGAAAGGAGAAGGCTGATGATATTAACTCCACCTACAAAGTTGCTCACGCGTCCCACAGTCCCCGTCATTCACCGTCTTTAAGAACTGTTTCCTGAAACCCACTGGGGCTCTCAAGGCTTTTGAACCCTGACTACCTGGGCCCCTTGCGTGGCGTCCTGCAACAAACACTGCACTTTGCTTCACCACAGCCAGTATTCCTATAGGCTTTACTGCCTGTGGGCAAGCGAACCCAAGTTTGGTTCAGAACACTTTTGACTATCCACACTCGTTCAAATCACTCTAAGCTGGGTCCTGTCAATGCACAGAAGTGTGCATGATACAGAAATAAAGATTCAAAGCCCTAAACCAATGGTTTCCACCACAGCACAAGCAAAGAAATCAAAACAAACAAAAGAAAGCGCAAAACTCTCTGCATAAGCACATTTATGCAGCCTTATTTGAGATGATTAACAGGTTAAAAATGGATTTGTCAATTTAACAAATTATGTAGCCAGTTGAACAACTATAAAGCCCAGAAAAATATGATTTCAAGCAGTATTTCCATATTAAGTACAAAATAATACCTTAGATTAGGGGAAAAAAAAAAAAAAAAGCGTTGGAGACCCATGGTCACAAGTATGCAGGAACAGATTAAACAGGAACTTGAAAAGTATTTAGATTTAGGTACATAAAACCAACATAATTGTTATATTAGAGTGATGGATAAAGTTGACTCTTTAAAAATTCTCTTTTGTGCTGCAAATTTAATCAAATTCAAACATTTACTGACCCTTTAGTAGGCATCAAGTACAGGTTAGGCTGAGAAACACAGAAGGATTCAGTATAACACACAGAGATTCGAGTCAGAGTCTCACCAGAAAGTAAATATATGACAGACAGATGGAAGGACAGATACGTATATAAGCAGAATTCAACACTGAGGAAGTGACAGAATAAAACAAGGAGGGAAAGGGAAAGAGGGAAGGTGGGTCAGAGGGAGGGAGCCTCTGAGACAACCAGTAATAGTCTTACCTGCGGATGCACACTGCCGGTTATATTCTCTACCACTTGAGTAACTTGTTTTTAAACAACAGAGCACAGCAATAGGGAGAGGTATCACTTCTGTGATCAGGTTACAAAAGACTGTGAACTCTCCCTTGCTGGTTTGGATGAAACACGCCCTTGTGGAGAGGCTCCTATGGCAAGGAGCTGGGGGGCAGCTTTCAGCCAGAAAGCCAGCCAGGAAACAGAACCCACTATCTGACCACAACCTAAGTGCTGCTAGATACCGAATCTTCCTGAAGCGTTTCGCTGAGACCCCAGCCCTGGCCGATAACTTGACTGCAGTCTCGCGAGAGACCATGAGGCTAGTTAAGCTGTGCTGATTCCTTACTCACAGAACCTGTGAGATAAGACATGTGTGCTGTTTTAAACCGTGGAAGGTTGGGAGTAATTTGTTATTTGGTGATAGATAAGTAATACAGATAAGCAGATATAATTTTTCCATTATTTTGTGAAAAGTCTAGCAGTTATAAATCTCTAGGCTCAGGCAAATTTGGTTAGGATGCATTAGAGTTTTAAGTCCTTAAGTTTTCTACCTTCTTTTCCATAAACAAGGCACTTATCTCCTCAGTATTCAGCTGCTAACCTGAAGGAAAAGAAAACCTGTTTTCAAAATAGTAATAATAATAATGACAAAAATAGCTATTGTTCACAGAGTACTTATTCACGGGGGGCTCTAACAACTTTAGATCTATCCAATCATCTACCATTTACAACGTTAGCATGAGACAGATTACTATTATTATTCTCATTTTGCAGAGGTTGAAAAGTGAAGTACCGAAAGGCTACATAAGTTCTCCAAGGTTACCCAGTTTGTCAGGTGCAACAAATGTCCAAGCATCACTTCAAATCATCTTCTGAGCTATCCTCCAAAATGACCTTCCAGGTGGGTGGAACTGGGGCTCCCACCCAGGCGTGTCTGACTCTGGAGCCCTCCACTGCACAATGTGGCGGGCATTACTGCAAGTCTGGCAATATCCTAAAATGTAAATGTCTAACACCAAACCCAAGGAAACAGATACAGGTGGTTTAAGTACTACATGAAAAAAAAAAAAAAGTTACGGGAAAATGCTGAATAAATACTTCACAAACACCGTTTAAAAAATATCCCTGTGTATGTGGAAAACTAATAGTGTGTCAAGGGTGTGCAAAGCCAGAGGATTAAAATAAGTGCATTTCCCCAGACTGTTTATTTTACTTGGAGATATTTGTGGGAACCGTGGTAATTAATTTAACTTGTAAGTAATTTAAACATTTTTTTTTAAGGCAAACAGTTTTGTTTTAAGAGAAAAGTTTGATTGTGGTTTTTCGAAAGCATGATTGAACTATAGCTCTAGACTATCAGAAGTACCATTAGCTCCTCTCTGATACGGGAAAGGTCAGTATAAAAATGCAATGAGTCCTGGGCTTCCCTGGTGGTCCAGTGGGTGGAGAGTCTGCCATGCAGTGCAGGGGGCACCAGTTCCACCCCTGGCCCAGGAAGATCTCACGTGCCATGGAGCGGCTGGACTGGTGTGTCCAACTCCAAGCCTGCTCTCTGCCGCGAGGGAGGCCGCTGCAATGGGGCGGGGCGGGGGCATGCAGGCCAAGGAGTGAAGATGCATGAAAATAAATAGATGAAAAAAGCAAACAAACAAACGGATGCTTCCCTGGTGGTCCAGTGGGTAGGGACACCACCTTGCAGTGCAAGGGACGCCGGTTCAATCCCTGGCCTGGGAGGATCCCAGGTGCCCCGGAGCAGCTAGACCGATGTGTCCAATCACCAAGCCGGAGCTCTGGAGCGCATGCGCCCAGAGCCGGTGCTCTGCAGCAACAAAGGCCACTGAGATGGGAGGCCCACACAGGCCAAAGAACAAAGATGGATGAAAATGAATAGATGAAAGACCAATAGAAGTGCCCCCCACAAAAAAATAAATAAATAAATAAAAGAGGCCAAAATTAAAAGAAATATATGATGAGTCCTGAATTGAGACTGTGAGCTTGTACCAGATTTTCATCAGATAAGGGTACTAACTCCCCACTTGGTCTAAGGAGGGGGTGTAAGTGAGGGCTCGAGGCTGGGAAGAAATGGTTTGACAGTAACTTTCCCCCTCCCCTACCTGTGACACAGTGACTGGTGGAAGAAAGGCAAGCTTCTGTCCAGAGAGACTCCTCATTCTGGTGAAGCAGGCTGAGTGACGTTCCAACATGGCAGAGGGCAGTCCCCCCTTCTCAATGGCAATGCTGCTCAGAACAGCTCATCTGAATGTCTTTGCCTTGACAGGATCAGGCTCTGGACAGGTACTGGCCTGATTTTCCTTGAATCACTGAGAAATAGAATACTGTCCACCAAATCGGTGAACAAGGATGCCACAGGTGTCAGCAACTGCAGCACTCAGGGGTGAGCTGGTGAGCCCAAGGGCACTGCAGAAGGAGAAGAATACCTGTGACCTAGCAGCCGTCAGACTGCAGCCGCTCCCTAGTGAGCCCAAAGGGAACCTGAGATCTGAAACACACCGGATTTTGGGCGCTGGCCTCATAGCTCAAATGCATATGAAAGGAATGGTTTCAACTGAGCCCAGCCGCTTCGCATCTCCCCAGGCATGTTGTTTTGTTCTTGTTTCGTCACTCAGTCCTGACTCTTTGTGACCCCATGGACTCATATGAGCCCACTTGGCTCCTCCGTCCATGAGATTCTCCAGGTAAGAATACTGGAGTGGGCTGCCATTTCCATCTCCATCCCTTGCTCAGAAAAGCGCTAAATTCTTTACCTTAAGGTATCCCTTGCTTTCAGGGAAAAAAAGCCCCCCTAAATGCAAGGGACGCCGGTTCAATCCCTGGCCTGGGAGGATCCCAGGTGCCCCGGAGCAGCTAGACCGATGTGTCCAATCACCAAGCCGGAGCTCTGGAGCGCATGCGCCCAGAGCCGGTGCTCTGCAGCAACAAAGGCCACTGAGATGGGAGGCCCACACAGGCCAAAGAACAAAGATGGATGAAAATGAATAGATGAAAGACCAATAGAAGTGCCCCCCACAAAAAAATAAATAAATAAATAAAAGAGGCCAAAATTAAAAGAAATATATGATGAGTCCTGAATTGAGACTGTGAGCTTGTACCAGATTTTCATCAGATAAGGGTACTAACTCCCCACTTGGTCTAAGGAGGGGGTGTAAGTGAGGGCTCGAGGCTGGGAAGAAATGGTTTGACAGTAACTTTCCCCCTCCCCTACCTGTGACACAGTGACTGGTGGAAGAAAGGCAAGCTTCTGTCCAGAGAGACTCCTCATTCTGGTGAAGCAGGCTGAGTGACGTTCCAACATGGCAGAGGGCAGTCCCCCCTTCTCAATGGCAATGCTGCTCAGAACAGCTCATCTGAATGTCTTTGCCTTGACAGGATCAGGCTCTGGACAGGTACTGGCCTGATTTTCCTTGAATCACTGAGAAATAGAATACTGTCCACCAAATCGGTGAACAAGGATGCCACAGGTGTCAGCAACTGCAGCACTCAGGGGTGAGCTGGTGAGCCCAAGGGCACTGCAGAAGGAGAAGAATACCTGTGACCTAGCAGCCGTCAGACTGCAGCCGCTCCCTAGTGAGCCCAAAGGGAACCTGAGATCTGAAACACACCGGATTTTGGGCGCTGGCCTCATAGCTCAAATGCATATGAAAGGAATGGTTTCAACTGAGCCCAGCCGCTTCGCATCTCCCCAGGCATGTTGTTTTGTTCTTGTTTCGTCACTCAGTCCTGACTCTTTGTGACCCCATGGACTCATATGAGCCCACTTGGCTCCTCCGTCCATGAGATTCTCCAGGTAAGAATACTGGAGTGGGCTGCCATTTCCCTCTCCATCCCTTGCTCAGAAAAGCGCTAAATTCTTTACCTTAAGGTATCTGCTTTTCTTTAACAATAATCTTTTGCTGTTCAGACTACCTGCCCTTTGTGGTAAAACATCTATATAACCGGCTCCTCCCCTCGCCTCCTCAGGGCAGTTCATTCAGAGTCACTTGAGCTGCTGTCTCCTGTGCTTGGAGTCCTAAAAATTCCCACCAAATGAAACATAACTCTAGACTTTTAGGTTGTGAATATTTTTTAAGTCGACATTTCTAAATATCTCCTCTCCTCTCTTTTGCAGCTTAAAAACAAACCTTACTTAACAAAACTGAAAGATGGCTGGTGTGGCTAAGTTTGGATGGAGGTTTGTGGCATGTCTTGGGTTTAACTGGCCTAGGTTTGTACTCTAACCCAGCCCTTCCCAGAAGGTGACTGCAGACAAGCCATTTAATCTCACTGAGTATTGGTTGCTTCTTTTGTAAGATAAGGCAACTTGATTCATCGTTGAAAAGATTATTTGTGACATAGAGTAAAATCTGTGGAGTGCATGGTATATTGCTGATGTTCAAAAAACAGTCTACTCTTATTCAATTGACCCCATTGAGTCATTTTGCAGCTAGAATAACTCTGGTCAGACAGGGAATGTGATTTGCCTAAGGTCACATTTCTGAGTCTGACTCACTCAGCAACCTCTATGTGTGGGCCGGGCACAGTCCTAACAGCTATGACAACAAACAGGCGTTGCCCTTCAGGGAGATCACAACCCACGGGTAACAATCGCAGGAAAGTGGGTAACCAAAACCCAACCTCGTATACGCTTTGTGAGAAATTATCAACTTACAGTTAGTTGCTGAGCATGCAGTGAGCATCCCCTTAAAGACAAACCACTATATTCTATAGCAAACCTAATCTTCACTGAGAAACAACATCAACAAAAAATGGGCAGAGAGAGTAATTGTAGTTAAGAGGTAGTGTTCTCAGAATCAGGTTGGGACTTCTGGGCTTTATGCTTGTCCATGGACTCATATGAGCCCACTTGGCTCCTCCGTCCATGAGATTCTCCAGGTAAGAATACTGGAGTGGGCTGCCATTTCCCTCTCCATCCCTTGCTCAGAAAAGCGCTAAATTCTTTACCTTAAGGTATCTGCTTTTCTTTAACAATAATCTTTTGCTGTTCAGACTACCTGCCCTTTGTGGTAAAACATCTATATAACCGGCTCCTCCCCTCGCCTCCTCAGGGCAGTTCATTCAGAGTCACTTGAGCTGCTGTCTCCTGTGCTTGGAGTCCTAAAAATTCCCACCAAATGAAACATAACTCTAGACTTTTAGGTTGTGAATATTTTTTAAGTCGACATTTCTAAATATCTCCTCTCCTCTCTTTTGCAGCTTAAAAACAAACCTTACTTAACAAAACTGAAAGATGGCTGGTGTGGCTAAGTTTGGATGGAGGTTTGTGGCATGTCTTGGGTTTAACTGGCCTAGGTTTGTACTCTAACCCAGCCCTTCCCAGAAGGTGACTGCAGACAAGCCATTTAATCTCACTGAGTATTGGTTGCTTCTTTTGTAAGATAAGGCAACTTGATTCATCGTTGAAAAGATTATTTGTGACATAGAGTAAAATCTGTGGAGTGCATGGTATATTGCTGATGTTCAAAAAACAGTCTACTCTTATTCAATTGACCCCATTGAGTCATTTTGCAGCTAGAATAACTCTGGTCAGACAGGGAATGTGATTTGCCTAAGGTCACATTTCTGAGTCTGACTCACTCAGCAACCTCTATGTGTGGGCCGGGCACAGTCCTAACAGCTATGACAACAAACAGGCGTTGCCCTTCAGGGAGATCACAACCCACGGGTAACAATCGCAGGAAAGTGGGTAACCAAAACCCAACCTCGTATACGCTTTGTGAGAAATTATCAACTTACAGTTAGTTGCTGAGCATGCAGTGAGCATCCCCTTAAAGACAAACCACTATATTCTATAGCAAACCTAATCTTCACTGAGAAACAACATCAACAAAAAATGGGCAGAGAGAGTAATTGTAGTTAAGAGGTAGTGTTCTCAGAATCAGGTTGCACTCTGGGCTTTATGCTTATGACCATGGGACCGTGTCATTGAATCAGCTGGGCATGAGTTGCACATCTCATAGGGTCATTGTGAAGATAAAATGAACTGTGCATGTGAAATGTTTAGCAGAATTGTGACCGCTTGTGGTTGTCGTTTTATTCTTGTGAAGGGTCACCTTACCTACGCTGGATGTCAAATCCAAGCCCATCCGTCTTCCAACCCCTTCCTACTCCTAAACAATACTGTGTGGGCATCTGCAGGAGCCTGTGGTGGCCGTGGTGGTTTACTTGCTACGTCGTGTCTAACTGCTGCACCCCTATGGACGGCAGCCCACCAGGCTCCTCTGTCCATGGCATTTCCCAGGCAAGAATACTGGAGTGGGTTGCCATTTCCTTCTGCAGGGGATCTTCCTGACCCAGGGACCGAGCCTGCCTCTCCTGCCTTGCAGGGGCATTCTTTACCCTGAGCCACCAGGAATTGTAGTTGACCCCAGACTACCCTGGCGCTACAGGTCCTCGTCAGCCAACAGGCTGGACCATCTCTCATCTGTGAAGATTCTTTCCTCGGGTGGCTCCCTGGAAACTAGACTTGGGCTCCTGGATAGCTTCAGTCTGCAGGGGCAGAGACTGCAGAGTGTGCTCCTATGTCTACCTCCCGAAGCCGGCTCCCAGCTGGCAGGAGTAAGAATTCTTCCTAAAAGCAATTTGTTCATCATGTAAGCTTATCTCCAGGCTGCTTCACTCTTATCACAGGGAGAAACTAAGGGGCCGAAGGTATTACCTCTCTAAGCGTGGCCAGGTTCTGTGCTTGCCCCAGAATGGCTGTTGCGTTCTGTCCTGGGCCCATGTCTCAGATGGCAAAGCTGAGGTGCAGAGAGGCCTTTCTGAGAGATGCCAAGGCTTGGTGGAGGACCACCGTCCCCGAGGCTACGGTTTAAGCAATGGGGTTGACACAGATTAGAGTCAGACATGTGAGTTCCGGTTTAACTCCCGACTTGCTGAGAGAACTTGGACCTCGGGTTCTTTTACCGCACAACGGGTAAAGAAAGCAGAACTAAGCGTCCCCAAGACACCTAGCTCTTTCCGTAGGGTTCGCCCGCCGCCACCCCGCCGCTGGGCCTCGAGCTCGGGCCCGCTCCGCCTACAAGCCCCAGCATGCCTCGGGCGAGGGCGGGGCGCGTTGACGGACAGGCAGCTCTGCCAATTGGCGCCCGCCAAGGGGCGCACGTTGGCGCGTGCGCAGAGGGCGGCGGGCCGGTGGGCTGGCAGCGGTGGACGCGTCGGAGCCGCGGGCGGTCAGGTAGGGGGCGGGATGGAGGGGTGGGGGACGAGGGGCCGCGGCCGGAGTCGCGGGCGGCGGCTGAGCGGCGCGGCGTGGGGGGCTGTGCCGGCGTGCAGCGGTCGGTCCACGCGAGACGGGCAGGGTCTGGGGGGCCGGATCCGAGGGCAGGACCGGGGTGGGGGGTGGGGCTGCCAGCTGCTCGCGGGCGCTGAGGCGCTCGGGGGCGAGGCGGCCGGGGCGGGTAGCGAGGGGCTCCGAGGAGCTTCGCGGTGCAGCATCTCGGGAGCAATGAGGTAATGGGGGGGCACGGAGCAGAGACGGGCTGCAGCCTCTGGGAGATGGGAGGGGATCTGAAGGCCCTGGAAGGGTCGGGGGTGCAGAGTCTCGACGATATGAAGGATTTGGGGAGCCCTGATGAGATACGGGGTGCAGAATCTCAGGAGATTTGGGAGAGTAGGGGAATCGGAGGACGATCGAGGCGGTGCTTCTTGGAGGAATCAATGGGAAGCAGGGTCTCGTCAGCAAAAAAGAAGAGGTTTGCCTAAGGCTTGAAGCGACACATGACATGGGTGAAGGATAAAAAGGAAGGAACAGGGTTTGCGGGCGGAGGTTCCGAAGGGGGCAGGGTTCCCGATGCACGAAGCGGGCGCCGATTGAGGGAGCGCACAGCTCGGAGGTGTGGTGGGATCCGGTGTTCAAGTGCGGTGCGGGGCTGAAGGCTGCAGCGACTTGGAAACAGATTGAGGGATCTGTGTCCGGGGGCTCGGCACACAAGAGTGAAGAACCGGTGGGGGCTGCAGTGAAGAGCCCCCCAAAGGCTAGGGTTCTTAGGAAGGTTGAGAATGGGATTTAGGAAGAGTGGAATGGTGAAGTGGAGAATTACTGGTTGGACTGTAGATTCAGAGACTGGCTAGAGCCCTGGAGGGGTGTCGTGAGCCACTAAAGGAATTTTCCTGAAGTCTCTGCATGGGAAGCAAAGGGGGTTCTGGGACCCAAAGACCTACAAGGAATGCATGAACCTGCCTATGAGTGGGTCAAAAGTGAAATCACTCAGTCGCGTCGGAGTCTCCTACCCATAGACACGCCATAGAATTCTCCAGGCAGGAATACTGGAGTGGGTAGTAACCTTTCCCTTCTCCAGGGGATCTTCCTGACCCAGGGATTAACCTGGGTCTCCTGTATTGCAGGCAGGTTCTTTACCTTCCAAGCTACCAGAGAAGCCCTTGATTGTGTGAAGTTTGGCAGAGCTCAGGGGTTCAGCAGGAACCCCCTAAGTCTTTGCGATCGGGACTCCTAATGCAGCCTGACTTAATCCTACAAGGGGTTAGATCACCCTCACTTATTCACCAGACACCCCTCATCATGGGGCAGCCATGGTGCCACCTCTGACTCCACTCTGAACCTAGACCCGCTGAACGTGGTTGTCTTCAGGAGAAAGAGTTGCTCTGTCCTAGAGCGGGAATCTCTTCAAGGTCACCTGCTCCTCTTTGCCCGTCCCTCCAAGCGGTGGTGACAGAGAGTGTGTGAGACCTCCAGGGGATGAATGGAACATGAGGTCAGGTCTGACTTTCCTTATCAGTTCTGCAAGTAGATTGAATTAATCTGACAGCAAAAAAGGTTTGCCTAAGGCTTGAAGCGACACATGACATGGGTGAAGGATAAAAAGGAAGGAACAGGGTTTGCGGGCGGAGGTTCCGAAGGGGGCAGGGTTCCCGATGCACGAAGCGGGCGCCGATTGAGGGAGCGCACAGCTCGGAGGTGTGGTGGGATCCGGTGTTCAAGTGCGGTGCGGGGCTGAAGGCTGCAGCGACTTGGAAACAGATTGAGGATCTGTGTCCGGGGGCTCGGCACACAAGAGTGAAGAACCGGTGGGGGCTGCAGTGAAGAGCCCCCCAAAGGCTAGGGTTCTTAGGAAGGTTGAGAATGGGATTTAGGAAGAGTGGAATGGTGAAGTGGAGAATTACTGGTTGGACTGTAGATTCAGAGACTGGCTAGAGCCCTGGAGGGGTGTCGTGAGCCACTAAAGGAATTTTCCTGAAGTCTCTGCATGGGAAGCAAAGGGGGTTCTGGGACCCAAAGACCTACAAGGAATGCATGAACCTGCCTATGAGTGGGTCAAAAGTGAAATCACTCAGTCGCGTCGGAGTCTCCTACCCATAGACACGCCATAGAATTCTCCAGGCAGGAATACTGGAGTGGGTAGTAACCTTTCCCTTCTCCAGGGGATCTTCCTGACCCAGGGATTAACCTGGGTCTCCTGTATTGCAGGCAGGTTCTTTACCTTCCAAGCTACCAGAGAAGCCCTTGATTGTGTGAAGTTTGGCAGAGCTCAGGGGTTCAGCAGGAACCCCCTAAGTCTTTGCGATCGGGACTCCTAATGCAGCCTGACTTAATCCTACAAGGGGTTAGATCACCCTCACTTATTCACCAGACACCCCTCATCATGGGGCAGCCATGGTGCCACCTCTGACTCCACTCTGAACCTAGACCCGCTGAACGTGGTTGTCTTCAGGAGAAAGAGTTGCTCTGTCCTAGAGCGGGAATCTCTTCAAGGTCACCTGCTCCTCTTTGCCCGTCCCTCCAAGCGGTGGTGACAGAGAGTGTGTGAGACCTCCAGGGGATGAATGGAACATGAGGTCAGGTCTGACTTTCCTTATCAGTTCTGCAAGTAGATTGAATTAATCTGACAGCAGGTCCATCAGAGTGGCTCTGAGAATGAGGTGTTTGGAGGAAGCACGGAACTCAGATGCGTTGAGCATTCAGTCCTGCGCCAGGTTCTAAAGAAACTGTTCCTAAGTGCCAGTGGTCTTGAGCCCCAGGGGGCATTTGGCGATGTCTGGAGACATCTTTGGTTGTCACACTGAGGGTGTGGGGTACCACTGACCCCTTCCAGGTGGACACTAGGGATACTGTTAAACATCCTACAGTGCACTGAGCAGCCCCCAAATGCCAGCAGTGCCAGCGCTGAGGACCTCTGCTCTAGAGTCACAGCCTGGATTCGGGCCTCGTCTCTCTTCCTGACTGTATCATCTTGAGTGAGTTAACCTCCCTGTGCTTGGCTCTTGCATAGATTAAGTGCATAGTAATTTTCATATTTACTTTCTTACTCAGTTTTCCTAACAGCCCCACTAAGCAGGCTTTAGAGTATCTAGTTTTACATAGAAGGAAACGAAGGCTGAGGCAGTGGCTTGTCTAAGGTTCCATAGCTAAGGTAGGCTCATATTCTGAACTCTCATCTGGTACATTCTCTCTTTCCTTGCTTTTCCTTTGCTGGGGCCTGATTGGTCTTTACTATATCTACCTGAGCCCATTCCCCTCTCATGAAAGGACTGCCCTGTCAGTATCACTGAATATCAAACTGAAGTCTAAATGGGAATTAATCCATCTGATTAGGTAACCCTAGACTTTGTTCTTGTTTTGATCTTAGACCAGGAGCAGTGGGTGGATAAGGGCAGAAGCCTGATGTTGGCAGACGGGATGCTATCTGTCTGTGTAGAGGATGAGGTATGGAAGCCAATAGCAGGGGCTGAGGTGATCACATTCCTGCTCTGGAAAGTAACTCCTGTTCTGAATGATCGCTCGGGGACTTCTTTCCCTTAAGACAGAATAGCACTTGCTCTGTTAGGTCCAGGACCAGCTACAGTTCAGAAACATAAATAGAACTGCTTCAGAAACGAGACACTTAGCTAGAATATCCACACAAATGCCCAAGGAAGATACACAGTGGACACCGAGTCGGTCCAGGAATCCTTCCTCTTCTGCTAATTTACTAGGTGATCATGGGCAGATGCTTGCCCATCTCAACCTCAATCTATGGAAAACACAAATAACTACCATTTATCAAGTGTTCATTATGTGCCTCTTGTCAGTTAATCCTGCCAGTGGTCTTGCTAATAATCCAGATTCTAATCTGTATTTTACAGATGAGAAGACTAACAGGTTCAGTGATTTATCCAAGGCTCTGTAGCAAGTTGCAGAGCAGGGAAGTAAGCCCAGATCTGTCTGACTTATGTTACGTTATACTTGTTTTAGTAGGAAGGCATTTCCAAAACGTAAGAGCCCGTGCACTCTTGTCTGGAGAGTGGCGGGCGATCAGAAGTTTACCAGGCCCTTGAAGTGGATCATTTTCTACGCATACTGATGTGCTGACTCCATGGCACCATCTCCCTTAGCTCCTTCTAGTAGAGCAGTCCAATTTAAAAGCCATTCCTAGGGGTCTTTACGAACCTCTCAGCCAAGCGTGCCTAGAGCTAGGAAACTGTAATACTTCTTTTGAGTCGGCGTGGTTTTTTATGGCTGGGAGTTGACCCACCTGGATTTGATTCTTAGTTCAGCTTAGCAGCTTTGAGACCTTGGGCAGGTTGCCTTTTCTCTGAGCCTAGTCTCCTTAGTTTAAAAAAAGGAATGACACATAGTTAGGACAAGAGGTCATGTGTGGAAAATGTCTCACATTCAGTAAATGGCACTTTTAGAGAGGAAGGCAATGCCAGAAGGAGACTGAGGGTCACTTTGCCAAACCTTAGTGAACCAAAGAAGCCCCTGCCAGCCTCCCCCAAATCCCCATCTCCTCTTGTACCTCTCCCAGGATCTGCTTCCTGATCGTTTCATCAGAACCTCATGATTAAATGAGTGTGTGTTATATTCAGGGAAAGGAACCCAGTCAAGTGGGTTGAGATGAGTTGGAGCTTCCCTGAAAAGACTGCTGATTTTGCCCTTGTCCCTACAGTCTATGTGTCACATTGCCAGAAGTCCCCATGTTTGTGGAAGATGCAAAAATCCTTCTTGGGTCCTACAGTTCTGGAGGAAGGCAAGACAGACGAGTGTTTTTTTCAGGAAACTCTATTCTTGATTTAACCTCTCTCTGACATGCTTTGAGAGTTTTCTTGCCCAGAGACATGTCCTTCTGGGTTGTTCTATGTGTCCCAGATGGGTGCGGCTTTGGGGTCATGTTTGAGTTTCCGCTTGAGCGCTCACTTGTGGAGTTTATCTTAGCTGTTGGTGGGTACCTCAAATGCCCTGAGTAATCTGACATCCAGAATCTACCCCCCACCCCCACAGAACTGGGTGTCCGCCACTCCTGGAGAGTGACCATTGGTTATGCACTTGATAAGCACTCAGTTCAAGCCGGAGGAATACATAAGGTTTATAAAGTTGTCATGAAAGAAAATGGAAAAGCCTTTAAAAAAAAAACACCCAAACCAGGGGAGTATGTCAGTCATAGGATGGACTTTTATGTCCTGTGAAAGGGAAGGTAGCTACCATTTCACATGTTTTCTAGTTCTTATGTGAAGAGCTCTGTTCCTGTCTATTCTTACTCAAAAGCTGGACTCATAAGACTCTAATTAACTGCTTAAAGTTCTCCAGTCTTGCTCATAGCTTAAGCCCCACAAGGGGCTAGCAGAGGCGTCGGGAATAGACACTGTCTCATGGTAAGGATTTGAAAACTTAGGTCATCTCTAAGCCTTTGATTGTGAGATCAGATAAAACAATCTCCAGGGAAGGTTCAGAATTTTAATTTCTGAAATGGATTATCTGATATCTTGGTACCGTCTGCCTTTGGAAAAGGGCCTCTTCGTTCCTTCTCACTGGGCTTGATGGTAGCTGCTGTTACCACTGCTGCTGGTCCCGTTACCACTGAGCACTAGGTACTGCCTGATTGTCAGCCCTTCTTGTTATTTTGTGGACGAGAGAAATTGTGAATTCACTTGCCCATCAGTTTCTAATATGGATATCTAGTGTCCTCAGTCAAACTCCTTCAGAGCTGACGGTTTGTTATCAATCCTTATATGCCTTTATATGCCATAAAAGGAAAGATTCTTCAACCTTTCTAGTGCAGTTTGTAAACTAAATGCTTTAATACTAGTACCAGTTGTCATGCCACTACTTCTCCTGATTGTTACTCAAATTATGACACATAGCAATCTTTTCATTGCATACCTACCAGTTTCCAGGTTCAACAATTTATATGCATTATGCCTAATTATCACAGTGACCTTTTTATAAAGTAAGAAACCAGATATAGTGAGGTTAAATAACTTGCCTCCTGGCCCACAACTTGTAAATGCCATGCTGATTTGACCCCAGTTCTGTCTGACTTCAAGGCTTACGGGCTTTTGTTGCTGTTCTGCTCCCCTTGTTATTTATATATCATGGACAGGGGAAAGCCTGGTGGTGCCCAAAGCAGCCAGGGTATGACTACAGAATTTTCCTGAGCCTTAGGGCAGCTGCAGCAAACACAGCTTAAGCGGTAGATTCTCCTCTGGAGCTGGATCAGAGCTGAGCTAGTGGCCCTGTGAGGTGGGCAGTATTAGTCTGGAGATCAGAGAAATCAGCGAGGGGCAGGGTCAGCTGGGGTGAGATGAAGTGCAGGCTCCAGAGCTGACAGTACCAAGTGCCCAACAGGAAATTCATTCAAAGGGTCAGGAAGGCAGCCAGAATCATAAATAGCATGTAGAGGATTCATTCTGATTGGTTTTAGAGTTCATGGCTGGCAGAAAATGGGCAGGTAACTTAAAATCTTGCAGTGATAACACAGTTCCTTTCACAGGTACGTCTTTTCAGGGGAAACTTGAGTTCAGATGAACTTTCCATCTGAATTCTTTTTGGTATCACCAAAGTGTATCCTTCTGGAAGAGAGGGGCTGTATCTGCCTGTCACATAGCTGTGTATCAGGCCATGCTCCTGCTGAAAACAGCATTCTCAGGTTCCCAAGACATGGCTCAGGCCTTCTGCAGGTCTGAGGCTATCTCTGTGCCTCATATTTTAGTGATGGGACCTCCTGCTTCCTGGGAAAGCATGGCAGCTTTAGGAAAGGAATCCTTGACGTGCTGTTCTGCCTCAGAGAGCCTGGAGGAGCTGCAGACAGCCGAGCTATTGTGGGGAGTGGACGTGGGCATCGTAAGTTCATTTTTTTAAGTGGATGGCTTTAAGAGGGAGGCAGGAAGCTTTTTAATTGAAGGAGGTGGTATGATATTTCAGAAAACTAGAGAAAAAATGTGCTGGTATTTTTACCAGTTGGCAGACTTGTTTAATTAGCTGATCTGCAGTGCCAGTTCTGAGAACAGATGTCCCCGTGCATTGTGAGGTAACATGCTCTTCATCCAAATACCAAATGTTGCCCTCAGTCTGTTGTCCCAGATGATCAAAGAGAGAACTGAAACCACGGTATTAGAATTGAGGAGGTCTACATGGACCCTGAGCTAAGGTTTCTATCAGTATTTTTATATTGTCGCACCCAGACCCATGACATTTAAGGATTCGACACTCACAGCTTCAGATATTCACATGAGACCTTTTAGGTTCGTGACAGGTGGTGATGTGTTATTTTTGTTGCGGCATGGGTTTGAGTCATACTAGGTTGCCAGGCTGGTGTGTGGGAGTGGGTCACTGCTAATAAATTCATCTAAACCACTCTGGCAGCTAAACCTCATTCTTTATTGTGGAGAAAATTCTGTGCTCTTAGGCAGCATTTCTCGGTATGGTCTAGAGAACAGTGTTAATAAGTGGTATGTGACAGGAAAAGAAAATGCCTGAAGTAGTGTTGAGTAAAACCACGGTAAAGTTATGTGTCTGTACTCCATGCTTCCCCAGGTTCGCACCATGTGACCTTGAGCCAGTTTTTCTGAGCCTTAGTTTGCTCATCTGTAAAATAAGGTAATGAAAATAGTACCTGCGTCACAGGATCATTATGAGGATTAAGTGCAATTAAGTCTGTGGGGTATCTGGAGCTTCCCAGGTGGCACAGTGGTAAAGACTATGCCTGCCAGTGCAGGAGATGTGGGTTTGATCCCTGGGTCCGGAAGATCCCCTAAAGGAGGAAATAGCAACTAGCTCCAGTATTCTTGCCAGGAAAGTTCCATGGACAGGGGCGCCTAGCAGGCTGCCGTCCATGGGGTCGCAAAAAGTTGGACATGACTGAGCGACTAAGCACAGCACAGGTATGGAGCATCTAGCATGATGTCTAATACACACTAGGCACTAGATACATACTCTTTCCCTTCCAGTAGAAGGAAAATGGGATTTCAGGAAGGTTGGATGGACTTTAGACAAACAAGTGCGTGTCTGCTCCTAAATATCTGTCAGACTGTGACGCAAAGCTAAATACGGGGAAATCTGTAATATCTATCTCCACACAGACTCCCCTATGGGTGAAGAAAAAATTGATGACATTTGCAAAGCTTTCCTCAGCTTGCTGCACTGCCCTTAAAACCAGACTAACTTGTCCTCCTCTTCCTTCTCCTTGACATTGACCATCAGCAGATCACAAGATTGCACTGGTGCAGCTGTAGGATTTGCATTTAAGAAGGGCTAGCTTTGTCCTTGTGCCTCCCCCTGCTGGGTCTATTCAATTCTACTTTTGGGGTATAAACTGACATTGACCTAAGGCTGCAGAGCCCTGAGGTGTCTGTGGTTCTGCTTCATGAGCATATGTGGATGGAGGAGGATGGGAGAATTCGCGGCATGTATTGCTTGAGGGGGTGGAGGGCCAGTGTCTGCGTTTCAGGCCCAAAATAAACTGTCCTGCCAAGGCACTACCGTTTCGCAAATCATCTGGGAGTCTCTGGCCTTCTTAGCTCCACCTCTTCCCCACCCCAGTCCACTTAGCTAACAAATCTTAATGACTGGGCTTCCCCTGGTGGTCCAGTGGGTAAGGACACCGCCTTGCAGTGCAAGGGGCGCCGGTTCAATCCCTGGCTTGGGAAGATCCCACGTGCCGCGGAGCGACTGGACCGATGTGTCCAATCACTGAGCCGGAGCTCTGGAGCGCATGCGCCCAGAGCCGGTGCTGTGCAACGACAGACGCCACCACGATGGGAAGCCCACAGGAGCCAAAGAACAAAGACGGATGAAAATAGACAAATGAAAGACCAATAGAAGTGGCCCGCCCGCTCCCCTCCCTCCCCAACCCGACCCCCGCCCAAAAATAAATAAATAAATAAATCTTAAAAAAAAAAAATCTTAATGACTGTGCTTATGGGATATTGCTCAAAGGCATCTCTTTCCGGTTCCATAACCTGCTCCCTAGTTCGGCTCCCGCTAACCTTTGCCAGGCAGTTTTGCAATTACCTTCCAAACTAGTTTCACTGCCTTGTCCCCCACTGCATTCAGGATTTGATCATATTAGGTTCCTGCTCCAAACATGCATTGTTTCTCTGTGCTCATCAGTATGATGCTCCACGGTCTCGTACTGGCTCTGAATTCTTGTTATAATCATCCCCCAGTTTACCTTTCCAAGCCAGTCAGTGACTGAATGAGTGATGCTTACCATTCACGACACGTTTCTTGAGTGCAGTAACTCACAGAGGCCATGGGATGATGGCTTCTTTTTCTCTTTAGCAGGAGTTTGACCCTCCAGAGCATGCCTACCCAGCTGTTGAGTTCCGGACTACGCTAGCAGGGCCCGCTTCAGACGTCCTTGTGCCTCCCCCTGCTGGGTCTATTCAATTCTACTTTTGGGGTATAAACTGACATTGACCTAAGGCTGCAGAGCCCTGAGGTGTCTGTGGTTCTGCTTCATGAGCATATGTGGATGGAGGAGGATGGGAGAATTCGCGGCATGTATTGCTTGAGGGGGTGGAGGGCCAGTGTCTGCGTTTCAGGCCCAAAATAAACTGTCCTGCCAAGGCACTACCGTTTCGCAAATCATCTGGGAGTCTCTGGCCTTCTTAGCTCCACCTCTTCCCCACCCCAGTCCACTTAGCTAACAAATCTTAATGACTGGGCTTCCCCTGGTGGTCCAGTGGGTAAGGACACCGCCTTGCAGTGCAAGGGGCGCCGGTTCAATCCCTGGCTTGGGAAGATCCCACGTGCCGCGGAGCGACTGGACCGATGTGTCCAATCACTGAGCCGGAGCTCTGGAGCGCATGCGCCCAGAGCCGGTGCTGTGCAACGACAGACGCCACCACGATGGGAAGCCCACAGGAGCCAAAGAACAAAGACGGATGAAAATAGACAAATGAAAGACCAATAGAAGTGGCCCGCCCGCTCCCCTCCCTCCCCAACCCGACCCCCGCCCAAAAATAAATAAATAAATAAATCTTAAAAAAAAAAAATCTTAATGACTGTGCTTATGGGATATTGCTCAAAGGCATCTCTTTCCGGTTCCATAACCTGCTCCCTAGTTCGGGCTCCCGCTAACCTTTGCCAGGCAGTTTTGCAATTACCTTCCAAACTAGTTTCACTGCCTTGTCCCCCACTGCATTCAGGATTTGATCATATTAGGTTCCTGCTCCAAACATGCATTGTTTCTCTGTGCTCATCAGTATGATGCTCCACGGTCTCGTACTGGCTCTGAATTCTTGTTATAATCATCCCCCAGTTTACCTTTCCAAGCCAGTCAGTGACTGAATGAGTGATGCTTACCATTCACGACACGTTTCTTGAGTGCAGTAACTCACAGAGGCCATGGGATGATGGCTTCTTTTTCTCTTTAGCAGGAGTTTGACCCTCCAGAGCATGCCTACCCAGCTGTTGAGTTCCGGACTACGCTAGCAGGCCCCTTCAGAGCAAGAGCCATGGCTGCCTCAGCAGCGTCTCACCTCAACCTGGATGCCCTCCGGGAAGTGCTGGAATGCCCCATCTGCATGGAGTCCTTCACAGAGAAGCAGCTGCGGCCCAAGCTCTTGCACTGTGGCCACACCATCTGCCTCCAGTGCCTGGAGAAGCTGCTGGCCAGTAGCATCAACGGCGTCCGCTGCCCCTTTTGCAGCAAGATTACCCGCATCAACAGCCTGACCCAGCTGATGGACAACCTGACCGTGCTGAAGATCATCGACACGACGGGGCTCAGCGAGGCGGTGCGGCTGCTCATGTGCCGGTCGTGCGGGCGGCGGCTGCCCCGGCAGTTCTGCCAGAGCTGCGGCGTGGTGCTGTGTGAGCCCTGCCGGGAGGCGGACCACCAGCCCCCGGGCCACTGCACGCTCCCCGTCAAAGAGGCCGCGGAGGAGCGGCGGCAGGACTTCGGAGAGAAGCTGGCCCGTCTGCGGGAGCTCATGGAGGAGCTGCAGCGGCGGAAGGTGGCCCTGGAAGGCGTCTCCAAGGACCTGCAGGCCAGGTACAAAGCGGTGCTCCAGGAGTACGGGCGCGAGGAGCGCAGGGTCCAGGAGGAGCTGGCGCGCTCCCGGAAGTTCTTCACGGGCTCCCTGGCCGAGGTGGAGAAGTCCAACAGCCAGGTGGTGGAGGAGCAGAGCTACCTGCTGAACATCGCCGAGGTGCAGGCCGTGTCGCGCTGCGACTACTTCCTGGCCAAGATCAAGCAGGCCGACGTGGCGCTCCTGGAAGAGACGGCCGACGAGGAGGAGCCGGAGCTCACGGCCAGCCTCCCCCGGGAGCTCACCCTGCAGGACGTGGAGCTGCTCAAGGTCGGCCACGTCGGCCCCCTCCAGATCGGGCAGGCGGTCAAGAAGCCCCGGACGGTCAACATGGAAGACTCCTGGGCCATGGAGGCCGCGGCCTCCGCCGCCTCTTCCTCAGTTACGTTTCGAGAGATGGACGTGAGCCCCGAGGACGTGGGGGCCAGCCCGAGGGCCTCGCCTGCTAAGCAGCGGGGTTTGGACGCAGCCGCCAGTATCCAGCAGTGTCTCTTTCTCAGGAAGATGGGGGCCAAAGGCAGCACCCCGGGCATGTTCAACCTCCCAGTCAGTCTCTACGTGACCAGTCAAGGCGAGGTGCTGGTTGCCGACCGAGGCAACAACCGCATACAGATCTTCACCCGCAAAGGCTTTCTGACGGAGATCCGCCGCAGCCCCATGGTCAGCTTCATGCTGAGCTTCCTGGGGGCCGACCTGCCCAACCTCACTCCGCTCTCCGTGGCCATGAACTGCCACGGGCTGATCGGCGTGACGGACAGCTACGACGACTCTCTCAAGGTCTACACCTTGGATGGCCACTGCGTGGCCTGTCACCGGAGCCAGCTGAGCAAGCCCTGGGGCATCACAGCCCTGCCGTCCGGCCAGTTTGTGGTGACGGACGTGGAGGGCGGAAAGCTCTGGTGCTTCACGGTGGACCGAGAGGCGGGGGTGGCCAAGTACAGCTGCCTCTGCAGCGCTGTGCGGCCCAAGTTCGTCACCTGCGACGCCGAAGGCACCGTCTACTTCACCCAGGGCCTGGGCCTCAACCTGGAGAACCGGCAGAATGACCACCACCTGGAGGGCGGCTTCTCCATCGGCTCCGTGGGCCCCGACGGGCAGCTGGGCCGTCAGATCAGCCACTTTTTCTCCGAGAATGAGGATTTTCGCTGCATCGCCGGCATGTGTGTGGACGCCCGCGGTGACCTCCTCGTGGCCGACAGCAGTCGCAAGGAAATCCTCCACTTCCCCAAGGGTGGGGGCTACAGCGTCCTCATTCGCGAGGGGCTCACCTGTCCCGTGGGCATCGCCCTCACGCCTAAGGGGCAGCTGCTGGTCTTGGACTGTTGGGATCATTGCATCAAGATTTACACCTACCATCTGAGAAGATACTCGACCCCCTAACCCTTGGGAGCCAGGGAATAGCCATCTCTTCAGCTCCCCGGCCTCCTACCCTTCCCTTATTCCTTGGTTGTTGCGGGTACCGTAGAGTAGACTTGGCCTGTGTTCTGATTCCAACTGGCTAGTCCTAGAGGTTTAGAAGCTCTTCTAGTGTTTATCTGTATTATTTCTTCCCCTAAGTTTAGAGCTTTAATAGATGCACTTCCCCATGTAGGACACATGATCTGAGGTTAGCTGATATTCGATTAGAACTTTAGGCTCTTCCGAGGCTTCAGTTAGAGACCCTTCTGCCCCTGTATTTGAAGTTGTCCCTTGTGTTGAATCCTTGTTGATTTCCCCCTCTTTTGGTCTTGGTAACCCTGGTCTATTATTTCCTTCCTATTATACAACACGCCCCATCAGTGGCACTTTCTCTTTAACTCGGCCGCATCTAGTGCCGGTGCTCCAGTGGGACTGACTCCACCTGTCGGTGACGCCCCAGCCATCATAGCCCTGTGGTGTGACATCTCAGCGTGAAAGACCATTCATTCGGTGCCCCTCTGGGAGCTCTGCTGTCCCCTTGGGATGCAATCATTTCTTGGTTCTAGGGCTTTTGTGCCCTGGGGTAGGTCTCTTAACTGCAGCGTGATGGAGAGTCCATGGCTGAGAATGGATCCCTGGTTAGCCAAGTACAGCTGCCTCTGCAGCGCTGTGCGGCCCAAGTTCGTCACCTGCGCGCCAAGGCACCGTCTACTTCACCCAGGGCCTGGGCCTCAACCTGGAGAACCGGCAGAATGACCACCACCTGGAGGGCGGCTTCTCCATCGGCTCCGTGGGCCCCGACGGGCAGCTGGGCCGTCAGATCAGCCACTTTTTCTCCGAGAATGAGGATTTTCGCTGCATCGCCGGCATGTGTGTGGACGCCCGCGGTGACCTCCTCGTGGCCGACAGCAGTCGCAAGGAAATCCTCCACTTCCCCAAGGGTGGGGGCTACAGCGTCCTCATTCGCGAGGGGCTCACCTGTCCCGTGGGCATCGCCCTCACGCCTAAGGGGCAGCTGCTGGTCTTGGACTGTTGGGATCATTGCATCAAGATTTACACCTACCATCTGAGAAGATACTCGACCCCCTAACCCTTGGGAGCCAGGGAATAGCCATCTCTTCAGCTCCCCGGCCTCCTACCCTTCCCTTATTCCTTGGTTGTTGCGGGTACCGTAGAGTAGACTTGGCCTGTGTTCTGATTCCAACTGGCTAGTCCTAGAGGTTTAGAAGCTCTTCTAGTGTTTATCTGTATTATTTCTTCCCCTAAGTTTAGAGCTTTAATAGATGCACTTCCCCATGTAGGACACATGATCTGAGGTTAGCTGATATTCGATTAGAACTTTAGGCTCTTCCGAGGCTTCAGTTAGAGACCCTTCTGCCCCTGTATTTGAAGTTGTCCCTTGTGTTGAATCCTTGTTGATTTCCCCCTCTTTTGGTCTTGGTAACCCTGGTCTATTATTTCCTTCCTATTATACAACACGCCCCATCAGTGGCACTTTCTCTTTAACTCGGCCGCATCTAGTGCCGGTGCTCCAGTGGGACTGACTCCACCTGTCGGTGACGCCCCAGCCATCATAGCCCTGTGGTGTGACATCTCAGCGTGAAAGACCATTCATTCGGTGCCCCTCTGGGAGCTCTGCTGTCCCCTTGGGATGCAATCATTTCTTGGTTCTAGGGCTTTTGTGCCCTGGGGTAGGTCTCTTAACTGCAGACGTGATGGAGAGTCCATGGCTGAGAATGGATCCCTGGTTAGTATTGAAAGCTGTAGCCTGGGAATTGCTTGCCTTTTAAAGGAGATCCTCTTGGGAGATTTTGCCACAGCATCGGAAGGTGGGAATGAGCAAAAATGAAAGCGACCACCACAGTCAGTAAACCTTGATGAACAGGCAGTCTCTAGAGCTCATCCCTTTCACATTACCTCTCGCCACTGACCCATGCTAGGAGTTCTTGCGGAATTGTTTAACACAGGCCAGGGCCAAGAAAGTGGGGAAGTGGACACATCTCATTTTCATGACTAGAGCCAAAACTGTTGGGCCTTCATTGTGCATTTTCCCCAAGTGACCGCATAATATTTGGCTTGTGGATTAAGTCCATCCCTCTATCAAGCATTAAAAAATTGATAACTGTTTCCTCACCGCTGATGTTCATGTCTTTTAATTAAATCTGAGACTTGGGAGGGGAGGGGAGGAATAAGTCGGACCTTGCTGCTTTTCCTCCATATCTGACACTGCATTTTTTAAGAGCAGTTCAAATCTACCTAAGTCACAGTTCAGCAAAAAGCACCATTATGTAAAGATAATCTAAAACATGCTTCCACATCCATGGGTGCAGAATCAGCTCCCAAGGTGTCTAGTCACCAACACTGTGCTCTAAACTCCACATCCACTCTCCGCTGCATCCTTAAAATTACAGTTCAAAAAAGAAACATGTACTTGTAGGAAGACCAGACATGGGCGAGGGCTCTGTGACAAGCTTCCTCTGGCTCTGGTGTTTGCCAAGCAACACATTTTGTGCTCTGGGTACAGGGCTGGTAAAGAACCATTGCTGCAGAAGCAAAATCTGCGAAGCCAAGCTACCCGCCCCACTCCACCGCAAAAAAATCTGTGGCTTTTTTTGGTGGTGGTGTTGCTGCTTTTTGGGCTTCTGTTGTGATAGCTGCCAAAGGATAGGAAAGGAGCTAATGAACATGACGTCAGATTAGTCTGTCTGGCGCGTTACACCCAGAGAAAGCCCTGTGTTCTGATGATGAACTTGCATCCAATTTCCAAAGATTATCTAATTGAGAGGAAATTGATCCAATTAAAAGTGCACCGTGGATGAGTCCACCGGTCGCTAGAGCCACTTCATCTGTGGGAGCCCCTGGCAGCAGGAGGTCCACCTTTGCTGTCAGTGGGGGGCTTGCCGAGGCAGGGACAGTGGCCGAGGATTCTGGCACAAGGCTTGCGATGGAGAAAGGAGTACCACACTGCGGGCTGGCTTGATGTAACAATACCAGGAAGCCTCCACTGACCCATGCTAGGAGTTCTTATGAATTGTTTAACACAGGCCAGGGCCAAGAAAGTGGGGAAGTGGACACATCTCATTTTCATGACTAGAGCCAAAACTGTTGGGCCTTCATTGTGCATTTTCCCCAAGTGACCGCATAATATTTGGCTTGTGGATTAAGTCCATCCCTCTATCAAGCATTAAAAAATTGATAACTGTTTCCTCACCGCTGATGTTCATGTCTTTTAATTAAATCTGAGACTTGGGAGGGGAGGGGAGGAATAAGTCGGACCTTGCTGCTTTTCCTCCATATCTGACACTGCATTTTTTAAGAGCAGTTCAAATCTACCTAAGTCACAGTTCAGCAAAAAGCACCATTATGTAAAGATAATCTAAAACATGCTTCCACATCCATGGGTGCAGAATCAGCTCCCAAGGTGTCTAGTCACCAACACTGTGCTCTAAACTCCACATCCACTCTCCGCTGCATCCTTAAAATTACAGTTCAAAAAAGAAACATGTACTTGTAGGAAGACCAGACATGGGCGAGGGCTCTGTGACAAGCTTCCTCTGGCTCTGGTGTTTGCCAAGCAACACATTTTGTGCTCTGGGTACAGGGCTGGTAAAGAACCATTGCTGCAGAAGCAAAATCTCAGCAAGCTACCCGCCCCACTCCACCGCAAAAAAATCTGTGGCTTTTTTTGGTGGTGGTGTTGCTGCTTTTTGGGCTTCTGTTGTGATAGCTGCCAAAGGATAGGAAAGGAGCTAATGAACATGACGTCAGATTAGTCTGTCTGGCGCGTTACACCCAGAGAAAGCCCTGTGTTCTGATGATGAACTTGCATCCAATTTCCAAAGATTATCTAATTGAGAGGAAATTGATCCAATTAAAAGTGCACCGTGGATGAGTCCACCGGTCGCTAGAGCCACTTCATCTGTGGGAGCCCCTGGCAGCAGGAGGTCCACCTTTGCTGTCAGTGGGGGGCTTGCCGAGGCAGGGACAGTGGCCGAGGATTCTGGCACAAGGCTTGCGATGGAGAAAGGAGTACCACACTGCGGGCTGGCTTGATGTAACAATACCAGGAAGCCTCCAGCTGCCTGTGCTCTTGGGAGAAACTGCTGGCATTGAGGTCTGCCCCGTCTCTGAGCCACACTCATGCCTTGGCCTTCAAACACAGCAAGTATCTGCTGGGTTGGAATGGACATACACGTGGCCTGAATGCTTTTGTTCCTTCAATGTGACTATTTCAGGTTGTGCTTGGGACAGTCGGTTTTCGATTATCTACCATGTTGACTAAATGATAGAGGATAGCCCCAAGAAACGAGCTTACTCAGTTACAGCACTTGAGTGTGTCTTTTGTGGCTGTTGTTTTCTTGTTATCTGTTATCTTTAATCAGATGACATCTTCCTTGCAAGTCTCACACAAAACACCGAAGCAGTCCTGTGGGCCTGGAGAAGAGGCTTCATCCTCTCACCCCGCCTTCTGGGTACCGTAGCTCCACTCTGAAAATCGCTGAACACAGCCTCGCTTGTCTTCCAGTTCCATGTTACTCGCCACGTGGCCATGGCAAGTCACTTCTGCCTTCCTCTTCTGGGAGGTGGTGAGAACAGTCCCTGCCTCCATGAGGGGCGTAAGAAAGGAGATGACATGTTCATGTGCCCGTGACAGGCCTTGGCACACTCCATCAGTAAGAGCTATTGCTTTCTTTTATTGAGTTGTCTAAAGAGTGGGCTTTGACCCTTCAGCCACTCCAAATAATACCTTCCCTCTTTCCTGTTGTTGCAGCTTCCTGTTTGCCAACCAGAACCCTTCTCAGGCATTTCCTCCCTCTAGCCCTCCGTCTCCAAATAAATCTGGTTGCCTGTTCCTTTTTCCTGTCACTCTACTTATTTCCTGTTTCCATCCCTGTATAAATCACTGTATTGCCATCGTTTGCCCATGTTTTTGTGCTTCATTGAGGGCTGGCTTTTATCTCTTAAGTTCATGTCGCATGCAGTTTAATACATAGTCTGTCCTCAGTTATTCAGTTGGATGTTACTTACATGACTTGATGGTGACGGGAGGCCCTCTGGTAACCTGAATCTTCCTAATACAACACTCTTACGTTGGATGAAAGATACAGAGAGTAAGATATGTTAAAAAAAAGAAAAAAAACTAAACGCAGACGAATGACGTATAGATTCAGTAAGTCCCCGTTTTCCTCTACAATTCTGAGTGGGCTGCGCTTAGTTGTGTCCAGCTGTTGGTGACCCCACGGACTGCAGCCCACCAGGCTCCTCTGTCCACAGAATTCTCCAGGCAAGAATACTGGAGTGGGTTGCCATTCTCTTCTCCAGGGGATCTTCGTGACCCAGAAATCAAACCTGCACCTCCTGCATTGGCAGGTGGGTTCTTTACCACTGTGCCACCTGGGAAGTCCCAATATTCTGAGTAAGTATATACAATTGAAGGGTTTGGAGCAATGAGCCATTCCATATTTTGAGTACCTACTGTGAGCCTGGCACTATGCCGGTGTTCAGAAATGAAAAAAAAAAAGGTAACTAATATTAATGTGTCTACTTTCATGAGTTATTTCACAGCCTTTCTGGGGCATTTGGAATTGAATCCCATTGTCCTTGGCTTCTTTGAAAACCATGGAGGGGGTCAGCACTATCTGAATGACGGTAAGAGTCAATCCCCACATACACTGTGGTCCTGAGACAGTCCACAGAGGGTCTCTCCATTATTCCAATCAGCAGGATAAACTTGGCTAGTCTAGTGTTCCTGTGGGCAAAGCAAGTCATGCTTAAGTAGTTGGACTTTTAATGTAGTCCTAATTAACGGCCTCTTAAAAGGGAAGCGTTACCAGCTCGCCATAGGAGGAAACTGGAAGGCAGAGCCTAGGAGGAAACGCAGGGTTCTACCTTGTACCTGACTAGGCTGCTGATGTGCACTTAAGACGTGCAGCTTCTCAAGGGATCCCCAGACAAATTACGGATACGAGACAGCAGATGCCTGCATGAATGTTACAAGCAGAGCAGTGGTGAGCTAGGAGGCTATTGAGCAAAATACTTAACCTTACAAAACTTTGGCTATATCTTGTCAATATCATGAGTATTCATGGCACCCTAAGTCTGAAGTTAGGAAGCTCTGGGATGGGTAATGCCTTCTGGTGGGGAAGTCACTGGCCTTGGTCTGGCTATAGCCCTGCCCTGAACTGAATCTTCCTAATACAACACTCTTACGTTGGATGAAAGATACAGAGAGTAAGATATGTTAAAAAAGAAAAAACTAAGCATGACGAATGGCGTATAGATTCAGTAAGTCCCCGTTTTCCTCTACAATTCTGAGTGGGCTGCGCTTAGTTGTGTCCAGCTGTTGGTGACCCCACGGACTGCAGCCCACCAGGCTCCTCTGTCCACAGAATTCTCCAGGCAAGAATACTGGAGTGGGTTGCCATTCTCTTCTCCGGGGGATCTTCGTGACCCAGAAATCAAACCTGCAGCTCCTGCATTGGCAGGTGGGTTCTTTACCACTGTGCCACCTGGGAAGTCCCAATATTCTGAGTAAGTATATACAATTGAAGGGTTTGGAGCAATGAGCCATTCCATATTTTGAGTACCTACTGTGAGCCTGGCACTATGCCGGTGTTCAGAAATGAAAAAAAAAAAGGTAACTAATATTAATGTGTCTACTTTCATGAGTTATTTCACAGCCTTTCTGGGGCATTTGGAATTGAATCCCATTGTCCTTGGCTTCTTTGAAAACCATGGAGGGGGTCAGCACTATCTGAATGACGGTAAGAGTCAATCCCCACATACACTGTGGTCCTGAGACAGTCCACAGAGGGTCTCTCCATTATTCCAATCAGCAGGATAAACTTGGCTAGTCTAGTGTTCCTGTGGGCAAAGCAAGTCATGCTTAAGTAGTTGGACTTTTAATGTAGTCCTAATTAACGGCCTCTTAAAAGGGAAGCGTTACCAGCTCGCCATAGGAGGAAACTGGAAGGCAGAGCCTAGGAGGAAACGCAGGGTTCTACCTTGTACCTGACTAGGCTGCTGATGTGCACTTAAGACGTGCAGCTTCTCAAGGGATCCCCAGACAAATTACGGATACGAGACAGCAGATGCCTGCATGAATGTTACAAGCAGAGCAGTGGTGAGCTAGGAGGCTATTGAGCAAAATACTTAACCTTACAAAACTTTGGCTATATCTTGTCAATATCATGAGTATTCATGGCACCCTAAGTCTGAAGTTAGGAAGCTCTGGGATGGGTAATGCCTTCTGGTGGGGAAGTCACTGGCCTTGGTCTGGACCTTAATCACAGCCCTGCCCCTGAACTAGGTATGTGGCCTCGGATGAGCACCATACCTCTGCATCAGCTTCCCTATGTATTAGAATATAAGACTTGGATTAGGTCATCACTAAAGTCCCTTCGAGCTCTATGATTTTAATTATTTTACCAAGTAGAATTTGATTGAGTTTCTCCACACACACACACACATGCCAGTGTTTTTGCATAATTCTTGCTGTAATTTTACCATGTTTACAGTAGCAGAAAGAATCTGTACTTTTTGTAATCAGCCCTACCATGGTCCAGTTGTTTATCCCAACTATTGTGATCTTGGATCACTTGCTAACTGTTGCCACTCTGCTGAGCTATTGTTTCTCATCTTGTAAAAGAAAATGACAGTTTATGTTTTAAAGAGCTGTTGTGGGAATTAAAATATACGAATAGGACTGTATATATAAAAACAGCTAATTCAGAAAATGTGAGGTGCTTAGGAAATGTGATTTCCATTGTAGGGGGCACAGACCTCCTTCTCCACGGGACAGCGAACTGATGCAGATTTAGCACGGGGGGACGGGGAGCAGATTTCAGACCTGCATTGGTGATTCAGCCACACTGCTCAGTTTCTTAATTTAAAAAGCCGATTGAAAGAAGAGGAGGATTGCCGCGGGGACAGAGGCAAAGCTTTCACAGCAGTGTATCCCACTAGGAAAGCTGCACATGAAACCTAAAGGCCAGTTATTTGATTGAAGTCATTAGGATTGCATCGTGACCCTTTTGGCAGAAACATGTATGTTTACCAATCCCTATACATGGCTACCATGAACGAATCTTTCCTCCAGGTCAGCATTCATTAACTCCAATAATGACAAAAATCAACATAAGCCATAAATCTCATTGTTAGGCGGAGGTAATATATAGCCGTTAAAACTTGGGCCTTGTAAGCAGGCGGGTGCTGACTTCAGTCTTGTTTCCCTCACGTATGAGTTTTCTGACCACTGAGTCATTTAGCCTCTCAGCTTGTTTCCTCATACATAATAAAATGATATGGTTCACCGCATCGTTCTGAAGAGATGATGGACATAAAACACTTAGCAGACTTTCTGCTTATAAAAGTTTCATTGTATAAACTTTCAGTGGTGGTAAATAACATAACATTGTCATACATTAAATGCAGGATAAGGTTACCCACATTTTTGTGAGAGAAGAATCATAGGAATTGGTGAGGCAAACATTTATTTCCCTCAAAGGAAAATTATGTAGTCACGCACTGAAATCTGGAGTGAATCAGAGTTATGTATGACTGTGTGTCAAGTGTGTATCTTTCATACAAGAATAAAATCAGGGTTTTCTTTTGGTGATATTTACTCAGTGTACCTGGCTCTAACTATGATGCCACTGTCTGTTTCCACAGAATACTAAGATTTAGAATCCATTTCTTCCTTCCCTTACTCATTAGACACGTATGACACCTACTGTGTTTTGCTCATAGCTGCCATCATGTGAGGACTGACTGCAGAGATGCATCAGTCATGAACCCTGCAGTCAGGCAGCCTGTAGTCTGGCTGGAGAGGTGTGGAATGTAAAAAACTAATACAGAAGACTAAGATCAGCGGTGCAAGACAGAACTAGAGTGCCCAGAGTTGAAGGAAAGACTGCTTCTAGTTGAGAGCATCTGGTTGCTGAAGGGCCTTCCCCGCAGGAATACAGAGTGTCAGGAACACAGGTGCCAGTGCGAGATGCTGTTAGAACAGCCGTCCGGCTCAAGGGAGAACTGACCTTGAACAGAGGCCTTTGATCCATTTTTATAGCTAGGGTCCGGAGTTGGGGCGGGCAGGAGGCTCACACCACAGGAGTGAGGGGGCATGAAGGCAAATCAGAGATCAGAAGTGATCTGTTCGTGGCCCTTCAAGTAATCAGGTAAGTGGTTCTCTCGTCTGCCCTAGGCCGTATCATGTACTCCTATCAGTAACCAGGGCTCAAGGAGGCTTCATGCTTAGGGAGGTGGCAGGGTATGAATGAGAAGCTGCTAGGAGACCTTAGGGAGGCCACAGTGGAAGAGGTGCAGCTTGAAAATGTACCCCTCCCTACCCCGACTCCTGCATTGTATTATATCTCCTTATTGGGAATCCCCCAAGGAAATTGCCTCAAAAATTTAATTTTTTGCCTTTCTAAAATCCTGAAATACTACCCAGTTTTGTGTGTGTGTGTGTGTGTGTGCTCAGTCACGTCTGACTCTGTAATCCCGTGGACCATACCCGACCAGGTTCGTCTGTCTGTGGAATTTTCCAGGCAGGAATACTGGGGCAGGTTGTCATTTCCTTCTCCAGGGGATCTTCCTGACCCAGGGATCAAACCCCTTTTCCTACTGTTACACTAGGACTCTACAAAATGTCTTTACTGCAGCTATGTCACTGTTAGCCAGAAGCAAACGATCTTCAGGCTTATAGAGAAAATCATCCGAGGTCTCCCTGTGACATAGCCCATGGGTTAATTGAAACCCAGCGTAAGCCTTGAGGCCTTATACCCTATAAAGAAACCATTGCCGTGAGGGAGATCCTGGTCCTGATGGTACAGATTTGCAACTCTGGAGGAAGAGACTTAAAAATATGAGTAGGGTAGTGGGGACTGAAAGGGTTAATAGGCAGAGTTGTTAGGGCAGCCAGAGGTTCCCACGGAGGAGGAGGGGGAACACATTTTCTAGCCTACTTGCTAGCCACAGTAACAATCTGCTCTGTGGGAAAGTAACTTTCTTTGAAGCCTGGAGTTAGCCCCTAAACAGCCAAAATGATGCATCTTATGGAAATGTTTTCTTAGACTCCATGGCAATGAAGTTGAAATAATGTATCTTACCTAGGGATTCAAAATATCTCACTCGGAATGTCTCCTCTAGTCTTATGCTAATGATATCCAGAGACCACCCTTTGGCTAATCTTATGCTAATGACATCTGAGAATGTGTGAGCAGGATGTGGTTCTTAGCCTTAAGGTGTTTCTCTTGTGATTAGTAGCCAACAATGAAATATATAATTCCCCTGCTTGAAATGGCTGTGGTGATATTCTACCCACTTCTAGTGCCTTTCCCTGGAAGCTTTCTCTATTCCTGCCACCTTAATAAACTTTGTTCCAGAATGCTTTGAGTGACTGAGCTGGCTTCAGAGATCGGAACTTGACACCCTTCTCCCTAAGCTATCTACCCTCATCTATCAGGATGGCTTCCAGTCTCTCATCACAAAACTATATACAGTAACCACCAAAAGGAAAAGAAAACAAAAGAATACAGGAGGAGGAAACAACAAACCGCAACAGAAGTCACAAACTGACCCAATTAAAAATTCAAAATTTACTAAAAGAAGTCATACAAAAAATAAAAAAAGATTCAAGATGCTAATTGGTTTCTGCACCTCGACAACCTAAACTCTGAATTAGCTTTTAACATCTGCTGAAATGCACCAATTATCAAACTTTCCTGGCTTCAATCAATACTGGGGCTCAAATTAGATTTATATGTGGGAATTCCCCTAAATTTAAACAAAGTGCCCCCTAAAACTTTATGGGAGTTGCTGAGGACATTTCAGGATAGGTCAGGAAGACAAACAGGTATACCTCACCTTAATCATCAGAACTAATGGCTTGCCTAAATTCCCCATAGCCTTAACACTCATTACCCTGAAATATTCCATACTGACTATGAATGCTGTGACCCAATGAGTAATAGATTAAAACTGAATTAAGTTTTGGCACTCAGAATTGGCTTACCAAAATAGGACCACATGGACCCTGCCCTCTCCCATTTGTTAAAACAATGAATATGGCCCAGTTTAAACAGACCCTTTGAGGTTAAAAAGCCATATTTCAAGACCTATTTAGAGAAAGAGTGATTATCCCCACTGCTTCATTTTTTAAAAGCTCAGTTTACCCTATTCTTAAACCTGGAAAGATGGAATGAAACCTCACAACTGATTGCTACCTTAATACCATTAAGGCTTCCATACCAATAATGAAATTATAAATTCCATCCACTCCATAACTGGTAAATACTTTGTAGTCACAGACTTGGTTAATATGTCATGTGAAAGTGTTAGATGCTCAGCTGTGTTTGACTCTTTGTGGCCCCATGAATGGTAGCCCACCTGACTCCTCTATCCATGGATATCTCTAGGCAAGAATACTGGAGTGGGTTGCCACATCCTCCTCCATGGGATCTTCCTGGCCCAGGGATCGAACCCTCATCCCTTATGTCTCCTCCATTGGGAAGCAGGTTCTTTAGCACTATTGCCACCTGGGAAGCCAAAGTGTTCAGCATCTATTTCAACACATAGTTTGCCTTTTACTTTGAAGGGACACAATCCCCCTTTACCCTGTTACACCAACGTACCTCAATAGCCATGCCTTCACAGTTTTTATAGACAAGATCGTCAGGCATCCAGCTTTCTTCAGGAGCACAGTAATGACATCACACCAACCACACTCTCTTTCAAAGACGTTAATTTGACGCACTCACTAAGGACATACAAACCTTCACAAAATAACTCATGAAAAGGGATGAGCCTTTGTCTTATGCATTGTGCAAGGTCCTGCCACCTGGGTTAAATGTCTGAAAGTTATTTAGCTGAAGACCATTCCATTCCTGATGTCAACTACAAACTGACATTTACCAATTACATTGCCAATGTGTGGACAACAAGGACATCTGTCATCTGCCTCTGCAGAGACCAGACCCTGTGCTGTTGAGAGCTGCTGACCTTCAATACCCGCTGAAGGAGATCGGGTGAGGCTGAGACCTGGTGCTGTAGAGACCTGCTGACTTTCACTACCCCTTGATGGAGATCGGGGTGGGGTAGAGGCACTCTGTGCTCCAGGGAATCTGGTGGGGCAGGTCGTTAGATAAGTGGATGCTTTTAGGAACAGCTTTTATTATCCCAATCCTTGCATCTCCTTATATTTAGAAAAGCACTAAATTTCTCTTCACAGCGACATCAGGTCCTCATGACTGACTGGTGACCCTTGTAAAATGATTGTTTAATGATATGAAACTCCCCCTTCACCAAAACCCTTAAATATTGGCCCTCCTCCTGATGCCTCTTTGGAGCAGTTTCTCAGAGTTATCTGGGGTGCTGTCTCCCGGGCTGCAGTCCTAATTATACCCCAAATAAAACTTAACCCACAACGCTCAAGTTGTTCCTTTTTTAGTCAACACTGACAATGTCAAAACCAACCTTTATAACATGAAAGTCTAGCTCGTTTTAGCCTTTTACATTCTAGATACACAGTACCTCTTATCTGCACATGTTACTTAAGCCCATTTATACTGTTACTCACAAATCAGCCTACCTTCATCGGGATCCTGTGTAACAAAAGGCTCTTTTTCTGTTCAAACTGCAATAGGGCAGTCATGCCTCTGGTGACTCCCAGAGACTCGTCCACTGTAAAGGATTCAACAGGGTCCTCTCGTGTCTCCTGGAGTTTCTGAACCACACATGATAACCATAGTGTGCCCCTAGACTTCTGGTACAAGAAACAGCCCTCCTTGTCTCCACACTATATACCATTACAGGGCAACGTGAGGCTGTACATCATTTTGGCTCTGAAACATAATCACAAAATAACCTTCTTTGACACACACCAACCACTCTCTTTAAAAGACGTTAATTTGACGCACTCACTAAGGACATACAAACCTTCACAAAATAACTCATGAAAAGGGATGAGCCTTTGTCTTATGCATTGTGCAAGGTCCTGCCACCTGGGTTAAATGTCTGAAAGTTATTTAGCTGAAGACCATTCCATTCCTGATGTCAACTACAAACTGACATTTACCAATTACATTGCCAATGTGTGGACAACAAGGACATCTGTCATCTGCCTCTGCAGAGACCAGACCCTGTGCTGTTGAGAGCTGCTGACCTTCAATACCCGCTGAAGGAGATCGGGTGAGGCTGAGACCTGGTGCTGTAGAGACCTGCTGACTTTCACTACCCCTTGATGGAGATCGGGGTGGGGTAGAGGCACTCTGTGCTCCAGGGAATCTGGTGGGGCAGGTCGTTAGATAAGTGGATGCTTTTAGGAACAGCTTTTATTATCCCAATCCTTGCATCTCCTTATATTTAGAAAAGCACTAAATTTCTCTTCACAGCGACATCAGGTCCTCATGACTGACTGGTGACCCTTGTAAAATGATTGTTTAATGATATGAAACTCCCCCTTCACCAAAACCCTTAAATATTGGCCCTCCTCCTGATGCCTCTTTGGAGCAGTTTCTCAGAGTTATCTGGGGTGCTGTCTCCCGGGCTGCAGTCCTAATTATACCCCAAATAAAACTTAACCCACAACGCTCAAGTTGTTCCTTTTTTAGTCAACACTGACAATGTCAAAACCAACCTTTATAACATGAAAGTCTAGCTCGTTTTAGCCTTTTACATTCTAGATACACAGTACCTCTTATCTGCACATGTTACTTAAGCCCATTTATACTGTTACTCACAAATCAGCCTACCTTCATCGGGATCCTGTGTAACAAAAGGCTCTTTTTCTGTTCAAACTGCAATAGGGCAGTCATGCCTCTGGTGACTCCCAGAGACTCGTCCACTGTAAAGGATTCAACAGGGTCCTCTCGTGTCTCCTGGAGTTTCTGAACCACACATGATAACCATAGTGTGCCCCTAGACTTCTGGTACAAGAAACAGCCCTCCTTGTCTCCACACTATATACCATTACAGGGCAACGTGAGGCTGTACATCAGGCTTTCCTGGGCACAAAGGCTCTGACCTTCCATACCCAGCTGCCCACAGCCTTAGATCATGGAAACAGGCCCCTGAAAGCTCAACACAGAGCCAAGCCTCCTGCATGTCACATTTGTGGGGGCAGGTGCTGGCGAAGATTAACACCTGCCTCCTTTCCCAGACCCCTAGACCATCTGGGGAGTCCCTTGGGGTCAACTGAGTGACCAGTGAAGGGACTTCATTTATTTTCAAGATGGCGCCACCATCATCAAAGGATGTGGAGTTTGCTGCTCTTTAAGTCTTAACTGAGATGTTCCTGATAATGAGACCGAACCCAAGAGTCCGTGCAGCTGGCCAGACTTCATGCGGGCTCCTCCGCACCAGATGCCCGGGCCAACAGGCGGCCCAATCTGCACATTTCTACAGACTTGGGCCATAGGCAACAGCCTGCTCATCTGGTCTAGCCAATGGCAGTGATGGCTTCCTCTCCAAGATTGCCTCTGTGGGGTAAAGACTCCTGACAAAGAATCTGTCTCACAGATACCCAAAGTAGAAAGCAGGATCACATATGTCCCTATACAGTAAATCCACAGCAAAGGGCCTCACCAGGATCCCTTCTCCCCTTCCGAGCACCAGACAATATTGATAGTGAAGAAAGTGCTCATTTCATTTCTCAAAGTACATGCTGTTGGGCTCTCACACAGGCACTGAATGGGACCTGTATTTCCCTTACCACCTCAGGCTGCAGGCCTCACAGAGTGCTACGTACATAGCCTAACACATTCAAGTTCACTTAAATGAAACGCGGCCTGTTGCCATCATCGACATCTACGAAGAGC
This sequence comes from Tragulus kanchil, assembly GCA_022376925.1. Taxonomy (NCBI): domain Eukaryota; kingdom Metazoa; phylum Chordata; class Mammalia; order Artiodactyla; family Tragulidae; genus Tragulus; species Tragulus kanchil. The sequence goes on along the minus strand of JAIOJX010000023.1, from coordinate 22,567,051 downwards.
AGTAACAATCCTGACTCCGAAGCTGATGCCGGACCTCTGGCAGGTTTCCAGCCCTGCCGCTCCCCCTTCAGTACCAGCCTCTCTCCAGTGCCAGTGCTGTGTGCTAAGTTGCTTCAGTCCTGTCTGACTTGACGGACTGTAGCCCACCAGGCTCCTCTGTCCACGGGATTCTCCAGGGAAGAATACTGGAGTGGGTTGCCATGCCCTCCTCCAGGGGTCTTTCCAACCCAGGGATCGTACCTGTGTCTCCTACATCTCCCGCATTGGCAGGTGGGTTCTTTACCACTAATGGCACCTGAGAAGCCCTTAGGACATTCAAACCATGCAAGCCTCCGCCAGCACATGGAACCCACTCTAACCCCTTCCATGCCCCGTCCCATTACAGAAAAGCCAAACCCGTCTCTTTCCCTTGCTCTCTCAAGCCGTGTTTGGACCTGCTCGAGCACTGCTTCTGCTTTCCCTCAGAAAGCTCCATTTCATAAATGACCAATTTTTTAAAGTCTTCTTGGCACGTAGCTCGTTTCATCATCTGAACCAAATACTGACTGGGAGTCCATCCCCCTACTTCAGAGTGACATCAAATATTTAGAATTAAATTTTAAAAATCAACTTCATAATATGATAATTTAAAAACTGTACATAAGTTTCATTTCTGAGCAACTGCATGAATAAAGCTATATGCTTTTGTGAAGCGACGGGTGATTTATTTACACTTAAAAAGAACAATGACGCTCTAAATGTCTCGGACCCAAAGACCCAGAATTTGTTTGATCATTTAAGTGATTCTGTAAAAATGTCAGAAATAAAGTTAAAAATATAACCCTCCAAGCGTGAAGAGGGAGCAGACGTGCATATTACCTCCCTTGATCATGACTCTGGGGTGGGGGGTGGATTTAGGAGAATAGCTCACATGGATTGATCCACTGGAAAGAAATGTACGATGCACACACAAACGACACATACCTAGACTTTTCATAAAGGCTAATGAATTGTTACCTAAAAGAAAGGTGCAAGCGATAAAGGAAAAACTCAACATATGCATTAGTTTCTGCTCTGGTGGTCACTGCCACAGATGCCGTTTCCTTTCCTCAACGGAATGGAGATGTTAACTCACACTGGTACAGAACACCCAGCAGGACTGTTCCTAATTCCCATTGATTTTACTCAAGTAAAAGCTGGCCTAGGGCTTCCCTGGTGGTCCAGTGGGTAAGGACACCGCCTTGCAGTGCAAGGGGTGCCGGTTCGATCCCTGGCCTGGGAAGATCTCACGTGCTGCAGAGCGGCTGGACTGGTGTGTTCAATTACTGAGCTGGAGCTCTGGAGTGCATGCGCCCAGAACAAGTGCTCTGGGACAACAGAGGCCACTGCGATGGGAGGCGCACATGGGCCAAAGAACAAAGATGGATGAAAATAGATAAATGAAAGACCAATAGAAGTGGCCCGCCCGCCCCCTCCCTCGCCAATCTGCCCCCCGCCCCCCCAACAAAAAGCTGGCCTACAATGGGCAGCCTGGACTGCCTCTCTGAATGAAATAAAGCCTCTCTAAATAAAACATCAGAAACAATACTGGGTGTGGCCGGAGGAAAGCAGTTCAAAACAAGCCTACCACAAAAGAGGAACTTTATTTTTATTCTGGGAGATAGTGTTTGGTTTCTGTTTCTTGTCCCCCCCCCACCACGCCCCTCCACCCCCCACCCCGCTGTGACTTCAATAACCTATGCAACTGGGTCTCAAACCTGCATTTTTCAGATCTTACCTCCCTTTTTGTTCACCAGACTGATACGTGTCCAGTTGCCCACTTTAGCTTGCCAGCTGGCATGCCAGCTGTGGGCTGGTGTGTTCAATGAACATATCCCTTAGAGAACATACTTAGCATATTTAATACCAAGCTCAGCTCTCCAATACCTGCTCTTCTGCTCCATTTAAGGAACACCGGCGTTGACAGAAGCATGTAGGCCTGAACCGTTGGCCCCATTTCTTAATCACTACCCTCACCTCTCACCTCCTACCGCCCATTATTTAATCATAAAGCACACATCACATTAGCAGCTTAACTGCTTTCACATCCCTTTATTCTCCTTTACTCTTTTGTCCCAAATCAGCATTATAACTTCCGAACAGACCTGCCTGTGTGCTCAGTTGCTAAGTCATGTCTGATTTGCAACCTCATGGACTGTAGCCCGCCAGGCTCCTCTGTCCCTGAGATTTCCCAGGTAAGCATAGTAGACAGAGTGGGTAGCTCTTCCCTTCTGCAGGGCATCTTCCTGATCCAGGACTCTAACCCACATCTTCTGTATTGGCAGACAGATTCTTTACTGCTAAGCCACCTGGGAAGCTTTAAATCTCATCTAGCATCCTATTGACTACGCTTCCTCCCATCCCAAGTCAAGCCCAATCTCACACCAGGCAGGGTCAAACTGAAAATGCAGGTGCTAATAATAATAAGCTTTAAATTGCTTTAAAGTGTTCCTGGTAAAAGGGGAAAAATATATCCATGACACTATCTACATATCCAGCAGGGCTTTGTTCCCACCTGTTTACCTTTCTAGGTTTATCTCACCACTGCTTCCATCCCTCCCTAGGCCTTTTTAGTACCTGCTTTTATGCTGCCTAAAACACCTTCCACTCCCTACTGTCTCATGTCCCCTAAATCTTACCTCTTCTAGGTCTTCTAGGTGCTTTTCCTGATCCACTACACAGCTAGAGTCAGGCGTCCACACCACCTTTTGTGTTTCTGCCTTCTAGCACTGACACATGACCTGGTAATCCCCTTGATAGCTATCTCTGTCCAAGGCTAGACTGAACTCTGTGAAGGCAGAGTAATTTTCAATTTGCCTCTGCACCTGTAGCACCTTGCACAGTCCCAGAAACAAAGCGGGCACTAAAACTGTTGCTAAATGAAACCAGGGCAGAGGGTCAGCTGGGCTCATGTGTTTATCTATGAATACCCTGGGTCCCATTTAGCACTGGTTGTCTACACCACCTCCTGCTCCTCCCACCAGCGGCCTCGCTGAATCACTGATTGTTGCAACAGAAAAAATGGGATGTGGCTGAAAGGTGGGCGGAAGGGTTCCTTGAGATTGCATTTTCCATAGAGACTCTTCTCGACTATAAAAACATGAAACGTTGTGTTCCCTTCTGGAAGTCCAACCCAAACTTTGTCCTGGTGCAAAAACAAGGCTCAAAAAGACATTGTCAACTGTGTGGTTATGTAAATGATATCTCAACCAATAAACAAAGCTGTTACAAACAAACAAAAAGATGTACCTTTGGACACAAGGTCCCTTGACTTGCCTCTCAACACACTTTCTTGGATAGGGAGGGGAGAAGAGAGAGCCAGTTCAGGTCCTAGTCCTGTCACTAACATATAATTCCCTTTGAGCAAGTTGGTTACTCTCTCTGGGACTCCATTTCATTAATAATAGCTATTAAATTAAGGATATTTCTAGTTGTAAATGTCAATGATTCTGGTGGCCAGACCTCAGGGACTTCTTGAGCCAAGAACTCCAAGAGGAGTTTTCTGTTTCCTTGGACACCCGCGGAATGGGAGGAGACAGAAAGGCAGATCCCTAGGACCCTAAAAAGAGGCAGCCCTGTGGCCTAGAGCTGGTGTGTCACACGAAGACAGCCAAGGCCAGCTCCGACCCAGAGGATCAATGGTCCAAGCCATCTCTCTTTTTTTTTTGTCTCTAAATCATCATTTATTTTTCATCCATCTTTAGTCTTCAGCCTGTGGGGACCTCCCATCGCAGTGGCCTCTCTTGTTGCAGAGCACCAGCTCTGGGCACATGCACTCCGGAGCTGGCTCATAATTGGACACTAGCCCAGCCACTCAACATGTGGGATCTTCCCGGGCCAGGGATTGAACTGGTGCCCCGTGCACTGCAAGGCAGACTCTTTACCCACTGGACCACCAGGGAAGTCCCCCAAGACATCTCTAAGGCCTGCCTCAAAGCCTGCACCCTCTCCCAGAACCAAGGTGATGCTCAGGAACTAGGGTCTGGAATCAGTGGGTCAACACATACTGGCTGGAATCATGCTGGTCTGTCTGTCCTTGTGCTCACTCTTCCTGACCCTAGTAGTACTTCTAATTACTTCCAGGGAAGAGAAATACGTCTCAGGAGAGAACATTCTTGTTGGAGTATGCATTGTGGTTAAATAATAATAAGTAAATGGTGAGAGGACCAAAGCAAGAAAAAGATGGAAGAAAGAGAAGGCCAGAGGAATTACCTTTGACCAGCTACTTGCCTTTGGATTATATATTTTAACCACTCAGAGTCTTAGTTTCTCAGGCATAAAGATACCAGCTTTAGAGGACTGTTTTAGGGATTAAATGAGATAATGTGTGTGAAATGCCAGTGAGATCTCCTGCCACGTGGTGATTCTCAGCCCATGGCCTCTGCTGTTGCAGCAGGGGGGTCAGGCTTGTAGATTTTGGAGTCTGATGGTCCTAGGAGAGAAAACTGCCTCTGCCTATTACCAAGCCATGTGACATTGAGCACATGAATTTTCTCATTTAGAAGATGGGATGATAATTGGACCTCACAGGGACGCTACAAAGATGACATGAGATCATACGATGAAATGGTTCATAGTAGGAATACAAAACAAGTCAGTCACTGGTGCTGGCTCCTGTCACCCCTCTCTTAACACACACACATTCTCGACTAGCATAAATCTGGCATTCAGTGGTACAAACATGGCGCTCCACTGCTAGGCTCCAGGTTTTATTTCTGATAACTCTGCCTTCTAGTCCTACCTCCAGGTTCACCCGGGACTCAAATTCACAAGCTGGCAGATCATCCCAAGAGGAACAGCCATAGTTTTAAGAGGTCTGGCAGGAGGGCTTTCACATACGGGCTGTTGGGCTCAGAAATGGAAAGAACTATATTATTATCCTTTTTGCTTTAGAAAATTAATAGTAATAAGCATCATCACCAACTTGATTGTCTCACAGTAATAAATGATAATAATCTTAGCTAACGTTTCCTGAGCATTTCTTATATGTCAAGTGCAGAGATAATCACTTTTTGAACACTGATTCATTTTACCTGCATAATAATACTGTGAAGAAAGCATGATTAGGCCTATCTTAAAGGATCTGAGGCTCAGAAATTTTTAAGATACATTTGCAGACTCGACAGAGGACTCACAAACAGCTTGATTTGTATGTTGTTATTTCCTGAAAGGTACACCTCTGGTAAGGAGCAGGCAAGAATGATCAATTCCATGTTGATTTCCTACTACGGGCCAATTAACCACATAATCTCTTATCCTTTTTATAACAGCCTCCAACAACTCTCCTGGTACCTTCCAAATGGGCCCCTTGTTTCTACTTAATTTTAGGCATTGGGGGGTTCAGCCTCTCCTATGGTGACAAGTCCCTGCTGTGGACAGGGCCAGTGGCCATTTCTCTAACTACCTGGGGGGGAGGCAGAGGTGCAAAAAACCTTCAAAGCTCTAACAGAGGAGCCAAGGCATCTTTCAGGAGCAGCTGGGCTGATTCAGGTACTACTGACCCCAAGTGCTCTGGGCAGACCGGGCCCTGCCGAGCTGACCCACAAGCCAGCTGTGCATCTTGCCCCCAAACCCCTCTCTGTCTCCCCGGGTGGCACCTAACCTCATACTCCAGGGCTGGGCTGAGAACCTTCTCCTGTGCGGAACTTTCCAGCCCACCCCATGTGGTTAGAGGCCCATTTCCCTACCTTGCCTCCTGGCCCTGTGCCCACAGACACACACACAGACACACACAAATGCACACAGATGCACACCCATGCACACACGCCTTAGGCCTCCCTGTCACAGCATTTGCCCAGAGGGCCATAATGATCAGTTCACCTATTGAAAATCTTTCCTTTTTGACTGTGAGCCCCTCGAAGGCAGGAAGCTGCTCTCATTCACCTTGGCAACCTCCGCCCTGCATGCAGGGCCTGGCATCTCCTAGGGGCTCGGACCACCCCTGTGGAAAGAGGCGGGAGGGTGACAAGGGATGAAGGGAACACCTGAGATGGGGCAGGGAAAGCTGCCCACGGTGTGAATCCGTGGATGAGGCTGCTCTCAGGGTGGAAGGTTTGATCAGCTGGTAATGACCTTGGGAGACCAAAGCTTCCATCTGTGTTATCTGTGTTCCCTCTAGATTCTTTTGTTCTCACAAAGGGCTGAAGGCAGAGAGACAACAAGCCCCACATTCATCTCCAGGGAAATTCCCCATTCTCCGTGCAAGACTGGTGTGAGAGAAGCGTCCTGTCTAAAATTCTACTCCCCAAGTTCCTGCGTGGCCCTCCTGGGATTAGGACTGGGTCTGTGATAGAGGAACAAGCGTGGGCTGGTCCCAGTTGGAACAGAATCAAGGTAGCTAGTTTACAAGAGTGCCAATCTCTGAATGCATCTGCTAACCAGAAAGACAAGGGGGACAAGTCTCCAGCGCTTCTGGGAGTGAGGCATTTGTGCAATGTTCGTGTGTGTGTAGCTCAGCTGTGAAGAATCTACCTGCAATGCAGGAGACCTCGGCTTGATTCCTGGGCCAGGAAGATCCCCTGGAGAAGGGATAGGCTATCTGCTCCAGTATTCTTGGGCTTCCCTGGTGGCTCAGACCGTAAAGAATCTACCTGCAAGGCTGGAGACTGGGGTTCTGGATTGTGAAGATCCCCCGGAGGAGGGCATGGCAACCCACTCTAGTATTCTTGCCTGGAGAATCCCATGGACTTCTAGAAGAGCCTGGTGGGCTACAGTCCCTGGGGTAGCAAAGTGTCAGACACGACTGAGTGACTAAGCACATGCACCCAGAAGCAGGAAAATGCGCAAGCTGCCAAATGAACGGCTCTGTGATTTACGAGCCCGTGGGGAACCTTGGGCCACTAGGGGTCTTTGAATTTACGGTAGGTTTTCAGGTGAAGAAAGACAGAATCATGTTTCGAGCTGGTTAGTACATTTCCCCTTTGGCAAGTGCAGGTTTTAAAGGATCATATAAACTGACCTCAACGTTCCCATCTGTAGAATGGGAAGGGCTAGCCTCGATGGGTATGGAAACCCCTGAGACGCGAGTCACCGTTTCTCACTCTCACACCAGACGTGGCCGAGTGATCGCTGCATTCATTCCCACCAAGCCGGGTCCTGATCCAGCCTCTCTTCCAACACGAAGTATTACAGTCACTACCATTTGATCATAAAAGACACGTGAAGAGAAACTCAGGTCTGGTTAGATGCTATCTAAAGCCTCCCCCAGCCCTGACACATTAGGGTTTGGCTTTACTTTATAACATTGTTCCCGAGTTAAGCTAGAGAAGCCTCTTGTGCAGGAGGAATAGGGCACTTCCACTCCTGCCTGAGCTCAGGGGACTCAACTCCGAGTCTCAGCTTTCCCCAGTTCTTTCAACCGTGGATGAGAGAGACACAAGAGGAGCGCAGGCAGTTCCCCTGGGTATGCTGCTGACATCTAAAGGGCTCTCTGAAGCTGCCAGGGTGGAGCTGGATGAGCAAGTTTAATCACTTTTGTGCGGAAAGCAGCCCGAGTTCAAATCCCCGCTCTGCCAAGTTCCCTGCGGTGAAGGTCCACAAATCATCTTCCCCTTCTGAGCCTCAGTTTCCTCAAGCGTGAAACGCAGATACCTACCCCACCTCTCAGTCTGGGAGTGAGGAGTTACGTGGGTAAAATCAAGTACCTGGAAGCGCTTTGTGAGGCGCATTGCGCCCAGCCCCGAGCGGAGGATTATTATTCTTAGGACGCACCAATAGGGAAAAGACGGGGGCGTTCCGTTCCAGATGGACTCACTCTAAACTCGGAACAGAGGCTTTTTTTGGTCATTTCATCTGGTGGAAACGACAGTCTCGTGGGCCTGTTTGTATTTAATGAAGCACATCCTGCATGGTTCTGAGGAGAAATAAGTTGGCTGTCTCCTCTGGCCGTGCTGCAGGCTCCAGAGTGTCCTGCTCATATTGAACCTCCTCCCACCCACTCCAAGGGAAAAAAGAAAAAGAAAACAGCCTGGAGAAAGATCCATCCCAAGCACCTCTGCACAAAGCCGAGCGGCCGAGAGAGGGGCAAGGGACCCTCAGCCACCTCCCACCAGCACACAGACTTTGGCAGAGGTGAATGTGGCCAGGCTGAGCCTTTATCCCATGTGACAGTTAAAACTACGAGGCTCATTGTGACTGGAGGGCCGGGATCGCGGGGGCAGACAGGGCTAAGGAGGCTGACGGGAGACACAGCCAAGGTCCTGAAGCCACAGGGAGGAGTTTGGAAATGAGCCTGGGGCAATGACAAGGCACCTAGGAGTTTGCATTCAAGAAAGCGCATGATGGAAATCGTTTTAGAAACATCCCACAATGCTATATATATAAAATATATGAATGTGGACTTGACTGGAGCATGAGGTGTGCAGATATTTGTGGTTTAGTTGCTTATGTGTCCGACACTTTTGTGACCCCAGGGACTCAACTCCGAGTCTCAGCTTTCCCCAGTTCTTTCAACCGTGGATGAGAGAGACACAAGAGGAGCGCAGGCAGTTCCCCTGGGTATGCTGCTGACATCTAAAGGGCTCTCTGAAGCTGCCAGGGTGGAGCTGGATGAGCAAGTTTAATCACTTTTGTGCGGAAAGCAGCCCGAGTTCAAATCCCCGCTCTGCCAAGTTCCCTGCGGTGAAGGTCCACAAATCATCTTCCCCTTCTGAGCCTCAGTTTCCTCAAGCGTGAAACGCAGATACCTACCCCACCTCTCAGTCTGGGAGTGAGGAGTTACGTGGGTAAAATCAAGTACCTGGAAGCGCTTTGTGAGGCGCATTGCGCCCAGCCCCGAGCGGAGGATTATTATTCTTAGGACGCACCAATAGGGAAAAGACGGGGGCGTTCCGTTCCAGATGGACTCACTCTAAACTCGGAACAGAGGCTTTTTTTGGTCATTTCATCTGGTGGAAACGACAGTCTCGTGGGCCTGTTTGTATTTAATGAAGCACATCCTGCATGGTTCTGAGGAGAAATAAGTTGGCTGTCTCCTCTGGCCGTGCTGCAGGCTCCAGAGTGTCCTGCTCATATTGAACCTCCTCCCACCCACTCCAAGGGAAAAAAGAAAAAGAAAACAGCCTGGAGAAAGATCCATCCCAAGCACCTCTGCACAAAGCCGAGCGGCCGAGAGAGGGGCAAGGGACCCTCAGCCACCTCCCACCAGCACACAGACTTTGGCAGAGGTGAATGTGGCCAGGCTGAGCCTTTATCCCATGTGACAGTTAAAAACTACGAGGCTCATTGTGACTGGAGGGCCGGGATCGCGGGGACAGACAGGGCTAAGGAGGCTGACGGGAGACACAGCCAAGGTCCTGAAGCCACAGGGAGGAGTTTGGAAATGAGCCTGGGGCAATGACAAGGCACCTAGGAGTTTGCATTCAAGAAAGCGCATGATGGAAATCGTTTTAGAAACATCCCACAATGCTATATATATAAAATATATGAATGTGGACTTGACTGGAGCATGAGGTGTGCAGATATTTGTGGTTTAGTTGCTTATGTGTCCGACACTTTTGTGACCCCATGGACTACAGCCCACCAGGCTCCTCTGTCCATGGGATATTTCAGGTAAGAATACTGGAGTGAGTTCCCATTTCCTTCTGCAGGGGATCTTCCCAATCCAGGGATCAAACCCTTGTCTCTTAAGAGTTATATTATATATATTATAATATATATTTATATAGAGAAAGATATTTGTTGTTAGAAATGGTCTCATGGGACAAACATTATGTGAGATGTGTGTGTGTGTGTGTGTGTGTGCTCTGTTGCTTCCATCATGTCCAATTATTTGTGGTCCCATGGATTGTAGTCCACTAGGCTCCTCTGTTCCTGGGATTTCCCAGGCAAGAATACTGGAACAGGTTGCCATTTCCTACACCATGGAATCTTCCCGACGCACAGGTTGAATCCACATCTCTTGCATCTCCTGCATTGGCATGTCACCTAGGAAGCTATCTATCTACCTATCTATATCCTGCTTAGTCACTTCAGTCGTGTCTGACTCTGTGTGACCCCATGGGCTGCAGCCCGCCAGGCTCCTCTGTCCGTGAAATTCTCCAGGCAAGAATACTGGAGTGGGTTGCCATGCCCTCTTCCAGGGGGATCTTTCCAACCCAGGCATGGAACCCAGGTCTCCTGCATTACAGTAAGATTCCTAACCATTGAGTCATCTGGGAAGTCATATATATATGTATGTATGTATGTATCCATATCTATACATAGATAGATAGATCTAGACAGATGGATATATAGAGATATATGAAATTCCATGGACTGTAGCCCTTCAGGCTTCTCCATCCATGGAATTTTGCAGGCAAGCATACTGGAGTGGGTTGTCATTTCCTACTCCAGGGGATCTTCCCAACCAACAGATCAAACCCACATCTCTTGTGTCTCCTGCATTGGCAGATGGATTCTTTACCACTAGCACCACCTGGAAAGCTATCTATCTATATCTGCATATATGTATGTATATGATTATTATTGATTGCTACTTCCTTCTCTGACCCAGAGATTGAACCCGTGTCTCCTGCCTTGCAAGCAAGTTCTTTACCACTGAGCCACTGGGGAAGCCCCGTGTGTAAATATGTACAGATATAGAACCAATGATACATAGATCCCATATTTATTATATGCATTATAAATATCATACTTACATATATCATATATATGTAAATATTATGTATAATAAAGAGATTCTTATCTACCTACCCATTTACCCTGTTGATTGTCTCTCTGGAGAACCCAAACGGACGCCTGTCCTCAGGGCTGTGCAGCTAGATTGATGGGGGACAGGTGGATGCAGGGAGGTGGGGGGCCAATGCTAGAGTCCAGATGAGCCATGTTGGTGATGGCAGTGAGGTGGACACAGGTGGGCAGTTCCAAAAACTATCTGGAAATTAAAATTGCTAAGACTTGGAAATGGGGGGAGCGAGGGAGAGGGAGATGTTGAAAAGGATTTCAAGGTGTGTGGCTCTTCCCCTAAACAGATACTGGTACTTTTCACGAGAACACTGGAACAATTCTAAGCTTGGGGACAGGAGCAGAGTTTGGACAGGCTGGAATTAGTATGAGAGCACACTGTCAGAGGAAAGCCTGCAGGCAGACTATAAGTGGGAGTCATCTGTATAGGTAGGGATGGTGGCTGAGATCCCCCTCCCCATCGCCCCCCCCCCGCCCGCCCCAGACAGTGGTGGTCCTGCAAAACCATGGTGACCAGTTTGGCAGAGAAAAAAGAGCCTGCGAAGGAGACAGGAGGGACGAGAAGGCAGGAAGGAAGGTGGTCAACCAGGAAGATCTGAGCCAAAGAAGCAAGCATACATAGTGCCTCAAGCAGGAAGACGTCAATTCCAGCAAAGACTAATGAAAGGTCAAGCAAATAGGAAGTGAAAAGTTTTCCCCAGATGATTAAGCTACCAAGGAAGTAGACCCATACCCATGCAGGGCTCAGCTCTAAGACTGCCTCCTTTCATGTCGGTTTGGCACCTCTGAAGTAAGTTCCCTCAGGGAACTGAAAGCCCAGGAGTGTTCTCCAGCTCACATCAGCCCCCTGGCCACACCTGCCCTCACAAAAGGAGGTGACATTTGACTACATTTTTCCCTTCTCCTCCCCAACCCCAACCCCTAGGCTGCCTTTCAAACAGCGAGAACTCCTTTAAAGAGTAACCTAGGTATGTTTCAGCTGACATTCAAAAGTGAATTGTAATTCAAATGGAAATGCAGAAATTCATTCCCCTGGACAGTCTTGGGAAATTATAATGGAGATAAAACATCTTCTAAAGGTGGCGACAGGCATTTATCTGTGGGGCATCTCTATGCTACAGACTCTCCCATGATCTAGACTCAAGGGCAAGTAACTCTTTACCCTGTTGATTGTCTCTCTGGAGAACCCAACGGACGCCTGTCCTCAGGGCTGTGCAGCTAGATTGATGGGGGACAGGTGGATGCAGGGAGGTGGGGGGCCAATGCTAGAGTCCAGATGAGCCATGTTGGTGATGGCAGTGAGGTGGACACAGGTGGGCAGTTCCAAAAACTATCTGGAAATTAAAATTGCTAAGACTTGGAAATGGGGGGAGCGAGGGAGAGGGAGATGTTGAAAAGGATTTCAAGGTGTGTGGCTCTTCCCCTAAACAGATACTGGTACTTTTCACGAGAACACTGGAACAATTCTAAGCTTGGGGACAGGAGCAGAGTTTGGACAGGCTGGAATTAGTATGAGAGCACACTGTCAGAGGAAAGCCTGCAGGCAGACTATAAGTGGGAGTCATCTGTATAGGTAGGGATGGTGGCTGAGATCCCTCCCCATCGCCCCCCGCCCGCCCCAGACAGTGGTGGTCCTGCAAAACCATGGTGACCAGTTTGGCAGAGAAAAAAGAGCCTGCGAAGGAGACAGGAGGGACGAGAAGGCAGGAAGGAAGGTGGTCAACCACGAAGATCTGAGCCAAAGAAGCAAGCATACATAGTGCCTCAAGCAGGAAGACGTCAATTCCAGCAAAGACTAATGAAAGGTCAAGCAAATAGGAAGTGAAAAGTTTTCCCCAGATGATTAAGCTACCAAGGAAGTAGACCCATACCCATGCAGGGCTCAGCTCTAAGACTGCCTCCTTTCATGTCGGTTTGGCACCTCTGAAGTAAGTTCCCTCAGGGAACTGAAAGCCCAGGAGTGTTCTCCAGCTCACATCAGCCCCCTGGCCACACCTGCCCTCACAAAAGGAGGTGACATTTGACTACATTTTTCCCTTCTCCTCCCCAACCCCAACCCCTAGGCTGCCTTTCAAACAGCGAGAACTCCTTTAAAGAGTAACCTAGGTATGTTTCAGCTGACATTCAAAAGTGAATTGTAATTCAAATGGAAATGCAGAAATTCATTCCCCTGGACAGTCTTGGGAAATTATAATGGAGATAAAACATCTTCTAAAGGTGGCGACAGGCATTTATCTGTGGGGCATCTCTATGCTACAGACTCTCCCCATGATCTAGACTCAAGGGCAGCTCAACCTTCACATGCAGAATGTCCTTTCAACAGGGTCATTGAGTGTCTAACTTTGGAAAAGGCATATTAATTGCATACATTTTCTCTTCTACGCTTCCTTGGTCTCTCCATTTCTCTTTGTGGATTTTAGTTTCCTCCTGTCTGTCTATCTTTGTTTTTCTGCCCGCTGCTATCTCTCTGTCAATCTCTGTCTCTGTCTCTCCCTCTCTATTTCTCTCTTACATACACACACAAAAAATGGACAATTCCTTTACAAGCACACACCCTTTATCTTTCATAGTTACTTTATCCATGAAAACAAGAACTGTAAACTGAGAAAACCTACCAGACTGGTAATTTCTGCATACATCGCCACCCCTTGGTGATGGTGGGAATAACAGGGAGTAACGAATGCGCAGGGTTACAGAGCCCTTTTGACATCCCCACCCCCAATTCCGTAGAGATCCAAGGCTCCACCTCTCGCTGGCTCCACCTCTCGCTGGCTCCACCCTCACTGGCTCCACCTCTCGCTGGCTCCACCTCTCACTGGCTCCACCCCTCACTGGCTCCACCCCTGCAGCCCCTCTCAACCTACCCCTTCCTTGGACTGAGTCAACCGACAAGAGGGGGATAAATTAGCAGCCATACCTCCCAGTGACCCTGTATACACACACATGTGCTATACACACACACACACACACACACACACACACACACACACACACACACACACACACACACACACACACACACACACACACACACACACACACACACACACACACACACACACACACACACCCCCCCCCCCCCGGGATTCCTGTTACCTGAGTGTGTGTCTGCCAGCCGTGGGTGGGGGGAGTGAACTGGATCAAGATAATAATTAAGTGCCCAGCTCGGTGTTAGATGAGTCATCTCTGATGTGTCTACACTCTCTCTGGATTCCGTATCTCACATATGGGAAAATCGATCTCAGAGCCTGAATCAATTTGCCCAAGATCACACAGCTTGTAAGAGGGAAGTTGGGATTGGAACCAAGGTCCACCTGACTGCAAAACCTGTGCTTTATCTTCCAGTGAGGAAGTCTTTATCCAAGACAAGCAGAAGTAAAAACTTTATGATACAAAGAGTCCTAATTATAAGACTCCTGTGTCAAGGTCAGGGCCAAGAAAAGTAGATAAATGTCAAGTCAAAGAGTGAAATGAAGCCTTGATTGAGAGAGAAATACCTTTTCAAAATATAGGTGTATCAAGAACACAGCAGCATGGAGTGAAAGTATTAAGCTGGGACAAGAAACTGAAAACTTCACATGGTGCTTGGAGCGTGGCCTGGGAGCAGAGGTGATGATTAAGGGAGACTGGCAGGCTGAAGATCAGCTTCCACGCGAATCACACGGCCTGGGCTGGATGCTTCCAGGGACAACTTAAGCCATTCCAGCTGCCTCCTGAGGTCCAGCTGTCCCTGGCTTCTCCCAGTACCATCCAGCTGACCTGTCCAGTGCTCCAGCCCCCTTCAGATGGTGGAATGCCCAGAATATCCACTTGGTAAGTGGAAACCACCACCTCCCTTGCCTGGAACTTTCCAGTCCTTCTTGGCGTACCCAGTGCCTCTCTGGAGTCCATCAGAAGCGGGATCTGTTATTCTAGCTTTCATTTCGCCCTGTTACATGGAAGCAACACCTAAGTGTGGACCACCACTCCCCGCTTCTGCATCTAGAGCAGATATTGCTAACTGATCATGACGTTCTTTCCCAAGAAGCCCAGTGACCTCCACACAGTGGTCTAGACAAACCACTCCCCAACTGATCGGAACTGGTTATATGAAACAAAAGCTATGGGCCATCGTATGACCATGATTGGACTCCCTACCACATGTCAGCCACCTGCCTTTCTCCAGCCGCCTATCAGTAGATTAAAGAAAAAATCTATCACAAAAGTGACAAAGTATTGGAAGGCTAATTACAGGCTGAACGCATGTGTGGAAAGCACCCACAGCTCGTCAACTGCAGCACTCCACGTGGCACAAGGTCAGCCACGAAGAAGCACTCAGGAAATACCAGTGAGCCAGAGGTTAACGAATGATCAATGTGACTTTCTTTCTCCTGCGGAATCCAAACTTGGAAGCACTTAGAGGAATGAGAGTAAAACTCTCATGGGAGATATTTTAATCAGGCACATTCACCCCAACCCCTTTGACTTTCCATGATTTCTAGTGGCTGGATCACCACAGTGGCCAGAACCTCATCGTTAATTCGTAAACCTAGAAAGACGGGGACATTGGTTTCTAATGTCTGGGGACACCGGATGTGTGCTCTAACCGTGAAGGTGTGTAGAGTGACCTGTGCCTGTTTGGTCTCTTCTCTCCAACCTCCTTTTTTGGCCTTAGTCTTTCCAGCCAAGAAGAAACCTGATAGATTTCAAAGAATCCTGGAGCTCCTCACCCTCCACCTTTGCTGGGTTGTGAGGATCTTCGCAGGGACTAGTGACGTAAGTGTTTCTCAGGGAGAAATGAGGGCTGAGGCCGCACACTAGGGAGAGCTGTGGCCAGAACTCAATGCTTAGCGGATGCCATGACGTTCGCTTTATGGTGAGCTCCTGTTTTTTATGCAGTTACTGCAAGCGAGGTCTTTTACCTATAGGATCTCATTTCATTCTCTCAAAAGCCATGCAAGTGAATTGCCATTCCTCCTTTAACACAAGAGGAAACTTAGACATTACTTTGCCTGAGATTTCCTGGCAGGGATGTAAGAAGATGCACCAGGACCTGAAATCCTGTCTGTCTCACTTGTCTTTTCATACCGTTCATGGGCTTGTCAAGGCAAGCAGACTGAAGTGGTTTGCCATTCCCTTCTCCAGTGGACCACGCTTTGTCTGACCTCGCCATCATGACCCGTCCGTCTTGGGTGGCCCTGCGTGGCCTGGCTTGTAGTCTCACTGAGTTACACAAGGCTATGATCCATGTGATCATTTTGGTTAATTTTCTGTGACTATGGGTGTTCATTCTGGAGGTCGTGGGATTGCCGTTCCAGAGCCAACTCACTAGAAAAGACCCTGATGCTGGGAGAGATTGAAGGCAGGAGGAGAAGGGAACGGCAGAGGCGAAGGAGGGTGGAGGGCAGCACCCACTCAATGGACAGGAGTCTGAGCAAACTCTGGGAGACGGTGAAGGGCAGGGCGGCCTGGCGTGCTGCAGTCCGTGGGCTCACAAAGGGCTGAAGACGACTTAGCAACTGAACAGCAACTGTCCCAACGGACACTGTTCTACTTTGTCCTCTTCCCACAAGCTCTGCCCCAAGAGTGATCCACTCCCAGCCCCAGATTCAAGCTGACCTGATCCCCAGGGCACCCTGGTTTCACAGAGGTCAGTGACTCATAATTGACACACGGATGTTGATGACATATAGGTGGTTTGGGAGAGAAGAGACACACCTCAAGTCTCCATAAGTCTAGAAGGTTTTCCATCTTTCAGGGGAAAATCCCCAGTTTTTCTCTCACTTCCTCCCCAGCATCACTTCAAAATGTAACAAGTCAAAGTATAGTGTCTGATGCACCATTCAGGTGCTACCTTGAGTAAAAACAGAGGGGAAGAAACACACACGGATCAGTTAAGCCATCTTGCTGCATCGATAACGCTGTTTGGGGGCTTCCCTGGTGGCTCAGATGGTAAAGAAGTTGCCTGAAATGAGGGAGATCTGGGTTCGACTCCTGGCTCAGGAAGATCCACCGGAGAAGGGAATGGCAACCCACTCCAGTATTCTTGCTTGGGGAATCCCATGGACAGAGGAGCCTGGTGGGCTACAGTCCATGGGGGTCACAACGAGTCGGATACAACCGAGCGATTCACACTTCCACGTTTCACTTTTCACGCTGTTCTGGGAGCCAGCGTGGGAGAGGGAAGAAAGAAAAGTACCTCTGCCTTGGGAGCCCAGAAGGAAAAGCGACTGGGCCAAGTTCAGCCAGCAAGTTTGTGGTGAACTTGAAGGCCGTCTGAGTCTTGAAGGGGCCCCCCAGCTGCTGCATCAGCTTCTGTCTGCTCTCCTTTCCATCCTACAGGCCAAAAATCCCACACATCCACCGTACAAGGACTAGCATTCTCCAGAGTGAAAAAGTCCAATGCCCGGAAGCAGCCGAAGAAGGAGATGGGTGGGATTCAGCATGAGAGCGGTGTCCCAGGCCCCAAGCGCAGGACGAGGCAAATGACTTCAGTGGCCACAGTGAGGGAAGGTTTTTATAAACATAACCTAATTGTATTACTTCAAAGTCCAGAAGCTTATTGCTCTGCTTAATGATGTGTCGCGTTATTTATAGGGTAGCGCAATGAGACTTCTATTGATTTAATGCACTTCCTTAAAGACTGTCATTGTCACAGCCATAAAACGAAGCCATTCCCAGACAACTCAATTATTCCCCAGTGCCTATAAAGCACCCCATGCCCTCACACAGCTGCACAGAGGAGGGACAGAGGGGGTGAGACCACGACGGGGCGGAGGGTGCCCCGGGGGCGGTTCTGGAAAAGACAAAGGCAGGGGCTCCATCCAGCAGGGGATGAGGGGCAGCCGGAGGAGAGCTGGATGGGGGATGGAGAACCCTGGCCAGGGGAGCTGTGAGACTCGAGAAAGAGTCTTCTTTCCCTTCAGCCTGAGCCTTCCCAGCTGTAAACTGGGAGTGTTGAGCCCAGGGCGACCTGCCAAGTCCCTTCCAGCTCCTGCATTCTGTGGTTCTTCTGAGTTAGGCTTGATTTGGTTCTTAGAGGTGGGTGGGCCACAGGGAAAAAAAGGTGCAAGCCCTTTTTTTTCTTTATTAACTTTGGCCTCTTTTATTGTTTTTTATTGGTTTTTTTTTTTTTTTTTTAATTTATTTTCATCCATCTTTTTTCTTTGGTCTGTGGGCCTCCCATTGCACCGGCCTCTCTCGTTGCAGAGCACCGGCTCTGGGCGCATGCGCTCCAGATCGCTGGTTCATAATTGGACACACTGGTCCAGCTGTTCCATGGCACATGGGATCTTCCCTGGCCAGGGATGGAACCAGTGCCCCTTGCATTGCAAGGAAGACTCTACCCTCTGGACCACCAGGGAGGCCCATGCAAGGCCATTTTTAACGCTCCTCATCCTTCTCATCGAGCAAAGGCCTTTCTTTTCAAATTAACTGATGAAAATAGTAACAGTGATAACAGGAAATGATGGTCACCCTGCTACGTATTACTTGTGTCGACTAGCATTCTCCAGAGTGAAAAGTCCAATGCCCGGAAGCAGCCGAAGAAGGAGATGGGTGGGATTCAGCATGAGCGGTGTCCCAGGCCCCAAGCGCAGGACGAGGCAAATGACTTCAGTGGCCACAGTGAGGGAAGGTTTTTATAAACATAACCTAATTGTATTACTTCAAAGTCCAGAAGCTTATTGCTCTGCTTAATGATGTGTCGCGTTATTTATAGGGTAGCGCAATGAGACTTCTATTGATTTAATGCACTTCCTTAAAGACTGTCATTGTCACAGCCATAAAACGAAGCCATTCCCAGACAACTCAATTATTCCCCAGTGCCTATAAAGCACCCCATGCCCTCACACAGCTGCACAGAGGAGGGACAGAGGGGGTGAGACCACGACGGGGCGGAGGGTGCCCCGGGGGCGGTTCTGGAAAAGACAAAGGCAGGGGCTCCATCCAGCAGGGGATGAGGGGCAGCCGGAGGAGAGCTGGATGGGGGATGGAGAACCCTGGCCAGGGGAGCTGTGAGACTCGAGAAAGAGTCTTCTTTCCCTTCAGCCTGAGCCTTCCCAGCTGTAAACTGGGAGTGTTGAGCCCAGGGCGACCTGCCAAGTCCCTTCCAGCTCCTGCATTCTGTGGTTCTTCTGAGTTAGGCTTGATTTGGTTCTTAGAGGTGGGTGGGCCACAGGGAAAAAAAGGTGCAAGCCCTTTTTTTTCTTTATTAACTTTGGCCTCTTTTATTGTTTTTTATTGGTTTTTTTTTTTTTTTTTTAATTTATTTTCATCCATCTTTTTTCTTTGGTCTGTGGGCCTCCCATTGCACCGGCCTCTCTCGTTGCAGAGCACCGGCTCTGGGCGCATGCGCTCCAGATCGCTGGTTCATAATTGGACACACTGGTCCAGCTGTTCCATGGCACATGGGATCTTCCCTGGCCAGGGATGGAACCAGTGCCCCTTGCATTGCAAGGAAGACTCTACCCTCTGGACCACCAGGGAGGCCCATGCAAGGCCATTTTTAACGCGGCTCCTCATCCTTCTCATCGAGCAAAGGCCTTTCTTTTCAAATTAACTGATGAAAATAGTAACAGTGATAACAGGAAATGATGGTCACCCTGCTACGTATTAGCTATGTGTCGATGGGGCACGTGACTTGTGGGCCTGTCCGCCACTCATTTTTTCCATTGGTAAAATGGGCCTGTGACTACACGGAGCTGTTATAACACATAAAGCATGTATGTCATACTTTCGTCTTTCTCAGAATACTATCACATAAGCCATTTCCCTTTAATGCAGGAGGTAGACAGGAACACCTTCAATACCCATTTTACAGGAAGGGAAGACTGAGGTGAGCAGGGAACAGACTTTCCAAGGGTAGTGACAGAGACTGGTCGCCTGTTTCAGGGAAGTTCCGATTCTGGTAAGAGCTGAGAATCAGACGGAACTAAAATCTGGTGAGCCTCCCTGAGGATAAAAGCATCTCCATGGCTGACACTTGAAGCTGTTACCTCAGACATGAGGCGGTCGCTCCCAAGGAGCCAGAGCTCTTCTTAGGTTCTTCGAAGGGGCCCGGAGAGAAGGTGTCCATGGAACACTATTTATCTCCCCGTCAGAGGGTCTCCCCCACCCCCTGACCCTGGCAGTTGTTTTGAGGGGAGAGAGTGGGAAACAAGGCACGCGCGGTAGAAGGCCAGAGCTCTGGCGTCCATTCTGGAGTCCCAGAAAACGCCTGAACTGAAAGAATCCTGAGAAACCATCTCACGGCACCTCCTTCCATCCACGATGAGCGTGAAGCCCAGAGAGGGCCAGGGACTTGCCTATGGCCACCCAGTTTCCACGTGGCAGAGCCAGGATTGAGTTCCTGGGGAGTTCAGGTTATCTCCCCAGCAGCCTTACCTCCACGTCACCTCCGCTGGCCACCACCTCCAGCAAGACCTCCAGGCTTACCTTTCTGGGGCCCACAGGATCGCTGGTTCATAATTGGACACACTGGTCCAGCTGTTCCATGGCACATGGGATCTTCCCTGGCCAGGATGGAACCAGGGCCCCTTGCATTGCAAGGAAGACTCTACCCTCTGGACCACCAGGGAGGCCCATGCAAGGCCATTTTTAACGCGGCTCCTCATCCTTCTCATCGAGCAAAGGCCTTTCTTTTCAAATTAACTGATGAAAATAGTAACAGTGATAACAGGAAATGATGGTCACCCTGCTACGTATTAGCTATGTGTCGATGGGGCACGTGACTTGTGGGCCTGTCCGCCACTCATTTTTTCCATTGGTAAAATGGGCCTGTGACTACACGGAGCTGTTATAACACATAAAGCATGTATGTCATACTTTCGTCTTTCTCAGAATACTATCACATAAGCCATTTCCCTTTAATGCAGGAGGTAGACAGGAACACCTTCAATACCCATTTTACAGGAAGGGAAGACTGAGGTGAGCAGGGAACAGACTTTCCAAGGGTAGTGACAGAGACTGGTCGCCTGTTTCAGGGAAGTTCCGATTCTGGTAAGAGCTGAGAATCAGACGGAACTAAAATCTGGTGAGCCTCCCTGAGGATAAAAGCATCTCCATGGCTGACACTTGAAGCTGTTACCTCAGACATGAGGCGGTCGCTCCCCAAGGAGCCAGAGCTCTTCTTAGGTTCTTCGAAGGGGCCCGGAGAGAAGGTGTCCATGGAACACTATTTATCTCCCCGTCAGAGGGTCTCCCCCACCCCCTGACCCTGGCAGTTGTTTTGAGGGGAGAGAGTGGGAAACAAGGCACGCGCGGTAGAAGGCCAGAGCTCTGGCGTCCATTCTGGAGTCCCAGAAAACGCCTGAACTGAAAGAATCCTGAGAAACCATCTCACGGCACCTCCTTCCATCCACGATGAGCGTGAAGCCCAGAGAGGGCCAGGGACTTGCCTATGGCCACCCAGTTTCCACGTGGCAGAGCCAGGATTGAGTTCCTGGGGAGTTCAGGTTATCTCCCCAGCAGCCTTACCTCCACGTCACCTCCGTCTGGCCACCACCTCCAGCAAGACCTCCAGGCTTACCTTTCTGATACTGGAGCCACAGCTGCTGCTGGACCTTCTTGCTGGGGAAGTGGATGACGCAGGTGAGCTCGGAGCCGTAGAGGGCCTCGGCGATGTAGTGCGAGCCGTAGTGCTGGATGAAGGACAGCAGCTCCTCTCGACTGCTCTCCTTGGTCAGGATCTTGAGGACGTTGGTGAAGCCTGGGCAGAAGAGGAGCATGTGGAGATGGTCAGAGTTGGGAGCCTGGTGCCCAGCCAATGACAAGCCCAGATCTGGGGCCTCGTCCTTCACCCGAGCATCTGCCAAATGTGCACTGCATCCCTCGCTTCCTTGGCAAAGACCGCTCTCTCTGGTGGACACACGAGACACCACCCAGAGGGAAACAACCGAAGGAGAAGGACAAAAGCTGGCGACCTGAACGTCACCGTCAGGAAGAATCAACGCTGAGGACTACCGAGCAGCTGGCGCATTGCGGGCACACGGCTAGGTATTCCAGTCCCTTTGTCAGTTTAACCTCAGCCCAGAACTTCAGCCCCAAACATAATGAGTCCTGTCGAGTAGATGAGCAAGTCAAAGGTCAGAGACTGGAACTGCTCTGCCTCGGTCCTCCAACCAGAGGAGTGAGGATTCCCACCCACTTCTGTTCACACCCCAAAGTGTGCCCACAGCCCCCGGGCTTGAACTGTTCAGGGCTTGCTCCCGGGGCTGCACAGGCTCGGGCTTGGCAAACGTTCTGTGTCCTCAGATCTGATCCGGCTTAGCTTCCTGTAACATCGCCGCATTCTGTCCCCAGACAATGGTACATTCTCTCTCCCGCGTTGTCAACGGGCTCCTTGCCAGTCCATGGTCTTTAGCCCTATGTCAGAGGGACGTGTGTCACCAAGCTACTCTTCCAGGAGCCAGGTGACTTGCCTCACCCGAAAACGCCTGAACTGAAAGAATCCTGAGAAACCATCTCACGGCACCTCCTTCCATCCACGATGAGCGTGAAGCCCAGAGAGGGCCAGGGACTTGCCTATGGCCACCCAGTTTCCACGTGGCAGAGCCAGGATTGAGTTCCTGGGGAGTTCAGGTTATCTCCCCAGCAGCCTTACCTCCACGTCACCTCCGTCTGGCCACCACCTCCAGCAAGACCTCCAGGCTTACCTTTCTGATACTGGAGCCACAGCTGCTGCTGGACCTTCTTGCTGGGGAAGTGGATGACGCAGGTGAGCTCGGAGCCGTAGAGGGCCTCGGCGATGTAGTGCGAGCCGTAGTGCTGGATGAAGGACAGCAGCTCCTCTCGACTGCTCTCCTTGGTCAGGATCTTGAGGACGTTGGTGAAGCCTGGGCAGAAGAGGAGCATGTGGAGATGGTCAGAGTTGGGAGCCTGGTGCCCAGCCAATGACAAGCCCAGATCTGGGGCCTCGTCCTTCACCCGAGCATCTGCCAAATGTGCACTGCATCCCTCGCTTCCTTGGCAAAGACCGCTCTCTCTGGTGGACACACGAGACACCACCCAGAGGGAAACAACCGAAGGAGAAGGACAAAAGCTGGCGACCTGAACGTCACCGTCAGGAAGAATCAACGCTGAGGACTACCGAGCAGCTGGCGCATTGCGGGCACACGGCTAGGTATTCCAGTCCCTTTGTCAGTTTAACCTCAGCCCAGAACTTCAGCCCCAAACATAATGAGTCCTGTCGAGTAGATGAGCAAGTCAAAGGTCAGAGACTGGAACTGCTCTGCCTCGGTCCTCCAACCAGAGGAGTGAGGATTCCCACCCACTTCTGTTCACACCCCAAAGTGTGCCCACAGCCCCCGGGCTTGAACTGTTCAGGGCTTGCTCCCGGGGGCTGCACAGGCTCGGGCTTGGCAAACGTTCTGTGTCCTCAGATCTGATCCGGCTTAGCTTCCTGTAACATCGCTTCGCATTCTGTCCCCCAGACAATGGTACATTCTCTCTCCCGCCGTTGTCAACGGGCTCCTTGCCAGTCCATGGTCTTTAGCCCTATGTCAGAGGGACGTGTGTCACCAAGCTACTCTTCCAGGAGCCTGAAGACCTTCTGGGCTCTGCTGTGCTGTGGATAAGCCTGATGACCTTATCTGGCTATCCCAGGCTTCCAAGGTCATCTCCTATGAGCTACACACATCAGGCTTGACCCCTGGCCAAATCAGTTTTCTCATTTGTCCTGAGTATGACTTGGTGTTTCGATCACACTTTCTTCATGTGCATCCCTCCCCGCCTCCCACACATACCCATTTACCTGGAATGGCCTCCCACTTCCTCCCTGAGTCACATGCATGTTTCCAGACCCCAGGAGGTCAGCCCTCCTACAAGAAGCTTTGCCACCATCCTGGCCTGGGGCACCTACACGTGGCCCCTTCCACAGGCATCGCCTGGAAAGCAGAAGCGCTGCCCATTCGTCCCTGAGTCTGCGCCTGCACCTTTCCCCACCTCAACCGGGTTCACCGCACGGTTTCCGGACACGGCGGATGCTCCGACTCCGCTATTAGAATAAGAACAACAACGGATTCTGAGCCACATCAAAGTGAAATGGAAAATAGCAAGTGCGTCTTCAACATCGAAAATGAGCTCCAATTTGCGAACATCTGATTTACAAGGGGGTTCTCGGGAGCGTCACTATTGATTAATTAAAGCAGACACACCTTTGTAGTTCTAATGGGAACATGGCAGTCTTTCACAAGTGTGGTGGAAAGGTGTGGGTGGTGGAAAACACAGAAACAGGGCTCAGAGAATGGGCGCTTGATTAGAACAACCCTTCTCCATCAACCTGTTAACAAATGCCACTGGGTAATTAATACAGCAGAGTTAATAATGAGATGATTTCTGTTCAGTAATAAATAATGCCACGGAAAGGCCCGGGGGCTCTTTATCCAGGTAGACAACGCTGCCAGCAAGTCCTTGACTGGCTCGGGCTTGGCAAACGTTCTGTGTCCTCAGATCTGATCCGCTTAGCTTCCTGTAACATCGCCGCATTCTGTCCCCAGACAATGGTACATTCTCTCTCCCGCCGTTGTCAACGGGCTCCTTGCCAGTCCATGGTCTTTAGCCCTATGTCAGAGGGACGTGTGTCACCAAGCTACTCTTCCAGGAGCCTGAAGACCTTCTGGGCTCTGCTGTGCTGTGGATAAGCCTGATGACCTTATCTGGCTATCCCAGGCTTCCAAGGTCATCTCCTATGAGCTACACACATCAGGCTTGACCCCTGGCCAAATCAGTTTTCTCATTTGTCCTGAGTATGACTTGGTGTTTCGATCACACTTTCTTCATGTGCATCCCTCCCCGCCTCCCACACATACCCATTTACCTGGAATGGCCTCCCACTTCCTCCCTGAGTCACATGCATGTTTCCAGACCCCAGGAGGTCAGCCTCCTACAAGAAGCTTTGCCACCATCCTGGCCTGGGGCACCTACACGTGGCCCCTTCCACAGGCATCGCCTGGAAAGCAGAAGCGCTGCCCATTCGTCCCTGAGTCTGCGCCTGCACCTTTCCCCACCTCAACCGGGTTCACCGCACGGTTTCCGGACACGGCGGATGCTCCGACTCCGCTATTAGAATAAGAACAACAACGGATTCTGAGCCACATCAAAGTGAAATGGAAAATAGCAAGTGCGTCTTCAACATCGAAAATGAGCTCCAATTTGCGAACATCTGATTTACAAGGGGGTTCTCGGGAGCGTCACTATTGATTAATTAAAGCAGACACACCTTTGTAGTTCTAATGGGAACATGGCAGTCTTTCACAAGTGTGGTGGAAAGGTGTGGGTGGTGGAAAACACAGAAACAGGGCTCAGAGAATGGGCGCTTGATTAGAACAACCCTTCTCCATCAACCTGTTAACAAATGCCACTGGGTAATTAATACAGCAGAGTTAATAATGAGATGATTTCTGTTCAGTAATAAATAATGCCACGGAAAGGCCCGGGGGCTCTTTATCCAGGTAGACAACGCTGCCAGCAAGTCCTTGACTGGCTCCTGTTCTGTCACTGACTAGCCGTGTGACCTTAGGCAACTTACTTAACCTCTCTGACCCTCAGTTTCCTTATCTGAAAAATAAAGAGATAAAAAATGCCTTCCTCACAAGACTGATGTAAAGTCCCAAGACACAAAGCATTATGAAGTACTTGGGCTGATGTCAGCCATAATCACTATTTATACTTCCCAATACCCAGGCGAACACAGGTCCATGTTGCTCATCAACAAAATGATATTGCAATAGAAAAGATAAGAAAATAGCTGGCCGATCATCAGGAGACACTCAGGCAATAACCCAGCGGCAGTGATTTATGACTAAAAGTCAAGGTAGAAAAACCTAGGCCAGGTTCCATCTTTCCAGGGGCTGCTACTCATTCCTTTTCCAGTTTTGTTTACTTTTTATTCCTCCACCAAAAAGGAAAACCCAAAGGACTATAAGGCACAGGAGGAAGTAGGATCTAAGCCCTACCCACGGTTCTCCGGACAGAGCTGAGGGGCAGGAGAGAGACAGGATCCTGACATGAATCAAGCACTTGAGAGCACTTTAATATTGGCAGTTGAGCACAGGGAATTCCTTGAGTTATTCTGAGGGGAACAGACAAGGGGCGGGGCATCTCCGAGTACTGCGGGAGGCGTGAGGAGGTCCGGCAGAGGAATGGCAGGCGCAGAGCCACAGAGCCAAGAAGGAAGAAATCCCATGTTGAGAACGACAAACCATGTCCATCACAGGGGAATGGTTCACGGGGGCCAAGTGTGAGCGATGTGTATGTGTGTATGCGTGTGAGTGTGTGTTTGTGGGGGAAGAGGGATCGGGGATGCATTATTGCTCAGTAGGAGATGAGCAGGAAAAGAAATCAGAAGAGACTGGAGGAATCAGTGCTTGAAAGAACGTATGAGCCACACGCCTGAAAGACTTTGAGAACGTAAGTGTGATGTAGATAGTCGTTGGCCCCTCTCTCCTGTTCGTCCTCACACTCTGCTCCCTCCAGGAGGCCCTCTGACCCCCCGGAATGGGCAGCGGCCCCATGATGGCACTGACCTCCTGCCATGTGTGGACATCACCGCGTCTGCTTGTCCGTCCACCCTCCCCGCTAGCCCCTGGCTGGCAGGGGCGTGGCCTCCTTCCCTCCGCAAGCATCCCCGGGCGGCACAGGCCCCGCCCCCCTCGAGGCCCTGGAGCCGTGCTGGATCCCACCAAGCCCCCGGCCGTGGGCGGCGGTGCTCACCTGCCGAGAGGGTGATGGTGCTGAGCTTCACGCGGTAGAGGTTGCTGCGCACCCGCCACTGCTGTGCCACGGGGTAGCCCATGGCCTCGTCATACCTGATGTCTCCTGCGGAGGGAGGAAGAAGGTCACGTGAGCCCAGCACCTGGAGGCCTCGCCCCACGACCCCATCCCGCAGCCCTGGGCTCGGGGGGACGGCCACCTCTTCCACGTGGACAGAGGCTCGGCTCTCTGGGGCCGATGGTGTTATCTGGACCCCCACCTCCAGGCCTCTTCCTTCCTGCCCTCCAACCTCAGCCTCAAGCCTGCCTTTTCTGTCTGTGCTATAGCTCTTGGCCCCTTTACCTTACACGTAAGCCTGGGTTTATGGTCCCACTTAACTCTGGAGGCAATGTGCCACAGGGCGCTAGACATGGCGGTGCCTCAGTTTCCCCGTCTGATCTCTGATCCCATGGCTACCCAGGCTGACTTTATTTCTTAGGCATATTGCAAGACTCAAACAGACGAAGTGTTGGGGAAGTCTTTTGGAAACCTCGAAATGTCCAACCCGTGGACCGGGAGGCTCATGTGCAAAGCCTCACACACGCACTAGCTGACCTTCTCTGTCTGCCCACCGTGAAGAGACTGTTATTTCCTGATGTGATAACATGAGATGTCCTTTGATGTCTCGTCAAATACCTGTATTTTAAACAAGACTGAGAAACACGGGCTAAACAAAGTCAAACAAGATTTAAAAAAACAAAAACAAAAACAGACAGTATAACTTCTCAGCTCCTTGAATGAATCAATGCAGAGTTTAAAGGAACATGAAGATGATGTGCAGCCTTTAGCAAACGTCATTGACCAAGGAGCCCCCTTTTAGGGCCCACTGAGACTCGTGTTCCACAGAATATGTTTTGTGAAACACAAGTGTAGACAAACCATAAACAAAGGAAAAAAAAAAAAAACACCGCAAAATGTTAGCTGTGATAATTTGGTGAGCAAGCGGATGTGTGAAAGATTCTTCTTTTCTGATTTATATTCATCTCTATATCCTAAATTTTCTGCTCTAAGCACTGCAGACTTTTTTTTGTAATCAAGAAAAAAAAAGAAACACAAAAAAGAAATGCTCGTCACATCAGCAGTTATTATTTTTGTTGTTATGTATCCTCGGCAAGTGGCAGGACCGTTTTCTATCTTTTTCTCTTGTCTCCTGGTGAGGAGGCACTTAAGGAGGTATTTGATATCAAGATTAAAATGAGAATCTCATTGGAACAAACGATTTCTTCCTGGACACGACTGCAGTATTAAAGTTGTCCATTACTGTCAACTTTTTTTTTCCCCTTCCCTAGCCTTTTCAGGAATAAGGTAATTTTTTTTAAAGCCTTTCATTTTAAAGTAAAATATTCATGATCCCCAAAGATAAGGCCACTGGAGCGAGGTGCTTTTGTTAGAAATGCGTCCTCTGTTTGTCTGCTCTGCCTGTCCTGCCCTTCCTCTGCAGACTTGGGGGAGAGAAGGAGAGACGGTCGGCGAGCAGGAGAGGGCTGTGTTTCAAGTCAGGCTGAAGAAGACCATCTGCTCAGGAAGACTAGACACACCGGAGCCAAGCAGTCTCGGCCCCGTCTACGCTTATTTTCCCATCTTGTTTTGTTTTATTAGTATTTTTTTCTTCTTGGTCATACCTGGACGTATGGGGTCTTAGTTCAGGACCGGGGATTAAACCTTTGCCCACTGCAGTGAAGCGCAGCGTCCTAACCATTGGACCATCCCGGAAGTGCCTGCCCCATCGATGCCTGCCTGTCCTCATTCAGAACAGACTTACAGCGGGCACCGGCCATCGGGGCCGTCCCCAGGAGAGCAAGGTGGACATTTCTACGCAGGTTGTTGACACAGCCTGTTGACTTGGTGGCACGGTGTCCAAGAGAAACACAAAACCACCACCACAAAAAAAGCCCTAAAATAGACGACCTTTTCATTATCAAGACATGTACGAGACCAGCTTCTTGGCCCCTCATCCCGTCCCTGAGCCTCCCCTGGGAGCGATCATCACTCCACCCTTTACTTTCCCCATCCATGTCCCTGCTGGATTCCTGCCGGGGCTATTAAAGCCCTTCAGGGAGACACCAGGTTCTTGAGGTCAAGGCCATGGTCTGTGTCACCCTACTCCTGCATAGCCCAAAGCTGGCCTAGAGCAGGCTCTCTGGATGCCTGTTTACTGACCACAAACCCGTCCTGGTCCTCCTCGACTCCTGACCCCTATCTCACCTGAGTCTGTCCCAGATCCTTTTCTATCTTTTTCTCTTGTCTCCTGGTGAGGAGGCACTTAAGGAGGTATTTGATATCAAGATTAAAATGAGAATCTCATTGGAACAAACGATTTCTTCCTGGACACGACTGCAGTATTAAAGTTGTCCATTACTGTCAACTTTTTTTTTCCCCTTCCCTAGCCTTTTCAGGAATAAGGTAATTTTTTTTAAAGCCTTTCATTTTAAAGTAAAATATTCATGATCCCCAAAGATAAGGCCACTGGAGCGAGGTGCTTTTGTTAGAAATGCGTCCTCTGTTTGTCTGCTCTGCCTGTCCTGCCCTTCCTCTGCAGACTTGGGGGAGAGAAGGAGAGACGGTCGGCGAGCAGGAGAGGGCTGTGTTTCAAGTCAGGCTGAAGAAGACCATCTGCTCAGGAAGACTAGACACACCGGAGCCAAGCAGTCTCGGCCCCGTCTACGCTTATTTTCCCATCTTGTTTTGTTTTATTAGTATTTTTTTCTTCTTGGTCATACCTGGACGTATGGGGTCTTAGTTCAGGACCGGGGATTAAACCTTTGCCCACTGCAGTGAAGCGCAGCGTCCTAACCATTGGACCATCCCGGAAGTGCCTGCCCCATCGATGCCTGCCTGTCCTCATTCAGAACAGACTTACAGCGGGCACCGGCCATCGGGGCCGTCCCCAGGAGAGCAAGGTGGACATTTCTACGCAGGTTGTTGACACAGCCTGTTGACTTGGTGGCACGGTGTCCAAGAGAAACACAAAACCACCACCACAAAAAAAGCCCTAAAATAGACGACCTTTTCATTATCAAGACATGTACGAGACCAGCTTCTTGGCCCCTCATCCCGTCCCTGAGCCTCCCCTGGGAGCGATCATCACTCCACCCTTTACTTTCCCCATCCATGTCCCTGCTGGATTCCTGCCGGGGCTATTAAAGCCCTTCAGGGAGACACCAGGTTCTTGAGGTCAAGGCCATGGTCTGTGTCACCCTACTCCTGCATAGCCCAAAGCTGGCCTAGAGCAGGCTCTCTGGATGCCTGTTTACTGACCACAAACCCGTCCTGGTCCTCCTCGACTCCTGACCCCTATCTCACCTGAGTCTGTCCCAGATCCCCACCCAAGGATTAGGGGTAACATGAGGCCTTAGAATGAGAGAGGTGCTTCTTTTGAAAAATGTTAACAGTTCCTTTCTTTGGACATTTCCAAAGAGCCCCGAATTAAAGTCAGTAACCCTAAGAGTGAGTATCACTAATGCAGAACCACAGCATACTGTATCACAGAGGCACACTCAGGGCCCTTGCATCTTGGGAAAGCACCCCAGAAAAGGGCAAGAGAGGACCTGGGAGAAGAGGAGGAGGAGCAGAGGGCATCCTGTGGTAGGACAGGAAGGACAAGCCTCAGGAGGGCCTACAAAAGGGGGCTTCCCTGTAGGCAGAGGCAGCTTGTGGGGGGCGGAGGTCGCAGGGAACTGCACGGTGGAGCGAAGAGGGCAGGTGACCTGGAGCGGGGCCACCTGATTCTAGTCCTGGCCGATCTGCTGTGTAACCTTAAGTGGGTCCCTTCACCTGTCTGAGCCTGGATTCCTCGTCTACCAAATTCGGAAAATAACACCCACCCTACAGAATGGCTCAGTGCCCACCTTCAAACACACGCTGTGTGACGGGGCTGCCTTCAAGTCAGAGAGACGCTTGGCTGGGGTGGGGGTGAGGGAGGTCCCCTTATTTTACTTTAAAATGACTTAAAAATTAATTGCGTGCTCTCAGCTCCACCTGGAAGCTAAAAGCTGTGAACTCACAAAAGCAGAGAGTGGGATGCTTGCGGGTGGGGGACATGAGGAGGTGTTAACCAAGGGGTCCAGAGGTTCCGTTATAGGGATGGAAGTATTTGGAGATCCAGCGTGCAGACTGGTGGCTGTGGTTAATAATCCCACACTGTGTGCTGGAGGTTTGCTGAGACAGTAAATCTGGGCTCAGCTCAGGGTTCAGAGTCTCAGGGAAGCCCCCAGTTCTCCATGGCCCCTCAGAGCCCTACAAATGGCAGGTCCCTTTCCCATCCTGTCCCTCACTGATGCAGAGGCTTGGCAGGGCCCCTCCCGGACGTAGTGCGAGCTGACAGGTATGGCAGTGTGTGGTCCGGGAGGTGGCTGGGGTGGGGTCGGGTGGGGGTGGGGGTGGAGTCCAGTATGTGTGTCTTACCAGTGAGAAGCTGGAGGTCCGGGAGGGGCTCGGAGAGGACCCCCCGGCACTGCTCCTCCACCGGCAGCGGGATCACCAGCAGCCCGTCGGCCAGCTGAGGGAAGTCCTTGATGAAGTTGTTCTCCCTGTGGAGAGGAGCAGAGAGACTGCCAGGTCGAGGAAGCGGAGGCTGGGGGTGTCTGGGGGTCGGGATGTGGGAGCTGCAGGGCAGGAAGCTCGTAGTCCGAAGAGAGACTTGGGAGAGGGGGACAGTCCTCCTGGGATGGAGGCCTCTGGCTCCCTGACTCCCAGCTCTGAGAGCAGGGTGCTGAGGACAGGTTCGAGAACCCGGTAGGCCAGGGCTTGACTCCTGGGCCACCACATACTCGCTGCATGACCTTGAGCAAGCCGTGGGTCCACTCAGAACCTCGGTCTCCTCATCTATAAACGTGAGTTCTCAGGGCAGTCTTAAACGCTTCATGGGATAAAACTGCCAGCGGCTTAGGACACAGTCTGATGTTCTGTAAACTGTATATTTGGCTCCAGAACATCCCCTTACATAAGTAGCAATGGGGCTGTGCCAGTATGAGAGGCAACCGAGGACGGCGTGGCGTGCTTGAAGAAAGAGGGGGTGAGCTGAGCTGCCGAGGACGGGCATCTGTGTGCGAAGGGAAGGATCCTCTGAGATCTTTTGGATCAGACCCCTCCTTTTAGACGTGGGCCTAAACTGAGGCCTGGAGAAGGGGAGTGAACGGTTCCTAGAGAACCGATGAGTCAGATGCAAAAGCAGCTCTCCCCACTTCTAGGTTCTTTCTGTCCAAACTTCTTTTGGTGCCCCTGTCCCTTCCCTGAAGGACCACCCGGCCAACAGAAGACAGACCTCAGGGTGGCCTCAGGGCACCGAACCCTGAACAACGGTAGCCTGAAGGTGTGGGGAGCACGGTCACTGCGCGTTGCAGGAAGGCACACTGAAATCTTCTGGACAACAGATCTGCCTGGAGATGGAAGAGCCTGCCATTGAGAGGTGGTGAGCGTGCTGTAGCTGGGGACATGCAAGGGAAACGTGATAGACCCCTGGCCTGGATGGTCTCCAGGGCGCTTCGGGATTCTGATCGGACTTTGGAGGTCCTTCTCTATTCATAGCTCCTCAGAGTTAGAGACATTAACTACAGCCTGGAGAGGAGGAGGGGACGAGGGAGGAGAAGTACAAAGGGAGAGGATGTTTGCCACTTTATTTTGCCACCTGAAAAGGGCAACCTTGAAATGAAAATCAGAGAGGCAAACAAAACCCCGGGATGCCGAAGCAAGGCGTTTGAAGCCTGGATCCCAAGCAGCTCAAAAGCAGCTGTGGAAGCGTCGGGTGGCCTGGGTTACCTTCCCGTCTGTGCTTCACGTCCCCACCCCAGGCACGGGCAAAGCGCGCCACCTCGTCCTCCACGTAGAGAAGACCGTGCCTGAGCCCCGAGCAGGTCGGAGCCCAGGGGAGGGCACGGCACCCCATCTTCCACATCACCAGCACCTCGGTCCTCCTCCCCCTCCTCCTCATCGTCCTTTCTGACAATTAGTGATTGCATTTCTACACGTTGCTAGGATCTGGTTAAGCCCTTCTGCTTCATTTAACAATTTAATCTTCAGAACGACCCCCAAGACAGTCATCATTATCTTCATTTTGCACAAAAGCCAAAAAGGGGTTCATCATGTGACTCCAGTAATTAGCGGGCCAGTATGAGAGGCAACCGAGGCGCGTGGCGTGCTTGAAGAAAGAGGGGGTGAGCTGAGCTGCCGAGGACGGGCATCTGTGTGCGAAGGGAAGGATCCTCTGAGATCTTTTGGATCAGACCCCTCCTTTTAGACGTGGGCCTAAACTGAGGCCTGGAGAAGGGGAGTGAACGGTTCCTAGAGAACCGATGAGTCAGATGCAAAAGCAGCTCTCCCCACTTCTAGGTTCTTTCTGTCCAAACTTCTTTTGGTGCCCCTGTCCCTTCCCTGAAGGACCACCCGGCCAACAGAAGACAGACCTCAGGGTGGCCTCAGGGCACCGAACCCTGAACAACGGTAGCCTGAAGGTGTGGGGAGCACGGTCACTGCGCGTTGCAGGAAGGCACACTGAAATCTTCTGGACAACAGATCTGCCTGGAGATGGAAGAGCCTGCCATTGAGAGGTGGTGAGCGTGCTGTAGCTGGGGACATGCAAGGGAAACGTGATAGACCCCTGGCCTGGATGGTCTCCAGGGCGCTTCGGGATTCTGATCGGACTTTGGAGGTCCTTCTCTATTCATAGCTCCTCAGAGTTAGAGACATTAACTACAGCCTGGAGAGGAGGAGGGGACGAGGGAGGAGAAGTACAAAGGGAGAGGATGTTTGCCACTTTATTTTGCCACCTGAAAAGGGCAACCTTGAAATGAAAATCAGAGAGGCAAACAAAACCCCGGGATGCCGAAGCAAGGCGTTTGAAGCCTGGATCCCAAGCAGCTCAAAAGCAGCTGTGGAAGCGTCGGGTGGCCTGGGTTACCTTCCCGTCTGTGCTTCACGTCCCCACCCCAGGCACGGGCAAAGCGCGCCACCTCGTCCTCCACGTAGAGAAGACCGTGCCTGAGCCCCGAGCAGGTCGGAGCCCAGGGGAGGGCACGGCACCCCATCTTCCACATCACCAGCACCTCGGTCCTCCTCCCCCTTCTCCTCATCGTCCTTTCTGACAATTAGTGATTGCATTTCTACACGTTGCTAGGATCTGGTTAAGCCCTTCTGCTTCATTTAACAATTTAATCTTCAGAACGACCCCCAAGACAGTCATCATTATCTTCATTTTGCACAAAAGCCAAAAAATGAGGTTCCGAGTTAAGAGGTGGGGAAGGAGGGGTTGGAACCAGGTCGGCCTGATTGCACCCCTGGGGAGGCAAGCGGCTGGGCCTGAGACTGTCTGCTGGGCATGCAGGTTCACAATGGTGAGTTTCCGGGTCCAAACTTGTACATGTAAGCGTGCTATTTTGTGTGTCACGGGTGTGCCTGTGATCATGGGTTCTTTCCAGGTGCTTGTGGCTGGTCTTTGATTCGTCTTCACATTTGGGCAGATGGAACAGCCATGGGAATAGGAAAGAGAGCCTGCCAGGGGCCACAGAAGTGCTTCCAAGTAGCATGTAACCCCCCACCAGGGTCTAAGGAACGGAGCTTCCTCCTGTCCTCGTCGTGCGCTGACCTCGGGATACGGAACTTCTTTTAGAGACATAATGAGGTGGAGGGTGTGCCCCTGCCCTAGTCATTCAGCAAGCAGGCACTGAGCACACACTCGCCCTGAACTGGGGACTCAGGATCCAGAGATAGACTGGATTCTCCCTGGTACTCTTGGTCTTCCCAGCTTCGTGGGGGAGACAATGGATCAGCCATGCAGAACAGTCAGGGGGCTGGCTATGGGGGGTTCCAGAGATCTGGAGGCTTCTGGCCCCATGAGACTCGAGCGCCTGCTCCATGAATAAGAGGACTCATAGGAAAAGACCCTGATGCTGGGAAAGCTAGAAGGCAGACGGAGAAGGGGATGACAGAGGAGGAGATGGTTGAACGGCATCACTGTGTCAGCGGACCTGAGTTTGAGCAAGCTCCTGGAGATGGTGAAGGACAGGGAATTCTGGTGTGCAGTAGTCCCTGGGGTCAGAAAGGGTCAGACACGACTGAGCGACTGGACTGAACTGAAGAGAGGACATAAGGGAGATGGCTCCCAAGACGGGGATCCTGCCCACACTGCATCCTAGCTGGAAATCTGGGCAAAGCATTCGACCCTCAAGTTTTCTCATCTGTTGATTAGGGATCCTCAGCACTCTTCATCCTGCCTTAGTAAAATCACAGTGATAATGATGATGGCATCAGCTATTGGCTGAGCAGCTCCGATGCACCAGGCAACGTTCCACGTCCTTTACATGAGTTCTCACCCAACCGCATGAACCAGGTGCCATCAAGATCCCTAGTGCAGAGGGGGAAAAGCTAAAGCACCAAGCAGTTCTATAACTGCCTAAATAAAACCCCACAGCTGGGAAAGTGGAGATCTCAGGTGGTCTGGCCCCAGAGCCCACGCCCTACATGACTGGACAAGCGCAGGGTGTAGAAGACCCTGTCTATGACAGGCACGGGCTGCCAAAGCAGCAAGAGCCATAGCACCCCTGGGTGCACGGAGCCCAGGCAGGGTGCCACTGAACGAGGGGGTCCGTTACTCACTGAGATCTGACCACACCCCGGTTCTCGGCTCTCCAGGGTAGCTTAGGACCTTCATGCCACGTTGTGAGAGGGGCATGATCTCATACACACAAGCCCCTTTCAGGCTCCAAGACATGGTCTGTCTTCCCCAGACTAACACTGAGTGCACTTGCAAAGTGGGACCTGAAGGCGAGCGTATCATGTTTCTCTTTACCACCGATGTTCACCATTCCCGTTCCTCTCTTCTAACTCTTCTGTCTTCTGTGTGAGCCAGGCTCTGTGGGTGACTCTGACCGAGTGAGCGGCAGCACAGGGTCCAGCCTCAGGATGGCAGGGGGCCGGCTCACACCCCCTTCTTCTTGGAGGAAGGTTTTCTCCCTGTGCTTCCAGGATTTAGGAAGGCTCTCAAGGAAAAGCATGGAAAGGAGGGAGATGGCGGAAGGGTGGGAGTTCTCGGGCCAAGGCAGAGGGCAGGGAGGAAGGCGAGGGTGGAGCAGGGAGTGACAAGGGAGTAGCAGCAAAGACCAAGGACTGTCCTGGTCCCTCAGGACCCGGCCCCTGTGCGTCTGCCTGGGTGACGGCCACAAGTCCTTCATGGCCTCTGCCAGCAGAGGGCGCCCAGGGCCTTCGCATCGATCCGCTCTCCCGGGAGGCAAAACACCGTGCAAGGCGCAGCGCTGGAAACGCTCCCCTGGGCAGAGAAAACTCAGACAGCACCCAGAGGGTAGCTTCAGAATCCACTGGCCTGGGGAGCGTGATGGAGAGGAAAGCAGGGTGCTGGCTTCAACTCAGCTGGCTCGAAAACAAACCCAGATTCCCAGAGCTTGGGTCTGGGTGGGTGCGTGTGGAGCAAACGCTCCCGGGCAACGAACGAATCTTCACAGGAGACAGGAAGAAGAGTAAGTAATATGTGTGTACTGATCCTACTTATTGATCACCAGCTGTGTGCTTGGTCGTGTGTCAAGGTACAGGTGAGCGTGTGGGTCCTTTCAGCTGCATAAGGATTCTGTAAGATGACTCTTAGTATTCCCATTTCACACATGAGGAAACAGATACTCGGAAAGGTTTAGAAACGTGTCCGGCCAAGGTCCACCGATAGGAAGACACAGTAGGGCTCCTAGCGGAGCGTCTGGTACTCAGGAAGTACACATTTGGGGATCATTGGGGTAACCAGAGACCAGGGCTGGGACAGGCGTGCTTCTGAGCCCAGGGATGTAGCAGTAGGTGCATGTCTCTCTCTGTGTGAATCTGCATAAACACATGTTGTGTGTCAGAGAGCAATAGGGTACTGTTTCTTTGTATAAACAGCCCCTCCCCCAAATATCCTTGAAAACAGCTCAATCTCAACTGACATTAGATAGAAACAACTCGTCATATTTTTAAAACAGCAGGTCCCGGGGCCCTGGGACTCTGACCGAGTGAGCGGCAGCACAGGGTCCAGCCTCAGGATGGCAGGGGCCGGCTCACACCCCTTCTTCTTGGAGGAAGGTTTTCTCCTGTGCTTCCAGGATTTAGGGAGGCTCTCAAGGAAAAGCATGGAAAGGAGGGAGATGGCGGAAGGGTGGGAGTTCTCGGGCCAAGGCAGAGGGCAGGGAGGAAGGCGAGGGTGGAGCAGGGAGTGACAAGGGAGTAGCAGCAAAGACCAAGGACTGTCCTGGTCCCTCAGGACCCGGCCCCTGTGCGTCTGCCTGGGTGACGGCCACAAGTCCTTCATGGCCTCTGCCAGCAGAGGGCGCCCAGGGCCTTCGCATCGATCCGCTCTCCCGGGAGGCAAAACACCGTGCAAGGCGCAGCGCTGGAAACGCTCCCCTGGGCAGAGAAAACTCAGACAGCACCCAGAGGGTAGCTTCAGAATCCACTGGCCTGGGGAGCGTGATGGAGAGGAAAGCAGGGTGCTGGCTTCAACTCAGCTGGCTCGAAAACAAACCCAGATTCCCAGAGCTTGGGTCTGGGTGGGTGCGTGTGGAGCAAACGCTCCCGGGCAACGAACGAATCTTCACAGGGAGACAGGAAGAAGAGTAAGTAATATGTGTGTACTGATCCTACTTATTGATCACCAGCTGTGTGCTTGGTCGTGTGTCAAGGTACAGGTGAGCGTGTGGGTCCTTTCAGCTGCATAAGGATTCTGTAAGATGACTCTTAGTATTCCCATTTCACACATGAGGAAACAGATACTCGGAAAGGTTTAGAAACGTGTCCGGCCAAGGTCCACCGATAGGAAGACACAGTAGGGCTCCTAGCGGAGCGTCTGGTACTCAGGAAGTACACATTTGGGGATCATTGGGGTAACCAGAGACCAGGGCTGGGACAGGCGTGCTTCTGAGCCCAGGGATGTAGCAGTAGGTGCATGTCTCTCTCTGTGTGAATCTGCATAAACACATGTTGTGTGTCAGAGAGCAATAGGGTACTGTTTCTTTGTATAAACAGCCCCTCCCCCAAATATCCTTGAAAACAGCTCAATCTCAACTGACATTAGATAGAAACAACTCGTCATATTTTTAAAACAGCAGGTCCCGGGGCCCTGGGACTTACGGGAACTCTGGGAGTAGGAGGGCTCTTTCCTTCCACAAACTTGTACTGGAGTCCCCCATGTCCCCGGGGCTGTTGTGCACACCAGGGGACGCCGAGGAGCCCCATGTGAAGGTCTACAGGGCCTCCTCCTCTGTCTTGTTTCAGGAGCCTCCGCCCTCTGCCCACGGCCAAGCTGCACTGGTAGGTCGGATGTCCTTCTTATGGGGCATACTCACTTCCTGCAAAGGGTCCCCTGAGGATTTGCCTTCCCTCTGGACCACTCCTGACCCTCCCCCAGCCCTGCAGCAGGCCAACCCCTACTTGTCACTCCAACCACACATTAGTCCTCTGCCCTGGAGAACCCTTCCCAGGTCCCTTGCTCCGCTACACCCTCGCATAACATCTTGCGCTTGACTCACAGGCTTAGAAAAGCAATGTACAGTTGCTGAGAGGAAGGGATCGTTGGGGCGTTTGGGAAGGTCATGTATACACTGCTCCAGTTAAAATGGATAACTAACAAAAACCAACTAGATAGCACAGGGAACCCTGCTCAACGTTATGTGTCAGCCTGGATGGGAGGAGGGGTTTGGGGGAGAATGATGCATGATCTGTGTGGCTGAGGCCCTTTGCTGTTCATCTGAAACGACCACAATCGGCTCTACACCAATACAACCTTTCAGCGGGCGATAAGGATTCTTGTAAGTTTAAAACTCTTAGTATTCCCATTTCACACATGAGGAAACAGATACTCGGAAAGGTTTAGAAACGTGTCCGGCCAAGGTCCACCGATAGGAAGACACAGTAGGGCTCCTAGCGGAGCGTCTGGTACTCAGGAAGTACACATTTGGGGATCATTGGGGTAACCAGAGACCAGGGCTGGGACAGGCGTGCTTCTGAGCCCAGGGATGTAGCAGTAGGTGCATGTCTCTCTCTGTGTGAATCTGCATAAACACATGTTGTGTGTCAGAGAGCAATAGGGTACTGTTTCTTTGTATAAACAGCCCCTCCCCCAAATATCCTTGAAAACAGCTCAATCTCAACTGACATTAGATAGAAACAACTCGTCATATTTTTAAAACAGCAGGTCCCGGGGCCCTGGGACTGACGGGGACTCTGGGAGTAGGAGGCTCTTTCCTTCCACAAACTTGTACTGGAGTCCCCCATGTCCCCGGGGCTGTTGTGCACACCAGGGGACGCCGAGGAGCCCCATGTGAAGGTCTACAGGGCCTCCTCCTCTGTCTTGTTTCAGGAGCCTCCGCCCTCTGCCCACGGCCAAGCTGCACTGGTAGGTCGGATGTCCTTCTTATGGGGCATACTCACTTCCTGCAAAGGGTCCCCTGAGGATTTGCCTTCCCTCTGGACCACTCCTGACCCTCCCCCAGCCCTGCAGCAGGCCAACCCCTACTTGTCACTCCAACCACACATTAGTCCTCTGCCCTGGAGAACCCTTCCCAGGTCCCTTGCTCCGCTACACCCTCGCATAACATCTTGCGCTTGACTCACAGGCTTAGAAAAGCAATGTACAGTTGCTGAGAGGAAGGGATCGTTGGGGCGTTTGGGAAGGTCATGTATACACTGCTCCAGTTAAAATGGATAACTAACAAAAACCAACTAGATAGCACAGGGAACCCTGCTCAACGTTATGTGTCAGCCTGGATGGGAGGAGGGGTTTGGGGGAGAATGATGCATGATCTGTGTGGCTGAGGCCCTTTGCTGTTCATCTGAAACGACCACAATCGGCTCTACACCAATACAAAATGCTTTTGGTGTTAAACATTGTTTGAATAAAAAAACCTTAAAAAAGAGAAATGAATCTGATGACTATAACAATAAAAAGTTAATTATGAAGCTTTTAAAAAAGAGAGTCTTGCTCTTTGCCCCCATGAAGGGTTTGATGGCTCCTCATCCAGACGCGCTGATGGGAACCTTGCAGCACCTACTCTTCCACTAGGCTGTGGGCTCCGTGCGGGCCTTGCCTATGTCCGTCCCGTCCTCGGTTGCCTCTCCAGGATGGGGGCTTCCCTGGCAGCTCAGTGGTAAAGAATCTGCCTGCCGAGCAGGAGACACAGGTGTGAGTCCTGCGTCCAGAAGATCCCTGAAGAAAGAACTTCCATTTGATGAGCTTGGTTAACTTCCTCTGCAAGATGGGAGTAATGAGTTTAACTTCAAGGGGTGAGGAGGTGAATTCATGTAGTTATGATTAATTTATTGGGCCATGCCACTTGGCTTGTATGATCTTAATTCCCTGACCAGGGATTGAACCTAGGCCCTCGGCAGTGAAAGCTCAGAGCCCCAATCACTGGATCGCCCTGGAGTTCTCCCTGGGGTATCTTGAATGCTAGTTCCTTTTTCTGAATCCCACATCAGATCCTAGATTTCTCTGAAGGCCCCAGAGAGCCCAGCATCGGGCCTGCTCCCAGCCTAGGTTCCCCCAAGCATCTGTTCAACTGTGAGCTGAAATCGAGGCAGCCTCTTCTCCCGGCCCTCTATGCCACTTGCATACCACCTCCGAGTGACACAAACCTGGGGGGGCATTTCCCCAGAGCACCCACCTCGTGGAGCTTGCCCGTCATCAGCCACGCTCCATGCTGACTGGAATGCCAAGCAAGGGGAGCTGGGCTCCTCGGCCATCCTCCCCCACCCTTCCTAAGGTTTCCCCTCCCACCTGTCCCCATTTAAGAATATGTATAAGCATTTTGGGTACATTAATACACAGCTACCAGCAAGCAAGAGCTGATCACCCCTCGGTTCTGGGGAAATTAGCATTTAAATTGAGGTATTTCAGGGAAGTAAATCATCCCAGAGCCAGCCAGCACTGTCTGCAGTCGTTTCTTAGTGGAGGGAGGACAAGGAGTCTTGGCCTGCATGCTGCTGAATTCACAGGCAGGGGCCCCTCTCTCTGGCACTCCTAGGGCTGCCCACAACTTCCTGAGAGGGTGCCACCAAACTCTCAATACTCATGAGGACATCTCCTCCAGTTTAAAGTGGGCCCTATACCTCACCTCCAGCCAAATTGAGTCTTTTTGCCAGCTAAGAGGTGACTATGGCTGAGATGTGATCTCTGTGATCAAGGAGTTGGGTGCCTGTCCTCCTTGTGGCTTGGTCACCGCCTGGCTGGATGAGTAGGGAAAGTCATTCCCTACCTCTGGAACTGGGAGAGGGGGGCGGCTGGTGCAAAATATTTGTTTCTCTGAACCCCAGACGGAGAGGCGCTCAAAGAGATTTTGTAGCCATTCTCTAGATGCTCGAGTCACAGGGTTTCAGTGATTAAATTGACGCTCACCCTTATCCATGCCATTCCAAGCTCTGCCCTTCTTGGGGGCAGAAACTCTGTTCTCATGTGATTTGCTTCTCTTTTTTCCCTTTTCCCCATCATGCCTCTTCTATTTGTATTTATTTTCATCCATTTTTTCCATTGTTTGGCATGTGTGGGCCTCCCATCATAGTGGCCTCTCTCAGGCAGATGCACTCCGGAGCGCTAGCTCGCAATTGGACACACCAGTCCAGCCACTCCTCTGTATGTGGGATCCTCCCAGGCCAGGTATCGAACCAGTGTCCCCTGCACTGCAAGGCGGACTCTCTACCCACTAGAACACCAGGGAAGCCCTGATTTGATTCTTAGTTAGGAGGCTTCAGGAAGGTTTTCTGCTCAAGAATCTCAAACTGAGTCATTCTTTCCTTCAACCTTCATTCATTCATTCATTCATTGTGCTTAGTCACTCATCACGTCTACCCCTCTGTGATCCCATAGACTGTAGCTCGCCAGGCTCCTCTGTCTATGGGGATTACCAGGCAAGAGTAATGGAGTGGGTTGCTATGCCCTCCTCCAAGGGATCTTCCCAACCCAGGGATCGAACCCAGCTCTCCTGCAATGCAGGTGGATTCTTACCGTCTGAGCCACCATGAGAGCAAATTCATTAATCCATTCTACAAACTGTCTCTGTCATGTACCAGGCATTGGGAAAATGAAACAGACACTCCAAATCCCTGAGGTGCTCACAGCCTAGTATGAGACACGTGTACAAGTGCTTCCTATATACATGGGCATATGTGTGTAAGGTGAATGATTGTGTTGAAAATGTTAAAAATGAAGACTTTTTCATTCCCTATACGTCGTATTGGTCTATGGCATCCTGCCTGTTAAATCAAAGACATCCGTTCCTTCGATACAAGAGCAGATGCCTTCTAGAAAAGAAAGGGAGCCATCCCTCAGCTTTCCGCTAGACCTTAAAGCTAACTTTGTAGTGTCTTGAGCTAGACAACAGTTTCGACAGCCAGTCTGTTCTAGGAGTGAAGGTCCCTTTTATCTCAAAGGCAGGCCTGACCGACCCAGATCATAATATCTTATTTTAACACACAGCTGGTACAGGCTATGACCTCAGGGGAGTTCCCACAGGACAGGAAAAGGAAGGCAAAAACCCTTTCTTCTGCCATTGGTGCCGGAAGGAATTGCCCAGGAGAGAAGCCAAGGCTGATAGATCAGGAGTTCACCCTTGAGAGTCACAGACCCTCTTTCTGGACTTTCTGGAAGTCAACACTCCTCCTTACACACCCCAGCCTCAAGGGCGGTTCCAACAAACATTTAAATGCCAATAGGCACACGGAGGAAAAAAACAAACAAACAGGATTTGTTCACCCAGATCATAATATATTCTGGGGGACTGTGAGTCCCTTTATCTGTATTTCAGGAGAGGATAGCAGTAGGCTAGCAAGAGACCAGGAGAAGTTAGCCACCCCCCACCAAAGTCTGGCACCCACAGGCTGGAGAGGATAAAACTGACAAGACTTCGCGGCATAACTCCCCTGCTCCAATGGAAGAAGGGTGGGGAAGGAGACCTGAGATTAGAACAGGGTCCCATAGAGCATGGGTACTTGAAGACTTTGGACTTGGCCATGGACTCCAACATGTAGCCCCTCTCAAAAGAAACACCTGAGACCACCCGTATCACCAAGGACACCAGTGCCAGGGCTGGGAACCCAGGTGAAACAGGAAATCACACGGTGTGGGCCAGCAAGGATCTAGTAGAGCACATCCGTACCAGTGTCCTTCTCTCCCCAGTCGCCATCTGCACCTTGAGGCCAAGTGGAGGTCAGGGAGACTGACTGGTAAGTTGGACTACTCTTTTGTTTTCTTTCCTTTGCCTCTCTAAGGCATCATTTATTTTCATCTGTCTTTAGTCTTTGGCCTGTGTGGGCTTCCCATTGTAGTGGCCTCTCTTGTCACAGAGCACCGGCTCCAGGTGCATGCACTCCAGAGCGCTGGCTCATAAATGGACACACTGGCCCAGCCGCTCCTCGGGATGAGGGATCCTCCCAGGCCAGGGATTGAACCGGTGCCCCCTTGCACTGCAAGGCAGACTCTTTACCCACTGAACCACCAGGGAAGCGCTGCCTTTTTTTTTTTTTTTTTTGATATCAGTGAATGAAAACTTGAGGGGAGGATTATATAGACTGTAGAAGATTAAGAAGACTACAGTGTTCTGCCTCATTGAGTTACAGTGGGAAAAAAGTGTCTGAACTCTTATCTGATTAAAGACATGGATACAGGCTCATGTGATCATTTAAGAGTCACAGAGGAGGTTCAGAGAGGCAGGGAGGGGGCACTTAACACTGAGTGGGAAGGCTCCCTGAAGGAGGTGAGTCTTGACTACCTGGGAGGGGTCATCCAGGGAGAGAGTGTGGAAGGGAGACAGTGGTGGGATCCAGGCACAAATAATAACATGTGCCAAGTCCAAAGGCCTAGTGTGTGTGCAAGTGTGTGTGTGTGTGTGTGTGTGTGTGTGTGTGTATGTGTGTGTGTTCAGTGATACTAAAGAATGCCGGCTTTATTCTGAGGGCAAGAACACCCATTACAAAGCCAGAGAGTGTTGCTGTTCGGCTGGAGCTTTAGAAAGATTACCTAGACGTAGAGTAGAAGATGGGCTAGGGAAGGAACAAGGTTGGAGCAAGGGAGACCCATTACGAGTTTTGCAGCAATCCAGCCAAGATGTGATGAAAGAGCTGGCTGGCAGGACACAGGGAAGAGGGACAGGTTGGAGAGAGACTCAGGAGGTAGAATCTGCTGGTCCCCATCGTCACCGCATATGGTGGAGAATGGAAGAAGGGCAACGGGACAAGCTGGGCAGTGCTGCCATGGACGGCCGTTCTCGGCATGTCTGTCTCCATCTCGGCCGTAGGGATCTATTTGGCTGATCCCTCTCTCATTCAAGAGTCTGGTACAGATGCAGCTCTTACCAGCTGTCTGTTCTGGTTTCGGCCCCTGTCCCCTCTCCCAGGACCTATCACTGCAGTCTGTTACATGCGCTCTCTCTATTCAACCTTG
The DNA here is from genome assembly GCA_022376925.1 of Tragulus kanchil. Classification (NCBI taxonomy): domain Eukaryota; kingdom Metazoa; phylum Chordata; class Mammalia; order Artiodactyla; family Tragulidae; genus Tragulus; species Tragulus kanchil. The sequence goes on along the minus strand of JAIOJX010000023.1, from coordinate 22,523,220 downwards.
CCCCTCCAATGTGTTGACCATCCTGTAGCCAGAATGATTTGCCAAAATGACGGTCCTAACTCAAGGATATCACTGCCTCCATTACTGGTGTTCTGTTGCTGTCAAAACAAATCACTGCAACCCTCGTGGTTCAAAACAACATAAACATATTCTCTTTCTGTCCTGTAAGTCAGATGTTTGGCAGGGGTTTCCCGACTAAAGTCAATGTGTTAACCTGTTGCATGCTTTCTGAAGGTTCTAGAGGAGGATCCATCTCTTTGCCTTTAAGAATACCCTCTTTCCTTGGCTCCACCTTCAAAACTAGCCAAGTCAAGCCCTTCTGGCATCACAGGGCTCTGAGCTCCTCTCCTGCCTCCCTTCCATTTCCTTTGGGATTACATGAGGCTCACCATTGGAATTTTAAAACAGGACCTAATCCAGGAGAGAGTGTGGAAGGGAGACAGTGGTGGGATCCAGGCACAAATAATAACATGTGCCAAGTCCAAAGGCCTAGTGTGTGTGCAAGTGTGTGTGTGTGTGTGTGTGTGTGTGTGTGTGTATGTGTGTGTGTTCAGTGATACTAAAGAATGCCGGCTTTATTCTGAGGGCAAGAACACCCATTACAAAGCCAGAGAGTGTTGCTGTTCGGCTGGAGCTTTAGAAAGATTACCTAGACGTAGAGTAGAAGATGGGCTAGGGAAGGAACAAGGTTGGAGCAAGGGAGACCCATTACGAGTTTTGCAGCAATCCAGCCAAGATGTGATGAAAGAGCTGGCTGGCAGGACACAGGGAAGAGGGACAGGTTGGAGAGAGACTCAGGAGGTAGAATCTGCTGGTCCCCATCGTCACCGCATATGGTGGAGAATGGAAGAAGGGCAACGGGACAAGCTGGGCAGTGCTGCCATGGACGGCCGTTCTCGGCATGTCTGTCTCCATCTCGGCCGTAGGGATCTATTTGGCTGATCCCTCTCTCATTCAAGAGTCTGGTACAGATGCAGCTCTTACCAGCTGTCTGTTCTGGTTTCGGCCCCTGTCCCCTCTCCCAGGACCTATCACTGCAGTCTGTTACATGCGCTCTCTCTATTCAACCTTGCCCCTCCAATGTGTTGACCATCCTGTAGCCAGAATGATTTGCCAAAATGACGGTCCTAACTCAAGGATATCACTGCCTCCATTACTGGTGTTCTGTTGCTGTCAAAACAAATCACTGCAACCCTCGTGGTTCAAAACAACATAAACATATTCTCTTTCTGTCCTGTAAGTCAGATGTTTGGCAGGGGTTTCCCGACTAAAGTCAATGTGTTAACCTGTTGCATGCTTTCTGAAGGTTCTAGAGGAGGATCCATCTCTTTGCCTTTAAGAATACCCTCTTTCCTTGGCTCCACCTTCAAAACTAGCCAAGTCAAGCCCTTCTGGCATCACAGGGCTCTGAGCTCCTCTCCTGCCTCCCTCTTCCATTTTAAGGACCTTTGGGATTACATGAGGCTCACCTGGATTATACAGGATAATCTGTTTCAAGATCAACTATTAGCAACCTCATTTCTACCTGCACCCTTAATCTCCAAGCTCTATGTTTACAGATTAAAGCATGGAGATTTCTGGGGTCATTTTTCTGCCTATCACACTCTAGTATTGTGTTTTTCCCCAAAAGGACTTTGTTGATGTCTCTCCATTCATTTGGGGGAATCAGTGTCTCTTCATTGAGTTCCCACAGCTCCCATCCCTCCCGTATCCCAGCATTTTCACACTGGACTTTGGTCCTTTCTCTCTCTCTGCACCAGGAACAATAAAGGAAAAGGAGTACATATGTTGTACTCACTTCTAGCGATACACCCCTGACACAGTGGCCAAAGCATGTATTAGGGACTTAATAAGTGCTCGTTTAGTGAATGAATGTTTGTCTCCTAGCTGAATGAAAATGAAGGGAGGACAATGCGTTCAGCGGCAGTACTGCAATCTCCCTCCTATGAGGCCTGGATCATCCCCTCAGCCATCTCTGCCTCCCTACCCATGTCACCCTCGCTTCCTTGGGTTCCAAAATCACTGTGGATGGTGACTGCAGCCATGAAATTAAAAGGTGCTTATTCCTTGGAAGAAAAGCTATGACAAACCTGGACAGTGTATTCAAAAGCAGATACATTACTTTGAGGACAAAGGTCTATAGTCAAAGTTATGGTTTTCCCAGTAGTCATGCATGTATGTGCGAGTTGGACCACAAAGAAGGCTCAGCACTGAAGAATTGATGCCTTTGCACTGTGGTGTTGGAGAAGGCTCTTGAGAGTCCCTTAGACTTCAAAGAGATCAAATAAGTCAACCCTAAAGAAAATCAATCCTGAATATCCATTGGTAGGAATGATGCTGGAGCTCCAATACTTTGGCCAGCAGATGTGAAGAGATGAGTCATTGGAAAAGAGGTTCAGAAACCTTTGAAGAATACCCTCTTTCCTTGGCTCCACCTTCAAAACTAGCCAAGTCAAGCCCTTCTGGCATCACAGGGCTCTGAGCTCCTCTCCTGCCTCCCTCTTCCATTTTAAGGACCTTTGGGATTACATGAGGCTCACCTGGATTATACAGGATAATCTGTTTCAAGATCAACTATTAGCAACCTCATTTCTACCTGCACCCTTAATCTCCAAGCTCTATGTTTACAGATTAAAGCATGGAGATTTCTGGGGTCATTTTTCTGCCTATCACACTCTAGTATTGTGTTTTTCCCCAAAAGGACTTTGTTGATGTCTCTCCATTCATTTGGGGGAATCAGTGTCTCTTCATTGAGTTCCCACAGCTCCCATCCCTCCCGTATCCCAGCATTTTCACACTGGACTTTGGTCCTTTCTCTCTCTCTCTGCACCAGGAACAATAAAGGAAAAGGAGTACATATGTTGTACTCACTTCTAGCGATACACCCCTGACACAGTGGCCAAAGCATGTATTAGGGACTTAATAAGTGCTCGTTTAGTGAATGAATGTTTGTCTCCTAGCTGAATGAAAATGAAGGGAGGACAATGCGTTCAGCGGCAGTACTGCAATCTCCCTCCTATGAGGCCTGGATCATCCCCTCAGCCATCTCTGCCTCCCTACCCATGTCACCCTCGCTTCCTTGGGTTCCAAAATCACTGTGGATGGTGACTGCAGCCATGAAATTAAAAGGTGCTTATTCCTTGGAAGAAAAGCTATGACAAACCTGGACAGTGTATTCAAAAGCAGATACATTACTTTGAGGACAAAGGTCTATAGTCAAAGTTATGGTTTTCCCAGTAGTCATGCATGTATGTGCGAGTTGGACCACAAAGAAGGCTCAGCACTGAAGAATTGATGCCTTTGCACTGTGGTGTTGGAGAAGGCTCTTGAGAGTCCCTTAGACTTCAAAGAGATCAAATAAGTCAACCCTAAAGAAAATCAATCCTGAATATCCATTGGTAGGAATGATGCTGGAGCTCCAATACTTTGGCCAGCAGATGTGAAGAGATGAGTCATTGGAAAAGAGCCTGATGTTAGGGAAAATCAGAGGCAAAAGGAGAAAGGCACGACAGAGAACGAGATGGTTGAATGGCATCCCTGAGTCAATGGACATGAGTTTGAGCAATCCGGGAGATAGATGCTGAAGGACAGGGAAGTTTGGCGTGCTGCAGTCCATGAGGTCGCAAAGAGTCAGACACAACTGAATGATTGAACTGAACTGATCACAATAGCAAGTACCACTGTAAAGCTGGTGTCTACTGATTGTTCACGATGTGCTAGACATCATTCTTGGCACTTAGTTCTTTCCACACTGAAAACAACCTTAAAGGTAAAAATCCATATTCCAGTTATGCGTGTGTATCTTTCTTTCTTTTTTTAAGGAGGGAAGAGAAGTTCAAAGAGGTTAAGTTCACAAAGCTAGTAAGCTGAACCTTGAACAATCTAAATCCATGTTCTTAGAAACTATGCAAGAATATGCTTGTGTTGTTTACTTTTCCTCTTAAATGAAATGCTGAGAAATGAAAGCTGAATTATTGAAAATACCAGTGCTGGTTGAATGTCCCAGATGGACCCCAACATTAATAATAGTAACTGCCCTTTATTCAATGCATACCATATGTTAGGTGCTCTGTGGGATTCATTTTTAACCTTCACAACACGGACAGTGTTCCCTCCAAATTCATATGTTGAAGCCTAGCCCCAAGGTGATGGTATTTGAAGGTGGTGTCTTTGGGAGGTAATTCAATCATGCGGTTGGAACCCAGATGCATGGGATTTGTGTCCTTATCAGAGAGTCCCTAGAGAGGTCCTTGTCCCTTTGGTCACGTGAAGACATGGCGGGGAAGTGCCATCTGTAAGCCAGAAAGTGAGTTTTCATCAGGCACGGAATCTCTCAGTACCTATAGTCAAAGTTATGGTTTTCCCAGAGTCATGCATGTATGTGAGTTGGACCACAAAGAAGGCTCAGCACTGAAGAATTGATGCCTTTGCACTGTGGTGTTGGAGAAGGCTCTTGAGAGTCCCTTAGACTTCAAAGAGATCAAATAAGTCAACCCTAAAGAAAATCAATCCTGAATATCCATTGGTAGGAATGATGCTGGAGCTCCAATACTTTGGCCAGCAGATGTGAAGAGATGAGTCATTGGAAAAGAGCCTGATGTTAGGGAAAATCAGAGGCAAAAGGAGAAAGGCACGACAGAGAACGAGATGGTTGAATGGCATCCCTGAGTCAATGGACATGAGTTTGAGCAATCCGGGAGATAGATGCTGAAGGACAGGGAAGTTTGGCGTGCTGCAGTCCATGAGGTCGCAAAGAGTCAGACACAACTGAATGATTGAACTGAACTGATCACAATAGCAAGTACCACTGTAAAGCTGGTGTCTACTGATTGTTCACGATGTGCTAGACATCATTCTTGGCACTTAGTTCTTTCCACACTGAAAACAACCTTAAAGGTAAAAATCCATATTCCAGTTATGCGTGTGTATCTTTCTTTCTTTTTTTAAGGAGGGAAGAGAAGTTCAAAGAGGTTAAGTTCACAAAGCTAGTAAGCTGAACCTTGAACAATCTAAATCCATGTTCTTAGAAACTATGCAAGAATATGCTTGTGTTGTTTACTTTTCCTCTTAAATGAAATGCTGAGAAATGAAAGCTGAATTATTGAAAATACCAGTGCTGGTTGAATGTCCCAGATGGACCCCAACATTAATAATAGTAACTGCCCTTTATTCAATGCATACCATATGTTAGGTGCTCTGTGGGATTCATTTTTAACCTTCACAACACGGACAGTGTTCCCTCCAAATTCATATGTTGAAGCCTAGCCCCAAGGTGATGGTATTTGAAGGTGGTGTCTTTGGGAGGTAATTCAATCATGCGGTTGGAACCCAGATGCATGGGATTTGTGTCCTTATCAGAGAGTCCCTAGAGAGGTCCTTGTCCCTTTGGTCACGTGAAGACATGGCGGGGAAGTGCCATCTGTAAGCCAGAAAGTGAGTTTTCATCAGGCACGGAATCTCTCAGTACCTTAAGCATGGACTCTCCAGCCTCCAGAATGGTGAGAAACAAATATTTGCTATTTATGCCACTCAGCCTATAGTATTTTGTTACAGCAGCCTGAAAAAACTAGGACACTTTCCAATAATCTTGCAACTTAAGTATCATCACCTCCACAATAAAGGTGAGGAAACTGGGGTGCAGAGTAGTGAGGTCATTTTCCTAAGGTCACGTAAAATTAAATCAGAACAATCAGCTTCACTCCTCCGCCCTCATATACAGGTGGGTATTCACACACCTGGGCTTCCCTGGTGGTTCAGGGGTAAAGAATTCACCTGGAAATACAGGAAACACTGGTTCCATCCTTGGATGGGGAAGCTGCCCCTGGAGAAAGGAAATGGCAACCCACTCCAGTATTCTTTTTTTTTTTTTTTTTAACATTTTTTGGGGGTACTTCTATTGGTCTTTCATTTATCTATTTTCATCCATCTTTGTTCTTTGGCCCATGTGGGTCTCCCATCGCAGTGTCCTCTGTTGTTGCAGAGCACAGGGACTGGGCATATGTGCTCCAGAGCTCCGGATGGCTAGTTGGGCACATTGGTCCAGCCGCTCCGCAGCACGTGGGACCTTCCCAGGCCAGGGATCGAACCGGCGCCCCTTGCACTGCAAGACGGTGTCCTTACCCACTGGACTACCAGGGAAGCCCCCTTCTTCAGTATTCTTGCCAAGGAAATCTCACGGACAGAGGAACTTGGCAGGCTACAGTCCATGGGGTCACCAAAGAGTCGAACACAACTTAATGACTAAACAACAACAATAATTCTCACACACACATACACACAGACAGAACATAAAGCCTGGGTTATACATTGCCTGAGTCTTCCCTCTTTAAATGCAAAATTGTTTCCAGTGGCACCAAACTCACTTTAGCATTCCGAGCATGGCTGTTACAAATCCTGCCCTAGTAATTGCGGTTCCTGAAATTGAAAGAAAATTTCAGGCTGGAGAAAGGGTCCCTAGAGAGTGGGTCCTTGTCCCTTTGGTCACGTGAAGACATGGCGGGGAAGTGCCATCTGTAAGCCAGAAAGTGAGTTTTCATCAGGCACGGAATCTCTCAGTACCTTAAGCATGGACTCTCCAGCCTCCAGAATGGTGAGAAACAAATATTTGCTATTTATGCCACTCAGCCTATAGTATTTTGTTACAGCAGCCTGAAAAAACTAGGACACTTTCCAATAATCTTGCAACTTAAGTATCATCACCTCCACAATAAAGGTGAGGAAACTGGGGTGCAGAGTAGTGAGGTCATTTTCCTAAGGTCACGTAAAATTAAATCAGAACAATCAGCTTCACTCCTCCGCCCTCATATACAGGTGGGTATTCACACACCTGGGCTTCCCTGGTGGTTCAGGGGTAAAGAATTCACCTGGAAATACAGGAAACACTGGTTCCATCCTTGGATGGGGAAGCTGCCCCTGGAGAAAGGAAATGGCAACCCACTCCAGTATTCTTTTTTTTTTTTTTTTTAACATTTTTTGGGGGTACTTCTATTGGTCTTTCATTTATCTATTTTCATCCATCTTTGTTCTTTGGCCCATGTGGGTCTCCCATCGCAGTGTCCTCTGTTGTTGCAGAGCACAGGGACTGGGCATATGTGCTCCAGAGCTCCGGATGGCTAGTTGGGCACATTGGTCCAGCCGCTCCGCAGCACGTGGGACCTTCCCAGGCCAGGGATCGAACCGGCGCCCCTTGCACTGCAAGACGGTGTCCTTACCCACTGGACTACCAGGGAAGCCCCCTTCTTCAGTATTCTTGCCAAGGAAATCTCACGGACAGAGGAACTTGGCAGGCTACAGTCCATGGGGTCACCAAAGAGTCGAACACAACTTAATGACTAAACAACAACAATAATTCTCACACACACATACACACAGACAGAACATAAAGCCTGGGTTATACATTGCCTGAGTCTTCCCTCTTTAAATGCAAAATTGTTTCCAGTGGCACCAAACTCACTTTAGCATTCCGAGCATGGCTGTTACTAACTCCTGCCCTAGTAATTGCGGTTCCTGAAATTGAAAGAAATTGCAGGCTGGAGAAACATTATCTTCCCCTCCGCCACTTCGCCCTCCATCTCCTCGCCTGTGTATATCAGCAGCGGGATTCCTCATCCTGTCATAACACGAGGAACAAGCCAGTCACTGTCACTGAGGCCCCGGGAGCATCTTCCTGAGCAGTCCCTCCAGTTCTGAAGAGAAGGAATCAAAGTGTCTAGCTAGGAATCAAGGTGTCTAGCTTCTAATTGTACCACAGTGAAGGTCAGAAGCCACTATCGCTGTATCTTTAAAAATATTTCTATGAGCAAAATATTGAATTTTAGTTATATAAGCATGCTGAAGTATTTGGGGAGAAAATGCACTCATGTCTGAAATTTGAATTACATCAAAAAATAAGATGGGTCGATGGATCGACAGAGGGATAAACACGTCGTTTTCCAAAAAACAGTATAAAAAGGTTAATGACCAAATTTCATGTTAGACTTATGAGCATTTGCTGTAGAATCCTTTCAATTCTATTGATGTTTGAAAATTTTTATAAAAATTATTGAAAAAGTGAAACAAAAGGGTATTTCAAGTTCAACAGGGTCTTCATATTCTGGTATTGAGAGCCCCTCCACCCCACACCATTATCCATGTCTGTTTCAAGGGTCTTGCAAAACAGAAGGCTTAGAACAGGGACACAAAACCACTTGCTAAATGATTCCACGGGCTGAGGCGACTGAGTCTCCTTACACCCTGGTGGCCCAGATGGTGAAGAATCTGTTGGTGGTGTGGGAGACCTGGGTTTGATTCCTGGGTAGGGAAGATCCACTGGAGAAGGGAATGGCAACCTACTCCAGTATTCTTGCCTGAAGAATCCCATGGACAAAGGAGCCTGACTGGCTATACTCCATGGCGTCGCAAAGAGTCAGATATGACTGAGCGACTAACACTTTCACTTTCAAATCCTAGTGTTGTGTGTTCTCATTGCTCCTTATGCCTACTCAGTCCTGCTCTGCATGAGATAAGTTTCCCTGAAGTTGCTCTATTAACTTGCCGTGTGTCCGTGAGCAAGAGGGCCCTTTCAGCCCTGGGGCCATTTCCTCAACCAACACAGATGTCTCTAAATGGCTCCTGCATGGAGGGTGAACAGGAGCTCCCTAGAGGAGCCCTGTTCCTGTGAATACCGTGTGTCTTCTTTCTTACCTTTTCTGAAACAGTCTTTACAGACAGACACACCTGAATCTGAATTTGTATCCTATTTCCACCTCCCATCGCCTGTGTGGCTTTGGTTGGAAAGAACATTGAATTTTTCCGGGTCTCTGTTTGCTTATCAGAAAAAATGGGAATATCGTGTTTATCAGACACAAAGGAAATCAACACCAAATATTCTTTGGAAAGACTGATGCTGAAGATGAAGCTACAATATTCCAGCCACCTGATGAGAAAGCCAACTCATTGGGAAAGACCCTGATGCTGAGAAAGATGGAAAGCAGGAGGAGAAGTGGGCGACAGAAGATGACAAGGTTAGATAGCATCACCAACTCAGTGGATATGAGTTTGAGGAAACTCCAGGATGCACTGAAAGACAGGCAAGCCTAATGTGCTGCAACCCACGACATTGAAAAGAGTCAGACATGACCTAGTGATTAAGCAACAACAACTGTTTATCAGAAAAAATGGGAATAATGTAGCTCATATGGTAAAGAATATCCCTTTGATACAGGAGACCTGGGCTATGTCCCTGGGTTGGGAAGACGTCCTGGAAGAGGAAATGGCAACCTACTCCAGTATTCTTGCCTGGAGAATCCCATGCACAGAGAAGCCTGGTGGGCTCCAGTCCATGGCGTCGCAAAGAGTTGGATATGACTGATGAGTAACATTTTCATTTCACTTTGGCCTCACATACTTGCTGTAAAGATTAAGAGCGTCCATAATATGAACAGTCTAGCAGAAGGCCAGAGACTAGCAAGTACTCAATAAACGGTAAGCCACTGCTGCTGTAGAAAGCACTGTTCCAGAACATTCTTTTTTTTTTTTTTTTTGCAGGGGTGGGTGGGTTGGGGAGGAAGTGGGGCGGGCGGGCCACTTCTATTGTTCTTTCATTTATCTATTTTTTTCATCCATCTTTGTTCTTTTGGCCTGTGTGGGCCTCCCATCGCAGTGGCCTCTGTTGTCACAGAGCACCGGTTCTGGGCGCATGCGCTCCAGAGCTCCGGCTCGGTCGTTGGACACATCGGCCCAGCTGCTCCATGGCACGTGGGATCTTCCTAGGCCACAGATCGAACTGGCACCCCTTGCACTGCATGGCAGTGTCTTTACCCACTGGACCACCAGAGAAGCCCTAATTTAACATTCTTAAAAAGCCTTAGTTATGAATAAGAAAGATACAGATTTTAGAGCCAGAATAGACCTGAAATTCTTTTACTCCTTTCCACCCTGCATACGTAGCTTGTCCAAGTCACATGACAGAGTTATTACAAGAATGTAGGACAGGTGGCCAGTAATTTAGAATTCTTTTCTTTATACATGGAATTTCTTCTTTCCCTTGTTGTTTTCTTTTGTAACCACATGCCCTACTCCTGGTTTCTAGGAGAGTTATTGATGCCCCAGGCAATGCCCTCAGCCCCATGTGTTGAATGCTTCTCTTTCTACCTCAGCAAACACAGACATTGTTGGGGAGTTTCTATTGCTACCACATTGAGAGCAGAGACTGTGTCTTTTCTTTTCTTCTCCAGCTTACAACAAAGCACGGGGTATATTTTGTTGTTGTTCAATCAGTCACGTCTGGCTCTTTGCGAACCCCTGGACTGCAGCGCGCTAGGCTTCCTGTTATTCGCCATCTCCTGGAGCCTGCTAAAACCCACGTCCATTGACTCAGGGATGCCATCCAACCATCCTGTCCTCTGTTGTACCCTTCTCCTCCTGCCTTCAAGGTTTCCCAGCATCAGGCCTCGACTCTTCACACCCGGTGGCCAAAATATTGGAGCTTCAGCTTCAGTATCAGTCCTTCCAATGAATACTCAGGGTTGATTTCCTTTAAGATTAACTTGTTTGATCTCTTGGCAGTGCAAGGGACTTTCACGAGTCTTCTTCAAATCCACAGTTCGAAAGCATCAATTCTTCAGTGCTAAGCCTTCTTTATAGGCCAACTCTCATATCCATACATGACTACTGGAAAAACCATAGCTTTGACTACACGAATCTTTGTCAGCAAAGTAATGTCTGATTTTTAAGATGCTGTCTAGGTTTGTCATAGTTTTTTGTCTATCTATCTATCTATCTATCTATCTATCTGTCATATCTATATATCTATATATCTATATATCTATATATCTATATATATATATATATATATCTATATATATCTTAAAAACTGAAATGGAACCTCTAATAGGTTGGTGTGCATGCTTAGTCACATCAGTCATGTTTGACTCTGTTCAACCCCATGAACCATACCCTGCCAGACTCCTCTGTCCGTGGGATTATCCAGGCAAGAATACTGGAGTGGGTTCCCAGATGGACTCCAAATCAAAAGAATAAAAGACGCTTCAGTGCTAATTACAAGAATGTAGGACAGGTGGCCAGTAATTTAGAATTCTTTTCTTTATACATGGAATTTCTTCTTTCCCTTGTTGTTTTCTTTTGTAACCACATGCCCTACTCCTGGTTTCTAGGAGAGTTATTGATGCCCCAGGCAATGCCCTCAGCCCCATGTGTTGAATGCTTCTCTTTCTACCTCAGCAAACACAGACATTGTTGGGGAGTTTCTATTGCTACCACATTGAGAGCAGAGACTGTGTCTTTTCTTTTCTTCTCCAGCTTACAACAAAGCACGGGGTATATTTTGTTGTTGTTCAATCAGTCACGTCTGGCTCTTTGCGAACCCCTGGACTGCAGCGCGCTAGGCTTCCTGTTATTCGCCATCTCCTGGAGCCTGCTAAAACCCACGTCCATTGACTCAGGGATGCCATCCAACCATCCTGTCCTCTGTTGTACCCTTCTCCTCCTGCCTTCAAGGTTTCCCAGCATCAGGCCTCGACTCTTCACACCCGGTGGCCAAAATATTGGAGCTTCAGCTTCAGTATCAGTCCTTCCAATGAATACTCAGGGTTGATTTCCTTTAAGATTAACTTGTTTGATCTCTTGGCAGTGCAAGGGACTTTCACGAGTCTTCTTCAAATCCACAGTTCGAAAGCATCAATTCTTCAGTGCTAAGCCTTCTTTATAGGCCAACTCTCATATCCATACATGACTACTGGAAAAACCATAGCTTTGACTACACGAATCTTTGTCAGCAAAGTAATGTCTGATTTTTAAGATGCTGTCTAGGTTTGTCATAGTTTTTTGTCTATCTATCTATCTATCTATCTATCTATCTGTCATATCTATATATCTATATATCTATATATCTATATATCTATATATATAGATATATAGATATATATCTATATATATCTTAAAAACTGAAATGGAACCTCTAATAGGTTGGTGTGCATGCTTAGTCACATCAGTCATGTTTGACTCTGTTCAACCCCATGAACCATACCCTGCCAGACTCCTCTGTCCGTGGGATTATCCAGGCAAGAATACTGGAGTGGGTTCCCAGATGGACTCCAAATCAAAAGAATAAAAGACGCTTCAGTGCTAATTATTAGAGAAATCAAAATCAAAGTTATAATAAGGTATCATCAGTGCCATTCTGACTGGTCAGAGTGGCCAGCATCAAAAAGTCTACAGACAGTAAGTGCTGGAGGGAGTGTAAAGAAAAGGGAACCCTCCTATAATGTTAGTGAGGATGTAAATTGGTAGAGTCACTGTGGAAAACAGTATGGAAGTTCCTTAAAAAGCTAAAAATAGAGCTATGATACGATCCAGCAATCCACTCTCGGGCATACTTCGGAAAGATACATGCACCCCAATATTCACTGTAGCACTGTTTACAATAACAAAGACATGGAAGCAACCTAAATGTCCATATACAAATGAATGGATAAAGAAGATGTGGTACATATATATGCAATGGAGTATTACTCAGCCATAAAAAGAATGAAATCATGCTATTTGCTGCAATATGGACAGACCTAGAGATTATCATGCTAAGTGAAATAAGCCAGAGAAAGGCAAACTTCATGTGCTATCAGTTATATATGGAATCTAAAAAATGATACAATCTGGGATTACACATATCTTAAACAAAAAACTCTGTAAAAATAAAAAGTAAAATTTAAAAAAATTAATTTATTTATGAAATGGAAATAGACTCACAAACATAGAAAACAAATTACCAAAGAGGAAAGTTGGGAAGGTTGGGAAGAGGTTGGGATTAGTATATATTCACTACTATACATAAACTAGATAGTCAATAAGGACCTACTTTACAGCACAGGGAACCCCACTCAATAACACTTTACTCAATATTACTCTGTAATAACCTATATGGGAAAATAATTTGGAAAAGAATAAATATATGTGTGTGTGTGTATGTAGGTGTGTATATAATTGAATCACTTTGCTATACACTTAAAACTAATACAACATTGGAAATCAACTATACTTTAATATAAAGTAAATTAAATGAAAAAAAAGAAAAGATGCTTCAAACCTCTAACTTAAAGCAACAGATCAGAAAAACTCAGAGGCACATTTTAACTGACCACACAGCATCAATGCATTTGCCCTAACTTCATTCCTGGTAGTAGTTAGAGATGGAGAATTTTTTTCTTTTTAAATCCAAGCCATGAGGTACACTTTAGAATCTGAACATGTGATCTCAGAACAGCTCCTTCTGGTGCGAATTTGTGGCTGAGGCTACATCTCTGAAAGTTTCTACTTCCCTCTTCTTCCCCATTCCCCCCAGGGCATCTTGGAAGTCTTCCCGTATAGCCATCTCTAATGAGCTTTGCAAAATGAGAAACTCACTGCAGTAGAAGAAAAATCTAATAGCAATTGCATTCTTGTTTGTGCGCGCTCTCTCTCCCCTCTTTCTCGTTCCTTTTTTTTTCTATTAGTCATTAGCAATGGAGGAAGAAAACACCCAAAGGCAATGGAGAGGCAGCAATATTTGCAACACTGAGCTAATGAGGAGTCCTGATCATCTTTCACATCCCTTCATTTTCAGTTCCAACACATCTGACATCCGTTACAGCCAAATCCAGAACCCAGCTAGTGTGGATATCAGCTAGTTTGATAACAAGGAAAAGTGTGCATACTGTTACAGGACAGTTGGAAATGGCTTTTAAGTGCTCCTTAGAATCAAGGAATGCCAAAATTTTAACGGGGCCTAGGAAAACAAGACTCCAGTTAAAGAACACAATTTTTGGCCTTTTCAAAATCTGACACCAAAATGTAACTCAATTCAGTTTCTAAGACCCTGAATCTAGTTTCCAGCCTTGTTACTTATGGATCACATTGTCGTATGCAGTCCCCTGGTCGTGCTGAGTCTCAGGTTTGCCCCCAACAGCTCTTTCCACATGCAGTGAGAATGGATCTTCAACTTCACCTCCGTAGGTACATGATCCTGGGAAAGTTAGTTCATTTCAGGAGCCTCAGTTACTTCGCTTGTAAAATGAGGATCATGGATTTTAATAGACTCCATCACAAAGATCAAAAGGGGTAAGGAGTGTAAAGAGGTGGGCATACGTTTAACTGAGTGGCAGTTACTATGAGGATTATTTATTTCCTAGTCAGAAGGACCAGGGTTAAGTCTTGTTTTCTCTGCCGTTTGCAACTGTAAATAAACTGCCACACTTTTCAAAATTTCAATCTCCTCATTTGTAGTTGGGAGTAAATAACAGGAAGCTGTTACGGAATTAAATGCATGGTGATGGTGGATGCATATGGCTCCTCATACTATTCACTGTTAACTACTACTATGATTATCATTATTTTAGGAAGTTAATTAAAAAAAATAATATACAGTCGAAAATCCCAAAGAATCAAAAGCAGCAAAAAAAAAAAAAAAAAAAAAAATTCCTGGAACTAATCAACAATTATGTCAGAGGTTAAGACGCAAAAGTCTAATTATTCCCAATATGCCAGTAATGAACATTTGGGATTTGAAATTAAAAACAAAACACCATTTACAATGGCCACAAAAAATGAAGTACTTAGGTATAAATCTAGCAAAATACATATGCGATTTATATGAGGAAACTATAAAACACAGATGAAAGAAAACAAAGATCTATATAAATGGAAAGATATTTATGTTCATGTTCAGTGTTGTTGAAAGGTCAGTTTTCCCAAGTTGATCTATAGATTCAAGGAATGCCAAAATTTTAACGGGGCCTAGGAAAACAAGACTCCAGTTAAAGAACACAATTTTGGCCTTTTCAAAATCTGACACCAAAATGTAACTCAATTCAGTTTCTAAGACCCTGAATCTAGTTTCCAGCCTTGTTACTTATGGATCACATTGTCGTATGCAGTCCCCTGGTCGTGCTGAGTCTCAGGTTTGCCCCCAACAGCTCTTTCCACATGCAGTGAGAATGGATCTTCAACTTCACCTCCGTAGGTACATGATCCTGGGAAAGTTAGTTCATTTCAGGAGCCTCAGTTACTTCGCTTGTAAAATGAGGATCATGGATTTTAATAGACTCCATCACAAAGATCAAAAGGGGTAAGGAGTGTAAAGAGGTGGGCATACGTTTAACTGAGTGGCAGTTACTATGAGGATTATTTATTTCCTAGTCAGAAGGACCAGGGTTAAGTCTTGTTTTCTCTGCCGTTTGCAACTGTAAATAAACTGCCACACTTTTCAAAATTTCAATCTCCTCATTTGTAGTTGGGAGTAAATAACAGGAAGCTGTTACGGAATTAAATGCATGGTGATGGTGGATGCATATGGCTCCTCATACTATTCACTGTTAACTACTACTATGATTATCATTATTTTAGGAAGTTAATTAAAAAAAATAATATACAGTCGAAAATCCCAAAGAATCAAAAGCAGCAAAAAAAAAAAAAAAAAAAAAAAATTCCTGGAACTAATCAACAATTATGTCAGAGGTTAAGACGCAAAAGTCTAATTATTCCCAATATGCCAGTAATGAACATTTGGGATTTGAAATTAAAAACAAAACACCATTTACAATGGCCACAAAAAATGAAGTACTTAGGTATAAATCTAGCAAAATACATATGCGATTTATATGAGGAAACTATAAAACACAGATGAAAGAAAACAAAGATCTATATAAATGGAAAGATATTTATGTTCATGTTCAGTGTTGTTGAAAGGTCAGTTTTCCCCAAGTTGATCTATAGATTCAATGCAATCTCACTAAGTTATTTTGTAGAGACTGAAAAATTCAATCTTACATGGAAAGGCCAGAGACCTAGAAAAGCCAGTATAGAGTTGAAGGAGAAAAACAAAGAGAATTGATATTATCCAACACTAAGACTTATTATAAAGCTACACCAATTGGGCCAATATCATTTTGGTGAAATAAGAAACCAATTTATAGATGAGGGATCGGAACAGAGAACACAGAGCCACACAAATCTATCAACTTTTATTTGATAAGGGAGAAAAAGCAATTCAACAGAGAAAGGATAGTCTTACAAAAAAATGGAGCTGGGGGCTTCCCTGGTGGTCCAGTGGATACAGAGTCCACCTTGCAGTGCAAGGGGCACCGGTTCAATCCCTGGCTCGGGAAGATCTCATGTGCCGTGGAGTGGCTGGACTGATAGGTCCAATTACTAGCCTGTGCTCTGGAGCGCATGTGCCCAGAGCATGTGCTCTGCAGTGAGAGAGGCCACTGCAACGAGAGGCCCACATATGCCACAGAATAAAAGATAGACAAAAATAAATACAAAAATAAAT
Source organism: Tragulus kanchil (assembly GCA_022376925.1). NCBI lineage: Eukaryota > Metazoa > Chordata > Mammalia > Artiodactyla > Tragulidae > Tragulus > Tragulus kanchil. The sequence continues at coordinate 22,506,917 of JAIOJX010000023.1, read as the reverse complement.
TAAAAAAAAATGGAGCTGGAACAAATAGACATGCAAAAAGAAAAAAAAAAATCTAGATACAGATCTTACACTTTTCACAAAAATTGACTCCAAAGTAATCATAGACCTAAATTTAAACCATACAATTATAAAACTCCTAGAAGACAACATAGGAGAAAAATCTTAGTGATCTTGGGTTGGGTGATGAGTTTTTAGATAAAACATAGAAAGTATGACTCATTAAAAAATAAGTTAAACTTTATTAAAATTAAAAACTTCTACTCTGTGAAAGACACTCTTAAAGAGAATGAAAAGATAGTTTACGGTCTGGGAGAAAAATTTTGTAAAATACGTATCTGATAAAAGACTTGTATCCAAAAAGAAAAAAAAAAAAAAAGAATTCCATCCAAATTATACAGAGAACACTTAAAATTCCACAACAAGAAAATGAACAACCAGACTTAAGACGTGACAAAAGAACTGAACAGATACCTCACTAGCGAAGACAGACAGACAGCACATAAGCTTAAGAATAGATGCACAACGCATACCATTCTGAAAGTGAACTAAAAAGAAACTACAGAACTCTTAAAATGGCTAAAACTGAAAACACTGACAATACCAAATGCTGGTGAGGATGTGGATGGAGCAAGAGGTGAAGTTCATGGCTGGTGGGAATGGAAGATGGAACAGCCACTCTGAATGGTAGTTTAGGCAGTTTCTGATGAAGCTGCTGGGCTTCTTGATGTTTATGAAATTGAAAGGAAAACTTATGTCTATTTGAAACCCCAAGCATGAATGTTTAGGGTAACTTTATTCATCCTTGATAAATTTAGAAGCAACTGCATTATCCTTCAATAGATGACTAGATAAACAGACTGTGGTGCATCCATACAATGGGGAGAATTCTTAGCAATAAAAATAAATGAGCCATCAAGTCACAAAAAGACACAGAAAAACTTTAAATACATATTGCTACGTGAGAGTAGCCGTACTCTTTGAGACCCTCCGGACTGTAGCCTACCAGGCTCCTCTGTCCTTGGGATTTCCCAGGTAAGAATACTGGAAAGGTTGCCATTTGCTACTCCAGGGGATCTTCCCAATCCAGGGATTGAACCCATGTCTCTTATGTATCCTGTACTGGCAGGTGGGTTCTTTACCATTATTGCCATCTGAGAAGCACAAGTAATAATAGTAATTGCTACTAACTGTGTTAGGTTCTGTGGTAATTCTGAGTGTACCTGATTTCCTTTATTGCAAAGCCAATAAGGAACGTCATAAACCAAAGTCTGGTGCGTCGCTCTGACACCAATTAAATTAATTTGTACCAACTACTCCCTTCTCTCATTCATTAGTATCTCTAACTACTTATGAGATGCTTAGAATAAAAAATAAAAGCATGGTCATTACTGACGGCAGTCCTGATACCTGGCACTTAAGGGAAGTTTTAAGCGCCTTAACTTCTGAGAGGTTAAGTAACTTGGTCAAGATCACACCGCTCCTAAGTGACAGCTTGGGGATTTAAGTCCAGGTTTCCAAGGTGCTGTCTACTACATCACAGTGGGTCTCACCAGCGAAGCCTGTCTCTCAAATCCTACACCCAAAGATAGCAGGCTGTCATTTCTTAAATTTTTACCGCGAGACAGACAGCACATAAGCTTAAGAATAGATGCACAACGATACCATTCTGAAAGTGAACTAAAAAGAAACTACAGAACTCTTAAAATGGCTAAAACTGAAAACACTGACAATACCAAATGCTGGTGAGGATGTGGATGGAGCAAGAGGTGAAGTTCATGGCTGGTGGGAATGGAAGATGGAACAGCCACTCTGAATGGTAGTTTAGGCAGTTTCTGATGAAGCTGCTGGGCTTCTGGATGTTTATGAAATTGAAAGGAAAACTTATGTCTATTTGAAACCCCAAGCATGAATGTTTAGGGTAACTTTATTCATCCTTGATAAATTTAGAAGCAACTGCATTATCCTTCAATAGATGACTAGATAAACAGACTGTGGTGCATCCATACAATGGGGAGAATTCTTAGCAATAAAAATAAATGAGCCATCAAGTCACAAAAAGACACAGAAAAACTTTAAATACATATTGCTACGTGAGAGTAGCCGTACTCTTTGAGACCCTCCGGACTGTAGCCTACCAGGCTCCTCTGTCCTTGGGATTTCCCAGGTAAGAATACTGGAAAGGTTGCCATTTGCTACTCCAGGGGATCTTCCCAATCCAGGGATTGAACCCATGTCTCTTATGTATCCTGTACTGGCAGGTGGGTTCTTTACCATTATTGCCATCTGAGAAGCACAAGTAATAATAGTAATTGCTACTAACTGTGTTAGGTTCTGTGGTAATTCTGAGTGTACCTGATTTCCTTTATTGCAAAGCCAATAAGGAACGTCATAAACCAAAGTCTGGTGCGTCGCTCTGACACCAATTAAATTAATTTGTACCAACTACTCCCTTCTCTCATTCATTAGTATCTCTAACTACTTATGAGATGCTTAGAATAAAAAATAAAAGCATGGTCATTACTGACAGCAGTCCTGATACCTGGCACTTAAGGGAAGTTTTAAGCGCCTTAACTTCTGAGAGGTTAAGTAACTTGGTCAAGATCACACCGCTCCTAAGTGACAGCTTGGGGATTTAAGTCCAGGTTTCCAAGGTGCTGTCTACTACATCACAGTGGGTCTCACCAGCGAAGCCTGTCTCTCCAAATCCTACACCCAAAGATAGCAGGCTGTCATTTCTTAAACTGGGTCAGGTGTTCCTTGACCATAAGGCCAGACTCCCTCCTTCCATCTTGTGGGAACTTCCTCCCCAGGGCAGCTCCCGGTGAGAAGACAGATGGGAGGACTCCTGGCAGGTTGTGGGAAGCCCTGAGCCTCCGTGCCCTTGTGTGGGAGAAGACGGTGACACCCAAGAGTCCTCCCTCTCGTAGGAAGCCAGGCAACCGGCACTGGCCCAGGGTGCCTTCCCGCTTTGTCAGCAATCCAGACCAGATGGCTAATTAGCTCAAAATTTGCGACTGCATCTGTGATGCTTTTTCTCTTTTTGGCATGTGTGAACTTAATTATGAAGCCAGGGGAGGCTCCTGGTCCACTGGGAGGGTGGTGGGCCAGGGGGCTGCAGGACGCGCCCAGGGCTTGGGGAGTGGGATGGGTGGGTGGTTGAGGGTCTGAGAAATGGAGGGTGCAGAAGGTCATTGGACCAGGTGAGGACGGGGTTTTTATGGTGCTTATACGGGAGCTGGGACCTCACGTCACAAGGCCCCCATCTGTGTACACTGGCAAGGCTCCTCAAAGAGAGGCCAACCTTCCTGCATTGTGGACGTAGGATTCATCCTCTGGTCACTACCGACCTTCAATTCTATCCTTGGTCACTAAAGAAGATGTCTCCCCAGAACCCAGGACAAGACTCATGACATACAAGGTGCCCAATCATGAAAGTTGAGGAGCTTAAGGGATGAACAAACCCTTCTGAGTCTTTGTTTCTTCATCGATAGGATGGGTCATAAAAGCGATAGTCTACCATTCTGTTAGGGCTTCCCAGGCATTAGTGGTAAAGAACCTGCCTGTCAGCACAGGAGATCTAAGAGACGGGTTCTATCCCTGGGTCGGGAAGATGCCCTGGAGGGAGGTATGGCAATTCGCTCCAGTATTCTTGCCTGGAGAATCCCATGGATAGAGGAGCCTGATGGGCTACAGTTCATAGGGTCCCAAAGAGTCAGACATGACTGCAGCAACTTAGCACACACACACCATTCTGTTAGTCTTAAATGAATAAAAAAATACATGCAGCACCAGGAGCAGTCCCTGACTTAATGACAAATGTTCACTAATAATCTGTTGAATGAATCCATGTATGAAGAGCAGACTCAAAGAACCAGCAACTGTCACGACTGGAAGAAGCCTGAGAAGTCCAAGTCGAGTCCAGTCCTCCCACCATGCCTCAGCTTCCTCATCTGTGACATGGGGACAAGAAAATCACCGCTCGTATGGGGCTGCTGGAGGATGAAAGACCTAACACAAGTAGCTCTTTGAGAAGTCTCCAGGAGGTAGTAAGTGAAAACGGAAAGTCGCTCAGTCGTGACGGTCTTTGTGACCCCATGGACTGGAGCCCACCAGGCTCCTCTGCCTCTGGAATTGTCCAGGTAAGAAAATGGATGTGGAGAACCATTCCTTTCTCCAGGGGATCTTCCCAACCCAGGGATCAAACCCACGTCTCTTCTACTGCAGGCGGATTCTTTACCATCTGAGCCACCAGGGAAGCTACTGGCGCTGCTGTTGTAAATCCTAATGCAAAGGAGAAACGTGCAGGCGGAGGGAAAGGGCTCTGTCCAGATCACAGCTGGTTGGGGTGTGTCCTGGACCACAGTTCGAGGATCCTCCTCCAAGCCCACAGCGTTCCCTGCAGAGCAGCATGTGCTGGCACCGTGCTCAGAGTCCTAGGGACATGGAACAGACACATGCCAGCTGTCAGGGATCGTTGCTATAATAAGGGACACAGAGCATTCTCCCCTCTGGGGACCCCTCCCCTTAGACTAAGATGTTAGAGTCCAGGGATGCTCTGACCTATGTTGCGCTGGAAGGGTCTTGTCCATTGATAGGTTAGTGTGAGTGCGGTAGGGGGATCTCGCCAGGCCCCCCACCCCACTGCTGAGAGGGCGGACAGAAGGTGACATTTGGCCTTGCTCTGCAAGCCAAGCTCGATGCCCATGCTCAGAGGAGGCTCCCTGCTCTGACCCATACACGGGGACCCTACAGGCAGGCTCCCCTGGTGGCGCAGTGGGAAAGAATCTGCCTGCCAATGCAGGAGACACGGGTTTTGTTCCTGGGTCAAGAAGATCCCCTGAAACAGGAAATGGCAACCCACTCCAGGCTTCTTGCCTGGGAAATCCCATGCACAGAGGAGCCTGATGGGCTGCAGTCGACAGGGTCGTGAGGTCGGACATGACCGAGCAAGTAAACGAGCACCACGCTAATGGCAGCGGTGGCCTTGGCGCTGGCTCTGGGGCCCGAGGACAGCCTGGAAACAGGAGAGCCTGAAGCCCCAGCACAGCGGCAGGTGTTCACAAGAGCAGGACCCGCATCTGCCTGACTCAGCTCTGGATCCCTCGTGCCTCGTACGGGACCCGGACTGGTGGACACTAGAGCGATTCCTTGGTGAGTGAATGATGCCTAGCACAGTCCCTGCTCTGGGGGGCGGGCTCGGTGCATGCTGGGTAAACCCATCACTGACAGAGCAAGAGCGGGAGGACATGTGAGAAAAACCATGACCTCTTGGACTTTGAGCCCGATCCCGTGGTAGTCGCTCATCTACTGAGCCCTGACTTGTCCAGGCTGACTGTGAAGAGCCGCACACCCATCATCCCTCAAAATCGCACAACGGCCTTGTGAGCAATGTGTCAACCAGGGCCCTGAGGCTCATGAGGCTCAGGGATCCGCCCATGGTCACGTGGCTCCCAGGGGGTAAGGCTGATGCAAGAACCCGAGTCCCGCTGCCTTGAGGGGCCCTTTAACCCGTGATCTTCTCCAGCCGCAGAGCAGCATGTGCTGGCACCGTGCTCAGAGTCCTAGGGACATGGAACAGACACATGCCAGCTGTCAGGGATCGTTGCTATAATAAGGGACACAGAGCATTCTCCCCTCTGGGGACCCCTCCCCTTAGACTAAGATGTTAGAGTCCAGGGATGCTCTGACCTATGTTGCGCTGGAAGGGTCTTGTCCATTGATGGGTTAGTGTGAGTGCGGTAGGGGGATCTCGCCAGGCCCCCCACCCCACTGCTGAGAGGGCAGACAGAAGGTGACATTTGGCCTTGCTCTGCAAGCCAAGCTCGATGCCCATGCTCAGAGGAGGCTCCCTGCTCTGACCCATACACGGGGACCCTACAGGCAGGCTCCCCTGGTGGCGCAGTGGGAAAGAATCTGCCTGCCAATGCAGGAGACACGGGTTTTGTTCCTGGGTCAAGAAGATCCCCTGAAACAGGAAATGGCAACCCACTCCAGGCTTCTTGCCTGGGAAATCCCATGCACAGAGGAGCCTGATGGGCTGCAGTCGACAGGGTCGTGAGGTCGGACATGACCGAGCAAGTAAACGAGCACCACGCTAATGGCAGCGGTGGCCTTGGCGCTGGCTCTGGGGCCCGAGGACAGCCTGGAAACAGGAGAGCCTGAAGCCCCAGCACAGCGGCAGGTGTTCACAAGAGCAGGACCCGCATCTGCCTGACTCAGCTCTGGATCCCTCGTGCCTCGTACGGGACCCGGACTGGTGGACACTAGAGCGATTCCTTGGTGAGTGAATGATGCCTAGCACAGTCCCTGCTCTGGGGGGCGGGCTCGGTGCATGCTGGGTAAACCCATCACTGACAGAGCAAGAGCGGGAGGACATGTGAGAAAAACCATGACCTCTTGGACTTTGAGCCCGATCCCGTGGTAGTCGCTCATCTACTGAGCCCTGACTTGTCCAGGCTGACTGTGAAGAGCCGCACACCCATCATCCCTCAAAATCGCACAACGGCCTTGTGAGCAATGTGTCAACCAGGGCCCTGAGGCTCATGAGGCTCAGGGATCCGCCCATGGTCACGTGGCTCCCAGGGGGTAAGGCTGATGCAAGAACCCAAGTCCCGCTGCCTTGAGGGGCCCTTTTAACCCCGTGATCTTCTCCAGCGCATCAGCGAGGTATCAGGAGACCTCCTATTCCTTCTGTTGGTGATGCTATTTCCCTTCACTTCATTCGGGCCGCTCCTTTATGGTCACCTCCTCCGAGAAGCCTGCCAGGACCACCCCCTACGAAGGAAAAGTTTCCAATTCCTTACCCTGCTTCATTTCCCTCCCTGTCCCTCACGACCTCCAGGAATACATGCTGGCTTCCTCTCGGCTTTCTCCCATCCCTTCCCAGAAGATTAGCTGCACGAGGACACAGACCTTCTCTGTCTTGGTAACTGCCATGCTGCTAACACCCAGAATGGCACCTGACGCATAAGAGCCCTTGCCATATGTTTATGAAATGACAGGAAGGTCAGCTGGATGACCTTGGGCCTGCTATTTAAATGTCGGTTTAACGTCCGACATTGTCTTTTGAAGTCTCATCCTCTGGGTCTGGTTTCTTCACCGGACAGACAGGATATGGGTATTTGATCTGACACCTGCCTGAATGTATGAGAAGGGGAGTCAGGACAAATGTGGCAGCTCATCACAAGAGACAGTCACCATCATTCGTATTAAACACTGGTGCCTGGCTTGTGGATACAGATCTTTCGCCCAGGTCACTGCCAGAGACGCCCTGCCCTGCCAGGACTGGGATGCACAGCCTGCTCTCGAAATCCCAGCTTTCACCATGCCCGGGGCAAGGGCCGCCCTGAAGACAAGGCTGGAGTTCAGTGACATAAGATGGTCTTTGGACTGGGAAGCAGGGGGAAGCTTTTCTCGTCAGCTTCACTTAGCTGTAGCATTGTTTTGGGAAAAGTTCTTTTCGTCTCAAGTCAGTTACCTCTCAACACATAAGCAAAGTCAGGGTCGCACCGATCTCAGAGGGTGCTTGCCAAGATGGAAGAAGCTAATGATTTTGAAAGTACTTTGTGAAGTGTAAAGCTTAACAGAGAGGGAAGGTCCTAACTTTAAGGGGAAAAGCCAGGCTGGGTAGTTCAGGCCGGATGGAGCACTTGGAGCATGGAGGACTTGAAGCAGGAAAGAGATACATGAAGACACACTCTTGAAGGAGGGAATCGGTCGTGTGTACAGACAGGCTGGGCCTCCAGGGTTCCTCTTCTTTGTCTAGACTGTGCCTGGGAGGCGGGAGGTAGAGACTGCAGGCTGGGGAACCCCCTTCTGCACCTCGGAATGGAGTGGGGGTGGCAGGGAACGGGCCTGGGTGACAGGCTCCGCTTGTGCCACCCTGATTAGCTGAGAAAATGCAAATCTGCACTTCCTTCCCCGCCACAGCTAACAAGATAATGAATATTTTCATCAGCTGCAGAGAATACAAACATCTGTAGGAGCACCAAACCTACTCTCAGGGGTAGGGGAGGAGGGGAGGACGCGGAGGTGGGGAAAGGCAGCTTCACAGCCGTTTGAGGGAAGAAGAGATGAGCTGAGAGGCTGGAGGGTGGCTGGGAACACGGAGCCTTGGCTGGCGCCTCCCGTAACCGGCACGGTGGGAAACAGACAACGAACTAGCCACAGTTACCTACGGCCGCTGCTCATTCAGAGTGGACGTGTGGTCCCAGGTGAACCCTGCTCATCCCCCATCGATCCATCCATCTACAGGTGCATCTGTAAGGTCTGGTCCCGAGGCCCCCTTCCCCCACTTCCTACCCCCTCCCCGACACAAGAAAGACCTTGACTAGGAGGCCCCTCGTGCCAGATTGAACAAGGCCAATGAAAACCAGCCACGACACCAATGGAGGACCACCCTGCCCCCGCCAAAAGTTCTCGCCGGACAAAGGAAAGCTGAAACTGCCCAATTTGCAAATGCCCCAACACCTGGCCTCAACCAATCAGGTCGACGGTGCCCCAACCTGGCCAGGGGCTCTGCTGACCACGTCACCTTACCTATAAAGGGGACCCTCCCAGTCTTTGTGTGCGCTTTCCCTCACTCCTCTCTCCTCTCCTCCCGTGAGGGACGCCCGAGCGCCCGTCCAATAAAGCCTGCTCTGCCTCGCCAATTCTGGTCCTCTCTCTCATTTTAAAACACCCGGGGGACCAACCTTACAGCATCCATCTCCCTCACCTACCCGCTCACCTACTCCGACACAATTCACGACAGGCTGGTTTCCGGATGGAGCACTTGGAGCATGGAGGACTTGAAGCAGGAAAGAGATACATGAAGACACACTCTTGAAGGAGGGAATCTGTGTGTCCTGGGGGGACTGTGCCTGGGAGGCGGGAGGTAGAGACTGCAGGCTGGGGAACCCCCTTCTGCACCTCGGAATGGATTGGGGGTGGCAGGGAACGGGCCTGGGTGACAGGCTCCGCTTGTGCCACCCTGATTAGCTGAGAAAATGCAAATCTGCACTTCCTTCCCCGCCACAGCTAACAAGATAATGAATATTTTCATCAGCTGCAGAGAATACAAACATCTGTAGGAGCACCAAACCTACTCTCAGGGGTAGGGAGGAGGGGAGGACGCGGAGGTGGGGAAAGGCAGCTTCACAGCCGTTTGAGGGAAGAAGAGATGAGCTGAGAGGCTGGAGGGTGGCTGGGAACACGGAGCCTTGGCTGGCGCCTCCCGTAACCGGCACGGTGGGAAACAGACAACGAACTAGCCACAGTTACCTACGGCCGCTGCTCATTCAGAGTGGACGTGTGGTCCCAGGTGAACCCTGCTCATCCCCCATCGATCCATCCATCTACAGGTGCATCTGTAAGGTCTGGTCCCGAGGCCCCCTTCCCCCACTTCCTACCCCCTCCCCGACACAAGAAAGACCTTGACTAGGAGGCCCCTCGTGCCAGATTGAACAAGGCCAATGAAAACCAGCCACGACACCAATGGAGGACCACCCTGCCCCCGCCAAAAGTTCTTGCCGGACAAAGGAAAGCTGAAACTGCCCAATTTGCAAATGCCCCAACACCTGGCCTCAACCAATCAGGTCGACGGTGCCCCAACCTGGCCAGGGGCTCTGCTGACCACGTCACCTTACCTATAAAGGGGACCCTCCCAGTCTTTGTGTGCGCTTTCCCTCACTCCCTCTCTCCTCTCCTCCCCGTGAGGGACGCCCGAGAGCGCCCGTCCAATAAAGCCTGCTCTGCCTCGCCAATTCCGGTCCTCCTCTCTCATTTTAAAACACCCGGCGGGGACCAACCTTACAGCATCCATCTCCCCTCACCTACCCGCTCACCTACTCCACAAGCATTCACTACTGTGGACCAAGGATGAACTGAGGATCCAGGGCCACAGAGGCAAATAAGACCTCCCGTTCTGGTTCAGATGGTAAAGCATCTGCCTGCAACACGGGCACGGGGGACCTGGGAGGGTCTTCTAGAGGGATAGGCTACCCACTCCAGTATTCTTGCTTGGAGAATTCCATGGCTTGCCTACAGGGTGGCAAAGAGTCAGATGCAACTGAGTGACTTGACTTTAACTTTTATCCTCAGGAAGCTCAATCATTCACATAACTATGACATGATACTCTCTGCTGGGTACTCACATTCTAGCCTGAGACACAGACATGTGAACTGGCCCCTGTTGAAGGAGAGTTCTGCTAAGAGATGAGGGCAGAGGACCATTGGAATCTTTGGAGGAGAAGTGTTCCAAGAAGACTCCTGCAGGAGGCGGAGGAATAGCAAGGATGAGGGGTTTTAGGCAGAGACACTGGAAGAGCGTCCCATAATCAGGGGACGGCATGTGCGGAGTCAGGGAGGTGAGAGGAACCCCAGGGAAGTCCGGGAACCACAGGCAGTTCAGTTGAAATGGATGGGACCAGGCAAGGCAAGAGTCAGGAAGCCTGAGAGGTGGGCTCAAACCTAATCACATGGAGCCCTGTCCACCCAGATATGGAGGTGAGGCTTTCTCCTGGGCGTAACAGGAAATTGCTGGCCCATTTTGAACAGAGTAGTGACAGGCTCAGATCAGGAAGACACTCTGGCTGCAGCGTGAAGGGATCCAGCAGGAAGGCTGGGGGGTGAGCCAGGGGGCGGCAGAGGACCACTGCTAGAGACAGCCTGGCTCATGTGCAGCAGAGAGGAGGGCTGTTCTCTGGGACCGGCTGGATACCCACAGGTAACAGATGCAGCTTTGCTGTTGCGCCAGCTCTGTGACTTTACAGAGCATGAAAAAAGCAACTAATAATAGTTTCTGTGAAGAACAAATGAGATAATGTGTGTCAAAGTGACCTACAAGGTCTGAGGCGCTGTAGAAATATTAGTTACCCATTATTTAATTACAGCAGGGCTATTAGATCTGATCATGACTTCACTCTGCTGTCTTTTATCCCCGTCCCTGATAACCAGAAACAGAAAAGAACAGAGAGTCAGGGCTTCGCGCCTCCACTTTGGCCACTTACTGGCTGTGCACTTGGAAAAGTCCCCGGAATCTCCATGCTTTGGTTTCTGCATCTCTGGAAGAGGGATCATGATTCTTCTTTTTGTCTATTTTTCAGGGCCAACCTGATGGCCGACGTTCAAGGGCTCTGAAAAATATGAATCTTTCCCTCTTTGCTCTGGGACGTGGGTGTGACTCCCATCCACTGAGCCCCTCCATGGGCTCCACGGTTCGGATCAGGGGTCGGCAAACTACCATCCAAAGGCCAGATCTCGTTCCCTGCCTGTTTTGTTGTACAAGTCATCAGCTAAGAATGGCTTTTACACGCTTAAAGGGCTAGGGGGGAAAAAAGAATAATATTTCATGTAAAAATCATAAGAAATTCAAAACTCAGTGTATATAAATCAAGGGGACAAGCAGGGGGATAGATTCATTGACATACTGTCTATGGGGGCTTTCTCTCGGCAACAGGAGAGTTGGTTACTTGTAACAAAAATCACATGGCTGCCCCCACTATGGAAGACGGAATGGAGTTTCTCAAAAACCATGATACGAATCAGCTATCCCACATCTGGACACTTATCCCCACTGATTTGTAAAGACATAGGTATCCCTCTGTTCACTACAGCATTACCTACAATAGCGGAGTCGTAGAAACAGCCTAAGTGCCCATCCATGCATGAATGGACGTGGTGTCTACACACAATGGAACAGTGCTCAGCCACCAAAAGGGTGAAATCCTGCCCTCTGCAGCAACACAGACCTTGAGGGCATTACGCTAAGTCAAGAAAAAGACAAATACAATAGGATTTCACTCACGTGTAGAATATAAACAACTCTGATAAACAACAACAACAAAATAGATGAATAAACCAAACAAAAAAACAAACACACACACACACACACAACTGAGTAGTGGTCACCAGAGAGAAGGGTTGGGGGTGGGGATATGATGGGCCAAGAGAATCAGCTCTATGGAGATGGAGGGAAAGTAAATTTTGGGTGGTGAGCGTGCTGCACACTACACAGAAGTAGAAATACTGTCCACACAAAACTTATATAATGTAATACATCAATGTGATCTCAGAAAAATAATCACATGTCTGCAAAATATTTTTTTTTTTTCTTTTTTTTGGTCCAGTTGTGCAGCTTGCGGGATTCGAACTTTACTTCCCCAGCTAGGGATTGAACCCAGGCCCTCGGCACGGACAGCGAGGAATCCTAAGCCCTGGACTGCCAGGGAGTTGCCCCAGGTCATTTTCCATTAAGATCTCAGATAGTGACTATCTGAGCCCTTTACAGAAAAATGTACTGATCTCCACTTTAACTACACCGACTTATTTACTTATTACAATCCTATAAGGTACAGATTTTTTCCCTCTTTTCATTCACAGATGAGGAAAACTGAGGCACAGAGAAATCAGATCACTCACCCAAAAAGGTACAGAATGAACACTGCCTCAATTCCGTGACTACTTTATTTCGAAGCTGATTCTCTTTCTACATCCCAATCCTCCCCTAAGGGGCTGATTTCCTCATTCTCTGCAGATACCCACTGACCACGGGTCAGCAGCCGCCTTCTCCACCAGACGACAGGCTGAGGGTGAAGAGTAAGGCCGCCTCGCCCCCAGTCTGTGCAAAGCCTATCGTGGTGTCTGTCACACGCCTGGTGCCTGATCCACAACGGCGGCCACTCTGGAGCCCTGGCTGGGGAGCCATTCTGCTCTCACCACACCCCAACCCAACACCCATCCACCCGCCAGCATTCATAGCCATCAGCCCTTCATTTATAAGACAGGCTCCCTTTCTCCTTTGTCTTTCCGGAAAAGAGTGTAAATCTGCTCCCTGAGAACAGTGATTTGGAGATGTCCACGCACAGTCTGTTGAGTTTCTCGACTGAAGCCCAGCACTCGCTGTCTGCCCTGTTTTATGGCACGCAGCTCCTGTGATCTATATCAGCCCATCTCCTTCCTCAGCTTTATGGCGGCTGGGAGCCCCCGAAGGCCACCCTCCAACACCCAGATTTTCACCTTCTCTAGGCAACCTTCATCATTCAAGATGACACACAGGAGAGAGCCCCCGCCAAGAGTGGAACACTGAGAGGAGACACCGTCTGTGTCTGTGCGGGGATGTGGGGTCCGGCAGGCGGCCCTGGAGTCTCACCGCACCCCCACTCTGCCGGCGATCGACTGCAGAACCAGCCCAGGGCAAGAGCCTTGCCTCCTGAGGTTCCGTTTCCTTCTAGGTCCAGTGGAGTGACTAACGCCCAGCTGTCATGGTTAGAGAGAGGACGAAACAGGATACGACAGAGGTAGAAAGTGCCGTTGCAGAGTCAGGCGCACAGGAGGTTTCAGTAAGGGTGCCTGAGTTCCCTTTCTGCAACAGGCAAAACACTGGGCAAGGCCCTCAGGAGCGGGGGCCTGGGGCGCTGACGAGGGACAAATACCCTGAGAACTAGAACAGCAGCAAGGCAAGAGGGCTGCCGTGGGAGCCCTGAGGAAACGGAAAAAGAGAGCGTAACTCACTAAGGATTCCTTGGGGCAGAAGAGTCAGTGTGCTGGCCACACCACTGACAGGACTCTTCGACTTTCCAGCCTTTCTATTATATGTGGTGGGTTCTCTAGGGTACGTGGATATGGAAACTGATCAGAGAAATGGCACGGTTGGTCTAAAGTCACACACCTCATGGGGCAGGTGCTGTGATGCTCCTCCCACATCCTCCTTCACTTCATCCCAGAGGCTAGGCAGGCCATCAGCGTGCGGGCTTCCCCAGGCAGCCCTTTCTGAAAAGAAAGGGACCGCTGTGCCTGAAAAGAGCCACCCTGCCCAAGATCCTGCCCCTACCTGAGTACCCGGAACCCTTTAGGCTCATTGCAAGGGTATAAAAGATTAGACATCTGAGACGAACTCAGGGCAAGTCAAAGGGCCATTTAAGCCCAGAGGCACCAATGGGGGCAGCTGAGGCTGTGGTTGACCTTGTATGGCACTGTGACCTCTTCCTAGTCCTGCTCCACAGCTGCTAAGTCCAAAGCCACTCCCTCATTGACAATTCTTCTCGTGGAACTTGGACTTTGCATCCTTAGCAAATCCACCTTGCAAAGACAGCTAGTCAGTGACGCAGCTAGCCGGTGAATCGCTTCCATTCGGTCTTCGATTAGGAACCTCATTTAGTGGACGGATGACTTCATGACTAAAGCCATTCATCCATTCATTTCTTCAACTTCCCACGGACCCTTACATGGATTTTGATCCCTTATTTGGGAGAATGGATACTTGTGCATGTTACGACTGAGTCCCTTTGAGAAAATGGCATACATTAGGGGGGCCCTTGCCTCCTGAGGTTCCGTTCCTTCTAGGTCCAGTGGAGTGACTAACGCCCAGCTGTCATGGTTAGAGAGAGGACGAAACAGGATACGACAGAGGTAGAAAGTGCCGTTGCAGAGTCAGGCGCACAGGAGGTTTCAGTAAGGGTGCCTGAGTTCCCTTTCTGCAACAGGCAAAACACTGGGCAAGGCCCTCAGGAGCGGGGGCCTGGGGCGCTGACGAGGGACAAATACCCTGAGAACTAGAACAGCAGCAAGGCAAGAGGGCTGCCGTGGGAGCCCTGAGGAAACGGAAAAAGAGAGCGTAACTCACTAAGGATTCCTTGGGGCAGAAGAGTCAGTGTGCTGGCCACACCACTGACAGGACTCTTCGACTTTCCAGCCTTTCTATTATATGTGGTGGGTTCTCTAGGGTACGTGGATATGGAAACTGATCAGAGAAACGGCACGGTTGGTCTAAAGTCACACACCTCATGGGGCAGGTGCTGTGATGCTCCTCCCACATCCTCCTTCACTTCATCCCAGAGGCTAGGCAGGCCATCAGCGTGCGGGCTTCCCCAGGCAGCCCTTTCTGAAAAGAAAGGGACCGCTTTGCCTGAAAAGAGCCACCCTGCCCAAGATCCTGCCCCTACCTGAGTACCCGGAACCCTTTAGGCTCATTGCAAGGGTATAAAAGATTAGACATCTGAGACGAACTCAGGGCAAGTCAAAGGGCCATTTAAGCCCAGAGGCACCAATGGGGGCAGCTGAGGCTGTGGCTGACCTTGTATGGCACTGTGACCTCTTCCTAGTCCTGCTCCACAGCTGCTAAGTCCAAAGCCACTCCCTCATTGACAATTCTTCTCGTGGAACTTGGACTTTGCATCCTTAGCAAATCCACCTTGCAAAGACAGCTAGTCAGTGACGCAGCTAGCCGGTGAATCGCTTCCATTCGGTCTTCGATTAGGAACCTCATTTAGTGGACGGATGACTTCATGACTAAAGCCATTCATCCATTCATTTCTTCAACTTCCCACGGACTCTTACATGGATTTTGATCCCCTTTTAGTTTGGGGGAGAATGGATACTTGTGCATGTTACGACTGAGTCCCTTTGCTACTCACTGGAAACACAGTGTTGCTTGTTAATCAGCTATATCCCATAGAAAATAAAAAGTTTTTAAAAATAATTCTGATCCCTCTTCTTGAGCCCTGCCTTCATGAGCTCATAGTGTACCAAACTTGCATTTACTGTTTCTGATATCATTCTCGCTATGTGAGCTGTGTCACCTGTGTATTTTAAGCGTCCCGTTATTTTAATCGGAAGTTGAGGGCAGTGTAAATTTTAAAATGTACTAATGGTCTAAGGCTGGCCCCCACTGGCCCGTCAGTTCTTCTGAAAGGCCCCTCTGTCCCTCTGCTGCTGCGTTATGTCCACACACTGAGCCCGGCACTGCAGTTCTGTCTGCCCTTCCCCATCACAGCTCGGTAACAATTCTCTTTATCTTTTAGAGACACTGGGTGAAACACAGATACCTCTATGGCATGCTTGCTAATGACGAATCTGAGCACCAAGACAGCATGGGGCTGAATTACGGTAATTCAGCCCAAGAGGGCTCCTTCTGCGTGGAGGCCACATTCTACCTGAGAGCGCCAGCTGATGTGGCGGAGCAGCCCAATGAAGCTTTCCCTGCAGAGCAAGTTCTGAACGGCTCTCTACATTCATATTCCGCATTCCCTGCAGCAAAACCCCGAGTCCTGGACCAGCCAAGCCCTGAGGCAGCCCGAACCCCCTTGCCCCACAGCCATGGAGTTAAATCAGGACCAGCTGTCTCCCCTCTGGCTAAGCCACCGCATCTGGGATGGGAAGTGTAAACCTGCTCAACCTTTCCTGAGGCTACGCGGCACCGGAATCAACAGCTCGAGGTGCATGCCTCTTGCTCAAGAGGTTTGGTTTCCTGGATTTATCCTAAGAGACAGCCAGTCAAATGCACACAGCTGTATTTACCAAGATGTTCATCACAACATAGTTTCTGACGGTGAAAATCCGGAAAATATCTACATGTCTATCAATAGGAGATTGATGAAATGAATTGTAAATCAAAATGGCTCAGTCCATCTTTATACATTAGAGAAAGGTCTCTAGCCATCCTATGTCGACTTGTGATCCATGCTTACATGGATTTTGATCCCCTTTGAGTTTGGGGGAGAATGGATACTTGTGCATGTTACGACTGAGTCCCTTTGCTACTCACTGGAAACACAGTGTTGCTTGTTAATCAGCTATATCCCATAGAAAATAAAAAGTTTTTAAAAATAATTCTGATCCCTCTTCTTGAGCCCTGCCTTCATGAGCTCATAGTGTACCAAACTTGCATTTACTGTTTCTGATATCATTCTCGCTATGTGAGCTGTGTCACCTGTGTATTTTAAGCGTCCCGTTATTTTAATCGGAAGTTGAGGGCAGTGTAAATTTTAAAATGTACTAATGGTCTAAGGCTGGCCCCCACTGGCCCATCAGTTCTTCTAAAAGGGCCCCCTCTGTCCCTCTGCTGCTGCGTTATGTCCACACACTGAGCCCGGCACTGCAGTTCTGTCTGCCCTTCCCCATCACAGCTCGGTAACAATTCTCTTTATCTTTTAGAGACACTGGGTGAAACACAGATACCTCTATGGCATGCTTGCTAATGACGAATCTGAGCACCAAGACAGCATGGGGCTGAATTACGGTAATTCAGCCCAAGAGGGCTCCTTCTGCGTGGAGGCCACATTCTACCTGAGAGCGCCAGCTGATGTGGCGGAGCAGCCCAATGAAGCTTTCCCTGCAGAGCAAGTTCTGAACGGCTCTCTACATTCATATTCCGCATTCCCTGCAGCAAAACCCCGAGTCCTGGACCAGCCAAGCCCTGAGGCAGCCCGAACCCCCTTGCCCCACAGCCATGGAGTTAAATCAGGACCAGCTGTCTCCCCTCTGGCTAAGCCACCGCATCTGGGATGGGAAGTGTAAACCTGCTCAACCTTTCCTGAGGCTACGCGGCACCGGAATCAACAGCTCGAGGTGCATGCCTCTTGCTCAAGAGGTTTGGTTTCCTGGATTTATCCTAAGAGACAGCCAGTCAAATGCACACAGCTGTATTTACCAAGATGTTCATCACAACATAGTTTCTGACGGTGAAAATCCGGAAAATATCTACATGTCTATCAATAGGAGATTGATGAAATGAATTGTAAATCTGGATAATGGAATATGGGTAGGCATTAAAAACATATAGTCCATCTTTATACATTAGAGAAAGGTCTCTAGCCATCCTAGTTAAAAGAGACATTTGGAAGGAGGTTCACAAATGTGAAAACAGGTAAGACTACAGGTGATGGTTAGCTTCCTTTTTTTTTTTTTTTTTTTTACAAATATTGCTGGAATTTTCTACAGAAATGTCTTAACTGTATGGGAGTGGAGAATAAACACCTTAAAAAAAGAAAGCTGTGGCCTTGGACAAGCACGTTTCCCTTCTAATCTCTACTGAAAAAGGGACAATATTACCTACTAGGAAGGCTACTCAATAGTCAATTAAAACTTCTCTAGGTCACTTGAGGGCTTCCCTGGTTGCTCATTGGTAAGAGTTTGCTTGCCAATGCAGGAGACACGGGTTCAATTCCTGATCCGGGAGGATCCCACATGCAGTGGAGCAACTAAGCCTGTGAGCTGCGACTGTTGAGCCTGTGTTCTAGAGCCTCGGAGCCACAGCTATGGAGCCCATGTGTCGCAACTACAGAAGCCTGTGAGCCCTAGAACCTGTGTTCCACATTAAGAGAAGTCATCGCAACAAGAAGCCTGCTCATGTCAACCAGAGAGGGGCCCCCACTCCCTGCAACTAGCAGGGTGGCAGCAGAGAAAACCCAGAATAGCCGCAAAAAAAACCCACAAAAAAACGTATCTAAGTCACTTAGAACAGAGCCTAAGACAAGCCTCAGATGATCATTGGTAATAGTCACTATAAAGGACAATAGAGGGACATTGGGGAGAGGGAAAAGTGGATGAGACAGGGAACAACATGGAACCCTATACTATCTTATGTAAAAGAGATAACTCTTGTCAACGTGCTGTGGGTCTAAGGGATCGACATGGGGCTATCAGGACCAGCTGTCTCCCTCTGGCTAAGCCACCGCATCTGGGATGGGAAGTGTAAACCTGCTCAACCTTTCCTGAGGCTACGCGGCACCGGAATCAACAGCTCGAGGTGCATGCCTCTTGCTCAAGAGGTTTGGTTTCCTGGATTTATCCTAAGAGACAGCCAGTCAAATGCACACAGCTGTATTTACCAAGATGTTCATCACAACATAGTTTCTGACGGTGAAAATCCGGAAAATATCTACATGTCTATCAATAGGAGATTGATGAAATGAATTGTAAATCTGGATAATGGAATATAGGTAGGCTTTAAAAAACATATAGTCCATCTTTATACATTAGAGAAAGGTCTCTAGCCATCCTAGTTAAAAGAGACATTTGGAAGGAGGTTCACAAATGTGAAAACAGGTAAGACTACAGGTGATGGTTAGCTTCCTTTTTTTTTTTTTTTTTTTACAAATATTGCTGGAATTTTCTACAGAAATGTCTTAACTGTATGGGAGTGGAGAATAAACACCTTAAAAAAAGAAAGCTGTGGCCTTGGACAAGCACGTTTCCCTTCTAATCTCTACTGAAAAAGGGACAATATTACCTACTAGGAAGGCTACTCAATAGTCAATTAAAACTTCTCTAGGTCACTTGAGGGCTTCCCCTGGTTGCTCATTGGTAAGAGTTTGCTTGCCAATGCAGGAGACACGGGTTCAATTCCTGATCCGGGAGGATCCCACATGCAGTGGAGCAACTAAGCCTGTGAGCTGCGACTGTTGAGCCTGTGTTCTAGAGCCTCGGAGCCACAGCTATGGAGCCCATGTGTCGCAACTACAGAAGCCTGTGAGCCCTAGAACCTGTGTTCCACATTAAGAGAAGTCATCGCAACAAGAAGCCTGCTCATGTCAACCAGAGAGGGGCCCCCACTCCCTGCAACTAGCAGGGTGGCAGCAGAGAAAACCCAGAATAGCCGCAAAAAAAACCCACAAAAAAACGTATCTAAGTCACTTAGAACAGAGCCTAAGACAAGCCTCAGATGATCATTGGTAATAGTCACTATAAAGGACAATAGAGGGACATTGGGGAGAGGGAAAAGTGGATGAGACAGGAAAGAACAACATGGAACCCTATACTATCTTATGTAAAAGAGATAACTCTTGTCAACGTGCTGTGGGTCTAAGGGATCGTACATGGGGGCTATGCGACAGCCTGGAGGGGTGGGATGAGGGGGAATGGGATATACATATGACTAAACTGGGATTATACATATCTGTAAACAATAAAACTGTAAAATCAAAAAAGCAAAAAAAAAAAAAAACCTTGTGATTGTGGAAAAAAAAAAGAACAAGAGAGATTGGACAGACATCCTGGACAAATGGCCTACACCTGTGACAAGGAGCTACGCTGACAGCTGGGCTAACCACCATCTCTCCTGTGTCCACTGTACACACATATACAAACACAAATGTTCACACTCACACACAAAAACACACATATCAGCACACATTCTCCCTTATATATGATAAATGAGCTTCCCCGGGGCTCAGACACTAAAGGACCTGCCTGCAATGCAGGGCACCCGGGTTCGATCCATGGGTTGGGAAGATCCCATGGAGACGGGAATGGCCACCAACTTCTGTGTTCTTGCCTGGAGAATCCCTATGGACAGAGGAGCCTGACTGGCTTCTGTCCATGGGGCCGAAAAGAGTTGGACCGTGAACATACACATACCTGCACACAAACACATGCACGCTTACCCACACACATACACAACAAACACATTCACACACACATATATTCACACACACATGTACGTGCATACGCAGACCAGCACTCATAAACACTTAGGCACATGACAGACATGCACACCTACTTAGGCACAGACACACATAGGGCACATGCACACACACACATATCTGTACGTAAGCACACACACAGTGGCACGCTTGGCCAGGAGTCAGAGAGACCAAGCCTGTGGCCGTGAGCAAGCAGCACATCTTGTGGCTGCTCTGCGCTGGCTCCCAGGGCTCAGCTCCCGCAAAGCAGTGGGCGGGGTGGCTGGGAGAGAGACGAGGGTGAGAGCTGGAGTTTAATTAAGCATGATGCCCAGAGACAGGCTTGGAGGAGGCACTGTAAGAGACATTCTTCTGAACTCGGAACCCCTGTTCTCTAGGCGAACGGAGGCCTGACAAAACATTTCAAAGAGAAAGAGAACATTAGGAACGAAGGAGCTGACAGCTCTTAATAGCACAGTAACAAGGAGACGCTAATAATAACGAGTGTGTCTGTGGGCTGAGCAGCTCGGGAGACAGGGACTACAAGGCTTTTTCAGAGGCACGTCGGCAGTACCCGGCCCTTTCTTCTGGTGTCGTCTCTTCCCTGGGCATCGCAGGAGAGGGACATGATTCCTGGTGGACTGTGCTCACAGCCCCCTCTGCGAGCAGGGGTCCCTGCATCCAGCACTGTCAGATATGACCTTGAGCACCTCCCTGGAGTCAACACAGTGGGAAACACAGCGGGGTGGAGTCAGGCAGTAAACATCTCAGGAGGGAAGGAAAGGAGGGCAAGAGGAGAGAGGAAGTAAAAAGGAGGGAGCCAGAGAGAGAAGGAAAACCCATCTTCTGATTGCAGATCTACAGGAAAGAGGGCTCATTATCTCCACTAACCACCTGTGCAAATGTTGATGGTTTTAATTCTCTTTTCAAGACAAAAAGTTACTAAACACCTACTGTGGGGCAGATCCCATGTGTTGAAGATGAAAACAAAACAAAGCAGAGAAACAATGACTCTGTCTGCAAGCACTTAGCAGTCTAGTAGGGGAGTCAAAAAAGAGAAAAAAAGGATAATGATAGGGGCTTCCCTGGTGGTCCAGTGGTTAAGATGCTGTCTTCCAGTGGAGGGCTCGTGGTTTCGTGGCTCAGTCGTGTTTGACTCTTGTGACGCCATGCACTGTTGCCCACCAGGCTCCTTTTTCCGTGGAATTTTCTAGGTAAGCATACTGGAGTGGGTCGCCATTTCCTTCTCCAGGGGATCTTCCCAACCCAGGGACCAGACCCTGGTCTCTCAGGTCTCCTGCATTGAAGGCGGTGAAAGGTCCCCTCAGCAGCACATCTTGTGGCTGCTCTGCGCTGGCTCCCAGGGCTCAGCTCCCAAAGCAGTGGGCGGGGTGGCTGGGAGAGAGACGAGGTGAGAGCTGGAGTTTAATTAAGCATGATGCCCAGAGACAGGCTTGGAGGAGGCACTGTAAGAGACATTCTTCTGAACTCGGAACCCCTGTTCTCTAGGCGAACGGAGGCCTGACAAAACATTTCAAAGAGAAAGAGAACATTAGGAACGAAGGAGCTGACAGCTCTTAATAGCACAGTAACAAGGAGACGCTAATAATAACGAGTGTGTCTGTGGGCTGAGCAGCTCGGGAGACAGGGACTACAAGGCTTTTTCAGAGGCACGTCGGCAGTACCCGGCCCTTTCTTCTGGTGTCGTCTCTTCCCTGGGCATCGCAGGAGAGGGACATGATTCCTGGTGGACTGTGCTCACAGCCCCCTCTGCGAGCAGGGGTCCCTGCATCCAGCACTGTCAGATATGACCTTGAGCACCTCCCTGGAGTCAACACAGTGGGAAACACAGCGGGGTGGAGTCAGGCAGTAAACATCTCAGGAGGGAAGGAAAGGAGGGCAAGAGGAGAGAGGAAGTAAAAAGGAGGGAGCCAGAGAGAGAAGGAAAACCCATCTTCTGATTGCAGATCTACAGGAAAGAGGGCTCATTATCTCCACTAACCACCTGTGCAAATGTTGATGGTTTTAATTCTCTTTTCAAGACAAAAAGTTACTAAACACCTACTGTGGGGCAGATCCCATGTGTTGAAGATGAAAACAAAACAAAGCAGAGAAACAATGACTCTGTCTGCAAGCACTTAGCAGTCTAGTAGGGGAGTCAAAAAAGAGAAAAAAAGGATAATGATAGGGGCTTCCCTGGTGGTCCAGTGGTTAAGATGCTGTCTTCCAGTGGAGGGCTCGTGGTTTCGTGGCTCAGTCGTGTTTGACTCTTGTGACGCCATGCACTGTTGCCCACCAGGCTCCTTTTTCCGTGGAATTTTCTAGGTAAGCATACTGGAGTGGGTCGCCATTTCCTTCTCCAGGGGATCTTCCCAACCCAGGGACCAGACCCTGGTCTCTCAGGTCTCCTGCATTGAAGGCGGGTCCTTTACTGACCACAAGGGGACATGGGTTCAACCCCTGGCTGGGGATCTAAGATCCCACATGCTGCACTGTGCAGCCAAAAAAATTAAAAAAAGATTAAGGATAACATATTGTAAACTCCCTGAATCCAAGGCTTTGTCTCCTCTTTCTGACAATATTTCTCCTTGAGAAGGAGTTATCACACTGACCCTGAGTGCTCAGCTCTCAGCCTTTCCAATAAGTCTTTGGTCACATGCATACCGTATATCTCACTCTTACCAAGGCTACTGATGACCTTCAACTGGACAAGCCCATGGGGCTCCACCTTCACTGAGGTGACCTCAGAGCGGCATGTGACACAGGTGACCAAACTCCCTTCATGAAGCATGTTCTAGAGGCCCCAGGGCTCCCCTCCCTCTGGTGTCTCCCCTTTCTACCTTCCCAGCCACTCATCCTCTGTCATCTTGGGTGGCCCCTTTTCTTGTTCCAACCCCTAACAGTTCCAGGCTCTTTCACTATCTGCACTCTTTCTAGGCAATCTTATTAAAAACGATTTAAATACATAATTGTCTCCATGCTGTGTGTGCTTGGTTGCTCAGTCATGTCCAACTTTTTGCAGCCCCATGGACGGTAGCTCGCCAGGCTCCTCTGTCCGTGGAATTTTCTAGGTAAGCATACTGGAGTGGGTCGCCATTTCCTTCTCCAGGGGATCTTCCCAACCCAGGGACCAGACCCTGGTCTCTCAGGTCTCCTGCATTGAAGGCGGGTCCTTTACTGACCACAAGGGGACATGGGTTCAACCCCTGGCTGGGGATCTAAGATCCCACATGCTGCACTGTGCAGCCAAAAAAATTAAAAAAAGATTAAGGATAACATATTGTAAACTCCCTGAATCCAAGGCTTTGTCTCCTCTTTCTGACAATATTTCTCCTTGAGAAGGAGTTATCACACTGACCCTGAGTGCTCAGCTCTCAGCCTTTCCAATAAGTCTTTGGTCACATGCATACCGTATATCTCACTCTTACCAAGGCTACTGATGACCTTCAACTGGACAAGCCCATGGGGCTCCACCTTCACTGAGGTGACCTCAGAGCGGCATGTGACACAGGTGACCAAACTCCCTTCATGAAGCATGTTCTAGAGGCCCCAGGGCTCCCCTCCCTCTGGTGTCTCCCCTTTCTACCTTCCCAGCCACTCATCCTCTGTCATCTTGGGTGGCCCCTTTTCTTGTTCCAACCCCTAACAGTTCCAGGCTCTTTCACTATCTGCACTCTTTCTAGGCAATCTTATTAAAAACGATTTAAATACATAATTGTCTCCATGCTGTGTG
The DNA here is from genome assembly GCA_022376925.1 of Tragulus kanchil. Taxonomy (NCBI): domain Eukaryota; kingdom Metazoa; phylum Chordata; class Mammalia; order Artiodactyla; family Tragulidae; genus Tragulus; species Tragulus kanchil. Next base: position 22,483,025 of record JAIOJX010000023.1, on the reverse strand, counting down.
TGCTTGGTTGCTCAGTCATGTCCAACTTTTTGCAGCCCCATGGACGGTAGCTCGCCAGGCTCCTCTGTCCAAGGGGATTCTCCAGGCAAGAATACTGGAGTGGGTTTGCCATGCCTTCCTCCAGGGGATCTTCCCAACCCAGGGATTGAACCAAAAGGTCTCCCGCATTGCAGGCGGATTCTTTAGTGTCTGAACCACCTGGGAAGCCCAAGAATACTACCGATGGATTAGTTCAGAATTCAACACTGAGGTATGTCTGCTCATCAAGTAGTTATACTGGGTGGTTGAGTATACCAGACTTTAGCTGTAGGAAGACCCAGAGGGCATACAGGCATGAAAGAGAGTGTACATGGAGCACATATAGAGAAAGAAGATACACATACTGAGGGCCAAGTCCAAGAAGGTTGAGGAGTGTCTTTGGAGGAGAGAAGGAAATTGGGAGTGTGCACTACTCAGAAGCCAGAAGAGACTCTACTCAAGAGACAGTGAACATCGCAGCTGGATCAAGAGAAGGGCTGTTATGAGTGGGGGAGTGAGGCAGTGTTGGACGTGACCATGAGCAGGTGCCCTGCTGGCCTCGGGACACAGTCTGTCTGGGTGACAGGTGCAGACGTCCATGTGGTGGGTGGGGAGGCAAGTGGAAAGTGAGGGAGTGCAGACCATTTGCAAAGACTTCTCTTTCTAGAAGGCTGGCTGTGAATGGAAGCCATACGGTGGTAGCTGACAGGGAGGGGTGAGATGGGAGAAAAGAACACATTTACCGGCTGAGGGGAGAGGATCAGGAGAGAAGACATTTAAGAAAAAAAAGGGGGTGGTGACGATGATATCAGGTTTCTCAGAAGATTGGAGGGATGGGGTAAGTATTAGGTAGGGGAAGAAACATGTCTCCTGAGACAGGAGTGGGTGTACATGTAAGTACACGTGAAGGCAGATGGGAAGTTATGCCCTTTCTTGCCTGATGGTCTTGCAATATTTTTTTAAGCAGTAGGAGACAGAAGAAGCCTGAGGCTGTTCCAGAGGCTTGAACAAGAGCTCTGAAGTGTTATTTAAGAGCCACTGCAGGGATGGAGAGTAAAAAGTTTTGCACAGAGGACCCAGGTGATATTGGAGATCAGTCATGTCCAACTTTTGCAGCCCCATGGACGGTAGCTCGCCAGGCTCCTCTGTCCAAGGGATTCTCCAGGCAAGAATACTGGAGTGGGTTTGCCATGCCTTCCTCCAGGGATCTTCCCAACCCAGGGATTGAACCAAAAGGTCTCCCGCATTGCAGGCGGATTCTTTAGTGTCTGAACCACCTGGGAAGCCCAAGAATACTACCGATGGATTAGTTCAGAATTCAACACTGAGGTATGTCTGCTCATCAAGTAGTTATACTGGGTGGTTGAGTATACCAGACTTTAGCTGTAGGAAGACCCAGAGGGCATACAGGCATGAAAGAGAGTGTACATGGAGCACATATAGAGAAAGAAGATACACATACTGAGGGCCAAGTCCAAGAAGGTTGAGGAGTGTCTTTGGAGGAGAGAAGGAAATTGGGAGTGTGCACTACTCAGAAGCCAGAAGAGACTCTACTCAAGAGACAGTGAACATCGCAGCTGGATCAAGAGAAGGGCTGTTATGAGTGGGGGAGTGAGGCAGTGTTGGACGTGACCATGAGCAGGTGCCCTGCTGGCCTCGGGACACAGTCTGTCTGGGTGACAGGTGCAGACGTCCATGTGGTGGGTGGGGAGGCAAGTGGAAAGTGAGGGAGTGCAGACCATTTGCAAAGACTTCTCTTTCTAGAAGGCTGGCTGTGAATGGAAGCCATACGGTGGTAGCTGACAGGGAGGGGTGAGATGGGAGAAAAGAACACATTTACCGGCTGAGGGGAGAGGATCAGGAGAGAAGACATTTAAGAAAAAAAAGGGGGTGGTGACGATGATATCAGGTTTCTCAGAAGATTGGAGGGGATGGGGTAAGTATTAGGTAGGGGAAGAAACATGTCTCCTGAGACAGGAGTGGGTGTACATGTAAGTACACGTGAAGGCAGATGGGAAGTTATGCCCTTTCTTGCCTGATGGTCTTGCAATATTTTTTTAAGCAGTAGGAGACAGAAGAAGCCTGAGGCTGTTCCAGAGGCTTGAACAAGAGCTCTGAAGTGTTATTTAAGAGCCACTGCAGGGATGGAGAGAATGGGAGGAGAACAGTTCACTAGCACAGAGGACCCAGGTGATATTGGAGATCATGGATGGGTATTGGTGTCAGCCTACATCGTGGTAGCTTCCCTGGTAGTTCAGCTGGTAAAGAATCCTCCTGCAATGCAGGAGATCCTGGTTTGATTCCTGGGTAGGGAAGATCCCCTGGAGAAGGGATAGGCTGTGCATTCCAGTATTCTTGGGCTTCCCTGGTGGCTCAGATGGTAAAGAATCCACCTGTGATGTGGGAGACCTGGGTTCGATCCCTGGATTAGGAAGATCCCCTGGAGAAGGGAATGGCTACCCACTCCAGGATTCTTGCCTAGAGAATTCCATGGCTCATCCATGGTGTCAAAAAGAGTTGGACATGACTGAATGACTTCACATTCACTGCACTGCAGTGTGAATGATGAAACCTATACGTGTATAAATCAACTCTACTTCAATAAAATGAAAATAAAATAAAAAATAAACTGCATGTGGCTGTCCCCAGGTTGGAAGGAAGATAACGGATGAGGCTGATGGGGAGCCAGGGAATCTATGCAAGGCTAGCCCTTCCCTCACTTCTTCCCTAGGATAACAATGACAGCAACTGCAGTTACCATTCGGTGGAGCGTTGGTCCTGTGCCAGGTGCATTACACACACACAGTATCTCAAATTCTCAGGACAGTACTCTAAAACCACTAAGTAACCAGTTCCCAGAAAAGTGATGCAATTTTCCTGGGGGCTTACAAGCCCAACTGGCTGCAGAACCCAGCCTCTTTCTCTCACTCCATCCTTTTGTTATTATCTTTGAGAGTTGATGGTAGCTCCCATTTTCCCATGAGTGTCTGCTTCTCTAGAATAAACAACTCCAGGCTTTGCACACTTCCTTAAGGGACCTCATCTCCATTCCCTTCACTCTCCCATTGGCCCCTTCCAGTTTGTTAGTTTCCCCTTGCCAGCACACATGTTCTCACATGCCCCTTTCTTTCCAGGTGGTAATGAGTTCCCAATGGGAAAGTCAAGACTCCCTAGTAAAAAGTTCTTGAGGAGGACTCTCTGGAAGGTTGTCTCCAAGGACACATTCACATACTTCAATCTAGTTTTCTCCCTGAGCCAATTTGCCCATGAGGATGTCCTTCAAACAGTCAAGGACTCAAAGCCCGTGTTCCATGAGCTTGATCACCTTGATCATGGGGCTTGATCGCCTCTCCCTCCAAAGACTGACCCCTTCCTGCTCTGCAGAAACCAAACCATTTGGAGTCTTATGTGCTTTCTTTTCAAGTTTTGTGCTTCTTTACCTGCTGATCCGTCTGCCTGAAATATCCTTTCCTCTGTCTTTCCCTAACAACCACTCGGTTTTTAAGATTCAGCTCAGGCACCACCTTTTAGAAACCTTCCCAGGTGGCCTGGCTACATCAGCTACCCCCTGCTTCTCACGCTTCTTCTCATAACACAGAACAAGCAGAGGACAATGATTAAATAAGAGGGTGAAGGGCTTATCAGTCAGACTAGACAAGAGATGGTTCAAGGCACTCAATACTTGTGTTGCTTAATCTCTCAATGTCTCCTTTTTCTCTGCTGTACAATGGGACCCTGTGTACTGACCTAACAGAGCTATTGTAAAGAAGAAATAAGCTACTTCCCTTAAAGCACTTGACCTAGTAACATTGGTCAAACATCCTACATTCAGTTTATGCCTATATCTGCCCCACCAGTCCATGAGTACCATGAAGACAGTGACGGCATCTGATTCACATTTCCATCTCTGGCACCCCACTCAGAGCCGAGCGCACAGTAGGATGAACAACTGAATGGATGAACAACTGAATGGATGAACTGAAGTCACCTCTGTATGGTGTCCCTGTAATCACATTATCTGAATTTACCTATTTCCATATGTTTGGAGAGAAGCTGAGGGATAAGATAGATTTTCTTCATTCGAAGGGCAGGGGGCCTCCCCAGGCATTGGCTGGATGATGGGGAGATCTGGACATTGAGTGCCAAGCTCTGTCCAGGAACATAGACAGTGGCGGTGGCCATACCCAAATGGGATATAGTCCTGTCCATCTGCAGGTAGTAAAGACCAGAGAGGCCAGGCAGCCAAGGGTGTAAGATGAGGGAAGATTGAAGCACATGAAACAGCGGGCATACTGCATCAGAGTGAACTTTCCACTGGTACTCATACATATAATCTTCCTTGTTATTTATGACTGATATCCATGCCATCAGGCTTTCAAAATATATTAGGTATCACCCTTTCTCTGAAACAATAGGCTCCTAAATTCCTAGCAGGATTGAAGCAAGCAATGAAGAATTCAATTAGAGGACTACAAAACCAAAGACTGGATTTTAGGTGGTCGCATGTCAAGAGCAAAGGAGCAGAGTTCAGGCCAGGCCAAGGCCAGGCAATGGGTTGAGTCAACGAATGAGCAACCTGAGCCCTGCCCTATAAGCTATCTCTTGAAAGACTCCACCAACCAGAGGTTCACTCTGGGTTAAGAGGCGTAGCCCCCTTCCCAGGACTGTCTTCCTCCTCAGCATCATCCCTCCTGTTCTTTTCTTCCTACAGGAGAACCATGGGACTCCAGCCAGCAACTCCATCTAGGCTGAAGTCAATAGGGCCTGTTTCCAGGCAAAGCAAATTTATGAACCTCAAGGTCAGAGCTCAGGAGGGGGAGCTTCCCATGAGCACATGATATTCATGTCTATTAAGCACACACCCGGTGGTATAGCAATTATTTCAGTACAGAGGTGTCTTTCCTGCTATCCCGAGGCTTTCCTAGAAGCAGTAGGATTGTTTTTAAAAATAAACAAGTCACCCTAGAAATTAGAGGCTAACTTTGCTCTCATTTTAGGAACTGACTTTGGAGACCGAGCCTCTATCCCATTTCACTGATAACTGTCTCAAGAGCCTGCCTGGAAAGCATGTTCTTTTGATCCTTGGTGCTTTTCCTCTGAGAACTAGAGCCCTATTTCTAACATTTTAGTCTTTGGACACATCTAGTTTCCATTGCTAACTTCCGGCTCCAAATGTGAGCCACCACATCGTGGCACTGTCCAAGGGCCCCTCTATGGAACTTTATAACCTGCTACAGTAACTTGGGTTTTCCCTAGAGGTCTCTTGATAGGAACATAGACAGTGGCGGTGGCCATACCCAAATGGGATATAGTCCTGTCCATCTGCAGGTAGTAAAGACCAGAGAGGCCAGGCAGCCAAGGGTGTAAGATGAGGGAAGATTGAAGCACATGAAACAGCGGGCATACTGCATCAGAGTGAACTTTCCACTGGTACTCATACATATAATCTTCCTTGTTATTTATGACTGATATCCATGCCATCAGGCTTTCAAAATATATTAGGTATCACCCTTTCTCTGAAACAATAGGCTCCTAAATTCCTAGCAGGATTGAAGCAAGCAATGAAGAATTCAATTAGAGGACTACAAAACCAAAGACTGGATTTTAGGTGGTCGCATGTCAAGAGCAAAGGAGCAGAGTTCAGGCCAGGCCAAGGCCAGGCAATGGGTTGAGTCAACGAATGAGCAACCTGAGCCCTGCCCTATAAGCTATCTCTTGAAAGACTCCACCAACCAGAGGTTCACTCTGGGTTAAGAGGCGTAGCCCCGTTCCCAGGACTGTCTTCCTCCTCAGCATCATCCCTCCTGTTCTTTTCTTCCTACAGGAGAACCATGGGACTCCAGCCAGCAACTCCATCTAGGCTGAAGTCAATAGGGCCTGTTTCCAGGCAAAGCAAATTTATGAACCTCAAGGTCAGAGCTCAGGAGGGGGAGCTTCCCATGAGCACATGATATTCATGTCTATTAAGCACACACCCGGTGGTATAGCAATTATTTCAGTACAGAGGTGTCTTTCCTGCTATCCCGAGGCTTTCCTAGAAGCAGTAGGATTGTTTTTAAAAATAAACAAGTCACCCTAGAAATTAGAGGCTAACTTTGCTCTCATTTTAGGAACTGACTTTGGAGACCGAGCCTCTATCCCATTTCACTGATAACTGTCTCAAGAGCCTGCCTGGAAAGCATGTTCTTTTGATCCTTGGTGCTTTTCCTCTGAGAACTAGAGCCCTATTTCTAACATTTTAGTCTTTGGACACATCTAGTTTCCATTGCTAACTTCCGGCTCCAAATGTGAGCCACCACATCGTGGCACTGTCCAAGGGCCCCTCTATGGAACTTTATAACCTGCTACAGTAACTTTTTTTTCCCTTTCTGCCCAGGCTTTTCCCTAGAGGTCTCTGGATGTGATGGAGGAAAGGCTGTAGCCTAATGGGGATGCCAGGGCTTCCCAGGTGGTGCTAGGGGTAAAGAACCCACCTGCCAGTGAAGGAGGCATAAGAGACACGGGTTCAGTCTCTGGGTCAGGAAGATCCCCTGGAGGAGGAAAAGGCAACCTGCTCCAGTCTTCTTGCCTGGGAAAATACTGTGGACCAAGGAGCCCAGGCTGGCTGCAGTCCGTGGGGTTGCAAAGAGTTGGACGTGACGGAGTGTGTGAGCACACACACACTCACTTCTTGCCCCAGAGACCGTCCCTTAACCAGTCGGCTGTACTGTTTTCCAAGTGAAGGCTACACTTATTCATATCTGCCAACATCGCCTTCCCTCTCCTCCTGCCAATCTCCCAGCTGATGCTCTGCACGATCAGACATCTCATTTTCCTCCCTGTGACCGCCAATATGCAGGGTCTTGGGCATAAGCGTGTACCCCCTACCCTGCCTCTGACAAACTCCCAGGCTGGGTAGACGCAGGCAGCGGGCGCGCTCATGCATAATGCATGACGCCGCAGTCTCAAATCCTTCTAAATTGAGATTCCGCCTGCTGTTGGGTCTGGAGACACCTCAGTGCCTGCGTCATTAGCTGAGCTCTGAAAGCCATCATTACTGCGGCCAATGGGGCTGAGTCGCTGACACCATGAGCAGGTAACAGAATGCGGAGGCACAGAGTGAAAGGGAAGGGATCAGGACTCTGGCCGAGGAGGAGGCCTATGGGTTATCCGGTTCTGAAGGGTGACATGTAAACAAGGAGCTCAGGCCCCCAAGAAGCTGGTTCCACCGAGTCTCTCAGCAGCGGATAATAAACTGCCCAATTACAACCTCGGCACTCTGAGATTTCAGAGGAGAGGAAGGAAAAGAAAAATCAATGAAATTAATTTCATGTGGACCCATTTTTTACATTTGCTTTGCCTCAGCAATTGTACGAGGCACCCCTACAGACCTGCTTATCTTCCCTCCCGGTCCCAGCCAGCAAACAAATAAACAAAGAAAAGCAAAACAGAACTTCAAGCATCTCGGAGAAGAAGGACAGAGCTGAGAAGCCCAGGGCTGGAAGAAGATTTAAAGTCTCATCTTTTCTGAAACAGGGGGAGATACAAGGTGTCTACACACACTTGTGCAAGCTGTCCACTGTGGAAGGAGCCCCACTGAGGGATGAGTGGCGACTGAGACATAGCTCAGGATCGGCTGGACAAACCGAGATCTTTGTGTGGGATCTCATCCACCTTAGATAATGAACAGGGAGAAGAAGAAGGCAACTCTATGCACTTGCACTAAACAAGAACTCTGAGTCGTCTTCTGTGAGGTTCTCTTGCAAATCTCTTTCCTAGATTGATTTCTGTCTTTACAAAGGGAGGGCATTAGGTAAGGTACAGATGAAAGGAACTGCCATTAACAAGGAACACATTTCCCAGCAGGCATCGGGTTGAGAATATGAAGCATAGGTCTTATTTAATCCTTTCAGTAATCCTCCCGGGAGCCTCCCTCATGGCTCAGTGGTAAAAGAACCCACCTGCCAATGCAGGAGTGGGTTCCATTCCTGGGTTGAGTAGACCCCCTGTAGAAGCAACCCACTTCAGTATTCTTGCCTGGGAAATCCTATGGATAGAGAAGCCTGGCAGGCTACAGTCCATGGGCTCTCAAAGAATCAGATACAACTTGATGACGAAACAACGAAAACAACAACACCCTTTGAGGTGTGCTTAGTCCCATTTTACCGATGGCAGGGAAAAGTCGAGGCTCAGAGAGAGGAGGCCACCTGCTCCAGGTAATGAAACACTTGAATGGAGAAGCCAGATTGCAATCCCAGTGTGGTTGGGCTCTTTCCCCTTAAAGAGGAGGCTCTTTAAGGCAGATTTCACCTCTAGTTTCTTGTAATTCTATGCAAAAGGGCCTCGGTTATTGGAGTTGGGTGGGGGAGGGGAGTAAGGAATAATACTGTATCTATCCAAGTTAAACAACAGGGAATGTCACCGGGGAGGAGTGACGGGTCTGTGTAGAAGGAGGCAGGAAGCTCGGAACAATGGTGACAGTGAAACTGACCAAACTCAGAGCTGGTTTTCACAGAGGTTAATGAGAGGTAATTCTGAAAATCACTGTCCAGTAAGCCCGGTGTCAATATTTAGTAAAATAATTGGACAAATGTGCCCAGAAAAACTCTGTAAGCATTCGAGAGATAATGGAATAGTGAGTGATAAGGAACACTGGGAGGTTCATACAGAACAAATCATTCTGGACAACTTGATAGCTTTTCCTGACAAAATTACAAAATTAGTGGATGGAGGAGATGTGGTAAAGGTTATGCATCTGAGCTCCGGCAAAATATTGAATACTGTCACCTGTGATGTTCAACTCGCCAAATTAATTCAAATTGCCTCAGATTCAAGCTGCCCTGTGAGGATCTGTGCTATTATTGAATCTGGTTGGAGGACAGAGCCATCGGGTGTTAATATAAGGTGCTGTTCTAAGGGCCAGGGCTGGAAACCTCCTTACCGCCGTGCGTGGTCTGGAAGGGAGTGTCAGAAAAGCCCCTGGGATCCCAGGCAGAAACACAGGCATCTTTAAAACAGTGGAAGCCTCTGAAGCATGGAGAAAAGGATGTTCTATAATTTGATTATCACACTCTCCCTACAGATGTCACTCCCATCACCATCTTCATCATCATCAATGGTCGTCAACACGATTTAGCTCAAGGCCAGGGAGAGAGAGGCTGGCCATCCAGACAGGAAGAGGAGGTACCTAGGTTCCAGTCTGGGAGTCTGTCTAATGATGATGGGCTTTCTTTCCTCTGTGCCCATCATTCTTCAGCTCTGCATACATCAGAATTGCCAGGGTTGATGTCGGGTGAAAGGCGAGATGGGAGAAGGTTGTTAGGGCACAGATTACTGGGTTCGACTCCCAGGCTTTCTAATTAAGCAGGTCGAGAGTGAGGCCCAAGAGTCTGCATTTCCACAACATTCACAGGTGCAGCTGAGGGTACTAGCCTAGGGACCACCAGGGAAGCCCCGGTTTGCTTATTTAGAAGCAACACTCTTCTTATAATGCTCATTATTCTTTAATACCAAGATTTTCCTCTGACAGTCAATTAAAAAACGTTCCTAGGGCTTCCTGGTGGTCTAGTGGGTAAAGAGTCCTCTAGCAGTGCAGGAGACACTGGTTCAATCTCTGACCCTGGAAGATTCCAGTGCCGGAAGCATTTTCGAGAGAAAATTTGGAACCCGGTGTCAATATTTAGTAAAATAATTGGACAAATGTGAAAAACTCTGTAAGCATTCGAGAGATAATGGAATAGTGAGTGATAAGGAACACTGGGAGGTTCATACAGAACAAATCATTCTGGACAACTTGATAGCTTTTCCTGACAAAATTACAAAATTAGTGGATGGAGGAGATGTGGTAAAGGTTATGCATCTGAGCTCCGGCAAAATATTGAATACTGTCACCTGTGATGTTCAACTCGCCAAATTAATTCAAATTGCCTCAGATTCAAGCTGCCCTGTGAGGATCTGTGCTATTATTGAATCTGGTTGGAGGACAGAGCCATCGGGTGTTAATATAAGGTGCTGTTCTAAGGGCCAGGGCTGGAAACCTCCTTACCGCCGTGTGGTGTGGATGGGAGTGTCAGAAAAGCCCCTGGGATCCCAGGCAGAAACACAGGCATCTTTAAAACAGTGGAAGCCTCTGAAGCATGGAGAAAAGGATGTTCTATAATTTGATTATCACACTCTCCCTACAGATGTCACTCCCATCACCATCTTCATCATCATCAATGGTCGTCAACACGATTTAGCTCAAGGCCAGGGAGAGAGAGGCTGGCCATCCAGACAGGAAGAGGAGGTACCTAGGTTCCAGTCTGGGGAGTCTGTCTAATGATGATGGGCTTTCTTTCCTCTGTGCCCATCATTCTTCAGCTCTGCATACATCAGAATTGCCAGGGTTGATGTCGGGTGAAAGGCGAGATGGGAGAAGGTTGTTAGGGCACAGATTACTGGGTTCGACTCCCAGGCTTTCTAATTAAGCAGGTCGAGAGTGAGGCCCAAGAGTCTGCATTTCCACCACATTCACAGGTGCAGCTGAGGGTACTAGCCTAGGGACCACCAGGGAAGCCCCGGTTTGCTTATTTAGAAGCAACACTCTTCTTATAATGCTCATTATTCTTTAATACCAAGATTTTCCTCTGACAGTCAATTAAAAAACGTTCCTAGGGCTTCCCTGGTGGTCTAGTGGGTAAAGAGTCCCTCTAGCAGTGCAGGAGACACTGGTTCAATCTCTGACCCTGGAAGATTCCACGTGCCGAGGAACAGGTAGACTGGTGTGTCCAATTATAAGCCAACGTTCTGGAGCACATGGGCCCAGAGTTGGTGCTCTGCAACAAGAGAGGCCACTACAAAGGGAGGCCCACACAGGCCGAAGAATGAAGTTGGAATAAGCCAGTGAAAGAGGCCAAAAAACAAATGAAAAAAAAAAAGTTCCTAGATAAAATATTTGGGGATGTCTCAAGGCAGTTGCTGAAGAGGAGCTCCACGGTACTGCCTAATATCCTTGTGTGGGAAGTTGTAGATAAAACCGTTTTAACAGGATGCAATGCTAACTTGTCTGTCTCTCGTCTGATGACTGGCTGCCCCTCCTTCCACGCACAAGCAGAATCCAGGATACTCCTTGTCAGGACTGCCGGGGGTGCCCTTATTACCCTTGCAAAATTTGTATGCTCCTGCAAAGGTCCCGTCCCTCTGCTGAAGTCCCATCCCCTCTTGCAAGACTGCATACCCCTACGAATGTCTGATGAGAAGAGGAGCAGCGTGCTTGCTGAAAATAACCCCCGGTCACAATCAAGTCGATGGTGCACATCTTGCTGAGGCACCATGACCAGGCTCCCGATTCTGAGAAGACCCCCTCCCTAGAATGATGTCATCTGACCTACGAAGAATGTTTCCTGCTCTAGCTTTTCCCACCCTGGCCATTTATATATAACCCCTGCTGTCAAACCCACTGATGCTGTTCTCTCCTGTACAGACAGCCCAGCTATTCTCTGGAATAAACCTGGATTCGTTCTGCAGTCCAGACGTCTCCTGCTGTCAAACCCACTGATGCTGTTCTCTCCTGTACAGACAGCCCAGCTATTCTCTGGAATAAACCTGGATTCGTTCTGCAGTCCAGACGTCTCCTGCTTCCTCTTTTCTGACCCCCTCCTTTCCTCCCAAACCTTACACTCCCAAGTGCTGGAATGTTCCCTGGTCTCATTCACGGTGCTGTTAGCATGGACACTCTATTATCAAAGTGAACACATAGCCCCTCTGCTTTAAGTATCTCCCTAAATGTCCACAATGTGTTGTTATTGTCTAAAGCCCTTTCTGAAAGCAGAAAGGGCTTAAATCTAAACTGTTGATTAAGTGAACTCGCATGGAAGAAAGGATGGCTTTTGCCCAACCTCGTCTGGAAGCATTTGGAAAATTCACACAAGAGAAACCCAAGAGGAACTGTTATAGACTGGTAGGTACAAAAAGGAAGGAAATGGGTAATTACTGTTGCAATTATTATTATACACAGTGACACCAGTTATACTTTAAACTTGATACTTAAGGACCTGTAAAAAAAATAAAATTATTTGGATGTCTCAAGGCAGTTGCTGAAGAGGAGCTCCACGGTACTGCCTAATATCCTTGTGTGGGAAGTTGTAGATAAAACCGTTTTAACAGGATGCAATGCTAACTTGTCTGTCTCTCGTCTGATGACTGGCTGCCCCTCCTTCCACGCACAAGCAGAATCCAGGATACTCCTTGTCAGGACTGCCGGGGGTGCCCTTATTACCCTTGCAAAATTTGTATGCTCCTGCAAAGGTCCCGTCCCTCTGCTGAAGTCCCATCCCCTCTTGCAAGACTGCATACCCCTACGAATGTCCGATGAGAAGAGGAGCAGCGTGCTTGCTGAAAATAACCCCCGGTCACAATCAAGTCGATGGTGCACATCTTGCTGAGGCACCATGACCAGGCTCCCGATTCTGAGAAGACCCCCTCCCTAGAATGATGTCATCTGACCTACGAAGAATGTTTCCTGCTCTAGCTTTTCCCACCCTGGCCATTTATATATAACCCCTGCTGTCAAACCCACTGATGCTGTTCTCTCCTGTACAGACAGCCCAGCTATTCTCTGGAACAAACCTGGATTCGTTCTGCAGTCCAGACGTCTCCTGCTGTCAAACCCACTGATGCTGTTCTCTCCTGTACAGACAGCCCAGCTATTCTCTGGAATAAACCTGGATTCGTTCTGCAGTCCAGACGTCTCCTGCTTCCTCTTTTCTGACCCCCTCCTTTCCTCCCAAACCTTACACTCCCAAGTGCTGGAATGTTCCCTGGTCTCATTCACGGTGCTGTTAGCATGGACACTCTATTATCAAAGTGAACACATAGCCCCTCTGCTTTAAGTATCTCCCTAAATGTCCACAATGTGTTGCTACTTGTCTAAAGCCCTTTCTGAAAGCAGAAAGGGCTTAAATCTAAACTGTTGATTAAGTGAACTCGCATGGAAGAAAGGATGGCTTTTGCCCAACCTCGTCTGGAAGCATTTGGAAAATTCACACAAGAGAAACCCAAGAGGAACTGTTATAGACTGGTAGGTACAAAAAGGAAGGAAATGGGTAATTACTGTTGCAATTATTATTATACACAGTGACACCAGTTATACTTTAAACTTGATACTTAAGGACCTGTAACAAATAAAACCCCACCCCACATAATTTCACAGCCTCAGTTAATTCTTAACATGCTCCTCAGAATCTCTGTGGGTCCTAGCTCTCTGCTCCTCCTTTCCCTACTAGGCTTGGACCACAATGCCTGGCATAGCATCAAATTTTAAATATTTCTTTCTTTCTTTTTTTAAAAAAATTTTGGCCTGTTTTACTGTTTATTTTTTATTTATTATTTTTCGCCTATCTTTATTCTCTGGCCCGTGTGGGCCTCCCATTGCAGTGGCCTCTCTCGTCACAGAGCACGAGCTCTGCGTGCATGCGCTCCAGAGCGCTGGTTTGTAATTGGACACACTGGTCCAGCCGCTCTGCGGCACGCGGATTTTCCAGGGCCAGGGATCGAACCGCTGCTCCTTGCACTGCAAGATGGACTCTTTACCCATTGGACCACCAAGGAAGCCCTCATTTATTTGTTAATGAACTAGTTTTGCTCATCTCCTACCTAGTTTTGAACATCTCCTACCTTCTTTTCCATTTTCCCAAAGTGACACAAATCTCCCCCCAAGTCATGACTTTTATGGCTCGCCACCACAAGTGTTAAGGCCAGGTCTCTTCATATCGACCCAGGGCCAATAATTAACTTATGCATTTGCTTATCCTTTCAGCCTTTTTTTTTTTTTTCCCATTCCCTTGGTAACATTTTGGCTTTTAGCCATTCTCTCATCTATCCTGGCATTTTTCTTTCATTACCTCACTAATTCATTCATGGGTTCATTTACTCATGCCTTTACTCCCATATATATGCATCTTTTTATTAATCATATTGAACATATATTCATGTGTATATCCACCCCCTTTTTACTGTCTCATTCAGACATTCCTTCATTCACTCATTCATTGATCATTCACTAAAGTTACTGAGTATACACACGGTCAGGATTTGTCTTAGCCACTGATTCATAGAAGATACGGCCTCTGTCGTTGAGAAATTCATAAGTCAGTCAAGAAGACAAAGAATCAAGCATAAAATTGCACATGCTGTGTGATCTGCATTGTGCCAGGGAGGGCATGAGGTCGACAAGAACAGTAAGCAGTAACAACTGCCATACCTACTACGTACCAAGTGGTCTGCATGCATTATCTGATGTAAATGCTCTCTTCCTTTCCAAAGATGATGAAGCCAATTGTACTTAACACATAGACTCCGTTAAGATCTGCACCCAGGCCTCTTCCTTCCACTCCCCAGGCTCTTCGCCACTCTGCTACATGCACTGGTAACATCCTCTGTGACCTCAGTGTAGCATTAGCATTTCTGGGAAGTGGTGCCGGAGAAATCAAATTAGAAACGTGTGAGGAGCAATTGGAAAGTGCCGAAGTGGAGACTGCATGCTGTACGTTTCTATCAAACTGAAGGCAGTCTGTCCTTCAAGGGGACGAGAGACAAGACAGGAACTCAAGAGGGGCTCAGAAATGAGTCCTAGACAGAGCATCAAGGCTTCCCAGGTGGTGCTAGTGGAAAAGAACCTGTCTACCAATGCAGGAGATTTAAGAGACAGAGGTTCAATCCCTGGGTCGGGACGATCCCCTGGAGGAGGGCATGGCAACCCACTCCAGCATTCTTGCCTGGAAAATCCCACGGACAGAGGAGCCTGGTGGGCTACAGTCTATATCGTCATAAAGAGTCAGGCACGACTGAAGAGACTTAGCAGGCACAGACAGAGCATCAGAAGATCTCGTGAATCAGGACAAACATGACTATAGTTATAGGTTTCTTCCACTACCTTCCCTTAGATGACCTCATTCCTGTTGCCCTCCCTATGACCATGAGCTGTTTTATTTACTCCTGTAAATACAAGGATTTTGCATAGAACTTTCCTTAATATGGTTGTTAAACGAATACCGATAGAATGAATGTCAAATGCTCCATAATGGAATTACCTACGGCCTGGAATTGCCCTGTACAGAAGGAGGGAGGGGTAGGTCAGCTGGCCAGGACTGCTCCCTAAGTGGTCAGCCTAACCAACTGGGTCCTTGGAGGCTGGAAATACAGGGGGAGTGACCCTGATGGCCAGAAAAATAAGCAAAGTCAGTGCTGAAAAGGAAAGTACAGATTCACACACAGGAAACGACTGACTCTGAGTTAACCTAAGCAGGATGCAGGATCATAGCTGAGGTCTTGAGGTGTGTAGGATTGTCTGAGAGTAGACTGGATGCTAGCCGTGGAAAACAGAGCCAGGGAGCGAATGTCACATGCCTATAATGTTTGGGTGTTTGCACAAGTTCCTGGCAATTTGCATCAGTTCAGAAGCCCCAGCAGAGAAAATGGTCTTAGAAGTGTGGAGAAAATGAAGGTTTTTAGCTCCAGTGGGGTAGGTTTTATTAGAACTGTTATTAGTCTGTTGTACAAAAAGCTCATTAGAAACTCATTGGCGCTCTCAAAAGCGCTGCACATTTTTAATCTTTGCCTTCCCCTTTTGATTCCTCCACGGGTTTCCTGATGCCTTCTGAGCACTGGATCTATTAAAGGTATGTGGAGAGGACAGCTTCCGGCTCACTTGTCATTGGTGTCCAGGGCCAAATACCTATAGTTCACATCCCACATAGTGTTGAAGAAAGGGATCTGGCAGGTGGTAAACTGTGGCAGGTGCTTAGACATCTAGTAGTTTATATTACAGCATCCAGAAGAAGCAGAGAATCAGACACGTCAAGTGGTTTTTACAAGCTCA
This sequence comes from Tragulus kanchil, assembly GCA_022376925.1. NCBI lineage: Eukaryota > Metazoa > Chordata > Mammalia > Artiodactyla > Tragulidae > Tragulus > Tragulus kanchil. Next base: position 22,467,172 of record JAIOJX010000023.1, on the reverse strand, counting down.
CACAGCTTTCCCATGGCAGAATCAACATTCAACCCCCAGTCAGCCTAACTGCAAAGCTTCTACCCTTTCTGGGGTTTCACGCTTCCTCCAACAATGGGGTAGCTTTTTTTTTTTTTTAAAATATACTGGTAGTGGTAGTATAGTTGCTAAGTTGTGTCTGACTCTTGCTATCCTATGTAGTCAGCCAGGCTCCTCTGTCTGTGAGATTTCCAAGGCACGAACACTAGAGTGAGTTGCCATTTCCTTTTCCATGGGATGGCTTTTAGAAGAGGAAGGGTTTCTCATTTCACGTTGGCAACCTAGGATGTGGGGGAGGGAGAGGCGGGGTCGGGAGGGTGAAGGAAAAGGAATCATTCCACTGAGCCCACAGTGGAATGAGCCTCACTCTCCAGCTGTCAGCTGAGCCCATAATCACTGTAGAGTTTTATTAAGGAGCAGAAGTCATAGAAGAGTGAGGTGACAGATTTAAAATTAACTTGCCAAACTCCCCATCAATATTGTGACAGTCCCCAAGTACCAGTTCAGTGACCCAGTATAGCAACTTGACAATATTAACATAACTTTGTCGGAATAAAAGCTTCCTCTGTCTTTTTAAAAAGAAAGGGGGTAATCCCTTGCCTATAATGTTTGGGTGTTTGCACAAGTTCCTGGCAATTTGCATCAGTTCAGAAGCCCCAGCAGAGAAAATGGTCTTAGAAGTGTGGAGAAAATGAAGGTTTTTAGCTCCAGTGGGGTAGGTTTTATTAGAACTGTTATTAGTCTGTTGTACAAAAAGCTCATTAGAAACTCATTGGCGCTCTCAAAAGCGCTGCACATTTTTAATCTTTGCCTTCCCCTTTTGATTCCTCCACGGGTTTCCTGATGCCTTCTGAGCACTGGATCTATTAAAGGTATGTGGAGAGGACAGCTTCCGGCTCACTTGTCATTGGTGTCCAGGGCCAAATACCTATAGTTCACATCCCACATAGTGTTGAAGAAAGGGATCTGGCAGGTGGTAAACTGTGGCAGGTGCTTAGACATCTAGTAGTTTATATTACAGCATCCAGAAGAAGCAGAGAATCAGACACGTCAAGTGGTTTTTACAAGCTCACACAGCTTTCCCATGGCAGAATCAACATTCAACCCCCAGTCAGCCTAACTGCAAAGCTTCTACCCTTTCTGGGGTTTCACGCTTCCTCCAACAATGGGGTAGCTTTTTTTTTTTTTTTAAATATACTGGTAGTGGTAGTATAGTTGCTAAGTTGTGTCTGACTCTTGCTATCCTATGTAGTCAGCCAGGCTCCTCTGTCTGTGAGATTTCCAAGGCACGAACACTAGAGTGAGTTGCCATTTCCTTTTCCATGGGATGGCTTTTAGAAGAGGAAGGGTTTCTCATTTCACGTTGGCAACCTAGGATGTGGGGGAGGGAGAGGCGGGGTCGGGAGGGTGAAGGAAAAGGAATCATTCCACTGAGCCCACAGTGGAATGAGCCTCACTCTCCAGCTGTCAGCTGAACCCATAATCACTGTAGAGTTTTATTAAGGAGCAGAAGTCATAGAAGAGTGAGGTGACAGATTTAAAATTAACTTGCCAAACTCCCCATCAATATTGTGACAGTCCCCAAGTACCAGTTCAGTGACCCAGTATAGCAACTTGACAATATTAACATAACTTTGTCGGAATAAAAGCTTCCCCTCTGTCTTTTTAAGGAAAGGTAATTTGGGGGAGACGGGCGTTCTTTGCCTTTTTCTGGCACCTCTGTAACAGGTCCCTTTGGACCAACCCAGGAGGGCATGTTCCATGAACTTCCATTCTCCTTCCATCTTTCTGGGGGTTGCCACCCATGGCAGGCTGGCAAAGACAGGCAGAGAGCTGCTTCCCTATTTCAGGGACCTACTAAGTGAATGAAGACCAGGAAAGAGACCCCCACATATCTGCCACTTGCTGAACACCAGTTTGAATTTCCCTTAGTCTTTATATTTGGAGCAATGTGCTCTCTACCAGCTCACATCAGCGCACCATAGTCTGTCCCCTTCTTTCTTTTCACCTAATAACCTCTTACTCACCGTTTGCATCTCATCTTAAAACATTACTCCCTGAGGAGCACCTACCTGGACTCCAGCCCCCTGAGAGGGTCCCAGATGTTTGCTACAGGAGCACCCTGACTTCCAAACGTCACACTGCACAACTCATTCGATTGTATTTCACTTGCATAAGCATTTTCTTTTGTTGTCTATGAACTCACTAGGTAGAGTGAGTCTATAGTTCCTCATCTAACCCAGGTGGCTTTTGCTCAGGGATAAACACTAAAGAAGACAGGCTTCTAGAGGGACAACAGGCACAAAGAAGAATCATCCTAGTCTAATTGGGATATATGATCTCCCTACAAATATGGGCATATGCTGCTCCTGGTTGGCTCTCTGTATCCCCGTCACCTAGGACAAGTGATGAAGGGATGGCTTTTAGAAGAGGAAGGGTTTCTCATTTCACGTTGGCAACCTAGGATGTGGGGAGGAGAGGCGGGGTCGGGAGGGTGAAGGAAGGAATCATTCCACTGAGCCCACAGTGGAATGAGCCTCACTCTCCAGCTGTCAGCTGAGCCCATAATCACTGTAGAGTTTTATTAAGGAGCAGAAGTCATAGAAGAGTGAGGTGACAGATTTAAAATTAACTTGCCAAACTCCCCATCAATATTGTGACAGTCCCCAAGTACCAGTTCAGTGACCCAGTATAGCAACTTGACAATATTAACATAACTTTGTCGGAATAAAAGCTTCCCCTCTGTCTTTTTAAGGAAAGGTAATTTGGGGAGACGGGCGTTCTTTCCCTTTTTTCTGGCACCTCTGTAACAGGTCCCTTTGGACCAACCCAGGAGGGCATGTTCCATGAACTTCCATTCTCCTTCCATCTTTCTGGGGGTTGCCACCCATGGCAGGCTGGCAAAGACAGGCAGAGAGCTGCTTCCCTATTTCAGGGACCTACTAAGTGAATGAAGACCAGGAAAGAGACCCCCACATATCTGCCACTTGCTGAACACCAGTTTGAATTTCCCTTAGTCTTTATATTTGGAGCAATGTGCTCTCTACCAGCTCACATCAGCGCACCATAGTCTGTCCCCTTCTTTCTTTTCACCTAATAACCTCTTACTCACCGTTTGCATCTCATCTTAAAACATTACTCCCTGAGGAGCACCTACCTGGACTCCAGCCCCCTGAGAGGGTCCCAGATGTTTGCTACAGGAGCACCCTGACTTCCAAACGTCACACTGCACAACTCATTCGATTGTATTTCACTTGCATAAGCATTTTCTTTTGTTGTCTATGAACTCACTAGGTAGAGTGAGTCTATAGTTCCTCATCTAACCCAGGTGGCTTTTGCTCAGGGATAAACACTAAAGAAGACAGGCTTCTAGAGGGACAACAGGCACAAAGAAGAATCATCCTAGTCTAATTGGGATATATGATCTCCCTACAAATATGGGCATATGCTGCTCCTGGTTGGCTCTCTCTGTATCCCCGTCACCTAGGACAGTGATGAAAATTTCTGAAGTGCAGGATATCTGCTCAATAAATGAATGACATGGTTTCTTTTTAAAAACTAGTCCTACTGCCAGAACCTTTTCTGACTTTTTTCCTCTCTTCTTTTCCCTCCTTTCCCTTCTGTTCCTTCCTTCTTTCCTTCCTCCTCCTCTCTTCCCCCTTCTATTCTTCCTTTCCTTTTCTCTGGCCCTTCAACTTGTTCATCACTTCCTATGCGTTAAGCTGTTTATTGTGATCACTGGGCATACAAATACACATGGTTTCTGCCTTGAGGGTGAGAAAAAGAAATCAGTAACCATTCCTGAGCATCTACCACAGATCAGTTGCATACTGTTTAACTGCCTGACCATTTCTATAAATGAGGCATTTTACTATAAATCAGGTAGTCTGTACAAACAAGGACGATAAAATTCAGAGAGGTCAGGTGATTTGACCAAGGTCACACAGCTCAGCGATCCCCACCCTCGATACTAGCATTTCGTAGGAGACAAGTTTTCCACGGACTGGGATGGGGGGTGTGTTTTCAGAATGATTCAAGTGCATTACATGTATTGTGCACTTTATTTCTATTATTATTATTATTACATTAGTTCCACCTGAGAGCATTAGGCCTTTAATCCCATAGGTTGGGGACCCCGACATAGCTAATAGCAACAGAGGTTGTGTTCAATCCTACGTCTGTCCAAAGCCACAGTCTTATCCATCGGTCTCAGCTTCACTGAAGAAAACTAAAACATCAAGAAGTACATGGTATAAAGCATCATGACTGAGGGAAGGTTCCATCCAGTCCTGGGTGGGCATAAAAGCTCCTCAGACCCACAAATCTCCTATCCTTTATCCAGAGATAAAATCAGCTCGTAAGTCACAGCTTCCACTTGTTGAGACCTTTAAGCTCTAGTAACCCAACTAGAGTGAGTCTATAGTTCCTCATCTAACCCAGGTGGCTTTTGCTCAGGGATAAACACTAAAGAAGACAGGCTTCTAGAGGGACAACAGGCACAAAGAAGAATCATCCTAGTCTAATTGGGATATATGATCTCCCTACAAATATGGGCATATGCTGCTCCTGGTTGGCTCTCTCTGTATCCCCGTCACCTAGGACAGTGATGAAAATTTCTGAAGTGCAGGATATCTGCTCAATAAATGAATGACATGGTTTCTTTTTAAAAACTAGTCCTACTGCCAGAACCTTTTCTGACTTTTTTCCTCTCTTCTTTTCCCTCCTTTCCCTTCTGTTCCTTCCTTCTTTCCTTCCTCCTCCTCTCTTCCCCCTTCTATTCTTCCTTTCCTTTTCTCTGGCCCTTCAACTTGTTCATCACTTCCTATGCGTTAAGCTGTTTATTGTGATCACTGGGCATACAAATACACATGGTTTCTGCCTTGAGGGTGAGAAAAAGAAATCAGTAACCATTCCTGAGCATCTACCACAGATCAGTTGCATACTGTTTAACTGCCTGACCATTTCTATAAATGAGGCATTTTACTATAAATCAGGTAGTCTGTACAAACAAGGACGATAAAATTCAGAGAGGTCAGGTGATTTGACCAAGGTCACACAGCTCAGCGATCCCCACCCTCGATACTAGCATTTCGTAGGAGACAAGTTTTCCACGGACTGGGATGGGGGGTGTGTTTTCAGAATGATTCAAGTGCATTACATGTATTGTGCACTTTATTTCTATTATTATTATTATTACATTAGTTCCACCTGAGAGCATTAGGCCTTTAATCCCATAGGTTGGGGACCCCGACATAGCTAATAGCAACAGAGGTTGTGTTCAATCCTACGTCTGTCCAAAGCCACAGTCTTATCCATCGGTCTCAGCTTCACTGAAGAAAACTAAAACATCAAGAAGTACATGGTATAAAGCATCATGACTGAGGGAAGGTTCCATCCAGTCCTGGGTGGGCATAAAAGCTCCTCAGACCCACAAATCTCCTATCCTTTATCCAGAGATAAAATCAGCTCGTAAGTCACAGCTTCCACTTGTTGAGACCTTTGGCACGTGGGCACTTTGCTAGGTCTTGGGGACTTAGATGAATATTCAACAATGCTTCCAGGTTTCCTTCAGCAGGGAAGAGAGATAGTAAATAAAGAATCACAGAAATATGAACTTAATTTGGGTTTCTACAAGTGTTTCAGAAGGAAAGGGGTACAAGGACCAAACACAGGATTTATCTTTTCATTATATGTTCTCACATAAGGAAACCAAAGCTTAAAATTTAAGCTTAGAGTTTAAATACTCAAAAACACATTGCAGATAGCCAGGATTTGAATCTGCTTCTATGTGAACTTCTCTGGTAGCTCGGATGGTAAAGAATCTGCCTGCAATGTGGGAGACTGGGGTTCAATCCTTGGGTTGGGAAGATCCCTTGGAAAAGGGAATGGCTACCCACTCCAGGATCCTTGCCTGGAGAATTCCATGGACACGGGAGCCTGGTGGGCTACAGTCCGTGGGGTCACAGAGAGAAAGACATGACTGAGTGGCTAACATTTTCACTTTTTCACTATGTTACCCCAAAGTTTATGTTGGCTTTCTGAATAATGTACTATAAACACATCAGTGATACAGAGCATATCCCTCACCATGACGTTCTAAGCTCTGTTACCTCACTGTCTTTATATACAGAATAGATAGAACACGGTTCATCTCCATCAACTTGTGAGGATTAAAGAAGATACAACATCTGAAGCACTTCACAGAGTGTCTGACCCACAGATACATGCTCCGTAAAGAGCAATTATTATCATCATTAATATTATTAGGCAGCATTGAATTACTGACTAATATACTTTGATGGTCGATCACACACATGATGTCCTGCATTGTTAGATAACTTTTAATGTGGCTGGTTTTATTTATTTATTTATTTATTTCGGCAGGGTGGGGAGGGAGGGGGTGGGCGGGCCACTTCCACCGGTCCTTCATTTGTCTAGTTTCATCCGTCTTTGTTCTTTGGCCCGTGTCGGCCTCCCATCGCAGTGGCCTCTGTTGTCGCAGAGCACCGGCTCTGGGAGCATGTGCTCCAGAGCTCCGGCTCGGTAATTGGACACATCAGTCCAGCCGCTCCAGCACGTGGGTTCTCCCCAGGCCAGGGATCGAACCGGCGCCCCTCACACTGCAAGGCGGTGTCCTTACCCACTGGACCACTAGGGAGGCCCTGGTTTTATTTTATTTTTTTTATAACATTCTCTCTCTACTTACTGCCACCCCGTCCCGCCCTCCGCCTGGCACAGTGCTACGGAGGGAGTGGAGCGTGGGGCTCTGTGGTGGAAGGCGGGAGAGATGGAGGTTTGAGTGTGGGTTTAGAGCCAGATTGCCTACCTCCCGTCCTGGTTCCACCGTTTACAGACTTTGAATTAAACTACATTGCAGATAGCCAGGATTTGAATCTGCTTCTATGTGAACTTCTCTGGTAGCTCGGATGGTAAAGAATCTGCCTGCAATGTGGGAGACTGGGGTTCAATCCTTGGGTTGGGAAGATCCCTTGGAAAAGGGAATGGCTACCCACTCCAGGATCCTTGCCTGGAGAATTCCATGGACACGGGAGCCTGGTGGGCTACAGTCCGTGGGGTCACAGAGAGAAAGACATGACTGAGTGGCTAACATTTTCACTTTTTCACTATGTTACCCCAAAGTTTATGTTGGCTTTCTGAATAATGTACTATAAACACATCAGTGATACAGAGCATATCCCTCACCATGACGTTCTAAGCTCTGTTACCTCACTGTCTTTATATACAGAATAGATAGAACACGGTTCATCTCCATCAACTTGTGAGGATTAAAGAAGATACAACATCTGAAGCACTTCACAGAGTGTCTGACCCACAGATACATGCTCCGTAAAGAGCAATTATTATCATCATTAATATTATTAGGCAGCATTGAATTACTGACTAATATACTTTGATGGTCGATCACACACATGATGTCCTGCATTGTTAGATAACTTTTAATGTGGCTGGTTTTATTTATTTATTTATTTATTTCGGCAGGGTGGGGAGGGAGGGGGGTGGGCGGGCCACTTCCACCGGTCCTTCATTTGTCTAGTTTCATCCGTCTTTGTTCTTTGGCCCGTGTCGGCCTCCCATCGCAGTGGCCTCTGTTGTCGCAGAGCACCGGCTCTGGGAGCATGTGCTCCAGAGCTCCGGCTCGGTAATTGGACACATCAGTCCAGCCGCTCCGCGGCACGTGGGTTCTCCCCAGGCCAGGGATCGAACCGGCGCCCCTCACACTGCAAGGCGGTGTCCTTACCCACTGGACCACTAGGGAGGCCCTGGTTTTATTTTATTTTTTTTATAACATTCTCTCTCTACTCTACTGCCACCCCCGTCCCGTCCCTCCGCCTGGCACAGTGCTACGGAGGGAGTGGAGCGTGGGGCTCTGTGGTGGAAGCGGCGGGAGAGATGGAGGTTTGAGTGTGGGTTTAGAGCCAGATTGCCTACCTCCCCGTCCTGGTTCCACCGTTTACAGACTGGATGACATTAAGAAAATGAGAGTCACGTTTCTAAGTCACACTGTTGTAAAAACGGAGTGGGTGTTAATGGGCCGAGCTAATCCTGGCTTCCCCTTTAAGGCTACTGGGGGTTCCTCTGGAGCCTCCTGTGGGCTGGTGGCTCTCCATCCCTCTACCTGCACGTATGGGAGCCCCGGGCTGGGGGCTCAGGTTCTCTCCTTGTCTATCTCCTCCCTGCTGAACTGGTTTCCTTTTATTTCTTTGAGGTCCGCTATAGGCTAAATACCCTGAAACGTGTGTTTCAAGTCTGATCTCTCTTCTGCTGGACTGTATCCTGGATTCCTGACATCTCTCTGAGGATATACATTAGACATAAACAGACGATGGTGACTGAAGTAGAGTGAAAAGCGTGAGTCACCTAGTCATGTCTGACTCTGTCATGTCTGTGACTGTAGCCCGCCACTCTCTAGCTCCTGAGACCCCATAGACTGTCGCCTGCCAGGCTCCTCTGTCCATGGAACTCTCCGGGCAAGACTACTGGAGTGGGCAACCACTGCCATCTCCAGGGGAATTTCCTGACCCAAGGCTTGGCGCGGAGTCTCCTGCACTGCAGGCAGATTCCTGACCGTCTGAGCCAGCAGGGAAGCCCCAGGGTAATGAGTCCCTAGGGCTGTATCACACTACTGTCTATAGTTAGAAATCACCAGGGTTTTTCCACCATCAAGCTCTCAGCTGAGTGCAGTCACAAACAAATTTCTATTTCTGGTCTCCTCCCTTCTGCCTGATCTGACTGTCCTGTCTCCATCAATGGCACCTCCTTCTGTCCGACTGCTCGAGCTGGAAGCAGGCAGCCGGCTGTGTCTCCCTCCTGTCTCTCCCTCACCAGTACATTCTGGGGCATCGCCTTGAGGATACACCAGGAGGCTGCCCGCCTCTCGCCATGTGGCCACCTACCCCCAGGCCCCACCCTGTCACCCGGGCCACTGCAAAGGCCTCGGAACCGCCTTCCAGGTTTCCGCCCTGCCCGCTCAAGTCTATCCTTCACACCCCAGATGGCCTGGTCTTTTAAAAATATGAGTGATATTATAGCCCTCTTCTGCACAAACCATGTGCTGGATTTTCTCTCTTCTCACTCAGAGTCAGATCCAAACTGTACCCATGTGACGCACAGGGCCCTGTACAAATTGCCACGCTGCCCCTCTTGACATCCATTGCTTTTTTGTTTACAGCTCTTTCTCCTACTGCTCATCGATGCTTTGCTACTTTCCATCCATCTCTGGGCTCTTGTCTGCGCTCTGCGACTTTCCATCCACCTCTGGGCTCCTGTCTGCTCATGGAATGTGGGAAGGGTCTGTGAACTTGCTATGCCTTCTGCCTGGAAGCTCATTCCCCTAGATCGGCAGGACTGGCCGCCTCCCTTGTTGAGAGCTTTGCACGAATGTCACCTTATCCAAGAGGTCTTCCCTGTCCAGCCAGTATGAAGTAAAGCCCCCTGCCTAGCACACCGCAGCCTTCTTCTCCTGCTTTCCTCCACAGTGTTAACACTTGAAACAGTATATATTTATGTCCTGGTTATCTCCTTCACTAGAATATCACTCATAAGGGCAGGGGGTTTTTCTTTGTTTGTTCATTATTATTATTATTATTTTTTACTGCTTTACAGTCTTGTATTAGTTTCTGCTGTACAATACCATGAATCAGTTATATGCATACATACATCCCCTCCCTTTTGGATCTCCCTTCCATCCCACCCCCATCTCACCTCTGTAGGTCATCACAGAGCACCAAGCTGAGCTTCCTGTACTATATAGCAAGTTCCCATCAGTTATTTATTTTCCACATGGTAGTATACATATATGTCAATTCCAACTGACAAAGGATTAAACTTCAAAATATTCAAACACCTCATGCAGCTTAATATCAAAAGAACAAACAACTCAATCACAAAGTGTGCAGAAGACCTAAATGGACATTTCTCCAAAGAAGACATACTGGTGGCCAAGAGGCACATGAAAGATGCCCAATATCGCTAATTAATAGAGAAATACAGATCAAAACTACAACGAGGTATCACTTCGTACCCATCAGAATAGCCATCACCAAAAATTCTACAAACAATAAATGCTGGAGAAGGTGTGTAGAAAAGGGAACCTTCCTGTACTGTTGGTGGGAATGTAAATCGAGACAGCCACTGTGGGGGCTGCTTAAAAAGCTACAGACAGATCTACCATATGACCCGGCCATCCCATTCCTGGTCACAAACCCTGAGAATACGTAAAGACACATGCACCCAATGTTCACTGCAGAGCTATTTACAATAACCAGGACACGGAAGCAGCCTGAATGTCCATCAACAAATGAATGGATAAAGAAGATGTGGTGTGCATATATACAAGGGCAGGTGTGTTATGAGCTTTGTTCTGTTGCAGTCCTGCTTCCCTAGAACCATGAGTGGCATGTAATAGGTACTTAACTATTTTTGATGGAATGAAGATACAGTGGTAGTTAGTGGGGAGTAAATATTATATATTATTAGTATTATTATTATGATGATTAATGATAATAGATATTGCTATTGTTGTTACTATTGTTCCTAATATAACAATAGGGAAAGGGGAAGGGCTCAATTTTTTGAAAGAATGACATAGCCCAAGGACATAACATAAGCCTATTAGAATCAAATGGGTCCAAGATGGCAGACTAGACCTTGATCCTCAGTCAGAAAGCTAAATGACACACCCAGAGGCACTATGACAGTTCTGCCCCTTCCCCAAAAGAGTTGGAATAATCCTCCCACTCATTAGCATATGAAATTACCCAGCCCATGGAAGCTAAGAACGCCATGTGTTCAGGGCTGCTGGATTCACCCGGTGCGATGGCCCACACTCTGTCTGTGGCATGTGCTTTCCTCTGAATCTGAATAAATCCATTTCTTACCTAACACTTTGTCTCTCACTGAATTCTCTTCTGTGAAGAGATATGAAAAACCCGAGCTCTATGAAGTCCTGAAACCAGGTATGGTGGGTTTGGGCTGGGTCTGAGTCCTAGTCACGTGGCTTCCAGTCCCAAGCAGGATTTTGGCCGGGTTTGAGTCCCAGCCATGTGGATTCAACTCCCAAACTGGGTTTTGGGTTTAAGTCCCAAATCCAAGGTAGACTGGTGTCACTACTGCCACTGCTCTTTTACAGCCACCAGATAATATTTCTTATCTTAGGTTTCTGACAGCCATACAATGAGGTATAAAGAGGCTGATGTTACATATGAGGAGACTAGGCCAAGAAAGCAGACGTCACTGGAGTGAGGCCCCACAGCCCAAGACGTGGGATCACTCACCTTCACACCCCAGGTTTCTCCATCTCCCTGGGCCCCTGCCTTTTCCATGATGTCATGGTATTCACCAATGGAGTCTCAAACCCCAACAATAGAATGCTGTGTGTGTTATTGCTAAAACATGCATTGTGTGCGGAGAGATCTTTAAGAGGTATAACTAAGTTGGCGGGGAGGTGAAAAACAATATATTGTATCCACCTTTTGAGAGAGAGAGAGAGTGGAGAATGCTATCTCATCTTATTTGCTTGAATTTACATAAAGAAACACTGGGAAAATACCCAAGAAACTAACAGTAGTGAGGAGGAGGTAGGAGGAAAAGAATAGAGGAAACACAGAAAGAAGTACCACTCCTCATGGGAGGTCTGTTTTTTTTTTTAATTTTTTTACGATGTTGTGCTGCTTTCCACCATACCACAATGTGAATCAGCCATAATTACACGAATATCCCCTCCCTGCTGAGCCTCCCTCCCTTCCCCCCATCCCATCCCGCTAGGTCATCACAGAGCCCCAGACTAGGTTCCCTGTGGATGTTTTTTAAATTTTTATTCTTGAGCTTTGTAAATATAATGCTCATTAAAAGAAAAAAAAAAAAAACACACCAAAAAACAGTTAAAACAATGAGCCTACCCAAAGGTCACAGCCCAGGGGTGCCTAAGGAGACAAACAACTAAAGAAAAGGTAATCACCAAGCTGGTTTAAGATTGGCCCAACTTGGTCAAATGTGAGGCAGGGTTCCTATTCAAGTCTAGGCCCCTGACTTCCCTTATTGTAAAGTATTTCCTTCAGGCAGCTCATCACTGCAAATTTCTTCTCTGCCCTGTAATATGTAAACCTTTTCAAAAGCCAGTTTTATAAGCCAGGTGTGTCTTTCTCAAGGATCTGGGAGTCATCTCTTTGAATGCAACCATCTGTGAAGGAAGCAGGGAAATAGAGTTGTAAATGTAGAAATCACTGCAGGATGGGAGGACCTCCCACTGGTCCCCTTCCCGTGAGTCCTCTAGGACCTCTCCATGCCCACAACCTCCATTTTGTTTCCACGGAACTGAGTCCAGACCTTCCTCCCCTTCTGCTTTGCTCTGACAAGAGCACTGGATGAGATCCTGGATCAGGAAACAATGGCCATTGGGTAAAAACAGAAGTCATAGGAATAACTGATTTTATTCAGGGTTACAGGAGTGAGAGGTCTGGATTCAATTCCATTGAAATAAAGAGCAGGCATGATTTTAAGGCTGGGGTGAGTGAGTAACATGGTACTAGCAGGGCTTCCCTCTTAGCTCAGTAGGTAAAGAATCCACCTGCAATGCAGGATACCAAGTTTGATTCCTAGCTCGGGAAGACCCCCTGGAGAAGGCAATAGCAACCTACTCCAGTATTCTTGTTGGAGAATCCATGGACAGAGAGTGGGGAAAAGAATAGAGGAAACACAGAAAGAAGTACCACTCTCATGGGAGGTCTGTTTTTTTTTTTAATTTTTTTACGATGTTGTGCTGCTTTCCACCATACCACAATGTGAATCAGCCATAATTACACGAATATCCCCTCCCTGCTGAGCCTCCCTCCCTTCCCCCCATCCCATCCCGCTAGGTCATCACAGAGCCCCAGACTAGGTTCCCTGTGGATGTTTTTTAAATTTTTATTCTTGAGCTTTGTAAATATAATGCTCATTAAAAGAAAAAAAAAAAAACACACCAAAAAACAGTTAAAACAATGAGCCTACCCAAAGGTCACAGCCCAGGGGTGCCTAAGGAGACAAACAACTAAAGAAAAGGTAATCACCAAGCTGGTTTAAGATTGGCCCAACTTGGTCAAATGTGAGGCAGGGTTCCTATTCAAGTCTAGGCCCCTGACTTCCCTTATTGTAAAGTATTTCCTTCAGGCAGCTCATCACTGCAAATTTCTTCTCTGCCCTGTAATATGTAAACCTTTTCAAAAGCCAGTTTTATAAGCCAGGTGTGTCTTTCTCAAGGATCTGGGAGTCATCTCTTTGAATGCAACCATCTGTGAAGGAAGCAGGGAAATAGAGTTGTAAATGTAGAAATCACTGCAGGATGGGAGGACCTCCCACTGGTCCCCTTCCCGTGAGTCCTCTAGGACCTCTCCATGCCCACAACCTCCATTTTGTTTCCACGGAACTGAGTCCAGACCTTCCTCCCCTTCTGCTTTGCTCTGACAAGAGCACTGGATGAGATCCTGGATCAGGAAACAATGGCCATTGGGTAAAAACAGAAGTCATAGGAATAACTGATTTTATTCAGGGTTACAGGAGTGAGAGGTCTGGATTCAATTCCATTGAAATAAAGAGCAGGCATGATTTTAAGGCTGGGGTGAGTGAGTAACATGGTACTAGCAGGGCTTCCCTCTTAGCTCAGTAGGTAAAGAATCCACCTGCAATGCAGGATACCAAGTTTGATTCCTAGCTCGGGAAGACCCCCTGGAGAAGGCAATAGCAACCTACTCCAGTATTCTTGCTTGGAGAATCCATGGACAGAGGAGCCTGGTGGGCTACAGTCCATGGGGTCGCAAGAGTCAGACACAACTGAGCGTTTAAATCACTTGCAGAGAGGCCTTCAGAGGGAGGTGGACAAACGGGAAATGCCCATCCAGCACCATGAGGCCTGAATTGGTGACTATATTTCTCTGCTTTCTTCATTGGTGATTATAGTTCACAGAGACAGATTCCTGCCCCGTGAGGAAGGAAAACGTTAACAAACATGGACTTAGATAATACCAAGGGGAAGAACATTCTTTACCCTCTTACACCAACGTTCAACTCTGCAAGTCTGTTTAGTTTACATCTCCAGAACCTGGCCCATTATAAGCACTCCATGTGTATTTATTGGTTGAATCACGAGGCTGAAGGAGAATTTAATTGCAATTTAGTTTAATTTCAAGGTGAGCTTTTACCTTCTTGTCAAGTAAAGCTGCAAGATGCCTACATAGCTTCTGGGCTTGTATCTTTTCCAGTGACTGGGTCCTCAGGAACTCCTTAGAGGTAGCTTGTTAATTAACAGAAACTTGAAAAGGTATCCCTCGGTGTAACTTTAATTCTCTCAGTTATGAGATGGCAAGGGAGCCCCGTGCCTTTCTCCGTTTTTCTTTCCTCTTACTCCTGAAAGCATTCAAAACAAGCTAAATAGCTCCAAGGTCACAGCGTTAGGATGCTCATAGAGGATGGAGAGGTGGCTGGATGACTCAGAGGTTAAGGGCATTTCAGAGTGGTTAGGAGTGCAGTGACTTAACCAGCACTGGGCACCTAAATGCCTGCACAAGAAGCTCCCGGCTCGTGCCTGCTAATTAATTGCCCATCTAATGGGCTCCTCTGAGGATCTTATGAGACATAAAAATAAATGCTCATTTTGGACTCTTAAAAGCCACCTTTGAGGTGCTTCATGACATTATCATTAATAGTAATTTTTCAGTGGTGATGTTACATAAAACCCTGCCACTGCCCTTGGAGCTTTTTGGTATTAATTCACATCTAATAAACTGTGATCGTACATTTCATTGAATTGTTACTAAATACATTTCTATTCAGGGCATCTCCCTGAAATGGAAATATTTCCCTAAAAATTAATTTTCTTGATTCACATGCGTAGGCTTATTAATGTGAGCTTAGAATAGACTTACTGTTTCATTTCTCTGGAAGGAATACAAAGAAAGCAACACTGGTGAATTTGCGTCTCATGTGATCTCCAGTGTGCCAGGATGCGCATGCCAGCACATAATTTTGGAGTAAGAGGTATCTCACCAATGCTCAGAGTCATGTGAGGAAAATGTCACGAACATTTGCACGTGTCTTTACACTTTGCAGAGCATTTGAACCTGACTTTTCTCATAACTTCTCCCTCCCCACCATAATCCTCCTGTGGGATTGGTATTATTATGCTCCCTGATTAAGTGATGAGCAGACTGGGCTCAGAAAGGTTAGAAAACCAAGCAGTCTTACAGCCAGTAATGGTGCCATTACTATGGTACTTAAATAACCCTTCCTGTTCGAAGGTCCATTGTTCATCATGGTTTATTTCTGCTGTCCCACTCTCGCACCCTCTTTGCCATCCACCTTGATGTTCACGTCTGCTGATGCTCTGCGTTCTTATTTGCCTGGAACACACTCCCACCTAGCTCACTGTTCATTATGTCCTCCAAGTTTCAGCCAGCATCTCTTTCAGGAAGTCTTCCCTGCTGCTGACCATACCGAGGCTGGGCCAGTGGCCTGTCTACATCAGAGTAGGGACCTTGCCTAGCTCTATCTTTTCATCCCCGATACACAGCACACCAGCGGTGTTATTTAATGACAACTCATTAAATAACAAATCAGAGAAAGTAGTAAGGCCAGGATTGCAATCTCTGACCTCAGGTGCAGTCCGGTAGTGACCCTCCCATTCCCTCACGTAATTAGCAGAATGACTCTAAGAATAACAAATGACTTTAGAAGTGTGATTTCTTCAGAGAGTAATATATGGGCATTGACTTAGCATAATGCAAATATAGTAAATTTTCAGTGCTGCGGACTCCATTAATTAAGGATGTATAATGCTTGGCCAGGGGCTGGGTTGGCTTGTACCTTTGAAGTGTTTATTTATAAAAGAGATTGCTAAGCACATTAGTGCATTAGCAGTGTAAACAAGATCCCAGGGAAATGGAAGAAGATACTTAAGAGAACAAACTGCCTGGAGTCCGTTTGGAAGCACCCATTATGAACAAACAATCACTGTGCTAATTACAAATGCGCTGCTAATTACAATTACCGTGCTAATTACAATCTATCCTTATCTGTGCTGAAGGGTCCCTATGGACTTCTCCTTCTGAGCACTTAGGCCAGCCTGAGTTACTGCCAGCCTTTGAGGATAATGAAACTGGGGTGGTTCCTTAAAAATGGTCTCTGGGGGCTTCTTCGGTGGTCCAGGGGGTAAGGACACCGCCTTGCAGTGCAAGGGGCGCCGGTTCGATCCCTGGCCTGGGAAGATCCCACGTGCCGCGGAGCGGCTGGACCCATGTGTCCAATTACCGAGCCGGAGCTCTGGGGCGCATGTGCCCAGAGCCAGTACTCTGAGACAACAGGGGCCACTGTGATGGGAGGCCCACATGGGCCAAAGAACAAAGATGGATAAAAATAGACAAATGAAAGACCAATAGAAGTGCCCTGCCCACCCACTCCCTCCCCAACCCGCAACCCCCAACCCCCGCAAAAAAAAAATAAATAAATAAAAATAATTTTTAAAAAATGGTCTGATTCAGAGGCCTCCATGATTCCAATAAATTTGCCCCTCCAAGAAAAAAAGAATGTAGTCAAGAATTTTGAAAACTAAAACTAAAACCAAGAGGAGTGGGGTCTGCGTAGAAGACCAGGAAGAGAAGTGTGATGGCCCTGGTTTGTTTCAGCACTTCTCACAGACAAGAAGAGATGGATCGTGAACGCAGTTGGAGCACATTCAAAATAGGCTGTGTATAATGTGTTTTCCTCATAAAATGACCATGCTTGATCTATTTAGAGATGTGAACATCGAGAATAAAATGCTTTTAAAAATAAAGCAGCTCTTCTTTCTTCTCTTACTATAATTAGGGAGGGAGATTGGAGAGGCCGTGTGTAAAAATGGATTGCAATTCCCAGCTCCCCACAAAAATAAATAAATAAAAGCATCTTTCACTAGGTCTTAATTTTACTACTTTCTTTCTGTCCCCAATTAAACTAATGAGTGTTGACGGTAGGAGATTTGGGTCTCAGCGCTTAAGATAATCAAGCTTCTCCTGGACTAATGTCCCCTCCCAAATGGATTTCTCACGGATTTTCAAGGAGTCTGCCTTCCACCTTTGATCCAGTGCAGACTGTAGCTCAGCTCCCCACTGGAAAGTATTTTCCACGGCATCTGATGATGAGTGGAATTGCAGAGTGGGCAGATGGAAGAGGCTCTGATTTGGGCATCCAACTGCTGCTTGAGGATACTGGAGTCAAGATAAGTGCCTTCCCCACTGGTATGGATGCTCTGCATCCCTGTCCCCATCAGTGAGCAGAGCAGACACATGGATACAGAGAATTATGCTACATTATGGACGAGGGGCCTGTTGGATCACAGGACAGCCCTGTCTGCCTTGGCCACTGTAAACTGAAAACCATCTCTGCACTTGGTCACTCTAGGGGCAGATGCCTTTGGGATTCCAGGCTGCCCTAATGCTAATGGTCTTGGGACTCAGTTGCTGCATTCAAACAGGTAAATGAATAGGCAACTGCCCTTCTGCATCCTCAGGCCTAACTGGGGCTCACATCTAGCATAAAGGTCAGCTTAACACTTCGCCATTCAAACTGGTTCTCACACTCAGGAGTTCCTTTGAAGCACAGAGTCCCAGCCCCATCCCACTCCCAGCCCAGTGAGCCAGAGCCTGTACTTTAGCAGGACTCCCTGGCAATCTGCACGCACAGGAGTGTTTGAGAAGCACTGGCATATTTCTTGTGTACTGAGTCCTGGCTCTAAGCAGACATATGGAAAATTCCTATCTTTAGAGGGAGGTTTTGTGTGTAATGATAATGACGAGCTATTATTTGCTTTCCTCTTCTTTGAGGATCATATGGTTTCAGACTATCAACACATGGCACCATGGATGCCACAACTCACTGCTCTAAGCTTCAATATTCTCATGTAAAAAGCATGACAGGCAACCTGCTTGGTTCACGTATGTCATGGGAGAAATGTCTGCATAGTCCCTCGAAAACAGGTTTTAAAAATAAAAGAAGGGCTTCCCTGGTGGTCCAGTGGGTAAGGACATTGCCTAGCAGTGCAAGGGGCGCCAGTTTGATTCCTGACCTGCGAAGATTCCACGTGCTGCAGAGCAGGTGGACTGATGTGCCCAGCATGTGCTCAGAGCTGGTACTCTGCAGTGAGAGAGGCCACTGCGATGGGAGGCCCACACAGGTCAAAGAATGAAGATGGATGGAAATAAATAAATGAAAGATCAATAGAAGTGGCCAAAAAAAGAGAGAAAAATACAGGGCTTCCCTGGTGGTCCAGTGGGCAGAGTTCACCTTGCAGTGCAGGGAGCACCAGTTCAATCCCTGGCCCGGGAAGATTCCACATGCCATGGACTGGCTGGATTGCCGTGTCCAATTATGAGCCAGCGCTCTGGAACGCATGCACCCAGAGCTGGTGCTCTGTGACAAGACAGGCCACTGCAATGGGAGGCCCACACAGGCTGAAGAACAAAGATGAATGAAAAATAAATAAATAAAATATCAATAAAAAGAGGCCAAAGAAGAGAAAAAATAGTTCTGCAATATTAATCACACTTAAAGGTGCTGAAAAATGTACCACAGCATGGGATGAATAGAGAGGAAGGAAAGAAAATCAGAAAAGCTACAAGGTGAGCAAGACTGATGTAGGACTTATTGCTGAATCTTCACTCTCTTTGGATGGTAATCCTTTCCCGTTGGTCAATACCATATCTATGCTGGTCTTTAAATATTTTCAATATCACCCCAGAGGTGGTAGATGAATATAGTTCTGAAACATTTGGATCTGGGCCCAGGTTATCAACTTTCATATGGCACACATGAGCATCTCCATTTCACATTGGTCATTGATCATTATTATTCCTGGACCTAAGGTATACCCGCCATGTGGGGCTTGTAGGTGTCTCCTGCAGGTGATGTAAATAAACCTTGGTAGAATGCAGACAGGGAAAACTGTCCCCAGGATGCTTGTGAGCTGGCCTCCAAGTTCTGTCCCTCAGTCTACTTCCAAGATCTTACCACGGTCCCCCAGAGAAAGCAGCAGGTAGCTATGTGTCCAGGTGGTCAGCTGCAGATTATGCCGAGAGCTGGAATATTACTACATAGAGAGACTTAGGAATGTCCTTGAAAATCAAAAGCTGATGATACTTTCAACTGATAATGTCTCGACGACCTGCCTCTTTTGCTTTCTTATTTTTTTTGTTTTGTTTTGTTTTCTTTTTAGAATATGATTGTGGTATATTACAAAACACTCAGGCCTAACACTTTAGAAAAACAGCTTCCAGGCCTGGTTCTGCTGATTCTTTATGGAACCCTGGCCTTGGTGTTACCACCTGTACAGTGTGGGACTTGGTGGCTATGACCCTAAGCCTTGCGAGTGAACACAGAGAAGCCCAAGAGACTGGGAGCTGGAAGCCTGCTTATTCGTGTACTGGCTATCTGTGATTTTCAGTAATCCACTTACACATTGTGAGCCTTGGGCTCCTCATCCAGTAATGGAGGGGTCTAACAAATGATTCTCCCAAGTTCGCCCTTACAGAGAGTCTGTGGTTCTCTATGAATTGAATGAAGGAAATCGACAAGAACAGAAATCTGATTATAGTTCTCAGAGGTGCTGGTACATAGTAGGAGTATCTGGGAGTCTTGGAGGCAGTACTGCTAAGGGAGCTTTGTGGTTAGACTCATGGGTTGTCAGTTTCACTGTATGACCATCAGGTTAGTTATCCTGACATCTCTGGGCCTCAGTTTGCTAAACAGGATCGATGTCCCACTTACTTCTGCATTTCTGCTTCTCTGAACATCATAGGATTTTATAGCTCAGTTCAACCCTGGGAGGGGCACCATGACCCTCAGATTTAATGTGGTCCAGGGAGTGTGAGCAGAGCATGACCTCCAGGAGACAGCTGTGAGAGCCAAGTTCCTTCGCCAGCTACGATAGCATTCACGGAAGCACTTGAAGATGATGTTCTAGCAGCTCAGATTCCCAAAGAGCAGAAGGAGGATGACCACTGTGATTCTGTCCAGAGTATGTGCTATGTATGAGCAACACATACATACATACTTTCTTGTGAAGCCAGGTTTTTTGTTTTTTTGTTTTTTTTTTTTTTGCTACTTCTATTGGTCTTTCATCATCCATCTTTGTTCTTTTTTGGCCTGTGTGGGCCTCTCATCGCAGTGGCCTCTCGCTGTAGAGCTCGGGTTCCGGGTGCACGTGCTCCAGAGCGCTGGCTCGGTAATTGGACACATTGGTCCAGCAACTCCGCAGCATGTGCGATCTTCCCAGGCCAGGGATCGAACAGGCGCCCCTTGCACTGCAAGGCAGTGTCTTTACCCACTGGACCACCAGGGAAGCCCATGAAGCCAGGTTTTAAAGTGTATTACCAAGGTATGGCATAAGGCAGTCTGACTGATACATTCATTTCTCTCTCTCTCTTTTTTTTGGGGTTGGGGGGGCTGGTAAAACCAACTTGTGAAGGGCTACTTTGCAATAGGTCCTAGAAAGATTAAGTGAAAAAACATAAAAGTATGTAGAACACGAGCTAGCACTTTAAAAAGCACACACATGATTAGAAGGTAGAAAACAGGGAAGGATTCAGAGCAGCATGTACAATTAGCCATGTTCCCGAAAGGCAGCAGGGAAGCCATAGGTTTGGAGCCGCTTAATAGGAGGTGACTCAGGACTTTCAGTGGGGGAACAAGCAGGTGCCACAAGTGACAGCCAGCTTTCCTCAGATCTTAAAAGAGAATCCTTCTGTCTTGTCGGGCGTGGGTTGGCGGTACTTCAACCTGAATGCCACCTCTTAGCCAAACTGTTGTCTTATTCTGTACAACATGCACGTCTCATAAGTCACCCAGTCTGGAAAAAGCCTTTCTAGTAAATCTTTCATGAGCTCCTCACACTCTTCGGAGGTCATGTGTGAAGGCCTGTGGGCCCATGTCTGCAGCGGCACTTGGAAAATCTACCATTGTATTTGCTCAGCCCCGTTCCCTAGCCACCTCTCTGCCGCTGCAGTTTCTGAGGCTCCCGCCTCAGTCAAAGTCCTCCATTGATGTTTATCTACATCTCTGCCATCCACAACTGCAGTTGACCTTTCTTTACAATAAAAGTGAGGTGGAATGAATAAGAATGGGAGAGAAGGGGGAAGCAAAATAGAAACAAACAAATGAAACCACAAATGCCACCGACCTCCTATGAGTTTATCTCCTTCTGACAGTCTCTGCCAATCTCTTCTTGATCAGGAGCTAAGGGAATGGAATTCTGATGCTGAGCCTGCATGGGTCATTAAGACCAACCCAGTCCACCAGAAGGGATTAGAAACAGCAAAGCTTGGCATCATTTACTGAGTTGGGGGGGTACTGAGAAGTGAGATCTTTGACTTTTCACATTTCCTCAGAACTTGGCATTTTACCAAAGGCTTTTCTATGCATTCATAATCCATCTGAACCCAATTCCTAATCTGGAGCTCTCTCCCGGCACCACCCAGCCTCAAAACAACACTTGCTCCCTCCTGCGAATAAATGATATTATGACTTCCGTCTGAACTGTGTCCTTCTTTCTCTACCGTTTTAGGTCTCCCCTTCAAGTCTTTTATCTTCCACTCCTCGCCACCTCCTCTGCCTTTCACCATTTACCTACTTATCTCTCTAACCTTTCTGACTCCTCTGTATTTCTTTAACCCTCTGTGTGCCTTAGTTCCTCCTTCTGTTGCTATGACTGCCAGTTAACATCTCCTCCATGCTTGCCTCTGCTTTGTCCCCCTGACTGCTTCTCCTTAGCTCTTTCACCCTGTTGCTGTTACTCTGGATCTCTTAGCCTGCTTCATATTTCACCTTCCCACAGAGTGGACAATTCCTGGAGTTGGCAGGGTCCTAAATTCCTCCATATGCTCCTCTCCCAGAGACAAGCTGCAGACACCGTGTAGCAACCGGGGACTCACTGACCACCTCTTAGCCAAACTGTTGTCTTATTCTGTACAACATGCACGTCCTGTGGGCCCTTTTGTCTTGGCAGTGGCCCACTTGGAAAATCTACCATTGTATTTGCTCAGCCCGTTCCTAGCCACCTCTCTGCGCTGCAGTTTCTGAGGCTCCGCCTCAGTCAAAGTCCTCCATTGATGTTTATCTACATCTCTGCCATCCACAACTGCAGTTGACCTTTCTTTACAATAAAAGTGAGGTGGAATGAATAAGAATGGGAGAGAAGGGGGAAGCAAAATAGAAACAAACAAATGAAACCACAAATGCCACCGACCTCCTATGAGTTTATCTCCTTCTGACAGTCTCTGCCAATCTCTTCTTGATCAGGAGCTAAGGGAATGGAATTCTGATGCTGAGCCTGCATGGGTCATTAAGACCAACCCAGTCCACCAGAAGGGATTAGAAACAGCAAAGCTTGGCATCATTTACTGAGTTGGGGGGGTACTGAGAAGTGAGATCTTTGACTTTTCACATTTCCTCAGAACTTGGCATTTTACCAAAGGCTTTTCTATGCATTCATAATCCATCTGAACCCAATTCCTAATCTGGAGCTCTCTCCCGGCACCACCCAGCCTCAAAACAACACTTGCTCCCTCCTGCGAATAAATGATATTATGACTTCCGTCTGAACTGTGTCCTTCTTTCTCTACCGTTTTAGGTCTCCCCTTCAAGTCTTTTATCTTCCACTCCTCGCCACCTCCTCTGCCTTTCACCATTTACCTACTTATCTCTCTAACCTTTCTGACTCCTCTGTATTTCTTTAACCCTCTGTGTGCCTTAGTTCCTCCTTCTGTTGCTATGACTGCCAGTTAACATCTCCTCCATGCTTGCCTCTGCTTTGTCCCCCTGACTGCTTCTCCTTAGCTCTTTCACCCTGTTGCTGTTACTCTGGATCTCTTAGCCTGCTTCATATTTCACCTTCCCACAGAGTGGACAATTCCTGGAGTTGGCAGGGTCCTAAATTCCTCCATATGCTCCTCTCCCAGAGACAAGCTGCAGACACCGTGTAGCAACCCGGGAGGGAGCTAGGCATGGGGTCAAGTTCCTGCAGAATCATCTACACAGAAGTGGGGTTTGCCCAAGATCCCTTTTCACAATGAGTTTGGCATCCCTCAAGGCACCTGAGTCCTATTTCCTGGGAGCAAGGTGAAGCAGGTGACTCTTCTTACCACATGCTAACATGAACATTCACTGGAAGGAATGATGCTGAAGCAGAAGCTCCAATACTTTGGCCAGCTGATGCAAAGAGACAACTCATTGGAAAATAGGCTGATGCTGGGAAAAATAGAAGGAAAAAGGAGAAGGTGGATGACAGAGGACGAGATGGCTGGATGGCATCACTGAGTCAATGGACATGAGTTTGAGCAAGCTCTGGGAGATGCTGAAGGACAGGGAAGCCTGGCATGCTGCAGCTCATGGGGTCAAAGACTTGGACATGACTGAGTGACTGAACTGAACACGGGAACATGGAAAAGTTACATATGTCCCTCATAACAGAATCAGAAACTATGAGAATAGTGGTTTGGGAGTCACAAACTCAAACTTTTAGTCTCAGAAGGACTCCAAATCATGGTGAGCAATGGGTAGGTAAAATCCTCTCCTGGGCCTCAGTTTCTCTAGCTGCATGGTAAGGGATTAGCATTTGTTCAGCTTTAAGAGCTTGCCCAGGTAAGATATTTGAAACGAGAGACTTTTCTTGTAAAGCAGAAAGCCAGGTTGTTCTCTCAAAGATTCAGGAGAGGACACGAGAGGCAGACTTGTCTTCTGTCAAGGGTTGCTAGGTGTGGGGATGCAAGCAGGGGTCAGGGTGGAACACGAAGCAGAGTTGTGATGCCACAGATCCTATCGCTGGGAGACAGCTGGAAGTCCCAGGCCAGGCAGTTGTCAGGAAATGGGACATATGGCAGGCCAGCTGGCAGGGTGCCTGTTGGTTACCTGGAGGGCTGGACTGGAGATTACTTGAAAGAGGAAGGGAAAGGAGGAGGAGGGAGAGGTAAGAAATGACAACAGCCTTTGGTGCTGAAAAATGTACAGGCCTGCCTTCTGGAACTTGAAGGATAAAGAAGCTGCAGCCTCCCCCCCCTATGTGGGGCTCAGGAAAGGAGACTTTTGAAAGAGATAAATTTAGACTCATTAGAAGCCATTCACCTTCCCACAGAGGGAACTTGACTGCCTGAACATGTGGCTCCAAGTGGTAACATGTTCTGGAGACAGAAATAATTGCAAAGAAAGTTTAACAGAAGCCAAGGATGACTGAGCTCAAGTGAAGTGGGCTATCCTAATATAACGCGAGTCTGGGGAGTTCCCTAAACCTGGACGCTATTGTCAGAAGACTGTGATGTGTTCACTCTTCTCACTTCCATGAGCAAATCAGGGCAGACCTGCCCTAGCCATTCAGGGACAACCCAAGACTGAAGGGCGGGGAGCCATAAAGTGTTTAGGGCAGAAGGGAGACTCTTGATGGGGAGAAAACTCTGCATGAGCCTGGAGACTCCCAGATTAGCCTTCGAGGAGCCAAAGTCTCTCTTATCAACCAGTCTATTGGTAGAGAAAAGGCAAGTGTGCTGGACAATCAGGAGATCTGAGTTCATGGGCCAGTTCTGCACTGACGTGCCTTGTGACCTTAGCCAAGGCCCTTCCCCACATGCAAATGATATCCTGGGATTCCAGGATGCCCCCTCAGCTTCCTACCCAATCTGTATCTGTATCTTTCATTTGGACCAAGCTAAGCTTCACCCTTGAGCGTGGGAACTAGGAGAATATTTGACCATTGATCACATGCCAGTCCTTCTCACAGCTGCTATGAGAAATCAAAGTACATAAAAGAAGCCATGTGCCCATATCACAGTGACTGGCATCTGGCAAAAACACTGCTGTTAAAAGATGAGGCGGAAGGACTCTGCTGGCCACGGTGAGTCCAGGATTTGGAGTTGCATCTATCTGAAGATTTGTCTTCCTGTCCCGCCCCCTCTCCCCATTTATCAATGTTATCCAGGTTTTTGCATGTTCCTTCCTGGACAGGAAAATGCCTTTACAGCTCTTCTCTCTCCCAGGAAGCACTGTTCTTTGCCATCAGTTCATAAGCATTGGCCTTTATGAAACCCTTTATTATCCCTTCTAATTTCTTTTAAAAGTCTTCATATGAGAACTCTGAAAACCAATGACATTCCTTGGAACATGTCTTTGCAAATTAAATTTTCACATATTTGTTTTCTATCTGTGTGAGTGTATATTCTTGCACACTTGTAAATTCCTTTCTTGAAGGTGAGAGGCAATTTATTTTTTCCTTTGTATTCCATGCAGTATTATTCTACCCATCATGATGCTCAACATGGGTTTCATAGACTATTGAAATGATAGTAAATTCCTTTCTTGAAAGTCTGGGAGTTCCCTAAACCTGGACGCTATTGTCAGAAGACTGTGATGTGTTCACTCTTCTCACTTCCATGAGCAAATCAGGGCAGACCTGCCCTAGCCATTCAGGGACAACCCAAGACTGAAGGGCGGGGAGCCATAAAGTGTTTAGGGCAGAAGGGAGACTCTTGATGGGGAGAAAACTCTGCATGAGCCTGGAGACTCCCAGATTAGCCTTCGAGGAGCCAAAGTCTCTTTATCAACCAGTCTATTGGTAGAGAAAAGGCAAGTGTGCTGGACAATCAGGAGATCTGAGTTCATGGGCCAGTTCTGCACTGACGTGCCTTGTGACCTTAGCCAAGGCCCTTCCCCACATGCAAATGATATCCTGGGATTCCAGGATGCCCCCTCAGCTTCCTACCCAATCTGTATCTGTATCTTTCATTTGGACCAAGCTAAGCTTCACCCTTGAGCGTGGGAACTAGGAGAATATTTGACCATTGATCACATGCCAGTCCTTCTCACAGCTGCTATGAGAAATCAAAGTACATAAAAGAAGCCATGTGCCCATATCACAGTGACTGGCATCTGGCAAAAACACTGCTGTTAAAAGATGAGGCGGAAGGACTCTGCTGGCCACGGGTGAGGCCAGGATTTGGAGTTGCATCTATCTGAAGATTTGTCTTCCTGTCCCGCCCCCTCTCCCCATTTATCAATGTTATCCAGGTTTTTGCATGTTCCTTCCTGGACAGGAAAATGCCTTTACAGCTCTTCTCTCTCCCAGGAAGCACTGTTCTTTGCCATCAGTTCATAAGCATTGGCCTTTATGAAACCCTTTATTATCCCTTCTAATTTCTTTTAAAAGTCTTCATATGAGAACTCTGAAAACCAATGACATTCCTTGGAACATGTCTTTGCAAATTAAATTTTCACATATTTGTTTTCTATCTGTGTGAGTGTATATTCTTGCACACTTGTAAATTCCTTTCTTGAAGGTGAGAGGCAATTTATTTTTTCCTTTGTATTCCATGCAGTATTATTCTACCCATCATGATGCTCAACATGGGTTTCATAGACTATTGAAATGATAGAAACTCAAGATTCTAGAATCTCAGAATTGAGTAAGCTCATCCAGATTGCCCTTAAGCTTCTTTCAGAGTTTTTCTGACAAAGTACAATCCACCCATCTTGGCAAGAGCATCTGGGCAGTTGAAAGAACACTCCTGGGACTTGGAGAACTTTATTTTGCCATTAAATTGCTGCAAGGCTGCCGGTTACTTCCATCACCACTGATTTCTCCCTCAGCCTCACTCTTTGTCTGCAGCTGCTCCCTGGCCCTTGTCCATTATACCTTTCAACTATCTCCCCAGATTCCCTTTCTCAATTGTGCTGCCTTCATCCTGCTTGAAGTTGCTAACATTCTCACGTGACTTCGACAATAAACATCTAATCGACCCCATTTCACTTGACCCTAGATCACCCTCATTGCAATCTATTCCCCACAGAGCCATCGTGAAATTGAAAAATGCAATGCAATCCTGACATACTCCCTGTTCCTTTACCCATTTAAGAGTTCTCCTCTTTGCTGTTAGAATAAAATCTTGGCCTGCAAGACCCTCGTGATCTGCCACTGCTTACTTCTCTGCCTTCACCTTCCATTATTCCTCCCCCAGGTACTCAGCTTCAGCCACACCACAGTTTTCATTCCCTGAAGTCAATCAAGTCCTTTTCCCTCTTGAATCATCTGTCTCTGCTTGAAACCTTTTCCAGTGCTAACTCCCACTCATCTTTCGCATATTAGTTAAGTAACACTTCCCCTGAAGACTAGATGCTAAGCCACAATATTGCTTTCTAATCCAATAGATGCACCCACCCCTCACTCTCTCCAACTAAGTGAGATCCCATTGTCAATTGATTTCCTGGAACACTGTATCTTTACTTCATAATACCAGCCACAAGTTAAGTATTTAAGACTGCACAAGCACACACACAGTCACAATATCTAAGCACCACAGGGTCTGAAGGCATTTTCATCTCATTTCTCATTGTATTCCAAGTAAGCAGCATGGTATGTGGGACATTTCAGGCACTCAAAAGTATGTGACAGCTACAGAGACGAATAGTCTTAGGGAATTCACATTTTCATTCTAGTCCTATAAAATGGAAAGGGATGAGATATGTGGGTCAGAAGATAGACCAGGGCTAGGGAGTCAGCTAGATATACACTGGAATCCCGGTGTTCCCTCCCTCTCACTAGATAGTGACCTTGAGAAAGTCAATCTACCTCTCTGAGGGTGACTTTTCAACTAAAGTGAAGGCCATAGTATCTTAAAGGGTTTCCATTAGAAAGCTAACACTGCACTATCCTGACTCTTTGACTTCCCATAAGGCGGATTTGGGAAAGACCCTAACATGGCCACTTCCCATCTGTAAGGAGGACCACAGCCTCTACTCCTCAGGGCCATCGTGGGGATGACATGTATCAGTGGAGGGGAAGTGCTTAGACTGCCCACGGCAGGTGCTAAACCAATGCTCATGTCTATCATTATTACTACTAAAATACTTAGCAAAGAGCTTGACACGCAGTACTTCTTCATCAACAGTGGCTATTATCACCACCCTGCATGCAATCAACAATTATTAACTAGATGGCAGGATAAGGGTGATTCTTGGGGATGTTTCTTACCAGATTTGACTTTCCATTTTGACTTATAATTTTTGGACATGACCTCAGATGGTAAGGGCAACCCTTCTTTGTGATCATATCCTATTATATTTCTATGAAAAACTATCTAAAAGGCTTTTTTTTTTTTTTTAAAGATAACCATTTCTTATATATGGACCAATTCTTCTCATACCACCACCTTATGGCTCTTCACATGTCGAGGCATGAATAAATCCCACCCAAGGCCCCTTGTGTCCAGACAGAACAGCCCCCGTCCCTTCAACCCTCCCAAGGAAGACTTTCCCAATTAGACAGCAAGTCTAATCTTCATGTAATTTGGACAACCCAGGCCCTGGTCTGTTTATTTTCATATGAGAGTAGCCTCATCTTTTAATTTCAGGTGTATGTCTGTCTTGATTAACAGGGAAAGAGGCATTTGCCATACCGATGAGCAAAAAAAGCAATTTCTAAACAGCTTTACTGGGAGTTGGCATGTTTGTGTGTGTTCATTGATATACAGACAGAGAGGGGTGTTTTAAGAATGCTCATGGAAATGTTAATCTGGCTATTTCTGAGTGATGAGAATTCATTTTTTTTTTTTTTTACTTCATTAAACATATTTTTGAACTGCCTGAATAGCCTACATAAGATACTTATGTTTTAATAGGTGGAAGGATTAATTACATTAAGAATTCCATTAACTATAATCACAGAGTGATTTAAGATTGAATTTAAAAGAGGTGGATAGAGTTAGAAAATGGGAGGATGGGAAAGACAAAGGCTAGGTCGGTGGAAAAGGAACTTCAGGGAATGGGTTCTGCTGATGCTGACTTCCTAATGCTTTCTGCACAGGCACTAGTGAGTCTAGGGGGACGCTGACCAGTATCCCATGGCACCAGACCTCTACCCCATGGCACCCAGTGCTTCCTCCCCCAGCCCAGATTTTGGATCGGTGACTCGACCAGTGAAGTTCAGGTGCTTGCCCCATACCTAAAGGTCATCTGGAAGACTTGGCCTTGGTTCACATGCTGGGTCCGGTTGTTGTAGCCATGCAGCATCTCTCCAAAGAGGGTGTCGTTGAATTTGGAGTCAGGCTTGAGGCACTTGGGACCTTCACAGACATCAGAGAGCATGAGGCAGGATTTTCCGTCAGGAGCCAGCTTGTACTCCTCCACACAGCTGCGTGAGAAAACAGGGCCGAGAGTTAGCGTGCATGTTGGATGTCCCCACCGGGAGTGACCTAAAACCCAGGCCTCCTTTGCCTGCAAAACAGGTCAGAGTTTAGGAATGGAAACGGCTAGGCTGGCTGGAATCTATCTAGGGCACAGGTGTCTAGAGAGCAGCGCATTAATCCTGCAAATTGTTAAATTCAAGGAAAGTCATTTGTGACATTTTGGAGGAGTCGAGGGGGACGCCAGAGAGCACATCCACGCACAAAGCAAATTTAAAACTGTTTTCCATGAACACACATGGTCTGTTTATTTTCATATGAGAGTAGCCTCATCTTTTAATTTCAGGTGTATGTCTGTCTTGATTAACAGGGAAAGAGGCATTTGCCATACCGATGAGCAAAAAAAGCAATTTCTAAACAGCTTTACTGGGAGTTGGCATGTTTGTGCGTGTTCATTGATATACAGACAGAGAGGGGTGTTTTAAGAATGCTCATGGAAATGTTAATCTGGCTATTTATGAGTGATGAGAATTCATTTTTTTTTTTACTTCATTAAACATATTTTTGAACTGCCTGAATAGCCTACATAAGATACTTATGTTTTAATAGGTGGAAGGATTAATTACATTAAGAATTCCATTAACTATAATCACAGAGTGATTTAAGACTGAATTTAAAAGAGGTGGATAGAGTTAGAAAATGGGAGGATGGGAAAGACAAAGGCTAGGTCGGTGGAAAAGGAACTTCAGGGAATGGGTTCTGCTGATGCTGACTTCCTAATGCTTTCTGCACAGGCACTAGTGAGTCTAGGGGGACGCTGACCAGTATCCCATGGCACCAGACCTCTACCCCATGGCACCCAGTGCTTCCTCCCCCAGCCCAGATTTTGGATCGGTGACTCGACCAGTGAAGTTCAGGTGCTTGCCCCATACCTAAAGGTCATCTGGAAGACTTGGCCTTGGTTCACATGCTGGGTCCGGTTGTTGTAGCCATGTAGCATCTCTCCAAAGAGGGTGTCGTTGAATTTGGAGTCAGGCTTGAGGCACTTGGGACCTTCACAGACATCTGAGAGCATGAGGCAGGATTTTCCGTCAGGAGCCAGCTTGTACTCCTCCACACAGCTGCGTGAGAAAACAGGGCCGAGAGTTAGCGTGCATGTTGGATGTCCCCACCGGGAGTGACCTAAAACCCAGGCCTCCTTTGCCTGCAAAACAGGTCAGAGTTTAGGAATGGAAACAGCTAGGCTGGCTGGAATCTATCTAGGGCACAGGTGTCTAGAGAGCAGCACATTAATCCTGCAAATTGTTAAATTCAAGGAAAGTCATTTGTGACATTTTGGAGGAGTCGAGGGGGACGCCAGAGAGCACATCCACGCACAAAGCAAATTTAAAACTGTTTTCCATGAACACACAAACTTTAAAAAGCATGACAGACCAATTCGCAGGGAATTATCAACTGGTTTCTCAAATCAGAACCTATTCCCAGGGCCTCTGTCAGCTGAGGTTGAAGACTGTAGTAAAAACAAGGTTTTTATTGCCCTTGTAGAGCAAAGGGGATACTTCCCAGGACCACGGACAAGGCATGGAGCAACATCCACCACTTCTGCTCCAATTAGAAATGTTAGTAGCCTTTGCTGCTTTCTAACTACCTAATCCTGACAGCAGAAGGGCCCTTGCCATGCCTTTAAAACCCAGATGGGCTCCTCGTTGTTCCAAATTGGCATCTGAACAGGGTGTGGAAAAAATATTTGCAATTTGGGATGTTTAGAGTGGGGAAGAAACCTCTTACAGAGGCACTGGTGAGAGGGTCGAGAAAGCAGAGGTCCTAGCCTCTGAAAAATCAAATCAGAAACTGATCTTCTTTGAGTATCTACCAACCCACAGTCCTTTCCTGGGCACTATGGGTAGGGTGCACATAATAAATAAGACATGCAAGGCAACAGGCTGCATGTTTGAAGGTAGTTGTCCTCTTTGTTCCTTGTGGTGTGTGTGAAGCCTGGCACATCAGTTTACTTCTTTGCTCTCTAGTTTCCTTATCTATAAAAGAGGGTACCTTTACACTGCTACCCTACATTAATTCACTAGGCTGCCACGAGTTTCCATGACACACTGAGGACATACTCAGAAATTGCAGTCCACCTAACGAAATAATTATACCGTGGCTGTAATAATGGCCATGGTGATATTTACTCATCGAGCACACGCTACCAGCCAGGCACTTTGTATGTTTGTTTTCTAACCATGAAAAAGGCAGCATCATCATTCCTGCTTTACAGAAAAGCAAAATGAGGAGCCAAGAAATAAAGCATGTCGCACCCTAAGTGTCAAAGCCGGCATTCAAAATCAGGCCTGTTTAGCAACAAAGGCAGCTTTTTCTCCACGTGTCTTCTCCAAATCAAGTTGTTCCTATGTGCATGACATGAGCCTGGCTAGGCTGTGCTAGTTGGAGGCAAAAGAAAGCAGGCAGTCTCTTATCAGCCTTTTTTTCATGGAAAGAAGTGAAGATCTGTGGAATCTGACTGCAAAAGACTCATGTGAGAGACGGGAGGTGCTCAGTCACACGGTTTGCGAAGAAGGTGTAGCCAGGACGCAGGAACCAGTGGCTGACGCCAGAGACACAGAACCCAACTGAAGGCAGGAAGTAGGCAGGCAGAGCGGAAAACACAACCCAGGATCACTTCACTGAAAAGGCATGGAGCAACATCCACCACTTCTGCTCCAATTAGAAATGTTAGTAGCCTTTGCTGCTTTCTAACTACCTAATCCTGACAGCAGAAGGGCCCTTGCCATGCCTTTAAAACCCAGATGGGCTCCTCGTTGTTCCAAATTGGCATCTGAACAGGGTGTGGAAAAAATATTTGCAATTTGGGATGTTTAGAGTGGGGAAGAAACCTCTTACAGAGGCACTGGTGAGAGGGTCGAGAAAGCAGAGGTCCTAGCCTCTGAAAAATCAAATCAGAAACTGATCTTCTTTGAGTATCTACCAACCCACAGTCCTTTCCTGGGCACTATGGGTAGGGTGCACATAATAAATAAGACATGCAAGGCAACAGGCTGCATGTTTGAAGGTAGTTGTCCTCTTTGTTCCTTGTGGTGTGTGTGAAGCCTGGCACATCAGTTTACTTCTTTGCTCTCTAGTTTCCTTATCTATAAAAGAGGGTACCTTTACACTGCTACCCTACATTAATTCACTAGGCTGCCACGAGTTTCCATGACACACTGAGGACATACTCAGAAATTGCAGTCCACCTAACGAAATAATTATACCGTGGCTGTAATAGTGGCCATGGTGATATTTACTCATCGAGCACACGCTACCAGCCAGGCTCTTTGTATGTTTGTTTTCTAACCATGAAAAAGGCAGCATCATCATTCCTGCTTTACAGAAAAGCAAAATGAGGAGCCAAGAAATAAAGCATGTCGCACCCTAAGTGTCAAAGCCGGCATTCAAAATCAGGCCTGTTTAGCAACAAAGGCAGCTTTTTCTCCACGTGTCTTCTCCAAATCAAGTTGTTCCTATGTGCATGACATGAGCCTGGCTAGGCTGTGCTAGTTGGAGGCAAAAGAAAGCAGGCAGTCTCTTATCAGCCTTTTTTTCATGGAAAGAAGTGAAGATCTGTGGCATCTGACTGCAAAAAGACTCATGTGAGAGACGGGAGGTGCTCAGTCACACGGTTTGCGAAGAAGGTGTAGCCAGGACGCAGGAACCAGTGGCTGACGCCAGAGACACAGAACCCAACTGAAGGCAGAAGTAGGCAGGCAGAGCGGAAAACACAACCCAGGATCACTTCACTGAAAAGGCAGGAAGCAGGCTGTCACTCTGTCCTTGTGTTCTCCTAACCCCCAGTGCACTGTGTGGAAGCAATGACTGTCTTTCCATTGTTTACAAGCTCTCACACAAAGTACAGTGGAAGGCTCGTGGAAGGAGGCCTGTTCTGGACCCTTGATCAAGTCTATCCCATCTTCCTTTTGCATCAATTAATATATGCAACTCTCGCTTCATAAAGTTTCAGTACAGATAAAGGGAGTTACGTAAATGTGGTAAGAATTCAACAGAGCCTAGTTCCAGCCATTTATTCCAAAGGGTTTCTGGCAAATACGAGAAACAATTTACTGGGCAGATCTAACTCTCCTCTCTCTCGCTCTCTCTTGCTCTCTCTCTCTCTCTCTCACACACACACACACATGAATAAGTACGTGATTGTAAAAGATTACATATTATTAAAGTCAATAGAGTAAAATGTAGAAGCTCTTCATTTCCCACTCCACAGGTATCCTTCCTTCCTGTTCCACTGGTCATCATGGTTAATAATTATCTATTCTTGTAGGGCTTTTTCAACGCATTTAAAGATATACATTACATATACTGCATTTTTATAATAGAAAATGTCTTTCTAATTTATTATATTATACATTTTAAAACTATATATATATATATATATATATATATATATATATATAATTTTTCATAATAAACTTTCAGAATTACCCTATATGTTGTTGTGACATATGCCTTTGCACCTAATGTAATTTCTTGGAGATCTTTTCAAATCTGTATCCATATAGATCTATCTTTATAACGACTGTTTGGCATTGCACAGTATAAATGCACCATGATTTCACCCACTCTTTATTGATGGGCATTTTGGTTCTTTATCACTGTTTGTTAATGGGGCCATAGTATAAGAATTTTGTGCATATATCACTATGAACCTATTTCTATAAAACAGATTCTGAAAAGAGTGATTGCTGGGTCAATGTTTTATGAATTTAAAAATGTTGAAGGATCTATTAAATGCCTGTAGAGGCATGCCCAGCTTGCAGCCCTATCACTGACAAACTGTTCATTACTGCCAATCTAGGATGGCAAAAGATACATCATTTTTGTTTGTGGATTTGCATTTTCTTGATTACTGGTGGATATCACCTATTTTATGAATTTGATTTTTGGATCGTGCACTGTGTGGAAGCAATGACTGTCTTTCCATTGTTTACAAGCTCTCACACAAAGTACAGTGGAAGGCTCGTGGAAGGAGGCCTGTTCTGGCCCCTTGGTCAAGTCTATCCCATCTTCCTTTTGCATCAATTAATATATGCAACTCTCCCTTCATAAAGTTTCAGTACAGATAAAGGGAGTTACGTAAATGTGGTAAGAATTCAACAGAGCCTAGTTCCAGCCATTTATTCCAAAGGGTTTCTGGCAAATATGAGAAACGATTTACTGGGCAGATCTCACTCTCCTCTCTCTTGCTCTCTCTTGCTCTCTCTCTCTCTCTCTCTCACACACACACATGAATAAGTACGTGATTGTAAAAGATTACATATTATTAAAGTCAATAGAGTAAAATGTAGAAGCTCTTCATTTCCCACTCCACAGGTATCCTTCCTTCCTGTTCCACTGGTCATCATGGTTAATAATTATCTATTCTTGTAGGGCTTTTTCAACGCATTTAAAGATATACATTACATATACTGCATTTTTATAATAGAAAATGTCTTTCTAATTTATTATATTATACATTTTAAAACTATATATATATATATATATATATAATTTTTCATAATAAACTTTCAGAATTACCCTATATGTTGTTGTGACATATGCCTTTGCACCTAATGTAATTTCTTGGAGATCTTTTCAAATCTGTATCCATATAGATCTATCTTTATAACGACTGTTTGGCATTGCACAGTATAAATGCACCATGATTTCACCCACTCTTTATTGATGGGCATTTTGGTTCTTTATCACTGTTTGTTAATGGGGCCATAGTATAAGAATTTTGTGCATATATCACTATGAACCTATTTCTATAAAACAGATTCTGAAAAGAGTGATTGCTGGGTCAATGTTTTATGAATTTAAAAATGTTGAAGGATCTATTAAATGCCTGTAGAGGCATGCCCAGCTTGCAGCCCTATCACTGACAAACTGTTCATTACTGCCAATCTAGGATGGCAAAAGATACATCATTTTTGTTTGTGGATTTGCATTTTCTTGATTACTGGTGGATCTCACCATATTTTCATGACACGGTCATCTGTATTTCTATTTCTGTACTTTATCCATCCATATGCCTTGACTGTTTCTCTATGGCGATCTTTATCTCTTCTCTTATTGCCTTGTATGTGCCTTGCATATTTTTTCAACAGTTATCTTTCACCTTCCAGATATATTGAAATTTTCTTCCAGTCTGTAGCTTGTATTTTAATCTTACTTTTGATGTCTTGGAACCTCTTAATTCTGATCTTTTATTGCTGTGAATTTTGTGTGATGCTTAGGAAGCCGCCAAGATGAAAACCATCTTTCTTTATATTCTTCTAGTATTTATATAACTTTTTCATCTTTGGTTGTTTAATCTGTGTGGAATTTATTTTTGTGCCGGTGGGAGTGATTAACTTAATTATTTGTAAAATGGGTAGATGATTATCCGAAGGAGCTATCCTTTCACTAAGCAGTTTGAAATGCCATTTTGTCGTGTACTAAACCCCTATGTGTACCATGTATACGTGGTTGGAAATTTTAGCTAATTATCTGTTTGGCCCTATGATAATTCTGTGCTATCTTAATTAAGACAGTTTTATGGCACGTTTTGAATGTAACAAAGTAAGTCTTCTCTCTGATTTTCTATCTCAAAATTGCTTAACTGTTCTTACCCATTTTTCCCTTCAGATAAATTTTAGAGCTGCCTTGCCAAATTCCCATGTAAATTTTTAGTGGAATTTTGTGTGGTTCCAAATTGAACATGGAGACTAAAAGAGGTTGATCAGTCATTAACTCACGTCCAGCTCTTTGACATCCATGAACTGCAGCATGCTAGGCTTCCCTGTCCTTCACTATCTCCTGGAGTTTGCTCAGATTCATGTCCTTAGAGTTGGTGATGTCATCCAACCATCTCATCCTCTGCTGCCCCCTTCACTTTTGCCAAGCCAATCTTTTAATGAGCTGTCTCTTTGGGCCATTGTCCCATTTTGTGCATATATCACTATGAACCTATTTCTATAAAACAGATTCTGAAAAGAGTGACTGCTGGGTCAATGTTTTATGAATTTAAATGTTGAAGGATCTATTAAATGCCTGTAGAGGCATGCCCAGCTTGCAGCCCTATCACTGACAAACTGTTCATTACTGCCAATCTAGGATGGCAAAAGATACATCATTTTTGTTTGTGGATTTGCATTTTCTTGATTACTGGTGGATCTCACCATATTTTCATGACACGGTCATCTGTATTTCTATTTCTGTACTTTATCCATCCATATGCCTTGACTGTTTCTCTATGGCGATCTTTATCTCTTCTCTTATTGCCTTGTATGTGCCTTGCATATTTTTTCAACAGTTATCTTTCACCTTCCAGATATATTGAAATTTTCTTCCAGTCTGTAGCTTGTATTTTAATCTTACTTTTGATGTCTTGGAACCTCTTAATTCTGATCTTTTATTGCTGTGAATTTTGTGTGATGCTTAGGAAGCCGCCAAGATGAAAACCATCTTTCTTTATATTCTTCTAGTATTTATATAACTTTTTCATCTTTGGTTGTTTAATCTGTGTGGAATTTATTTTTGTGCCGGTGGGAGTGATTAACTTAATTATTTGTAAAATGGGTAGATGATTATCCGAAGGAGCTATCCTTTCACTAAGCAGTTTGAAATGCCATTTTGTCGTGTACTAAACCCCTATGTGTACCATGTATACGTGGTTGGAAATTTTAGCTAATTATCTGTTTGGCCCTATGATAATTCTGTGCTATCTTAATTAAGACAGTTTTATGGCACGTTTTGAATGTAGCAAAGTAAGTCTTCTCTCTGATTTTCTATCTCAAAATTGCTTAACTGTTCTTACCCATTTTTCCCTTCAGATAAATTTTAGAGCTGCCTTGTCAAATTCCCATGTAAATTTTTAGTGGAATTTTGTGTGGTTCCAAATTGAACATGGAGACTAAAAGAGGTTGATCAGTCATTAACTCACGTCCAGCTCTTTGACATCCATGAACTGCAGCATGCTAGGCTTCCCTGTCCTTCACTATCTCCTGGAGTTTGCTCAGATTCATGTCCTTAGAGTCAGTGATGTCATCCAACCATCTCATCCTCTGCTGCCCCCTTCACTTTTGGCCTTCAATCTTTCCCAGCATCAAAGTCTTTTTCAATGAGCTGTCTCTTTGCATCAGGTGGTCAAAGGAGCTTCAGCTTCAGCATCTATCCTTCCAACGAATACTCAGGGTTGATTTCCTTTAAAATTGACTTGTTTGATCTTGCAAGCCAAGGGACTCTCAAGAGGCTTCTCCACACCATAGTTGGAAAGCATCAAGTCTTCAGTGCTCAGTTTTCTTTATGATCCAGCTCTCATATTCATACATGACTACTGGAAAAACCACAGCTTTGACTGTACAGACCACTGTTGGCCAGGTATTTGTTCACAGGTATTTATGCAATGCCTTATGCTGGAGAAGTCACAAGCCAGATATCTAGGATCCAGACCACCACATCATTTCTTGGCTGTGTGACCCTGGACAGAATGCTTAACCTCTCTGTACTTCCTCTGCTTATCTATGAAGAAGTTCCCACCGCACAGGGGCACGGTGAGGAGTAAACGTCCCATGTCTGAGACACGGTGTACCCGAGCATACAGAAGAGTGATGGTTTCTGTTAGTCTTTTCCACCTGAGGGATAGGATCAGTTTTTCATGGATTGTTTCCTTTCTATTTTCTAGTTAGTCACTGCTGATATCAAGGAAAGTTATTACTGATTTTTGAACGTTGATTTTCATCCTACCACATAAGAAACCCATCTGTTCTAATACATCAATCAGATTTTTCCAGATGAATGAGTAGATATCTGCCCAGTTTGTGTATTCAGATTATGCTAGGTTTATGGAATGTCCTTTTTATTTTCTGTTCTCTGGATCAGTTTACATAAGATAAAGGTTATCCATTTCTTGTTGATTTGATAAGACCTGCCTCTAAAGTCCCCTGGGCTTGATGCTTCTTTTCAATTGAGGACATTTAGCTCTCTTATCATTTTATTTTATGTTATCTGGCTATTGAGATGTTCTACAGCGTCATGACTCAAACCAGGTAATTTATATGTGCTAAGAAAATAATGCATTTTATCAAGACTTTCAAATTTATTGGCATAAAGTTGCACACAGTATTCTCATTAAAGCTGTTTTATCTTCTGTGCTTCTATGGTTATGCCCCTCGCTCATTACTAATGTGTTTATTTGTGTTCCTTCTTTCCCTTGAACGAGCTTTTGCCTTTTATTGGCAAGGCTCCTTTTTTTTTTTTTTTTCCTATTTCATTTATTTCAGCTTTTATTTGTATTAATTCCTTCCTGCTGCTTTCTTTGAGTTTGTTTTATAGTTCTTTTGCTAGCTTCTGGAATCAAGTGCTGCATTTGTTTATTTTCAGTCTTTCTTGCTTCTTAGTAAATACCGTGGTGTTTCTGGCTACTGCTCTGCCTCTGTTCCATGAGTTTGATAAGCAGCCTTCCAGCTTCTGCTCATTTCTAAAGTGGTGATAATTTGAGTTTGATTTTTCCTTTACCCAAGTGTAACTTAAAGGGCTTTGTAATTCCCAAAATGTACCCTTGGACAAGAGTTTGCCAGACCACCACATCATTTCTTGGCTGTGTGACCCTGGACAGAATGCTTAACCTCTCTGTACTTCCTCTGCTTATCTATGAAGAAGTTCCCACCGCACAGGGGCACGGTGAGGAGTAAACGTCCCATGTCTGAGACACGGTGTACCCGAGCATACAGAAGAGTGATGGTTTCTGTTAGTCTTTTCCACCTGAGGGATAGGATCAGTTTTTCATGGATTGTTTCCTTTCTATTTTCTAGTTAGTCACTGCTGATATCAAGGAAAGTTATTACTGATTTTTGAACGTTGATTTTCATCCTACCACATAAGAAACCCATCTGTTCTAATACATCAATCAGATTTTTCCAGATGAATGAGTAGATATCTGCCCAGTTTGTGTATTCAGATTATGCTAGGTTTATGGAATGTCCTTTTTATTTTCTGTTCTCTGGATCAGTTTACATAAGATAAAGGTTATCCATTTCTTGTTGATTTGATAAGACCTGCCTCTAAAGTCCCCTGGGCTTGATGCTTCTTTTCAATTGAGGACATTTAGCTCTCTTATCATTTTATTTTATGTTATCTGGCTATTGAGATGTTCTACAGCGTCATGACTCAAACCAGGTAATTTATATGTGCTAAGAAAATAATGCATTTTATCAAGACTTTCAAATTTATTGGCATAAAGTTGCACACAGTATTCTCATTAAAGCTGTTTTATCTTCTGTGCTTCTGTGGTTATGCCCCTCGCTCATTACTAATGTGTTTATTTGTGTTCCTTCTTTCCTT
The DNA here is from genome assembly GCA_022376925.1 of Tragulus kanchil. Classification (NCBI taxonomy): domain Eukaryota; kingdom Metazoa; phylum Chordata; class Mammalia; order Artiodactyla; family Tragulidae; genus Tragulus; species Tragulus kanchil. The sequence goes on along the minus strand of JAIOJX010000023.1, from coordinate 22,427,606 downwards.
TGAAGGAGCTTTTGCCTTTTATTGGCAAGGCTCCTTTTTTTTTTTTCTTTCCTATTTCATTTATTTCAGCTTTTATTTGTATTAATTCCTTCCTGCTGCTTTCTTTGAGTTTGTTTTATAGTTCTTTTGCTAGCTTCTGGAATCAAGTGCTGCATTTGTTTATTTTCAGTCTTTCTTGCTTCTTAGTAAATACCGTGGTGTTTCTGGCTACTGCTCTGCCTCTGTTCCATGAGTTTGATAAGCAGCCTTCCAGCTTCTGCTCATTTCTAAAGTGGTGATAATTTGAGTTTGATTTTTCCTTTACCCAAGTGTAACTTAGAAGGCTGCTTTTTTGTAATTCCCAAATATGTAGATTAATATGCTAGAAATCAGCCCTGGATATTATATTCATCTGAAGGACTGATGCTGAAGCTGAAGTTCGATGCTTGTGGCCACCTGACATAAAGACTGTCTCATCGGGAAAGACCCTGATGCTGGGAAAGATTAATGGCAGAAAGAGAAGGAGTGACAGAGAATGAGATGGTTTGACGGCATCACTAATTCAATGAACATGCATTTGAGCAAACTCCAGGAGGTAGTGAAAGACAAAGGAGCCTGGCTGCAGTCCACTGGGTCACAAAGAGTCAGACGTGACTTAAGGACTTAATAATAACAACAAATATGTCAGATAGATTGCAGTTAATATCTAATATTATTGCATTCTAGTCAGAGAATATAGCTTGTATAATTTCTGCTTTGGTGAATTTATTGAGATTCCTTACCTAAGGGAGACAGACACAAGGTGTCAAGCTCAGATTTTGGATCTAATTAAAGCTGTGGTCAAATAGAGGCTGTACAACTTCCCAATGAATGACCCCAATCAAGCCTGTTACCTGCCCTAGGCCTCAGTGTCATCGTCTGGTAAATGGGGATAAAAATAATCTTTATCATAGGGCTGATGTAAGAATTAAGGGACAACTCATATGAAGGATAAAATAATATCCATGTGTAGTGGCGAGCGAATACATCAGCTACTGTGATAATGACAAATGTTACTACGATTATTCTAGAATTACCTATGATTGTTTCTTGACCTGCTAGCCCATTTACACTTCCAAGAGAAGTGGTAGTCAGATCTTAGCTGCTGATTTCCTTCGAAATCCAGATTTCTTAAAGTCAACAGTTCCCTTCCTTTGATTCCCCCTGCTTTTTTTTTTTTTCACTTCAAACCCCATAATTGGGAACTACTTTGTATCGTTTATTGAAATGAATTGTACATATATAAACATATAAACATTCACTATGCATATATTTTAAATGTATAACTTTATATTTATAAAAAACACAATTATTGCATATAATAAACTAAATATATGCACTATACATGCCCCTGTATATGTATATATTGTATGCATATACATATGAATACATGGAGTCCTACATTCAGTATCTCATAGTCAAGTGAAATATTTTTTATATATATGACTGGAATTTCTCCTTACTGCAATTTATAGTAAATGGAATGGTATTCTCCTCAAAACATTCACGTCCTAATCCCCAGAACCCATGAAATATTAGTTTACACGGTAAAAGGAACTTTGCAGATGTGATTAAGAGTTTTGAGACAGGATGGTTATCTGGATCATCTGGGTAGTGTCAACACAATTGCCATCATTCTCCTTTAGTCACTAAGTCGCGTCCTATCCTCTGCAGCCCCATGGACTGCAGCCCATCAAGCTTCTTTGTCCATGGGATTTCCCAGGCAAGAATACTGGAGTGGGTCACATACTTCCTTCTGCAGGACATCTTCCTGAATAATGGATGGAACCTGCATCTCCTGCATTGGCAGGCAGATTCCTTACCCCTGAGCCACCCACCATAAGGGTCCTTATAGGAGCACACAAGGTAGAGAAGAGGCTCAAGACAGAGAAGGAGATACAACTTGGAAGCGAAGGAAAGAAAGACAGACTGACACAGAGACTATGTCTAGGGAAAATTTACCTATGAATTGGGACAACTCATATGAAGGATAAAATAATATCCATGTGTAGTGGCCAGCGAATACATCAGCTACTGTGATAATGACAAATGTTACTACGATTATTCTAGAATTACCTATGATTGTTTCTTGACCTGCTAGCCCATTTACACTTCCAAGAGAAGTGGTAGTCAGATCTTAGCTGCTGATTTCCTTCGAAATCCAGATTTCTTAAAGTCAACAGTTCCCTTCCTTTGATTCCCCCTGCTTTTTTTTTTTTTCACTTCAAACCCCATAATTGGGAACTACTTTGTATCGTTTATTGAAATGAATTGTACATATATAAACATATAAACATTCACTATGCATATATTTTAAATGTATAACTTTATATTTATAAAAAACACAATTATTGCATATAATAAACTAAATATATGCACTATACATGCCCCTGTATATGTATATATTGTATGCATATACATATGAATACATGGAGTCCTACATTCAGTATCTCATAGTCAAGTGAAATATTTTTTATATATATGACTGGAATTTCTCCTTACTGCAATTTATAGTAAATGGAATGGTATTCTCCTCAAAACATTCACGTCCTAATCCCCAGAACCCATGAAATATTAGTTTACACGGTAAAAGGAACTTTGCAGATGTGATTAAGAGTTTTGAGACAGGATGGTTATCTGGATCATCTGGGTAGTGTCAACACAATTGCCATCATTCTCCTTTAGTCACTAAGTCGCGTCCTATCCTCTGCAGCCCCATGGACTGCAGCCCATCAAGCTTCTTTGTCCATGGGATTTCCCAGGCAAGAATACTGGAGTGGGTCACATACTTCCTTCTGCAGGACATCTTCCTGAATAATGGATGGAACCTGCATCTCCTGCATTGGCAGGCAGATTCCTTACCCCTGAGCCACCCACCATAAGGGTCCTTATAGGAGCACACAAGGTAGAGAAGAGGCTCAAGACAGAGAAGGAGATACAACTTGGAAGCGAAGGAAAGAAAGACAGACTGACACAGAGACTATGTCTCAGGCCTCAAAGTCCTGCTGATGCCTAGATTTCAGCGATTCTGCCTCCTAGAACCATAAAATAATAAATCTGTACTGTTATAAGGTACTAAGTTGGCAATGATGCATTGCAGAAGCACTAGAAAATGAACACACCACCCTCCCAGGAGGGTGGTGCTCCCATTTTCAGAGGAGAAAACTGAAGTTTAGAGCAGTGAAATGACTTGCCCATGGAGATACACCTTGTCAACAGTGGTATTAGGAATTAGACCTGGAGTTCAAGAAGTGTGTATATGAATGTGTGTGAGAGTAGATGCTTGTGTGAGAGTGTGTGTGTTTGTTATTTCAGTCACATCACAATGGTAGGTGCACGGTAATTTTCCTTTGCCTGGAGGTAGGAAAACACTGGTTAAGCAGGATAGGAAGGAGGGGAGACCAAAGGCCAGGGTTCACTTATTCATAGTAAGGTCCTTAGAGATGTAGGGAGAGAGAGCAAGAACAAAAAAGAGAACTCATAAAGGCGAGTGATCCTTTGAGTTTTAAAACATGAGCAACTTTCTCCCCCAAGGCACCTCAGGGCACAGGATGATTTGTGCAAAGGTCTATTTAGTTGTTGGTTTCTGTTTTTTTTTTTTTTTTTCTTTTTAATCTTATTTTTGTACCAGGCAACATAATTATACAGCTCCTTTAGAACATTCTGTCGTCTGGGAGATTTTCTTACAGAAATTCTAAAGAGTGTAGGCTCACAGGAAACCAGCCAAGATCCGCATGAAATCGTATTTATACATATGCCAAAATGAAAAACATAAAATAAGTAGGAAGATACAAACGGGGCATTTTAGCTGAAGGCAATGATGTGTTACCCTGAACACTCCCATCACATTACAGATAATACTAGAACTGGATAGGGCTTCAGAGATTGTACCATAAAACCTTATATGTGTTAAGCCAAGAGCAGGTTTTATTTCATCCTTACAGCAATGTCATGAAATGGATACTTTCATTGTGACATTGCCACTAAGGACCCTGAGGCTTAGCATTTTAAAACCCTTGACCGAGATCACATGAGCAATTTGGAAAAGCCACAATCTGGTCTTGGATCTTCCTCTTCCCAATCTAGGGCTCATTCCACATTAGCACAAACAATGGCTTCCAATCTGCTTGTTTTGACAAAAAAAGAAAAAAAAAAAAAGGAAACTAGGACCTAAGAGAAATGGCATTTTTACACATTCTCAAGGCATTGATATAAATGGCTTTTATACAAATCTCTTATTTATTCATGTATGTACCCATTGATTCATTCATTCATTCCTCAGTGGCTTATGGAATCAATAAAATTATGTACTGAAATGCTTAGATTAAATGTTTGTTAATAGGGAAGGGAATCAAATCCCAGAAAAAAAGAAGAAAAGAGAAAAGTGAAGGGAAAAAAAAGCTCCAGAAACTATTTACCACATGGACCTGAACTAAAGTACAGGAGAAATCTTAGCATCCTATCACCAAGGCAAGAGAGAAACCGGTGTGCTCTCAGTTTTACTCATCCTGACAGGAATCCCACTCTGGGGTCACTGGGAAGAGGACCCTCTGTGACCTGGTGGTAAGACCCACTAACCAATGTCACATGAGTCTTCTTCAGGAAGGTTCTCAGGATTGTCCCAACATTAACCAAAATGAAGATCAGTAAAACAGTTTTCACAGTGGTCTCCATAGGAAGTTGCATTTAAGGGAAAATTTAAGAGTTCCTAGAAAAGCCACTTTGAAGGTAATATCCCCAAGGATATTCTTCAGAAAAGAAGGAAGGAAAGGAAAAGGGATGCCATGGGGAACTCTGGACTAAAATCACATAAAATATTTTATCTACTCTAAGACCCTCAATGCTTACAAGAAACACTAGCCTTTCACCTAACATGAAGAGAAAAAATAACAACTCTATCAAACCAATGATAGTGAATACATTCTATCAGAAATACTAATATCCATTCATCAATATTAACATATGGAAAATATGGGCACTTCAGACCCAATGAAATTACATGTTTCACCACTGCAGGCCTTGTCAGAGCTTTCACTACCCCCAGATGCACTGTGAATCTTAAAGAGAGAGGTACAGAGCGTAGACTTCCCATGCGGGCTTGACCACTGGAACTTCCCCTTGTTTTTGAGTATCTGCTAGAAGGAATGGTTTACAGAACCCACACATGAAAACAAATGGCTGAACTTGGCATGCTTCCACTAGTTGTCTGCGAGTATGTCTCACACTTGATCTTTTGCAAATGTTTCAAACAATAGAGGGTGCCAGGTTGTACTATTTGGCCAGAATCTGGCAAGTACAGGTTCTAGCTTAACATTGAGAGGTAGATTCTCCGTCTTTCAATCAGCAGTTGGAGTGGTCAGAGCTCAGGGCTAGTCCAAAAGCTGAAACCACAACAAGACAAGTGCTTGAGGAAAGTCCACCCCTATCTCTGCAACTAGATACCGACAGTAAAAAATGACTGTCTGCATTCTCAAAGTCAGTGTTTTCCGTTTATTAGAGCCAACTTCAGCCATGACAATGAATATCAGAGGCTTCCAGTTAACAATGGATATTACACACATGTATCTATCCCCTCTGCTTCCTAAAATCACATTAAAATGACATAAAATAAATAGGCTAGCCAGGACTACTTGAGGTGAATGTGCTCTTTGAGCCCATATACTTACATATATTTTTGTTGTACTTTAAATCATATTTGTGCTCAGTGCCCAGACGCTCGGCTGTATCTGACTCTTTGCTATTGCATGGACTGTAGCCCACCAGGCTCCTCTGTCCATTGGATACTCCAGGCAAGAATACTGGAGTGAGTTGCCATTTCCTCTTCCAGGGGACCTTCCTGACCCAGGGATGAAACCCATGTCTCCTGACCCTCCTGCATTGGCAGGCGGATCCTTCACCAGTAGGACTACCTGGGAACCCCAAATTATATTTAAATGCATTTAATATATTCAGATCAGAATAGCTAGGGACATTTCCTATTCCAATTTCACCTCCTCACTGGTTGTGAGCCCATTCTGGACCTCAGTCTTCTCCTCTAAGTGATCTAAGAAACATTGAAATGTCAAACATATTGATGGCATTGCTCACTACTTCTCATACAGGTGTAAATAGGATATACCTCTCTTTGCAAATTATGTCAGGAAAACAACTACATCCTTCTCAAAAATGAAACAAAGTAACGCCCCCCCCCCCCCAATAAAAAGCAACTACAAACTTTCTGTTCTCAAACAAGGACAATTCTATAATCCATCATGTTTTGTTTTATTTTGTTTTGCTTTTCTCCTGTTCACTTTGACTGCCAAGACAAACTAGAAGGAATGGTTTACAGAACCCACACATGAAAACAAATGGCTGAACTTGGCATGCTTCCACTAGTTGTCTGCGAGTATGTCTCACACTTGATCTTTTGCAAATGTTTCAAACAATAGAGGGTGCCAGGTTGTACTATTTGGCCAGAATCTGGCAAGTACAGGTTCTAGCTTAACATTGAGAGGTAGATTCTCCGTCTTTCAATCAGCAGTTGGAGTGGTCAGAGCTCAGGGCTAGTCCAAAAGCTGAAACCACAACAAGACAAGTGCTTGAGGAAAGTCCACCCCTATCTCTGCAACTAGATACCGACAGTAAAAAATGACTGTCTGCATTCTCAAAGTCAGTGTTTTCCGTTTATTAGAGCCAACTTCAGCCATGACAATGAATATCAGAGGCTTCCAGTTAACAATGGATATTACACACATGTATCTATCCCCTCTACTTCCTAAAATCACATTAAAATGACATAAAATAAATAGGCTAGCCAGGACTACTTGAGGTGAATGTGCTCTTTGAGCCCATATACTTACATATATTTTTGTTGTACTTTAAATCATATTTGTGCTCAGTGCCCAGACGCTCGGCTGTATCTGACTCTTTGCTATTGCATGGACTGTAGCCCACCAGGCTCCTCTGTCCATTGGATACTCCAGGCAAGAATACTGGAGTGAGTTGCCATTTCCTCTTCCAGGGGACCTTCCTGACCCAGGGATGAAACCCATGTCTCCTGACCCTCCTGCATTGGCAGGCGGATCCTTCACCAGTAGGACTACCTGGGAACCCCAAATTATATTTAAATGCATTTAATATATTCAGATCAGAATAGCTAGGGACATTTCCTATTCCAATTTCACCTCCTCACTGGTTGTGAGCCCATTCTGGACCTCAGTCTTCTCCTCTAAGTGATCTAAGAAACATTGAAATGTCAAACATATTGATGGCATTGCTCACTACTTCTCATACAGGTGTAAATAGGATATACCTCTCTTTGCAAATTATGTCAGGAAAACAACTACATCCTTCTCAAAAATGAAACAAAGTAACGCCCCCCCCCCCCAATAAAAAGCAACTACAAACTTTCTGTTCTCAAACAAGGACAATTCTATAATCCATCATGTTTTGTTTTATTTTGTTTTGCTTTTCTCCTGTTCACTTTGACTGCCAAGACAAACTAGAGCTAAAATGATCTCATGTTGAGTAACTTTCCCATTCCAGGTTCCTGAAATCATTTTCTTCCTTTCCCTTTCTCTCCTTACAAATGTCTCTGATCTGTCCTATCTTTATATTATCCATTTTTATAGGTTGGATTTATGTGAATAATATTAAGTTCTCTTGGAAGAATGCACAGTACACACTGTAAACACACACATAGAATTAAAACGACCTTGGTTGCTAGGCAACGTGCCTAGGTCTTGGGAAGAAGAAATGCTTCCTCACCCATAAGATTCATTCTGCATGCTTCATCTTAGTATCCAAAGACCTTCTCTACCTCTCTATCACAAATTCACTTGCTTCTCTTAGCATCTTGGAAGCTGTGGTCTGCCAAGATCAATCAAGACCAAGTGAGGCTCAAACACTTGTTCCTAGAATCCACTCTGCCCCTGGTGGGCAGGGACTTGTCCTCAATGCTTCTTTGCATTCTCAGCACCCTACCCACAAAGCATAGGGTTGGTGCAACAAATCATAGGTGGATGGATTCTTTAGTTCAACAATTATGGCTTTGAGTATGTTCCTGGGTAAGCAGTGTGGAAGGACAATGAGGACACACAAGTGATTAAGTCCTTGTCCCTGCTCATGAGGAGTGTACAGTGTGACAGGGACCAGACCGAAAAGCAGGAAAGTCAGCAGGGCAATCGAGCTAAATTAGGGAGGGGCATAGGAGGATGTAGGACCCCAGAGAATGGCTAATTTACTTAGTTTTGAGGAATTCGGTTTCAGCAGGGGCTAACAACCAGGAGAGACAGTCAGAGGTCCAATCTGTGAGAAGTGTCAAGATTTCACTAGAATCAATCAGAATTGGAGACGAAATGTCAATGACCCTTTCCCGGTAAGAGGGCCCTATGGGAAGACAAGGAAAAAAGAGATAGAAACCAAAATAAGACAAGAAAACAGTCCTTTCGGTGCATGCCCCAACCCCATTTGATACACACTGTGGGTAAGCTCAGTCGCTCAGTTCTGTCTGACTCTTTGTGGCCATATGGACTGCAGACTGCCAGGCTGCTCTGTCCATGGAATCTTCCAGGCAGACATACTGGAGCAGGTTGCCATCCCCTTCTCCAGAGGATCCTTCCAACCCAGGGGTTGAACCCACGTCTCTTACGTCTCTTGCACCGGCAGGTGGATTCCTTACCACTAGCACAACCTGGGAAGCCCATGAAAAACATTAAGCAAAAAAACCCAGCAGGAAACCCCCTTCCAACCCGAAGAATGCACAGTACACACTGTAAACACACACATAGAATTAAAACGACCTTGGTTGCTAGGCAACGTGCCTAGGTCTTGGGAAGAAGAAATGCTTCCTCACCCATAAGATTCATTCTGCATGCTTCATCTTAGTATCCAAAGACCTTCTCTACCTCTCTATCACAAATTCACTTGCTTCTCTTAGCATCTTGGAAGCTGTGGTCTGCCAAGATCAATCAAGACCAAGTGAGGCTCAAACACTTGTTCCTAGAATCCACTCTGCCCCTGGTGGGCAGGGACTTGTCCTCAATGCTTCTTTGCATTCTCAGCACCCTACCCACAAAGCATAGGGTTGGTGCAACAAATCATAGGTGGATGGATTCTTTAGTTCAACAATTATGGCTTTGAGTATGTTCCTGGGTAAGCAGTGTGGAAGGACAATGAGGACACACAAGTGATTAAGTCCTTGTCCCTGCTCATGAGGAGTGTACAGTGTGACAGGGACCAGACCGAAAAGCAGGAAAGTCAGCAGGGCAATCGAGCTAAATTAGGGAGGGGCATAGGAGGATGTAGGACCCCAGAGAATGGCTAATTTACTTAGTTTTGAGGAATTCGGTTTCAGCAGGGGCTAACAACCAGGAGAGACAGTCAGAGGTCCAATCTGTGAGAAGTGTCAAGATTTCACTAGAATCAATCAGAATTGGAGACGAAATGTCAATGACCCTTCCCCGGTAAGAGGGCCCTATGGGAAGACAAGGAAAAAAGAGATAGAAACCAAAATAAGACAAGAAAACAGTCCTTTCGGTGCATGCCCCAACCCCATTTGATACACACTGTGGGTAAGCTCAGTCGCTCAGTTCTGTCTGACTCTTTGTGGCCATATGGACTGCAGACTGCCAGGCTGCTCTGTCCATGGAATCTTCCAGGCAGACATACTGGAGCAGGTTGCCATCCCCTTCTCCAGAGGATCCTTCCAACCCAGGGGTTGAACCCACGTCTCTTACGTCTCTTGCACCGGCAGGTGGATTCCTTACCACTAGCACCACCTGGGAAGCCCCTGAAAAACATTAAGCTAATATTTAAATAAAATCCACTCAAAAGGACAGGGCATTATATATCCAGCACCAGGTAACTGTGTATCTCACTTCTGTACTTCTCCAGGGGCTTGGAGAAAACTTACTGGAGAAGGTAACATCTGTACCAAGACTTGAAAATGAAACAGTGTTTAAGCTAAAGCCAGGGACAAATGGGGGGCAATGGGGGAGGAGCGGTGGAGGAGAGGCAGAGGAACACTGTGGAAGCTCCATGAGCTGAGGCCAAGAAGCATAATTCAGGAATAGGAACGTAGCTGAAAATTCAGCTGGAAAGCCCGGACCAAGAAAAATTTCCTTAGCCCATGTCAGCTGAGGAACTTCATTTAACAATTAATTCACTGAGCACCTACTATGTGTCTGGCACGGTTCTAATGTGCTGGAGAGAGAGAGAGAGAGCAGTAAACAGGACCAACAATTCAGTCATTGGAAGATGAAATGGGATGACTCAGACAATTTCATCTAATCCTTCTGACGCTGGTGGAATCACATCTGATTCTGGGTGAAACAAGAGACTCGGAGAGGTTTAGTGATTTGCTCAAAACCACATGGCCGGAAGTAGCCAGAGGCCTGGAGTGATGTCAGATAAGGGAGCCACACGCACTGGGTTTGAATCTCAATGCCTCCATATATGGGCTGTGCAACCGTGAGCAAGTCACTGAGCCCCTCTGTGCCTTGGTTGTCTTGACAGTAAGTTACAACCTAAATACCAGTACTGATGTAGGAGACAGATGGGCTCCAGGTGAGACATTGGCCATCAGCCAGCGTCCCATCTGCATTTCCCGAGACCAAAGAAAGGTGGGCTCCAGGAGGTATTTATAGTCAGTCCCCCGTTTGCCCTTCGAAAAGGAAGTAACAACAGAAACAGGGTACATAACCAATGTCTGCCTCCTGGAACCACCTTAAGGCAGGAGATTCTGGATAAGGGCAGAAAGGCTCCTTGTGGGTCAAAGTGAGGGGTAACTCCAGGTCATAATGAGTCTTTTTTCTCCCAGAAGCCTTCACTTTGAGATCCATTTGGCTGAGAGGTGCTTGTGTACCCAGGGAAGGGTTCCGGGGTAGGTCAGTGGTGGAGAAATACATCAGATAATTGACCTAGAAGACAAAGTCCTGGAAGAACTGCCTCCATAAAGGAGCCCGGGGTGTTTTCCCGTGTACCAGGGGCTTGGAGAAGACTTACTGGAGAAGGTAACATCTGTACCAAGACTTGAAAATGAAACAGTGTTTAAGCTAAAGCCAGGGACAAATGGGGGGCAATGGGGGAGGAGCGGTGGAGGAGAGGCAGAGGAACACTGTGGAAGCTCCATGAGCTGAGGCCAAGAAGCATAATTCAGGAATAGGAACGTAGCTGAAAATTCAGCTGGAAAGCCCGGACCAAGAAAAATTTCCTTAGCCCATGTCAGCTGAGGAACTTCATTTAACAATTAATTCACTGAGCACCTACTATGTGTCTGGCACGGTTCTAATGTGCTGGAGAGAGAGAGAGAGAGCAGTAAACAGGACCAACAATTCAGTCATTGGAAGATGAAATGGGATGACTCAGACAATTTCATCTAATCCTTCTGACGCTGGTGGAATCACATCTGATTCTGGGTGAAACAAGAGACTCGGAGAGGTTTAGTGATTTGCTCAAAACCACATGGCCGGAAGTAGCCAGAGGCCTGGAGTGATGTCAGATAAGGGAGCCACACGCACTGGGTTTGAATCTCAATGCCTCCATATATGGGCTGTGCAACCGTGAGCAAGTCACTGAGCCCCTCTGTGCCTTGGTTGTCTTGACAGTAAGTTACAACCTAAATACCAGTACTGATGTAGGAGACAGATGGGCTCCAGGTGAGACATTGGCCATCAGCCAGCGTCCCATCTGCATTTCCCGAGACCAGAGAAAGGTGGGCTCCAGGGGAGGTATTTATAGTCAGTCCCCTGTTTGCCCTTCGAAAAGGAAGTAACAACAGAAACAGGGTACATAACCAATGTCTGCCTCCTGGAACCACCTTAAGGCAGGAGATTCTGGATAAGGGCAGAAAGGCTCCTTGTGGGTCAAAGTGAGGGGTAACTCCAGGTCATAATGAGTCTTTTTTCTCCCAGAAGCCTTCACTTTGAGATCCATTTGGCTGAGAGGTGCTTGTGTACCCAGGGAAGGGTTCTGGGGTAGGTCAGTTGTGGAAAAATACATCAGATAATTGACCTGAAGGAAGACAAAGTCCTGGAAGAACTGCCCTCCATAAAGGAGCTGAGACCAGAAAGAACCAGCATGCAATGCCGGAGAGCCGGGTTCGATCCCTGGGTTGGGAAGAGCCCCTGGAGAAGGGCATGGAAGCCCACTCCAGTATTCTGGAGAATCCCATGGACAGAGGAGCCTGGCCGGCGACAGTCCACAGGGTGGCAAAGAGTCAACACGGCTGAGCCGCTGACACTTCACTGGGCTCCTCCACGCCAGAGGGGATTCCCACAGCCCTCCTCTCTGGATGGGCATCTCTGCCTTGCTTCCGTCCCATCTAAACAAATTGCTTCTCTGTGTGCTTTCCCACGTGCTGTGCCATGTCTCTAATAATTAACTGTTACCTGCATTTATAGTTTATGCTTTCATGATAAATACATTTTTCATTGGGGGCGAAGGTCCAGGGAAGCTTGCCTCTAGCCCTTGCTAATCTGGTGACCAGGATTCTTCTCATCCAGGGTCAGTTCAGTTCAGTGGCTCAGTCATGTCTGACTCTTTGTGACCCCACGGACTGCGGCACGCTGGGCTTCCCTGTCCTTCACCATCTCCCGGAGCTTGCTCAAACTCATGTCCACTGACTCAGTGGTGTCATCCAGCCCTCTCGTCCTCTGTGTTTCATCCAGGATACCCAGGTTCAATTTCTGGGCACGGAATTAAGATCTTGCTTCATGCCACCTCTCACTGCTGCCTTGCAGAAATCAGTACCTCCTTTGCAGGTCTGTTATGAGAATTTAACAGGCTCATGTAATCATAGAACTCAGCAAAGACATGGCACACAGGAAGTGCTTAGTACGTGTTCGTTGCCATTATCCAACTGCCTGCAAACAGGTTTATGAAACCTGTGCTGCCCAGGACACTCTCAGCAAGGGCACAGGAGCTCTGAACATGTGGACATGGTCCCCTTGAGTGAGGGTTTGTTTTCCTTGCTTAATTCAATAGCCTGCCACTTCTCTCCACCAACTTTCACACAAGTACCTGCTAACGGCTTTCTTTTTAGTGAGGTGTAGATCCATTTGGCTGAGAGGTGCTTGTGTACCCAGGGAAGGGTTCTGGGGTAGGTCAGTTGTGGAAAAATACATCAGATAATTGACCTGAAGGAAGACAAAGTCCTGGAAGAACTGCCCTCCATAAAGGAGCTGAGACCAGAAAGAACCAGCATGCAATGCCGGAGAGCCGGGTTCGATCCCTGGGTTGGGAAGAGCCCCTGGAGAAGGGCATGGAAGCCCACTCCAGTATTCTGGAGAATCCCATGGACAGAGGAGCCTGGCCGGCGACAGTCCACAGGGTGGCAAAGAGTCAACACGGCTGAGCCGCTGACACTTCACTGGGCTCCTCCACGCCAGAGGGGATTCCCACAGCCCTCCTCTCTGGATGGGCATCTCTGCCTTGCTTCCGTCCCATCTAAACAAATTGCTTCTCTGTGTGCTTTCCCACGTGCTGTGCCATGTCTCTAATAATTAACTGTTACCTGCATTTATAGTTTATGCTTTCATGATAAATACATTTTTCATTGGGGGCGAAGGTCCAGGGAAGCTTGCCTCTAGCCCTTGCTAATCTGGTGACCAGGATTCTTCTCATCCAGGGTCAGTTCAGTTCAGTGGCTCAGTCATGTCTGACTCTTTGTGACCCCACGGACTGCGGCACGCTGGGCTTCCCTGTCCTTCACCATCTCCCGGAGCTTGCTCAAACTCATGTCCACTGACTCAGTGGTGTCATCCAGCCCTCTCGTCCTCTGTGTTTCATCCAGGATACCCAGGTTCAATTTCTGGGCACGGAATTAAGATCTTGCTTCATGCCACCTCTCACTGCTGCCTTGCAGAAATCAGTACCTCCTTTGCAGGTCTGTTATGAGAATTTAACAGGCTCATGTAATCATAGAACTCAGCAAAGACATGGCACACAGGAAGTGCTTAGTACGTGTTCGTTGCCATTATCCAACTGCCTGCAAACAGGTTTATGAAACCTGTGCTGCCCAGGACACTCTCAGCAAGGGCACAGGGAGCTCTGAACATGTGGACATGGTCCCCTTGAGTGAGGGTTTGTTTTCCTTGCTTAATTCAATAGCCTGCCACTTCTCTCCACCAACTTTCACACAAGTACCTGCTAACGGCTTTCATTGTTTTTGTTGATAGTGCTTCTGACGAATGCAGCTAACTTCTCATTTGTATCCTTAAAAGACAATTTTCAAAGCCTGTTGACACTGCAGTAGGTTTTAGGAGACCTGAGGTTTGCCCTTATTTTTGTCCTGTTTTCCAGCGTTTGGAGGAGCCTCAACAGCTCCTGGCACACTTGCACTCTCTCAGTTCAGTTTCACTCAAAATGTTCATAGATCATCCCGGGCAAGGACAGTTCGTTGGTTCTTGTCTCTGAAACCAAGAGGCTGAGCCCCTCAGGTCACTGAACAGGTGGGGGTCTGTGGTCATTACTATCATTGACTTTAGTTACTTTATTGAACACATACACAGTAATGCTGCCTCTGTGCAGGACGCTGCTCTGAACAGCTTTATAAATATTCATGTAAATTGGGATGCAGGGGGTTCCCCGGTGGGCTCTGCAGTAAAGAATCCTCCTAGGAATGCAGGAGACCCAGGAGACACGGGTTCAGTCCCTGGGTCGGAAGATCCCCTAAAGAAGGAAAAGGCAACCCACCCCTTCATTCTTGCCTGGAGAATTACATGGACAGAGGAGACTGACGGGCTACAGTCCATGGGGGTCACAAAGAGTCAGACACGAACAAGTGACTAAACAACAGCAACAAATGGTGATGCAATTAATGCAATGCGTTTAATCCTCAACTCAACTCTATCGAGAGGTACTATCAGCATCTCTTTTCTACAGATGAGAAAACTAAGGCACAGGGATATTAAGATCTTGCTTCATGCCACCTCTCACTGCTGCCTTGCAGAAATCAGTACCTCCTTTGCAGGTCTGTTATGAGAATTTAACAGGCTCATGTAATCATAGAACTCAGCAAAGACATGGCACACAGGAAGTGCTTAGTACGTGTTCGTTGCCATTATCCAACTGCCTGCAAACAGGGTTATGAAACCTGTGCTGCCCAGGACACTCTCAGCAAGGGCACGGGGAGCTCTGAACATGTGGACATGGTCCCCTTGAGTGAGGGTTTGTTTTCCTTGCTTAATTCAATAGCCTGCCACTTCTCTCCACCAACTTTCACACAAGTACCTGCTAACGGCTTTCATTGTTTTTGTTGATAGTGCTTCTGACGAATGCAGCTAACTTCTCATTTGTATCCTTAAAAGACAATTTTCAAAGCCTGTTGACACTGCAGTAGGTTTTAGGAGACCTGAGGTTTGCCCTTATTTTTGTCCTGTTTTCCAGCGTTTGGAGGAGCCTCAACAGCTCCTGGCACACTTGCACTCTCTCAGTTCAGTTTCACTCAAAATGTTCATAGATCATCCCGGGCAAGGACAGTTCGTTGGTTCTTGTCTCTGAAACCAAGAGGCTGAGCCCCTCAGGTCACTGAACAGGTGGGGGTCTGTGGTCATTACTATCATTGACTTTAGTTACTTTATTGAACACATACACAGTAATGCTGCCTCTGTGCAGGACGCTGCTCTGAACAGCTTTATAAATATTCATGTAAATTGGGATGCAGGGGGTTCCCCGGTGGGCTCTGCAGTAAAGAATCCTCCTAGGAATGCAGGAGACCCAGGAGACACGGGTTCAGTCCCTGGGTCGGGAAGATCCCCTAAAGAAGGAAAAGGCAACCCACCCCTGCATTCTTGCCTGGAGAATTACATGGACAGAGGAGACTGACGGGCTACAGTCCATGGGGGTCACAAAGAGTCAGACACGAACAAGTGACTAAACAACAGCAACAAATGGTGATGCAATTAATGCAATGCGTTTAATCCTCAACTCAACTCTATCGAGAGGTACTATCAGCATCTCTTTTCTACAGATGAGAAAACTAAGGCACAGGGATATTAAGTAACTTGCTTAAGGTCACACAGAGAGAGGAAGTAAGCGACAGTTACCAGCTACATGACCCTGGGGCACAGGACTTAACCTGAATGGAGTAACAAATGAACTCCATACTGTTTAAACCATTGTTACATTCAGGCAGATACTAATAACATTTTAGAGATGTAGAAACTGAATGTCAAGGGTCCTGAGAGTCTTTCCTGATATTGAAAAGAAAGAGGAGTTAAGATCAGAACCCAAGTCTACTGATTCTCCAGGACTTCACCGTGCTGTGGATGAACGGAGCTGACTGTTGCTATGTCAGAATCCATGACTGCCCTCGCCCTTGCTGTAAACTGTAGCTTGCAACACAAGGACACCCCTCCCCCCAAGTACAATAACAATGAGATGAACACAACTCATTGGGTATTCAGGCCTCAGATCGAAGTCCATGCATAATTTACTCAACACTGCCCTGCAGTCACTTCAGCTGAGGAGAAACCCTATACATTTGGGTCTGCACACACTAATTTATTTCTTATTTATTTTACTGATACATATCTAGGGCCTCCAGCAAGCTGCTGTGACACCACTCGCTCAAAGGTGCCGGAAGCACCAAGTGCAACCAGGGCTGGAGTGGAGAGACCCCAAAATAAGCCCCAGAAGGAAAATCAGACCCCACGGACTAGAACCAGGCAGGTAAAATTAATTTTCTGTTAAGCTGAAATTAAACACATACACATCCCCCCACCTCCTCTTTTGTAATACGCAGGACTGAAAAGGTTGTTACGTGCTTTCATCTGCTTTTCTATCTTAGTAAAGCACTGTGTGTGTTCACTCTGTCGCGTCCGACTCTGTGACACTGTGGCTTGTAGCCTGCCAGGTTCCTCTGTCCGTGGGATTCTCCAGGCAAGAATACCGGAATGGGTTGCTGTTTTCTCCTCCAGGGGATCTTCCCGACCCAGGGATCGAACCCACGTCTCTTGCATCTCTTGCATCTCCTGCATCGGCAGGCAGATTCTCTACCTCTGTGCCGCCTGGGAAGCCCAGTAAAGCACTGAGCACACTTCAATGACTGACGATTCAACACACACAGAGGATCATATTTCTGAGTCCCAGAATGTCAAAAGACGAGCAAGTTTTCTAATATGACAATATCATCAGAAAGGGAATGAAGAGAGGAAAAAAGGCTGCCATTTTCTTAAGTGATGGCTGAGGACCAAATGCTCTCTTAGAGGCTCACCTTGGCAGAGGTAACACCCAGTGCAGACATTTTCAACATGGAAAACAAGGTATGTTGGAAGAGCTATTAGGCATCATTGTCCCAAAGCTCTCATTTCATAGGTGGTCAAACGGCAGTCCAGAGAGGCAGAGTGACTTGTCCCAGGTCACTCAGCAAGTAGGTCCTCATGTGACCCCCTCTTCCCTCCTCATAGTAATCTTAAAACTCAGCTGAATTCTTAGCATGAGAGAGAACTCTAAGCTTTGCCTGCATTCTTTCCTTTCCTCCTCGTCTCCGCCAATGAATTACCCCTATTCATCAGGACATTGAGACAAAGAGGGGCAAGCCTCTGAACTTGGCATTGTCTACTCTCTGCAGAAACAGACTGGAAACCTGGCTTTCCAGACTGGCTAAGCCCACATTTTGCTGGTTTCTCAGTGACACCTTCAAGATGCCTCCTTTGATCTCCAAAATACACTGGCCCAGGCTGCAGGGTAGATGCAGCAAGGGCAACAGACTTTCCTATAAAAATGTCCTGATCGTAGGACCCAGTCTCAGCAGGGGTACCATTTATTATAATCCCTGATCAATTATTTATTTTTCTTCTCCCATTCTTCTTCTCAGTCCCCAGCCAAAAGGTTAGGTGGTTGCTTTTTGCCTCTTGGGCTGAAAAATCAGAGGCAGAAAGGTCATCTCAGTGAAGGTCAGAGCCAGCGGGCCAGGCAGTGGTTCCTGACCTTTTATTTATTTATTTATTTTTTGCCTCCCCCTCGCTGCTGTGAAGGGAGTAGCCAGGCGTTGGGGACAGAGCCTCACCCGCAGAACATGAAGATGGTGCTGGAGGTGGCGTCGTAGGGCAAGGGCAGTGTCTGCTGCAGGCACAGCTGCTCGCAGCCGCCGTTGAAGCCATCGGAGCAGTCGATACCTTTGGAGTGGTCATAGCAGCCCGAGCCGTCCTTCATGGGCCTCAGCTCCTCAGGGCACTGCCCAGAGAGAGAGAGAAACAGGGTGGTTACGACGGGAAGAGGGGGTGGTCTCTTCATGTCCTCTCCTCTCACTTTCTGAAAAGGGGCAGGTGTTGGGACCACGGAGAGAAGCTCAAGGTCTCATCTGACCATAGGACTCCCCCAGAGGTCCACTGGTTAAGATTTTGCCGTCTAGGGCTTCCCTGGTGGTCCAGTGGGTAAGGACACCGCCTTGCAGGGCAAGGGGCGCCGGTTCGATCCCTGGCCTGGGAAGGTCCCACGTGCCACGGAGCGGCTGGACCCACGTGTCCAATTACCGAGCCGGAGCTCTGGAGCGCATGTGCCCAGAGCCGGTGCTCTCCGAGAACAGAGGCCACTGCGATGGGAAGTCCACACGGGCCAAAGAACAAAGATGGATGAAAATAGAGAAATGAAAGACCAATAGAAGTGGCCCGCCTGTTCCCCTCCCTCCTCATCCCACCCCCACCAAAGTAAATAAATAAATGAAAAAAAAAGATTTTGCCCTCTAATGTAACAGCTGCGGGCTTGATCCCTGGGGGAGCTAAGATTTCCCCCTGCCGTGTGGCCAAAAAGCCAAACCAGAAAGCAAACAATATTCACACATTCACTGAAGACTTTAAAAATGGTTTATATCCCAAAATATTGCAACAAACAACAACCAAACCACAAAGTCATAGCTGCCCAGCTACTGAATAATAACTGTGTGACCTTGGACAAATTCCTTTACTCCTCTGAGCTTCAGTGTGCCCACCTGTAAAATGGAGCTTTTGTCCGTACCTATCTCGTAAAGTTGTGAGAATGAAGGGAATTAGTGTCTGAGTCTCACCCTCTCTCTGAGTCTCAGCACCCTCATCTGTTAAACAGGCCTAGCACCTGCATCTGTGGACCCGTTGTCAAGCTTAAGCCGGATCACAGGGCCTGCATAGCTTTCTCTGGAATGTGGCGTGTAGTTTGGTACTCATCAAGCGCAAGGTCTCTTCCTTCTTGTTTTGAACGTGCCATCTGCTCTCTATCCTTGAGCCTGAAGTCCTACATGAGACTACATCCCCACAAAAGGCCTCCTAACAGTCTGCTGGCCTCCCGTCTGCATCCTCCATATGATCCCCCTAGTGACCACCAGTACGATATTTCCAAATAGCACCGCCACTCCCTAGTTTAAATAAATAAATGAATTCAAAACGACAATAGCACAGTATATCTTCTCAAAGGTCCTCTGCAGATGATATCAAAGCCTCTGCCTGACCGAGGGCACCTTCCTCCACGTAACCAAACAGGCTGCCCGCTGGTCCCTTAAAAGCCCCATTGATTCCAACCTTGAGGGACCTCAGTTGAATGCTCTCCTTGTGGGTGTGCCTGGCTCCTGGTAAGTGTTCCGTGAACGGAAGCTCTTATAACCTCGGACAAACCACCTATTTATTTAATTTACTTTCCTATCATTTGATGAGGCTGAACTCATCTCTAATCCAGCAGATGGAGAAGCTGTCCCAATTCTCTTGTGTTCAGGAGAGAAAATGAGGTACTAGGTTTTCATTTCAGTCATCCCGCCGGCATTTCCTGTTCACCAAGATTAACACCCAGAGCCCGGCCTTCCTCATCCATCACTGGACACTGCTGATTAAAATGCCCTCCCCATGTTCCTCTCCTCCAAACCAGCTCCCCCATCCCCTCCCCAAGCCGTCATCCCAAACAACGTCAATAACAAAACACACACACCCAAATTAATTTACAAAACCCACAATCACAGAAAAGGTCAGCTCTCTTGGAAATTAAATGTTGCCTAAGAAGAATTCATAATTACAAATGCACGAGAGAGTTCTTCGAGACATTTGAGACTGGCGCCAGGAAGGGTGACAGAGGGGGTTGGTTATAAATGGCCTTTGTCAAGCTGCAGAAAGGTTATAAAACGGGCTACATTTTGTGCTTAAAAAGAAAAATCAATTTTCCATGGGAGGGAAGTTCTGTACATTCTGTGGACCCGTTGTCAAGCTTAAGCCGGATCACAGGGCCTGCATAGCTTTCTCTGGAATGTGGCGTGTAGTTTGGTACTCATCAAGTGCAAGGTCTCTTCCTTCTTGTTTTGAACGTGCCATCTGCTCTCTATCCTTGAGCCTGAAGTCCTACATGAGACTACATCCCCACAAAAGGCCTCCTAACAGTCTGCTGGCCTCCCGTCTGCATCCTCCATATGATCCCCCTAGTGACCACCAGTACGATATTTCCAAATAGCACCGCCACTCCCTAGTTTAAATAAATAAATGAATTCAAAACGACAATAGCACAGTATATCTTCTCAAAGGTCCTCTGCAGATGATATCAAAGCCTCTGCCTGACCGAGGGCACCTTCCTCCACGTAACCAAACAGGCTGCCCGCTGGTCCCTTAAAAGCCCCATTGATTCCAACCTTGAGGGACCTCAGTTGAATGCTCTCCTTGTGGGTGTGCCTGGCTCCTGGTAAGTGTTCCGTGAACGGAAGCTCTTATAACCTCGGACAAACCACCTATTTATTTAATTTACTTTCCTATCATTTGATGAGGCTGAACTCATCTCTAATCCAGCAGATGGAGAAGCTGTCCCAATTCTCTTGTGTTCAGGAGAGAAAATGAGGTACTAGGTTTTCATTTCAGTCATCCCGCCGGCATTTCCTGTTCACCAAGATTAACACCCAGAGCCCGGCCTTCCTCATCCATCACTGGACACTGCTGATTAAAATGCCCTCCCCATGTTCCTCTCCTCCAAACCAGCTCCCCCATCCCCTCCCCAAGCCGTCATCCCAAACAACGTCAATAACAAAACACACACACCCAAATTAATTTACAAAACCCACAATCACAGAAAAGGTCAGCTCTCTTGGAAATTAAATGTTGCCTAAGAAGAATTCATAATTACAAATGCACGAGAGAGTTCTTCGAGACATTTGAGACTGGCGCCAGGAAGGGTGACAGAGGGGGTTGGTTATAAATGGCCTTTGTCAAGCTGCAGAAAGGTTATAAAACGGGCTACATTTTGTGCTTAAAAAGAAAAATCAATTTTCCATGGGAGGGAAGTGCTGTACATTTTAATACAAGCTCAGAGGAGGCCCCGGTTTGTCTCAGAAAATCACTGTCAGAAAGGCACCTGGTCACTGGGTCTTCTGGAGGCAGGTGCTGGTGCCTGGGGCTGGTTTCTCTGTCTGCAGACACACGGGGACGAGCGCCGGAAGGGAGGGCTGCCTTCCTCACCAGGTAACAGCGAGTATCTGCGGTCAGGTGTTCCAGTTCTCTTCATCGTCCCCTACTGATTCCCCACCACTCCTGTTCTTTCACACCGTACGTTCTCTGCTCCAGGCATAATCTACACACTGGATTTAATTTAGTTAATCCTGCTGGCAAATTTATGAGGTCGTGGGAGAGGCTAATGCGTGCATGCTACGTGTGTACCAAATCGCTTCGGTCATGTCTGACACTTTGTGACCCCACAAACTGTAGCCTGCTGGATGGTCCATAATTCTCCAGGGAAGAATCCCAGAGGAGGCGACCATGCCCTCCCAAAGATATGTCCCCATCCTAACACTGAGAACCTGTGACTGTTACCTTCTATGGCAAAAGTTTTTCACAGATATAATTTGAGCTCTTGCGATGAGGAGAGTACTCTGGCATGATCCAGGGAGCTCTAAATGCTCTCTGCTGTTGCTTAGTTGCTCAGTCGTGCCTGACTCTTTGCAACCCCATGGACTGCAGCCAGCCAGGCTCCTCTCTCCATGGAATTCTCCAGGCAAGAACACTGGAGTGGGTTTCCATTTCCTTCTCTAGGGGATCTTCCCAACCCAGGGATGGAATCCAAGTCTCCTGAGTCTCCTGCATTGCAGGCAGATTCTTTACCCATGGAGACATCGAGAAAGCCCCAAATGCTGTTACAAATGTCCTTATAAAAGAGAAACATAGAGAGGTTACACCCAGCATCTGAGGCTGTAGAGGCTGTGACATTCTGCCCCAGAGCCCTTGGAGGGAGCAGGACCCTGCTGACACCTTGATTTCACAGATCTGGTCTCCAGAACCTTGAGGAAACACACTTCTATTTCCTTAAGCCACCAGGTTCACTAAGCCAGTCTTAAATTTCTAATCCTCATAAACAGGGTGAGATAATAAATACTCTTTGTTCTAAGCTGCCCAATTTGGGGATAATTTGTTACAGAGCAATAGATAACTAATACAGTGAGATAAATATATCAACTGCCTGGCAAAGTGCTTGGCAGACGCGAGCTGTCAGCTGCCATTCTGGTTGTGATGAAGGAGCTCAGGACTCAGTTTGAGAAATGAGGAACACACATATCTGTCAGAGAACGTCTTGCAGGAAAAATGCAGAGAAGTACAGTGTCATCTGAACAGGAAAATGGAAATTCTGCAAATTTGAATGGGGAATATCAAAGTAGGTAGGGGGGCTGGGGCCTGAGATGTCTCTGTACAGGGAATAGAGAGACGTCATTGAAGCAGAAAGGACTCGTGTTTAGGCAGAGGAAGATCAGAACGCTTCCCAGGGATACCATTCACTTACCCAGTGACCTGGCACCTAACAGGGCATCAGCTTACCCTCTTTAACCAGGGGAAAGAGCTTGGCAACAGGACTTGATGAGACTGGAGACAAGGCTGACTTCAGACCTGAACTGCACACAGGCCTTTGACGCCAAGCACCTAGCCAAGTACCTCGTCTTTGAAACAGCCTCAGACTCCTCAAATATAAGATGGAAATAAGCTTGCCTCTCTGGGAGGCATTTCTAGAGACCCTTTGAGAAAACAACCTAAAATATCCGGCTCAGAACCTAGCACATCATAGGTACTCAATAAATAAAGGATAAATGAATGGGTAAGTGGAACATAAATGGACGAACTCATTCCCCCCATAAAACCTAAGTGGGACTTTCAGCTTATCTTTTCCTTTTCATCCATATAAGTCCTTCATTGGAGCATTTAACAAATGTACACAGAATGTCTACTTGGTGCTAAGTATACATACTGCAGTACTCAAGAAGGCAAGCAAGATCTTGCTCTCATGGGAAATAAATTCTAGAGAGAAGACAAATAATTAACAAGAAGTAAAATGCTATTTCATAGAGTCAAAATGAACAAAAGTGCAATAGGATAAAAAGCAAATAGGGGATGGAGCCAAGGAGATACCAACTGAGCACTTGAGCTAATCCTGAATAATAAGTAGAATCTCCCAGCTGAATCTAAGTGGAGAGAGCTGTTCAAGAAGAAATAGCAAGTATGAAAGTCCTGAGGCAGGCACAGTGTTGTTCTATCCATGGAACACAGGAGTCCCATTGGGCTCCCTGAGACAGGAGGAAATAAGGCTAGTGCAAGGCAAGCAAGGCGAGGGAGGAACTGACTGGATCACTTAAGCCAGGGGTTGGCACACTGTAATTGATAGGACAAATGTAGCCAGAGGCCTGTGTTTTTAAATTACATATTAAAAAAAAAATTGAGATACAGACTCCTATGCAACTTTTAGAAACAATACAATACAGAAAGATCTAGCATATTCCTAGTTTCCCTCAATGGTAACATCTTGCAAGACTATAGTAAAATTTCACCACCAGGATACATACATTGATAATCAAGAGATAGAACATTTCCATCACTAGAGAGATTCCTTCACTTGCCCTTTTAAAGCCATACCTACTGCTCACCTGACTCCCTTCTTGAGAACTTCACAACCACCAATATGTTCTCCATTTCTATACTGTTTGTTACTTCAAGAATGTTACATACATAAAATTAGCCTTTTAGAAGTTGAAATTTTTTCAGGTGGTCTCATGTATTAATAGTGCTCTAGGTCACTAAGTTGTGTTTGATGCTCTTGGATCCCATGGACTGTGGCCCCCGGGCTCCTCTGTCCATGGGATTTGTCCAGGCAAAAATACTGGAGTGGGTTGCCATTTCCTTCTCCAAGGGATCTTCCAAACCCAGGGATCAAACCCATGTCTCCTGAGTTCCCTGTGTTGGCTGGCAAAGTCTTTACCACTGAGCCAAAAAGTTCCTTTTCTAAGGAATAGTATTATGCCACGATGTGGATGGACTGTAGTTTAGCTGTTTGCCCGATGAAAGACATGTGGGTTGTTTCTAGTTCTTGGCTATTGTGAATAAAATGACATTCATTGTATTGCTCATGCTTAGTTGTGTCTAATTCTTCGCAACCCACCAGGCTCCTCTGTCCCTGGAATCTTTCAGGCAAGAACACTGGAATGGGTTGCATTTTTCCCTGCCAAGGGATCTTCCCGACCCAGGGACTGAGCCCACGTCTCTGGTGTCCCCTGCATTGGCAGGTGGATTCTTTACCACTGCACCACCTGGGAAGCCCTGAAGTTGCTCCAGGCGCACATTTTCGTGTGAATGTAAGTTATTATTCCTCTGAGGAAAAAAAGGCCATGGACCACAATTTCTTGGTTGTATGCCAGTTGTATGTTTAATATTTTTAGGAAGCTGCCAAACTTTTCTAGGGCAGTTGTAATTTAAATCCAACCAGCAAGATATGAGCAGTCTAGTTTGTCCACATCCTCATCAGCATTTGATGATGTGAAAGTTTTCATTTTAGTCATCCTGACAGGGGTGTAGTCATACAGAAAAAAATCTAGCATATTCCTAGTTTCCTCAATGGTAACATCTTGCAAGACTATAGTAAAATTTCACCACCAGGATACATACATTGATAATCAAGAGATAGAACATTTCCATCACTAGAGAGATTCCTTCACTTGCCCTTTTAAAGCCATACCTACTGCTCACCTGACTCCCTTCTTGAGAACTTCACAACCACCAATATGTTCTCCATTTCTATACTGTTTGTTACTTCAAGAATGTTACATACATAAAATTAGCCTTTTAGAAGTTGAAATTTTTTCAGGTGGTCTCATGTATTAATAGTGCTCTAGGTCACTAAGTTGTGTTTGATGCTCTTGGATCCCATGGACTGTGGCCCCCGGGCTCCTCTGTCCATGGGATTTGTCCAGGCAAAAATACTGGAGTGGGTTGCCATTTCCTTCTCCAAGGGATCTTCCAAACCCAGGGATCAAACCCATGTCTCCTGAGTTCCCTGTGTTGGCTGGCAAAGTCTTTACCACTGAGCCAAAAAGTTCCTTTTCTAAGGAATAGTATTATGCCACGATGTGGATGGACTGTAGTTTAGCTGTTTGCCCGATGAAAGACATGTGGGTTGTTTCTAGTTCTTGGCTATTGTGAATAAAATGACATTCATTGTATTGCTCATGCTTAGTTGTGTCTAATTCTTCGCAACCCACCAGGCTCCTCTGTCCCTGGAATCTTTCAGGCAAGAACACTGGAATGGGTTGCATTTTTCCCTGCCAAGGGATCTTCCCGACCCAGGGACTGAGCCCACGTCTCTGGTGTCCCCTGCATTGGCAGGTGGATTCTTTACCACTGCACCACCTGGGAAGCCCTGAAGTTGCTCCAGGCGCACATTTTCGTGTGAATGTAAGTTATTATTCCTCTGAGGAAAAAAAGGCCATGGACCACAATTTCTTGGTTGTATGCCAGTTGTATGTTTAATATTTTTAGGAAGCTGCCAAACTTTTCTAGGGCAGTTGTAATTTAAATCCAACCAGCAAGATATGAGCAGTCTAGTTTGTCCACATCCTCATCAGCATTTGATGATGTGAAAGTTTTCATTTTAGTCATCCTGACAGGGGTGTAGTCATGCCCTCACTGAGGTTTTAATTTTCATTTTCCTAATAGTTAATGATGCTTAACATCTTTCAATTATTTGCCATCTTTATATCCTTTTCAATGAGATGTCTCTCGATGTTTTTGCCTTTTTCTAGTTGGATTGTTTCTTGGTCATCAGTAAGGGCTGAAAGCTCTTTATATATTCTAGACATTTAATTTTTAACTGTCAGATATGCATTTTGCAAATATTTTCTCTCCCACTCTGTGACTTGCTTCCTCATCTTCTTACACTGAGCTTTCACAGAGCAAATGTTTTTAATTTTGATGAAATCCAAGCTATCATTTTCTCTTTTATGGATCATAAAATCTGTATCTTGGAATCTAAGAGCTCTTTGCCAAACTCACAGCTCAAATAGTTTCTCATGTATGTGTGTGTTATGTGTGTGTTCTGGGAGTGTGATAGCTTTGTGTTTTACAGTTAATTCAGTGATCCATTTTCAAGTTAATTTTTGTACAAAGCGAGAGACTTACTCTGAGGTTTACATCTCCAGTGAAGGAGTTTTTAAATTACATTTTAAATTTCTTAAAAGTTATAAGGGGAGCTCCCTGGTGGTCCACTGGCTAACACTTCATGCTTCCATTGCAGGGGACCTGGGTTCAATCCCACGTGCTGCAACTAAGATCCCTCATGTCAAAAACAAACAAAAAAGATCCCACATGTTGCAATGAAGATCAAAAATTCTGTGTGCTGCAACTAAGACCCAGTGCAGCCAGAAAAAAACAAAGATACAGGGATATTCAAATCAAACATTTCTTTCATATTGGTTGAGTTGTGGTATTTGCACTTTTCAAGGAATTAGTCTATTTTATCTATTTATGTTGTCAAATATAAGTATGTATAGCTATTTGTAGTAGTCTTTTATTAATCTCTTTTATGTTTGCAGAGTCTGTGGTAATATCACCTGTCTGATTCCTGATATTCGTAACATGTGATGTCCCTTCTTCTTTTCTTTAAAAGGCTTGCCATTTTGTCTAGTTTTTCAATTTTCTTGACATTTTCAAATATCATTTTTTGTTGCTTCATTGATTTTAACTTATTTTTTTCTGTTTTAGATTATATTGATTTCTTCCCTTCTGTTTGATTTGGGTTTATTTCACTCTCCTTTTTGTAGTTTCTTGGATGGAAACTTAGATTATTCATTTGAGACTTTTTCCCTAATACATGCATTTATGACTATAAATTCCCTTCTCATTAAGTATGGAGACTTTTACTTTAAGCAAAAGGATGAATTATTGTGCTAGCTCTGTCCCTCAATTTTTGATATATTGTCTTTCTACTTGATTCAGTTCAATGTATTTTTAATTTGCCTTGAGACGTCCTCTTCAACCCATAGATTATTTAGAAATACGTTGTGCAGTTTCCAGATATTTAGGTATTCCAGGTGCTATCTATTATTGCTTTCTGTTTTGATTCTTCGGTGGCTGGAGAACACACTCTGTGTGATTTAAATTCTTTAAATTTGTTGAGACTTTTACCATGGCCTAGAAACAGTCTATCTCAATACATGTCCCATAGGTACTTACAAAGAATGTGTATTCTGTTGTTGCCGAGTGGAGGGTTCTATACATGTTAACGAGCTCCTGTTGGTGTTACTAAGTTAATCTATAACATTGCTAAACTTTTTTGTTTATTTTTCATCCATCTTTATTCTTTGGCCTGTGTGGGCCTCCCATTGCAGCGGCCTCTCTTGTTGTAGAGCAATGACTCTGGGCGCAGCTGAATCGGACACACCAGTTCAGCTGCTCCGTGGCATGTGGGATCCTCCTGGGCCAGGGATCGAACCAGCACCCCTTGGCACTGCAAGGGGGACTCTTTACCCACTGGACCACCAGGGAAGCCCACATCACTAAATTTTTAACTGTTCTATCAGTTGTTGAGGGGGCAAAATGGAAGGAGAAGACATAACTGTGCATTAATCTAGTTTTCCTTTCAGTTCAGTTAGCTTTTGCTTCGTACATTTTGCAGGTCTGCTGTTCAATGCATAAATATGCATGATTTCTATTTCTTCCTGGTGGACAGTCCTTTCATTATTATATTCAGTGTCTTTCTCTTTGTTCTAAGGCCTACTTTACGGTAATAATAAAGTTACTCCAGCTTTTGTTTGCTGGGTATATGTCTTTTTCTATCTGCTTACTTTCAGTCTGCCTAAATCATTATATGTGAAGTGGATTTTCTGTAGAGAGCATATAATTGGATCATGATTTTTAACCACTCTGCCAATTTCTCTCTTTTAATTTGTGTAGTTGGATCACTTACATTTACATTTAATGTGATTAGTGATAGTTTGGCACTTAAGCCTACTGGCTTATTTTCTGTTTACTGATCTCACCTTGCTTTTCATTTGTCTTACCTTCCTGTGGGTTACTTGAACATTTTTTTAGAACTTCATTTTCATTTATCTATAATATTTTGGGATACCTCTCTTGGGATGGGTTTTAGTGGTTGTTCTAGTATGCATAACTTATCCTAATTTTCTGGTGACATTATTTACCAGGTCAACTGATGTGTAGAAAGCTTGCTTCTCTTTATATCCTTTTATCCGTACCCATTTATACGATAAATATTTCCATTATAACATAAATATTTTCTTAAATACTCCTCTAAATGCACAGTTGTCTCTCCATAGCAGACTGGTTTCAAGCATGCCACACGGATTCCAACCTCCACTGATGCTGAAGTCCTCTATATGGCTTGGTAGCATTCCAGTACCAAAGAAGGGCAATGCCAAAGAATGTTGAAACTACCACGCAACTGCACTCATTTCACACACTAGCCAAGCAATGCTCAAAATCCTCCAAGCTAGGCTTCAGCAGTATGGGAACTGCTAAAGTACAACTTCCAGATGTACAAGCTGGATTTAGAAAAGACAGAGGAACCAGGGATCAAACTGCCAACATATGTTGGATCATAGGAAGAGAATTCCAGAATAAAACATCTACTTCTGCTTCATTGACTACGTTAAAGCCTTTGACTGTGTGGATCACAAGAAACTGTGAAAAATGCTGAAAGAGATGGGAATACCAGACCATCTTACCATCTCCTGTGAAATCTGTATGCAAGACAAGAAGCAACATTTAGAACTGGACATGTGACATTGGACTGGTTCCACATTGGGAAAGGAGCACATCAAGGCTGTGTATTGTTATCCTGCTTATTTAACTTATATGCAGGGTACATCATGCAAAATGTTGGGCTGGATGAAGCACAGGCTGGAAGACTGATTGCTGGGAGAAATATCAATAACCTCAGGTATGCAAATGAGACCACCCTTATGGCAGAAAGCAAAGAGGACCTAAAGAGCCTCTTGATGAAGGTGAAAGAGCAGAGTGAAAAAGCTGGCTTAAAACTCAGCATTCAGAAAATTAAGATGATGGCATCCAGTCCTATCACTTCATGCTAAATAGATGGGCAAACAATGGAAACAGTGATGGACTTTATTTTCTTGGGCTCCAAAATCACTGCAGTCAGTGACTACAGCCATGAAGTTAAAAGACACATGCTCCTTGGAAGAAAAGTTATAACAAACATAGACAGCATCTTCAAAAGCAGAGGCATCACTTTGCCGACAAAAGTCTGTATAGTCAAAGCTATGGTCTTCCCAGTAGTCATGTATGGATGTGAGATCTGGACCATAAAGAAGGCTGAGTGCCCAAGGGTTTTCCTGGTGGTCCAGTGGATAAGGATACTGCCCTGCAGTGCAAGGGGCACCGGTTCGATCCCTGGCCTGGGAAGATCCCACGTGCTGCGGAGCGGCTGGACCGGTGTGTCCAATTACTGAGCCTGAGTTCTGGAGCGCATGCGAACAGAGTGAGTGCTCTGTGACGACAGAGGCCACCGCGATGGGTGGCCTACACGGACCAAAGAACAAAGATGGATGAAAATAGATAAATGAAAGACCAAAAGAAGTGGCCTGCCTGCCCTCCTCCCTCCAATCACCCCCACTCCCTGCCCCCCCAAAAAGAAGGCTGAATGCCCAAGAAGTGACTTTGAACTGTGTGTTGCAAAAGATCATTGAGAGCACCTTGGGCTGCAAGGAGATCAAACCGGTCAATCCTAAAGGAAATCAACCCTGAGTATTCATTGGAAGGATGGATGCTGAAGCTGAAGCTCTACTACTTTGGCCACCTGGTGTGAAGAGACAACTCACTGGAAAAGACCCTGATGCTGGGAAAAATAGAAGGCAGAAGAAGAGGACAACAGAGGATGAGATGGTTGGTTGGCCCCACCGACTCAATGGACATGAGTTTGAGCAAGCCCTGGGAGATGGTGAGGACAGGGAATTCTGGCGTGTCACGATCCATGGGTCACAAAGAGTCTGACACGACTGAGCAATTGAAGTGAACAGTGAATACAGTTAGCCCTCTACATCTGCAGGTTGCCTGCCACAAATCCATCCAACTGGGAAATTTACACCTGAGGCTGTTGAACCTGAAAGCTGGGGATATTGGGTGGACTGTATTTATAAGCACATCAGACTGTGCTATCATTTAGGCTTCAATCATAAAACACAATGAAGATTACTCAAGAGGAGAAGGAAGGTCTAATGCAATTACCTATATTTTTGGTAACTGAGTTCTTTCTTCCCTCCCAGTTTCCCAAGGTCCTTCTTTTATGATTGCCTTTCTGATGGCTATCTTTCATTAGCCATTTATTTAGACTAAGTCTGCAAAATTAACTTCAAAAGCAGAGGCATCACTTTGCCGACAAAAGTCTGTATAGTCAAAGCTATGGTCTTCCCAGTAGTCATGTATGGATGTGAGATCTGGACCATAAAGAAGGCTGAGTGCCCAAGGGTTTTCCTGGTGGTCCAGTGGGTAAGGACACCGCCTTGCAGTGCAAGGGGCGCCGGTTCGATCCCTGGCCTGGGAAGATCCCACGTGCTGGAGAGCGGCTGGACTGATGTGTCCAATTACTGAGCCTGAGTTCTGGAGCGCATGCGAACAGAGTGAGTGCTCTGTGACGACAGAGGCCACCGCGATGGGTGGCCTACACGGACCAAAGAACAAAGATGGATGAAAATAGATAAATGAAAGACCAAAAGAAGTGGCCTGCCTGCCCTCCTCCCTCCAATCACCCCCACTCCCTGCCCCCCCAAAAAGAAGGCTGAATGCCCAAGAAGTGACTTTGAACTGTGTGTTGCAAAAGATCATTGAGAGCACCTTGGGCTGCAAGGAGATCAAACCGGTCAATCCTAAAGGAAATCAACCCTGAGTATTCATTGGAAGGATGGATGCTGAAGCTGAAGCTCTACTACTTTGGCCACCTGGTGTGAAGAGACAACTCACTGGAAAAGACCCTGATGCGGGGNAGAAATGGAAGGCAGAAGAAGAGGACAACAGAGGATGAGATGGTTGGTTGGCCCCACCGACTCAATGGACATGAGTTTGAGCAAGCCCTGGGAGATGGTGAGGACAGGGAATTCTGGCGTGTCACGATCCATGGGTCACAAAGAGTCTGACACGACTGAGCAATTGAAGTGAACAGTGAATACAGTTAGCCCTCTACATCTGCAGGTTGCCTGCCACAAATCCATCCAACTGGGAAATTTACACCTGAGGCTGTTGAACCTGAAAGCTGGGGATATTGGGTGGACTGTATTTATAAGCACATCAGACTGTGCTATCATTTAGGCTTCAATCATAAAACACAATGAAGATTACTCAAGAGGAGAAGGAAGGTCTAATGCAATTACCTATATTTTTGGTAACTGAGTTCTTTCTTCCCTCCCAGTTTCCCAAGGTCCTTCTTTTATGATTGCCTTTCTGATGGCTATCTTTCATTAGCCATTTATTTAGACTAAGTCTGCAGGCAACACATTTTCTGAGTTTTCCTACATCTGAGAATGTCTTCATTCTCCTTCATTCCTAAAGGATATTTCATCAGATATAGGCTTCTGGGCTGACAGCTCTGTTTTTTATTCCACACTTGCAAACCATTGTGATACTTCCTTCTGGTCTCCATAATTTCTTTGGGGAATTCCATCATTCAAATGGTGCTTCTCCTATAGATGTCATTTCTCTCTCCTTCTTTTTAAGATTTTTTTCTAAGCTAAGGATATTTTCCAGAAATTTGCCTATGACATACTGGTGTGGATTTCTTTGTGTTTATCCTTGAGTTTGCTCAGCTTTTTGAATCTGTACAATCATTCATTTTGCTAAATTGGGAAAATTTTTAGCCATTGTTCGTTTGTGTACTTTTTAAGTCCTTCTCTTTCACTTATACTGGGGCCCCAATGACACACATTTTAGATGTTTTTCTATAGACCTACAGGGCTATATGACTGTGTTCATTTTCTTTTTCAATCTACTTTCTCTTGATGTTCAGAGTGGGCAATTTCTATTGTTCTTTCAGTTCACTGATTATTTCCTTGTCCTCTTCATTCAAGAGAAAATGGTTAGTGCCTACAATGTTCTCTCTTGATTGGCGTGAGTTAATCCACGCTTTCATTTGTTGTTCATCATTTATTGTATTTTTCAGTTACATAATTTCCATTTGCTGCTTTGTTGATATTTTTCTTTTTGGGGGGTCTATCTTTGCTTATAATTGCTTGCTTAAGCATTTTTTCTTATGGCTGTTCCAGCATATTTGTCTGATTATCTCTGTTATTTGGTAGTGGCAGTGACTGGTTGTCTCTTTTCATTCTGTTTGAGATCTCTCTGGTTCTTGATGTGATACATAATTCTCAGTGGAAATCTAGACATTGGAGCATTGTGTTATTATTTTAAAAATTCTGAATCTTATATATTTTTTAAACCTGGCCTTTTCTGACACTGCTCCAGCAGGACCAAGGGGAGACACACTGGGTTACTGTCAGGAGGCGGCAGAACCCCAGTTTCACAACTTGGTCTCCAAGAAGGAAGGGTCCTCTGCATGCTGGGGGGTGGTGGGCATCTGTCTCCCTATTAGGACTCCACTGAGACCATCCTGGATGGGAACAGCAGGTGTGTCGAGTTGCTGTTCACCAGTGACACGATGCGGGTGGGGTGGACGGTGGTTTCAACACTACTGACCGATGGTCCTGACTTTCTACTAGGACTCCTCTGGCAATATCTCCACAGGGATGGGGAGAACACCCTACTGCTGCAGGTTGGGGATGAAGTCCAGGCTCTTCTTTTAGTCTCTGATGACACTGGATGGACCTTGGATGGAGGTAGGAGGGTTAGTCATTACCTCTCAGGGGGGATTGAAGTCCTGACTCCTTACCCAACCTTCTCTGACACCACTCTGGCAGGTAGTGGGGAACTGGGCTGGCAGATCGTCTCAGAAGAGCCTGTTAAGTATGGAATCTAGTTCCCTACATGACCTGGGTGGGAGATAGGCATGTTGCTGCTGTTTATTTATTTTTTCTGTGATGTTTGGCTAGAATAAGACAGTTAGTGCCTGCAATGTTCTCTCTTGATTGGCTGTCCTTTTCCTGATACTTTGGCTGAAGAAAGCAGGCTTCTGATTGTGTGTGTGTGCACATGTGTGTGTGAGGTGGTTTTTCTGCTTTTTGTTGTTTTTGTCTTTATCTATAGGCATTTCTGAGTTGCTGGCTCCTTCAACTCCAGGCTTGGGACATGAAGCAAAAAGAAAATGCAGGGAATGACCACCATGTCTTCCTTGATGCCAAAGCCCCTGGACGGTCTGCCTTCTCTCCACCTTTCACAGTCTTAGTGCATGGGTGTGTGCTTGGCCATGTCTGACTCTTTGTCAGCCCAGGCTCCTCTGTCTACGGAATTTTCTTGGCAAGAATACTGGAGCGAGTTGCCATTTCCTACTCCAGGGCATCTTCCCCACCCAGGGATCAAATTCACCTTGCTTGCAACTCCTGCACTGGCAGGAAGATTCTTTACCATTAGACATTGGAGCATTGTGTTATTATTTTAAAAATTCTGAATCTTATATATTTTTTAAACCTGGCCTTTTCTGACACTGCTCCAGCAGGACCAAGGGGAGACACACTGGGTTACTGTCAGGAGGCGGCAGAACCCCAGTTTCACAACTTGGTCTCCAAGAAGGAAGGGTCCTCTGCATGCTGGGGGGTGGTGGGCATCTGTCTCCCTATTAGGACTCCACTGAGACCATCCTGGATGGGAACAGCAGGTGTGTCGAGTTGCTGTTCACCAGTGACACGATGCGGGTGGGGTGGACGGTGGTTTCAACACTACTGACCGATGGTCCTGACTTTCTACTAGGACTCCTCTGGCAATATCTCCACAGGGATGGGGAGAACACCCTACTGCTGCAGGTTGGGGATGAAGTCCAGGCTCTTCTTTTAGTCTCTGATGACACTGGATGGACCTTGGATGGAGGTAGGAGGGTTAGTCATTACCTCTCAGGGGGGATTGAAGTCCTGACTCCTTACCCAACCTTCTCTGACACCACTCTGGCAGGTAGTGGGGAACTGGGCTGGCAGATCGTCTCAGAAGAGCCTGTTAAGTATGGAATCTAGTTCCCTACATGACCTGGGTGGGAGATAGGCATGTTGCTGCTGTTTATTTATTTTTTCTGTGATGTTTGGCTAGAATAAGACAGTTAGTGCCTGCAATGTTCTCTCTTGATTGGCTGTCCTTTTCCTGATACTTTGGCTGAAGAAAGCAGGCTTCTGATTGTGTGTGTGTGCACATGTGTGTGTGAGGTGGTTTTTCTGCTTTTTGTTGTTTTTGTCTTTATCTATAGGCATTTCTGAGTTGCTGGCTCCTTCAACTCCAGGCTTGGGACATGAAGCAAAAAGAAAATGCAGGGAATGACCACCATGTCTTCCTTGATGCCAAAGCCCCTGGACGGTCTGCCTTCTCTCCACCTTTCACAGTCTTAGTGCATGGGTGTGTGCTTGGCCATGTCTGACTCTTTGTCAGCCCAGGCTCCTCTGTCTACGGAATTTTCTTGGCAAGAATACTGGAGCGAGTTGCCATTTCCTACTCCAGGGCATCTTCCCCACCCAGGGATCAAATTCACCTTGCTTGCAACTCCTGCACTGGCAGGAAGATTCTTTACCATTAGCACCATCTGGGAAGCGTGCAGTTTTAAATCTGTTTTATATATAACCTCCGGAGCTTTTAGTTGTTCTTAGTGGGAGGAATAGAGAAAAGAAGTCCAACTCCCCCACAGTCTATTTTTGCACAGCTCTATAGCTAAAAATGTTTCTTTACATTTTAAAAGGCTTTTCTGTTGTTGTTGTTGTTTGCTTTTCGAAAGAAGAATATGACACATACAAAAGGACCATGCATGACCTGCAGAGTCTAACCTGTTTGCGGCATGGTCCTTTACACAAAATAGTCGCTGATGCTGGAGTTTGGTCATGAGAAGGCATCGAGTTTACTCTAAGTGTAAAGGGAAGGCACTGGAGGTTTGTGAGCAGAGGAGTGGAGTGATCTGATTAGCTACTCTGAAGAGATTACTGAAGCAGATGAATTCAGTTATCCCGGAGCACTTTCCTTGAGTTCACAGAAGGCGCCTTGGGAGGCAGGCTCTGTGGGATCAGACTGTGGGCGGGAGATGGGGGCGGATCCCCTACTTCTTGCAGTACTGTCCCTTTGCCTGAGATTTCACAGGAAACGTGTGACAGAGCTTGGGGTCTAACCTAGGTCATCTGGGCTCCAGAGTTTTGTAGCCTTCATTCTGCTGCATCTCAGAAGAGAAAGCACAGGAAGCCCCTGGGCCTGGGTTCCTGAGTCTTAGAGCCTTGAGGATCCGAGGGGGAGGGCTTGGGGAGTCCCCACCGTTTCCATCCCAGGCTGGCCCTGCCCTGCTCTCTCCAACTTCCTCCTTCATCCCCCGTGCCTGCTGTGGCTCCTTCTCAGCCTGACTTCTCATCAGCACCAAGCCCCTGTCTTCCTTGATGCCAAAGCCTGGACGGTCTGCCTTCTCTCCACCTTTCACAGTCTTAGTGCATGGGTGTGTGCTTGGCCATGTCTGACTCTTTGTCAGCCCAGGCTCCTCTGTCTACGGAATTTTCTTGGCAAGAATACTGGAGCGAGTTGCCATTTCCTACTCCAGGGCATCTTCCCCACCCAGGGATCAAATTCACCTTGCTTGCAACTCCTGCACTGGCAGGAAGATTCTTTACCATTAGCACCATCTGGGAAGCGTGCAGTTTTAAATCTGTTTTATATATAACCTCCGGAGCTTTTAGTTGTTCTTAGTGGGAGGAATAGAGAAAGAAGTCCAACTCCCCACAGTCTATTTTTGCACAGCTCTATAGCTAAAAATGTTTCTTTACATTTTAAAAGGCTTTTCTGTTGTTGTTGTTGTTTGCTTTTCGAAAGAAGAATATGACACATACAAAAGGACCATGCATGACCTGCAGAGTCTAACCTGTTTGCGGCATGGTCCTTTACACAAAATAGTCGCTGATGCTGGAGTTTGGTCATGAGAAGGCATCGAGTTTACTCTAAGTGTAAAGGGAAGGCACTGGAGGTTTGTGAGCAGAGGAGTGGAGTGATCTGATTAGCTACTCTGAAGAGATTACTGAAGCAGATGAATTCAGTTATCCCGGAGCACTTTCCTTGAGTTCACAGAAGGCGCCTTGGGAGGCAGGCTCTGTGGGATCAGACTGTGGGCGGGAGATGGGGGCGGATCCCCTACTTCTTGCAGTACTGTCCCTTTGCCTGAGATTTCACAGGAAACGTGTGACAGAGCTTGGGGTCTAACCTAGGTCATCTGGGCTCCAGAGTTTTGTAGCCTTCATTCTGCTGCATCTCAGAAGAGAAAGCACAGGAAGCCCCTGGGCCTGGGTTCCTGAGTCTTAGAGCCTTGAGGATCCGAGGGGGAGGGCTTGGGGAGTCCCCACCGTTTCCATCCCAGGCTGGCCCTGCCCTGCTCTCTCCAACTTCCTCCTTCATCCCCCGTGCCTGCTGTGGCTCCTTCTCAGCCTGACTTCTCATCAGCACCAAGCCCTTTGTTTCTGTTTGTAATTATGCATTTTAATGTTCATTAATTATGGAATGCAAATTGCTCCGACTGCACAATTGGTAATGAGCTGTTCCACCACCCCACCCCCAGGTCTAGAAGGTGGACCAGCTGTTGTAAAGCAGAAGGAAAACAACCGGCTTACAAAACAGAAGAACTTCCTGGGGCCCAATTTTCTCTTGGCGTGAATAAGCCTGGGGGATTTCCCAGTGGCGCTGGAGGAGGAGCTCTGGCCCTCCCTTGACCCTGGGAGACAGGACTGTGGCACCTCCACTGTTTTATACAACCTTGGACATGCGAGGCACAGAGAGTATTGGAAACAGCTCCAGCTTAGACCCCGCCTCTTTTACGGGCTGTCATCTTGAACTCTTCAAAGGGCTTCTCTGCACCTCAGTTGTTTCTTTCAGGAAACTAGGCATGAGGAAACCATCCTCAGAGGGGAAGCGGCAGGCAGACGGAGAGAAGCAACCAGATCCTAGCAAGCCCATGACAGGTGCACAGGACTGGCCCTCCAGAGCAGAGTTCCGGTTCTCCGTCACCTTGGGCTCTTGCTGGGTGGCTCTGGGCAAGCGCATCCCACCCTGAGTCTGCTTCCTCTGCTACAACATGAAGGACGGGAGCAACGGGACGTTGGAGAAGCCTTTTAGTTCTGGGCTGCTGGGTGTTTATCAAAGCAGCTACGGATCTTGAAGAGGGGAAAACTAGGTCTAAAGAAAATGGAGACTTTCTTTATCCTGAGAGAGCCTGTTTTAAGAAGGGCTACCCGCATGGCTCAGCAGTAAAGAATCCCTCTGCCAGTGCTGGAGACGCAGGTTCTATCCCTGGGCTTGGAAGATCCCCGGGAGAAGGAAAGAGCGACCCACTCCCGTCATCTTGCTTGTAAAATCTCCTGGCCTGGAGGGCTACAGTCCATGGGGGTGGGTGGGTGGTCCTAAAGAGTCAGACATGACTCAGCAATTCAACAGTAACCACAATGTTTTAAGAAATCATAAGAACACCTCTGTATTTGCCTCATCTTGGGCACAGTGTCATCCTCCTCCAAGGGCTCAACAAGCATTTGCTTTCTCTCTCCTTGCCAAGTGCACAGAACAATCGAATACCTCCTTGGACTAGTGCTACCTCCTCGCAGCAGCGCTGCTCTTAAGATCATGGTCGAGATTAAATTAGACGACGGCATCCGTGCGCCTTGAAAGGCTGAGCACACTGGCAGCTACATAGCATGCCCTTCACATGACTCGAGCTGATCAAACACTTTCTTGCTGGGTGTCTTGGCTTCCCTGAGCCTCAGTCACCCCATATCTCCACTGGAGAGAGTCAGTCCTCTCTCTCTGGGCTTGTGAACCAAACCCGATCACGTAGCTAACACATTCCTGCCACAATGGCAGGTGCTCAAAAAATGGTAACTCCTGTTATAGACGCCTTGTTATTTTCCCCCAAGTAGGAAATATATCCAGGAAACAATGGAAGGGGACCCATTACATGCAGAGGACAGGCAGAATACTGCTGCAGGAGAGTTTGTTTTCCCCAACCTTGCTAAGGTGGTTTCAGTATCATTCTGCTCACTCAGATGAGGACATTAAAGCCCAGAGAGGTCAGGTGACTTGCTTGAGGTCACACAGCAAGGGAGAGGTAGGCAGTGCCCACTGCGGAAGGTCCCCTGATTTTAATGAGGTGTTCTTTTCTCTGGTTCACATTTGGTCCCATCACGCATGTCTAAGTTGCTTCAGTACATCAGACTCTGTGACCCCATGGATTGCAGACCACCAGGCTCCTCTGTCCATGGGATTTCCCTGGCAAGAATACTGGAATGGGTTGCCTGCCCTCATCCAGGGGATCTTCGTGACTTAGGGATCGAACCTGTACCTCCTGCATTTCCCGATCCAGGGACTGAACTAGAATCTCTTACGTCTTCTATGTTGGCCACTACAGACAGTAAAGAACCTGCTCGCAGTGCAGGAGACCCAGGTTGGATCCCTGGGGTCAGGAAGATTCCCTGGAGAAAGGAATGGCTACCCACGCCCCCTATTCTTGCCTGGAGGATTCCATGGACAGAGGAGTTTGGCGGGCTAAGTCCATAGGTTTGTAAAGAGTCAGATCCAGCAGAGCAACGAACACTTTTCCCTTCTCCTGACCCGCATGGAGGTGGCCTGTGATGTCACAGGTGGGTCAGACTGGCTAGGCTACACAAGGACTTTGAGAGCCCCGCTGGATGGTCACTATGATGAGCTATGACTCAGAGAGGATGTGAGAGTATAGTCTTGGATACACAGATCAGTTACAGAAGCCTGGGAACTGGCAGCGGGAGCGATGGAAGCAAGGAAGAAAGGAAATGAAATGGGTATTTATTGAGTTCCTTCCACGTGCTGCATATCTCCCAGACGATATTTCTTCAAATCCCCACAGCAGAACTCAGGGGCACCCCTGAGCCACACCCATTTTGCCAGCAAAGTTACAGAGGATCACAGAGCTGAGTCTTTTAGTAAGAACCCCCCTTTGGGGCTTCCCAGGTGGCACTCATGGTAAAGAACTTGCCTGCCTGTGCAGGAGACATGAGGGACGCGGGTTCGATCCCTGGGTCAGGAATGGCCACCCACTTCAGTATTCTTTCCTGGAGAATCCCATGGACAGGGAGGCCTGGTGGGCTATGATCCTTTAGGTCTCAGAGAGACTGAGCACTCACTCGCCATTTTAATTAGAGACTGAGAGGGTATGGCACTGCTCGTCCCTGGAGGCCTTGGGAGTACCTCCAGAGTGGGAGTCAGCTGGGAAACTCCCTGTCCCAGCCCCCTCCCTGCTCAGCCTCAATCTGTCAACAGGGCGAGCCTGTCCGTCTATTCCTGCTGACATTGATTTGGACAACCGGGCCAGTCGAGAGCCCATAATTACTGGGAGTTTTAATCAACTCATGTCAATTCAGCTGCCGCTCAATTTGTGCTGGGCTGCAGTGCTGACCCAGAGGGAGTGAGCGGGTACACAGGAAAGCATTCCAGGCATCAATCCTCCTCGGTATGGTGTCACCACCAGGGGGCCTCAGACCTCCTTCCAAGTGGAGAAGGCAGAGCTTGCCTGCCTCAGCCCCTAGGAGAGAGCTTCCAGGCCCGCTGCTCAAAGCACCACCCTGTCTCATCAGTCCTTCCACCTGCACCAGAAAACCACCTGGACCAAGGCACAGCCTGCTGTAGGCAGGGTCCAACCTCGGTACCTCTGCCCATGCTTTGCCTTCATCCAGGCCCGCCCTCCTCTTCCTAAAGAAGCCTATGTATCCACTGAGGTCCAGCACCAGCAGCCCTGCTCCGCCGATTGCTTCCTGAGCTCAAGAAGCAGAGGGATGCTGCCGAGGCATAAAGACAGAGCCTATTCCAGATGCTGCTGCATCCCAGCTGTGTGACTCTGGGCAAGTCACCACACCTTTCCGAGTGTGGTTTCCCCATTTTACAAGGGACTTGGTGATGAATCATGGCCTCCTGCGGCCGCTGGGAACACTGGGTGCCACGGCAGACGAGAACTCCCCGTGTGGAAGCTCTGACTTCCTTCGGACGCCTGGAGTGAGCACGCGCCATTTTCCCTTCTCTCCTGCTCTCATCATTCTTCCAGCACAAACTGTGTTCTGCCTGGCCGGATTGTTTCTGGTGCACGGGTCTGTCTCCCTCTGAGCCTGTGGGCTATTCCAGGACACACTGGAACACACACAGCTTCCGCTTGTCAGCGCTGCCCCGGAGTCCGGCACAGAGCCCACGGGCACTCTGGGTCAGGCAAGAGCCCCACTTGGTATTGCCACTTAACTAGCCATGTCATTTCGTGAACAACATGAGCCTCGATTTTCTTCATATAAAATGAGTCTACTTACATCTACTTGGTAGAACCGTTGTGGGTGAGGGAAGCTAGGTATGTAATGTCGCTTACACGGTCTCTGGTACTTGGTAAAATGTCAGATGTTATCCAAGTTTAGTTATTATGACGATGATCACTCAATATCCAATGCTTGGTAAATATTTTTGGAATGTAATAAAATGTCTGGTTCTGTTGCTTCATTTTGGCTTGAGTTCCAGCGAAATACCAACAGGCCATTCTCTCCACATGTCGGCCATCTGTGCAATTGCGACACACTCTTACAGAGGACACGGGAAAGGAAATTCGAATGCTCTGAGCACCTACCGCAGGCCAGGCGCGAGGTGCTTCCCCTGGTCTGCCCTGCAATCCAAGAGTCTGCTCTCATGAGCGTACCTGTGCAGCAGAGGCAAGCGCTCTGGGGGATGGGAGGGCTTCTCTCATCCCATTCAGCTTTCCAGGAGTAGGGCCGGGGTGCAAGCACAGGTATGCCTGACTCCAAACACCACCCCACCCCTGTCCTCTGGAGACACAGAGAAATAGAGAGCAGAGGACCCTGACCTGCAGTAGAATCTAGACCAAATGGAGGACGTGGGTAACCGCCCCCCACAGGCTGAAGTTTGGTTTACGCTCAAGAATACAGCTGAAATGGCAAAGCAGGCAGACCCCAGAGACATGGAGGGTTTTGCTCCAGAACAATGCAATAAAGTGACTCTCGTACAAACACAGGCCAGATGAACTTTTTGGTGTTGCAGTGTGTATGAGAATTATATTTACACTATATTGTGAGCTATTATGTATGCCATAGTATTACGTCTAAGAAAACAATGTACAGACCTTAATGAAAAAATACTTCATTGCTAAAAAATGCCTACCATCATCTGACAAGGCAGTGGAGCCAGAAAACTTCAGTGTGGGGACACCCCTGTGGTCCAGTGGCTAGGACGCGATGCTCCCAATCCTGGAGTCAGGGTGTGATCCCTGGTCAGGGAGCAAGGTTCCCTCTTGTTGTAACTAAGAGCCCATACACCACAACTAA
Source organism: Tragulus kanchil (assembly GCA_022376925.1). Taxonomy (NCBI): domain Eukaryota; kingdom Metazoa; phylum Chordata; class Mammalia; order Artiodactyla; family Tragulidae; genus Tragulus; species Tragulus kanchil. The sequence continues at coordinate 22,385,953 of JAIOJX010000023.1, read as the reverse complement.
GAGCCTGTACACCACAACTCTGAACCGCACAGCCAAATAAAAACAACAAACAACAAGAAACAACTTCAGTTCATAAAATACCCATCACATCTATGAAGCACAAGAAAGTAAACAGCAATGAAGCAAGGATTCCAGTGGCAGCAAAACACAAGGCTGGGTGTGCTCATGACCCGCTAATCATAGCTGGCCATATGAATTTAGTTGCCTGTCTTTTCCGTCGGAGAAGCCCAGGGAGGTAGGAGACACGGGCTACGATCCCTGCTCTGGGCACTTCCCTTCGCTGGCTCTGTCTTCCCATCTATGCAGTGAGAAAGGGAGAGGCTGGTCCAGCCTGGACATCCTGTGATTCTCTGTAAGCAGCTGACAGGGTTTCTTTCCCAGGAAGGCCAGATGGTAAGGTGCTGAGAGTCAGTGGTTCCTGAACTGAGGAACCATGCAGAAATTTGTTCTAGAGGCAGTGGTTTGCGAACATCGCTTGTAGCTCACTCCTGCAGCCCAGGCATCCTTCTGGTGGGAGTCATCACGCCTTATGCAACCCTCTGGAGCCCCCAGGGCCCCACCTGGACTGAGTGTTCAGTTCGACAAATGCTTAGTCAAAGCTACCTGTCCTCCAGGCCTTCACGTGTATAAAACCTTAGGCCCGCTCTCAAGGAGCATCCACTCTAAAGCAGAGACAGACATGAGGAGAAGAATAAATGCATACATTCTTTTTTCTATTTTGTCTGCACTGCTCAGTATGCAGGAGTTTAGTTCCCTGACCAGGGCTCAAACCAGTGTCTCCTGCAGTGGAAGAGTGGAGTCCTAACCACTGGGCTGCACAGGAATTCCCAGTGGGCACATTCGCATCAGCCTCGAGGGTTCCTATAGGGTACAAAGAAGCACCATGAGCTAACAGAAGGAAGGCCAGGGAACACTCTCCCAAGAATATCTGCCAGCAGTCCTGACGAATGTCTGTTCAATAACTGTCTAGTGATGATAATAAATAGCCTCCGTATAGCTCATTAATAATAATAATAGCTAACACTTAATAGCGCTTAGGGTGTGCCAGGCTCTGTTCTCAGTGTGTTACGAATATTAACTCTTGCTGTTAGCCCCAGCCTGCTGGCCTGGGGACCCCTACTCGCCTCATCTCCCAGAGAAGGAAACCGAGGCACTGGCCGCTTTCGTCACTTGTCCCAAGGTCACTGGGCAAGTCAGCGGCCGAGCTGAGCCAGCAGGTCATGCTCTGTCACCTTGCACAGTGCATCAAGGTTTCTAAAGCACTTTTCCATTCTTTATCCTGTTCCAGTGACAGGGCTCAGGACAGAGGCTCAGATCTCAGCTGGAAGAAGAGGAGGCTGAGGTGTGACATGTGTGAGGGCTTGCCAGGGTCACGTGATGAGCAGGTGGGGGGTGCCGAGCTCAGGTCTGCCCCCACCCCAGCACCGCGCCCACAGGGCTGATGGCAACACTCGGTGAAGAAGGCCCTGTTGCCAAGGTCGGGGCTCTAACCACTGACACCTGGGTTCAGACACTTTCTGAGAGGGAATTGGATGTGGATGATGCTCTCCCACATGCCAGATACATTGCTAGGGTGTGTTGTCTTGGCTGATCTCCCCAGCTACTCATAAAAGGATGCACCGGGTTGGCTAAAAAGTTTGTTCCATGGCATCCTACAGAAAAAACCTGAACGAACTTTTTGACCAACTGAATACTATCATTTTCACACTCCCTGATGGGAAACAGGCTTGGCGAGAAGAGGTGACTTGTTGTGAGTCAACACTATAGACAGTTGCATGTCTTTTAGTTTTCTGAAGGCTCCTCTCCTCTTTGCCCTGTGAGTGGCACAGAGCCAAAGGGCATTTTGACAAGATCTGCCTGCTACAGATCTGTATGCAAGGGAGCATGTGGGCAATATGGCCTTGGACATGACCCCAGCACTTACTATGGAGCCAGGTCCTATTTTAAGAGTTGAATATGCATTAACTCATTCCTTCCTGGCAGCAGCCCTCAGTGGTAAGAAACTATTTTGCACATTTATATGAGGGAAATGAGGCACAGAGAGGTTCATTCACTTGCCCAAGGTCACGCAGCCAGTAAGTAGACAACAGAGACAGAAAACCTAGCACCAAAGTCTGTTTCCTTACCCCTTTGGCTATATGTCTTATGACTATGAAAGGTGGATACTATTATGTATCCCCTCTTTGTTGACACTTGGAGACTAAAAGAGTTTAAGGCAACTTGTCCCAATATGATGACTGGAAGCGGGAGAGTCAGGATTTAGACCCCACACAGCTTGAGAACCCGCTCTTACCCACTCCTGAGCCTTGTCAAGAGCTAGACATTCAGGGGCCATGGGTCCTGGACAGGACAGGCTGGAGAGGCAGGCTCTTAAGGGCCTGCTGCATTTCACTGCCTGATTTTCTTTCCTCATCCTTTGTAACTAAACACTCAATTTGCAGCTTCAGGCTGCGTCCTCATGCTGCACCTTCCCATTGATCACCCGGACTCTGCGTGAAGAATGATTTTATAAGCTAGTTGGCTTTGGAAAGCAGGGAGTAGCAGCCATTGAACATATGCTTCTGTGGGTATATATTTATGCAGCGTATGTTGAGTATAATTTTGGGCAGTTTGCATATTTTATTTTATTTTTTTTTTTGTTGCAGAGCACATTAAGAGAAAGGAGAAAAAAGTCACCCCAGAATAGAGACAGATGTCATGGGCATCAGACACTGAGGTTCCCCGATCTAACGCTTCAGGAATGGAGGTGGGTGGATGGGGATTTGCAAGCACTGAGACCTAAGCGTCAGCTCTGAGGCTTTCACGTCCCTGCCAGCCTGGGCACCAGCCATCCAGTCCCATAGCGGCATCCTTCCTCATGCTCACAGCCTCCCTAGGAGCCCGTCTGACTCTGTCCTCTAGCTACCATTTACTGAGTACTCAATACCATCCAGACCCTGGGCTAAGCACACACCCTCACAATCCCCCTGAACTCTCCCCTCTCCCCATGCCGAAGTGCAGAGCTGTGCACAAGGGAACACGGACATTTTGTTCCTCGATTCCATTCACTCCGTCAGGGGTCCCTCGTCTCTGGGAGCTAATAATGCCTGATGATCTGAGGCAGAGCTGATTTCATAATAACAGAAATAAAGTGCTTGGGAAATGCAATGCGCTTGAATCATCCTGAAACCAGAACCTCCCCCATCCCAATCCGTGGAAAAAAGTCTTCCACAAAACCAGTCCGTGGTGCCAAAAAGGTCAGGGATCGTGGCAGGAGGGCAATACAGGTTTTGCGCTCCTGACTAGCGCTCTCCACGTCTCCGTCAAGATTTGCAGAGCCTCTCAGATTCGGGTTCTAAACCCGATGCTGCCCAGCCCATGTGAGGGACACTGGGCACGCCGCGTCCTCCCTGAGCTGGCTCCCACCCTCTCAGGCTGGGGGCAGTGCGAGCGTTTGGCGAGGGTGCCCTGTGGATGCCAAGATCCCCAGTTACACTCACAAGCAGCTCAAGAGACATTTGTTCTTTTTCTCTCTCTCTCCCCCACCTCCTGCCTAAAAGGTTTCCTTTCACCCAGGATGAACTCCGCATGTAACATTTTCAAGAACGCCTTAGGAAAAGCCTGCGAGGTAGACTTTGGACCAACTGGAAAGAAGAAAAGAATGCCAGAAGGCATCGTGCGGAAAGGAGAGCACTTCTGTGTGTGTGCTGCAAGGAAGCATTCACACGCGGTTCACGACCCTAGGACTGGAGCTTCCCTTTGGGGCCGGGTAAACAGACCGAGAGCCGTCTGCTGCCAGGACATGTTATTGCTGTAACTCAGGAACCTAACAGAGTGTTTGACCCATCGTAGGCCCTTTGAGGTTGCATGCTGAATGCAGCTAAAATGTGAATGAAACGGTGGACCACCGAATAACCAATTTGGGCCTCCACCGAAGAGGAGTATCAGTTTTACCTAGCTTAATGAGATGTGGTGGCTGTTAGGTAATCCATCACCAGCAATCGAAATAAAATAAATTGGTCTGTGTCTACACAGGTGGGGGAAACATATACGAGAAAAAGATAAAGGGCTGGAAGAGCATACATGTCAGAGTCTTGGCTACTTCTAGAAGTAAAGAAGGGCTAAAATGGAAATGGAAAAACAGTGAGTGGGCCAGAGGAGGGCTTGGGGAAGGCAGGCAGTATGTGAATTCTTGACCTGGGTGATGGGTAGGTGGGTATTGCTTAATTACTCGTGATGAAACTGTATGTAACACTTTACACATTTTCTCATATGTCTAATTAATATATTTTACAATAAAGTTGCTAAATATATATCACATAGAAAAGCTACTCAAAGGACATATCGAAATGCTAATGGTAATAATTGAACATGGTATAATTATGGTATGATATGGTAAAGATATTTTTCTTTACTTTCCTTCCCCTATATTCTAAACTTTCTTATATGTGCATATAATAATTCTATAACTGAAACAAACATGTTTTTAATTGAGATGCCTTGTTACCCAAATGAGGCAACAACAAAATCATAGAGGTTGGCTACGACACTGCTGCCTGAAATCCCACCATATGGAGAACCCTGTCTTCTCCCTGAGGTTTCCTGTGCGGGGCAGAACAATTCTCCATGGGAAGATGAGGGAGTAGGTATGCGTGGCTTATCTAAACACACACAATAAACAGAAAAATGTTGAGACCGAGGGTCATGTTGTTACCTAGGTCTGAAAGGAAAAAAACCCCAAACTGCGAGGTAGACTTTGGACCAACGGGGGTGCCAGAAGGCATCGTGCGGAAAGGAGAGCACTTCTGTGTGTGTGCTGCAAGGAAGCATTCACACGCGGTTCACGACCCTAGGACTGGAGCTTCCCTTTGGGGCCGGGTAAACAGACCGAGAGCCGTCTGCTGCCAGGACATGTTATTGCTGTAACTCAGGAACCTAACAGAGTGTTTGACCCATCGTAGGCCCTTTGAGGTTGCATGCTGAATGCAGCTAAAATGTGAATGAAACGGTGGACCACCGAATAACCAATTTGGGCCTCCACCGAAGAGGAGTATCAGTTTTACCTAGCTTAATGAGATGTGGTGGCTGTTAGGTAATCCATCACCAGCAATCGAAATAAAATAAATTGGTCTGTGTCTACACAGGTGGGGGAAACATATACGAGAAAAAGATAAAGGGCTGGAAGAGCATACATGTCAGAGTCTTGGCTACTTCTAGAAGTAAAGAAGGGCTAAAATGGAAATGGAAAAACAGTGAGTGGGCCAGAGGAGGGCTTGGGGAAGGCAGGCAGTATGTGAATTCTTGACCTGGGTGATGGGTAGGTGGGTATTGCTTAATTACTCGTGATGAAACTGTATGTAACACTTTACACATTTTCTCATATGTCTAATTAATATATTTTACAATAAAGTTGCTAAATATATATCACATAGAAAAGCTACTCAAAGGACATATCGAAATGCTAATGGTAATAATTGAACATGGTATAATTATGGTATGATATGGTAAAGATATTTTTCTTTACTTTCCTTCCCCTATATTCTAAACTTTCTTATATGTGCATATAATAATTCTATAACTGAAACAAACATGTTTTTAATTGAGATGCCTTGTTACCCAAATGAGGCAACAACAAAATCATAGAGGTTGGCTACGACACTGCTGCCTGAAATCCCACCATATGGAGAACCCTGTCTTCTCCCTGAGGTTTCCTGTGCGGGGCAGAACAATTCTCCATGGGAAGATGAGGGAGTAGGTATGCGTGGCTTATCTAAACACACACAATAAACAGAAAAATGTTGAGACCGAGGGTCATGTTGTTACCTAGGTCTGTATCCTCTGCAGGACAGTAGGCTCCTAAAACCAGCTTTCCTTTCAATGATGGTGAAAAAAAAATTACTGATTCAATGAAAGCCAAGATTCCAGGTTGCCTAGCTCACCCAGTTCCTCTCTTTCCAACTGGTTCGGGCCCTGGTTACCTACCTGGGTCCATCTAACACCTGGCTATGCACACAGGGTTCAGCTAACACCATTATAAGGCACACGGACTGTCCGCAGCTTATGGACAGACAGGATAACAAAGGCTCAGATACATTTGGCAATTTGCCCAAAGTCGCCCACCTTCCCAGTGAAATGGATGTGATTTGAATACAAGTCTGTCTCATTGCCAAGTCTGCTCTTGCCTCTGGACTGGATCTGATTAACTAGCCCAATTCCCGAGAAACACATATGACTCTATCCAGGAGCTGTGTTCTCAGTGAGGAAAAAGGTGAATGCTTGTTTCATGAAACCTTTCTCTGTTTGCTACCTCAAGGGCAAAAAGTCTCCTGATGGTGACTAGTGGAACGAGCCCGGTCATCCTTTCTCCGTGCTCTGAACGGTCTGCCATCCCTGAACACTGTGGACAGTCTCCGAGAATATCTGGACAGGTGGGAGACGACTTATGAAGGCAGGGCTCAGAAAGAAGCTGGAGAATACAGAGGGAAAAAACCTTTCCAGATTAACAATAATAATGATGATATCATTTCTCATCTATGTATGCCAAGACTCATGATAAAAGATAAAAGAAGAACGATCAAATGGGACTTCTCTGGAGGTTCCATGGTTAAGACTCCCAGTGCAGGGGACCTGGGGTCAATCCCTACTCAGAAAACTGTGTTTAATTCCTGGTCAGTGGACTAGATTCCAAATACCACACCTAAGAGCCTGTGTGCTACAACAAAGACATATAATTTTTTTTTTTTTTAATGGACTCTCACACTACTCTTCACTAGTCTTTATTTTTTCGCGGACGGTGGTGGGTGGGCCACTTCCACCGGTCTTTCATTTATCTATTTTCATCCATCTTTGTTCTTTGGCCCGTGTGGGCCTCCCATCGCAGTGGCCTCTGTTGTCGCAGAGCACCGGCTCTGGGTGCATGTGCTCCAGAGCTCTGGCTCGGTAACTGGACACATTGGTCCAGCTGCTCTGCAGCACGTGGGATCTTCCCAGGCCAGGGATCGAACCGGCACCCCTTGCACTGCAAGGCGGTGTCCTTACCCGCTGGACCACCAGGGAAGCCCAAAGACATATGATTACATAAATACTTTTTAAAGAATGGTGATAAAAAATAAAAGAAGGTTACTACATGCATGGAAGAGAGAGTCCTGGACTAGAATTTAGGACACTGGGTTCAAGCCAGGTATAACTCTTACATTTTTGGGGCTCAATTTGCTCATCATAATTTCTGACATAAGGAAAAGGGTTTACATATGGTTAAGATCAAGTTAGGGAGCCAATTTAAAGGGAAATGCTCTTTGAAAGGCATATATAAAGACGCAGCTCTGACACATAAAGTTAGCCCCCAAAGACACAAATGTATGCTTTTTAGGCTTCCAATGTAAAACGTGTATGTATAAATTCTTATTTATATTTGCATATTCAGAGGGAGAAAATGTATATGAAGATAAATATAGCCCAAAGTGTGGCAGAGTTATCTCTAAAGTGATAAAGAGGAACTTGTATTTTTCCTTTGTACATTTCAGCAAGGTTTGAATTGGTTTTGTTTTATTTTTACAATAAGCATGAGCTACTTAAAAGAAAACTGAAGAAAAAAGTAGTAGACGATCGAGGACTGGATGTGGAAAAATATCTTATAAATGCAAAAATGTGATGACTGTAATTAAGACAAACACAATTATTTCAGGTTTCCATTTCAGAGCTAAGAAAAAACCGTCCAATTATCAGTGTTCCCATAGTTGTGGATTCCTTCCTCGCAAGCACTCAGCACAGCCACTGAGAAGTCTGCAGTCATGCCTCTGACCTCTCGTGTCCTCAACAAGACAAGAGTCCTGCCAGCCCATGTGCTCTTCTCTGCTCCATTCTTCTGCCTTGGGACTCTCTCCTACATGCATTCTTGCACTGTTCACCAGGCTCCCCTCCTTCAAGCATTACTTTTATTCGATCCCTTCCTTCTTCAAGGACACTTTGGATCCCACACCCTTGAGCTGGATCCAGAACCACTACCCTAAGACAGGAGAAGTTTAGAAAGTCAGAGACTGTTGGTCTTTTTCAATTTTAATCCATTTCATGTGTGTGCATGTGTGATCACTTCAGTTGTGTCTGACTCTTTGTGTCCCTGTGGTCTGTAGCCCAACAGGCTCCTCTATCCATGGGATTCTCCAGGTAAGAATATTGGATTGGGTTGCCATTTCCTACTCCAAGGGATCTTCTAGACCCAGGGATTGAACCCATGTCTCTTATGTCTCCTGCATTTAACACTAGCGCCACGTGGAAAGCCCTCCTCCAGGGAATCTTCCCAACCCAAGGATTGATCCCTGTCTTGCGCATTTCAGGTGGATTCTTTACCACTGAGCCACTGGGGATGCCCAATTCCATCCCACACCTTCATCCAAATCATGGAGCAAGAATGCAATTTGAAATGGTCCCTACAGACTTTGGGAAATTTTTTCTGAACAAATAAGACACAGAGGGAGCCTACTACCCAGAAATGCTAGAGCACATTGTTTATACCAAAGTGGGAGTGCTCAGAATGTCCAACGATAAGACAAAGGTAAATGACGCGATAGTTTCCTCCATAGAAACTGAACAACTGTTAGGAATGATGCTCATGAAGAATTTGCCTTGGGTATGGATGAGGGTTCTGGCTTTGAGATACTTGGCTGAAATCCTCTGTTCTAGAATTTCAGAGCTCTCTGGACCTGAGGGAGTTATTTACATTCTCCCTGCCTCCGATTTTCTACCTATAAGCAAAGGGACAATGAGGAGCCCATGTCAGAGGTTATGAAGCAAGCACCCAGATGACTGGATCTGTCACTTCCACCATCCTTCTCATCATCTCTGCATGAAATATCAGATAATAATAATAACAGCAACAGTGCTCCGTGCCTACTTAGGGCCCAGTGCCAGTCCATTGGGTATGCATTATCTCAGTCAGTCCTAAGAGCAGCCTTGCCAGGTATTATTAGCCCCGCTTTACTCAACAGGAGTCCAAGATTCAGAGGCCTTAAGCAATCCCAAGGTCACCTGGCTAGTGAGTGATACAGCGAGTTTTTCTGATACTAGAAATGGTGAACTCCTGATGGAAGAGGTGATGGACGGAGGAAATGCATTCTCTCTCGTGGTCTCCTCCTAGGGTGAAAAGGTGTTTGAGGCAGGTGCAAGACACAATTAAAGACACAATTAGGATGTCAACTGTGAGTCCACAGATGCTTACGAAAGGGAGGCAAGGGAATGCAGATGCCGTCCCCTGTGCATTTGTTTTCCCCACGTGCCAACGAGTTAAGCCCTGGCCTCCATCCCACACTGCCTTTCCCTCTTCTCAGAGCCTTCCAACCTTAGAACAACTGAGTGACTGTTCTCTGGGCACATGTATGATGAGATTTCAGGAACCGAACTGACCCCTTAGCAAATCCAGCCCCTCTCCAGGCTGGGCCCAAACTCACTCTCTGTTTCCCACATGCGGTCCACACAGATGATAACCACTTATGCCGAAGAGCTACATTTGGTGGAAGTACCAGGATTTCAGCTCCTCTTCCCTGTCTCCAGTTCAGAGATTCTTCCCTCCTCCCCCCAGCATCCTTCCAGGAAGCAAAGGGTAAAATCCATCACTTTGGAAGGGTGAGGGCTGTCCTCTGACTTTAACAGATGATGACTTCCACACAATAAAACCAGCTTACCAGAAATACCATCAGACCCAGCAAATCTGGATCCCAAATAAATAAAATGAAGGGGGAAAGAAACAGAGATGGCTTCAAATGTCATGGGATGAATAAAATGTCTAATGTCGTAAAAGGGCGCACAGGCTTTATGAGAATGACACACATTATAATCTTGGAAACCCCCTCCTGCATCCTTTTCACCTCCATACCTAGAAAGGAGGTGGGCTTTACTTGAAATTCAGAAGGAGATGATGCAGAAGCACAGCCCGCAACTGAAAGACAATGATCCTCCTTTCACCCCACTAAAGCTTGAGCCTGATGTGCAGGCACTGAGCCCAGAGGCACAGCTCCAATTTCCCTCTTTGGAAATTTCCTGTTCTGACTCCCTCTTTTCAAAACTCATTCCTTTCTCTTCCTCCAGACCTCCTGGATATACATGAGAAAGATGGAACCCTGAACACTGAAGGGGAATGGGAAAAAGAAAATGTCCCCTCCCTGTATGCTCCCTGACATGGGGACATTTGCCTGATCCCTGGGGGACTACCTTCAGCCTCTGGAAATTGCCATTTGATGAACTAAGAGTGTGGCTTTGGATTTAGATAGACCTGGGTTTGAATTTCTCCTCTGCCTTCACCTAGATGGCTGGGCGGAGTCACATTTCTCATGCCTACTGAATCCCTTCTCTAATGGACAAGTTGCCATTGTTGCTTAGGCGCTAAGTTGTGTCCAACTCTCCGAGACCTCACGGACTGCAGCAGGCCAGTCTTCCCCATCCTCCGCCATTCCAGAATATACTTACACCCATGTCCAAGGAGTCCGTGATGCTATTGAACTATCTCATCCTCTGCCACCCCCTTTTCCTTTTTCCTTTCGTCTTCCCCCGCAGTAGGGTCCCCTCCAATGAGGTGGATCCTTTCATCAGGCGGCCAAGGTGGTGGAGCTTCAGCTTCAGAGTCAGTTCTTCCAATGAATACTCAGGGTTGATTCCCTTAGGACTGATTGGCCTCGTCTGCCTGCAATCCAAGGGATGCTCAAGAGTCTTTTCCAATACCACAACTCAAAAGCATCAATTTTTTAGCACTCAGTGCTCTCATATCCATTCATGATCACTGGATGAGACAGGAGAAGTAACTGTGCTCACCTCATCTGGTGGCTGGACGGATTCACTGATGATACATCTGAATCCCTTACCCCAGGGCCTGGCCTATCCTCAGCACTCATATACTCTCGACAGGTATCTCCATCAGGGACGCTATCATCGGTATGATTGATAGCATGGTTTTCTTTACCAATGCTATCAGTAGTATTACTGACGGTGCATATAGATAATTCCCTATGGACCTGTTTGAAGGCACTTTGATGAGGATATCATATAAGAGATGCTTCACTCTTTCAATCCCATTTCCCAGGCCAAGCTTCTCTGAAAGATTTTCCAGAAAAGACACTTTGCCTCTTGACTACAGGTTTACAATGATTTTTAATAAGAAAACTGTGACAAGCATCACGTCTCCTATTTGGGACTCTGGCAAAACCTGTCCTGCTTAGGCAAAGACACAGCTTCTTCACCCTTAATCAGGGAAGAATCGCTGTATACATGAGAAAGATGGAACCCTGAACACTGAAGAGGGAAAATGTCCCTCCTGTATGCTCCCTGACATGGGGACATTTGCCTGATCCCTGGGGGACTACCTTCAGCCTCTGGAAATTGCCATTTGATGAACTAAGAGTGTGGCTTTGGATTTAGATAGACCTGGGTTTGAATTTCTCCTCTGCCTTCACCTAGATGGCTGGGCGGAGTCACATTTCTCATGCCTACTGAATCCCTTCTCTAATGGACAAGTTGCCATTGTTGCTTAGGCGCTAAGTTGTGTCCAACTCTCCGAGACCTCACGGACTGCAGCAGGCCAGTCTTCCCCATCCTCCGCCATTCCAGAATATACTTACACCCATGTCCAAGGAGTCCGTGATGCTATTGAACTATCTCATCCTCTGCCACCCCCTTTTCCTTTTTCCTTTCGTCTTCCCCCGCAGTAGGGTCCCCTCCAATGAGGTGGATCCTTTCATCAGGCGGCCAAGGTGGTGGAGCTTCAGCTTCAGAGTCAGTTCTTCCAATGAATACTCAGGGTTGATTCCCTTAGGACTGATTGGCCTCGTCTGCCTGCAATCCAAGGGATGCTCAAGAGTCTTTTCCAATACCACAACTCAAAAGCATCAATTTTTTAGCACTCAGTGCTCTCATATCCATTCATGATCACTGGATGAGACAGGAGAAGTAACTGTGCTCACCTCATCTGGTGGCTGGACGGATTCACTGATGATACATCTGAATCCCTTACCCCAGGGCCTGGCCTATCCTCAGCACTCATATACTCTCGACAGGTATCTCCATCAGGGACGCTATCATCGGTATGATTGATAGCATGGTTTTCTTTACCAATGCTATCAGTAGTATTACTGACGGTGCATATAGATAATTCCCTATGGACCTGTTTGAAGGCACTTTGATGAGGATATCATATAAGAGATGCTTCACTCTTTCAATCCCATTTCCCAGGCCAAGCTTCTCTGAAAGATTTTCCAGAAAAGACACTTTGCCTCTTGACTACAGGTTTACAATGATTTTTAATAAGAAAACTGTGACAAGCATCACGTCTCCTATTTGGGACTCTGGCAAAACCTGTCCTGCTTAGGCAAAGACACAGCTTCTTCACCCTTAATCAGGGGGAAGAATCGCTGTACATACATCCCAGAGCATGTGTGAACGTCAATAACTGGACAATGCAGCCCCACAGGAAACTAACTAAAACAATACGTGTAACAGGGAAGCATATTCAGTATCTTGCAATAGCCTACAATGGAAAATAATTACACTTTAGGCTTCCCAAGTGGTGCCGTGGTAAAGAATCTGCCTGCCAATACAGGAGATACAACGAGACATGGGTTCCATCTCTGGGTTGGGAATATCTCCCGGAAAAAGAAATGGCAACCCTCTCTAGTATTCTTACCTGGGAAATCTCATGGATAGAGGAGCTTGGAGGGCTACAGTCCATGGTGTTGAAAAAAAGTTAGACATAACTGAGTGACGGAGCATATACATATTAAAATATAAATCAATCAAGCAATCAATAAATAAAGGTTTCCCTGGTGGTGTTTTATATATATATATATATATATATATATATATATATATACATACACACACACATATGAGTCATTGTGCTGTATATCTGAAACTAACACAATATTATAAATCAACTATGTTTCAATAAAAAAAAAAGGGAGAAAAAAACCCTATCCTGCTTGTACCACGAATCCATCACACTCCCTGTCACTGACGTGCAGGGATGGAAAGTCCATTTCTAGGGGAGAAGACCCATTTCCCAAGGCCCAGCCCCACCAAGGTTCAGCTTTGCTGCACCCCTGTGGGGCGGAGGGAGGAGGAGGCGCACAAGGCTGGGCTTCCCGGTCAGCAGGGCCTGGGCTGCACTCCTAGTGATTTCTCACTCTTTTCTCAGCCCCCTCATATAACTCTCGACAGGTATCTCCATCAGGGACGCTATCATCGGTATGATTGATAGCATGGTTTTCTTTACCAATGCTATCAGTAGTATTACTGACGGTGCATATAGATAATTCCCTATGGACCTGTTTGAAGGCACTTTGATGAGGATATCATATAAGAGATGCTTCACTCTTTCAATCCCATTTCCCAGGCCAAGCTTCTCTGAAAGATTTTCCAGAAAAGACACTTTGCCTCTTGACTACAGGTTTACAATGATTTTTAATAAGAAAACTGTGACAAGCATCACGTCTCCTATTTGGGACTCTGGCAAAACCTGTCCTGCTTAGGCAAAGACACAGCTTCTTCACCCTTAATCAGGGGGAAGAATCGCTGTACATACATCCCAGAGCATGTGTGGAACGTCAATAACTGGACAATGCAGCCCCACAGGAAACTAACTAAAACAATACGTGTAACAGGGAAGCATATTCAGTATCTTGCAATAGCCTACAATGGAAAATAATTACACTTTAGGCTTCCCAAGTGGTGCCGTGGTAAAGAATCTGCCTGCCAATACAGGAGATACAACGAGACATGGGTTCCATCTCTGGGTTGGGAATATCTCCCGGAAAAAGAAATGGCAACCCTCTCTAGTATTCTTACCTGGGAAATCTCATGGATAGAGGAGCTTGGAGGGCTACAGTCCATGGTGTTGAAAAAAAGTTAGACATAACTGAGTGACGGAGCATATACATATTAAAATATAAATCAATCAAGCAATCAATAAATAAAGGTTTCCCTGGTGGTGTTTTATATATATATATATATATATATATATATATATATATATATATATATATATATACATACACACACACATATGAGTCATTGTGCTGTATATCTGAAACTAACACAATATTATAAATCAACTATGTTTCAATAAAAAAAAAAGGGAGAAAAAAACCCTATCCTGCTTGTACCACGAATCCATCACACTCCCTGTCACTGACGTGCAGGGATGGAAAGTCCATTTCTAGGGGAGAAGACCCATTTCCCAAGGCCCAGCCCCACCAAGGTTCAGCTTTGCTGCACCCCTGTGGGGCGGGAGGGAGGGGAGGAGGCGCACAAGGCTGGGCTTCCCGGTCAGCAGGGCCTGGGCTGCACTCCTAGTGATTTCTCACTCTTTCGATTCCCCTCCTCTGCCCTCCCCTCTCTTCTTGAGCTTTCTTTCCTTCAAGGACAGTCCAACTGAGTCAAAGAGGAGAGCATGTGGCATGGAAAGCAGGCTCTCCCTCCCTAATGAACCAGATGCCAGTTTCTGCCTCTCTGTGAGTGGTGCCAAGAGGGGCCTGACCTGTAAGATATGAAAATGTTTATCTGACGGATTTCGACTTTTTAAAAGGCAGCATTTTTTGTTGCCTCTCAGCATCTCAGGACCATCAGCAGTCCTCTTGTCCTTCCAAATAACTAGAGGCCAGATGGCTTTTCAGGCCAAAGTGGGTTAAAAAAAAAAAAAAGAGCAAGGAGAGGAGGTGGGGATGTGGCTGGTGACTGTAGTGGAAAAGGCATAGTGGGATCGGTCTGGAGTTTAGAGGCAGCGCTGGAAACTGAAATCTCTCACCTCCTAAAAGACGCCATCACTTTACAGGGTCCGGCGCATGTACACATCCCTGCATCTCTTTTGGTCCTAAATGTCTAGGAAGCACCTAGCCTGGCCTTTTCTCCTGCCCCTTCTTCATGCTTTCCATATACTCCCATTCCCTATCAGAGAGTTTCATTTTTCTCATGTGAAAAGTGGAGATAATCATAAAGCCTAGCTCATAGGAAGAGTGTGAGAATTAAATTGGTTAAAATAAGCAAAGCACTTAGAGAATCATGTCTGGCACCAGTCACGGTGAGGATGACTGCTCTTACATACTAGCTTTCCTCATTTGTAAAATGGATGTAATCAAACCCATCTAGGGGGATGGTTTTAAGCATTTAGCTGCCATGAACAGTAAGTGAAAGGGCACACAGTAGGTGCTCAATGAGTGTTAGTTCTGTCCTACATCACCTCCCTTCTCTCTGTGACTCACATCGGCCTGGATGGATATTCTTGGGCAGAGATACACAGTGACCTCTTGAAGGCCACACAGCAGTGCTGCTGAAGTCTATCTTGTCTTCTGAACTAGATTAAAAAAACAAGGTGGGGGTCTTGTTCTTTGTGTTCTCTGTTTGGTCCACAGTGCTGGACAGTGTTGCTAAGTCAGTGTGGAGATTGCTACCGTGTCAAAGATGATACTAAATGGCCTCCGCTGTAGGAACTTACAACTCCATGGAAGGGGTTTGTGATCAAATCTTAATTCTCATCCACCTGGTTCCCTACATGATGTTGAGTGACTGCCACATCTTTCTAGTCCTTTGTTTTTCTGTCTGTATAGTGGGCTTGGTTAGAAGATCTCCACGGTCCCTTCCTGGTCTGAGTCTAAGCTGCAGGAAAAATGGGTAGATCACAGATGGCCACACATGCTTGGTTGCTCCTCTCACGGAAAAGTGCACTCTAGTTGCTTCCTCTTGAATTTGGGGTGAAACAAAAACTAGAGGCCAGATGGCTTTTCAGGCCAAAGTGGGTTAAAAGAAAAAGAGCAAGGAGAGGAGGTGGGGATGTGGCTGGTGACTGTAGTGGAAAAGGCATAGTGGGATCGGTCTGGAGTTTAGAGGCAGCGCTGGAAACTGAAATCTCTCACCTCCTAAAAGACGCCATCACTTTACAGGGTCCGGCGCATGTACACATCCCTGCATCTCTTTTGGTCCTAAATGTCTAGGAAGCACCTAGCCTGGCCTTTTCTCCTGCCCCTTCTTCATGCTTTCCATATACTCCCATTCCCTATCAGAGAGTTTCATTTTTCTCATGTGAAAAGTGGAGATAATCATAAAGCCTAGCTCATAGGAAGAGTGTGAGAATTAAATTGGTTAAAATAAGCAAAGCACTTAGAGAATCATGTCTGGCACCAGTCACGGTGAGGATGACTGCTCTTACATACTAGCTTTCCTCATTTGTAAAATGGATGTAATCAAACCCATCTAGGGGGATGGTTTTAAGCATTTAGCTGCCATGAACAGTAAGTGAAAGGGCACACAGTAGGTGCTCAATGAGTGTTAGTTCTGTCCTACATCACCTCCCTTCTCTCTGTGACTCACATCGGCCTGGATGGATATTCTTGGGCAGAGATACACAGTGACCTCTTGAAGGCCACACAGCAGTGCTGCTGAAGTCTATCTTGTCTTCTGAACTAGATTAAAAAAACAAGGTGGGGGTCTTGTTCTTTGTGTTCTCTGTTTGGTCCACAGTGCTGGACAGTGTTGCTAAGTCAGTGTGGAGATTGCTACCGTGTCAAAGATGATACTAAATGGCCTCCGCTGTAGGAACTTACAACTCCATGGAAGGGGTTTGTGATCAAATCTTAATTCTCATCCACCTGGTTCCCTACATGATGTTGAGTGACTGCCACATCTTTCTAGTCCTTTGTTTTTCTGTCTGTATAGTGGGCTTGGTTAGAAGATCTCCACGGTCCCTTCCTGGTCTGAGTCTAAGCTGCAGGAAAAATGGGTAGATCACAGATGGCCACACATGCTTGGTTGCTCCTCTCACGGAAAAGTGCACTCTAGTTGCTTCCTCTTGAATTTGGGGTGAAATCAATGGCCTGTTTGAACAACAGACTGTGGTAACATGATGTGGTAAAATGATGTTCTGGGACTTCTGAGGTTAGGTATGAAGAAGACACACGGCTTCTGCATAAGCTCTTGGAGCACTTGTCTTGAGATGGTTCCTTTGCAACCTGTGGGGCTGTTCCTTGGACAGCAAGGAGATCAAACAAGTCAATCCTGAAGGAAATAAACCCTGCATATTCATTGGAAGGACCTATGCTGAAGGTGAAGCTCCAAAACTTTGGCTACCTGATGCAAAGAGCCAATTCACTAGAAAAGATTCTGATGCTGCGAACGATTGAAGACAAACAGAGAAGGGAGAAGCAGAGGATGAAATGGTTAGATAACAACCCCAACTCAACGAACACGAGTTTGAGCAAACTCTGGGAGACAGTGGAGGACAGGGAAGTCCATAGGGTCACAAAGAGTCAGATGTGACTAACAAACTTTGCAAATCCAGCCTCCATGGACTTCTCCTGTCCCAGCCAAATAGAGCCATCATAGGCAAGCACTCCAGAGAAAGACCCAGCGGAGGGCTAACAGAACCAGGATCAATCAGCCCCAGCAACAGCGAGGTGAAGGGGGCTTCTGAGAAGATCCCTCCCACCTATCACAGATCAGAGACACATGACTCAGATGAGGCCTTCCCACATTTCTGACCCACAACGTTGTTAAGCAACGCGGGTTGTTTTAAGAGGCTTGCTTTTTCTAAATTCATGTATATGTGTGTATATGTGTTTTCTGATTGCTTTCTCATTTAGGTTATTACCGAATATTGAGTAGAGTCCCCTGTGCTATAGAGCAGATTCTTATTGAGTATTTTACATATAGTGGTATGTATCTGTAAAGCCCAAACTCCTAATTGATCCTTCCCCCAAACCTTTTTGCTTTTATAACCATAAGCTTGTTTTCTAAGACTGTGCATCTGTTTCCATTTTGTAAATAAGTTCAACTGTATCATTTTTTTTAGATCCCACGTCTATATGATGCCATATATTTGTCTTTCTTTGTCTGACCTACTTCACCACTCAGTATGATCATCTTTAGATTCATACACATTGCTACCCATTAAGTTTGTTACACAACGGCAGAAAAATAGAACAATGAAGACAAGCTGTAGATTGATGTTTCTAAAAGGGCTGAGGAAGATACATTTTGATCACTGGATTGTCTGGGGTCTAGCCCAATGAAAGTTCCCTTGTGGCGCTGAGAAAACCAGGATAACACAAGGGCACAGCAGGCATGAAAGGCTTCAGGGGGCAGCAGCTACTCAGAGATGGCAGGCACATCCTCCACAGGATATCATGATTAAGTGCTTACAGTTTGTTGGGTTTTGCCCTCTATCTTGATTAAAATTCTGCAGTGTTTATACCACCACACAGAACAAATGGAACTGTAGCTTACTTTTCAAGCTGTGCCTTGCTGACATCATTCTATTTGTCACATTTAGACCACTTCTCATAGATAACATTTTTTTTTCCCCACTCTTCAGCACACTGAAGAAGAACACAAGACTCTCTCCCTTCCTTTTTTTGATCCCTCATTCATTGCTACATTCTCCATCTCTGGTCAAGAAGTGAGAGTCTCCCTGGAAATAACTGAGAATCAAAATAACAGGATTTTTTTAAATGCATTATCTCCAGGATCAACCTTCCTTCCCATATGACTGTTCACTTGCAACAGGGTTCAAATGCTCAATTATCATGACTTGGCAGTTAAAAACAACCCACAAATTTATTTTCATGCAGTTCTACTTGTCAGAAGTACAAGAGTCTCACCGGGTTAAATTCAAGGTTTCATCAAGGCTATACTTCTTTTCTAGGCTGGGGAGTGAGAGGAGGGGGGAATCCATTTCCTTGCCTCATCCAACTTCCAGGAGACTTTCCTTAGCTTGCAACCCCTTCCTCC
This sequence comes from Tragulus kanchil, assembly GCA_022376925.1. Classification (NCBI taxonomy): domain Eukaryota; kingdom Metazoa; phylum Chordata; class Mammalia; order Artiodactyla; family Tragulidae; genus Tragulus; species Tragulus kanchil. Next base: position 22,367,218 of record JAIOJX010000023.1, on the reverse strand, counting down.
AACTCAATGGACATGAATCTGAGCAAACTCTGGGAAAGGGTGACGGACAGGGGACCCTACAGTGAAGCCTGCAGTCCATGGGGTTGCAGAGAGTCAGACACGATGAGCGAGTGAGCAACAACAACAACCCCCTTCCTACACCTGTCATCTGTTTCATTTTGTAAATAAGTTCAACTGTATCATTTTTTAGATCCCACGTCTATATGATGCCATATATTTGTCTTTCTTTGTCTGACCTACTTCACCACTCAGTATGATCATCTTTAGATTCATACACATTGCTACCCATTAAGTTTGTTACACAACGGCAGAAAAATAGAACAATGAAGACAAGCTGTAGATTGATGTTTCTAAAAGGGCTGAGGAAGATACATTTTGATCACTGGATTGTCTGGGGTCTAGCCCAATGAAAGTTCCCTTGTGGCGCTGAGAAAACCAGGATAACACAAGGGCACAGCAGGCATGAAAGGCTTCAGGGGGCAGCAGCTACTCAGAGATGGCAGGCACATCCTCCACAGGATATCATGATTAAGTGCTTACAGTTTGTTGGGTTTTGCCCTCTATCTTGATTAAAATTCTGCAGTGTTTATACCACCACACAGAACAAATGGAACTGTAGCTTACTTTTCAAGCTGTGCCTTGCTGACATCATTCTATTTGTCACATTTAGACCACTTCTCATAGATAACATTTTTTTTTCCCCACTCTTCAGCACACTGAAGAAGAACACAAGACTCTCTCCCTTCCTTTTTTTGATCCCTCATTCATTGCTACATTCTCCATCTCTGGTCAAGAAGTGAGAGTCTCCCTGGAAATAACTGAGAATCAAAATAACAGGATTTTTTTAAATGCATTATCTCCAGGATCAACCTTCCTTCCCATATGACTGTTCACTTGCAACAGGGTTCAAATGCTCAATTATCATGACTTGGCAGTTAAAAACAACCCACAAATTTATTTTCATGCAGTTCTACTTGTCAGAAGTACAAGAGTCTCACCGGGTTAAATTCAAGGTTTCATCAAGGCTATACTTCTTTTCTAGGCTGGGGAGTGAGAGGAGGGGGGAATCCATTTCCTTGCCTCATCCAACTTCCAGGAGACTTTCCTTAGCTTGCAACCCCTTCCTCCAACTCAATGGACATGAATCTGAGCAAACTCTGGGAAAGGGTGACGGACAGGGGACCCTACAGTGAAGCCTGCAGTCCATGGGGTTGCAGAGAGTCAGACACGATGAGCGAGTGAGCAACAACAACAACCCCCTTCCTACACCTTCAAAGCCAGCAACACCGCATCTTTCTGAATTGCTCTGCTGCCTTTCTCTTCACATGTAAGGACTTTGATTATATTGGCCTCATCCTGGTAACTCAAGATTGTGTCTCTCTTCAAAATTCAGCTTATTAGGAATTAAATTTACATATGAATTTAAATTCTTCTTTGTAAGGTACCACATATTCAAAAATTCTAGGTGGTAGAATGTGGACATCCTTCTAACTTCCACACATCCTATGACTTTCCCGAGTTTGGGCAGTTGCATGCCAGAGGACTACATTATTATGCCAGGATAAGATCAACACAGCAGAATCAGAAAACCAAGCAAGAGAAAGCATTTTTTAAATTAGTATTTTAGAAACCGAGATCTAATTAAAAGTTATAATAATAATAAGCAGAAGAATCGGTGATCTGCTAGAGTAGTGGCCTCCTTCTCACCCATAAAGACTATCTGAGTTGTGGTAAGACAGGAATGTTGGGTATTAAACAAGATGATATTATAAAAGGGACCCTGTGCATTAGTCCCGCCGGGCTAATGACAAAAGTGCTTGGAGAGGATGTGGACTGTGGAAAATCAGGTGGGTTTGAGAGCTCTCAAGGAAAAGGTGGGGGGTGTCTGTGTCTCACTTGCCAGAAAGTGTGAATAGTAAATACAAGTTGCATGCTTTTCCTAGCATTAAAGTTGCCATCTACAAATGCCTTCCTGGTCTGTCTAGATGAAGACAGCTTCAGCCATCTCTAGGCTCTCCTCAGAGTTGGGCAGAAGAGCTGCTGGACATTCGCCACACTCTCAGTAGGGTGGGGGATCTCTGATGGTTGGAACCAACTGGCCTCAAATGCCGAGCGGTGGAGATGAAGAGAACATGACCGCGGACACCAGGACAGGCCAAGCACCTATCAACTGGACGGAACAGGAAGGCCCTGGCATAGGCCAGAAAGGAGAGTGATGGTCAGGGGCCAGAGCAGACAGTGGGTACTAGAATTAAGTCCAGCATCAAGCATCACTCACTCCCATGCCTCAGAAGTGCATCAGCCCCTTTGAAGTCAGAATGTTCAGGAAGACATTCAGGAGACAGGACATAGAAACTCACTAGAATTAAGTTTCCACCGTCAATGGATGGAATAGCAAATACATAAAATCCAGTTGTAGAAACATAGAAAATTAAATATACCGTGGTCCTGAATTTTTGTGGTTTATATTGTCAAAGCGATCATTTTTCTGGTAGTCATGTACAGATGTGAGAGCTGGACAATAAAGAAGGCTGAGCAACAAAGAATTAATGCTTTTGAATTGTGGTACCGGAGAAGACTCTTGAGAGTCCCTTGGACAGCAAGGTGATCAAACAAGTCAATCCTAGAGGAAATCAGCCCTGAATATTCATTGGAAGGACTGATGCTGAAGCTGAAGCTCTAATACTTTGGCCACCTGATATGAAGAGTCCACTCCCTGGAAAATATCCTGATGCTGGGAATGACTGAAGGCAAAAGGAGAAGCAGGGGAGAGGATGAGATGGTTGGATGGGCATCACTGACCCAACGGATACGAACCTGAGCAAGCTCCTGGAGACGGAGAAGGACAGGGAAGCCTGGTGTGCTGCAGTCCATGGGGTCACAAAGAGCCAGACACAACTTAGCAACTAAACACCAACAAAAATATCACTACATGAATACATCAGTAACTGTGGCCTCCTCATCTCACACAGAAATGGTACTTTGTCCATTTCGAATCATCTCCAGTTGTATTTGATTTTTCAGAAAACCTATGAGTTCAAGGTTATTGTTCCCTTTGAAAAATTTAAAAACTGAAAGCTAAGGAGGTCAACACAGATTCTACAGCTTAACAATGACCAAGTCAGGGGTTAAGCCTACTTCACTGAGACCAGCCTTTTTTCCAAGGTTCTTTGCTGCCATCATCTCTTAGCTGCATAGGAAAGTAACACAAAGTAGCTCTAAAATACCACAGCACTGGGGAAGACAAGTTTTGGGGCCTCCATCTTGCTGCCTGGTGGTGAAACCTTGGAACGTCATTCGCTTTTCACGTTGGTGAGCAAATCTACGGCTGGGTCTGTTGGGAAGATGAGTTACTGGATGTGGAAATGGACTGCAAGAAGAAACTTTATCTTTGCAGGCAAGATGGAAAGTCTATGGAAAAATGACAGATTTCAAATTTCAGTCAAAGTGGGTGTCCCCCCTCTGTTCTGTAGTCATGGAGAAGAGCTTGTCTTCTATTCGCGGAGGTCTGAAGTTGCAATTTGAACAGTCCTTAATCTAGAGAGTAAGGTCATTAACAATCTCATCAGACCGCTGAATTTCCTCTTAACCTCCAGGGATTGGATATTCTTTCTCTCTTTCTATTTTTTTCCAGTTTACATTAATGAGAGGGGAAAAGAAACCATTCCTGACTACACACGCACATATCTCTGCATTTATGAGGCTTCATTCTTTTGGGACATCTGTTCTCAAGAAGGAGCTTAATTAGGTCAGGAAAGAGAATTGATGCAAAAGGGGGAAAGAGACAGACAACTTAATCCTTTCAGAAATACCAGTCTCACGTTTCTGAGACAACATGGATCCTTTAGAACATCCTTCTGAATTGGCTGTCCAAGGATCAGCTCTAAGGCTTGGGAAAACCTTACTCTCTCTACTGGGATTCACTTTTCCAACATGCAGCATGAAGGCATGGTTGCAAATATTCTGATGTGGACAGCTAATGATGCACACCGACCCAGCATCCACAACCCCTTTTCCCATTTTTCCTTCAGAGTGTATGCCATCCCCCAAGTCACGACCATGGAGTTTAGGTTTAGCTGACACTGGCCCACCTCCCAGATTCTGGGATAAGCCCAGTCCACAAATGACCACAGTGTGTGGTACAGGGATGGGCATAAGAAACAAATTGACCCAATGAAATGAAATCCTGTGACCTTAGCTGGAGGGACCAGGAAAGAGAATTGTGGTGCTAGAGAAGACTCATGAGAGTCTCTTGGACTGAAAGGAGGTCAAACCAGTCAATTCTAAAAGGAAATCAACCATGAATATTGGAAGGATTGAGGCTAAAGCTCCAATACTTTGGCCACTTGATGGTGAAGGGTCAACTCATTGGAAAAGGTCGTGATGTTGGGAAAGATTGAAGGCAGGAAGAGAAGGGGATGACAGAGGATGAGATGGTTGGATGGCATCACCAACTAAATGGACATGAGTTTGAGCAACTCTGGGGACAGTGCAGGACAGGGAGGCCTGGTGTGCTGCAGTCATGGGGTTGCAAAGAGTCAGTCACAGTGACTGAACATCAACAACAGTAGGACTCTGTAGAAAGGGTGTGGCTGGCCAGAGAAAGGCATGGTGCCAAGAACAGCAAAGGTGAGAGGAGAGGGATCCCAGTAACACTGTTCAAGGCCCCTATTCCTACGGTCGGACTTGCATTGGAGCCAATACACTGCCTCATTTCACCTAAACTAGTTTGCACTGAGTTTCTATCACTTATAATCATGAAAATTCTAATCAATAAAGGCTCCATTGCCCATTGGCTTCTGAAGATCTGTTGATCTTTGAGTCTGAAATACAGTTTTATTGCACTATTTTGCCCTATAGAAGCTTCTTCGTATTGGTTTCCTGGCCAGCATCTATCTCCCTAGAGGTTATGCAGGTCCATCAAGAGATGACTGTGTATTCTGAGACAACATGGATTCATCTTCGAATTGGCTGTCCAAGGATCAGCTCTAAGGCTTGGGAAAACCTTACTCTCTCTACTGGGATTCACTTTTCCAACATGCAGCATGAAGGCATGGTTGCAAATATTCTGATGTGGACAGCTAATGATGCACACCGACCCAGCATCCACAACCCCTTTTCCCATTTTTCCTTCAGAGTGTATGCCATCCCCCAAGTCACGACCATGGAGTTTAGGTTTAGCTGACACTGGCCCACCTCCCAGATTCTGGGATAAGCCCAGTCCACAAATGACCACAGTGTGTGGTACAGGGATGGGCATAAGAAACAAATTGACCCAATGAAATGAAATCCTGTGACCTTAGCTGGAGGGACCAGGAAAGAGAATTGTGGTGCTAGAGAAGACTCATGAGAGTCTCTTGGACTGAAAGGAGGTCAAACCAGTCAATTCTAAAAGGAAATCAACCATGAATATTGGAAGGATTGAGGCTAAAGCTCCAATACTTTGGCCACTTGATGGTGAAGGGTCAACTCATTGGAAAAGGTCGTGATGTTGGGAAAGATTGAAGGCAGGAAGAGAAGGGGATGACAGAGGATGAGATGGTTGGATGGCATCACCAACTAAATGGACATGAGTTTGAGCAACTCTGGGGACAGTGCAGGACAGGGAGGCCTGGTGTGCTGCAGTCATGGGGTTGCAAAGAGTCAGTCACAGTGACTGAACATCAACAACAGTAGGACTCTGTAGAAAGGGTGTGGCTGGCCAGAGAAAGGCATGGTGCCAAGAACAGCAAAGGTGAGAGGAGAGGGATCCCAGTAACACTGTTCAAGGCCCCTATTCCTACGGTCGGACTTGCATTGGAGCCAATACACTGCCTCATTTCACCTAAACTAGTTTGCACTGAGTTTCTATCACTTATAATCATGAAAATTCTAATCAATAAAGGCTCCATTGCCCATTGGCTTCTGAAGATCTGTTGATCTTTGAGTCTGAAATACAGTTTTATTGCACTATTTTGCCCTATAGAAGCTTCTTCGTATTGGTTTCCTGGCCAGCATCTATCTCCCTAGAGGTTATGCAGGTCCATCAAGAGATGACTGTGTATTCCCTTGGTCTCTTTCAAAAAGCCTAGTCCAGAGCAGGAATTTTTTATTCATGGCCTCATTCTTTCCTTGCTGCCCTTTCTTTTTTCTTTGTTTTCTGAGATGGGTATTATTGGGGTGCTGAGCTGAATCGACAGGTTTGCTGGGTTCTCCCTTAGCTTATTAGGTGGGATAAACCTGACAAAAGTCAGTCTGGATTAAGTTATCACAGGGGATATAACAGATAAACACACACAGAAACAGTAATGATTCTCTCAAGAGGGAGAGGGGAAAGTCTTCCTAAAGGAGATGAATCTTGAAAGAGGTCCACTGTTTGGCTACATGGCTAGGGAAGCAATTCATGGTAGGTGAAAGAATGGCATAAGCAATTCTCTGAGACATTAAACAGGTGAGTATGTTCAGGAACAGTTAGTTGGCTCCATTCAGTTCCAGTGTAGAAGGAAGTAAAGAAAAGGGGTCAGACCAGAAATGCACTGAATGGAGGCTAAGGCATTTAGGTTGTAGGCCAATGTTTCCCAAGCGTAATTCTAAGACACCCCTACCCCTCACACATATACACATTCATGGTTCTGTTACAAATTTAGGCTCTGGGGACCTAATCCCCAGAGATTTACATTTATAGAATGTAAATGTCTAGTGTGGACCCCTGGAACATGCATCTTAAACAAGCACCTTTTGTCATTCCTATAAAACACATCATCCAGTTTGGGACCTTCTTCTTAGGCAACCATGATCCTCATGTATCTTCTGTGTCCTTCTCCTATATTTAATACTAAAGCTCCGTGCAAACAAGGCCATCATCCCCTTCCATGGGGTTGCCTCCCCAGCCCCACTCTCTCCCAATGTACATGGATCCATCTTATGAAACCAATTACAACACCATCTTCTCCAGGAAACCTTCTAGAAACCTTAGGTATCAGCTGAAAATTCTCTTCTGAACAAATGACATGTTGCCCAGTGAGTGCAGAGAGATAAGACAGGACCTCCCTCATGCTAAGATGAGCTGTAAGCTTCCTGGAAGGCTAAAACCCACTGTCAATATATTGGGAAAGGCTAAGGCACCAACTTGCTTCCATTCTGAGCACTTATATACTTTTATACATGATCCTATTCAGAGGTGTTTTCTGGAGTTTTGTAAACAGAACTTCTTGAAAGATGTTCACTGTTCATCGATCATACACTTGGAACCTCAACCAATCAAGGGCTTGCTGTGGTCTGGAGGATCCTGTACCTGTAGGTAGGGCAGGGGCAGAGCTGAGGGTGTTGGTGAGCTAGAAGCCAGGAGAAGGACCATATATTGGGCACTAAAACTGTAATATCTCATTTCATTCTTCCAACACTTCCAGGAATTGACCTCAATGATCCCACTTTACAGATGAAAAAACCAAGGCAGCCTGGTGTGCAAAGGCCACGGAGGTAGGAACCATGGCCCTGATTGGCTGCCCCTCACAGGGAGGAGGCCTCCAGCAAGTAGCCTTGGAACCTGGGCCAGTATCATGTTCATGGGACAAGGGCACTTACCACACATCCCGAGGAGTCCACCTGGCGGTCAGACACGCACTTGAAGTTGCGAGTGCAGCCCCCGTTGTTTCTAGAGCAGTCACGGACAGGCCCAAAGGAGGACAGCAAGTCATTGATGGTTTCAAAATACGTGGACAGCATCGCTTCTTCCCTTGGAGAGAAAGGGGATGGTTAGATCCCAGAGACATCGACATGACGGGCTTAAAGACAATTTTAATGTGCATTCCCTTTGAGATCATCATTCACTATAAATGTAATTGAGAAAGTGACACAAATGCTTATTTAAAAAATAATAAGAAGTAAAGAAACAGAGAAAGAAACAAATTCAATGATTATACTGTTATATGGCATGAGGGTTGTCTAGTTTTGATAAGGAGGAGCATATTTGGAAATTTATTTCAGTAATCATCATAACTTTTTTTTTTTTTAAATTTTGACCTCGTTTACTGTTTTTTATTATTTATTTTAAAATTTTCATCCATCTTCATTCTTTGGCCTGTGTGGGTCTCCCATCACAGTGGCCTCTCTCATTGCAGAGCACTGGCTCCGGGCGCATGTGCTCCAGAGCACTGGCTCCTAATTGGACACACCCATCCAGCCGCTCTGCAGCATGTGGGATTCTCCTGGGCCCGGGATCAAACCAGTGCGCCTTGCAATGCAAGGCAGACTCTTTACCCACTGGACCACCAGGGAAGCCCTCCTCCTAATTTCTGAAAGTAGGCATAAGGCTTCCATTTTACTAATACGTGAACTGTGGCTGAAAAAGGTGAAGTATCGTTTACAATAGCCAAAACATGGAAGCAACCCAAGTAGCCACCGGAAGATAAAGGACTACAGTTGTAGCATATATATATACGATGGAATATTACTCAGCCATAAAAAAGATGAAATAATGCCATTTATAATAACATGGGTTGACCTAGAGATTGTCACACTAAGTGAAGCAAGAGAAAGAAGTCAAACCGAGATATCATTTCTGGAATCTAAAAATCTAATTTACTCACAACACAGAGACTGACTCAGATATGTGGAAAACAAACTTAGAGTTCACCAAAATGGAAAGTGGGGAGGGATAAATTAGGAGTATGGCGTTAACAGATGCACGACTATATATGAAATAAACAATAATGGAAATTGTGGACACGCACTTGAAGTTGCGAGTGCAGCCCCGTTGTTTCTAGAGCAGTCACGGACAGGCCCAAAGGAGGACAGCAAGTCATTGATGGTTTCAAAATACGTGGACAGCATCGCTTCTTCCCTTGGAGAGAAAGGGGATGGTTAGATCCCAGAGACATCGACATGACGGGCTTAAAGACAATTTTAATGTGCATTCCCTTTGAGATCATCATTCACTATAAATGTAATTGAGAAAGTGACACAAATGCTTATTTAAAAAATAATAAGAAGTAAAGAAACAGAGAAAGAAACAAATTCAATGATTATACTGTTATATGGCATGAGGGTTGTCTAGTTTTGATAAGGAGGAGCATATTTGGAAATTTATTTCAGTAATCATCATAACTTTTTTTTTTTTTAAATTTTGACCTCGTTTACTGTTTTTTATTATTTATTTTAAAATTTTCATCCATCTTCATTCTTTGGCCTGTGTGGGTCTCCCATCACAGTGGCCTCTCTCATTGCAGAGCACTGGCTCCGGGCGCATGTGCTCCAGAGCACTGGCTCCTAATTGGACACACCCATCCAGCCGCTCTGCAGCATGTGGGATTCTCCGGGGCCCGGGATCAAACCAGTGCGCCTTGCAATGCAAGGCAGACTCTTTACCCACTGGACCACCAGGGAAGCCCTCCTCCTAATTTCTGAAAGTAGGCATAAGGCTTCCATTTTACTAATACGTGAACTGTGGCTGAAAAAGGTGAAGTATCGTTTACAATAGCCAAAACATGGAAGCAACCCAAGTAGCCACCGGAAGATAAAGGACTACAGTTGTAGCATATATATATACGATGGAATATTACTCAGCCATAAAAAAGATGAAATAATGCCATTTATAATAACATGGGTTGACCTAGAGATTGTCACACTAAGTGAAGCAAGAGAAAGAAGTCAAACCGAGATATCATTTCTGGAATCTAAAAATCTAATTTACTCACAACACAGAGACTGACTCAGATATGTGGAAAACAAACTTAGAGTTCACCAAAATGGAAAGTGGGGAGGGATAAATTAGGAGTATGGCGTTAACAGATGCACACGACTATATATGAAATAAACAATAAGGATTTCCTATAGAGCATAGGAGACTATACTCATTGTTTTGTATTAAGCTATAATGAAAAATAATCTGAAAAATATGTACAACAGAATGACTTTGTTGTACTCCTGAAGCTAACACAATACTATAAATCAATTATACTTCAATTAAAAAAGAAAAAGAAAGGTGAAGTGTTTTGCTGAAGGCCATCCAGCCTATAATGCAGCAGAATTAAAGCCTGTGCCAAGCCCCATCTGAGTCCAAAGAGAAAGTTCTTCCCACTACACAACCCTTAATTCACATTATACATGTCTCTACAGATTCCAGACCTCCCCATAGCAACTCTGTAAAATGGGCCCATTCCTATTACTCCAATTTTGTGGAGATAAATCGAAACTATGGGAGGCGTGGCACTTCCCGCAAATCACACAGCCTATAAGCAGCAGAACCAAGACTCAGAAACAGAACTGTCTGACCTTAGGACCCTAGAACTTTATGCTTCAGACAGCTGCCTACAAACTCCACCATCAATCCTGGTAGCATCAGCTGTTGTAAAGGTGAGAGGATCCTAGGCAAGGGCATGATCTCTCCCAAATGAGGTTCAGAAGAGATAAGACTGGACGAGGTACCATCATCAATGAATCTGCCAAAATTCCGTTAGAGGAGAGATACAAAGGGAAGTCTCTGGATGTTGTTTCTCAGGATAGGGGCCCTGCATAAGGAATATCTTAACCCTGGATGACCTATGGTGCACACATTATTTGCAGGAGGTTTGACAAAGGAGTCACCACTGGCAGTAAAACGAGAGACCATATTCTTCCATGATGTATGACTCACGAAATACAGAATTAAGAAAGTGGGGAGATGCCAGTGTAAGCACATGTAAGAGGAGCCCAGTGAGCACTGGCATTCAAGGTCCTTCCTCATCTGGCTGCTGCCTACCGGTCTGACTATGTTGTATGTTGTTCTCCGAGTCTCCATTCGGTAGCCACAGCTTTCTTCTCATTCCCTAAATACACAATCTTAGGTCAGGTTTTGTGAAACAGAGCCCTGCTTACAGGAGGTGTATCAAGAAGCCCTCTTGGGATATGCTGGTAGGAAGCCAGCAAGGCATGACCAGGCAGGGGAGAGGCCATCGAGCCATGTGGTTGATACCATGTAGATCTGCAGCCTCAGGTGGTCCCCAGGAGGCTCTGAAGCTGGGATGGCCCTTCAGAGATGCCCTGAATGGAGGCAAGGGATCTAGGCGTCTGCATCACCACATCACGGGTCACCAGCTGTTACACAGAAGGCATGTCCTTGGGAGAGTCAGGTCCTTGTGGCTGAAGGGAACGCCCAGTAGGAGACAGAGCTGTGAGCCTCGTCACATGCCAGGGGATGGACGGGTCAGCCCTGAAGAGGGGTTTTCAGTCCAGTGTATGTTTGCCTTTCTGAATCCTCAACCACATTCTTCTGCCTGGGAGAATCAGCTCCAACTTATCTCCCCCACAAAATCCTAAGATTCTTAAAAATCACTTGAATTCATTCATTCATTCATATATTCCAAATGTTTATTGAGTGCTTAGCTATGTACTAGGCACCATTCTAGGTACTAGGGATACAGCAGTGGCACTGGACAAAGCTTTCACGTCCACCGAGTTCACTGTGAACTCCTTTCCGAAACCTTCTCAACATCCCCCAAACAGAATGCACTCCCTTTCCCTTTAAAGGCTATGGCTTCAATCTATCATCTTATTGATCTTCATCACCAACTCTGCGGTTTCCCAAAGAGACTGTAAACTCCTTGAGTGAAAGGCTCCACACTTAATTGTCTCCTTATTATTTTTAAACATTTGATTTTGTTTTGGAGTGTGGCTGAGTAACAGAGTCATGAGAGCTTTATCACAGCTATCGGCAAAGGGACTCAGCCATAGATACACCTGTAACCACGCTCCCCCAAACTCCCCTCCCAACCAGGCTGAACACTGCTCTATTTAAACAAGGCCCCACTCTGCTCCACTGAAAGTGGATAACCAACAAGGTCCCACCATACAGGACAGGTAACTCTGTCCCATGATATGCACTCGTTCCTCCCTAGCACCCAACACAAGGCCTGGTAAGAACTTATGTTAAGTAGATATTTTTCAAGTGAAGTAAAGAAAATACCAGAAGGCAGAAATGCAAACACCACCGATGAGTCGTTTTACCAAGATTATGTCCAAAGAGGACACTTCTCTGTTAACTCCTACACTGGGTTCCCACCCCCAATCCCTCATGCTCAGGGCTGTAGTATAGGGCCACAAATGATGAAGCAAGGAGGAGAGGTGCCCGCTTATCTAGCACTTCCTAACTTTGTATTGAGTGAGGGCAGTGAAGGTGGATGAAGAGGATTAACAGTCCCTGAACTCATGCTCTTGGGAGACCCCCCACTTCTGAATCATGGAAGTGTTGGGCATCCTGGAAAGACATTAAGCATATTAAAATATTAATATTCTTAGAGGGGGAAGAAGGAGGATAAGTGAAGGGAAGGAGATAAAGATGGAGAGAGATGATCTGAGAAAGTGAGAGCAAGAAAAGAAATAAACATGTAGAGAAACTACTAGAAGGAAAGAAGAGAGGCTGACAGGCAGAACCACAGTCATCCAGAGGTACATGATGGATGGATGGAACAGTGGATGGACGGACAGACAGACACAAATAGATGGATGGATAGATAGATGGAACAGAACATGGATGGATAGATAGACAAACGACATGAATAGATGGATGGATGGATGGATGGAATAGTGGATGGACAGATAGACTGACAGACATGACTAGATGGATGGATAAAACAATGGATGGATGGATGGATAGATGGATAGATAGACATGAAGAGATGAATGCATGGAACACTGAACAGATGAACAGATAGATATACATGAACAGGCGGATGGCTGGGTGGATGGATGGACTGAGAAATGGACAAGTAAGCAAAGAGAGAGAGAAAGCAACACACTCAGAGGAGTGTCACAGAGTGCTTAAAAGAGAGAAAGTTGAAGGCAGAGGGTATGCATGAAGAGAGACAAAATGAAAAACTAGGTTAGGAAAAAGAGAAGGAGAGATAGGAGTAAGAGACAGATTAAAAAAGGAGAAGATATCAAGGTCAGCAGAAAAACTGTACAAGTGTACTGGGAGGGGATGGAGAGGAGGCGGGGAAGAGAGAAGAGAGAAAGCAGGGAAGGGGAAGGGGTCCGGGAAGGAGACAGACAGGGGAAGACAGAGAGTAAACCTAAAGAAAAATACACTGCGTGAGTGGAAATAACACACGCAGAGCGACACACAGCAGAGACAGACAGAGCGGAGAAACAAAGGAAGAGACAGAAAAGCAAGCAGAAATTGTCACCTTTCAGTGGAACCTGGCAACAGCTCAGGCTATACAAATAAGGAGGCTGTTAGCTTTTGAAAGGATTGATTCCACATAAACATCGGTTACACTAGGGGAACATCATTTAAAATACAAAGCCCTGACACAGGGGCTGTTACTGAGTTGAGAGCAGTGATTGTGTCAGGTTGGGAAAATGAAGCATCTGGCCACAAGTGACAGAGGGAGCTGAGGCGGATGCTGCCATTTTCCTAATCAGGACCCACTTCCTCATCCCAGCTGCCGAGTGCAGGATCTGGGGTCTGTTGGAGTGCAGAGTGGTCCCAATAGTGGGGCACAGAGGGATGGAGGGATCTGCCCTGGAGGTGGAGGTGGGCTGGGGTGTCAGAGACCTCTGGGGGAGAGTCTCAGCTTTGCCAAAAGCCTATAGCATGACTCACATCCTCTCCATCCTCTATGGTTTCCTGAGCACCTTGCTAGGTTCCTTTCCAGCACTGACTTCATACGCCTAAGGTATACATTCTACTCCCCCTGGGCATTTGGAGAAATGGGGTATTGTGAAGAGACATGACTTGTCCTGGGTCACACGGGTGCAAAGGTGTGAGGCCAGGGTCTGCATGTAAGTCTGGCTGCCCCAGGTTCTGAGGCTTCTCCAGCCCACGGCGCTGCGTGTCTGACTTGCTCTGTGCCCTTGGCAAGCCAGAGCTCTCCAGCAGGACAGCTGGTGGAAACCTGTACCCATTCCTCTGGGTCTTACAGGAAGAGGACCTGGAAGGGCAGAGACTGAGCCACCTTTGTCCACCTCCCAGTGCTGCCTGCTACCTGGGTACATGCCCCAGGAGCGTCAAGGCACATTGAAATAAAAGGGGAAAATAACAGACAGAACACTGGTTTTCTAGCATTGCTTTCAGAAGTAGTACAAACCAGGTGACTTAAAACAACAGACATGTATTCTCTCATAGTTCTGGAGATCAGATGTCCAAAGTCAAGGGTAGGGCCACACTTCCTTTATAGGCTCTCGGGGAGCCTCCTCTTGCCTCTTTATAGCTTCCTTCATAGCACCTAGCAACCCTTGACATTCCTTGCCTCACTCTAATGTCTGCCTCCATGGTCACATGACCTCTTCTTCTTGTCTGTGTATTTTCCTCCGCTTACAAGGATACCATCCACTGGGTTCCGTGCCCAGCCAGGTGGTGCTGGTGGTAAAGAACCACCTTTCCATGCAAGAGACGTGAGAGATGTAAGTTCAATTCCTGAGATGAGGAGATCCCTTGGAGGAGGGCATGGCCACTCACTCCAGATTTCTTGCCTGGAGAATGCCACGGACAGAGGGGCCCAGCAGGCTACAGTCCATAGGGTCACAAATAGACACGATTGATGCTACTTAGCAGGCATAGCATGCACAAACTCATCTATTATGACCTTATCTTAATTAAATCAGCAAAGACCCTATCTCCAAATAAGGTCACCTTCTGAGGTTCCGGATGGACAAGGGTTTTGGGGGCACTGCTCAACCTGTAACTCACAGCTCAGAGACCCTCCCACAAGCTCAGGAGGGTGGCATAGAGTTGAGACCAGCACACTAGCCTCAACGCCTCAGCTGCTCGTGCCAGACCGCCCTCCCAACTCCAGGCTCTACCCGTCACACCGCGGTGGTCAGAAAGCCAGCGAAATCTTAGAGAAATAGATTGACATGAAGCCACTTCTCTTTCACTGGAGAGGAGAAAAGACCAACATTTATTAAGTACCTAACACAACCCAGGCAGAACAGAGGCTGGCAAACTTTTCCACACAGAAATCCATAGTTAACATCTTAGTCTTTGCAAGCCATATGGCCTCGGTTCCAACTACTCGATTTTGCTTTTATAGAGCACAAGCAGCCACGGAAAATATGCAACGACAATATGAATGAGCGCGGCTATGTTTCAATAAAACTGTATTTACAAAAAGACACAGGAGGCTGGATTGCCGTTTCCTGTTTTACACGGGAAAACCTGCAGGTCATTGTTGGAGTTAGGATTTGAATCAAGATATGTCCAACTCCAGAACCCACATTCTTTCTCCTACATGAAAGTGTCTTCTGAACCTCACTCTTTTCATCTGTAAAATGGAAACAGTATTGCTCCAGCGGCCCACCACACAGGATTATTGTGAGAATGTAACGAGGACATAGGATCATGTTTTCTAAACTCTAAAACCCACTGCAAATCTATTTACTATTCATTCATTCAACACATATTTGAGCACCTACTGCCTGCCTGGTCCTGAGCCAATTCTTATTAATTGTCTTTTATTTTTTTATGTATTTTATCAGATAAATCTTAAAAGTTGGTAAAAGGCAGAAAGAATAATAAAATGAACACCCATTCTTTTTGGATTCAACAGCTCTTAGCAATATACCAAACAGTTATTAGCTATTTATGAAATTACCATTCTATGAACTTATCTTTTCTGATCTATATTATTATACCTCTCCTTTCATCTCACTCCACCTCTCTTTTATCACCCATTCATTCCAATCACTAAGAGGTATTGAAGCATCTCTCTGGTTCTAACATTCTTTTTTTTTTTCTTCCCTGAAAATACAGGTTTCAAGGCAGAGCCAGCCTGGCCCTACCAGGCTGAGGGAGGCTGCCATTCCCTCCCCAGCTGGTTGCTTACATGTGAAGCAGCACCCGGGTTCTATTCGCTGGAGTCAGCTCTGCCCCGCGCAGGGTGAGCATGAGGCAGGGCGGCTGGAAACAGATGCTGACATGGCCTCCTGTTAAGAAGCACTAGGAAAGCTCTGTGTCACTCACAGAGAGGCGTGAACGGATGACTCAGGGCCCAGACAGGGACAAGACCCCCACGGGTGCAGACTAATCATTCCCTGATAACACCCTGCAGCCTGTCTCCTGAGCATCCCGAGAGGGAGGCGCTGAGGACAGGGCTTGTCAGGAATCAAGCTCCCTCGGACCCCCACCCCTCCGCGGCCCTGCCTTGGGGTTCAGGGGGGTCCTCGGCCCCAGCGGCAGGAGCAGCTGCGGAGCACGGGGGATACGAGGCAGGCTTGTCCCACAGCTTCACTCACCATGAGACCTTGGGTCAGTCCCTTGAGTCCTGAGGCTCCATTTTCTTATCTGAAAATTGGAGCTATTAATACCTGGCTGGCAGAGTTAGCATGGAAAATAAATTCAATGTCTCGCATACAGAAAGTGCCCCATGGCCGGCGGAAACCAGCGCCAGCCGATTGTCAAAATTGCAAGGGTTGTGACTTGGGGGTGGAAGGAGCGCCATGCAGGAGGGAAGGAGGATGTGCATCCTCACAGAGTCGATTTACTCACTTACATTTTTTATGGATGTCTCATTTGGCCCTGGGCTGGTGCTTGGCGAACACAGCCATAGGTACAACATAGTCACGTGCTAGAGACCAAGAGAAACACAACAAAAAAGCAACCCTTGCAATGTCACCCCATTCTTATTAATTGTCTTTTATTTTTATGTATTTTATCAGATCTAAAAGGGCAAAAATAAAATGAACACCCATTCTTTTGGATTCAACAGCTCTTAGCAATATACCAAACAGTTATTAGCTATTTATGAAATTACCATTCTATGAACTTATCTTTTCTGATCTATATTATTATACCTCTCCTTTCATCTCACTCCACCTCTCTTTTATCACCCATTCATTCCAATCACTAAGAGGTATTGAAGCATCTCTCTGGTTCTAACATTCTTTTTTTTTTTCTTCCCTGAAAATACAGGTTTCAAGGCAGAGCCAGCCTGGCCCTACCAGGCTGAGGGAGGCTGCCATTCCCTCCCCAGCTGGTTGCTTACATGTGAAGCAGCACCCGGGTTCTATTCGCTGGAGTCAGCTCTGCCCCGCGCAGGGTGAGCATGAGGCAGGGCGGCTGGAAACAGATGCTGACATGGCCTCCTGTTAAGAAGCACTAGGAAAGCTCTGTGTCACTCACAGAGAGGCGTGAACGGATGACTCAGGGCCCAGACAGGGACAAGACCCCCACGGGTGCAGACTAATCATTCCCTGATAACACCCTGCAGCCTGTCTCCTGAGCATCCCGAGAGGGAGGCGCTGAGGACAGGGCTTGTCAGGAATCAAGCTCCCTCGGACCCCCACCCCTCCGCGGCCCTGCCTTGGGGTTCAGGGGGGTCCTCGGCCCCAGCGGCAGGAGCAGCTGCGGAGCACGGGGGATACGAGGCAGGCTTGTCCCACAGCTTCACTCACCATGAGACCTTGGGTCAGTCCCTTGAGTCCTGAGGCTCCATTTTCTTATCTGAAAATTGGAGCTATTAATACCTGGCTGGCAGAGTTAGCATGGAAAATAAATTCAATGTCTCGCATACAGAAAGTGCCCCATGGCCGGCGGAAACCAGCGCCAGCCGATTGTCAAAATTGCAAGGGTTGTGACTTGGGGGTGGAAGGAGCGCCATGCAGGAGGGAAGGAGGATGTGCATCCTCACAGAGTCGATTTACTCACTTACATTTTTTATGGATGTCTCATTTGGCCCTGGGCTGGTGCTTGGCGAACACAGCCATAGGTACAACATAGTCACGTGCTAGAGACCAAGAGAAACACAACAAAAAAGCAACCCTTGCAATGTCACTGGGCCCACGGGACTATTAACAAAGAATCCATTCCACTCACCCAGACCTTGGTAGTGGGCAGTCAGACAAAGCTTATCAGAGGCGGTACTGAACCTGAGACAGAGAGGGAGAAGAAGGAACTAGCCCCATGAAAGGGGTGGTATGCGTTAAGGATATTCTAGGCAGAGAGAACAGAATACGGTAAGGCCTAGAGGCAGCAGAAGAGATACCGGGTGGGTGGGGAACTCTGAGTGGTCCAGGGAAGCTGAGGGTCGAGGGTGATGGGGTGGCACTGGCACAGAGCACACTGGGAGACGAGGTCGTGCGTGCCAGGAACTTGGTGACCCTGAACTTCACCCTGGGAGCCACAGGCCTTCATCGAAGGGTTCGAGAATCAGATCCTGCTTTTATGTAGACGCATAACATGGATAATGATTTTAGATAAATCATGATGGCGACCACAACCACCATAATAATAGTTCATGATTATCGAACGCTCCTACGATGCCAGGAAATGTTTCCAGCATGACATGTGGCGGCCGTGTTAATCTGCATGAACATACAGTGAGGTCGATGATACCATCATCCCGGTTTCACAGAAGGCACGGAGGCCATAAAGATAAAGGCTGTTTTGAGACCAGCTGAAGGCCACGTTAGGCACAGGGTTAGGACAGGGCCTGGTACAGGGCAACGACTTTACAGAGATGAGGTGGTACCAGGCTTCTGGGTGAGCTGGCGTGGGGAAGCAGATGTGGGCTTTTAAAAAGTCAGAGCTGTTGAGCAGTGGGGACGCTGTCTCTCAAGATCCTTTTGTGCTAGCCACGGGATGGGGACGGCCACTTTCTGGGATGGGGTTGGAGTCAGGCTTCCTGGGGAGGGCTGTAATATCAAGGAGATAGTCCCAGCAATGGCTGTTGACTGAATAATGGAGGAGGGGAAGGAGGAAGAGGAGGGTCGGATGAGGTCTACCATCAGCTGTGTGGTTTGGGGGACAATGAGAAAAAGACTGTGAGTGTCCGCTGCCTGTGTGTGGCAAGGGCACAATAAAATTCAGCTCACAGGGATGTGGTCAGGGCTACTGAGATAAAAGGTGCAGAAGTCCCTCCCCACAGTCCATAAGGGGCTAAGTCTTCAGAAAAGAGCAAAACAGACTGGCGTTTCTCTTCTAGAACGGAGAGCTCAATTAATAGAACAGAATCACCCTGCAAGTCCCTGTCTCTACGCTTATCCTTCTATCTACTGTTGTAGATTTCCTGCTGGGTGTTAGGCCCTGAAGTAAAACCAGCCAGTGGCCTGGAAAAGGTCTCTCACACCTGGTGGGCTTGCCCAACCACCAAGGGCTCCCCCTATGGGGACTCAGGATAAGGTGTGATTCCCCTCCTTGTCCATCTGATCTCTGAGGCTATCCTTCTTTGCCCAAAAGCCAGGGCGCCCTGCCTGTACTGGTGCTGACAGATTTGTCTTACAAGGTCTCCTCCTCATCTAGCCTCCTCTTCCTTCCTCCGGCCCCTTGCAAATCCTGTCGTTATCTTTAAAAGAAACAGGAAAAATTCAGTGATAATGGGAAGCTCACTGAGGTAGGCTGCAGAGGTGGGAGGGGGCTGTGTTCTCCTGAAGCCTGGTGAAGGTAGGGGACTCTGGTGGCCGGAGATGGCAGAGGGGCTTGCCTGAGATGGGTAGGGGAGAGCCTCCCCTTTGAGAGTAAGTGGGTCTAAGGGAGGTATGGGGCGTGCACTCTGTGTGTCCTCAGGTGACCCTCAATCCTCTCTGAGCCTCTGCTTCCCATTTATACAATGATAGGATGCATGCTGAGGGTCACTCCAGCTCAGATGTCTAGTAAGCTTTCAGGACCTCCTGCAAAGGTCAAAATGTAAGAATGTGTGAGAGAGCAGCCCTGGCTTCCATTGTATGCATCATCGCCAGTATTTCCCTTGTTTTGCATCTAACACAGCCAGCAGGGAAATCAGAAATAAATGCCACTCTGTGGCCAGGAGGAAGCCCCAGGCTAAAACCCAGATCCTGACATTTATCATCTAAGAAACAGCTCACTCCTCTCTAAGGCTCCATTTCCACAACCACAGATCACGAGTAACAACCTCTAACTCTCAGGTTCCATGAAGATGGCACGAGGGAACAGACACTCCATGAAGGGAGGGACTCTGCCATGCTCACTGTAGGCCAGTGCCTAGGCCACAGTGCAGGTACCTACCCAGGTTCTTACTGGACAGATGAATGAGGGAATGAGAGAATGGATGGATGCAAACGTAGGTGACCCACTTCACGGATACACTGGCTTTATCGTTGATTCTTATTAACGAAAGCCTGTTTTTCAGGCTGAAATTCTAAAAGTGACTCAAGCTGGGCAAACAAGTGTTCTTCATCCAACCTGTAACTCTTCTGTCAGTCTAGAGAAGCATAGGAGCCATCCCTGAATAATGTTTTTAAACGCTTAAGACCTAATGCAAAAAGTGTTACATAGGAAACTATCACAACATATTTTTAAAAAGCTAACAGGCACATCATAATATATAGGCTTCTTTATTGACACATTAAATAAAATGATCTAGCAAAAGATGCAATAACAACCATAAATGGGAAGCAGTGAAGAGAATAAACTATATTTTGAGACATTTGCAACAAATGAAACAACAAATGAAAAATGCATAAGACTCTATGTGATTTCTATTGGCAAAAAAGTCACAGGTGCTCCTAATACACCCGTGTCTGTGATAGAAGGAAATGCTAAATTTCAATAAGAAGTTGGTGAGAGTGAAAATGTATTATTAGGGGATTTCATGAACTTTCAGTAAAGACCCTGGGTTGAGAGCCTCTGCCTGGATGTTGAGGGAGAAAGCTCATCTCTGAATATCTGTCCATCTGTGAGCAGAACCAGAAGCTTGGGTGCAGATAAGAAGAGACAGGAAATTAAAATTCAGCTCTGATCATACCAAAATCATTCCTTCCTGGAAGGGCATATGTAGTGTGAGGACAGACTGGCTTGAGAAAAAGAAAATTTTAAGTTCTTAAGGGTGTGTCCTCAAGTCCCTGACCTCCCTTTCTCCCTCTTTGAGTTTCCATTTTCTCCTCTGTAAATGCTTCACTGCGATGTTCCTCTGTGCCTGGGAGACATTTATCATCTAAGAAACAGCTCACTCCTCTCTAAGGCTCCATTTCCACAACCACAGATCACGAGTAACAACCTCTAACTCTCAGGTTCCATGAAGATGGCACGAGGGAACAGACACTCCATGAAGGGAGGGACTCTGCCATGCTCACTGTAGGCCAGTGCCTAGGCCACAGTGCAGGTACCTACCCAGGTTCTTACTGGACAGATGAATGAGGGAATGAGAGAATGGATGGATGCAAACGTAGGTGACCCACTTCACGGATACACTGGCTTTATCGTTGATTCTTATTAACGAAAGCCTGTTTTTCAGGCTGAAATTCTAAAAGTGACTCAAGCTGGGCAAACAAGTGTTCTTCATCCAACCTGTAACTCTTCTGTCAGTCTAGAGAAGCATAGGAGCCATCCCTGAATAATGTTTTTAAACGCTTAAGACCTAATGCAAAAAGTGTTACATAGGAAACTATCACAACATATTTTTAAAAAGCTAACAGGCACATCATAATATATAGGCTTCTTTATTGACACATTAAATAAAATGATCTAGCAAAAGATGCAATAACAACCATAAATGGGAAGCAGTGAAGAGAATAAACTATATTTTGAGACATTTGCAACAAATGAAACAACAAATGAAAAATGCATAAGACTCTATGTGATTTCTATTGGCAAAAAAGTCACAGGTGCTCCTAATACACCCGTGTCTGTGATAGAAGGAAATGCTAAATTTCAATAAGAAGTTGGTGAGAGTGAAAATGTATTATTAGGGGATTTCATGAACTTTCAGTAAAGACCCTGGGTTGAGAGCCTCTGCCTGGATGTTGAGGGAGAAAGCTCATCTCTGAATATCTGTCCATCTGTGAGCAGAACCAGAAGCTTGGGTGCAGATAAGAAGAGACAGGAAATTAAAATTCAGCTCTGATCATACCAAAATCATTCCTTCCTGGAAGGGCATATGTAGTGTGAGGACAGACTGGCTTGAGAAAAAGAAAATTTTAAGTTCTTAAGGGTGTGTCCTCAAGTCCCTGACCTCCCTTTCTCCCTCTTTGAGTTTCCATTTTCTCCTCTGTAAATGCTTCACTGCGATGTTCCCTCTGTGCCTGGGAGACAGGGTGAAATAAACGAGGTAATGCACACGATGCAGGGATGCAAGCGCTCTCCCCAACCGCCACCTTCTATGCCTTCTTGGTGAGACGAGACTTTTACAGTCACTCACACCTAGAGCTGCTGAATGCAGCATAGCAGGGATACACATCCTTGATCACCGACTGAGTATCAAGCCATCTGCTAGATATTTAGCACTCAGAAATCCCAGATAAAGCCCCGTCCTTAAGAAGTGTGTAGGCTGTGGCTAGCAACAACAAGATGTATAAAGCAAAGTGACCACCTAGACCACGGGTGCATAACAATGCAGGAGATTCCCAAGGGGAAGCCATGGGGGAAAGATTCTCGAAGGAGGTAGCAATTTATTGGGTCTTGAAGGAAGAGGAGGATGAGGATGAGGAGGAAGAGAAGGAAAGGAAAATAAGAAGAAAGGCAGACTGGCATCAGAAAACATGAAAAACGGAGTAGCTAAAATATGGGAAGGAGGAAGGAGGGAGCAGTGTTGGGGAAATAGGCAGAGAGCCCATTGTTAGAGGTAAGGGGTGGTTAGGAGAAGGGTAAGTTCACTCAGCAAGCTGTGCTTTCCATGTTTTGTTCTTTTCTGGTCCTTCAGTTGTATCTGATTCTTTTGCAAGCCCATGAACAGTAGCCTCCCAGGTTCTTCTGTCCGGGACTTTCCAGGCAAAAGTACTGAAGTGGGTTGTCATTTCCTTCTCCAGGGGATCTTCCCTACCCCAAAATCAAACTTACATCTCCTGAAGTGGCAGGTGGATCCTCTACCAGTGTACCAGCAGGGAAGCCCATGTGTATATTACAGACCATCTCAAACGCAATCTCAGAAGGCAGATCTTTTCCATTCTAAAGATGAGGAAACTGAGCGGTGAAGTCATGCACAATCCTGCAGTTCCTCAAAAGTGCAACCATCAGAGGGACCCAACTGTGCTTCCAAAATCCATAGTCTCTGCTCTGTGTGGCACCAAATGCCACTCAGAGAAGACTGTAGTCTCTGCAATTCCACCCAAATGGGAATCGGGGAGTGGGGGAAGCTCTAGGAACAGGGCTTTGGCAATTGGGGCAGTGTTTCTCCCCAACCTCCAACGCAGCCCTCACCCCTTCTCTGCTTCGTCCATTCCATCTCCTCCTCCTCGGATCCTGGCAGTTTTGACCACCAGGCTGCAGGTTCGCCTGGGCAATGCTGAGCAGAGGGAGGCTGGGGTGACCACAAGGACTCTGGTGCAGACAGCTGCTACCCAGAAGCCAGGCCATAAAGGGCCTGGGGGTTTCTCTCCTGCCTGCCTCACTCCCACAGTGCGGGGACCTCTGCTTCTGGCTCTGTCCAAGCCTCTGCCGCACGTTGGTGTGTGGTCCCCTGGGCCAACACAGTGGTGGGAGTGAGTGACCCCTTGTCTCTCTCCCAAGGGCCCCACCAGTGGCCTGTAGTGAATCTTAGAGCCTAAGACTCATGAGCTATTGCTGTGATATGGAGAGAAATTTCTGGAAAGTATTTGGAGGAATAGGGGCAGGGAACAACTTTGTTTTCCAACCGTCAGAGCTTCTCCTTAGTCAGGGCATGTTAGACACTCTGCGGACGAATCCTCACTGTCTCTGAAGATTTATTATGTCTTTCATTCATTCAAACCAGATTAATCACATTCTTCTTGCCCTCACTGAATACTGAATATGTGTCATTATTACTAATCATAGAGTGATAACCAAATACTGAATTATACACCTGCACTACCTCGTGCAATATTCACAGCAATTCTGTAAGAGAAGCCTGTACATACCCACTGTATGGATTAAAAACAACCCGAGGCTTTCAGGGGTACCAAGATTCAACGTCAACTCATTTCATAAGCTAAGTGTTTTTGGCCCATCTTCTCTATGAGTGACCCGGTGGATAGCCCGGGACTTGGCCTTGAGAAGAATGTGGTGAATGTTTGAGCAGAGAAGGAAGGAGGAAAGAAAGGAGAACTTGAGGAGACAAGGGAAGGGAGGAGGAAAATCAAGTTTTAGTTTTCTCATTAGACTGTGCATTCCCAAAGGCAGCAGTCTCGTTGTACCTCTATGCCTAATACAATGACATTTAATAGTGGGGTGACACATATTTACTAAATATTTAAATAAATGGATAGACATATAAACAAACATGAGCGAGCTCACTGAGGAATTAATGAGAGAATGAATGTCACTGAGCCAATTTCCTGGTAAATTGGTCCTTAAATGAATCTGAAATTTCAAGAGAGCTGAAGGCCTCATCCTCTTGTGGGATTCAAATGACACAGTGTGGGGAGAAAATGAGAAGACAAAAATGAAGATCAACGTGAAACCCGCTGCTCCCTAAGACCCTATGACATGCACTATTGTTCCAATGGGTATACATTTTCAGGCACGCCACACGACTGAATTCTAGAGACCCGTTGTACCACACAGCACCTGTCATTAACAAGAAGCAACTGTGGACTTAAAACGTTTGTTCAGGAGGCAGGTCTCCAGGAATTCCCTGGTGGTCCAGTGGCTAGGATTTTGCACTTCCAATGCAGGTGGCCTGGGTTTGATCCTGGCCAAGGAACTAGACTCCACATGCCTCAACTAAAGATCCCACATGCCACAACAAAGATCAAAGGTCCTGTGGGCCAGAACTAAGACCCAGCACAGCCAAATAAATATTTTTTAAATGGAAGGTAGATCTCCTGTTAAGTATTCTTACCACAAACCAATCAACCAACCAACCAACCAACCAACCAACCAACCAGTCAGGAGGAAATTTCTGGAGGTGGTGGACATGTTTACTAACTTGAAAGGATTGATGACTTCTTGAGTCATATACACTTGTTCAAGCTCATCAAATGTATACATTAAAGAGGTGTTTTCTTTTGCATATCAATCAGCTTGATACGGGTGTTACATCATTAAAACAGAAAGACTCCTTGGAATCCCAAGCCACTGAAAAAGTCATGGTGGCCCCAGACCTCACTTTCACAAGAACAGCCTCTAGCCCGGATATCCTTTAAGATGGTTTCTGTAAACCAGCCCTCATGCTGTGATCACCTCTTGGCCATCAATGGTCATGGCCCTGTGCTCTCTGGGCCTCTGGACAAAAAAAAATTGAGGAGACAAGGGAAGGAGGAGGAAAATCAAGTTTTAGTTTTCTCATTAGACTGTGCATTCCCAAAGGCAGCAGTCTCGTTGTACCTCTATGCCTAATACAATGACATTTAATAGTGGGGTGACACATATTTACTAAATATTTAAATAAATGGATAGACATATAAACAAACATGAGCGAGCTCACTGAGGAATTAATGAGAGAATGAATGTCACTGAGCCAATTTCCTGGTAAATTGGTCCTTAAATGAATCTGAAATTTCAAGAGAGCTGAAGGCCTCATCCTCTTGTGGGATTCAAATGACACAGTGTGGGGAGAAAATGAGAAGACAAAAATGAAGATCAACGTGAAACCCGCTGCTCCCTAAGACCCTATGACATGCACTATTGTTCCAATGGGTATACATTTTCAGGCACGCCACACGACTGAATTCTAGAGACCCGTTGTACCACACAGCACCTGTCATTAACAAGAAGCAACTGTGGACTTAAAACGTTTGTTCAGGAGGCAGGTCTCCAGGAATTCCCTGGTGGTCCAGTGGCTAGGATTTTGCACTTCCAATGCAGGTGGCCTGGGTTTGATCCCTGGTCAAGGAACTAGACTCCACATGCCTCAACTAAAGATCCCACATGCCACAACAAAGATCAAAGGTCCTGTGGGCCAGAACTAAGACCCAGCACAGCCAAATAAATATTTTTTAAATGGAAGGTAGATCTCCTGTTAAGTATTCTTACCACAAACCAATCAACCAACCAACCAACCAACCAACCAACCAACCAGTCAGGAGGAAATTTCTGGAGGTGGTGGACATGTTTACTAACTTGAAAGGATTGATGACTTCTTGAGTCATATACACTTGTTCAAGCTCATCAAATGTATACATTAAAGAGGTGTTTTCTTTTGCATATCAATCAGCTTGATACGGGTGTTACATCATTAAAACAGAAAGACTCCTTGGAATCCCAAGCCACTGAAAAAGTCATGGTGGCCCCAGACCTCACTTTCACAAGAACAGCCTCTAGCCCGGATATCCTTTAAGATGGTTTCTGTAAACCAGCCCTCATGCTGTGATCACCTCTTGGCCATCAATGGTCATGGCCCTGTGCTCTCTGGGCCTCTGGACATGGTAGTTCCATGTGGCGGGCAGGAAGGCAGGGAGAAACTCATCAAAGTCCTAGTCAGTGAATGGGCTCAGCCCTCTGGGAAATATGACATCCCAGGGGCACCCTGAGCACCAGACAATCCTACAAAGTCCCTAAAAGCTTCCTGACTACAATGGGCAAGAGCTGAAATAGTGGAGAAAACACTGGACTAGCTCACTGTACTTTTTAGATTCCACATAATTGAGGCTTTTGAATTGTGGTGTTGGAGAAGACTCTTGAGAATCCTTTGGCCAGCAAGGAGATCAAACCAGTCAATCCTAAAGGGAATAAACCCTGAATATTCACTGGAAGGATTGATGCTGAAACTCCAATACTTTGGTCATGTGATGTGAAGAGATGACTCATTAGAAAAGATTCTGATGCTGGGAAAGATGAAAGTCAGAAGGAAAAGATGGCAGAGGAGGAGATGGTTGGATGGCATCACTGAGTCAATGGACATGAGTTTGAGCAGGCTCTGGAAGACGGTGAAGTACAGGGAAGCCTGGCGTGTTGCAGTGCATGGGGTCTCTACGAGCTGGACACAAGAGAGCGACTGAACAACAAAATAAGTGACATCATACAGAGGTCGAGTCACAGATACAGAGAGCAACTTGATTACTAGGAGTGGTGGGGGCAATACAGGGGTGGAGGATGGAGGCACAAACTACCGAGTGTAATATAACCACAAGGATGTATTATATAACAGGGAGAATATAGCCAATATTCTGTAATAACAGTGGATACAAGGTAACTTTTCCAAATTGTATAAAAATAAATTTAAAAATTAAGACAACCAAAAAACACTGGACAGAGAATCTGGAGACTTAGATTCCAAACTGGTTCTGCTGCTTTCTGACTCTGATTATGGGCAAGCTCCTTCTGCTCTTTGGGGCTCAGTTTCCCCATCGGTGAAGAGAGGGCTGGACTTGACGCTTGTTCTGAAGTCGCTCGAGCCCCCTGAGTAAGGAGGACTGGGGATGTGGCGCCCAGGGGCCCTGTGTTTCTGTAGAGCTGGGGGTATCTTTCCTGATTCTCTCGGCTGAGGAGGGGCTTCTGCCACCTAAGACCCAGGCGTGGAAAGTTTCCAGGGAGATGTTCAGAAGGCACAGGCCTCCCGCCCACAGCTCAGCCGGGCCTGCCCCTGCCCTCACGCTCACTCCTCATCCAGGCCACATGGCTGAGCACCACTGTTCAGTAAGGCATTTCAGGTCATATTTCCTTGAGAGGCCCTGCAAACACAATGGGCAAGAGCTGAAATGGGAGAAAACACTGGACTACTGTACTTTTTAGATTCCACATAATTGAGGCTTTTGAATTGTGGTGTTGGAGAAGACTCTTGAGAATCCTTTGGCCAGCAAGGAGATCAAACCAGTCAATCCTAAAGGGAATAAACCCTGAATATTCACTGGAAGGATTGATGCTGAAACTCCAATACTTTGGTCATGTGATGTGAAGAGATGACTCATTAGAAAAGATTCTGATGCTGGGAAAGATGAAAGTCAGAAGGAAAAGATGGCAGAGGAGGAGATGGTTGGATGGCATCACTGAGTCAATGGACATGAGTTTGAGCAGGCTCTGGAAGACGGTGAAGTACAGGGAAGCCTGGCGTGTTGCAGTGCATGGGGTCTCTACGAGCTGGACACAAGAGAGCGACTGAACAACAAAATAAGTGACATCATACAGAGGTCGAGTCACAGATACAGAGAGCAACTTGATTACTAGGAGTGGTGGGGGCAATACAGGGGTGGAGGATGGAGGCACAAACTACCGAGTGTAATATAACCACAAGGATGTATTATATAACAGGGAGAATATAGCCAATATTCTGTAATAACAGTGGATACAAGGTAACTTTTCCAAATTGTATAAAAATAAATTTAAAAATTAAGACAACCAAAAAACACTGGACAGAGAATCTGGAGACTTAGATTCCAAACTGGTTCTGCTGCTTTCTGACTCTGATTATGGGCAAGCTCCTTCTGCTCTTTGGGGCTCAGTTTCCCCATCGGTGAAGAGAGGGCTGGACTTGACGCTTGTTCTGAAGTCGCTCGAGCCCCCTGAGTAAGGAGGACTGGGGATGTGGCGCCCAGGGGCCCTGTGTTTCTGTAGAGCTGGGGGTATCTTTCCTGATTCTCTCGGCTGAGGAGGGGCTTCTGCCACCTAAGACCCAGGCGTGGAAAGTTTCCAGGGAGATGTTCAGAAGGCACAGGCCTCCCGCCCACAGCTCAGCCGGGCCTGCCCCTGCCCTCACGCTCACTCCTCATCCAGGCCACATGGCTGAGCACCACTGTGTACTAGCGCAGTACTCCACATGGCTGGTGGAGCTGGCAGCGATGGCCTTTGGCTTCAGAGACCTCATATTTCCTTGGAGAGGCCCTGCAAACACACCAGGAAAGGAACTAATGGAAGAACTGCCAAATGAGCATCAGAAAGCTAAGTGTTCACCATTCTAATGATTCCTTGCCTGTATCCAGTGCTGCATCACTTACAAAGTGATGTCACACACATCGTTTTATTGGGCGGTCACAGTTGTAGCTGGTTCTCTGTTTCCACTGAACAGATGAATGGAGTCCCCAGGAGACACAATGGCCTGCTTAAAATCAGATCCCTCAAATTCTGGGCAGTGTCCACAGCTTGTAGTGTTTAGGGAGGGCTTCCCAGAGGAGAGAGGTTTTGAGGTGAGCCTTGAGTATGGCAGGAAGAGGAAGAGTTTGTATCCCAGGTAATGTTGGGGGGAACGGAGGAGACCACATACTGACAACAAAAGGAAAGGAAGCCTGGAGAATGCAACTCTATCTCATAATGGACGGCAGTTTATTCTATAACATAGGTGCAGGGAGACATTGACATTTCAGGCCTTGTTAAAACAGAAGACACGTGGAAAGAGAACCGTTGGAAACATCAGAAAGAACTCGGGATGCCAGTGAGAGAACTCTGAGCCAGAGTCCCCGCTCTGCCTGGAAATGTCACTGTGCGACCTCAGGAGAGTCATGCGGTGTCTCATATCTTGGCTTCCTGACTGATCAGATGGAGACGAGGGCACCTCCCTCTCAGGACAGAGGTGAAAACAAAATGAGATGAACCACCTGGAGTGCCTCACGCTGCCCCTCACTGACCAAGAGTTCAGCCACTGCCCACTCCCTCTTACTGCCCTTCTCAGCACCTGGGGGCCTGCTGTCCCTGCACCGTGGCCGCAGATCAGAAGAAGATGCAACTTTTCGAGAGACTGCAGTTTATGCAGAACACAGAGCACTTCCACCAGCCTACAAACAATGACTTTGTAAAATATAAATTCCAGGCAAGAAAAGCCTATGTCCAATCTATTGGCTACTTATCAAAAAATATAGTAGTGGATAGTGAGTTATGGTAATTAAACACTAGTCAATTCACCTACTGAAAAGAACTGTGGCTACTTTGAAGATTCAAGAGTTATCTGTGGAACCGTTTAATGGATGGAGTTTTTTCTGTGGTGGAAATCACTAGGTAATTGCCTGCTGACCACCTGTAATTACAAGACTGTTAGCTAGACAAAGCCTAAAACAACAATTTCTGATTTATTTAGGATTAACAAAATAAGCATCCATCTATTTGTCCATCCATCCATCCATTCATCATTCCATCTACCCATCCTTTATGAAGATACTTACTGAGTGCCTGCTATACCCTCTCCTGTGATATGAAGAGTCAGAAATACAGATAAGACTAAGTTATGGTCTGTTATTACTTTTGTTAGTCGTTAAATTGTGTCTGACTCCTTTGTGACCCTATGAACTGTAGCCTGCCAGACTCCTCTGTCCATGGGATTTTCCTGGCAAGAATACTGGAATGGGTTGCCATTTCCTTCTCCAGGGGATCTTCTCAATCCAGGATTGAACCCATGTCTCCTGCATTGGCAGGAAAATTCTTTATCACTGAGTCACCTGGGAAGCTCCTAGGTCATGGTCTCCCACTTTCAAAAAGCCAGCAGTCTTAAAGAGGAGCTAAGACATGGGAAGTCAGAGGGAATGAGAAGTCAGAAGGGGAAGTCAGTTTGGGATGAGAGGAGTGTGTGGAAGAGGAAACTATTATACCTTTTTTGTATCTTTGAAAGTTTTGAACTGTGTGCATGTATATGCCTATTAAAAAATAAACAGATTTTTTTTTTTTTTTTTAAATGTGAGAACTGGAGAAGGGACGAGGAGGGGAAAAAAGAGGAAAAGAAAATATGGACTGAAACTAGGTCATTAGAATTGAGCTTGCACCATGAGTCATAAGGTAAAATGAGATTGAATTCAAAGAAAATGGGGTTGAAAAAATGAAAACCTTAAGTTCCACCTATTCTCCTGAATGAATGTGGCATAAGCATGAATTTGAGCACACTCCAGGAGCTGGTGGAAGACAGAGGAGCCTGGCGTGCTACGGTCCGTAAGGGTGGCAAAGAGTTGGATACAACTTAGCAACTGAAGAATAATTTTCCTGAAGCTTGCCTATGTCTTAATTTACATTTGCTTGATATGAAGGTAGTGGTAGCCACCAGTCAAAGTGACAGATATTTTTTGTCAAATGATAATTCTCAGTGCTGGCAAGGGCAAGGTGAAATGATAGTCTTTCTATTCTACTTGTGTGTGGGTATAAATGGCCAACATTTATAGAAGGCAATTTGTCAAAATCTATCAAAACTTCTGAAGCACTTCATACAGTTTGACCTAGTGATTGTAGCAGTGCATTGTAAAGGAAAAAAGAGCAACCAGGCAAAGAGAGATGTTCAGAAATGCTCATCACAGTATCATCCATAATGGGGTTAAAAGAAGGAATGATCAAAATATCCAACTGTGACAATATGATCCCTTCATACAATACGATATAAAGTGAGAATATGAAACTATGATTTCTAATTTATAGTTAGTGCATGGAAAAGCCTTATAATATTAGTTTTCTCCAAATCAAGAAACATTACATAAAACAAATACACATGCATGCATGATAGGAAAAAGGACTTCAAGGAAGGACTGCTATTTCACCAGGTTGGACTGTGGTAACAGAGCTGGAACTTGAGAACCCTTAGATGTGATTATAGGATCCTGCTTTGTCATCTTCAAGAGGAGCCAAGACATGGGAAGTCAGAGGGAATGAGAAGTCAGAAGGGGAAGTCAGTTTGGGATGAGAGGAGTGTGTGGAAGAGGAAACTATTATACCTTTTTTGTATCTTTGAAAGTTTTGAACTGTGTGCATGTATATGCCTATTAAAAAATAAACAGATTTTTTTTTTTTTTTTTAAATGTGAGAACTGGAGAAGGGACGAGGAGGGGAAAAAAGAGGAAAAGAAAATATGGACTGAAACTAGGTCATTAGAATTGAGCTTGCACCATGAGTCATAAGGTAAAATGAGATTGAATTCAAAGAAAATGGGGTTGAAAAAATGAAAACCTTAAGTTCCACCTATTCTCCTGAATGAATGTGGCATAAGCATGAATTTGAGCACACTCCAGGAGCTGGTGGAAGACAGAGGAGCCTGGCGTGCTACGGTCCGTAAGGGTGGCAAAGAGTTGGATACAACTTAGCAACTGAAGAATAATTTTCCTGAAGCTTGCCTATGTCTTAATTTACATTTGCTTGATATGAAGGTAGTGGTAGCCACCAGTCAAAGTGACAGATATTTTTTGTCAAATGATAATTCTCAGTGCTGGCAAGGGCAAGGTGAAATGATAGTCTTTCTATTCTACTTGTGTGTGGGTATAAATGGCCAACATTTATAGAAGGCAATTTGTCAAAATCTATCAAAACTTCTGAAGCACTTCATACAGTTTGACCTAGTGATTGTAGCAGTGCATTGTAAAGGAAAAAAGAGCAACCAGGCAAAGAGAGATGTTCAGAAATGCTCATCACAGTATCATCCATAATGGGGTTAAAAGAAGGAATGATCAAAATATCCAACTGTGACAATATGATCCCTTCATACAATACGATATAAAGTGAGAATATGAAACTATGATTTCTAATTTATAGTTAGTGCATGGAAAAGCCTTATAATATTAGTTTTCTCCAAATCAAGAAACATTACATAAAACAAATACACATGCATGCATGATAGGAAAAAGGACTTCAAGGAAGGACTGCTATTTCACCAGGTTGGACTGTGGTAACAGAGCTGGAACTTGAGAACCCTTAGATGTGATTATATCTCTTTGTCCTTCTGGTACAAGCATCCACTTAGCTTGTGGAATGCATACCACTTTCTCCATATATACATCTACCATGGATAGAACCTTGTAGATTCATCAGTCAAGGTGGCTTGCACTCCTCTGGCCTACAAGTCAGTGAAGGAACTGATAACCAGGCCAAGCAGAGGCTCACTCTTGGGAATCTGAGTCTTAGCAGAATGTCATGAAGATTGAGGGTGTGGAAATCAACTTCTTGTAAACTATCCACGGCCATGTACCTCTGGAAGTTCTTTAAGGTGCCCCTATGTGGCCAGTCTACTTGGATTTGCTGATTATGGTCACAAACAATGGCCAGTCCTTCGAGGTTTCTGGATAGGGGGGTGATGTAAACAGAGCTGTATCTATAAATATATGAGGAACACTTCAGTCCAGAATTTCTAGATTTGACCCAGCGTGTCTCAAGTATTGCCAAATGAAGATCCAAATAAATATTCATGGGTTTTAGAGAAGGATGTTAAAACAGGATACTGAGTTTCAGGCAGTGGTGACCAGGAGGGAGGTCTGCCTTGTAGCTTCTGAGAGAGACCAGCAGTGGTCAGAAAGCAATGGAAAGGAGGTCACCATATGGCCCCACGTCTGTCTGGCAGAGCACAGAGCAAGGAGGAGGAGAAGCATAGCAAGTACCTTGAGGTCAATGCTAACAGAGTTGGTAAATTCAAGCAGTGATGTAGCAGTGCATTGTAAAGGAAAAAAGAGCAACCAGGCAAAGAGAGATGTTCAGAAATGCTCATCACAGTATCATCCATAATGGGGTTAAAAGAAGGAATGATCAAAATATCCAACTGTGACAATATGATCCCTTCATACAATACGATATAAAGTGAGAATATGAAACTATGATTTCTAATTTATAGTTAGTGCATGGAAAAGCCTTATAATATTAGTTTTCTCCAAATCAAGAAACATTACATAAAACAAATACACATGCATGCATGATAGGAAAAAGGACTTCAAGGAAGGACTGCTATTTCACCAGGTTGGACTGTGGTAACAGAGCTGGAACTTGAGAACCCTTAGATGTGATTATATCTCTTTGTCCTTCTGGTACAAGCATCCACTTAGCTTGTGGAATGCATACCACTTTCTCCATATATACATCTACCATGGATAGAACCTTGTAGATTCATCAGTCAAGGTGGCTTGCACTCCTCTGGCCTACAAGTCAGTGAAGGAACTGATAACCAGGCCAAGCAGAGGCTCACTCTTGGGAATCTGAGTCTTAGCAGAATGTCATGAAGATTGAGGGTGTGGAAATCAACTTCTTGTAAACTATCCACGGCCATGTACCTCTGGAAGTTCTTTAAGGTGCCCCTATGTGGCCAGTCTACTTGGATTTGCTGATTATGGTCACAAACAATGGCCAGTCCTTCGAGGTTTCTGGATAGGGGGGTGATGTAAACAGAGCTGTATCTATAAATATATGAGGAACACTTCAGTCCAGAACTTCTAGATTTGACCCAGCGTGTCTCAAGTATTGCCAAATGAAGATCCAAATAAATATTCATGGGTTTTAGAGAAGGATGTTAAAACAGGATACTGAGTTTCAGGCAGTGGTGACCAGGAGGGAGGTCTGCCTTGTAGCTTCTGAGAGAGACCAGCAGTGGTCAGAAAGCAATGGAAAGGAGGTCACCATATGGCCCCACGTCTGTCTGGCAGAGCACAGAGCAAGGAGGAGGAGAAGCATAGCAAGTACCTTGAGGTCAATGCTAACAGAGTTGCTGGTAAATTCAAACTCGCAGCCAGTCAGGCAGGGTTTATCTGGAGGCTCTGTATTTGAGAAATCCAGGGCTTGAGCTTGGGGACCTGGGAGGCCAAGAATCACAAAGAATGACACCAAGCCTGGAACACAGGAGAGGAGGTTCCAGTTCTCTGGTCTGCTGCTCATGTGAAAGACCTTGGACAGTCGCTGTCCTTCTCCCAAGTGGTGGGATAATTTGCTCATTCATCCTGCAGCATATTCATTCATCCATTTATTCAGCAAATATCTAATGAATATCTACTATTGTGTACTGTCAGTTTAGACATATGCAGGAAAATGGATTCTTTATGTCCAAAGGATAGGGAGGCTCTCAGTGGTACTGTTGGGGGGAATGAGGAAGCTGTGAGCCTCTCCTTTCATGGTTTATCCTCTTGTCTCCACTTCTTGAGGATCTAGGTGGATATACCACATCAGGCAGCAAAGAGTCACAGCCGCGCTGTCAGAGAGATGTACAGCACAGGGGAAGAGGCAATGACCGCCCACAGGCCTGTGCTGTCTGTCTCCTTCCAGACAGGGCCACTGTTTGGCCTGCTGGGCTGGGTGGATAGAAAAGAAAGAGTATGGCGGAGGAAGCAGGTGGCGGTCGAGCTCATAGGCGAGGCCCATGGTTTCTGAAACATTCCAGTGCAGATGGTGTACAGACAGGTGGAGGTAGTGACTGCTTCTGCAAACTGTGTTCTCTTTGTTGGAGGAAAGACTTTGCTCTCTTAGAAATATCAAAAAGTATTTAGCGAGCATCTACTGCATGCCAGGCATGGTTCTATGTGTAGCAATGACTGTGGTGTTTACAGGGGGCGCTGGTGGTAGAGAACCCTTCTGCTCATGCAAGAGAGAAAAGAGATGCGGGCTTGATCCTTGGGTCGAGGGAGATTCCCTGAAGAAGGAAACGGAAGCCCACTCTAGTATTCTTGCCTGGGAAATCCCATGGGCAGAGAAGCCGGAAAGGAGGTCACCATATGGCCCCACGTCTGTCTGGCAGAGCACAGAGCAAGGAGGAGGAGAAGCATAGCAAGTACCTTGAGGTCAATGCTAACAGAGTTGCTGGTAAATTCAAACTCGCAGCCAGTCAGGCAGGGTTTATCTGGAGGCTCTGTATTTGAGAAATCCAGGGCTTGAGCTTGGGGACCTGGGAGGCCAAGAATCACAAAGAATGACACCAAGCCTGGAACACAGGAGAGGAGGTTCCAGTTCTCTGGTCTGCTGCTCATGTGAAAGACCTTGGACAGTCGCTGTCCTTCTCCCAAGTGGTGGGATAATTTGCTCATTCATCCTGCAGCATATTCATTCATCCATTTATTCAGCAAATATCTAATGAATATCTACTATTGTGTACTGTCAGTTTAGACATATGCAGGAAAATGGATTCTTTATGTCCAAAGGATAGGGAGGCTCTCAGTGGTACTGTTGGGGGGAATGAGGAAGCTGTGAGCCTCTCCTTTCATGGTTTATCCTCTTGTCTCCACTTCTTGAGGATCTAGGTGGATATACCACATCAGGCAGCAAAGAGTCACAGCCGCGCTGTCAGAGAGATGTACAGCACAGGGGAAGAGGCAATGACCGCCCACAGGCCTGTGCTGTCTGTCTCCTTCCAGACAGGGCCACTGTTTGGCCTGCTGGGCTGGGTGGATAGAAAAGAAAGAGTATGGCGGAGGAAGCAGGTGGCGGTCGAGCTCATAGGCGAGGCCCATGGTTTCTGAAACATTCCAGTGCAGATGGTGTACAGACAGGTGGAGGTAGTGACTGCTTCTGCAAACTGTGTTCTCTTTGTTGGAGGAAAGACTTTGCTCTCTTAGAAATATCAAAAAGTATTTAGCGAGCATCTACTGCATGCCAGGCATGGTTCTATGTGTAGCAATGACTGTGGTGTTTACAGGGGGCGCTGGTGGTAGAGAACCCTTCTGCTCATGCAAGAGAGAAAAGAGATGCGGGCTTGATCCTTGGGTCGAGGGAGATTCCCTGAAGAAGGAAACGGAAGCCCACTCTAGTATTCTTGCCTGGGAAATCCCATGGGCAGAGAAGCCGGTCCCAGGGACAGGTGGGCTAGAGTCCCTAAGGTCGCGAAGAGTCAGACATGATTGAAGCAACTTAGCATGCAGGGAGAGAAACTTCAAACTTCAAAAAGGACTACAGGGCTTCCCTGGTGGTCCAGTGGGTAAGGACACTGCCTTGCAGTGCAAGGGGCACTGGTTCGATCCCTGGCCTTGGAAGATCCCACGTGCCGTGGAGCGGCTGGACTGATGTGTCCAATTACCGAGCCGGAGCTTTGGAGCGCATGTGCTCAGAGCTGGTGCTCTGTGACAACAGAGGCCACTGCGATGGGAGGCCCACACGGGCCAAAGAATGAAGATGGATGAAAATAGACAAATGAAAGGCCAATAGAAGTGGCCCGCCTGCTCCCCTCCCTCCCCACTCCACCCCCCACCAAAATAAATAAATAAATAAATATTAAAAAAAAAAAAAACTTTCACACACACACACAACAAAGGACTACAGAGGTAAATGGCTAAAGTGTTAGACAGCAGCTGTGACAGAAGGGGGCGAGGTAATGTTGGGTGGGGTGAGGAACGCTGTGCTGGTTTACGAAGATTTCAGAGAACGCTTGTGGAGTCATGGAGATCATCGGTGGGCTAACGAGTACAGAGCAGTGAGCAGAGCCTCTGGGTTAGGGCAAGTTCTCAAGAAACTACTGCTGTTGGGGTTATTGCTAATTATGTTCTAAATTCCTTCTCTGAATGTGGGGACAGCAATGCCTATTTCATAGGATTGCTGAATAGATGAAATTTAGAAACATATAAATTTACGGGCTTCCCTGGTGGTCCAGTGGGGAAAGAGTCCGCCTTGTGGTGCAAGGGGCACTGGTTTGATCCCCGGGAAGATACCACATGTCGCAGAATGGCTGGACCGGTGTGTCCAGTTGCAAGCCAGCGCTCTGGAGCACATGCGCCCAGAATCGGTGCTTTGCAACGAGAGAGACCACTGTCATGGGAGGCCCACGCAGGCTGAAGAATAAAGACAGATGAAAAATAAATAAAAAATAGTCAACGAAAAAGCGATCAAAATTTTAAAAAATAAATAAATAAATTTACATGATAAATTTAACAAAAGATTATTGAGACTCAGCCATGTTTCAGGAGAGACTGGCATAAACATAAATGCACAGCATCAAGTCGGAGTGGTGAGTAAATAAGGGAAAAGAAGGCAGGGGCTGAGACAGAGATTCCTAGGTGGGGGAGAAAGAACCTCCAAGGCTTGAGGAGATGACCTTTGGCCAGAAGCAGGGGAAAAATGTGCTGGAGAGAACAGGGCTGGGAAAGCATGTCACAAGGGGAAGAAACAGCGGGCGCAAAGGTCCAGAGTCCATGGTAAGGTTAGCCCTGTAAGACAGTCAGGATGTGGAAGCAAGCTAGATGTTCACCAATAGATGAATCGGTAAAGAAAATGTGACACACACACACACACACACACACACAATAGAAGACTGCTGAGCCATGAAAAGGAATGGGTTTGAGTCAGTGGTAGAGAGATGAACCTAGAGCCACACCAAGTAAAGTAAGCCAGAAAGAGAACAAATAGCATATATTAACTCATATGTATATGGAGTACAGAAAAACGGTGCCGATGAACCTATTTGTAGGGAAGGAACTGAGACAAGATGTGGAGAATGAGTGTGTGGATACAGACAAGTGGGGGGAGGGGAGAAGGATGGATGGAGAAACTAGCACTGACATATATACATGATCGTGTGTAAAATAGCCAGCAGGCAGGGCGTTGCTGTTAATACATGGCACAGGGAGCCCAGCCTCGTGCTCCGCGGTGATCCAGAGGGGAAAGACGGGAGCGGGAGGGAGGCTCCCGGGGGAGGGCTATAGGTAGAACTGTGGCTGATTTGAGTTGTACAGCAGAAGCCAACACAACATCATAATTTTCCTCCAATTAAAAAATAAATTACAAAAAAAAAAAAAAAGATACAGCAGGGGCCATGGGTGGTAGAGTGACAGGAGGGACTTGGGGCTGAATTATGGATATGAAGGAAAGGTGCTGCAGGGTTTTGAACAGGCATATAGGGATCTAATTTACAGTTTAAACGCTGCCATATAGTGTGGCCAAATTTTTCCTAAATAAATTAATGAATAAAAAAGGGCCTCCTCTGATGGCCCATTGGTTAAGAATCCACGCTTCCAGTGCAGGGGGCATACGTTCTCTCACTGTCCAGGCAACTAAGAGCCCACAGGATACACAGCCTAGTTAAAAAAAAAAAAAAAAAAAAAGCATACCTCTGACCACTCTGAGTAGGGAGTAGGGAGTATGCCACCTTATTTATCCTTGGTGTCTCATGAGATCGGTGGTGGCATGTGAAAGGATATGACACTCATTCAAAAATCAACACTTCCTTACACGCTTATTATGTGTTGGCTGCTAGATGCAGCAATGTAGATAGACAGCCAATGTTCCTTGTCCTCGGGGATCTTCTGATGGTTTTACTGGCACAGAGCTGATATTTAATAAATTATCACTTGATACAAACTAATCTATATTACATTGCGCTAGGTTGTATTACACTATATGAATAACACAGCATTCATATTTTAATCTATCTTGCCCCAAAAGTGACAGTGTTAAAATTCACCAGTGACTTATTTTTCAGAAAAAGGGAAAAGAAAAATGAAAAAACAAAAACAAAAACAAGTTTACCCTGGTGGGTCAGTGGGTAGAGTCTGCCTTGCAGTGCAAGAGGTACTGGTTCCATCCCTGGCTTGGGAAGATACCACGTGCCGCGGAGCGACTGGACCGGTGTGTCCAATTATGAGCCAACACTCCGGGGCATATGGGCCCAGAGCCGGAGCTCTGTAACAAGAGGGGGCCACTGCGATGGGAGATCCACATAGCGCAACGTATAAATGTGGCTGAAAATAAGTGGATAAAAAACCAATAAAAGAGGCCCAAGTTAAAAAAAAGAGAGAGAGAAAGAGGAGGCAGAAATAAGCAAGAGGCTTGTAGGAGCATGCCATTTCCCACTGCTATATCTCTGATGAACGTGTGGCCATAACCTCCCTCTCATTTGACGGGTGGGCTCCTATTCACACCTCAGCGCCCAGAATTCAGAAGCTCTCACTTCACCCTACCATTTGGGCTGAACAGCTGTCCACCCTGTCTACTGTCCTGGGTGCCGGGTCCATCTTTCCTGAGGCACTGCCAGGGGCACGTGAGTAATTTACAGTTTAAACGCTGCCATATAGTGTGGCCAAATTTTTCCTAAATAAATTAATGAATAAAAAAGGGCCTCCTCTGATGGCCCATTGGTTAAGAATCCACGCTTCCAGTGCAGGGGGCATACGTTCTCTCACTGTCCAGGCAACTAAGAGCCCACAGGATACACAGCCTAGTTAAA
Organism: Tragulus kanchil; assembly: GCA_022376925.1. Classification (NCBI taxonomy): domain Eukaryota; kingdom Metazoa; phylum Chordata; class Mammalia; order Artiodactyla; family Tragulidae; genus Tragulus; species Tragulus kanchil. The sequence continues at coordinate 22,327,685 of JAIOJX010000023.1, read as the reverse complement.
AAAAAAAAAAAAAAAAGCATACCTCTGACCACTCTGAGTAGGGAGTAGGGAGTATGCCACCTTATTTATCCTTGGTGTCTCATGAGATTGGTGGTGGCATGTGAAAGGATATGACACTCATTCAAAAATCAACACTTCCTTACACGCTTATTATGTGTTGGCTGCTAGATGCAGCAATGTAGATAGACAGCCAATGTTCCTTGTCCTCGGGGATCTTCTGATGGTTTTACTGGCACAGAGCTGATATTTAATAAATTATCACTTGATACAAACTAATCTATATTACATTGCGCTAGGTTGTATTACACTATATGAATAACACAGCATTCATATTTTAATCTATCTTGCCCCAAAAGTGACAGTGTTAAAATTCACCAGTGACTTATTTTTCAGAAAAAGGGAAAAGAAAAATGAAAAAACAAAAACAAAAACAAGTTTACCCTGGTGGGTCAGTGGGTAGAGTCTGCCTTGCAGTGCAAGAGGTACTGGTTCCATCCCTGGCTTGGGAAGATACCACGTGCCGCGGAGCGACTGGACCGGTGTGTCCAATTATGAGCCAACACTCCGGGGCATATGGGCCCAGAGCCGGAGCTCTGTAACAAGAGGGGCCACTGCGATGGGAGGTCCATATAGGCCAAAGAATAAATGTGGCTGAAAATAAGTGGATAAAAAACCAATAAAAGAGGCCCAAGTTAAAAAAAAGAGAGAGAGAAAGAGGAGGCAGAAATAAGCAAGAGGCTTGTAGGAGCATGCCATTTCCCACTGCTATATCTCTGATGAACGTGTGGCCATAACCTCCCTCTCATTTGACGGGTGGGCTCCTATTCACACCTCAGCGCCCAGAATTCAGAAGCTCTCACTTCACCCTACCATTTGGGCTGAACAGCTGTCCACCCTGTCTACTGTCCTGGGTGCCGGGTCCATCTTTCCTGAGGCACTGCCAGGGGCACGTGAGTACCATGTTTGCTTACATTAGTCATTCTTCACATTTGTCCATACAGCCTCAGAGATGAACCCAGGGTCTGATGTGGCTGGTGTAATAAACATTTGAAGGAGAAAGAAAAAAAGAGGAGGACAAGGAGGGAGGGGGGGAGGGAGGGCGGAAGGAAGGGAAGAAAGAAAGTGGGAAGGGAAAGGAATCGGATTGTTTCCTTCTTTTTCAGGCAACGCGAAAACCCATTTCAACCAGCAAGTGATGAGTTTATTGATCAGCATTTCTGAGGTATTGAAATGAGTTTCTATTGACAGAAATAACTACCAACCAGACTAGAGAGAGAGAGTGAGAGAGAGAGGGAAATGTGCTGACAGCCAGCAAATCATAGCCCTGGTATGGGAGTGCCTGTCTATGCCAAGGGGGACAATCATTAATTTCCTGTTCCTTCACAGTTACATTCCTTGGGCTGACTGACAAGTTCATTTTAGGGATGCATCAGGCCCTTTATAAATAAACTCCCTTCTTATTCCATGTTTCTAACTGCACCTGCCAGCCAGATGATCGGCTGCCTGCGACTCACATAAACATTTCAAATTGCCAGCAATAGCTCAACATGGTAGTTAAAGGAAATCTTCCCGTTTCTGTATTAGATAATCAACAGAGCTCAATTCCCCTGGCTCAGGCACCTCTATTCTGTGCACAGGACCGAAGAAGACTTCATTCATTGCTTCCCCGCCCACCCCACACTTTTAAATAAATGATACTCAAGCATTTAGTCATAGAATGGTATGTTGGCATGCAGACCCTGAAATTAAGTCCCCTGGAAAAGCTGTGTGACTCTGAGCAGGGCACTTAACCTCCCTGAGCTTGTTTTCTTGCATGAAACATGTCCATATATTGTGAATGTCACTGCCGGTAAAGAAGACGGAGGTAACAGAAGCCTGTTTAAACCTCTGTAGAGGAGAAGCAAACTTGTACTATTATCTCATTAAGTCTCATAATGAGTCCCATGATGGCTGTCTCTATTTTACAGACAAGCAAACTGTGTCTCCTAGAAAGGAAGTGACCTCTTCCAGGCTGGTAGGTGACAGAAATATGAGATGAGATGAACCCAACCCTGCCTGAGGCAGCTACTCACAGAAAAGGCCATTTCTCATTCTTATGATTCGCGATTTGCCTCCTGTGCCTGGCCGAAAATTCCATTTGGTGCCAGTGACCCAGAGGTTAGCCTAGGAAGAACGCGACTGCCTGCCAGCCCTCACAGACACAAAGCAACCCCCGTCTCTCTAGAAACAATCCTGCAGCCTCCAGGCATGAAAGCAAAGTTCTGAGACTCCAAACGCCTGGCGTGGATGCATCTAATGTATTCACTGTTCAGTTTGTTTTGTTAACAGTAGCCAGAGGTACCTTGACATTTGCATTAGCATACGATTTCTCTTTAAAGACTATTTATGTTTTGAAAAGGTTTTGAATAGTTCCAACTGTGAACTTGGGCAGGGAAATTTGTCCGCAGAAAGACAAGGAGTCACAAGCCTGTGGAGCTTTTGGGCTGAGACATAAGACAGTGCCCTTCCACTTAATTGACATTCACTGGATACCTCCTGTTCAGTGGTTAGTGGTCTTCAGTCACTATGATCCCTGGGCAGCTCCTGATAGAGTCTAGAAGACACACATTGATTCCATCATGCTCTGTGTCCTACGTGTCAAGCAGGGAGCAGGGCACTAAACATGGGCTTTCTTATTCCAAATCCACGAAGCAGCTGCTGTGTTCCTTATGCCCATTTAACAGATGAGGAAATTGAGGCACAGTGAGGTCTGGGGACGGGCACAGTGCCCCACAGCAAGAAAGCTGGGGACCGGGCTTCCCTGGTGGTCCAGTGGGTAGGGACACCGCCTTGATGTGCAAGGGGTGCCGGTTCGATCCCTGGCCTGGGAAGATCCCATGTGCTGTGGAGCGGCTGCACCCATGTGTCCAATTACCAAGCCGGAGCTCTGGGGCTCATGTGCCCAGAGCCGGCGCTCTGCGACAACAGAGGCCGCCACAATGGGAGGCCCACACGGTCCGGAGAACAAAGATGGATGAAAATAGACAAATGAAAGACCAATAGAAGTAGCCCGCCCGCTCCCCTCCCTCCCCACCCCACCCCCCAAAATAAATAAATAAATATATCAAAAAAAAAAAAAAAGAAAGAAAAAGAAAGCTGGGGATCTAGAATCTGAATGCAGGATGGGATGAGCCAGATGATGCCACTTGATTGACAGTTGGGCTCTGAACTATGAGGTAAGGTTATTCCAGTTGAGGGATGGATATACGGGGTCCATTGTAGCAGTCTTCCTACTTTCTTACATGTCTGATATATTCTGTAACTATCTACCTTTCTCTCTCTGTTTTCCTTCTCCCCTCTTTTTTCCTTCCCCTCTCTTTCTTTCACAATGGCCCTGGAGCCAGACCACCTAAGATCTTAACTGTGAAACACAAGGAATAATATCACCTTGGACAAAGGGTCGCTCTGAGCATTAAGCACATTAACACAGAAAAAGCATTTAGAATGGTCACATGGATGTTTGCAAGATATATTAGCTGCTATTTAATCATTTATTGCAATGTGCGGCTTGAGGGATCTTCCTTCCCTGACCAGGGATTGAACCCATTCCTCTGCAATGGAAGCCTTGAGTCTTAAGCCCTGGACCACCAGGGAGGTCCCTTGGCTGTTCTTTGTTGTAATAGCTAAGATGGAAAAGTCTGCAGAGTTCACTGTCTAGCAAGCCCTACCTTCTCCATGTGTCCCTTAATATAGAGAAAGTCACCCCCATATTCCTGAGAAGATTTTAAGTGTAATTTGATTTGTCTGAATATCTCAATGTTGGTTAGACATGTAAATGAACCAGTCATATATCTACTTAGAGTATTTCACGTATTACTTTAGTGATGCCCACACCTGTCTAAATTCTCAGATTACCCATAATGATGAATACATTTAGAATTACTGCTCTTGCCCATTCCTTTTGAATAAAACTACTTTATTCTAACGCTTCACCTATAATTCCTGATCTAGTCTAATGCATCTTTTCCCAAGCAGCTGTTGTTTAAAATAAAGTCGTTGAGAAAATATCCTTCATGTGTGAGAAAGCCATAGCACAGTGCCATCCTTCTCTGTGGAGTGGGTTTGTAGAGTAAGTGCTGCTCTTAGAAACGTATGGGCTTCCCACGTGGTGCCCGTGGGAAAGAATTAGCCAGCCAATGCAGGAAACCCAAGAGACACAGGTTCGATCCCTGGGGCAGTTCTGGAGGAGGAAATGGCGACCTAACCCAGGACTCTTGCCTGGGAAATTCCATGAACAGAGGAGCCTGGTGGGCTACAGTCCATGGGGGTCACAAAATGTTGGACACAAATGAGCCCCACACACATACACACACCCGCACAGGCTAAGAGAGTAGGCAAAGGGGAAAGGGCAAACCCGGGTGGGGGGGTGGGGAGCCTGGTTTGCCGGAAGCCAAGGAGAGAAAAAAGATGAAGCTAAATGTCAATCTTGGTCAGAAGAGGCTACATCCTATCCAGTTCACTGACTCTTAATCAATTCTTTTTTATTAGAAAAGTCATACATTGCTGTTATAAGGTGCTTAGACAACACTGAAAAGTAAAAAGAAAAACAAATCCATTAATCCTGCTGCCTAGAGAGCACTACGATTGCTGTTGTGCAATCTTTGATCCAAGCATGACTGCTCTCTCCTCAGACAGCCTCCTGGCTCAGATGTTACCATCTCAGTGTCGCTGGATGACCACCTCATATCAGGGGTGCCAGATATAGCAAACAGAAATTCAGGATAACAGTTGCATTTGAATTTCAGATAAACAGGCTTTTTCCCTTTTAGTATGTTTAAGAGGTCTGCAGAGTTCACTGTCTAGCAAGCCCTACCTTCTCCATGTGTCCCTTAATATAGAGAAAGTCACCCCATATTCCTGAGAAGATTTTAAGTGTAATTTGATTTGTCTGAATATCTCAATGTTGGTTAGACATGTAAATGAACCAGTCATATATCTACTTAGAGTATTTCACGTATTACTTTAGTGATGCCCACACCTGTCTAAATTCTCAGATTACCCATAATGATGAATACATTTAGAATTACTGCTCTTGCCCATTCCTTTTGAATAAAACTACTTTATTCTAACGCTTCACCTATAATTCCTGATCTAGTCTAATGCATCTTTTCCCAAGCAGCTGTTGTTTAAAATAAAGTCGTTGAGAAAATATCCTTCATGTGTGAGAAAGCCATAGCACAGTGCCATCCTTCTCTGTGGAGTGGGTTTGTAGAGTAAGTGCTGCTCTTAGAAACGTATGGGCTTCCCACGTGGTGCCCGTGGGAAAGAATTAGCCAGCCAATGCAGGAAACCCAAGAGACACAGGTTCGATCCCTGGGGCAGTTCTGGAGGAGGAAATGGCGACCTAACCCAGGACTCTTGCCTGGGAAATTCCATGAACAGAGGAGCCTGGTGGGCTACAGTCCATGGGGGTCACAAAATGTTGGACACAAATGAGCACACACACACATACACACACACGCACATGCTCAGAGAGTAGGCAAAGGGGAAAGGGCTAACCCGGGTGGGCGGGTTGGGAGCCTGGTTTGCCGGAAGCCAAGGAGAGAAAAAAGATGAAGCTAAATGTCAATCTTGGTCAGAAGAGGCTACATCCTATCCAGTTCACTGACTCTTAATCAATTCTTTTTTATTAGAAAAGTCATACATTGCTGTTATAAGGTGCTTAGACAACACTGAAAAGTAAAAAGAAAAACAAATCCATTAATCCTGCTGCCTAGAGAGCACTACGATTGCTGTTGTGCAATCTTTGATCCAAGCATGACTGCTCTCTCCTCAGACAGCCTCCTGGCTCAGATGTTACCATCTCAGTGTCGCTGGATGACCACCTCATATCAGGGGTGCCAGATATAGCAAACAGAAATTCAGGATAGCAGTTGCATTTGAATTTCAGATAAACAGGCTTTTTTCCCCAGTATAAATGTTTTCTAAATATTGCAATCACTCACTGTTTTCCAAAAATTCATACTTCTCACTCCAGGGCTGCAACAGCCGCCCATTCCTACTTCCTGACTTCGGTCAGACGTTGACCTCGAGCCTCTTCCAAGCAGAGCCCTCTCAGATACCCGCTAGAGGGGGATCCTGGTGCCCAGACAGACATTTACCTGCCAATTTCTAGAAACAAAACAGCAGGTTTTCTTTCTGTCCAAGACCTGGCACTAATTTGGGCTTTCCCCTTGGTTTTCAGAAAGAAATGCTAAGTAGGAACACGGGGTGAATGATCACTAATATTTGAAGGTGACCAAAAAGTTATAAGATTCTTGTCAAAAATACAATGATTGCATTTCAACTAAAAAAGACGAAAAGGCCAAATGGCCAAAGCTACATAAATGCAAGCACTTGGTACCCTGTTGTGAGTGTCAGGGGTATTTGCTGTAATTCTGACAACAGCCCTGATGCCTCCTTTCACAAGTGAGCAAAGAGAAGTTCCCAGCAGGAAGGTAATTTGCCCAAAGCTTCAGTTCCTCAGGGAGGACCTGGGAATCGAATTTGAGGTCTCTTTGAAAGGCCAACTACTGCAGCAATTTTGGATCTGAGGATCCACTGCAGCCGCTAGAATGTGAAAGCAACTGGATTTTCAGAAGTGTTCTTGCTCACATTGTTTACGTGTGGCAAAGGCGTTTTACCTACCTGTGCAAACCGCTAGAATGTGAAAGCACTGAACTAATGCAATTGCTACATCCTATCCAGTTCACTGACTCTTAATCAATTCTTTTTTATTAGAAAAGTCATACATTGCTGTTATAAGGTGCTTAGACAACACTGAAAAGTAAAAAGAAAAACAAATCCATTAATCCTGCTGCCTAGAGAGCACTACGATTGCTGTTGTGCAATCTTTGATCCAAGCATGACTGCTCTCTCCTCAGACAGCCTCCTGGCTCAGATGTTACCATCTCAGTGTCGCTGGATGACCACCTCATATCAGGGGTGCCAGATATAGCAAACAGAAATTCAGGATAGCAGTTGCATTTGAATTTCAGATAAACAGGCTTTTTTCCCCAGTATAAATGTTTTCTAAATATTGCAATCACTCACTGTTTTCCAAAAATTCATACTTCTCACTCCAGGGCTGCAACAGCCGCCCATTCCTACTTCCTGACTTCGGTCAGACGTTGACCTCGAGCCTCTTCCAAGCAGAGCCCTCTCAGATACCCGCTAGAGGGGGATCCTGGTGCCCAGACAGACATTTACCTGCCAATTTCTAGAAACAAAACAGCAGGTTTTCTTTCTGTCCAAGACCTGGCACTAATTTGGGCTTTCCCCTTGGTTTTCAGAAAGAAATGCTAAGTAGGAACACGGGGTGAATGATCACTAATATTTGAAGGTGACCAAAAAGTTATAAGATTCTTGTCAAAAATACAATGATTGCATTTCAACTAAAAAAGACGAAAAGGCCAAATGGCCAAAGCTACATAAATGCAAGCACTTGGTACCCTGTTGTGAGTGTCAGGGGTATTTGCTGTAATTCTGACAACAGCCCTGATGCCTCCTTTCACAAGTGAGCAAAGAGAAGTTCCCAGCAGGAAGGTAATTTGCCCAAAGCTTCAGTTCCTCAGGGAGGACCTGGGAATCGAATTTGAGGTCTCTTTGAAAGGCCAACTACTGCAGCAATTTTGGATCTGAGGATCCACTGCAGCCGCTAGAATGTGAAAGCAACTGGATTTTCAGAAGTGTTCTTGCTCACATTGTTTACGTGTGGCAAAGGCGTTTTACCTACCTGTGCATTTACGAAAGCAGCGCTGTGAGAGGGGACTGGGTCTTGGAGACACGGCCCGTCTTGAAAGCAAACTTATTGCGTCCATTTGTACTGACTAAGCATGCAAATCCAGTCTTGACTCTATTTTTTCTTTTTTTAACTTTTTATTTTATAGTAGAGAGCTTCCCAGGAGGCACTAGTGGTAAAGAATCCAGCTGCCCATGCAGGAGATGCAAGTGTTCTGGGCTCGATCCCTAGGCTGGGAAGACTTTGTGTCATTTCCAGGAAGAAATGACAATTAGCTCCAGTATTTTTGCCTGGGCAGTTCCACAGACAGAGGAGCCCAGTGGGGTACAATCCATGAGGTTGCAAAGAGTCAGACACTACTAAGCACGCATACCATCCATCCATCCACAGATTATCAACAACGTGATAGTCCCAAGTGAACAGCAAAGGGACTCAGCCATCCACACACATGTATCCACTCTCCGCCAGCCTCCCCTCCCACCCAGGCTGCCACATAACACTGAGCAGAGCTCCCCGTGCTATACCTTGTTGGCTATCCATTTTAAACACAGCAGTGTGTACATGCTGACCCCAAACTCTCTCATTATCCTTTTCCCTGATTCTTTTTTCCTCGTAGCTATTAAGCTGTTCTCAAAGTCTGTGGCTGTCTCTTATTTTCCCTATTTTGAAAGGACTGGGGGTGGAAGCAGGGAGGGCGTGGGAGATGAGGTCAGTGAAGGCTGGACCCTGGAACACTCTCTGGAGTAGGTGGTAGCCTATCAAGGCCCTAGAAATTTGGGCACAAATGAGGCAGAATCCAATTCTCCCGAATTAAACAGGATGGCAAATGAAGACTGTATTGATTTTCTGCTCAAGTCAATAAATAAGAAAAATTGAGCAGAAGACCTAAATACTGATCAGGGTGAACCGAACATCAACATTTACTAGGAGCAGAGGGAGAAGAAACATATATATCAGAAAAATGGAGATGCCGATTGCATGTCAGGCAGCTGTTTGGCATCCAGTTAAGGTCTGGGTTTAAGGATTAATATTTGAGTCAGGTCTTTACTATTAAAAAAAAAAAGCAGTGGAATTAACTTATTACAATAAAACTTCATTTAGTCAGACTGATCGCTGGGAAGACTGATTGCCTTTTTCTTCCCCCTAAAGAATGCCACTGAATTAAAATGCACAGAGAGGATAGGGCAGAAAGAGCATGCGTTGAAAGTCAGAAGACCCGGGCTGCTGGCCTGACTTGTTAAGAGCAGCAAAGCATCTATGAGTCATTGCTTGCATCCCCCTTTTGCCTGGCACAGACCCTGGCACACAGACAGAGTCTCTGAGTTTTGTGAAGAGCAACCTTGAGATGAGAATGTGGGTGCAGGTAGTTGATTGGGAGGTGATCTCAGGAGCAGGAGAGGGGCTGGGAAATGACACAAGAGACGGAGGAAGGCAAACAAGGGCTCACAAATGGGTCGTGATGTGGGGTACAGGAGCGTAGTCTCGCTGGAGTCTTTCCGAGACCGGGTAGGATGCACCTGGAATCGTTCCGCTCAGGGGCAAGGGACACGCAGTAGTTTCCCACCAAACTCCTGTCATTTGTTGCAGGTTATGCATGTGTTTGAGGGTATTGACTTCTACCAGGCTTCCTGGTTGGCTCAGCTGTGAAGAACTCGCCTGCAATGCGGGAGACTCAGGGGACTCGGTTTGATCCCTGGGTGGGGAAGATCCCCCCAGAGAAGGAAATGGCAACTCACTCCAGTATTCATGCTGGGACAGTCCCATGGACAGAGGATCTGGGTAGGCTACAATCCATGGGGTTGCAAAGACCTGGATGCAACTGAGCACCAGGACAAGAATTACTCCTTTCACTGTTTCCTTCCCCATTTTTTAAAAAGCCCAACAGTAGGGAGAGTGGAGTGGAGATGGGAAGGACACAGGCAAGCAGGAGAACTCGCTGCCTACCTGAAAGGAGGAGGTCAGGGTACATAGACCATGGTCAAGTCCCTTTGCCTCTCTGGGCATCAGAATCTGCGTCTGTTCCATCATTTGGCTGCTCTGGGTCTTAGCTGAATCTCTAGTGGTGGCATGTGAACTCCTAGTTGCGGCAGGTGGAATCCAGGTTCCTAACCATGGATCTAACCCAGATCCCCTGCACTGAGAGTACAGCGTCTTAGCCACTGCATTACCAGGGAAGTCCCGAGAATCTAACGTTTAAAGGTAAGCTTTGTGGCTTCCCCTGGTGGTCCAGTGGGTAAGGACACCGCCTTGCAGTGCAAGGGGCGCCGGTTCGAGCCCTGGCCTGGGAAGATCCCATGTGCCGCGGAGCGGCTGGACTGATGTGTCCAATTACTGAGCCGGAGCTCTGGTGCGCATGCGCCCAGAGCCAGTGCTCTGCAATGACAGACGCCACCGCGATGGGAGGCCCACAGGAGTCAAAGAACGAAGACGAATGAGGATAGAGAAATGAAAGGTCAATAGAAGTGGCCCGCCCACTCCCCTCCCTCCCCAACCCGACCCCCGCCCAAAGTAAATGAATAAATAAATCTTTAAAAAAAAAAAAAAAAGATTGATCCATGTCTTTAAAAAAAAAAAAAAAAAAAAAAAAACAGTAAGCTTTGGAGTTTTCCATTCCCTCCAATTCTGATTGTCAGTAACTCTGTAAACCAGATGGCCAATCCAGAACCTGGGATTCAAGACCCTTCAGGAAACTGCTCCTCACATAGACAAAGATGACCCTTAATGAGCATTCAACGCTACTTTTTAAGCATGTGCTTTAAAAGTATGCAAACATACACATATACACGGTTTGTATGTGTACAAGGTGATCACCGAGGCACTGTTGGTAATACCAAAGCACTGGAAACAACCTAAACAGCCTTCAATCAGGGTGTCTCAGAATGAAGGTACACCCATAAGCTGGAATGTTCTCCTGCACTTACAAGGAATGGATTGAATCTATATGTGTCCACATGGGTAGAGCTCAAAAACTATTTCTGAGGGAGAAAGCAAGAGACAGAATGTTATATATAGTATGACACCATTTAAGAACGCATCCACACATTACAGCTTTCCTCTGGGTAGATGACATATATGGAAAAGTATTTTTAAAGGACTGTAAAAGTGACAACAAACTCATTTGAAGTTATGTTGGAAAGACCTGGAAAGATTAAAACCGCATTTACACGAGCGACTAATTTTGAGGAGAAAAAAATCAGAAATAAAAGAAAGGCTGAGACTAGCAGTGGTGAACGTGGGTGGGACAGTCAGGGTGCTTTTAGCTTTAGTGATACGGTTCCAATTTATAAAAGCAGAATCCAATCATGCATTTTGAAGTCAACTCTAAAAATGAGACATGTCTAGTACACAGCCTTGTTATCCCAAAAGACGGCACAAGAATGTGGGAAGAGTTTGGAAAATGGAATCAGACTTAGGCATCCTAGCGGAGGACTTCTCGGCGGAGAGTGTCAAACTCTGAAGTTGCGATGTGGACAGAGGATACGGACTTCCTAAAGCTGAGCACCAATATGGTAGCCAATAGTGTCTCCTGTCCGGGGCATCATTTGGACTCAGATGTTCTTTGCTCCCTGTGTCTGGGAGACAGGACATGCCTTTTCTCGCTCTATTTCTTACACTTAAAAAAGACCAATCCTTTAAGGAGTTAAAAGGTGAAGTCCCTACCTAGTCTCTATGGAGTCAGGAGTTTGATTTAATGGATTCAGAATTAATGAGGTTTTTCAAGTTTTTCTAATTGCTATGGTGCCAGTCAGGGTTTGAGGTGAGCAAAGGTTCAGCTGAACTGAAAATGCCCTTTGCCTTGCATCCTGGGTGTCAATGAGTATGAAGGAGGGGCTGCCCCACAAGAACGACCTCAATGAGGGGATCAAAGACAGAGGGTCCCTCAATGACCTTGACGGAGAATGGCTGCTGTGAAGTCCAAACAGGTGAAGCAGTCTGGCAGGAGGGCATCTCCTGAAGGAGGGCTTGCTCTGAGCTTTCAGGACTTTGTGTCTGCACAGGGTAGCCCTCCACCTGGAATCCCATCTCCTCTCACAACCCTGTCTTCCTTGATGTCATTTTCTCCAAGTCGTCTTTATGGATAGCTCCTCCCTCCACAACAAGGACCACAGTGCTCACGATAGCCACCATTTAGAGAGAAACATGAATGACCAAGGACCACACTGGTTGTTCCTCAAATCCTCATGGCAACTCTGAGACCTCAGTATCCATGTGTTCATTTTATGGATGAAGAAGCCAGTGCTCAGTGAATGTGGAAGGATGTGAGTGGGACAGGGGTAGGGGTGTCCACCATTGTCCAGGGTTCTGCTTTTCGAAACAAATCTCCCTTATCATGTTCTTGGCTTCCTAAGGTTCCTATATTATACAATTTATATATATAGAAATTATTTTCAGACATTTTCTAGAGAATACATACACACACACACATTCAGAGTACTCTTTGGCTTAGTCCTCAGACATAGGAAGTCTAAAGGTAAAACACAAGTCAGAGAAAAAAACAGAGCCCTGTGAAATGTGCGGGGGGCGGGTTGGGGAGGGAGGGGAGCGGGCGGGCCACTTTTATTGGTCTTTCATTTATCTATTTTCATCCATCTTTGTTCTTTTGGCCTCCCATCCCAGTGGCCTCTGTTGTCGCAGAGCACCGGCTCTGGGTGCATGCGCTCCAGAGCTCCGGCTTGGTGATTGGACACATTGGTCCAGCTGCTCCACGGCGCGTGGGATCTTCCCAGGTCACGGATCGAACCTGCTCCCCTTGCACTGCAGGGTGGTGTCCTTACCCACTGGACCACCAGGGAAGCCCCTGATCCATTTTTTAAGGCAGGAAACCCAGCATGTAGACCAGGCAGGAGGGAGGCTTACCACTCATACTGGCTAATCCTACAAGATGGTTGAGTAGGCAAAAAGGACACCTGGCCACTAGTGCATCCCTCGAGACTTCTCCTTTCTGGGGAGAGTAGGAGCTTTCAGGTATTTCCAGAATAGTTTCTATCACAAAGTTCCAAGGATGAGCTCTCTGGTAGGAAAGGCGCCTGACCACCAGCCTGGGTGGTCCTCACCTGCTCCCTCCTCCCTCCTCCCCACCTCTCCTTTCTTCTCTCCCCTCCTCCCCCACCCCCTGGAGTATCTGAGGCTCCACAGGAAGCAAGCTGAGGGGACAAAATATTTACAGGGTGAGGGAGCCAGAAGCCGGATTCTATGCTGTTTTTAGGGTTTCTTTGCCTTAGGTTAGCTCCAGGCTTGCCAGGCAGTAAAACTATTTAACACATCAAACAAAGATCTCTAATTTGGCAACTCTAGCTAGTCATGGTTTAGGGAAAGCCAGTGCTCAGTGAATGTGGAAGGATGTGAGTGGGACAGGGGTAGGGGTGTCCACCATTGTCCAGGGTTCTGCTTTTCGAAACAAATCTCCCTTATCATGTTCTTGGCTTCCTAAGGTTCCTATATTATACAATTTATATATATAGAAATTATTTTCAGACATTTTCTAGAGAATACATACACACACACACATTCAGAGTACTCTTTGGCTTAGTCCTCAGACATAGGAAGTCTAAAGGTAAAACACAAGTCAGAGAAAAAAACAGAGCCCTGTGAAATGTGCGGGGGGTGGGTTAGGGAGGGAGGGGGGCGGGCGGGCCACTTTTATTGGTCTTTCATTTATCTATTTTCATCCATCTTTGTTCTTTTGGCCTCCCATCCCAGTGGCCTCTGTTGTCGCAGAGCACCGGCTCTGGGTGCATGCGCTCCAGAGCTCCGGCTTGGTGATTGGACACATTGGTCCAGCTGCTCCACGGCGCGTGGGATCTTCCCAGGTCACGGATCGAACCTGCTCCCCTTGCACTGCAGGGTGGTGTCCTTACCCACTGGACCACCAGGGAAGCCCCTGATCCATTTTTTAAGGCAGGAAACCCAGCATGTAGACCAGGCAGGAGGGAGGCTTACCACTCATACTGGCTAATCCTACAAGATGGTTGAGTAGGCAAAAAGGACACCTGGCCACTAGTGCATCCCTCGAGACTTCTCCTTTCGGGGGAGAGTAGGAGCTTTCAGGTATTTCCAGAATAGTTTCTATCACAAAGTTCCAAGGATGAGCTCTCTGGTAGGAAAGGCGCCTGACCACCAGCCTGGGTGGTCCTCACCTGCTCCCTCCTCCCTCCTCCCCACCTCTCCTTTCTTCTCTCCCCTCCTCCCCCACCCCCTGGAGTATCTGAGGCTCCACAGGAAGCAAGCTGAGGGGACAAAATATTTACAGGGTGAGGGAGCCAGAAGCCGGATTCTATGCTGTTTTTAGGGTTTCTTTGCCTTAGGTTAGCTCCAGGCTTGCCAGGCAGTAAAACTATTTAACACATCAAACAAAGATCTCTTTTTTTTATTGGATTTCTTGAAGACCATGATAGAAGTGTGAAAAAAGATTGTCCAAGGTCAAGCACAGTGTGTGTGTGTGTGTGTGTGTGCTCAGTCATGTCTGACTCTTTGCGAGCCCCTGGACTACAGCCCACCAGGCTCCTGGAGACTGCAGGCAGGAGGCCACAGAAGCCAGAGCGACCCCCCACACCCATCGGGGAAGACCGCTCCAAATCACGCAGATAACGGCAACCTGACAGCTTGGACGATCTCCTCCTCAGAAGAAGTTTGTTGAAACAAGTTCAGTCTGACTGTTTCCAGGAAGTCCGCTAATGGAAAAAGTTCCCAGAGTCAAATATATTGCAGAAATGATGTGCTGAGCTTAGTTAAACAAGGTCTTTTACTTCAGGCCTCTTCAGAGGAAGTGCATGCCATAAATATCCCAAAAGGAAAACATGAAGGCAGTGTTCTGCGTCTAGATGTAACCACAGAGGCCATAGTCCCAGAGCATCAGAGAGGGAGGGCTACCATGCCATAGGAAGTGGATAGAATATCCTATCTGGGATGTTGGTGGGAACAAAAGAGAGTCCAGTGAAATGATCTGAAAGAACAAGTAAGAATCACTTATCAAGGAAGAGTCCCAGAGTGAGCTAACACAAGAAGCCCATCTTCTTTCCTCACCAAGACGAGCCATTGTCATAGGACAGAAGATGTTCTGGAGTCATGCTGGACACCATACTCCCTCTCTCTCTTTAAACTCTAAGGAGAGCAGAACCTTTCAGGTATTTCCAGAATAGTTTCTATCACAAAGTTCCAAGGATGAGCTCTCTGGTAGGAAAGGCGCCTGACCACCAGCCTGGGTGGTCCTCACCTGCTCCCTCCTCCCTCCTCCCCCCCCCTCCTTTCTTCTCTCCCCTCCTCCCCCACCCCCTGGAGGATCTGCGGCTCCACAGGAAGCAAGCTGAGGGGACAAAATATTTACAGGGTGAGGGAGCCAGAAGCCGGATTCTATGCTGTTTTTAGGGTTTCTTTGCCTTAGGTTAGCTCCAGGCTTGCCAGGCAGTAAAACTATTTAACACATCAAACAAAGATCTCTTTTTTATTGGATTTCTTGAAGACCATGATAGAAGTGTGAAAAAAGATTGTCCAAGGTCAAGCACAGTGTGTGTGTGTGTGTGTGTGTGCTCAGTCATGTCTGACTCTTTGCGAGCCCCTGGACTACAGCCCACCAGGCTCCTGGAGACTGCAGGCAGGAGGCCACAGAAGCCAGAGCGACCCCCCACACCCATCGGGGAAGACCGCTCCAAATCACGCAGATAACGGCAACCTGACAGCTTGGACGATCTCCTCCTCAGAAGAAGTTTGTTGAAACAAGTTCAGTCTGACTGTTTCCAGGAAGTCCGCTAATGGAAAAAGTTCCCAGAGTCAAATATATTGCAGAAATGATGTGCTGAGCTTAGTTAAACAAGGTCTTTTACTTCAGGCCTCTTCAGAGGAAGTGCATGCCATAAATATCCCAAAAGGAAAACATGAAGGCAGTGTTCTGCGTCTAGATGTAACCACAGAGGCCATAGTCCCAGAGCATCAGAGAGGGAGGGCTACCATGCCATAGGAAGTGGATAGAATATCCTATCTGGGATGTTGGTGGGAACAAAAGAGAGTCCAGTGAAATGATCTGAAAGAACAAGTAAGAATCACTTATCAAGGAAGAGTCCCAGAGTGAGCTAACACAAGAAGCCCATCTTCTTTCCTCACCAAGACGAGCCATTGTCATAGGACAGAAGATGTTCTGGAGTCATGCTGGACACCATACTCCCTCTCTCTCTCTTTAAACTCTAAGGAGAGCAGAACCTCAAGATGCTTCCTGAATCGAAGCCCTTTCCCACCTCCACTGCCATCACCCCCACCCAGGTCCCCATTGTCTCTCACCTGGACTACTGCAGGGCCCTCTCACCTGTCCTCCTCACCTCCATTCTTCCTCTCCTAGTCTGTTCTCAACAAAGCAGCCAGAGTATTCCCTTTGAAATCCAGGTTGAATCATGTTTCTCTCGATTTCACGGCCCTCCAATAGCTTGTTATTTCTTTTAGAGTCAATTCTAAAGTTCTTCCATGCCCTGGCCACCTACTACTTCTTAGGCATCATCCCCTCTTAGTACTCACCCCATTGAACTCATTCTTCCAATACCCTAGATACTCGGTGCCTCAGGGCCTTTGCACTGATGGTCCCTTGTTGGAGTACTTTCCTCAGATATATACCTGCTCATTCTCTCTTCTTATTCAATTCTTTGTTCAGATGACATTCTTGGGAAAACTTCCCTGATAATCTTACTTAAAAACTTCTCCTTTTACTAAGATCCTGCATGCCATTTGGCACAGCAAAAAACCAAACAAAATAAAGCTAGAAACTAGGGAATTCTCTGGCGATCTAGTGGTTAGGCTTCTGGGTTTTCACTGCCAAAGGCCCAGGTTCAATTCCTGGTTCCACAAGCTGTGTGGTGCAGCCAGCAATAAAATTAAATTAAACCATAAAATAAAATAAAATCGCACCTCTCACCCTACTCTCCAGATCCCCTTCTTGTGATCTTCGTTTACTAGCACTTTGTAGGCTTCCCTGGTGGCTCAGACAGGAAAGGCTCTGCCTGTAATGCAGGAGACCTGGGTTTGACCCCTGGGTGGGGAGCATCCCCTGGAGGAGGAAATGGCAACCCACTCCAGTATTCTTGCCTGGAAAACCCCATGGACAGAGGTGCCTGGGGGCGGGGCTACATCCCACGGAATCGCAAAGAATCAGACGTGACTGAGTGAGGAAGCACACTAGAAAGCCCCTTCAGCCACCCATGGGTGGGATTTCTGCTGCGTGCCCCAGGGCCCTGTCCTGACCAGCTTCACACCAGAAGGCAAGCGCCATCCCTCCCTCTCCTTTTGCTGCATGACATGCAGGGGCAGGGATTCTCGTGCACCATACCTGCCACAGGACCCGCATAACACTGGTGTGAAAAACTGAGGGAAACGTCTCTCTCCAGAACCCTTAACATCAAGGGTTACAGCGGAGGACTTCTCTGGTGGCCCCGTGGCTAAGACGCTACGTTCTCAATGCAGGGGGCTCCAGGTTCAGTCCCTCGTCAGGGAAGCCACGGCTACAGCTCCTGCATGCCACAACGGAGATCAAAGATCCCATGTGCTGCCACTAAGACCTGACACAGCCTAATTCATTCATTCATAAAAAACAGAGGTTAAGGCTGCACAAGGTTCCTATGTCATAGGGGCAGATACATCTGTAAGGCTGTATGCTGATTTCTTCTTAGGACCCTGAGAGTTTGGGGTATAACCAAGAGGTGACAGGTGGGACTGTAGCACTTCCTTAGACACCACTCAGAGGGTGAGGCGGCTCATCTCTGAGTCCAGACCATGGTGTGGTTGAGACCTCGTCCTGGGGCCAGATGGCCTGCCCCCTAATCTTGGCTGTTACTCACCAAGACCTCCAACAATTTACTTTGGCCTTCTGGGTCTCAGTCTCCTCATCTGTAAAATGGGAACAATGGCGCCACCTACCCAGGAGGAGCGGAATGGCAGGGATGACATCAATAAGCATGCTCAGAGCACTCAGAATGGTGTTTGGTGTAGCTGAAGTTCCAAGGGGTGTCTGCTACCAACTCGCCTGTTGACTAGGACTTGTGTCTGTTCTCAACAGTAGAAAGGCCTGGGCCTCTTCCATCTCTTCAAAAATCCACGTAACAAATAGCATTGCAGAAATAAACTCGAGATCCAGGCAATAGGATGAGTGTCTTTCAGTCCTCTGATGCCTTTCCGTGACTGCACACTCAAGGACTCCAGTTGCTGGTAATGTTTGAGCGCTGGGCTTGCAGCGAGCCCGCGAGGCCCCAGCCAAGTGCCTCCAGCACCAGCCTCGATATTAACTCTCCCCGGAGCCTGCTGAAGGCCCCTCTTGGCCTTCTTTTTGCAACGAATGAGGAGCAAGCCCCCAGCCTCCTGGAACCCACCCCATCTTGGAAGGCTCCCAACGGCGACCTCCTTTCTTGGAGCCCAGGCTATGTTAGGAGACTATAAAAGGCCACCCAGGGAGCTAATCTTTGGGCTTCACTTCTCGGGAAGGGGGTCTGGGTAGGTGGGAGAGGCAGAATTTTTCTACACAGCAAAGTGCAGGTTCCTTTTGAAAAGTCCACGCAGAAATAAAGGTACCAGCTATTGTGGGCTGCGAGGAGCCACCGGCAGGAGCCGGCATGGAACCAAAGGAGCATCTGTGACAGTACAAAACACACAGCACTTCACCCAGACATGCCCAGGACATCAAAGGCGACGGAGGACTCCGCGATCTGCCAGGCAAGCGACGTGTGCTGAACGCAGGACGGCCAGCCACGCACACCGATATGCAGTCTTCCGCTGCTCCGCCCCCCGCCTCCCAGATGCAGATGTCCGCTGCCTCTGCTAGCATGGAAGGGAGACCTGCTTGAGCGAGGTGTGCAAGGCCAAGCCTTCTGCTCAGGTGCTTGCCTTGTCCTCCCAAGCAGCCCGGCCCACCCTCCCATTCAGGAGGACAAGAAGCCCAGGGAGAATGAGACTGAGCATTAGAAAGTTCCACAATAAAATAAGACTTAGGACTTCCCTGGTGGTCCAGTGGGTAAGGACACCGCCTTGCAGTGCAAGGGGTGCCGGTTCGATCCCTGGCCTGGGAAGATCCCACGTGCTGCGGAGCGGCTGGACCAATGCGTCCAATTGCCGAGACGGAGCTCTGGAGCGCATGCACCCAGACCCAGTGCTCTGCAACAACAGAGGCCACCACGATGGGAGGCCCACACGGGCCAAAGAACAAAGATGGATGAAACCTGACAAACCAGTGGAAGTGGCCCGCCCAACCCCCTCCCTCCTCACTCCCACCAAAATAAATTAAAAAAAAAAAAAATGGGTTTTGGGACTTCCCTGGTGGTATGGTGGTTAAGAATCCACCTGCCTGTGCAGGGGGCCCGGGTCGGATCCCTGGTCTGAGATCTCACATGCCCTGGGGCAAGTAAGGTGAACCCTTGCGCTGCAGCGTGTGCCTAGAGTGTACCCTCTGCAACAAGAGAAGCCACCGCAATGAGAAGCCTGTGCACTGCAAGTGGAATAGCCCTCGCTCCCGCAACTACAGAAAGCCAGTGTGCAGCAGGGAACACCCAGAGCAGCCAAACATATACAAATAAATAAATAAATATTTTACACGTATCTTATTCTATTCAATTGACAAGCACACAGGTGTCCACCCTTTTCCAAAGCTTTTATACCACTTTGCTGTTTATGAAAGACCCACACTAGTACTACCTGTTTTCAGTAACGGAAAGAAATCTGAAGACGAAAGGCAAAAAAAAAAGAACAAAGTTAGCATTCACTGTTTATTTTGCAGGGAGGAAGCTTCTAGAAGAAGTTGGGGCCCTGAGCGAGAGGCCCCACCAAGCTCCTCCCCTGGAACTACACCCGGGGTCTCCTCATCGAGATGCCGAGCTCTGAACTGCATCCAGGAGCATCTGTGCTCTTCCTCTGTGTATTGACAAGATGTGTCCTAAGGCGATCGCTTCTTCACATTACACAGTTTTGGCTTACGAAAGGTTTCACAGCGGGGGAGATCTGGGCCTTCATCCTAACCTGGCAGGTGAGGCTCACATCTAGCTTTCCCGGATGAGTAGGTGGTCCCACAGCACTCACCATGCCCAGAGCACCAGGGGCGTGGACAGAGAAACAGGGGACCCAGTGAGTTCCTGGTATTTTTAGCTGAAAGGGTCCTCCTGAGGCGACAGGCAGGAACACTCACACTCTCTGCCCTGGAACCGAACTCTGTGTCTCTCCAGCTTTCTTTCATCCTTTGTGAGTGTTTCATTCCTTCCCATCCCAGGCTCACAGAAAAAGCCGATCTCTGTTCTCAGCCTCAGATTCCAGCCAAAGTCCAGAAGAGACCTCCCGTGTGGCCGGCTCTGCTCTGAAGGCTGGAGATAACCAGGGGAGGCAGCAGGGGCCCCGCCCCACGGCGCTCACAGGCCACCGCGGGAGATGGCCAGCCGGGCCCAAGTGAGCCAGCTCAGTCACACGTGATAAGGATCAAAGTGGACGCCGTGTGAAGCAGACACGTCTGGGAGAGAATCCTGGCTTGTCGGCCCATGAAGGGACCAGAGGAACCTTTTTGTTAAGCGTTTAAAAAATAAAAGCAGCAAAACCTTCCATTTAAACTAAGCTCTTTCTGGGATAAAAATGGAAGAAAGCAGGGCCGCTCTCCTGGGCGGAAGCAGGCAGGCAGGGTGTGGAGGCCTCCAGGCTCTTGCCTCCAGCCTCGCTCTGGTGAGCAGAGGACCTCGCTGCTTCCCCGCCTCTCAGGATCAGGTGTCTGGGGAGCTCCAGCCTTCACACTAGATCCAGTCCAGTGTCTTCACTGAGAGGGACAGCGAGTGGCCTGTCCACCCCTACCTTAAACAGTCAGCGTCTGGAAGATGCAGCTTGGACCTTGTCCACTTTTATGCCCCAGCGTCTGCCATGTAGTGGCCACTCAGGGAGTGTGGTTGGAACGGATCAAAGGTGAGATGCCAGCCCAGAATCAGAATGGAGAGGGGCTTACGTGGAGGCAAAGGATCTGCCTTCCAATGCAGAAGATGCGGGAGACGTGGGTTCAATCCCTGGGCTGGGAAGACTTCCTGGAGTAGGAAATAGCACCTCATTCCAGGTATTCTGGCTTGCACAATTCCATGGACAAAGGAGCACAGTCCACGGGTCGCAGAGAGCTGGACACGACTGAGCGACTGAACACACACACGGTAACAAGAGCTAACAGTTATGGAACAACTCTTTCGTATTCTTTACCAAGAGTATTGCTTGCATTTTCTCATCTAACATTCAGAACAACTGCTTCGGCTGGACTATGATTCTCTTTCCATAAATCAGAAAACTGGGAACTCAGAGAGGTTAAGACGCTTGTCCAAGGTCACTCGATCATGAGGTGGGGACATGTGCATTGGAATCCAGGGTATGCGATTTACTGATGGTTTAACAAGGGTAGGTGACGGATTCAGTTATTTGGAGGACCACTGCCTTTTCCCTTTGGCCTGTGATCACAGAGCTGGGTAGTGAATGCATTGTTATCGCTACAGTTTCCATTTTCAAGGTTGGGATTTCCTGTGTCCTGGGCCCTCTCTGGGACCAAGAAGACACCGCAGCCTTTAGTCTGGGCCCTGAAGGGCATCAGAGAGCAAGCTGCAGCCACACGGAGAGGTCTCTGGGCAGACTCCAGAGCCGTGAGAGCTCTCCCCAAACCCAGGCCCCAGAAAATCTTCCAACCATTGTTTTGCAGTGTGCTTCATCTGGGAAAGCAGGCCTGCCTTCATGGGCTTTCCCGCTGGTGCTGCACGCCTAAATCGGGGCCATATTTCACCCTTGAAGTGGCTGCCTTTCCGGAGCAGAGTGTGATTAAGAAAGACGGATGGCAGGTAATATCCTTTACCAACACCTGTACTGTGCGTGGGGATCTGTTTGGCAGAAAGGAGTCATGTAAGAGCAAGATCATTACCATTTGAACTAAAACAAAAGGTGGTGGAGGTGGTGGAGAATGGGAGGGGCGGGAGGAAGGAGGGTGATGCAGAGGCGGGCACCGTAGAAAAGCGCTGGGCCTCAGGAGGAGCTGGGTCCCTGGAATGAAGTCCCAGCTCAGCCATGAGCTGACTAAGAAGTCTGGGGCAAGCCTCCCCTTCCCTGGACTCCATCTCCGCCATCAACCCCTTAGACCTCTGGTCTTGCTCAGATACTCAAGGCTATAGGAGGCACTGTCTGGGGAGGGGGGACCCACACCCAACAGTAGACCAGATGAGCCTCCAAGAATGCCTGGACCAGAGGACTTGGTCAAGTGCTGATGGCATCAGCCCCACCCTACCCATTGGGAGAAGCAGGGACCTCTGGCTGTGGAACCTCAAAGTCGCATTCTGAAAGCATGCTGGCCGAGGCATGCAGGGAAGGACACAGGCTGTGGGGCTGGAGGCTCCTTCCTCCCAAGGCTTCTGCAGATCCTATGGGGTGATACATTTGCCCTTTTTCAGCTGCACTACACGGCACGCAGGATCTTAGCTCCCTGAGCAGGGATAGAACCTGGGCCCCCAGCAGCGGAAGCACAGAGTCCTCACCACAGGACAAGCACACAAGGCCCTCAGCTAATACATTCGGAGTCAATATTTCAAAAAGAGAAAGAAAGATGATAGGACCCAGGATAAGGCACAAAGAAACTTAAGAGCTAAGTCGATTAGGGCAGGGCTATCTAGCCATCAAGTCACCTGGACAGGTGTTTGCTTTGTAAACTCAGACAAGTTGCAAGTTCTCCAAGTCATCTTTTGCTCATCTGGGAAAAGGGGATCAAGACCACCACACAGAGCTACCATGCACACTGAATGCGACAAGGGTAAATGTAAATGTAAATTCTTAGCACAGAGCCCAGCGTAAAAATAAATGACTGCATAAATAGAGGCTATCACCTGTATACCCCTCTATCCCATGAAAAGCTTCCTCCTCATCTTCTCTGTCTTCATCTTCAGTCTGAATAAGGAGTTTTTCTCTTTTTATTCGGGTGGCTTCACTTCTCTAAGAGGTTCCGCAGGTGGCACTAGTGGTAAAGAACCTGCCTGCCAATGCAGGAGACGTAAGAGGCACGTGTTCAATTCCTGGGTTGGGAAGATCCCCTGGAGAAGCACATGGTGACCTGCTCTAGTATTCTGCCTGGAGAATCCCATGAACAGAAGAACCTGGTAGATCATAATCCATGAGGCCACAAAGAGTCAGACAAGACCAAAGTGACTTAGCACACACACATACTTCTCTACAGCCTCTCACAGAGCAGGAGAGCCCTGTGCAGTGTGACCTACGAGGAAAGCCAGGATCAACAGGAAGTGGAGAAAAGGCAGGATGATAACCAGCATGCATTTGGCACATCTGTTTTGCTTGTTCAAAGAAGTCACTGTTTCTTATTTTAGTGGCTGTGGATATAGAGTTGAAAACAATGTAAGCGTATCATGGGTGATATTATATATGCACGATTCCTTGATAACACAGGCCTGAATGACATGGATTCGAGAGATCTAGGTGAAGAAATGGAGCCTGGCACTTAAACGTCTGGGAGACGTGTACTCCACACATAGAGAAGAGTGAGGGCAGAAGCTGGGAGTGCCAGAAAGAGAGCGAGAGGCTGGAGAAATGGAGGGAGCGAGCGAGGGGGTGACAGGAAATGGAAGCAGTTGGCAGAGGCCAGCTCAGATGGGGGCTCCGTGGTGGACAGGCTGCTGGATGCATTCTTAGCACCTTGGCAAAGCGGTTGAGGGGTGGCATGGTCTGATTCTTATTTTAAACAATAATTTTGGCGGTGACGTGGAGAATGGACTTGGTGGGGATGAAGAAGAGGGGAAGCAGAGACTAGTCTTGAGGCAAAGGCATCTTCCACCTGAGGGATGATGCTAGCCTGAACTCGGAGGTCAACTGAGGGCATTGAGACATTTCTGAATAATAGATATATTTTCAGAGTGGACAGATATCAAAGCAGATAGATGTTCAAGGTATATTCTCAAAACGAGATCTGCTGACAGTTTGGATGTGGCTATGGGAGACAGAACCAGTCAATGATAACTCTGAGGGTTTGGGCCTGAGTCGTAGGGCACACATGGGCATGGATGCCTTTCCCAGGACAGGACAGACTGTTGGAGGAGCAGGCGGACGGCGTAATGAGTTTCATTCCAGCCATGAAACTTTTGAGATGCCCATTAGCCATTCGAACAGAGGCATTTATGAGGCTTGGGCTAGAGCTATGTGGTATTTAAAACCAGGGTGCTGGAGGACGTCACTGTGAGAGCGATATGCTGAGGGGAGTGCTGGGGTGACCTCTAACATTTAGAGCTCAGGAATCAGGGGGGACACAGGAGGGGCCAGTGGGTAACAGCTGCCTATGAGAATCAGGAGCGTGTTGGCTCAGAATAAAGACGCTCCCAGCAGGAAGATGTGATTAGCTACGTGACATAAAATAAAAGGTCCTAGAAAAAGGAGACTCAGAACTGGCCATTGAAATTTGCCAAGATGGAGGTCAATGGGGACTTCGACAATGCGATTTTAGTGTGTTGTTGGTGGGAGCAGAAGGGGTGGGTAAGAGCCTGGTAGCAGGGGATTCAAGAGAAGCAAGGTGAGGCCCTGGAGGTAGTGAACATAGGTAACTCCTCAGAGAGGTTGTGCTATATAATGAGAGCAGAGGATTAGAGTGGAGGGCAATTCCAATGGAGGGGTCAAGGAAAGGGTTTTGTTTTGATTTGTAAAGTAAGAGATCTTAAAACATGTTTATATTGATGGGTTTGACCCAAAAAAAAGGAAAAAGGTCAGATGAAACACTCAGCTGTGTCCAACTCTTTGTGACCCCGTGGACAGGGCCAGCAGATGAGGGGTGGCATGGTCTGATTCTTATTTTAAACAATAATTTTGGCGGTGACGTGGAGAATGGACTTGGTGGGGATGAAGAAGAGGGGAAGCAGAGACTAGTCTTGAGGCAAAGGCATCTTCCACCTGAGGGATGATGCTAGCCTGAACTCGGAGGTCAACTGAGGGCATTGAGACATTTCTGAATAATAGATATATTTTCAGAGTGGACAGATATCAAAGCAGATAGATGTTCAAGGTATATTCTCAAAACGAGATCTGCTGACAGTTTGGATGTGGCTATGGGAGACAGAACCAGTCAATGATAACTCTGAGGGTTTGGGCCTGAGTCGTAGGGCACACATGGGCATGGATGCCTTTCCCAGGACAGGACAGACTGTTGGAGGAGCAGGCGGACGGCGTAATGAGTTTCATTCCAGCCATGAAACTTTTGAGATGCCCATTAGCCATTCGAACAGAGGCATTTATGAGGCTTGGGCTAGAGCTATGTGGTATTTAAAACCAGGGTGCTGGAGGACGTCACTGTGAGAGCGATATGCTGAGGGGAGTGCTGGGGTGACCTCTAACATTTAGAGCTCAGGAATCAGGGGGGACACAGGAGGGGCCAGTGGGTAACAGCTGCCTATGAGAATCAGGAGCGTGTTGGCTCAGAATAAAGACGCTCCCAGCAGGAAGATGTGATTAGCTACGTGACATAAAATAAAAGGTCCTAGAAAAAGGAGACTCAGAACTGGCCATTGAAATTTGCCAAGATGGAGGTCAATGGGGACTTCGACAATGCGATTTTAGTGTGTTGTTGGTGGGAGCAGAAGGGGTGGGTAAGAGCCTGGTAGCAGGGGATTCAAGAGAAGCAAGGTGAGGCCCTGGAGGTAGTGAACATAGGTAACTCCTCAGAGAGGTTGTGCTATATAATGAGAGCAGAGGATTAGAGTGGAGGGCAATTCCAATGGAGGGGTCAAGGAAAGGGTTTTGTTTTGATTTGTAAAGTAAGAGATCTTAAAACATGTTTATATTGATGGGTTTGACCCAGGAGAGAAGAAAAACTACAAACGCTAAGCCTACAATGTGGGAGACAGAGCTCACTGTCTGAGTTCTGAAAGTGAAAGTCACTCAGCTGTGTCCAACTCTTTGTGACCCCGTGGACAGGGGCCCAGCAGACTCCTCTGTCCATGGGATTCTCCAGGTAAGGATACTGGAGTGGGTAGCTTACCGCTTCTCCAGGGGATCTTCCCAACCCAGGAATCGAACTGGGGTCTCAATTCTTGGATTGTCCAAATTCTCTGAGGCCTGTGCTGATGGAATCCTCAGAGCCTTCTTTTGAGAAAAAAGAATTCAAAGTCAAGTATGGGAATGAATATTTACTTAGTATGAGAAGAGTAATCATAACAAATCAGTAGCGCCTTAAAGCTGCATGTATCTCTCTTCTGAGACTCCTTTAGACCAGGAGTTCTCAGTCTACTCAAGATTGACATCTGGGGTCAGATAATTCTTTGTTGTAGGGGGATGTCCTGGGCCTCCGAGGGTGTTTAGCTGAATTTCTGGGGTCTACCAGCTAGATGCCAGGGGCATCCATCCCCTCAATTTGGACAATTCAAGATGTCTGCGCCCA
Organism: Tragulus kanchil; assembly: GCA_022376925.1. Lineage (NCBI taxonomy): Eukaryota > Metazoa > Chordata > Mammalia > Artiodactyla > Tragulidae > Tragulus > Tragulus kanchil. Next base: position 22,301,544 of record JAIOJX010000023.1, on the reverse strand, counting down.
CCACCACCTTGAGAAGAGTTTGCTTTAGGTAATCCATTTGAAATGCTCACAGGGAAATATATGCACATATGGTCACACTCTTCATCTCAAATATCCACAAGCTCTAGAAGCCTCCAGCATTGACAGGGGCGAGGCAAGCAAAGGTCTCTGAGGCTCAGGCTTCCTTTGCTTCTGACAGGCCTACCTGTGCATGAATCAAGGACATGCACTTTAGTCTGGAACAGGGGGAGCATCCACGATAAAAGAAGGTAGGGACTTCCCTGGTGGTCCAGTGGATGAGAATCTACCTTGCAATGTAAGGGACACTAATTTGATCCCTGGTCCGGGAGGAATCCCACATGCCATGGAACAATTAAGTCAAGGAAGCACAATGACTGAGCCCACACACCCCAACTACTGGAGCCCTCGCGCCTAGAGCCCGTGCTCTGCAACAAGAGAAGCTAGAGCATCACAACAAAGAGTAGCCCTGGTTCACCACAACTAGAGAAAGCCTGTATGCAGCAACAAAGACCCAGCACAGCCAAAATGTGAGTCTTAAAAAATGGGGGTCTTCCCTGGTGGTCCAGTGGGTAAGAGTCCGTCTTTCACTGCAAGGGGCACCGGTGTGATCCCTGACCAGGGAAGATCCCGCGTACTGCAGAGCGGCGGACTGGTGTGTCCAATTACGAGGCAGTGCTCCAGAGCGCATGCACCCAGTGCCAGTGCTCTGCAGCAGAAGGGCCACTGCAATGGGAGGCCCACACGTGCCAAAGAATAAAGGTAAATGAAAATAGATAAATTAAAAAAAACAAGAAAAAGGCCAATTTTTTTTTTTTTTTAAAGAAGGAACATACATCCTTTATCCAGATTCACCAATTTGCAACATTCTGACACATTTGTTTTCTTCTCTCTCCCCCCAACACACACACGGTTATCTGTTTTCCCGAGCCACTAAAAGAGTTTGTAAACCCCCTGCCTCTTTAACCTCTGAAGTTTCACTGCGTATTTCCTAAAAACAAGAATAACCTCAGCATAGTCGTCAACCTCAGGAAATTGCATACAGATATAATACTTTTATCAAATCCAACTTCCATCCTCTCATTTTTCTCAACTGACCCAATTATGTCCTTTATAATTGCCTTTTCCATTTTTCCCTCTAGTACAGGATCTGTTCCAGGATCATAAATTACATTCAGATCTCATCCTTCTTCAGGCTCATTTCATCTGGAATCTCCATTTGCGTTTGTCTTTCATGTCAATGGCACTCTTGAAAAAGGTCACGTTCTTTTAATTTTCAATCATATAACATTTTGTATTTGTTAATTTGTTTATATTTACAGTTTAATCATGAAATAATTTGAATCTGCAAAAAAAAAAAAAGTGGATAAAATAGAAGAAGGCAAGGCAGAGTATAGGGGATAGATGGGCTTGCGCTCAGTCGTGCCTGACTCTTCGTGACCCTACGGACTGTAGTCGGCCAGGCTCCTCTGCTGATGCGATTCTCCATGAAAGAATACTGGAGTGGGTTTCCTCCTCCAGGGAAATGAAGTCTGGGGCTTCGCTAATAGCAATGTACCAGTTAGTTTTTCGTTCTGATGACTGTGTCATGGTAAGATGTGAACATTAAAGGAAAACAGTTGAGGTGCCAAAGAACACACTCTGTATTGTCTTCACAATTTTTCTACAAATCTAAAATTAGTTTGGCATAAAAGCTTGCCTAGAAACAACAATAACAACAATCGTAGCAGCAGCAACAACAAAAACAAAGCGATGACGAACCCCCTAGCGTTCTGTGGCTCCAGGAGCTTTGCTAGCCTGTGATGTCTCAGGGAGCGTTGCCAGCCTGTGATGGCACAGGGAGGTGAAGGTCATTATTCCATATCAAACCCGATGTGGCTAAGACAATCCTTTCTGCTTTCACACCCACTCGCATCCTCCAGCCGAGAGGCTGCCTGGTCCAGTGCAAAGGGATGACTTTGAATCCCGGCAAATGCTGCTTCAGCCTCAACTCCCCTATGAACTAACCATATGTGTGTAAAGAAACCACTTTCCGGCTCAGACATCTGGTTTCCTAGTTCTGTAACCTGCGACCGATCAGTTCCCTCTGCCCCAGGCTTCCTATGAGACACAGACGGAAGCAGAGGGAAGTGCAGCGCTCGGCACACTGTAGGTGCTCGATAAACACAAAGGCTTCTTTCGTAAGAGCTCAGAACCAAGACTGAACCTGACCTCTGTCTTTCTCACAAGACCTTTCATGTTTGATTTATAGGTTGGTTTAGGTAGCTGAATTTTAAATAATTCATAATCTTGCTGTTAATATTTGTAGTTGCTGAATTTTAAATTTAATTTCCATATTCTGCTCGGAGAATATATTTTCTGAAATTTTCCTTTATTCCCGGAAAGGTCACGTTCTTTTAATTTTCAATCATATAACATTTTGTATTTGTTAATTTGTTTATATTTACAGTTTAATCATGAAATAATTTGAATCTGCAAAAAAAAAGTGGATAAAATAGAAGAAGGCAAGGCAGAGTATAGGGGATAGATGGGCTTGCGCTCAGTCGTGCCTGACTCTTCGTGACCCTACGGACTGTAGTCGGCCAGGCTCCTCTGCTGATGCGATTCTCCATGAAAGAATACTGGAGTGGGTTTCCTCCTCCAGGAAATGAAGTCTTGGGGCTTCGCTAATAGCAATGTACCAGTTAGTTTTTCGTTCTGATGACTGTGTCATGGTAAGATGTGAACATTAAAGGAAAACAGTTGAGGTGCCAAAGAACACACTCTGTATTGTCTTCACAATTTTTCTACAAATCTAAAATTAGTTTGGCATAAAAGCTTGCCTAGAAACAACAATAACAACAATCGTAGCAGCAGCAACAACAAAAACAAAGCGATGACGAACCCCCTAGCGTTCTGTGGCTCCAGGAGCTTTGCTAGCCTGTGATGTCTCAGGGAGCGTTGCCAGCCTGTGATGGCACAGGGAGGTGAAGGTCATTATTCCATATCAAACCCGATGTGGCTAAGACAATCCTTTCTGCTTTCACACCCACTCGCATCCTCCAGCCGAGAGGCTGCCTGGTCCAGTGCAAAGGGATGACTTTGAATCCCGGCAAATGCTGCTTCAGCCTCAACTCCCCTATGAACTAACCATATGTGTGTAAAGAAACCACTTTCCGGCTCAGACATCTGGTTTCCTAGTTCTGTAACCTGCGACCGATCAGTTCCCTCTGCCCCAGGCTTCCTATGAGACACAGACGGAAGCAGAGGGAAGTGCAGCGCTCGGCACACTGTAGGTGCTCGATAAACACAAAGGCTTCTTTCGTAAGAGCTCAGAACCAAGACTGAACCTGACCTCTGTCTTTCTCACAAGACCTTTCATGTTTGATTTATAGGTTGGTTTAGGTAGCTGAATTTTAAATAATTCATAATCTTGCTGTTAATATTTGTAGTTGCTGAATTCCTCGAATAAAACATTTAGGGAGTCTTCCTCACCGAAATGTATTCTGCTCGGAGAATATATTTTCTGAAATCTAGGACTTGGCTGCCCTCTCTTTATTTCCCTTTCTGCAGCTAATCCTCTCCATTGCTATGGTGGGGCTGAGAAATGCCAACTTGCATTTCTCTCACTAGCTATGTGTGTGAAAAATGCAGGGGCACCTATTCACTCGGGGTTGCATCGTGGGATCACTTTATCAGGACCCGTGTGCTGGCTCCAGGGGGCGCTAGTGGTAAAGAATCTGCCTGTCAGTGCAGGAGACTCAAGAGACAGGAGTTCAATCTCTGGGTCATGGAGATCCCCTGGAGTAGGAAATGGCAACCCACGCCAGTGTTCTTGCCTGGAAAATTCTATGGACAGAAGAATCTGGTGGTCTACGGTCCATGGGGTCACAAAGAGTCAGACAACTGAGCAGCAGACATGGCTGGCTATGAACTGACATTTATTAGAATTGGGTGTGAACTCAGGTCTGCCATGGTCCTTGCTGTGTGAGCTCATGCACGTAACCAAACTTTCTGAGCGTTTGTTTTTTTTGGTGTATAAAAATGGGCATGATAATACTCTCAGTTACATGGCCTGAGAAGCTTCTAGATCTTCAAATTTCATCAACATTCATAGAACCTATCTTACTGAATCTTTCTCAGCCTCAGCCCCTACCTTGCCTATTTGACATGACAAACAGACCCCTCATTTATTCTGTTTTCTTCTCACTCTCACTTCTCACTGCGCCATTTCCATGGGCACACCGGGGGCTTTCCTGGCCAGAAACCTGCTGGCTTTGTCGTTTCTCAGTTGCCTTGCATTTGCGGGAAGGGAAGGATGATCCGAGCACGCTGTGGCATTTTCTTAAGGACGCTCTGGCTCCCCCTGAAGACGCCGGAGAGTGTGAAGCACGAAGCACGCTTCACAGGTGCCAACTGTATTGTTCAAAGAATATACTCCCTTTTATAGCACTTATATTTCATTCTCTACTGCCAGAATGGAGACACATGCTGGGTTTCTGCATCCGTAATTGGGGAAGAACAGATGGGAGAGACGCAGTTGGAAGTAATACTGTCATTAAAATAATCTATACGGCTCGTAACTCTCGGGCATGTGCGAGAAGGTGAGTGGAGCCACGTGGACCAAGAGTCTTCACAGCCATTCCTCGTGGAAATGATGGGGGGCGCGCGTCTGGGTCATATCTGAAAATGCACATTCCCTCACAGTTCACTTCTGTGGATGTGCCTCTAGTGCGGGGGACCCTGAAGACAAGGAAAGGAGCAGATGGGTGGAAATGTGTTCTTAAGGGTGGGGAGGGCACTCTGGAGAAGAGCAGCACTGCTTGAAACAACACTGGGGGCTTGGGCTTTCCTAGTGGCCCAGAGGCTGAAAATCCACCTGCCAACGTGGGTGACGCCAATTAGAATCCTGGTCTGGGAAGATTCCACATGCCATGGGGCAACTAAAACCAAATGCTACACCTACTAAAACCTGCATGCCTAGAGCCTGTCTCTGCAGCCACGGTGATGAGAAGCCTGTGCACTGAAACTGGAGAGTGTCCCCGGCTTGCCGCAACTAGAGAAAGCCCGTGCACCGCGACGAAGTCAGAACTACCCTCAACACATAAATATGTATTTTAAAGAAGGGTGCTGACGTCTTGCAAAATATGTTTTTGATTAATAGTCAGTAAAGCAACCTAGTTGGGGCAGGGATTTTGTTAGGGAAGGGGGGGGAATACGGCTAGAAGAAGAACGCGGGCCGTGGTGATGAGGTTCTTAATGCTAAGAACTGTTGAATGAGAGTCCCCAGGGTTGGGAGAAAGATGCCTAGAGTGGGCATCAGGCTAAGGGCACGCTGGGACTAACTAGCTATGTTAACATGGGAAATACACCTCTTTCCTGGGCCTCGGTTCTTCATCTGTAAAGTGGGAATAAAGTAGACGATCCAAGTCTTTAGTAGCTTGAAGGACAATAGCTCTGAACTTCAGCAAGATATATCTAATTCTTGAGTCTTTCTTCTGTTCTGGCCATGAAAGTCAAATCTAAGGTAAGGCTCTCCCAGTCCCTGTTGTCTGATTAACAATAACAACAACAATAGTAATCATACAATAATAGAGTCCCCTTTGGGGCTCAGAGTAGAGAATCCTCCTGCAATGCATGAGAGCTGGGATAGGTCCCTGGGTTTAGAAGATCTGGAGAAGGTGGGGTGGAGCCATTAAAATAATCTATACGGCTGAACTCTCGGGCATGTGCGAGAAGGTGAGTGGAGCCACGTGGACCAAGAGTCTTCACAGCCATTCCTCGTGGAAATGATGGGGGGCGCGCGTCTGGGTCATATCTGAAAATGCACATTCCCTCACAGTTCACTTCTGTGGATGTGCCTCTAGTGCGGGGGACCCTGAAGACAAGGAAAGGAGCAGATGGGTGGAAATGTGTTCTTAAGGGTGGGGAGGGCACTCTGGAGAAGAGCAGCACTGCTTGAAACAACACTGGGGGCTTGGGCTTTCCTAGTGGCCCAGAGGCTGAAAATCCACCTGCCAACGTGGGTGACGCCAATTAGAATCCTGGTCTGGGAAGATTCCACATGCCATGGGGCAACTAAAACCAAATGCTACACCTACTAAAACCTGCATGCCTAGAGCCTGTCTCTGCAGCCACGGTGATGAGAAGCCTGTGCACTGAAACTGGAGAGTGTCCCCGGCTTGCCGCAACTAGAGAAAGCCCGTGCACCGCGACGAAGTCAGAACTACCCTCAACACATAAATATGTATTTTAAAGAAGGGTGCTGACGTCTTGCAAAATATGTTTTTGATTAATAGTCAGTAAAGCAACCTAGTTGGGGCAGGGATTTTGTTAGGGAAGGGGTGGGAATACGGCTAGAAGAAGAACGCGGGCCGTGGTGATGAGGTTCTTAATGCTAAGAACTGTTGAATGAGAGTCCCCAGGGTTGGGAGAAAGATGCCTAGAGTGGGCATCAGGCTAAGGGCACGCTGGGACTAACTAGCTATGTTAACATGGGAAATACACCTCTTTCCTGGGCCTCGGTTCTTCATCTGTAAAGTGGGAATAAAGTAGACGATCCAAGTCTTTAGTAGCTTGAAGGACAATAGCTCTGAACTTCAGCAAGATATATCTAATTCTTGAGTCTTTCTTCTGTTCTGGCCATGAAAGTCAAATCTAAGGTAAGGCTCTCCCAGTCCCTGTTGTCTGATTAACAATAACAACAACAATAGTAATCATACAATAATAGAGTCCCCTTTGGGGCTCAGACGGTAGAGAATCCTCCTGCAATGCATGAGAGCTGGGATAGGTCCCTGGGTTTAGAAGATCTGGAGAAGGGAAGGGCAACTGCTCCAGTATTCCTGCCTGGAGAATCCCCATGGACAGAGGAGCCTGGTGGGCTACAGTCCATGGGGTCACAGAGTCAGACACGACTGAGCAACTAACACTTTCACATTTGCCGAGGGCCTACTTTGTTGACGAGTCTTCATTTTGATCACCATCATCAGAAGCCCATCGTGCAGAGACTGTCACTTCTTCACATCTGGGGCTCAGAAGTAAGGGCGTACACCTCTGTCACTGGTGCTGCGTGGCGACCCAAGAGTCATGCCTGCCTTCGCAGCTGCCCTCTTCCCACCAGCTCGTTGCTATGGTAATAATGATACCTCCTAAGGCAAAGAACACTGTGGAAAGCTTTAAAGTCCACTGTCTAATTTAATCCTTTCCACTGCCCTTTCAGGTAGATCCTGGGATCTGTATTCTTTTTTTTTTTTAAACTAGAGGATAATTACTTTACAATACTGTGATAGTTTCACCACAGATGAGCATGAATCGGCATTAGGTATGTATGTGTCCCTTCCCCCTTCCTCCCTATCCCACCCTTCTAGGCTGTCAGAGCACCTGCTTTGGGTTCCCTGTGTCATACATTGAACTACCAGTGGCTACCTATTTTACCTACGATAATATATCTGTTTATAATTCTCCCACATCATCCCACCTTCTCCTTCCCCTTCTGTGTCCACAATATCTGCGTCTTCTTTGCTGCCCCACAAGTAGGATCGTTAATACAATCTATTCAGATTCCATTATATATGAATGCTATATGTGTCTGCGTTTATGGGCTACTTCATGTCTGACTGGATGGGCAAGGCATCCAGAGCTCCCAAAGCAGAGGGAGGAGATGCTTATCAGCCTGAGGGGCACGGACGGCTTCCTGCAGGTGGGTGACTGGGGACGCAGCTTCAGGTATCATTTACTTTCTTCTGTTCTGGCCATGAAAGTCAAATCTAAGGTAAGGCTCTCCCAGTCCCTGTTGTCTGATTAACAATAACAACAACAATAGTAATCATACAATAATAGAGTCCCCTTTGGGGCTCAGACGGTAGAGAATCCTCCTGCAATGCATGAGAGCTGGGATAGGTCCCTGGGTTTAGAAGATCTGGAGAAGGGAAGGGCAACTGCTCCAGTATTCCTGCCTGGAGAATCCCCATGGACAGAGGAGCCTGGTGGGCTACAGTCCATGGGGTCACAGAGTCAGACACGACTGAGCAACTAACACTTTCACATTTGCCGAGGGCCTACTTTGTTGACGAGTCTTCATTTTGATCACCATCATCAGAAGCCCATCGTGCAGAGACTGTCACTTCTTCACATCTGGGGCTCAGAAGTAAGGGCGTACACCTCTGTCACTGGTGCTGCGTGGCGACCCAAGAGTCATGCCTGCCTTCGCAGCTGCCCTCTTCCCACCAGCTCGTTGCTATGGTAATAATGATACCTCCTAAGGCAAAGAACACTGTGGAAAGCTTTAAAGTCCACTGTCTAATTTAATCCTTTCCACTGCCCTTTCAGGTAGATCCTGGGATCTGTATTCTTTTATTTTTTTTTTAAACTAGAGGATAATTACTTTACAATACTGTGATAGTTTCACCACAGATGAGCATGAATCGGCATTAGGTATGTATGTGTCCCTTCCCCCTTCCTCCCTATCCCACCCTTCTAGGCTGTCAGAGCACCTGCTTTGGGTTCCCTGTGTCATACATTGAACTACCAGTGGCTACCTATTTTACCTACGATAATATATCTGTTTATAATTCTCCCACATCATCCCACCTTCTCCTTCCCCTTCTGTGTCCACAATATCTGCGTCTTCTTTGCTGCCCCACAAGTAGGATCGTTAATACAATCTATTCAGATTCCATTATATATGAATGCTATATGTGTCTGCGTTTATGGGCTACTTCATGTCTGACTGGATGGGCAAGGCATCCAGAGCTCCCAAAGCAGAGGGAGGAGATGCTTATCAGCCTGAGGGGCACGGACGGCTTCCTGCAGGTGGGTGACTGGCAGTGGTGGGTAAAGAAGGCAACCCCACACAGTGCAGCTTCTTGTTACACGTCACCAGGCTAGAGGCTGACAGATGGGTCGGGAGGTTCTTGCAATAATCCAGGCTAGAAATGAAAGCTGGTCTTTACTCCCCTGTAGAGTGTCTCCTCTCCTCTCTCGGGCAAGCCCTTCTGCAAAACCTGTCAATCAAGTAATAGCCAAATCCCACAGCTTCCCTCTCCCACGAGAGCCTCCCTTGTTCTTTTTCTATTTACATTCTGCCTCCCAATGTCAATGTCCTACTTTCTTCTTGACTCCTGTGTTTTATTCCCCCTTCCACCAATTCCCTTCCTAGCCTTCCTCCAATATAGTCATTATATTGGAATTGAAATTTACAAAGACTATGCAATAACACAGAACACACTTAGGTTATAACAGGAAGGAGGGTGCAGAATCACAGGGACATGTTACAAGTCTTCAAAAACAAAAATACTATGTATATTTTTTTTAAAGCAAAACTCCAGAAAGATCAACCAATATTTACATTGGCATGGGGACTTAAAAATACTTAAAGTTTCTGGGCTTCCCTGGTAGTCCAGTGGGTAAAGAGTCTGCCTTGCAGAGCAAGGCGCACCGGTTCAATCCCTGGCTTGGGAAGATCCCACGTGCCGTGGAGCGGCTGGACCAGGTGTGTCCAATTACGAGCCACAGCTCTGGAGCGCATGTGCCCAGTGCCAGTGCCCTGCAGTGAGAGAGGTCACTGCAATGAGAGGCCCCCATATGCCAAAGAATAAAGATAGATGAAAATAAATATATAAAAAAAACAATAAAAGAGGCCAAACTATTTTTTTTTAATTATTAAAAAAACTACTTATGTAAAATGTCTCTATTTTCCATGATGTTATGACCGGAGATGCCTTTTATAAGTAAATATACAAATAAGTACCACAAATTAAAAACTGCTGCCATTTATTTACTATGACGTTTTGGGCAAGTCTGTTGATTTCCCTGAGCCTCAGTTTTCTCATCTCTAAAATGGGGATGAGGACTGTGCTTCCCACCTGGGGCGTTTTGAGACAGTGCTCACTGAACCTGGAAGGACAGAAAAGGCTAAAAGCATAGCAGTGTCATTATTGTGATCAGCTCATAACTACCTGTTCGGTGCAGGTTGGGATCAAAGAACAGAACAAGTCGATCTCATAAGGACAGGTTGGGGACAGGAGGCCCCTGTTTTGGAGTTCTGAACTTTTTAATTGGCTATATGGCCTTGGTAAGACATGTTTCATTGCTGGGCTTTTGTTTCTCCAAATGATGAACAGGGACACAACTTCCATGAGCAACAGAGCTTTCTTCTACAGATCTCAAAGACACTATCTTAACTCAAGATCTGCCTACCCTGCACCTTCGTCCTCAGGGCTCTGCGGTGAAAGGACTGAAGCCTTCCTTCATCCCTAACCAGCGCATGGCTCAAGAGAAGGCACCTAATGTACTTTGGAGACCCGAGAGAATCCTCAGAATCTCATCCTGTATGTCACAGATAGGGAAACAATCAAGTCCAGAGAGGGTTGTTTTATTAACACACAAGTCTCCTGATGTTCAGTTCACTGCTAGAAGAATACACCTAATCTGCTTATAAAATAAAACAAGACACCATTCCCTCAGTCACAATTATCGAGCTATCAGACATGTCTGCTCAAGAGCTCTGCTTAGTGCCTCAGCCCCCATGCAGTCACCACCACCACCATCATGGTAGCAGTGACTATACACCGAGCGCCTGCTGTGAGCTTAGGCGCTTCAACCCATGGTCTACACTGGGTATCTGCTGCTTAAGAACCTCACGGACACCCCAGTGACTGAAGATCAGCCACCTATAGTGACAGCTGTCTTTCAAGTCGCTTCTTTAGGAAGATAAGCTGTGCTTCTTCCTGCCAGATCGCATCATCTGGGGCTTCTAGTATCAGAGCCAGGCTGCTCTTCCTCTGCCTCAAGGGAAACGCCCATGCACACACATGCTCACACAGCCCCTGGCACCCAGATTGTAAAAGGAGCTCAAAGCTGGCTCCAGGAACAGCCTTTTCAATCGGAATCATCTATAGCTTCTGACCACTCTTTCAGTTTCTCAAACAGACGCAAGCCTGGCCTGCTACTCCTGTCATTATGTGTATATATTACAGGTTATGATGAATGATTAAGGCAGACCAAGCTTTCTTTTTTTTTTTTTTAATTTTTTTTGACTTTTTCTTTGGCCACTTCTATTGGTCTTTCATTTATTTCCATCTTTGTTCTCTGGCCTGTGTGGTCCTCCCATAACAGTGGCCTCTGTCGCTGCAGAGCACTGGCTCGGTAGTTGGACACATTGGTCCAGTCGCTCTGCGGCACGTGGGGTCTTCCCAGGTCAGGGATCGAACCGGCGCTCCTTACACTGCAAGGTGGTGTCCTTACGCGGTGTCGGACCACCGGAAAGCCCCAGAATAAGCTTTCTGACCCCCCGCTTGGATCGTATGTATTGCAAAATCTCTCCTTCTCTACACCATCCTTCTTCTCCCTCTGTACACAAGGACTCTCTCTCATTCACTTTGTCTCTCTCTCACAGACACATACCCATACATATACTCAGCTATGAATATACCTATTCAAAACTGTACAAATGTCCCTTCATTGCCCATAAAATGGAAACACCTTAGTCTAGAAATAAGATCTTTTATGATCAAGTCCCATTGTTCTCTTCCAACCCTACTTTCTCTATTCTCTGTCATTCTCCAGTCAAAGTCGTCCCCTGTGCAGCCATCTGACCCTTGTGGGGACAACGCCACCTAGAATGCCTCCCTCACCGAGACACCCTCAGTGACTGACAGAAAATCAGGCTACACCGGCGCCTGCTGTGAGCTTAGGCGCTTCAACCCATGGTCTACACTGGGTATCTGCTGCTTAAGAACCTCACGGACACCCCAGTGACTGAAGATCAGCCACCTATAGTGACAGCTGTCTTTCAAGTCGCTTCTTTAGGAAGATAAGCTGTGCTTCTTCCTGCCAGATCGCATCATCTGGGGCTTCTAGTATCAGAGCCAGGCTGCTCTTCCTCTGCCTCAAGGGAAACGCCCATGCACACACATGCTCACACAGCCCCTGGCACCCAGATTGTAAAAGGAGCTCAAAGCTGGCTCCAGGAACAGCCTTTTCAATCGGAATCATCTATAGCTTCTGACCACTCTTTCAGTTTCTCAAACAGACGCAAGCCTGGCCTGCTACTCCTGTCATTATGTGTATATATTACAGGTTATGATGAATGATTAAGGCAGACCAAGCTTTCTTTTTTTTTTTTTTAATTTTTTTTGACTTTTTCTTTGGCCACTTCTATTGGTCTTTCATTTATTTCCATCTTTGTTCTCTGGCCTGTGTGGTCCTCCCATAACAGTGGCCTCTGTCGCTGCAGAGCACTGGCTCGGTAGTTGGACACATTGGTCCAGTCGCTCTGCGGCACGTGGGGTCTTCCCAGGTCAGGGATCGAACCGGCGCTCCTTACACTGCAAGGTGGTGTCCTTACGCGGTGTCGGACCACCGGAAAGCCCCAGAATAAGCTTTCTGACCCCCCGCTTGGATCGTATGTATTGCAAAATCTCTCCTTCTCTACACCATCCTTCTTCTCCCTCTGTACACAAGGACTCTCTCTCATTCACTTTGTCTCTCTCTCACAGACACATACCCATACATATACTCAGCTATGAATATACCTATTCAAAACTGTACAAATGTCCCTTCATTGCCCATAAAATGGAAACACCTTAGTCTAGAAATAAGATCTTTTATGATCAAGTCCCATTGTTCTCTTCCAACCCTACTTTCTCTATTCTCTGTCATTCTCCAGTCAAAGTCGTCCCCTGTGCAGCCATCTGACCCTTGTGGGGACAACGCCACTGGCTAGAATGCCAGCTCCTATCCAATTGTCAAGGTCTGGTTCAAATACCACAGTGTCCGTGATGTTGCTAAGACTCTTGCTGTAACTGATCTCTCTCTCTCTCATCAGCGCTCTTAGGATTATTTTGAAAAATTGTTTCAAAATACCTATTGATCCCAGCAATTTACACATGTGCCTGAACTGCTAACAACCATCCATCACCCTCCAACACAGAGGCTTACTTTTGGTGCACGTTTCCCTTTGGTACCTCCTATAGCCGTGGCAACTTCATCTGCTCTTACAGGAATCTCTACTCACATCTTTTTGTCCCCTGCCTTTATGTTATCAGGGCCCATTTCAAAACACAATTTAGTGCATTTGCATTGCCATTAGTTTTCATTGGTGTTGTAAGAAATGTCTGACCAACTCTTACAGTAGTATGCCTGTCCATATTGATAATAATAAGTAAAGTTAAATAAAGCATTTGATTATGGATTGCTTTATTTTAATCTTTCAGAGAACACATGAGCTGGGTATTTTGTTTTCATTTCCATTTCATACATGAGAAAACCAAGACCTGGAGAAGTCAAGTCACTCGTGCAAATTAAATCACTCACAGAAAAACAGCGCTGAGACCAGAACTCAGGCATAGCTAACTCCAAAGCCCAAGCTCTGGGTCACAGAATAACCCAGAGATATTTAGTCACATGCAGTTTGCTATATAAGAGAGAAACAGCTATGAGGCCATTATTTAGAAATAAAAGCAAAGCCAGGATTTATAAGAGAGCAGGAAGAAAAGAGCAAACAGTGTGCCTGTCAGAGCAGGCAGTGTGAGACCAATGAATAGTGGTTTACGTGTCTGGGGTAAACTTAAAGATATGCAAAGAGGTCACACATACCCATACATATACTCAGCTATGAATATACCTATTCAAAACTGTACAAATGTCCCTTCATTGCCCATAAAATGGAAACACCTTAGTCTAGAAATAAGATCTTTTATGATCAAGTCCCATTGTTCTCTTCCAACCCTACTTTCTCTATTCTCTGTCATTCTCCAGTCAAAGTCGTCCCCTGTGCAGCCATCTGACCCTTGTGGGGACAACGCCACTGGCTAGAATGCCAGCTCCTATCCAATTGTCAAGGTCTGGTTCAAATACCACAGTGTCCGTGATGTTGCTAAGACTCTTGCTGTAACTGATCTCTCTCTCTCTCATCAGCGCTCTTAGGATTATTTTGAAAAATTGTTTCAAAATACCTATTGATCCCAGCAATTTACACATGTGCCTGAACTGCTAACAACCATCCATCACCCTCCAACACAGAGGCTTACTTTTGGTGCACGTTTCCCTTTGGTACCTCCTATAGCCGTGGCAACTTCATCTGCTCTTACAGGAATCTCTACTCACATCTTTTTGTCCCCTGCCTTTATGTTATCAGGGCCCATTTCAAAACACAATTTAGTGCATTTGCATTGCCATTAGTTTTCATTGGTGTTGTAAGAAATGTCTGACCAACTCTTACAGTAGTATGCCTGTCCATATTGATAATAATAAGTAAAGTTAAATAAAGCATTTGATTATGGATTGCTTTATTTTAATCTTTCAGAGAACACATGAGCTGGGTATTTTGTTTTCATTTCCATTTCATACATGAGAAAACCAAGACCTGGAGAAGTCAAGTCACTCGTGCAAATTAAATCACTCACAGAAAAACAGCGCTGAGACCAGAACTCAGGCATAGCTAACTCCAAAGCCCAAGCTCTGGGTCACAGAATAACCCAGAGATATTTAGTCACATGCAGTTTGCTATATAAGAGAGAAACAGCTATGAGGCCATTATTTAGAAATAAAAGCAAAGCCAGGATTTATAAGAGAGCAGGAAGAAAAGAGCAAACAGTGTGCCTGTCAGAGCAGGCAGTGTGAGACCAATGAATAGTGGTTTACGTGTCTGGGGTAAACTAATTAATTGTAGTATAGCAAAGAGGTCAGCCTGGACAATCTATCCTTGAGCTGGCTGAACACGAGTACCAAAGGGACTCATTTTTATTGTCTGTGGATAGTTCAGAAGACCTGGAGCATTTAGCTGGGAAGGGTAGGGGGCAGGTGTCTCTCCGCCTCCACCTGCACCTCTGCCTTCGTCCGGCCAGGTCTCCCCCGCTTCCTTCGTCAGAGCCTCTCCTGAGGTGCACACTGCTCCTTGCCTCCTCGGAGATCAGTTTCAATGGTTAAAGGACAAAAGGCACGTGGGCCCTTAGCATGCATGTGAAGCTGCCACACAGGCCTACAGCGATAGCTGGAGAGCTGGGCTGAGCCTTCCAATCATGGGGCTGTTGATTATCTTTACATGTATAACTGTCAACAGGAACCCTGGTGGGCTTTGTTTTCCAGGCTTCGCTGGTGTTTAGGTTTCTTCTTTGTCCAGCTTTTGTAACTCACTTGCCTCCCAGCATGCTCTTGAGTATTCACAGAGTGCGCTGCTTTGGATTGATCGGCTCCATCTATTAGAACTGTCTTGGCTGCGGTGAATATATAGTTAGGACAGAAATCGGTTTCAGACCGTCCTCCCTTTGACGCCCGTAGGCTCCCAAGGCATGGTGTCTGGCTTCCATCTGATTCAACTCCCTTGTTTAGCCAAGTGTTATCTCCCTCTATGAACAGAAGCATCTCAAAGTGGGGGAATTTTCTGAAGCATTTTTAGCCCCTACTCCATGATCATGCCTGCGGGAGATGCTTAAGGAGTGTTCTTGAACTGAATGAGCGAGTGATTGAAAACACCATTGTACTGCCCTACTGCTGTATACAAGGCACCGTCTGCACTGATGGTCCCCCGGGAGGTGTGCTTTTCTTTCCCGGGAAACCACATCCGTTTAGCTTTGGCCACAGTTCTCTCCACGTACACTTCCATGCTTGTGCCATATTTCTTCCTTGCTTTCAACTGATCGGCTGTAGTTCAGCATTTCCCATGACAGTCCCCAACCTTAGCGTCCCTCTCCATCACTTTCCTAAGTTTCCCAACTGCTTCTCTCTTCCAAATAATCCTAAGACAGCTAGCATTTGCTGAGTACTTACCATGTGGAAGATGCTTTATACCCCAAACCTCGCTAGATCCCCACAAGAGCGCAATAAGTAGGTCCATGACCACCTACTTTACAGATGCAAAAACTGAGGCTCAGAGAGGGGATTTTACAAGCCTAAGAGAAATAAGTGAATGCAAACTCAGCTGTGACTGACACCCAAGTCCAGCAGTTTAATTATCTTCCTGTAGAAACACGGATTGATTTTTTTTCAGCCATTCAAGGAAAATGGCACATATAGATTTGAATAGTAACAGGTAGTCACATACGCCTGAATTCAATTTTACTCACAAATTTTCACGGCAATAGCTCTTCCTCTTCTAACCTTATACATACATCCAGTTTCTACAGAAGATACCCCAGGTTCCTTGTAAGGCAGACAGCCGAGCCGGGCTTGGGGTACAAACTGTACATAAATCATTACCCTTGATGACTTTACAAAGGAAGATGAGGAGAAAAACATAAAGAAAAACTGTATCAAAAGAGTTGACTCTGGGCTTCCCCTGGTGGTCCAGTGGGTAAGGACACCGCCTTGCAGTGCAAGGGGCGCCGGTTCGATCCCTGGCCTGGGAAGATCCCACGTGCCGCGGAGCGGCTGGACTGATGTGTCCAATTACCGAGCCAGACGCGCCCAGAGCCGGCGCTCTGCAACGACAGATGCCACCGCGATGGGAGGCCCACAGGAGCCAAAGAACAAAGACGGATGAACACAGAGAAACGAAAGACCAATAGAAGTGGCCCACCTGCTCCCCTCCCTCCCCAACCCGACCCCCCCCCAAAATAAATAAATAAATAAATCTTTAAAAAAAAAAAAGAGTTGACTCTTAGGATATTTTTAGAAAAATAAAGACTGGTAGAGATGCAAAGGAATGAGTCAGGAAGAGTACAGAAATCATCTTTAGTATAAGCATGGCATTGTAGTGAGTGCATTAGTAGCAACAGTGGCCATTTTAAAGCACCTACTACGTACTATAGACTTTTCATACATTCTACACCATCCTTACAAGAAGCCAGCAAACCTTATCTCTATTCTTAGCACTGTTTTACAAATGAAGAAATGAAGGCACAGAGAAGGGGAGCAAATTACCTAAGAACACACAGCCATGGAGTGCCAGAACCAGAATTAGAATTGAAGTCCGTATGTGTCCACAGAGGCTAGACCGACTGCCTGCAATTTACCTGCTCTTCTTCACCTTCCATCTGCCATATTATCTGCACTTACAGGTGAAAAGAAAGGGGCAGACCCACAGTGTTGAAAAGGACTTGGAAAGAGAAGCCTTGTTTGGGAGAAAGAAGGCTCTTTGCGGATGAGATCTGAGCTGGGCCCGAGAGGGCTGATAGGATTCGATGAACAGACACTAGGAAGACATCCTCAAGAAAGTCTTCATGCACACAGGCATGGAGAGGCAGGAACACAAGCCACAACAGAGAAGAGGAACCCGAGCCGGGCTTGGGGTACAAACTGTACATAAATCATTACCCTTGATGACTTTACAAAGGAAGATGAGGAGAAAAACATAAAGAAAAACTGTATCAAAAGAGTTGACTCTGGGCTTCCCCTGGTGGTCCAGTGGGTAAGGACACCGCCTTGCAGTGCAAGGGGCGCCGGTTCGATCCCTGGCCTGGGAAGATCCCACGTGCCGCGGAGCGGCTGGACTGATGTGTCCAATTACCGAGCCAGACGCGCCCAGAGCCGGCGCTCTGCAACAACAGATGCCACCGCGATGGGAGGCCCACAGGAGCCAAAGAACAAAGACGGATGAACACAGAGAAACGAAAGACCAATAGAAGTGGCCCACCTGCTCCCCTTCCTCCCCAACCCGACCCCCACCCAAAATAAATAAATAAATAAATCTTTAAAAAAAAAAAAGAGTTGACTCTTAGGATATTTTTAGAAAAATAAAGACTGGTAGAGATGCAAAGGAATGAGTCAGGAAGAGTACAGAAATCATCTTTAGTATAAGCATGGCATTGTAGTGAGTGCATTAGTAGCAACAGTGGCCATTTTAAAGCACCTACTACGTACTATAGACTTTTCATACATTCTACACCATCCTTACAAGAAGCCAGCAAACCTTATCTCTATTCTTAGCACTGTTTTACAAATGAAGAAATGAAGGCACAGAGAAGGGGAGCAAATTACCTAAGAACACACAGCCATGGAGTGCCAGAACCAGAATTAGAATTGAAGTCCGTATGTGTCCACAGAGGCTAGACCGACTGCCTGCAATTTACCTGCTCTTCTTCACCTTCCATCTGCCATATTATCTGCACTTACAGGTGAAAAGAAAGGGGCAGACCCACAGTGTTGAAAAGGACTTGGAAAGAGAAGCCTTGTTTGGGAGAAAGAAGGCTCTTTGCGGATGAGATCTGAGCTGGGCCCGAGAGGGCTGATAGGATTCGATGAACAGACACTAGGAAGACATCCTCAAGAGAAAAGTCTTCATGCACACAGGCATGGAGAGGCAGGAACACAAGCCACAACAGAGAAGAGGAAAGGCTACCGGTGGGTGTGGCTGTGGCATCTGGCTATTGGAAGGGGACACTGTGAGAAGACGCAGAACGGAGCTAGAATGCTTGACGCTGGAAGATGGTTTACTCTGAAATAAAGATGTTGACATGGTGGAGTTGCCTCTGTAAGAAGTCAGCCCTGAGGAGAGGCCGTGGGACTATGTTCAAGGGCCCCTGAGAAAGCAAGCCCACTTGCTGCTGCCAGTAGGCTCTACGGTCTCTAGACACTGGCTCCATGAAGCGTCTTGGGAGTGTTTTGTACGAATCTCTTCCAAACTCAGGGAAATAAAGTCCACGGTGCCTTTGGGAGACAAAATGGCACTTGTTCCCCACCATCTAATCAGAACAGTCCTTTGCTGACTAATTGAATTACTCTAGCCCACAAACTGATAGACAGCTGCTAAAAATGGTTATTGCATTATTAATTCGCTCCAGCAATTTCACATTAAACCTATACTGTTAATAATTTTTCCCCTTCTATTTCTTCCCTCTTAATTAGACTATTTAAAACTTTGAAGGGATAGTCTTCCCATGCTAAATGGAGGCATCGGGCAAATTACATTTTTGATTGAATACTTCTCTGATAGGCCAGCAAATGAGACTGTTGAGTTGTTAATTATTGTCAGAGTTCCACACGACGCCTGCTAATGAGGCAGTCAATCTCAGCTGTCAGACCCCGAATATTAATGGAGGCCAATGGGATGTACTGGGACAGATGCTTACCAGAGGGCCTGGGGTCCATTTCACTGGTCTTACATGAAAGGGCGGTAGCTTCCTGTTGCGAGGTCTGATGGGAACTTGTGAGTGTACAAGAGGGTCGACAGCACACTAGAGGTGGAGTCAGCCAGCTCCAGGGCGCCAGGTGGAATCTCCGCGATGCCCACTGGTGGGTGGTCAGCATTTATCACTGCTGGTCTGGCCAGGCTGTGTGTCTGGATTTTTTTTTTTTTTTTTTGGTGGTGGTAGGGAAGCTGCTGGGTATGAAGAAGCAACTATTGAGCTGTCAGGGGGAAGGTACTCATCTCAAGACTGTGATCTGGGCTCAGAATGATCTAGTCTCAGGCTCCAGTGCTGCGTGCCCTCTTGGCATTTAGTCCTGACTTCAGCACCACAGTCATGTGTGGGCTGAGAAACATGTCAGTGTATTTCCCTCAGCAAGACTGGGGGTGCCAAAGACGGGGTGCCATCCGAGACTGGACATCAGAGGATTGTAAATTTAGTTGGCAACAAAGCAAAAGCTCAATTGAAGGGCAAAGAAGGGAGAAAAATTGGATTCGATTCAACAAATATTTACTGAGTATTTTCTATGCATGATAAAGACTTAACTTGCCTGTGCAAACTCCCAGGGCAGACATTTTTGGGGACTCAGCGTTGACCTTTACTTCTGTTTCACTACTGTCTACTCCTCCCTCCTTTCAGTCGAATGCTTCCCAGAGCTCTGGTTCTCCCTCACTAATGCTTCAGGAAGTTTTTTCTTCTTTACCCCCATTTCTCGTTCCCTCATCTGTGGCTTGCTGGGTTACTGTCCTGATCTAATTATTACTGGGTCCCCACTGTCTCTCCCTCTCCTGCTGAGAGTCCTTGGACCGTCTCTTCTGCTCCTCCCTCAGCTGACTCTGTTCCTCAAACAACCCAGCCAGGCTTCCTGCCTCCCTTCTGAGCTTTTGTTTCACCATCTCTGAACCAGGAATCCATTTGCAATGGCATCTGGCAAGGGATCTGGTCACCACAGGCTAATTTCTTTATCCTTGAGTCTCTCTTTTCTAAGCTGCATCATTCCAAGTGATATTGAATTTTGACTCATGGGTCTACTTGTCTATACTTCTGATCCTATTCATTTTATGATGAAAGAGGATGAGGTCATTGCCCTCTCCAGGATACAACATCCTGGAAAGAGTTAGGGGGTTGGTCCTTAGAATGGAGAGTCCTCTCCCATCACATGAGAGAAGGCATGAAAGGGGATTCCTAACCTGGGATGGGGCAGTGGGCAAGGAGTTGGTGAATTCATATAGGCTGATTTCCAGATTTTATTCTTTAGTGTGGTGGGGGTTATAGCCAACAAAAAGAAAAAGCATGGAATTTATCTTCTAAATGTATAGTCTTGCCGCTTTGCTGATAGAATAGACTGAAAGTGTTAGTCGCTCAGTCTTGTCTGATTCATTGTGACCCCAAGGACTGTAGTTCTCTGGGCTCCTTTGTCCATAGGAGTGGGTAGCCATTTCCTACTTCAGGAACCAAAACTGGGTCTCCTGAATTGCAGGCAGATTCATTACCATCTGAGCCATGGGGGAAACCCAGTGGAATAACTGAGGCCACAAATGCTTATAGAGAGATTGCTACATTCCAGGCACTATTTTAGGTGTCTAGGATACCATGGATGACACAACAGGCAAGAACTCTGCCCACTAGGAGCTTATATCCTAATTTGGGAGGCAAAGAGCAGATAAGTAAATCAATAGATACATACCTACTACAGTGTAAGATAATGATAAGAAGATTATATCCCTTATGGCATGAGAGTGATGGTGGGCCAGGCATCTGTGGGATTGGGCAATGTTAGGGAAATGTCAAGAGGTGGATGTTTCTCTTCTCAGCAAAGAGAAGCCAGCTCAATGAACACTGCTCAATGAACACTGCTCAAGGGTGGATATAAAGGGCCTCTAGAGGCAAGCTGAAGGAATATATAGAAGGCAGAAAGAGAAGAGGACAGCAGAGGATGAGATAGTCGGATGGTATCACCTACTCAATGGACTTGAGTTTGAACAAACTCCCGGAGATGGTGAAGGACAGGGAAGCCTGGCGTGCTGAAGCCCATGGGGTCGCAAAGAGTTGGACACGACTGAGTGACTGAACTGAACTGCAGGAATAGAAATAAGGCAGGTTTGGCTGAATTATGACAATGAAGGGTGGGAGGTGAGTACAGTGCACTTGAGTTTAGAGAGGGAGAATCTAAGAGGCCATGATGATAAGCTCAGTTTTGGGGACAATGTCAGTAGGAAGTCTTTGTAGCATTTAAGTGGTGGAATGAGTCCAGTGGATGCTGGTGCCTTTTGCAGATTTCTACAGAGCAGCGGTCCCCAACCTTTTTGGTACCAGGAACCAGTTTCATGGAAGACAAGTTTTCTACAAACCAGAGCTGGGGGATGCTTTCAGGATGCTGCAAATACATTACATATATTGTGCTCTTTATTTCAAATTTAATGTCACTGCTGATCTGACAGGAGGTACCAGTCTGTGGCCTGGAGGTTGTGGCCCCTGCCGTAGAGCACTTTACAGATGAAACCTGGGGCCAGTGATATACACACCATTGATGCAGATCCAGCCATCACTTTCATGGAGTTCTAATGGTGAAGATAGACACATGGCCAGGTGTCCAGTACCACATAAGGAGAAACAGACTGAGGGTAGACCTCAATGGCTGCTCTTCCTTTCTTCTATAGTGACAGACATTTTAGGGGGCTTCCCAGGGGGTGTTAGTGGTAAAGAACCTGCCTGCCTATGCAGGATACACGAGAGTCTCTGGTTTTATCCCTGGGTCGAGAAGATCCATTGGAGGAGGACATGGCAACCCACTTTGGTATTCTTGCCTGGAGAATCCCGATGGACCAAGGAGCCTGGAAGGCTACAGTCCATAGGAATGCAAAAAGTCAGATACAACTGAAGTGACTCAGCATGCACACATGCACAATAGCCATTTTAGTTCAATTTAGGCTTTCCAGAAAAAATACCACATTTCCCAGCTTTCCTTGAGGCTGCTGTGACCACTCGCGTCTTTTGTGGCCAACGGAATTTATGGGAAGGAAGTTTAGTGCAGCTCCTCCTTGGGAAGCAACTGGTTTTACATTGGGCTTTCTTCCCAGGCCTCCATCCTACGATGTACAGCGTGGACGCAGTGCCTGCAGTACCACCTTGGAGGCCCTCGTGAGGTTGGATCTCAGGATGGAGGGACAGAAAGCTGGGGGCGTCTGAATCTCTAAGCATCCCTGGAGAAAAGTGCTACCATTCAGCCCTGTAACCGTCCTCTGAACTTTCACTCAAGAGAAATTCCACCTCCGTCTCAGGCAGGGCTTTATTTTTTTGGGGTCTTTTTGACTGTTTATTGGGCAGACTAAGGCCCAGTAGGAAGTCTTTGTAGCATTTAAGTGGTGGAATGAGTCCAGTGGATGCTGGTGCCTTTTGCAGATTTCTACAGAGCAGCGGTCCCCAACCTTTTTGGTACCAGGAACCAGTTTCATGGAAGACAAGTTTTCTACAAACCAGAGCTGGGGGATGCTTTCAGGATGCTGCAAATACATTACATATATTGTGCTCTTTATTTCAAATTTAATGTCACTGCTGATCTGACAGGAGGTACCAGTCTGTGGCCTGGAGGTTGTGGCCCCTGCCGTAGAGCACTTTACAGATGAAACCTGGGGCCAGTGATATACACACCATTGATGCAGATCCAGCCATCACTTTCATGGAGTTCTAATGGTGAAGATAGACACATGGCCAGGTGTCCAGTACCACATAAGGAGAAACAGACTGAGGGTAGACCTCAATGGCTGCTCTTCCTTTCTTCTATAGTGACAGACATTTTAGGGGGCTTCCCAGGGGGTGTTAGTGGTAAAGAACCTGCCTGCCTATGCAGGATACACGAGAGTCTCTGGTTTTATCCCTGGGTCGAGAAGATCCATTGGAGGAGGACATGGCAACCCACTTTGGTATTCTTGCCTGGAGAATCCCGATGGACCAAGGAGCCTGGAAGGCTACAGTCCATAGGAATGCAAAAAGTCAGATACAACTGAAGTGACTCAGCATGCACACATGCACAATAGCCATTTTAGTTCAATTTAGGCTTTCCAGAAAAAATACCACATTTCCCAGCTTTCCTTGAGGCTGCTGTGACCACTCGCGTCTTTTGTGGCCAACGGAATTTATGGGAAGGAAGTTTAGTGCAGCTCCTCCTTGGGAAGCAACTGGTTTTACATTGGGCTTTCTTCCCAGGCCTCCATCCTACGATGTACAGCGTGGACGCAGTGCCTGCAGTACCACCTTGGAGGCCCTCGTGAGGGTTGGATCTCAGGATGGAGGGACAGAAAGCTGGGGGGCGTCTGAATCTCTAAGCATCCCTGGAGAAAAGTGCTACCATTCAGCCCTGTAACCGTCCTCTGAACTTTCACTCAAGAGAAATTCCACCTCCGTCTCAGGCAGGGCTTTATTTGGGGTCTCTGCTTTTGCAGACTAAGGAAGAGCTACCTATGGTAATACATGGGTGGGGAGAGACTGTTTATGGGCATTCGGACAGACAGGAGCTAATTCCAGCTCCTTTAAAACACACTGCCCACGTTTACCTTGAGCATCCCTTCTAGCTTCTTCATATTACCTGCTCTCCACTCTGTCTAGCTCAGCGCTGCAGGAGTGGGTAAGACTATCTGTTGCTGACACCTCATGATGGTCTTACTTGTGCTTCCTTGCCTCCTCTCAGGCCCTTTTTAATCAGATAGCAGAGGAGCCAGAGCGAAGGTGGACACGAGGCCGTCCCTTCCCACAGAGAAGGCGGCGATTCTGTCTCCTGATTATGAGACAGGCAGGCCAAGACAAGTTTGGATGAGAAACAAGAGCACTTAAGCAATTAAACCACAGCATTCATTTCACAAGGCGGGAGGACAGCCGGAGGAAAACAGAACCTAGCTAACAGGAGACAGCAATCCTCTGGAAGCTATTACTTATTGGCACAGATCATTCCTGAATTTTATTAGGAGGGAAAAAAAGCCAAGGAAAATTCACCACTGATGAAAATACCACCATTTAAACGCCATAGGTGGAACATACCAATTATGCCGGAGTTCACTTGAATCGGTGCAGGATGTCAGACAGGACAAAATATAATCTTGAGATGTCTGTCTGTTCTCGACTGCTCTGTCTTCTGGTTAAATAATGTCTTCAGGCAGAAATAACAGTCAAAGAATGGTACAGAGGATGCACAGAAAGCACTGCCAATCAACCAGTCTGAACATGGCAGGGTTCCCGAGCCTTCCCTAATAAAGAGTTAAGTCCTTTACCTTCTGGATCAAGGAGATATCGGGGAGTCCTAGCAGAGGGGCTGGGGTCATCAGGGACACCTGGGGCCCAAGAAGCAGAAATTCAAGAACGGCTCCCAAGGCACTTCAGTGTTTCTACATCTTCCACTGTGTACTGTGACATACCTGCCGAAGATCAGCCCCACTTCCACAAATGAGAAACTATTGCTCCAAAGAGATGGCTTCACGCCTTGGATCCAAGAAGTTTTCTTCTGCCCCACTCCGTTGGGTTAAGACTAAGGAAGAGCTACCTATGGTAATACATGGGTGGGGAGAGACTGTTTATGGGCATTCGGACAGACAGGAGCTAATTCCAGCTCCTTTAAAACACACTGCCCACGTTTACCTTGAGCATCCCTTCTAGCTTCTTCATATTACCTGCTCTCCACTCTGTCTAGCTCAGCGCTGCAGGAGTGGGTAAGACTATCTGTTGCTGACACCTCATGATGGTCTTACTTGTGCTTCCTTGCCTCCTCTCAGGCCCTTTTTAATCAGATAGCAGAGGAGCCAGAGCGAAGGTGGACACGAGGCCGTCCCTTCCCACAGAGAAGGCGGCGATTCTGTCTCCTGATTATGAGACAGGCAGGCCAAGACAAGTTTGGATGAGAAACAAGAGCACTTAAGCAATTAAACCACAGCATTCATTTCACAAGGCGGGAGGACAGCCGGAGGAAAACAGAACCTAGCTAACAGGAGACAGCAATCCTCTGGAAGCTATTACTTATTGGCACAGATCATTCCTGAATTTTATTAGGAGGGAAAAAAAGCCAAGGAAAATTCACCACTGATGAAAATACCACCATTTAAACGCCATAGGTGGAACATACCAATTATGCCGGAGTTCACTTGAATCGGTGCAGGATGTCAGACAGGACAAAATATAATCTTGAGATGTCTGTCTGTTCTCGACTGCTCTGTCTTCTGGTTAAATAATGTCTTCAGGCAGAAATAACAGTCAAAGAATGGTACAGAGGATGCACAGAAAGCACTGCCAATCAACCAGTCTGAACATGGCAGGGTTCCCGAGCCTTCCCTAATAAAGAGTTAAGTCCTTTACCTTCTGGATCAAGGAGATATCGGGGAGTCCTAGCAGAGGGGCTGGGGTCATCAGGGACACCTGGGGCCCAAGAAGCAGAAATTCAAGAACGGCTCCCAAGGCACTTCAGTGTTTCTACATCTTCCACTGTGTACTGTGACATACCTGCCGAAGATCAGCCCCACTTCCACAAATGAGAAACTATTGCTCCAAAGAGATGGCTTCACGCCTTGGATCCAAGAAGCCCAATTTCTCTTCTCAACAGCCACCGAGGTGCCACTGTTGTGCAAGTGTTCTTCCAAGCCCTATAAAGGGCCCCGGAGTACCCATCAAAAGCAGTGCCAGCTGCAGCTAATACACACAAAACACTTTGCAATTAACGGAGCTGAGTATGCCGTTAAGACAACCTTATAGGGAAGGCAATACCCCCAAGTAAGCCTCAGAGCATGATGAAGTTAGCCAGGCTGGTAAACACCTAACGGATGGCCTTGTAAAAAAAAAAATGACTTTCGAATGCATTTAGCTCCGCAGGCAGAGGCATGATGCAAGTGATGGCGGGTTCATTTTTCTCTGTTGACATTTACGGGCGCCACCAAACACGGTGACTGTTGGGGAAACAGGTTTGGTTTTCTAGAGGGAGGCTGTGAAGCATGCACACTCCAGTTCTCTTCCTGTCCTAGTTGGGCAAACTTGAGGTCATTCCTTAATTTCTCTGAACTTTTATTTTTTCTCATTTATAAGGAGGTTGGGGGATAATATGCACACCCCACAAGAATGTTGTGAAGAACAATTACAAAAGATGTCAATTCACAGTAATTCCCTTAGTGATTCTTATGCATGTGATGGCCAAACTAGCCAGATCTTTCACTTTAAAGAAAACAGATCCTGGACTGAATTCCAAGAAGGGTATCCCACTGGTCTCTACATTGGAGAATGAAGAATGAGAAAGTCCACGGTTTAAGAGAATGGGTTTTAGAGTTTGGCATCCCTGAATTTCAGTTCTGTTCCTGCTATTTTGCAACAGCTGTGCGATCCCAGGCAAGTAACTTAACCTCTCTGGGTCTCACTGACTGCATCTTTATTTTTTTTTATTTATTTATTTTTAAAATATTTATTTATTTTATTTTCGGGCAGGGGTCGGGTTGGGGAGGGAGGGGAGCGGGCGGGCCACTTCTATTGATCTTTCATTTCTCTATTTTAATGCATCTTCGTTCTTTGGCCTGTGTGGGCCTTCCATCGCGGTGGCGTCTGTCGTTGCAGAGCACCGGCTCTGGGCGCATGCACCCTAGAACTCCGGCTTGGTGATTGGACACATCTGTCCAGCTGCTCCGCGGCACATGGGATCTTCCCAGGCAAGGGATCGAACCGGCGCCCCTTGCACTGCAAGGCGGTGTCCTTATCCACTGCACCACCAGGGGAAGCCCCTGACTGCATCTTTAAAACAGACATAATACCCCCAATTCCTTGGCCACTTGATGCAAAGAGCCAACTCATTAGAAAAGACCCTGATGCTGGGAAAGACTGAAGGCAAGAGAAGGGTATGACAGAGGATGAGATGGTTGAAAGGCATCACTGAGTCAATAGACACGAGTTTGAGAAAACTCTGGGAGAGAGTGAAGGCCAGGGAAGCCTGGTGTGCTGCAGTCCACAGAGCCACAAAGACAGACACGACTTAGAGACGGAACAAAACGAATACTGCCAAGCTCCTAGGACTGTTGTAAGATTTCAAGCACATAATGTGGGGGACTAGCATAGAGAAGACACTGAGGTTTTTAAGAGATGTCCATTACTCTGGAAGTGTGCTCCTCCTTGGGAAGAGGAACTAGAATTTGGGATGAACCAGGAAAAGAATAAAACTTCTTATCTCTCAGTCTAAGGTACTGCCTTACCCTTGGGGAAACCAGGATTCAAATTCCACTTGCACGCTTCACTGGCGGGTGGCGCAAACAATAAGAATATTCCCTGTCTGTTGCAGTGTCCTCCTCTGCCAGGAAGCAATTCTTCCACTATTCAGGGATATATATATGTCCATTATTTAAGGCATTAATTAGCTTATATAGTTATGTAACATTTATTCATACTTTCCATGTTCCAGGAACTATCTTCACGCTTTACAATTATGACTCATTAAGATTAATTTTCATATCAACCCTTTGAGGTAAGTACTATAATTATCCCCATTTTACAGATGAGAAACCAAAATAAGAGAGGTTGAGTATCTCGCCCAAGACCACATTCCAGGGAATGGCCGACCTGGGGCTACTCTGGCTGTAGGCGGTTGTTCCTAATCACCAAGCTGTGGGACACCACTATGACCACTGCCACCACCACTGGAATTGAAATTACCAGCATCACAACATTTGTTCTGTGCTGACCAGACACAAGCACGTTCACGCATGACCTCATTTTATTCTGATGACATCCCCATGGCGTCGGTTAAGGGACTTGCTCAAAGTCGCTGAGTGGGCAAGGGCCAGTGTTTATCATGAAGGCAAGTCTTTCTGGTCCCAGAGCCCACACTCTTTGGTCGCCCAGTTGTGCCTGACTCTTCACAACCCTATGGGATGTGGCTCTCCAGGCTCCTCTGTCCGTGAAGCCACTCCCTTCTTCTGGGCATCTTCCCAATCCAAGGTTTGAACTCGGGTCTCCTGCACTGCAGGCAGATTCTTTACCACCTGAGCACATTATAAAACTTGAAACTGGGAATGCACCTAGCACATTCCCTAGCACATCTGGCAGTCTCCGGAAAGCATTTCTCTCTTCAAGGAATTCCCAAGCTGTAAAGGTTGGATTTTTTGACAGCCTTTAAGCCGCTCACTATCAATCTTTTCACCCTGTCTAATTTGAAGGGTGAATCTCAGATAACAAATGGACCCACACAGATCTCCACCTTTTTCACATGTAGCACAGCTCTGCCCAAGGCCTGGCCCCTTGTTTGTGTCTTTGGAAAGGAAGACTGATCAACAAAGATGAGTGGCCAAGCCCTGTCTCTCTCTTTAAGGGCTGGAAAAAGGACTGGCTGTGAGGACACAGACCTAAGCTTCTAGGGACCCTGAATGTAAGGGAAGGTATCAGTGGCTCATCATTGTTTGGATTGTGTGTGTTGGACATGTAACTTGCTATAATTTTAGAAGCACAAGCCTTCTATCTCACAGAAGAATGTTGGACTCAGCTGATTCTACGACAGTGATCTCATTTTCTTCTCTGTCTATCATGCACTGGATCATGGTTCTTGCATGGAAATCCAGAAAGTCTTTCTGTCCCTTAAAATCCTTCTATGACTCCCAAGGGCTCTCCGGAAAAAGAAAAACAAATGGACAACAGCAAAAATGGGACCTCTGAATCCAATCTATGGCCGACCTGGGGCTACTCTGGCTGTAGGCGGTTGTTCCTAATCACCAAGCTGTGGGACACCACTATGACCACTGCCACCACCACTGGAATTGAAATTACCAGCATCACAACATTTGTTCTGTGCTGACCAGACACAAGCACGTTCACGCATGACCTCATTTTATTCTGATGACATCCCCATGGCGTCGGTTAAGGGACTTGCTCAAAGTCGCTGAGTGGGCAAGGGCCAGTGTTTATCATGAAGGCAAGTCTTTCTGGTCCCAGAGCCCACACTCTTTGGTCGCCCAGTTGTGCCTGACTCTTCACAACCCTATGGGATGTGGCTCTCCAGGCTCCTCTGTCCGTGAAGCCACTCCCTTCTTCTGGGCATCTTCCCAATCCAAGGTTTGAACTCGGGTCTCCTGCACTGCAGGCAGATTCTTTACCACCTGAGCACATTATAAAACTTGAAACTGGGAATGCACCTAGCACATTCCCTAGCACATCTGGCAGTCTCCGGAAAGCATTTCTCTCTTCAAGGAATTCCCAAGCTGTAAAGGTTGGATTTTTTGACAGCCTTTAAGCCGCTCACTATCAATCTTTTCACCCTGTCTAATTTGAAGGGTGAATCTCAGATAACAAATGGACCCACACAGATCTCCACCTTTTTCACATGTAGCACAGCTCTGCCCAAGGCCTGGCCCCTTGTTTGTGTCTTTGGAAAGGAAGACTGATCAACAAAGATGAGTGGCCAAGCCCTGTCTCTCTCTTTAAGGGCTGGAAAAAGGACTGGCTGTGAGGACACAGACCTAAGCTTCTAGGGACCCTGAATGTAAGGGAAGGTATCAGTGGCTCATCATTGTTTGGATTGTGTGTGTTGGACATGTAACTTGCTATAATTTTAGAAGCACAAGCCTTCTATCTCACAGAAGAATGTTGGACTCAGCTGATTCTACGACAGTGATCTCATTTTCTTCTCTGTCTATCATGCACTGGATCATGGTTCTTGCATGGAAATCCAGAAAGTCTTTCTGTCCCTTAAAATCCTTCTATGACTCCCAAGGGCTCTCCGGAAAAAGAAAAACAAATGGACAACAGCAAAAATGGGACCTCTGAATCCAATCTATGAGATTCTTCATGGTTGGCCCCTGGAACAATCACTCTCCCCTTGCTTCCTCCTCCCTCATCCTTCCTCACCCTCTGCCGTCAACCGTCATGCAGGCATTCAGAACATCTTGCCCTTTCCAATAATGACTAGGTCATGTTTTCCCTTTGCTTTTTTCTGTCCCCAGCTTTTTTTTGTATGTCAATGGGAGACTTCACTGTTCTTTGGGAAGTCAACCTGGGCAATTCTAATTAGTCCCCTGAATCTTGCATTTATGAGAACTAGTATTGGGCTGGCTAAAGTTCATTTGGGGTTCTTCTTGTGACATCTTATAGAGAAACACAAACTTTTTGGCCAACGTAATAACCTTCCCACAAGGCCAGGGGCTAGGTGTAGTTTTTCACCTTGTAGCTCTGTGACACAGTGCGTGAACATGCTATGAATAATGACTGGTTGAATAAATATGTGAGCAAGCATTTTTTTGTGGGGGGGGGGGAGGCGGGTTGAGGAGGGATGGGGGCAGGCGGGCCACTTCTGTTGGTCTTTCATTATCTATTTTCATCCATCTGTGTTCTTTGGCCCATGTGGGCCTCCCATTGCAGTGGTCTCTGTTGTCGCAGAGTACCGGCTCTGGGCGCATGCGCTCCAGAGCTCCGGCTCAGTAATTGGACACATCGGTCCAGCCGCTCTGTGGCATGTAGGATCTTCCCAGGCCAGGGATCGAACTGGCGCCCCTTGCACTGCAAGGCGGTGTCCTTACCCACTGGACCACCAGGGAAGCCCATGAGCAAGCATTTTTAAGAATTAACAACTATCTTTGTTTTTGGAGACCAGATTGAAAGACACATATTTAAGGTTTAGAACAAGATAACAGAGCAAATGGAATTGAAGTTTAAAGATAAGCTAATAATAAGTATTGTTCTCTGATTCCTAGTTGATCCTGGTACTAGATTTCATTTGTTTTATAAAGATCTATTATTTCTTACTGAACTGTCGAGTGATGTGATGGACTCAGCTGCAAAGAGAAAGACATCCTTTCTGCTCTAACAAAGCTCACGGTCTAATTGGAGAGGCAGATATACCAAAACAAAGCTCACAAAATATATTTTGACTCTTTGAGCCTATTCCAATCCAATTTTCCCGGCACACATCATTTCTAATGTTCTTGGCAATCTACGAGGCAAGTAGTTATCACATTTTTACAGATGAGGAGACTGAACTGCAGGGAGACTTGTGTGACTTGGGTTACTTAATCTAGGTAACTCTCCTTTCCTCAGTCATCCAAGGCAGTGATGGAAAAATGAACTGGCACTCCTCGCCACCTGTGCTCTCTTGCTCTATTCCCTGAATTCACACTTCACTGTGCTGTAAAACACCTGAACAGCATTTTGTACATTTGCAGTCGTTTGTATGCATATTACCTCATTTCAGTCTCACCAAGCACTCTTTTCAATGAAGATAAGGATGCCATCACCATTCTCCATTTACAGGTAGGAAAACAGAGGCCCTGAGTGGCTAGATGACAAGCTCCTAAGTTACATATTAATTTACCAAGAAAACAGGTTTCTTGGTGGGGTAGGGGGCACATTCTTTGTCACATGTCAAATACTACGTCCAAAATCATGCCCCTTTAACTCTAAACACATGACTCCATGTGTCCACAAGAAGCATTGATGTTTCTTTTTCATGGCAGATCCACGGCACTGCCCCATGGCTGGATGGTGGCAGTGTTATAGTCCCTGGAGGTCCTCCATAATCCCCCACGTCCCCAAGCAGTGCTAGCATTAAATCTGCTTTCAGGCCCTTGTCCATTGCTCCCTTTTCAGCTGATGTACGAAAGGGCCCTGGAGACCATGGCTGGCTCCTGGACCCATTTAAGGACAGCCCATTGGTCCAAACCACAGCCCATTAGTAGAGCCTCAATATTTTATCATAAGATTGTTCTTCAGATTGATAGCAATTCATTACTTTAAGTACACAGGGGGATTATTCCAGAGAAAAATTGATCATCTTGCTGAGATGTTTCTTGCTATTAAACAAGAAAAAAAGAAGAACAATCCCAGGAAAAGATCTCTCTATCCTTCCTTATTTCTTGACATTTTCTATCTGAATTCAACTCAACAGTCATTTACTTATTATTACTATTATTTTGCTATCGGCCCAGTAGTGCTAAGACTTGAAAGAACAAAGACAAACACCATTGGGACCCTTCCTCTTAGGTTGTCCGCTCTATTAAAAAAGAGTTAAGAGAGATATGTTGAAAAGCAGTTCTAAATGCGAAAGACTGGACAGCACATTAATAAAAAGCTTCAGCTTTGTGGAGGCTAATCACAAGTTCAGATCTTAGTTCTGCCCCTTAATTAGCGTAACATCCTTGGTCCAGGGACTTAATGTCATTGAGTCCTTATTTTAGTACCAACATCAATGTCTTCTTTAAGGATGACATGAGATAATATATAGAAAATCCCATGGAGAAGTTAGCACATAGTAAATTTCAATAAAAATCACTGTATTATGATTATTGTGTTCTTACTTTCTGGCCTTCGACAGGACAATCTGCTCCCCGAGGACAGGAATTGTATATTTTTTCTTCTATCTAGAAAAGGATCATCACAAATTTGGCTCTCAAAAAAAAAAATCAACCAAACAAACACACAATTAGCCAAGTGTATTTTAGTCATACAGCCAGAAAGGAAAGCATTCCTGCTATTCTTTTGTATTTTTTTCAAATTAACTTTTAAAAAAAGTCAGTGAAAAGCCTCCTGTGTGTGAGTCTTGCACAAAGGGATAGAGAGACAGCAGCCAATAAAACATCATCTCTGCTCTCCTAGGACTCACAGCTTCACAGGGCAGGGTGAATGGATGAAATAAGGAAAACCACATTTACTCTTCCCAAGGATCCAGATGGAAAATGACAGCACATGGAAGGAAACTGAAGGCTCTAGTGTGGGATCTGGAAGACTTGCACATTGTTGAGTGCTGAACTTATTCCTTTGTGCTCTCAGGACTTTGAAGTCCCTTTATTGGGGAATTATGATGATCTAGGCTACTAAGATTCTGCTCTGACTTTTTTGGATTCTTTTTTACTCTGGAATAATTTAAAGAAGAGGTACAAAGACAGTACAGAGACTTTCTCTATATCCTTCACCCAGCTCACTCTAATGGTGCATCCTACTGAATTCTGATAAACAAAAAAATCCCAGGAAAAGATCTCTCTATCCTTCCTTATTTCTTGACATTTTCTATCTGAATTCAACTCAACAGTCATTTACTTATTATTACTATTATTTTGCTATCGGCCCAGTAGTGCTAAGACTTGAAAGAACAAAGACAAACACCATTGGGACCCTTCCTCTTAGGTTGTCCGCTCTATTAAAAAAGAGTTAAGAGAGATATGTTGAAAAGCAGTTCTAAATGCGAAAGACTGGACAGCACATTAATAAAAAGCTTCAGCTTTGTGGAGGCTAATCACAAGTTCAGATCTTAGTTCTGCCCCTTAATTAGCGTAACATCCTTGGTCCAGGGACTTAATGTCATTGAGTCCTTATTTTAGTACCAACATCAATGTCTTCTTTAAGGATGACATGAGATAATATATAGAAAATCCCATGGAGAAGTTAGCACATAGTAAATTTCAATAAAAATCACTGTATTATGATTATTGTGTTCTTACTTTCTGGCCTTCGACAGGACAATCTGCTCCCCGAGGACAGGAATTGTATATTTTTTCTTCTATCTAGAAAAAGGATCATCACAAATTTGGCTCTCAAAAAAAAAAATCAACCAAACAAACACACAATTAGCCAAGTGTATTTTAGTCATACAGCCAGAAAGGAAAGCATTCCTGCTATTCTTTTGTATTTTTTTCAAATTAACTTTTAAAAAAAGTCAGTGAAAAGCCTCCTGTGTGTGAGTCTTGCACAAAGGGATAGAGAGACAGCAGCCAATAAAACATCATCTCTGCTCTCCTAGGACTCACAGCTTCACAGGGCAGGGTGAATGGATGAAATAAGGAAAACCACATTTACTCTTCCCAAGGATCCAGATGGAAAATGACAGCACATGGAAGGAAACTGAAGGCTCTAGTGTGGGATCTGGAAGACTTGCACATTGTTGAGTGCTGAACTTATTCCTTTGTGCTCTCAGGACTTTGAAGTCCCTTTATTGGGGAATTATGATGATCTAGGCTACTAAGATTCTGCTCTGACTTTTTTGGATTCTTTTTTACTCTGGAATAATTTAAAGAAGAGGTACAAAGACAGTACAGAGACTTTCTCTATATCCTTCACCCAGCTCACTCTAATGGTGCATCCTAGAGAAGATAATCTCACATATACTTTGCGACCCTACTCAGCAGTGGAACTTGAGTCTCTTATAGTTCTTGCATCACAGGCAGGTTCTTTAGCATCTGAGCCACCGGGGAAACCCTATGGATAGGGCTTCCTTGATGGCACTAGTGGTAAAGAATCTGCTTTCCAATGCAGGAGACCCAAGTTTGAGTCTTAGGTCCAAAAGATGCCCTGGAGAAGGGAATGACTACTCACTCCAGTATTACTGCCTGGAGAATCCCATGGACAGAGGAGCCCAGTGGGCTACAATCCATGGAGTTTCAAAGAGTCAGACATGACTGAGTGACTAATATTTTCATTTCACCTCACTTTACATATACATCCATACATATATATATATATATATATACATATACACACACACACACATATATATATACATAAAATACACCTATTGCAGTTTATTATTAAGAATTGACTCATGTGATTACAGAGGCTGACAAGTCTTAAGTCTGCTTAGCCAATCACCCAGTCTGAATTCCAAGGCTGGAGGCTGCCTCTGAAACAGGAAGAGCTGATCCTTAATTCAAAGGTCACCAGGCAGCATGCATGTACATGTGAAACTAAATCACTTTGCTGTGTACCTGAAGCTAACACAACATTGTAAATCAACCCTACTCTAACATAAAATAAAATATTAAATTTTTAAAAATTCATTAGGCAGGAGAATTCTCTTCCTTGGGGAGCCTTTTGTTCTATTCCGGCCTTCAGCAGATTGAATGAGGCCCAGATTCAGGAGGGCAATCTGCTATACTCAGTCTACCAATGTAACTGTTGATCTCATTCAGAAACATCCTCATCCTAGGAACAGGGCACCCTGTCGAAGGCTCTAGTGTGGGATCTGGAAGACTTGCACATTGTTGAGTGCTGAACTTATTCCTTTGTGCTCTCAGGACTTTGAAGTCCCTTTATTGGGGAATTATGATGATCTAGGCTACTAAGATTCTGCTCTGACTTTTTTGGATTCTTTTTTACTCTGGAATAATTTAAAGAAGAGGTACAAAGACAGTACAGAGACTTTCTCTATATCCTTCACCCAGCTCACTCTAATGGTGCATCCTAGAGAAGATAATCTCACATATACTTTGCGACCCTACTCAGCAGTGGAACTTGAGTCTCTTATAGTTCTTGCATCACAGGCAGGTTCTTTAGCATCTGAGCCACCGGGGAAACCCTATGGATAGGGCTTCCTTGATGGCACTAGTGGTAAAGAATCTGCTTTCCAATGCAGGAGACCCAAGTTTGAGTCTTAGGTCCAAAAGATGCCCTGGAGAAGGGAATGACTACTCACTCCAGTATTACTGCCTGGAGAATCCCATGGACAGAGGAGCCCAGTGGGCTACAATCCATGGAGTTTCAAAGAGTCAGACATGACTGAGTGACTAATATTTTCATTTCACCTCACTTTACATATACATCCATACATATATATATATATATATATACATATACACACACACACACATATATATATACATAAAATACACCTATTGCAGTTTATTATTAAGAATTGACTCATGTGATTACAGAGGCTGACAAGTCTTAAGTCTGCTTAGCCAATCACCCAGTCTGAATTCCAAGGCTGGAGGCTGCCTCTGAAACAGGAAGAGCTGATCCTTAATTCAAAGGTCACCAGGCAGCATGCATGTACATGTGAAACTAAATCACT
Source organism: Tragulus kanchil (assembly GCA_022376925.1). Lineage (NCBI taxonomy): Eukaryota > Metazoa > Chordata > Mammalia > Artiodactyla > Tragulidae > Tragulus > Tragulus kanchil. Next base: position 22,265,730 of record JAIOJX010000023.1, on the reverse strand, counting down.
TTGCTGTGTACCTGAAGCTAACACAACATTGTAAATCAACCCTACTCTAACATAAAATAAAATATTAAATTTTTAAAAATTCATTAGGCAGGAGAATTCTCTTCCTTGGGGAGCCTTTTGTTCTATTCCGGCCTTCAGCAGATTGAATGAGGCCCAGATTCAGGAGGGCAATCTGCTATACTCAGTCTACCAATGTAACTGTTGATCTCATTCAGAAACATCCTCATAGAAACACCCATAATAGTGTTGGACCAAACAGTTGGGCACCCTGTGGTCCAGTCAAGTCGAGACATAAAATCACACACAGTAGTACATTTATCACGACTTAAAAATTAACACTGAAAAACTGCTGTTAACAAATGTCAGATTTTATTTGAAAGCCTTTTCATTAGAACAGCCTCTATGCCTATCAAATGGCATCTAAGTTAAACCCCCCAGGCTGGGGCTACTGGACTGCACTGTCAAAACAGCAAGACCATCAGCCACCAACACAGACAGAGGAGCAGAGGAGTGGAAAGAACGCTGGTCCAGTAAGGTAAACCTTGGATTCTAGTCCTGGCTTTGCTATTAAAAGGCTGTTGGTCCTGTGCACACTGCAGACCCTTTCAAATTCTTCATTAAAAGAAATCTAACTACATAAGTCAAAAGTCCCATCAGGCTCTAAGAGTCTATAGAAATTTAAAGAAGAGAACACACCACCTGCAGACATATGCACACTCACGTGCACATGCAAACACACACACACACACACACACAACCCTGTGCTGTCCAGCTGCTCGAAGGTCCCTTCCTGAGCCAGTGGAGTGTGCAAACTTGGAGTAAGAGAACTAGACTCAGGCCCACAGTGCTGGTAAGTTCAGCTGAAGCCGTGACTCCTGAAGGCTGGCCACAGTGGACCACTCTCTCAGCTCAACTTGAACTCCATCTGAACTCATCTCTCTAATCTCCCCCAACAGAGTCTCCTGTAGGACTAGCCCGTCTTCTCTGATTTTTGACCTCCAACCTCCCTTTGGGTCTGTGGCTTCTCATCCTCCTGCCAGCTTTTATGACATCCTTTGCCCTGGACACCTTGGATATTAGACCCAGACAGCCCCTGGGGTCTGGGATACTGGCCCTGCCCTGCCTTAAGCTTCACACAGCTTATTTTAGGAAGGTTTTCCTGCAATGAATGCCCCTCTTGTACAAGCTGAGACACTGTCTTACTGCCTAGCGGCACCTGTGCACACTCCATCTATCAGGGACAGCTTGGAGGGTTTCCCAGCGTCGGGTTTCTTTCTGCACTGAAGACACTAGACAGAGACGAGGGGTGTGGCATTTACAGAACATTTCTAGGTGCCTTGCAGATGGCTCAGTCAGTAAAAAAAATCCACCAGCAATGCAGGAGTACTGCTTGCAATGCAGGAGATCTGAGTTCGATCCCTGAGTCAGGAAGATCCCCTGGAGAAGGAAATGGCAACCCACTCCAGTATTCCTGCCTGGAAAATTCCATGAACAGAGGAGCGTGGCAGGCTATAGACCATGGGGTTACAGAGTTGGACATGACTTAGTGATTAAACCGTCACTATACCGCAGAGAGAAGATGAAAACAATGAGAGGTCACATTCAGCACAATACAAACAAGGACTCAGAGCACTTGCTCAGAGGCCGCAATTGCAGAAGACCAGGTGGCAGCTACCAAATAGGAAATAATCATTCAAAATCTTTATATTCATAACCTTCCTTTTCATTGTCCTTCACCCTTGCCTGGATGGTTACACATTACAGGAATGTCAGCCCAACTCCACAGGGGAGCTGAGAGTCGGAACTGTAACTCATGATGATCTTGAGTTTCTTAATCATCTTAAATCTCTGCCTACTATGTGCCAGGTCCTACTGCCAATAGGTACAAACTGGGGAGAAAAAGATGAAACAGCCATAATCCTAAACATGAAGGAATCATAGATTAGAGGGCAGGGCAGGTAGAAAAAGTATACAATAAAGTATATGTAAATGTGGAGCTGGAGGAGGAAGGGGTAGACTGAAGAGACCAGATTTCACAGGATGCAGGGGTGAGGGTTCATGCTTGGAGGAAAGAGAGGCAGACACTCAATCCTATTTCTGGCCAAATCTACATGACTGGACCCCTACATGCTCTTTCTATATTGAAGTGTTTACTGTTCAACCCACACTGCTAGAGAAGCCTGATTCAAGTGTTCAAAGACTGGATTTTGGTGATGGCTGGACAACTCTATAAATTTACCAAAGGTTGCTGAAATGTACACTTAAAATGGGTGAGTGTTATGGTATGTAAATTATACCGCAGGAAAGCTCTTTTTTTAAAAAGGCAAAGTCTTTGTCCAGATACACTTGTGATTATGCAGTTCTGCAGATCGAGATCATCAGTGCCTCCCTAATCTCTTCAAGACAAAATCCATACTTCTGGCCTGACGTTCAATACACAAATACTACAGCAGACAGGCTTAGCTCTGTATGGTGCCTTCTGCTTTAAATGCACTGGTCTTGTGCACAACCTTGTATGCTCCATTTCAGACAGTGCAACCCATGCCTTCCCATCCCATTTCACCCATGTCATCCAATCCCACAAGATTTTGTTTGTTTTATTTATAGCACTGTCTTTAGCAATGTGTGGCTCTATGACAGGTGTTGAGCACAAAGAACCAAAGAAAAGAGATTTCTGCGCTCGCAGAGTTCATAGACTCAGCTATTCAATGTGAGAGTGAAACAAAGTGATAGTTGCTTAGTTGTGTGTGACTCATTTTGATCCCATGCACTCCTCTGTCCATGGGATTCTCCAGGCAAGAACACTGGAGTGGGTTTCCATTCCCTTCTCCAGAGGAAGGAATTGAACACAGGAAAACTCTTAACCACCTTGCTAAATGGTATTGAAGGCAGATATAAAACAGGCAAATAGAAACAAACTGAATTTATGCAGTGCTTACTATGTACTCGACACTGTTCTCAGTGCTCTTACATATATGAACTCATATTATTTTTTATAACCACTCTATAGGGGAGGCATTAAAGTTATTTCCATTAAAGAGATGAAGGAGCTAAAGAAAAAAAGGATTAGGGGGTTTCCCCGATGGTCCAGTGGGTAGGCACACCGCCTTGCAGTGCCAGGGGACCCGGTTCGATCCTTGGCCTGGGAAGACCTCACATGCTGCAGAACGGCTGGATGAATGCCTCCAACTACCGAGCTGGAGCTCTGGAGCACATGTGCCCAGAGCCGGTGCACTGCAATGAGAGAGGCCACTGCGATGGGAGGCCCACACAGGTCAAAGAACAAAAAAGATGAATGAAAGATCAATAGAGGTGGCCAAGAAGAAAAAAAAAAGGATTAGGCAAGATGTTCAAGGTCACAAAAGTAGTAAGTGGCAGAGCTGAACTTCAAAGCCCAGAATCATCCAGCCTTCTAGGTCCATGCTCCAGACCTCCATGCTCTAGGCTCCCAGATCAGAGGAGGTGACATCTCCAGTTAGTTTTGGGAGAGGAAATATAATCCACCCTATGGCTAGCTAATTGGCACTAATGGTAAAGAATCTGTCTGCCAATGATAGAGACATAAGAGATTCAGGTTTGATCCATTGATTGGGAAGATCCCCTAGAGAAGGAAATAACAATCCACTCCAGTATTCTTGCTTGGAAAACCCCATGGATAGAGGAGCTTGGTGGCTGCAGTCCGTGCAGTTGCAAAGTCATGACAGAATCACTGGGCACAGAATGTGGAAGGGGAGATCAAGTGAAAAACAGATGCAAAGATGCAAATGCATAGAGTGGGATGTGGTTGGGGAACCATTAGCAACTAGATGTGTCTACAATGAGAGAAAGGAGCAACGCGAGTTGGAGATGAGGCTTGAGATGTGGTGACAGACTTGATTATATCAGGTGGAGGTGCTGGAGAAGTTTCAGCGTTTCTGCCTGCAAAAACTAGAAACACACGACTGAAATCAGTTCAATCCATAAACACAAGAAGTGTTACTTGTATCACAGACTCCAGAGACAAGGAGAATTTCAGAGCTGTCCCATTCAGAGCTCAACTGTGTTATCAGAACCCAGGTTTCCATCTCTCCACTCTCATACATTCAGTGCACGGGATTTTATCTCTCTAGAGGACTCCCTTCCTTGCCTAGAGAAGGCAGAACACGTTCAGGTTTCCTGGTGAGATATGGCAGAGTCTGATTTCAGAAAGTAACCTTCACTTATGATGTCTCCTTCAAGAGGAAGGGCACATTCTTCAGACCGCTGCTTGACCGCCACTATCTGTCAGTGGCCAGAATGGAGGTTCACATGCCAACCTTGACCAAACTGGCAAGGAGAGTCCATCATATTGGTTTAGACTCATCATGAGTACCTTTCAGAAGGGGATGGGGCTCACATATCCCTGAATTACAGGGTGGATGTTTGCATCAAATCTCAGTTCGTGAGCAAAGAAAGGGGGACTGGATATCAAGGACACAGTTTTTATTTATAACAGGAAAGCAGTCCATTTTCCTAAAGGTGACAGTGGTGGGCCGTGGGAAAGAGGGTGTTCCAAGTAAAGACACAATCAAACTGATGGGCAGAAGTAATCTTTCACTGATATATCCATTGCCTTTTACCACTCTAGCTTGCAATTCATGTCCCATCCTTCCCTTTATCCCTCTCTTGGTCCCTCCTACCTTCTTACCCTCCTCCCTTTCTTCTTTACACTTTCCTTCTATTGAACACAAACCTACTGAGGTTTACAGTCTGTTCAATATTACTCTTAGTTCCAGAATCACAGTTCTGAACAAGGCACACGCAGTTCCTTCCTGTGTTTTCTACAACCATGAGTCTTTTTCTCCCTTTAGCTCAACCCCATCACACTCTTCCTGTGTGAAGCCTTTTATGAACCCTTCAGTCCACCAGTGATCTCTCTCTTCTATCCAGAGTTTTCACCATCCCCGAGGCTGCTTACCAATTCATGCAGAACCTAGTGTGATAAAATGGTAAGATGACTCATGGGAGATTCTGAACATTAAAAGCATCTCAGAACTAGACAGTGTCTGTTTGTTTGCCTCACCCCCAACCTAAACTCTTCTCTCCTCCTTTTACTCTTTTAAAGTCTCTGATAATGATTATTGGCTTTTCGGTAGCTGGAGGGAAAAATTAATAAATTCTGCAGCTGCACAACTTTCTTGAAATCTAATAAAGATCTTTGTTAGCACTGGGATGAAGGATGAAGACAATAAAGCAGGAGCAGGGAAAGAGGAGAAGGCACCCTGTGGGGTGGGGCTGAGGATCAAAACTGTCTACTCAAGAATCATCAGGGAATTGAGCCTTTGAAAAAGAGACAAGAATCTCGCCTCAAGGTCTTGAGGTGGGAAGGTTATGGGGCAGGAAGAGGGCACATGAGAGTAGTGGGTGCTCTAGGACCTCTGCAGACCAGAGGATTCATGGGTCATCTTCATCCGCAAAGGCTTTTCAACACCTGCCCCCATCTCTGTACCTGAAAGGGGGAGCCCAGTTTCAACTCGCTTGAATGGCCCCAAGTGTGAATTTTGACAAAAAAAGGATTGTCTTAAATTTCAAGATGGGAAAACTCAGGACAAAGTTCTCCAACATATATTAAGCCAGTGCAGAATATGGGGACTGGAGAGGAATGATACCTCTTTAGTCTTTACGGACTAAAGAGAGATACCTTCTTGATTGTGGAAGACAGTGGGTAAACACCAAACAGACTGAAATCATAAAGCTCTGTTTTGACTTGCTGAACCATTATCTGCCATCTGTGGTGTTGGTAAGTCCCTTAACTTCCAGTGGACACAACTTCTGACTGCAAGGAATGGGATTGATCTGTGTTCGTTCTGCCTCTATGGGCTGTTTGAAGAACAAATGGGATAATGAATGAGAAAGTCTCATAGAGACATCTGAGTTGGAAGATGAGGCTGTTATTTCTTCTGGGAAGATACTTCTTGCTTCCCAAAGGGACATATAACAAATCTCACTGAGTAATTAATGTGTAAACAACTTTGATTTTCCAGCACAGTCACTTTACTCTCTCTCTCTGATTCCATGCAGCCCAGATCGCTAGGCTCTCTTCTTCTACATTTTTGTTACTCTTGAAGATAGCATCTCAGAACTAGACAGTGTCTGTTTGTTTGCCTCACCCCCAACCTAAACTCTTCTCTCCTCCTTTTACTCTTTTAAAGTCTCTGATAATGATTATTGGCTTTTCGGTAGCTGGAGGGAAAAATTAATAAATTCTGCAGCTGCACAACTTTCTTGAAATCTAATAAAGATCTTTGTTAGCACTGGGATGAAGGATGAAGACAATAAAGCAGGAGCAGGGAAAGAGGAGAAGGCACCCTGTGGGGTGGGGCTGAGGATCAAAACTGTCTACTCAAGAATCATCAGGGAATTGAGCCTTTGAAAAAGAGACAAGAATCTCGCCTCAAGGTCTTGAGGTGGGAAGGTTATGGGGCAGGAAGAGGGCACATGAGAGTAGTGGGTGCTCTAGGACCTCTGCAGACCAGAGGATTCATGGGTCATCTTCATCCGCAAAGGCTTTTCAACACCTGCCCCCATCTCTGTACCTGAAAGGGGGAGCCCAGTTTCAACTCGCTTGAATGGCCCCAAGTGTGAATTTTGACAAAAACAGGATTGTCTTAAATTTCAAGATGGGAAAACTCAGGACAAAGTTCTCCAACATATATTAAGCCAGTGCAGAATATGGGGACTGGAGAGGAATGATACCTCTTTAGTCTTTACGGACTAAAGAGAGATACCTTCTTGATTGTGGAAGACAGTGGGTAAACACCAAACAGACTGAAATCATAAAGCTCTGTTTTGACTTGCTGAACCATTATCTGCCATCTGTGGTGTTGGTAAGTCCCTTAACTTCCAGTGGACACAACTTCTGACTGCAAGGAATGGGATTGATCTGTGTTCGTTCTGCCTCTATGGGCTGTTTGAAGAACAAATGGGATAATGAATGAGAAAGTCTCATAGAGACATCTGAGTTGGAAGATGAGGCTGTTATTTCTTCTGGGAAGATACTTCTTGCTTCCCAAAGGGACATATAACAAATCTCACTGAGTAATTAATGTGTAAACAACTTTGATTTTCCAGCACAGTCACTTTACTCTCTCTCTCTGATTCCATGCAGCCCAGATCGCTAGGCTCTCTTCTTCTACATTTTTTTGTTACTCTTGAAGATACTCAAAAAGATATTTTTTAGTTAAAATCTTGCCACCAGAGAGATGGACTCATTGTCCAAGAATGTAAGTTTGATTCAGACTGTGTTTTTATGTTTCTGGTCAGACCAAAGAATTGCTTCCTGTGAAACACTGGAGAGTAAGGTTGTCCACTGCTTTGAACACTGCCGTGGTATTTTCTACAAACAAAAATAGTCTCACACAGAACAACATAATCATCAAAATCAGGAGATTAACACTGATACATCACTACCATGATATCCTTCAGTCCTATTCAACTCCTGTTGAATATTCCAAAATGGACTTTAGAGAAAACGATCTAAGTCAGAATCACGTGTTACCTTTATTTGCCATATCTTTTATATCTTATTCAACATAGGATATATCCTCATTTTTTTTCTTATCTTTCCATAACCTCGAAGTTTTTGAATACCAGCACATTTCAGGTTAGGTTTGTCTGTTTCTTCATCAGATGCAGATGATGCATCTTAGGAAAAAAACATCACAGAAGTCAAACATCTTCAGGGCATCCTATTAGTGGCATGGGACTTTGGTTTGTCCCATTTAGGGTGATCCTCACATTATTCATTCAGTTAAGGTGCTGTCTTTTGGTCTTCTGTACTGTAAAATAATTCCTTCTCCTTGCAATAAGTGTTTTGTGGAGAGGTACTTTGAAACTAATAAATATTTTTTGCTGTATCAATCAATATATTAATTTATTAATGGATATCAGTACAGATTTTGTGGTTTTCTATGGCATTAACTGGGTTATATGTCACTGTGGTTATTTATTTTGACGCCCAAATTGCACCAAATTTGGACAGTGGAAGCTTCTTCAAGTTGGCTCCAATGTCCTTTACAATGTCTCTACCCTTTTGACTAAAAATGTTTTATTTTCCCTTGCCTTAGCCCTGGAACTGACCATTTCTTCAATGAGCTGGGATTCCTTTTAGTGGAAGTGGCACAAAGAAGCTAAGATCTTGACACTGGACATGTTTACTGCTGTTGTGTGTTGAGTGTTGGTTGGTGGTCCCAGGCCCTTCACCTTCAGTAGACAGAGTTTAACTTATGCTTGTGTGTGTGTGCACATGTGTAAGAGATACAGAGAGGGGGAGAGAGGTATGGTGACTTCTATTTGCATTATAACAACCACATATGATTAGCATGTCTCAAAACACATTCCAGTAAATAGTTAATAAATACTCTGTGAAAAGATGAACTAAGGTCAACTGAGTCTGGCTAACACTGGACTTCTATGAGGTCTGAATATGCTCCTGTGCTTGGTAAGCATCCAAAAAGACCACATAGCACAAAGCATCTACTTATATGGTAGTCGTAGTCTAGAATTTTTTTTATTGCTTCTCAGATATAACTTCGCATTGAGAAGTTTTAGTTTTACTTGAGTTCGTTGCAATGTATGTATCACCGCTGTTTGAAAATATACCGGAGATGTATTAATCCTCTCTCCCTCATCACTGCTTCATGGATGAGCTGAGACTATACCAGAAGCAGTACAGGTGCCAGAACCTGGGGGAAGCCAGGTGCAGGGTCACACCATGCCCAGTTCCAGAATGCGGACACACCTAGAAGGAAGGACGACGCCAACCCTCACAGCTTCTTGGTGGGTACAGTGAGGGTTCCAGAGGTTTTACTGTTTAGTGGTTAAAAGCACAGACTTTGAATTCAGATGGATTTGAGTTTGGATCTAGGATTTCCCTCTGAGAAGGATGTGAGAGTTTAGGTAAAATAGTAGTACCTATCTCATGCTGCCTTTGAGAGGATGAGATACGGCAGTTACATAAAACTCAGTCCACTGCTGAGCATATGGTAAATGCTCAATACATGGCACGTTTTTTCTGTCTTCCCGGTTTTGTGGTGGCTGTTATTTCAGCATCAGTTGGGACTTTGAATGGTCTCACAGGGAGGTCTATAAAAATATTTAAGGCAATCAGGAATGAAGGAGCTAACTCTAGGAGGAGTGTCCAAGATTTCTCAGTCTCGGCACTAATAGCATTTCAGGCTTTTATTCCTTGTTAGTGTGTAGAGTGTTTGGTCACAAAGAAGCTAAGATCTTGACACTGGACATGTTTACTGCTGTTGTGTGTTGAGTGTTGGTTGGTGGTCCCAGGCCCTTCACCTTCAGTAGACAGAGTTTAACTTATGCTTGTGTGTGTGCACATGTGTAAGAGATACAGAGAGGGGGAGAGAGGTATGGTGACTTCTATTTGCATTATAACAACCACATATGATTAGCATGTCTCAAAACACATTCCAGTAAATAGTTAATAAATACTCTGTGAAAAGATGAACTAAGGTCAACTGAGTCTGGCTAACACTGGACTTCTATGAGGTCTGAATATGCTCCTGTGCTTGGTAAGCATCCAAAAAGACCACATAGCACAAAGCATCTACTTATATGGTAGTCGTAGTCTAGAATTTTTTTTATTGCTTCTCAGATATAACTTCGCATTGAGAAGTTTTAGTTTTACTTGAGTTCGTTGCAATGTATGTATCACCGCTGTTTGAAAATATACCGGAGATGTATTAATCCTCTCTCCCTCATCACTGCTTCATGGATGAGCTGAGACTATACCAGAAGCAGTACAGGTGCCAGAACCTGGGGGAAGCCAGGTGCAGGGTCACACCATGCCCAGTTCCAGAATGCGGACACACCTAGAAGGAAGGACGACGCCAACCCTCACAGCTTCTTGGTGGGTACAGTGAGGGTTCCAGAGGTTTTACTGTTTAGTGGTTAAAAGCACAGACTTTGAATTCAGATGGATTTGAGTTTGGATCTAGGATTTCCCTCTGAGAAGGATGTGAGAGTTTAGGTAAAATAGTAGTACCTATCTCATGCTGCCTTTGAGAGGATGAGATACGGCAGTTACATAAAACTCAGTCCACTGCTGAGCATATGGTAAATGCTCAATACATGGCACGTTTTTTCTGTCTTCCCGGTTTTGTGGTGGCTGTTATTTCAGCATCAGTTGGGACTTTGAATGGTCTCACAGGGAGGTCTATAAAAAAATATTTAAGGCAATCAGGAATGAAGGAGCTAACTCTAGGAGGAGTGTCCAAGATTTCTCAGTCTCGGCACTAATAGCATTTCAGGCTTTTCAATTCTCAGTTGTGTACAGTGTATTGTAGGATGCTTAGCAGTATCCCTGGGCTCCACCCACTAGATGCCAGTAGCACCTTCCCATCTGTGGCAGCCAAACCTCTTCCCAGACACTGCCAACTATCCTGAGGGGTGGGTTGTTGTTCAGCTGCTCAGATGTGTCCAACTCTTTGCAGCCCCATGGACTGCAGGATGGCTTCCCTGTCCTTCTCCACCTCCCAGAGTTTGCTCAAACATGACTCCACTTAGTCAGTGATGGCATCCAACCATCTCACCCTCTGTTGCCCTCTTCTTCTCCTTCCCTCAATTTTTCCAAGCATCAGGGTCTTTTCCAATGGGGAAGGGGGCAAAAGTGTCCCTGGTTAAGCACCATTGAGCTAAAGGAAGCTATTTACTAGTGAGATGAGGATTATCTAGGAAATGACCACCCTTCTTCTGAAAAATGGATTCAATACATGTGGCTGTTGAGAGATGGACAGAGATAAGTGGATATACACTGGAGGAACGTGATTAAGAGAGGATGATATATGTTTTTTAAAATTACCATTATTTATTTTTAATAAGAGATATGGTTGAGCATGTTAAATACTGAGTAAAGCATGACCAGTCCTGGAAGACTGCCATGGCAGTTGCTGTTTCCATTTGGTAAGCAACCCTTCTGCCTTATTCTGAAAACGTCAATTTTCTTTCTCCTTCTCTTTCCTTTATTTTCCAGAATTACCTCTTTCTGACATCATATGTTTATGGGGGGTGGAGAAGGAAAGGGACAGATATATAAGCATGCTGCCATCCTGGCCACAGCATATGCCAGACTCAACTAGTTAGTAATCATAGTAACTGTTTTAGCGAAAGGCACATGCCTCTGTCTGGGCTTTTATACAGCACATGGAGAAAGAAGTGCTTGTTTTATGTTTAGGATGTAAAAATATGTCTCCAGAGTCCCTGGGGCTTACATCCTATGCACTAATTCCTTATGGAGGGACAGAGTGTGGTCAACACAGAGGCAGGCGGTGAGATAAGGGAGGAGGGAGCAGAGGGGGTTTTTAAAAAGGCAATCAGGAATGAAGGAGCAAAGGAGGAGTGTCAATTGTCTCGGCACTAATAGCATTTCAGGCTTTTCAATTCTCAGTTGTGTACAGTGTATTGTAGGATGCTTAGCAGTATCCCTGGGCTCCACCCACTAGATGCCAGTAGCACCTTCCCATCTGTGGCAGCCAAACCTCTTCCCAGACACTGCCAACTATCCTGAGGGGTGGGTTGTTGTTCAGCTGCTCAGATGTGTCCAACTCTTTGCAGCCCCATGGACTGCAGGATGGCTTCCTGTCCTTCTCCACCTCCCAGAGTTTGCTCAAACATGACTCCACTTAGTCAGTGATGGCATCCAACCATCTCACCCTCTGTTGCCCTCTTCTTCTCCTTCCCTCAATTTTTCCAAGCATCAGGGTCTTTTCCAATGGGGAAGGGGGCAAAAGTGTCCCTGGTTAAGCACCATTGAGCTAAAGGAAGCTATTTACTAGTGAGATGAGGATTATCTAGGAAATGACCACCCTTCTTCTGAAAAATGGATTCAATACATGTGGCTGTTGAGAGATGGACAGAGATAAGTGGATATACACTGGAGGAACGTGATTAAGAGAGGATGATATATGTTTTTTAAAATTACCATTATTTATTTTTAATAAGAGATATGGTTGAGCATGTTAAATACTGAGTAAAGCATGACCAGTCCTGGAAGACTGCCATGGCAGTTGCTGTTTCCATTTGGTAAGCAACCCTTCTGCCTTATTCTGAAAACGTCAATTTTCTTTCTCCTTCTCTTTCCTTTATTTTCCAGAATTACCTCTTTCTGACATCATATGTTTATGGGGGGTGGAGAAGGAAAGGGACAGATATATAAGCATGCTGCCATCCTGGCCACAGCATATGCCAGACTCAACTAGTTAGTAATCATAGTAACTGTTTTAGCGAAAGGCACATGCCTCTGTCTGGGCTTTTATACAGCACATGGAGAAAGAAGTGCTTGTTTTATGTTTAGGATGTAAAAATATGTCTCCAGAGTCCCTGGGGCTTACATCCTATGCACTAATTCCTTATGGAGGGACAGAGTGTGGTCAACACAGAGGCAGGCGGTGAGATAAGGGAGGAGGGAGCAGAGAGAGAGAGAGAGCACTCAAACTCTGTTTCTCCAGGTACTTCTGTGTGTGAGCCTATTTCTATCATAAGAACCACTGTATTCCCATCTACAGTGAAGCTGGTTAGAGTTGTTTTTGTCAAGGACTATGAAGACAGTCTGGTTCTACTGCAAAGAGACAGGAGAGTGTTCCCCAATATCCTGGAGCACTTGAGATCCAGAGACTAGGGAGAAGAATTTGCCTTAGACAGGAGAGGGCCATGTCCTGGAGGTCAGTGTGAGAAGAGAAGCCGTAGAGGAAGCCTGGCTGTTTTTTGGTGGCAGAAGCTCAGGGATGTACCACAGCTTTGGTCAGTGTGCAAGTTGTCCCCAACAAGTTATATACCATCTCATTTTTCTCTCTTCTACCCAAAGAGAAACATTCCAGAACTCAAGCAAGGACTACTGTTTTACTTACATTTTGAACTCACTGTCTTAAAAAAAAAATTCCTCCCAGAGAGAAAGTATTTTCAAACTGGAGTCATTTAAAGATTCTAAGTATCATTGTGCGATGTATCTAAACTCTGGGTTGAGACCCTGCGCTTTCAAATAACACAAACCAGAGTAAGATGAGAAATTTGTCTATTCCAAGTGTGATGCTTCTTGTAATTGACCCCAAAATTTATCTGGACAACACGTTGGGCAGGGCTACCCTAGCTGAGAGCTACTTCATTGCCTGAAATAATGGTAAGATGCAAACATTTCATTAATCATCTATAATGGCCTGTTCTATTCTTAACTACATTTTAATTTATTACTTTTTGAATGTTCAGAGTCATCTTTAATATTTAGCAATTCTATAAACTCTCTGTATTTTTGATTTAAAAATTGGTGTCACTACTATGTATAAAATAATCAACAAGACCCTACTGTGTAGCACAAGGAGCTACACTCGACACTCTGTAGTGACCTAGATGGACAAAGAATCTGAAAAAAAAAAAAAGGTATATGCATATGTAAAATTAAATCACTTTGCTGTACACCTGTAATTGACACAACCTTGTAAATCAACTATCCTTTGTTCTTAATGCTGCTGTACATTTGCAAACAAAACTTAAGGACTGTATGAAATAATCTGGCTCTCATCATTACCGCATGGAGGGTTATAGATGGTGCAGGTCTGATTACTTATTTTTGACCTGCTGCAGACATTACGAATTGATTGTGACTTTCATTCTTACTGAGCTCACATGCAGCCTCAGAATCCTTATCAACATCATGTTTTAGAAAGTATAAGATGGGCCTGAAAGATGCAACTTGCTATTGTTGAGTAGGTTAAAAGCCCTTGAGGTTTGTTCTTATTCATTTGCTGGTGAAGAAGAAATGGCATGGCAGATTCAGGTGGATGTGGGGCTGTAAACAACAAAGCTTTGCAAAAAAAAAATTAAAAAAAAAAAAAAGAAGACATGGCTCCCAGGTTCTGACCAGGCTGGGAAGGACCTCAGAGCAGCCTTGAGCATCTGGTGCTCTATTGCAGCATTCTTGTTCTCCCATTGAGTAGAGGTGAGATGTGATGAGAAACCCAGGCTGTGAGGCTTTGGACTTTTATCTCTGGCGATGACATGGGCAGTGTGACATCCAGGGTAATGAATTGCCTTCTTTGCCGAAATGAATAAGTTGTGGTCGGTGATGCAATGATCAATTTGCTCCATCACGTTAAGCTGCCCATTCATCATCCACCCCTGCTGTCAGGAGCCCAGGGCCGCTGATATTGGCCTTAAGCCTCTGCCTCAGCCCACTAAGCAAAAGTCTTTGGAGGTGCCTCCCCACGGCTCAAGGCTGCTTTCCATTACAACCTCCAGTGGCGGACTTGGTGCCTCCTCAGTCACTGGTGACCCTGGAGAGAAGGACATCTATGCTGACCTGGGCCATGGGGATGCAGCTCAATAAAATGCAGAGGGCACCTTGACAGGACCCAGAGGGCCCGTTGCACTGCCCACTGAGCAATAGCTGCGTGGCCTGTGCTGTGTGTGTGTGCTGAGCACCAGGGCCTGTCCTAACTCAGCACCGTGTGGTTGATCCTCCATCACACAGGCCTTATAACTACCTGATGAAGTTCACTGTTCACAGTTTTGAATGGGGAACCTGAAGCTCAGAGACGACAAGGTACTGCCTAAGGTCATTCAGCTCATTCACTGCAGAGGAACCATCAATCATCCCGCAAGTCTTTCTGGCAATTCTGGTGGAGTGGAATGGGCCACGAAATGGGCTCAGAGCTAGGACTCTTACGCTAATCTAAAGAAATGGTTTAGATGAACCTATTTACAAAGCAGAAATAAAGACACAGGCATTGAGATCAAATATAGGGATACCAAAGGGGAAATGAGGCAGGTGGGAAGGATTGAGACATTTGGATCAACACATATATACTATCAATAATATGCGTTAAATAGATAACTAGTGAGAAAACACTATAAAGCTCAGGGAACTCTATTTAAGGTGCTGTGACACGTGAATCAAAAGGAAGGCCAAAAGGGAGGGATATATATATGTATATATATATATATTAATACTTATATTTATATATATGGCTGATTCATTTTGCTCGACAGTAGAAACTAACACAACATTGTAAAGCAACCAGACTCCAACAAAAATCAACTCTAAAAATTAGAAAATTAAGAAAATCTTCCATAGCATTCAAAGGATAAAATAAATGTAACAAAAGAAGTGCAAGGCTTGCACACTGAAAGCTAAAACAATGCTGAAAGAAATGAAAGCATATCTAAATAAATGGAAAAACATTCCAGGTTCACAGATTAAAATGTTTCGTGTTGTTAAAATGGAAATACTCCCCAAACTGATCTACAGATTTAATACAGTCTTCATAAAATCCCAGTTGAATTACTTTTGGCAGAAATTGATAAGCTCATTCTATTCATATGGAAATATACAGAACTTCAAGAAGTCAAAACAATCTTGTAAAAGAACAAAGCTCAGGACTTCGATGTCCCAAGTTCTCTGCTTGCACCCTCCTTCCCTTCATCCTTCCTTCCTCTCTGTACACACACATCCACACACATTGTGCAACTGTCCTAGTTGCCCTTAGTATTTCTACACACACAATTTGTACAGTTCTTTCTGAACTGCTTGAGAATAAGTTAAAGATGTGGTATCCCTTTACCCTCAGATCCTTCAACAACCATTTTCTAAACCCAGAAATACTGTGTTTTATAACTAATAACACAATACTTGACATTAGGAGATTATAATTGATACAGTGCTATCATCTAATTGACATATTCCTGCAAGTGACCCATGAATGTTCTTCTTGTATTTTTTAAGCTTTTTATTGGGGGAGAACTCCTTTATGATATTGTGCTGATTTCTGCCAAACATTGTCATAGACCAGCCACTGGTATACCTATACCCCTTCTTCCCACCTCCTTCCGCCCCTCCAGGTAGTCCCAGAGCCCCAGGCGGAGCTCCTGTGCCACAGGGCAGATTCCTCCTGGGAATCTATCCCCCTGTCTATCTATTTTCCCTATGGTAATGTGTATGCTTCCATGTTGCTCTCAGTCTGTCCTACCCTCTTCTTCCCACAATGTGTCCATAAGTCTATTCCCTACGTCTGCATCCATTGCTGCCCTGTAAACAGGTTCATAAGCACCATCTTTCTAGATTCCATACACATGCACTAAAATACAGTATTTGTCTCTCTATGACTTTACTCTGTACATATAGGCTCTAGGTTCATCCACCTCATTAGGACTGAGTCAAATGCATTCATTTTGTGCAGCTGAGTAATATACCATGGAATATGCATACCACAATTTCTGTGTCCACTCATCTGTGAATGGACATCTAGGTTGCTTTCATCTCCTAGCTATTGTAAAAAGTGCTGCAACAAACATCAGGGTACATGCATCTCTGTCAATCATAGTTTTCCCTGAGTATATGCCCAGCAGCGGGACTGTTGGGTCATATGATGGTTCTATTCTGTTTTTAAGGAAACTCCATACTGTTCTCCATAACGGCTGTATCAATTTACAACTCCACTAACAGCGCCAGAGGGTTCCTTTTTCTCTACACCCTCTCCAGCATTTATTGTTTGTAGTTTTTTAAAAAATATTTTTGGCCTCTTTTATTGATTTTTCATTTATTAATTTTCATCCGTCTTTATTCTTTGGCTTGTGTGGGTCTCCCATTGCAGTGGCCTCTCTTCGTTGCAGAGCACCCGCTCCAGGCACATTCCAGAGCGCTGGCCCATAATTGGACACACTAGTCCAGCCGCCCCGCGGCACATGGGATCTTACCAGGCCAGGGATTGAACCAGTGACCCCTGTAGTGCAAGGCGAACTCTTTATCCACTGAACCACCAGGGAAGCCCTGTTTGTAGATTTTTAAATGATGGCCATTCTGATAGATGTGAGGTGATACTGCACTGTAGTTTTGATCTGTATTTCTCTAATAATAGTTTCCCTGGTGGCTCAGGTCAGGGAAATGCAGGAGACCCAGGTTCCATCCCTGGGTCAGGAAGATCCTCTGGATAAAGAAATGACAACTCCTTCCAGTATTCTTCCCTGGAAAATTCCAAGGACAGAGGAGCCTAGCGGGCTACAGTCTATGGAGTCACAAAGAGGCAGACATGACTGAGCGACTAACAATTTCACTTTCTCTAATAATGAGCAATGTTGAACATCTTTTCTTGTCTTTGTCGGCCATCTGTATGTCTTCTTCAGAGAAATGTCTGTTTATGTCTTCTGCCCATTATTTGAGTGGGTTGTTTGTTATTCTGGTGTTGAGCTGCATAAGCTGCTTGTATATTTTGGAGATAAATCCTTTGTCAGTTGTTTCATTTGCAATTATTTTCTCCCATTCTGAGGGTTGTCTTTTAATCTTGTTTATTGTTTCCTTTGCTGTGCAAAAGCTTTTAAGTTTAATTAAATCCCATTTGTTTACTTTTGTTTTTATTTCCATTACTCTAGGAGGTGGGTCAAAGAGAATCTTGCTGTGATGTATGTCAAAGGGTATACTGTCTGTTTTCCTCAAAGAGCTTCATAGTTTCTGACCTTAATTTTAAATTCTTTAATCCATTTTGAATTTACTTTTTGTGTATGGTGCTAGAAAGTCTTCTAGTTTCATTCATGTAGCTGTCCATTTTTCCCAGCATCACTCACTGAAGATGCTGCTGCTGTCTTTTCTCCGTTGTATATTCTTAACTCCTTTGTCAAAAATAAGATGCCCATAGATGCATGGGCTTATCTCTGGACTTTCTGTCTTGTTCCATAAGTCTATATTACTGTTTTTTTTTTTTTTTCTTTTTGTACCGATACCATACCATCTTATACTGTAGCTTTGTAGTATAGTCTGAAGTCAGGAAGGTTGATTCCTCAAGCTCCATTCTTCTTTCTCATGAGTACCTTGGCTATTTGAGGTCTTCTGTGTTTCCATACAAATTGTGAAATGTTTTGTTCTAGTTCTGGGAAAAATATCATAGGTAATTTGATAGTGGTTGCATTGAATCTGTGGATTACTTTGGGTAGCAGAGCCATTTTCACAATTGATTCATCCGATCCAAGAACATAATATCTATCTCTACCTGTTTGTGTCATCTTTAATTTCTTTCAACAGAGTCTTATAGTTGAAGTTCTTTATAACAACAGAATATCCCATGTGAATCAGAATCTTCTCACAATATATAGGCAGAGCAAATATCACGTTGTCCACTTTAAATATATTAACATTTTCTTTGTCAATTATGACTCAATAAAGATGAAAAAATAAAAGCAAAATCTGAGTTTCTGTGCTGCACTCTGTTGTCTCAGCCTCTCTGCACTCATTCACTCCAGAAAGCTCCTCACTGGGCTTTGTCATTTGTGAGCCTGATGTTACATGTTAGCTATCTGACAGCAAGGCTCCTCAATCTGGGTGTGTATCCTATTTCTTCATGATTAGATCCAGCTAATGGGATTTTGGCAGAAGTGCCCCAGAAGTGATGCTGTGGCCTTCTCAGTGAATCGCACCAGGAGGTTCTTGTGGAGAGATACTCTGAGACGATGTGAACACTCTATCCTTCTCCAAACATTCACCCAATAATTCTACCCATGATTTTTAAAAGCTCACTAGGATATTTACATGTAGTCAGATCTGAGAGCCGTTCACCTAACCCAATATAAGGAAGGAAGACCTGGCCTCCCAAAAGAGGAGATATTTATGCTGAGGCTTAAAAGATGTGGAGGAATAGTCCTACTCAGTGGAAACTGATCAATGGGATAAGGGCAGATGTCCTATGCTCAAAATAAGCTGGAGACAAGCAAGCATGGAGGATATCTATGAATGAACCAAGGCCAGATGGCCAGGCACATCGTACAAAGTAGAAAGAAGGTTGGAGGTGCAGGAAGGCTGCATGCAAGGAGTTTGAATTTCTTATAAGAGTCAGGAGAGACCATGAAATGGGTCTCATCAAAAGAATGACCCACCTGGGTTTTTGTGTTGGAAAAAAATAATCTTTCGACTCCCATGTGGGGCATCAATCTGAGGGTGCCCAGAATGAAGGCAGGAAGTACAGCGAGGAGATGATATCACTGTATAGAGAGTAGAAATAGTGACCTGGATGGTGGAGTAGGGATCACCAAGTACAGTAGAGCCATGTCAGACACTGCAGACACTTTCAGAGAAAGGGTTTCTACCCTGGACTTGTGGGATCCCAGAGGGTTTCCTGGAGGAGGTGGCCTATGCTAAGCTCTGTTGATGAGCAGAAGGCAACTGTATGAAAGGGCAGGAGGAAAATGACCACACAGCACGGGGAACTACAAAGCACGTCAAGAAGGCTGGAGCCTCTCGCAGAGAGCATGGGGACGTGATGTGAAAGAGAAGCAGGACTAGATCACCAAGGGCTGCGTGTCCTGATGAGAAGTTTGGGATTTAAGCTTTTGGCAACAGGCAACGGGAGCAACAGAGGGGTCTAGGCCAGGTTTGTAACTTCAAGGCATCCTTTCCAGCGGCACACAGAGGGTGACTCTGAGGACAGGAGTCAGAGAGGCAGGAAGAAAGGTTAGTTCACCAATGGTGTGGAGGAAGTACCAGCAAGGTGTGGGCACTGACCTTGGTCTTCACGTGAAGGCTCTCATCCTAACTCATAGCTCAGGGAGGACTGCCAGGCAGACCCATCCAGGTCTGTGCAAGCTCTAATTGAGGTCTTGCCAGCAAACCTTCAGTAGGACAGGTTAAAGGAAGAAACCTCTTCCCCGGCAGAACAGAGAGAGGAAAACAACCTGTTAGCTAGGGAATGGGAGAGAGAAAGAGCAAGGGGCTATCAAGGGTCCAGAATGAAGACAAATGGGCGGTGAGTTCCTGAGAATACATCCTTGCTACGGAACACTCGCTTCTCCATCAGGGCTCCCACAGAGGCCTGTCAGGCAGGAGCCGTGCTTTTGTGTATGTGCTGGCTGCGCTCCCGTTGCCATAGCGATGGGGCCATAAGTCATGTCTGCTGCTGCTGCACAGAGGCCCTGTGATTTATGCCTGCCTGGCTGGGATTGTAAACTTTTTTTTAGTGTGCAAAATCCGTCACAGCAAGGGAGGGTGGGGTGTCTCAGGTTCACTTTGGAGGTGCGGGCTGCTGTCAGCTCCTCCCGGCCCCAGAGCTGAGCCACTGGATCCACACAGCACAGCCAGGCTCTGCAGAGCTCCGAACCTTAGCAAGAAGAGGGGCAAACGCCTGAGGCTGATGCTCCCTCCTGGGGCCAGGGTGCTGCCCTCTTCCTGCGACCAAATCTTCTTCCGTTCTCCTCTAAGTCAATGCATGCTAGGTTTTCTTCATGCTTCAATTTCGGGTTTAATCAGCCACTGGTCTCTAGAATGGGCTGAGGTAGGCAAAGCAAGTCAAGAAGGCTGGAGCCTCGAGAGCATGGGGACGTGATGTGAAAGAGAAGCAGGACTAGATCACCAAGGGCTGCGTGTCCTGATGAGAAGTTTGGGATTTAAGCTTTTGGCAACAGGCAACGGGAGCAACAGAGGGGTCTAGGCCAGGTTTGTAACTTCAAGGCATCCTTTCCAGCGGCACACAGAGGGTGACTCTGAGGACAGGAGTCAGAGAGGCAGGAAGAAAGGTTAGTTCACCAATGGTGTGGAGGAAGTACCAGCAAGGTGTGGGCACTGACCTTGGTCTTCACGTGAAGGCTCTCATCCTAACTCATAGCTCAGGGAGGACTGCCAGGCAGACCCATCCAGGTCTGTGCAAGCTCTAATTGAGGTCTTGCCAGCAAACCTTCAGTAGGACAGGTTAAAGGAAGAAACCTCTTCCCCGGCAGAACAGAGAGAGGAAAACAACCTGTTAGCTAGGGAATGGGAGAGAGAAAGAGCAAGGGGCTATCAAGGGTCCAGAATGAAGACAAATGGGCGGTGAGTTCCTGAGAATACATCCTTGCTACGGAACACTCGCTTCTCCATCAGGGCTCCCACAGAGGCCTGTCAGGCAGGAGCCGTGCTTTTGTGTATGTGCTGGCTGCGCTCCCGTTGCCATAGCGATGGGGCCATAAGTCATGTCTGCTGCTGCTGCACAGAGGCCCTGTGATTTATGCCTGCCTGGCTGGGATTGTAAACTTTTTTTTAGTGTGCAAAATCCGTCACAGCAAGGGAGGGTGGGGTGTCTCAGGTTCACTTTGGAGGTGCGGGCTGCTGTCAGCTCCTCCCGGCCCCAGAGCTGAGCCACTGGATCCACACAGCACAGCCAGGCTCTGCAGAGCTCCGAACCTTAGCAAGAAGAGGGGCAAACGCCTGAGGCTGATGCTCCCTCCTGGGGCCAGGGTGCTGCCCTCTTCCTGCGACCAAATCTTCTTCCGTTCTCCTCTAAGTCAATGCATGCTAGGTTTTCTCTTCATGCTTCAATTTCGGGTTTAATCACTTGCACCACACCCCTGCCTCTTCAGAACCAGGTCTCTAGAATGGGCTGAGGTAGGATGCAAGTCATCAATGAACGTGAATTTGAAATCATACCTCCTCAGCCTTAATTTTCTCATCGGTTCAGCGGGGCTAATATAACCCTCTAAAGTAGGGCTTCTTGGCCTTGTTGTTCAGTCACTGAGTCATATCCAACTCTTTGAGACCCAACATGCAGCATGTCAGGCTTCCCTGTGCTTCACCATCTCCCAGAGTTGACTCAAATTCACGTCCATTGAGTCGTGGCCCTGGGTGCTACTGAAATTTGTGGTTGGACAATTCTTTACAAGAGGGGCTGCCCTGGGAATTGCAAATGGTTTAACAACATCCCTGGCCTCTACCCACTAGATGCCTGTAGCAGCTTCCCAGGTGTGGGTATCAGAAATGTTCACAGAGATTGCCAGAAGTCCCCTGCCAGGGGGACAAAATCATCCTCTTTAAAGCCCGTTTTAAGGATATGGGAACACAGGCTTTTCCCTTGGACTTCAGCTTTCCTGGGAAGCTAGCATCTCTCCCCAAAGATAGGACCCTGTGGGACACAGGGAACCACAGACTCCTATGACGATGGCCTGTCATGCCCTCCAGAGGCTGTGTTCTCCCCGCTAGATGGGACACGCGTGCAGCTGACTCAACCATCCCCCAGCACCTGTGCATCGTGTGTGCAAATAGAGAACCATGTCACATACCCCCTCAGGCCCTTCCACTGCAATGTATTTAAGTCATTCCTGTTTCACAGAGGAGGAGAGTGGCCAGAGGGCCCCTAGAAGGGAGGAGGAGGGAGAGCTCACAAGTCATACTGCTTGCTCCAGGAACTCTGTACCTAGGTGTCTGGCGTGGCTTGCAAGGACTGACTGGGCTGATCATTCATGTTTCCCTATAAGCCATTCTCTTCTGTTTCTTATTCCTTTTGCTTCTTTACGTGACTTTAAGCCCATCCTTTTTTTTGTTGTTGTTAAAATATATACAGCATAAATGTTTCTATCCTAACCATTTTTAAGGATATAGATAAGGACACGCAGCACAACCATCACCCCCATTCAGAACTTTCTATCTTGCAAAACTGACACTCTGCAAACAATAAACCGTAACACCCCATCCCCACCTCTCAGTAATTGGCAACAGCCATTCTGCTTTCTGTCTCTATGATTTTTGACTAATCTGAGTACCCCACACAAGCAGAATTGTACAGGATCTGTCTTCCTGTGACTGGCTTATTTTCCTTAGTGCAATGCCCTCAAGGTTCATCCATGGACGATGGAAGGATAGGTAACATTCACAGGCATGTCAGAATCTACTTCCTATTGAAGGTCAAATAATATCCC
Source organism: Tragulus kanchil (assembly GCA_022376925.1). Lineage (NCBI taxonomy): Eukaryota > Metazoa > Chordata > Mammalia > Artiodactyla > Tragulidae > Tragulus > Tragulus kanchil. Next base: position 22,243,062 of record JAIOJX010000023.1, on the reverse strand, counting down.
ACTCAATGTATATACCACATTTTGCTTATTGCCAGTAACGAATGATAGAAACACACGGACAGGGTTTCCCTGGTGGTTCAGTGACTAAGAATCTGCTTTGCAGTACAGGGGACACCCGTTCGATTGGCAGTCTGGGAAGATAACATGCCACGGGGCAACTAAGCCTGGGTGCCACAACTACTGAAGCCTACACACCCTAGAGTCCGCACTCTGCAACAAGAAAAGCTACCAAAATGAGAAGCCTGTGCACTATAACTCGAGAGTAGTCCCTGCTTGCTGCAACTAGAGAAAGCCCACATACAGCAACAATGACCCAGCAGAGATGAAATAAATTTTTTTAAAAATTCACACTTGGTTGCTCCTATATTTTATTAATAGTTGTGAATAACACTCCTATGCACCTTTTCTTCCTTTTTGACGTAATTTTGAGCTACACACCAACAAGCATCCTCACGCACTTACTGAGTACTTACAGAATGCAAAGCACCAAGAAGGGTAAGTGGAGTTTACAAAGGGCATGAATCACAATCCCTTCTGAAGGGCAGGAGTTTAAGAAGATCCTCATAAGAAATCCCTACAGTGGATTAAGTCTGAGGTAAATAACTGTAATCATGTAATAAAAATAATCACCACTATTTTGGTTCCAAACACATCATGTGTCAACTCACTTGATTCTCAATGGCAATTCCGCAAGATGGTGCAGTGAAACTCTACTTTGCAGATGTGGACATGGGAGCAGAGAGGGCTCTAATAACTTGCCCGGCTTCCTCCCTGCTCACTTAGTGAGTACCAAAGCTGCAATTTGCTGAGTTGAAGAGTTTCAAAAGGCTGAGTGGACACAAGTTGCTCCTCTCTCTCCCTACATTTTCTCTTTGCAACTTTGTCTCCTCCTTTGCCCTTCTAGGTGATCTCAGAGTTCTACTCAGCCAGGATCTGTTCCCTCTCTAGAATAACCAAGCCAGCGCCTCCTATCCCAATTACGCACCCCTGTGCTTTCTGCATCATTAGGGGGAGAGAATATGGAGCTCAGTGGTCGGATGGACTGAGTAATAAGCCAACAGGATAGAAGCCAGCTTCCTCCTCAACCTAGAGAATGTGTTTGAGCCCTCCTAGGAACCAAATCCCTTTTTCTCTGATGTTTGGCCTAATACATGTAGCCCCTGAGCCTCACTGGGCTGACTTGGTACCGCTTGAAGGGGGTCCCAAGGAACGCTGCTCCTGAGCCTACATCTGTAACAGTTACTCAGCGTTGGGTAGATGGTAGCATGCAGGCTTCACTTCCTAAAGATTCACGATATTCATTAATATATTAACACCCCTTGGAAAAGCTACCACCAAGGAAGTCAATACAGCAACTTCCTTTATCATAGGATTCCTTAAACCTTTCAAATTAGAGAACGTTCCTTTTTTGTTACATTTAGTAACTCCAAAATACGGGTGTTATTTGGAACCACTCTGAGATAATATGAATTTTTAGAACACCATACAATGAACCCGTGAGGCAGGAAATTTTGATGAGGCTGTTTGATACTAATGTTCCATGTAAGGGGACTGGGTGATGCTCAAAGACTGCATAAAGATATGTGCTGAGCAATTTATTGGTAATATTAAACATATCTTCATGACAGTGCCAACATAGCTGCCTCAAACTTGGTCATCAAAATGTCCCCTATCCTTCCTCTGAGTCACTTACTTCCCTGGAAGTCGGAATACAGAGATGGTTGAGATTCCGTCCTTCACCCCCAGGAAGAGAAGAGTACCAGCTGAGAGGGCGTGCGCTTCACAACCGACCACATGCAAGACCAGTGTGCTGTCGTGTAATTCAGGAAGGAATATACTAGCAGCATGAACCCAGCAATGAAGGGGCTATGGTCCTGTTGGGTGCCCAGAAAGGCTGCTCGGAGGAGGTGACACTTGTGTGAGACTGTGATGCATGAGGAGTAGTGTGCCAGGGACACAGGGGGCAATTCAGGAAGAGGGACGGTACTGGCAAAGGCGAGGAGATGCCAAAGTCTATTTTTGCATTTCGAAGAAAAGGCAGATGGGAATATGTGAGATCCCCGAGGGCATGGCGGCCAGCATCGGAAGCGCTGGGAGGGGACAAGTACCCGGTGAAATGGCCTGGAGCTGATCCCGAGGCTGTGCGGGACACGTGGTGTGGCTCTGAATGGCTCCAGGAGGACAGAGGCCTGATCCGACTGGGGTGAGGGTTGGACTGAGCACATGCAGGGGGTGTGTAGGGGGAAACAGTGGATCTCTTTAGAGGGCCTGAGGCAGCTAGTGTCAGGAAGATGGACAGGTGGGGCCACCTGAGATTATGCTGAAGTAGGATGGAAGGGCCTGCAGTCTATGCTGCATCCCTTCCATTCGTTCCTCCCCTTCCCTGCCCCCAGCTCATCTGTATCCAGCTTTGTGCCTCAAGGAGGCTGGCTTTGATGGACCTCCATGGGCTCTCCGCATGGGTCCCCTATGGGTCAGCCAGTGGGGGCACGAGCAGGAGGTGGCTGGGTGAGGTCTTTCCTGACTACGTCCCTTGCTACAGGTGACCGCTTCGGACAGACGACGCTCTCCATGGAAGCCCCTCTCCATGTGCTGGGAAGCTCCCCTTGCCTGGGATCCCTGCACCAGCCAGTCTTCCTCTCTAGGATGTCCCCCCAACTCTGTTCAAAGCCCTGGCTGAAACCATTTCCACTTGAGGATGCCATCTGCTTCCTCCTGGGCCCCTCTTTGATATTAGCTTCCTTAAGGAGAACAAAAAGGAATTAACCCTAATATCCAGATGGATTCATGACTCACTGAAATATCCAATCATCTTTCTGACCAGCCTGCATGGTGTGTGTGTGTGTGTGTGTGTGTGTGTGTACTGGGTACAAGGGCAAACTGGCACTTATCTGGCAGAGTAAGATACACTACAGAAAATAGGTGACCTTCCCTAGCCCTGCTGAATGGGTCTTAGAAGACAAAATGCTAGCTCAACTTTTATCCTGACAATGACTTCCTGGAGTCGCTGTTTGCAGAATCTAAAGCCTGGCCTGCTTAGGTGAGACCAGAGCAGGGATTTCTAAGGCAACAATGTGACCACACACCCAGAGGGTAAGGAGATACCCACAGGCAGAGGTGTGCTACAGCAACTTAGAACCATCCGCGTGATGGCGGGGGGATGGGAAAAATAACTCAGAAGATCACATCCAGTTTGTGAGCTTATAATGGTATAAACCTACCTTTGAGCCTCTAAGATACAGTTCAAGGCCTCTGTGGTAGGAGTGGCTTGTTTACAGCTTGGAGTGTTCCATTTTTAATACCAGTGACAGGGATAGTGCCAGACAGAATCTAGGAAGCACCTATCCCACAGCCTCAACTCTGGCTCAAGCAGAGAAGTCTATTTCAGGGAACTTACTGGCACCAGGATGAGAATATCCAAATATAGCCCCGAAGATAACAGATAGATGGATCAAAACAGACAGATAGAGAAAGACAACCCCGTTTCAAATTCATCCTTCATATCTCCATCCACTTGAGTCTTTCTCCTTCATCTTGGCAACCAGAAAATCTCGCTTCACCTTGAAGGGGAATACTCTCATCATGCCATCAGACACAAAGGCAGAAGGACCTCTAAATACTACCAAGTTCAAAGATGGCAAATACCTGACCTGTCTGTCACCACTTCCATTGGCTGAAGGCAGGCCTTGTGTATCCATCCTAACCATCTTCCCAGCTGAGTGCATCTGCAGCCTCAGAAGTCTTTCCAACTTGACATCCTAGGCAGCCCCAGACCACCTATCTGAGTTGGCACATGTGATGTCTTCTGTCCGCCATCTCTAATTATTCCAGCCTCTCAGGCAGATGGAGCATTTTCAAGACATGGGTTGGGGTCAATGTTCAGCTTATGGTCCCTCCATGTCCTTCCATGCTTCTATTTTGTGATCCTGTTTCCTAATCACAGGTGACTAAGCCAGAGAGAGACTGGCTCCTAACTCATACCACGCCAGTAAGATTCCTTCTCCAGGATTCTTCAAACTGCACTTCTAGGAAGAAAACCATTTATTCTTTGGTGGTTAACAGCACAAGAATCTTGGAAACTCATGATAAGCACAACTATGGACGTGGGGAGAAATGAAGCCATTATGGAATCATGCAGAGGAAAAGATGGAAGCCTAATGACATATAATTCACTCAACGCCCTTCTGCCCTGTGGCTGGCTGACCTTTCACCCTTCCCATGGCAACCTTCCAATGCAGTTGCCATTAAGCTGATTTGAGTTACGGTTTATTCTCCTGAAACCAAAAACATCCTGACTAATAAAGAGCAGAGAGGATTTCCATACTTTGTGAGCTTATAATGGTATAAACCTACCTTTGAGCCTCTAAGATACAGTTCAAGGCCTCTGTGGTAGGAGTGGCTTGTTTACAGCTTGGAGTGTTCCATTTTTAATACCAGTGACAGGGATAGTGCCAGACAGAATCTAGGAAGCACCTATCCCACAGCCTCAACTCTGGCTCAAGCAGAGAAGTCTATTTCAGGGAACTTACTGGCACCAGGATGAGAATATCCAAATATAGCCCCGAAGATAACAGATAGATGGATCAAAACAGACAGATAGAGAAAGACAACCCCGTTTCAAATTCATCCTTCATATCTCCATCCACTTGAGTCTTTCTCCTTCATCTTGGCAACCAGAAAATCTCGCTTCACCTTGAAGGGGAATACTCTCATCATGCCATCAGACACAAAGGCAGAAGGACCTCTAAATACTACCAAGTTCAAAGATGGCAAATACCTGACCTGTCTGTCACCACTTCCATTGGCTGAAGGCAGGCCTTGTGTATCCATCCTAACCATCTTCCCAGCTGAGTGCATCTGCAGCCTCAGAAGTCTTTCCAACTTGACATCCTAGGCAGCCCCAGACCACCTATCTGAGTTGGCACATGTGATGTCTTCTGTCCGCCATCTCTAATTATTCCAGCCTCTCAGGCAGATGGAGCATTTTCAAGACATGGGTTGGGGTCAATGTTCAGCTTATGGTCCCTCCATGTCCTTCCATGCTTCTATTTTGTGATCCTGTTTCCTAATCACAGGTGACTAAGCCAGAGAGAGACTGGCTCCTAACTCATACCACGCCAGTAAGATTCCTTCTCCAGGATTCTTCAAACTGCACTTCTAGGAAGAAAACCATTTATTCTTTGGTGGTTAACAGCACAAGAATCTTGGAAACTCATGATAAGCACAACTATGGACGTGGGGAGAAATGAAGCCATTATGGAATCATGCAGAGGAAAAGATGGAAGCCTAATGACATATAATTCACTCAACGCCCTTCTGCCCTGTGGCTGGCTGACCTTTCACCCTTCCCATGGCAACCTTCCAATGCAGTTGCCATTAAGCTGATTTGAGTTACGGTTTATTCTCCTGAAACCAAAAACATCCTGACTAATAAAGAGCAGAGAGGATTTCCATACAGCATGAGGGTAGGGAAAGCTTGGTGGCAGGCTAGATAAAGGTCTTGAGATCAGAAGTCTTGTGCTCAAATTCCAACTTACCCTCCTACCAGCATGTGCTACTTAAAGTCCTAGAGCAACAGCCTCTTCATCTGTAAATTGGGGTAAGGGTGGAATAAAGACAGCCGTGATCTTGGAAGATGCCTACAAGGATCATGGTTGAGATGCTATATGAAAGCCCCTGCCCAGTCAGGAGAGACCAACATGCTGTTTATGGCTGTCTTCATTGTGGAGTCAGGACTGAAACCCAGTCTCCTGGATTCTTAGCCCAGAGAGCTCCTGCCAAAAAAAAAATCATACTTTTATGTGTCTTTCTCCTTTGTCTCTCTGTTTTCTCACTGAAAATGGGATCTGCGGTCCCATTTTAACATCAGAAGTCCCATTTGAAAAGTGTTTAACTTCTAATGCAGATATCACAAGTCATTTCTCCGTTCCATGGTATCTGCAAAGCCTTCTATAATTCAGCATCAAATATTTATTATTACATTTATTAAACGTTTAATAATTCAGCATCTCCTGCATGTAAGAGAGAAGCTTAGCTAACTGGTTGCCTTTATCCAACCTAGGTCATTTCAATATTTATATTCCAAAGTCTCCATGTGAGTCTTATTGAGTAGAGGCTGTGCCGTGGGCTGTCCACCGCAGCTGACAGTCAGTGCCTGCTACAGCCTCCTCAGTGGCAAAGCCTAACAGAAATCTGGTGCCAAATGGTGTTTGAAGAGATTTACCAAGCCTGGGCAGACACACATCCTAATACACTTCCCTTTTATTAGGACTGCAGAACTAAAATATATGATTCTGGGTTCACTGGCTGAGTGAGAGCCAGTGAGGCTCTGAAGATATGTGGGTAGAGAGGCGATTCACTTGGTGGGGAGTGCAGAGGTCTTGAGGTTAATGCTTCTCAGAGGGCTTCACTTTCCTAAAAGAAGGAAAGGACGTGGTGGTGCTGGGCAAATCCTAACACCTAAATTCCCACCTTCCAATGCAGTTGCCATTAAGCTGATTTGAGTTACGGTTTATTCTCCTGAAACCAAAAACATCCTGACTAATAAAGAGCAGAGAGGATTTCCATACAGCATGAGGGTAGGGAAAGCTTGGTGGCAGGCTAGATAAAGGTCTTGAGATCAGAAGTCTTGTGCTCAAATTCCAACTTACCCTCCTACCAGCATGTGCTACTTAAAGTCCTAGAGCAACAGCCTCTTCATCTGTAAATTGGGGTAAGGGTGGAATAAAGACAGCCGTGATCTTGGAAGATGCCTACAAGGATCATGGTTGAGATGCTATATGAAAGCCCCTGCCCAGTCAGGAGAGACCAACATGCTGTTTATGGCTGTCTTCATTGTGGAGTCAGGACTGAAACCCAGTCTCCTGGATTCTTAGCCCAGAGAGCTCCTGCCAAAAAAAAAATCATACTTTTATGTGTCTTTCTCCTTTGTCTCTCTGTTTTCTCACTGAAAATGGGATCTGCGGTCCCATTTTAACATCAGAAGTCCCATTTGAAAAGTGTTTAACTTCTAATGCAGATATCACAAGTCATTTCTCCGTTCCATGGTATCTGCAAAGCCTTCTATAATTCAGCATCAAATATTTATTATTACATTTATTAAACGTTTAATAATTCAGCATCTCCTGCATGTAAGAGAGAAGCTTAGCTAACTGGTTGCCTTTATCCAACCTAGGTCATTTCAATATTTATATTCCAAAGTCTCCATGTGAGTCTTATTGAGTAGAGGCTGTGCCGTGGGCTGTCCACCGCAGCTGACAGTCAGTGCCTGCTACAGCCTCCTCAGTGGCAAAGCCTAACAGAAATCTGGTGCCAAATGGTGTTTGAAGAGATTTACCAAGCCTGGGCAGACACACATCCTAATACACTTCCCTTTTATTAGGACTGCAGAACTAAAATATATGATTCTGGGTTCACTGGCTGAGTGAGAGCCAGTGAGGCTCTGAAGATATGTGGGTAGAGAGGCGATTCACTTGGTGGGGAGTGCAGAGGTCTTTATGTTAATGCTTCTCAGAGGGGCTTCACTTTCCTAAAAGAAGGAAAGGACGTGGTGGTGCTGGGCAAATCCTAACACCTAAATCCCATGAGCCCAGCTGTGAGTGCCAGACAGATGCCCTACTGTCTCCAAAGTCTCCCCTGATCCGGTTTCACATTTAACCTTCCACTAGAATGGAATGGACTTCCATAGGCACTCAGTAGATTAAATGGTCAACAAAGATGAGGACAGAAGGCCCAATGCACATGCACCTCAGTCTCACGGAGCTCCCCCTGCATCGACAGCCCAGTGGCGCACAAGTCTCGGGTGGACCCAGGACTGGGTATGCAGCAGCTTCCTGAGTGCGAGTGTGCTTGTTGCTCAGTTGTTTCCGACTCTTTGCAACTCATGAAGCCTGCCAGGCTCCTCCGTCCATGGGATTCTCTAGGCAGGAATACTGGAGTGGGTGGCCATGTCCTCCTCCAGGGGATCTTAGCCAACATTTACTGAGCACTCACCTAACAGCTTGAGTTCAAATCCTTATTAGGCCACTCACTGCCTGTAACTTACTGGCAAACAGTTTAGACTTCTTGGGTCTTGGTTTCCTCTTCTATGAATAGTAGTAACTCCATCATTGAACCGTGGCAGGGAATCAAAACTAAAGTTCTTAGACAGGGCCTGATCCAAAATAAATGCTCAATACACGTGGGTTATGATTATTTATGACTATGGTGCTAAGAGTTTAAATGTGCTATCTCATTCAATTTGTAAAGACATAATAGCCATTATCATTCCCATTTGTAGTTAGACAACCAAGACCCACATCGTTTAAAATCCATTTGCCCAAGGTTAGCTGTTAAGTGGTGGATATGGGATTGGAACTCAGGGAACTTGATTCCAGAGCCTTCACTATTCCCTTTGCCCCAATCCCTCTTCTGTGTTTCAAGCAGGGAAGTGGGTTGGGAGCTGAAGTACTTCCTCCTGCCCTTTGGGGCAAAGACTGTGTGAGTAACGGGTGAATGGGGGAGGCACCTGGGGGCTGAGACTCTGTCTAATGAGGGCTGCAGATGCCCACCCCTGTGTTAGCATCTCCCTGGGAAGGGAAGTGCACTTCTTGGTTGCCTACCATGCGAACACACACACACACACACACACACACGAGTCACTCATTTACAAAACCTGTTCAAGTTGCAGGGAAGACAAAGGCAAGAAGTCTGAGTTTTACTGCTTGAGTATCTTTGTCCATAATTAGCCATAGTATATGCATGAGCCACAAAAAGGTTGTAGAACATGCCCACAGTCACACAGCCAGACTCACACAGCCAGTGACTCTGAATCACGACTCCATGTTCCTCGTTTCTAGACACAAGGTGGGGCACATCTAGAGGATCAAACCACACAAGGCCTGCATCAAGGACGACACTCCCCCTCCCAACCAAAGGCTCTGCTCACCTGGGCCTTCCTACCCCTGTGTCACAGGGTAAGACGACGCCTCCTCTGACCAAGCCTCATTGCTGCCTACGCCACACACCCTGTGGTCCTACCGCTCTGATCCTCCTCGTCTGTACTGCTGATACCTTACACAATCAAGAGGAAAGCAGGGGTCCCTTCTGTGTCTGCTTCTGGGCCACAAACTACCTTTTCTATCCACTGCATCAAGCAATTACTTCCTTCCTTGTATTAAAATGCCACCTAAAACTTCCCACCCACAGAATACCAGTTACGCACAAGGTGCTGTACTATCACCTGCACCCATTCGCTCCCTTTCCTGAGTCCATGCATCCTACCTGCAATCTCCATGCACATGGATAAGGTCCTCCATTCTTCCTGGTTTGAGAGTGGGTCAGTGATTCAAGTCTGGTTCATTCCAGTCATTGTTTCAGGATACTGGTGTTCATGTTAGTCGCTTAGTAGTGTCTGACTCTGCAACCCCATGGACTGTCGCCGGCCAGGCTCCTCTGTCCGTGGGATGCTGCAGACAAGACTATTGGAATGGGGAGCCATTTCCTTCTCCAGGGGATCTTCCCGACCCAGGGGTCAAACCTGAGTCTCCTACACGGCAGGCAGTGTCTTTACCATCTGAACCACCAGGGAAGCCTAAAGGTTGCCAAATAGGACAAGCAGAGGCACCACAGCCTAGGGACGAGGAGGATGGAGTCATGACTCTGATTCCCAGGACTCAAATCCTGGCTCTGCCACTCTTGGCTGTGAGACTATGGACAAGATCTATAATCTCGCTGTGCCTCAGTGTCCTCTTGCAGTTAATAAGGGTAAAGACGGAATGAGCTCATGTCAGTAAAGCCCTTGAGATGGGGCCACACAAGGCAGGGCTCTCACGCTTCTCACTCAGTGCTGGGACTTTTGCTTAAATAATAGGGAAATAGGGCAGTTCTTTACTCTGGCAATGCCCAGCTGAGGCTGCTAGGCCTGGAGTGGTTGGTGGGAGTATGCCCAAAGATGACGCTAACCCCGAGGAAGACAGAGAGGAGGCCTGGAAAGCAACAGAAATACTTGTGAAGCTTGTGAATCCTGCTAGACCCAAAGCTGTGGCCACCGTGGAGTTTTCAAGTCTTTCCCTCCTTTGGTTTCTATGGAGCCAGGTGTGCCTTCACTCATTTTGCTGTCTAGTGCTCTAGGATACAACGGTCAGTGGGCATTAGAGCCACCTGAGGACTGGTGAAACCAGATTACAGAGCCACCCCCAAAGCATCTGATTCAGCTCTCAGGTGATGTATGCACTTCCTGTGACTGCTGGAACAGGTGGTCACAAACTGGGATGGCTTAAAACCACCAGACGTCTGAAATCAGTACCACTAGGCAGAAATCAAGGCGTTGGCAAGCCTGCACGTCCTCTCCCTGCCACCTTCCACTGTGAGGTTCTGGAGGGAGAAGATGCCACTTCCAGCTTGTGGCCGCTCCCGGCACTCCCTGGCTGTGGCTCTGCCACTCCCACGTCAGACTCCCTCTCCACGTTGCCGTCTCCTGTGTGTGTGTTACATTTCCCTCTTGCTTCCCTCTTACAAGAACCCTTGTAATGGTATTTGGGGCCAATCCAGATAATCCAGGATAATCAACCTCCTTTAAGATTCTTAACTAAATCCCATCTACAAAGGCCATTTTTTTTTCCAAATAAGGAAATATTTATAGGATCCAGGGATTGGAAAATAATACCTTTGGGGGTCACTGCCAGTCTGCCACAGATGGAGTCTGACAACCCACCTTTCTAACAAGTTTGCAGGTGATTCTGAGGCAGGTGATTCCAGGGGACCATACTTCGAGAACCAGAGGCCCAGTGACTCCCTGCTAAAACTTTCCTACTTGGATCAGAGGCCCTCTCCTCAGTCAGGCCTTTCCTTTAGCTCCCAGGTGAGTTCAGCCACCTCCTCCTTTGGATCCATTCTTTGTCCTGAACTTTTTCTCTAACTTCTTCCACAGTCACAAAGTAGAATGCCTTTTTGTTTGCAATTTGCCCTCGTTTAATGCACCGAGACCTTTGTCCTAACAGTTCTCTATCTTTGATCCTTAGCCTGGAACACGGTAATGAAAGTTGTGTCCGACTTTTTGTGACTCCATGGACAGTAGCCTGCCAGGCTCATCTGCCCATGGAATTCTGCAGGCAAGAACAGTGCAATGGATAGCCATTGCCTTCTCCGAGATATCTTCCCAACTCAGGGATTGTAGCCAGGGATCAAATCCAGGTCTCCTGCATTGCAGGTAGATTCTTTACTCTCTGAGCCACCAGAGAAGCCCAGAAACATCTAGCCAACCTCTCTGTTGGGTAATCGAACCCCAGTCTCCCATGACACAGGTGAGGATACTCATCACTCTACTAATGAGGAGTCACATGGTAGGCGTTCGATAAATTCTTAGCGCTTGGAATCGAGAGGCCAAAAGAACAAGGGATTCTTCTAAATTCTATTGAGAACCAATTCAATGTGAAAATTGTCACCAAGTGCGCGATGCTGGCTTGCATTCTGATGTCCCATTATTCTTTCAACGTTGGTATGAGAATTAACAGTATTTCACCATTTCATTTTCATTGACTTGAGATCATAGAAAAATCACTGAGTGGCTCCAAAAGCTGGGCTTTGTGGATAATTATTATTCCAACTATAATAGCAATTCTTGCATCTCTCTTATAAAAAGAATCGGCTCTTGGTGAAACTGTGAGGAAGGCCCAGTGTGTAGTAATAAGTGTTGTTTGCCACGCTTCTCTACCCATGAGTATCTTTTATTTCATCTCTCAAACCAGTCTCTTATTCTGTGCTCCTTGCTGTACCATGAGATCCCTGAAAGCCGTGGTGGGCCTTATTCATCACTGTGTTCCTACGGGGCCTGGCCCAGTGCCTAGTCCACAGGAGAGGCCCAGCTGAGGTTTTCAGAATTGAAAGGAATCTGCATGTGATCTAACTTGAGTTCGCTTCTCCACCTTTGTAGCTGACATCGTTAGTGCCTTGAATGCTACAACCTGCATTCCCAGCAGTTTCCCGCTGGAACGGGCCAAAGGATGGGAGCCGTCCAGGAGAGAGTTCTTTGCTTTGGCCCTTTGACCCTTCAGACTTGAAAGCTGTCCCTCCCTCCTTCAATTCCACACAGCCAAATCTTGTGCACAATTCAAGGTTAATTGCCAGCGTTCTCTCTTTTGCACATCCTTTTCTAATTCCTTCGGTCAGGAATTTTTCCTTCATTTTCTAATCCCAAGGTACCCAGTGTATACCACTTCAATCATTCTATGTCCAGAAAGCCACTGGACCTATCACACTGTTCTGATATTATATACGCATTTAAGTCTTCCTCAAACCCTGTGACAAAGGGACTAACGCAAATTTTCAGTACCAAGACCTTATTGATTTTAAGATGCAGCATAGATAGATGAAGCCTTTCAGCAAAAGAAAAAGGAAGAATCAAAAAGAGAATAAGAATATGCTATACCATGCCACAATAACAACAGACTTAATAACTAATGCTTCTAGAGTGTTCACCATGTGCCAAACTCAGTCCTTTACGAGGTATTGCATCTTCTAATTCTCATCACCCTCTTATCCAGCACAGACAGTCTTCTGTCTGTGTTATTTGCATGACCCAACAGTTTCAGATAAGCTCTTGCAGGAAGCAAGTGGTGGACCTGGGACTGAAACTGAGGCAGTTCGGTTCTCCAATTTATGGGTTCTGGAGAATGAATGACCTTATACAATAGACTTTATGTTTAATCAAAATAGGAGTATGAAAATCATATTTGTACAGCTTGATGAATTTTTACGGAATGAAAACCCACATTTAACTACTCAGATAAAGAGGTCAACTTTAAATTAAAATATGCCCTCTTATTTTCCCTTTTCTAAACCAGTCTCTTATTCTGTGCTCCTTGCTGTACCATGAGATCCCTGAAAGCCGTGGTGGGCCTTATTCATCACTGTGTTCCTACGGGGCCTGGCCCAGTGCCTAGTCCACAGGAGAGGCCCAGCTGAGGTTTTCAGAATTGAAAGGAATCTGCATGTGATCTAACTTGAGTTCGCTTCTCCACCTTTGTAGCTGACATCGTTAGTGCCTTGAATGCTACAACCTGCATTCCCAGCAGTTTCCCGCTGGAACGGGCCAAAGGATGGGAGCCGTCCAGGAGAGAGTTCTTTGCTTTGGCCCTTTGACCCTTCAGACTTGAAAGCTGTCCCTCCCTCCTTCAATTCCACACAGCCAAATCTTGTGCACAATTCAAGGTTAATTGCCAGCGTTCTCTCTTTTGCACATCCTTTTCTAATTCCTTCGGTCAGGAATTTTTCCTTCATTTTCTAATCCCAAGGTACCCAGTGTATACCACTTCAATCATTCTATGTCCAGAAAGCCACTGGACCTATCACACTGTTCTGATATTATATACGCATTTAAGTCTTCCTCAAACCCTGTGACAAAGGGACTAACGCAAATTTTCAGTACCAAGACCTTATTGATTTTAAGATGCAGCATAGATAGATGAAGCCTTTCAGCAAAAGAAAAAGGAAGAATCAAAAAGAGAATAAGAATATGCTATACCATGCCACAATAACAACAGACTTAATAACTAATGCTTCTAGAGTGTTCACCATGTGCCAAACTCAGTCCTTTACGAGGTATTGCATCTTCTAATTCTCATCACCCTCTTATCCAGCACAGACAGTCTTCTGTCTGTGTTATTTGCATGACCCAACAGTTTCAGATAAGCTCTTGCAGGAAGCAAGTGGTGGACCTGGGACTGAAACTGAGGCAGTTCGGTTCTCCAATTTATGGGTTCTGGAGAATGAATGACCTTATACAATAGACTTTATGTTTAATCAAAATAGGAGTATGAAAATCATATTTGTACAGCTTGATGAATTTTTACGGAATGAAAACCCACATTTAACTACTCAGATAAAGAGGTCAACTATTATAGCAGACATCCCTTAAATCATCATGCCCTGCACTGCCCAAAGGTAATCCTGATTTTATTCCTAACGTCATCGTTTAGTCTTTCCTGTTTTTGATCTTTATTTAAAGGTACATATTCATCTGTGTCTGGCTTCCATAATTCAATCTCAGATTTGTGAAATTCATCAGTAGTGACATATGCAGTGGTTGTGTTCATTAATATTCAGCATTAATACCATTCCATTGTTTTGTTAAATTTATCTACCGTTTTATTACTGACAGGCATCTATGTTTTTTCCCTAGACCTTTGGCAGTACAAATGAATGCTACTATTACTATTCTTGAATATATTATTTGTGGTAATCTATCTATAGGAGAAGGGCTCACCAGGGGCCAATTCAGGAGACCTGAGAGGCACAGGTTCGATCCCTGGGTTGGGAAAATTCCCTGGTGAAGGGAATGGCAAGCCACTCTGGTATTCTTGCCTGGAGAATCTCACGGAGAGAGGAGTCTGGTGGGCCACAGGGTTTTCATGGGGTTGGAAAGAGTCAGATATGACAGAACTGGTCAGCATGCTCGTGTGTGCACATGCACAAACACACACACACACACACACATATTTGTAAGATCAATCAGTAGATGTTTAGTAGATACAGCCCAGTTATGTCACATGGTGGTCACACTAACTTACAACCCCACCCCATAAAGACAGGGAGTTCCCATTGTCCCAGATCCTTTTCAACATCTGTTATCATCAATTGTTTAAATGTAGATACCCAGGTGAGTCAAGCTTATCCTTTCAACTCTAACCTGCTTAAATGTGAGATTCCATACTTTCATAGGAATTTGTCATGGATTTAACACCAAACAAACAAACAAACAAAAAATCAACCAGGAAAGCAGCTTTAAATTTTCTTTCCCAATCCTACCAGAATACTTATCTTTTCCTTCCTGATGCTACTATTTCCTTTCATCTCCCAGCTGTGATTCTGTGGCATATTATTGGCTATCTATAATTATGATCTATTATTTGTTAATTTCTAACATAGCATCTGACTGAAACATTAATTCTTTAAACACCCATGATATGCTTGCTTGGGCAACGTCATGTCAAACAAGGTTTATTAGTGCAGCTTAGAAAATTCAACCTACATAACGTAGATTCTTTTGAATAGTGACGACTGTGATCTTTCCTCCACCCCAGCAATGAGACTGATGGCGTGTGATAAGGAAGACGAAGGTGAGATGTGGAAGGCTGTCTACAATGGCCCGGAGCCCAGACGAAGCCAGGTGGCACTCCAAGCCAGATAACAATTTAGTGATCTAGTCAAACCAACCTTCTTCAAATATTTGAAATGCATTTTGGACATTCTTTAAACAGTTGAGAAGGAGGCCCCCAAACTGCAGAAGAGGATCCTTTCTCTCCTCTCTCCGTTGCCCTGCAGTTCTGCTCTGGTTCCAAGTTGGTGAAGGCACACTGCCCTTCATGTAACCAGGCACAGCATCCATAGCTGCTCAGATACATCTAATCGTCATTGGTTTGTGCCCTCTGAAGGTCTCGCTCCTTCCAACTTACTACAGTATTCCTTTTAATTGCCTGTAAAATTTTCCCTGAAATAAATTCTAGTAGTATACTCCTCTCAATTTTAATATTTCCAAAGATGTTTTAAAATCCTTGTAAATTGATATGCTGGTCCCCTCCATGCCTGGCTTGCAGCTGAATGCAATAATTCAGATTGAAGGAGGAAAATTATCCTACAGACCATGGTCATTCTCAGCAGAGTGCACAGCATGCAAACTTCCTGACTCTGCCTTCCCCCCAACCACCGATTTCTACCCTAACTCTACTGTCATGAGGACTGAATACATCCAAAATAGGTAATCCTGTATCTGTGGAGGATATTATGTACTGTCATTTACATGTATTATTTACATTACAGCAATTCTTGGAAGGTGTTTCAATGAAATAGCTAAAACTATGGGTTTAGGAGGTGGACAGACTGCGAGTTGAAGGCTTGCCTCACCACTTCCTAGTGAAGGTATCACCTTTACGACTCAGATATTTTTTTAATTCATAAAATAAAATAATAATAGCAATATTATTTAAATACAACAATAATAGCATTATTATTATTACTTTTAGGGTTAATGTAAGAACATAACAAGATAATGTTAGTAAAGTATTTAGGAATGATCAGTGGAGATAAGTTAATATTATTATCATGATTATTACACACTGTGAGGGAGGCACTACTACCATTGTCATTTTGCAAAGAGATGGAAAGTTAGTAAGTTCCATGTAGCCAGGAAAAAGCTCATCCATGGTGGAGAAGGGATTGCAAGTCAGCCTTGGTCAGCTCCAGAGGGAGGGCTAAACTATCAGCCAGTCTGACATCTATATCTTCACTGAAATCACAAATTCCATGTCAACAGAACAGAACAGAACTCTGAGGAAGGCTAGTAGAGACCTGTCAGTTGACTTGAGACAAGGACACAAGGTCTCTTCAAGAAGAATCCTTCAGCCAGACGACCTTTTCTCCAATTTAAACTACATAATGCAGATTAACCTTCGCACATGTGTCACTGAAGTTTCACTTACCTCAACTCTATCAAAAAATGTAAACAATGGTAATTTGCCATGAATCAGCTTGTGTGTACATGGTACCATCTTAGTTTTTCATAATTATCACTTCATTTTCTAAGTGTTATATCTTTAATTTTTTATCATTTTAAACATTACCTCTTTGGAAAAATACCAATTAAAAAAAAATCATATTGCATTCATCCTTCCGTGAAATGCTACAAAGTTGAGAATAAATAAATTGTAAACCAGAAGACATGGGTTTTAAAAGCTTCCTCTCAAGATGCCATGGACATCGATAACACCTTAATTGAAAATGACCCAAAGGCAGCTCTGCAGTGGTAGAGTAAAACCACTGGAAATATGGGTCCATGCACGCACCCGTTTTACCACCGATTTCTACCCTAACTCTACTGTCATGAGGACTGAATACATCCAAAATAGGTAATCCTGTATCTGTGGAGGATATTATGTACTGTCATTTACATGTATTATTTACATTACAGCAATTCTTGGAAGGTGTTTCAATGAAATAGCTAAAACTATGGGTTTAGGAGGTGGACAGACTGCGAGTTGAAGGCTTGCCTCACCACTTCCTAGTGAAGGTATCACCTTTACGACTCAGATATTTTTTTAATTCATAAAATAAAATAATAATAGCAATATTATTTAAATACAACAATAATAGCATTATTATTATTACTTTTAGGGTTAATGTAAGAACATAACAAGATAATGTTAGTAAAGTATTTAGGAATGATCAGTGGAGATAAGTTAATATTATTATCATGATTATTACACACTGTGAGGGAGGCACTACTACCATTGTCATTTTGCAAAGAGATGGAAAGTTAGTAAGTTCCATGTAGCCAGGAAAAAGCTCATCCATGGTGGAGAAGGGATTGCAAGTCAGCCTTGGTCAGCTCCAGAGGGAGGGCTAAACTATCAGCCAGTCTGACATCTATATCTTCACTGAAATCACAAATTCCATGTCAACAGAACAGAACAGAACTCTGAGGAAGGCTAGTAGAGACCTGTCAGTTGACTTGAGACAAGGACACAAGGTCTCTTCAAGAAGAATCCTTCAGCCAGACGACCTTTTCTCCAATTTAAACTACATAATGCAGATTAACCTTCGCACATGTGTCACTGAAGTTTCACTTACCTCAACTCTATCAAAAAATGTAAACAATGGTAATTTGCCATGAATCAGCTTGTGTGTACATGGTACCATCTTAGTTTTTCATAATTATCACTTCATTTTCTAAGTGTTATATCTTTAATTTTTTATCATTTTAAACATTACCTCTTTGGAAAAATACCAATTAAAAAAAAATCATATTGCATTCATCCTTCCGTGAAATGCTACAAAGTTGAGAATAAATAAATTGTAAACCAGAAGACATGGGTTTTAAAAGCTTCCTCTCAAGATGCCATGGACATCGATAACACCTTAATTGAAAATGACCCAAAGGCAGCTCTGCAGTGGTAGAGTAAAACCACTGGAAATATGGGTCCATGCCTCCATGTTCCAGTTCAGAAACTCATAAATTGTGTACAAACCAGTTCTAAAAGTAAGATCAGAGTTTATTTTTGCAACAGTTAAATTCTAGAATTCTTCCACTAATCAAGCCAAGAAGGGAAAAAAAAAAAAAGAAAAAACACTAGAAAACTCCAGTACAGTGCTAGATTCAGATGAGACTACCGGTATAATTAAATCAATAAACATTTAGTATATGTCCAATATGTACTGGGAACTGGGGATTAAAAAAAACTAAATAAGTTATTTTCTTTGACCTTGAGAGATCTGCCAAATAATAGCATAGAATGATAGGTAAACAACTAATTAGAACGCAGTAGAGTGAGTCTATAATGAAGTTAACTACAAGGTATGGAATGTGTTAGGGAAGATGTAGTTCCCATCTTTCTTTCATGAGTAGAGAACAAATTCATTTGACCTGGACATTTCTAACGTATGGATTAGCCTGAGTCATAAGAGAAAGCACCTCGTTTTCTAATATTTTACCTTCATGACTCTCCAATATACTATTAAGTAATGGCCTTTTAGAAGAGAAGATCATTAAAGATCCCAGAATGAGCCAGATAATGTGTTAGCCTTCTCTCATGTTTTATATAAGCCCCACAGAAAAGTAATAATGTTGAAAGATAAAGGCACTGAGGCCCACTACGGAGGTCACTTTCAGGATGCTGGAGCACTGTGCAGCAGACCATGTTTTTAAGATATGGACTAGGCGGCTGCCTACTTCAACAGTGTGAAGAGTATTTTTCCACTGGAGTTTCTGAGGTCCTGAAACAGAGGAACTTCAAGGGCTATAAGAAGCCCGTGGAACGAGTGGTGGAGATGACTTCCCTACCTGACGTCGGCGGGGTCTTCCGTGACGAGCACATCGGTCTTGCAGCTGGCCAGCGGGTTGATGGACAGTTCCACGGGTGGGACCACGAAGCTTTTGCTGACAGGGAGCCAGAGTCCTTGGCCCAAGCTGAAAGTAGACCTGCAATGTAAGAGTTTCCATTGGGGGACTCCCTGGGAAGCAGAGAGAAAACAGCAAAAAGGGGCCCCTCCTCCCATCCCTTCTAGAACTTTCTCTCACTTTCCCACCCAACTGAGTCCCCTGCATTCCCCAAGGCCAACTTTTCCCAGACTTGGATGGTTATTTCCTCTCTCCGTCAATCATTTAGCCCATGCATTGCTCTACATTGCTAGTTTTGTTTTCCTGAGTTTAGGTTCTGATCCCCAATTATCACTGGGCTTTGTGAGGACAGGGACAATTTCAGTTCTGCTTTCTCACAGGCCTGATAGCCAGCAGATGGGCTTCAAGTGACTGTAAGCCAGCAGGGGCAGTCTGCACAAAGGTTAAGAGCATGGACATTGAATCAATTTCAACTGAAATTTCATTCTCAGTTCTGTCGCCTAATTTGCTGTATGTCTTCATCAGTTTAAGTATTGAAGTTTTCACACAAGATTTCATGGTAGTGGCAGGAAGAGGTTCTATGGCTACAGAATATTTTTAAACCACTGGACTAGATAATCAGTTGTGTCTCCTCCAGTTCAAGTATCGGAATCTATTAAGTCTAGATGCCAGATAAATGGAAATTAGATTCCCATAGCAACCTGGACCACTGCATCCCAGAAGTGCACAGACTCAATTAACTAAGGATGTATGACTATACCTCTCCTTCAAACCATTCTCCATGCCCCAGCATCATGCCCAAAACAGAACTTTCAACTCACCTGAGGATCTTTTCAGGGGCTTGCTCCCCTGTCACCAGATCATAGCCCCTCTCGAGTGTCGTGTATGGCCAGGGACTGTGGGAGAAAAATTGAGAAAGGGAAAGAAAAAGAGATAAGAGATGGTATGAGTCACAAGAAAGTAGGATTCATATGTGGACACTGCTTAAGAATAGCTACAAATAATCAAATTTTGCAAAGATAGACTATGTATATTATAAAAAGTCTCGATTTCACAGAAGGACTCATCACTTCAAAGTCTACATTGTCCATTTTGGAGTTTATGTATAATATACCTGATTCTTCTTCTTCATTAGTTCACTCAAGAGAGTGTTCTTTGATTGCTTATGGTTTGGGAGGATTAACTAAACTTAAACTTTTGTTCTCCAGAAGGTTCATCATCTGTTATGTACCTTTAATACTAAAATGGGATTCAGCGAGGAATAGGATTCAATTTCCATCAGACTTTGTAGGAACACAACCATTGCAGACAAAGGGTTCTCTCTGGGGAGTAGTTCGGGATCCCCAGTGTCCCTTCCCTGATGTCCGTTGAGACTCACCCTTCACTCTGCCCCCAGTCACTGCGCACACACAGGTGTCTGTGGACCGGGTCAGGGGCATAACCTTCATGACAGCTACATTCTCCTATAAGCAAAAAGAGGAAAGCATTTCATGAAATACTGCCTGCCCCAAATGGTCTTCTTTTCTGCTTTTCTTGGAAAATAAAGTGAGCTGCTTAGTTTCAGAAAAGGCCCCAAATGGATCTACTGAAGTTCTGTCGCCAAATTTCGATGCTTCATCAGTTAAGTATTGAAGTTTTCACACAAGATTTCATGGTAGTGGCAGGAAGAGGTTCTATGGCTACAGAATATTTTTAAACCACTGGACTAGATAATCAGTTGTGTCTCCTCCAGTTCAAGTATCGGAATCTATTAAGTCTAGATGCCAGATAAATGGAAATTAGATTCCCATAGCAACCTGGACCACTGCATCCCAGAAGTGCACAGACTCAATTAACTAAGGATGTATGACTATACCTCTCCTTCAAACCATTCTCCATGCCCCAGCATCATGCCCAAAACAGAACTTTCAACTCACCTGAGGATCTTTTCGGGGGCTTGCTCCCCTGTCACCAGATCATAGCCCCTCTCGAGTGTCGTGTATGGCCAGGGACTGTGGGAGAAAAATTGAGAAAGGGAAAGAAAAAGAGATAAGAGATGGTATGAGTCACAAGAAAGTAGGATTCATATGTGGACACTGCTTAAGAATAGCTACAAATAATCAAATTTTGCAAAGATAGACTATGTATATTATAAAAAGTCTCGATTTCACAGAAGGACTCATCACTTCAAAGTCTACATTGTCCATTTTGGAGTTTATGTATAATATACCTGATTCTTCTTCTTCATTAGTTCACTCAAGAGAGTGTTCTTTGATTGCTTATGGTTTGGGAGGATTAACTAAACTTAAACTTTTGTTCTCCAGAAGGTTCATCATCTGTTATGTACCTTTAATACTAAAATGGGATTCAGCGAGGAATAGGATTCAATTTCCATCAGACTTTGTAGGAACACAACCATTGCAGACAAAGGGTTCTCTCTGGGGAGTAGTTCGGGATCCCCAGTGTCCCTTCCCTGATGTCCGTTGAGACTCACCCTTCACTCTGCCCCCAGTCACTGCGCACACACAGGTGTCTGTGGACCGGGTCAGGGGCATAACCTTCATGACAGCTACATTCTCCTATAAGCAAAAAGAGGAAAGCATTTCATGAAATACTGCCTGCCCCAAATGGTCTTCTTTTCTGCTTTTCTTGGAAAATAAAGTGAGCTGCTTAGTTTCAGAAAAGGCCATGGAAAGAGAATGTTCTAGTCTACTTGACGCTGTGGTTAATGAAGAACCTATTCATTGCTCATTCACTCACTTATTCACTCAGCAAGCCCTGGCCACCTTCCCTGCTGGGCTCTCTGCTCAGCACTGGAGATGTGAAGGTCAAGGGTGCAACCCAGATGCTGAAGGAGCTCATGATTTCACAAGACAAACAGACAGTGACCTGTGGCTACATGTGGAGGTCCCATTTTTAAATATGTAAATTATGATAAAGTACTCTTGTGTTACAAGTATAATCAGAAAATTCAATTCTCTCCACCCAAATGAACCATTCACATTCATTTAAAAGCCCCAAATCAAATACCATCTCCTCTGAATGTAATGCCTCTGATTTCCTCTTGTGGAAAAATTATTTTCATCTATCATCTCCAGATTTTATTTTTGTTGTGTTGTTTGTCTTAATGGTTTTACAGGGCTCTTTCCCTTCCCCTCATTTCCCCTCTTGTTCCCTTCCCTTTCTTTCCTCCTTCCTTCCTTCCATACATCCATCTATCACGTGTCAGCATTTTCTGGCTATTCCTTACACTCAGTTGGGCGCATCCTCGCTAGCATCCTATGTGGACTTAAGCTTCTCATTGGCCAAACTCATTCTGGGTGTACATGTCTTGCTTCCTAGGATATCTTCAGAGTTCAGTTCTGTAAAAGTCCTACTTCCCTGCTACTATCAGTTTGCTTCACTGTTCACTCCTTAAAGATGGGGGGATATTTTGATTCAATTAGCTGTTAGATTTTCCTAAGATGTATTTGTAGAATGTTCCCAGATGCTTTACCAAAAATAGATTCCAATAAAAAAGAGAAAAGCTTGTGAAATACTGGACCATTCCTGTAGAGTATGACTGCAATTCTTCAGTCCCTACAGGGTTTGTGGTTGGCCTGACCACAAATTACACTTTCAAATTACATTTCGTAGAAGCATCTAGCTCAGTGAAGGAGATTCAGACTTTGGCAACTTTTAGATTTAAATGTTCCTTAAAAAGTATTATTTTGAAATCTCTTTAATAATTAAAATGAAGGCTAAACACTCACAGATTACAAGCTAGAATGGAGGACACTGGAGACATTAAGTCTGGTGACTTAATGATGAACAAATTTTACACAGGTCTCCTTAAAAAAAAAGATTGTCCTGTCATCTTTGTTTCATTGAATAGGATCCTGAGACTGACAGTGGAGGTGTTAACAAGCTCATGCTTTTTACAATTTGGAGTCTTAGGTAGGAATCAGAAGTTTCTAAACCTTGTGCAACCAAAACAAAACATAGCAGCGAACACGATTCTAGGGTAACTCAGGTTCTAAACTATCAGCTGTAACTCCTTTTTTATAAATGTTTATATTTATCAGTTAGCCTTATTGTTTTCACTGATTCACTATAAATGTTAGGCATGTGACCTTATACAAAGTCTTCTGAATGTTAACACTTTAATTTGGTTTATATATTCCAGTGCTGATTAATTTTTGTATGCTCAGCGTCACAAGTATCTGGCAAATGGCCCAGGTTTAATAAATGTTGGTTAAACTAAAAGGGTAGTAACAAATAATATGGGGAAAAGAACAGGTCAGAGAGAATACTCAAAATGTTCAGAACAAGAGTGTTAGAAGACAAAGGGAGAAAAAAATAGAGAAAAGACAAAGAGAGAGACTGATATACCTTTCTTCTTCTGTGAATATCTGCTAAGTAAGAGGGGGCTACCTGTAGGCAGGGATGTTTTCTATAATCCTCCCCTCCGATAACACCCCCAAGGGTCTTCCACTGAACACCTGTGCTGCAAGTATGCACAACCTAATGGATTGACCATTGTTCAGTTCAAAATTTAATTTTTGGTTTTAGATTTTCCTAAGATGTATTTGTAGAATGTTCCCAGATGCTTTACCAAAAATAGATTCCAATAAAAAAGAGAAAAGCTTGTGAAATACTGGACCATTCCTGTAGAGTATGACTGCAATTCTTCAGTCCCTACAGGGTTTGTGGTTGGCCTGACCACAAATTACACTTTCAAATTACATTTCGTAGAAGCATCTAGCTCAGTGAAGGAGATTCAGACTTTGGCAACTTTTAGATTTAAATGTTCCTTAAAAAGTATTATTTTGAAATCTCTTTAATAATTAAAATGAAGGCTAAACACTCACAGATTACAAGCTAGAATGGAGGACACTGGAGACATTAAGTCTGGTGACTTAATGATGAACAAATTTTACACAGGTCTCCTTAAAAAAAAAGATTGTCCTGTCATCTTTGTTTCATTGAATAGGATCCTGAGACTGACAGTGGAGGTGTTAACAAGCTCATGCTTTTTACAATTTGGAGTCTTAGGTAGGAATCAGAAGTTTCTAAACCTTGTGCAACCAAAACAAAACATAGCAGCGAACACGATTCTAGGGTAACTCAGGTTCTAAACTATCAGCTGTAACTCCTTTTTTCTAAATGTTTATATTTATCAGTTAGCCTTATTGTTTTCACTGATTCACTATAAATGTTAGGCATGTGACCTTATACAAAGTCTTCTGAATGTTAACACTTTAATTTGGTTTATATATTCCAGTGCTGATTAATTTTTGTATGCTCAGCGTCACAAGTATCTGGCAAATGGCCCAGGTTTAATAAATGTTGGTTAAACTAAAAGGGTAGTAACAAATAATATGGGGAAAAGAACAGGTCAGAGAGAATACTCAAAATGTTCAGAACAAGAGTGTTAGAAGACAAAGGGAGAAAAAAATAGAGAAAAGACAAAGAGAGAGACTGATATACCTTTCTTCTTCTGTGAATATCTGCTAAGTAAGAGGGGGCTACCTGTAGGCAGGGATGTTTTCTATAATCCTCCCCTCCGATAACACCCCCAAGGGTCTTCCACTGAACACCTGTGCTGCAAGTATGCACAACCTAATGGATTGACCATTGCCAGAGGTAAGGAAAATGGAGGGGAAAGAACAGAGATCCTTGAGTTTTGGATCACAATAATTGACTGAAGCAGGAGGGGGGGGGGTCACTAATGATGTGTTAAAATGCAACAGTCCCTTCATGAAATATTCACCATATAAAGCACATCTAATATTAAAGATTAAAAGTCCTCGGATTTGTCCTCGAGACTCCCAGGACTGATTTATGATCTGCCACAAGCCGCAGGCTTCGTGATTCATAACGGGAGAGGTAAAGTGGTTTACCTCTGGCACATGGACAGGAAGTCAGGCTGGGGTGAGCCAGGAGTGTGGTGGGGTAGGGGCCTCCTCCTTCTCCATGGAAAGGGCCATGTCTGAGGTTCCTGTCTCTCCATCCAATCAGTGACTTGGGACAGGGCACAGGTCATTTTTCCTTCCCTCCCCTCCTTTTGGGAATATTAGTGAGAATGAGAAATCTATACAGAAAAAGGGGCTCAGCTATATTTTTCTCTTTCTTTTGTGTGTGCTTACTAGGCAAGTTTCCCTTTCCTTGGAACGGATCATTAATTACTGCCGCTCGTTATACAACAAATACGTATTTTGCACATGAGAATTATCCACTCTGAAGGCTGCCTGGAGAACAGGAGGTGGGGGAGAGGGAAACACATGAGGGCTGGGCACACACAGATCTGGGTTCCGATCCTGACTTTCTCTCTTCCTAGATGTGTGGCCTAGGGGAAGAAGTTGCTTCACCTTCTGGGTCTCAGCTGTCTCAGCTCTCCAGTGACAATGGCAGTTCTGTCAGTCTCTCAGAGCTGATGTAAGAATGAATTCAAGGCATGAAGGGTAAATCTCATGGCTCAAGTAGACAGTGAGTAGATGCTCAATAAATTCATCTCTTCCTCTTTCCTTTTCATTCTAAGATGGCAACTGGGTTCTGACATATGCTGGCACCTTAACTGTAGGGATACTGGATAGGCACCCTCCTCCCTGCTGGGACTTAGTTTTCTCAACTGAAAAATGGAATAGATGTTTATCCGTTCTGGGTACCAATGAGAACCAGTCATTTGCACTGTCTTTCCAGATGGCTCACCCCTAGATTTCCAGACACTTTTTGTTTTAACCTTAACATTGATCACTCTTATCAGTAGGGCTGTGTATGTCCAGCAGGATGTCCCTCAATGCACTGCTACTGGCTTTATTGACGCCCATTTCCCATTTTGCTGGCTCAGCAAACTCTTCATTATTTACAGCCAAGCATGACCTTCTTGCAAGATGCAAGCCTCTGACAGCACGACTTGAGGGTTAACCCCTTCCCTGGATGAGTCCCATCCTCAATGCTGCCTTTATATTCAGGGCGGCCATGCTGCTGAAGGTTAGCTGTCCAGGGACACATGTGTCTATGCTTTTTCTGTGCTGACTGTGAATACCTAGGCTTCCTGACTCCTGTCACTATAGCAGATGTTCCTCGGTAAAAGGGATGGCCCTGACCTGGTTCACGACTGCATCCAACAACGGTTGCCCTGATGGGCACATAAATAAATGCAGGGGTATACTTCATAAGGGAGATCCCAGGTGGTGCAATGGTAAAGAATCCTCCTGCCCAACAGGAGACACAGGTTTGATCCCTGGGTCAGGGAAATTTCCTGCAGATGAAATGGCAACCCACTCCAGTATTCTTGCCTGGGAAACTCCATGAACTGAGGTATCTGGTGGGCTACTCATTCATGGGGTTGCAAACAGTGAGACAACTTAGTGATGAAACAACAAATACTTCATAACAGTAATGCCTGTGCTTACAGGATAGGGGCTTTTTTGTTGTTGGTATGTTGTGCCAACTATACTGGGAGACCCTTGATAGCAGAAATCTTTTTTATCATCTTCATATCCTAATAGTACCATGTATGATGAAGGGTGGGAGATGCTTGTTGAATGGATGAATGAATAACTGGATGAATTAGTAAATGTACAAATGATATCCTGCAATTATCATGAATTCAGGCTGAATTCCTTTAGAATAGTGATGATTTTGCTGAAGGCTGGAAAAATCCTGCAATTATCATGAATGCGATAGGCACCCTCCTCCCTGCTGGGACTTAGTTTTCTCAACTGAAAAATGGAATAGATGTTTATCCGTTCTGGGTACCAATGAGAACCAGTCATTTGCACTGTCTTTCCAGATGGCTCACCCCTAGATTTCCAGACACTTTTGTTTTAACCTTAACATTGATCACTCTTATCAGTAGGGCTGTGTATGTCCAGCAGGATGTCCCTCAATGCACTGCTACTGGCTTTATTGACGCCCATTTCCCATTTTGCTGGCTCAGCAAACTCTTCATTATTTACAGCCAAGCATGACCTTCTTGCAAGATGCAAGCCTCTGACAGCACGACTTGAGGGTTAACCCCTTCCCTGGATGAGTCCCATCCTCAATGCTGCCTTTATATTCAGGGCGGCCATGCTGCTGAAGGTTAGCTGTCCAGGGACACATGTGTCTATGCTTTTTCTGTGCTGACTGTGAATACCTAGGCTTCCTGACTCCTGTCACTATAGCAGATGTTCCTCGGTAAAAGGGATGGCCCTGACCTGGTTCACGACTGCATCCAACAACGGTTGCCCTGATGGGCACATAAATAAATGCAGGGGTATACTTCATAAGGGAGATCCCAGGTGGTGCAATGGTAAAGAATCCTCCTGCCCAACAGGAGACACAGGTTTGATCCCTGGGTCAGGGAAATTTCCTGCAGATGAAATGGCAACCCACTCCAGTATTCTTGCCTGGGAAACTCCATGAACTGAGGTATCTGGTGGGCTACTCATTCATGGGGTTGCAAACAGTGAGACAACTTAGTGATGAAACAACAAATACTTCATAACAGTAATGCCTGTGCTTACAGGATAGGGGCTTTTTTGTTGTTGGTATGTTGTGCCAACTATACTGGGAGACCCTTGATAGCAGAAATCTTTTTTATCATCTTCATATCCTAATAGTACCATGTATGATGAAGGGTGGGAGATGCTTGTTGAATGGATGAATGAATAACTGGATGAATTAGTAAATGTACAAATGATATCCTGCAATTATCATGAATTCAGGCTGAATTCCTTTAGAATAGTGATGATTTTGCTGAAGGCTGGAAGAAACATTCTTATATCCATGACAGGTATTTGCCAAGGGAATGGAAAGTGTAAGCATGAATGCTGATGAAATGGCTGAAATAGAATTCCTGATTCTCATCAGAGCATAAGAGGCTGGTAATGATCATCTAATTCAGATCTTCCCAGTTTCATTGTTCAGACAGGGGAACTCTGGCTGAGAAAGTGAAGACATTTAGCCAAATAACTGGACTAGCCTCTTAGGCAGTCAAGATTAGCACCCAGGACTCTTGGCTATTACTCCAGCCTCCTTTCCACTACACTGATGGTCTCAATACTTTAATACATCCAGTAACATATTCTTGATTTTTTTTTGTACACTTCTGCCATTTCTGAGTTTCCTACAATGAGAATGTATTACATTTAAAAACAGAAATTGTATTTTAAATATAATGAATTTACACATTAAACACATTATTTGTAAGTGACTAATAATGCAGACCTTGAAAAAAGAGTTTAATCTCTTCATTAAAATGGCTCCCATAAGGAAATTCAATTCAGTGTATTTTCATTGTGTTAGTTTCCGTGTGTGTGTGTGTGTGTGTGTGTGTGTGTGTGTGTGTTTATGCTCAATCGTGTCTAATTCTTTGCAACCCTATGAACTGTATCCCACCAGACTCCTCTGTCCATGAAGTTTTCTAGGAAAGAATACTGGAGCAGGTCGCCATTTCTTTCTTTAGGGGATCTTCAGGAAGCAGGCATTGAACCCACATCCCCTGCACCTCCTGCATTGGCAGACAGGTTCTTTTTTCCAACTGAACCACCAGGGAAGCCTGTGTACTAGTCACTAGGACTCTGAACTATTGGCTATAGATGAGCTATATTGGTTTTTAAAATATTTACTCTTTATGTCTCTTACATCATATTTATTGAGTTCTCATTTTATGTTACTTGCATTCTCCCTCTGCAAACCCTTGGGTAAGAATAACAGAATCCCTTGAGTATGAACAATCTGAGTTTCTCTTGTTTGGGCCTCTCCTAAACCACTTCGAAGTGGACAGTGGCTTCATGTTCATCAGATGAGGTCAGCTGACTGGTGAAATGGTTTAGAGTGTGCTCTGAATCCTCTTGCTTTGTCCTAGATCTGCCACTTCGATGCGTGAACTTCATCCAGTGGCTTCACTACCTTGAGTTTGTTTCCTGTTTGGTAATGAGGCTGGTATCCCCTTTTGGCTGGAAGATCAGTGATGCATTTGAAAAATCCTTTGTACTTTGGCATATTTCTTCTTGCTGAAAACATCGTTAGCTATGTCAGCTGGGCTTTTAACTTGCCTGGATGTGTGTGCATGCTAAGTCGCTTCAGTGGTTACCTTTGATACCCTATGGATTATAGTCCACCAGACGCTTCTGTCCAGTATTCTCTAGGCACAAATACTAGAGTGGGGCGTCTTGCCCTCCTCCAGAGGATCTTCCTGACCCAGGGATCAAACCCACGTCTCTTATGTTTCCTGCATTGGCAGGCAGGTTCTTTACTGCTAGTGCCACCTGAGAATCTTCTATTCTATAGATAGATTACCACAAATAATTCATTAAATAATTGCAATAGTAGCATTAATTTGTACTGCCCAAAACCGGAGCGGGAAAAACACAGATGCCTGTCAGTAGCCGCCCCTGCCCTGCAGGAGGATTCTTTACAGATGAGCCACCAGGTAAGCCCCCTTTTCCTGGACAGGAGGAACCAAATTAGCATCTTGTTTCAATAGGAAGAATAACTGCTTTCTGCACAAAGAGTGGTCTACTTTTTAAGGTGTGCCCTTTGCCAAGCTAAAAAATCTCAGTTTCTGTATCTGCCTGTTTGGGGGCAGCTTGAATGAAACAATCTCTAAGGCTGGTCCCTGTGTTCCCAGCAACACCTGTTGCCCTGATCAACGACCTCTTCACTTGAAGGACATGCAAGCATGGATCAGGGCATCAGCTTGACAGTGCTGCCTCTTCTGGACTCCAGAGCTCAGAGGAGCTCACTGTGCACCTGTAAGAGTACCAGACGAGTGGAAAGCCTTCTTCCCAATCCCATCTGGCTGACTGGCTTCCCTCCTCCCACCTTATCATACCCTTATGATTCCATTTTCGAAGTGGACAGTGGCTTCATGTTCATCAGATGAGGTCAGCTGACTGGTGAAATGGTTTAGAGTGTGCTCTGAATCCTCTTGCTTTGTCCTAGATCTGCCACTTCGATGCGTGAACTTCATCCAGTGGCTTCACTACCTTGAGTTTGTTTCCTGTTTGGTAATGAGGCTGGTATCCCCTTTTGGCTGGAAGATCAGTGATGCATTTGAAAAATCCTTTGTACTTTGGCATATTTCTTCTTGCTGAAAACATCGTTAGCTATGTCAGCTGGGCTTTTAACTTGCCTGGATGTGTGTGCATGCTAAGTCGCTTCAGTGGTTACCTTTGATACCCTATGGATTATAGTCCACCAGACGCTTCTGTCCAGTATTCTCTAGGCACAAATACTAGAGTGGGGCGTCTTGCCCTCCTCCAGAGGATCTTCCTGACCCAGGGATCAAACCCACGTCTCTTATGTTTCCTGCATTGGCAGGCAGGTTCTTTACTGCTAGTGCCACCTGAGAATCTTCTATTCTATAGATAGATTACCACAAATAATTCATTAAATAATTGCAATAGTAGCATTAATTTGTACTGCCCAAAACCGGAGGGGGAAAAAACACAGATGCCTGTCAGTAGCCGCCCCTGCCCTGCAGGAGGATTCTTTACAGATGAGCCACCAGGTAAGCCCCCTTTTCCTGGACAGGAGGAACCAAATTAGCATCTTGTTTCAATAGGAAGAATAACTGCTTTCTGCACAAAGAGTGGTCTACTTTTTAAGGTGTGCCCTTTGCCAAGCTAAAAAATCTCAGTTTCTGTATCTGCCTGTTTGGGGGCAGCTTGAATGAAACAATCTCTAAGGCTGGTCCCTGTGTTCCCAGCAACACCTGTTGCCCTGATCAACGACCTCTTCACTTGAAGGACATGCAAGCATGGATCAGGGCATCAGCTTGACAGTGCTGCCTCTTCTGGACTCCAGAGCTCAGAGGAGCTCACTGTGCACCTGTAAGAGTACCAGACGAGTGGAAAGCCTTCTTCCCAATCCCATCTGGCTGACTGGCTTCCCTCCTCCCACCTTATCATACCCTTATGATTCCATTTTCACTTGCTTCCAACTCAGTCATCACTTCTCATCACAGGCCAGGGACACTGGCTGCTGTTCATTTTCCCCATTCACTCTTCTTGTCTCTGCAGCTTGAAAAGACAGCTCCCTGGGCCCTCAGAACAACCAGTGTGCATGGCATGCTTTTCTGTTCTGACTCCAACGGGGCCACCTTGTCAGAGGTGGGCCTCGGCACTTTTGGCTACGGCTCTGGGTTAGGCACGGGCTGGGGGAGGCACAGGCTGGGTGTAATACAAATGGGGACCTGTTCTGTGCTACAAGGGGCAAAGGCGCTTGACACACGGTACGCATGTCAACTCACAGGCCACGCCCATTACTAGTACCAGGAGGAAGGCTCTCTGTCCTCACTGTAAAATCAAGAACTGAAGCTCACACTCAACTGGTCACTTGTTTGAGACTGTGGAGTCAGGTTTTCCAAGCTCCTGCTGAGAAGCTCACCATCACAACATCCCGACAATAAACATTACCACTAGGGCGAGAGCAAGGGGAACTGCCTTTAATCGGACAATTCTCCTGAGTGAGAAAACACGGGTTAGGGAAGAAGAAGCACCTTCAAGCTACCTGCACTGAAACTGGCATCCTGCTGATTTCCAAAATGCCACAAAAACTAAAGGTTAAGAGTTGCTCTTCCAAATATCCCTGGTACAAAAGTAAACACTTTACATTGTGATTGCATAGAATTGCATTAGCCATGTGATGAAGGGTTGTTGGGTTGATTCCTAGCTAGCAGTGATAAGCCTCAGGGGACGCATCAGACCTTGGGTTAATTGAGCATCTACAAGTATAGGGTCAGGCTTTTCCGTGGAATCTTATGGAAAGACACAAATGAACTTTTTGTCCAACTCAGTAATTTTTGACATCCATGACAAGACTGGGGAAATGGATTCCTTTCGATGACAGCTGAGGCTTGGAGAGGGAGACTAAGCTGGCCAAGCTTGTGAACAGAGGAACAAAGAGTCAAGTCTTAGGTCTTTCTGACTCCTTCCCAAGCCATATGATGGCTTCTGTAAGTAATGACCCTAACGTCTTTCCAAACTGGAAACTTTAGAAAAATCTCTCACTGGACTATATATTTTTTAAATCGTTACTATCCAAATGGCAACTGAATTCAACTCATTCTACCTCCTTTTTGTCACCTGGGGCTTTCCTTCCCATCTCTCCCTGGCACAGGCCCTGAATGCCGTCCACATACACCACTGAGAAAGTCATCCCTGGAGACCTGCCTTCGGTGTCCACCCTTCAGCCCGAGTGGTAGTCAGTTATCTTTTCAAAGAAGAGCTGCATCCATGTCTCATCTCAAAACACTCTCCAAGGGCTTCCAATTGCTTTCACCACAGAGTTCATAAGCCCTGGTCTAACCTTCAAAGTTCTTCATGACTGGCCCAGCCAATCCTTCCCCTTGTCAACTACTCTCCCTCCCTGGACCTCTCCTGCTTTAACTGCCCCTAGGTTTCCTGATAAGAATAGGGCTGCAGGAGACTCATTTGCAGAGTAGGACCTACTTCTTGCAGTGCGCCTGCCCTGACCCTTCTTCTTGAGAAAGGTAAAGCCTGAGAAAGGAGAGGAATGTGTTTAACAGAAGAGAGACTCAGGGTAGAGAGGGAATAGGAAATAAAGGGAAAATTAAGTGGCAAAAATAATGATCTAGTCAAGGAATGCGATCATTTGGACAGTTTTGAGTATAAGCTGTGTAATCAGGGAATATAGTTTACAGTGCTGAGTTCTCTGCAAACTTGGGCAAATCACTTCACTCTTTCAGGCCTCAGTCTTCCCACCTGTAAAATGAGTAGCTAGCCATGTGATGAAGGGTTGTTGGGTTGATTCCTAGCTAGCAGTGATAAGCCTCAGGGGACGCATCAGACCTTGGGTTAATTGAGCATCTACAAGTATAGGGTCAGGCTTTTCCGTGGAATCTTATGGAAAGACACAAATGAACTTTTTGTCCAACTCAGTAATTTTTGACATCCATGACAAGACTGGGGAAATGGATTCCTTTCGATGACAGCTGAGGCTTGGAGAGGGAGACTAAGCTGGCCAAGCTTGTGAACAGAGGAACAAAGAGTCAAGTCTTAGGTCTTTCTGACTCCTTCCCAAGCCATATGATGGCTTCTGTAAGTAATGACCCTAACGTCTTTCCAAACTGGAAACTTTAGAAAAATCTCTCACTGGACTATATATTTTTTAAATCGTTACTATCCAAATGGCAACTGAATTCAACTCATTCTACCTCCTTTTTGTCACCTGGGGCTTTCCTTCCCATCTCTCCCTGGCACAGGCCCTGAATGCCGTCCACATACACCACTGAGAAAGTCATCCCTGGAGACCTGCCTTCGGTGTCCACCCTTCAGCCCGAGTGGTAGTCAGTTATCTTTTCAAAGAAGAGCTGCATCCATGTCTCATCTCAAAACACTCTCCAAGGGCTTCCAATTGCTTTCACCACAGAGTTCATAAGCCCTGGTCTAACCTTCAAAGTTCTTCATGACTGGCCCAGCCAATCCTTCCCCTTGTCAACTACTCTCCCTCCTGGACCTCTCCTGCTTTAACTGCCCCTAGGTTTCCTGATAAGAATAGGGCTGCAGGAGACTCATTTGCAGAGTAGGACCTACTTCTTGCAGTGCGCCTGCCCTGACCCTTCTTCTTGAGAAAGGTAAAGCCTGAGAAAGGAGAGGAATGTGTTTAACAGAAGAGAGACTCAGGGTAGAGAGGGAATAGGAAATAAAGGGAAAATTAAGTGGCAAAAATAATGATCTAGTCAAGGAATGCGATCATTTGGACAGTTTTGAGTATAAGCTGTGTAATCAGGGAATATAGTTTACAGTGCTGAGTTCTCTGCAAACTTGGGCAAATCACTTCACTCTTTCAGGCCTCAGTCTTCCCACCTGTAAAATGAGTAGCTAGTACTCAGTGATTCCCGAACAGTCTTCCAAACTGTGTTCAGATTTCAGTTCTTGACCGCATCTCTAACCTGTTCTGGTCTTGCGACCTGAGGTCAGCATTTCCTAAGATAGTGTACGTGGAGGCAGAGTGTCTTTGGGAGGGTCATGAGTTTGGAGAGGCCTAGGAGTCAGAGAAACATGACTTGGGTGAAGCAACAAGACATGATGCAGACCTTTATGAAGTAAAGAGGACTCTAGAAGTTAACTCAGCCACATGTGCTGCGTGACCTGGCGCAGCTCCCCTCCCTCCCTGGGACTCAGTTTCTCTATCTGTCCAGTGAGGAGGTGAGCCTCGATGACATTTAAGCAGCCTTGTGCGTGCATCTCTGAGGCCCCGTTTTCCCTCACACAGTTGGAGTGAGATGCATTGGCCTCGTTCTTCCCAAAACATCTGAGACAAATGTGGATGCCTGCATCTCAGCTGCCTTTTATAACTGTGTATTTGGAAAAACACAAAGGCCAAAATGTGGTGGTGTCACCGGCTGGTGGCCGGCTCTGACAGAGCTCACAGTCAAGGCTACCTGCGGACAGACTGGCTACTGACTCAGCCCACACGGGCAGCCCTCAGGCGATGGCTGGAGCTCTGAAGGCCGCCAGCCAGGCAATACGAGGACTCTCGCTGAAGGTCTCCCCCTTGGTGACCCCTCTCCTCCGGCTCTATTCCCCCTCTTTCCAGCCTCCTCCAACCTGGAGTGCCTCCCCTAACACACGTGACTATCTACCAACAAGTGTCTGGGAGTAAAGCACGTGAGTAAGAGACTCACTGAAAACTATGGCTGAAGGCAGATGAAGGAGGGTAAATAGACCAAAGAGCCTGGAGCAGGCACGGACACAGACATCTCTGAAAACCGGGAAGGATCTGCTTCTGGTTAAGCAGCACAGGGCCCCTCACAGGCCTGCTGGGAGAGGGCTGCCATCCCCCTGGCCCACTGCCCGCTCTCCACCGCAGAGCCTGCTTCTTCCAAGCCGCTCAGATCAGCCTGGAATGGGTTGGAGGGGGGCCAAGGGTCCCAGCCGCAGGAAGGGGAAAGAGCATCGATCTGGAATCAAAGTAATCTGAGGTTGAACCTTTGGTCTCCTACTCACGGACTGAGGGGCCTGGATCTATCTCGGAACCTCAGTTTCCTTATCAGAAAATGGACATCTTAAACTTAGCTTTAAAAACATGTCACAAGGATTGGAGAGAATGTATTAAAAACAATGACATCACCAGCCATGTCCACAGCATGCAGCATGCAAAGCTGGTGTTACTATCACAACGATTCCTGGCAACGCTGCTCCCTCCCTCCCTGGGACTCAGTTTCTCTATCTGTCCAGTGAGGAGGTGACTCATGTTAAGCAGCCTTGTGCGTGCATCTCTGAGGCCCCGTTTTCCCTCACACAGTTGGAGTGAGATGCATTGGCCTCGTTCTTCCCAAAACATCTGAGACAAATGTGGATGCCTGCATCTCAGCTGCCTTTTATAACTGTGTATTTGGAAAAACACAAAGGCCAAAATGTGGTGGTGTCACCGGCTGGTGGCCGGCTCTGACAGAGCTCACAGTCAAGGCTACCTGCGGACAGACTGGCTACTGACTCAGCCCACACGGGCAGCCCTCAGGCGATGGCTGGAGCTCTGAAGGCCGCCAGCCAGGCAATACGAGGACTCTCGCTGAAGGTCTCCCCCTTGGTGACCCCTCTCCTCCGGCTCTATTCCCCCTCTTTCCAGCCTCCTCCAACCTGGAGTGCCTCCCCTAACACACGTGACTATCTACCAACAAGTGTCTGGGAGTAAAGCACGTGAGTAAGAGACTCACTGAAAACTATGGCTGAAGGCAGATGAAGGAGGGTAAATAGACCAAAGAGCCTGGAGCAGGCACGGACACAGACATCTCTGAAAACCGGGAAGGATCTGCTTCTGGTTAAGCAGCACAGGGCCCCTCACAGGCCTGCTGGGAGAGGGCTGCCATCCCCCTGGCCCACTGCCCGCTCTCCACCGCAGAGCCTGCTTCTTCCAAGCCGCTCAGATCAGCCTGGAATGGGTTGGAGGGGGGCCAAGGGTCCCAGCCGCAGGAAGGGGAAAGAGCATCGATCTGGAATCAAAGTAATCTGAGGTTGAACCTTTGGTCTCCTACTCACGGACTGAGGGGCCTGGATCTATCTCGGAACCTCAGTTTCCTTATCAGAAAATGGACATCTTAAACTTAGCTTTAAAAACATGTCACAAGGATTGGAGAGAATGTATTAAAAACAATGACATCACCAGCCATGTCCACAGCATGCAGCATGCAAAGCTGGTGTTACTATCACAACGATTCCTGGCAACGCTGCTGTCACCCCAGCGCTGTGGTCCGGGCTGGGCTCTTCCAGGAGTTCCTCTTCCCTCTCCCCTCTATGTGGTCCTCGTCTCATCGCTGGTCCCGACTGCCCTTCTCCAGACCCCTTTTCCTTCTGTGTACAGTCCCTTTATGCTGGGCACAGGTGGGATCCGTGCACAGAGATGAATCCATCTGAGCCTCCACCTTTACACAGTGACTCTTTTTTTTTTTTTTGGCTTTATTGGTCTTTCATTTCTCCATTTTCATCCATCTTTGTTCTTTTGGCCCATGTGGGCCTCCCATCGCAGTGGCCTCTTTCACTGTAGAGTGCTGGCTCTGGGCGCATGCGCTCCAGAGCTCCAGCTCGGTAACTGGACACATCAGTCCAGCCGCTCCGCAGCATGTGGGATCTTCCCAGGCCAGGGATCAAACTGGCGCCCCTTGCACTGCAAGGCGGTGTCTTTACCCACTGGACCACCAGGGAAGCCCCACACAGTGACGCTTGAGTGGGGAGACGGAGAAGAAAACATATCATTACCATGAGGTGTTTTTCAGGCCAGAAAGGGGAGTTTATGTACAGAATTACAGGACCCAGAAGAAGAAGCTTCAAACTCTGTTCCCAGGTCAGAGACTCACCAGAAAGAGGAGTGTAAAATAAGAAAGAGCCCTGAGATCCCTAACTGCCAAGCAGTGTTGGGATTTCTCTATTTAAAGATTTATTCACGTAACCATCACAAGACTATGGAATTGGTTCTATTTTCAACCCATCTTACAGATGAGAAGACTGAGGCTCAACGCAGCTAAGTAACTTGCTTACCTAGAGTCACAAGGCCAAGAGGATTGGAATCCAGGAGGCCTGGTTCCAGAGATAGTGCCACTGCCCCAGGCTACACTGCCTCTCTCTAAATGGGAAGGAGGAGTTTTACAGACAGAGCAAAGATGGGAGTGATGGTAGGTCAGAGGGCAAGTGGGAGATCATGGCCCTATGGTTCCTCTGGACAAGCTGGGCACACTGGATCCACTGGATCAGGCGCTGAGAAATCCCGTCCTAGTTCTATAAGGCATGGGGAAACAGCCCCTTGGAAATCTCATCCTCTCTCCCAGTCATTCCCCAATGGCAAATCCAAGCCCTCTGCAGGGAGAAAGGCAGTTGAAAGCAGAGAAGACACATGCTGGGGTTAGACTTCAGACTCGGCATTCATCACCCAGTGGCTAGACTTTGCATAGTATCTCGTAGTCCCTTTATGCTGGGCACAGGTGGGATCCGTGCACAGAGATGAATCCATCTGAGCCTCCACCTTTACACAGTGACTCTTTTTTTTTTTTTTGGCTTTATTGGTCTTTCATTTCTCCATTTTCATCCATCTTTGTTCTTTTGGCCCATGTGGGCCTCCCATCGCAGTGGCCTCTTTCACTGTAGAGTGCTGGCTCTGGGCGCATGCGCTCCAGAGCTCCAGCTCGGTAACTGGACACATCAGTCCAGCCGCTCCGCAGCATGTGGGATCTTCCCAGGCCAGGGATCAAACTGGCGCCCCTTGCACTGCAAGGCGGTGTCTTTACCCACTGGACCACCAGGGAAGCCCCACACAGTGACGCTTGAGTGGGGAGACGGAGAAGAAAACATATCATTACCATGAGGTGTTTTTCAGGCCAGAAAGGGGAGTTTATGTACAGAATTACAGGACCCAGAAGAAGAAGCTTCAAACTCTGTTCCCAGGTCAGAGACTCACCAGAAAGAGGAGTGTAAA
Organism: Tragulus kanchil; assembly: GCA_022376925.1. NCBI lineage: Eukaryota > Metazoa > Chordata > Mammalia > Artiodactyla > Tragulidae > Tragulus > Tragulus kanchil. The sequence continues at coordinate 22,205,312 of JAIOJX010000023.1, read as the reverse complement.
AATAAGAAAGAGCCCTGAGATCCCTAACTGCCAAGCAGTGTTGGGATTTCTCTATTTAAAGATTTATTCACGTAACCATCACAAGACTATGGAATTGGTTCTATTTTCAACCCATCTTACAGATGAGAAGACTGAGGCTCAACGCAGCTAAGTAACTTGCTTACCTAGAGTCACAAGGCCAAGAGGATTGGAATCCAGGAGGCCTGGTTCCAGAGATAGTGCCACTGCCCCAGGCTACACTGCCTCTCTCTAAATGGGAAGGAGGAGTTTTACAGACAGAGCAAAGATGGGAGTGATGGTAGGTCAGAGGGCAAGTGGGAGATCATGGCCCTATGGTTCCTCTGGACAAGCTGGGCACACTGGATCCACTGGATCAGGCGCTGAGAAATCCCGTCCTAGTTCTATAAGGCATGGGGAAACAGCCCCTTGGAAATCTCATCCTCTCTCCCAGTCATTCCCCAATGGCAAATCCAAGCCCTCTGCAGGGAGAAAGGCAGTTGAAAGCAGAGAAGACACATGCTGGGGTTAGACTTCAGACTCGGCATTCATCACCCAGTGGCTCCAAGACTTTGCATAATCTCCCGTATCTGGCCAAGATTCGGTTTCCTCAATCCTCCAAAGAGGTTAACCAGGTCTGCCCCTCACACTGAATAGCCGCAAGAATCCTCTTTTCCCAGCATGGTCTCCGGAACCATGACCTGCTACTGTCAAGACCACTATTAGGGAGCTGGTTGTCTCCATATCCTTTCCTGAACATCATTCTTATCCTGAATCCCTTGGCTCTAGTTTGGGAGGTTAAGATATGTTTATGGGGGACTTCCCTGGTGGTTCAGTGGGTAAACAGTCCGCCTTGCAGTGTACAGGGAGCTAGTTTGACCCCTGGCCTGGGAAGATCCCACATGCTGCAGAGCGGCTGGACTGGTGTGTCCAGTTACCGAGCTGGAGCTCTGGAGCGCATGCGCCCAGTGCCGGTGCTCTACAGTGAAAGAGGCCGCAGAGCAGCTGGACTGGTGTGTCCAACTACAAGCCAGAGCTCTGGAGCGCACACGCCCAGAGTCAGTGCTTTGCAATGAGAGGCCACTGCAATGGGAGGCCCACATAGGCCAAAGAACAAAGATGGATGAAAATAAATAAATGAAAGACCAATAAAAGTGGCCAAAATTTAAAAAATACATATACGTTTATGGATCTCACGGCACGCGTGTCTCCTCAGTCATTTCGGTCGTGTCCCACTCTTGACAATGTCATGCACTAGAGCCCACCAAGCTCCTCTGTCCATGTAATTTCCCAAGCAAGAATACTGGAGTGGGTTGTGATTTCCTGTTTCAGGGGATCTTCCCCACCCAGGGATCGAACCCAGGTCTCTTGTGTTTCCTGCATGGGTTTTCCTGGTGGCTCAATGGTAAAGAATCCCCCTGAGCCACCAAGGAAAACCTGCATGGATCTCATTAACCATATGCTAATCCATCCAACCACTCTGTGAATCGGGTGCTAACATCCAGACTTCACAAATGAAGAAACTGGAGCTCTCAGAGGTTCAAGGACTGGCTTCCAGATGATACGGCAGGAAAGTAAGAGGGATGGGATTTAAACTTTCTGTGTGGCTCTGGAGTCAGAGCTCCCCGACACTATGCCAGGTAAGATGGAGGAGTTCAACGTGACCCTCAGTCTCACTCAAGACCATCCATCTCGGTGGCTCTCCCTGGCCACCCACCACCCCTGGGCTGGAGCACATTGGCATGTGGAGGACCCAAGGTGTGGGGTTAGTTATGCCACAGGACCCCCATCTGTGAAGGGTGGCCTTGTTCAAGCCCTTTCATGTCTCTGAACCTCCCTCATGCTAACTCCCAGAAGATAAGGAACATATGCCCTGTCATCTCCCATTCACAAGGAAGCCGTGAGGATAAAATACAGACTCATCCCATTCAGAACACACGCTGATTAATAATGCAGTCATCCCCCCGCCTGCACAGAACCTGAAACAGCAAAATGAAATATACAAAATAAATTAAGCAGAGGGTAATTATTCATTTTGCAAAAGAGTTCTCCGCTCCACAAAAAAAGATGCATTGATGTTTTTTCCCAAGCATCAGCTATCTTTGTGAGTTTAAAGTCAAATTTCATTTACAGAATTAAAGCCAAAAGAGTAATGATTTTTCAGACGTGCACAAAGTACAGAGGGCTGCACGCGGGCATGCTGCCCTAGCACTGCCCTAGCCATCCAGGCTAGGGCAGCTCCCTTTCACTGCCCTAGCCATTCAGGCTAGGCTGCAAGGTAGTCCAGAATCCCACAGCAGAAACTGGGGGAAATGGAGAGGACCCGAGGAGGACATGTGGCATCTCACTCTGCTTCAGAGGGGTCCCTTCCTCAACCTCAGCCTCTGCAACAGGCAGGTGAGCAGGGACATTGGAGGATGGTCATTTCCAGTTCCATCCATCTGGAATATCATACCAGTTTATATCATATACACAATCAGCCAAACTCAGCTCCCTTTCACTCTCCTTCCCTCATTCCTGATTAAACTCACTTACACTTGCCTGCTTATGCCTCTCCCTGTCTCTCTTCTGTTCTGTGATTCACTGTTTACCTCCGTCTCCATCTTTATTTGTTTGCCATTCTTTGTGCCTTGGTCTCTGCCTCAGTGTCTCTGGCCTGGCCCCTCCCTCTGCTGCATATCCATACGTTTTGCTATCTGTCTGTCTGCCTTTCTTCCTTGGTATCTCTCTGCAGTGAAAAGAACTAAGCTTGAGTCAGAGGCCCAAGTAAAGCCCCCAGACCCACCCTCATTTCCTCCTGCAAATAAGAGAGAAAGAGGATAGTCTGCCTGTTCCAGAGATTAATGCAAGATGAAGCTGACTGTAAGATACAGAGTTAAAGGTGCCTGGAACAAAGAATACCTTCACACCTGGGCTGGAAGCACATTGGCATGTGGAGGACCCAAGGTGTGGGTTAGTTATGCCACAGGACCCCATCTGTGAAGGGTGGCCTGAATTAATTGCTAACTCCCAGAAGATAAGGAACATATGCCCTGTCATCTCCCATTCACAAGGAAGCCGTGAGGATAAAATACAGACTCATCCCATTCAGAACACACGCTGATTAATAATGCAGTCATCCCCCCGCCTGCACAGAACCTGAAACAGCAAAATGAAATATACAAAATAAATTAAGCAGAGGGTAATTATTCATTTTGCAAAAGAGTTCTCCGCTCCACAAAAAAAGATGCATTGATGTTTTTTCCCAAGCATCAGCTATCTTTGTGAGTTTAAAGTCAAATTTCATTTACAGAATTAAAGCCAAAAGAGTAATGATTTTTCAGACGTGCACAAAGTACAGAGGGCTGCACGCGGGCATGCTGCCCTAGCACTGCCCTAGCCATCCAGGCTAGGGCAGCTCCCTTTCACTGCCCTAGCCATTCAGGCTAGGCTGCAAGGTAGTCCAGAATCCCACAGCAGAAACTGGGGGAAATGGAGAGGACCCGAGGAGGACATGTGGCATCTCACTCTGCTTCAGAGGGGTCCCTTCCTCAACCTCAGCCTCTGCAACAGGCAGGTGAGCAGGGACATTGGAGGATGGTCATTTCCAGTTCCATCCATCTGGAATATCATACCAGTTTATATCATATACACAATCAGCCAAACTCAGCTCCCTTTCACTCTCCTTCCCTCATTCCTGATTAAACTCACTTACACTTGCCTGCTTATGCCTCTCCCTGTCTCTCTTCTGTTCTGTGATTCACTGTTTACCTCCGTCTCCATCTTTATTTGTTTGCCATTCTTTGTGCCTTGGTCTCTGCCTCAGTGTCTCTGGCCTGGCCCCTCCCTCTGCTGCATATCCATACGTTTTGCTATCTGTCTGTCTGCCTTTCTTCCTTGGTATCTCTCTGCAGTGAAAAGAACTAAGCTTGAGTCAGAGGCCCAAGTAAAGCCCCCAGACCCACCCTCATTTCCTCCTGCAAATAAGAGAGAAAGAGGATAGTCTGCCTGTTCCAGAGATTAATGCAAGATGAAGCTGACTGTAAGATACAGAGTTAAAGGTGCCTGGAACAAAGAATACCTTCACATCTTGCTCATTCCTGATTACCTTCTTTTCAGATTCCTCATTTTCTTGATTCCTCTCATTCTCCTGTTCCCTTTCCGCCCTCATCTCTCTTCCCTTCCCACCCATCCCACTCCCTTGGCCAGCCTCTCTCAAAAGCACAGGAGCACACAGACTGCTCCCTCCCCTCCCCACCCACCTTGCACCCCAGGCAGCCCCCACTTTCTGGCTCAGCTTAGTTGCAGGACAGCATCCTTCCCACTCTGAAGAGGCACGTCCTTCTACAAAACATGTTTATGCTGCATTTACTGGTATATGATGGAGACTCATCATGAATCATTAAACTGAAGCAACGTGAGTCCAAATGGCTTGCTCCGGGTTTCACTAGGGGGTTAGGCTTCACTGTCACTTCCATTTGTGGCCCTCTGAGGCATGGCAGGGGTCTGTTCACAGGGCACAGGGCGAGGCGCCAGACTTCGCTTGACTTGGGGAGGGGGCGCATCTTGAATTCCTGAGTATCCCATTCTAAAGGACAGTCTTGGTGTGTTTGGCATAAAAGTCACATATTGCCGTCATTGCTTGTGGCCTGTGAAACCCCCCTCTACTGCAGTTTTAAGAAAAAAACAAAACAAAACATTTAGCATTGTAGCCAAACGGCAAGGGCAGGTACACACACAAACACGGGAACATGTACACGTATCTCTCCTACTCAGAGATCCCTAATCATCTACACTGAAAGGAGAGCTGCCTTCAGTCAACAGAGAGGAGACAGTGTGGTGCAGTGGGCAGGCTCCCTGCAGATGGCACCAAATAACCAGAAAAGACCATGGCTACGGCTAGAGGTAGGACTCTGCCACCACGCCTTCCATTCCATCAGGATTAAGTCTTTTGTGAGTTAAGCACAGCCAACACTGGGGGTTCTTTTTTGCCCTCAATTCAATAATGAATCGAACATGTATATTTGCCATATAATGTAGCAGGTATTTTATACTGATTATAATTGTCACAATAACCTAGCAAAGGTGAATACCTTTTTGTCTGATGAAAAAGAGCCGGAAATTGAGGCTTCAGGAAAATTAAGCAACGTGCTTAAAACTGTACCAGTGCTGTGGTTGGAGGCAGAGCCAAGATTTTAACCCAGGCCTGTCCGGCTTCAAGGTCTTGACTCTAACAATTATGTTCTGATGGCCTCTCTAAACACAAAACTAAACCCACTCTGAGGGCAGCTGGATTACCAGCAGGGAGAGGGTCGTGGCAGTGTCTGGCCCACTTCTGTTCCTAGGGACCGACTCAATCTTGGGGCTCAGTCAGTGTTTGCAGAAGACAGACATGAATGAAGGCTATTGGGTGCTCGCCATGCTCCAGATGGGCTTTTACAAAACATGTTTATGCTGCATTTACTGGTATATGATGGAGACTCATCATGAATCATTAAACTGAAGCAACGTGAGTCCAAATGGCTTGCTCCGGGTTTCACTAGGGGGTTAGGCTTCACTGTCACTTCCATTTGTGGCCCTCTGAGGCATGGCAGGGGTCTGTTCACAGGGCACAGGGCGAGGCGCCAGACTTCGCTTGACTTGGGGAGGGGGCGCATCTTGAATTCCTGAGTATCCCATTCTAAAGGACAGTCTTGGTGTGTTTGGCATAAAAGTCACATATTGCCGTCATTGCTTGTGGCCTGTGAAACCCCCCTCTACTGCAGTTTTAAGAAAAAAACAAAACAAAACATTTAGCATTGTAGCCAAACGGCAAGGGCAGGTACACACACAAACACGGGAACATGTACACGTATCTCTCCTACTCAGAGATCCCTAATCATCTACACTGAAAGGAGAGCTGCCTTCAGTCAACAGAGAGGAGACAGTGTGGTGCAGTGGGCAGGCTCCCTGCAGATGGCACCAAATAACCAGAAAAGACCATGGCTACGGCTAGAGGTAGGACTCTGCCACCACGCCTTCCATTCCATCAGGATTAAGTCTTTTGTGAGTTAAGCACAGCCAACACTGGGGGTTCTTTTTTGCCCTCAATTCAATAATGAATCGAACATGTATATTTGCCATATAATGTAGCAGGTATTTTATACTGATTATAATTGTCACAATAACCTAGCAAAGGTGAATACCTTTTTGTCTGATGAAAAAGAGCCGGAAATTGAGGCTTCAGGAAAATTAAGCAACGTGCTTAAAACTGTACCAGTGCTGTGGTTGGAGGCAGAGCCAAGATTTTAACCCAGGCCTGTCCGGCTTCAAGGTCTTGACTCTAACAATTATGTTCTGATGGCCTCTCTAAACACAAAACTAAACCCACTCTGAGGGCAGCTGGATTACCAGCAGGGAGAGGGTCGTGGCAGTGTCTGGCCCACTTCTGTTCCTAGGGACCGACTCAATCTTGGGGCTCAGTCAGTGTTTGCAGAAGACAGACATGAATGAAGGCTATTGGGTGCTCGCCATGCTCCAGACGACCAGCACTGAAACCCCTCCTTGCATGAATGAGTGGATTTGATCACGAGCATGCACAATGAGCCTGGGAAAGCTATGCCAAGAGCAGACATGGCTTGCCCACATTGTAAAAGAGTCCTGGGGTCCGTCACTGGGTCAAATTGCAGCTGGGGGCCTATTTCCCAAGGAAGAAATATTTTGATGGCTTAAAAGGTTCTCAAGAGGGCTTCCCTGGTGGTCCAGTGGGTAAGCACACCACCTTGCAGTGCAAGGGGTGCCAGTCCCATCCCTGGCCTGAGAAGATCCCATGTGCCACGGAGCGGCTGGACCACTGTGTCCAATTACCGAGCTGGAGCTCTGGAGTGCATTCGCCCAGAGCCCGCGCTCTGCAATGAGAGAGGCCACTGCAATGGGAGGTCCACACAGGCCAACGAACAAAGATGGATGAAAACAACTAAATAAAAGATCAACAGAAATGGCCCAAACAAACCCAAAATTAAAAAAAAAAAAAATCTACTTTCTTAAAAAAAAAAAAAAGGTTCTCAAGAGGTCTGTTCGGCCACTAACTTGACACGGGCAAGGCGTTGACTCAAGTTCAAGGGTGATGCTCACCCTCATCAGCTACAGAAGGAGGGGTAGACTAGGAGGCTGGCATGCTTCTTCCCAGCTCTGCCCCTCTTTGTCCTCGACTCCTACCTCTACCCCCAAGTTATCCAAGCTGGAGAGTGTTCTCAGGAGAAGAACTGGAAAGCCCGTCTGAATTACACATGTATATTTGCCATATAATGTAGCAGGTATTTTATACTGATTATAATTGTCACAATAACCTAGCAAAGGTGAATACCTTTTTGTCTGATGAAAAAGAGCCGGAAATTGAGGCTTCAGGAAAATTAAGCAACGTGCTTAAAACTGTACCAGTGCTGTGGTTGGAGGCAGAGCCAAGATTTTAACCCAGGCCTGTCCGGCTTCAAGGTCTTGACTCTAACAATTATGTTCTGATGGCCTCTCTAAACACAAAACTAAACCCACTCTGAGGGCAGCTGGATTACCAGCAGGGAGAGGGTCGTGGCAGTGTCTGGCCCACTTCTGTTCCTAGGGACCGACTCAATCTTGGGGCTCAGTCAGTGTTTGCAGAAGACAGACATGAATGAAGGCTATTGGGTGCTCGCCATGCTCCAGACGACCAGCACTGAAACCCCTCCTTGCATGAATGAGTGGATTTGATCACGAGCATGCACAATGAGCCTGGGAAAGCTATGCCAAGAGCAGACATGGCTTGCCCACATTGTAAAAGAGTCCTGGGGTCCGTCACTGGGTCAAATTGCAGCTGGGGGCCTATTTCCCAAGGAAGAAATATTTTGATGGCTTAAAAGGTTCTCAAGAGGGCTTCCCTGGTGGTCCAGTGGGTAAGCACACCACCTTGCAGTGCAAGAGCTGCCAGTCCCATCCCTGGCCTGAGAAGATCCCATGTGCCACGGAGCGGCTGGACCACTGTGTCCAATTACCGAGCTGGAGCTCTGGAGTGCATTCGCCCAGAGCCCGCGCTCTGCAATGAGAGAGGCCACTGCAATGGGAGGTCCACACAGGCCAACGAACAAAGATGGATGAAAACAACTAAATAAAAGATCAACAGAAATGGCCCAAACAAACCCAAAATTAAAAAAAAAAAAAATCTACTTTCTTAAAAAAAAAAAAAAGGTTCTCAAGAGGTCTGTTCGGCCACTAACTTGACACGGGCAAGGCGTTGACTCAAGTTCAAGGGTGATGCTCACCCTCATCAGCTACAGAAGGAGGGGTAGACTAGGAGGCTGGCATGCTTCTTCCCAGCTCTGCCCCTCTTTGTCCTCGACTCCTACCTCTACCCCCAAGTTATCCAAGCTGGAGAGTGTTCTCAGGAGAAGAACTGGAAAGCCCTCTGTTCTGACTTAAAACTTTGCCTCCTCAAGTTTAAAGGGGCACTCAGGCTTGTGAAAGTTCTAAGTTGCCACTTGAGAATGACATCTTAGATTCTGTGCTGTGGCTCCTTAACGTGTCTTGTTCTTTTCCAAGCCCTGTGTGGCAGAGTGACCAGGAGAGAGATCTGTCCAGGCCCCTTCAACTGTATACCATATTGGCTTCACTGCTTCCTTCTGATCTCATCCTGAGGCTTGGGTGTCTGTCATAGAATGAATGTTTGTGTCTCCCCAGATTCCCATGGTGAAACCCTAATCTCCAAGTGGTGACATGTGGAGACTGGCCTCTAGTAGAAGATTACAGAAGATGAGGCTCTGAGAGCGGGGCCCTTGTGATGGGCTTAGTGGTCTCCTAGAAAGCACAGAAGACAGGGATTTCACTTTTTCTCTGCACACACAGAGGAAAGGCCAGGTGAGGACACAGTGGTTAAGTCGAGACATTGGTCGTCTGCAAATCCAAGGAGAGGACCCTCAGTAGGAACCAATTCAGTGCAGCTCGATGTTGGGCCTCCCTGTCTCTAGAACAGTGAAGAGTTACATTTCTGCTGTTTGAGCCACCCGATCTGTGATCTTCTGTCATGACACCCTAAGGCAACAGACTAAGAGTCATCCACTGATGGGCCCTTTCTTTAAAGACAGCATGAAAACTGGCCCTGGAGCTCACACACGCATGGGTGACTTAATAATTATACTCTTCACCTCTGATGTTAATGCCCAAATCCAACTCATGAGACAGAAAACTCCCAAGGGGCAGAGATGGCAGCTTCTTTAGCTGATGATCCCTCGTCCGGGGCACGATGCCTGGCGTATAACTGGTGCTCAATAAATATTATATACCTTTAATAAGTCATCAGCATCTCTGACTTGGATCATCCCATCTGTCTTCCAAGTAGTTTCCCTGCCATCACTCTTGTCTCTGTCTCCATTGATTTTTCTCTATTAAAACTAAATCCTCTTAAATATGCTAGATGATGTCAGCCCTCTACTCAGACTGTTCTGTGGCTTCCCCTGGCAATTCAGGCTGGAAGATCATGCTTCTCAAAAGTTCTTCAGAGACTCTGGCCCTCAGGGCCCACTCTGACCCCTTCTCCTAGTGCCCAGGAAAGCCCAGCCACATTCTCCCCACCATCTTCCTCAAATATGAGAGGCACCGTCCACTCACAGAGCCTTTGAACTGGCTACCTCCTCTGCCTGGACTCTGGCCTCTTCCCCAGTTATCCACAAAGCATGCTTCTCCCTCACCTCCCCGGCCATGACTACCTAGAATGGGCTACTGAAATGCACACCTATCTCTCTCTATTGCACTTATAGCCTTGCTTCCAATAGCCTTTTTAATTTTTATCAATATATCAACTTCTAATATAGGATGCAATTCATTTATTTCTACCTATATTCTAATCATCCGTCTGTCCCCCGCCCCTACCAGAATGTGGGCTTCATGATGGCAACGATTTTTATCTGTTATTTTATTCTGCCACTGCCTGACATCCGGCTTAAATTAGGTGCTTGATAAATACACGCTGAATGTTAAATGAACAAAACCCTCAAATGAAAGTAATCAAACCCAGTTCTTTAATGCTGATGACAAAGCATTCAGTTGCAGGGACCCTCAGTAGGAACCAATTCAGTGCAGCTCGATGTTGGCCTCCCTGTCTCTAGAACAGTGAAGAGTTACATTTCTGCTGTTTGAGCCACCCGATCTGTGATCTTCTGTCATGACACCCTAAGGCAACAGACTAAGAGTCATCCACTGATGGGCCCTTTCTTTAAAGACAGCATGAAAACTGGCCCTGGAGCTCACACACGCATGGGTGACTTAATAATTATACTCTTCACCTCTGATGTTAATGCCCAAATCCAACTCATGAGACAGAAAACTCCCAAGGGGCAGAGATGGCAGCTTCTTTAGCTGATGATCCCTCGTCCGGGGCACGATGCCTGGCGTATAACTGGTGCTCAATAAATATTATATACCTTTAATAAGTCATCAGCATCTCTGACTTGGATCATCCCATCTGTCTTCCAAGTAGTTTCCCTGCCATCACTCTTGTCTCTGTCTCCATTGATTTTTCTCTATTAAAACTAAATCCTCTTAAATATGCTAGATGATGTCAGCCCTCTACTCAGACTGTTCTGTGGCTTCCCCTGGCAATTCAGGCTGGAAGATCATGCTTCTCAAAAGTTCTTCAGAGACTCTGGCCCTCAGGGCCCACTCTGACCCCTTCTCCTAGTGCCCAGGAAAGCCCAGCCACATTCTCCCCACCATCTTCCTCAAATATGAGAGGCACCGTCCACTCACAGAGCCTTTGAACTGGCTACCTCCTCTGCCTGGACTCTGGCCTCTTCCCCAGTTATCCACAAAGCATGCTTCTCCCTCACCTCCCCGGCCATGACTACCTAGAATGGGCTACTGAAATGCACACCTATCTCTCTCTATTGCACTTATAGCCTTGCTTCCAATAGCCTTTTTAATTTTTATCAATATATCAACTTCTAATATAGGATGCAATTCATTTATTTCTACCTATATTCTAATCATCCGTCTGTCCCCCGCCCCTACCAGAATGTGGGCTTCATGATGGCAACGATTTTTATCTGTTATTTTATTCTGCCACTGCCTGACATCCGGCTTAAATTAGGTGCTTGATAAATACACGCTGAATGTTAAATGAACAAAACCCTCAAATGAAAGAATAAATATCAAACCCAGTTCTTTAATGCTGATGACAAAGCATTCATTCACTCGGTTGACTAGACCAGTAGTTGGCTTCTTTTTTTTTTTTTCCTTTAAAGGGCCAGGTGGTAAATATGTTAGGACGATGGAACTCGTGTACTATAGCTGCAAATAATCATAGGCACTATGTCAACTAGTGAACACAGCTGTCTTTCAATGAAACTTTATGAAAAACAGCATTTAGATGGTGGGCTGTAGTTTGCTGACTCCCGTATGAGACCAAGATTCCCTGGTAGTTCAGATGGTAAAGAATCTACCTGCAATGCAGGAGACCTGTGTTCAATCCCTGGGTTCAGGAAGATTCCCCTGGAGAAGGCAATGGCTAGCCACTCCAGAATGCCTGTCTGGAGATTCCATGGACAGAGGAGCCTGGTAGCCTACAGTACATGGGGCTGCAAAGGGTCAGACACGACTGAGCGAGTAACACTCACGTTTTCCACTTTCACACCAGACCAGTCTCTACCAGGCCAGGCGATATGTCTGCTTTAGCTCATTATTAAATCTCAGTTTATAGCCCTGTACTCAGCATAGTGTTGTCACTCATACATATTTTAAATGAAATGAAATATATATGAAACATAATTTTACTCTTCACTCTCTGTCACAACTGCCTAATTGAACTGGCCACAGTAACAGAAATGCTCTTGGATGCACAGCCACTCATCATATGTGGCTGCTGAGTAGCTGAAATGTGGGGACTGTGGACTAATTTGCATTTTAATTTAGGCACACGGGGCTGTTTGCTACTCTACTGGATGGCATAGGTTAATCACAATCATTCTTTTGCTTCAGGGTCCAACTCTGGTCCCCCGCCCATGCCCCACCCTCCAAAAAGTTTTCTCTGACTGCTCAGGCTCATAGTAATGGCCTTTTTCAAAAAAAAAAAAAAAAAAAAAAAACCTGTCCTATAATACTCATTTTATTCAATTCATGTCTGGAGTATAGTTATAATAATAACTAACACTTGTTAAGTGTTGTGTACCAGGCATGGTGCTAAGTGCTTAACATGCTTTGTCTAGTTCAACCCACATAATCATTCTCTGAGGACGGTTCTATTGATAGTATTACCACCATTTGCCACTGGGAAAAACAGAGGTGAAGAAAGGGCCGAGACGGTGTCCAAAGTTGTGCAGGAGCAGGTGAAGGGGCTGGTACGTGAATCCCTGTCCATTCAGACCCAGAGCTCATGTTTGAGACCACCACAAGGTGTTTATTCAGAGCTGAAATGTGGGCCGGTCTCAGTGTCCATGGGTCTATTCCGTCAAGAGATCAGGAAGCACAAGTATCCTGTTTCTACTTCCTCCAGACCATGGAACACCATGGACCTAGATGGGCTCTCAGTGCAGATTGTCAGTACACAGAATTTCAGAGCTGGAGATCACCCAGAGGTGTCTCTTGTATTAAATAGAGAAACGGAGGCACAGAGAACAAAGTGGCAAGAGAAAGGTCACCTCTGGGTAAATGTTGCAGAGCTAGGAGCCCATGGAATTTCCAAATCCAGTGTTTCTTCTCCCATGCACTCATTCTATTAGTCCTTATTAAAGCTTAGTGTACTGGACAATGGATTAAAATCAGGAAATAATATAGATGCAATACTTGTCTTTTTATAGCAGACAGTCTGAGATAGCTAGGAAGTGAACACAGAATTATGCAAATAAATATATAGTAGCTATACATTGTAGCACCAGCTGGTGGTTAAGAGGATAAACTCTGAAACCAGACTTCTGAAATCCTCGTCTAAACCCTACATTTCCTAGATGCATCACTTTGGGAAAATTCATTAACTCATGCAATTTATTTTCCTCATGTGTAAAATGGTGATAGCAATACAGCATTCTACTAATTCTAAAATACACAACTTGCCACATTTTGATACCTCTGGAAGTGAGGACTTGTGTGGTAATTATTGAAATCTTAATGGTTATTAGTGGCAGTGCATAAACTATCAGTACGGATGTCTGTGTCATGATTTAGTTGAAATAGGACTCTATCGATTCCATAGGGTTTTGAGAGTTATAATAATAACTAACACTTGTTAAGTGTTGTGTACCAGGCATGGTGCTAAGTGCTTAACATGCTTTGTCTAGTTCAACCCACATAATCATTCTCTGAGGACGGTTCTATTGATAGTATTACCACCATTTGCCACTGGGAAAAACAGAGGTGAAGAAAGGGCCGAGACGGTGTCCAAAGTTGTGCAGGAGCAGGTGAAGGGGCTGGTACGTGAATCCCTGTCCATTCAGACCCAGAGCTCATGTTTGAGACCACCACAAGGTGTTTATTCAGAGCTGAAATGTGGGCCGGTCTCAGTGTCCATGGGTCTATTCCGTCAAGAGATCAGGAAGCACAAGTATCCTGTTTCTACTTCCTCCAGACCATGGAACACCATGGACCTAGATGGGCTCTCAGTGCAGATTGTCAGTACACAGAATTTCAGAGCTGGAGATCACCCAGAGGTGTCTCTTGTATTAAATAGAGAAACGGAGGCACAGAGAACAAAGTGGCAAGAGAAAGGTCACCTCTGGGTAAATGTTGCAGAGCTAGGAGCCCATGGAATTTCCAAATCCAGTGTTTCTTCTCCCATGCACTCATTCTATTAGTCCTTATTAAAGCTTAGTGTACTGGACAATGGATTAAAATCAGGAAATAATATAGATGCAATACTTGTCTTTTTATAGCAGACAGTCTGAGATAGCTAGGAAGTGAACACAGAATTATGCAAATAAATATATAGTAGCTATACATTGTAGCACCAGCTGGTGGTTAAGAGGATAAACTCTGAAACCAGACTTCTGAAATCCTCGTCTAAACCCTACATTTCCTAGATGCATCACTTTGGGAAAATTCATTAACTCATGCAATTTATTTTCCTCATGTGTAAAATGGTGATAGCAATACAGCATTCTACTAATTCTAAAATACACAACTTGCCACATTTTGATACCTCTGGAAGTGAGGACTTGTGTGGTAATTATTGAAATCTTAATGGTTATTAGTGGCAGTGCATAAACTATCAGTACGGATGTCTGTGTCATGATTTAGTTGAAATAGGACTCTATCGATTCCATAGGGTTTTGAGAGGATTAAATGAGATAATACACACGAATTGCTTAAAAGAGAGCTGACAGAGTTGGTGCTATATAATGTGCATTATTATTGTTATTATTATCATTGCATTTACTATCAATAAAAAAACAGAGTGTACCAGCAGGGCTTAAAACATGGAGGAATGAGTCTAGTGTTCATCGCTCAGTTGTTTCAGGCTCTTTGTGACCCCGTGGACTACAACCAGCAGGCTCCTCTGTCTATCAGATTCCCCAGGCAAGACTACTGGAATGGGTTGCCATGACCTTCTCCAGGGAAGCGAGTCTAGAAAGTCAACAAAAACATTCTGGAAGAAGTGACGTTTAAACTGAAACAAGGGGCTTCCCAGGTGGTCTAGTGGGTAAAGAGCCCACCTTACAGTGCAAGGGGTGCCAGTTTGATCCCTGGCCCAGGAAGATCCCACGTGCCGTAGAGCAGCTGGACCGGTGTGTCCAGTTATGAGCCAGCACTCTGGAGTGCATGTGCCCAGAGACAGTGCTCTGCACCCACCGAGAGAGGCCACTGCAATAGGAGGCCCCCAAGGGCCAAAGAATAAAGGTGGATAAAAAATAAATGATGATTTAGAGGCAAAAAAAAAGAAATAATAAATTAAACTGAAACAAGGACAAGAAAGTGAAGAGTGGGGATTATAACGAGTGGAGATGGGTGGAGGGCAGGCTGTCCCCTGCAGAGTGAACACACCTGGATGATAAAGTCTAGTTTTAGAAGTTGAGAGTCTCCTCCTCTTTTTATGCAATTCTCCTAGAATTATAATTATCAGCGATCTACCTCAGAATACCTTCCTCTATGCAGCTTTACAGTACGACATTCTCACACCCTCTCTCTTTCAAGTTCAGAAGTAGGGGCTGCCTTGGACTTCCAGTGAGACTGGCATGTCCCAATGAGACAAAGCCATCATGGACTCTTTCGCAGCCCAGTCTAACCTTCCTGTCCTCCCTAGCACCGGAGCGGGCAGTTCTGTGGCTTGCTGTCATGGGCTCTCAGAAATGTTATGACCTCATCTTTGACATCAGTTGCCCTTTTCCAAAGACCTCAACCTTCTTCCACACCATAACATTTCATAACGCCTTTAAGTCAAATAAAGCCAGACTCTCAAATAAAGATAAAAACGGTTTCCTTGCAACTCAGAAGTGCTGTCCCAGTTTCCCCTCTCCATTCTGTATGTCTCCCTCATCCCAAACCCAAGCAGATCCTTTTTTTTCCCCCAAACTAACTTATTCTGTAAAGCCTTAGTTCAAAGAATTCATGCTTACCTCTGAGAATTCTCCACAAATAATCTATCAGAGAGAGAATATCAGAATGTCTCTCTCTACTTAAGACTCAGTAAACCCTCTCACATACTCTCAGGATAGGAGCTCCTCACTCAGTCTGGTTCAAATTCCAGAATGTCAATCAACACAGATTCAAGTATGACAAAGGGAAGCCGTAATAGCTACTCAGAACTGTTGTCATCAAGGCCAGGAGAGTTATTAAATCAGTCTCATCTTGATACCTGGTACACAATACGTGCATAACAAATAGTAGATGCTGTTTCTGTATTTCAGTCTCTCTTGATATCTCACCTGAACTCTATAATACCTCTCTTAACTGTTGGTGGTACCTGGTTATTGTCTATCACCTTTATCTGCTATTGAGAATGCATCAAATGCATCAATCCGATGTGATAAAGGGGCTTTTATGATTAAGTCATGTCATAGAATTTAAGCAGAAAAATCTTGTCTGTTGTTTAAATGTCTTTTACTGGAAATGGTGCTAGAAACTTTTATTCCAGTGCCTTGTATGTCTGACCAATAAAGCATCAGGTTCATTCAAAATTTTAATTCAGGTTCATGAGAGTCTCCTCCTCTTATGAAAAACATCTATAGATCTCTTATGCAGTTTACAGACATTCTCACACTCTCTCTTTCAAGTTCAGAAGTAGGGGCTGCCTTGGACTTCCAGTGAGACTGGCATGTCCCAATGAGACAAAGCCATCATGGACTCTTTCGCAGCCCAGTCTAACCTTCCTGTCCTCCCTAGCACCGGAGCGGGCAGTTCTGTGGCTTGCTGTCATGGGCTCTCAGAAATGTTATGACCTCATCTTTGACATCAGTTGCCCTTTTCCAAAGACCTCAACCTTCTTCCACACCATAACATTTCATAACGCCTTTAAGTCAAATAAAGCCAGACTCTCAAATAAAGATAAAAACGGTTTCCTTGCAACTCAGAAGTGCTGTCCCAGTTTCCCCTCTCCATTCTGTATGTCTCCCTCATCCCAAACCCAAGCAGATCCTTTTTTTTCCCCAAGCTAACTTATTCTGTAAAGCCTTAGTTCAAAGAATTCATGCTTACCTCTGAGAATTCTCCACAAATAATCTATCAGAGAGAGAATATCAGAATGTCTCTCTCTACTTAAGACTCAGTAAACCCTCTCACATACTCTCAGGATAGGAGCTCCTCACTCAGTCTGGTTCAAATTCCAGAATGTCAATCAACACAGATTCAAGTATGACAAAGGGAAGCCGTAATAGCTACTCAGAACTGTTGTCATCAAGGCCAGGAGAGTTATTAAATCAGTCTCATCTTGATACCTGGTACACAATACGTGCATAACAAATAGTAGATGCTGTTTCTGTATTTCAGTCTCTCTTGATATCTCACCTGAACTCTATAATACCTCTCTTAACTGTTGGTGGTACCTGGTTATTGTCTATCACCTTTATCTGCTATTGAGAATGCATCAAATGCATCAATCCGATGTGATAAAGGGGCTTTTATGATTAAGTCATGTCATAGAATTTAAGCAGAAAAATCTTGTCTGTTGTTTAAATGTCTTTTACTGGAAATGGTGCTAGAAACTTTTATTCCAGTGCCTTGTATGTCTGACCAATAAAGCATCAGGTTCATTCATTTACAGTCATTTTAATTGAGTTTTAATTCAGGTTCTAGTAAAATTTGGGACCAAGAAATGGTAAGGTAGAGAGCATTATGGATTCTGAGGGTCAGTGACTCACTTCATGAAGGACTGATTTCCCCCATTGAGGCCCACTGAGGGGGTAACAGCATAGTCAGACATGGGCTGATCCTAACCAGATAAAGGACGGAGCTTACTTTGTGTTTAAGAAAGATTGTCATACCCAGCACCAGGGAGAAGGGGACTTTCAGCAGAGAACTGTCCCAGATGAACATCTGCAGTAAATCACACTCAGTCAAAATGTCACTGTCAGCACCCTTAGGGCTATTCGTGGTTCTGACACCAGAACCCTTCATCCAGCCCACTGACGAAGCCTTGACCTTTCAGCAACTGAAACTGTCTTCTTGCTCAATCATTCACTCATTTCAGAAAAAAGATGGATGGATGCAGAAACCGTTTCTGTCCCTGATACACCGCAATGAACAACAAAGAGGAGCAAAGGCCCACTCTTTATAAAACTTATGTTTCCATATATAAATGTCTCCTCTCTGGTCTGCCAGAGTTGGCTCTCTTAGGACAGATCTCTTAACTTACTGAACTGCACAGCTCACTGAGCACCCCCTGATGTAAACCCTAGGCATCTAATATGTTACCTAGACACCTCCCATGTAATCAATCCCCTTTGAGGCAGAGACATTCTCCTCTGTGAATCCTTTGTCTTTACAACTTCATCAAGTTTTATTATCCCTTTGAACATTAATACTACAAGGATCAGCAAATAACAGAAACAATCTACAAACATTAGAAACATTTACTACCCTATAAGGCATACATTGGACATATCTACATACATTCTCATTTCATATCCAATTGCAAATGAAAAGTGGCTGCTGAAGGCATGAAAATAAACTGCATATGACAGCGAACATGACTGACATCCATATCAATTTGAAAAGAAAATTCAATCTACTTTAAATGCCATTTACAAATTGTTTCAATCATACTTATGTTCTAAGTTATTAGTGCTTGAAAGGTCATAGAAACATGAATTTTGAGCTGGAAAATATCTTAGGAATCATTCAGGCTTGTATGTCTGACCAATAAAGCATCAGGTTCATTCATTTACAGTCATTTTAATTGAGTTTTAATTCAGGTTCTAGTAAAATTTGGGACCAAGAAATGGTAAGGTAGAGAGCATTATGGATTCTGAGGGTCAGTGACTCACTTCATGAAGGACTGATTTCCCCCATTGAGGCCCACTGAGGGGGTAACAGCATAGTCAGACATGGGCTGATCCTAACCAGATAAAGGACGGAGCTTACTTTGTGTTTAAGAAAGATTGTCATACCCAGCACCAGGGAGAAGGGGACTTTCAGCAGAGAACTGTCCCAGATGAACATCTGCAGTAAATCACACTCAGTCAAAATGTCACTGTCAGCACCCTTAGGGCTATTCGTGGTTCTGACACCAGAACCCTTCATCCAGCCCACTGACGAAGCCTTGACCTTTCAGCAACTGAAACTGTCTTCTTGCTCAATCATTCACTCATTTCAGAAAAAAGATGGATGGATGCAGAAACCGTTTCTGTCCCTGATACACCGCAATGAACAACAAAGAGGAGCAAAGGCCCACTCTTTATAAAACTTATGTTTCCATATATAAATGTCTCCTCTCTGGTCTGCCAGAGTTGGCTCTCTTAGGACAGATCTCTTAACTTACTGAACTGCACAGCTCACTGAGCACCCCCTGATGTAAACCCTAGGCATCTAATATGTTACCTAGACACCTCCCATGTAATCAATCCCCTTTGAGGCAGAGACATTCTCCTCTGTGAATCCTTTGTCTTTACAACTTCATCAAGTTTTATTATCCCTTTGAACATTAATACTACAAGGATCAGCAAATAACAGAAACAATCTACAAACATTAGAAACATTTACTACCCTATAAGGCATACATTGGACATATCTACATACATTCTCATTTCATATCCAATTGCAAATGAAAAGTGGCTGCTGAAGGCATGAAAATAAACTGCATATGACAGCGAACATGACTGACATCCATATCAATTTGAAAAGAAAATTCAATCTACTTTAAATGCCATTTACAAATTGTTTCAATCATACTTATGTTCTAAGTTATTAGTGCTTGAAAGGTCATAGAAACATGAATTTTGAGCTGGAAAATATCTTAGGAATCATTCAGGGTTGTACTTCGTATCTTGCCACTAATTTACTGAGTGACATCAGGCAACTTGCTTAGCCTTCATGACCTTCAATAGATCAGACAAGATGTTCGCTAGGGACCTTTCTTGCATTAAGATTATGTTTTCACTAATCTCTTTCTTGAAAAGAAAGAATATGAAATTCACAGCATGTGACATGCCCAAGGTCAAATGACAAATCTGTGGCAAAGCTACCACGAGAATTGAGAGTCTATGATTTTTTTCACTGCACACACTTAAAAATCACACAAGGATTAAGTGAAAAGTCAGCAGATGGAAATGTTCAGATTATTGTAATTTTCTCTATTAGGTGGCCAGCTCTCAGAGGCCAAGGACTGTGTCTTGTTTTCTTCTCACACAATCTAGCACAGGTGTACACTGCTAAACTAAAGATGTTTCATAAAGTAATTTTTCAATGAATTGAAATATTTATTAAGTTAATGAAGACACTATAGGCTGAATAACTGATATTATAAAAACAGCAGTAGATACCTTTTTTATATAATTTTGGCCTCTTTTATTGGTCCTTCATTTATTTATTTTTGATACTATGTTTTGAGTGCCTGCCATAAATTAGGTTCCATGCCAAGCTTTTTTAAATGTTATTTTTGGTATTCTCACAAAAATATGCAAAATAGGAATTACTCACCTCATTTTTATATATGTAAAAATAAAACCTGAAGATGTTAAATGACCTGCCAAAGTCAATCAACGGAGAAAGAGGCTTTGAACCTAGTTCCATCAGACTCCAAAGTATATTCTGATTCCACTCTGGTTCACTAAATGCTTGAATGAATAAATGAATAGATTAATGAATTAGGGACTAAGTGAGTCAGTGCTCTGCAGTTACCTGCCTTATGTGGTTTGGGGCCATACTGTTGAAGGTTTTTTATACACAGTTTAGCATGATACCACTCATGAGCAGAAACTTAATAAGATGTTTCACAGTAAGGTTCACCCATGATAACCTTCTTTTTCTTGTGCTCAGGTGAGTCAGACTCTTTGTGACTAGAGCCTGCCAGGCTGCTCTGTCCATGGAATTTTCCAGTCAAGAATACTGGAATGGGTTGCCACTTCCTACTCCAGGGGGTCTTTCCAATCCGGGATCATAGCCTCGATTCTTGCATCTCCTGCATTGGCAGGTGGATGCTTTACCACTGGCACCACCTGGGAAGCCCCAGGTGAATGAACTGCATAAGACGCCATGCATTTTTTTTCTTTTGCTTATATTATTATTATTAGTTTTTTGGCCACTTCTATTGGTCTTTCATTTATTGCCATCTTTGCTCTTTGGCCTGTGTGGGCCTCCCATCACAGTGGCCTGTCGCTGCCAAGCACTGGCTCTGGGTGCATGCGCTCCAAAGCTCTGGCTCGGTAGTTGGACACATCGGTCCAGCTGCTCTACAGCATGTGAGATCTTCCCAGGCCATGGATCGAACTGGCGCCCCTTGCGCTGCAAGGTGGTGTCCTTACCCACTGGACCACCAGGGAAGACCTTACATTATTTTTATCAAAGTAACATTGCTTTGATTTGGGATAGCAAGGAGATCAAATCAGGCAATCCTAAAGAAAATCAATCCTGAATATTCATTGGAAGGACTGATGCTGAAGCTTCAACACTTTGGCCACCTGAGAAGGACTGACTCACTGAGAAAGACCTTGATGCTGGGAAAGACCGAGGGCAAGAGGAGAAAGGGGCAAGAGGATGAGATGGTTGGATGGCATCATCAACCCAATGGACATGAGTTTGAGCAAAATCTGGGAGATAGTGAAGGACAGAGAAACTTGGTGTGCTGCAGTCCATGGGGTCACAAAGAGTAGGACACGACTGAGCAGTTGAACAACCATGACACACTGGTTTATAACGCTGTATGTTCTGTGTGTACATTATAGCATTTCTACTTCTGTACAGACTTCGAGGTGCTCACCACCAGCAATTCTGTTTCCATCCATCACTATACCTTAGCTCTCCTTTACCCATGTTCTTAAGGCCAAAGTCTGGTCATATAAATTGTATAGTTCCACATTTGATGTGACCTTAGCATGTACTCCTTGAATATTAATGTTCTGTCTTCAGAGAGCAGAATGATAATGGTAGATCATTCTGGAAGAGAGCATAATGCTATCCTCTGGTAACATTCTCAAGCCTTTTCTGAGCCATCTCTAAGAGCCTTCTTCCTCTTGGTCCTTGACTGGTCTGTTCTTGTCCCATCCACTGCTATGATGGTACATTCTCAATGCTTGGCTTTTGAAAGAAAAGAAGCCAAGATTTGTAACATTTACTGAGTTTGTTGGTATAACTACCCCATTACAGTCAATTTCCAACTATCTGCCTCATGGAATTGGACAAAGAGTTGGGATGAGATGAAAACAATCAATTCCCATGAATGCACAGAAAATAATGAAAGTGAAAGAGGGAGGGACGACGGGAAAGAGGAATGAAGCTGGTTTCTCTCCCGATGCTCCTTTACAAACCTGTATTCACCAAATTTTCAGTTTTTCCCTCCATGTCCACTCACATATGAACTCAGATTATCTCCCTACAAGCCAGCCTCTGAACAGCTCGGATTCAATTCCATAATCAGCCCTGCAGGCTCTAAATTGTTGAAATTTCTGGATGAAAAACATAGCTAAGCTAGGGTAAGGCACAGGGCCAGGAAAACTAGACCAGGCCCATGCGCACATCATGGCAAATATATACTCTTCCCCAGCACTATCTCGCCACTCTACTCCTCTTTTCTAGTCATCTGGGAGGACTTATTCTTATTGTCACATCCAGTAAAGCACTCATACAAGATGATCAGTGCTTGGACTCCATGACTCGGTCCAGCCCTCCAGATCCCACACATGGAAGAAGGGGCTCATTTAAGGGAAGGTAAGCCATTTTTGACAAATCTAAGGTCTGAATACATACAGAGCTTGAGGGTTTAGCTTCTCCATGACTTCCCTGAAATTCTAAGTCTTGGTGGAAGGCAAGGGAGAGAACATCAGCTGTTCCCTGGGCAGTTAAATATTTCCTAAAACGTAGGAGAGTAAGGTTCCCTTTTCAGTGGCCAGTGCAGTGTTACCATCCCAAATCGCAATATATACCTTAGCTCTCCTTTACCCATGTTCTTAAGGCCAAAGTCTGGTCATATAAATTGTATAGTTCCACATTTGATGTGACCTTAGCATGTACTCCTTGAATATTAATGTTCTGTCTTCAGAGAGCAGAATGATAATGGTAGATCATTCTGGAAGAGAGCATAATGCTATCCTCTGGTAACATTCTCAAGCCTTTTCTGAGCCATCTCTAAGAGCCTTCTTCCTCTTGGTCCTTGACTGGTCTGTTCTTGTCCCATCCACTGCTATGATGGTACATTCTCAATGCTTGGCTTTTGAAAGAAAAGAAGCCAAGATTTGTAACATTTACTGAGTTTGTTGGTATAACTACCCCATTACAGTCAATTTCCAACTATCTGCCTCATGGAATTGGACAAAGAGTTGGGATGAGATGAAAACAATCAATTCCCATGAATGCACAGAAAATAATGAAAGTGAAAGAGGGAGGGACGACGGGAAAGAGGAATGAAGCTGGTTTCTCTCCCTATGCTCCTTTACAAACCTGTATTCACCAAATTTTCAGTTTTTCCCTCCATGTCCACTCACATATGAACTCAGATTATCTCCCTACAAGCCAGCCTCTGAACAGCTCGGATTCAATTCCATAATCAGCCCTGCAGGCTCTAAATTGTTGAAATTTCTGGATGAAAAACATAGCTAAGCTAGGGTAAGGCACAGGGCCAGGAAAACTAGACCAGGCCCATGCGCACATCATGGCAAATATATACTCTTCCCCAGCACTATCTCGCCACTCTACTCCTCTTTTCTAGTCATCTGGGAGGACTTATTCTTATTGTCACATCCAGTAAAGCACTCATACAAGATGATCAGTGCTTGGACTCCATGACTCGGTCCAGCCCTCCAGATCCCACACATGGAAGAAGGGGCTCATTTAAGGGAAGGTAAGCCATTTTTGACAAATCTAAGGTCTGAATACATACAGAGCTTGAGGGTTTAGCTTCTCCATGACTTCCCTGAAATTCTAAGTCTTGGTGGAAGGCAAGGGAGAGAACATCAGCTGTTCCCTGGGCAGTTAAATATTTCCTAAAACAACTGGATAGGAGAGGGTAAGGTTCCCTTTTTCAGTGGCCAGTGCAGTGTTACTAACTCCTCAGAATCTTTGGATCCTCATCTTTCTGTGAGCTCTCTTCACTCCACCTTTCGAACCTCATCTCCTCCCACTTCCCCGGTTCTCTTCTTCCAGCTCACATGCAGAACAGTCCCCAGATGCCAGCTCAACTATGCTGCTCTCGGCTTTGGGGAATTCTTCTAGACTTATTTCCTCTTTTTCTCCATCATCAGGATTCCTCTGTTAAAGCACCTTTAACTCATACTTCCTACTGATTCTACAAGGCTCAGCTAAAAGGTCATCTTCTCCATGATGGATCTCCTGAAATCCCCATCTAGAATACATTTCTCCCTTTTTCCCAGGCATGAGATTCTCTATAAATGGCTGTTCTTGATTTATTCCACATTGTGTCTTTTATAATAGCTGTAGAGGAGCATATTATTTTTATCTGTTGGAAAATGAGAAATCCATGAAGGCAGGCACAGTGTCCAATTTGTCTGTGATTTCCCATAGCACTTAACACACAAGACATACGAGTTGTAGAATTAAGAAATCTTGCTTGAATGAATGTAACAAATTGAAATAAATTTTACATAGTAGGTTTGAGTCAAGCCCCATGAAAATATATTCAGGGAATTTAGGTTTCTATTTTCACTCCTAACCTGTAGATAGTCCTGTCCATTTATGTCTGGAATGATTTGTGAGAGCAGGATGCTCTGCTGGACAGTGGGTTGGGAGAAATAAGGGATAATGAGATACAGTAGTAAGCTTTAAGAAGCTTACATTTTAGCATCATAGAGAAGTTTCCAAATAATAACTCATGTTTTAATCAAGTTTTTAGTCAACAGAGAACTCTGGTTGATACTGTAGAAGTCATCCATCCTACCAAGAGGAAATGAGAGGCAACTAAGTAAATAGGATTTGGGGAAGTAGATAATTAAAGAAGAAAAGACATTTCAGGTAGAGGCAGGAGTCCGAACCTTGTAAGGTAAAACGTTGCCTGCGGTGTTTGGGGGTGTTATGAATGTGAACAGAGAAGAGAATGCAGAGAGGAATGTTCTTTAGCATGTGGCTGAATGGGAGTGTGAGAACCTCTTCAGGGGTCCCCAGCCTCCAGGATCTAATGCCTGGTAATTTGAGGTGGAATTAATGCAATAATAATAGAAATAAAGTACATAATAAATGTAATGCACTTGATTCATCTCCAAACCAGCCTCCCTTCCGGTCTATGAAAAAACTGTCTTCCAGGAAACTGGTCCCTGGTGCCAAAACCTTTTTTTTGTTCGGCTTTGGGGGAATTCTTCTAGACTTATTTCCTCTTTTTCTCCATCATCAGGATTCCTCTGTTAAAGCACCTTTAACTCATACTTCCTACTGATTCTACAAGGCTCAGCTAAAAGGTCATCTTCTCCATGATGGATCTCCTGAAATCCCCATCTAGAATACATTTCTCCCTTTTTCCCAGGCATGAGATTCTCTATAAATGGCTGTTCTTGATTTATTCCACATTGTGTCTTTTATAATAGCTGTAGAGGAGCATATTATTTTTATCTGTTGGAAAATGAGAAATCCATGAAGGCAGGCACAGTGTCCAATTTGTCTGTGATTTCCCATAGCACTTAACACACAAGACATACGAGTTGTAGAATTAAGAAATCTTGCTTGAATGAATGTAACAAATTGAAATAAATTTTACATAGTAGGTTTGAGTCAAGCCCCATGAAAATATATTCAGGGAATTTAGGTTTCTATTTTCACTCCTAACCTGTAGATAGTCCTGTCCATTTATGTCTGGAATGATTTGTGAGAGCAGGATGCTCTGCTGGACAGTGGGTTGGGAGAAATAAGGGATAATGAGATACAGTAGTAAGCTTTAAGAAGCTTACATTTTAGCATCATAGAGAAGTTTCCAAATAATAACTCATGTTTTAATCAAGTTTTTAGTCAACAGAGAACTCTGGTTGATACTGTAGAAGTCATCCATCCTACCAAGAGGAAATGAGAGGCAACTAAGTAAATAGGATTTGGGGAAGTAGATAATTAAAGAAGAAAAGACATTTCAGGTAGAGGCAGGAGTCCGAACCTTGTAAGGTAAAACGTTGCCTGCGGTGTTTGGGGGTGTTATGAATGTGAACAGAGAAGAGAATGCAGAGAGGAATGTTCTTTAGCATGTGGCTGAATGGGAGTGTGAGAACCTCTTCAGGGGTCCCCAGCCTCCAGGATCTAATGCCTGGTAATTTGAGGTGGAATTAATGCAATAATAATAGAAATAAAGTACATAATAAATGTAATGCACTTGATTCATCTCCAAACCAGCCTCCCTTCCGGTCTATGAAAAAACTGTCTTCCAGGAAACTGGTCCCTGGTGCCAAAAAGGTTGGTGACCTCTGCAGCTGACCTAGCTACTGGACAGCTCTTGGAGACCCAGTTTCTCTAGTGCTGGACTATGCTTACTCTGAGTTTATATGTAAGTTTTTACAGTGTAAGCAGCTGAAAATTGGTGAATAAAAAGTTCTGAGGGAGCATCAGGAACAGAAACTGCCTTCCCCCTTCCCTTCCTCCTTCTCTCTTTCCCTCCTTCCCTCTCTCCTTCCTTCCCCCTTTCATTTTTATTGCAAAGAAATTATATGTCAGCATTATATGACAGATTTTAAGGATACACAGATAAGCAAGACACATGCTCCGAATCCCCCTATCCAGCCCCTAACAAAGTTTACAGTCTGGTGACAGATCCAGACAAGGGAAAAACAATGACTCTGTATGGGGACAAAGACTATGACACAGGGAGGCAGGGAGGCTGTGAGAACAAAGAAGGGGACCCCTCGATTTGGTCAGGACAGGGGGTGTCAAGTCATGAATGTCTCTAGGAGTAAGGATGTTTGGGCTGCATGAAAAATAAAGAAAAGAGCCCCTGGTCTCCATGTAGAAGGAGGAGAAAGGCATTTAAAGGAATAGCAAATGGCCTGTGAAAGGGAGACAGGCATGAGAAGGCAGGCTGCCTTTAAGGAACTGTGGGTATCAGTTGTACCTAAAGCCTGTGCTATGTGACAAACAGTGACAGAAAAGTAAGTGATGAGACTGAGCCTCTGAATGTCATCACAGGCCACAACAGAGATAAAAAATAACTTAGAGAAAAAAAACATTTCAGGTAGAGGCAGGAGTCCGAACCTTGTAAGGTAAAACGTTGCCTGCGGTGTTTGGGGGTGTTATGAATGTGAACAGAGAAGAGAATGCAGAGAGGAATGTTCTTTAGCATGTGGCTGAATGGGAGTGTGAGAACCTCTTCAGGGGTCCCCAGCCTCCAGGATCTAATGCCTGGTAATTTGAGGTGGAATTAATGCAATAATAATAGAAATAAAGTACATAATAAATGTAATGCACTTGATTCATCTCCAAACCAGCCTCCCTTCCGGTCTATGAAAAAACTGTCTTCCAGGAAACTGGTCCCTGGTGCCAAAAAGGTTGGTGACCTCTGCAGCTGACCTAGCTACTGGACAGCTCTTGGAGACCCAGTTTCTCTAGTGCTGGACTATGCTTACTCTGAGTTTATATGTAAGTTTTTACAGTGTAAGCAGCTGAAAATTGGTGAATAAAAAGTTCTGAGGGAGCATCAGGAACAGAAACTGCCTTCCCCCTTCCCTTCCTCCTTCTCTCTTTCCCTCCTTCCCTCTCTCCTTCCTTCCCCCTTTCATTTTTATTGCAAAGAAATTATATGTCAGCATTATATGACAGATTTTAAGGATACACAGATAAGCAAGACACATGCTCCGAATCCCCCTATCCAGCCCCTAACAAAGTTTACAGTCTGGTGACAGATCCAGACAAGGGAAAAACAATGACTCTGTATGGGGACAAAGACTATGACACAGGGAGGCAGGGAGGCTGTGAGAACAAAGAAGGGGACCCCTCGATTTGGTCAGGACAGGGGGTGTCAAGTCATGAATGTCTCTAGGAGTAAGGATGTTTGGGCTGCATGAAAAATAAAGAAAAGAGCCCCTGGTCTCCATGTAGAAGGAGGAGAAAGGCATTTAAAGGAATAGCAAATGGCCTGTGAAAGGGAGACAGGCATGAGAAGGCAGGCTGCCTTTAAGGAACTGTGGGTATCAGTTGTACCTAAAGCCTGTGCTATGTGACAAACAGTGACAGAAAAGTAAGTGATGAGACTGAGCCTCTGAATGTCATCACAGGCCACAACAGAGATACGTTAGCTGATGCTAATTCTTAGTAGAGTTGTGGCTACCTTTCTGTATACTAATTATTATCCTGGGTGTAGCTTCTCTTCTTGTTTCCAATTTCCAGTTTAATGAAATAAATAAAAAAAAAATAAATGTGAGTATGGTTTCGTCACGATTAATGAATTAACAAATATGTCTGCACAGGGCTCTCACTGTTTGTTTAGAGTATGAGAGACTATTTGAGAGGAAGAATGTTTAGAGATTTTCAAGAGTGCTGTTCAGGTGAGAAGCATTAGCCAGAGCTGACAGCCTTTTGATATGTAGCATGTTGGCCTTCCTCCAGACCTGCTGAGGGCTTGGGAAGCATGAGATAGGAGCTGAGGATCCTAGGTCAAGCCCTGGCTTTGCTACCTGCTGGCTGGGTGGCACCTTCTCCCTTTTCCTCTCTGGGCATCAGTATCATAGTGACAGTCAAGAAGGTCAACTCAGTAGATTCTACTGGCATTTTCAGCTCTAAGGGTGAATGCGTGTGTGGACACACATGTGTGTATGTGTGTTATTCTTGAGAATAGTGGTGGGAAAGTTGATCATTTTCAAACTAGCTAATGCATGCTTGTTCCCCAGATGAACCCACTCTTCAGAATTATGCCTTAAGCCTGTAGTGAGTGAAAAAAAAATTGTCAGAAAACATGAACTTGCACCTGAAGGCAGATCAACTGGGAAATCAGAAGATCAGACCCTCGGGAACTCACCACTCTGCTGAGCTGGGTTCTCACGGAAGGAGAAAAGGAAATATCCCCTCGATTTGGTCAGGACAGGGGGTGTCAAGTCATGAATGTCTCTAGGAGTAAGGATGTTTGGGCTGCATGAAAAATAAAGAAAAGAGCCCCTGGTCTCCATGTAGAAGGAGGAGAAAGGCATTTAAAGGAATAGCAAATGGCCTGTGAAAGGGAGACAGGCATGAGAAGGCAGGCTGCCTTTAAGGAACTGTGGGTATCAGTTGTACCTAAAGCCTGTGCTATGTGACAAACAGTGACAGAAAAGTAAGTGATGAGACTGAGCCTCTGAATGTCATCACAGGCCACAACAGAGATACGTTAGCTGATGCTAATTCTTAGTAGAGTTGTGGCTACCTTTCTGTATACTAATTATTATCCTGGGTGTAGCTTCTCTTCTTGTTTCCAATTTCCAGTTTAATGAAATAAATAAAAAAAAAATAAATGTGAGTATGGTTTCGTCACGATTAATGAATTAACAAATATGTCTGCACAGGGCTCTCACTGTTTGTTTAGAGTATGAGAGACTATTTGAGAGGAAGAATGTTTAGAGATTTTCAAGAGTGCTGTTCAGGTGAGAAGCATTAGCCAGAGCTGACAGCCTTTTGATATGTAGCATGTTGGCCTTCCTCCAGACCTGCTGAGGGCTTGGGAAGCATGAGATAGGAGCTGAGGATCCTAGGTCAAGCCCTGGCTTTGCTACCTGCTGGCTGGGTGGCACCTTCTCCCTTTTCCTCTCTGGGCATCAGTATCATAGTGACAGTCAAGAAGGTCAACTCAGTAGATTCTACTGGCATTTTCAGCTCTAAGGGGTGAATGCGTGTGTGGACACACATGTGTGTATGTGTGTTATTCTTGAGAATAGTGGTGGGAAAGTTGATCATTTTCAAACTAGCTAATGCATGCTTGTTCCCCAGATGAACCCACTCTTCAGAATTATGCCTTAAGCCTGTAGTGAGTGAAAAAAAAATTGTCAGAAAACATGAACTTGCACCTGAAGGCAGATCAACTGGGAAATCAGAAGATCAGACCCTCGGGAACTCACCACTCTGCTGAGCTGGGTTCTCACGGAAGGAGAAAAGGATATCCCTTCAGTTCTACCAATAACCTTGCCTACTTTTCAAGGAAAGAAAAAAAAAAAGGAGAATCTATAATGACAACCTCCAGAGGCACATAACTCCATAAGGGTTGTCCTGGTGGCTGCATGAGGGGAATCATGGGTGTGGGTGTGTGTGTGTGGGGGGGGGGGGGGGGGGGGGCTACTGTGGGTACAAGGAGACTGCTTATGGTGACAGTGCCGTAAAGTGTGAATGTTTTAATTATGAGAAAGAAGATCCAGCTGTCTGATCCAATGGTACACAAGAGCTGCATTTCATTTTCTAAATAGCTTCTCTAGTACGTCTATGTAAAGGCTGCAAAAATAGGTCTGAGCAGGCTTCCATCCAAAGGATGAGGAGGGAATTGATGGCTAGAAAGTCAGATCCTTGCCTTATTTTACAAAGACACAGAGGTTAGCCTGGAGAACTCCTCTCCTTACTCCCAGACTGGTACCCCATGGAGAAGTACTACGGAATTTGGGTAGAGAAAGTATACTCGACCTGGGCCACTGAGACCCCTCAGCTTTCCAGCATCAGTGCAGTGAGATTTCCAGGCAAGATGAAGGCATGTTGTGGATGGAGAGAGGGGTGAAACTGCAGACAACATGCCAGTGTAAGTTGTATGGAAGAACACAGCACCGGAAGAAGAACTGGGTGCTTCATTGCTAACTTTGTGATCTTAGCAAATCTGCTCTCGAACTCCTATTTTCCTGTTGGTAGATATTAATAACTATTACATATTGGGCAGAAATTATGAATAAGCTAGTGTCTCCCGGGTTAATACCATGTATGTGCTGTTTTCAGCTCTAAGGGTGAATGCTGTGGACACACATGTGTGTATGTGTGTTATTCTTGAGAATAGTGGTGGGAAAGTTGATCATTTTCAAACTAGCTAATGCATGCTTGTTCCCCAGATGAACCCACTCTTCAGAATTATGCCTTAAGCCTGTAGTGAGTGAAAAAAAAATTGTCAGAAAACATGAACTTGCACCTGAAGGCAGATCAACTGGGAAATCAGAAGATCAGACCCTCGGGAACTCACCACTCTGCTGAGCTGGGTTCTCACGGAAGGAGAAAAGGATATCCCTTCAGTTCTACCAATAACCTTGCCTACTTTTCAAGGAAAGAAAAAAAAAAAGGAGAATCTATAATGACAACCTCCAGAGGCACATAACTCCATAAGGGTTGTCCTGGTGGCTGCATGAGGGGAATCATGGGTGTGGGTGTGTGTGTGTGGGGGGGGGGAGGCGGGCGGTCTACTGTGGGTACAAGGAGACTGCTTATGGTGACAGTGCCGTAAAGTGTGAATGTTTTAATTATGAGAAAGAAGATCCAGCTGTCTGATCCAATGGTACACAAGAGCTGCATTTCATTTTCTAAATAGCTTCTCTAGTACGTCTATGTAAAGGCTGCAAAAATAGGTCTGAGCAGGCTTCCATCCAAAGGATGAGGAGGGAATTGATGGCTAGAAAGTCAGATCCTTGCCTTATTTTACAAAGACACAGAGGTTAGCCTGGAGAACTCCTCTCCTTACTCCCAGACTGGTACCCCATGGAGAAGTACTACGGAATTTGGGTAGAGAAAGTATACTCGACCTGGGCCACTGAGACCCCTCAGCTTTCCAGCATCAGTGCAGTGAGATTTCCAGGCAAGATGAAGGCATGTTGTGGATGGAGAGAGGGGTGAAACTGCAGACAACATGCCAGTGTAAGTTGTATGGAAGAACACAGCACCGGAAGAAGAACTGGGTGCTTCATTGCTAACTTTGTGATCTTAGCAAATCTGCTCTCGAACTCCTATTTTCCTGTTGGTAGATATTAATAACTATTACATATTGGGCAGAAATTATGAATAAGCTAGTGTCTCCCGGGTTAATACCATGTATGTGCTGTTGACTCAAACATTTCTACTTCCAGCTAAGACCATTCCAATATTGAATTTTCATCTTTTTCCTGGGAAGCATCCTTCCTGCAGACATGTCAAGACCACTGCCACAAGAGGAACATCTGGGCTGATACTTTCACATGCCTGCAGCAGCCTTAGATGTGCTAGAAGGCCAGGGAGTACCTGGGGCTGTGACCAGCCTTCTCCTTGGGGAAAAGACTGACCAGTAGACCAGCGCATCAAGATGAGCTATAGAAGAGGCTTTTCACCATACTCTTCAGAGGGTCACCTTATTTCCATATGTTGGGGTTTCAGATTGCTGCCTCCTCACCACGACCGATGGTCCACCATCAGTGAAAAGTGCTGGTGAAGCTCTCTGGACATCACCCTACAGCATCTGAGCTTGGGAAGTGGGAAGGAGGAGGTAAAGTTGACTAAGAAGCTGCTTTACTCAAATTAGCTCAAAGTCCCACAAGGCAGGTACTGCCTTGCTGTCCCCATTTGACAAATAAGGATATTAGAGACGCTTAAAAGACCTGCCCAAGATACGTGGTAAGGGGTAGAAGCAAGGTTTGAATTCAAGTCTTTAGTTTTGGTGACATCAAAACCCCATAACCTGGGGACTTTCAGGGCAGTCCACTGGCTAAAGACTCCATATTCCCAATGCAGGGTGTCCAGGTTCAGTTCTTGGTCAGGGAACTAATGATCTTGCATGCCACAACTAAGATCCAGCACAACCAAAGAAATAAACAATGAATAGTTTTAAAAATTTTGTCAAAACTCATAAAATACTCGACCTGGGCCACTGAGACCCCTCAGCTTTCCAGCAGCAGTGAGATTTCCAGGCAAGATGAAGGCATGTTGTGGATGGAGAGAGGGGTGAAACTGCAGACAACATGCCAGTGTAAGTTGTATGGAAGAACACAGCACCGGAAGAAGAACTGGGTGCTTCATTGCTAACTTTGTGATCTTAGCAAATCTGCTCTCGAACTCCTATTTTCCTGTTGGTAGATATTAATAACTATTACATATTGGGCAGAAATTATGAATAAGCTAGTGTCTCCCGGGTTAATACCATGTATGTGCTGTTGACTCAAACATTTCTACTTCCAGCTAAGACCATTCCAATATTGAATTTTCATCTTTTTCCTGGGAAGCATCCTTCCTGCAGACATGTCAAGACCACTGCCACAAGAGGAACATCTGGGCTGATACTTTCACATGCCTGCAGCAGCCTTAGATGTGCTAGAAGGCCAGGGAGTACCTGGGGCTGTGACCAGCCTTCTCCTTGGGGAAAAGACTGACCAGTAGACCAGCGCATCAAGATGAGCTATAGAAGAGGCTTTTCACCATACTCTTCAGAGGGTCACCTTATTTCCATATGTTGGGGTTTCAGATTGCTGCCTCCTCACCACGACCGATGGTCCACCATCAGTGAAAAGTGCTGGTGAAGCTCTCTGGACATCACCCTACAGCATCTGAGCTTGGGAAGTGGGAAGGAGGAGGTAAAGTTGACTAAGAAGCTGCTTTACTCAAATTAGCTCAAAGTCCCACAAGGCAGGTACTGCCTTGCTGTCCCCATTTGACAAATAAGGATATTAGAGACGCTTAAAAGACCTGCCCAAGATACGTGGTAAGGGGTAGAAGCAAGGTTTGAATTCAAGTCTTTAGTTTTGGTGACATCAAAACCCCATAACCTGGGGACTTTCAGGGCAGTCCACTGGCTAAAGACTCCATATTCCCAATGCAGGGTGTCCAGGTTCAGTTCTTGGTCAGGGAACTAATGATCTTGCATGCCACAACTAAGATCCAGCACAACCAAAGAAATAAACAATGAATAGTTTTAAAAATTTTGTCAAAACTCATAAAACCTTGTAAGACAGAAA
Organism: Tragulus kanchil; assembly: GCA_022376925.1. Taxonomy (NCBI): domain Eukaryota; kingdom Metazoa; phylum Chordata; class Mammalia; order Artiodactyla; family Tragulidae; genus Tragulus; species Tragulus kanchil. Next base: position 22,171,935 of record JAIOJX010000023.1, on the reverse strand, counting down.
AAATTAATGCACCCAAATAAAATGTTATGTGTATATGTATTATATATATAATTTAGAAGTATGGGATGTTCCAGGAAAGAACGCAGACTGGGGCCCCAAAGTCTAACTGTATCACAGAAATATGACCCAACCGGATGGTAGGTGTGAGAGAAGACTGAAAGGCTAGTGGTGCAGCTAAGACCCAGTGCAGCCAAAGAAATAAATAATTGTTTAAAGGTAAAACCTTAAAAAAAGAAAACACATCTATGTTCAGAATCTTCCAATGATTTTTCATCACACTCAGAGTAACACCCACGGTCCTTATCCTCCAGCCTAAGGCCCTGAAGCCTCCCCTCATCACAGCCCCTCCCCACCTTTTGCTTCTCAAGTCTGTCTCCTAGCTCCTCTCCCTCTCCCTCCAGTCACACGGGTCTTCCTGTGAGTGTTGAGTCGATGGCATGTTCTTGGGCTCCAGTTCCAGAGTGCTGTCCCTTGCTGTTTCCTTGGCTTAGTATGCCTTCCCCTAGACGGAAGTGTGGCTTCTACCGACTCTGTTTAAAGTGCCTGCTCTTTAGGTGCATGCCTCCACTTTGGAGAAGCCATCCCTGGGCACCCTCTCTGTCATAACAACTCTGCCCCTACTCCCGGCTTAGCATCCCTTATGCCTTGTGATCTTCCCCTGGCATATCTCATTCTCTGACACAGTATCCACAGTTCCCTGTTTATCTATTGCATCCCAGTTCAACAGAACTTTCTGCAATGATGCTAATGTTTTGAGTCCTCCAGGGGGAGCCACCAGTCACGTGAGCTATGGAGCACTTGAAACATGGCTACCATGACTGAGGAAATGTTTACTGAATGTCAATTTTAATAGCTACATGTGGCTAGTAGCTATCTTCTGAAACAGTGCGGGTTTAATGTCTCTGTAGTATATAAACTTAATGAGGGGTCTTCCTTGGTGGTCCAGTGAGTAAGGACACCACTTTGCAGTGCAAGGGGCACCAGTTCGATCACTGGCCTGGGAAGATCACACGTGCCATGGAGCGGCTGGACCGATGTGTCCAATCACTGAGCTGGAGCTCTGGAGCGCATGTGCCCAGAGCCAGAGCTCTGTGACAACAGGGGCCACTGCGATGGGAGGCCCACACGGGCCAAAGAACAAAGATGGATGAAAATAGATAAATTAAAGACCAATAGAAGTGGCCTGCCCACCCCCTCCCTCCCCAACCCACTCCTCCCACCTGCCAAAAAAAAAAAAATGTTGAAAAAGAAAAATGTTATTTAAACTTAATGTGGACAGAGATTTTGCCCACTTTGCTCACTACTAAGTCCCCACTGCCTAGAAAAGTGTGTGGCTACTCAATACATAGCTGTCAAAAGAATGAATAAATGAAATCTGCTAGAAGCTTCCATACAGTATCTCATTTAATCCCAACAACAGACTTGTGGGTTAGATACTATTTTCATTCTCTATTACATAGAGCAAGGAAGTGTCTTGCTAAATAATGCCAGCTAGTTTGCACCTTACAGCCAACGTTTATGCTCTTAAGGTACAAAAGTTCTGGGAATTTTGTGTATAGAGTGCGTGAGAGAGAGCGAGTGAGAGAGAGAGAGAGAGAGTGTGTGTATATGTGTGTGCATGCACTTAGTTACTTACTCATGTCTCACTCTTTGGGACCTCATGGACTCCTCTGTCCTTGGGATTTTCCAGGCAAAAATACTGGAGTGGGTTGCATTCCCTTCTCCAGGGGATCCTCCCGACCCAGGGATTGAACCCTGGTCTGCTGTATTGCAGGTGGATTCTTTACCACCTGAGCAACCAGGGAGGCCCATACAGAATAGTAAACAGTTAACAACACGCTATTGTATCTTGAAAACTCCTAAGTGAGTAGATCTTCAATGTTACCACCATGTACACACAAAAAATGGCAGGCATGTGAAGTGATGGAGGTGTTCGGGAAACTTACTGTGGCAATCATTTCACACTATGTATGTGGATTAAGTCATCACATTTTATGTCTTAAACTTACACAATGTTATGTGTCAACTATATTTCAATAAAGATGAAAAAATGAATAAAGATCACCAAGCCAGTAAGAGGTCAAGAAGATCGGAGCTCAGGGATATCTGATAACATTCAGTTACTTTTTTTTGCTGAAATTGGACTAGATATTCTCAGGGGTCCTTTCTGAGATGCTGTGGTTTTACAAGAATCTGCTTCCCTGTTAGCCAATGACAGGATGTAGTTTAATCACTAATGGGATGGATGGACACTCTACATAAAGCCCCCCTGTCAATCACTCAGAAGCCATGAATCTTCAGACAGAAGGATGGCCAACCAGCTTCAGCCCATATCCTCTCCTCTCCCCAGCCCAACCCACAGCTCACCAGTTTCTGGGTCGCAGAGCTGCTCACAGGCATCTGTGGTCCTCTGTCCGCAGAGGTCCCTCACCCACGGGGAGGTGGCGTTGATCTGGTAATACAGGGAGAGTTTGGCTGGGTTTAACCAGTCGGAGATGTCCAGGTAGCTCCCTTCACTCACCACGAAGCTGCTCCCTGTCGGGGGACAGAGAGAAAGACAGCTACTTTCTGCACAGTTTCAGGGCGTGGGCATCTTGCTGCTGATGTGCAGGGCAGGAACGGAGATGGGCATGCAAGTGTTTTCCCTCACCAGAGTCCTCTGTTCTCGCCCATCTACTACACACATTCAGAGAGCATATACAACGTGCCAGACATGGTGTCAGAAGCTGATGGAGACAGACAAGTCAGACACGAGAGACAGCTCTGCCGAGTGCTTGAGAGTCGTCAGGCCCTGAAGGCTGACAGAGACTTGCATTCAAATCCTGACTCAACCGTTACCAGCCAAGGACCTTGGGAAAATCACTCATTGCCTCTGGGCTCTGGCTACATTGTCTGTAAACAGGAATAGTTACAGAATCCAACCTGTTGTTGTGAAAATGAAATAAATTAATGTAGATGAAGTGCTTAGCCAGTCCCTGGTTTCTCCTAGTAAAGAAAGATTAAATACATATGGATGAGTTAGAAATATTAAATGCATATGAAGTCTGTTAAACAAATCGTATCCAACAGAGTGGTAGATACCCAACTTTCAGAGATTATGTGTGTCAACTTTTTTTAAACTTACACAATGTTATGTGTCAACTATATTTCAATAAAGATGAAAAAATGAATAAAGATCACCAAGCCAGTAAGAGGTCAAGAAGATCGGAGCTCAGGGATATCTGATAACATTCAGTTACTTTTTTTTGCTGAAATTGGACTAGATATTCTCAGGGGTCCTTTCTGAGATGCTGTGGTTTTACAAGAATCTGCTTCCCTGTTAGCCAATGACAGGATGTAGTTTAATCACTAATGGGATGGATGGACACTCTACATAAAGCCCCCCTGTCAATCACTCAGAAGCCATGAATCTTCAGACAGAAGGATGGCCAACCAGCTTCAGCCCATATCCTCTCCTCTCCCCAGCCCAACCCACAGCTCACCAGTTTCTGGGTCGCAGAGCTGCTCACAGGCATCTGTGGTCCTCTGTCCGCAGAGGTCCCTCACCCACGGGGAGGTGGCGTTGATCTGGTAATACAGGGAGAGTTTGGCTGGGTTTAACCAGTCGGAGATGTCCAGGTAGCTCCCTTCACTCACCACGAAGCTGCTCCCTGTCGGGGGACAGAGAGAAAGACAGCTACTTTCTGCACAGTTTCAGGGCGTGGGCATCTTGCTGCTGATGTGCAGGGCAGGAACGGAGATGGGCATGCAAGTGTTTTCCCTCACCAGAGTCCTCTGTTCTCGCCCATCTACTACACACATTCAGAGAGCATATACAACGTGCCAGACATGGTGTCAGAAGCTGATGGAGACAGACAAGTCAGACACGAGAGACAGCTCTGCCGAGTGCTTGAGAGTCGTCAGGCCCTGAAGGCTGACAGAGACTTGCATTCAAATCCTGACTCAACCGTTACCAGCCAAGGACCTTGGGAAAATCACTCATTGCCTCTGGGCTCTGGCTACATTGTCTGTAAACAGGAATAGTTACAGAATCCAACCTGTTGTTGTGAAAATGAAATAAATTAATGTAGATGAAGTGCTTAGCCAGTCCCTGGTTTCTCCTAGTAAAGAAAGATTAAATACATATGGATGAGTTAGAAATATTAAATGCATATGAACAAGCTCTGTTCTGAGAGTGCAGTCATTAAGTTCAATTTGTTCATAAATCCAACAGAGTGGGCCTAGATACCCAACTTTCAGAGATGCTGCTAGGCACGTTTACTTAGTTGACTGGATGTGCAAATACACATCCTCATCTTTGAAGCTTGCAACTTGAAGGTTCATATAGAGGGAACTTACTTACTCCATAGGGTCACAAAGAGTTGGACATGACTAAGGCAACTTTGCACACGTGCATACATTGTATTAAAATTTCAAATACAAAAAGCTTTTGTTCCTGTCACCCATGCATCCCCCTTGGAACAGGGGTCATGAATAGCCCACAGGGGGAAGGCAGTGGACGTCCAAGAGAAACACTGGGTGAGTGTAAGGGAAATGGCACCATGGCCCCCTGGCTTAGGTTGTTTTATTTTATTGTATGAGGGACCAAGTAAGAAGGGGGGAGAGAAGGAGATGGATTCAAACACTCTGTAGCACCTCTTAAAAGGAAAGCAGCACTCATGCAATAGAAACAATAAGAAAGATGGAGCTTGGGGTGAACTGGGTGTTGCCAGCTATATCCAAATGGAGCAGCTGCAACCCAGCTTCAGCTGGCTCGTTTTGAGTGCATCTAAAGGTACGCGGTGCAAGATTTTCATCAGAAGGGGCCGAACATTCAATTTTGTTGTAATCAACGAGTTTGGAAATGATGGTTGAAATTTGTTCTTAAAAGACTGTTAAACTTTGCAATCTAGACTCTTAAAGTGCTCTTCCGCGCATATACACAGACAATGTATATATACATACATACAGTCATACATGGATTACACACACATATACAGATGCATATATTACATATATGTTTTATTTGTGGTCAAGGAGCAGAAGCCCATTCAGGGTGATGGCATATTGCATGCAAATGGTGACGGTATATATATATATATATATATATATATATATATATATATATATAGCAATAGAGTGAAAGTGGAATTTTACGGGGGAAAAAACAGTTCCAATAGGACCAGGTTCCATATAGATGGACTTGGAGAGCAGTTCTAGATTGATGGCAAATGTAGAGACCTCAGCAGGAGAAGCTCTTAAATTGCTTTAAAATTAGCATGACTCAGCTTCTCTCCCTGCATCACTATCAAGCAAAAAAGAAAAAAAAGTAAGAAAGAAATATTTCCATGTATGCAATTTAAATTTTCCAAAGAAGGACTAAATTAATAGACATCCTGTGCATTTGGCAACAACCTGTCAGGTCACAGGAGATCCTGTTGTCTGACCAATCAGCCTCGTCTTGACTCTGGTACCGAGCCATGGGTCAACAGGTAGTGACAAGAAACACAGGACCACGTCTGATCCCTGCCTGCCCTGAGGAGCTAGGATTTCCTAGGAAGGATATAAGCATGGCAGACAGTGTTATCTTCTCTAACTTACACACACAGTATGTTTTATATCATTGTATAGGATGCATTCCTAAATAATAGCACAGTGGACAATACGGTTCTAGTGAGGATGAAAGGACTCTATGAAAAGCCTAAGGAGCAGATAGTATCAGGCTCGGAGATAAGGAAATGACCACATTCGAAGCTAGTCTTCAAATCGTTGCCAGCTAAAGGGGGGAAAAAAAGAAAGGAAGAACAAGAAGAAGAAGTCTGTAGGATTCCATATTTCAAAGTTCTGGCAAGGGAAGATATGCAAATCTATCTCCAAAGCCATATTTTCCCCTCTGGAACTAAGCCCGAGCAGAAACGTGTCACATGGGTCCGTGTGTGAGGCACCAAACGGCAGTATCAACTACAGATTCTTCTTTTGAAAAGCACAGTCATGCTGTTTAAATGGATAATTCTTATATTTATTCTCACTAAAGACTGAGGGATGGATATTGAATTATGTCCCAGGGCTGAGTTTGGCTAATCCCACTACTTTGGGAAAGCGCCGCAGCACAGGGATGAAGAGAAGACAGTGAGCAAGATAGTTGCTGAGATCATTAGTCAGCTACCAAGTGGTTCTGTAAGCTAGGACAAGAAAACACATCCTCAGCCAAAGCCTATGAAAGAGGTAGATACTGATTTCCCCTACGTAGGATTAAAAAAAGATGAATATTAAATGAGACAATGCATTAAATGAAGTCAGGTTCACCAGCAATCAGACTCAAAGTTGGACACTGGCTGCAGGAGGTTCGGGGGGATGTTCCCTTTTAGGGACAGGAGCAAAGGGGGATTGGGAGAGAGAGAAACTGGACTGCGTGCAGTTGCTGTTGATCCGATGGGAATCAATGAAGCTAAGATGGTCCTTTAGAGTTGTTCCAAATCAAGTCAAGGGTATCAGGTCTTTGTATCCTCAACATTAACCGTGAGAGGGGGAGAGATATCCCTGGGGAAGGAACAAAAGCCCAGCTGAAGTAATCACATTCAGTGGAGGGCATTTCTCCAAGAAAGACTCAACTGGGTGTTCAACTGTCCACATTCCGGCCTGTTGGAGGAATGAGTGCCCACGTTCTAATAAGAGATTCAGAAGCCACATCACAACATCCACAACCGTATGTGAAGTCCCTGGCACATGGTGAGATCTCAGCTTGCCAGAGGAGTTATTCTGACTACTATTTAAATTTCTTATGATCTTGGAAGCTCTGAAGGCAATACCGGTTAACAGATCTTTTCAAATATGAGACACATGATTCTCTTTGGAAGGGACTCATTCAAAAACAGGTTATCCTCTACTTCTTTAAAAAAAGATCATATGTTGGTTTTAGTGACAGAAGGGAGTTCCCGTTCTTTGAACATACTATTGAGTCCTGGGATGAGCATTCACTTAACCCTTACAAGAGACTTGCAGCGTAGGTACGCCCCCCTTTTACAGACAGACAACATATGCTTCAGACATACTGATTTAGTCAAATCTGCATAACTAGTAAGTGGTCAAAGTGGAAACTGAACCCAGCTTTTTCAGCATCCAAAGCTAGGACATGCCCAATAGTCCAGACTATCCTGAGAATCGAGGCTGTGCTTGGGTGTCGGGCAGAGTTGCCTTCCTGAATTCTTCTACTCCACCTTAGGCAATCTGTGTATCCCCCGTCAGCATGCTCCTATAGTGTTGGAAGCCTTCTGCGTTCTCTGATAGAGTGTGATTTCCTGCAAGGAAGAAGTCATGATCCATTCATTGGTCCTTATCAATCCAGCCCTCAGTAAAAGGTACAAAACATACTAGGACATTGGTGAGTATCTGTTGAATGAAATAATGAAATCAAAGTCTTATGCTAGACTAGAGGAAAGTATAGCTCACTTTATGATGGAATTGGGAAGCACATAAGTTTCTGACTTGATCTGAAAGTGTATTTTTTCTTTCTATCTTGTAAGGCTTTCCAAGTGATGCTACTGGTAAAGAACCCTGATGCAGGAGACATAAGAGACTCAGGTTTAATCCCTGGGTCTGGAAGATCCCCTAGATGGGGGAATGGCAACTTGTTCCAGTATTCTAGCCTGGAGAATGTCACGGACAGAGGAGCAATGGGGGCTGCAGTCCACAGGGTCACACAGAGTCAGACACAGCTGAAGGAACCTAGCACTCACGAACAGGAGCCAAAATACAAGACTAGCCCTTCAGCGTCTCCCTAGTTTCAACCAAAACTTGAAACTTGCCGTCATGGCTTCTGAGCTCCTGTTCACTCAGAGAACTGGGCTTGTGATATGGAAGATGAAAGTACAGATGCTGGAGGGACTCGGGGTGAAGGGGTAAGGACATGTAGCAGAGCGTTGACACATTGGAAAGCAAAAGAAAGCAACTATGACCAATCTAATCACGGCTTAATCCAAGTACAATTACCCAATGTGCATTAAACTTCTCCTTGAGTAAGAAATGGGCATGAAGATTCAAAATCAGACTGACTCCAGCAAGAAAACTGTAGAATAACAAGGGAGATCAAATGTACGCAGTGCGTGCTCAATCCATATAAAACTTACTCCAGAAAAACATCTACTTCCACTTCATGGACTACACTAAAGCCTTTGACTGTGTAGCTCACAATAAACAGTGAAAAATTCTTTAAGAGATAGGAATACCAGACTACCTTACCTGCCTCCTGAACAATTGGTATGTAGGTCAAGAAGCAGCAGTTACAACTGGACATGGAACAACAGGCAGTTCAAAACTGGGAAAGGAGCATGTCAAGGCTGTATACTGCCATCCTGCTTATTTAATTTATATTCAAAGTACACCAGGTGAAATCCTGGCCTGGATGAAGTACAAGCTTCTGCGTTCTCTGATAGAGTGTGATTTCCTGCAAGGAAGAAGTCATGATCCATTCATTGGTCCTTATCAATCCAGCCCTCAGTAAAAGGTACAAAACATACTAGGACATTGGTGAGTATCTGTTGAATGAAATAATGAAATCAAAGTCTTATGCTAGACTAGAGGAAAGTATAGCTCACTTTATGATGGAATTGGGAAGCACATAAGTTTCTGACTTGATCTGAAAGTGTATTTTTTCTTTCTATCTTGTAAGGCTTTCCAAGTGATGCTACTGGTAAAGAACCCTGATGCAGGAGACATAAGAGACTCAGGTTTAATCCCTGGGTCTGGAAGATCCCCTAGATGGGGGAATGGCAACTTGTTCCAGTATTCTAGCCTGGAGAATGTCACGGACAGAGGAGCAATGGGGGCTGCAGTCCACAGGGTCACACAGAGTCAGACACAGCTGAAGGAACCTAGCACTCACGAACAGGAGCCAAAATACAAGACTAGCCCTTCAGCGTCTCCCTAGTTTCAACCAAAACTTGAAACTTGCCGTCATGGCTTCTGAGCTCCTGTTCACTCAGAGAACTGGGCTTGTGATATGGAAGATGAAAGTACAGATGCTGGAGGGACTCGGGGTGAAGGGGTAAGGACATGTAGCAGAGCGTTGACACATTGGAAAGCAAAAGAAAGCAACTATGACCAATCTAATCACGGCTTAATCCAAGTACAATTACCCAATGTGCATTAAACTTCTCCTTGAGTAAGAAATGGGCATGAAGATTCAAAATCAGACTGACTCCAGCAAGAAAACTGTAGAATAACAAGGGAGATCAAATGTACGCAGTGCGTGCTCAATCCATATAAAACTTACTCCAGAAAAACATCTACTTCCACTTCATGGACTACACTAAAGCCTTTGACTGTGTAGCTCACAATAAACAGTGAAAAATTCTTTAAGAGATAGGAATACCAGACTACCTTACCTGCCTCCTGAACAATTGGTATGTAGGTCAAGAAGCAGCAGTTACAACTGGACATGGAACAACAGGCAGTTCAAAACTGGGAAAGGAGCATGTCAAGGCTGTATACTGCCATCCTGCTTATTTAATTTATATTCAAAGTACACCAGGTGAAATCCTGGCCTGGATGAAGTACAAGCTAGAATCAAGATTGCCAAGAGAAATACCAACAACCTCAGGAATGCAGATGATACCACCCCAATGGAAGAAAGCGAAAGAGAAATTAAAGAGTCTCCTGATGAAGATGAAAGAGGAGAGTGAAAGGCTGGCTTAAAACTCAACGTTCAAAAAACTAAGATCATGGCATCCAGCCCCATCACTTTATGGCAAATAGATGAGGAAAAGTGGGAACAGTGGCAGATTTTATTTTCTTGGGCTCCAAAATCACTGCAGACAGTGAGTGAAATTAAAAGTTGCTTGTCCCTTGGAAGAAAAGTCATGACAAACCTAGACAGCATATTAAAAAGCAAGAGACATTACTTTGCTGACAAAGGTCCATATAGTCAAAGCTATGGTTTTTCCAGTAGCCTTGTATGTATGTGAGGGTTGGGCCATAAAGAAGGCTGAGTGCCAAAGAATTGATGCTTTTGAACTGTGGTGCTAGAGAAAATTCTTGAGAGTCCCTTGGGCAGCAAGGAGACCTTAAAGGAAATCAACCCTGAATATCAGAAAAATTCTTTGGAAGGAATGATGCTGAAGCTGAAGCTCCAATATTTTGGTCAACCCATGCAAAGAGCTGATAAACTGGAAAGACCCTGAAGCTAAGGAAAGACTGAGGGCAGGAGGAGAAGGGGGTGACAATGAGATGGTTGGATGGCATCACCAACTTAATGGACATGAGTTTAAGCAAATTCTGGCATCACCAACTTAATAAACATGAGTTTAAGCAAACTCTGGGAGATAAAGAAGGACAGGGAAGCCTGGTTTGTTGCAGTCCATGGGGTTGCAAAGAATCAGACACAACTTAGTGACTAAACACCAAAAGAGTGCTGGAAGAACTGCCTGGAAGGGATGGGCATTAAGTGGATATTAGTGGAAGGTAAAAGAGAAATTGGAAAGGAATCATTAAAGAGTCAGTTGTTAAGCTAGACCTTGAAGAATGAAAAATAGGACAATAAAATAGACAAAAGTTCAGTTGGAATGTGCTCCTGAAGCCTCATTCTCATCTTTAGACCTGGTTCAATGCCTCTTAATCTCTGCAATACTTACAAGATAGTTGACTCAACCAACAGTGATATATGCCCTGTTATAGATTAATTCACTCATATATTTGTTTATTTAACAAATAAAGCACCCACTATGTGTTATGTGCAATCCCTATGCTCTGGATGAGCAAAATATGATATACATTCACCAGAATTTATAGTCTAGGAAGGGAGAAAGTTCAAGGTGGCAAATCTCAAGACAAATTATGAGTGTTTTTTAATTCCCCTTTTCTTATTTTTCCATCTAGATTGTGAATTCCTTTCCTTTTTTTAAATCTTGACCCCCTTTAATTTTTTTTTTGGGCCTCTTTTTTTTTTTTATTGGTCCTTCATTTATTTATTTTTATCCATCTTAATAATTTGGCATGTGTGGGCCTCCCATTACAGTGGCCTCTCTCGTCAGAGCACTGGCTCTGGGCATATGCACTCCAGAGGGCCAGCTCTAACTGGACACACTGGCCCAGCTGCTTCTCAGCATGTGGGATTCTGGACCAGGGATCCTGGAATTGGGGGGATGGGCCTTTTGAACTGTGGTGCTAGAGAAAATTCTTGAGAGTCCCTTGGGCAGCAAGGAGACCTTAAAGGAAATCAACCCTGAATATCAGAAAAATTCTTTGGAAGGAATGATGCTGAAGCTGAAGCTCCAATATTTTGGTCAACCCATGCAAAGAGCTGATAAACTGGAAAGACCCTGAAGCTAAGGAAAGACTGAGGGCAGGAGGAGAAGGGGGTGACAATGAGATGGTTGGATGGCATCACCAACTTAATGGACATGAGTTTAAGCAAATTCTGGCATCACCAACTTAATAAACATGAGTTTAAGCAAACTCTGGGAGATAAAGAAGGACAGGAAGCCTGGTTTGTTGCAGTCCATGGGGTTGCAAAGAATCAGACACAACTTAGTGACTAAACACCAAAAGAGTGCTGGAAGAACTGCCTGGAAGGGATGGGCATTAAGTGGATATTAGTGGAAGGTAAAAGAGAAATTGGAAAGGAATCATTAAAGAGTCAGTTGTTAAGCTAGACCTTGAAGAATGAAAAATAGGACAATAAAATAGACAAAAGTTCAGTTGGAATGTGCTCCTGAAGCCTCATTCTCATCTTTAGACCTGGTTCAATGCCTCTTAATCTCTGCAATACTTACAAGATAGTTGACTCAACCAACAGTGATATATGCCCTGTTATAGATTAATTCACTCATATATTTGTTTATTTAACAAATAAAGCACCCACTATGTGTTATGTGCAATCCCTATGCTCTGGATGAGCAAAATATGATATACATTCACCAGAATTTATAGTCTAGGAAGGGAGAAAGTTCAAGGTGGCAAATCTCAAGACAAATTATGAGTGTTTTTTAATTCCCCTTTTCTTATTTTTCCATCTAGATTGTGAATTCCTTTCCTTTTTTTAAATCTTGACCCCCTTTAATTTTTTTTTTGGGCCTCTTTTTTTTTTTTATTGGTCCTTCATTTATTTATTTTTATCCATCTTAATAATTTGGCATGTGTGGGCCTCCCATTACAGTGGCCTCTCTCGTCAGAGCACTGGCTCTGGGCATATGCACTCCAGAGGGCCAGCTCCTAACTGGACACACTGGCCCAGCTGCTTCTCAGCATGTGGGATCTTCCTGGACCAGGGATCGAACCGATGCCCCTTGCACTGCAAAGTGAACTCTTGACCCATTGGACCACCTGGGAAGCCCTAGATTGTGAATTTCTTGAAGATCATACTTTATGTAACTATAGTAAGTCCAGTGCTTAAAGTGGAGGTTCTGAAGGTGTGTGTGTGTGTGTGTGTGTGTGTGTGTGTGTGTGCACACGTGTGTGTGTAGAATGAGGGTGGGAGAAGGGAGACAGACAAAGAGTTTTAAGTCAAACAATAGGCAGGCAATTCTCCCTGGGTAAATTCTAATGTTACTTCAAAAATAAATACATAGGAAAGGAATAAAAATGCCCTTTTCCATGTGTCTCATATACCTTTAGCTTTCCAATGGACTCCTATTTTATATTCTTGTATTTGGATCAAAAATATCCCCCTTCTTTGGGTGCTCTGAGATTCTTCTTTGCGCTCACATCAATTTCTTCAGAGAGCAATGACTCTGAAATGAATCTCTTCCAAAATCTCAACTTCAAAATGTCATGTTTCCTTATTTTTAAATATATACATATTTTTTCTCCCCCTGGCTGTAGGAATATACATCATCTAATTAGCCAAATGGATTTTCAGTTCAGCCCAATCGTTTCCTTATCTCGCATCTGAAGCTCGGTGTTGCTCAGGGGACCGCCCGGGCATGGAGGTCCTCATTAACTCTGATCTTCAATTACATTGATTACAAGCCTGCTTCTGAAATTGTGTGGCATAGATCAGGGGAAAGCTGGACAGCTCAGGACACTCTGTGGTGGAGCCGGAAAGCCAGAGGCACATTCGTCCCAAAGACATCCCTATGCTCTGGATGAGCAAAATATGATATACATTCACCAGAATTTATAGTCTAGGAAGGGAGAAAGTTCAAGGTGGCAAATCTCAAGACAAATTATGAGTGTTTTTTAATTCCCCTTTTCTTATTTTTCCATCTAGATTGTGAATTCCTTTCCTTTTTTTAAATCTTGACCCCCTTTAATTTTTTTTTTGGGCCTCTTTTTTTTTTTTATTGGTCCTTCATTTATTTATTTTTATCCATCTTAATAATTTGGCATGTGTGGGCCTCCCATTACAGTGGCCTCTCTCGTCAGAGCACTGGCTCTGGGCATATGCACTCCAGAGGGCCAGCTCCTAACTGGACACACTGGCCCAGCTGCTTCTCAGCATGTGGGATCTTCCTGGACCAGGGATCGAACCGATGCCCCTTGCACTGCAAAGTGAACTCTTGACCCATTGGACCACCTGGGAAGCCCTAGATTGTGAATTTCTTGAAGATCATACTTTATGTAACTATAGTAAGTCCAGTGCTTAAAGTGGAGGTTCTGAAGGTGTGTGTGTGTGTGTGTGTGTGTGTGTGTGTGTGTGCACACGTGTGTGTGTAGAATGAGGGTGGGAGAAGGGAGACAGACAAAGAGTTTTAAGTCAAACAATAGGCAGGCAATTCTCCCTGGGTAAATTCTAATGTTACTTCAAAAATAAATACATAGGAAAGGAATAAAAATGCCCTTTTCCATGTGTCTCATATACCTTTAGCTTTCCAATGGACTCCTATTTTATATTCTTGTATTTGGATCAAAAATATCCCCCTTCTTTGGGTGCTCTGAGATTCTTCTTTGCGCTCACATCAATTTCTTCAGAGAGCAATGACTCTGAAATGAATCTCTTCCAAAATCTCAACTTCAAAATGTCATGTTTCCTTATTTTTAAATATATACATATTTTTTCTCCCCCTGGCTGTAGGAATATACATCATCTAATTAGCCAAATGGATTTTCAGTTCAGCCCAATCGTTTCCTTATCTCGCATCTGAAGCTCGGTGTTGCTCAGGGGACCGCCCGGGCATGGAGGTCCTCATTAACTCTGATCTTCAATTACATTGATTACAAGCCTGCTTCTGAAATTGTGTGGCATAGATCAGGGGAAAGCTGGACAGCTCAGGACACTCTGTGGTGGAGCCGGGAAAGCCAGAGGCACATTCGTCCCAAAGACATCGAAAGCTCCAGATGAGAACTAAAAATACCCTGGAAGGAGGTGTCACCAGACAGAACTGCCTCAGGAGCCAGACAGCAGCGCAAATCCCTTTCATTACACCTCGAATCATGACACAGACCTCTGAAAACCGTGGAGAGATGATTTCAAAAGGAGGCTCTGGTCACGGTGGAGAAGGCAGAGCAAAGGAGGGAAGGACTGCACGGCTGAAAGGTGGTCTTCACAAACAAAACTCAGGGAATGGTGTTTAGCCAGAAGTATTCTGCTCTCTCCGCTGTTGCCTCTTTTTTTGGGTGCAACACCATGACAGGTTTCTCTCTTTCTATTAGCTCATGCATCCCCGTGATGACCCCATCTGACTTGGACTGGGGAGGACTGTCTTCCTGGGCACAGGAAGGAAAGCAAACTGTGGTGAAGCAGAAATGAGGAGGCTGTCTAACCTTCAGTCCCACAGATCCAGCTCGCCCCCAACCCCCATCCACAGAACCCCACATCAGGCCTGAATACATTCTACCACCAGCCATGCACGGAACCCTACTTAAGGAGTGATCAAGTTCTATAAACACGACGTTAAAAACAAGAGTGTGGGGGTTTGTGAGAGTGAGCAAAGACAGGGCAGTAGCTGGGGCGCTCAGTGCTGGGAAGGCAAGGAGGGGGTTTTGAGGGGGAGCTATTTTTTTTTTTCTTTTTGGGTGCTCTGAGATTCTTCTTTGCGCTCACATCAATTTCTTCAGAGAGCAATGACTCTGAAATGAATCTCTTCCAAAATCTCAACTTCAAAATGTCATGTTTCCTTATTTTTAAATATATACATATTTTTTCTCCCCCTGGCTGTAGGAATATACATCATCTAATTAGCCAAATGGATTTTCAGTTCAGCCCAATCGTTTCCTTATCTCGCATCTGAAGCTCGGTGTTGCTCAGGGGACCGCCCGGGCATGGAGGTCCTCATTAACTCTGATCTTCAATTACATTGATTACAAGCCTGCTTCTGAAATTGTGTGGCATAGATCAGGGAAAGCTGGACAGCTCAGCACACTCTGTGGTGGAGCCGGGAAAGCCAGAGGCACATTCGTCCCAAAGACATCGAAAGCTCCAGATGAGAACTAAAAATACCCTGGAAGGAGGTGTCACCAGACAGAACTGCCTCAGGAGCCAGACAGCAGCGCAAATCCCTTTCATTACACCTCGAATCATGACACAGACCTCTGAAAACCGTGGAGAGATGATTTCAAAAGGAGGCTCTGGTCACGGTGGAGAAGGCAGAGCAAAGGAGGGAAGGACTGCACGGCTGAAAGGTGGTCTTCACAAACAAAACTCAGGGAATGGTGTTTAGCCAGAAGTATTCTGCTCTCTCCGCTGTTGCCTCTTTTTTTGGGTGCAACACCATGACAGGTTTCTCTCTTTCTATTAGCTCATGCATCCCCGTGATGACCCCATCTGACTTGGACTGGGGAGGACTGTCTTCCTGGGCACAGGAAGGAAAGCAAACTGTGGTGAAGCAGAAATGAGGAGGCTGTCTAACCTTCAGTCCCACAGATCCAGCTCGCCCCCAACCCCCATCCACAGAACCCCACATCAGGCCTGAATACATTCTACCACCAGCCATGCACGGAACCCTACTTAAGGAGTGATCAAGTTCTATAAACACGACGTTAAAAACAAGAGTGTGGGGGTTTGTGAGAGTGAGCAAAGACAGGGCAGTAGCTGGGGGCGCTCAGTGCTGGGAAGGCAGGAATGGCTCTCTAGGGCCACAGGGCATGGGGGGTTCTCTTACAATCATCTCTGAAAGAGGAATCTGCCACGAACCTCGAGGCCTAACCTGATCGTCTCCTTTCAGCTCTTTTTCTTCCTGCCATTTCATTCTCTTCTCCTCGGATCAATTTCGACTTCTCTCTCTGTAGCATCTCTATCTGTTAGAGACCAGGTTAACTTGAGTCCACCCCAAACTTCATCTGTTGAAGTTCTAACACCCAGTTACCTCAGAATGTGACTGTATGTGTCAACAGGACTTTTCTTTTTTAATAACTGTGGGAAAAGGCACATCATATAAAACATACTGTTTCAACCATATGCAATGGTACAGTGCAGTGACACCAAGGACATTCCCATTGTCCTGCATCTTTCAACAGCATCCATCTCCTGGATTTTCACTTTCCTGAACTGAAACTCTGTCCCCATTAAACATTGACTCTCCATCTCCCCTGTCCCTAGCATCTGTTAGGCTGTGAATCTGACTATTCTAGGTACCTTGTATAGTTGCTGTTGCTGGTCAGTCACTAAGTCATGTCTGACCCTTCCTGCAACCCCATGGACTGTGGCCCGCCAGACTCCTCTGCCCATGGGATTCTCCAGGCAAGAATACTGGAGTGTGCTGCCATTTCCTTCTTCAGGAGATCTTCCTAACCAGGGATCACCCCCGAGTCTCCTGCACTGGCGGGCGGATTCTTTACTACGGAGCCACTGGGGAAACCAAGGTACTTCATGTAGGAGCCTCCTCCGTCTCCCCAATTAGAGGTTTCTGAAATGAAACCAAGGGTACTTCATGTAGCTCCTTCAACAGATCCAGCTCGCCCCAACCCCATCCACAGAACCCTGTGGTGAAGCAGAAATGAGGAGGCTGTCTAACCTTCAGTCCCACAGATCCAGCTCGCCCCCAACCCCCATCCACAGAACCCCACATCAGGCCTGAATACATTCTACCACCAGCCATGCACGGAACCCTACTTAAGGAGTGATCAAGTTCTATAAACACGACGTTAAAAACAAGAGTGTGGGGGTTTGTGAGAGTGAGCAAAGACAGGGCAGTAGCTGGGGGCGCTCAGTGCTGGGAAGGCAGGAATGGCTCTCTAGGGCCACAGGGCATGGGGGGTTCTCTTACAATCATCTCTGAAAGAGGAATCTGCCACGAACCTCGAGGCCTAACCTGATCGTCTCCTTTCAGCTCTTTTTCTTCCTGCCATTTCATTCTCTTCTCCTCGGATCAATTTCGACTTCTCTCTGTAGCATCTCTATCTGTTAGAGACCAGGTTAACTTGAGTCCACCCCAAACTTCATCTGTTGAAGTTCTAACACCCAGTTACCTCAGAATGTGACTGTATGTGTCAACAGGACTTTTCTTTTTTAATAACTGTGGGAAAAGGCACATCATATAAAACATACTGTTTCAACCATATGCAATGGTACAGTGCAGTGACACCAAGGACATTCCCATTGTCCTGCATCTTTCAACAGCATCCATCTCCTGGATTTTCACTTTCCTGAACTGAAACTCTGTCCCCATTAAACATTGACTCTCCATCTCCCCTGTCCCTAGCATCTGTTAGGCTGTGAATCTGACTATTCTAGGTACCTTGTATAGTTGCTGTTGCTGGTCAGTCACTAAGTCATGTCTGACCCTTCCTGCAACCCCATGGACTGTGGCCCGCCAGACTCCTCTGCCCATGGGATTCTCCAGGCAAGAATACTGGAGTGTGCTGCCATTTCCTTCTTCAGGAGATCTTCCTAACCAGGGATCACCCCCGAGTCTCCTGCACTGGCGGGCGGATTCTTTACTACGGAGCCACTGGGGAAACCAAGGTACTTCATGTAGGGAGCCTCCCTCCGTCTCCCCAATTAGAGGTTTCCCTGAAATGCCAGACTCTTATTTGCTCTAGGCAATTGTTGTGTGTCTACCACTTTCTGTCTTCCCCACCTCAAATTGTGATCAAAGTCTGGCTAAAAACAGCTTTCCTCAGAATTCCACAGGCCTCTACACATCCCTGTTCTTGCTTCAAAGTTGAGTTAGGGAGGTTTGAGTCTGAACAAAAGAGGTTTGAAGTGTTGAAATTTCAAAAAATGGCTTCTCTCCCCAGGGATATAACAATTTGGTATCAAGCTAGGCAGTAGGGGAAAAGAACAAAGTCATACAATGCTTCTCAATTTTTTCTTTAAGTTTTTTCAAATTTTAAAAAATTGTGGAGATTAAAAGTGGCTATTTTAATCGAATAATTCAGTTATTTTTTCTTCCTTTCAGTTGTTTTTTTAAATTTCTTCATTAATTCATGGGGAATTCATGCATCAAACTCAATCTTAGTATCATATTTCTTTTTCATTTAAAATCAGTGCCTCTTGAATAAACCTAGTGTACAGCTGCTCACAAAACTCATAGATCCTTTATCTCTGCTTGCCTAATACAGGAAAACTTCCCTCTCTCTCAGTTGCTCACGTAAGACACGAACTTGGCTGAAAGGCAAAGGTCTGGATGTTGGAGTCAAACAAGCATGGATTAAATTCTAGCCCAGGAACGCAGTGCCTGGCCACGGAACAGATCACTCCATCTTGGCAGGCCTCCTCAATGCCCATGTCTGTACAATAGGAAGAGTTATTTCACAGAGTTTCTATGACCATTAAATAAAATATATTTGAATTGCCTAAGGACATGACTGTGCCTGGGCCTCTGCATTGTACTATTCCAGGGAACCAAATTTGCATAGCAAAAAATACATTCTATGCATAATCATATGAATAGGTCTACCCATGTGCTAAGTTGCTCAGTTGTGTCCCACTCTTTGAGGCCTCATGGACTGTAGACTGCTAGGCTCCTCTGTCCATGAAATTTATCCAGGCAAGAATCCTGGAGTGGGTTCCCATTTCCTACTCCAGGGGATCTTTCTGGCCCAGGGATCAAATCCAACTCTCTTGCATATCCTGCATTCTTTACCACTAGTGCCACCTGGGAAGCCCTTGTCTATCCATATATACCATGTTCAGTCCAGTTGCTCCGTTGTATCCAACTCTTTGCGACCCCATGGAGCACATGCCAGGCCTCCCCGTCCTTCACCACCTCCCAGAGCTCGTTCAAACTCATGTCCATTGACTCAGTGATGTCATCCAACCGTCTCATCTTCTGTCATCCCCGTTTCTTTATGGTGTATTTCCTATATACAATTGTAAAATTGAGTGTGTCTATGTATATGCTTGTATATGTTTACATACGCATAAACACAGATAAGTCTGTGAATAATTGTAATCTATGTAAATGTGACTCCTGGAGCTGTGCAACATGGTAATCCTGCCTGGGAAACACTCAGATAATAGCTTCATTTGAAAAAAGAAAACTGGCTTCCCTGGAGATCCAGTAGTTAAACAGTCCGCCTTGCAGTGCAAAGGGTACCGATTCGAGCCCTGGCCCGGGAAGATCCCACATGCTGTGAGACGGCTGGACTGGTGTGTCCAATTACGAGCCAGTGCTATGGAGCACATGCACCCAGAGCTGGTGCTCTGCAACGAAAGAGGCCACTGCAATGGGTGGCCCACACAGGCCAAAGAATAAAAGATGGATGAAAAATAAATATAAATTAAAAAGAAGCATGATGGGGAAAAAATAAAAAGAAAAAGAAAACCTTTCTTCCATCTACCCAGGAATGTTCATTTCCACTGTGTGGATTCATGGCTTATCTTAATAGCATTTTTTCTGATTTTCTCAATTAATTGGGAAAAGTTGCCTAGGGTAGGAACAAAGGTTACTAGTCTAAGCTATCTTGCAGGAACCCTACTCAATAGTCAGACCTATATGGGTAAAATGTTTAAAAAGAGTAGATGTATATATATGTATAACTGATTCACTTTGTTCTGTACCAGAAACCAACACAACATTGTAAATTAACTATGCAGCCATACCCTCTTCCTGGGGATCTTCCTAAGGCAGGGATCAGGAGTTAACTGCACTCCAACAATTTTTTTTTGAAAAACGATGTGTTGCAGGAGTGAGGTAACAATGTAGAGGGCCTAGGGAAATGCCTGGCACATGCTAAGCTCAATAAATCTGTAATGAAAATACAAAATGCGTGGCTAAGACATGACTAGCTGGATGAATTCACAGAGGCCTGAATGTGCCATGTGATTTTTCAGACCTAGAAGTTAACTACAGTCCCTGACCCATTTCTCCCTTCTTCTGGTCCACCCTTTTCTATAAAATATGCTTTTCTGCCTTTCCTCAGGAATCGGCACGAATGTCAGGGGCTGCTTGGCAAAGACAACTCACAACTGTGAGTACTAAGAATAACCACAGTAGCAATTCCTCCCGGATCTGCTTCCTTACTATGCTGTGGGGTTGATGCCAGCCGACCAAATGCAGCCCAGGCTCCTGCCTGCTTTTGGGTCTCTCACTGTCACTGCCTGCATATGTGTGTATATGTGTGTCCATGTGTGTGTTCCTCTCTCTCTAGGTCGCTCACTCTGTCTTCTCTTCTCGTTTGAATTCAGAGGGAAAAGCACAGACCTTGGAACAGGCAAATCTGGATTCAGAAAGTGCCCTTACCATTCATTATTTGAATAACGTTGAGATCTGATGAATATTCCATTTCTTAGATTTCTCATCCAAAAGAGGATGAATTATATTTACTTTGTGGCATCTGCAGAAAAATCCCATGGGACCACGAATACCTTCTTTGTCAAAGGGACATTTTTTTTAAATAACTTCTGCTGCTATTAATCTAACTGATCCTAGAAGTAGCTCTGGAGGGCAAATGCTACCTTTACCCCCATATTACAGACAAGGAAATTGAAACTGAAGGACGCCAAGGGTCCATGTTTTAAATGGCATAGCTAGGAAGCTGATGATTCCAAATCAGAGCTCAGTCCATCTGTCTCTGGGTCTAGAGTTCTGGCTGTAACACCCAGTTGCCTTCTATCCCCCCCTCACTTCAAGGAAAACCAATCCACACTGCTAAGATGCAATGTGTAGGCATGCGTGTGTGTGTGTGTGTGTGTGAGTGTGTGTGTGTCTAAGAGTCTGGCTTCCGTCAGTACTCATCTTTCACTATTTCTCCAAGCACTGAGCTTCTCGTGGTAGTGGCTGAAACATAAATCAGACCATGCTGAGAGTGTGTGTGAAACAAGCGAGAGAGAAATGGCAGAGGGAAGGTGACATAATATTGTAATTCAATACTTAATATCTCCAAAGACATGTCATACATCCTCTTGACATTTCCAGAAGATATTTTCTGGAAGTGGGACAATAATTCAAATTAACGCTAAGCCTAAATCTAATTGTTTTATGATGCTACAAAGGACTACATGGGGCAAGGCTTCCAAAAATCAGAGGTTTCAACAGTCATGTGGATGGAACAGATTTCAGTGTCTGGCACAGATGAGAACAGCTGCCTAAATATAGCATATTGGTACCTGGAGCGACATTACCAAGGAGGCTTGGCTTAGCTCCGCACCATTCAAACTTACTATGAATTCTGGGAAATATAAGGAGATAAAGGATTAGATTCATATTTGAGGACCAAATGAAGGTCCTGAGGATCAAACAAGACAAAGGACGACAGATTCACCTTTCCGATACATGTCATGTGAAAGATGAGTTCTTTCCTTCTGTTCCAGAAGGAGGTGGCAGGGGTGTACCTTCTGAGAGCCAGGCTCTAGGGTCAGACAGGACTAGTTGGAGCCCCAACCCTGCCTTTTACCAGCTGATGGACTTAATGCCAATTATCTGACTTTGTGAGCCTCGGGGCTCCTTGTCTATCAAATGGGACAATAATAACTACCACATACTCCACATGGAGATGCCACAGTCAATGGGGAAAGCCAGCTGCCCGAGAATATGTAGGGTCTTACCTCAACTTTGTAACAAACAAGCCATGATTCAGGGTATGTGTGCACACGTATGTATCTTTGTCAGTATAGGAGGAGCAAAAATTCTGGAAAGATCTATATCACTACAGTCATCATACCAACAAACTAAGACCAGGAAGATGAATAAAGGTATGTTTAGTATTTACTTCATTCACTCCTCTATTAATTTTATAGTAAGAATATTACTGCTGTTGTTACTATTACTCTTACTACTAGAAGTATACCAGTAACTTCAGAACGCTGGGAGACGATGAAAAGTAATACACATACTGACTGGGCCAACAGTGTGGCCAGTATGTGCCTCCTAGTTCCTTCTTTGTCTCTGGCAATGAAGGCTGATATTTTCCCTCCCTTGAACTAGGAGAGGTCCTGGGTAAAGAAAGGCAGCACCTGACTAACTGGTTGCTCCTCCCTCCAGGCATGGCCTTCATAGCCCACTCTCCCTTTTGCCTTTGCTTAGGTTGTTCCCCTATCCTGGGGCATCTTCCTCACCCTACCTCTTCTCCAGGACCCAGATAAAGGCAGCTCGTCCTTCCTGGTTCTCCCACTTGGAAGTGGCCTGTTCATCTGCTCCAGTGGCCTGGCAAAGGCACCGCTCTCTTTACATGATTTTTTACTATTAATAGATTTGAATTCAGCACACACTTACTGAGTATTCCACATGTGACAAACTTTGGGCAAGCTGATGTCTTACGTACCTTGGAAGAGAATGAGCTATCCAAGGGACAATCCTCGTCTGCCTCATCTTCAAATTGGTTTTGACCATTTAGGCAATTAGCCCTTGGGGGGGGCAAACAGCTTTGAGTTCTTTCCTTCTGTTCCCAGAAGGAGGTGGCAGGGTGTACCTTCTGAGAGCCAGGCTCTAGGGTCAGACAGGACTAGTTGGAGCCCCAACCCTGCCTTTTACCAGCTGATGGACTTAATGCCAATTATCTGACTTTGTGAGCCTCGGGGCTCCTTGTCTATCAAATGGGACAATAATAACTACCACATACTCCACATGGAGATGCCACAGTCAATGGGGAAAGCCAGCTGCCCGAGAATATGTAGGGTCTTACCTCAACTTTGTAACAAACAAGCCATGATTCAGGGTATGTGTGCACACGTATGTATCTTTGTCAGTATAGGAGGAGCAAAAATTCTGGAAAGATCTATATCACTACAGTCATCATACCAACAAACTAAGACCAGGAAGATGAATAAAGGTATGTTTAGTATTTACTTCATTCACTCCTCTATTAATTTTATAGTAAGAATATTACTGCTGTTGTTACTATTACTCTTACTACTAGAAGTATACCAGTAACTTCAGAACGCTGGGAGACGATGAAAAGTAATACACATACTGACTGGGCCAACAGTGTGGCCAGTATGTGCCTCCTAGTTCCTTCTTTGTCTCTGGCAATGAAGGCTGATATTTTCCCTCCCTTGAACTAGGAGAGGTCCTGGGTAAAGAAAGGCAGCACCTGACTAACTGGTTGCTCCTCCCTCCAGGCATGGCCTTCATAGCCCACTCTCCCTTTTGCCTTTGCTTAGGTTGTTCCCCTATCCTGGGGCATCTTCCTCACCCTACCTCTTCTCCAGGACCCAGATAAAGGCAGCTCGTCCTTCCTGGTTCTCCCACTTGGAAGTGGCCTGTTCATCTGCTCCAGTGGCCTGGCAAAGGCACCGCTCTCTTTACATGATTTTTTACTATTAATAGATTTGAATTCAGCACACACTTACTGAGTATTCCACATGTGACAAACTTTGGGCAAGCTGATGTCTTACGTACCTTGGAAGAGAATGAGCTATCCAAGGGACAATCCACGTCTGCCTCATCTTCAAATTGTGGCTCCTTAGCAGAGTGTGCATGGCATTTAGTAGGCAATTAGCCAACATTTTGGATGAATGGATGGATGGAAAGATGGATGGAGTGACAAATGGTGTTTTCAGCTCTTTGAAGAACACTGTCTTAGATGTTATCAAATAAAACAAAGAAAGGACATCAAACTAGTCAACCCTAAAGGAATTCCACTCTGAATATTCACTGAAGGACTGATGCTGAAGCTGAACCTCCAATACCTTGGTCACCTGATATGAAGAACCAACTCACTGGAAAAGGCCCTGATGCTAAGAAAGACGGAAGGCAAAAGGAGAAGGGGACAGCAGAGGATGATATGGTTAGATAGCATCACTGACTCAATGGACATGAATCTGAGCAAGCTCCAGGATATACTGAAGGACAGGGAAGCCTGGCATGCTGCCATCCATGGGTCACAGAGTCAGACAAACCTTAGCAACTGAGTCACATCAAGAACAACAAAACCACACTGTTTTCATCCTATAATTTCCAATGGCACTTCATATTCTACCAAAGACTCACTCACGAGCCTTAGGAATAGGTAATGTTTTGTATAGCATTTAAGACACTGTGTAACACCTTAACATCCAATGTCTTACTTCATCTTCACAGCAAGAGATCTTGGAAGGTCTAGAGTCAGACAGATCTTGTGCAGCAGCTGTCTGGACTCGGGCAAACTTATTACCAGCTTTGGGACTCAGTGTCCTTATTTGAATAAAATTAGAATAATAACAATAACTACCCCTTGGGTTACTGTCAGGAAGAAGAAGCTTAAGGAGTGAAAAAAGCAATTCGAGTGGTTGGTATTTGTTTGTACTGTATCTATCTATACCTTTGTTCAACAAAGTTATCATTCCCACGTCATATATGAAGCTACTGAAGGCAGAAAAAAAGTTTTTTGCTCAAGTCCCCATAACTACCTAATGAGGAACCTGGCACTGGGTCCAGATGTCCGGACTCTAGGTATGGTGTTCCACCTAACTGTCACTTAACTTTTCAGCAGTCTGGTAACAGAGTTTACATGTGAACACACTCATTCACAGGGTTGACAAACACCTACTGAACACCATACAGAGCCAGGCCTGGTTGTAAGGACTGGGTATTCAGCAAGGAACACAAAAGACACAGCACCACAGCACTTGGCTGTAGAGAATGTGTAAGGAGGTGAGCATTAAACAAGTCCATGCACCAACCTGAACAGGACTACAGAGGAGAAGGAGAGATGCTGGGAAGACCCAGCAGGGGTGGGTGTGTGTGTCTGTGTCCGTGTGTGTGTTTTAAGGGGAGAGGGAAAGTGGCACCCATGAAATAACGTTTCTTGCAAAAAAATAAAGAACGTGAAATTCTAAGGCAGAAAATTGTTGAGTCCTATTTTTGATTGAACCATCAAATGATGTTAGCTAAATGAGGGGATATGGAAGATTTGGAGAGTATTTATGCTTTGCTTTCAGACTTAATTGTCATCTAAGCTCTGGGAGAGTCCAGTTAAATACCCAAGCTTGGATTCTGTGAATCTGAACCTGACCCCACAGAGCGGCTGACAGTTTATATAATAGGATTAGGTTTTACCAGAGCCCACAGAACAGACCAAATACAGACCAACATAATTTCACTTTTGAAAAGAACTAGTCAATTTTCTCTATTCTTTCTATTCATTTAGATGATGACGCCCTTCTGTCTTTTTGCAAACGGGGAGAGACAAGTGCGGTTCTTTCAGAGCAGGGCTCTGGAGCCAGAAGGCCGATTTTCAAGTTCCAGCCTAGCCAGGAATTAACCCAGTGGTAACAATCCAGTTAAATGGGCCTTGGTTCCTCAGCTATAAAAAGGTGGATACTAATTCCACAGGAATGTGGGCGGTAATGTATGCAAATTAAATTTCCTTTGTTTCAAATTACTCACTTTTAATGTAAATGAGGTCATCTATGTAAAGTCCTTAAAACCATACCTGGCATATAATAAATGCTTAATTAGTGTTAGCTTTCCTTATACAATTTCTACTTACATATATTTGACAACACTGCTAGGGAATAAAAGGCAATATTGCCTTGTTCAAATACAGTTTGGTAAAAACAAACACAACAACAGGGGAGGCCGTTTAAGTTTTGAATATAACTGTGAACAAAAGCTGTATCTGTGACTCATTTCTATCTTCTTAATTGCCTGCTCTTGCTCTGGACCTCAGTCAGGAGTCAGTCCTTAGTCAGGCCATGAATCCAGGCACACCAGACTGTGTGTGTGCGTGTGTATCAACAAGAACACACAGCTCCTGTTGCTTCTGAGGGCAGCAAAGACAGGACATTAAGAGTGAGTGATTTGAAACAACTGAAATTTAATTAAAAACAAAATTAAAAGTTGTTCCAAGCCTGGTGCTTCAGCCAGAACGACTCCAAGGAAATCAGTAAGTGCTACTAATAGCTGGATCCAATTCACAAACCTCCATGAGGAGAGTCGGAGGAGAGAAGATGCATACTCTTTAGATGAAACAATTAAAGATCACTTCTGAGAAATAATCATGAACAGAATCCCAGGGCAAAAAGAACATTATTTGCTGGTATGTTTCTTTTTGATTTTTTCATTTCCAGGACGGAAAAGTGCCCTGAGATTTCCCCAAGTAGCATCTTCTATGGCAGGAGAGGACACTGACTTTGAAAAGCAGACTTACACGAGTGGGAGGCAAGGGCAAATTCTTTAAACAGAAATCATTATCATTCATCGCGTGAAATTCCACCTTACCAATTCATTTATCCTTTGAAATTTCTAACACTCAGTTTGCTTAGTGAAAGTCTCATCTGTCTCAAATTAAGGACCTCAGACAATGGGCTGACAAGTGGCGGCTGGGAACCTGCTGCCCGGATGGTCACAGGAGCTGCTTTTTGGGTGGCCACCGCAGATGAAATCAGAGTAGGCGGTGGGGCTGTGTCTGAGATGGACTTGGGAGGCGTGTTCCTGAGAGAGGTCCGCCTGTCCCTGATTTGCAGGGCAGTGGCAAGACAGGCAGAGGAAGAGAAATAAAAACTATGTCAGGAGGGAGGAAGACACAGGAATTGAGCTGAGGACAATCAATTGGGGGAGAAGGGAGATGTCCGGAGAGAAGTGACCTGCTTAGGGATGATGGGACTGGTCATGAGCTGTAGCGGGCCAGGAATGGGGCCGCCCTGCTTAATGTAAACAAAGTTCCGGCAGACAAGAAATGCCTCTGAACCAAGCAACGCCAAGGAGAGTCTTACTTCACTGAGCACCAGATGGAAGGGCAAAAGAATGCCTGTGCCATGGAAGACCCGGTTTCTGCTCACCTTCGCCACCCCACCTCACCTGTCGACCCAACCATGCTGCCTCTGTCCCAGCTTCTTGTCACTCAAGCGGTTTTGGATTTTCTGTTCTCTCTGCCTGAAACAGCCTTTTCCCTCCTGTTCCCTTCACAACTCAATTTAAAAACCTCCTCCTCAAAGAGGCCTTCTCTGACCACCCTATCTGAGACAGTTCCAATTCTCCTCTTTGTTTTAATTATTTTACGCCATTCTAATTATTCTCACAGTGGCTCTCACTTATTTCATTGCCTGGAGATATTCTGTTATTTTGCTAACTTGCTTTGGTGTCTGTCTCCCACTGAGAATGAAAGCATTATGAAGGCAGGGGTCTTTATAATTTTTTTTTTCAACACAGCATCTCAGATACTCCAGGACACATGAGGATCATGAAATAAATATCTGTTCCACGAGTGAATATGTTCTAGAAAGATTAACACATTGTAGGTAAGACACCAAGTACATTGCCTGTCAAGACAGTTGCACATGATGACTTTTAGTTGATTATTTTTATAATTAATCAATAGCACACTGAGTTGGATTCTAATAGTGCACTTGCTCCTGGGAGAGCAGAAGGCTGGAGACGCAAAAGGTGACCAGAAGGCTCCAAATGCCCATTTGCTGTCTCCCTCAGATGGTAAAGAATTTGCCTGCAATTCAGGAAATCTGAGTTTGATCCCTGAGTCAAGAAGATCCCCTGCAGAAGGGAAAAGCTACCCACTCCAGTATTCTTGCCTGGAGAATCCCATGCACAGAGGATCCCGGTGGGCTATAGTCCATGAGGTTGCAAAGAGTTGGAAAAGACTGACCAACTAAGACTTCGCTTCAGTGTATTTGGAATACCTGATATGCCATAAGGATGTGTTTATTGTATTCATGAATCTTAGTTGGAACGTGAGGATGGGGAGAGTGAGAGAATGGGTGAGCCTGAGGACTGACTGGGTAGATTGATAAGAGAAAGAGGAAAACCTGAGATCAATTTCCTATTGCACAAAGCAGTCTCAGCCCATCTTCAAATTCTTTGAGGCAGTTGATGAATCTAAGCCCAACCTACCATCAATGATCAACTCAGTCTTTCTTTTCTCCAAGAATCCTTTGGCATCTACTGCAATAAGAGTTCCCTGTTCCATTCCCCATTGTATTTCTGGTGTCCCTTTGAAAGCATGCAGCTAATGCTTCCAGGGCTCGAGGCTAGTGTTAAAAGAGGTCACCGCATTGTCAGATCATGTGATCTAATTTTGAATTTCAAAATAAAACTGCCATAAGGACCATCCTCAAAATCCCACCTTAAATGTCTCAAGTGGCTTTTTGAGACTTGTTGTTGTTGTTAATTTTGTTTCTTTTGATGTCTTGAAAGAGTAATATCTAAATATACAGGGTTCCCATTGGGTATTGGACACTCTGACAAAATTTGGAGGCTATCAAGGTGGAGAGAACCGTTCAGCTGGGGAATAACTAGACAGACAGTCAGCAAAGAGCTTCACCCAGGTTGTGAGCGAGGTGAAACAGGGAGGTACAGAACTGGGGCCCTTGTCTCCCCTGCAAAGTCAAGGTGGTCACATCTGAGATGAATGTTTAAGCACCAGGAGTCAGCAGGTAGGTGTCGCAGAGAGAAAAGTGGATTTAGGTAAAAGGAAAGGAATAGTTGTAAAGGTAAAAGAGAGAGAGAGAACCTGGCGCTTCAGGTTCTTATTTGGCTAGAGTGCTAATGAAATGGGAAATAAGTGAAGGTGAAGCTGAAGATATTTTCCACTATCACATTCTACAATTCAGAAAACTGTCAAACTGGTTGCTTTGCCACATGGCCATGGTGTGCCCTCACCCCTGCACCTATGGTCTGTCTCTTGAGGAAACAGAAGCTGTCATGGTTAATTGATCCCATATTTCAAGTGTGACACCAGTTCTGATCACTGGGCCCCTGAGCCTCCCTTCGGGCCTCTGCTTCCATGGCAAGCCCCATGTCTGGCACATTAATGCTGCACTGGAGTCTCTCTCTGCAGGAAATAACCACCCCTGGAGTCTTCTCACTCACCTGTCATGTCAGCCCCTGTGTGGGTGCCAAGATTGATCACTCTCTCAATCCTGACCCCAAGACTGCACTGAGACTTCACCTGAAATATTACTCAAATGATTCAAACCTTTAGAAGCTCAGCCTTTGGAGAGCTGGCAAATTAATTTTGCTCACAGTGTGCAGTGACATCCTGTACGAGTGATTTCCATCCAGGTAGGATTTGTAAAGGTCCTAAGACCATGTGTTCTTCAATGTAGCCTGCATATTTCTTTCTGTTTTTCTTTTCTTTCTTTCTTTTTTTTTTTTTTTTTTAACAAACATAACCAAGACGTGGACATCTGATTGTTGATCTCACAGAGAGAAGCTGGGGCATGAGCAGAATAGCAACAATAGGTCACTTTGGGGCATGTTTACCATGGCCAGGCTCTTGTATTTAATGACCCCTTAATCCTCATGATCCCAGTTGGATTCCCAGTGCATTAGCATCCTTATTTTCAGACAATGAAGCATCCTCATGAAGAAGGTGGACTTACAACTTGGACCCATGCACTCTCGACTGGCATTCATGCAGTTCACAGCTTGGCAAGTATCACTCTTATTTGAGTGAACCGTTCAGCTGGGGAATAACTAGACGTCAGCAAAGAGCTTCACCCAGGTTGTGAGCGAGGTGAAACAGGGAGGTACAGAACTGGGGCCCTTGTCTCCCCTGCAAAGTCAAGGTGGTCACATCTGAGATGAATGTTTAAGCACCAGGAGTCAGCAGGTAGGTGTCGCAGAGAGAAAAGTGGATTTAGGTAAAAGGAAAGGAATAGTTGTAAAGGTAAAAGAGAGAGAGAGAACCTGGCGCTTCAGGTTCTTATTTGGCTAGAGTGCTAATGAAATGGGAAATAAGTGAAGGTGAAGCTGAAGATATTTTCCACTATCACATTCTACAATTCAGAAAACTGTCAAACTGGTTGCTTTGCCACATGGCCATGGTGTGCCCTCACCCCTGCACCTATGGTCTGTCTCTTGAGGAAACAGAAGCTGTCATGGTTAATTGATCCCATATTTCAAGTGTGACACCAGTTCTGATCACTGGGCCCCTGAGCCTCCCTTCGGGCCTCTGCTTCCATGGCAAGCCCCATGTCTGGCACATTAATGCTGCACTGGAGTCTCTCTCTGCAGGAAATAACCACCCCTGGAGTCTTCTCACTCACCTGTCATGTCAGCCCCTGTGTGGGTGCCAAGATTGATCACTCTCTCAATCCTGACCCCAAGACTGCACTGAGACTTCACCTGAAATATTACTCAAATGATTCAAACCTTTAGAAGCTCAGCCTTTGGAGAGCTGGCAAATTAATTTTGCTCACAGTGTGCAGTGACATCCTGTACGAGTGATTTCCATCCAGGTAGGATTTGTAAAGGTCCTAAGACCATGTGTTCTTCAATGTAGCCTGCATATTTCTTTCTTTTTTTCTTTTCTTTCTTTCTTTTTTTTTTTTTTTTTTAACAAACATAACCAAGACGTGGACATCTGATTGTTGATCTCACAGAGAGAAGCTGGGGCATGAGCAGAATAGCAACAATAGGTCACTTTGGGGCATGTTTACCATGGCCAGGCTCTTGTATTTAATGACCCCTTAATCCTCATGATCCCAGTTGGATTCCCAGTGCATTAGCATCCTTATTTTCAGACAATGAAGCATCCTCATGAAGAAGGTGGACTTACAACTTGGACCCATGCACTCTGCGACTGGCATTCATGCAGTTCACAGCTTGGCAAGTATCACTCTTATTTGGACACATGGGGTCAACCTCTAAGGGATCCCAGAAGGCAGGTGCTGGGCAGTCTTTGACTCCTTCTTCTCCTTGGCTCCTCCTTGCAATGAGCTGCTAAGTTTCCTTGCTCTGGTTCTCCCTAATCTTCACTCACTACTTTTTTTTTTCTTTCAAATTATTGGCTGCACTGGGTCTTTGTTGAAGCATCTGGGCTTCCTGGCTGTGGTGTGTGGGCTCCAGAGCATGTGGGCTCAGTAGTTTAGCACATGAGCTTAGCTGCCATGTGGTATGTGGGTTGCTGGGCTTCCCAGGTGGCGCTAGTGGTAAAGAACCTGCCTGACAATGCAAGAGACAAGGGTTTGGTCCCCAGGCAGGGAAGATCCCTTGGAGTAGAAAATGGCAATCAACTCCAGTATTCTTGCCTATAAAATTCCATAGACAGAGGAGCCTAAAAGACAACAGTCCATGGGGTCACAAAGAGTCAGATATGACTGAGAATGTGTACACACGCACACACACATACACACACGGGATATTAGTTCCCTGACAAGAGATTGAACCTGCATCTCCTGTGCTGGATGGCAGATTCTTAACCACTGGTCACTCATGTGCCTTGTTCAGGCATTAGCATATAGACTGAATGTAACATCCACTAATAAGTTGCTTGCCTTCTGTCTAGGCCCTTAAGACTCACCTTTTGCACTGTGGTCAGTCCATCCACAGGTCTGTATTAAACCCTAACCATGTACTGGAGACTTCACAAGAACAAGACAGCTACAGCTTTGCTCCAAAGTGTTTAAAGTAGCATTATCAGCACTATCAGGGGCTATTGCTTCCCAGGTCTCAACTATGCGCCAGGCCTTTGTCCAGTGCTTCCTACACAATCTTTCTATTGCTCTCAGCAGTGGTTTACTGTTATCATACCCTTCTCTAAGCTGAGTAAACAAAGGCTTAGAAAATAAATAACTACATGCTATATCAGTTCAGTTCAGTTCAGTTGCTCAGCTGTGTCTGACTCTGCAGCTCCACAGACCACAGCCCGCCAGGCTTCTCTGCCCATCACCACCTCCCTGAGCTTGCTCAGACTCCTGTCCGTTGACTCCGTGATGCCATTCAACCATTTTGTCCTCTGTCATACCCTTCTCCTTTTCCCCTCTACTTTTCTCAACGTCAGGATCTTTTCCAGTGAGTCCTCTCTTTGCATCAGGTGGCCAAAGTATTGGAGCTTCAGCATCATTCCTTCCAATGAATATTCAGGGTTAATCTCCTTCAGGGTTGACTGGCTTGATCTCCTTGACATCCACGGGACTCTCAAGAGCCTTCTCCAACACCACAGTTCAAAGGCATCAATTCATTAGTGCTCAGCTTTCTTTATGGTCCAACTCTCACATCCATATATGACTAAGGTATATATGAGCCAGATATATATGAAACCCAGGGAGTGTGAATCTATAGCCCAGGCTCTTAACCAAATTAGACAACAGATCAGCCATAGTGAATGTGCTAAGCACAAAAAAGAAAAGTTCAGGATCATTTCATAGGGAGACCTACCTTACACTAGGAGACAGCAATTAAGATGATGATGTCAATAAAAACTAGTATTACCCACTGGCTCCTGTCTGCAAACATTTTTCTAAATGCCAGGGAGATATCACCTCATTTAAATTTCCTAAGAGCGAGTTATTATTATGATGTTGACTCTACAGATTTAAGAAATATGCTTGGATGATTAAGTAACATTTGTAACATCAAGTACCTATAGTAATTCATGGACCCAGTAGTTGAGCCCAGATACATTCAACTCTGCAGCCTGAGCTCTGAATTAACATACTGCATTGGCTTCTAAGCCAACCCCTTTACTCATAGTCCCTTGCTTCAAGCTCTTTAGCAGTTTCATGACCATCTCCAGATGACCATCTCCAGAGTGAAAGCCTGACACAAAGACCCCTGCTTTTCTCATCTGGTCCTTTGAGTCTCATTAATGCCCAATGGACCCCCAGATGCTCTGGATGTTTTCTGCTCCTGCCACAATTTTGCTCATACTCTTCCCTCTGCCTGGAAAACCACCCTTCTTATCTCACTCTTTCTCTTCATCTCCAACAGAGCCGAAAGTCTTGTTTCTAATCCCTGTCCATTCAGCTTCCTCGTATGGGACAAATCCAAGGCAAATCAAATCCTCTGGCTCCCCGAACCTCTATTCAGATCTGTCCAGTGGAAAACCCTAGGCTTCCTTGGCAATCCTGCTGACTCTTGTTTATAAGCCCCGCCTCATGCAGATTGTGATCTGTCTTCTCTTGGTCTCCTTGGCTTTATAGATGAACATGAAAGTGAAGTCACTCAGTCATGTCCCAGTCCCTGCGACCCATGGACAAACCATAGAATTGTCCAGGCAAAGAAGACTGGAGTGGGTAGCCTTTCCCTTCTCCAGAGGGAAGAATCCTTCCCAACCTAGGGATTTATAGATACTGTATCACTTTAAATGGCAAATGCTCTTAGGGGCATGCTTCACATTTACAGAGCATCTATTATATGCTATTTTCACATCACTTCCTATTTCAACCTCATCAACGCCCTGTGCAGAAGAGGCGAAGAGCTGTATTTTTATAGATGGTGAAGCTGATGGTTCAGAGAAGTGAGGTGACTTGCTCAGAATCCATAGTTAGTAAGTGGAGGAGTGAAGATTTCTGCTTCTGCGTGTTGCATTCTCTCTCCTACCTCACGCTTCTTTTGTGCTGACAGTATGTGAGTTGGTTCCAGAGTGTGGGTCCTGGCACAGAGCAGACACCCAGCCGTGTCAGATGACAGTCTTGCTGGGCAGATTCACTGGCAAAGTTCAAATGAGAAGCAGGGTGAAAGCAGGGTGGGCGGGCAGTGGGGGGAGCTCAGGGATGGTCCAGGCTCTGGGGATGGTTTCAGTTAAGGGTGAGATGCCCAGGGACTTCAGCGAAGCTTCAGGAAGTTGCCAACAACTGCCAAAAAAGAACACAAGGCTGTACAGCTGCAGATATATTTGGCTTAGATAATCTAGAGGGGTGGCTAGGGAGGAAAGCCAAACAGCAAGGCTCTGCTGGGCGCTGGAGGCCGAGAGTGGGGAGAGGAAAGGGGGAAGGAATGCGCAGGGGGAGGGAGAAGCAGGAGGGGTATGCAGGTTTTAATTATTTCTTCGATCTCATCATTTCCTTCTGAATATGATGCATCCTCCCCCTCTCCTACGCTCGCTGGCATCTGAGATGCTCAAGGTCCCTCGGCAGCTGAAGCTGGGAGCTGGAGATGGAGAGGCATCGTTCCCACCATGGCCCGGCTCTGCACCACTTCCTGGTTCATCCTAGCAGCCCGGGGAGCCTGTGGTCCCTGCACAAGCTTGGCTGTGATCCTTCTAAGCTTTCTTCAAATGGCAACTTGTGGGCTGCGAAAAGTTTGCTCAGCTGCTTCTGCTCCCAAGATCCCTGCTCAGGAGGCTGCCTGGTTGCACGCTGTCCCCTCCAAAAGAAGAGGAGGAAAACAGAGGACCAGGGGGTATGAAGGGGATGATTTCATAACGACTCTGGAGGCCACGCATCCAATGGGATGAGGATGGGGGACTCTGAACCCCTGTATTTCTCATTCTACTGCTAGAATATTAGCCCAGAGAGGAATTTGAAGGATTCCATTCTTCCATTTCCCCCATTTTATGATGCCCAAGCCTGGGAAGAGCCTAGAGAAGCAGACACTTGCCCAAAGTCAAGGTGAATTTGTGACAAAGCTAGTACCCTGTCCTTTCATTGAAAAATTCTCTGTCTACCGCATCTCATGGCTGCTCATTTGCAAAATTCTGCTTATCCTCTTCTTGCCTGTGTGATGCTAAAGTGGTCACAGAATCTCCTTCAGCTTTAGTTCCTCTTAAACGTACAATGGGGGAGAATGCTTAGATCTACCACTCGTGGTAACAGAATTAAATGAGGTAATGCTTTGCAAAGCACTCAGTATGGGGCCTGGTCCTTAGCAATGCTCTGTAAATAGTACCCATGCACAGTGTTGTTAATATCACAATCGTTGGAAGGCTTAAACAGCAGGGTCTACACAGACGCCGTGACAAGCGTTTATGGCCCCTCTGGGAAGCCTGCATCATGTTTCATCCATCTACAGGGAATATCAGTGCCTCAAGTCCCAACTCAGACAGGGTCTCCTCAAGGCACCCTCTCCTCGGCACACCCATCTCCAGCTGGGGTGCGTGCTGCCCTACCCTGTTTCTTATAGAACCCAGTGCGTACCCCATTCAGACGTGTACCACACTGCTCTCCGAGTTCACCTGCTTGGTAGTGTCTCACTATCTCCATGTTAGGGGAGGCCAGAGATGGTGTTTCACCCATCTCTGCATCTCTGAGCATGCCACAGAGAAGGCGATGCTGTATTTGTCGGCCACAGGAAGGACGGAGGAAGGAGAGGAGAAAACAGGTCCTATGTATGAATCAGGAAGACGTGTTGCTATCAATGCATTTTTAACTTTAAAGGAAAAGGAGGAAAAAAAAATGCTCAGGCACTGGGCTGCGAAAAGTTTGCTCAGCTGCTTCTGCTCCCAAGATCCCTGCTCAGGAGGCTGCCTGGTTGCACGCTGTCCCCTCCAAAAGAAGAGGAGGAAAACAGAGGACCAGGGGGTATGAAGGGGATGATTTCATAACGACTCTGGAGGCCACGCATCCAATGGGATGAGGATGGGGGACTCTGAACCCCTGTATTTCTCATTCTACTGCTAGAATATTAGCCCAGAGAGGAATTTGAAGGATTCCATTCTTCCATTTCCCCCATTTTATGATGCCCAAGCCTGGGAAGAGCCTAGAGAAGCAGACACTTGCCCAAAGTCAAGGTGAATTTGTGACAAAGCTAGTACCCTGTCCTTTCATTGAAAAATTCTCTGTCTACCGCATCTCATGGCTGCTCATTTGCAAAATTCTGCTTATCCTCTTCTTGCCTGTGTGATGCTAAAGTGGTCACAGAATCTCCTTCAGCTTTAGTTCCTCTTAAACGTACAATGGGGGAGAATGCTTAGATCTACCACTCGTGGTAACAGAATTAAATGAGGTAATGCTTTGCAAAGCACTCAGTATGGGGCCTGGTCCTTAGCAATGCTCTGTAAATAGTACCCATGCACAGTGTTGTTAATATCACAATCGTTGGAAGGCTTAAACAGCAGGGTCTACACAGACGCCGTGACAAGCGTTTATGGCCCCTCTGGGAAGCCTGCATCATGTTTCATCCATCTACAGGGAATATCAGTGCCTCAAGTCCCAACTCAGACAGGGTCTCCTCAAGGCACCCTCTCCTCGGCACACCCATCTCCAGCTGGGGTGCGTGCTGCCCTACCCTGTTTCTTATAGAACCCAGTGCGTACCCCATTCAGACGTGTACCACACTGCTCTCCGAGTTCACCTGCTTGGTAGTGTCTCACTATCTCCATGCTAGGGGAGGCCAGAGATGGTGTTTCACCCATCTCTGCATCTCTGAGCATGCCACAGAGAAGGCGATGCTGTATTTGTCGGCCACAGGAAGGACGGAGGAAGGGAGAGGAGAAAACAGGTCCTATGTATGAATCAGGAAGACGTGTTGCTATCAATGCATTTTTAACTATTTAATTCCTTCCTTGGGGCCAAACTAAGCCTCTCTAAAACTGCACCTCCTACTTACCTGGCCATACTCATGGAAACCTCTTCCCAACCTCTTTGCCATCTTCATAAATAATAAAACACTGCACACACAGAAATGAAAAGCACAATGTTCTCATCATATTTGTTCTCACAGCTGGCCAAGTGCTTCCACACTCATCAACCTTACTAACACTGCTTTGAGGCAAGGGGCATTATCACTGCTTTTAGATGAGTAAAGTGAGAACTGGGGGCTGGGAGTGCAAATGAATACACCCAACGTCACAAAAGGAGACACCAGAAGAACTGGCAGTAGAACTCACATCCCTCAGGTCAGAGATCAAAGCACCTGACCTCTGTGCCACATGGGCATCTGTAGCCTCGCACAGCACCCTTGTCTCACCCCTTCCACCCTTTGCAAACACCAGGCTGCAAATGACGGAACTCTGCCTCCTAGAGCTCCATCCCATCAAAGCTCCCACCTGCCAGTCTCCCCTCCTCGTCCAAAAGTCGGAGGGGCCTTCTGCTCACGGCAGCAGAAGAGAATTATTAGTGAGAATAAATTAAAATGTCCTACCCCTTGCCACCCGACTCTGTCCCCAGTTTCTACTACTATATTTTTGGACTCGATCTGCTATCAAAACACAGAAATTAGTCTCCAATTTTAGATGTCAAACTCAGTTATCCCTTCTGTTAAGAAGGGAAATTAGTAACAATTCATCCTGTTCAGAAGCCAAGTTAACACTGTAGCACAATGTGTCATTAAAAATCCCAACCCAACTGTTGGGAGAGCTTTCAAAGCTTGAACGTGTTCTGCTGCTTAGAAGCGCTCGATGGTTCTACGGGCTTTGTTCTTCCTCAAGCCCCTTCCATCTTTAACATGGAAGTAAGCTACTATTTAAAGAAGAAATGGCTTTTAAGCATTTTTCCTTCTACGGTTTTGTGGATTTAGACTTTTATAATGAAGAGGGTTGATAAAAAAAAAAAAATGGATTCCACTTTAGGCGGTCTCCACAGCCCCTAGCACCAGCTCCAGGACATTGCTAAGCAAGCTGTCCATTAAGTACAAGAAGAGGGAAAAGGGAAAAAGTTTTCACAGTTTATAATTATATTACAAGTTTCATTACAGATCTCATTTTAATTCTGACTGAAACCCAGCCTTGCCTTCTCCCGCACTCTCTCATGTATAGTTATTAAATCTGGGTTGGAGTTCAACCTATTCTTCCTGATTTCAGCATATTAATATGGTTTATTGGTATTTCATTGCCCCTCCCCTCTGGGTGTTCTGAATCTCAGCTCAATTTATAGTTTACCCTCTTCCTGGGCTCTGGGATACAGCTTGTTTCATTTCGGTGTTGGGGAGGGGAGACAGAGGTGAGTTTGATTGGAGTGTCTCATCTTTGGGGATGGGAACAAAAACCTTGGGGAATGGAGTCAATTATAAGAAAAGGAGGCAGCCTCAGACTTCATGCACTGTCATTCCGCAGAATGTATCTTCTCAGGGTGTCTTCAACCACCTGCCTGCCCTCACTTCCTTCACTGTCATAATTGTTGTGTTGGATGCCTACTGAGGCAGAACCTTCGTTAGGCTTCATGACAGTTTAGGATATGAATAAATGGTGGCTTGGCCCATGAGGGAATTTCAGTCTGACTATTACAGTAACTTCATTTATTTATTTATTTTCAACCAAAGCTTTGGGGCAAGGGGACTCTGTTTTGGATGTTGTCCCAGGTGCTGAAGATAACGTGCAAAACAAACAAAGATACTGTCGATCCTTAAGGAGCTCACAGCCTAGTGGGAGAGCCCAATAGGCAAGAATATGATTACAAAGAGAAATAAGTACAATCAAGGAATGGAGCCGGGCTGGAGAAAAACAAATACTGATGGACCCTAACAGAGACTGGCACATGAAAAAGGGAGGTGAATTTTCTGAAAGTGAGAGCAATGTGTGCAAAGGCTCTGAGGCAGGAGACAGTCAAGGATATTTAAGCAAGCAATGGAAATAAACAGGTATAAGGTGAGGCTAAAGAGGCATATAGGGGTCTGATCTTGCTGGGGTTTAAAGGCCATGATAAAGAGCTCAGTGTTTATCACAAGTACAGTAATAAGTACTTAAAGAGTTGAATGGGAGGATACATCATGTTGAGATTTTTCATTTTAAAAGATCACTCTGTTTGCAATGCTGTGAAAAGATTGGAGAGGTGCTTGATTTAATACAGAAGGCCATTCCTTAGGATCATGGTAGTTGTTGCAATGACACATCCATAACAACAACACTGATTTCCATCACTGTTAGACCATGGGATTATAATAAAGGTACTGATATAGTTCTATGCAGTTTTTAAGGAAGGAGAGATTATTTCTGATGAGTATTTCCTTTGAAGAAGTTTCTGGGGCTTTGTTGAAGTTTTTTAGGAGAAAGGAGAAACTTAGACCTGAGAAGTGTTGCGATTCATGGAGACAAGGCCATACAAGGCAAGGCAGTCTGTATAAACAGCAATGAATGTATGCAAAAGAAAAGGCAGAGGTCATTCTGTAGAGCACTTCTATATTTGAACATGTTCCATGGGGCTCAAAGGTCAGAAATAAAAACTGAACATTATAAAACAAAGCTGCAGATGGTTCCAGAGAGCAAGATGTCCAAGAAACAACCCCTTTTAGATAAGATGCTTGGTGGTTTGTACCTAAGTGGTCACCATCAGTGTGGAGTAATTTCCATTTCCAAGAATTGAAAATCTGCCTGCCATGGATCCAAATCCAGAAAACTTGCTCTGAAGTCAACTATGAAGTTCACTCCTCATTAATGGCACAGCCACACATTAGCTCACTCTTTCGGGTAGAAAGGCATAATGCAGGGGTGCAAGCTAACAAATGGAGAGCAAGATCCACTGTATATAATTTTGTGTTCAAAAGCAGCTACATTAATGAACCAGGCCAATCTAATGATGAATGTGTCCACTTGATGACTTCATAGGCTGGTAAGGAATCCATAACACCCAATTTTTCAATCACAGTGAACATGAATACCACCTCAGTCCAACCCAAAAGTTAATGCTAAGACATTAACTTGACCTTAAGAAATATATATGTTGGCAGGGATATTTATGCAATGAGCATATAAACATAAAAGAAGACAGTCTGTCATGTGTAGAAAAGATAGATATTGTCATTGTGCTAGGGGAATAGGAGTACCTACAACCACTTGGAGCGATGGTCTGGAGGGATGGGAAGGGGGGAACTGGTTGGGGGGAGGGTCAAGGGATATGCATATGAATGATCTGGGAACATACATGCACAAAAATAAATAAATTAAAAAAAGAAATAAAAGACAAAAAAAAAAAAAAGAAGACAGTCTGTGTTTGGGTGAAAGTGAAAGTGTTAGTCACTCCGTTATGTCTGACGCTTTGCGACCCCATGGACTGTAGCCTACCAGGCTCCTTTGTCCATGGGATTCTCCAGGCAAGAGTACTGCAGTAGGCAACTATTCCCTTCTCCTGGGATTCTTCCCAACCCAGGGATGGAACCAGGGTCTCCTGCATTGCGGGCAGATTCTTTACCATCTGAGCCACCAGGGAAGGCCAATGTGCTTATGGACATAAAAGAGCACAGTCTATGTCTGAGTAGGGGGAGGTGTTTAGTCAAGAGACACTACTGGCCATAATCCATTCCTAAGTCTCACTCCATTTCTGAGCCTAGGCAAAGAATGGGTTATACTGGGGGATAAGGAAGCAAAGAATAAACAAACGTACTCTAAAGGTCCTAAAACTTTTACTGTTTAAAAAATTTATATTCTGACAAAATATCTCCAATTTAAAATATTTGATGCTGTAGCCAAACATATTCCTTCACTTGTCTTGTGTGGCTTCACAGAAATGTGGTCATCTATTTTCAGGAAATTTTCTACGACAGGGAACTCATTTCCTTGCAATGACCCTCTTCCAATATTAAAAAAAGTATTGTCACAACTACTAACATTTATGCAGTTTATTGAGCCGTTCCTAGGTCTCAGGTACTGAGCTAAAAAGTCTTATGAGCACTACTTCATTTATTCTTCACAATACCTCTATGGGATAAGCACTGCTATTATCCCTTTCTTTACAGATGAGACCAAAGCTTAGAAAGTCGAGATATTTTCAGACTAAGACTCAATCTTCTTTCATCCTTCACCATCTTCATCACCAATGTAGCTCTAATTTTGCTTTCTGAGGATTTTCAGAATAAGCCTGACCCTTTTTCGAGATGGATGATAATTGTCACGGTCATTTTTGTGGAAGCATGGCACATGGGAAAGTGTGGATGAGAGGTTTAAGCAGGCTTGGGCTTTCACAGCTTGTTTTCATTTCTCTGTGTTAATCTGCCTAAATTACTTAATATCTCTAAAGCCTACTTCTGTGTATGTAAAAAGAAGATGCTAAACCTGCCTCATAGTTCTTCTCTGAGAATTAAATTAGTAACTTCACGTAAAGTGTTTTGAAGACCACATAGTCAAAACAGATATGCTCAATAATTCTAACTACACTTTGTGACTAAGTTCCTTCAACTCTTCTTACAGAATGATTTTCCTCCACACTTTCCTTTAAGAAGTCATTATGTATTGACAATGTTTATCCAATCTCTTGACTGCAATTCCTTTATCTTGGATGTCTTCCAATATATCATTGACCTTCTTAAAGCACAACTATCAGAACGAAACAGAACTGAAAACTCTAGGTGCAATGTTACCTATCCACCCAGAGTGCAACCATTTCACCCATTTAATCTAGGCAGCTTATTCCTTTAAAACGTGTCTCTTCTAGTGGATTATTACAGGGCCAGGATATTGGGTGACTACAACCTAACATATACTGGGGAGCTCCAAGGGTTGAAGAAACCACCATCTCAACTCATATGAGCTTTCAACGTTAACTAAAAACTATTCATTAATAATGCTACCTGTAGGACAATTTAGATGAAGCCCAAATCCATGTGATAAGAGCTATTTTGTTGTGAAACTCATAGTGGGCCCATCCACATGATATTCAGCGTTATTAGCAATCACTGGAATTGTACCGTGAGGCAGCTTCATTAATTAGCATTGATCAAGTCAAAGATGGAAGAAACCAAAGTCCCTTATTGGGGTACCAAGAGGTCTCAAGGAGTTATTCATGTGTTAGAAGAAAGGAAAGTAACACTTAACAGAGATACTGATACAGCTTTCAAGCTTCTGGTAAGGGATCACCTTGAAATCTTACTAAGAATATTCATACTTGGGCTCTACACATACAGCATGTGATTCAGTAGTTCTGGGGATCATGAGCCCAGATAACCCAAAAGCAGATCATGTGCAGGTCACAGCTGAAAAGCAAAGGCTAAATTCAGTTGATTTGGGACACAAACCTAGCCCCTCTCTTCACTATGTGCTGAGCAGAGCAAAAAGCCACCAGTGAGGGGTTTTGAGAAGGCCCAGACAAAGAAAGGGGTGATACCTGCCAAGGGCTTGCATGGGGACTGTGCCAGTGTTTGTTGTTCTTACCAGCTGGCCTTCAGACATGCTGACCCTTTTGTGTAATGGGCAGTGAGTATCAGGTGCGACTATGTTGTAACACAAGTACAGAATTCCTTTTCTTTTTTTTTCCTGAAGACCAAATCCATTATTCAGCCACCTCTAATACTTTAGCACAATGGACAGTGCAAATGCACATGGTTGGCTGAACACTCTCTCTCCTGAGAAAGGGTTGGCAGCTTGGCAGCTTAGGCTTCACGGGGAAGGGTGAGAGAGATGAGTGCTGCTTTGCCTTGGTCCTTGGATGGCCTTGTCTTGACAGATTCTCTCCCATTTGACAGGGGATGTTCTCATCCTGATAGGCCTCACTATGATGGTGTTGCTGTTTATAACTCAGCCAGTTGCCTTGGCAGGGGGGGGGGGCTATAATTTGATCTGGCTGTATAAATATACATTAAAACATCACTGTATTACATGCATGCCATGTGCATGTTTTATGTATGCTATATCTCATTATATTTATGAATATTAATACCAAGTGATGGTGATGGTTCAAGAAAATAGGCGTCATCATCATTACCTCCTCTCTTGCCTCTCTGCAATTTAGAGGAAGCTATTTGTTGTGAAACTCATAGTGGGCCCATCCACATGATATTCAGCGTTATTAGCAATCACTGGAATTGTACCGTGAGGCAGCTTCATTAATTAGCATTGATCAAGTCAAAGATGGAAGAAACCAAAGTCCCTTATTGGGGTACCAAGAGGTCTCAAGGAGTTATTCATGTGTTAGAAGAAAGGAAAGTAACACTTAACAGAGATACTGATACAGCTTTCAAGCTTCTGGTAAGGGATCACCTTGAAATCTTACTAAGAATATTCATACTTGGGCTCTACACATACAGCATGTGATTCAGTAGTTCTGGGGATCATGAGCCCAGATAACCCAAAAGCAGATCATGTGCAGGTCACAGCTGAAAAGCAAAGGCTAAATTCAGTTGATTTGGGACACAAACCTAGCCCCTCTCTTCACTATGTGCTGAGCAGAGCAAAAAGCCACCAGTGAGGGGTTTTGAGAAGGCCCAGACAAAGAAAGGGGTGATACCTGCCAAGGGCTTGCATGGGGACTGTGCCAGTGTTTGTTGTTCTTACCAGCTGGCCTTCAGACATGCTGACCCTTTTGTGTAATGGGCAGTGAGTATCAGGTGCGACTATGTTGTAACACAAGTACAGAATTCCTTTTTTTTTTTTTTTTTTTTCCTGAAGACCAAATCCATTATTCAGCCACCTCTAATACTTTAGCACAATGGACAGTGCAAA
Source organism: Tragulus kanchil (assembly GCA_022376925.1). NCBI lineage: Eukaryota > Metazoa > Chordata > Mammalia > Artiodactyla > Tragulidae > Tragulus > Tragulus kanchil. The sequence continues at coordinate 22,128,738 of JAIOJX010000023.1, read as the reverse complement.
TGCACATGGTTGGCTGAACACTCTCTCTCCTGAGAAAGGGTTGGCAGCTTGGCAGCTTAGGCTTCACGGGGAAGGGTGAGAGAGATGAGTGCTGCTTTGCCTTGGTCCTTGGATGGCCTTGTCTTGACAGATTCTCTCCCATTTGACAGGGGATGTTCTCATCCTGATAGGCCTCACTATGATGGTGTTGCTGTTTATAACTCAGCCAGTTGCCTTGGCAGGGGGGGGGGGCTATAATTTGATCTGGCTGTATAAATATACATTAAAACATCACTGTATTACATGCATGCCATGTGCATGTTTTATGTATGCTATATCTCATTATATTTATGAATATTAATACCAAGTGATGGTGATGGTTCAAGAAAATAGGCGTCATCATCATTACCTCCTCTCTTGCCTCTCTGCATAACACTCTCATATCTCCAGAAATAAGAGCTAGAAACCCTACTAACTCCAATCCATACATTTGTTTCTTTGTCAGATCATGTTCTGTCCCTATGGAAAGTAGATTTTTAGATAGCAGGTAGCTGGAAAATGGCAAAATCAAAGGAACACCCAGGAACACTGCAAAACTCCTGCAATGGAGAGATAAATCAGAGAGAAAGAAAGACAAATACTGTAGGATATCACTTATATGTGAAATCTAAAAAAGACAACAAATGAGTAACAATAACAACAAAGAAACAAACTCACAGATACAGAGGAAAAACAAAACAAAACAAAACAAAACAGTGGCTACTGGAGGGAAAGGGAAAAGGAGAAGGACCCAGATAATGGTAAGGGATTAAGAGGTAAGAATTACTGCCTACAAAATAAATAAGTCACAAGGATACGGCATAGGGAATAGAGCCACCATTTTACAATAACTGTAGACGGAATGTTGTCTTTAGAGACTGTGAATCACTCTACTGTACACTCAAATCTTACATAAAGTTGTACATCTACTACACCTCAATAAAAAACAAACTGAAAACATTTAAAGTAGGGGGTAGTTCACTATGGTGAAGTAGGAGCAATCACGGGATGCTTTAGTAGAAGTCAAGGTGCTTCAGAGAAAGGAGGTGAGAGCTCCTCTTTGGACAGAACAGACTGAAGGAACTGGTGCTATGCTGTGAGCATGGAAACTTACAAGCCAGAGGTGAAGCTGGGCTGGAACAGAATAAGGCTGACAAATACAGAGTAAGGATCTCAAAAACAGCTAATGCATATCCAATCAGATAAAAGATTAAAAAAAATAATGGTACTGATATGGTGCTGCAAGTCAGAAGGGTGGGCATCCAGGGGAGGGGACTCACTGAACGCAGCATCAGGAGGCTGATGGTGTTTGCGTGTGATCAGGGTGAAGTCATGTAAAAACTCAGGAAGCTGTATACCTAATATGTCGTCTTTAGTATATTTACGATAACATTTAATACATCTAAAAATAATAGTACCAACAAGGGACATATTGTATAACACAGGAGACTCTACTCACTAGTCTGTAATAACCCATACAGGCAAAGAGTTGACATAGAACGGTTCTGTGGCATGCGTGTGGTGTTTCCAAGGAAACCTCCTAATTCCTCCTTATCATTCACGTTGCTGTACACCTGAAACTAACACAACATTGTAAACCAACTATACTTTGATAAAAATTAAGAATAAAAAAGCTGATGTGGTACACGCGTACAGTGGAGTCCAACCTGGTCAAAAAAGAAGGAAATAGTGTCATTTGTATCAACATGAAAGCAACTAGAGATGATCATCTTAAAGGAAGTAAGTCAGAAAGAGAAAGACAAATATCATTTGATATCACCTATATGTGGAATCTAAAATACAACATAAATGAACTTAAAAACACAAACAGACTCATGGATACAGAGAACAGATTGGTAGTTGCCAAGGCAGAGGGGGAAGGGGAGGCAAGGAGTTGGGAAGGAGGGTTAGCATATGCAAACTATTATATATAGAATGGATAGACAACAAAGTTCTACTGTATAGCACAGAAAACTATATTTTAACATCCTGTGGTAAGTCATAATGGGAAAGAGTATAAAAATTGTACGCGCGTGTGTGTGTGTGCTAAGGCACCTTAGTCATGTCTGATTCTCTGTGATCTTAAAGACTGTAGTTCCCCAGGCTCCTCTGCCTATGGGGATTCTCCAGGCAAGAATATTGGAATGGGCTGCCATGCCTTCCTCCAGGGGATCTTCCCAACCCGGGGATCAGTGATTCAGTGATATGCTGAATCACTTTGCTGTACAGCAAAATTAACACAACACTGTAAATCAACCGTACTTCAATACAATTTTTTCTTAACCCCAATGTAAGAGATAGCAGTAATTCTTCTGTAATGTCTACAACGGAGAAGTTATAATATATGTGTTATAAATTGTAATAACAAATAAGAATTCCCAAGGGTTTGAAGGGAACAAGGGTGATGTTTGCGTGTGATCAGGGTGAAGTCATGTAAAAACTCAGGAAGCTGTATACCTAATATGTCGTCTTTAGTATATTTACGATAACATTTAATACATCTAAAAATAATAGTACCAACAAGGGACATATTGTATAACACAGGAGACTCTACTCACTAGTCTGTAATAACCCATACAGGCAAAGAGTTGACATAGAACGGTTCTGTGGCATGCGTGTGGTGTTTCCAAGGAAACCTCCTAATTCCTCCTTATCATTCACGTTGCTGTACACCTGAAACTAACACAACATTGTAAACCAACTATACTTTGATAAAAATTAAGAATAAAAAAGCTGATGTGGTACACGCGTACAGTGGAGTCCAACCTGGTCAAAAAAGAAGGAAATAGTGTCATTTGTATCAACATGAAAGCAACTAGAGATGATCATCTTAAAGGAAGTAAGTCAGAAAGAGAAAGACAAATATCATTTGATATCACCTATATGTGGAATCTAAAATACAACATAAATGAACTTAAAAACACAAACAGACTCATGGATACAGAGAACAGATTGGTAGTTGCCAAGGCAGAGGGGGAAGGGGAGGCAAGGAGTTGGGAAGGAGGGTTAGCATATGCAAACTATTATATATAGAATGGATAGACAACAAAGTTCTACTGTATAGCACAGAAAACTATATTTTAACATCCTGTGGTAAGTCATAATGGGAAAGAGTATAAAAATTGTACGCGCGTGTGTGTGTGTGCTAAGGCACCTTAGTCATGTCTGATTCTCTGTGATCTTAAAGACTGTAGTTCCCCAGGCTCCTCTGCCTATGGGGATTCTCCAGGCAAGAATATTGGAATGGGCTGCCATGCCTTCCTCCAGGGGATCTTCCCAACCCGGGGATCAGTGATTCAGTGATATGCTGAATCACTTTGCTGTACAGCAAAATTAACACAACACTGTAAATCAACCGTACTTCAATACAATTTTTTCTTAACCCCAATGTAAGAGATAGCAGTAATTCTTCTGTAATGTCTACAACGGAGAAGTTATAATATATGTGTTATAAATTGTAATAACAAATAAGAATTCCCAAGTTTGGGGAACACATCACATCCTGCTGGAGGATGGAAATGGGAACAATTTTCTGGAGGGCACTTTAGCAATAGATATCAAGCACTTTAATCAGTTTCTTGGACCATGCTTTGTGAATGAGTATAGCAACTACAGTGTCTCATTAATTCAAACTAATTGGGTGAACAGTAAATGGTACAATATAATATGCTTGTAAAGTACACTTACAGGGAATGAGATATGAATATCATCCAGGACACTCAGAGAGCTCCCACAAAACTCAGACAGACTTCTCTGTCGCATTTTTAATTAGCAAAGACTACTTGACTGGAGTGTATTTTTAGTTAGGAAGAGCAAACTCCGGGAGACGGTGAAGGATTGGGAAGCCTGGCATGCTGCAGCCCATGGGGTCTCAAAGAGTAGAACATGACTTAGCGACTCAACAACAACAACAACAACTGGATACACAAGCATAATAAGAAACAGAAGGTTCTCTGAAGTGGCTCAATCTTTCTGCACTCACGTTTGAATTCTTTATAAACAAACCTTATCCTAGCCCATGGAATAAAAGCAGTCTTCAGTTCCGTGAAATAATCCAGGATTCTAAATGACAATGACCTCTCTTTAAGGTGTTTGGATGCGACTCAACAACAACAACAACAACTGGATACACAAGCATAATAAGAAACAGAAGGTTCTCTGAAGTGGCTCAATCTTTCTGCACTCACGTTTGAATTCTTTATAAACAAACCTTATCCTAGCCCATGGAATAAAAGCAGTCTTCAGTTCCGTGAAATAATCCAGGATTCTAAATGACAATGACCTCTCTTTAAGGTGTTTGGATGCTGTCTCTGTTTTTGGCAACATCATTAGGAGGTTGGGCCACACCTGGGGAACACAGGAGCAGACAGGGGTGGGGCATCTCCAACGTTCAGCGCTTACCGTCTGCAATGAAGTGCTCGGGCACGTGCAGAGTCACCTTCACAGTGAGTGGACAGGACATCTGACTGCCACACACCATGGCCAGGATGCAGGAGCTCACTGCAATCAGCGTCAAGGCCGTCTTGTTTACGGGGCTTTTCAGCAAACCTAGTAACAGAAAGACACACAAAGATCCGTAAGTCCATGGGCTGAAGAAAGAGGAAAAGAATGGGGTCTGGGAATCCTGTTGTTTTCCAAGTGGGAATCAGGAAAAAGAAACCACATTTCCCAATGACACTGCAGTGGTCTCTTGTTCAGTCTTTTTTTTTTTTTTTTAATTGTCTAGTGTTTCCAGTCTTTATTGAATTTGTTACAATATTTCTGCTTTCTAGGTTTTGCTCTTTTGACCAGGAGGCATGTGGAGTCTTAGCTCCCTTACAAGGGATTGAATGTGTAACTCCTGCATCGCAAGACAAAATCTTAACAACTGAACCACCAAGGAAGTCCACCTTATTGGATCTTTAACCTGCTACCAAACGAACTTATTATTCCTTTGGGTATAAATGAAAAGAAGCCAATTTCCTCAAAACTGTGGGAATTCTCACTCATCCCTTCTCAATTAGACTTCTCAATTAAGAATTCTCATTCTTTTTTGTTGTTGTTAAGAATTCTCATTCTTAATATTTAGATGGTATTAAATCTTCTGCTCATTTTAGAAGCAACTGAGAAGATATGATGTTGTTGAACACAGAGGGCCTTGGGAAAGGAGTCGGTTTTGGAGTTTGGCCATTCTGCGTTCAGTTTTGGGGTGCACTCCTCACTGGCTGTGTGATATTTCTTTCTTAACCTCAGTTTTCTTGTGTGCATGATGAGGATAATAATAAACAAGTTCACAAGTGATTATGATGATTCTGTGGTATGGTGGATACATAAAGTCTGTCATCTAGGAGAATTTGACAGAATGGTCAAGGCTGATCATTTCAAATTAATTTCCCTAGCATTTCCTGATGCCCTTTTTATAAAATAGCTGTCTCTGTTTGGAAAAAGATGGGCACCTGGGGAACACAGGAGCAGACAGGGTGGGGCATCTCCAACGTTCAGCGCTTACCGTCTGCAATGAAGTGCTCGGGCACGTGCAGAGTCACCTTCACAGTGAGTGGACAGGACATCTGACTGCCACACACCATGGCCAGGATGCAGGAGCTCACTGCAATCAGCGTCAAGGCCGTCTTGTTTACGGGGCTTTTCAGCAAACCTAGTAACAGAAAGACACACAAAGATCCGTAAGTCCATGGGCTGAAGAAAGAGGAAAAGAATGGGGTCTGGGAATCCTGTTGTTTTCCAAGTGGGAATCAGGAAAAAGAAACCACATTTCCCAATGACACTGCAGTGGTCTCTTGTTCAGTCTTTTTTTTTTTTTTTTAATTGTCTAGTGTTTCCAGTCTTTATTGAATTTGTTACAATATTTCTGCTTTCTAGGTTTTGCTCTTTTGACCAGGAGGCATGTGGAGTCTTAGCTCCCTTACAAGGGATTGAATGTGTAACTCCTGCATCGCAAGACAAAATCTTAACAACTGAACCACCAAGGAAGTCCACCTTATTGGATCTTTAACCTGCTACCAAACGAACTTATTATTCCTTTGGGTATAAATGAAAAGAAGCCAATTTCCTCAAAACTGTGGGAATTCTCACTCATCCCTTCTCAATTAGACTTCTCAATTAAGAATTCTCATTCTTTTTTGTTGTTGTTAAGAATTCTCATTCTTAATATTTAGATGGTATTAAATCTTCTGCTCATTTTAGAAGCAACTGAGAAGATATGATGTTGTTGAACACAGAGGGCCTTGGGAAAGGAGTCGGTTTTGGAGTTTGGCCATTCTGCGTTCAGTTTTGGGGTGCACTCCTCACTGGCTGTGTGATATTTCTTTCTTAACCTCAGTTTTCTTGTGTGCATGATGAGGATAATAATAAACAAGTTCACAAGTGATTATGATGATTCTGTGGTATGGTGGATACATAAAGTCTGTCATCTAGGAGAATTTGACAGAATGGTCAAGGCTGATCATTTCAAATTAATTTCCCTAGCATTTCCTGATGCCCTATTATACTAGCTACACACAGACCAGAATAAGAATAGTTCTTGCTCTTCGAGAGCTTACAGGCTAGGGACAAAGGCAGGCTTGTGCACGCATGCTAAGTCACTTCAGTCATATCAGATTGTTTGCAACCTCATGGGCTGCAGCCTGCCAGAATACTCTGTCCATGGGATCCTACAAGCATTCCCGTCTCCAAGGGATCTTCCTGAGCCACAGATTGAACCTAGGTCTCCTGAATTGCAGGCAGGTTCCTTACCATCTGTGCCACCGGGAGTTAAATCTAACAGTTAAATCCACCTGTTTCCTTGTCTCCCATCATTCACTGAGATTAGCCATAGATGTAAATTCCTCTCCCTTAAGAGAGACGGATTTGTTTACATAAATTGTGTTTCCTAAAATATCTTCTTCACACACTAGAGTTTAGTTAATTGATGGTAAACTCCTTGAGGGAAGGCACTGTGTCCTCCACTCACCACCATGTCCTGATGCTGAGCACAATGTCTGGAATATGGTAGCATCTCAACAAATGAATCACAGCTTCCAGAAGTGAGAATAACAATACCCGTAACCAGACACTGGTGGTGACCTACCAGAGAGCACGCCAACCATACACAATCAACACTGTCAGGTGAATGGAACCAATGGACCCCCTTGACAACCCACTTTAAGATTTTTGTATGAATATCTATTTTTCTTACTAATCAGTAAGGTCCTTGAAGGAAGAGAGCCCACCTTCACCATCTTTATGTCACTTCTGCCAAGATCACGGTCCAGAAGCTGCTTAATTTAAGAATTGGTGGAGGGTTGGGTGAGGGGGGTGGTGGTGGTGCTTCCCTAGTGGTCCAGTGGGTAAAGAGTCCACCTTGCAGTATAAGGGGCACTAGTTCGATCCCTGCCTGGGAAAGATCCCATGTGCCATGGAGCAGCTGGGCCAGTGTTTCCAATTACAAGCCAGCACTCTGGAGAACATGTGCCCAGAGCCAGTGCTCTGCAAAGAGAGAGGCAACTGCGATGGGAGGCCCACTCATGCCAAAAAATAAAGATGGATGCAAATAAATAAATAAAAATCCAATAAAAGAGGCCAAAGAGAAAGCATCACTCGGAAATAAGGTAATATACAGCAAAGCAAAGAATTAAATAAATAAAAAAAAAGAACAGGGTTTTTTTTTGTCTTTATATTCAGTCTTAGAACAAGGCATAGCCTATAGTAGGGATGATTCATATATCTGTGGCTGTTATCGTTGGTGAATATTAGTTAAATAGAAGAGCAGTTAAGATAAAAAAGATGGCTCTGGTATCAGGAGATGGAAAATTCCTAAATTTAAAAAAGGACCCCCCCCCAAAAAAAAAAAACACATATTTTCCCCTCTCATTTGAAAGTCATAAGGAACTAGTACAAACTCTGATGTTATCAACCATTTCATAACTAAACAGCAGACACAAGCTAACATTAATGTTTTTCTACCAGAAAGGGGAAGGGGAAGGGGTTGGGTACTTTGTGTAGGTCTTTCCTTAAAAAGCTGACGTATTACTCCTAGCCTAGACAGCAAACAACCCTCTGCCAGTCCTGCCCCTGTGAGTTAGCAGCAGGACTGAGTTTCCAGTCTAGGCTCTGCAGAGGCTGTTCTGAGCGAGGGTGCATGTAACGATGAGTGCAGCATGAATGAATGCTTGGGAAGGTGAACCAGATCCAGAGTGTGAGATACGAAAGGCATTTCAAGGCACCTGCACCTGGTGCCCTGGAAGGACAACAGAGCCCTGTGAGTGTCCCAGAAAGCATCTCTCAGACCGGTTATTGCAGCAATAGGAATGAACGTAGCCAAGACATCCCTTTCACTAGAGCATTTGAAGTACCCACCTTCACCATCTTTAGGTCACTTCGGCCAAGATCACGGTCCAGAAGCTGCTTAATTTAAGAATTGGTGGAGGGTTGGGTGAGGGGGGTGGTGGTGGTGCTTCCCTAGTGGTCCAGTGGGTAAAGAGTCCACCTTGCAGTATAAGGGGCACTAGTTCGATCCCTGCCTGGGAAAGATCCCATGTGCCATGGAGCAGCTGGGCCAGTGTTTCCAATTACAAGCCAGCACTCTGGAGAACATGTGCCCAGAGCCAGTGCTCTGCAAAGAGAGAGGCAACTGCGATGGGAGGCCCACTCATGCCAAAAAATAAAGATGGATGCAAATAAATAAATAAAAATCCAATAAAAGAGGCCAAAGAGAAAGCATCACTCGGAAATAAGGTAATATACAGCAAAGCAAAGAATTAAATAAATAAAAAAAAAGAACAGGGTTTTTTTTTGTCTTTATATTCAGTCTTAGAACAAGGCATAGCCTATAGTAGGGATGATTCATATATCTGTGGCTGTTATCGTTGGTGAATATTAGTTAAATAGAAGAGCAGTTAAGATAAAAAAGATGGCTCTGGTATCAGGAGATGGAAAATTCCTAAATTTAAAAAAGGACCCCCCCCCCAAAAAAAAAAACACATATTTTCCCCTCTCATTTGAAAGTCATAAGGAACTAGTACAAACTCTGATGTTATCAACCATTTCATAACTAAACAGCAGACACAAGCTAACATTAATGTTTTTCTACCAGAAAGGGGAAGGGGAAGGGGTTGGGTACTTTGTGTAGGTCTTTCCTTAAAAAGCTGACGTATTACTCCTAGCCTAGACAGCAAACAACCCTCTGCCAGTCCTGCCCCTGTGAGTTAGCAGCAGGACTGAGTTTCCAGTCTAGGCTCTGCAGAGGCTGTTCTGAGCGAGGGTGCATGTAACGATGAGTGCAGCATGAATGAATGCTTGGGAAGGTGAACCAGATCCAGAGTGTGAGATACGAAAGGCATTTCAAGGCACCTGCACCTGGTGCCCTGGAAGGACAACAGAGCCCTGTGAGTGTCCCAGAAAGCATCTCTCAGACCGGTTATTGCAGCAATAGGAATGAACGTAGCCAAGACATCCCTTTCACTAGGCAAGCAGTTACTGAAGTACCACCCAGGCTCCAAGCGCTGATTTCTGGTTGGGGGAAGAGAGTTGAGAAGCAGGGTTGGAATTGCTTGCACTAGCTTTCTGACTTCAGGCAGGGCCAATGGGCATTCCCTGTCTTTAAACCTTCAGAACAATCCAGGGCCTTTCAGAGTCACTGGGGAGACGTCCCTGGGGGTCCAGTGGTTAAGAATCTGCCTGCCAATGCAGGAGAAAGAGGTTCAACTCCTGGCTTGGCAAGACTGCACATGCTGAGAGGTAACTGAGCCCAAGCACTGCAATGACTGAGTCTGTCCCTAGAGCCTGTGTGCAACAACTACTCAGTCCACGTGCCTAGAGCTCATGGTCTGCAACAAGAGGAGCCATGGTAGTAAGAAGCCCCCACTTGCCGTAACTAGAGAAAGCAAATAAGCAGTGACAAAGACCCAGCAGAAGCAAAAATAAAAATAAATATATATATTTTTTAAAAAGTCAAGGTTGAGGGTATAAAGTCACATTAGCTTGTTGGTCCTTCATTTTCTAATCTAGAGACTAAGAATAAAATGACCCATTCTTCAAGAATGTTAATAAGACTTGGGCTTCCTCTGGTGGTCCAGTGGATAAGGACACCGCCTTGCAGTGCAAGGGGCGCCGGTTCGTTCCCTGGCCTGGGAGGATCCCGCGTGCTGAGGAGCAGCTGGACTGATGTGTCCAATCACCGAGCCGGAGCTCTGGAGCACATGTGCCCAGAGCCGGCGCTCTGCGATGACAGATGCCACCGCGATGGGAGGCCCACACGGGCCAAAGAACAAAGATGGATGAAAATAAATAAATGAAAGACCAGTAGAGGTGGCCCGCCCGCTCCCCTCCCTCCCCAACCCAACCCCGCCCAAAAAATACTAGTCGAAAGGCATTTCATGGGCCCAGAGGCTGTTCTGAGCGAGGGTGCATGTAACGATGAGTGCAGCATGAATGAATGCTTGGGAAGGTGAACCAGATCCAGAGTGTGAGATACGAAAGGCATTTCAAGGCACCTGCACCTGGTGCCCTGGAAGGACAACAGAGCCCTGTGAGTGTCCCAGAAAGCATCTCTCAGACCGGTTATTGCAGCAATAGGAATGAACGTAGCCAAGACATCCCTTTCACTAGGCAAGCAGTTACTGAAGTACCACCCAGGCTCCAAGCGCTGATTTCTGGTTGGGGGAAGAGAGTTGAGAAGCAGGGTTGGAATTGCTTGCACTAGCTTTCTGACTTCAGGCAGGGCCAATGGGCATTCCCTGTCTTTAAACCTTCAGAACAATCCAGGGCCTTTCAGAGTCACTGGGGAGACGTCCCTGGGGGTCCAGTGGTTAAGAATCTGCCTGCCAATGCAGGAGAAAGAGGTTCAACTCCTGGCTTGGCAAGACTGCACATGCTGAGAGGTAACTGAGCCCAAGCACTGCAATGACTGAGTCTGTCCCTAGAGCCTGTGTGCAACAACTACTCAGTCCACGTGCCTAGAGCTCATGGTCTGCAACAAGAGGAGCCATGGTAGTAAGAAGCCCCCACTTGCCGTAACTAGAGAAAGCAAATAAGCAGTGACAAAGACCCAGCAGAAGCAAAAATAAAAATAAATATATATATTTTTTAAAAAGTCAAGGTTGAGGGTATAAAGTCACATTAGCTTGTTGGTCCTTCATTTTCTAATCTAGAGACTAAGAATAAAATGACCCATTCTTCAAGAATGTTAATAAGACTTGGGCTTCCTCTGGTGGTCCAGTGGATAAGGACACCGCCTTGCAGTGCAAGGGGCGCCGGTTCGTTCCCTGGCCTGGGAGGATCCCGCGTGCTGAGGAGCAGCTGGACTGATGTGTCCAATCACCGAGCCGGAGCTCTGGAGCACATGTGCCCAGAGCCGGCGCTCTGCGATGACAGATGCCACCGCGATGGGAGGCCCACACGGGCCAAGGAGCAAAGACGGATGAAAATGGAGAAATGAAAGACCAGTAGAGGTGGCCCGCCCGCTCCCCTACCTCCCCAACCCAACCCCCGCCCAAAATAAATAAATAAATAAATCTTTAAAAAAAAAAAAGAAGAATGTTATAAGACTTAAATGAGACAGCAAATGTCATATGACTGGCACATTTGGTGGCACACAATGGTCCCTCGGTAAATGATCGTTTCCTGGCCATATATGGGCATTTTATCTTAGAACTGATAGCAGAAATCAAAACTTCTTTATATTTTGACCAACCATAATCAGAACATACTAGTAACTGAATTATTCTTTACAGAAACTGAAGATCCACAGAGTGGAACGTGCAGGCAGAGTTTTAAGAAGCAGAGAGAGTGGAAAAGAGAATGCAAATGAACAGCATCCTGGGTAGCCATTTACACAGAGAAAGCCTGAAACACCACCGTTGTCTCCAAGGTCCAGGAAGAAGAAAGTGCGCAGGTCAGGTCAGCACTCGGGCTGGATGCCCGTGGAGCAGCCACTAGGGCTTGGGAGGTTTCCATGGCAACTAGCTGTGGCAGAAACTTCACAGTGGGACTCAAACAGAGGTAACTTTCTAAGAGTTCCTGGTCTAGGGAACTGATCATCAGCACTTAGCTCTGAGTAGAGGCTGAAGACAGCAGCAAGTTAGAAACTCTCTTATCCTATAATACCCAACCCCTTCTCATTCAGGGTTTCCGTATTGCAGGGGCAACCCCTTCTCATTCAGGGTCCGTACCGTATTGCAGGGGACAAAGATGAGGAGTCGTATAGTCACATTAGCTTGTTGGTCCTTCATTTTCTAATCTAGAGACTAAGAATAAAATGACCCATTCTTCAAGAATGTTAATAAGACTTGGGCTTCCTCTGGTGGTCCAGTGGATAAGGACACCGCCTTGCAGTGCAAGGGGCGCCGGTTCTGTCCCTGGCCTGGGAGGATCCCGTGCTGAGGAGCAGCTGGACTGATGTGTCCAATCACCGAGCCGGAGCTCTGGAGCACATGTGCCCAGAGCCGGCGCTCTGCGATGACAGATGCCACCGCGATGGGAGGCCCACACGGGCCAAGGAGCAAAGACGGATGAAAATGGAGAAATGAAAGACCAGTAGAGGTGGCCCGCCCGCTCCCCTACCTCCCCAACCCAACCCCCGCCCAAAATAAATAAATAAATAAATCTTTAAAAAAAAAAAAGAAGAATGTTATAAGACTTAAATGAGACAGCAAATGTCATATGACTGGCACATTTGGTGGCACACAATGGTCCCTCGGTAAATGATCGTTTCCTGGCCATATATGGGCATTTTATCTTAGAACTGATAGCAGAAATCAAAACTTCTTTATATTTTGACCAACCATAATCAGAACATACTAGTAACTGAATTATTCTTTACAGAAACTGAAGATCCACAGAGTGGAACGTGCAGGCAGAGTTTTAAGAAGCAGAGAGAGTGGAAAAGAGAATGCAAATGAACAGCATCCTGGGTAGCCATTTACACAGAGAAAGCCTGAAACACCACCGTTGTCTCCAAGGTCCAGGAAGAAGAAAGTGCGCAGGTCAGGTCAGCACTCGGGCTGGATGCCCGTGGAGCAGCCACTAGGGCTTGGGAGGTTTCCATGGCAACTAGCTGTGGCAGAAACTTCACAGTGGGACTCAAACAGAGGTAACTTTCTAAGAGTTCCTGGTCTAGGGAACTGATCATCAGCACTTAGCTCTGAGTAGAGGCTGAAGACAGCAGCAAGTTAGAAACTCTCTTATCCTATAATACCCAACCCCTTCTCATTCAGGGTCCGTACCGTATTGCAGGGGACAAAGATGAGGAAGAGGACCGTCCTTTGTTGGCTGCTTATTATCAACCAGGAACTATGCCTAACACTTATATGCATGCATGCATCCATCCGTCCTTCCTTCCATCCATCCATCCTTGCAAAACGTTTTTTACTGAATACCAATTCTTCCCTCACAGTGCTCTAGTCACAGGGGAAAAAAGAGTTAACAAAGCAGGCCATGTCCATGAAGTCAACATTTTAGAGGAGGAAAATTCTCTCATTTAGTCCTTAAGACAAACAATTATCTCTGCTTTCTACAGGCACAGAGGGACAGAGCAATAAAGGTCTACGGTCAGGCCAACTGCATGTGGCAGAGTCTGGATTAGATCAGTTCTTTCTTAATTTATTTTTAAAATTAATTTTATTGGAGTATAGCTGATTTATAAGGTTGTGCTAATTTCTGGTGCATAGCAAAGTGAGTTAGTTATACATTACATATATCCACTCTTTTGGAGGTTCTTTTCCCATATAAGTAATTACAGAGTACATTTTTTTTTTTAACTGAAGTATGCTTGCTTTGTTGCTCAGTCACGTTCAAGTCTTTGTGACCCCACGGACTTCAGCCTGCCAGGCTCCTCTGTCCATGGGATTCTCCAGGCAAGAATATTGGGGTGGGTTGTTGTGCCCTTCTCCAGGGGGTCTTCCCAACTCAGGCACAGAAGCCGGGTTTCCTGCTTTACAGGCAGATTCTTTACTATCTGAGCTGACAGGGAAGCACTCATTGAAGTACAGTTGACTGATTTACAGCGTTGAGCCAATCTCTGCTATAGAGCAAAGTGACTCAGGTACACATGCATATACATGCATTTATATTTTCATCTCCACTATAGTTTATCACAGGATAGTAAATAAAGCTCACTGTGCTAAACAGTAGCCTCTTGTTGTCTGAAAAGTGAAAGTGTTAGTCACTCAGTCGTGTCCAACTCTTTGTGACCCCATAGATTGTAGCCTGCCACGCTCCTCTGTCCATGAGGCTCTGCAGGGAAGAATACTGGAGTGGTTGTCATTTCCTTCTCCAAGGTGTCTTCCCAATCCAGGGACTGACCTCAGGTCTCCAGCATTGCAGGCAGATTCTTTACCATTGGAGTTACCAGGGAAGCCTGTGATCTGTCCATTCTAAATGTAATTGTTTGCATCTACCAACCAGGAGCTCCCAGTCCACCGCTATCCATCCACCCTCCCCTTTGGCAAGCACAGGTCTGTTCTCTACGTATGGGAGTCTGTTTCTGGGATTTTAGACAGGTTCACGTGTGCCATGTGTTTCATTCCCCAGGTAAGCACTGGTGTATGGTACTCATCTTTCTCTGTCTGACACACTTTGCTTCGTATGATCATCTCGAGCTGCGTCCCTGTGGCTGGCGGGCCAGTTCTTCCCGTCCCCTCTTCCACACCTTACAGCCTCCCACGTCACCATTGAGTAGGGGTCCCATGACAGCACCATGCCGCCATCGAAGGAACATTCCTTTAGGAGTCAGACATGCCTGTCCTGGCTTAACCACAGATACTGTAGGACATTTCCCCTTTGACTCAACCCTAGGAAGACACAATGTCTCCATCTAAGGAAAAAAAAGGAAAACAATGGTCTTCTTTCACAGCTGATGTGAGGACAAAATAAGATGATGCCTAATTGGTGAAAAAAAAAACCTGAAGAAATGACAGCTACAAATCATAGCATGGGCATCCTTGGAAGGTGAGGGTCACAGTTATCCCTGGTTCACATTCCGGTTTGCAGTTCCCACCTTATCACTTGTCAGAGAGTGAGATGCTCTGTGGGGACAGAACTTCCCCGGGGCGTATTGATTGCCGGGACTGGAGAAAGTCAATAATCAAATTTCCCTTTCATTCCCCCTTTCTCTTACCCTCACCTTGTCTCATGGCAGCAGCAAATGGCACAAAATGCATTGCTTGAGAAATTCAACCGGAAATAACTCAGCACTGTTGATCCACATGCTGTCTATAATTTGGGGTTTGATTGATTCTCAGTTTGGAAATGCCAGGTTGAGAGAGGAAAATCAAATTTACGTTAAATTTGGAATTGAATCAATCAAATTGCACAACAAAGAAAATATATCTAACCCCATCTGACCACTGTGTGTGGAAAATCTAAAGCTGCTATATCGCCATTGACTCCTTCCACTGGATATCCCAGGGTATGCAAGGCTGGATCCTAAGCTGAGAAGTCATTTCTTTCTTCAAATGGCATATGGAACTGGAGTGAGGGACAGGGATTCAAGGAACCCAGACATTAGGGTGAAGGAGACCAACAGGTAGCAATGCCCCTTAGAACAAAAGAAAGAGGTTTGGTTTAGGTTCTGGACATAGAGATTCAAATCCAAACTCTTCCCTTTAGTAGTTTCTGACTTCTGGCAAGTCCCTGCACCCTTAGAGCCTTGGTGTTCTAATCTATAAAATGACAATGATAATCCCTAGATGGTAGACACGCTGTGTGGATTAAATGAGTGGCTGTGGTTATAGCACTGAGCACACATACTGAGGGGTCTATACACACTCTTGGTGTCATTTCTTTTATCTCGGTTCCTTAAAATCCTGCTGTCCAACACTTGGCTTCTACGTGGACAACTAGAGACCGCGCAATGCTCTGGCTCAAGCTGGAATCCCGGCTTTTATGTCTAGCTGCTGGCCCCACGAGCAAGTCATCTTACTTCTCTAAGCCTCAGTGTCCTTATCTGGGAATTGATTCATTCTGTAATTAACATGCATCTACTATATGCCTGCCAGTGCAGGAGACACAAGAGTCACAGCTTCAGTCCCTGGGTTGGGAAGAGCACCCCACCCAGTATTCTTGCCTGGAAGTTCCCACCTTATCCACTTTGTCAGAGAGTGAGATGCTCTGTGGGGACAGAACTTCCCGGCGTATTGATTGCCGGGACTGGAGAAAGTCAATAATCAAATTTCCCTTTCATCCCCCTTTCTCTTACCCTCACCTTGTCTCATGGCAGCAGCAAATGGCACAAAATGCATTGCTTGAGAAATTCAACCGGAAATAACTCAGCACTGTTGATCCACATGCTGTCTATAATTTGGGGTTTGATTGATTCTCAGTTTGGAAATGCCAGGTTGAGAGAGGAAAATCAAATTTACGTTAAATTTGGAATTGAATCAATCAAATTGCACAACAAAGAAAATATATCTAACCCCATCTGACCACTGTGTGTGGAAAATCTAAAGCTGCTATATCGCCATTGACTCCTTCCACTGGATATCCCAGGGTATGCAAGGCTGGATCCTAAGCTGAGAAGTCATTTCTTTCTTCAAATGGCATATGGAACTGGAGTGAGGGACAGGGATTCAAGGAACCCAGACATTAGGGTGAAGGAGACCAACAGGTAGCAATGCCCCTTAGAACAAAAGAAAGAGGTTTGGTTTAGGTTCTGGACATAGAGATTCAAATCCAAACTCTTCCCTTTAGTAGTTTCTGACTTCTGGCAAGTCCCTGCACCCTTAGAGCCTTGGTGTTCTAATCTATAAAATGACAATGATAATCCCTAGATGGTAGACACGCTGTGTGGATTAAATGAGTGGCTGTGGTTATAGCACTGAGCACACATACTGAGGGGTCTATACACACTCTTGGTGTCATTTCTTTTATCTCGGTTCCTTAAAATCCTGCTGTCCAACACTTGGCTTCTACGTGGACAACTAGAGACCGCGCAATGCTCTGGCTCAAGCTGGAATCCCGGCTTTTATGTCTAGCTGCTGGCCCCACGAGCAAGTCATCTTACTTCTCTAAGCCTCAGTGTCCTTATCTGGGAATTGATTCATTCTGTAATTAACATGCATCTACTATATGCCTGCCAGTGCAGGAGACACAAGAGTCACAGCTTCAGTCCCTGGGTTGGGAAGAGCACCCCACCCAGTATTCTTGCCTGGAGAATCCCATGGACAGAGGAGCCTGGCGGGCTTCATGAGAGGAAGAAGTGGGAGCTGGGGTCCATGGGGCTGCAAGGCGTCAGAGATAACTGAGTGACTGAACACACACACACACACACACACACACACACACTCTCACACACGTGCCAGGCATCAGTTGTTATTCTCTTCTGTTACTTACAGTGTCTCTTCACGTGGATATATTATGTGCTCAATAATTATCTATGGAATGAATGAATGTTTAAATGTCGTTTTCCTTTAGACCAAGAGTATTGGAATACTGGTATTGTTACTTTGCTAGTCAAATGTATTAATTTACTTTCTCAGGCAAATATTGGTCCCCTCCCAGTCAGAAATCATACAAAAAGCCCTTGAGAGGCTGCCAAGACTCTCGCATGTCAGGATGGGAGACCATCAGAGGCAGATGGGGTGCCCCATTAACCTCGCTAAAGACGTCATGGTCTTCCAGCCACACCCGAGCCCCAGGGCCTCTGTGCTTTTCTGTGTATTTCTGGAAACTAAAATGGGGACACGTCATCTGACAAGGGCAAGTGTCACACTGGAGACAAGAGAAAAGAATATCTAAAACTGGGGCTTTCTCAGAACTCTGAAGAAGGTGGCCTCCTTTCCTTAGCCTGTCTCATGTCTGGATTCTGCACACAGTACTTCAGTGTGCTGTGACAATATGGGACATCCTTTTCTCTGCCTTCCCCACCAGGGCCCAAGTCTCTCCTCACCCTGCTTCCTCTATTTCTACCTTGAACTAGTTTCTTGTGTTCTCTGGCTCTCTGAACCTGGCTCTCAAATCCACAGTATCCTCTAAATCATTGGTAATTTCCCCAGTCTCTCTTTTTTTGTCGTATTTTAATTTATTTGGCCATGTTGGGTCTTAGTTGTGGCATGTGGGATGTAGTTCCCTGACCGGGGATCGAACCTGGCCCTCCTGCATTGGGAACACAGAGTCTTAAACACTGGACCACCAGGGAAGCCCTCAGCCATCAGTCTCTCTTTATCCCTCAGAGTTTCCTTTATAAGATCCATGCAAGGGCTTCCCTGGTTGTCAAGTGGATAATGAATCCACCTTGCAGTGCAAAGGGCACCGGTTCAATCCCTGGCCTGGAAAGATCCCACGTGCCGTGGAGCGGCTGGACTGGTGTGTCCAATCACGTGCCAGAGCTCCAGAGTGCATGCACCCACAGTCGGTGCTCTACAACAAGAGAGGCGACTGCCATAGGAGGCCCACACAGGCCACAGAATAAAGATGGATGAAAATAAATACATCAAAAACCAATAAAGAGGCCAAATTAAAAAAAAAAAAAAAACTGTGCAAGTGTTCATCTAGCTTTGTACACTTCCAGAAACCCCAAACGCACCCTGTATGAAGCAGCAATTCTCAACAATTCTACATCCAGACAGTTGTACTAAACAGTCTTAGAATCTCACTCTGTGAACCAGCTTCTACTATCCGAGCCAAAGAGTGTGCACCTAAGACCTCCTCCTCTAGCAGCTGTGTAGCTGAAGGCTGCAGTTTGGTTGCCTGAGCCTTTCCTGCCACACCAAATACTGCCAGTTTCATTTCTTTCAAGTCATATTTTGAGTCTCTTTATTATCCCTTGCATAGATTTGCTTTTTCTACAATGGCTTCCCTAGCAAATAGTATCATCCTCATCCTCATCCTAACTAACATTTAGAAATAAACACTTCTGTGCCAGACCACAGATTAGCCATGTTCATGGCCTATCTCACTTAAGTTCACAGAAGCCTCATGAGAGGTTGTCTCCTATTCCCTCCTCCCCATTTTACACACGAGAAAGATGAGGCCATCACTTACATATACTCTGGAACTTTAAGAGGCCTTGCAGCTCAAAGGTAATAGGGCTGAACTTTAAAAAAAAAATTGACTGGAGAGGTCAAGCTCTCCACAATGATCCTCCACAACTTCTCTGTCGCCATGTGAGATGTGGCCTGAGAAGAGATGAATCAACACTGTCAATTCAATCACAGACCTCAGCTTGCCCTGTGACCCAATGGTGACTGTGGATGGATTCATACTGGCTTCATTGTGCCAGCCGATATTGACCACAGACCTTGAAGAGGATCTCAGCAGCATGGGAGGGAAGCTTATCAGAAGGACAGATGGTGGGAAGGGCAAGCTAGAGGGCAGTTTTTCTTCCTCGCTGAACCCCAGAAAATTGTTTAGTTGAGCAACGTGGCAGTGACCATCATCCATGAGGCCCTGGGGGAATCCCATGGGCTGGACGTGCCCCACAGATGAGAAGCGTGTCTTCAGGGCAGGCTTGGATCACCCTGAGAGCCACAGTGAGAAAGGCACTGGTGGCTGACAACGAATGGGGCTCCCCACAGTTGGCTTCTTGGATTTCTTGATGGCAGTGGCAGACACCTGTTCCTGGAATTGGGAAGGTACCTCTAAGGAGTGACCATGGAGTGGGGACAGTGTTGTTGGCAATGAAGAAGGCACAGATGGTACCATGTTCTTCTCAACTCTTGTCAGTTTACAAGTTATTCACAGACCCTGCACTCATGGTTTAATAAAATGGAATGCAGGGCTTCCCTGGTAGCTCAGTGGTAAAGAGTTTGCCTGCCAATGCAAGAGTCACGGGTTTGATTCCCGATCCAGGAAGATCCCACATACTGCTGAGCAACTATGTCCGTGAGCCACAACTATGGAGCCTGTGCTCTAGAGCCTCGGAGCTGCAACTATGGAGCCCATGTGCCATAACTACTGAAGTCTGTGAGCCCTAGAGCCCAAGTTCCACAACAAGAGAAGTCACTACAACAAGAAGCTCTGCTCACCTGAACTAGAGAGTAGCCCCTGCTCCCTTCAACTAGAGAAGACACTATGGCAGCAGTGAAAACCCAGAAGAGCCCAAAATAAATAAATAAATAAATAATTTTTAAAAATTGCAATGTGGTAGGTGTTGCTATTATTTCGAGGACACAAATGAGGAACCAGAGGCTCACGGGTAAATTCTTGTGTAGACACCAGGGGAACCACCCGACCCACAGTCCAGTGCTCATTGATGACACTCAGCCCAGGTCTCACTGAAGAGCTGTGAGGGCAGGATTAGAATCTGTGCTCTCTACATCTGGAACCACGGATCACACAAAGTGTACACAAATGCCCAAAGAGCCAGTGCAGTGCTGCCCACAAAATAAAATGTACCTTGAACAGAAAAAAAAAAATTGATTTTCAAATTCTGGGACCTGCTACATGCTAGTCACCTCTTAAAGTGCTAGATTGTATACCTGGTATTAAAATATTTGAAAAGGTCTACATTCAGTTCTCTTTAGCAGAATTTAACCCAATGTTTCCCCCAAGTATTGCTACACTGCAGAACCACTGCTCTATGGAACAAAGCAGGGAAAATACTGAGTGTATGTCATAGTTTAGACAAGCGTCAACTGTTAGGAATATTGGCAGTTCCCAATAATCAACTGTTGTTCCTATGCCAGGCACTGGGTTAAAACTCTTGCTCACATTTGCCTGCTTAAACGTTTCAATAGGCTTGGAGAGCTGAGGTTTCTGCCTTTGTCTGAAAGTAGAGAAGCCAAGACCTAACTACTAGGAAGGGATGGAGGACACCTTTGTAGTCAGTCGTGTCTGGCTCTGATGTCTATTGTCTCGACTGGTTCCCAAGTGTTAACAGGAGATGTAGTTTTATACTCACGTGAAAAGATACCTGCCCCCCCATATTCTTAGCGGCATTATTTATAAAGGCAAGACATGGAAACTGCCTAACTGTTCAGCCACAGATAAAGAAGTCATAAGATACCCACTCACACAGAGATAAGAATATTACTTAGCCATAAAAGAAAAACAAAAACAAGGAAATCCTGCCATTTGTGACAGCAAGGATGGACTCTGAGGGCACAATGCTAAGTGAAATGTATGAGACAGAGAAATCTAAATACATACGATCTCAGTCATCTATGGAATCTTTAAAAAACACCATGGAAATAGAGATCAGAGTTTTGGTTACCATGGATAGTGGATGGAAGAAGGGGGAACTGGAAGACTGGTGAACAAAAAGTACCAACTTCCAGCTGAAAGATAAACAAGTATTAGGGATGTTAGTACAACATGATGGCATAGAGTTAACCCTGATGTATAATATCTAGAAAAGGATTAAGAGGGTAAATCCTAAAAGTGCTTATCACAAGGAAAACACATTTTTTCCTTCTTTTTGCTGTGTATTTCTACGGTATCCATTTGAGATGATGGATGCTAAGTAAACGTACTGTGGCAATCATTTTTTAAGATATTTTGCTGCACAGCTTAAATTTATATCATGCTATATGTTAATTATATGTCCATAAAACCAGAAACATATTTTTAAAGGAAAATGGACTTGGAGTCACAGGAAAATACATTCAAGGAAGGAAAAGAGGGAGGTACAAGAGGTCATTGAGAAGTTTAAATACTATTCAGCTGGAATTTAATAGGCTGATAGAATGCATGAAGAAAAAGAAAAAGATGCTGTACTTCATAGGTAAAATTGCAATGAGTGAATGAAAACTGTAGAGATGACTCCGAAGAGCTAAAGTCCTAGAAATACTTTGAAATAAATGGGAAAGAAGAAGGAATAAAAGGTCACACTTGAGTTTCAGATTCACAGGTGATCATCAGCAGGTACTGACTTACAAAAGGAAAAATCAGACACTGGTGTCTGATCCCTGAGGTCTATTGTCTCGACTGGTCCCAATGTGTTAAACAGGAGGTGTAGTTTTATACTCACGTGAAAAGATACCTGCCCCCCCATATTCTTAGCGGCATTATTTATAAAGGCAAGACATGGAAACTGCCTAACTGTTCAGCCACAGATAAAGAAGTCATAAGATACCCACTCACACAGAGATAAGAATATTACTTAGCCATAAAAGAAAAACAAAAACAAGGAAATCCTGCCATTTGTGACAGCAAGGATGGACTCTGAGGGCACAATGCTAAGTGAAATGTATGAGACAGAGAAATCTAAATACATACGATCTCAGTCATCTATGGAATCTTTAAAAAACACCATGGAAATAGAGATCAGAGTTTTGGTTACCATGGATAGTGGATGGAAGAAGGGGGAACTGGAAGACTGGTGAACAAAAAGTACCAACTTCCAGCTGAAAGATAAACAAGTATTAGGGATGTTAGTACAACATGATGGCATAGAGTTAACCCTGATGTATAATATCTAGAAAAGGATTAAGAGGGTAAATCCTAAAAGTGCTTATCACAAGGAAAACACATTTTTTCCTTCTTTTTGCTGTGTATTTCTACGGTATCCATTTGAGATGATGGATGCTAAGTAAACGTACTGTGGCAATCATTTTTTAAGATATTTTGCTGCACAGCTTAAATTTATATCATGCTATATGTTAATTATATGTCCATAAAACCAGAAACATATTTTTAAAGGAAAATGGACTTGGAGTCACAGGAAAATACATTCAAGGAAGGAAAAGAGGGAGGTACAAGAGGTCATTGAGAAGTTTAAATACTATTCAGCTGGAATTTAATAGGCTGATAGAATGCATGAAGAAAAAGAAAAAGATGCTGTACTTCATAGGTAAAATTGCAATGAGTGAATGAAAACTGTAGAGATGACTCCGAAGAGCTAAAGTCCTAGAAATACTTTGAAATAAATGGGAAAGAAGAAGGAATAAAAGGTCACACTTGAGTTTCAGATTCACAGGTGATCATCAGCAGGTACTGACTTACAAAAGGAAAAAATCAGACACTGGTGTCTGATCCCTGAGGTCACCTTCTTGGACTGTAGGCCATTTAGCTGCATCTCCACCCTCAGCCCACACCACCCAGGCAAAAGAGAATGGCAAGAACAGTGGGGACCAAGCAGTGGGTGCAAAGGGACAGAGCAAAAACCTGCCACATGTTTCCATGGCTACCAAGGAAGATCATGGATAATCATCTCCCATCTTCATAAAAGACACAGTTCTAGCTGCTTTTCTCAGAGCCTGCCAAAAGTCACTATTCCATTCCTTAGAAGATATCACTGGTCTTGGTTTAAGGTGAAAGCAGGACGAGAGAAATGCTGTTTACTGCACATTTCATATTTACTAGGTCTGCTCTGGTGGTTTTACCAACAGAAATTCTTTTATTATGCATGCCTATTGTCAACTCTAGGCAGTGGAGTGCTATTTGACATGGAAACAGAGATAGTTTAATTGACTTGTACAGAAGTCTAGAACTAGCAAGGGGCAGAGATGGAATAGGAAGCAGGACCTATTGACTTCCAAACTCAGTGTTCCAAACTCAGCTGACTTCCCTCAGCTGCATCACCTTTCCTCTAAAGGAAGAAGGCTTCCTCAGATCTCTGTGTGCCCCTCACCTCACCTCTCTCTCCTGACTCTGAAATTGTACCTGAGAAATAATGGGGAATAAAGCCAAGTCTGATGTTCTATAAACTCTCGGCCACAGTTAGGTTTGCCTGTCCCTTTCCTTGAGTCAAGCTTTATATCATGCTATATGTTAATTATATGTCCATAAAACCAGAAACATATTTTTAAAGGAAAATGGACTTGGAGTCACAGGAAAATACATTCAAGGAAGGAAAAGAGGGAGGTACAAGAGGTCATTGAGAAGTTTAAATACTATTCAGCTGGAATTTAATAGGCTGATAGAATGCATGAAGAAAAAGAAAAAGATGCTGTACTTCATAGGTAAAATTGCAATGAGTGAATGAAAACTGTAGAGATGACTCCGAAGAGCTAAAGTCCTAGAAATACTTTGAAATAAATGGGAAAGAAGAAGGAATAAAAGGTCACACTTGAGTTTCAGATTCACAGGTGATCATCAGCAGGTACTGACTTACAAAAGGAAAAAATCAGACACTGGTGTCTGATCCCTGAGGTCACCTTCTTGGACTGTAGGCCATTTAGCTGCATCTCCACCCTCAGCCCACACCACCCAGGCAAAAGAGAATGGCAAGAACAGTGGGGACCAAGCAGTGGGTGCAAAGGGACAGAGCAAAAACCTGCCACATGTTTCCATGGCTACCAAGGAAGATCATGGATAATCATCTCCCATCTTCATAAAAGACACAGTTCTAGCTGCTTTTTCTCAGAGCCTGCCAAAAAAGTCACTATTCCATTCCCTTAGAAGATATCACTGGTCTTGGTTTAAGGTGAAAGCAGGACGAGAGAAATGCTGTTTACTGCACATTTCATATTTACTAGGTCTGCTCTGGTGGTTTTACCAACAGAAATTCTTTTATTATGCATGCCTATTGTCAACTCTAGGCAGTGGAGTGCTATTTGACATGGAAACAGAGATAGTTTAATTGACTTGTACAGAAGTCTAGAACTAGCAAGGGGCAGAGATGGAATAGGAAGCAGGACCTATTGACTTCCAAACTCAGTGTTCCAAACTCAGCTGACTTCCCTCAGCTGCATCACCTTTCCTCTAAAGGAAGAAGGCTTCCTCAGATCTCTGTGTGCCCCTCACCTCACCTCTCTCTCCTGACTCTGAAATTGTACCTGAGAAATAATGGGGAATAAAGCCAAGTCTGATGTTCTATAAACTCTCGGCCACAGTTAGGTTTGCCTGTCCCTTTCCTTGAGTCAAGCTGCAAGCATTCTCCACACCTATGTGTCATCTTGCCTACTTTTCCTAACACATGAAAAGGAGACCAACTTTTCAAGACCAGAGAACTCCCAACTTCCAGAAGTCTTCCCTAACAACTGCAACTCACAGGAAACCCAAACTCCTCTTAACTTCTGTCATGTGTATTATCTATTCTAATTACCATACCCTCTACCAGGGGATCCTCCTGACCCAGGTATCAAACCCACGTCCCTTGTGTCTCCGGTATTGGCAGGTGGGTTCTTTACCACTTCCTGTGCCATTTGGGAAGCCTGTAATCAACTATACTTCAATAAAACAAATTTTGAAAAATCTACCCCTAGAGTGATAACCAGCAAAACTGTTCCTGTCCTCAAGAGTTCCACAAACCAGTCTCCACCTCTCCTTTCCGAGGCAGACCTTTGGTTCTGAAGTTGGAAAATAGGTTCCCCATGCTTTTTTTCCAAACACATACACAGTCATTAACATTCACATGAAGGAAATATTTACAGAGTCAACAAACAGGGCAGGAGGAATACCTTTAGATCAGTTAGTTTAATCCAGCGTGCTCAAGGTTACTAGGAAGACAACAGCTTTGCTTAAGGTCATACTGGTCACAGCCAGAGCTAAATCCCCAGTGTGTCAGCTCCCATGACAGTGTTTCTCAGTGCACCATGTGGGCTGCCTTTCCCACCTAACCCATACTTCCTGGAACAAAGATAGCACATCTTATTCTTATTCTTATTCTGTGTTCCTGGGGCACTGGTCATAGCAGTCCACACATGACTACATGTTGGTTCAGCTTAACTAAGGTAAGTCAGTCAATTTCAACACACAAAATGAACCACAACCAAATATTCCCACAAATAACCTCAACAGATTGGTGCAGAGTCTAAAGCACAGCAGATTGAAAACAGGAACTCTGGAGGTAGAGAGACTTGCTCTCATTATTTCCTTGTTGACCTTCCAAAAGACTCATTATCCTAATCATAAAATGTGAATGATGCCTACTCCACAGGGTCATGAGAAAGATGAAATAGGAAAATGTACATTGCATAGTGGGTGCTCAATGCACAGTAGTTTTATCAGCATCACTATCATCATCATCATCATTACATCTAAGACCGATGAATGTATAAACTGACCTTTGAATTCTAGAAACTATCCATAAATATAGGATGAGTCAGAAGGGTAGTGACTTTCCCCTGAAAGAAGATTCAAACACACATGGCGTACCTACTGTGTGCTAAGCTTCTGCTATTTGCTTGAGGTCCCAGGCCTAGTCAGTTGCTGAACTATAACTTCGCTCGGGTCTCTGTGATGCTCTGGTAGGACACAGATAAGTGGTCCACGATCTGAAGAGAGTAGCCAGTCTGGAACTGGAGATTATTTCAGGAGAAGACACCAAATGAAAGATACAAGATATTTATCTTAAAGCAAGGAAGACCAAGCAGAGGGTGTCATGGAAGACACACAAAGGTACAAAAAGGGAAAGGAATGAGATATTCCACATGAGCAATCCTTGTGAAGTGAGGCTCCGTGCTTGACTTGCACCACTTCACTGAGTCCTCAAAATAGCCTTCTAAATTAAGTACCATGATCTCCAGTTAATTCACGAAGAACATGAAGCTGAGAGGGACATGAGCTGGCCAAGCTGTGCAAACAGAGGAAGAGGTGGGATTCAACTGAGGTCTACCTGCCCCTAGAAATAAAATTCTTCTTCACACCTGGGTTTATTTGCCATCAGGCTCTCTGACAAATCTAAAACTGGAAGGAGTTTCCGCCTGAGGAAACAGATTCGCAAACCAAGAGTCTTGCTCCACCCCCCAAAACCTCAGACTTATAAAGGAATGAATGGGGTCTCATGAGGGGCAGAAGAGTCTGCCCTTTCCTGGGGGTAAGAGCTTGGCTGCTAAGCACCTGGGAACTTGATTGGAATAAATACACTTGTCTGCAGCTCTTTACACAAAATGAACCACAACCAAATATTCCCACAAATAACCTCAACAGATTGGTGCAGAGTCTAAAGCACAGCAGATTGAAAACAGGAACTCTGGAGGTAGAGAGACTTGCTCTCATTATTTCCTTGTTGACCTTCCAAAAGACTCATTATCCTAATCATAAAATGTGAATGATGCCTACTCCACAGGGTCATGAGAAAGATGAAATAGGAAAATGTACATTGCATAGTGGGTGCTCAATGCACAGTAGTTTTATCAGCATCACTATCATCATCATCATCATTACATCTAAGACCGATGAATGTATAAACTGACCTTTGAATTCTAGAAACTATCCATAAATATAGGATGAGTCAGAAGGGTAGTGACTTTCCCCTGAAAGAAGATTCAAACACACATGGCGTACCTACTGTGTGCTAAGCTTCTGCTATTTGCTTGAGGTCCCAGGCCTAGTCAGTTGCTGAACTATAACTTCGCTCGGGTCTCTGTGATGCTCTGGTAGGACACAGATAAGTGGTCCACGATCTGAAGAGAGTAGCCAGTCTGGAACTGGAGATTATTTCAGGAGAAGACACCAAATGAAAGATACAAGATATTTATCTTAAAGCAAGGAAGACCAAGCAGAGGGTGTCATGGAAGACACACAAAGGTACAAAAAGGGAAAGGAATGAGATATTCCACATGAGCAATCCTTGTGAAGTGAGGCTCCGTGCTTGACTTGCACCACTTCACTGAGTCCTCAAAATAGCCTTCTAAATTAAGTACCATGATCTCCAGTTAATTCACGAAGAACATGAAGCTGAGAGGGACATGAGCTGGCCAAGCTGTGCAAACAGAGGAAGAGGTGGGATTCAACTGAGGTCTACCTGCCCCTAGAAATAAAATTCTTCTTCACACCTGGGTTTATTTGCCATCAGGCTCTCTGACAAATCTAAAACTGGAAGGAGTTTCCGCCTGAGGAAACAGATTCGCAAACCAAGAGTCTTGCTCCACCCCCCAAAACCTCAGACTTATAAAGGAATGAATGGGGTCTCATGAGGGGCAGAAGAGTCTGCCCTTTCCTGGGGGTAAGAGCTTGGCTGCTAAGCACCTGGGAACTTGATTGGAATAAATACACTTGTCTGCAGCTCTTTACACAGAGGGACATTTTCCTCCTTGGCTTTCTAATCCATTGCCTCCTCTTTAGGCACTAACATTTCAGCATTAGCACGCTGCACTGTTTAAGCAGTCATCTGGAGATAAACAGCTTTGCCTTTGGACCTTTGAGGAGAGAATACAAAAGAAGGAGAAAGGAGAGAGGAAAAACTGTTCCTGGGAAGGTTTTCTGCCGAAACACATTTCCATACAAAGGCCTCTCCTCACTCCAGGCTAATCTTCTAGGCCCAAATCTTTCAAACCTGCTGGGTGAAACACAACACCTCCAACAGTGCTAATGCAGTCTCAGCCCAGAGACCCCATTGCACTCAAATCCTGTCTTCTCGTTTAGAGACCAGGACGGGCCTGCCGAGAGCTCTGTTCTAGGAGACTAGGGCCTGACGCTGGACACTGCTCGGCCACCATTCTCTCTGCCACTTTCAGAAAACCCCTCCCTCTCTGGACTCTGTCCCCCTGCCTTATAACAGGAGGAATCCATTCACTCAACGAATATTTATTGAGAGTTCAATCTCCACCAAGCTGTGTGAGCAGGGGATCCAGAGCTCAGAGTTTTAAAGGGTCTCAGTGCTCAGTGGGGCAGCAGGTCCCTAAACAGAGAAACTGATGCAATGGGATCACCATGGCAGCGGAGATCAGTACAGGTTTGGAGAATCATTCCCGAGAGTTATGGTTTGCAACATGAAAGTCAGTCAAGCAGATAAAACAGGGCATGTGGGCTAGGACAATGGAACAGTAAGGCTGATCAGGGCAAGGTCCATAAACTGGAGTGGCAGAAACTACAAGTACACGTAGTAAAATGTGGAAGAAGCCAGACAGGTAGGTAGGGAGTCCCACGTGAAGGAAATCATGGTCCATGGCCAGGAGAGTGGGCTTTATCTTGCCAGTTCTTCCAGGTCCAGCACCCCAGGCACTGTGCAAACCTGAACTGTCTCCTCCTCATTCACTCTGTCCACAAAGATGTGCTGGGTACCTACTAAGTGTCAGACACTGTGTTGGGTGTTGGGGATGCTGTGTAATCTCAAGGGTGGGATTCAAACACATTGTGACAAAGGGTGAGATCTGCAACAGTTGCTCTGGAGTGAAGGGTACAGAGTAGCACTGGGTTAGAGGTACAAACCTTATTTTTCCTCCTTGGCTTTCTAATCCATTGCCTCCTCTTTAGGCACTAACATTTCAGCATTAGCACGCTGCACTGTTTAAGCAGTCATCTGGAGATAAACAGCTTTGCCTTTGGACCTTTGAGGAGAGAATACAAAAGAAGGAGAAAGGAGAGAGGAAAAACTGTTCCTGGGAAGGTTTTCTGCCGAAACACATTTCCATACAAAGGCCTCTCCTCACTCCAGGCTAATCTTCTAGGCCCAAATCTTTCAAACCTGCTGGGTGAAACACAACACCTCCAACAGTGCTAATGCAGTCTCAGCCCAGAGACCCCATTGCACTCAAATCCTGTCTTCTCGTTTAGAGACCAGGACGGGCCTGCCGAGAGCTCTGTTCTAGGAGACTAGGGCCTGACGCTGGACACTGCTCGGCCACCATTCTCTCTGCCACTTTCAGAAAACCCCTCCCTCTCTGGACTCTGTCCCCCTGCCTTATAACAGGAGGAATCCATTCACTCAACGAATATTTATTGAGAGTTCAATCTCCACCAAGCTGTGTGAGCAGGGGATCCAGAGCTCAGAGTTTTAAAGGGTCTCAGTGCTCAGTGGGGCAGCAGGTCCCTAAACAGAGAAACTGATGCAATGGGATCACCATGGCAGCGGAGATCAGTACAGGTTTGGAGAATCATTCCCGAGAGTTATGGTTTGCAACATGAAAGTCAGTCAAGCAGATAAAACAGGGCATGTGGGCTAGGACAATGGAACAGTAAGGCTGATCAGGGCAAGGTCCATAAACTGGAGTGGCAGAAACTACAAGTACACGTAGTAAAATGTGGAAGAAGCCAGACAGGTAGGTAGGGAGTCCCACGTGAAGGAAATCATGGTCCATGGCCAGGAGAGTGGGCTTTATCTTGCCAGTTCTTCCAGGTCCAGCACCCCAGGCACTGTGCAAACCTGAACTGTCTCCTCCTCATTCACTCTGTCCACAAAGATGTGCTGGGTACCTACTAAGTGTCAGACACTGTGTTGGGTGTTGGGGATGCTGTGTAATCTCAAGGGGTGGGATTCAAACACATTGTGACAAAGGGTGAGATCTGCAACAGTTGCTCTGGAGTGAAGGGTACAGAGTAGCACTGGGTTAGAGGTACAAACCTTATTTTGTGAAGACACTCTGTAATGTACCACAGGATGTTTACATCAGAGGAGGCTGAGGAACACTCCAGATAGAATTTGAGTACCTGAAGCTTGGTGATAAATCATTCTGCAAGTCTGTGGACACAGAGAAGCATGAATTGCCTGAAATGAAGGAAAGCCCTGGTTTGGAGAAGAGTAAAGAGGGCAGGGGGACCAAGATAGGGAGCTCCCAAGGGTCCTCGCTTCCTGGTGTTTGCACCCAGATGTAATTCCCTCGCTATGGACTTGCTTCCATCAAATGGACTAGCAAAAATTGTGAAATGTCACTTCCAAGACTTGTTGTTCAGATGCTAATTTGAGTTCAGCTCTTTGCAACCTCCATGGACTGTAGCACTCAAGGCTCCTCTGTCCTCCACCATCTCCTAGAGTTTGCTCAGATTCATGTCCACTGAGTTGCTGAAGTCCTCTAACCATCTTATCCTGTGTCGTCCCCTTCTCCTCTTGCCCTCAATCTTTCCCAGCATCAGGGTCTTCTCCAATGAGTCAGATCTTTGTATCAGGTAGCCAAAGTATTGAAGCTTCAGCATCAGTCCTTCCAATGAATATTCAGTTGATTTTCATTAGGATGACTGGTTTGAGCTCCTTGTAGTCCAAGGGACTCTCAAGAATTTTCTCCAACACAATTCAAAAGCATCAGCTCTTCGGCACTCGGCCTTCTTTTTGGTCCAATTCGCATATCCATACATGACTATCTTTTAAAACATGGAGTGGCAGAAACTACAAGTACACGTAGTAAAATGTGGAAGAAGCCAGACAGGTAGGTAGGGAGTCCCACGTGAAGGAAATCATGGTCCATGGCCAGGAGAGTGGGCTTTATCTTGCCAGTTCTTCCAGGTCCAGCACCCCAGGCACTGTGCAAACCTGAACTGTCTCCTCCTCATTCACTCTGTCCACAAAGATGTGCTGGGTACCTACTAAGTGTCAGACACTGTGTTGGGTGTTGGGGATGCTGTGTAATCTCAAGGGGTGGGATTCAAACACATTGTGACAAAGGGTGAGATCTGCAACAGTTGCTCTGGAGTGAAGGGTACAGAGTAGCACTGGGTTAGAGGTACAAACCTTATTTTGTGAAGACACTCTGTAATGTACCACAGGATGTTTACATCAGAGGAGGCTGAGGAACACTCCAGATAGAATTTGAGTACCTGAAGCTTGGTGATAAATCATTCTGCAAGTCTGTGGACACAGAGAAGCATGAATTGCCTGAAATGAAGGAAAGCCCTGGTTTGGAGAAGAGTAAAGAGGGCAGGGGGACCAAGATAGGGAGCTCCCAAGGGTCCTCGCTTCCTGGTGTTTGCACCCAGATGTAATTCCCTCGCTATGGACTTGCTTCCATCAAATGGACTAGCAAAAATTGTGAAATGTCACTTCCAAGACTTGTTGTTCAGATGCTAATTTGAGTTCAGCTCTTTGCAACCTCCATGGACTGTAGCACTCAAGGCTCCTCTGTCCTCCACCATCTCCTAGAGTTTGCTCAGATTCATGTCCACTGAGTTGCTGAAGTCCTCTAACCATCTTATCCTGTGTCGTCCCCTTCTCCTCTTGCCCTCAATCTTTCCCAGCATCAGGGTCTTCTCCAATGAGTCAGATCTTTGTATCAGGTAGCCAAAGTATTGAAGCTTCAGCATCAGTCCTTCCAATGAATATTCAGTTGATTTTCATTAGGATGACTGGTTTGAGCTCCTTGTAGTCCAAGGGACTCTCAAGAATTTTCTCCAACACAATTCAAAAGCATCAGCTCTTCGGCACTCGGCCTTCTTTTTGGTCCAATTCGCATATCCATACATGACTACTGGAAAAAGCACAGTTTTGACTATATGGACATTTGTTGGCAAAGTGATGCCTCTGCTTTTTAATACACCATCTAGGTTTGTCATAGCTGTCCTTCCAAGGAGCAAGTGCCTTTTAATTTCATGGCTACAGTCACCATTTGCAATGATTTTGGGGCCTAAGAAAATAAAATCTGTCATTGTTCTCACTTTTCCCCCTTCTATTTGCATGAAATGATGGAAGCAGGTGTCATGATGTTAGTTTTTTGAATGTTGAGTTTTAAGCCAGCTTTTTCATATTCACTTACATCAAGAGGCTCTATTAGTTCTTCATTTTCTGCCATTAGAGTGGTATCACCTGTATATCTGAGGCTGTTGATATTTCTCTCAGCAATCTTCATTCCAGTTGGTGATTCATCCAGCCTAGCATTTCTCATGACGTATTCTGCATATAAATTAAATAAGCAGGGTGACAATATACAGCCTTGTCATACTCCTTTCCCAATTTGGAACCAGTTCATTGTTAAACATCCAGTTTCAACCATTGCTTCTTAACTTATACACAGGTTTCTCAAGAGACAAGTAAGATTACGGTATGGTATTCCCATCTCAGTAGTGTAGGTACAAACAATTGTTATTTTCTTTTTTCTTACAATCTCAGGCTCTTCTCACTTTCTTGCTGCGGTGAAGGTGTGTCTTTTGTTGTGAGCTGACAGGGAACTGAGGGTGGCCCCTGGCCCATTGTCTTCATGGAACAGATTCCAACCTCACAAAGAAGCCAGGATGCAGGTCCTTCCCCAGTGGACCCTGGAGAGGGGACCACAGCCCTAGTTGATGACTTTACTGCCATCTCATGAGAAACCCTGAGCTGGAGGAATAGTTATGTGGTTCCCGGGTCCCTGACTCAGAGAATAAATGCTAAGTAATAAGAGAGATAATACCCATTTGCTGTTTTAGCCTGCTACCATTGCTAACGTTATACAGGAACCAGTAACTAATCTTGGGCTTACTTGAATGAGTGACTATGAGAGGCTGAAAAGTCCTCATCTGTTGCAGGAAACCTGGGGTCCCTGAGGTTCAGAAGAGACCTCTATTCACCACAAGAAGGTTCCCTGGGCACTTGGTATGTGCTATGCCCAGGTGAGTGGCAAGACTCACCAAGGAGGCAGCACAGCCCAAGCCTGGAGAGACACAGTCAGGCAGCCAAGAAGGTCAGGAGAAGAGACCATTGCACTGTCCCTGGATAACTGCTAGGTTGTCTGCCTGAAGACTTTGCAACCTGGAGAACTGAGAGAAAAGAGCTGCTGAAGAGTGCTTGACAAAATCAGGGCCAGCTTCATGGAGGAGGACCCTTATCTCTATAAGGGTCTTTCTCCCTCTCTCCACTGCCTCCTCCTCTCTCTCTCTCTGTAAGATCCTATGTTCACACAAAGATCCCAGAGTGGAGCTGGTGACACAGAAGAGTTGTAAGCTTGAAATCCAACTCAATAATTTCTCAACACTGTGAACTTAGTAAGTCAATGAAAAAAAAGAAAAAAAAGTTAAGATCATAGTCCCGTGCCTTCCCCTTGGAGCTCCAGTGTTTAAGACTTTGGGCTTCTAGTACAGGAGGTGTAGGTCTGATCCCTGGTCAGGGAACTAAGATCCCTGCTGCACAGTGCTGCCAAAAAAATTTTAAAAGATCAGATCCATAACCCTATACCTTCCCACAGAGCTGGGACCAACCAGCACTGTCCATTACTAGCTAACGCTGCTGGTTTGATATGTTTCAGTGTCCTAGTTTACAAAATAGGAATAATTAAAATGCCTACTTCACAAGTTACTTGAACAAAAGCACTTTTCAGCCCAGTGGCCGACAATAAGAAAGGTTTGATAACTGTTAGTACCAACAGGAAAAGTTATTTAACTTCTTTCTCTCTGCCCTCCTCTCTCTCTCTCTCTCTGTTACTCACTCAGTCATGTCCAACTCTTTGTGATCCCATGGACTACAGCCCACCAGGCTCCATAGGATTCTCTGGGCAAGAATACTGGAAGGGGTTGCCATTTCCTCCTCCAGGGATCTTCCCAACCCAGGAATTGAACCCAGGTCTCCTAGGTCTCCTGCATCGTAGGCAAACTGCCGCCTGAATATGGGCCATAATCTTATGTTTCTTTATGCATGTAAAATTCTCACACCTTGTTTGATATATACTGACTTTTCTTAGCTGTTCTGCCTATTAATATTATCAGTAAGGTCCTGGACTCAACAACTGGCCGTGGTTCCTGCTAGACTAAGGGCTGGCCAGCAAGGATGCATTTAAGCCACACATTCTTAGGATATATAAAAAACATCCCCTATCCCAATCCCAGGGGCACTTAATTTCTTGTGCTGGAATGGAAGGACACGGATGATTTCTGCAGCAGGAGCTGTGCAGAGGCATCACTCTGGTAGAGATGACAGGGACACGGTAGCACTGGTTCCCTAAGCAACTATAATTCAGGTTCTATACACACCTGCAGCTTCCTGCAGGTACCAGTAAATTTATGGGATGGCATTAATAGTAACAACATTAGTATACATTTATTTATATGATGCCCATATCTGAATATCTTAAAGAGCTAAAACAGAAACCCTACTCAATTTTATAGAAATCTATGTATACATGCCAGGAGGTGGATATATGTGTCAGTGTATAGGAACTGAGATTAGGAGGTAGATAGGCTTAGAGTGGAAGGAACTGCAGCCCTGGGAACCACAACTATGAATTTCTTCTTCCACATCAATCGTCAACCAAGGCAGCATCAGCAATGCTGCTTTCTTCTTGGTTTTCCAGTAGTCAGCAGCTCCAAGAACAGAAAATACCATTGCACTGTCAGCAGAGTTCCTATGCCCAGATTCGCCAGTTTCTGGCTACATGACCTTGGGATGTTCACTTCCATTTTTGTACTATCTGGTTCCTCAAACATGGGAAGAATAATGTCTCAGTTGGGTCCCACTCCAGGTGCAGTGTGGTTGACAGATCCTCTCTCCTTCCTTTTTCCCCCTTTCTGTGTATTTCAGACTACAAAGGAGTAAGGTTCTCAAGCAAAATCTTGTAGCTAGGAGAGAAGAATGAAAACCTGCCACCCTTCCACCCCCACTCCCCATGAAATGCCACCTTCTTCAAGGATATGGACACTGCCTTCTACTCTCCACCACTGGATCTGGCACTGAGTTGCCACTACGGTTGTATTTGGTTAATGAACAAATGGATAAACAAGTGAATAGAGGAGTTTTAACCAATGGCTTATTTTGGTTAGAGAGAGAGAACAGGTTTCAAGGGACCTCTCTAAGGAGGGAAAATCAAATCCCAGCATTACCTCCTTGGTGAAGAGGATAAGGGGAACATGAGTTTCAGCTGAAGTATCACTTTGTCCACCAGTACTAGCCACTATGGCTAAGCATGTAACTCTGTGCTGAGTCCCAGACTAAGGGGTTTACATGGCGTGACCTCATATAATCCCTCTAACACTACACAATGGAGTTACTGCTACTAAACCACCTCACAGAGGAACAGAGTGAATCTCTGTGAATGCAACTGCCTTCCCGAGATGCAAAGAGCTAATGAAACATACACTGATGATTCCACAGTGAAGCACTCAAAACTTGGTCACACTGCCTCCCAGGCGACAGTCTTTGGACCCATGAGAGGAGAGAGGAGACCTCCCACACCAACAGAGCAGCTTCTCCAGCACAGCAGGACAGAGGCGGCCAACGCTGAAACAGACGGGGCTTCCGCTCGCGTGAATTTCTCCGTCGAGTAAGGACAGGTACTGATGGAGGTGGGCACACCATGTGCATACTGATTCATGTTACAGTGGAGAACAACGAGGTGGGGGGAGGGGCCTCTTCTAGAATGAGGTCGTGAACACAGGCTGCTGAGGAATAAGACGTGGCCCGGCCTGACTGTGGTGGTGACATTGCGGAGGGAAAAAAGTCCTCAAATGCAAAGCACATCTGAAGTCAGAGTTCCCAGCTGGTGATGGTGAGAAAGCGGAAGGGATACATAGGTTTTGACCACTCTCCACAAACTCAACTCCCAGGAAGAACTCCTTTAACAGGTCACCTCACAGACACAGAGAAGAACAGATGTTCCTACAACACACAGAGGTTCCTCGTAAGAGGATGCTGCATCCTTCTTCATTCAAGGCTAGAGACAGTATTCCCTACCCTCCTGTCCAGTTTCATTATCCATGTATAATCCAACGGCTTGTTTATTCTTTAATCAACAAACGTATACCTAGTTTCTGTATTTCCTCTATGGGCCATACTGCGAGATACAGAGAAGAATGAGACACTTGTCTCTAGGAGGTACACTGGCAGCATCCCCAGAGGCTCAGTGGTAAAGGATCTGCCTGCCAGTGCAGGAGATGTGGGTTCAACCCCTGGGTCTGGAAGATCTCCTGGAGGAGAAATTGGCAACCCGCTCCAGTATGCTTGCTGGGAACATTTCAAGGACAGAGTCACCCTGTGGGCTATGGCAGAGTCAGACACGACAGAGGACAACCACACATAGAGACAAAGAGGGTACATCCCAGTTGGCCATGGGACTGGAGCAATACTGCAGTGGAACTGGCTCCAGCTGAATAAAGAGGGCTATTAAATATTTGGAGATGCTGCTTGGTAGTTGCTTAAACCTATGACTTGAAACTAGAGAATGTACACCACAGAAACAGGCAAATGCTATAAATAAGGTGTCTTCATTGGTGGTCAAAGGATGGATCCACTTAATATGTGAGAAACTAACCAATCATTAAATCTAGAGCACTCTCACTGTATACAACTGTTTTGTTGGTACCTATAAAACACAAGAGGGACTTCCCTGGTGGTCCAGTGGTTAACTCTGTGCTTCTAATGCAGGGGGCCCAGGTTTGATCCCTGGTCCTACATGCCACAAGGAAGACCCAGTGCAGCCAAATTAAGATGAATAAAGCAATAATTAAACAAACAAACAAACATAAAAACACAAGGGCTTCCCTGGTGGTTCAGATGGTAAAGAATATGCCCACCATGCAGGAGACCTGGGTTCAATCCCTGAACTGTAAAGATCCCTTGGAGAAGGAAATAGCAGCCCACTCCAGTATGCTTGCCTGGAGAATTCCATGGACAGAGGAGCCTGGGGGGCTACAGTTCATGGGGTGAGAGTGAGACATGACTGAGTGACTCCACGACTGGGATTTTTTTTTTTTTTTCTTCTTTAAAGAGCTAGTTTGCCCACACACCACTGGATGAGAGCAGGTTGCCTCTAGGGGGTTGACAGTGTTGAGGCTTCTTCGTCCAAGTTCAGAGAAGTCAGACGTATGTGCAGAAGCCTGGGTCAGAGTCAGAGAGTACACAGTAACCCTTCTTAATGAAGTCTGAGCATTTTCAGGCCAGACCTCAGACGCCAGAGTCAGACGGACATCACATCCTGTTGGGAGCACTCACTGGTGGTCAGGATCAGGCAATCAGCTTTACCATTCTGACCTTCATGCCCTGTGGTAAAGAATCTGCCTGCCAGTGCAGGAGATGTGGGTTCAACCCCTGGGTCTGGAAGATCTCCTGGAGGAGAAATTGGCAACCCGCTCCAGTATGCTTGCTGGGAACATTTCAAGGACAGAGTCACCCTGTGGGCTATGGCAGAGTCAGACACGACAGAGGACAACCACACATAGAGACAAAGAGGGTACATCCCAGTTGGCCATGGGACTGGAGCAATACTGCAGTGGAACTGGCTCCAGCTGAATAAAGAGGGCTATTAAATATTTGGAGATGCTGCTTGGTAGTTGCTTAAACCTATGACTTGAAACTAGAGAATGTACACCACAGAAACAGGCAAATGCTATAAATAAGGTGTCTTCATTGGTGGTCAAAGGATGGATCCACTTAATATGTGAGAAACTAACCAATCATTAAATCTAGAGCACTCTCACTGTATACAACTGTTTTGTTGGTACCTATAAAACACAAGAGGGACTTCCCTGGTGGTCCAGTGGTTAACTCTGTGCTTCTAATGCAGGGGGCCCAGGTTTGATCCCTGGTCCTACATGCCACAAGGAAGACCCAGTGCAGCCAAATTAAGATGAATAAAGCAATAATTAAACAAACAAACAAACATAAAAACACAAGGGCTTCCCTGGTGGTTCAGATGGTAAAGAATATGCCCACCATGCAGGAGACCTGGGTTCAATCCCTGAACTGTAAAGATCCCTTGGAGAAGGAAATAGCAGCCCACTCCAGTATGCTTGCCTGGAGAATTCCATGGACAGAGGAGCCTGGGGGGCTACAGTTCATGGGGTGAGAGTGAGACATGACTGAGTGACTCCACGACTGGGATTTTTTTTTTTTTTTCTTCTTTAAAGAGCTAGTTTGCCCACACACCACTGGATGAGAGCAGGTTGCCTCTAGGGGGTTGACAGTGTTGAGGCTTCTTCGTCCAAGTTCAGAGAAGTCAGACGTATGTGCAGAAGCCTGGGTCAGAGTCAGAGAGTACACAGTAACCCTTCTTAATGAAGTCTGAGCATTTTCAGGCCAGACCTCAGACGCCAGAGTCAGACGGACATCACATCCTGTTGGGAGCACTCACTGGTGGTCAGGATCAGGCAATCAGCTTTACCATTCTGACCTTCATGCCCTGCCATTAAACCGGAGGCTATGTATACATTCTATAGATACAGACTTAGAAACGCTTTGCCCAGTGCCCAGTACCAACACTCAATTCCAATTCAGTTTCTCTTCTTTATGGAAGGGACAGCACACCCGCCAGGCCACCAAGCACCTCCGGCAAATTCTGCTTTGCTGATCTGAAGTTTAGTTGTATTATTTCTAACATTTACATGGGCTCCTTGGGGAGAGCCAGCTGTCTCTTTCCAGGTGGCGTCTTTACAGAGAGATGATTTAAGCCCAGCTTAAGTGTCCGTCTTGAGCCCTTGGCACGTGGGAGGGAGTTAAGGGGGTAAATCCTGAAGTCAGTGGAAGGCTATAAATTGTGTGTTATAAACGCACAGTATGCGATTTGTTCTATAAATTACTGATGCCAGTCCGGGCTGCGGCTTACATTGTCTGAACAAAGAAATGCTATCACCCTTGAACTTTCAGTGGAAGAATGAAGAGGGAGAGAAGGCCTTTGGTTCAGTCCTCAGAAGATTCTTCTACCCCTGGACAAGGAGAGAGGAGGGAATGATGGGGGAAAGGAAACATCTGGAGCCAAGTAGTCTAATAGTTTCTTTGCCCACGTTATCATGCATCAACTTCACTATAACACTGTCAGTGCTTCTACAGATCAGTGAAGCTGTGGTATTTGCCCAAAGCCTTGAACTGGGTAAGTAGTAGAGCTGGGACTTTGTACCAGACTGGAGTTCAAGGATGAGCCCTTCCTTGTACAGCACACCGATCTCCACACAGCAAGCAGCATGACCACCTCTGGGCCAAGCCCATCAGGACTGGCCCTACAGTGAGGCTGCTGAGCAGCCCAGCCTGGCCCTAACACTATGCTCAGGACTTCTCATGCCTTCTCACGCTGATCCAGTCACTGTTAGAGCCTCTTCTCACCTTGCCTGAGTACAGGGCCAATGCTACTTCTAGCCAGTCTTAAACCACTCAACAACACCCAGCTCCTAGAAAGCAGCTCTCTTTCAATCACATCTTTGCCTTACTGAGTCCACCCAGCTTTACTTGCTTCCAGATACCCCTGCAGACTTGTTGCAAATATGGTGCTCTGCTTCCACCATACAACCTCCTGAACTAGAATCTCTGGGGTGGGATCCAGAAATCTGATATTTAAACTTATTTCCCTCCCAGAATTGTCCACCTACATCGGCAGATGCAAAAACAAACAAACAAAAAACAAAGAAAGGTTGTTTAAAAATACAGAATAAAGAAGATGTGTACATATACACAATGGAATATGACTCAGGCATTAAAAAGAATGAACGTGAGTCAACTATAGTGAAGTAGACGGACTTAGAGCCTGTTATACAGAGCGAAGTATGTCAGGAAGAAAAAAATAATACCGTATATTAATGCGGATATATGGAATGTAGAAAAATGGTGTTGATAGACCTATTTGCAGGGAAGGAATGGAGACACAGATGTAGAGAATAGACTCGTGGACAGAATGGACGAAGGAGAGGGCAGGGCAAATGTAGAGAGGAGTACTGATATACATATACTATCATGTGTGAAATAGATAGCTAGTGGGAAGTTGCTGCATATAATACAGGGAGCCCACCTTGGTGCCCCGTGGTGACCTAGAGGGTGGGATGGGATAGGGGAGTGAGTATCAGGACAGGGGACATACACGTAATTATGGCTGATTTGAGTTGTTATAGGGAAGATGCCAAAACAGCATGGTGAAGCAATTAACCCGCAATTAAAACTAAAATAAGGATATACTGTACAACACAGGGAATAGTGCCAATATTTTATAGTAACTATAACTGGAGCATAACCTTT
Source organism: Tragulus kanchil (assembly GCA_022376925.1). NCBI lineage: Eukaryota > Metazoa > Chordata > Mammalia > Artiodactyla > Tragulidae > Tragulus > Tragulus kanchil. The sequence goes on along the minus strand of JAIOJX010000023.1, from coordinate 22,088,378 downwards.
AAAGTCATGAATTATTATACTGTATGCTTGTAATTTATGTAATATGGTACATCAACTATACTTCAATTAAAAATACGATCCATACTTTAAAAAACATACAGAGATGAGCTATACCTTCAGGGGAATCCATACTCAAGCCCCAAGCCATGTCCTTGGGTGTCTGTGGATGCTAATCCAGTCAGAGCAGCGGTGAGGGTGTGTATACAGGGTGAGTGTGTGCATGCGTGTGCTCACACACCCAGGGCCTTGCTTTCTTCTGAGTACAGGCCAATGCTACTTCTAGCCAGTCTTAAACCACTCAACAACACCCAGCTCCTAGAAAGCAGCTCTCTTTCAATCACATCTTTGCCTTACTGAGTCCACCCAGCTTTACTTGCTTCCAGATACCCCTGCAGACTTGTTGCAAATATGGTGCTCTGCTTCCACCATACAACCTCCTGAACTAGAATCTCTGGGGTGGGATCCAGAAATCTGATATTTAAACTTATTTCCCTCCCAGAATTGTCCACCTACATCGGCAGATGCAAAAACAAACAAACAAAAAACAAAGAAAGGTTGTTTAAAAATACAGAATAAAGAAGATGTGTACATATACACAATGGAATATGACTCAGGCATTAAAAAGAATGAACGTGAGTCAACTATAGTGAAGTAGACGGACTTAGAGCCTGTTATACAGAGCGAAGTATGTCAGGAAGAAAAAAAAAATAATACCGTATATTAATGCGGATATATGGAATGTAGAAAAATGGTGTTGATAGACCTATTTGCAGGGAAGGAATGGAGACACAGATGTAGAGAATAGACTCGTGGACAGAATGGACGAAGGAGAGGGCAGGGCAAATGTAGAGAGGAGTACTGATATACATATACTATCATGTGTGAAATAGATAGCTAGTGGGAAGTTGCTGCATATAATACAGGGAGCCCACCTTGGTGCCCCGTGGTGACCTAGAGGGTGGGATGGGATAGGGGAGTGAGTATCAGGACAGGGGACATACACGTAATTATGGCTGATTTGAGTTGTTATAGGGAAGATGCCAAAACAGCATGGTGAAGCAATTAACCCGCAATTAAAACTAAAATAAGGATATACTGTACAACACAGGGAATAGTGCCAATATTTTATAGTAACTATAACTGGAGCATAACCTTTAAAGTCATGAATTATTATACTGTATGCTTGTAATTTATGTAATATGGTACATCAACTATACTTCAATTAAAAATACGATCCATACTTTAAAAAACATACAGAGATGAGCTATACCTTCAGGGGAATCCATACTCAAGCCCCAAGCCATGTCCTTGGGTGTCTGTGGATGCTAATCCAGTCAGAGCAGCGGTGAGGGTGTGTATACAAGGGTGAGTGTGTGCATGCGTGTGCTCACACACCCAGCCTTGCTCTTCTGGCACACTGATCAGAAACACGGAAGATGTATTTCTTTAAAATTAGCTTCATAAAGGATATTTATATGTAGGGAATGCAATACTATTCATATTTCTCATATCTAACAGGTTAATTAGGTTTGGAGGCAAGACTGGAAACTTAATCCATGGTCATAATCCTGTCAGTTTACAGGGAGACTCTGCAACATTTGAGGGGCTGGCCTTGGCTGCAAACCACCATGTTTCCTATGGCCAAAGCTCAGGGCCACCAGGGTAGAGGGTAGCTAGAATGCTGTGAACAACCTTAGGAGCAAAACAACCCTGCTGAATTCTTACTTCAAGTGCATTCTACACAAGTATACTTTTTATGGGAGAGCCTTGGAACCTGACCACATTAGTTTGCACAGACTTTTATTATACACTTGGTATGTCAGGCATAGTTCTAATTCAAATATATTGCACAGTAGAGTCCCAGCTAGGGCTATTCTTAGAAATAACCACACTTTATGACATTGTCACCCTCAAGGTACAATTTCTTCAGGTTAAAGAACCATTTAGGGCTCATCCGGGTGCCTGGTGAGCGTCTCCATAGTACTGTAATGCCTCTGATCCCCTAGGAGGTGAGTCCACGTTCCTGGGCTAGCCTGGAAGCTTTGCTGCTGTTGATGTGTTTACTGTGTATAAGGAAGCACACTCTGCATGCCAAAAAATCTTACAAACTGTTGGCCACCTAGTGGGCTGCTCTGTGGAGCTCCTAGGGGTTGTAGCAAAACCCTACCAGGGGTTATGAGCTACAGGACCACAAGAGTTGGATAAAGGCAGTGCAGGCTGAGAGCTATAAATAGTGTGGCAAGTGGCCCTAACAAGCTCTTTTTATCCACTGGGGCTGCTCCAACAGCTTTCTCTTTCGGATACATGAAAGCAGCTAATAACTGATCTGTAATTATGTAATATGTACATCAAACTTTTAAACTTCAATTAAAAATACGATCCATACTTTAAAAAACATACAGAGATGAGCTATACCTTCAGGGGAATCCATACTCAAGCCCCAAGCCATGTCCTTGGGTGTCTGTGGATGCTAATCCAGTCAGAGCAGCGGTGAGGGTGTGTATACAAGGGTGAGTGTGTGCATGCGTGTGCTCACACACCCAGCCTTGCTCTTCTGGCACACTGATCAGAAACACGGAAGATGTATTTCTTTAAAATTAGCTTCATAAAGGATATTTATATGTAGGGAATGCAATACTATTCATATTTCTCATATCTAACAGGTTAATTAGGTTTGGAGGCAAGACTGGAAACTTAATCCATGGTCATAATCCTGTCAGTTTACAGGGAGACTCTGCAACATTTGAGGGGCTGGCCTTGGCTGCAAACCACCATGTTTCCTATGGCCAAAGCTCAGGGCCACCAGGGTAGAGGGTAGCTAGAATGCTGTGAACAACCTTAGGAGCAAAACAACCCTGCTGAATTCTTACTTCAAGTGCATTCTACACAAGTATACTTTTTATGGGAGAGCCTTGGAACCTGACCACATTAGTTTGCACAGACTTTTATTATACACTTGGTATGTCAGGCATAGTTCTAATTCAAATATATTGCACAGTAGAGTCCCAGCTAGGGCTATTCTTAGAAATAACCACACTTTATGACATTGTCACCCTCAAGGTACAATTTCTTCAGGTTAAAGAACCATTTAGGGCTCATCCGGGTGCCTGGTGAGCGTCTCCATAGTACTGTAATGCCTCTGATCCCCTAGGAGGTGAGTCCACGTTCCTGGGCTAGCCTGGAAGCTTTGCTGCTGTTGATGTGTTTACTGTGTATAAGGAAGCACACTCTGCATGCCAAAAAATCTTACAAACTGTTGGCCACCTAGTGGGCTGCTCTGTGGAGCTCCTAGGGGTTGTAGCAAAACCCTACCAGGGGTTATGAGCTACAGGACCACAAGAGTTGGATAAAGGCAGTGCAGGCTGAGAGCTATAAATAGTGTGGCAAGTGGCCCTAACAAGCTCTTTTTATCCACTGGGGCTGCTCCAACAGCTTTCTCTTTCGGATACATGAAAGCAGCTGAAAGGATTGTTTTCCCGAGAGCTTTTCAACTGCCCTGAGCATGCCAAGGGACTTTGCTGTTCATAATTATCCCCCTTTATGTTCAGGCTGAGACTTGTTAATACAATAAACCCACGTTTCCAGGACACGTTCACAACGCAGAAACATCTCAAGGTGTTTTACAAGCAAAAGATCATGTTAAATCAAATCAAATACCAATTAAAGATTAACAGCGGTGTTAGAGAGCTGTTATCACAGTCCAGCAAGGGCCGTTGGGACGGCCGGTGTTTCCTCCAATCTGCTGTGGTCCAGCTCCCATCCAGATTGCTATTTTAAGATCTACTGGACAAAACAGTCTGTGCCTGAGTCCCAGGGTCCCAGAATATCAGCACTGGAAAGATGGCAAATAGCATTTTGGCTGAGCCCTCTTATTAAACGTGGAGAAACTGAGGTCTAGAGAGAAAGACTGACCCAGTTTCAGCCAGAATTAAGAATCTAAGCTTCTTGAGATCTTCCTAAGAACCCCTTGTTGTTGGCATAGGACCCCATCTGGCTGTTTCCCAACACCTAGGAACTGTTTCTCTGACGTTCACTTAGAGTGGCTCAACAGTAGCTCCTAGTAGATATGGTCCTCTGGAACCTCAGAATGTGATCTTATTTAGAAAAACAAGTGTTTGCAGATTCACTGAAGTTGAGGATCTGAAGATGACATCATCCTTGATGTAGGATCCTACATCCTTATAAGGAATAGAGTTCTTATAGGACAAAGATAGACAGGATTTGAGAGCTTCAGAGGAGAGGGTCATGTGAAGATGGAGGCAGAGACTGGAGTGATGCACCTGTAAGATAAGAAATGCCGAGGACTGTCATCGGCCAGCAGAAGCTAGGAGAGAAGCATGGAATGAACACTGCCTCCAAGCTTCAGGAAGAACTCACTCAGGGAACATCGTGACCTTGGATTTCTGACCTCAAGAACTGTAAGAGAAGGCACATCTGTGGTTTAAAGACCCAGTTTGAGGTAACTCGTTACAGCAGCCACAGGAAACTGGTATCGGCCTCCTTCTGGGATGTCTCTCCCCAGCATTTCCATGCAGTGAGGACCTGTTTTTAAGATCCTGTTTTTAATGTTGCTTTCAGCCTTTGTATGAGCCTTCCTGACTGCACCTCTCATTAGAATGGATCCCAGCTTCCCTGGTGTCCCAAAGTGTACATACCCATCAAGTTTATCTCAGCATCTGGTACTTGCTATTTGAGTTACAATAAGTTATAGTAAGTTTGAGGGAAGAGGTTCTTCCCTCCTAGAACATTCTAGGGCATCTAGAGGATGAACTGAGTCTGATTCTGTTTTGGAGCCCAGAAGCAATCACCTTCGTCTATGTGTTTAGAAAATTTCTATAGAATGAAGATGAGCATGAATGAATGACTTAATCTGTGTTCTTTTCCTCCTGTGCATTATGAAACCAAGCATTCTCCATGCATGCATACTGGAAAGATGGCAAATAGCATTTTGGCTGAGCCCTCTTATTAAACTGGAGAAAAGTTGGGAGCTGACCCAGTTTCAGCCAGAATTAAGAATCTAAGCTTCTTGAGATCTTCCTAAGAACCCCTTGTTGTTGGCATAGGACCCCATCTGGCTGTTTCCCAACACCTAGGAACTGTTTCTCTGACGTTCACTTAGAGTGGCTCAACAGTAGCTCCTAGTAGATATGGTCCTCTGGAACCTCAGAATGTGATCTTATTTAGAAAAACAAGTGTTTGCAGATTCACTGAAGTTGAGGATCTGAAGATGACATCATCCTTGATGTAGGATCCTACATCCTTATAAGGAATAGAGTTCTTATAGGACAAAGATAGACAGGATTTGAGAGCTTCAGAGGAGAGGGTCATGTGAAGATGGAGGCAGAGACTGGAGTGATGCACCTGTAAGATAAGAAATGCCGAGGACTGTCATCGGCCAGCAGAAGCTAGGAGAGAAGCATGGAATGAACACTGCCTCCAAGCTTCAGGAAGAACTCACTCAGGGAACATCGTGACCTTGGATTTCTGACCTCAAGAACTGTAAGAGAAGGCACATCTGTGGTTTAAAGACCCAGTTTGAGGTAACTCGTTACAGCAGCCACAGGAAACTGGTATCGGCCTCCTTCTGGGATGTCTCTCCCCAGCATTTCCATGCAGTGAGGACCTGTTTTTAAGATCCTGTTTTTAATGTTGCTTTCAGCCTTTGTATGAGCCTTCCTGACTGCACCTCTCATTAGAATGGATCCCAGCTTCCCTGGTGTCCCAAAGTGTACATACCCATCAAGTTTATCTCAGCATCTGGTACTTGCTATTTGAGTTACAATAAGTTATAGTAAGTTTGAGGGAAGAGGTTCTTCCCTCCTAGAACATTCTAGGGCATCTAGAGGATGAACTGAGTCTGATTCTGTTTTGGAGCCCAGAAGCAATCACCTTCGTCTATGTGTTTAGAAAATTTCTATAGAATGAAGATGAGCATGAATGAATGACTTAATCTGTGTTCTTTTCCTCCTGTGCAGTTATAGAAACCCAAAGCTATTTCTCCATGCATGCATACTGTCATTCAGTCATATCCAACTCTTTGTGACCCCGTGGACTGTAGCTCACCGGGCTCCTCTGTCCATGGAGTTTTCCCAGAAGAATACTAAAGTGTATTGACATTTCCTTCTCTAGGGAATCTTCCCAACCCAGGGATCGAACCTACGTCTCTTGCATTGGCAGACAGATTCTTTACCACTGAGCTACCTGGGAAGCCCCATTGCATCTCCATGTTCCCATACTAACTGCCCACTTACCTGAAATCTACTAAAAAGATAAACTTAGAGAACTTCAGGCTCAGGTATGAGGTCAACCTGGTGTATGCCCTGCTTCCATCATTTTTTAGTAAGTGACTTAGCAACCACTCTGGACCTCAGAGCCCTCATCTTTGAAATGCATGTAAAAGACTAGATTGGTTCCTGCAACTAACCCATAACTAAGTTATCTGGACCATAACTCCTTTCAGACAAAACACCATCACCCTATTTTACAGATTTAAGTCATTGACTCCAAGAGTAGGGAACAGAACAGTCAGTGAGTGTCATTCGGGATTTGAACTTCAGACTACATTGCAAGTCCATGCTCTTAAGCAACATATTAGACAGAACCCCAGGCTCTCTATCACCCCGACAAGAGGCTGTAATCCATGTGCTGAGTGATAAAAAATGATTCTATTGTTTCTCAGGATGAAGCCTCCCCAGAAGAGTGCATCTCCTTGAATTATCTCGTTCCATCTTCAGACTCCTTGGGAGGCCTCTAAATTCGTATCTAATGCAGTCTTCCGTGTCTTAGCTGGTTTGAGACACTGTGAATCGTGATGCTGGGTGTATGAAAACAAATGCCTTCTGCCCAAACTATCATCTTTCAATTAGAGATCACTCTCCCCATTCGGAAGTGCTTCCCTTTGTATACAGACATCTTGCAGTCTGATGCTAGCTAGAACTGGGAAGAAATAGACAGGAGGGACGGAGGAGAGAAAGAGATGGGGGAACACTGAGATAGAGAGAGGGGAAGGAGAAAGACAACGGGATCACCCATGTGAACGGATGGTGCTTAGCTTGTTCAAGGCCCTCGACATAAAACTCCAGGGGCCCCGTTCCCCTGGGTCTATAGGTTGGCACCCAGGAAGGTAGTGGCATGAGTTGCAGAATATGGTGGCACAGATACAGTGGAATTTATTACAATTCTTAAAACCGTGGATGAAATCAAGATAGAAGTTATGTGGTTCTCCCAACTAGTCAGCAAGGTACCAGCAGAATCCAGAACTCTGACTTCTAACTGATACTCTGTAATAGACAAGGAGTTCGGTATCCAAAAAAAAAAAATAAGAAAACTGGACGTACATACCAGGGGAAGTTTGCAGGAAAGACAAAATAGCCTTAGGACTTAAGAGGGGGAAAGAGAGAGGAAGAAGGCATAGAGAGAAGAAAGAAACCAAAAAAGACATCTACGAAGGAGAGTAAAAGAAATGGGAACATGAAGACCAGGCAGAAGAAGTGTGAGAAAGCATAAAAAGGCAAAGATAATGCAATACAGGAAAAATTCAAACACAGAAGAGACTACAGAAATGAAAATATGGGCTTAGATAACTGCTTTGTCTCTGATAAAGATGCTTCAGCACTCTCTCATGCTTGTACCCACCGGGTTCTCGCTCTTTACCCAGGCCCCCAGCCCTCTCTGTGACTGGGCCTGACCTACCTCTCCCACCCACTCCCAACTAGCCGCTTCTGACCCCCAGCTCAGCCTTCTCCCTCCAGGAGGAAAAGTGATAAAAAATGATTCTATTGTTTCTCAGGATGAAGCCTCCCCAGAAGAGTGCATCTCCTTGAATTATCTCGTTCCATCTTCAGACTCCTTGGGAGGCCTCTAAATTCGTATCTAATGCAGTCTTCCGTGTCTTAGCTGGTTTGAGACACTGTGAATCGTGATGCTGGGTGTATGAAAACAAATGCCTTCTGCCCAAACTATCATCTTTCAATTAGAGATCACTCTCCCCATTCGGAAGTGCTTCCCTTTGTATACAGACATCTTGCAGTCTGATGCTAGCTAGAACTGGGAAGAAATAGACAGGAGGGACGGAGGAGAGAAAGAGATGGGGGAACACTGAGATAGAGAGAGGGGAAGGAGAAAGACAACGGGATCACCCATGTGAACGGATGGTGCTTAGCTTGTTCAAGGCCCTCGACATAAAACTCCAGGGGCCCCTTTCCCCCTGGGTCTATAGGTTGGCACCCAGGAAGGTAGTGGCATGAGTTGCAGAATATGGTGGCACAGATACAGTGGAATTTATTACAATTCTTAAAACCGTGGATGAAATCAAGATAGAAGTTATGTGGTTCTCCCAACTAGTCAGCAAGGTACCAGCAGAATCCAGAACTCTGACTTCTAACTGATACTCTGTAATAGACAAGGAGTTCGGTATCCAAAAAAAAAAAATAAGAAAACTGGACGTACATACCAGGGGAAGTTTGCAGGAAAGACAAAATAGCCTTAGGACTTAAGAGGGGGAAAGAGAGGAAGAAGGCATAGAGAGAAGAAAGAAACCAAAAAAGACATCTACGAAGGAGAGTAAAAGAAATGGGAACATGAAGACCAGGCAGAAGAAGTGTGAGAAAGCATAAAAAGGCAAAGATAATGCAATACAGGAAAAATTCAAACACAGAAGAGACTACAGAAATGAAAATATGGGCTTAGATAACTGCTTTGTCTCTGATAAAGATGCTTCAGCACTCTCTCATGCTTGTACCCACCGGGTTCTCGCTCTTTACCCAGGCCCCCAGCCCTCTCTGTGACTGGGCCTGACCTACCTCTCCCACCCACTCCCAACTAGCCGCTTCTGACCCCCAGCTCAGCCTTCTCCCTCCAGGAGTGCCTCGTGTCTTGACGGCCCCTTTCTCCACCCCATTCCTGGATATGGATAGGTTCATTTCCCCTAATTCTCTAAGCGCTCCTCGTCTTCAGAAATTCTCCTCTCCCCTCTTCCTATCATCCATCTTTCATTTCAGACAGGCACTAAAGGTTCTCTTCTGTGTTCATATAACACTCCAGGAATCTCCATTGTATCATTTATCACAATGGACTTTACTTCTCTGTTTTAATGTTACCCTGCTTCCCCCAGTAAATAAATCTCCCAGGGCCAGGAATTAGATTTGCTCCATCTTCTGTCTCCAGTACCCACCACAAGGTAAAGCACGCATAACATCCTCAACGCAGGACTGATAGATGCATGCCTGAGGAATGCCTGCTTGGACAAAGGGCTCTTGCTTTGAATGAAAAATTCGGTCTACAATCACTAGGGGGCACCTTTGGGTAACTCCAGCAGTGGTCCCTGGGGGTGGAGACAGCTGAATTTCTCTCTACCAAATACCTTTGAGAAACAGACAGCAAGAGTCATTCGAAACTGGAGACATCCTTCCAGACTTCACCCTGTGAGGGTGAGAATGGAACAGAGCGTGCCCTGGTGGATTAAAGAGTAAAATGAAAGTCGGAAGAAGTGGACTCGAGTCCGCGGAACTGGTGAGTTCTGTGGCTTGGGGACTGCTCATCTTCGAAGGGCAGCAGCTCACTCCAGATAAGCCCTGGTGAGGCCATGATCATCACCGACCCCACCTGCCTGGGGGAAAAGAATGAATGAGCAACAAAACGTTCTAATCTATCTGGGGGAAAAGACCTTATCAATATAGGGAGTGGGGTTATCTGAGACTCTTATTCTAATTGAGAATATCAATTTCATACCTACTATGACAAACGTGATTTCACACACTAGCAATACAGGTGAGAGCAAGTCACTGCCCCTGGTCTCCACGCAAAGGGCACAGAAAGGGACCTCATGCTTGTACCCACCGGGTTCGCGCTCTTTACCCAGGCCCCCAGCCCTCTCTGTGACTGGGCCTGACCTACCTCTCCCACCCACTCCCAACTAGCCGCTTCTGACCCCCAGCTCAGCCTTCTCCCTCCAGGAGTGCCTCGTGTCTTGACGGCCCCTTTCTCCACCCCATTCCTGGATATGGATAGGTTCATTTCCCCTAATTCTCTAAGCGCTCCTCGTCTTCAGAAATTCTCCTCTCCCCTCTTCCTATCATCCATCTTTCATTTCAGACAGGCACTAAAGGTTCTCTTCTGTGTTCATATAACACTCCAGGAATCTCCATTGTATCATTTATCACAATGGACTTTACTTCTCTGTTTTAATGTTACCCTGCTTCCCCCAGTAAATAAATCTCCCAGGGCCAGGAATTAGATTTGCTCCATCTTCTGTCTCCAGTACCCACCACAAGGTAAAGCACGCATAACATCCTCAACGCAGGACTGATAGATGCATGCCTGAGGAATGCCTGCTTGGACAAAGGGCTCTTGCTTTGAATGAAAAATTCGGTCTACAATCACTAGGGGGCACCTTTGGGTAACTCCAGCAGTGGTCCCTGGGGGTGGAGACAGCTGAATTTCTCTCTACCAAATACCTTTGAGAAACAGACAGCAAGAGTCATTCGAAACTGGAGACATCCTTCCAGACTTCACCCTGTGAGGGTGAGAATGGAACAGAGCGTGCCCTGGTGGATTAAAGAGTAAAATGAAAGTCGGAAGAAGTGGACTCGAGTCCGCGGAACTGGTGAGTTCTGTGGCTTGGGGACTGCTCATCTTCGAAGGGCAGCAGCTCACTCCAGATAAGCCCTGGTGAGGCCATGATCATCACCGACCCCACCTGCCTGGGGGAAAAGAATGAATGAGCAACAAAACGTTCTAATCTATCTGGGGGAAAAGACCTTATCAATATAGGGAGTGGGGTTATCTGAGACTCTTATTCTAATTGAGAATATCAATTTCATACCTACTATGACAAACGTGATTTCACACACTAGCAATACAGGTGAGAGCAAGTCACTGCCCCTGGTCTCCACGCAAAGGGGCACAGAGATATAAAGGGCTAACCACGATTTTGAAGACATTAAAAGGACTAGATGAGAGAGAGATATAGGTAACATGCCATGGGGAAGACACTTTCTCTGCAGGGATCAAGGCGAGCTTCCAAAACGTAGTGACAGTTATTCTAACCAGATGGAAAAGGGCACTTGGGCGGTATTAGAGCAGGGTGGACAACACACTTGAGGCTAATGGAAGCCTGGGTCAGGAAGACTCCCTGGAAAAGGGAGTGGCTACCCACTTCAGTATTCTTGCCTGAAGAATTCCGTGGATGGAGGAGCCTGACGGGTTACTGTTCACAAGGTCGCAACAAATGGACAGGACCACAGGCCTAACATTTTCTGGACCAAGGACTGACAGTGGAGGGGCCATGGTGGGTGGATACGGCTGCAGCCCTGGGGACAGGATGACAGGGCAGAACGTGGGGGACAATGCTAAGGGCTGTGTGCACAATGTCCCACTGGGTCCCACTATGTATGTACATGCACATATATATCTATCGGTCATCATGTAGTTTTAAACTCCCATTTCATTAGTGAAGAACATGAAACACAGAGGGGTTAGATAACCTATTTAAGGCAAGGAAACAGCAAAGCCAGGATTGACACACAGGCTGTCCGCCTCCAAAGGCGGCACTTTCCAGTGCCCCGCTACACCTCATCCAATGTCAGGCTAAGAATTTATTACAGAGGCCAAGAGGGAGCCATCGCAGGTGGATGAGGGAAAGGCAGGATCTAACGGGTGCTTGCACAAGATGACTCTGGGGTCACACGGACCCCATCAGCTCTGGGCCATTCCTACATTCTGGTTCCTCATGAAGCCCCTTCTCGGGTGAGTCGGGGTGGACATGGTCCCTTTGTAGCAGTCCCTGAGTGTCCCAGAGGAGCCCTGGATGGGCTCAGCCCCTCTGACAAACACTCTCGCCTCCCGCGCCCCCCGGGGGTGATTTATCAGAGCAGCATCGGCGCCTCTGCCCAGCAGCCTGTGATCCAAGGCTGGCAGCCCAGGCTGGGGTTTTTAATTAGCTGAGAGAGGGAAGAGTCAAGCCCTCTAGGATGGAAGAAAGAGAGACACCAAGAAGGTTCATAAATCACTGCCCCTGGTCTCCACGAAAGGGGAAAATTAAAGGGCTAACCACGATTTTAAAACAAAAGACTGAGAGAGAGATATAGGTAACATGCCATGGGGAAGACACTTTCTCTGCAGGGATCAAGGCGAGCTTCCAAAACGTAGTGACAGTTATTCTAACCAGATGGAAAAGGGCACTTGGGCGGTATTAGAGCAGGGTGGACAACACACTTGAGGCTAATGGAAGCCTGGGTCAGGAAGACTCCCTGGAAAAGGGAGTGGCTACCCACTTCAGTATTCTTGCCTGAAGAATTCCGTGGATGGAGGAGCCTGACGGGTTACTGTTCACAAGGTCGCAACAAATGGACAGGACCACAGGCCTAACATTTTCTGGACCAAGGACTGACAGTGGAGGGGCCATGGTGGGTGGATACGGCTGCAGCCCTGGGGACAGGATGACAGGGCAGAACGTGGGGGACAATGCTAAGGGCTGTGTGCACAATGTCCCACTGGGTCCCACTATGTATGTACATGCACATATATATCTATCGGTCATCATGTAGTTTTAAACTCCCATTTCATTAGTGAAGAACATGAAACACAGAGGGGTTAGATAACCTATTTAAGGCAAGGAAACAGCAAAGCCAGGATTGACACACAGGCTGTCCGCCTCCAAAGGCGGCACTTTCCAGTGCCCCGCTACACCTCATCCAATGTCAGGCTAAGAATTTATTACAGAGGCCAAGAGGGAGCCATCGCAGGTGGATGAGGGAAAGGCAGGATCTAACGGGTGCTTGCACAAGATGACTCTGGGGTCACACGGACCCCATCAGCTCTGGGCCATTCCTACATTCTGGTTCCTCATGAAGCCCCTTCTCGGGTGAGTCGGGGTGGACATGGTCCCTTTGTAGCAGTCCCTGAGTGTCCCAGAGGAGCCCTGGATGGGCTCAGCCCCTCTGACAAACACTCTCGCCTCCCGCGCCCCCCGGGGGTGATTTATCAGAGCAGCATCGGCGCCTCTGCCCAGCAGCCTGTGATCCAAGGCTGGCAGCCCAGGCTGGGGTTTTTAATTAGCTGAGAGAGGGAAGAGTCAAGCCCTCTAGGATGGAATGAAAGAGAGACACCAAGAAGGCTCATAAATCCAGAAGCAAGGCTCCATCGGCTGGTGCCTGGCAGGGGGCAGGGAGGAGGGGGAGGAACAGACTGACTGGCTAGCTTTTTCATGGTCTCCCTTGCTTTCTGGTTCAGATACTACAGGGAGGGTGGAACCAGTGCCACCCTCTACACAGGACTCCCCAGGGATGCCCCTTTATCTAGCGCGGCTGTGGGACCAAAACCCAGGGACCCTCATTTCTAGTTCTGTTTTGACGGCTAACTTGCTGAGCAGGTTGAGACCAAAACTATAATGCAGAAGCATACAGGCTTTAGAGTTAGATGTGAGCTGGAGTCTCTGCTCTACAATCTTGATTTCAACTGTGATTTGAGCAAACTGCCTTTGTCTCTCTGGGCCTCACTTTTTCCCCATCTACACAGTCAGGAGGAGAGCATGTCTTGCAAAAATGAACAGAGAGCACAGGTAAAGTGCCTGGCCCCAGAATGGATGCTCAACAAATCATAGGTGTTTTTAAATGTATGGTCCTCTCTTGTGGCCTCAGTTTCCCCAAGTGCAAAGTGTGAAGTTGGGTTTCACCTGAATCATAATGGCTTTTCTAGCATTGACTTGGCCTGGGTATTTTTATCTGTATGTGCATGTGTGTGTGCTCAGTCACAACTGACTCTTTGCAATCCCATGGACTATAGACCACCAGGATCCTCTGTCCATAGAATTTCTCAGGCAAGAATACTGGAGCAGGTTGCCATTCCCTCCTCCAGGTATCTTCCCAACCCAGGGGTCAAGCTCATTTTTCCTGCACTGGTTGGTGGACTCTTTACCGCTGAGCCACATGGGATACAAGAAGAGTAATCCAAATCTGGGCAGGAGGGAGCTTACTTAGGAAGGAGGTGGCAAATGTACTGCTTGCAGGTGTCCAGAAGGAGGGCTGGGGCTAAGGTAGGGCAGAAATCTTGAGCGACACATGCATAGTTCATGCCAGTGGAGCAAGACGATTCTGAGAGTCAGAGCTTGTGGCTGCCTCCATAGGGAGAGAGCTCCCCCTATCTAGAGAAAAGAAGCAACACTTGGCCAACAATCTGGAGCTGATGTTTTGAAAGAAATTTCAGCAATGGATGAGGGGAACCAGAGCTTCTCCTTTAAGTTCCTTACTAGTACTGAAAATACCATGGCATAATGCTTGGCTGTGTATACACATATTGTATTGTTTTTCGTTTAACTCTCACAAACCAGTGGGTGAGGAGGATTAGCATCCCCACCTTCCGGTAGGACTCCTGTTATCTAGCGCGCTGTGGGACCAAAACCCAGGGACCCTCATTTCTAGTTCTGTTTTGACGGCTAACTTGCTGAGCAGGTTGAGACCAAAACTATAATGCAGAAGCATACAGGCTTTAGAGTTAGATGTGAGCTGGAGTCTCTGCTCTACAATCTTGATTTCAACTGTGATTTGAGCAAACTGCCTTTGTCTCTCTGGGCCTCACTTTTTCCCCATCTACACAGTCAGGAGGAGAGCATGTCTTGCAAAAATGAACAGAGAGCACAGGTAAAGTGCCTGGCCCCAGAATGGATGCTCAACAAATCATAGGTGTTTTTAAATGTATGGTCCTCTCTTGTGGCCTCAGTTTCCCCAAGTGCAAAGTGTGAAGTTGGGTTTCACCTGAATCATAATGGCTTTTCTAGCATTGACTTGGCCTGGGTATTTTTATCTGTATGTGCATGTGTGTGTGCTCAGTCACAACTGACTCTTTGCAATCCCATGGACTATAGACCACCAGGATCCTCTGTCCATAGAATTTCTCAGGCAAGAATACTGGAGCAGGTTGCCATTCCCTCCTCCAGGTATCTTCCCAACCCAGGGGTCAAGCTCATTTTTCCTGCACTGGTTGGTGGACTCTTTACCGCTGAGCCACATGGGATACAAGAAGAGTAATCCAAATCTGGGCAGGAGGGAGCTTACTTAGGAAGGAGGTGGCAAATGTACTGCTTGCAGGTGTCCAGAAGGAGGGCTGGGGCTAAGGTAGGGCAGAAATCTTGAGCGACACATGCATAGTTCATGCCAGTGGAGCAAGACGATTCTGAGAGTCAGAGCTTGTGGCTGCCTCCATAGGGAGAGAGCTCCCCCTATCTAGAGAAAAGAAGCAACACTTGGCCAACAATCTGGAGCTGATGTTTTGAAAGAAATTTCAGCAATGGATGAGGGGAACCAGAGCTTCTCCTTTAAGTTCCTTACTAGTACTGAAAATACCATGGCATAATGCTTGGCTGTGTATACACATATTGTATTGTTTTTCGTTTAACTCTCACAAACCAGTGGGTGAGGAGGATTAGCATCCCCACCTTCCGGTAGGAAACTCAAGATGCAGAGAGTGAAGTCACTTGCTCAAGGCTGCATCCAGAGAGAAAGAGGCAGAGCAAGGCCAGGAGCTCCGCCGAGTCTGTCTCTCAAGCCCCTCTCTTTCTGTTACATGGCCAGTTTCCCATCTCTTGATTCTACAGTCGGACGGCAGCTCCATTCTAGTATTGATTGCATCTGTCCCTTCCTTCCTCCCCAGCCCCTGTCTCTGTCCCCCGACAGCTCCCCCACATGTATTTACGCTGGGCTGCCTGGTAACAAACGGCTCGTTACCATGCGGAAGGCGACAGCCGGGCGATTAGTGAAATTTGTTACCCATGCGTCTCCGAACAAAATTAAATTAAAAGTGCTGCTTCGCTGTCAAGATAAGGGCCAAGCTGCTGAGATAATTTTTCACTCTCAAACACTCAATTACCCAGTGAGGCTGGATCAGATACAATCAAAGGGGGGGAAATAAAAAGAAGAAAAAGAAAGGAAAAAAAAAAAAAAAGAAACATAGAGGCAGGACCTCCAGGAACAGATGTAAGAGTTGTTATCACTCCCTCTGGCCAGGGATGTTAAAGAGGCTGTTGCCATGGTGACGGGGCTGGACCACACGCGGCAGGTAGGTGGGTGTAGCCTGAGACTACATCCTGTAATAAAGGAGAAACTCTCCCTCTCCACCGCCCTTGACTTAAGCCAGATGGTGTCACTTCCCACCTGAATTCTTGCAGCAGCCTCCTAGCTGCTTTCTCTCACCCCATCCCTGTCCCCCTCTTTCCCAGCTTCTACAAAAGCTAGAGTGACCTTTCTATCATGTATCAAAACATCCCTTCTTTGTTGAAATCCTTGAGGCTTCTCATGGTCATCATTATAAAGTCCAAAGCCCTCAGCCAATGTCACCTCTAGCACTCTGCTCCTAAAAGTTTATATTTAAATAAAACAGAGGAGACATACCCATTCCTTCCTTTCCTTTCTTCATTCTTTGTTTTCAACAGAAATTATTTGAGGTCCTGTAGAATGTCAGGCATTTTACTTGATTTCACTCTACTCATAGTCCATTCTGTATGGGCTAGTCTCCCCCAACCTTCTCCCCTTCAACAATTTCACATCCTGCTACTGAGAATTCAGCCAGATGTTTCCCACGCCAGTATCTCTACTCTGATCCCACCAAGTTGCTCGCTGCCCTTCCTCGGTACCAGAATGGAATGCATCACCACACTCCCCACACAGGGCTTTTCCCTCTACTGTAACTGCCCATTCAATCCTTGCCCCTCTCAGACTGTGTGACCCACAGGGCAAAGACCGTGCCTTGCTCATCTCTGCCCAGGAATACAGAGGAATACACACAGCAGGCTTCCAGTACTAGTCTCACAAACTGAAATTACCCTGGAAGGAATACCTGCTGGAGATCTTTTCTGGAGACGGGAGGAGTCTCTCTTCTCCTGTTTCCAGTTTATCTACCAGAAAGAATTTTTTATTTATTTCTTTAGATGTCCGTTTCAAGACTATCCAGAGAGACACCCCTGATTTTTGGTCCCTATGCATCCCAACGCCTCACTCTAAAATGCCTCAGCCATTAGCAAGTGGCTAATATGACCTCATCTTACATTTGTTAAAACAAACAAACAGTATCCTTCAGTTAGAATCCCAGGATTGCAGAGCCAAGAGGACATCATAAATTATAATCTATATTTGATTACAGAGAGCTTATAGAGAGAAAATGGGGCCACTGATATTCTCTGTTAAATCTATCTCCCTCTACAAGACGGAACATGCCTTATGCGCATGGACCACCAGTTTTATCCTTTGGTATGGTTCCCAAAGCAGTGATTCTCAACCATGACTGCACCTGGAGAGATCTTATAAAAACTCAGAGGTGTCCAGGCTCTATCCCCAACCAATTAAATAAAACTCTAGGTTGGAAATCCAAAGGCAGGTATCAGTTTTTTAAGCCCAAACATGTTACCTACATACACAGAGTTGGGAAGTATGCTAAAAGGGGAAAGTAACTTACTAAAAACATCACTCAAGGACAGAGTACAAGGAGATCATTCTTGTGGTCCGGGACTTGACTGAGAAATTATTTGAGGTCCTGTAGAATGTCAGGCATTTTACTTGATTTCACTCTACTCATAGTCCATTCTGTATGGGCTAGTCTCCCCCAACCTTCTCCCCTTCAACAATTTCACATCCTGCTACTGAGAATTCAGCCAGATGTTTCCCACGCCAGTATCTCTACTCTGATCCCACCAAGTTGCTCGCTGCCCTTCCTCGGTACCAGAATGGAATGCATCACCACACTCCCCACACAGGGCTTTTCCCTCTACTGTAACTGCCCATTCAATCCTTGCCCCTCTCAGACTGTGTGACCCACAGGGCAAAGACCGTGCCTTGCTCATCTCTGCCCAGGAATACAGAGGAATACACACAGCAGGCTTCCAGTACTAGTCTCACAAACTGAAATTACCCTGGAAGGAATACCTGCTGGAGATCTTTTCTGGAGACGGGAGGAGTCTCTCTTCTCCTGTTTCCAGTTTATCTACCAGAAAGAATTTTTTATTTATTTCTTTAGATGTCCGTTTCAAGACTATCCAGAGAGACACCCCTGATTTTTGGTCCCTATGCATCCCAACGCCTCACTCTAAAATGCCTCAGCCATTAGCAAGTGGCTAATATGACCTCATCTTACATTTGTTAAAACAAACAAACAGTATCCTTCAGTTAGAATCCCAGGATTGCAGAGCCAAGAGGACATCATAAATTATAATCTATATTTGATTACAGAGAGCTTATAGAGAGAAAATGGGGCCACTGATATTCTCTGTTAAATCTATCTCCCTCTACAAGACGGAACATGCCTTATGCGCATGGACCACCAGTTTTATCCTTTGGTATGGTTCCCAAAGCAGTGATTCTCAACCATGACTGCACCTGGAGAGATCTTATAAAAACTCAGAGGTGTCCAGGCTCTATCCCCAACCAATTAAATAAAACTCTAGGTTGGAAATCCAAAGGCAGGTATCAGTTTTTTAAGCCCAAACATGTTACCTACATACACAGAGTTGGGAAGTATGCTAAAAGGGGAAAGTAACTTACTAAAAACATCACTCAAGGACAGAGTACAAGGAGATCATTCTTGTGGTCCGGGACTGTTACCACCTGGATGTTCAGTTTTGAGTCTCCTTTTTCTTTATTGTTCTCTGTTAGGTAAAGATAAGATGCATCCATGCCTCCAGGGATCCCAAGACCAGACACACAATGCTTTTAACCAATAAGGAAAGAGGAAATGATAAAATGTTGGTAAGACCACATTTTCCAAGTTTCCCAATTAACCTTGGAGACCAACTGACCTAGCTACTGAGACACAGCATCCTAGTGCAGATGCTGCACTAGGTCAGCTTTATCCATCACCTACCATTTTCCAGGAACTGTGCTGAGTGCTGTAGTTGCATTACTCAATTTCAACCTCAAAACCACTCCTAGGAGAAGGAACTGCAAGTATGCCATTACAGAACTGAGGAAAGCAAGAATTGGTAGGTTAAAGTCATCTTCCCAAGATGGCTCTGACAAGACTCACAACCACTTGTTTTCTTTTCAAAGATGGTGAATTAAGCGTCGTGCATTGGTGCAATTTCCTTTGGAAAATCCACTCAATTCAAATTTCCCTGGAGAATCGGCAGAGTGTAATGATAAGCCAGATGAGGAACGAGCACATACATATATAATGTGTTGTGATTCACCCACGCCTATTTTTCAGAAGAAATGTTCTGTTTGTCCTCAGAAGTAATCACCGCAGCTTGTGGATTCCACCCTTCTTAAAAAGTCATCCTCACTAATTACCTGGCTGCATAATATTCCATCAAGCTGATGCATCATAACTTACTAAGTCATTTCCCTATTGTCGGACGTTCAGGCTCATCCAAATTTTTCAATATTACAGATTATGCTACAGTGTTCAGGTTTAGAGTGAAAAATGGGAAGCATCATGGAAAATATATAGTCATAATATAATGTTGAGTGGGAAAAAAAGCACAAATGTGTGTGTTGATTACAGTTACAATGATGAGAAAAAAATATATGTAAATAAGGATGAGGAAAAATGAAATAAGCTCTTTGGCCTAGAAGGTTTTTGTTTATATTTTTTCTGTTTTCTTCTACTAGTATGCTTACATGATTCTACTCTGTTGAGAAATGATTAAAAAAAAAAAAAAACAATAAGCATGTCATACCCAATGCTGTTGAAACATCTCAGTTCCCCACGAACAACAGCCGGAGGAGGAGCTTCTCAAAGCTCCACATTGTTTTATTTTTTTGTCATGCCACATGGCTTGCCGTATCCTAGTTCCCTGACCATTGACTGAACCCATACCCTCTGCACTCAAAGCACAGAGTCTAAACCACTGGACCATCAGGAAATCCCTGGAGCTATGGCTTTTTAACCCCTGATTTCCAAGAAAGCTGTACTGTTCCAAGAAACTACAGTGTGCGTTCAACAAATAAAAGCAGAGAATTTCAGAGTTTGATGAGTCCTTAGATGTAATTTTTTCAAACACTACATCCCAGCAGAATGGATGGATGGCCAAGGAGTCTTGCTTGAGACTCCCCAGCATCTGAGTGCAAGAAGCAGCATTGACCACAATTTTCCCTGAAACTACTCTAATTAGAAGAGGCAGATGGTTAGCAAATTTGCTCAACAGGAGACACGAAGGCGAAGTCCTTTTCCAGTTCAACACAGGATGTGTTTGACTCTGTGAACTCGAGTTAGGTACACATCTCCCCTGAATCTCTGTTCCGCGGCCTCTGAGCTGTTCTCCTGACAAATGCCTCAGAGCTGGGCATCTGTTTCCTCCCTGTAGATTGCCACATGGTTTGAGTGGACCTGAGATGCTGAGAGAAACACATTTTCAACCTGGACTCCATGACTGAGCAGAACACCCTGGAACGCTTCAGTTTCCAGTCTACATCGTCTTCCAGCAGATCCACCTGTGCCTTCATTTACTCCCTGTGGGGGCTGTGAATTCTAAAATGACCTCCAAGACTCTCCCATGCCCTATACCCTCTCCGTACACACCCTCTTCTTGAATGTGGTTGGATTTTTATATATGATGGGATATCAGTCTGTGATTAAATGATGTTATCTGAGAAAGGCGAACTATAATTAAAGATATAATTCAGATACAAAGGTCCAGAAGGAGTGGACTTTGGTTTAATCATATAGGAGTCTACCCTGAATGGGTCTGGCCAAGTTAAATGAGTCTTAAGAGATGCCCTCCAGCTGCCCTTGAGGAAGCCATGCTGCGAACCGTCTTGGAGGCAGACCATGAGCAAGGACCTGGGAGAGACCTCTACGAACTGGGAGTGGTCCTGTCCACAGCGGCAACAGAGCAGGCACATCAGTCATGCAGCCACAAGGAAATGAATTACACCACCAACCACATGGGCACGGAAGAAAGCTGTGAGCTTCAGCTGAGATGAAAGCCCTCGCCGACTCCTTGATTTGAGACTTTGAGTAAAGAGCCTGGAAGTCACATCACTGGACTTTTAAGTGACAGAACCACTGTGGACTAAGCAGCGAATGCTGTTTGGAGCTGCTCAGTTTGTTCGCTAGGCAGACATGGACAGTGATGCACAGCCGCCGAGTGCTGACTCCCACTCCTTTTCCCGAATCGGACTCTCCTGGGATCAGGGCTGCGTGGCTGTGTCTGCCTCTGGATGTCCTGCCGGCACCGGAAGGCAGCAGCTCGACAGCTGAGCTCTCCCCTCCCCTCCCACTCCCGAAGGCTGCTGCTCCTTGTCTTCCCGGCTCTGTGAGTCTCTCCTGCCCCCAGGCCCGAAGCCAGGACTCTTCAGCAAACCTCACAGGCTCTCCTTACAGCCAATCAGCCAGGGGCTCTGTTATTTTCACATGTCCTGGCAGCCACTCTGTCCCCTGGTCTTCCCCATAGCCCTCACCGCTACCTCAACAGCCTCCTCTGAACTGGTCTGTCTGCCTCCAGCTCCTCTGTGACTGTGCAGAGTGATCTTAAAACAGGCGCAAGGTGATGCAACTCTCTCAAAAAACCTCCCTGCACCCCCCATTCCACATAGGTTCCTGCTCGTTCCTGCTCACTTGGAGACGTGCTTTCTTAAGCACCCAGCCACCTCTCATCTGTCCTGCAGGTTTCAGCATGACTACTGGTTCCTCAAAGATGCCTGTCATGACTCTTCCCACGATAACAGTTCCCCGAATTAAAATTTTTTCTTATAATTTCAAGGGATATATTTTCAGATACAAAGGTCCAGAAGGAGTGGACTTTGGTTTAATCATATAGGAGTCTACCCTGAATGGGTCTGGCCAAGTTAAATGAGTCTTAAGAGATGCCCTCCAGCTGCCCTTGAGGAAGCCATGCTGCGAACCGTCTTGGAGGCAGACCATGAGCAAGGACCTGGGAGAGACCTCTACGAACTGGGAGTGGTCCTGTCCACAGCGGCAACAGAGCAGGCACATCAGTCATGCAGCCACAAGGAAATGAATTACACCACCAACCACATGGGCACGGAAGAAAGCTGTGAGCTTCAGCTGAGATGAAAGCCCTCGCCGACTCCTTGATTTGAGACTTTGAGTAAAGAGCCTGGAAGTCACATCACTGGACTTTTAAGTGACAGAACCACTGTGGACTAAGCAGCGAATGCTGTTTGGAGCTGCTCAGTTTGTTCGCTAGGCAGACATGGACAGTGATGCACAGCCGCCGAGTGCTGACTCCCACTCCTTTTCCCGAATCGGACTCTCCTGGGATCAGGGCTGCGTGGCTGTGTCTGCCTCTGGATGTCCTGCCGGCACCGGAAGGCAGCAGCTCGACAGCTGAGCTCTCCCCTCCCCTCCCACTCCCGAAGGCTGCTGCTCCTTGTCTTCCCGGCTCTGTGAGTCTCTCCTGCCCCCAGGCCCGAAGCCAGGACTCTTCAGCAAACCTCACAGGCTCTCCTTACAGCCAATCAGCCAGGGGCTCTGTTATTTTCACATGTCCTGGCAGCCACTCTGTCCCCTGGTCTTCCCCATAGCCCTCACCGCTACCTCAACAGCCTCCTCTGAACTGGTCTGTCTGCCTCCAGCTCCTCTGTGACTGTGCAGAGTGATCTTAAAACAGGCGCAAGGTGATGCAACTCTCTCAAAAAACCTCCCTGCACCCCCCATTCCACATAGGTTCCTGCTCGTTCCTGCTCACTTGGAGACGTGCTTTCTTAAGCACCCAGCCACCTCTCATCTGTCCTGCAGGTTTCAGCATGACTACTGGTTCCTCAAAGATGCCTGTCATGACTCTTCCCACGATAACAGTTCCCCCTATATTTTCTTCAGTGGCACTTCTCACAGTGTGAAATGATATATTACCTGTATCTGTTTATTTGTGAGGTTCTCTCTCCCTCCCATTTCTCTCTACCAGGCCTATAAGATTCACAAGAGTGGTCCCGTGATTGGTCTGTTTGCACTCTATACTCTACCTTAGCATAGAGTCTCAACACAATTAGATATTTGGTAAACATTAATTGATTCAATGAATGGAGAGAGGAATGAACTTGACAATCAAAATATTTCTCAATCTGGGTCGACTCAGTCTTCCCAGCCTTGTTCAAATTATCTTCATTCATATACCTTGTACTCTAGTGACATATGGCTTCCCCTGTGGCTTAAATGGTAAAGAGTCTGCCTGCAATGCAGAAGACTCAGGTTCATTCCCTGGGTTGGGAAGATCTCCTGGAGAAGGGAATGGCAGTACTCTAGAATACTCCAGTATTCTTGCCTGGAGAATTCCATGGACAGAGGAGCCTGGTGCGTTACAGTCCATGGGATTGCATAGAGTCAGATACAACTGAGCGACTAACACTTTCACAAACGACATAGGACTCTGTTGGATTATCACCCAAGCCCTGTAAAGTGCGATTCTCACATTCCTTTTATTTATTCAAATTTTATTTTAAACAGCCTCACTGTGTGGTATCTTAGTTACCTGAGCTGGGATGGAACCCATGTCCCATGCAGTGGACAGTCAGACTCTTAACTGATGAACTATAATCCCCTCATCTCCATTTTCAGAAAAAGAAATTGAAACATGAAAGTCAATTGACTTGTCCAAGGTCAGCTAAACTAAGAGTCAAGGCTATAAGGTCATGCATAACAGCATCTCCTAACATGCTTAGCACACAGCCAGCATTCACAGCCAGTAGCCCCGACTCTATATCTGGGAAAGAGTTTTGCAGGGTAGGAGAACCCTCGCCAACCCATAGGATTCCAAAGAAAAGTGGATGACAGCGTGTTCATGCTTGGGCTGGGAACAGAGAGTTGCAATCCCTCAATGTAAGGCAAAGGGGCGTGTGGGGGGGAATTCTGCTGAGTCTAGTTGAAAAACAAGGAAGCGAGAGAGACTGATTATTCCTTCTCGCCAGTGTAAGCAACTAAAAACGACATGTTTGCTTTATCGCCTTTGGTCTCCCATTTGATTCCTGACAGCCACCTCCCTCCCTTGGATGCTGGGCTGTCAGGTGCTGAGCTGGTTGGCATCGTTAAGGAGGAGGAGAAAGAAGAACAATTTAAACAATATTTCAGGAACCGTCATGAGCTTAGGGAGGGAGTTTTTGAAGTTGTCTGGCTCCCTCAGTGCATTCAAGGAATCTTCATTTGCCAAGCTGGCCTGATGTCTGCAGGTTGGGGACACACAGTCTGGGAAGGACTTTTAAGAGAGAAAACAACTACAACAAAGATCCAATGCCTATTTCCTCTGAGATTTGAAGGAAGAGAGAGAAGAGAGACATCAGACTGGAGTCTGTGAGCCCATCACAGTTCCTGAATATACACTTTTCTCTAATGTCTTGTTAAATGGGGCTAAGCGCAGGTATAAATCGAAGCCAGGCTTCTGCATGTTACTGTTCTTTCATGAGTGGAATCCAGTCTCCCAGTCTCTTTTCTTCACGAGAGAAACCAGAATCTCTCTAGAAAGCCTGCAGAAGCTGCTGGAACTTTCTGGAGGAAAATATCTGCGTATCACAGATCAAAAATAGCTAACTGCCAGGGCATGAGTTGGGCTTTCCCAGTGGCTCAGAGGTAAAGAATCCACCTGCAATGCATGAGCTACAGGAGATGTTGGTTAAATCCCTGGGTTGGGAAGAGCCCCTTGAGGGGGGCACGGCAACCCACTTCAGTATTCTTGCCTGGAGAATCCCATGGACAGAGGAGCTTGGCAGGCTCTAGTCTATAGATAGCAAAGACTTGGACCCAACTGAGGCAACTAACCAAGGACACATGAACAGGGCAGGAGTCATGAGAACAGGGACTGAGTCAAACATCTGTAAGATTCTCCTGGAGGCTGATGCTAGGGTATGGTGAAACCAGATGTGGGGAATAAGTGGAATGGAGTTCAGGACTCCATCCTGCAACTTGCTAATTCTATGACCTTTGAGACATTCCTCTGCAGTGTTTTACTGTTGTTTTTCACATATAGAGACAAGAACATTAACAGACCACCCAGAATGGCTGGTGAATATGCCACAGACCTGGCACCAAAGTGACAATAAACGGTCCCTCTAAGGAGTCATTCCTCTTAGAACTGGGAGTCAAGTTCCTGGCCTGGGAAAGGGGGATATACTCAGTGGGAGGCCACAAAAGAATAAGAAAAGGGATGGAGTATTAGCTAATATGTCAAGGGAACTCTAGAGGATTTTTTTTTCCTTCAAATCTGGCTCATAATTAGAATCTGAGAATTTTATACCAGCTCCCTTGGCCAGAAATTCCCATATAAGTATTTACTGAGATAAGTATTTACGACTAGTGTATTTTTTTTGGTTTAAGTTTTCTAAGTGATTCTGAGGTTCAGTTAGGCCAGAGGAAGACCTTGCTTTTGACAGCCTTTCTGACCAACACAGCTGAGGACACCTGATCCACTGTCAGCTCTGACCTGACCCAGATTCTAGGGCTGAGCATTCCTTCAAGCGGGGAACACCCGTGTCTCCATCCTTCCACACAGGCCATAAATATCCAGCCTCCCCAGCTGACTTTGTCTTCTGTTTCTGAAAAGAGATGCTTTGAGTCCAAAGCCTTGGACTTAGTAGCTTGCTTTGTCCCAGACCTGGTGCTTTGTCCTCTGGGAAAGATTCTGGGTCGCTCAGACTATTTCCAAAAAAAAGTCTTTGCACTCTGGTTTATACAATATTAATAGCTTAATTCTTACTTCTTACTTGCCTTTGATCTGTGGTGTTAGAGAAGACTCTTGAGAGTCCCTTGGACTGCAAGGAAATCAAACGAGTCAATCCTAATGGAAATCAACCCTGATGACGCATTGGAAGGACTGATGCAGAAGCTGGAACTCCAATATTTTGGCCACCTGATGCAAAGAGATGACTCACTGGAAAAGACCCTGATGCTGGGAAAGATCAAAGGCAGGAGGAGAAGTGGGCAACAGAGGATGAGATGGTTAGATGGCAGCATCAACTCAATGGATGTGAGTTTGAGCGCACTCTGGGAGATAGAGGAGGACAGAGGAGCCTGGCGTGCTGCAGTCCATGGGGTCACAAAGAGCCAAACACAACTTAGCGACTGAACAACAACTTATTTAACAATGGGCTCTGAGGAGGAAAGGGAAGCTTACATTGCACTGCTTGCCAATGCCCATGGTGTAAATATTTCTACCGTGGTTGCTTATAAGCTACCAATGTGATGTCACTCACAGTGGAGCTGGAAGTGATGAGTAATACTGGCTGTCACAGATGGTATCGACCGGAGCCCGTAGCCAGTACAGCACTGGAAGATCCCTTTATTATCTGTTTTCCTCCCTGGCCAAATACCAGGACCCTCAGTGATGGCAGTGCCCTGGGAGGGTTGGTCCTCATGGTTTTGCCTTCCCCGCTCTCCCCAGTACAGCATTAACGTCTCAGTGTCTAAGCTACTTCTGATCATGCCTATTCCTGGTACTGGTTGCTTCCGAGCTGATGCTCTCTGGAGGGTTACAGAGTTTACACCAGGCATTCTCACGGGTCTGATCCGGCTTGCTGTACCAGCACAGACGTGGGAATCTATGTTGTGTCTCTTTAGTACGTACCTCGTGCAGGTATTGTGGCATGCACTGCACATGCGCTCTCTCAGTAGGATAATGCACGTGAATTATCTCAATCCTATATGATCTGACCAGATTTTGAAACCAAATAATTTAATTCCAAATAGCAGCTCCCCTCACCTCATGGTAGTCTCAAGTAAGTGATCTCTCTAAGTCCCGGCTTCCTGAGCTATACAACAGAGGTAAAAATCATCCCTCTCAGAAATTTTGCTGGTGGTCTGGTGATTCACAATTTGCCTTGCAATGCAGGGGACATGGTTTCAATCCCTGGTGGGGGAACTAAGATCCCACATGCCTCAGAGCAACTAAACCTGCTCTCAGCAATGACTAAGCCCAAGTACTTGAGAGCCTGTGGGCCACAGCTAGAGTCTGTGCCAGAATGAAGATCCCATGTGTTCCAACAAAGACCTGATGAAGCCAAATATATAAAATCCCTTCCTGTGGTGTTACTTGGAATTATATATGATGGCTCATAGAAAGAACATAGACAGAGTCCAATAGATCAAACATGCTTTTGTCATTACTTGCTCTCTCTCTCCCTCCTTGGGTCTATGTTCCCATCATGAGTGGTATTACTGAGAACTCAGAGGGCATCGCGTTCTACCTCATGGACAGACAGAAAACTGAGGTCCAGAGCCTTGCTCAGTCCTCAGAACCAACACGGGTACAACCAGGATGAGAGGCCAAGTCTGAAGCCTTCCTGTAGTTTCATGGAATTCTCTTGCTTAGCTCTTCCTCCCTCTGTCCCTGTCTCCCTCCTTCCCTTGTAAGCTCACTGGGTACTCACTCTCCCTGGCTGTCTGCCCTGCCCTAACCTGGCCCTGCTTTCCCTCTGCCCATGTCCACACTCTAGGATGACAGATAACCCCACCGAGAGCTCTGACGCTTTCCTCTGGGGTGCTGCCATCTAACCCCTTGCCTTAAGCTCAGGGCATGTTATCCTTAATAGGGGTCCCTCTTGGTAGGGAGACCAGGGCAACTGGACAGATGAGGCTGAGATAAATCAGGACTCTCGAGCCTCACTTGTCTCTCCTAGGCACCCCCCACTCCAGACACCAGAACCACCTGTTTTATGTCCCCTCCACAGCCTGGGTTTGGGTCACTGTTTCCGGGTTACTCTAGCTGCAAAGGCTCAGCGGATGATTAAGCACCAATCGATCTGTCTTTAGTGTTTGCTCTTTTCTGAGCAGCCAGCTGTAGGGGTGTGCCCTGGAGGCTGGTAGAAGACTCCTGCAGATGTCCCTATGAAATAGGTTGTCCTTAGTAAGAGAAGGATGGTAAGGAAGAAAACCATATTACAACATCAGCAGGAGGTCAGGTCCTCCAGATTTATGTTCTTACCTAAAATATATTTTTTCCCCTAGAAGCAACACCAATTTGCAGATCAACACACTGGAAAAAAACCATGGGGCTGTGCCTGGTTCAGGCCACTCATTTTTCTGTGCTTAACTGATCACCATTTAGTGAACATTGATCACATGGTGGGCATGCTCCGCCAAGCATGACCTTTGCCTACTTTACCTCCTTTAGCCTCTGCAAATAGCCTAAGGAGAGTAGAAGGACAAATCCCAGCTTGTCCTCCTTTACCCAGGGGAAACTGAGGCTCAGAGATGGAAAGCAACTTGCCCTAAGCCACACAGCTAGGGAATAGCAGAGCAAGGATTTGGACCTGTGGATGCTGACTCTGAAACCTACAATCAACCTAGAAGGACTAGAGTTAACTTGATGCTTGAGTCTGGAAATCATTTCAAACTTACAGAAAAGCTATAAGGACAGGGAGAAAACAGAGAAGATCCAGGTATCTTTAGCTTAGATTCACCTATTGTTAAGTGTTTGCCCCATTTTCTGGGTCATTTGAAGAGGTGACATTTTCACCTTGGAAAAAATGCTTCCCCTCTTTGACATCTGTTTGTTTTTTTAAATGCATAAAGTGGACAACTGGATGGATTTATCTTTAGGGCTGAAAGGAAGCCTGTGATTTGATGATAAATGCTGGGTAAGGGATGGGATGGGTGCCCCAGTGGTCAAGGCATGGCTCCTGGGTATTTCCCAGCCGTATTTCCAAATCCAGCTTGGCCCCTGTCTCTATCTCATACTTTCAGCACTGTTCACATCATACTGCCCATTTCCCTTTTCCCATCTCTCTCCACCCATCTCTCCATACACCAGAACCACCTGTTTTATGTCCCTCCACAGCCTGGGTTTGGGTCACTGTTTCCGGGTTACTCTAGCTGCAAAGGCTCAGCGGATGATTAAGCACCAATCGATCTGTCTTTAGTGTTTGCTCTTTTCTGAGCAGCCAGCTGTAGGGGTGTGCCCTGGAGGCTGGTAGAAGACTCCTGCAGATGTCCCTATGAAATAGGTTGTCCTTAGTAAGAGAAGGATGGTAAGGAAGAAAACCATATTACAACATCAGCAGGAGGTCAGGTCCTCCAGATTTATGTTCTTACCTAAAATATATTTTTTCCCCTAGAAGCAACACCAATTTGCAGATCAACACACTGGAAAAAAACCATGGGGCTGTGCCTGGTTCAGGCCACTCATTTTTCTGTGCTTAACTGATCACCATTTAGTGAACATTGATCACATGGTGGGCATGCTCCGCCAAGCATGACCTTTGCCTACTTTACCTCCTTTAGCCTCTGCAAATAGCCTAAGGGAGAGTAGAAGGACAAATCCCAGCTTGTCCTCCTTTACCCAGGGGAAACTGAGGCTCAGAGATGGAAAGCAACTTGCCCTAAGCCACACAGCTAGGGAATAGCAGAGCAAGGATTTGGACCTGTGGATGCTGACTCTGAAACCTACAATCAACCTAGAAGGACTAGAGTTAACTTGATGCTTGAGTCTGGAAATCATTTCAAACTTACAGAAAAGCTATAAGGACAGGGAGAAAACAGAGAAGATCCAGGTATCTTTAGCTTAGATTCACCTATTGTTAAGTGTTTGCCCCATTTTCTGGGTCATTTGAAGAGGTGACATTTTCACCTTGGAAAAAATGCTTCCCCTCTTTGACATCTGTTTGTTTTTTTAAATGCATAAAGTGGACAACTGGATGGATTTATCTTTAGGGCTGAAAGGAAGCCTGTGATTTGATGATAAATGCTGGGTAAGGGATGGGATGGGTGCCCCAGTGGTCAAGGCATGGCTCCTGGGTATTTCCCCAGCCTTTCTGTCATTATTCCCAAATCCATAGCGTTGGGCTCTAAACAGCTACTGGCATCTCTCCCATAACCACCCCCAGGGCACCCTGTACCTCTACTCTCATACTTTCAGGCACTGTTCACATTCATTCTGCTCCATTCCCATTTCCTGGAGTCTCTCTTCCATCCATGCATTCTCAGATTGTATTTCAGAAGTTTCCTTCCCTCAGTCTCCAAAGGCCTCCTTTTCTGCAGATACAGCCTGAACTTTCCCTCACGTGTCCACTTATTGTAAACCATGATTCAGCTGCCCAGGCGCGCGTGTGTGTATGTGTGTGTGTGCTGGCAGAGGAGAGTAAAAAAGAAAAAAAAACATCACACATCAGATTTTTCTGGAAGTCCAGTGGTTAAGACTTTGGGCTTCCAATGCCGGGGGTGCAGGTTCAATCCCTCGTCAGGGAGCTGAGATCCCACATGCTGCATGGTGCAACCAAAAAAAGGAAAAAAAAAAGAAAGTAATTCACACATCCATACAAAATTTTGTTTACAATTCAAGAGTTCTTAATCACTACAGAAAGTCTTGGCTTAATGGCTATCAAGTTAAAACAGGAAACTAAAAGAAAATATAAGCCAACCCAGGGAGCATTTAGGCCCTGGTGCTCTTTTCTGGGGAACTAATCAGCCAAGCTTAGAGGAAAGCGCATGGGGTTGGGAATCAGATAAGCCTGGCTGCTAGAGTTGGCTGAGCATCCAGCAGAGGCCCAGAGAGGGACAGAGACTCGCCCATGGCCACACAGTCACCCATGCTGAGCTGGGTGGGCAGCTCTCTGGGCTCTTGCACCCTGGAATCAGCAGCCACTGCACTGCTGTCTCCAGCTCAGCACGTGCCCAGGGCTGGACACGTCATCTGCATGTCTTGTCTGGACCTTCAGTTATACACACAGGCTTGCCCTCATCAGCATCACTTCCTTCTGTGAGCTGCATTCCCCACCCCCAGCCCCAAGGGACTGATCACCACCGGGGGGTGGGGTGGGGCTGGGACCCCAGGTCCTGTTCCCCACACCACCCAGAAACATGTTTCACTAGTAAGGCTGTTCATTCCCTAAATGCCTGCTAGACTAGAATGAGCTTCAGACTCAATGACAGGAAGTATAAATATCTTCACTTCACAAAATCTAGGAAAACTACTCCTCAAGAGGGTACCTGCTGGTCACTGGTCCCTGAGTGAGCTAGGGATGGACCTGCAGACTTCACTATCCATCCCCTGACTGAGTCTAGGTCCTCTGCTAGTGTTCTCTCTCCTTAATAAGAAAATTCTGCCATGAAGGGTAGCTCCAAAGGCCTCCTTTTCTGCAGATACAGCCTGAACTTTCCCTCACGTGTCCACTTATTGTAAACCATGATTCAGCTGCCCAGGCGCGCGTGTGTGTATGTGTGTGTGTGCTGGCAGAGGAGAGTAAAAAAGAAAAAAAAACATCACACATCAGATTTTTCTGGAAGTCCAGTGGTTAAGACTTTGGGCTTCCAATGCCGGGGGTGCAGGTTCAATCCCTCGTCAGGGAGCTGAGATCCCACATGCTGCATGGTGCAACCAAAAAAAGGAAAAAAAAAAGAAAGTAATTCACACATCCATACAAAATTTTGTTTACAATTCAAGAGTTCTTAATCACTACAGAAAGTCTTGGCTTAATGGCTATCAAGTTAAAACAGGAAACTAAAAGAAAATATAAGCCAACCCAGGGAGCATTTAGGCCCTGGTGCTCTTTTCTGGGGAACTAATCAGCCAAGCTTAGAGGAAAGCGCATGGGGTTGGGAATCAGATAAGCCTGGCTGCTAGAGTTGGCTGAGCATCCAGCAGAGGCCCAGAGAGGGACAGAGACTCGCCCATGGCCACACAGTCACCCATGCTGAGCTGGGTGGGCAGCTCTCTGGGCTCTTGCACCCTGGAATCAGCAGCCACTGCACTGCTGTCTCCAGCTCAGCACGTGCCCAGGGCTGGACACGTCATCTGCATGTCTTGTCTGGACCTTCAGTTATACACACAGGCTTGCCCTCATCAGCATCACTTCCTTCTGTGAGCTGCATTCCCCACCCCCAGCCCCAAGGGACTGATCACCACCGGGGGGTGGGGTGGGGCTGGGACCCCAGGTCCTGTTCCCCACACCACCCAGAAACATGTTTCACTAGTAAGGCTGTTCATTCCCTAAATGCCTGCTAGACTAGAATGAGCTTCAGACTCAATGACAGGAAGTATAAATATCTTCACTTCACAAAATCTAGGAAAACTACTCCTCAAGAGGGTACCTGCTGGTCACTGGTCCCTGAGTGAGCTAGGGATGGACCTGCAGACTTCACTATCCATCCCCTGACTGAGTCTAGGTCCTCTGCTAGTGTTCTCTCTCCTTAATAAGAAAATTCTGCCAAGTAGGGGCTACCATATCCAACTACCGCATTAGTTAATTCCATCAAATACCATCATCCATGGCAAACCCTAGACAAGTGATAGACTGAATAGTTATTTACTTGACCAAACATGGAGCTCTGTTTGACAAAGAGACTCCTGTAGGCAGTAAGACCATGAACAGCATGAGATCAGATTCAAAACACTTTAGGGATTTCATTTTATGCTTCCTGGTCCAATCCCACAGGTGACCTGTGTGATGTGGATGTTTAGGGGAGGGGGCTCAGCAAGCTGTAAGCCACTAGTGAAATCTGGACCAGCATCCATTTGGGGAAATAAAGTTTGATTAAGACATGTGAGTTCATTCTTCAACATGTTTTCTGTGGCAGCTTTCAAGGTACAATGGCAGAGTCCAGTTGTTCCAGTGAGTGGTGCCTGCATATTCTGCAAAGCCTAAACAGTTACAAATAAAGGTTGCTGAGTCTTGATCCAGGAAATCCCACCACCTAATATGTTTACATTTTGATATAATACAAACTCCATGAGAGCAGGGCATTTAAAATTGTTGTCTGGTTTCTGTGCCCACTGCCTAGAGGATTGTCAGACACATAGATGATGCTTGACCAATATTTTAGGTATGCATGGGAGGGAGGGAGAGAGGAATGCAGGGAGAAAGGTTCGCTAGTAGACGGGTTAGAAAATGAACAGAGTATTGGGGGAATGAAGTGGCTAAAAGAGGGGATAAGTAGAGAGAAGGAAAATCATGGGAGACACAGAAGATAACAAAAGGCAAGACAGAGAAACAGAAGAAAGTGGTGAAAGATGAGAGAGGAAAGAAGAGAGAAAAGAGCAGAGAAAAAGGAAAGAAAATGAAAATAAATAATCAAACAGATCCAGAACACGGAGGAGGAGGCAGAGATGGATGTGGTGGGAACCAGAGAAGGAGGGAGAGGGGCTTGCCATTAGCAACAGTAGGGAGGAGAGGCATGAAGCAGCCTTGGCACTGATGGGGCTGGGGGGTCAGGGAAGGAAGGTGTGTGTGTTGTGGGCAGGGGTGTGGTGCATCACAGCCCTGGCATTCTAGCCAGGGAAAACACAGCCCAGCCATTTGGAGTGCAAGGAGGCCCTGGGCCACATGGTGCATCACAAGTCCTGTGGCTTGCTTTTCTTTTTTAAGTTGAACTCTGATTTACAAGGGGCACACTCAGTGAGAGATGTTTTCCCAATTAGCTGTCAATAGCCCAGTCCTATGGAGAAGACTCACTGACTTCCCAGCCCTAATCCTGGCTGTTGTGCTGGGGAGGGAGAAGACAGGTCAAGGACCATCCATCACCAGCTTGTAAATCTCCAGTGGGGCAGACTGCAGAGAGCCGAAACACAGCAAGAGTGAGAGGCAAGCTTATTCTAGTATCTGCACTACTTTCCCATGTGCCGTGGCAAGGGAGACGCTCCCCTTTCGGGGCCTTTTCAGTGAAAGGCACCAGGGGTAGGGAGACACAAAAAACAACAATGAGAATTGCACTCACATTAATAACCCTCACTTTTTATGGCTAGGTAGTATTCCACTGTGTGTGTCTGTATGTGTGTGTGTGAGTGTTTATATACACACATAGACGCATCTTCTCTATCTCCGCCTGGACATTTAAGCTGTTTCCAGGTCATGACTGTTGTGAATTGTGCTGTTATGAACCCTGGGGTATATGTATCTTTTCAAATTTCAGTTTTCTCCAAATAAATGCTCAGGAGTAGGACAGCTGGATCATAAAGTGTGTTAGGTTGCTTAGTCGTATTAGACTCTTTGTGAGTCTATGGACTGTAGCCTGCCAGGCTCCTCTGTCCATGGAATTCTCTAGGTTGGATCATATGATACTCCCACTTTTAGTAGGAGGAATAAATTCAGAGATTGCGATTGATATATACACACTACTATATGTGCAATAGACTACTAATCAGAATGCACTGTATCACGAAGTGGGTTCCTATTATGTATATAAACACACGCACACATGCATGCGGATGCATACAATGGAATATAACTTAGCCATGAAAAAGTGAGAGTTATTAACTCTACTCAATACTCTATAGTAATTGATATGGGAAAATATTCTAAAAAAAAGAGTGGATATATGTGTATGTATAATTGATTCATTTCTCTGTTTACCTGAAACTAATAAAACATTGTAAATCAACTATACATCAGTAAGAATTATTAAAACAAAACAAACAAAAAATAGCACCTGCTCTACTTGCCCTTAGTATATACCAGGCATCATGATACTTTTTTTTTTTTTTTTTAATACAACAGAACAAAGTTCGTCTCCACGTCTAGAAGGAAATTTCAAGGTCATTTCACAGATGAGACAGGAATAGGCAGATAACTTGCCAATGGCAAAAGGCACCCAGAGAAGCTACATGATCGGTCCCCCTTGAACATCCGTCCTGCATGGGCGGCACTGTTGTGTGCTATTATGGAGGTGGGTGAGCACGGAATGCCAGATGCTTAGACGAGCTGCGGTCATGTTCGTCCAAGAACCTCCTTTCTCCCCAGGGCCTGGGCTGCGCCCATGGATCTGTCCTTAACCATCAGATGGGAATCTACATTTGCACCCCAAGTTCTTCCCAGAGTTCGCAGTCTTGAACTTGCTACCTTGCCATCCTTACAAAATATGCAAGGATGAGGAACGACAGTCCCAGGTGACGGCCTGAAATGTGCTCTTTTCCCTGCAGAGCATGTTCGACCCCAGTGAACCGTGGACCTCGGCTGCAAGGTCCAGCCCCGTAACTGAATCCTGCTCCAGCATTTTCACGTCTCCTCCTACTGAGGACGCTGTTACCTTTGCTGCGGCGACGGCTGCGGTACTGCTCCGTGTAGAACGTCAGCTGCGTTTCGTCGTCTGCCTCTGACCCCGATGTCCCCTTGGTTCTCCCAAAGCTGATTCCCCCTGAGGAAGAAGCACAGTCCATCGGTCACGGCAGACCTCCAGAAGCTTGTTAAACTCTCTTCCATCCCAAAGATCAGGGGCCCCATTCCCAAGGGACACAAGTTTTGGTAACTCCTGAGGGACGCAGGAGTTGGCATGATTTATGGAAAGAGTTCAGGCTCTGCTGTGAGGTGGATCTGGGTTTTCACCACGGCTTGGCAGCCTTGGGGCAATGGGACCTTGAAGAGAAGGCTCCCTTTTCGGAGTCCTGGGGCCTTTTTATCTAAAGTAGGGAAAATGGTATTAACCTTGTGCAGTTGCTTTGAAGATTAAAGGAGATATGATATGTAAAATACCTCATCTGGGCTGGGTACCAGATAAATAACAGGTACGTGGTTGCTTTGTATGATGGACCTGTCTCTAAAAACCATTACAGGTAACTTCCTTTCACACACCTTTCAGTCAAAGGCTTACTCTGCCAGGCCCAGAGCCAGACACGGCAGAAGCAGACATAGACCTCACCCGGTTCTTGCCAGGCAGGGAGTCATAGGCTAGCCTTGGGGACAAACAGGATTCTAAGAAGCCTGTAACCTAATGCACGGTCACATTTCCCACATAGTGACAAGCTGGGAACGTGGCAGAGAGCAATACACAAAGGATCCAGGAAAGTTTTATGGAGAGGGGGAGATTCAGGGCAGGGCTGGAAGAATGGATGAGGTCCAGTGGCAGAAAATAGATTTGGGAGGAAAGGGAAGAGCTGGAGCCTCCTTGGGGAGGGGGGCAGGAGGAGGAGGCCCAGCGCAGAGGGCTGACTGGGCAGGATCTGCGGGAGCCACCCAGGGAAAGGTCCTGAACGCCACACTGAGGACTGGGGGCCTATGTTTGGCTGTCATGGAAGGTTCAAGAGGGAAAGCAGACTGCCCTTTAAACAAGGAGTCGAGTTCTGTGTTATGAGCTTTGTATCCTCCATCTCATCTCAAACTCAAAGTCCTCTTGGGAAGGAAGCATCATGACACCCACGTTGCAGATGTGGCAACTAGGGTTCAGAAATGGAAAGTGATTCGTGAGCAGTGAGTGAAGCTGGACTTGGTACCCAGGTGTGACAGGCGGTCAAGCTCAAAGTCTTAACCACTGCGACCTCGCCTCTCGGGTTAATGCTCTATTAAATGGAAAAAAAAATAGTGAATACTTCTCCTCCTTCCAGGAGATAGCATGTTGTAATGAATGGGAAAGAAAGGGACAATATCTGATCACAGTCCCCACATGCATCTTTGGCCACAATCTGTCCCTGTCCTTTAGTGCAAAGCCCCCCACTTCCAGCAGCTAAGGGCTGGACCTGGAGAAAGCAGGGGACTCCAGAGTCTACGAGACGCAATTCCCCATGTAAAGGCTCTTTTTGGAAATGGAGTTGGCACACGCTCCACGGAGATTCTGGAAGCAGTGGAAGAACAGAGGTCTCAGAGGCCAGAAGTCTTTAAAAATTGCCGTGAAAATGTTCTACTGTTACAGAAATGGGAAGAAGGAAGGAAGGAAGGAGGAAGAGAGGGAGGGAGGGAAACAGGGAGAGTGTTCTGTTCACCCACACATAATGTTTGGCAAAGAGGAAAATGGGGGCACGAAGTAGCTGCCTTATGTACAGAGAGCCTCTGTCATACTTCCTGCTGGATCTGGGCAGCAGAGAAAAAGGGAGGAATCTGCCTGTCAGGCGTCCACCCCATGCCCTTTAATGCCGCAGCAGCCTCCCTTCCTCTCCTCCTCTTTCTCACCGTCCCTCCTTTCAGAAACAAATGACATATGATGGTGAATGCTGCAGCCGGGCCTCAGACAGGAGTCTTTCCATCTGGAACAGTCTAACTATGATGGGGGCAGGGAGAAGTGGGGAACAGGAAAGTCACCAGGTAGTTCTAATGTCATAAGAAAAGCTAACCCTTCCATGGCACTGGCCCTCTGCCAGGCACAGTTCTAAACCCTTTACTGGTATTGCCTGGTTTAATCTTTGCAATAACCCTAAGAATAGGTTAATACTTTCCTTCCCATTTTAACAGATGAGGAAATGAAGGCACAAGGAAATGTAGTCGTCTGCCCAGGGTCACAAAGCTGGCAAGTTGTAGATCCACTATTCAAATCCAGCTAGTGGCTTCAGTTTATTCCCCAAGTCCCTGGGCAGATGTACAATAAAATATGAGTAAAGACTTCATTTAATGTCCACAGCCATCCTTGTAAGGAAGGCATCATGAACCTTGCTTTATAGACAAATAAGCCATGCCTCAGAGAAGGGATGAGAGGTGCTGAGTGCTGGTGATGGAGTGAAATGAGGTTTGCCTGCAAAGCCACCTCATGCTAACCTAACGTGAAAAAGTGTGT
Organism: Tragulus kanchil; assembly: GCA_022376925.1. Lineage (NCBI taxonomy): Eukaryota > Metazoa > Chordata > Mammalia > Artiodactyla > Tragulidae > Tragulus > Tragulus kanchil. The sequence goes on along the minus strand of JAIOJX010000023.1, from coordinate 22,051,046 downwards.
GTGTGTGTGCGTGTGTGTGTGCAGAGGTAGAGAGGTGATCTGACCTCTGAGGATTAGCAGGGCTGTCATCTTCCCCAGCATCAAAGGCACAGTTTACACTGGTCCTCTCTCTGCTCTGGATCCTCAGCAACTATACTAAGAGGAGGAACTCTGATCAGACTCATGCAGATCTTGTGTCTCCATCATTCCACATGTCCACTCATCCTGAGACCATGCCTCTGGCTTTTGCAGGTCCCCACACCTTTGACCCTCACCTCCTTCCTGTAAGTACCAAGGATCCACATTCAGAGTAGAACCTAAGGCTAACAGAGGCTGCCTTTCTGTCTACCTGCACCGACTCCGCCAAACATAATGCAAACCACACATGCCATTTCAAACATTCTACTAGCCACACTAAAAAGGTTAAAAAAATAAAATAAAATTAATTTTCAGAGTATATTGGATTCAAGCAATATATTCAAAGCATTATCATCTTAAAGCTGTTATCACCATAAAATTATCACTGGGCTTCCCAGGTGGCGCCAGTGGTAAAGAATCTGCCTGCCAAGGCAGGAGACAAGGGACCTGGGTTTGATCCCTGGGTTGGTAAGACCTCCTGGAGGAGGGCATAGCAGTATTCTTGCCTGGAGCATCCAATGAACAGAGGAGCCTGGCAGGCTATAGTCCATGGGGTTGGAAAGAGTCGGACACGGCTGAGAGTATGAGTCACACACATAAGCGTCTTTGGGGCTTCCCTGGTGGCTCAGGCCGTAAAGAATCTGCCTGCAATGAAGGTTGACCTGGGTTCGATCCCTGGGTCCGGAAGATCCCCAGGAGAAGGGAGTGATTGTCCACTCTAGTATTCTTGAAATTTTTTATATAACTTTCCAAGTTTTCAAAATCCAGTATATGTTTTATGCTCACAGCACATCCCCACCACAGACGAGCCACATTTCAACTGCCCATCATATGGGAGAGCACGCACTGCAGGCACCTAGATGATGCATATTCCAGTGTGTAATTAAGGACTGGAATCTGGAGAGAAGAATAAGTCATGGGCCCCACTGAGGTGTTCCATTGCTTTTTTGTTTAATGAGACTTGGATGAAAAATGGTGTAGCTCAGATTCCATTAAAAGACAATACTCCTTGTCTCTACCCTCAGGCACTGAAAGAGAAGCAGGTTTCCAGATTGGTTTAATCTGAGTCATGAGAGGTAATGCATATCTGTACAAAGAAATTGGGGTACTGGAGTCAGATATGAGTTCTAACCCAGCATCCCAGTCGTGGGGGCGGAGGGGAGCCGCCGAACCTCTCTGAATTCTTCTTTAAAAAATGGGACTGTGGGCTTCCCCTGGTGGTCCAGTGGGTAAGGACACCGCCTTGCAGTGCAAGGGGCGCAGGTTCGATCCCTGGCCTGGGAAGATCCCACGTGCCGCGGAGTGGCTGGACCGATGTGTCCAATTACCGAGCCGGAGCTCTGGAGCACGTGCGCCCAGAGCTGGCGCTCTGCAACAACAGAGGCCACTGTGATGGGAGGCCCACAGGAGCCAAAGAACAAAGACGGATGAAAATAGAGAAATGAAAGACCAATAGAAGTGGTCCGACCGCTCCCCTCCCTCCCCAACCCGACCCCCGCCCAAAATAAATAAATTAATTAATTAAAAAAAAAAATGGGACCATAACTCACAGCTCACACGGTCGTTACGAGGTAAAGGGTACAGTGCAGATAAACAGTGAACACAAAGAAGTGCCAGTAAGGGCGCAGTCCTCATTAATTTGGGGCTTGTCTGAGTGTAGGAGAAGAAATGGAAATACCTCGGGGTGGGAGGGGTGACTCCCTGCCTCCTGTGATATTGTGAGGAGGTGGCCGCCACCCAAGGTGGCTAGCCTGGGAGTGGGGCCAGAATTTGCAGGGGCCACAGGCCCATTACAGACTGACTTGGAGATGATTCAGACAAATGGAAAAGGGCCCTCTCTGCTAGCATTTTAATATGAAATCGGTGACACCATGAACTAAAGTGCAGCCATTAATTATTCAGGGCTGCACAAGTATTTCTATTTAGGGGTTGAGAGAAAGAATGGTCAGAGGCCGGCAAGACGGAAGAAGGGGGCAGCAGTGACTCTGCCCTGGTTCCACAGACCCCTGGCCCTTCTGGTCCCGAGCGGCCTGGGACGGAGCATGAAGAACATGGGCAGAGAACATAGCATGGAGAGAGATGCACGGCTCTGGATGCCATGAATTCCATTAAAAGACAATACTCCTTGTCTCTACCCTCAGGCACTGAAAGAGAAGCAGGTTTCCAGATTGGTTTAATCTGAGTCATGAGAGGTAATGCATATCTGTACAAAGAAATTGGGGTACTGGAGTCAGATATGAGTTCTAACCCAGCATCCCAGTCGTGGGGGCGGAGGGGAGCCGCCGAACCTCTCTGAATTCTTCTTTAAAAAATGGGACTGTGGGCTTCCCCTGGTGGTCCAGTGGGTAAGGACACCGCCTTGCAGTGCAAGGGGCGCAGGTTCGATCCCTGGCCTGGGAAGATCCCACGTGCCGCGGAGTGGCTGGACCGATGTGTCCAATTACCGAGCCGGAGCTCTGGAGCACGTGCGCCCAGAGCTGGCGCTCTGCAACAACAGAGGCCACTGTGATGGGAGGCCCACAGGAGCCAAAGAACAAAGACGGATGAAAATAGAGAAATGAAAGACCAATAGAAGTGGTCCGACCGCTCCCCTCCCTCCCCAACCCGACCCCCGCCCAAAATAAATAAATTAATTAATTAAAAAAAAAATGGGACCATAACTCACAGCTCACACGGTCGTTACGAGGTAAAGGGTACAGTGCAGATAAACAGTGAACACAAAGAAGTGCCAGTAAGGGCGCAGTCCTCATTAATTTGGGGCTTGTCTGAGTGTAGGAGAAGAAATGGAAATACCTCGGGGTGGGAGGGGTGACTCCCTGCCTCCTGTGATATTGTGAGGAGGTGGCCGCCACCCAAGGTGGCTAGCCTGGGAGTGGGGCCAGAATTTGCAGGGGCCACAGGCCCATTACAGACTGACTTGGAGATGATTCAGACAAAGGGAAAAAGGGCCCTCTCTGCTAGCATTTTAATATGAAATCGGTGACACCATGAACTAAAGTGCAGCCATTAATTATTCAGGGCTGCACAAGTATTTCTATTTAGGGGTTGAGAGAAAGAATGGTCAGAGGCCGGCAAGACGGAAGAAGGGGGCAGCAGTGACTCTGCCCTGGTTCCACAGACCCCTGGCCCTTCTGGTCCCGAGCGGCCTGGGACGGAGCATGAAGAACATGGGCAGAGAACATAGCATGGAGAGAGATGCACGGCTCTGGATGCCTTATGCATTAATACGACATCCCATCCGTACTTCACACAGGGTCTGAGAGGTAAGAATCATAGTTTTTTCTAGGCGCAAATCAACCTTCAAAACCTCAACCCAGTTTATCTAAGATCACCCAAATTACAAGATTGGAACTTGGCTTTTGTCTGATTTAGAAATTTCCTTAAGACTTCTGTGGCGGTCCAGTGGTTAACAATCTGCCTGCATGTCCTACAAGGGACACAGGTTCGGTCCCTGGTCTGGGAAGACTCTACACACTGCGGGGCAATTAAGCCTGTGCACCCCAACTACTGAACTTGTGCACCAGAGAGCCCCTGCTCCGCTACAAGAGAAGCCACCAGAGTGAGAAGCCCACGACTAGGGAGTAGCCCCTACTGGCTGCCTAGAGAAAGCCCCCATGCAGCAAACAAGACTCAGCAGAGCCCCTTGACCAAAAAACAACCCTTAGTTATTAGTCACTTTGGGAAATGCAAACCAAAGTCACAATGAGCTGAATACCCCTTCATACATACTAGATTGACCACAGTCAAAGTAATGAGCAAATACAAGGAGTTAGAAAAAGAGATGTAGAGAAATCAAGACACTTATACATTGCTGGTGGGAGTTCACAGTGGAGCAGAAACTGTGGGAAACAGTTTAAGTGTCAGTTCCTCAAGAAGTTACCTAAGCCTACGGGAAGACCGAGGAATTCTTCGCCCTGGCATATCTGAGAGAAACATGGAGAGAACATTCAAATAAATTCTGGTACATGAATATTCATAGCAGCACCACTTAACAATAGCCAATAGTGGCAACAACCCAAATGTCCAGCAGCTGATTTTGTTTATCATCAAGTAAACAAAATATGGTAGATTCATACAATGGAAAATGGTAGATTCATACAATGGAATATTGTTGAGCCATACAAAGGAACGTTGACCCATGTTACATCATGGATGGACCTTGTGTACAACATTTTGGATCTGAGGAAAACATTGTGCTAAGTGAAGGAAGCCAGACATAAAAAGTCATGTTATATATGATTCTAGTTAGAGAAAACATCTAAAATAAGTAAATCCATAGACACAGAAAGGAATGATAGCCAGGGCTGGGCAGAGGGAGGAGAAGGATAGGGAGTGATTGCTAATGAGTATGGGGCTTCCTTTTGATGTATTGGACATGTCTCAGAACTAAATAGAGGTGACGATTGCATAGCCCTGTGAATGTATTAAATGACAATGAATTAAACACTTTAAAATAGTTAGTCATTAATTTTATGTTATGTGCATTTTACCTCAAGAAACAAAATGTTAAGAGAGAGAGAGAGAGACCCTCTGTTTGCTCTGTAACATCACAAGACTCATAAAAGTGCAGTAGAGGGGGTTGTGAGAGAGAGAGGAGACATCACAGAGCTGTGCTGAAAGAGCCAGGCTAAGGCATCCTGAGCCCTGACCCACTGCTAGAAGCTGCAGAGTGTGACCTGTCAGTCTGTCCTGGACCCAGCAGTCACCTCATATAATTAAGACACCCATTCACTCATTCAGCACACATTGGCCAAGTGCCCACTCTGTAGCAAACATTGTGCTGGGCACAGAGGGACGATAAAGGGGTAAATAAAACAGACAAAAAATGTCCTAACTTCTTGGCCTTATCTTTCTGATGAGGAAGCAATTAAGACATTTCAAGCATGATGCTGAGCCCACTGCATGGGGATTATCTCAATTTTCTTTTATCTGACGTGCCCGAAAGTAATGAGCAAATACAAGGAGTTAGAAAAGAGATGTAGAGAAATCAAGACACTTATACATTGCTGGTACATGAAATAAAGTTGTCAGTTCCTCAAGAAGTTACCTAAGCCTACGGGAAGACCGAGGAATTCTTCGCCTGGCATATCTGAGAGAAACATGGAGAGAACATTCAAATAAATTCTGGTACATGAATATTCATAGCAGCACCACTTAACAATAGCCAATAGTGGCAACAACCCAAATGTCCAGCAGCTGATTTTGTTTATCATCAAGTAAACAAAATATGGTAGATTCATACAATGGAAAATGGTAGATTCATACAATGGAATATTGTTGAGCCATACAAAGGAACGTTGACCCATGTTACATCATGGATGGACCTTGTGTACAACATTTTGGATCTGAGGAAAACATTGTGCTAAGTGAAGGAAGCCAGACATAAAAAGTCATGTTATATATGATTCTAGTTAGAGAAAACATCTAAAATAAGTAAATCCATAGACACAGAAAGGAATGATAGCCAGGGCTGGGCAGAGGGAGGAGAAGGATAGGGAGTGATTGCTAATGAGTATGGGGCTTCCTTTTGATGTATTGGACATGTCTCAGAACTAAATAGAGGTGACGATTGCATAGCCCTGTGAATGTATTAAATGACAATGAATTAAACACTTTAAAATAGTTAGTCATTAATTTTATGTTATGTGCATTTTACCTCAAGAAACAAAATGTTAAGAGAGAGAGAGAGAGACCCTCTGTTTGCTCTGTAACATCACAAGACTCATAAAAGTGCAGTAGAGGGGGTTGTGAGAGGAGAGAGGAGACATCACAGAGCTGTGCTGAAAGAGCCAGGCTAAGGCATCCTGAGCCCTGACCCACTGCTAGAAGCTGCAGAGTGTGACCTGTCAGTCTGTCCTGGACCCAGCAGTCACCTCATATAATTAAGACACCCATTCACTCATTCAGCACACATTGGCCAAGTGCCCACTCTGTAGCAAACATTGTGCTGGGCACAGAGGGACGATAAAGGGGTAAATAAAACAGACAAAAAATGTCCTAACTTCTTGGCCTTATCTTTCTGATGAGGAAGCAATTAAGACATTTCAAGCATGATGCTGAGCCCACTGCATGGGGATTATCTCAATTTTCTTTTATCTGACAAATAAACTGAGACATTCAGAAGTTTTCAGAGGCTTTGCCAAGATGCCGTCACTATCTGGTGGCAAAGAGAGAAATGACTCTGGGTTTGCTCTGAAGCAAGCCAGGGCATCCTGTTAAAGAAAAGGCTGGAACCGTTGTTAGTGTGAATAGCCTTTACTGGGCCTGAGAATTAACTCACTGCAGATCTGCTTTCTCTCACAGGCTGCCTTGTCCACAAACCTGCTCTGCCAGCCCCTGGTAGGCCCACCCCTCCACGCTCCATCTCCTGCACTCTTGGTATCGTGATGGATGGTGGTGACATGTTAAATTATTCAGCCTCCGTGTCTTCCTCGAGCTGGTGACAGCGATATTGCATTTTTAGATTGCCCAGAACTGTGCTAGATAGAAAAATATGTAGCTTGGGAATGCAAAACCCATCTGACCCCTTCAACCATCCAAGGAATACAAATTGTACCAGTCGTGGGCAGAGGACAGAAGTGACTAACCTTCCTCTGCTCCCTAAACCACACAGCTCACACCTACTCTGAACTCCTGGGCTAAACCACGAGCTGTCCATGGACACCCATCTCCGGGAGATGCTCTGTCCACAACTGCGACCTGTCATCAGGTGTCACTGTAGGCCAGGCACGGTGCCAGGCGATTGCCTCAGCTGTGACCACACCTACTCCTAGTCTTCCAAGGCAGAAAAAGAGGTTGGGAGAGACGGCGCTCCTTGTCTGTGATCACACAGCCAGGAAGTGGCAGGACTTCGATTTGAACTCTGGCTTATCTAACCCACAGAGAAGATTCTGTCACATGATCTGGATTCATGTTGAACTTCTTTGGGGGGTGGGGGGCGGGTTAGGGAGACAGGCAGGCAGGTGGGACACTTCTATTGGTCTTTCATTTCTCTATTTTCATCCATCTTTGTTCTTTGGTCCGTGTGGGCCTCCCATCGCAGTGGCCTCTCTTGTCGCAGAGCACCAGCTCTGGGCGTATGCGCTCCAGAGCTCCGGCTTGGTAATTGGACACGTCGGTCTAGCTGCTCCGCGGCATGTGGGATCTTCCCAGGCCAGGGATCGAACCGGCACCCCTTGCACTGCAGGGCGGTGTCCTTACCCACTGGATCACCAGGGAAGCCCTCATGTTGAACTTTTAAAATATTATTTTATTTATGTATTTGGCTGGGTTGATAAATAAATAAGTAAATAAATTTTATTTATTTCATGGCTGTACAGCCTTTTCTCTACTTATGGCTAGTGGGGGGTACTCTTTAGTTGCAGGACACAGGGGTATCATTGCAGACACTTCTCTTGTTGAGGAACAGAGGCTCAGAGTTGTGGCACATGGCGTTAGTCGTCCCTGGCATGTATCTTCCTAGGGATCGGGCCCATATCTCTTGCATTGGCAGGTAGATTATTTACCACTGAGCCACCAGGGAAGCCCCTCATGCTGATTTTTTTTTTAAGTTGTTTTTTTATGGTTAGAAATATCTTTATGGTAGAGTATACTTAAACATGATTATTTACACTTTCAGAAAAATAGATAACTTAGAGGCCCATTTATAGGAGACTGCTTAAAAAATGGTGGCATAGGGCTTCCCTGGTGGCTCAGAGTGTAAAGAGTCCGCCTTGCAGTGCAAGGGGCATTGGTTCAATCCCTGGCATGGGAAGATCCCATATGCCACGGAGCGGCTGGACTGGTGTGCCCAAATATGAGCTAGCACGCTGGAGTGCATGCACCCAGAGCTGGTGCTCTGCAACAAGAGGCCACTGTAATGGGAGGCCCACAGGCCAAAAGAATAAAGATGGATGAAAATAAATAAATAAATAAAACCAATAAAAGAGGCCAAAATTTTAAAAAAGTTGGCGTATCTCTAATACAAATTTCCAAAACACTATTAAATACAGTGATACAAATCTTTAGTGACATGGAAACCTCTTCATGATATATTGTTGGGTAGAAAAGTAAAGAGACAATGATGCAAACAGGAATTTTACTTGTGCAAATTTATACATACTTACTGATTTTTGCTGTGAATCCCACTGTGTGTATAATCGAAAAAAATAAAGAAAAGTAAAAGTCATTCTGAAATGTTCATGATCAAGGATTATGAACCAAGCTTAAAAGCTCATACAGTGGGCTTCCCTGGTGGTCCAGTGGGTAAGGACACCGTCTTGCAGTGCAAGGGGCGCCGGTTCGATCCCTGGCCTGGGAAGATCCCACGTGCCGCGGAGCGGCTGGACTGATGTGTCCAATTACCGAGCTGGAGCTCTGGAGCGCGTGAGGAGCTCTGCAACAACAGAGGCCACCGCGATGGGAGGCCCACAAGAGCCAAAAAACAAAGACGGATGAAAATAGACAAATGAAAGACCAATAGAAGTGGCCTGCCTGCTCCCCTCCCCCCCCACCCCAAACCCACCCCCACCAAAATAAATGAATAAATAAATCTTTAACAAAAAAAAAGCTCATACAGTTACATACTGCAAAACTGTAAGTGAAAAAACGATCCTATTCTGTTTTAAACACACACACAAATATGTAAATATATGCATATGTATGTATATATCCATACACATGCATAAAAAGATATTGAAAGAAACATATTAAGGTACTCTAGCAGTTATATCAAAGGTAGCAAAATTTGGAGTATTTTTATTTTTTTTTATTCTTGCTCCTCTGAATTTTATAATTTTCCCCCAATGAACATCTAATGCTGGCCCATTGTAATAAAAACACATTTAATAAAAGTTATGTTTATTTTTATAAAACAAATCATCTTTATTGCTTCAGCTTAAGCTGTTCCTTACTTGACCTTTAGGGTAACATGGCCATCCTAGAGGTGATCATTCCACCAGCCAAGAAAGGACAAATCTCAACTCATCCCCAGATTCTGGTGACAAGAACAGCCTATGGAGAAGCTCTCCAGTCAAGTTTAATGCCACTTATCTCATGAGAGTAAAGCTCTGACCCCTAGAATATCCTGTTGTTTCTTGGGGGAGGTTGGATCTTCCAAAGATAGAACAAAACTTCTCAATTCACATTTCCTTTGGCAGTGTGACTTCTGCTCCTCTTCTATCAAAGGTGGAGGCTATCTCTCCCCTTGACTCTGGGCTTCCTGAGTCATGTGTTTTTAATACAGATTTGACTCTATATTACTTCTAAGACTGGATAATAAAAGGCAATCTAGGGCTTCCCTGGTGGTTCAGTGGGTAAAGAGTCTGCCTTGCAGTGCAAGGGGCACTGGTTCGATCCCTGGCTCAGGAAGATCCACGTGCTGCAGAGTGACTGACTGGTGTGTCTAATTAAGAGCCAGCACTCTGGAGCGCAGGGCTGGTGCTCTGCAACAAGAGAGGCCACTGCAATGCGAGGTCCCACAGGCCAAAGAATAAAGATGGATGAAAATAAATAAATGAAAAACCAATAAAAGAGGCCAAAAAAAGAGGAAAAAAGGCAACCTAGTTTCAGCCTGGCTCTCTTGATATACTCATTTTCAAACATTTACTCCCTCTTTCAAAACCTGCCCCTGCACTGCCATAAATCTTAGCTACAAGGAGAGGCCGATTGTAAGTGTTCCAAACTGCAGTCACTGCTGAGCCTAGCTCTCAAGACACTGTGAAATATCTTTGTTCAGGTGGCAAAAATAAGAAAGAAGAAGCTTCTAGTCGATTCTATCCTCCAGACATCTGAGTCACCCACAGGTGCTTGAGTAATTCCAGCCAAGTCTTGATCATTGTGAAGCTGAGACAATTTATCTTCCTTTGGTCATTTCTGAACTTCTGACTCTAGACCCCATGAGCATAATAAGATTGCTGTTGTTATAAGGAACTGAATTTGGGTATATTATGCAGCAGCAAGTAACCAGAACGTTGCCCTTTTCTAGTCCTACAAAAATATCCAGACTCCTTCCAACCTGTCCCCATGTAGCAGCAGTGGGCAATGAAAACATGAACTGGGTGTCCAAGAGACTCAAGTTCTGTTCCTAACACACTGTATGATTTTTACAAAGTATTAAAATGTAGTAAACATTACATAAGAGCTCTTTCTTTCCAAAGATGGCAATCCATCTGACTCTCACAGTAACTGGATGAGATATTGTTATCCCCGTTTGCAAGATAAGGAGACTGAATCAGACACTACAAGGGACTTTCTCAAGGTCACATAGCTTATAAATGGCAAAGACTAAATACAGTGGTAGGCCCAGGGGTGCAACAGAATACAAGAGTAGATCTGGGTCTGTGAGGCTGGCCAGGAATGAAGTTCTCTGTAATTTTCCCTCTAGATTCTGTCAGCCTTTCGGAATCACAAGCTCAGGTTATTCCATGACCCCACATCACGGTCTTTCAGCTGTCAGAAGGTCACTCCTATGTCCATCTGCAATCTTCCCACCCAAGCAAAATAGTCCTACTAACACCCTCAGTCATTCTTCACATGATACATTTTACAAAATTATGATTTTGGGGGTTTAAAGAGCCAATGTGTATTTATTGAAGAAAATTAGGAAAAAAGAAAGCACAAAGAGGAAAATAATATCCAAGTCGAATACTATCACTATCAACTGAATTTCCTTACTTCTAATAGGAAAAAGGCAACCTAGTTTCAGCCTGGCTCTCTTGATATACTCATTTTCAAACATTTACTCCCTCTTTCAAAACCTGCCCCTGCACTGCCATAAATCTTAGCTACAAGGAGAGGCCGATTGTAAGTGTTCCAAACTGCAGTCACTGCTGAGCCTAGCTCTCAAGACACTGTGAAATATCTTTGTTCAGGTGGCAAAATAAGAAAGAAGAAGCTTCTAGTCGATTCTATCCTCCAGACATCTGAGTCACCCACAGGTGCTTGAGTAATTCCAGCCAAGTCTTGATCATTGTGAAGCTGAGACAATTTATCTTCCTTTGGTCATTTCTGAACTTCTGACTCTAGACCCCATGAGCATAATAAGATTGCTGTTGTTATAAGGAACTGAATTTGGGTATATTATGCAGCAGCAAGTAACCAGAACGTTGCCCTTTTCTAGTCCTACAAAAATATCCAGACTCCTTCCAACCTGTCCCCATGTAGCAGCAGTGGGCAATGAAAACATGAACTGGGTGTCCAAGAGACTCAAGTTCTGTTCCTAACACACTGTATGATTTTTACAAAGTATTAAAATGTAGTAAACATTACATAAGAGCTCTTTCTTTCCAAAGATGGCAATCCATCTGACTCTCACAGTAACTGGATGAGATATTGTTATCCCCGTTTGCAAGATAAGGAGACTGAATCAGACACTACAAGGGACTTTCTCAAGGTCACATAGCTTATAAATGGCAAAGACTAAATACAGTGGTAGGCCCAGGGGTGCAACAGAATACAAGAGTAGATCTGGGTCTGTGAGGCTGGCCAGGAATGAAGTTCTCTGTAATTTTCCCTCTAGATTCTGTCAGCCTTTCGGAATCACAAGCTCAGGTTATTCCATGACCCCACATCACGGTCTTTCAGCTGTCAGAAGGTCACTCCTATGTCCATCTGCAATCTTCCCACCCAAGCAAAATAGTCCTACTAACACCCTCAGTCATTCTTCACATGATACATTTTACAAAATTATGATTTTGGGGGTTTAAAGAGCCAATGTGTATTTATTGAAGAAAATTAGGAAAAAAGAAAGCACAAAGAGGAAAATAATATCCAAGTCGAATACTATCACTATCAACTGAATTTCCTTACTTCTAATAGTTTTACCTTTTTAGGCATATATTTTTACTAGATTTCATTGTGTTGCTACATAAGCATATCTTGTGAATTCTGTTAAAAATATCTAAGTATATATTGACTTATTCACTGATATCAGAAATATATATTGGGATCCAACCATACACTTGACACTTTTATTAGTAATTATTTATAAATTACATATATCAAATGTGTGTGCCTATACACATATCTGTATCTGTGTGTGTGTGTGCTCAGTCACTTCAGTCACGTCCAACACTTTGTAACCCGATGGATTGTAGCCCGCCAGGCTCCTCTGTCCATGGGATTTCCCAGGCAAGAATACTGGAGTGGGTTGCTACACCCTCCTCCAGGGGATCTTCCAGACCAAGGGAGTGGACTTGTGTCTCCTCTGACTCCTGCACTGCAGGCAGATTCTTTACCACTGAACCACTAGGGAAGCCCCATTATCTATATTGATGCCTAGATTTATAGGTACTCAATATAATTATCTATACATTTATAGATAGCTATAACTACCAAATTGTTAATAGTAATTTTTTCTGAATACTGAGATTTTATTATTGTTTACCTTTTTAAGGAATTGAGATTGCTTGTGGAATTAAAGCTAACTAAAATATGCAGTTACCTTATCTCATATCATTAAGTATTGACTCCAATATCATTAATGCTGAGATATATTCTACTCTATCAATGTACTATATTTTAATCAATTCTCTGTTGCTTAAATTTTATACTCTTTCCAATTTTTCACTATAATACGGCATCATGCACTCCTAAAGGTAAATCTTTCTACACATCCTTATGCAAACATGTGTAGAATATTCTTTGAGATTTATAAAGATTCTGTCAGCCTTTCGGAATCACAAGCTCAGGTTATTCCATGACCCCACATCACGGTCTTTCAGCTGTCAGAAGGTCACTCCTATGTCCATCTGCAATCTTCCCACCCAAGCAAAATAGTCCTACTAACACCCTCAGTCATTCTTCACATGATACATTTTACAAAATTATGATTTTGGGGGTTTAAAGAGCCAATGTGTATTTATTGAAGAAAATTAGGAAAAAAGAAAGCACAAAGAGGAAAATAATATCCAAGTCGAATACTATCACTATCAACTGAATTTCCTTACTTCTAATAGTTTTACCTTTTTAGGCATATATTTTTACTAGATTTCATTGTGTTGCTACATAAGCATATCTTGTGAATTCTGTTAAAAATATCTAAGTATATATTGACTTATTCACTGATATCAGAAATATATATTGGGATCCAACCATACACTTGACACTTTTATTAGTAATTATTTATAAATTACATATATCAAATGTGTGTGCCTATACACATATCTGTATCTGTGTGTGTGTGTGCTCAGTCACTTCAGTCACGTCCAACACTTTGTAACCCGATGGATTGTAGCCCGCCAGGCTCCTCTGTCCATGGGATTTCCCAGGCAAGAATACTGGAGTGGGTTGCTACACCCTCCTCCAGGGGATCTTCCAGACCAAGGGAGTGGACTTGTGTCTCCTCTGACTCCTGCACTGCAGGCAGATTCTTTACCACTGAACCACTAGGGAAGCCCCATTATCTATATTGATGCCTAGATTTATAGGTACTCAATATAATTATCTATACATTTATAGATAGCTATAACTACCAAATTGTTAATAGTAATTTTTTCTGAATACTGAGATTTTATTATTGTTTACCTTTTTTTAAGGAATTGAGATTGCTTGTGGAATTAAAGCTAACTAAAATATGCAGTTACCTTATCTCATATCATTAAGTATTGACTCCAATATCATTAATGCTGAGATATATTCTACTCTATCAATGTACTATATTTTAATCAATTCTCTGTTGCTTAAATTTTATACTCTTTCCAATTTTTCACTATAATACGGCATCATGCACTCCTAAAGGTAAATCTTTCTACACATCCTTATGCAAACATGTGTAGAATATTCTTGAGATTATAAAGATGACTCTCTGGCTCAAAGGGCATGGATGTAGGTGAAGTTTTTCATCTAAATTCTCAAGACAGTCTCTAGAAAGCTTATACCAATTTTATCCTGATCAGGTATATATAAGAGTAATTATTTCACCACTTCATCTATAACATTGAGTATTGAATCACTAATTTCCAATGTTTCTGATTTTGATGTGCATCCCACATTTCAAATTCGTTTTGTCAGATTCTTTTCAACTCAGTCCAATTTGCTCAACTCCTTTTTGAGTTTTCATGGCAAGAGCTAGGCATGATAATCCAGATGTGGTCTGACTTACACCAAGCAGAAAGGGACTATCTGGACATGGGACTTATAACAATACAGTCTAGCACTGCTTCCACTTCACAGGCAGCTGACCTATATCCAGTATGCCCTTGGTTCTTTGTTCACAGGCACTGCAAATAAATCTGGTCTTTCCCATCATGCATTTGCAAAATTGATTTCTGTAAAACCAAAGTAAAGAACATTCTATATTATCAAATTGTATCTGTATGTCTTGGCCCTTTCTCCTAGTGTCTGAGGATATTTTTGGTCCTAAACCTATGAGCTCATGTTTTCTCTATTCCCTGACTACGTGCTTCCTGTGATGGATATAAAAAAGGTCAGGAGGTAAGAAAAGGAATGAAGTATCTCCAAATGTCAAGCCATAGACTAGACATTTATGTAAGTTATCACTGTATAGTACATTTAAGAGTGTAGTGAAGTTGATTCTGATATATTTGTTTTAAATATTAAGAAGCTTATGTGTGCAGGGATTATTCGTCCTCAACAAGACCATACAGCCAATATAGAGTTGGGATGGACTGGCAAGTCTAACTCTGCTCCTTGATATTCCCTGGGTTCCATAACAAGCTTTCTCTTATCTCAGGGAAGGACATCAGTATTGAAGAGAATTAGATAGAAAATAAAACTTGATAGCTCATGGCTCCAGAACTCTCTACAAATTGGCATTAATCTTTTAATGCAAACTCTTTGGAAACATAGACTTGAATAAATTGACTCTACTATCAAACATTCCACAATTTTCTCTTTTGAAAATCAACACAAAAATATTGCTCATTCTCTAAATATCTATTGAGAGTCTATAATATACCCGGAAGTAGATATGCAGAAAGGGTGAAACAAAAATAATCCCTGTCATCATAGAGCTTGCACTTGGGATGGAATATTCAGATCAACACATGTAAAAAGTAATACACCTATGTGAAGCTTTGTCAAATATCTCCTAAAATTCAGACATCCTATTTACTGGTATCTCCTTGAGTGACCTGTGCCGCACATCTATCCAAGATAGAACTCCAATTCGCCTGGCATGATTTTTTCTCATTGAATCCAAGATGGCTTCAAGTGCTCCCAACTTCTCTTCCTAACTTGATTCCTTCAAGAGAATAAGTAATTCTGTTGTTCTGAAAACAGATTTTCATATTATGTTAGCTCTGGAAAAATAATTTGGATGGGTCTGGTGACTGAACTCGAGAACGGCACTTCAAGCTAAAGGACTAGTACCTCCTCTGTGTGTTAGAACACCACTCCTTATGAAAGACTTTTATTTTCCCTTCCCCAGTTTTCAGATTTTTTTTTCTTGATATAAGTGACAAATCTGATAGATTCAGAATGAATTTAGTTTTCTACATTCATCTGGTAATAAGGCTTCAGCTGTTTCATCCAATAAGATAATCATTTTCTTGTCCTTATTGTTCCAAAAGCAATTTTAAAGGCTTGTTTTATTTCTATTTGTTTCCTTTCAAATTTGCCCACCATGCACTGACAAATTTGAAGTCTTAGCCTTTCTGGGAGTACTTTCATAAGTCTTGGCTAAACTATTAAATATGTTTGAACTTTCGCCCATCTCTTAGTTTCCTATGCAAATACAGTTTTCCCTTCTCTGCTTCCCAAATTCTTCCTTCATTGTAATTCTCCATGATTATTTGCTCAGAATTTCATTTCTCAGAGTCTTCCTCACTGTAATACATCGCTCATCTTTTTCCCTACATTTTGGGAAGGACAAGTATTGAAGAGAATTAGATAGAAAATAAAACTTGATAGCTCATGGCTCCAGAACTCTCTACAAATTGGCATTAATCTTTTAATGCAAACTCTTTGGAAACATAGACTTGAATAAATTGACTCTACTATCAAACATTCCACAATTTTCTCTTTGAAAATCAACACAAAAATATTGCTCATTCTCTAAATATCTATTGAGAGTCTATAATATACCCGGAAGTAGATATGCAGAAAGGGTGAAACAAAAATAATCCCTGTCATCATAGAGCTTGCACTTGGGATGGAATATTCAGATCAACACATGTAAAAAGTAATACACCTATGTGAAGCTTTGTCAAATATCTCCTAAAATTCAGACATCCTATTTACTGGTATCTCCTTGAGTGACCCTGCCGCACATCTATCCAAGATAGAACTCCAATTCGCCTGGCATGATTTTTTCTCATTGAATCCAAGATGGCTTCAAGTGCTCCCAACTTCTCTTCCTAACTTGATTCCTTCAAGAGAATAAGTAATTCTGTTGTTCTGAAAACAGATTTTCATATTATGTTAGCTCTGGAAAAATAATTTGGATGGGTCTGGTGACTGAACTCGAGAACGGCACTTCAAGCTAAAGGACTAGTACCTCCTCTGTGTGTTAGAACACCACTCCTTATGAAAGACTTTTATTTTCCCTTCCCCAGTTTTCAGATTTTTTTTTCTTGATATAAGTGACAAATCTGATAGATTCAGAATGAATTTAGTTTTCTACATTCATCTGGTAATAAGGCTTCAGCTGTTTCATCCAATAAGATAATCATTTTCTTGTCCTTATTGTTCCAAAAGCAATTTTAAAGGCTTGTTTTATTTCTATTTGTTTCCTTTCAAATTTGCCCACCATGCACTGACAAATTTGAAGTCTTAGCCTTTCTGGGAGTACTTTCATAAGTCTTGGCTAAACTATTAAATATGTTTGAACTTTCGCCCATCTCTTAGTTTCCTATGCAAATACAGTTTTCCCTTCTCTGCTTCCCAAATTCTTCCTTCATTGTAATTCTCCATGATTATTTGCTCAGAATTTCATTTCTCAGAGTCTTCCTCACTGTAATACATCTATTTTATTTTAGAGTCTCCATCACAGAACCAGAAAAAACTATCCTCTGACATTAAAATATTATGTGTATATGTGTTCATAAATTCTTGGTTATAATTTTTCATCTCTTGAAATAGAAATGTTATTTCTTGGTTTAATAATATCCAGTACTGGCAAGGGTTTTATGAAATGATCATTTTCCTAAATTGCTGCAAGCAGTGCAAATTTGCACGACCCTTTTGGGAAGCAATTTGGCAAAATAAAAAAGAGCCTTAAAAAATGTCCACCTCTTTTGACCCATTTCTGGGAATTCACCCTAAGGAAATCATCCTAAATATAGGAAAGGCTTTCTGCAGCATGATACTCATTGGAAAGCTATTTATAAATATAGAAAAATGGAAAATAGTTTAATGTCCAGCTTGAGGGGTTTAATGAATTAGGTTGGTATATTAAAAGGGTCTTGACGATGATAAGATGCTAAAATATTTGTGTCTGTTCAATATTCATTTTGAGAAAGGAGGGTAAAAAATATTAATTCTATATTATAAAATGCTAACCAGTGAATATAGTAAAGATTCTGCTGACGGCATAAGGGAGTAATATATATTAAATAGCAGGTCAACCCTCTCATCGATAACAACAATAAATTTTGGACCAAAAAAAGAAAACCAGTCAAATAAAACAAAACCAATACCGGAGGGCTCTGGGAAATAAATGAAAAGACGTACATTTTGAGAAGGAGTTGAAACTTAGAGAAAGTAGGCATCATTGGGTGATGTTACTATGCTTCAGGCTTGGTCCTGAGGATAGATTACAGATTCTGTGTGCCTCAGACCAACAGTAACACAGGGGCAATAGCTGCTGTCTTACTGGACCTGGGACTCAGAGGATCAGTCAATGCCACAAAAGAGCAAGGGCAAGATCCAAGAAAAAGAGAAATCGGGAGGAGGACTTTGTAACCTGTGTAATCTCTGCCCACATTCCTAGCTGACTGCTGAACCATGTATGGTTAAGGCAGACTCCAACCAGCTAAGCTGGAGAAAGAAATAGTAATAATAACCACTGAGATTTAAGCTGCTGCTCACCACAGGCAAGACAGCTGGAGTCTGACCAAGTTCACTCCCTGCAAAACAACATTCAACACTCTTTGGAGAAACAGAACCCAAGAATTTTCACACAATACATTTACAATTTCTAGAATTCAATCCAAAAATTATCCAACATATGGTGACCTAGGAAAGTTTTATCCATTCCCAAGGAAAAAGCCAATCAGTGAAGGCCAACCTAAGATGATCCAGATGAACAAGGACCTTAAGCCCACTACTCTAATTATTCTCAATGGAGCAAAAAAGGAGATAATTGTAATGAATAAAAATGTAACAATTATAAGGAAAATTATATACATACATACAGCAGCAAAGGAAGGTATGTGTGATTGAAAAAAAAAAAAACACTGGATGGGCTAACTAGAATGGAGATAACAGAGAAAAGAACCATTAGCCTTGAAAAGAGATTAATAGAAATCCTCTAATCTGAAGAAGAGAAAAAAGGAAGATTGAAAAAGTAACAAACAGCATTTAAGGGATCCATAAGCAGTGTTTAAAGAGAAGGGAATGGCAAACCACTCCAGTACTCTTGCCTGGAGAATTCCATAGACAGAAGAGCTTGGCAGTCTACAGTCTATGGGGTCACCAAGAGTCAGACATGACTGAGCGACTAACACACACACAAGGGCTTCAAAGCACAATATCAAAAGTTCTAAATACAGATAAACAGAGACACAGAGAGAGAACAGAATAATAACTTTAGAAAAGTAAAATACTAATGGTTGAAATGTACCAAATTTATATAAGATATGAACTAGAGGATTCATAAAGCTAAGGGAACAGGATAAATATGAAGGGAAAAAAGCCTGCCTTTATAGTCAAATAGCTAAAAATCAAATACAGAAACATCTTTGCTCTAGCCATTTCAATATGGCAAGAAAAATAAATAAAAAAAAACATAGATTATAAAGGAAAAAATGAACAATTTTGCAGATGACATGGTTATTTAGCAAATGAATCATAAGAAATTTAGAAAACAACTATCAGAATAAACATCTTTAGCTTAAAAGATAAATAACATAGGAAAGTTAACTATTTGTATATATAGGAAACAAACCACTGGAAAATAAAATTTTAAAAACAATTACACACAACAGTACAAGAAACTCTAAATTACTTAATAATAAGCTTAACAAAAGACATGCAAGATCTCTTCAATGAAAACAAATTAAAACTGAAAAAATAAACTGGAGAAATATACCACATTGGTGGGTTGCAAGACTAAATACTGTAAAGATGCCATGTATCCCCAAATATATCTGTAGGTTAAATAAAATACTACTTATAATCTTAGAAGTTGGTTTTTTTAATTTTGGCCTCCTTTATTGGTTTTCTATTTATGCATTTTGATCCATCTTTATTCTTTGGCGTGAGTGGGCCTCCCATTGTAATGGCCTCTCTTGGTGCAGAGCACCAGCTCTAGGCGCATGCACTGCAGAACGCTGGCTCATAATTGGACACACCGGTCCAGTCACTCCACGGCATGTGGGATCTTCCTGGGCCAGGGATCGAACTAGTGCCCCTTGCACTGCAACGAGGACTCCTAGCCCACTAGACCACCAGGGAAGCCCCCTAGAAGTTGTTTCTGTGGTAGAAATTGACAAGATGATTCTAAAATATATATGGAAGTGCAAATAACCTTGACTCGCCAAGGAATTTTAAAGTAGGATGGAAATGAAGGACATGTGCTACCTTTGTTCAAGGCTTACTGTGAGACTAGGAATCAAGACATGATATTATTGGCTAAAGGACAGCTCTGCAGATCAATTCAGTAGCACAGACAGTTCAGAATAATAACTTTAGAAAAGTAAAATACTAATGGTTGAAATGTACCAAATTTATATAAGATATGAACTAGAGGATTCATAAAGCTAAGGGAACAGGATAAATATGAAGGGAAAAAAGCCTGCCTTTATAGTCAAATAGCTAAAAATCAAATACAGAAACATCTTTGCTCTAGCCATTTCAATATGGCAAGAAAAATAAATAAAAAAAAACATAGATTATAAAGGAAAAAATGAACAATTTTGCAGATGACATGGTTATTTAGCAAATGAATCATAAGAAATTTAGAAAACAACTATCAGAATAAACATCTTTAGCTTAAAAGATAAATAACATAGGAAAGTTAACTATTTGTATATATAGGAAACAAACCACTGGAAAATAAAATTTTAAAAACAATTACACACAACAGTACAAGAAACTCTAAATTACTTAATAATAAGCTTAACAAAAGACATGCAAGATCTCTTCAATGAAAACAAATTAAAACTGAAAAAATAAACTGGAGAAATATACCACATTGGTGGGTTGCAAGACTAAATACTGTAAAGATGCCATGTATCCCCAAATATATCTGTAGGTTAAATAAAATACTACTTATAATCTTAGAAGTTGGTTTTTTTTTTTAATTTTGGCCTCCTTTATTGGTTTTCTATTTATGCATTTTGATCCATCTTTATTCTTTGGCGTGAGTGGGCCTCCCATTGTAATGGCCTCTCTTGGTGCAGAGCACCAGCTCTAGGCGCATGCACTGCAGAACGCTGGCTCATAATTGGACACACCGGTCCAGTCACTCCACGGCATGTGGGATCTTCCTGGGCCAGGGATCGAACTAGTGCCCCTTGCACTGCAACGAGGACTCCTAGCCCACTAGACCACCAGGGAAGCCCCCTAGAAGTTGTTTCTGTGGTAGAAATTGACAAGATGATTCTAAAATATATATGGAAGTGCAAATAACCTTGACTCGCCAAGGAATTTTAAAGTAGGATGGAAATGAAGGACATGTGCTACCTTTGTTCAAGGCTTACTGTGAGACTAGGAATCAAGACATGATATTATTGGCTAAAGGACAGCTCTGCAGATCAATTCAGTAGCACAGACAGTTCAGAAATACACACAACTGATTTCTGATAAAGTTGCCAAAGGACAGTCTTCTCAACAAATGGGGCTGGAACAACTGGAGAGCCATATGCTAGAGGAAATGAGCCCAGATCCTTAGGTCATGGTGTGCACTCATATCAGCTCCAAATGGATCCTAGAACCAATGGTCAATACTAAAACTGTTAGCCCTCTAGTAGAAAACAGGGAAGAACATGTCTCTATTTCATTGGCATAGGAAAAGGTCTTAGGGAACTAAATGCATGAAGAATAATATATATAAATTGAATTAAAAACAATTTTTAAAAAATCTTCTAAGGATATCCACAAGACAAGACAAACCATAGAATGGGAGAAATTGTCTGGCACACATATATCTAAAGAAGGACTTGTATGCAGTATATATGAAGACTCCTTATAATTATAGAAAAAGGAAAGAAAAAACTCAGTTAAGAAAATTGGCAAGTCAATGTAAAGAGATACTTCAATAAAACAAATCTCAGAGTAGCAACAAGTGCATAAAAAGATGCTTAAACTCTATTCCTCAGGAAAATGCAATTAAGTTACAATGAGATATCACTACACCACCATTAGAATGACAATTTGTTTTTTATTTTTTTAAAGATCAGCCTTACCAGTTTTGACAAAGTTTTCAAGTATATATGTGCATTGGGGATTTATAATTTGAAAAAAAAAAATTCTTGAAAAGTTAAACCCACAACAACCATATGACCCAGATATTCCATGCCTAGCTATTTACTTAAGAGAAAGGAAAACACACATTCACACAAAGAATCATGTGTGAACATTCATAGTGGCTTTATCCACAGAGCTCACAATATATCCAAAATAGATGAATTTCAAGGTAACTAAGTAGAATGAAAGATACCATACAGAAAGAGTACATACAGTATTGTTCCATTTCCATGAAATTCTAGAAAAGGCAAATTCAACCTATAGTGACAAAAAGTGGGATCTGTGGTTGCCTGTTATTGTGGATGGACAGAAGGATATATGGTAAAATGTGACAAGGAATCTTTCGGAGGTGATGAAAATGCTCACAGGTTTATACCGGGTTGGTCAAAACGTCCATTCAGTTTTCCCACAACAATGATGGAAAACTCGAACGAACTTCTTGGCCAACACATACTTCTCCAAAACTCTTTGAATTGTGCACTCTAAATGGATGCAGTGTATTGAACATAAAATCTACCTTAATTTAGTTGATTTTAAAATTGCACAGAGAAAAATATAAATCAAGCCTGAAAACAAACTAGTGCAAAATTTAACTGTTGGCAATATTTGAATAATGCGATAACAGAAAATTTTTATTTTTCTGGTTGCACTTTTAGGAACTTTTAAAATAACTAAAACTGTTAGCCCTCTAGTAGAAAACAGGGAAGAACATGTCTCTATTTCATTGGCATAGGAAAAGGTCTTAGGGAACTAAATGCATGAAGAATAATATATATAAATTGAATTAAAAACAATTTTTAAAAAATCTTCTAAGGATATCCACAAGACAAGACAAACCATAGAATGGGAGAAATTGTCTGGCACACATATATCTAAAGAAGGACTTGTATGCAGTATATATGAAGACTCCTTATAATTATAGAAAAAGGAAAGAAAAAACTCAGTTAAGAAAATTGGCAAGTCAATGTAAAGAGATACTTCAATAAAACAAATCTCAGAGTAGCAACAAGTGCATAAAAAGATGCTTAAACTCTATTCCTCAGGAAAATGCAATTAAGTTACAATGAGATATCACTACACCACCATTAGAATGACAATTTGTTTTTTATTTTTTTAAAGATCAGCCTTACCAGTTTTGACAAAGTTTTCAAGTATATATGTGCATTGGGGATTTATAATTTGAAAAAAAAAAATTCTTGAAAAGTTAAACCCACAACAACCATATGACCCAGATATTCCATGCCTAGCTATTTACTTAAGAGAAAGGAAAACACACATTCACACAAAGAATCATGTGTGAACATTCATAGTGGCTTTATCCACAGAGCTCACAATATATCCAAAATAGATGAATTTCAAGGTAACTAAGTAGAATGAAAGATACCATACAGAAAGAGTACATACAGTATTGTTCCATTTCCATGAAATTCTAGAAAAGGCAAATTCAACCTATAGTGACAAAAAGTGGGATCTGTGGTTGCCTGTTATTGTGGATGGACAGAAGGATATATGGTAAAATGTGACAAGGAATCTTTCGGAGGTGATGAAAATGCTCACAGGTTTATACCGGGTTGGTCAAAACGTCCATTCAGTTTTCCCACAACAATGATGGAAAACTCGAACGAACTTCTTGGCCAACACATACTTCTCCAAAACTCTTTGAATTGTGCACTCTAAATGGATGCAGTGTATTGAACATAAAATCTACCTTAATTTAGTTGATTTTAAAATTGCACAGAGAAAAATATAAATCAAGCCTGAAAACAAACTAGTGCAAAATTTAACTGTTGGCAATATTTGAATAATGCGATAACAGAAAATTTTTATTTTTCTGGTTGCACTTTTAGGAACTTTTAGAAACTCACCTTAAGGAACACAAATCATTTTCTATTTAAAAAATAAACAAGTTTATGGTATGTATTAAACTCAGCCTCCTGTTCCTGGTTATTAAATGCATAACTAAGACATGCATTTTTGTCTAAAACATATTATTTCCAAACAATACTCTCTTTGTTGGTCAGAATCAAGGGCAAAGAGGTAATCCAAGAGGATTAGTGTTCTCTTTTCTCCTCTACATTTCAGGCATGAAACTGGAGCAGAGACAATTCAATAATTTATCATAAAGTATTTTCAGCAGAATGTCTTCCTGTAGCTATCTAAAGAACTCAGGCCTTCCATGATACATTAAATTAGTTCTGAATTGTTTTGTGTATTCAAAATCCACTATACATATACACATATATACAACATCCATATATATGTGTGCATGTGTATACCCACACACACGCACACGCTCCATTATGGAGGAGCCAAAATTGATTGGCTTTGAAATCAGGATAACTGAGCTTGAATCATGGTTCTTTCACTCTGTTTTACTGGTTTAACGCATCTGTCATTGCGCATCTGTCATTCCTACCTTTGAATCTCTGTAGGCTTGTTTCTGCTCTAACACAGTATGGTGGAGGTAAGGCTATGTGTCTTCAAAGAGCCATGAAGTTTTGTTTGGTTCTGTTGGGAAGATTGCACTGAAAGAAGTCAGTCATCATCCAAGAAATATGACTCCCCAGAGACTCTCCTGTTGGAGAGACCACCTATAGAAGTGTGAGTCAATAGCCCCAGCTGAGTTCCTAGCCAACAACTAGCATCAGCTGCTATCCTTGCAAGTGGGCCATTTTGGCTGCCATTTTGGCTGACTCTTCAGATGACCATAGCCCCATCTGGTGTTTGGCTGTAACCGCATGGAAATCGCTAAGCAAGAATGGCCTAGCCAAGTCCCTCTCAAATTCCAGACCCACAAAGCTGTGGATTAAATAAAATGGTGGCTGTTTTTAGCCACAATATTTGGGGCAATTTTTTACGCAGTAATAATACTTGTAATAGTGATCATTGGTGAGGCACTTGATGTCTTTAAACGCTTATGTCTTACATCTCTAATGGAATATCATCTACTCCCGGGACTCCTGAAAAGCTGAAATGGATCTTGACAGCCTCTGAGCAAATACTTGTAGATTTATTTTATTCACTTATGTGTATGTTTACTCAACACGAGTTTAAAACACTTGGATGGTCTTTAAACGTACAGAGTTTCCAAACAATACTCTCTTTTTGTCATTTGGGCAGAATCAAGGGCAAAGAGGTAATCCAAGAGGATTAGTGTTCTCTTTTCTCCTCTACATTTCAGGCATGAAACTGGAGCAGAGACAATTCAATAATTTATCATAAAGTATTTTCAGCAGAATGTCTTCCTGTAGCTATCTAAAGAACTCAGGCCTTCCATGATACATTAAATTAGTTCTGAATTGTTTTGTGTATTCAAAATCCACTATACATATACACATATATACAACATCCATATATATGTGTGCATGTGTATACCCACACACACGCACACGCTCCATTATGGAGGAGCCAAAATTGATTGGCTTTGAAATCAGGATAACTGAGCTTGAATCATGGTTCTTTCACTCTGTTTTACTGGTTTAACGCATCTGTCATTGCGCATCTGTCATTCCTACCTTTGAATCTCTGTAGGCTTGTTTCTGCTCTAACACAGTATGGTGGAGGTAAGGCTATGTGTCTTCAAAGAGCCATGAAGTTTTGTTTGGTTCTGTTGGGAAGATTGCACTGAAAGAAGTCAGTCATCATCCAAGAAATATGACTCCCCAGAGACTCTCCTGTTGGAGAGACCACCTATAGAAGTGTGAGTCAATAGCCCCAGCTGAGTTCCTAGCCAACAACTAGCATCAGCTGCTATCCTTGCAAGTGGGCCATTTTGGCTGCCATTTTGGCTGACTCTTCAGATGACCATAGCCCCATCTGGTGTTTGGCTGTAACCGCATGGAAATCGCTAAGCAAGAATGGCCTAGCCAAGTCCCTCTCAAATTCCAGACCCACAAAGCTGTGGATTAAATAAAATGGTGGCTGTTTTTAGCCACAATATTTGGGGCAATTTTTTACGCAGTAATAATACTTGTAATAGTGATCATTGGTGAGGCACTTGATGTCTTTAAACGCTTATGTCTTACATCTCTAATGGAATATCATCTACTCCCGGGACTCCTGAAAAGCTGAAATGGATCTTGACAGCCTCTGAGCAAATACTTGTAGATTTATTTTATTCACTTATGTGTATGTTTACTCAACACAGTAATTGAATACCTACTATATGTCAGGTCTTTGTAGTAGACTAAGGGTATAACTGTTAATAAGACATAGTCATAGTCAAATAACTCAGATTGGATAGAGGGAGTGTCCCAGAAAGTCGGTGATGAGTTGAAGAGTGGAAAGGCGACCACATGAGACAGAGCAGGAACTACAGGAACATATTCTAGGGGGTTGTTCTTGTCTTCCTGGGGGGGGCAGAAAGAGTAGGCAGGGTTTTGGGTTACACGTGAGGGGGCAGGGGAGGCATGATGTGGGGAAGAAAGACCATTGCTTAAGAGAAACAGAATATTGGACTTAGTGATGAATGAGCTGAAACTAAATCACGGAATGTGGGCTGTTGTACAGAGGAAGGGGGTTTTTTGTGACCTATGCAAACCTTGGTGAAAAAAGGTTTGGCACTGTAGAATCTGCCTTCCATGCATCTGTCTGGGCACACAACAAAAAGATAGATAACCAAGAACAATAAACTCACACAATCCCTCCCCTTAAATAATCTTTGTCACTTTGGACAGGTAAGTGGAAGACAGGACAAAGGGTGCAAGATGTCATGAAAAACTTCTTATTCTGCTCAATGCAAGGATGGAGAATGGTGAGACTACAAAGCAATCATGGAAACTTGGCTCCAAAATCTTGGCAAAGCCCCTCTTTCCAAGTCAGAGTTACACAGGGATACGCCCAGCTTCCTAGGCCTAATGGTTGCCCCACGGCCAGTAGTTATTCCTTGACCATCAGATAATCATGATCATACTCACAAAGTGTTTGGGGGTAGGGGGACTGGGGGAGGGGTCAGAGAGAATCCAAGCAAGAATGGCCTAGCCAAGTCCCTCTCAAATTCCAGACCCACAAAGCTGTGGATTAAATAAAATGGTGGCTGTTTTCGCCACAATAGTTGGGGCAGTTTTTTACGCAGTAATAATACTTGTAATAGTGATCATTGGTGAGGCACTTGATGTCTTTAAACGCTTATGTCTTACATCTCTAATGGAATATCATCTACTCCCGGGACTCCTGAAAAGCTGAAATGGATCTTGACAGCCTCTGAGCAAATACTTGTAGATTTATTTTATTCACTTATGTGTATGTTTACTCAACACAGTAATTGAATACCTACTATATGTCAGGTCTTTGTAGTAGACTAAGGGTATAACTGTTAATAAGACATAGTCATAGTCAAATAACTCAGATTTGATATAGGAGTGTCCCAGAAAGTCGGTGATGAGTTGAAGAGTGGAAAGGCGACCACATGAGACAGAGCAGGAACTACAGGAACATATTCTAGGGGGTTGTTCTTGTCTTCCTGGGGGGGGCAGAAAGAGTAGGCAGGGTTTTGGGTTACACGTGAGGGGGCAGGGGAGGCATGATGTGGGGAAGAAAGACCATTGCTTAAGAGAAACAGAATATTGGACTTAGTGATGAATGAGCTGAAACTAAATCACGGAATGTGGGCTGTTGTACAGAGGAAGGGGGTTTTTTGTGACCTATGCAAACCTTGGTGAAAAAAGGTTTGGCACTGTAGAATCTGCCTTCCATGCATCTGTCTGGGCACACAACAAAAAGATAGATAACCAAGAACAATAAACTCACACAATCCCTCCCCTTAAATAATCTTTGTCACTTTGGACAGGTAAGTGGAAGACAGGACAAAGGGTGCAAGATGTCATGAAAAACTTCTTATTCTGCTCAATGCAAGGATGGAGAATGGTGAGACTACAAAGCAATCATGGAAACTTGGCTCCAAAATCTTGGCAAAGCCCCTCTTTCCAAGTCAGAGTTACACAGGGATACGCCCAGCTTCCTAGG
This sequence comes from Tragulus kanchil, assembly GCA_022376925.1. Taxonomy (NCBI): domain Eukaryota; kingdom Metazoa; phylum Chordata; class Mammalia; order Artiodactyla; family Tragulidae; genus Tragulus; species Tragulus kanchil. Next base: position 22,023,398 of record JAIOJX010000023.1, on the reverse strand, counting down.
CCTAATGGTTGCCCCACGGCCAGTAGTTATTCCTTGACCATCAGATAATCATGATCATACTCACAAAGTGTTTGGGGGTAGGGGGACTGGGGGAGGGGTCAGAGAGAATCCAAGCATCGGCAAAAAAAAAACCACCATAAAACAAAATCACCCTTCCATTCATCATTTGATTAGGTCCATTTGTAACAACTCCATGATGTCCACAGAATAAGCAGAATGACTTGTTACCAGTGTGTAAGGTGAGGTGTCTCAGAGGTGAGAGTAGAAAAACTGATTTACCATCAGCTCCTGAGTGTCTATACCTGGACCTCTTCCCCTAGAGTGCCTGCAGATTATTTGATAACATTTTTGAATGGTGACAGGTGGCGAGGACCATGAGGTTCTCAGAACAATCAGAATCCCAATGACTAATTCATGTCGATATTTGACAGAAAAAAAAAAAATTAAGAAATTAAGAAAAAGAATAATTGTAAAGTGATTATTCTTCAAATAAAAAAAATGTTAAAAACATTCACCTCAGGCAGGTGAAGAGGAGAGAAAAGGAGATCTGCTTGGCATGTGGAACCTCAGTTTCCCCTTCATTGGGAAAGGTCTGTTATTCTCTGTGGCGGAGACCTGAAGGGCTCCTGACAAATGTCAAATTCAATGAGCTCAGATCCATGCAAAATGGACTCAGAGCAATTTGCTATTTGCACTTCTTTTTTTCACTCTTGGAGAAGTTTACGCTTTTAGGCAGCTTAGGGATGGGAGGAGGGACAGGTTGATAAAAGATGAAGAAAAAGAAACACCAAGCATCTGTAATACCCAGAGTGGTGCCAATGCAGCCATTTTAAGGAAAGAGTTGCAGGGTGAGGGGGAGCTCTCTTAAGGGGCAGGAGAGTTCTCCCAAAATGTGTCAGAATATAGGCAGGGGCTTCTCCCCTCTCTTTGTTCTTGGTGTGGAACCAGGCACACAGTATGTGCCAGCAAGGACTGGCCAGAAAGAATGAAGCTGGAGGGGCTGTCCTTTGTCAGCACCCCGAAGGTGTGATGTTGCAGAGGCTTTAGAGGTTCTCCAGTTTAATCCTATTTGCTGAGTTATGAGCCTTTTAATCTCAAACGGAAATACTCTGCCACGCCCTGGGAGTCTGCTCTGTCCGTTCCCTCTGCTACCACCCCCAGTCCTCCCACATGCCCATCCCAATAGAAGACGGCATCTTTTCAAAGCAGACGCCACACATGCTTTTTCAGACATGGCATCCCAAGGTGACATTTGCATCCTTCTGGGTGCGAGATCCTACCCAAAGGTCCCTGCATCTTGGGGCAACTAGACAGAAGGCAGGTGAAAGCCCATTGTAAAACAGTGCTATACAAGAAAACACATTATTTCCAATGTCTTGAGGCCTCCAAGGGCACAGGTGTCCAATAATGTCATTAGCATTCAAACAGGGGATTCACTGGCAGCTTACACAGACTCTTGAACCAAGGCCTAGGATTTCTGGAGCCTCACCCTCATTCTGTCCAAGTTGCCATGTCAGTAATTTAACTTCCCTGCTTTCTTACAAGAAAAAACAACAAAAAAAAATGATAACCTTCCCCATATATTTGGCAAAGCTACTGCTCAGTCTGGATCAGAAACTCACACAGCCAAGTCAAAATTCATGATAGGGCTTCCCCTGGTGGTCCAGTGGGTAAGGACACTGCCTTACAGTGCAAAGGGAGCTGGTTTGATCCCTGGCCTGGGAAGATCCCACATGCCGTGGAGCGGCTGGACCGATGTGTCCAATTACCGAGCCAGAGCTGTGGAGCGCATGCGCCCAGAGCTGGTGCTCTGCAACGACAGACGCCACCACGACAGGAGGCCCAGAGGAGCCAAAGAACAAAGATAGATGAAAATAGAGAAATGAAAGACCAATAGAAGTGGCCCGCCGGCTCCCCTCCCTCCCCAACCCGACCCCTGCCCAAAATAAATAAATAAATAAATCTTTAGAGACTAAACAACAATAATAACAAAGCAACATTAAAAAAAAAAAAAATTCATGATAAGTCTTCGCCAACCTGCTATTCTGCCAGACTCCTCATCAACAGAACAACAACAACAACAAAAAAATGCCAAACTTACTTGAGCCAAAACATGGCAGCCATCACTGGGCCCTTTCTTTCTCTCCTAGAGAAAGTCAATCCAGTCTTATTTCTTTCAGTCCTCCCTGTCACTCAGAGGGCATTACTTGTCCTGGCCACGTTTCATTTAACACATTAACCTTGTTCTTGCCTCAAGGTCATGACCCAGCTCCTCCCTCACCCGGAATGTTTCTTCTCCACTCAGTCCTTTCCTCAAAGGTCACCTCACCCCTCTGACTACCCTACCTAAGGCACTCTATTTCTTCTATTCCATTACACTCTGTACCCTGCTCTATTTTTCTTCCTAACATTTATTAACATCTAAAATGATGCCATGTCTTTGTTTGTTGCCTCCCTCTCATATTACAATAGAACTATCAGGAGATGAGAATCTCTTCTTCCATCACTGCACTCTGTACTCAGTCCAGCGCTGGCCTAGAGCAGACCCTCGATAAATATTTGTGGAATGAATGAATAGGTAATGCATGGAAAAACATGTGGAAAAGTTCAAAGCAGCACAGCTGAAGGGAAAATTATACATAATAGCTATGCCTGCCCACTCCAGAGAGAAGACGATTTACATGTAGGTCTGGAAATCTCTTGCAAACACATATACGTTTCAACCTATATTTGTTTCAGGAATCCTTCGCCTATTTGGTTCTGTAAGGAACTGTCTGGGGAAGTGGAAGAAATGAAGGACACACAGTTAATTTGCTAGCCATGTCATTTTCCAAACTGCTCTGGATTTCACAGGAAACACCTTCAGGCTGAGGGAACGAGAGGGCCAAGGTGAGGTGCAGCCAGGTCCGGAAGGCGCCTGTCAAGGGCCACATGTGCTTATGCTGGGAGGAAGCAGGGAGTGGCCTCCAAGTTCTCTGTCCCTCCCAACACCTCCCTCGCCACAATCCTTCATCCACGCCTTCCAGAATTTTTCACTCCACTATTACTGACAAAATCTACCCTTCCCAGTGCTGGAAAGAACACAAGATGTGAGCTCACCCTCTTCCTTGTTGTGAGACTTTTGAGAAAGTTACTTAACCTTTTTGACTCATTTCTGCATTTTAAAATAATTCTGTGTAATATGAAAAATAGGGACACTGACTCCTGCCTCACTAGTTCTTCTTTGAGATAAGGTACTTGTAACACACACGAGAGGGTCCTATTGTGACTGAATTTTCCCAGAGGCTGATAGAGCCTGAATCTTTTCCATGGGTAGATGTTGCTAGCTGGAGGTGAACAGGTGAATAGCCCTGGAATACCAAATGGTAATTTCCTAACACTATTACTTCACATTAAAGGAAATTATTTGTATTCAAAGATTATGTAATGGTGAAACACTGAACAAGTACAAAATATTTTGGCTTCTATTGGGTACGGGGGAGAGATGAACAACCCTGAAATAGAAGGAAGCAGTGGCTCACAGAAAAATGTTATCATTTCTGTTTTGAGTGACTGGAGACTACCTTCCCACGCACGTTCTGAACACTTCCGGCGAAATGAGTCATCACGTCATGCCTGTGACTGTTTGTTAAGTCTACTATAGGCTTGTTTCTAGATCTAAACCCGTCCTCAGACCTTAGCCCACTGACCAAAGGAGAGCTTGGGTATGGCACATCAGTGTATATAGTGATGGTTCCTTCAGGTCTTCCTCAGGGGATTTAGGGCCATGTATTTAGGTAACCATATAGGTAGCAGAATATCCAGATTATTCAAAGAGAGTTGAATACAATCTGACAATGATATACAGCGACCCAGGACGTACTCAGAATTGGGGGAACACCCATGTAATGAACACAGTCTTTACCTAGGTCTGTTTCACAGTGAGATGATCACTCCCTCAGCCTGTACGAGGCTAATTTGCATGGACATAGGTACTAGTTGGCAGAATCCTCCTCCCATTACTTCCTCAGTCTCTGTGATAGACTAGCCCAGTGGGAGAGGCAAGTGGGATCATCTCTGTCTGCAGCCAAAAGAGGGCAACAAAGCCAGTCACATCCTGAGAGTCACTGGTGTGGTCAGCGATACTCGTAAAGACCCTGAGGCTGCAGGGATGGTGGTCTCCATCATATCTCCATGCAATCCATCAGCCCCATCTCTTAAAAACTCAGATGGGTCCAATCGAATGGAAGTGAGTTACCACACACTTGAACAAATCACAGGCTTAATTGAAGCTGCCAGATGTGATATCTATGCTACAGCCAATTAACACAGTCTTGGGCATGTAGTCTGTGGCCACTGATCTGGAAAATAAGTATTTCCCCACCCTCTCAAAGAAGGGTAGGAAGCAGTTTCCATTCCCATGGGGTGGGCTCCACTGCACGCTTATCCCAGTCTTGCCCCAGGGCCGAAGTAACGACCGAACTCTCTGTCCTAACAGTTGGAAGGGGCACGGGCCACCCGGACTTTTTGCAGAATATCCCATCGGTCCACTATGTTGATAGATTCTGTTCATCAGATCCGAAGAACAAAAATGGGAAAGTGCATTCAAGAGCTCGGTGAGATACATGTACACCAGGAAGTACGAGACGGATCCTAGGAAGAAATGGGGACTTGCCACATTGTAGTGAAGATTTTAGGTTTCTGTGGGCTGCGGTATATCATATATATGTTCCAAAATAAAGAAGAGGTTCCTGCAACTTACACTTGACAACCCCAGGAAGGAAGCAGGATGCTCGGTAGGCCTCTTGAGTCCTGAAAGCAGCCTACGGAACACTTGGAAAAATCACCCTGACCCATCTTCCCAGTGGCATAGAAGGCTGCCAGCGCTGAGCAGATCACAGGGCAGAGAAAGGATCTGCAGCGTGTCAGGCTGAGCTACAAACAACCCTGCAATTTGCATTCTGTGATCCAGAGGATCCTGTTGTAGCCGAGTCATTGATGGTCATAAATACTCTGGATGGAGTCTTTGGCAGGTGCCGATTAGGAGGGCCTTCCCAGGTGGCAGCTAGTGGTAAAGAACCCATCTGCCAACACAGGAGACGTAAAGTACACAAATTTGATCCCTGAGTTGGGAAGATCTCCTGGAGGAGGGCATGGTAACCCACTCCTATATCCTCGCCTGGAGAATCCCATAGACAGAGGAGCCTGGAGGCTCTCAAAGAGCCGGACACAATGGAGGTGACTTAGCACAAGAGCGCACACATTAGGAGACTCCAAATGCAGACACCTGCCAAGCCTCCGGAGTAAGGCCCTGCCGCTGCAGCACCCAGCTACGCATGTGTTGGCGGTCGAGAGTAGGGGTGGTTCTCATGATTCCATCACCTCCTCTTGAGACCCCAAGAAGCCAGAGCTACCTCCTATGATTCTGTCACATCCACCAGGTCATGCGGAAGAGACGCTGTAAGACCAAAATGGCACATTGAGGACCACGCCCAAACACGCGTGCCTGCTGTGGCAATTCATTTCCGAGTGTTAGACAAGAGCCTGCTCTTGGGCCCCGGAAAGGGTCCCATTCCTGATACAAAAATGACACAGCGGATGCCCAGGTCCCAGGTCTCCTACCACTGGCACCTTCCTCACACTTACGGAAGTAATGGGAGTCAGGGAAGGATGGGGCAGGGGCCACGCTGACTTCACACAGAGATACCGGCTTCATAGATACAGAAACAGGCCAAAAATAGACCACTTGCGCACAAAGGACGGACTTCAAGGGGCACACTTGACCATCCATTTTGTGGGCAAAGAGGTTCAAGGTGAGATGTAAGTGAATGGAGGTCTTGCCTGGCTCATCAGGGACCCTGGCCAAAAGACAGAAGGACCCCCTCACCTTGTTTGTTCAGCACTGACTCAAACAAAAGCCTTTCAGAACTCAGTGAGGCAGCCCTGCCTGTGGTCATAAATGGGTGGAGGGCTTATGGAGGAGAAGGAAAACCTAGAAGACTGCAGAACTCGACTCTTCGCTCTCAGGGGTTCCGACAGAGGCCACAGCTCAGCGATCCACACTCCACTCGGCCCAGCTCCTTGGAGCCTGCCTGTGAAGCTTTCAGCCCTCAGTCTCTCTTAACCTGAGTTCCACTGGACATGTAAAACAGAAGAGCATCACAAAACAGAGACCAAATGAGTAACACAGAGCTCAAAAAGGGGCTGTAATCTGAGACCAGCAGGGTACCTCTGGCCCTCAGATTCCATGCAAAACAATGGGGATAGTTTCTCAGTACAGTGGCTCTCTCAGTTACTGATGCATGAGTTGGGAAGATCTCCTGGAGGAGGGCATGGTAACCCACTCCTATATCCTCGCCTGGAGAATCCCATAGACAGAGGAGCCTGGAGGCTCTCAAAGAGCCGGACACAATGGAGGTGACTTAGCACAAGAGCGCACACATTAGGAGACTCCAAATGCAGACACCTGCCAAGCCTCCGGAGTAAGGCCCTGCCGCTGCAGCACCCAGCTACGCATGTGTTGGCGGTCGAGAGTAGGGGTGGTTCTCATGATTCCATCACCTCCTCTTGAGACCCCAAGAAGCCAGAGCTACCTCCTATGATTCTGTCACATCCACCAGGTCATGCGGAAGAGACGCTGTAAGACCAAAATGGCACATTGAGGACCACGCCCAAACACGCGTGCCTGCTGTGGCAATTCATTTCCGAGTGTTAGACAAGAGCCTGCTCTTGGGCCCCGGAAAGGGTCCCATTCCTGATACAAAAATGACACAGCGGATGCCCAGGTCCCAGGTCTCCTACCACTGGCACCTTCCTCACACTTACGGAAGTAATGGGAGTCAGGGGAAGGATGGGGCAGGGGCCACGCTGACTTCACACAGAGATACCGGCTTCATAGATACAGAAACAGGCCAAAAATAGACCACTTGCGCACAAAGGACGGACTTCAAGGGGCACACTTGACCATCCATTTTGTGGGCAAAGAGGTTCAAGGTGAGATGTAAGTGAATGGAGGTCTTGCCTGGCTCATCAGGGACCCTGGCCAAAAGACAGAAGGACCCCCTCACCTTGTTTGTTCAGCACTGACTCAAACAAAAGCCTTTCAGAACTCAGTGAGGCAGCCCTGCCTGTGGTCATAAATGGGTGGAGGGCTTATGGAGGAGAAGGAAAACCTAGAAGACTGCAGAACTCGACTCTTCGCTCTCAGGGGTTCCGACAGAGGCCACAGCTCAGCGATCCACACTCCACTCGGCCCAGCTCCTTGGAGCCTGCCTGTGAAGTCTCTCTTAACCTGAGTTCCACTGGACATGTAAAACAGAAGAGCATCACAAAACAGAGACCAAATGAGTAACACAGAGCTCAAAAAGGGGCTGTAATCTGAGACCAGCAGGGTACCTCTGGCCCTCAGATTCCATGACAAAGGAGCCAGGATGGGGATAGTTTCTCAGTACAGTGGCTCTCTCAGTTACTGATGCATCAGAATTATGTGGAATGCTGTGAAAACATAGATTGCAGGTCTCCCCCTGGAGTGGTAGAGGGACGGGGTCTGAGAATTTGTCTCTTTGTCAATTTGTCAGAGGATGCTGAAGCTGCCTGTCCAGAAACCACCTTTTTAGAGTCCTTGTTGGGGACCCAGAGGCCAACCTTGTGAGCTCCATCACCCCCTGCCCATCAGTGATGTATTGTAGTTAAGAGCCTGAGCTTTGGGGTTCAACAGATCTGAGTTCGAATCCACACTCTGTCATGAGCCAGTCATGTGAGTTGTGGCTAGTGAACTTTTGCTTATGGACCTCAATTTTCCCATCTGTAAAACAGGAGCCATGGTAGTATCAACCTTAAACCTTATAGGATACTGTGAGGATTTCATCTGATAGTTTGGAAAAGTAGGCATGGTGGTTGGCACATAGTAAGCCCTTGGTAAATGACCATATGATATCAGCAGCTTATGCTAGTGTTTTGTAAACTATAAAGTACTGGCCAAATGTAAGAAATTACTTTCTACTGACATCTAAACTTGATTCTTCCATTTAAATTTCCCTCTTCTGGGACTCAGAGAGGTAACAACATTAGGAGGAAAGCAAAGAAAAGAAAGTTTGTAATGGGGTCAGTGACCCCTAGCTCCGCCTTTCTGCAGTCCTATTGTCCAAGGTCAGTATGTTTAAATTCAGACTTGAACTGCCCAGGGAATGAGTCTCATATTCTTACTGCCCACAGTGCCAGATGGGGGTGGGTGGTCACATTTGTATGTCCTCCCATCTGTCTGTGCTTTTGTAGGCTAATGTAGCCACGGCAGTCAGCACAATGCCTGGCACATAATACTGACACAAGCAATATTTGTTGAAAATAAATAAAATGTATCTAAACTAAGGAGATAGGATGCGGGATCTAACTTTGTCCCCAGGTCACAGTAATCTTGGTAAGCTTCTCCTCTCAGCCTTACCTCAGTTTTTCACCTGTCAAAAAGGAGATTCTCCAGTCCTTTTCCAGCTTAAGGTGACAGCTATAGTGTCATGAATAGAGATCCCAATCGGGTGTCAGAAAAGCAGGACTGTGGGTTCAGGGTTGCCACTAACTTAGGGTGGAATACACATTTCTCTTCTCTGTGCCTCAGTTTTCTCATCTATAGTATGGGATGATTTATAAGTACCCAGGTCCCTTTCAACAGTCCTGGATTTCTGGAATATTTTATTGTAGGTCTCTTTCAGGTTCACAGTCAAGGCCTTTAAGGAGTATCTGATGTGATGAAGAAAGAGTGTGTTTTCTTTTATCCTGAAGTGGCCACATTTTAGTGAAGGCCTTTCGGATCTTACTGGGTGAAGTCTCCCATAATAAGGCACAGTAATAATGATCATTCATATTGCACGTAATCATTAAAGTAAGTAGCATCATATTACTCTCAATTCCGATGTCTTCTTTTAGCTGAGAGTCGGCTGATACTTTAGCAAGGGAAATGAAGGAAAGAGGAACTGCTATTTGACTACTCACTTAAATCTTGCCCACATGCATTTTCAAACCTAAGGGAGGTGACACATGGTGGGGAAGGCACACTGGATCTGACTTTAAAAGCTGTGTCTTCAATGTCAGGTTCTTTTACTTTCTACATGCATGACCGAGGGTCAGCAACTCAGCCTCTCTGGGTCTCCTCATCTGGGAATGTTTCTTGCTCATGTTCCACGGTTGTTGCAACGATCTCCTATGATAATGGATGTGAAAATTTGTTGTAAACTGTTAAGCTCTCTGCAAACACAAGGCACTGTCATTATGGTAATAAAAAGCAAATGGCACATGAATATTTCACAAGCGAGGACTGGGACCGCTTATTTGTAAAGTATTCCCATCTAATGGGGTTTTATATGTACACACGCCTTTTCCTTATTACGAACTTTCTAATAATCTCTTTCCAAATCTTATCTTCAAACTCCTTTTGTCTCTCCCATCATTTCTTCTTAATGTCTCCTTACTTTCATAGCTATTTATTACTGAACTTTGGGTCCCCTTTGGGGAGATGGTTAGAAAAATACATACATACATATTTTGTACAGACATAAACAAAACAAAGCCAGGACACTTCAATTGTAAAGTAAGATATTAAAACATAATACATCTTCTTTGTAGGTCTTTCCAAGCTATTCATATTGATGATACTTTGTCTAAAATTAGGTTTCACAACCAATCTCCAAATGAAGGCTCAAATCCATTCACACGTGGCATAAATATGGGATGGGAAGAAATGAAACAGGCTTGATGCAGTATTTTCCTTTTTTTTTCCTCTTAAAAAAAGTAAAAGAGTTTTACAAAGCCTTTGAGTCTCTCTTGGCTAAAAAGGAAATCCTTTTGCCATTAACTGATCCTGCAGAGTGAGCTCGCTAGCTGCAAAAGCATGGTGAGGGTAAGCATTAATTAAATCTAACTGTGAGAGAATAATTATGTACACATATCCGTCAGGGCAAGTTGTCACTATCCAGTAGCAAACTTGGATAGGAACTCCATCAGCAGAACTGTCAGGCGGCTGTTAAAAGGATATAAATGTGTCCCAAAAGGATAATTTCATTTAGGGGGGGAAACATTGGATTGCAAAGGATTAATGAGGCGAGGGGTTTGTGTTTTCAATTGGATGTAAAATGCAAACCGAGTAAGTTGTGATATCATCATTTAACCTTAATGTTTAGCTACATTTGGATTTCCAACACGTGGTAGAGACAATTAGACCGTGTACATCAAACCAACATTTTCCATCCTGAAATGAGATTAAAGGCTAGATTTTTTTCAGCTTGCACTGTGCAAAACTTTACAACAAAATCATAAAATTTAATTAATACAGATGACATATTAATAATAATTAGGCAAGAAAATGAATGCAAATTCCACTAGGGTGACTGAGTTGTTTAGACACTAAGTTGTGTCTAATTCTCTGCAACCCCATGGACTACAGTTGGCCAGACTCCTCCGTCCATGAGATTTCCCAGGCAAGAATACTGGAGTGGGTTGTCATTTCCTTCTCTAGGGAATGTTCTCAACCTAAGGATCGAACCCATGTCTCCTGTTTGGCAGGCAGATTCTTTACCACTGAGCCACCTGGGAAGCCTACTAGGGTGATTAGGGGATTCCCAAAGGGTCTGTTTTCATGGCTGACTTTATTTTCTGCCACATTTCAGTCTAACCTCTGAGAGCTATATGTGTACAGAAAACCACAGAGGTGATGGGAAATCAGGTTTTAGAAGCAGGAACTGAAAAAAGAGACAGCTACGATGTGGGAACAGAGGACATAAGTGTTGGAAGCAGACAGATCTAAGTTGACGTCCAGACTCCACTACTGATTTCACCATGTGAACATGGGCCTCTACTTTATGTCTCTGAACATTGATTTCACCTACAAAATAAGAGTTAAAGAAAGGTGGTTACAGAATACATTTGAAGGCTTCTGGAAATGTGACTGGGATAAAGAAGGCGGCCAGATAGGTTGCTTCCTACCAGCTATATGTCAAAAGTAAGAAACAGAATAAAAGCACATTACAACCTTGGAGTGACATCTTGGCTGAGGGAGTCCTGGGTATGGACGATTTCTAGCCAAATCAAGGAAGAAGCAGCCTGGCTGGTTCCACCATAGGTGGCCAACCATGATGGTCAACACCAAGGTCGTTCCTCCAGTGAATTTAATTTGTAATTATAGTTGAATGCTTTCTTGCTCGCTTGATTTTCTTCTACATATCTTGAGCCCCACAAGGGTATGGACCTTGTATATCTGGTTTCTACTGCAGTCTCAAGACCTACCATGGTATCTTGTACTTGGTAGGCACTCAGTTTAAAGAATGAATGATGGTGAGTTTGGAGGCCCTGGGCTCCAGGATAAAAGCTGGAAGGGCAGCAATCCAAGAAATGGGAATCAGCAGCAATATAATCGTAGAGAGCAGTTAAGCAGAGTCTCATCCTATGGCAGGAATGATTGTGCCATGGTGACGACTGGATTTATCAAGCTGTGCTGGGACCAAAGAGCTAATTTCCACCAGAATGAGGCCAGAGGTTGGTTAGACAGAGAAAGACAAGTGCTGTATGACATCACTTATATGTGAAATCTAAGAAAGGCAACAAACTTAGGACTATAAAAAACCAGGCTCACAGATACAGAGAACAAACAAGTCATTACGAGTGGGGAGAGGGAAGGAAGGAAGGGGCAATACAGGACTAGGGGACTAAGAGAAACAAACTAATACGTATGAAATTAAAACTGCCACATTTCAGTCTAACCTCTGAGAGCTATATGTGTACAGAAAACCACAGAGGTGATGGGAAATCAGGTTTTAGAAGCAGGAACTGAAAAAAGAGACAGCTACGATGTGGGAACAGAGGACATAAGTGTTGGAAGCAGACAGATCTAAGTTGACGTCCAGACTCCACTACTGATTTCACCATGTGAACATGGGCCTCTACTTTATGTCTCTGAACATTGATTTCACCTACAAAATAAGAGTTAAAGAAAGGTGGTTACAGAATACATTTGAAGGCTTCTGGAAATGTGACTGGGATAAAGAAGGCGGCCAGATAGGTTGCTTCCTACCAGCTATATGTCAAAAGTAAGAAACAGAATAAAAGCACATTACAACCTTGGAGTGACATCTTGGCTGAGGGAGTCCTGGGTATGGACGATTTCTAGCCAAATCAAGGAAGAAGCAGCCTGGCTGGTTCCACCATAGGTGGCCAACCATGATGGTCAACACCAAGGTCGTTCCTCCAGTGAATTTAATTTGTAATTATAGTTGAATGCTTTCTTGCTCGCTTGATTTTCTTCTACATATCTTGAGCCCCACAAGGGTATGGACCTTGTATATCTGGTTTCTACTGCAGTCTCAAGACCTACCATGGTATCTTGTACTTGGTAGGCACTCAGTTTAAAGAATGAATGATGGTGAGTTTGGAGGCCCTGGGCTCCAGGATAAAAGCTGGAAGGGCAGCAATCCAAGAAATGGGAATCAGCAGCAATATAATCGTAGAGAGCAGTTAAGCAGAGTCTCATCCTATGGCAGGAATGATTGTGCCATGGTGACGACTGGATTTATCAAGCTGTGCTGGGACCAAAGAGCTAATTTCCACCAGAATGAGGCCAGAGGTTGGTTAGACAGAGAAAGACAAGTGCTGTATGACATCACTTATATGTGAAATCTAAGAAAGGCAACAAACTTAGGACTATAAAAAACCAGGCTCACAGATACAGAGAACAAACAAGTCATTACGAGTGGGGAGAGGGAAGGAAGGAAGGGGCAATACAGGACTAGGGGACTAAGAGATACAAACTAATACGTATGAAATTAATACGCAAACACAATAATTTATGAAAAGTATAAATGGAGTAAAACCTTTAAAAATTATGACTCACTCGTGCACCTGAAACACATATAATATCGTGTATCAATTATACTTAAACAAAGGAATTTGACAAAGAAAGCAAACTAATGGAAAAAACAGTAATTTTTAAAAAGAATGAGGCCAGAGCACCTATCAGGGGTTTCAGAGCCATGCTTAGATGCTGTCATAATCAGTAAGTAATTGCCTAGTTTTGAGTTCTCAAGATCTTACGGAGTTCCTGATGCACAGCCCTGTCCAAAAGGGAAATGACCTTCCATCTTGGAATCTATGAAGGTGGCAGCTAATATCACATTATTCTATAGAGAGGGATCCCGCTGACCCTTCTCAGGCACCTCCTTTGGCAAGGTCACCCAACTGACACAGATACAAGAGGAGGTCAGACAGCTATTCTGTTACTCTGTACAACTAGACTCTTCACAGTAATCTAGAGAAAGGCTTTCAGTTCCAGAAGCCATCCTGAGAAAATGGCCTACAACTGTGGTCTGAAGGGAAAATTTCAGGAATATGAATTGAAATGTAACTGCTTTGTCTTGAGAGTGACTATTTTTTTGGAAGGGCTATCCTTCAACCACCACCTCCCGTAACTATACCTCTTCTCAAAAAAACAAAATCAAAATAAAATCAGTATAAAGATTTCTATTCCCTCATTCCACCCCTGATTGCAAGAAATGTCTTTCAGAGGCATAAAAAGGAACCCACACTTATCCATAAATGTTGCAAAGAGTTATCATTGAAGATACAATAAAATTTCAGGGAAGTGGGCCAAAGCCAGAACACAGAGGTCATAAGCTGTCAAGATCATTAAGAGAATTTCTCACTTCTCGAGAAAAATCTTTAAACTCTAATTCTTAGGGACAGGATTTTATATATGTCCATTTTATTATATATTTCATAGTGCAGTCCAATTTGTTCATATTATTAGTAGCATTTTGCTTACTTGATCTAATAGGAAGATTTCTACAAAAAAATCTCCCACTTCGATTAAGGATTCATTAACATATTCTACTCCTTTCCATTTTTTCTGTATATGTTTTGAAGTTGTGTTGTTTGCATATGTAAGTACAGATTTATTTGTCTCCTGATGAACCTTTCCTTTTATGATTAATTAATGATACTTTTTATTCCTAAGGATGTTATGTTTCTTCTTATTGTTGTAAAGTTTATTTTGCCATATATTTATACTTCTCCCCAAGGTTTCATCTGATTAGTACTTGTTTAGTATATATTTTCCTCTCCTTCATTGTCAAATTTTTTGTGTCTTTATGATCTAAGAAGATCTTTGGTAAACAGCACACAAGTAGATTTGTGTAATATAATCTAGCTCTGAATTTAAATATGCAAATTATATTTATTATGAAAACTGATGCTTCAAGGCTTTTTTCTACCAAGTTATCTTTCATTTCTTCCTTGCAACTGCTTTCTTTTTACATTTTTTTAAAATTAGTTTTTATTAGAGTCTAGTTGCTTTACAATATCATGTTAGTTTCTGCTGTGCAGCAAAGAGAATTAGCTCTACATGTACGTATATTTCCTCCTTGTTTGGATTTCCTTCCCTAAGTCACCAAGAGCATTGGGTAGAGTTCCCTGTGCTACACAATAAGTCCTTCGTATCTATTTTATACATAGTATCAAGGGTGTATATATATATCAATGCCAATTTCCCAATACATCTTACATCCCTCTTCCCCCTTAGTATCCATATGTTTTTTCTTTTTGACTTTTACCTCATCCCATTACCCACCTGGAGTCATCAAGGCATTAGCTTCTAAACTCAAAGCCTGGGTGTTTGCATTTCCTCCTCATTCCTTACAACTGAGGATATGATTTTTCTCTTATTAAAATAAGTTGACGAATTTAAGATAAATGTGTGCTTTTTAGAAATGGTATATTTTACCCAAACTCTATGTGCGTGTGTGTGTGTGTGTGTGTCTAACAGGAAGGCCCTTGCCAGCTTTATTTTCACACAGGAATCGAGACCTTCTGTCATCAAAACATTCTTTTGTTTGTTTTTAAAAGCATATATGCTAGAATTGGAACTTCTCTCCAACAACGCTGAAGCCCAATACATAAATCTAGAATAGGAGCTTAATGAAAGACTCATACTTGCACAACAATACCCTACTATGCCCACTCACCCCTTGAATGTTTACTTGGAGCACAGCTTAAAAACTCCTGCTAATTGCTGTGAACTCTACCCTGTGACCTCACTGTTTCACCATGTCTTTCTCAAACATGGGAAAATGAAAAGCCTGTCTTTGTAATCTTCTAAATCATTTACTCATTTGATAACAGTTGAATTGGAAACAAGCACAAGCTGCCAGATTCTAAGGACGTTTTTTCCAAATTCCCCAGTAGGCAATCCTTATGTATGTAATATGACCCACATACTTTAACACGTTCAAATGGTATGAAATGAGGTCATTTTGTGAAATTTCACTACCAAGTCTGCTAGTTTCTATGGCAGAGAGAGAGGTTTCCCCTGCTATGATTTCCACATCTGCAAGGAAACTGGATCAGATGAACTTGAGATCCACTTCCATCTCTGGTGGACTAAGAGAATGTAAGGGATTGTTTCCCTTCTGTGTGTACCTGGAAGCCTGTGGCAACAACAGCTTTGGGACATCAAGGATCTGCCTAACGCCACGCAACAATTAGATAAGTCACGGGTGCCTACACTGAGGATTCTCTGAGTCCAAATCTGAGATGCTGCCTTATGCCAGGGATTGTGGGCAAAATTGAGCCCAATGCTTTTTTTTTTTTTTAATATCTCAGTTGTTAAGAATGGGTTTGAACATCTTTCAGTGGTATAAACAAATCAAAAAAGAACATATTAAGATGTGAAAAGGATATGAAAGTCTTATTTTAGGGTCAAATTAACTCCATTTTTCTCATTATTAGAACTTTGTCACCAAAGGCGGTACTTTATTATTATATTTTAAATTTCATCAATCAAAATCTATGGACAAAATTTTCTCATAGGTACTTATGTACTGTCTTGAAGTTTGCCTCTGGGTCAGAAAGGCCTAAAATATTTTCCATCTGGTCCTTTACTTAAGCATTTTACAGATCTTGCAAGAGACTGTAGGCCCTTGCAAGGATAGAACCAGGACACATATATACTGTCCTTCTCTATATCACAAGCCAGATTTATCTAACAATGGCTTGGTATCATAAAGCATTTAGCACTGTTAAAGAGAGACAAAGTAGCAGAGATTTTAAAAAGCACAGCCTTTAGATGAGCTGTTAATAGGACCAGAATCAGGGGCATCTGATTCTCCCATGATCAGCTCTGCTATATTATAAAATTTCCTTCATATGTAGGAGGGCTCAATTTTTCCATCAGCAAATTATATATAATTACACTGAGGCTGTGAACATCAGTCCAGGCTTTAATATAAAACAAAAACTTCATAAAATATCAGAATGTGTAGGCTGCAAAAGTCATTCTTTAAAAAGTCCTCATATCTAGCCCCTTCTTCAAGAGATGCACTCTATGTCTCTACCCTCTGTATGTAAGGTGGCCTCACAACTTGCTTTTGAGCAAATGAATGAAGTGGAAAGGGTGAAGTGTCTTCTGAGCTGAAGCCTCAAAGGCCCTAGCTCGGCTCTTGTCTGCCTGACCGCTATGGCTGTTTTTGTAAGAGAGGTTTCTGCTATGATTTCCACATTCTGTGTGTGACCTGGGAAGAGAATGTAAGGGATTGTTTCTTCTGTGTGTACCTGGAAGCCTGTGGCAACAACAGCTTTGGGACATCAAGGATCTGCCTAACGCCACGCAACAATTAGATAAGTCACGGGTGCCTACACTGAGGATTCTCTGAGTCCAAATCTGAGATGCTGCCTTATGCCAGGGATTGTGGGCAAAATTGAGCCCAATGCTTTTTTTTTTTTAATATCTCAGTTGTTAAGAATGGGTTTGAACATCTTTCAGTGGTATAAACAAATCAAAAAAGAACATATTAAGATGTGAAAAGGATATGAAAGTCTTATTTTAGGGTCAAATTAACTCCATTTTTCTCATTATTAGAACTTTGTCACCAAAGGCGGTACTTTATTATTATATTTTAAATTTCATCAATCAAAATCTATGGACAAAATTTTCTCATAGGTACTTATGTACTGTCTTGAAGTTTGCCTCTGGGTCAGAAAGGCCTAAAATATTTTCCATCTGGTCCTTTACTTAAGCATTTTACAGATCTTGCAAGAGACTGTAGGCCCTTGCAAGGATAGAACCAGGACACATATATACTGTCCTTCTCTATATCACAAGCCAGATTTATCTAACAATGGCTTGGTATCATAAAGCATTTAGCACTGTTAAAGAGAGACAAAGTAGCAGAGATTTTAAAAAGCACAGCCTTTAGATGAGCTGTTAATAGGACCAGAATCAGGGGCATCTGATTCTCCCATGATCAGCTCTGCTATATTATAAAATTTCCTTCATATGTAGGAGGGCTCAATTTTTCCATCAGCAAATTATATATAATTACACTGAGGCTGTGAACATCAGTCCAGGCTTTAATATAAAACAAAAACTTCATAAAATATCAGAATGTGTAGGCTGCAAAAGTCATTCTTTAAAAAGTCCTCATATCTAGCCCCTTCTTCAAGAGATGCACTCTATGTCTCTACCCTCTGTATGTAAGGTGGCCTCACAACTTGCTTTTGAGCAAATGAATGAAGTGGAAAGGGTGAAGTGTCTTCTGAGCTGAAGCCTCAAAAGGCCCTGCAGCTCGGCTCTTGCTGCTCTAGGAGCCCATGTGAACCAGTCTTGGAGAGTTGGCTGATTACACTTACATGACTGAGACCCATGGAACCCACCCGGACCAGAAGAGCTGCTCAGCTGAGGCCAGGCCAAATGCTTGACTTAAATTAAGAGCCAAATAAGCGGTTTCTGTTTTAAGCCACAGCATTTCAGGGTGTTTACTATGCTAGAACTCAAACTGACATGGTATTGTATTGTTCTGATGAAAAAAAAAAAAAAAATATATATATATATATATATATATCCTAGACGTGTATCCCTAGGCCGCCGGAAGACCTGGTCCAGATCCTTCTCTTAAGGCCACCTCCAGCTACCTCTCTACCCAGCCAGACCAAACAGAATTGACTGAGAGTCCCACAACATATTTCAGACAGACAAGGAAAACCGCCTGGAGGAGACATACACTTTTAGGAATGCAAACTTCTCTGAAAGACACATTAGGGAAGATTTATGGAGGCAGCTGTGTGCTCTGACTATAAATCAGCTCTCTCGGGCCTCAGTCCAACCCAACCTGGGCATTGCTGGGTGGTGGTGGTGGTACTGGCCCTGGGAGCACCTCTTGGAAGAGCCATGTGGTCCAAAAAAAGAAAAGCCCTAGCCCCAGGGAAAAGGCTTCCAATCTACATGTTATTCCTTGTGTTTGAAGGGACCAAGGCTCTGACTGCAGGATGCTGCTATGCTGTAGAGTGCTTTAAAAGAGCATTTTAGTAAGTGTTTTTGCAAATACTCACAACAGCCTTGAGGAACAAGAATATTAGGTATTATCACATCTCCAGGTGCTGTGGATGGAATCCCCAAAGAAAGCAGCTTTTTTTGAAGTTCCACTGCACTTAAAAGATGGGGTTCAAACCTGGGTTTCTGGACTCCCAACACTGACCTTTGCACTAAACAATAGTATGTATTAATCTGATTTATAGTCAAAGACCATTTGAGGTGGAGGACAACTGAGGGAATGATCTAGCCCACATCCCTGATTTCCAAATTAACAACAACAAAGATTGATTAGGTACACCCTGGGCCTGCTGAGCTCTTCCCATGCATGACGTCTAATCCTTGCAGCCTCCCTGTGAGGTGGCCAAGTATATGATTTGCAGATTAGGTAGTGACAATTTCACCGAGTAAGTCATTTCTCAACACTGAGAGAGCCAGAGGCCGAGCACAGTATGGATTCACATCTATCTGACTCTGGAACCTGAGCTCGCTTCCACAGAGCCACACCGCTTCTTAGACGGGGCCACTGAGGCCTGGAGAGTGGAAACTCTTATCCAAGATCATGTAGCCCATGTGATTACTTTCCTGTGAATTCATCAAGCATTAATTGGACATCCACTGTTTATCAGGATTTGTCTAGTCAAAGGAAGCACAGGTATGACTTGGTCATAGTCACTGTGCTGCAGGAGATTAAGTCAGGGAGGAGAGAAATGGCCTTTACTCTCATCGAAGCTGATCAATGACAAATATCATAAGGAAGATAAAGAAAAGGTTATGAAAGTCTGGAGGAAGTATGTATGACTTTCATGTGAGAAAGATTTGGAAAGATTTCACCAAGAAAGTCATTTTGAGGTTTTGTTCAGAAAGAAGAGCAGGGTTTGTTTCACTTGGGGATGGAGGGAGGAGGAGGAGAGTCAGCAGGAGAAATGCCACAGAGGCACAGGCAACAGGTTACTTCACTGTAGATTCAGGCTGGGCTCTAGGTAGCTGGGGTCTATCCTGTCTTCTTTTTATTCTTTCTGTCTCTTGGTTTATAAACACTCAAGGCTTACCTTCTTTCTAGTCTAGCTCATGGGTTGTAAACACCACCTCCTTATGCATTCCTTCTGACATAAACATCTAATCCCCTGATTAATTCACTAAATGATGAAGTGCTGGGAGGTAGAGATCTCGGTGGCACATCCTATACTTGTAAAACCTAGTCCAAAAGGCTGGATGAGCTTCCAAATCCACACTACAGTAGACAATGACACAACCACAGGGTCTGCTGTTCCTCAGGTCATAGCACCTCAGGTCTGCCTCCCTGAGTCCAGAGCAAACTTACAGGGGGAAGTCCTGACTCTCTTGTTAGCTAGGAGAGAGATGCCTCACTTTCTGGGATTAGAAGTTAGTGACCATTTGGGGGCAACTGATACAGCCCACATCCCTGATTTCCAAATTAACAACAACAAAGATTGATTAGGTACACCCTGGGCCTGCTGAGCTCTTCCCATGCATGACGTCTAATCCTTGCAGCCTCCCTGTGAGGTGGCCAAGTATATGATTTGCAGATTAGGTAGTGACAATTTCACCGAGTAAGTCATTTCTCAACACTGAGAGAGCCAGAGGCCGAGCACAGTATGGATTCACATCTATCTGACTCTGGAACCTGAGCTCGCTTCCACAGAGCCACACCGCTTCTTAGACGGGGCCACTGAGGCCTGGAGAGTGGAAACTCTTATCCAAGATCATGTAGCCCATGTGATTACTTTCCTGTGAATTCATCAAGCATTAATTGGACATCCACTGTTTATCAGGATTTGTCTAGTCAAAGGAAGCACAGGTATGACTTGGTCATAGTCACTGTGCTGCAGGAGATTAAGTCAGGGAGGAGAGAAATGGCCTTTACTCTCATCGAAGCTGATCAATGACAAATATCATAAGGAAGATAAAGAAAAGGTTATGAAAGTCTGGAGGAAGTATGTATGACTTTCATGTGAGAAAGATTTGGAAAGATTTCACCAAGAAAGTCATTTTGAGGTTTTGTTCAGAAAGAAGAGCAGGGTTTGTTTCACTTGGGGATGGAGGGAGGAGGAGGAGAGTCAGCAGGAGAAATGCCACAGAGGCACAGGCAACAGGTTACTTCACTGTAGATTCAGGCTGGGCTCTAGGTAGCTGGGGTCTATCCTGTCTTCTTTTTATTCTTTCTGTCTCTTGGTTTATAAACACTCAAGGCTTACCTTCTTTCTAGTCTAGCTCATGGGTTGTAAACACCACCTCCTTATGCATTCCTTCTGACATAAACATCTAATCCCCTGATTAATTCACTAAATGATGAAGTGCTGGGAGGTAGAGATCTCGGTGGCACATCCTATACTTGTAAAACCTAGTCCAAAAGGCTGGATGAGCTTCCAAATCCACACTACAGTAGACAATGACACAACCACAGGGTCTGCTGTTCCTCAGGTCATAGCACCTCAGGTCTGCCTCCCTGAGTCCAGAGCAAACTTACAGGGGGAAGTCCTGACTCTCTTGTTAGCTAGGAGAGAGATGCCTCACTTTCTGGGAAACTTTGAGCTCCTGATCACCCTCACAGCAGCACTGATGACATAGAAGCACCTACCAATGCAAAGAAATGATACCACTTCCTTCTAGTCTCTAACAAGGGCTGACACAGTTGCCCAGCTGAGAGATCTGAGCCAGGCTAGCTAAGACCAAAACTACGGTCATCTGGAGGCTGAAATATGGGCTCTATATTCACACCTCCACAGTCTATTGTCTGGGGTACACTTCGGTAAGTCACTTAACCTACCAAAGTTTGAACTTCCTGTTTTGCTGAATGGAAACAGGGCTTCCCAGGTGGCTCAGCGGGAAAGAACCCACTTTCCAGTGCAGGAAACATAAGAGACTTCAGGTTCAATGCCTGGGTTGGGAAGATTCCCTGGAGAAGGGCACGGCAATTCTCCCCAGGACTCTTGCCTGGAGAATCCCATGGACAGAGGATGGCCTACAGTCCACAGGGCTGCAGAGCATCAGACATGACTGAAGGAACTTAGCACATGCAGAGTAGAGATAACTATAGGTCATACCTTCTGGGAATTCAAGAGCTTTTAAATGAGGTAATATATGATGAGTATAGTATTTAGAATGTACTAAAGGCTCAATGAGTACTAGTTGCACCACATCTCCTTAACTATTGCATTCCATGAAGCTCCTATCTCCTTTAATTCATCCATGCATCCATGTATGTATTCATTTACCCTCCCCTCCAGACAAATGCTATTCTAGGCCAAGTCTGTGTTAGGCATTTGCGTCACTGAGAGACATAAATCACTGTCCTTTCCATCACGGGACTGCTGGAGTTGAGAGGGGAAGCAGGTGTGCCCAGTAATGAGGGTTGTGACAGAAGGCACCATGGGGGCTACAGAGCCCAGACCAAGGAGCAGGTCACCCAGCCTGGATCAGGGCTGAGGGTGGGCAGGAGTGCTGGCCTTCCTAGAGAACAGTGTGAAACCAGAACTTGAAATGTGAGTAGCAACTGGCTGCTAGGAGAAGAGAGGGAGGGGCTTTCAGGGAGAACATTACACAGGGCTGGAAGCCAAGGCAGATTGGCGACAGAGAACAAGGGGTTGTTTCATCATAGACTCGGGGCTGGACTCCAGATAACAGGGGCCTGTCCAGTCTGTATTCTGGAGGCTGTAGAATACAGCATGGTAGGCTGGGATGGGACCTTGTGCAGCAGGCTCTGGTGACTTCTTAATCCTATTAAATAGTGTGCCATTTCATCCCACAGACTCTTGTATCTAACACTGAACAAATGTATCCCTAATGGGATACTGACAGATAGAATAATACTGATATTATCACTGTCAGGATAAGGATATCAACAAATATAAAATAATACAACAGTAGTGATAATACTGCTATGTTTAAAATGGATAACCAACAAGGTCCTATTGTAGAGCACAGAGAACTCTGCTCAATGTTACGTGGCAGCCTGAATGGGATTAGTGTTTGGATAGAATGGCCGAGTGCCTTTACTATCCACCCGAAACTATCAAACATTGTTAATTGGCTGGATATACTCCAGGGCTTCCCTGGCTGCTCAGTCAGTAAAGAATGTCTGCAATGTAGAAGACCTGGGTTCGATCCCTGGGTAAAGAAAATCCCCTTGAAAAGAAAAGGGCAACCAACTCCAGCATTCTTAGCTGGGAAATCCCATCCACAGAGCAGCCTGGTGGGCTACAGTTCATGAGGCTTCAGGAGTTGGACATGGCTTAGTGACAAAACCACTACCACCATCATTCCAATATAAAAGTTTCTTAAAAAAACAAAACAAAACAGTAGTGATTTCTCTGGTGGTCCAGTGACTAAAACTTCACACTCCCAATGCAGGGGGGTCTGGGTTCAATCCCTGGTCAGGGAACTATATCCCACATACCACAACTAATGATACCAAGTGTCACAATTAAAACCCAGCACAGCCAAATAAATAAATAAATAAATATTTTTTAAAACAGCAGTGATAAGAGTAGTAAATAATAAAATAGCAGAACGCTTATGTTCAGTGTGTAATTTTTGCTTGGCTCTATGCTCATTGCTTTACAGGCATTGTCTCCCTGGCTCCTATGGAAACCCACTGAAGATGGAACGTTACTATTCTAGTATAACCAGCACAGGTATGGTTCTTCTTCCAGGTACATCAGCATTTTAAAGACTTGAGGAAATACTAAATAATTTAACTGACAAACACTATAACCTATAAATATGCACCTACTACAAAACAGAATAGCATGGATTTTTAGACGAAATCTGGAATTGGGGGCTTATTAATTACGCTAGAAAGACTTAACTGCAAAAGCTTAAATAGTGTGCCATTTCATCCCACAGACTCTTGTATCTAACACTGAACAAATGTATCCCTAATGGGATACTGACAGATAGAATAATACTGATATTATCACTGTCAGGATAAGGATATCAACAAATATAAAATAATACAACAGTAGTGATAATACTGCTATGTTTAAAATGGATAACCAACAAGGTCCTATTGTAGAGCACAGAGAACTCTGCTCAATGTTACGTGGCAGCCTGAATGGGATTAGTGTTTGGATAGAATGGCCGAGTGCCTTTACTATCCACCCGAAACTATCAAACATTGTTAATTGGCTGGATATACTCCAGGGCTTCCCTGGCTGCTCAGTCAGTAAAGAATGTCTGCAATGTAGAAGACCTGGGTTCGATCCCTGGGTAAAGAAAATCCCCTTGAAAAGAAAAGGGCAACCAACTCCAGCATTCTTAGCTGGGAAATCCCATCCACAGAGCAGCCTGGTGGGCTACAGTTCATGAGGCTTCAGGAGTTGGACATGGCTTAGTGACAAAACCACTACCACCATCATTCCAATATAAAAGTTTCTTAAAAAAACAAAACAAAACAGTAGTGATTTCTCTGGTGGTCCAGTGACTAAAACTTCACACTCCCAATGCAGGGGGGTCTGGGTTCAATCCCTGGTCAGGGAACTATATCCCACATACCACAACTAATGATACCAAGTGTCACAATTAAAACCCAGCACAGCCAAATAAATAAATAAATAAATATTTTTTAAAACAGCAGTGATAAGAGTAGTAAATAATAAAATAGCAGAACGCTTATGTTCAGTGTGTAATTTTTGCTTGGCTCTATGCTCATTGCTTTACAGGCATTGTCTCCCTGGCTCCTATGGAAACCCACTGAAGATGGAACGTTACTATTCTAGTATAACCAGCACAGGTATGGTTCTTCTTCCAGGTACATCAGCATTTTAAAGACTTGAGGAAATACTAAATAATTTAACTGACAAACACTATAACCTATAAATATGCACCTACTATAAAACAGAATAGCATGGATTTTTTTTAGACGAAATCTGGAATTGGGGGCTTATATTTATGCTTTGTGTCGACTCTCATCTGCTTCTAGAAAGACTTAACTGCAAAAGCTTCAGAAGCCCATCCAGCACAAGTGACAGAATATCAGGAGAATGTTCCAGGGAGGAGAGGGACATGGTCTGATTTAGTAGGTTTTCAAAAGATCACTTCACCTACCAGCATCGAAGATGGATTTGTGGATGAAGAGGTTGTCACAACAATCTGGATGAAGGATGATAAACCCTCAACCAAGTCAGAGGCAACAGTCGGACAGGAGGGGAAGGATCTATGAGCCTCTGGAGGCCAGAGGAGCAGGAACTTGCTGATAAACTTAACTACTCACTATTGAGGGTCAACCATGAAACAGATACTGGACTAGGCATTCAGGAGGTGTTACTTCACCACCCGATAGTGACGTCAGCATTATTAGCGCTATTTTACAGATAAGAAAACAGGCTAAATATCACTACTTCTTTTACTTTAAGATCATTGGGTTACCCAGTGGTGGGGAATTCAGTTTCAAACACAAAGTCCCCCTTTTAAAGACCCTACCTAGACTGCATGAACCTCAGTAAGCCCTTCTTCACATCCACAGGAATTTCCCTCTGCGTTATTTGAATATCAGTAACTCTTGTTTGGGCTTCCCTAGTGGCTCAGACAGTACAGAATCTGCCTGCAATGGAGGGGACCCAGGTTTGATCCCTAAATGGAGAAGATTCCCTGGAGAATGGGAACCTACTCCCATATTCTCACCTGGAGAATTTCATGAACAGATGTGCGTGGTGAGTTACAGTCCTTGGGGTTACAAAGAGTCAGACTCAACTCAGTGACTTCACTCTTATGTTCAGTGTGTAATTTTTGCTTGGCTCTATGCTCATTGCTTTACAGGCATTGTCTCCCTGGCTCCTATGGAAACCCACTGAAGATGGAACGTTACTATTCTAGTATAACCAGCACAGGTATGGTTCTTCTTCCAGGTACATCAGCATTTTAAAGACTTGAGGAAATACTAAATAATTTAACTGACAAACACTATAACCTATAAATATGCACCTACTATAAAACAGAATAGCATGGATTTTTTTTAGACGAAATCTGGAATTGGGGGCTTATATTTATGCTTTGTGTCGACTCTCATCTGCTTCTAGAAAGACTTAACTGCAAAAGCTTCAGAAGCCCATCCAGCACAAGTGACAGAATATCAGGAGAATGTTCCAGGGAGGAGAGGGACATGGTCTGATTTAGTAGGTTTTCAAAAGATCACTTCACCTACCAGCATCGAAGATGGATTTGTGGATGAAGAGGTTGTCACAACAATCTGGATGAAGGATGATAAACCCTCAACCAAGTCAGAGGCAACAGTCGGACAGGAGGGGAAGGATCTATGAGCCTCTGGAGGCCAGAGGAGCAGGAACTTGCTGATAAACTTAACTACTCACTATTGAGGGTCAACCATGAAACAGATACTGGACTAGGCATTCAGGAGGTGTTACTTCACCACCCGATAGTGACGTCAGCATTATTAGCGCTATTTTACAGATAAGAAAACAGGCTAAATATCACTACTTCTTTTACTTTAAGATCATTGGGTTACCCAGTGGTGGGGAATTCAGTTTCAAACACAAAGTCCCCCTTTTAAAGACCCTACCTAGACTGCATGAACCTCAGTAAGCCCTTCTTCACATCCACAGGAATTTCCCTCTGCGTTATTTGAATATCAGTAACTCTTGTTTGGGCTTCCCTAGTGGCTCAGACAGTACAGAATCTGCCTGCAATGGAGGGGACCCAGGTTTGATCCCTAAATGGAGAAGATTCCCTGGAGAATGGGAACCTACTCCCATATTCTCACCTGGAGAATTTCATGAACAGATGTGCGTGGTGAGTTACAGTCCTTGGGGTTACAAAGAGTCAGACTCAACTCAGTGACTAACACTTTCACTTTTTCTTTCATCACCATTTTATGGCAGGTAGATGCCTGGGAGTGACTACCCAGCAGCTGTCTGACAAAACCCCACCACAGATCAGAGGACAGCATTGGAACCTCCCCACCTTCCAATGTCCGCCCGAGGACAACACGGTCAGCATCTCATGGGCCTCTCAGGAGGAAGCCATAACTACCAAACCACACTGGAGCTGCTTTTAACCATGTTCTCAATTCCATGACACCAGTTCGCTGCTCTCCATTCCATCTGCTGGGACCTGCTGAGTACCAGGGTCCAGGCACAGAGCCTAACGAAGCAGAGAGAGACCAGGTGCTCCCACTCTGGACCAGAAGGCCCACGAACACTTGAGTGACCGAGGGGAGAGACACTGAAGGACTGGGGCGGCGGGGGTTCAGCCATCATCTGTGGGGTTTGTGGTGGTCAGTGGAAGCCAATGGAACCCTTCCAACCCTTTCTATGGAGGCTTCTGTGCTGCAAGATGTTCATGCATGTTCCAAGGGGGAAAATAGTCTGTGGTCAAGATGGCTTTTACAGATGATAAGCTAAACAAATCTGCCCAGCTTTCTGCACTGCAGGACTTCCCGAGGTATTTCACACATGAAGACATATTTGGGAATTTACAAGAGAAAGAGGGAGTGTGCAGAATTTCCAGAACTTTTACTGACCATGGATTTCTTCTGTCTAAGACATGCTTAAGGACCTATGGTAGAAAGCATTTGAGGTGGGAAGTTCAGGGCTGGCAGGTACTAGTCCTTCTCTTTCCTGGGGAAAAAAAAATAAAAAAAACAACCCTTATCTAATAGTGGCAGCAAAGGCATGAGCACAATGTTATTAAGCCATTTTGAAAATTGCTCTAACAGCATCCACTTGAGCACGTTTCATGTGCTATCCATCAGTGAGTCTATCTCTAGGGGAAACAGGATTCCCTGGAGATCCATACCAGGAGGTTTTACTTTATCCTGTATCCCTCTTCTGCCATCAATTTGAAGGTTATAAAACAGAGCCACTTCCCAGCAATTTTTGAGGTTAATGCACTCATTTATTCAACAAATATTTATTAAGCACTTTCTATGTATGAGGTTTATGAATATGAAGCTTCTATTTGAGAGAGGAAAATAGCAAATGAGCAAACAAATAAAAATGATTTTAGACCCATAATATTGGGGAAGGAGAGAAAAATGGTTTTGTAACAGAGAGGAGCAGGCTGCAAATGGCAAAGAGCATAAGTCTGGGCATCCATGCTTGGGCAGTCAGGAACAACAGTGCTGAGGAAATGACATTTGAGCTGAGAGCTAAAAGGTGAGAAAGGATGCCCCAGCATGACCTCTGGGGGACAAAAGGAAACATGGTGAGGACAAGCCCGGCAAGTTCTCAGATTGTACGGAGAAGTCGCACTTGCTGTGTTCTTGACATGAAGAAAGTCATTACGTCTGGAGCGCGGAAAAATGCCAAGGGAGTGAAGAGGGCAGAAGAAGGTACAGATGGAACGTGATCTACATGCCACAATGGAAAGTTTAGTTTGTGTTCTAAAGATAATAGGATGCAGACACTATGGAGGACAACGGAGAGATTCCTTAAACAACTAAAATCAGAAGTGCCATATGACCCCGCAATCCCACTCGTGCTCATATACCCAAAGAAAAGAGTTAACTCCAAAAGATACATGCACCCCAGTGTTCACTGTAGCACAACTTATAGCAGCAAGGACATGCAAACAACCTGAATCTCCTTCAACAGAGGAATGGGTAAAAAAGATGTGGCATATATAGATATAGATATAGATATACATATATATATACACACACACACACACACACACACACACACACACACACACACATTTAAGTGGAATATTATTCACCATAAAAAGGAACAAAATTGTGCCATATACAGACACATGAATGACCTAAGAGACTGTCATACAGAGTGAAATAAGTCAGAAAGAGAAAAATAAACATTGCATATACGTGGGATATAGAGAAATGGTGAGTCTATCTCTAGGGAAACAGGATTCCCTGGAGATCCATACCAGGAGGTTTTACTTTATCCTGTATCCTCTTCTGCCATCAATTTGAAGGTTATAAAACAGAGCCACTTCCCAGCAATTTTTGAGGTTAATGCACTCATTTATTCAACAAATATTTATTAAGCACTTTCTATGTATGAGGTTTATGAATATGAAGCTTCTATTTGAGAGAGGAAAATAGCAAATGAGCAAACAAATAAAAATGATTTTAGACCCATAATATTGGGGAAGGAGAGAAAAATGGTTTTGTAACAGAGAGGAGCAGGCTGCAAATGGCAAAGAGCATAAGTCTGGGCATCCATGCTTGGGCAGTCAGGAACAACAGTGCTGAGGAAATGACATTTGAGCTGAGAGCTAAAAGGTGAGAAAGGATGCCCCAGCATGACCTCTGGGGGACAAAAGGAAACATGGTGAGGACAAGCCCGGCAAGTTCTCAGATTGTACGGAGAAGTCGCACTTGCTGTGTTCTTGACATGAAGAAAGTCATTACGTCTGGAGCGCGGAAAAATGCCAAGGGAGTGAAGAGGGCAGAAGAAGGTACAGATGGAACGTGATCTACATGCCACAATGGAAAGTTTAGTTTGTGTTCTAAAGATAATAGGATGCAGACACTATGGAGGACAACGGAGAGATTCCTTAAACAACTAAAATCAGAAGTGCCATATGACCCCAATCCCACTCGTGCTCATATACCCAAAGAAAAGAGTTAACCCCAAAAAGATACATGCACCCCAGTGTTCACTGTAGCACAACTTATAGCAGCAAGGACATGCAAACAACCTGAATCTCCTTCAACAGAGGAATGGGTAAAAAAGATGTGGCATATATAGATATAGATATAGATATACATATATATATACACACACACACACACACACACACACACACACACACACACACACATTTAAGTGGAATATTATTCACCATAAAAAGGAACAAAATTGTGCCATATACAGACACATGAATGACCTAAGAGACTGTCATACAGAGTGAAATAAGTCAGAAAGAGAAAAATAAACATTGCATATACGTGGGATATAGAGAAAATGGTACAAATGAACCTATTTGCATAGGAAAAATACAGACACAGATGTAAAGGAAAAAGCATATGGACACCAAGGGCAGAACAAGTGGATCAGATGAATTGGGAGACTGGGATTTGAAGAAGGAAATGGCAACCCACTCCGACATTCTGGCCTGGGAAATCCCATAAACAGAGGAACTTGGCGGGTTAACGTCCTCAGGGCTGCAAGAGTCGGAAACGACTTAGTGACTAAACTACTACCACCACCATATACACTGATTTATATAAAAGAGATAACTAATGAAAATCTACTGTATAGCACAAGAATCTCTGCTCTGTGGTGACCTAAGTGGGAACAGGATTGCCAGGAAAATATCAACAACCTCACATATGCAAATGATACCACTTTAATGGCAGAAAGCAAGTGGAACTAAAGAGCCTCTTGATGAAAGTGAAAGAGGAGAATGAAAAAGCTGATGTAAAACTCAACATTCAAAAAGTAAGATCATGGCATCTGGTCCCATCATTTCATGGCAAATAGACGGGGAAAAGTAGAAACAGTGACAGATTTTATTCTCTTGGGCTCCCAAATCACTGTGAACAGTGACTGCAGCCATGAAATTAAGATACTTGCTCCTTGGAAGGAGAGCTGTGACAAGCCTAGACAGCATATTAAACAGCAGAGATATCACTTTGCCAAAAAGGTCCATACAGTCAAAATTATTGTTTTTCCAATAGTCACTTATAGATGTGAAAGTTGGACCATAAAGAAGGCTGAGTGCTAAAGAACTGATGTTTTTGGACTGTGGTACTGGAGAAGACTCTTGAGAGTGCCTTGGATGGCAAGGAGATCAAATCAGTCAATCCTAAAGGAAATCAACTCTGAATATTCACTGGAAGGACTGACACTGAAGCTGAAGCTCTAGTCCTTTGACCACCTGATGTGAAGAGTTGATTTACTGGAAAAGACCCTGATTCTGGGAAAGACTGAAGGCAAGAGGAAGAAGGGACAACAGAGGATGAGATGGTTGGAGAGCACCACTGGTTCAATGGACATGGGTTTGACCAAACTCAGGGAGTTTGTGAAGGACAGGGAAGCCTAACATGCTGCAGTTCATGGGGTTGCAAAGAGTTGGACACAACTTAGCAACAAAACAATGACAACAACAGATGGGAAGAGATGGTGTTGTGTTAGCCCCTAAGTCCTATCTTCCTCTTTGGGTCCCCAAAGTCTGTGACGTGCCAGGCTCTTCTGTCCATGGAATTGTCCACGCAAGAATACTGGAGTTGATTCCCATTCCCGTCTCCAAAGGATTTCCCTGACCAAGGGATCTCCTGCACTGCAGGCAGAATTTTTACCATCTGAGTCACCAAAAAAGAGGGGATATATGTATATATAAGGGTGATTCACTTTGCTGTACAGCAGCAGCTAACATAACACTGTAAATCAAGTAAACACTAATAAAAAGGAAAAATAAACAAATTAAGAGGAAGCCACTGCATAATTTTAAGCAGAAGAATGACCTTGCTTATGTTTCTAAAAAGATTAGGTTGCTTTGGGGAGAACCTCAGAAGGGCATAGTCACAAGCAGGAAATAAGAACTGGCAGTGGTCACACTGGTGACTAAGAAAGGGTGGGAAAAATGCACTGACATAAAAAATGTTAGGATATGACACTTAGGAAAGGAACTGAGATTGACGGTGACGAGTGGGGAAGTTACGGACTTGGCATCAAGTGTATTTATGGGGACTGTGTTTGTGGAGAGGATGGGGAAGGAGATTCTTGGTGAATGCTGGAGCAATAAAGATGGACAGTTAAAGCTAAGTGGAATTACAAGTGATCTTGACTGCTCAAGCCACGACAATATAAGAGAGCATTTATTCTATTCCTAAGACACATTGGCTACATGCTTCACACTAGTCTACACCCACCCTTTCATCAGATCCTTACAGTGTCCCCAATCTACAGAAGGGGAGCCTGAAGCTCAGAGACATCCAATGACACTTTCAGAGCTAAGCAAGTTGACACTGGCAGAGCTGGGCTGGCACACAGACACTGCGACCTCAAGGCAACGGCTCTTTATCCTTACCCAGTGGTTCAACCCGGGGTCTACCACAGGCGTGCCCAAAAGGAATGCCATCCTCCACCTGTCTCGATTTATGACCTCAGTTAAATGTGTAGATCTTCATTTTTCACTGGATACAGGAATGCATAGGATTAAGACATAGACTTTATCTCAACAAATAGCAAGTGTCTGCTATTTGTTGAGATAAGATATCTTAGCCCACTGCCTGGAGTAAGGTAAGTGTCAATAAATGCCAGTCAATATTCATAAGGGCTATTCAGCAATTTTCACACAGAGAAAAGGGCATGAAAAAGAACAGGGAAGTGGGAACACAAGGGGTTTAGAGGAGCACCACAGAAATGGGAGCTCTGCAGTGGCCTTAAATGCCATTTTCATAAGCATAAACATTTCTGAAGATACTGGACAGCCTCTGAAGCCCTGGGAGGAGGAGAGTGATATTATCAGAACCAACTTATAGGAACTAAAGAATTAAGAGTCAAGAGGAAGAGGGACTGACTGGAGGCCGCTAAGTGGACAGAAGAAGGAAGATGAGTTTAGGACTCAGGCAATGATGAGGAGTTCACTCAGACAAGGTCATGCAGGAAGTCAGAGGACGAAGGAGCTGGTGATGATGCTGGGGAGGAGAGAAAAGGAGGAGGAAGAGGAAAAGGAGGAAGAGGCACAGATCGACTTCTGATTG
This sequence comes from Tragulus kanchil, assembly GCA_022376925.1. Lineage (NCBI taxonomy): Eukaryota > Metazoa > Chordata > Mammalia > Artiodactyla > Tragulidae > Tragulus > Tragulus kanchil. The sequence goes on along the minus strand of JAIOJX010000023.1, from coordinate 21,991,431 downwards.
CATGCCGGCTGGGCACTGTGCTCAAGATTGTTATGGCAGGCCAGGCAGGGAGGAGAGGCTCGAGGAAGTGGAGAAACTGCCCAGGATAAAAGGGTTCGGTAACAGCAGAAACACAATTTGAACCTAGTCTGTTTATTGTATAGGCCCTTCTACTTTGACCACTAGATTCTATGGTCCAGGCAAGAGTGGGTCCCAACCCGGCTTTGTGTTCCCCATCTGAGAATGTCTTCCATGAAAATATCCTGCCTTCCTCACACTCTCCAAAACAGAATCAGCTACACGTAAAGTACATCCACTGTGCTCTGGCCCCATGCTGGGCACTTTCTGTGGATCGCTGCTCATCTGCTCAACCACCCTAGGAGATGGCAATTCATTTCCGTTCTCTGACGAGGAGGCTGGGGTCCAGATAGGTGAGCTTTACACCCAGGCACACAGGTCCTCTCTCTCCAAGGCCTCAGCAGAGACGACTTACCATGGGGAGAGTGGCATGGGTTCTGTGAGGGCAGGGAAGCAGGGGGACGAGGGAACCATTCTTCCAGGCACCTTCAGAAGCTGGGCACAGCTGGTGGAGCTCTGGTTGGAGGTGCCAGGAGGACCTACCTCGGGGTCTGCTTCTCCTCTTCCGCCGCCCTGCTGAGGCTGCGGGGCTGGCTGCAGATGACCGATCTCGATGGGCGTGTTGGCACGGAAACTCTCCTTGAACTTCTGCATCAGGGACAGAGAAAAGGGCATGAAAAAGAACAGGGAAGTGGGAACACAAGGGGTTTAGAGGAGCACCACAGAAATGGGAGCTCTGCAGTGGCCTTAAATGCCATTTTCATAAGCATAAACATTTCTGAAGATACTGGACAGCCTCTGAAGCCCTGGGAGGAGGAGAGTGATATTATCAGAACCAACTTATAGGAACTAAAGAATTAAGAGTCAAGAGGAAGAGGGACTGACTGGAGGCCGCTAAGTGGACAGAAGAAGGAAGATGAGTTTAGGACTCAGGCAATGATGAGGAGTTCACTCAGACAAGGTCATGCAGGAAGTCAGAGGACGAAGGAGCTGGTGATGATGCTGGGGAGGAGAGAAAAGGAGGAGGAAGAGGAAAAGGAGGAAGAGGCACAGATCGACTTCTGATTGCATGCCGGCTGGGCACTGTGCTCAAGATTGTTATGGCAGGCCAGGCAGGGAGGAGAGGCTCGAGGAAGTGGAGAAACTGCCCAGGATAAAAGGGTTCGGTAACAGCAGAAACACAATTTGAACCTAGTCTGTTTATTGTATAGGCCCTTCTACTTTGACCACTAGATTCTATGGTCCAGGCAAGAGTGGGTCCCAACCCGGCTTTGTGTTCCCCATCTGAGAATGTCTTCCATGAAAATATCCTGCCTTCCTCACACTCTCCAAAACAGAATCAGCTACACGTAAAGTACATCCACTGTGCTCTGGCCCCATGCTGGGCACTTTCTGTGGATCGCTGCTCATCTGCTCAACCACCCTAGGAGATGGCAATTCATTTCCGTTCTCTGACGAGGAGGCTGGGGTCCAGATAGGTGAGCTTTACACCCAGGCACACAGGTCCTCTCTCTCCAAGGCCTCAGCAGAGACGACTTACCATGGGGAGAGTGGCATGGGTTCTGTGAGGGCAGGGAAGCAGGGGGACGAGGGAACCATTCTTCCAGGCACCTTCAGAAGCTGGGCACAGCTGGTGGAGCTCTGGTTGGAGGTGCCAGGAGGACCTACCTCGGGGTCTGCTTCTCCTCTTCCGCCGCCCTGCTGAGGCGCTGCGCGGGGCTGGCTGCAGATGACCGATCTCGATGGGCGTGTTGGCACGGAAACTCTCCTTGAACTTCTGCATCAGGGACTCCACTGGCTCCTGCATCGCATCTGCTGCTGCTATGAGGTGGGCAAGGGGGCTGAGGTTAGGGCTTGGCCCACCCTCCTCCCCTGGAGGGTTAGGCTTGGCCCCCTGTGTGTCTGGAGCTCCCTCCCAGACCCAGTGATGATACAGGAGCTATAATGGCCAGTAGAAACAAATCTGCTGGCTTACGCTTGTATTTATTAAACGCCTACTATGCTCTCGAGGGCACTGTCCCACATCCTTGAGATATGGACAGTGAAAGTTAAACACAACCCGTGATTCAAGGAATCCATAGATAGGTAGGACACACATCCAGGCATTTCCCACACAGTGCAATACTTCTGTGATAGCAGTATATAGTGTACTAGAGCAGTACCAAGGAAGTCAGCTCACCTATCCTAGGAGTTAAGGTAGGCTTCCTAGAGGAGGCAATACTTCTACCGAGACCTTAAACATGATTAGGAATTAGCAGCTAAGGTAGAATCAGTGTGGAATTGCAGAAAAGACTTGGGTTAAGTGAGTACCCTAGGTGCAAGTGAAAGCATGTACAAAGATCTGAAGCCAGAAAGAACACAGCTCTTGAATAACTGATAAAGTTCAACATGGCTGCCACAAAGTTTGGGAAGAGCAGATGAGGTGGCAGAGATCAGAGTATCTTGGAAGCCACCTTCAGGAGTTTGGAATTTATCCTAAAGGGAAATGGTGATCATGGAAAAGTTTTCAAGAGGGCATTGGTCTGTTCCAGTTAAGTCCCTGTGATAACTGGTGCTGACCAGAGTATGGCGACTTTGTGGAGAGGCAAGGAGAAAGGCCAGAACAGAGGCTTCGGAAGTAGCCGGCCAGAGACAAGGAAGCCTGAACCAGAACAGTGGCGGCAAAGGTAGGCAGAACCACTGAGTCAAACAAAATGTTTCAGGAGACACCACTACGTGCTGTGTTTCAAAGATCACTTGTGGCACAAAAGTTCCACTTTTCTAAAGAAATCTGAAATCCCCTCCTTGCCCCAACAAGGCTTCCCTGGTAGCTCAGCTGGCATAGAATCTGCCTGAAATGCAACAGATCCAGATTTGATTCCTGGGTTGAGAAGATCCCCTGAGAAATGGATAGGCTACCCAGTCCAGTATTTTTGGGCTCAGCTGGTAAAGAAACTGCCTGCAATTTGGGAGACCTGGGTTCGATCCCTGGGTTATGAAGATCCCCTAAAGGAAGGCAGGGCAACCTGCCCCAGTATTCTTGCCTGGAAAACTACAGGGAAAGAGGAGACTGGTGGGCTTCAGCTCACGGGTTGCAAAGAGCTGGACACAACTGAGAAACTAACACTTTGACTTTCACCAAACAAGGCATATGACTTGCTCCAAGATAGCAAGTGGTAGAGTCACGCCTTCCAGATCCTACTCCAGGGCTCCATTTGTCTCCATTTCCTCCAAGGAGCTTCTGGTAGCCACATTTTCAGAAATTTCAAAGCTGAGGCTGGTAGAAAGTTATAGAGAATGGAAAGAGTGATGTCAGAAGGGTGGAGAAGAAAAAGGTGGATCATGAAAGTTAAAAAGAAAAGGCAGAAGAACTTGAGAAGGAAGGAGAGAGGCAACATAAAAGAAAAGAAGAGGAAATTCAAAAGAAGAAAAGGCAACTGGCTGAATGGTCTCTGTGCCTTTGTTCTTAGAAATCCCCAGAGAGTTCTGACTTTGAAATCTTCAGACTCAGCCCTCCTCCACTGATGTCTCCAGAGGCTGAGAAAGTTCTTCAGTGAAGCCACCTGCTGTCTGATGACAAAGTTTGGGAAGAGCAGATGAGGTGGCAGAGATCAGAGTATCTTGGAAGCCACCTTCAGGAGTTTGGAATTTATCCTAAAGGGAAATGGTGATCATGGAAAAGTTTTCAAGAGGGCATTGGTCTGTTCCAGTTAAGTCCCTGTGATAACTGGTGCTGACCAGAGTATGGCGACTTTGTGGAGAGGCAAGGAGAAAGGCCAGAACAGAGGCTTCGGAAGTAGCCGGCCAGAGACAAGGAAGCCTGAACCAGAACAGTGGCGGCAAAGGTAGGCAGAACCACTGAGTCAAACAAAATGTTTCAGGAGACACCACTACGTGCTGTGTTTCAAAGATCACTTGTGGCACAAAAGTTCCACTTTTCTAAAGAAATCTGAAATCCCCTCCTTGCCCCAACAAGGCTTCCCTGGTAGCTCAGCTGGCATAGAATCTGCCTGAAATGCAACAGATCCAGATTTGATTCCTGGGTTGAGAAGATCCCCTGAGAAATGGATAGGCTACCCAGTCCAGTATTTTTGGGCTCAGCTGGTAAAGAAACTGCCTGCAATTTGGGAGACCTGGGTTCGATCCCTGGGTTATGAAGATCCCCTAAAGGAAGGCAGGGCAACCTGCCCCAGTATTCTTGCCTGGAAAACTACAGGGAAAGAGGAGACTGGTGGGCTTCAGCTCACGGGTTGCAAAGAGCTGGACACAACTGAGAAACTAACACTTTGACTTTCACCAAACAAGGCATATGACTTGCTCCAAGATAGCAAGTGGTAGAGTCACGCCTTCCAGATCCTACTCCAGGGCTCCATTTGTCTCCATTTCCTCCAAGGAGCTTCTGGTAGCCACATTTTCAGAAATTTCAAAGCTGAGGCTGGTAGAAAGTTATAGAGAATGGAAAGAGTGATGTCAGAAGGGTGGAGAAGAAAAAGGTGGATCATGAAAGTTAAAAAGAAAAGGCAGAAGAACTTGAGAAGGAAGGAGAGAGGCAACATAAAAGAAAAGAAGAGGAAATTCAAAAGAAGAAAAGGCAACTGGCTGAATGGTCTCTGTGCCTTTGTTCTTAGAAATCCCCAGAGAGTTCTGACTTTGAAATCTTCAGACTCAGCCCTCCCTCCACTGATGTCTCCAGAGGCTGAGAAAGTTCTTCAGTGAAGCCACCTGCTGTCTGATGACAAGGAATGGGATGTACCAAAGATTCCTGTTTCTTTTATAAGCTTTTCCCAAAGTGGACACAGAAGGCTTCTGAACATCCCAACACCAATTTTAAGAAGACCCTGTTTTCTCTGGAACGTTTATCAGCTTAGACACAGATGTGTCTGCAGCGTAGCTCATACCCAGAGGGCTGGTTTGGATATCAGGCTCCGTGAGAAGTCTCATCTTGAGGGACACGGAGAGGAATCTGTGCTTGCTAAGGAAAAGACAATTGGCAATATACATGACCCTGTGGTTGTATAATGTACATATTTGCCTCTCCTGCTGCGTCTGTCTTGCTAGGTATCTCAGTGAAGTATAATTAAAGGTGAGCCAAGAAGAAAAATCCCTAACATGGGTCCACTACTCCAAGCCTATGATACAGAACCATCCACCAAAAGGCTACAGTCCCTTCTGAGAAGTACACTCATGCCCAAGCCTGATGCTCTAAACTCAGAGAGGAGAGTGATCCTCACAAAATGATCAGCGTTGGGCTATACTGTGGTCCAAAGTCCAGAGCAAGTCACAGTCTAGAATCCTCCAAAGAGGGGGACACACACACATCTGTCAAGATCCATGCATTCATTTGTCTCTGCACTTACTCATTCACTCTATGGTAGTTTCAGAAAATATGTCAGTCTTCTTGGGCTTATGTAACAAAAATCATAGACTGGATAAAGTAAACAGGTCAAATTCTGGTTGGAGGATGGTTGTCTTCTCACCATTTGCTGATGTGGACTTTCTTCAGTGCATCCACACTACAGGAGAGGTGGGGAGAGAGAGATGGGGGGGAGACAGATGTCTTCCCCTCCTTATGAGTAGACAAACACATCAAATCAGGACCCCAACTTTATGTTCTCACTTAATTTTAATTACCTAGTAAAAACCTTGTTTCCATATACAATCACACTGGGGCTCAGGGCTTCAACATGTGAATTTTGGAATGCACAACTCAGTCTATAGCAGACTACATGTGGAGATGGGACCTTCAGAATCCATTTAAGATTAATGAGATCATAAAATTGGGGCCCTAATCTTAGAGTATGATAGCCACAGAACAGAATGATCTCCTCCATCTCCTGGGAGGACACCAAGAGAAGGTGACCATTTACACGGTGAAAATGGAGCCCTCACTAGAGTTCAACCAAGTACATGAGGACTCCTGAGCATAAGAAAGTATATGCCTGTCATTTAAGCCACGCAGTCTAATGTACATCAAGTAGACAAAATCATAGTCCCATTAGGGTTAAAGCTTAAAGCATCTTGAGGGACACGGAGAGGAATCTGTGCTTGCTAAGGAAAAGACAATTGGCAATATACATGACCCTGTGGTTGTATAATGTACATATTTGCCTCTCCTGCTGCGTCTGTCTTGCTAGGTATCTCAGTGAAGTATAATTAAAGGTGAGCCAAGAAGAAAAATCCCTAACATGGGTCCACTACTCCAAGCCTATGATACAGAACCATCCACCAAAAGGCTACAGTCCCTTCTGAGAAGTACACTCATGCCCAAGCCTGATGCTCTAAACTCAGAGAGGAGAGTGATCCTCACAAAATGATCAGCGTTGGGCTATACTGTGGTCCAAAGTCCAGAGCAAGTCACAGTCTAGAATCCTCCAAAGAGGGGGACACACACACATCTGTCAAGATCCATGCATTCATTTGTCTCTGCACTTACTCATTCACTCTATGGTAGTTTCAGAAAATATGTCAGTCTTCTTGGGCTTATGTAACAAAAATCATAGACTGGATAAAGTAAACAGGTCAAATTCTGGTTGGAGGATGGTTGTCTTCTCACCATTTGCTGATGTGGACTTTCTTCAGTGCATCCACACTACAGGAGAGGTGGGGAGAGGGAGATGGGGGGGGAGACAGATGTCTTCTCCTCCTTATGAGTAGACAAACACATCAAATCAGGACCCCAACTTTATGTTCTCACTTAATTTTAATTACCTAGTAAAAACCTTGTTTCCATATACAATCACACTGGGGCTCAGGGCTTCAACATGTGAATTTTGGAATGCACAACTCAGTCTATAGCAGACTACATGTGGAGATGGGACCTTCAGAATCCATTTAAGATTAATGAGATCATAAAATTGGGGCCCTAATCTTAGAGTATGATAGCCACAGAACAGAATGATCTCCTCCATCTCCTGGGAGGACACCAAGAGAAGGTGACCATTTACACGGTGAAAATGGAGCCCTCACTAGAGTTCAACCAAGTACATGAGTACTCCTGAGCATAAGAAAGTATATGCCTGTCATTTAAGCCACGCAGTCTATGACATATTTGCTATGGTACATCAAGTAGACAAAATCATAGTCCCATTAGGGGTTAAAGCTTAAAGCATACACTTCAGAGAGTGGGGCACAACTTTTTGGGCCATCTACGATGGTGAAAACGACAAACAAAACCCCTTCATGATGCTCACCATGTGGACTGGAAGACTGACTTTAATGACATGCATAACAGAGAAATGCAAAATTTGCAAGTGATACATAGCATAAAGGAGAAGTGAAAGATGATCTAAGAGGCTATATTAGAGGAATATGCCCTTGTCTAGGGAAACCATGGAAATTTGCTTCAAGGAACTGAGCTGCGTGAGTAAGATTTGGAAAGAGTATGAACTAATCAGTGGGAAAGGGTTCAGGTGAAGAAAGCAGAGGAGTCAGAAGGGAGAGTCTAAACAAAGACCCCTTGGGGAGATGGAATATGGGACGGGCTGCAATCACCACTGGGGCCGAAATACTGAAAGCAAGTGGCGTGAGATCATCTAGAGTGGGAGGAAATCCCAATACTAAAACTAAGCACAACCCTCACCTGAACCCTCACTCTTTGGGGGTGTATGAAGGAGAGAACATAGTGAAGGTTTGAGATGGGGAAAGGGACTTGCTGAGATCATCACTGAGGGAAGATTGCTCCAGTGGTAGAGTGAAGAAATTACTGGAGAAGGACAGAAATGGAAGTGAGAAGGATAACGAGGAAGGTGGTGCTGCAGTACAGAAGTCCATGTGTGAGATGTATGAGAGCACGTCCATGTAGGAGATACCAGGGTAGTAGAGGCAGAGACAGAAATAAAGGAGATGGAGCAGGAGAGAGAGGACAGAAACAGAAGCGTAGTGGACATAGAACAGGGAGCTGATGTGAGAGTTCTTTTGCACATGTAACTCCTATTTTTCACTATTTTCAGTGAGAATAAGGGAGAGGGAAGTAAGAGGATGACTCTTGATCTTCTGGCAAAATGGTGGTAACTGTCAATGAGAGGAGGAAGTTGGGAAGAGGGGTGATTCTGAGTTCAGTTTTAGGGAAGGGCACTTGACGTTCCCCAGACGTCTGTGTGGAGTAGTGTTGAGCAGAGGTGGGTCTTGCAGTCACAAGAGAGAAACTGGACTCTATGGAGGCTCTACACATGCATTCTTTGAAACAGATGGAAAGGGAGTATGTGTAATGGTTAAGAACATTAGCTTCTTAGGCACAGTGCAAGCTATGGAACGCATAACCATTTCTGATGGATAGTTTTGATATCTGATCTCTTTCTTCACTCCCTAGAGCCATGTTCCAACCACAGGTGCATTCTGCTCCATTCTCTATCTTGGAGGCAGACCATCACTGGTGCTACTTCACTGATCTCTGTTATCTGGCTACAAGCTGAGTTTGCCCAGGGGGGTGACCAAGAAAATTATAGGAGGAAAAGCTTTAAGGAGATGCCTTCACTTGTTCCTTTCTTGTTTCTGCATTATATTTCTAATAGAGACTGGGACACTTAGGGCTTCTCTGCTGGCTCAGATGGTCAAGAATCTGCCTACAATGCTGGAGACCTGGGTTCAGTCCCTGGGTTGGGAAGCTCCCTTGGAGAAGGAGATGACAACTCACTCCAGTATTCCTGACTAGAGAATTCTGTGGACAGAGGAGCCTGGCAGGCTACAGTCCAAGGGGTTGCAAACAGTTGCCAAACAATGGACCCTCCACAGTCACAGCTTCTGCCATGGCCTCTTTTCCACAAATCCAGTTCTCACAGACTTCAGTAAAACCATGCCCTCTCTGTGCCCCTTCCATTCTTCAGTTCTAGGAATTAGTCATGGGCTTCCGGATAGTTGTTTTTTCCTGTTTCCTCCCCATTGATTCTCTTCATCCTGTCCACACCTCTATAAATAGTTGCCTCATTGAATTTCTCCTAAAAACTCCATTGGAGGACACCTTCTTAGCCTAGTTGGAACCTAGACTGATACCTCATCCCTTTTCATTGTGGCTCTGACATTCAGCAACTCCAAAGGTCAGCCTCTTCTCATCCTCTCATTTCTGCTTTACTTTCTCCTAAGCTGATGTAGATCTGACCAGCTGGGAGGGGAGGAAGACACACAGAGAGGCAAGGTTGGCTCCCCTGAGTGGCAAGGGTTTCTGATCCCAACCATAGCAAATCCCATCCATCTGTTTCTCTACTCTTGCCTTGGCAACAGTTCCAGGAGCCCAGACAGGCTTAGAGGGGGAAAAGCTTATGCAAACCCCTCCGTGGCCTCTTTCATCCTCTGTACCACACGCTCCCACCCCCACCCCTCTCAATCCCATCCGGTAGTTCTATCAATATCAATATATCAAGTTGTCCAAACAAGCCACATTACCTCCTGGTACCCGCTGAGCTCTGCCTCCCCAGAGCAGCAAAATGCTCACCCGTCGCCTGGATGAATGCAACAGATGGTGCTTAATCTGAGCATCGCAGCAGGCCCAGGAAAGGGAGGGAGAAGAGGGGAAAGCGGCCTCTTTTTAATTGACATATGAGAGACTGTCAAGCTTAATGGAAATGAACCACTGGGGCCCGAGGAGACTGCAGTCCCAGCCCCCAAGCTAAGACCGAGAAAAGAAGAGAGGAAAAAGGTGGAGGGAGGAGGGAAAGAAAACAAGAAAGGAAAGGAAAACTGTGCTCTGGAATCAAGGTCAGGGGGTGAAAAAGGAGGAATGGAAAGGAGAGGGAGAGAGCTGGGAAATAATCAAGAGAAGAAAAAGAAAAGGTCAGGGAGGATAGGGGAGGGGACAGAGATAGCAAGAGGAGGGAAAGAACAAGGCAAACGCTGAGCATGTCTGTGAAGGCATAAGGGCTGTGCTGGTTTCCAGATACCAGGCAAGCTTCAGTCAGATACTCCATCCTACAGAGCAGGCACTGCAAGCCCTGTCAACACTGGCATTCACCAACGTCACGTTCAAACACTCATGCACAGAGCTAGGATTTAGACTTGGTTCATGACTGGTGGCTCAGACGATAAAGAATCTCTGGGTCAGGAAGACCCCTCGGAGAAGGCAATGGCTACCCATTCCAGTATCCTTTCCTGGAGAATTCCATAGACAGAGGAGCCTAGCAGGCTACAATCCATGAGTCGCAAAGAGTTGGACACGATTGAATGATGACCACTTCACTTTCACTATGGCTCAGAGGACCAGGCTCCATTCGCTGCACCATGCTGCACATGTGCTTCCTGGCCTCCCTGATGGACAGACATGGGTATCCTAGCCTTTGAGTTCAGAGCTGACTTCTTTGAGTCTGGAAAGTGACTCTGACAACTCAGCCTCTCTTAAACCATCGGGGCAAGAAGTCTCCTGCAATCTGGTCCTGGCTGGAGCCAGGGGCTCAGCTTAACTGGAGTCTGACCTGCTATGCCTAAGAACTTTGTTCAGTGTTGATGGTCAAGACTATCCAGCCTGGAAGGCCTAGACTCAGCTCAAGCCCCACCCTGCCACTTCTGTCTCCCTACAGAACTATCCCGTTGATGGTCAAGACTATCCAGCCTGAAGTGACAGATGGCATGAGATCGCAGCAGGCCCAGGAAAGGGAGGGAGAAGAGGGGAAAGCGGCCTCTTTTTAATTGACATATGAGAGACTGTCAAGCTTAATGGAAATGAACCACTGGGGCCCGAGGAGACTGCAGTCCCAGCCCCCAAGCTAAGACCGAGAAAAGAAGAGAGGAAAAAGGTGGAGGGAGGAGGGAAAGAAAACAAGAAAGGAAAGGAAAACTGTGCTCTGGAATCAAGGTCAGGGGGTGAAAAAGGAGGAATGGAAAGGAGAGGGAGAGAGCTGGGAAATAATCAAGAGAAGAAAAAGAAAAGGTCAGGGAGGATAGGGGAGGGGACAGAGATAGCAAGAGGAGGGAAAGAACAAGGCAAACGCTGAGCATGTCTGTGAAGGCATAAGGGCTGTGCTGGTTTCCAGATACCAGGCAAGCTTCAGTCAGATACTCCATCCTACAGAGCAGGCACTGCAAGCCCTGTCAACACTGGCATTCACCAACGTCACGTTCAAACACTCATGCACAGAGCTAGGATTTAGACTTGGTTCATGACTGGTGGCTCAGACGATAAAGAATCTCTGGGTCAGGAAGACCCCTCGGAGAAGGCAATGGCTACCCATTCCAGTATCCTTTCCTGGAGAATTCCATAGACAGAGGAGCCTAGCAGGCTACAATCCATGAGTCGCAAAGAGTTGGACACGATTGAATGATGACCACTTCACTTTCACTATGGCTCAGAGGACCAGGCTCCATTCGCTGCACCATGCTGCACATGTGCTTCCTGGCCTCCCTGATGGACAGACATGGGTATCCTAGCCTTTGAGTTCAGAGCTGACTTCTTTGAGTCTGGAAAGTGACTCTGACAACTCAGCCTCTCTTAAACCATCGGGGCAAGAAGTCTCCTGCAATCTGGTCCTGGCTGGAGCCAGGGGCTCAGCTTAACTGGAGTCTGACCTGCTATGCCTAAGAACTTTGTTCAGTGTTGATGGTCAAGACTATCCAGCCTGGAAGGCCTAGACTCAGCTCAAGCCCCACCCTGCCAGTTCTGTCTCCCTACAGAACTATCTTCAGAGAACCAAGCAACAGGGGGGCATCACTTGGTCATAAGGCCTAGTGTGACGTGTGAGAAAGTCCACCTGAGTTCTGTCAGCTCTGTCAGTGAATGACATGAAGCCACTCCCTCATCATTTACAACCCTTGGTTTCTCGAAACATCTGAAGAGTTTGGTGAGGATTAAATGTTGTCATGTACATAAATTATCTAACAGAACTTCTAGAACATAGTGATCAACCCAACTTCCTCTCTCCCTTCAACTTCATGATTCCTCATTCTATTCATCCCACCATCCATTTATTCAGTCACTGTGAAAGGCATCTGCAATATAAGATATCTATTTTCAAAACTATTTTAGAGAGTATTTATTTTCCCTTTTACTCAGATGTGAAGATAGAGGCACCAAGAGACAAAGTCATTAGAAAGTTGGCAGCAGACCAAGGTCCAGCATTTAAGTCTCCAATTTCTACTTCTTCATCCTGTTTTCCCAAATCATAGAGTAATATCAGCCTCAGATCTTATGATGACTACTCTTTTTCTTTTGATGATTACTTTTATGTGTCAACTTTGCAAAGGTGTGCTACCCAGATATTTAGTCAAACATCTTTGTAGATGTTTCTATGAAGATTTTTTAGGTGATATTAATACATTGATTAGTAGAGTTTGAGAAAGATAACCCTCCATAATGCAGATGAGCTTCACCAGTTAGTCGAAGGCCTTACCAGGAAAAAAGACTGACTTCCTCCTAGAAGAAGGGAACTCTGCCAGCAGACTACATTCAGACTGAGCTGTAACAACTCTTGCATGAATTTTTAGCCTACTGTGAAAATGCTGGACTTAGTTCCCACAGACATAGACACAGACACACGAGATGATTCCTTAATTCACAATAGATTGATAGGCAAATAGACAGGATATATATAACAAATAGATTGTGTATCTACATGTCTTTCTGTCTGTCTGTCTCTTTCTATAGACACAGACAGATAGATAGAGCGAGCTTCAGGTGGCACTAGCAGTGAAGAACCAACTTGGCAATGCAGGAGATGTAAGAGACATGGGTTCATTTCCTGTGTTGGGAAGATCCCTAGGGGAGGGCATGTCATCTCACTCTGCTATTCTTGCCTGGAGAATCCCATGGATGGAGGAACCGATGGGCTATAGTCCATAATGTCATAAAGAGATGGACATGACTGAAGTGACTTAACATGCACGCACGTGTGTGTGTGTGTGTGTGTGTGTGTGTGTGTGTGTCCCACTGGTTCTGCTTCTCTGGAGAGCCCTAACACAGACCTCAGTTTTCATCCCCATGGTTTGAGCTGACCACACTCAAATGTCAGAAAGGGGGTGGGGATAGGTAATCAGAGAAGACAATCCGACTCTAAAGAACACCTCAGCTAGGGAGACCTGGTGAAGATGCAAAGGACCATCAGATATGGAAGGTGTGAGATCCTGTTCCAGAATCTATCATTCTCGCATACAGGAGTCATTGTTTCAAGAAAGAAGAAAGCAAACAGCCAGTGTTCCCTAGCTAATCGCATTAGAAAGTTGGCAGCAGACCAAGGTCCAGCATTTAAGTCTCCAATTTCTACTTCTTCATCCTGTTTTCCCAAATCATAGAGTAATATCAGCCTCAGATCTTATGATGACTACTCTTTTTCTTTTGATGATTACTTTTATGTGTCAACTTTGCAAAGGTGTGCTACCCAGATATTTAGTCAAACATCTTTGTAGATGTTTCTATGAAGATTTTTTAGGTGATATTAATACATTGATTAGTAGAGTTTGAGAAAGATAACCCTCCATAATGCAGATGAGCTTCACCAGTTAGTCGAAGGCCTTACCAGGAAAAAAGACTGACTTCCTCCTAGAAGAAGGGAACTCTGCCAGCAGACTACATTCAGACTGAGCTGTAACAACTCTTGCATGAATTTTTAGCCTACTGTGAAAATGCTGGACTTAGTTCCCACAGACATAGACACAGACACACGAGATGATTCCTTAATTCACAATAGATTGATAGGCAAATAGACAGGATATATATAACAAATAGATTGTGTATCTACATGTCTTTCTGTCTGTCTGTCTCTTTCTATAGACACAGACAGATAGATAGAGCGAGCTTCAGGTGGCACTAGCAGTGAAGAACCAACTTGGCAATGCAGGAGATGTAAGAGACATGGGTTCATTTCCTGTGTTGGGAAGATCCCTAGGGGAGGGCATGTCATCTCACTCTGCTATTCTTGCCTGGAGAATCCCATGGATGGAGGAACCGATGGGCTATAGTCCATAATGTCATAAAGAGATGGACATGACTGAAGTGACTTAACATGCACGCACGTGTGTGTGTGTGTGTGTGTGTGTGTGTGTGTGTCCCACTGGTTCTGCTTCTCTGGAGAGCCCTAACACAGACCTCAGTTTTCATCCCCATGGTTTGAGCTGACCACACTCAAATGTCAGAAAGGGGGTGGGGATAGGTAATCAGAGAAGACAATCCGACTCTAAAGAACACCTCAGCTAGGGAGACCTGGTGAAGATGCAAAGGACCATCAGATATGGAAGGTGTGAGATCCTGTTCCAGAATCTATCATTCTCGCATACAGGAGTCATTGTTTCAAGAAAGAAGAAAGCAAACAGCCAGTGTTCCCTAGCCAGATGAGAATGTTCCACGAATAGAATAAATTTAAAACTCTTGGACACATTTCTTAAAATGGCCAGCTCTTCCCAACTCTCCAGGACAAAAATTGATGGATAGAATTTTCTCACTTTTTAGTTTTCTCTTCCATGTATTTTCTTAAACCTTTGGTGCCTGGCACAGCTTATCTTCAAACTAGTGCCTGCAGACAAGACAAATGAACAAACAGCAACAAATATAAATTGAAAAACATGCGTCTAGCCTTTTCTTATATATACAGTCTTAGGTCTGTCAGTTAATACTGCAGACTTGTAGGGTGGTAATAATTTCTGCTGGAGAACTGCATTGAGTTTGAATGATGGAATGAAAGGTAGTGATATTTCCCTCTGCTCTCTTAAAAACACAATACCTTCCAGGTTCCATAGTTCCTCGCCAGGACACAGATGGTCTCAAAGATTCCTTCCAGCTCCATTGCCTTGTAGTTATAAATGCAAATGAAATGTGCTTTCAACAAGATGAATGCAATAACCACAGGCTTAACTGCATGCTTCAGTCTGCAATGTACTTTCGCCTCTCAATTAAAGCTCTGTGTGTGTGTGTGTGTGTGTGTGTGTGCATATGCTATTCACCCAGTAGTGTCCGACTTTGCAACTCCATAGACTGTAGCCTGCCAGCCTCCTCTGCCCATGGAATTCTCTAGGTGAAAATCCTGGAGTGGGTAGCCATTCCCTTCTACAGCGATCTTCCCTACCCAGGGATTGATCCCAGGTATCCTGTGTGGCAGGCAGATTCTTTACCATCTGAGCCACTGGGAAGGCCCAATGTTGTCTTTACCACCTCCCATTATATAGAGACCACAGAGGCAGAGAAAATTTCCAGACGATGGGCTGGCGTTTATACCATAGATCAACAAGTCCTGTTCAACGGAGAAAGGGTGAAACAACTAGATCAGCTGGGGCAAAGACTTCTTCTTGACTTTATTATTTAAAGACTTTTTCTTTATGCCTTTATAGCAAGGCATAGCTATGGAAAGCCTTTGGAATTAGCCACGGTTTGGAATGTTAGCTATGTTTCTTACCAGCTGCAAAACTTGGGCAAATCACTTAACCACTCAGGGCCTTTGCTTCTCCAAGTGCTAAAATTGGGCTTGCAATTCCAACTCTGTAGAGCTGTTTTTGGATTAAATGAGATGTTAAAAATGCTTATCACAGTGCCTGATACAGAGTAAGCATTTTAAAGATGAGTTGATATTGTTACTGCCAAAAGATCTTTAACCATCAGTCACAGCTAATCCAGATCTTCTTCCCAACTCCAGATGGTGTATGTGTGCCTAGAATCTGATGGAACAAACTCACAGTCACTAGTCAGATTCTTCTCCTAGATTCATCCTTTTTATAACTGCAAGAGACTAAACAGTCCTTAGGACTAGAGGGACACCTATACTCTACAACAGGAATTCTTCATTCAACAACATTCCTGGGTGTTATATCCAGAGGTAGGCACTGGGTGGGGACACAGTGATAAACCGAAATAAAGTCTTCTTTAAGACACAACACTGTTCAGTGGAAGAAACAGATAGAGGTAAGAAAAATATACTGTTCTAAATGCCCAGTGATTAGATGGCTTAAAATGAGCCTTGTGATTCCTTTTGCAAGTGGAAAAGCTATAAAGAGTTCCCAGAGGAGATATGAACTTGCCTGACCCTTCAAGAATGCAGAACCAGGTAAAGAGGAGGACATAAAGAGTAGCATAATCAGGGGAAAAAAGAGGCAAAAAATGGGGAGAAAATCCTACACAGTTTGGTTTTTCAAGAACTTCAAGTGAGAGGTGATGTTAGTACAAAGAAAATCCATCTTTGAGCAAGGAAGAAGGGCCTGGTTCTTTCTGCAGACTCTCATCTCTCTTCCCAGACCATGGTTCAAAAGGGCCATCTCTTTTGAGAGTCCTTCTATTCAGGCTCACAACCCTTTCCTGTGCCTTTTATACTTATTTCAGACATCCAAGGTATAGCCAGTGCATGCAGTTGAGGAATCCAATAGACCTAGGTTTAACCTTCACTCTGTCACTTATTCTTTATTGAATTCAAAATTTCTAAGCCTTAGTTCTCCATTAGTAAAAACTTGACTCTACGTCTCTCAAAAATGGTAGAGTTTTTGTTTGGGCTTCCCAGGTGGCACTAGAGGCAAAAAATCTGCCACCAATGCAGGAGACAGATGTAAGAGACATGGGCTCAATTCCTGGGTCAGGAAGATCCCCTGGAGGAGGGCATGGAAACCCACTCCAGTATTATTGCCTGGAGAGTCCTATGGACAGACTGGCGAACTTTAAATGCTTATCACAGTGCCTGATACAGAGTAAGCATTTTAAAGATGAGACTTAATATTGTTACTGCCAAAAGATCTTTAACCATCAGTCACAGCTAATCCAGATCTTCTTCCCAACTCCAGATGGTGTATGTGTGCCTAGAATCTGATGGAACAAACTCACAGTCACTAGTCAGATTCTTCTCCTAGATTCATCCTTTTTATAACTGCAAGAGACTAAACAGTCCTTAGGACTAGAGGGACACCTATACTCTACAACAGGAATTCTTCATTCAACAACATTCCTGGGTGTTATATCCAGAGGTAGGCACTGGGTGGGGACACAGTGATAAACCGAAATAAAGTCTTCTTTAAGACACAACACTGTTCAGTGGAAGAAACAGATAGAGGTAAGAAAAATATACTGTTCTAAATGCCCAGTGATTAGATGGCTTAAAATGAGCCTTGTGATTCCTTTTGCAAGTGGAAAAGCTATAAAGAGTTCCCAGAGGAGATATGAACTTGCCTGACCCTTCAAGAATGCAGAACCAGGTAAAGAGGAGGACATAAAGAGTAGCATAATCAGGGGAAAAAAGAGGCAAAAAATGGGGAGAAAATCCTACACATTTTGGGTTTTTTCAAGAACTTCAAGTGAGAGGTGATGTTAGTACAAAGAAAATCCATCTTTGAGCAAGGAAGAAGGGCCTGGTTCTTTCTGCAGACTCTCATCTCTCTTCCCAGACCATGGTTCAAAAGGGCCATCTCTTTTGAGAGTCCTTCTATTCAGGCTCACAACCCTTTCCTGTGCCTTTTATACTTATTTCAGACATCCAAGGTATAGCCAGTGCATGCAGTTGAGGAATCCAATAGACCTAGGTTTAACCTTCACTCTGTCACTTATTCTTTATTGAATTCAAAATTTCTAAGCCTTAGTTCTCCATTAGTAAAAACTTGACTCTACGTCTCTCAAAAATGGTAGAGTTTTTGTTTGGGCTTCCCAGGTGGCACTAGAGGCAAAAAATCTGCCACCAATGCAGGAGACAGATGTAAGAGACATGGGCTCAATTCCTGGGTCAGGAAGATCCCCTGGAGGAGGGCATGGAAACCCACTCCAGTATTATTGCCTGGAGAGTCCTATGGACAGAGGAACTTGGCGAACTTTTGTCCATAAGGTCGCAAAGGGTCACAAGAGTGGCAAAGAAGAGACTTAGTATTCATGCACATTTGTTTACTTATTTTTGCTAAGAGTCAAAGCACTAATATACGTAAAGTGCTTAAAGCACAGTATGCAAAATGGACTAAGCACTCAACAAAGCATAGCCTTTATTAGTCAGCTCAAGTGAGGCAAGCTTGCAGAAGACCTTGCACTGGGTCCAAAGTTAATACAGACTAGGTGGGCTTCCCTGGTGGCCCAGTGGGTAAGGACACCACCTTGCAGTGCAAGGGGCGCCGGTCCGATCCCTGGCCTGGGAAGATCCCATGTGCTGTGGAGCAGCTGGACCCATGTGTCCAATTACTGACCCAGAGCTCAGGAGCACATGTGCCCAGAGCCAGCGCTCTGCAGCAACAGAGGCCACTGCGATGGGAGGCCCACACGGGCCAAAGAACAAAGATGGATGAAACTAGATAAATGAAAGACCAATAGAAGTGGCATGCCCCCTCCCCCCACTCAGGAAAAAAAAAAAAAATATATATATATATATATACAGACTAGGTTCTCCATTTCCCTGTTGGGTAACTCTTGTCTTTGACTACGGATATTGGATGCTAACTCCATGCTGTGCTCTCATATTTCATTCTTACTGTCATCTCTGACCGCAGGAGCACCCTATGCCAGTCAATCTTCATGGCTACACCTGGAATCTAGCCATAATCTAGGACCTGTGTGTGGCTATTACACTAAGCCTGAAAATCAAGTCTCTGCTCATAGTCCTTGGCCTGTTCTCATATTTTGCTCTTTCATGTTCCTCAAGTTTGTGCTTCGACCTCTAAGGTCTGAATGTAAGGCATACTGTGGCAAACATGTGGGAATATATACATATACACACATACACATGCATGCATATATATAGATATATATGTGTGTGTGTGTATATATATATATGTAGAGAGAGAGAGAGAGAGAGATTTGTTGCTCATGAAGATCTAGCTCCATCATTTTACACCAGAGGATGTTATTTTTCTGGCAGCTGGTTGGCAGGGAAGGAAGAATCCCACTCCTTACTCCTTTTCATTTCCTTCCCCCAAATTTCACCTCCTCTTGGTTTTAGTTCTTCCTCCAGAAAGTCAGCTTGGATGTTTCTGGTTTTCTTCTTCCTAATCCAGGGATTGAACCCAGGTTTCCCACACTGCAGGCAGATTCTTTACTGTCTGAGCCACCAGGGAAGCTGATCCATTATTGAGGTTCACATAAATGTAGTGTTCTAATTTGCCAAGAACATCTCATTAGTCATATAATCATAAAAACAATAGCATTTACCATATTGAAGTGTTTATAATGCAGCAGGTACTATCTGAAAGTAAACAAGCATGGCTGAATGTAATTCTCATTAGCAACCCCAGTAAATGGAACTCTGAGCCTCTGCATCACTCCTCACACCCACTTCATGTTATAACTTCCTTGTGGATGGAATGGACCTCATTGCCCTTTGATTTGCGGTCAGCGGTGTGACTTGTTTCATCTGACAGTAGGTGGGTAGAAGTCACCATGTGCCAGGGATGAACATGGGCTTCAAGAGGCGTCACAAATATATGTTCACACATTTCTACCTGCCACCCGCATGAGGAGGACATGTTCCAGAGAGCCTACTGGTTTAAGAAGGGTGATGGACATAGAGTAGATTCATAGCTCTTTAGCATGAAGTGGAGTCACCCTGCTCCTACAGCCTCGGTCACTGATACCAGCCAATCTGCAGATGCCAAGCAATCCATCCAGATAAGCACAACACTCCATCTAATCCATAGATGCCTGGCACAGCAACACTGATTACCAGATGCCAGTGAGGGTCTACAGTTGTGTATTATGTAGCATTACTTTGGCAACGATTGACTGATACATTTCCACCTTACAACTGGGTAAGGGAAGCACAACAAGATTAATTAATTTCCAAGGGTCTGATTGCCTATAAATAGCAGAGCTAGACAAAGAGCTTCACATACCACACCATGGCTTGTTTTGGAATGGGACCAATAAGCATGGTTTAATGAGCTGACTTCCACATTGGAGCAGATGAAAGGAATCCCTCTAAGTCAGCTTCCCTTTAGACTATATTAATGATAATTGTGAGAATAATCCCAGAAATAACAACCACCTGAAACTGAGGTTTCTCTCTTCCATGGCAATAAGAGTACTAACACATCCGTTCAGAACGTTCAGCATTGGGTTATGCTTGCTGAATAAATTTAAAAAGAATGTTTCATAGCGTGTATGACTAGGCATCCGATGAGGGGTACAGAAAATATACATATGGCACAGGTGCATTATTGACCCGAGCTGATGTTGGAGAACAGAAAATGGAACATGGACAGTTCTCACCTCATCACCTGGCAGATTTTTCCACCCATGCTTCTTTAAACTAATGGCAGATTTTCCCACTACAAAAAGGTGGTTGTAAATGTAAACATGTGTAAGTCAACTGTAGCAAATGGAGGGATTCTGGAGTGAAATGAATGCATCTGCATTATAAGTATGTCCTATTTCTCAATATTAAGCTCTCAAAAATAGACTGGCTAAATATACAGACTAAAATGGATTGAGACTGAGTTGGCGTTACTATAAGGCTCTGGATTTTCCGTTTAATGACTTATAATTTCAGCTTCCCATTTCTACATGACAGTTCAAGTGGGCTTGCTTTATTACGTGTGATTACATGCCACCACCACAGAAAGACGCAAGCAGAAGGCTAGAGAGTAACCTCAGTGGGAGGTGGAACAGGGAACCCTGAACTGAAGACTTGGCAGATCTAGAGGAAGAAGACCAGATCTTTGGCTCCACCCCAGCTGCTGTGTGAGTTTGTGAACACCTCAGCAGGCCTCTCTGAGCCTCAGAAAATAAAAATGCCCATAAGATCCACGGGAGACGGTATACACCCAAAGAAGTAAGACAAAACTACATGGTGAAAATATGATGCAAAATGATTTTATTGTCATCCTGAGCTTCAAATCCTGGATCTGCCTCTTAGCATCTTCTCACCTTGAGTATAATGGCAAGAACTCTCTGAACCTTGGTTATTTCGGTTCATTTACAAAATGGAGATGAGAGTATTACTAAGTTTAATGAGCTGACTTCCACATTGGAGCAGATGAAAGGAATCCCTCTAAGTCAGCTTCCCTTTAGACTATATTAATGATAATTGTGAGAATAATCCCAGAAATAACAACCACCTGAAACTGAGGTTTCTCTCTTCCATGGCAATAAGAGTACTAACACATCCGTTCAGAACGTTCAGCATTGGGTTATGCTTGCTGAATAAATTTAAAAAGAATGTTTCATAGCGTGTATGACTAGGCATCCGATGAGGGGTACAGAAAATATACATATGGCACAGGTGCATTATTGACCCGAGCTGATGTTGGAGAACAGAAAATGGAACATGGACAGTTCTCACCTCATCACCTGGCAGATTTTTCCACCCATGCTTCTTTAAACTAATGGCAGATTTTCCCACTACAAAAAGGTGGTTGTAAATGTAAACATGTGTAAGTCAACTGTAGCAAATGGAGGGATTCTGGAGTGAAATGAATGCATCTGCATTATAAGTATGTCCTATTTCTCAATATTAAGCTCTCAAAAATAGACTGGCTAAATATACAGACTAAAATGGATTGAGACTGAGTTGGCGTTACTATAAGGCTCTGGATTTTCCGTTTAATGACTTATAATTTCAGCTTCCCATTTCTACATGACAGTTCAAGTGGGCTTGCTTTATTACGTGTGATTACATGCCACCACCACAGAAAGACGCAAGCAGAAGGCTAGAGAGTAACCTCAGTGGGAGGTGGAACAGGGAACCCTGAACTGAAGACTTGGCAGATCTAGAGGAAGAAGACCAGATCTTTGGCTCCACCCCAGCTGCTGTGTGAGTTTGTGAACACCTCAGCAGGCCTCTCTGAGCCTCAGAAAATAAAAATGCCCATAAGATCCACGGGAGACGGTATACACCCAAAGAAGTAAGACAAAACTACATGGTGAAAATATGATGCAAAATGATTTTATTGTCATCCTGAGCTTCAAATCCTGGATCTGCCTCTTAGCATCTTCTCACCTTGAGTATAATGGCAAGAACTCTCTGAACCTTGGTTATTTCGGTTCATTTACAAAATGGAGATGAGAGTATTACAATAAAGATTTAAATAAGCATACTAGTTATGCTATAAACTCGCGTTTGTCGACTTGTTGAGTGTTTACTTTATGCCAGGCAACACCACCTAACAGACCAGAGTATCTATAATAAAGATTTAAATAAGCATACGCGTTATACTATAAACTCACATGTTGACTCACTGAGTGTTTACCTCATGTCAGGCACCACTGCCTAATATGCCACTCCACCAGGCTGGAAAGTGGGTGACATTAGTATCTGGAGCCCAAGCTGGCCCGACTGTCTGATCCCGTCTACTGCGGAAATGCTTCAAATGGAGAGAGAAACAAAAGAACAATGTGGGAGAAGCAGAGAAGGAATCAGCCTGTGAAATGGTGGGGCTGTCCCACATACCTCTGGGGGCTGCACAGGCTCACGTATGTATTTTAGGGATGATTTTTATTCCATAGCTAGATAATCCTAAATTATCTTCTTCTTCCCTATTTAGTCTTGGTTAAATGGGCTCAGCTAAGTATTATGGATGCTTCTTTTTCTATCCTTTTCCCAGGGAGCAGCGAAAAACTGAGCTAAGGAAGGACAGAGGCCTGGAAATCATGTCTTTAGTGGAGCAGAACAAATTCCTCCTCTGATGTTTTTTGGTAAAATAATAGAGATCCATCCTAGGGAGCCATTTGTACAGGGAGCCTGCGTGCACGGGCAGATGGGTCTTGAAGAATACTCTTATTTTGCTAGATGTGCACACTGAAGTAGAGAAATGTGATAACAGAAAGAGGCAGAGAGGCTGCGTTAGAACTCCCAAACTCAGCTCATCCAACAGCAACACTGGAGATTTCGATGACCCTGGAAGGGGGGTTCACACTCCAGCCACTGTTCTGATGAGCAGTATTTCAGGGTTACGGACAACACTTGCTATTTCTCCTCTGAGTCTGCCTCTCCTTCTTCATCTTTTATCTCTTATCAGTCATATGCAGGTTTAAACCTCTAGAATGTGGACCTTGCATGGCCTGGATTAGAAGCTCATGTTCAGGGACTTCCCTGGTGGTCCAGGGGCTAAGATTCCATGATCCCAATGTAGGGCATCTGGGTTAGATCCCACAGGTCGCAACTAAGAGTTCCCATGCTGCAACTAGAGATTTTGTGTGCCACAACTAAAGATTTCACGTGCCAGAAGAAGCTCGAAGATCCTGCATGCCACAGTAAGAATGAGTGCAGCCAAATAAATAAATACTAAAAAAAGATATGTCCAAGTCGGTCTTCTGGAGTTCTCACCAATAACGTATATTTTACAAACACACATTCAGCTCGGTGTCATTCCTCTCTCCCCTTATCTGTCATTTCCATTCAAGAATTTGGGCATCAGAGATCTCAGTGTAAGTAATCAGTAAGGTGACCACTGAGAAAGTAACACACATTTTGGGGCTACATTCAAAGAAGCATAAACTCTTTGAAGGGCTTCCCAGGCAGCTCAAGGGGTAAAGAATCCATCTGCAATGCAGGAGACATAGAAGACATGGATTTGATTCCTGGGTCGGGAAGATCTCCCGAGGCAGGCATGGCAACCCGCTCCAGTATTCCTGCCTAGAGAATCCCGCAGACAGAGGAGCCTGGCGGGCTACAGTCCATGGGGTCGCAAAGAGTCAGACTTGGCTGAGTGACTTAGCACAGTACAACACAAAGTCTTGGAATGAAGAAAAGAGTATCTCTACTGTTCATTGCCCTGACTATACCTACAGAAATGTGCTGAGATCTGAATATCACATTAAGAATATAATTAACAAAGTAGAAGAGATCCAGATATGAGAAGATAGACTAATACAAAAGCTTGTAATGGGATCAAAAGGAACAATAAGCTTGTAAATGGGATGGGTCTTGAAGAATACTCTTATTTTGCTAGATGTGCACACTGAAGTAGAGAAATGTGATAACAGAAAGAGGCAGAGAGGCTGCGTTAGAACTCCCAAACTCAGCTCATCCAACAGCAACACTGGAGATTTCGATGACCCTGGAAGGGGGGTTCACACTCCAGCCACTGTTCTGATGAGCAGTATTTCAGGGTTACGGACAACACTTGCTATTTCTCCTCTGAGTCTGCCTCTCCTTCTTCATCTTTTATCTCTTATCAGTCATATGCAGGTTTAAACCTCTAGAATGTGGACCTTGCATGGCCTGGATTAGAAGCTCATGTTCAGGGACTTCCCTGGTGGTCCAGGGGCTAAGATTCCATGATCCCAATGTAGGGCATCTGGGTTAGATCCCACAGGTCGCAACTAAGAGTTCCCATGCTGCAACTAGAGATTTTGTGTGCCACAACTAAAGATTTCACGTGCCAGAAGAAGCTCGAAGATCCTGCATGCCACAGTAAGAATGAGTGCAGCCAAATAAATAAATACTAAAAAAAGATATGTCCAAGTCGGTCTTCTGGAGTTCTCACCAATAACGTATATTTTACAAACACACATTCAGCTCGGTGTCATTCCTCTCTCCCCTTATCTGTCATTTCCATTCAAGAATTTGGGCATCAGAGATCTCAGTGTAAGTAATCAGTAAGGTGACCACTGAGAAAGTAACACACATTTTGGGGCTACATTCAAAGAAGCATAAACTCTTTGAAGGGCTTCCCAGGCAGCTCAAGGGGTAAAGAATCCATCTGCAATGCAGGAGACATAGAAGACATGGATTTGATTCCTGGGTCGGGAAGATCTCCCGAGGCAGGCATGGCAACCCGCTCCAGTATTCCTGCCTAGAGAATCCCGCAGACAGAGGAGCCTGGCGGGCTACAGTCCATGGGGTCGCAAAGAGTCAGACTTGGCTGAGTGACTTAGCACAGTACAACACAAAGTCTTGGAATGAAGAAAAGAGTATCTCTACTGTTCATTGCCCTGACTATACCTACAGAAATGTGCTGAGATCTGAATATCACATTAAGAATATAATTAACAAAGTAGAAGAGATCCAGATATGAGAAGATAGACTAATACAAAAGCTTGTAATGGGATCAAAAGGAACAATAAGACACTATAAAGAAGTCAAGTGAGACAACTTTGTGTGAAGGGTTGTAGTATTACTAGTACTTAAAATAACAGTACTTAGCATTCTTATTACTGTAATTATGCCCCATGCACCACAATCATGCAATATATGTGCAATAACTACAAGAGTTTTTTTTGTTTGTTTTGTTTTGGTATTTACACTGGGCTAGGTACCTGCTGAAGTACTTTGCAGGTGTAAGTTCATGTAATTCTCAATGATGCTGTGAAGTAAACTCTACTCATCTCTCTTATTTACAGATGGGAAAACTGACTCCCAAGCACTTAAGATTCTTTTTTTTTTTTTTTTTTTTAAGATTTATTTATTTATTTACTTTGGGCGGGGGTTGGGTTGGGGAGGGAGGGGAGTGGGCGGGCCACTTCTATTGGTCTTTTATATTTCTCTATTTTCATTCGTCTTCATTCTTTGGCTCCTGTGGGCCTCCCATCGTGGTGGTGTCTGTCATTGCAGAGCACTGGCTCTGGGTGCATGCACTCCAGAGCTCCGGCTGGGTAATTGGACACATCAGTCCAGCCGCTCCGCGGCACGTGGCATCTTCCCAGGCCAGGGCTCGAACCGGCGCCCCTTGCACTGCAAGGCAGTGTCCTTACCCACTGGACCACCAGGGGAAGCCCAGCACTTAAGATTCTTAAGGCAATGTTTCTCCATTCTTAGCATCATTGATATCTGGGGCTGGATAATTCTTTTTTATTATTTTTTATTATTATTATTTTACTTTTTGCTTTTAGAGAGTTTTGTTGTTTATAGATATGTATAATCCCAGATTAGTCATATGTATATCTCTGATCCCTCCCTCCTCCACCTCCTTCCCAGTACCCCCCATCCCACCCCCCCAGGCCATCGAACAGCCCCCTGGATAATTTTTTACTGTGGGAACTGTCCTGTATGTTGTAGGATATTTAACAGCAGCCCTGGTTACTGCCAACTAGGTGCTATTTGTCCCCTCCTTGAGGTGTAATAGCCAAAAGCATGTCTAGATATTGCCTACTATTCCACGAAGGGCAAAACCATCCCAGGTTGACAACCTCTCGAGTAAGGTAACCTAGGTGATAAGTGGGATGGCTGGGATTCAATCTCAGATCTCACTGCTACCAAGACCCATGATCTTAAGAATAATAATATCACTAACCATCGTGATAGTAACATTCATTATTTTATGAATCCACAACTGACAGATCTGTCTAACTACAAAAAGAAGAGGTACTGGAGGTGGTAAGCCCTCTGAAACTGAAAGCAGGCAGATGTGTCACACTGCAAAAATAGTATGAAGAGATTCAAATATTAAAACGTAAAGGTGAACAAAAAAGCAGACCAATGATAACCTTAAAAATTCATTATTCTGTAAATTTACAACTTGAGGTTCTAATTTTAATTGTAAGTCCCTTTCAATAATTACAGAGGAAGAAACACATCATAATTTGAATTACCTTATCCTTAGCAGAGACCCAAAGAAATCTGCCTTGCTCTTACACTTAGGAGACTGGGAAGATGCCATTCCTAATTCTCTTTGTTCAGTCCTCTGACACACTTAGATACAAACCCTCTTTTCCCTGCATCTGGGCTCAAAAACCATTGGAGCACTGGCTCTGGGTGCATGCACTCCAGAGCTCCGGCTGGGTAATTGGACACATCAGTCCAGCCGCTCCGCGGCACGTGGCATCTTCCCAGGCCAGGGCTCGAACCGGCGCCCCTTGCACTGCAAGGCAGTGTCCTTACCCACTGGACCACCAGGGGAAGCCCAGCACTTAAGATTCTTAAGGCAATGTTTCTCCATTCTTAGCATCATTGATATCTGGGGCTGGATAATTCTTTTTTATTATTTTTTATTATTATTATTTTACTTTTTGCTTTTAGAGAGTTTTGTTGTTTATAGATATGTATAATCCCAGATTAGTCATATGTATATCTCTGATCCCTCCCTCCTCCACCTCCTTCCCAGTACCCCCCATCCCACCCCCCCAGGCCATCGAACAGCCCCCTGGATAATTTTTTACTGTGGGAACTGTCCTGTATGTTGTAGGATATTTAACAGCAGCCCTGGTTACTGCCAACTAGGTGCTATTTGTCCCTCCTTGAGGTGTAATAGCCAAAAGCATGTCTAGATATTGCCTACTATTCCACGAAGGGCAAAACCATCCCAGGTTGACAACCTCTCGAGTAAGGTAACCTAGGGTGATAAGTGGGATGGCTGGGATTCAATCTCAGATCTCACTGCTACCAAGACCCATGATCTTAAGAATAATAATATCACTAACCATCGTGATAGTAACATTCATTATTTTATGAATCCACAACTGACAGATCTGTCTAACTACAAAAAGAAGAGGTACTGGAGGTGGTAAGCCCTCTGAAACTGAAAGCAGGCAGATGTGTCACACTGCAAAAATAGTATGAAGAGATTCAAATATTAAAACGTAAAGGTGAACAAAAAAGCAGACCAATGATAACCTTAAAAATTCATTATTCTGTAAATTTACAACTTGAGGTTCTAATTTTAATTGTAAGTCCCTTTCAATAATTACAGAGGAAGAAACACATCATAATTTGAATTACCTTATCCTTAGCAGAGACCCAAAGAAATCTGCCTTGCTCTTACACTTAGGAGACTGGGAAGATGCCATTCCTAATTCTCTTTGTTCAGTCCTCTGACACACTTAGATACAAACCCTCTTTTCCATGCATCTGGGCTCAAAAACAATTGGACCGTTATCTGGCTCTAAAAAGAAGAAAGCTAAGATACAATCTAGCAAGCCACCAGCTGGGCAGTAAACTGCCAAGTCTCCACTGGTGTGTAGTAAATTCATGGTGCCTGAGAAAGGAAGACATTGACAAGAGGGAAGACCATAGCCTCCCACCTGCCTCTTTTCATGTCCCAAGCATCTACCTTCTGTGTTTAAACACAAAATAGGAAAAGTGGAGGAAAGGCATGCTCATCTCTAGCAATTAGATACTGGAATGACCAAAGGCTCATGAATCTCAATCAGGAGAAAACTTATGTGAAGCAGATCATCCAGGTGACATTTCAGAGACTGTTGAATTACACCAGTGAAAGTGAAAGTGTTAGCTGTTTCAGTCATGTCTGACTCTTTGCATCCCTATGGACTCCTCTGTTCATGGGATTCTCCAGGCAAGAATACTGGAGTGGGTGGCCATTTCCTTTTCCAGGGGATCTTCTAAATCCAGGGATCCAACTTGGATCTCGTACATTGCAGGCAGTTTCTTTACCACCAAGAAAACCCCAAATTACACCAAGATGATGCTAAATTAAAGCTGGCTTAAGTTGGATTGTACATCAAAATGAAGTATTCAATTAACTGATGTTTCAAGTAATAATAAAAAAGTTACAATAGGAGGATGTGTTCATAACCAGAATGCCAAGTCAGGAGAGATGGCTCTCTGCCTGTTGAGTGTAGCCCTCCCTTGCAAAGCACAGAGAAGGAAGTGACGCTTTGATGCTGGGTGTGGTATGTATCAAAGAAGGATGCGAGGGCTTCCCAGGTGGCATATACAAAGAGCATCTTCATTTCAAAACACAATGAATCCTTGGTATGGCTAGAGTTCAGTGATAACCTTAAAATTCATTATTCTGTAAATTTACAACTTGAGGTTCTAATTTTAATTGTAAGTCCTTTCAATAATTACAGAGGAAGAAACACATCATAATTTGAATTACCTTATCCTTAGCAGAGACCCAAAGAAATCTGCCTTGCTCTTACACTTAGGAGACTGGGAAGATGCCATTCCTAATTCTCTTTGTTCAGTCCTCTGACACACTTAGATACAAACCCTCTTTTCCATGCATCTGGGCTCAAAAACAATTGGACCGTTATCTGGCTCTAAAAAGAAGAAAGCTAAGATACAATCTAGCAAGCCACCAGCTGGGCAGTAAACTGCCAAGTCTCCACTGGTGTGTAGTAAATTCATGGTGCCTGAGAAAGGAAGACATTGACAAGAGGGAAGACCATAGCCTCCCACCTGCCTCTTTTCATGTCCCAAGCATCTACCTTCTGTGTTTAAACACAAAATAGGAAAAGTGGAGGAAAGGCATGCTCATCTCTAGCAATTAGATACTGGAATGACCAAAGGCTCATGAATCTCAATCAGGAGAAAACTTATGTGAAGCAGATCATCCAGGTGACATTTCAGAGACTGTTGAATTACACCAGTGAAAGTGAAAGTGTTAGCTGTTTCAGTCATGTCTGACTCTTTGCATCCCTATGGACTCCTCTGTTCATGGGATTCTCCAGGCAAGAATACTGGAGTGGGTGGCCATTTCCTTTTCCAGGGGATCTTCTAAATCCAGGGATCCAACTTGGATCTCGTACATTGCAGGCAGTTTCTTTACCACCAAGAAAACCCCAAATTACACCAAGATGATGCTAAATTAAAGCTGGCTTAAGTTGGATTGTACATCAAAATGAAGTATTCAATTAACTGATGATTCAAGTAATAATAAAAAAATTACAATAGGAGGATGTGTTCATAACCAGAATGCCAAGTCAGGAGAGATGGCTCTCTGCCTGTTGAGTGTAGCCCTCCCTTGCAAAGCACAGAGAAGGAAGTGACGCTTTGATGCTGGGTGTGGTATGTATCAAAGAAGGATGCGAGGGCTTCCCAGGTGGCATATACAAAGAGCATCTTCATTTCAAAACACAATGAATCCCTTGGTATGGCTAGAGTTCAGTGATCCTAGAGGGATGCTGCAACCAATAAGGTGAGAAAGAGGCTGTGCCCACATCAGGAAGGGCCTTGGATGCCAAGCTACGCACCTGAACCTTAGCCTGTACAGGAAGGAAGATCATTTGCCCCTGTATGACAATGTACATAGGGATTCTTATCAGAAGAGTGGCACTGTCAGTGGAGTACTTAAGAAAGATCACTGTGGTTGTCAGTGTGCAGGAGGGTCCCTAGGGAAAATCAGACATAATGATAATACTGAAGGAAAGAGCTGAAATGTATCGAGCCTCTCAGCATATGTTGGTAACTGCACTAACTAAGCATTTTACCCCAATTTTTCAATTTAATACAACAAACATATGGGGTAAGCACTTTGATAAATGGCTTTTTGTAGAAGAAAAGCATAGGCTTAGAATTCAAATTGTGTTCAGGATCCCAATACTTAACGGTGATGGAGTCAAGATACTAACTCAGGTTCAAGTCTAGTGTCTATACATTTATCTGAGAAGACTCTGGAAGTCCAGACCAAGGAAAACACAGAACTCAACTGTAACAATTTCAAAGGAAATAGAAAACAAAGTTTACACCTGAAGACATACATATTTAGGGGTTAGAATGGACAGGAATGACAGAACTTAGATCTAAACTGGAGAGTATAAGAGAAGCCAAGCTGCATCCTAGCTCTCCTCCTTGGGAATGATATATAACTCTATGGTTTCTGGTTTAAACTAGACCCTGATACGGTCAAATGTTGCCCAAATGCTCCCCTTTTCAATAACAAAATGATGACGTGTCACAGATGTGTTTCTTACTATGATCAGCTTACCTACAGAACTAAATTAAAATACACACTACAACAATGATGCATGACAATATTTAATGTCACCCTCATCCTCGGTCACAGATGATTCAAGTAATAATAAAAATTACAATAGGAGGATGTGTTCATAACCAGAATGCCAAGTCAGGAGAGATGGCTCTCTGCCTGTTGAGTGTAGCCCTCCCTTGCAAAGCACAGAGAAGGAAGTGACGCTTTGATGCTGGGTGTGGTATGTATCAAAGAAGGATGCGAGGGCTTCCCAGGTGGCATATACAAAGAGCATCTTCATTTCAAAACACAATGAATCCTTGGTATGGCTAGAGTTCAGTGATCCTAGAGGGATGCTGCAACCAATAAGGTGAGAAAGAGGCTGTGCCCACATCAGGAAGGGCCTTGGATGCCAAGCTACGCACCTGAACCTTAGCCTGTACAGGAAGGAAGATCATTTGCCCCTGTATGACAATGTACATAGGGATTCTTATCAGAAGAGTGGCACTGTCAGTGGAGTACTTAAGAAAGATCACTGTGGTTGTCAGTGTGCAGGAGGGTCCCTAGGGAAAATCAGACATAATGATAATACTGAAGGAAAGAGCTGAAATGTATCGAGCCTCTCAGCATATGTTGGTAACTGCACTAACTAAGCATTTTACCCCAATTTTTCAATTTAATACAACAAACATATGGGGTAAGCACTTTGATAAATGGCTTTTTGTAGAAGAAAAGCATAGGCTTAGAATTCAAATTGTGTTCAGGATCCCAATACTTAACGGTGATGGAGTCAAGATACTAACTCAGGTTCAAGTCTAGTGTCTATACATTTATCTGAGAAGACTCTGGAAGTCCAGACCAAGGAAAACACAGAACTCAACTGTAACAATTTCAAAGGAAATAGAAAACAAAGTTTACACCTGAAGACATACATATTTAGGGGTTAGAATGGACAGGAATGACAGAACTTAGATCTAAACTGGAGAGTATAAGAGAAGCCAAGCTGCATCCTAGCTCTCCTCCTTGGGAATGATATATAACTCTATGGTTTCTGGTTTAAACTAGACCCTGATACGGTCAAATGTTGCCCAAATGCTCCCCTTTTCAATAACAAAATGATGACGTGTCACAGATGTGTTTCTTACTATGATCAGCTTACCTACAGAACTAAATTAAAATACACACTACAACAATAACAACAAGGTCATGGCATGACAATATTTAATGTCACCCTCATCCTCAGTGAGTGGCAACAGCAGGACAGGAACTGTTGGGAAGGACCCTGGCCTGGACTCTGGGACTCGGGCAGGACAAGAGGGTTCCGGCAGACAGCCGAGGAGGGCGCTGGTTTCACGAGCAGGAGGGTTGGCAGATGACTGAACCTGAACCTTTAGCAAACACAGCTCATGCAAATATTTATACTTACTTGTTCCATGAACTTATCATGAATGTCTCCGTGGCTCTGACTCCTGAAGAAGCTGACTCTTACAGTCTCACTGCTATCTCTAGACACCAGGCATGCTGCCCGCTCTGAGCTCCGCTGCTTTTCCATCCTCAGCAAAATCCCCTTTCCCACTCAGGTCTTCCTGAATGTACCCAACCCTCCCCACCTTATCCTACGGTCACAGCTCTCACTCACTTCCAAGCTAATTGTTTCCACCAATGTGTGCAAACCAGCCATTTATGGGGAATGCCACAGGATGTTAATTTCATCTGGAATTGGGTACCTGCAAAAAGGGCTTCCTTTTTATTATATAGAATAAGCATTATATTAATAGTGCCATTTTCAATTATAACCACACTTGCAGGCTTGTCGTCCATGCACTGTGGGTTTTTTTTTTTTTTTTTCACAAAGTATGTTTCTGAACAGTTTTCTTTTTAAATCCCCCTACACTCCCTTTCTTGCATTATCATCATTAAGACAGGGTAGCATAATTATAAACACATATTGGAGCCTCAAAAGCCAGCATAGATAATTCAACTAGTGCTACATATTTATGAAATTTCTCAAGCAAAAAAGTGTTGGAGTCACTATGGAGGGAGAAGAATGAGGATTGATGAAAACAGCAGGAACAAGCCAAAGCAGTTCAGAAAACCTGGCCAGAGTTCACAGCAGTGTTGCCGAGCTCACCTGACTACGTCTAGAAAGCAACGAGGAAGCACGCTCAAGCTTCTGAACACTGAGAAAAATTGTATCAAGCATCTCCACATGTATATATACATATCATCTGATTTACTCCTTAAGGCAATTCCATGAAGTTTGCTTTTTATTACCATTTTACAGATAAAGACACTGAGAGTCTAAAAATTAAGGAAAGGGAGGACAAGCTGAGATTTAATACTCATTCCTAGTATTAGCCAGTTACTGCCATTAAGAACCATTCCAATTTATTATTTTCATCCAAGATTGTACTTATTCGTGTGCCTATGGGTCAAAGGAATCCTGGTGACTCAGATGGTAAAGAATTGGCTTCCAATGCAGGAGACCCAGGTTTGATTTCTAGTTTGGGAAGATCCCCTGGAGAAGGGAATGGCTACCCACTCTAGTATTCTTGCCTAGAAAATTCTATGGACAGAGGAGCCTGGTGGGCTACGGGTCACGGGTTGCAAAGAGTTGGACACAACTGAATGAAGTAACACTTTCACTTTCACTGTGGATCAAATGAGGGTCAGATTAATTAGGCTGGAATTAGCTTGGATGTGAAACAGAAGGTTGAATTCAAGTCCACTTCATGCGCCTCACATCCTGTTTGGGCCAGCAAGCTCTAGGGTACATATTCCCATGGACATTTAGGAAAGCACAAGGACCCACCTTTGTGCAAGAGCATTTTAGGCTTTTTCTTGTGTCGCACCTGCTAACTTCTTACTCATTGGGTAAGTCAGATGGGCAAGCTCCATGTCAACAGGAGAGGAAAATACTCCCAACTCACAGTAGCAGACAGAAAGTGAATATTCTGAAGAACCATCAAGGCTATCATACTCAATAATATTTCAAGTTTCAATGACACTGTGAAAACAGTGGGGCTCACAGTAAAGGGAGGTGGCCATGGTGACACAGAAGTGGCAGCAAGTACATGACCGGGAGCTTTGATCATCAGTATAAAAGACAATAAGACAATGATGGTGGCAAGTTTTCTTAAGAAGGCAATTGAAAGGTGACTGAGATGCCTGTGGAAAAAAAAAAAACACCCCAGGAAGCTTCTTGGTATGCTCATATTCTATGCATTGCTCAGCTTTATTTTTCTTTATCAAGCATTATCACTGCTGCTAATGTGTTATATACCTATTTTATTATTTGTTCCCACTTGCTGCTGCTACTGTTCAGTTGTGTCTGACTCTCAGTGGCCCTGTGGACTATAGCCTGCCAGGCTCTTCTGCCCATGAAAATTTCCAGGCAAGAATACTTGAGTGGTGTGCCATTTCCTTCTCCAGGGGATCTTCTCAACCTAGGGATGGAACCTGCATCTCCTGTGTCTCGTGCATTAGCAGGCAGATTCTTTATCACCAGCACCATCTGGGAAGCTCGGTTCCCTCTTAACCATTCCAAATGTTAGTTAAATAAATACAAAGACAGTGTCTATTTTGTTAACAGTCCACTCACCAGTGTTTAAGGTACTGACTAAACTGTAGTACACACTCAGTAAGGTTTTTTTAGTATGTGAAATACAATGTTATTAACCCAACTTTATAAATACTCCGTGCATGTAACATAACACACTCAACCTGTGCCAGTGCAGGAACCATTTGGAGCTCAGAAGAGGGAACAAGGTTGTTTTGAGAGGTACCATGGAATGGTAATGATGACGACAATGGTGGCGGTGGTTTGATGTTGTTACTAAATATAATGCAAGCTAAAGATCACTGGACTTCGAATAAAAATGTACTGATGACTTAGTTACATATCTTTCCAGCTTTGCTGCTTCGGAAGGTCTCTTAACCTCAGAGTTCTCCATCACCTCATCTATGTAATTGGTTTAGATATAGAGATTTTGCTGAAAATATCTCAAGTCTCCAAAATAACCTATTATAGTGTCTGGCACAAAGTAGGTAGCTACCAGGTTGAAGATGAGGATGGTGATGGTCATGATGATAAGCACTCTCTTTACATATATATATATTTTCCTGGGACAAGAACCTAAAGTAACTGTTGTAAAAATGGGCAGAATTCCACTTTACACTTTACAATAGGTATGGCAAAGGAATGGAGGTTAAAAACTGAAGACATGCTCATGGAACAAGAGACTTCTGAGCTGACATCTGCAGACCACAGTAGATTCATATTTGGAGATGACAGATCAAAGTCCCAGGAAAGCAAAACAAAATTAGAAAATCTCCATAAAGAGAAAAGGGCAGAGGTAACCATTACAATTGTCCGCACAATGTTCTCATTTCTTCTAGAAAATTTTGGTTTATCTAAGCCATTCCAGATTTAGTGTATAAGTTGATCTCCACAGTAACCATGTACTGTATATAGAAGAGCTATCATCACTATGTTATAGATGAAGAAACAAGAGGCTCAAAGACAGTGTGTAATTTAACTCTGCAGCTGGATGAGACACGGAAAGTCTAGCTGAGACCCCAAAGTGACACACATCAGACATTGAAATGAGTTTAAGACAGATCACTCCAGTAGCTCATGTGAAAAGTGGGTTGCTAGGTACCAGAGAGTAAACTATTTAACTTCTCAATTCCAATGAGAATGACAAATGACTTTGTTTTTAAAGGGATTTTGCTTCGTACTGAAGTATAGTTGATTTACAATACTTAGTTTCAGGTGTACATCAAAGCGATTTAGTTATATATATATATATATATATATATATATATATATATATATATATATAACATACATAAATAGTTTATCACATATAAATATAGCTACATATATTTAGCTATAACTTAAATTTACACATAATATGCATTATATATGGGGCTTTCCCGGTGGCTCAGATGGTAAAGAATCTGCCCTCAATGCAAAAGACGCAGATCCAACCTTGGGCTCCAGAAGAACCCTTGGAAAAGGAAATGACAACCTACTTCAGTATTCTTGCCTGGAAAATCCCATGGCCAGAGGAGCCTGGTGGACTACAGTCCATGGAGTCACAGAGTCAAATCCTTCTAACTGACACTTGATTTGATATATTATATATAAATATGTATTTACATATTCTTTTTCATATTTTCTTCTATTATAGGTTATGAGAAAAATATCACTTGAATATAACTCCCTTTGCTATACAGTCAGTCCTTATCATTTACCTATTTTCTATACAGTAATGCATCTGTTAATCACAAATCTATTTAGCCCTCCCTGCCTTTCCCCTGTGGTAACCATAAGTTTGTTTTATATGTAATAAAGGTTAAAAACTGAAGACATGCTCATGGAACAAGAGACTTCTGAGCTGACATCTGCAGACCACAGTAGATTCATATTTGGAGATGACAGATCAAAGTCCCAGGAAAGCAAAACAAAATTAGAAAATCTCCATAAAGAGAAAAGGGCAGAGGTAACCATTACAATTGTCCGCACAATGTTCTCATTTCTTCTAGAAAATTTTGGTTTATCTAAGCCATTCCAGATTTAGTGTATAAGTTGATCTCCACAGTAACCATGTACTGTATATAGAAGAGCTATCATCACTATGTTATAGATGAAGAAACAAGAGGCTCAAAGACAGTGTGTAATTTAACTCTGCAGCTGGATGAGACACGGAAAGTCTAGCTGAGACCCCAAAGTGACACACATCAGACATTGAAATGAGTTTAAGACAGATCACTCCAGTAGCTCATGTGAAAAGTGGGTTGCTAGGTACCAGAGAGTAAACTATTTAACTTCTCAATTCCAATGAGAATGACAAATGACTTTGTTTTTAAAGGGATTTTGCTTCGTACTGAAGTATAGTTGATTTACAATACTTAGTTTCAGGTGTACATCAAAGCGATTTAGTTATATATATATATATATATATATATATATATATATATATATATATATAACATACATAAATAGTTTATCACATATAAATATAGCTACATATATTTAGCTATAACTTAAATTTACACATAATATGCATTATATATGGGGCTTTCCCGGTGGCTCAGATGGTAAAGAATCTGCCCTCAATGCAAAAGACGCAGATCCAACCTTGGGCTCCAGAAGAACCCTTGGAAAAGGAAATGACAACCTACTTCAGTATTCTTGCCTGGAAAATCCCATGGCCAGAGGAGCCTGGTGGACTACAGTCCATGGAGTCACAGAGTCAAATCCTTCTAACTGACACTTGATTTGATATATTATATATAAATATGTATTTACATATTCTTTTTCATATTTTCTTCTATTATAGGTTATGAGAAAAATATCACTTGAATATAACTCCCTTTGCTATACAGTCAGTCCTTATCATTTACCTATTTTCTATACAGTAATGCATCTGTTAATCACAAATCTATTTAGCCCTCCCTGCCTTTCCCCTGTGGTAACCATAAGTTTGTTTTCTATGTCTGTGAGTCTCTTTATGTTTCGTAAATTCATTTGTGACATGTCTTTGGCGCTCACATTCAAATAATATCACATAGCATTTGTCTTTCTCAGTCTGATTTGGTTCACTTAGTATGATACTCTCTAGGTCCATCCATGCTGCTGCAAATGGCATTATTTCATTCCTTCTTATGAGTAATATTCCACTCTCTGTGTGTGTGTGTGTCTCACATCTTCTTTTATCCATTCATCTCTTATGGACATCTGGGTTCCTTTCATATCTTGGCTGTTACAAATAGCACTTCTATGAGAAGAGGTGCATGTATCTTTTTGAATTATACTTTCTCTGTGACCCATGATTATGAGCCAAGGAAAACCAGCATGGGGATGAAGTACAAAGTAGCTGTTCAAAGAAGGACTCTGAGGCAGACTGTGTTAGCTCAAATCCTGGCCCTCTACATTCTAGTTAAGAGATCTCTTGAGCTTTCTGATGCTCAGTCTCCTTATCTGTAAAACAGGGATGACAATCCTGTGATAATACACACTATAAAAGTAGGTAAGGGCTTCCCTGATGGTCCAGTGGGTAAGGACACCGCCTTGCAGTGCAAGGGGCGCCGGTTCAATCCCTGGCCTGGGAAGATCCCACATGCTGCAGAGTGGCTGGACCGGTGTGTCCAATTATGAGCCGGTGCTCTGGAGTGAGAGAGGCCACTACAATGGGAGGCCTGCACAGGCCAAAGAATATAGATAGATCAAAACAAATAAACATAACATCAATATAAAAGGCCAAAATTTCGTAAAGGAAGTAGCATGAAGGCCTGTACTATCATAAATGAAGAAAATAGCTATAGTCATTGCTCTGTGAGAAATATAGACTCCCATGAGTCAAATCCTTCTAACTGACACTTGATTTGATATATTATATATAAATATGTATTTACATATTCTTTTTCATATTTTCTTCTATTATAGGTTATGAGAAAAATATCACTTGAATATAACTCCCTTTGCTATACAGTCAGTCCTTATCATTTACCTATTTTCTATACAGTAATGCATCTGTTAATCACAAATCTATTTAGCCCTCCCTGCCTTTCCCCTGTGGTAACCATAAGTTTGTTTTCTATGTCTGTGAGTCTCTTTATGTTTCGTAAATTCATTTGTGACATGTCTTTGGCGCTCACATTCAAATAATATCACATAGCATTTGTCTTTCTCAGTCTGATTTGGTTCACTTAGTATGATACTCTCTAGGTCCATCCATGCTGCTGCAAATGGCATTATTTCATTCCTTCTTATGAGTAATATTCCACTCTCTGTGTGTGTGTGTGTCTCACATCTTCTTTTATCCATTCATCTCTTATGGACATCTGGGTTCCTTTCATATCTTGGCTGTTACAAATAGCACTTCTATGAGAAGAGGTGCATGTATCTTTTTGAATTATACTTTCTCTGTGACCCATGATTATGAGCCAAGGAAAACCAGCATGGGGATGAAGTACAAAGTAGCTGTTCAAAGAAGGACTCTGAGGCAGACTGTGTTAGCTCAAATCCTGGCCCTCTACATTCTAGTTAAGAGATCTCTTGAGCTTTCTGATGCTCAGTCTCCTTATCTGTAAAACAGGGATGACAATCCTGTGATAATACACACTATAAAAGTAGGTAAGGGCTTCCCTGATGGTCCAGTGGGTAAAGAGTCTGCCTTGTAGTGCAAGGGGCACCGGTTCAATCCCTGGCCTGGGAAGATCCCACATGCTGCAGAGTGGCTGGACCGGTGTGTCCAATTATGAGCCGGTGCTCTGGAGTGAGAGAGGCCACTACAATGGGAGGCCTGCACAGGCCAAAGAATATAGATAGATCAAAACAAATAAACATAACATCAATATAAAAGGCCAAAATTTCGTAAAGGAAGTAGCATGAAGGCCTGTACTATCATAAATGAAGAAAATAGCTATAGTCATTGCTCTGTGAGAAAAGGGGATCCTTCAGGGGTGCTGTGTGATGGTTGGGAGGGGTGGGAATGGGGGGATATACATATGACTAATCTGGGAACATGCATATTTGTAAAGAACAAAACTCTGTAAAAGTTAAAACTAAAATAAAGGTTCAAAAAAAAAAAGGCCAATTTTTTTTTTAAAAGTAGGTAAGATGGCACACTGTAAGTCCCATATAAGTATCAGCCATCACACTTAAGCTCTGAGGAATAGTGCTGCCTGGAAGTGTGAACACATCTCACCAGAGCGAAGCTGGAGAAATCACGAGAGTGATAGAATAAGTGAACCAACATGTGGAAACAGGGATGCAGCCTGTTTCCACATGGAGGGACCTCAGAGGAGGGATGGTTAGGAA
Organism: Tragulus kanchil; assembly: GCA_022376925.1. Classification (NCBI taxonomy): domain Eukaryota; kingdom Metazoa; phylum Chordata; class Mammalia; order Artiodactyla; family Tragulidae; genus Tragulus; species Tragulus kanchil. The sequence continues at coordinate 21,952,184 of JAIOJX010000023.1, read as the reverse complement.
TCGGGGGCTGGTCTCTAAGCTGACCATGAAAATGGCTTCAGATAGAGAATCAAGACCACTGAAGCTGAAGTCATGATAAGACAATGCCAATCAAGTCTGATCTTCCCTGACCTGTTTTTCCTCCCTCCTTAGCCACACCCCAGCCCCAGACAGGATGGAAACAACAGATGAATGTAAGAGAGGAGGTAAGTGAGAAAGACAAAGTAAGTCTCATTGACCTTCTTCAGCTGCCAAGATAACGTTAGCCCTAATTGGGGGAATCCACAGAGAGACTCTCCTTTTAGTGAAGACTGAAAGGTTGGTTACTACAAGACACTGGAGAGCCCTGAATTGAGACTGTGCTTTGTTACATTAAGTCAATGTCAGCCTTTAATTACCTAATGTTCACCAGAAAAGTCACTGTGCATTTCTATGGGGGCTGTGAAAAAACTAATACCATCATATTACTCAACAAGTACAAAGAGGTGATAGAAGACAAACTTAAAGATGCTTTGTGACTGTACCCTTGAGGGCATTGCCAGGCAGCACACAAGGTTACAACTCTGTAATACTATTTTTCTTTTACACTTACTGTTCTATTACATTAATAAAACCTTTTCCACTTTAACTAGGACTTTCTTTTGTTTTTAACTCACAGCATATCCAGATAAAAATATAAAGGCCAAAATTTCGTAAAGGAAGTAGCATGAAGGCCTGTACTATCATAAATGAAGAAAATAGCTATAGTCATTGCTCTGTGAGAAAAGGGGATCCTTCAGGGGTGCTGTGTGATGGTTGGGAGGGGTGGGAATGGGGGGATATACATATGACTAATCTGGGAACATGCATATTTGTAAAGAACAAAACTCTGTAAAAGTTAAAACTAAAATAAAGGTTCAAAAAAAAAAAGGCCAATTTTTTTTTTAAAAGTAGGTAAGATGGCACACTGTAAGTCCCATATAAGTATCAGCCATCACACTTAAGCTCTGAGGAATAGTGCTGCCTGGAAGTGTGAACACATCTCACCAGAGCGAAGCTGGAGAAATCACGAGAGTGATAGAATAAGTGAACCAACATGTGGAAACAGGGATGCAGCCTGTTTCCACATGGAGGGACCTCAGAGGAGGGATGGTTAGGAATCGGGGGCTGGTCTCTAAGCTGACCATGAAAATGGCTTCAGATAGAGAATCAAGACCACTGAAGCTGAAGTCATGATAAGACAATGCCAATCAAGTCTGATCTTCCCTGACCTGTTTTTCCTCCCTCCTTAGCCACACCCCAGCCCCAGACAGGATGGAAACAACAGATGAATGTAAGAGAGGAGGTAAGTGAGAAAGACAAAGTAAGTCTCATTGACCTTCTTCAGCTGCCAAGATAACGTTAGCCCTAATTGGGGGAATCCACAGAGAGACTCTCCTTTTAGTGAAGACTGAAAGGTTGGTTACTACAAGACACTGGAGAGCCCTGAATTGAGACTGTGCTTTGTTACATTAAGTCAATGTCAGCCTTTAATTACCTAATGTTCACCAGAAAAGTCACTGTGCATTTCTATGGGGGCTGTGAAAAAACTAATACCATCATATTACTCAACAAGTACAAAGAGGTGATAGAAGACAAACTTAAAGATGCTTTGTGACTGTACCCTTGAGGGCATTGCCAGGCAGCACACAAGGTTACAACTCTGTAATACTATTTTTCTTTTACACTTACTGTTCTATTACATTAATAAAACCTTTTCCACTTTAACTAGGACTTTCTTTTTGTTTTTTAATAAAATCATCACAGCATATCCAGATAAAAATGACTTACAAGCAAATGGAGGAATCTGACGTTGAGTCTGTATCTCCGAACTCATAAATCATTCTCCATACCAGGAGGCAATCGATACATACAGTTTATGGTTCTAAATAATACATTTTTCTTTAGCTCAAACCTAGGTTAATCATTAGATTTTTCTTCTATTGGATTAAGTACTTATTCTATATTACCTCACTTGATCATAGGGAGTCCTAGTTTTTCTAATACTTCCTGTATTTGCAATGATGTGTGACTGTTATCTTTTCCAACTGGAAATGAGCTCTGGAAATTGGCAAAGACCATGTTTGTATCATTTACTATTATTTGTCTAGTGTTTCCCAAATGCAAAGTGCCTGGTACAGAGTAGTCATCTGGTGTACATCAGGTAAGTGAGTGAATAAAAGGATTAATTAACAGAGATTCATCACTTTGAGTTTCCAAACACTGGTACCAAAACAATTGGTTTGGGCTTCCTTGGTGGTCCAGTGGGTAAAGAGTCTGCCTTGCAATGCAAGGCAAGGGGCACTGGTACAATCCCTGGCCCTGAAAGATCCCACGTGCCATGGAGCAGCTCGGCTGGTGTGTCCAATTACAAGCCAGTGTCCTGGAGTGTATGCGCCCAGAGCCAGTGCTCTGCAATGAGAGAGGCCACTGTGATGGGAGACCCACACATGCCAAAGAATAAAGATAGATGGAAAATAAATGATGACTTAGAGGCAATAAATAAATAAATAAATAAATAAATAAAAACCCACAATTGGTTCAATATATGTAGTTCTGCTTGAAATACATTCCCAACTCATATATCACTTGATTAGGTTTTAAAATCAGTTTTAGAAGTATCACCATTTGGAAGTATCACTCAAAATATCATTTATAGATGGCCAAACAAGGTTGGACACAACTGAGTGCAAAAACTAATACCATCATATTACTCAAAAAAAAAAGTACAAAGAGGTGATAGAAGACAAACTTAAAGATGCTTTGTGACTGTACCCTTGAGGGCATTGCCAGGCAGCACACAAGGTTACAACTCTGTAATACTATTTTTCTTTTACACTTACTGTTCTATTACATTAATAAAACCTTTTCCACTTTAACTAGGACTTTCTTTTTGTTTTTTAATAAAATCATCACAGCATATCCAGATAAAAATGACTTACAAGCAAATGGAGGAATCTGACGTTGAGTCTGTATCTCCGAACTCATAAATCATTCTCCATACCAGGAGGCAATCGATACATACAGTTTATGGTTCTAAATAATACATTTTTCTTTAGCTCAAACCTAGGTTAATCATTAGATTTTTCTTCTATTGGATTAAGTACTTATTCTATATTACCTCACTTGATCATAGGGAGTCCTAGTTTTTCTAATACTTCCTGTATTTGCAATGATGTGTGACTGTTATCTTTTCCAACTGGAAATGAGCTCTGGAAATTGGCAAAGACCATGTTTGTATCATTTACTATTATTTGTCTAGTGTTTCCCAAATGCAAAGTGCCTGGTACAGAGTAGTCATCTGGTGTACATCAGGTAAGTGAGTGAATAAAAGGATTAATTAACAGAGATTCATCACTTTGAGTTTCCAAACACTGGTACCAAAACAATTGGTTTGGGCTTCCTTGGTGGTCCAGTGGGTAAAGAGTCTGCCTTGCAATGCAAGGCAAGGGGCACTGGTACAATCCCTGGCCCTGAAAGATCCCACGTGCCATGGAGCAGCTCGGCTGGTGTGTCCAATTACAAGCCAGTGTCCTGGAGTGCATGCGCCCAGAGCCAGTGCTCTGCAATGAGAGAGGCCACTGTGATGGGAGACCCACACATGCCAAAGAATAAAGATAGATGGAAAATAAATGATGACTTAGAGGCAATAAATAAATAAATAAATAAATAAATAAAAACCCACAATTGGTTCAATATATGTAGTTCTGCTTGAAATACATTCCCAACTCATATATCACTTGATTAGGTTTTAAAATCAGTTTTAGAAGTATCACCATTTGGAAGTATCACTCAAAATATCATTTATAGATGGCCAAACAAGGTTGGACACAACTGAGTGCAAGAATACACACCGAACAAGGTCCCAGAGAGTGGGGATAGCACCTGAGACAAGGTCAGAATGGGAAGGTAGGGAGGTATCCGCCTCTTGGTCCAGTGCTCATTCCACTGCACCTGGTTGACTCAAGAACCCTCTAGCCTTGTGAAAGTGATTGTTTCTACAGATTGACACTCCACAGCATCACCCGGTGAGACTGTCACTAGTTATAAATGAAAAGTGAACAGAAGCCTGGGGGAAGTTTCTATTCCAGCATTAATAAACATGCGACAGAAAATCTCAGCCTAATGTTGCATGAAATTTGGGGAAGGATCAATAATCATCAAGTCAGCACAGATCTTCATCCTCCAGGTCTCCTTGGACCCCTTCTCGCACTGTGCTAGGCAACCAGTGGGCCCTGAAGGGAGTCATTCATGGCTGGGTTTGAACGAAACGTCTTTATGAGGCAGGGGGTCGGAGCCCAAGCAGGAGAGGTTTCTTCAAGCGCAAGACACTGGATATGATTTTGCCAACTGGTGTGAGGCTTTAATTAGAACTGTTGTCCTGGCACATGCCTCTGCTCTGTAGTGTGAACTCTGCTGGGATTCCCCTCATGGGCGAATCTTGTTCTCAGCCATCCTATTCTCACTGGACATCTTTTTCTCAGAAGGATAGATGGTGATGGCCAAGGTTGATTCATTGCCTCCCCTCTGTTGACACTGAACTCAGCACACATATGGATGGTCTTTCACTTCCTGATACTTCTGTGAGTTAACTAACTCATTACAGGCATTTTACAGATGAAAAAACTGAGGCTCAGGAAAGTTTCATTACTCCCCCAAGGTCCAAGGGCCAGCACAGGATAGAGGGAGTGCTGGAACACAGTTTGAGTTTGGAGCCCACGCGGACAACCAATGCACTTCGTTAAATCCCACTACCCATAGGGTGCCCGTGCAATAGCTTGGGGAGGTCATGGCTGCCTCCTCCAAGTGCCTCCCCTCTGCCACCCTGCCATTCCACATCTGTCCCACCATATGCATTCACACTCACTCAGAGGGCATGGATGTTTGCTGAACACCTACTACACGACTCACATAATTTGGGTTCATTACACTCAACACTTGACTTCCATCTCTGCACAGCCGTGTTGTTACTCTTGTCTCACAGATGAGCAGATGGAAGCTCAGTAAGGTGGAACAGCAGCTGTGCCAGCAAAAGGGGCTGGCCTGGGCTCCTTTCCAAGTGTATCGCTGTCCCAAAGAAGAGATGCCCTCGCCTCTCAGCTGGCACACCCCTGCCTATTTCACAGAACAGAGCCCTGCATGACAGGGGCACTGTACTATCTGTATCTCTCTCTATGTCTGTCAGTCAATCTTACTTTGATCACATTACTTTTTTTTCTGAAAACATCTTTCCTTAGTTGCTAAACTCTTGTGAGTTTAAGGAAAAATGAAATCCATATAGTTCTGAGTCAACTATAATTAGATCATAAAACACTACATAGCAATTACATATTTAAATGTTTTAGAGATTTGGGAGTGACTTAAATAATTTCCCTAAAACCACTCTGACTTCTGTCCTTCGTTTTAACCACCTTCCCCCCAATACAATGACATACAACAGGAAGATGCAATGGCCCAAAACAAATTATAGTAAATGATAAACATAATGTTGAGGCAAGACTTTCTAAGAGATTGAAAATCCAGCAGAAATATTAAGTTACTATCTCTCTTGAACTTGTATGTGGTGGACCAGAGAGTGAGTCAGAAAAACAAAACAAAATCATCCATTCAGTAAATATTAAGCATCCATTACATACTAGGCTCTGAACAAAGAAGACCTTGACCCTGTTCTCCTGGGACTCACATTCCAGAAAGGGAGCTAAATGTCGGCTCAGGTCATTTCATGAGTGGCAGGTCCTGCATAAGAGGCTATGTGAGCAATAGGGAAACCTGATATGATCTGGGAGGTCAGTATTCATTTTTCTGAGGAAAGAATATTTGAGCTGGCATCTGGCATGGTCTTTATGCTAAACAATTTGCTTGAGAATAATAAGGACGTATCTACATTTTAGGCTATGTTGGAAGCAATGTCACTCACTCTGCCACCCTGCCATTCCACATCTGTCCCACCATATGCATTCACACTCACTCAGAGGGCATGGATGTTTGCTGAACACCTACTACACGACTCACATAATTTGGGTTCATTACACTCAACACTTGACTTCCATCTCTGCACAGCCGTGTTGTTACTCTTGTCTCACAGATGAGCAGATGGAAGCTCAGTAAGGTGGAACAGCAGCTGTGCCAGCAAAAGGGGCTGGCCTGGGCTCCTTTCCAAGTGTATCGCTGTCCCAAAGAAGAGATGCCCTCGCCTCTCAGCTGGCACACCCCTGCCTATTTCACAGAACAGAGCCCTGCATGACAGGGGCACTGTACTATCTGTATCTCTCTCTATGTCTGTCAGTCAATCTTACTTTGATCACATTACTTTTTTTTCTGAAAACATCTTTCCTTAGTTGCTAAACTCTTGTGAGTTTAAGGAAAAATGAAATCCATATAGTTCTGAGTCAACTATAATTAGATCATAAAACACTACATAGCAATTACATATTTAAATGTTTTAGAGATTTGGGAGTGACTTAAATAATTTCCCTAAAACCACTCTGACTTCTGTCCTTCGTTTTAACCACCTTCCCCCCAATACAATGACATACAACAGGAAGATGCAATGGCCCAAAACAAATTATAGTAAATGATAAACATAATGTTGAGGCAAGACTTTCTAAGAGATTGAAAATCCAGCAGAAATATTAAGTTACTATCTCTCTTGAACTTGTATGTGGTGGACCAGAGAGTGAGTCAGAAAAACAAAACAAAATCATCCATTCAGTAAATATTAAGCATCCATTACATACTAGGCTCTGAACAAAGAAGACCTTGACCCTGTTCTCCTGGGACTCACATTCCAGAAAGGGAGCTAAATGTCGGCTCAGGTCATTTCATGAGTGGCAGGTCCTGCATAAGAGGCTATGTGAGCAATAGGGAAACCTGATATGATCTGGGAGGTCAGTATTCATTTTTCTGAGGAAAGAATATTTGAGCTGGCATCTGGCATGGTCTTTATGCTAAAAACAATGGGTTTCAGTCTTGAGAATAATAAGGACGTATCTACATTTTAGAAATATTAGCTGAATAGCTTTGAGAAGAAAGGACCACAGGGCAGTGGGCAGTGTGTCCTTGGTTAAATGACCATTAACCAAGCCCACTAAGCCCATTAAATAAGTCAGCCTTTTTGAGACTGAATTTCCTCACCACTAAAATGAGGGCTACAAATGTGTTTTTTTTCTTTTATTTACAAATAACTTTGTTCTTATATATGTCTTTCCAGTTTTACCGATACACTCTTCAGAGTCCCTGGGACTGCAAGGAGATCGACCAGTCAATCCTAAAGGAAATCAACCCTGCACAACCATTGGAAGGACTGATGCTGAAGCCCCAATACTTTGGCCACCTGAAGCAAAGAGCCAACCCATTGGAAAAGACTCTGATGCTGGGAAAGATTGAAGGAAAAGGAGAAGGGGGCAGCGGAAGATGAGGTGGTTAGATAGCATCGCCAAGTGAATGGACAGCAATTTGACCAAATTCCTGGCGTGCTGCAGTCCAAGGGGTCATAAGAGTCAAACATGACTCAGTGACTGAGCAACAACAACAGACATACTAATAAGTTTAAGGTGTACAACATAATGGTCTGATACCTGTGTATGTTGGAAAATGATCACCAGAGTAAGTCTAATAAGCATCCATCACCTGACACAGTAACATTTTTTTCTTTTGATAAGAACTTACATGATCGAGGAACGTTTACATACATATCTGTAAACAACAAAACTCTGTAAATGGTAAAAGCAAAATAAAAGTTAAAAAAAATCAAAAATACAATAAAACATTAACTATAGTCACCATGTTATGCATTACATCCCCAGAACTTACTATAATTAGGAGGGTTTTATTTAAATTTTATTTTATTGAAGTAGGCTTGATTTACCATGCTGTGTTAGTTTCAGATGCACAGCACAGGGATTCAGTTTCATGCATGTGTGTGTCTATATATATGTAGTTTTTCAGAGTCTTTTTCCCTTATAAGTTATTACAAAATATTGTGGTATACAGTTGGTGCAAGCCTTCTTCAGCCTCACATTCAGACTTGCAGGGAAGGGTTAAAGACAACGGTGAGGGGAGCTAAGAAGACAGTGGGAGGAGTTAAAGTGATTCTGGGAAGAGCTCTGTTGATGATGGAGAAGAAAAGATGAGTATGCAAAGACTTAATTAGTGCACATTTAATTAATGAGAAAAAAAGTTGCTTCGTCAATATCTTCATTTCCATGGGAAAATGCAGAGCATTACAGGTGTGGTCACAGTCCCTCATATGGGGATTCTTTATTTTTTCATAAGAATTTTTTTATACTCTTTTTTTGCCTCTAAATCATCACTTGTTTTCATTCACCTTTATTCTTTGGCCTGTGTGGGCCTCCCATTGCAGTGGCCTCTCTCGTTGCACAGCACTGGCTCTGGGCGCATAAGCTTCAGAGAGCTGGCTCCTAATTGGACACACCGGTCCAGCTGCTCCACAGCACGTGGGATCTTCCAGGGCTAGGGATTGAACCGGTGCCCTCTGCACTGCAAGGCGGACTCTTTACCCACTGGATCACCAGGGAAACCCATATGGGGATTCTTAACTGATACTTGGAGGTGGGAATTCAACATCCTGGGAATTAATGTGTTATAAGTTAGAGCCCTTTCCTTAGGAAAACGCTTAGTGGAAGCCACTGTTCTATAATCCCCACTGGTTTCTGGGCACATGTGCCATGAAGTCCACCCACAAACCTCAGGCTGGTCCTTGCAGGGGAAGCGGAAGCATTCAGTCACCACAGCAGCTCCTTTCTAATTTGTCAGACTGGAGTCCATAGAAAAAGTAGGCATTTTAAATTACTGCCCAACAGAACAAAAGCTGTGAGAAGCAATACTAACATGATTTACTGTTTTTTTATTCACTCTTGCCCTACCATTGTCTTATTTCATTGTGGTTTGGTTTTTTCTGTTTTTAAATGCTGACCACGATTCAATACATTGAACTAAAGCTGCAGTTTAGAAAAGTGTTGAAAGAACAGCAAGCATACTTCAGAGTTCTGCCTCTGTCAATTAATTGCTAGTGTGATCTTGGACAATAGGCATCCTCTCGGAGCCTTGATTCCCTCAACTGTGAAATGGGGATAATACTGCCTGCTTTAAGAGCTGGAAGAATTAAGGTAATACCATGGGAAATCACCACATAGATTTCCTGGCATAGAATAAGTGTTCAATAAATGGTAGTGATTATAAATAGAGGCAGGCTAATGGGGGAATTAGAGCATAGCTAAATCCCTTTTGCCTCAGGGGGAGAAAAAAGGAAGAAGAAGGAAAAAAAAATTTCATTCATTTTCTCCCCAGGGGGTCTTTCTGTCTTCCAAATGTAGCTATTTGCTGTGGGGAGGGGAACTTGGTCCAAATGCCTGTGTTTGCTATGACAAGATTTATAAATAAGTAAAATGCTTCATCAAACATTTATAGTTGTATGTGAGAGTCAAAAAAGAAAAAAACAAGGCACGTGGGCTTGGGGTTTATTTATAGTGACTCTCTGTTTTCCCTCTCCACCACAGTTTCACAGCTTAGCTTTCATTTGCTTGTGATTGTTCTTGGATGAACTTCACTTCCAAGCAGAAGGTATTAATTATTAAAACACAGACCAGAAAACACCAGCCGGGGCTGCTCCCCCAAAGACTTGACAGGATGATGCAGCAGGAAGCAGGCACAGGAAAGAAGGGCTTAGCATCGCCAGCACATGCTTTCTCAGGGAGTCAACCCTTGGCAGAGCACATCTGAACAAACAATTTGAGGACCCCTGCTATGTGTTGCCTGGGGGCTGCGCCAGCCCTGGTGGGGGACAGCAATGTCAGAGATGAATCCGACAATTTCTAACTCACCTCCCAGGGAAGGGAGGGAGCTCCCAGCCCAAGGAGGGAGGAGGAGTGTACACACCACACTATAAGACAAGGGAGCCCAGCATTTCTGCATGAAGCTTGTTGAGGATGAGGAACAGGAGGCTGTCCTCTTAGAGAAAAGAGCACCTTTGGGACCAGGCCATGTGAGTCCCTAATCCATTTTCTACCACACTCAAATCTGTGACACAGGTGTGATAATACCTCCCTGGAAAAGGTCATTGCTAAGACTGAATATGAAAAGTCATGCGAGCTGCTAGAGAAACTGTAAGTATTTCTTACATGGTAAATACTAAAGTATTAGTGAGTGCTATTTGGCACATTTGTTGTTGCTGTTTATTTGCTAAGTCACGTCCGATGCTTTACATCCCATAGACTGTAGCCCTCCAGGCTCCTCTGTCCAGGGGATTTTCTGGGCAAGAATACTGGAGTGGGGCTTCCCTGGTGGTCCACAGGGTAAAGAGTCCGCCTTGCACTGCAAGGGGTGCTGGTTCAATTCCTGGCACAGGAAGATTCCCACATGCCGTGGAGCGGCTGGACCGGTGTGTCCAATTACAAGCCAGCGCTCTGGAGCACATGTGCCCAGAGCCAGTGCTCTGCTACAGGAGAGGTCACTTCCATGGGAGCCCCACACAGGCCAAAGAAGAAAGATGGATGAAAATAAATAAATGAAAGACCAATAAAAGTGGCCAAAAATTTAAAAAAAAGAAAAGAAAAAAAAGAGTACTGGAGTGGGTTGCCATTCCCTCTAAAGAGGATCTTCCAGATTCAGAGATCACACCAACCTCTCTTGCACTGGCAAGTGGATTCTCCACTGCTGAGCCACCAGGGGAGTCCATTCAGCACATAACAGATGCTAAAGAAACAACGCTTCTCATCCTCCTTTCCTTTGCTTGAAAGTTGATTTGACTGCAGATTGCACTCACCTTCTAGACACTTAAAAGCATGCTTGATACTCTCCTAGTCAGGCTCTCCTTCACACCTGACCTCAGCTTCCATCAGCTTTGGAGTCTCTCCATTAATGTATTGACTGAGCAACTGCTATTCATTAATATTGATTCATTAACATTGATTAATGTGAGCACCTGCTGTATGACAACGCGGGTGCAGACTCTTGGGATTCAAAGAAGACGGACAGAAAGCCCTACCTTCCTGAACCTTCTCATGGGGAAAGATAGCAATAAAGGCATCACAAAGTCAAATTTAGGATATGTTGTCATTGTTGTTGTTCAAGTCACTCAGTCATAAGTGACTCTTTACGACCCCATGGACTGCAGCATGCCAGACTTCCATGTCCTTCACTATATCCTGGAGTTTGCTCAAACTCATGTCCACTGAGTTGATGTCACCTCCTTCTCCTCCTGCCCTCAATCTTGCAGAAAATCAGGGCCTGTTCCCATCAGTCAACTCTTTGCATCAGGGGCCAAAGTAGTGGAACTTCAGCTTTAGCTTCAGTCCTTCCGATGAATATTCAGATGAATATGATCACCTTGTAGTCTTCTCCAGCACCACAGTTCAAAAGCATCGATTCTTCACCACTCAGTCTTCTTTATGGTCCAACTCTCACTTTCATGCATGACTACTGGAGAAATCACTGCTTTGACTAGACAGACCTTTTTTAGCAAAGTAATGTCTCTGCTTTTTAATACACTCTCTAGGTTTGCCATAACTTTTCTCCCAAGCAGAGCCATCTTTTAATTTCATGGCTGCAGTTGCTATCTGAAGTGATTCTGGAGCCCAAGAGGACTGTCTGTCACTGTTTCCGTTGTCTATCCATCTGTTTGCCACAAAGTGATGGGACTGGATGCTATGGTCTTAGTTTTTTGAATGCTGAGTTTTAAACCAGCTTTTCCACTCTCCTCTTTCACCTTTATCAAGATGCTCTTTATAGACTCTGCTAGATAGTGCTAACCATTGACGTGAAAGATAAGACAGGGAACAGGAATGGGGCTTCCTAGGGAAGGGCAATGCTATTTAAAACCAGGAGACCTGGGGAGACCTATGAAGAAAGTAACATCTGGACTGAGCCCTGAGGAGGCCATGAAGGAGCCACAGGAACAGCAAGGGCACAACCTCAGCCTCAGACCACTTCTCACCTTCGTCCTCCCAAAGCAAGAAGGATGTGGAGTGATCTGACTTTGTAAAATAATTCTTTTTTTTTAATAATTATTTTTATTCTACTTTTTTACTTTTACAGAGTTTTGTTTTGGAAAATAATTATGACTTTCCCATACACTGATATAAACAATCGTATCTGACCAGGTGATGTTCAGTCAGTACCCACAGCAGATTCTGGGCTTCCTCCTAGTAAACACAAGTCACTCAGTCATAAGTGACTCTTTACGACCCCATGGACTGCAGCATGCCAGACTTCCATGTCCTTCACTATATCCTGGAGTTTGCTCAAACTCATGTCCACTGAGTTGATGTCACCTCCTTCTCCTCCTGCCCTCAATCTTGCAGAAAATCAGGGCCTGTTCCCATCAGTCAACTCTTTGCATCAGGGGCCAAAGTAGTGGAACTTCAGCTTTAGCTTCAGTCCTTCCGATGAATATTCAGATGAATATGATCACCTTGTAGTCTTCTCCAGCACCACAGTTCAAAAGCATCGATTCTTCACCACTCAGTCTTCTTTATGGTCCAACTCTCACTTTCATGCATGACTACTGGAGAAATCACTGCTTTGACTAGACAGACCTTTTTTAGCAAAGTAATGTCTCTGCTTTTTAATACACTCTCTAGGTTTGCCATAACTTTTCTCCCAAGCAGAGCCATCTTTTAATTTCATGGCTGCAGTTGCTATCTGAAGTGATTCTGGAGCCCAAGAGGACTGTCTGTCACTGTTTCCGTTGTCTATCCATCTGTTTGCCACAAAGTGATGGGACTGGATGCTATGGTCTTAGTTTTTTGAATGCTGAGTTTTAAACCAGCTTTTCCACTCTCCTCTTTCACCTTTATCAAGATGCTCTTTATAGACTCTGCTAGATAGTGCTAACCATTGACGTGAAAGATAAGACAGGGAACAGGAATGGGGCTTCCTAGGGAAGGGCAATGCTATTTAAAACCAGGAGACCTGGGGAGACCTATGAAGAAAGTAACATCTGGACTGAGCCCTGAGGAGGCCATGAAGGAGCCACAGGAACAGCAAGGGCACAACCTCAGCCTCAGACCACTTCTCACCTTCGTCCTCCCAAAGCAAGAAGGATGTGGAGTGATCTGACTTTGTAAAATAATTCTTTTTTTTTAATAATTATTTTTATTCTACTTTTTTACTTTTACAGAGTTTTGTTTTGGAAAATAATTATGACTTTCCCATACACTGATATAAACAATCGTATCTGACCAGGTGATGTTCAGTCAGTACCCACAGCAGATTCTGGGCTTCCCAGGTGACACTAGTGGTAAAGAATCCACCTGCCAATGCAGGGGATGCAGGGTTGATCCCTGGGTCAAGAAGATCCCCTGGAGTAGGAAATGGCAACCCATTCCAGCATTCTTGCTGGAAAAAATCCCATGGACAGACTAGCCTGATGGACTACAGTCCCTGGGGGCCATAAAGAGTTGGGCACAACAGAGCGACTGAGCACATAGGACAAGGATACAATAGATCTCACATTTATAAAGAGACGGGAGCCTGGGTGTGGATCTGCTGCTGGTTCCACAGAGGAGGGCGTGTGGGTCTGAACTTGACTCAGAGGTGTTCGTGACCACACCGTCACCATTAGCCTCACTGGCCCCAGGCCCTGAGTGCTAAAAGGACGTGAGCTGTCTACAACATCTAAGACCCACTGACTCTGGAGTAACCTCTAATGACATCTGGATCTTGAAGGAATTCAAACTAAGTAAAACCAAAATACATAAACAGATAAATAAAAGCACTGAAAGAAAAAGGAAATGAAGAATAGAAGTAGTTCCTTTAGCACAACTGACTGAAATGCTCACAGGGATGCAAGGTTCACTAGAGTGCAAGTAGGAAGGTAAGTGCCACATACAGTGAGTAAAGGGTCCAGCGGAATCCTGGCTCCCCAGGTTCCTGGCCTCACTGTGCACATCGAGAAAGGCTGTTTAACAGCTCTGTGCATGAATTTGTCCCCCTTTGACATAGGATTAAGTTCAAAGAATTTAAATTAGGGAAAAACGAGTTAATCTGAGTAAATGTTTAGCACTGTACCTGGCTTAGATGAAAGATCTTTAAAGCCAATATTTGGGAGAATGTATAATACATGTTGGCAAATTCATATAATGAAACATTACACAGAAATCAGAAAAAAGAATGGATTATTGGTACCTGTAACAACATGGGTGAATCCTGCACATGATAGACTGAGTAAAAAGAAGCCAGACACAAGAATGTGCTAGTGTAGGATTCTATATACACAAAGAATAGGAGACACCAATTGATGGTAAATGTCATAATATTGGTTGCTTTTGAGAGCCCATCTTACAGCTGCCCACTAGAGCTTCCTGTGATGATACAGTTGCTCATATTCCATGCTGTGCAAGGCAGCAGCACAGTGCTCAACCAAAGGTACCCGTGACTACTCAGTATCTGAAATGGGCTCTATGTGACCAAGGGGTGTTAGAGCTTCATCAACTTTAATTAATGTAAATTTAAATACCTACATACGGTTAGTGACCAATATTGTGTGAGCCCAGGCTAACTCTTCACCTGGATGGTGGTAACATGAATATATGTATATGTTAGAAAAATATATCAGTAGGTACTTAAGATCTGTGCATTTACAGACTTCACATGTTTTATCCTTCAAAAGTTAACTAGGGAAAATTTCCTAGCAGTCCTGTGGTTAGGACTTTGCTCTTTCATGTAGAAGACCAAGGTTCAATCCAAGGTCGAGGAACTAAGATTCCATAAACTTCACAACACAGGCAAAACATAAATAAAAATTCTGGGCTTCCCTGGTGGCCCAGCGGTTAAGATTTCACACTTCCACTGCAGGCCACACGGGTTCAATCCATGGTTAGGGACGGTCTACATGCCCTGCAGGGCCGCGCGGACACACGCACGTTAGCTAGCATTACTAATCCACCTGCATTACCTCCTGCGGTCCTCATAAGCTCGAGGCAATGCAGGGAGGAGAATTTCCATTGTATCTCTTTCTGAAGTGGCTACACTGAGGCTCAAAGAGGTGGTCACAATTTGTGAGGGGTCCCATAGCTTGCAGAAATGGCAAGGCAGGAGCAAGCCCATCCACGCCCTTTACAAGTAGGAAAAAGGCACCTCAAAGTGACCTGCTGAGATGATTCCATTCAACAGCTCATTCATGTAATGAACAGTTTCTGAGTGCCTTAGTGTTCCAGGTGCTTAGAATGAAGCAGTGCGCAAAGCAGGGATATGTTCTGGCTTTCCTGGAGCTCAACATTAGACATCTTTGCTCCCCTCTCTCTGGTCACCTTACCTGAGGAGAGCTGACCATGGGCCAGACTGAGTGAAATCAGATTCAACTACGTATCTATCAGTTATTGATTTTCTGCCAGATACTCCCAGTTAGATTTCCTGATTCTTTTCTCAGCTCATTAGCCGATTTAATACACAGTAGGCCTTAGTGTAAACCAATATTGTGATAAAAGCCACCAGGCCCTGCTCAACCAAAGGTACCCGTGACTACTCAGTATCTGAAATGGGCTCTATGTGACCAAGGGGTGTTAGAGCTTCATCAACTTTAATTAATGTAAATTTAAATACCTACATACGGTTAGTGACCAATATTGTGTGAGCCCAGGCTAACTCTTCACCTGGATGGTGGTAACATGAATATATGTATATGTTAGAAAAATATATCAGTAGGTACTTAAGATCTGTGCATTTACAGACTTCACATGTTTTATCCTTCAAAAGTTAACTAGGGAAAATTTCCTAGCAGTCCTGTGGTTAGGACTTTGCTCTTTCATGTAGAAGACCAAGGTTCAATCCAAGGTCGAGGAACTAAGATTCCATAAACTTCACAACACAGGCAAAACATAAATAAAAATTCTGGGCTTCCCTGGTGGCCCAGCGGTTAAGATTTCACACTTCCACTGCAGGCCACACGGGTTCAATCCATGGTTAGGGACGTTCTACATGCCATGCAGTGCAGCGCGCACACACACACGTTAGCTAGCATTACTAATCCACCTGCATTACCTCCTGCGGTCCTCATAAGCTCGAGGCAATGCAGGGAGGAGAATTTCCATTGTATCTCTTTCTGAAGTGGCTACACTGAGGCTCAAAGAGGTGGTCACAATTTGTGAGGGGTCCCATAGCTTGCAGAAATGGCAAGGCAGGAGCAAGCCCATCCACGCCCTTTACAAGTAGGAAAAAGGCACCTCAAAGTGACCTGCTGAGATGATTCCATTCAACAGCTCATTCATGTAATGAACAGTTTCTGAGTGCCTTAGTGTTCCAGGTGCTTAGAATGAAGCAGTGCGCAAAGCAGGGATATGTTCTGGCTTTCCTGGAGCTCAACATTAGACATCTTTGCTCCCCTCTCTCTGGTCACCTTACCTGAGGAGAGCTGACCATGGGCCAGACTGAGTGAAATCAGATTCAACTACGTATCTATCAGTTATTGATTTTCTGCCAGATACTCCCAGTTAGATTTCCTGATTCTTTTCTCAGCTCATTAGCCTATTTATACTCCAAGTCCTACCTCTTTCATTTTTAAGACAAGGGATGAGAAACACTAACTAAAAAGAAAGAAAAAAGGCACTATCAGCAATAAAGATATTAATAATTTAATGGCAAAAGAATCAACTCCCTATAAAAAGTTCATGATCTTAAACCTTATTTACTTAGCAATGCAGTCCTAAAACATAAAAGAACACAAATTTCCATAAATAAGAGAAATTAAACAGTCTATCAGTCGAGATTTTGATTGAGAAGATTTTAGCAAATCTGTTTCAGAAAGAACAATATACATATATATGTATATATAAATATAATAAATAGATACATAAATACACATATATATGGCAGATGAAAATTTGGACACAGAAATTTTGGTCAATAAAATGAATAGGAAGAATTAATGGTTATGCATGATTGTTTTGTCTGATAATTTGAAGATATATGATATTTTTCAAATACATGGGAATAATTTTTTAAATGTAGTCAATGTCCCAGGGTACAAAGCAAACCTCAGCAGAAAAGCAAGGATAGTATCCAGAATGGAAAAGAAGATGAAAAAGAATGTACATATAATGTGTCCTTTGCTGTATAGCAGAAATTGACAGAACACTGTAAATCAACTATATTTCAAGAAAATAAAGTTTTAAAAGGATATAGAAAGAATAATTAAGATAGCAGAAATTAATTTCTATTTTGAAAAGAAATAGCATTGAGTTACAACAAACTGTGCCCTAATTAAAAAAATACTCATACAATAGATATAACACCAAAAAGATGAGAGAAGAGGCCCAAATAAAGCCACATCTTGAACTAAAAACAAATCTAAGTATAGGTATGATAGAGGTTTGTCAGATATGCATACACATTCATATGTATTATGTACATATATACACACACACACATATATATATATATTTAGACATCTTTGCTCCCCTCTCTCTGGTCACCTTACCTGAGGAGAGCTGACCATGGGCCAGACTGAGTGAAATCAGATTCAACTACGTATCTATCAGTTATTGATTTTCTGCCAGATACTCCCAGTTAGATTTCCTGATTCTTTTCTCAGCTCATTAGCCTATTTATACTCCAAGTCCTACCTCTTTCATTTTTAAGACAAGGGATGAGAAACACTAACTAAAAAGAAAGAAAAAAGGCACTATCAGCAATAAAGATATTAATAATTTAATGGCAAAAGAATCAACTCCCTATAAAAAGTTCATGATCTTAAACCTTATTTACTTAGCAATGCAGTCCTAAAACATAAAAGAACACAAATTTCCATAAATAAGAGAAATTAAACAGTCTATCAGTCGAGATTTTGATTGAGAAGATTTTAGCAAATCTGTTTCAGAAAGAACAATATACATATATATGTATATATAAATATAATAAATAGATACATAAATACACATATATATGGCAGATGAAAATTTGGACACAGAAATTTTGGTCAATAAAATGAATAGGAAGAATTAATGGTTATGCATGATTGTTTTGTCTGATAATTTGAAGATATATGATATTTTTCAAATACATGGGAATAATTTTTTAAATGTAGTCAATGTCCCAGGGTACAAAGCAAACCTCAGCAGAAAAGCAAGGATAGTATCCAGAATGGAAAAGAAGATGAAAAAGAATGTACATATAATGTGTCCTTTGCTGTATAGCAGAAATTGACAGAACACTGTAAATCAACTATATTTCAAGAAAATAAAGTTTTAAAAGGATATAGAAAGAATAATTAAGATAGCAGAAATTAATTTCTATTTTGAAAAGAAATAGCATTGAGTTACAACAAACTGTGCCCTAATTAAAAAAATACTCATACAATAGATATAACACCAAAAAGATGAGAGAAGAGGCCCAAATAAAGCCACATCTTGAACTAAAAACAAATCTAAGTATAGGTATGATAGAGGTTTGTCAGATATGCATACACATTCATATGTATTATGTACATATATACACACACACATATATATATATATATTTAATGCATAAGACTAAAAAGAGAAAACATCATGTCCATAAAGGGAACAACAAAAACAAAATCCAACAATCTAAGGAGGAGTACCCAAACCAAAACTAGTTAAAGAAGAAACAGATTCCTGAAATAGCCATTTAAATACCTGAATCAGTAGACTGAATTTACCATCTAACATATAGATGGGCAAAAATATCAGGCCCAGATATTAATAACTTTAAGCATTAACTTTAACCAATGATAGAATGAGAACGCCTTATCTCAGACAGTAGATATGCATTTGAATAGGTATGTATAACAGCATGACAGAATAAGAGAAAAGGGTGCTTAACTCATATTCTATGAAGCTAGGTACTGAATTTTGTCAAAGGTGTTAGAGAATGTCAGGATGATTTACTAAGACAATACATATGTATATATGCAGAATGTAATAAACACCCTACACCATAAGGTTAACACAGAAAATATAATCATCTCACTTGATACAGAAAGAATATTTAGTAACATGTAACCCTCAGTCACAATTGCTAAAAGTCTTAATATACTAAGACTAGAAGAGACATTTTCCTTATTATTAAAAGCTTACCAACTTCTGTGATGTGACTATCTATGGAACACCTATATAATACATAATGCAGGAGTTTCAGTGTTCTTCCCTTTATAGTCAAGAATAAAAACAACTGTAATTGCAAAAGGACAAGAGAAAACAAATATAAGACAGCATACAGATTTTCAAAACAACTGTTAATGGTGTATAATGATTTTTACACAGAAAAATCTAAAGGCAAAAATAATAAAATAATTACTCATATTTTCTGAATTGAAGATCAGCAAAACACTAGAATGAAGTAGAAAGCAACAATTTAAAAATGTAATAAAAATGAAAAGATACCATTTGTAATAATAACTGCAAGTGGGGATGCTCCACAAAATTAAATATAATAAACAGGGTATGACAGGTGTATAGATGACGTTTCTGAAATAAATAATATATATATATATATATATATATATATATATATATATATATATGTAATAACAAAGACACGAAAAAGACATGAAGAAAGAGACCTATCGTTTCATGGAACAAAAGTCTGAGTTTTGCAAATTTTGCAAACTAATCTGTAAATTCAGTGTATCATTCTACCAATTAGTGCAAGATGTTTCCGAAAATGGGAGAAATTTACTGTAAAATTCAACCAAAAGAATAAAGAAAAAAGAGCAGCCAGCACATATATGTAAGAACAGTGAGGGAACCCTGCCTTATCTGATATCAAAACATGATAAAATACTAACCATTAAAAGCAGCATGTTACTAGAGCCTGGATTAATCAGTAGGCCATTGAAAAAGGAGAGAGATATCAGAAACTGTCCTTCACACACAGTAACCTGTTATATGGCAGTGATGTTATGAACCAGTGGAGTAAACACAAACTCTTTGGGAAGTGGACAGAAAAACTAGCTATCCACATGAAAAATAAAGCCCTTAGTTTCTAAGTCATACCATAGACAAACAAATGTCTAAAGACCCATAAGGATCAAGCTGGATCTTAAGAATTTAGAAGAAAATACAGGAGCATCAATAAAACCAATTAAGAGAGTGAAAGACTGTTTATTTCGTCATCCACAAGAAATATGAGTTAGAAATAAGAATAACTTTTATAGCATTGCAATGAAAATTGTCAAAATGAGGAAATGATTCTCCTAACAAAATTAATAGATAAGTCATAGATTGTAAGAAGGCATTCTCAAATGACAAAGGGGTACTTATTTTTGTTAATCTGATTATTATCAATAAGAAAAAATAACTGAGTATAAAAATGTGCTATGGATATAAATGAGGAAATTGACAGGAAAATAAACCTTAATATAAGAATAGATATTAGCAACCTCTAACATGCAAATTAAATCACCATTGAAATAAATTTCATCTCACAGAAGGACAAAATATAATACTTATCATCTGATAATAAGTATTGTTAGAATCTGGGAAAACATAGATTTTATACACTGCTGGCCTGAGGGTGATAAAATATAAAATTCAAAAGTATGAGAGACCAACCCAGATATGATCATGAAGTAAAAGAATAAAACATTCAAATAGAAGGGAAATATCCAGTCTAGGGCAGTGAGGAATGTAAACAGTGGAGAAAATGATTTAGCTGTTTAATTTAGTATTTAATTTATAACAACATACCTGATGTATACTACAAAATGTTTATATTTGTTCTAATTCAGTGGTAAGACTATATGTCGTATCTATATGATATATTTTGTTGTTCTTCAGTCACTATGTCGCTCTTTGTGACTTCCTGGTCTATAGCCCGCCAGGCTCCTCTGTCCATGGAATTTCCCGGTCAAGAATACTGGAGGGGGCTGTCATTTCCTTCTCCAGGGAACCTTCTGGGAGCAGGGATTGAATGCATGTCTTCTGCACTGGCAGGCAGATTCTTTACCACTGAGCCATCAGGGAAGCCATGTATATGTATTATATTATGTGTAACAGCTTCCCAAAGCAGATGTGAACCCCCATGTTTCCCATATATTCAAAAAGCCAGAGTCAGCCTAAGTAGTACATATTCCTGTGAATTTCAAGTTCTTTTTCTCTCCTTTTACTATTATCTAGTCTTTTGGGGGGGGCTCCCAAGTGGCTCCAGTGGTGAAGGAACCTGCCTGCCAGTGCAGGAGACTTAAGAGACATGAGTCAGATCCCTGGGTCAGGAATCCCCTGGAGGAGGGCATGCCGACCCACTCCAATATTCCTGCCTGGAGAATCCCATGGGCAGAGGAGCCTGGTGGCTACAGTCCATGGAGCAGCTAAGAGTCGGACACAACTGAAGCAATGCAGCACAAAGCATTATGTACATACACATATGTGCTTGCATTGTGTTATACACTTTATTACATAGTCAAAATAGCTCATGATCCAAAATAAAATATACTTTAGGAGAAGTTTAAAGATGTAATCCACAAGAAAGAGCAATAGATGTAAGGATATAAAGATGAATGCAAGGGAAAGAGCAGTACTCAAAAGTAACATAAAAAGGAACACATCCTAAAGCTGCAGCTTCACCTGAGACTCCAAGCATCCCAGCAGACAACAGAGAGGACTGGTTACAAGATTCAGACGTCCGTAACATTAAAATAGTCACCTGGACAGAGAACACAGGCCCTGTGATTCTGATTCTTAAGGTCAAAGTTCACATTTGCTGCCCTGTGTAAGTTATTAAACAATATCCTCAACTAGAGTCTCTCAGAAATTAGAGTGGATTGAGGCAAGGGCTAAAGACAAAACAGATCCCTATGTGGGCCAAACCACAGTTCTAAACAATGCATGCTTTTGTGGTGGTTGCTCAGTCACTAAACTGTGTCTGACTCTTTGTGACCCCGTGGACTGCAGCACGCCAGGCTTCCCTGTCCTTCACTATCTCCTGGAGTTTGCTCAAACCCATGTCCCTTGAGTCAGTGATGCAATCCGACCATCTCATCCTCTATCACCTCCTTCTCCTGCCCTCAGTCTTTCCCAACATCAGGGTCCTTTCCAGTGAGTCAGCTCTCACATCAGATGGCCAGAGTATTGGCGTTTCAGCATCAGTCCTTCCAGTGAATATTAAAGGTCGATTTCCTTTAGGATTGACTGACTTGATTTCCTTGAAGTCCAAGGGACTCTCAAGAGTGTTCTCCAGCACCACAGTTTGAAAGCATCGTTCTTCAGTATCAGTCTTCTTTATGGTCCAGCTCTCACCTCCATGCATGACTACTGGAAAAATCATAGCTTTGACTATACTGACTTTTGTCAGCAAAGTGATCTCTATGCTGTCTAAGCCTGTCAAAACTTTTCTTCCAAGGAGCAATTTCACGGCTACAGTCAGTGTCTGCAGTGATTTTGGAGCCCAAGAAAATAATATCTGGTGGCTACAGTCCATGGAGCAGCTAAGAGTCGGACACAACTGAAGCAATGCAGCACAAAGCATTATGTACATACACATATGTGCTTGCATTGTGTTATACACTTTATTACATAGTCAAAATAGCTCATGATCCAAAATAAAATATACTTTAGGAGAAGTTTAAAGATGTAATCCACAAGAAAGAGCAATAGATGTAAGGATATAAAGATGAATGCAAGGGAAAGAGCAGTACTCAAAAGTAACATAAAAAGGAACACATCCTAAAGCTGCAGCTTCACCTGAGACTCCAAGCATCCCAGCAGACAACAGAGAGGACTGGTTACAAGATTCAGACGTCCGTAACATTAAAATAGTCACCTGGACAGAGAACACAGGCCCTGTGATTCTGATTCTTAAGGTCAAAGTTCACATTTGCTGCCCTGTGTAAGTTATTAAACAATATCCTCAACTAGAGTCTCTCAGAAATTAGAGTGGATTGAGGCAAGGGCTAAAGACAAAACAGATCCCTATGTGGGCCAAACCACAGTTCTAAACAATGCATGCTTTTGTGGTGGTTGCTCAGTCACTAAACTGTGTCTGACTCTTTGTGACCCCGTGGACTGCAGCACGCCAGGCTTCCCTGTCCTTCACTATCTCCTGGAGTTTGCTCAAACCCATGTCCCTTGAGTCAGTGATGCAATCCGACCATCTCATCCTCTATCACCTCCTTCTCCTGCCCTCAGTCTTTCCCAACATCAGGGTCCTTTCCAGTGAGTCAGCTCTCACATCAGATGGCCAGAGTATTGGCGTTTCAGCATCAGTCCTTCCAGTGAATATTAAAGGTCGATTTCCTTTAGGATTGACTGACTTGATTTCCTTGAAGTCCAAGGGACTCTCAAGAGTGTTCTCCAGCACCACAGTTTGAAAGCATCGTTCTTCAGTATCAGTCTTCTTTATGGTCCAGCTCTCACCTCCATGCATGACTACTGGAAAAATCATAGCTTTGACTATACTGACTTTTGTCAGCAAAGTGATCTCTATGCTGTCTAAGCCTGTCAAAACTTTTCTTCCAAGGAGCAATTTCACGGCTACAGTCAGTGTCTGCAGTGATTTTGGAGCCCAAGAAAATAATATCTGCCACTGTTCATACTTCATCCCTGTCTATTAGAACTTTTTTAATACTTAAAATGAGCTTTATTTTATGATTGCCCTTTCGTGTATAAAAAAAATTGAGCGGAAAGGAGGTAAACAGCTTACCTCAATCCCACAGCTATGAAGAACTTAGACAGCCTGGCTCCCCATTACTCTGTATTAGTGTCATTATAGCAAAACCAGTTACATAAAAGGCATTTCATGATCTTAAACTAAACTGGCCCGGGTGCGTGGCTGCCTGAAGGTCTGACTTCCAGCAACTGAAACCAGAGCTCATGACTCCTGTTTGTCTGGAAACATTTTGATTGAGGGACAAAACTGTGGATCATCTTTGCCACAAAATCGAAGATATCCTCAATTTTGCAGATCATTTTTGGAGAACACTCAAACATGAATCAACTCACATATTAAAATCCCTCTACTTTAGAGAGGAGTGAACAAACTGTCTATGTGCATTCAGTGAGCCATGGGTCTATAAATTCTCACCGCTGAGTATCCATAAGTTGGGAGGACTGCAAGTGTAATTAACACAGAACACAGGATACATCCTAGCTGTGTGCAGAGCAGTGATAAGTGCTATTGTTATAGGCAGCCACCTCCTAACTCTTCTCCCAGCTTCCACATTTACACCCTACGGTCTCTATGCCTCACCAGCGTCATAAATTTGAACTCACCACTGCTTTGTTCTACATCCTCCAGTGTCTGTAGATCACACTGAGAACACCCCAGCTCTCCGCCATCACTGCTAAAGCCTGGTGTGATCTGGCTCCAAGTGAAGTTTCCAATCTTACCGCGTTATAATTCTCCCTTTTCCCCATTCTTTTCCACCTCTATGGTGCCTCTACTATTGGAACTGATCTCAAAGCCTCAGGAGTTACACTCTCAGACTGGCCGTTTACTCTGTAATAGCAGAGCTCCAACTTCTCTATTCATGCCCTGCCCACTCTTCACTTACCACTGCTCTGCACGGAAGTGTCCACAGGTGGATTCCTGTGATTAACGTCTGTCTTCCCCCCACCACCCTGTTAGAATGTAAGCTCCTGAGCATGAAGACTTGTCTATTTTGATGGCTGCTCTGTCTCCACCATCTGCAATGTGCCTGACACATAGAAGACACTCCGTGAGTATTGAACGGAAAAAAAGGAGGGAGGGGGGCATTTAGTTGGGATCAATGGTTGTGATTCTTGGACACTGTTTTTGACCTAACCGTGTACCCAACCCTGACAGCATCATAGGGTAGACTGGCTTCACCTCCAGCTCCTAAGGACAAGAAAAAAATGAGCCTGCAATGCCAGGGGACATCGTAGACAAAACAGGGACACGCCTCTCATGAAATGCCTGGGGCACAGAGAAGTGACACCATGGATTCCCTGAAAGGGCAGGGGTTCTGGGATCCTTAGCATCTGCCGAGCCTGGCATCAGACTCCTCGCTCTTAGGTTGGAGCAACAAGGACCCAGAGAAGGAGCCTGCAGGAAAATTAAAGCACTGACCACTGGCAAAAATGGCGTCTGCCCGGGGAGGGAGCTAGCCCTCACTGGGCTGCTGCAGCGGTCCCGGTCCTAATTAAGGTATTAGAGTCACATCATAGAGGCCAGGTGGCTACTGGGCCGCCATCTACAGGGCTGTCTAGGTGGAAGGCTGACGGCTGGGCTGCCTCCTGCCCTCTCAAAGCCCTCTCGTCAGTCTCTGTCCTTACTTTTTGTCAACGTGGTAGACAAGACAGACTCCCCAATAAGAGTAGTAACAGATGAATTCACAAGTGCACAGCCCTTTATAGTCGACCTTAACTTCATTAGCTTGTCTATTTATTCCACGAATATGTATGAGGACCTACTAGATGCCAGAACAGATCTCCCAATTCCAAGTCTCCCATTTCAACTCTTTTTTTTTTTAAGATGATTTTTTGATGTGAATCATTTTTTAAAAGTCTTTATTGAATGTTACTTACAGAATCACTTCTGTTTCCTGTTTTGCTTTTCTGGCCCCAGGGAATGTGAGATCTTAGCTCCCTGACCAAGGGTCAAACCTGTGCTCTCTGTCTTAGAAGGCGAAGTCTTAATCTCTGGATTGTCAGGGAAGTCCCTCAAATTCCAACTCTCTTGGGCTTATTTTTCACTTTGGGAAATGCAACAATATATATGTGTATGGTATATATGTAAAATGATGTGAAAAGGCACTCAATCATGTCTGACTCTTTGCGACCCCATGGACTGTAGCCTGCCAGGCTCCTCTGTCCATGGAATTCTCCAGGCAAGAATACTGGAGTAGGGTTGCCATTTCCTTCTCCAGGGGATCTTTCCAACCTAGGAATCGAACCTGTGTCTCCTGCATTAGCAGGTGGATTCTTTATCGTCTGAGCCACCAGAGAAGCCTGCATGGTATGTATATATGTATGTGAGAATAAATATGTGTGTAATATAAGTGTGTATAAATGTCTCCAGTGACTCAAGCCTCTGCATGGAGTGTATACTTTGCAGGTGGCCACTGAATGAATGAGACACCTTTCTCTTGCCTTTTGTCTGTTTGCTTTGTTTTAATAGTGTGCTAGGGAACAGGATGGTGCAGTGGCTGTAACACGCAGGCTCTGGAGCCAGACAGTTACAGGGATACTACGCCCAGATCTATTGTATCTTATAGCTTGAAACAGTTTGTCTCTCTGAGCCCCATTTTTTCTGGTCTGTAGAATCGGGCTCATGATGATACCATGTAGGCTATTCATAAGGATTAAATAAAACAATGCATCAAAAGTGGAGAGTGGGGCTTCCCTGGTGGTCCACTGCAAGGGGTGCCAGTTCGAGCCCTGGCACAGGAAGATCCCATATGCTGCAGAGCGGCTGGACCCGTGTGTCCAATTATGAGCCAGCGCTCTGGAGCGCATGCACCCAGAGCTGGTGCTCTGCAACGAGAGAGGCCACTGTGATGGGAGGCCCACACAGGCTGAAGAATTAGGATGGACAAAAAATTTTTAATAGTCTTTAAATTTGTTAAAAGATGATTTTTGATGTGAATCATTTTTAAAAGTCTTTATTGAATGTTACTTACAGAATCACTTCTGTTTCCTGTTTTGCTTTTCTGGCCCCAGGAATGTGAGATCTTAGCTCCCTGACCAAGGGTCAAACCTGTGCTCTCTGTCTTAGAAGGCGAAGTCTTAATCTCTGGATTGTCAGGGAAGTCCCTCAAATTCCAACTCTCTTGGGCTTATTTTTCACTTTGGGAAATGCAACAATATATATGTGTATGGTATATATGTAAAATGATGTGAAAAGGCACTCAATCATGTCTGACTCTTTGCGACCCCATGGACTGTAGCCTGCCAGGCTCCTCTGTCCATGGAATTCTCCAGGCAAGAATACTGGAGTAGGGTTGCCATTTCCTTCTCCAGGGGATCTTTCCAACCTAGGAATCGAACCTGTGTCTCCTGCATTAGCAGGTGGATTCTTTATCGTCTGAGCCACCAGAGAAGCCTGCATGGTATGTATATATGTATGTGAGAATAAATATGTGTGTAATATAAGTGTGTATAAATGTCTCCAGTGACTCAAGCCTCTGCATGGAGTGTATACTTTGCAGGTGGCCACTGAATGAATGAGACACCTTTCTCTTGCCTTTTGTCTGTTTGCTTTGTTTTAATAGTGTGCTAGGGAACAGGATGGTGCAGTGGCTGTAACACGCAGGCTCTGGAGCCAGACAGTTACAGGGATACTACGCCCAGATCTATTGTATCTTATAGCTTGAAACAGTTTGTCTCTCTGAGCCCCATTTTTTCTGGTCTGTAGAATCGGGCTCATGATGATACCATGTAGGCTATTCATAAGGATTAAATAAAACAATGCATCAAAAGTGGAGAGTGGGGCTTCCCTGGTGGTCCACTGCAAGGGGTGCCAGTTCGAGCCCTGGCACAGGAAGATCCCATATGCTGCAGAGCGGCTGGACCCGTGTGTCCAATTATGAGCCAGCGCTCTGGAGCGCATGCACCCAGAGCTGGTGCTCTGCAACGAGAGAGGCCACTGTGATGGGAGGCCCACACAGGCTGAAGAATTAGGATGGACAAAAATAAATAAATGAAGGACCAACAAAAGAGGCCAAAATTAAACAAAATTTTAAAAAAAGAAAACATGTAGAGCAGACTTCCCTACTGTTCCAGTGGCTACAATTCTGTGCTTTCAATGCAGGGGGGCATGGTTCGACCTCTGATCAGGGAAATAGATCCTGCACGCCGGTTTCTCCACGACACAGTTAAGAGTTCACCTGCCAAGACAAAGACGGAAGATTCTACCTGCCACAACTAAGACCTGGCACAACCCGATAAATAGATAAATAAGAAATAATAAGCATTATTTAAATGTGTACAGCATAATTCCTAGACCTCTATAGATAGCAGGTACTCAATATGCATGTGTTATGATGGCCATTATCATTCAGTGTGTTCCTTCTATTGCCTGCTCCTCTCTCATTCTCACCACATCTCCCCTTAATCAAGAGCCAGGCCCATTTGGGGTCTGGGAAGGCCAGGCTGGGAGCACAGTGCTCTGGCCTGCTAAGCCCAGTGCCCTGCTTCCCCACTCCACACTGCCACCTTCCAGCTGTGAAATAGATTCTTGCTCCACTGGGCCCAGAGCTGTCAGGGGGCTGCCAATTTCACAGTTCACAAGGTGGCTGTTCCCCCTGATTAATGGGGTGCCTGCAGCCATGGGCAGGGCCGAGACACCCGTCATATGGGGTCTTCGCCTCCTCCTTGGCCCCTGCCTCCTAAGGAGAGCACAAGCCGGCCTCATGTATATTTATGTAGAGAGAGAAATGATTTTGTACTGCATGTCTTCCCAGAAAATATATAAGATTCTACCTAAGTTTCAGAGTCCCGTGCATTTCCCTCAGTGAACTCAGCAAGCTCTGGGGAAGAAAACCCTCCACCCCCACCCCCTCCGCACACAGGGAACTATGAAAACCTGAAAACACTTTACACCAGTGATATGAGCAGGGGATTCTTCTGACAAGGATGACCCAGGGGACGCAGGAGATATTAAACCCTGGAGCACGGATAAGGTTATTCAGAAATTAATTCAGTTCTAGCCTGTAACCCTAAGGGAATTAGAACAGATAAGGTCCAAACTCAGCTGGGAGATTCGAGGCCCGCCCTGCCACCCTCTAAGTCACTGATCTTCTCCTACGCCATCCCTCAGCTCAGTCACAGCTGCTCTCCATTCTTGGTTCAGGCAAAGCCGCACTCTGTGTCCCCAGGGCCCTCCGTCATGAGGCTGGAAGGAACGCTGCTGTCCAGCAGCGCCCAACCCTTCCGAGCCAAGCACCGCACCTCTGAAGAGACACTAGCTTGCCATGCCTCCATTTCCCCACCTATGCGTAAGAGTGGCCCAGTCTCCCTCCCTGTGTCCCAGTCACAGTGGCCTTCCAGGTCATGGGACGGGCTAGGCTCTTTCTTTTTTTTAAAAAAAACATTTATTTATTTATTTATTTTGGCGGGGGTGGCGAGGGAGTGGGGTGGGCAAACCACTTCCACTGGTCTTTCATTTGTCTACTTTCATCCGTCTTTATTCTTTGGCTCCTGTGGGCCTCCCATCATGGTGGCGTCTGTCGTTGCAGAGCGCGGGGTCTGGGCGCATGCTCTCCACAGCCCCGGCTCGGTCATTAGACACATGTGTCCAGCCGCTCCACAGCACGTGGGATCTTCCCAGGCCAGGGATC
The DNA here is from genome assembly GCA_022376925.1 of Tragulus kanchil. Taxonomy (NCBI): domain Eukaryota; kingdom Metazoa; phylum Chordata; class Mammalia; order Artiodactyla; family Tragulidae; genus Tragulus; species Tragulus kanchil. Next base: position 21,922,978 of record JAIOJX010000023.1, on the reverse strand, counting down.
GAACCGTCGCCCCTTGCACTGCAAGGCGGTGTCCTTACCCACTGGACCACCAGGGAAGCCCCTAGGCTCTTTCTTTGCTAAAGCTCTTCTATGGCTCTTTAGTCCTTCATGTGGGCAAACATTGTGCATCCTTCTGACTTCAGGTTAACAGGCCGGCCTCATGTATATTTATGTAGAGAGAGAAATGATTTTGTACTGCATGTCTTCCCAGAAAATATATAAGATTCTACCTAAGTTTCAGAGTCCCGTGCATTTCCCTCAGTGAACTCAGCAAGCTCTGGGGAAGAAAACCCTCCACCCCCACCCCCTCCGCACACAGGGAACTATGAAAACCTGAAAACACTTTACACCAGTGATATGAGCAGGGGATTCTTCTGACAAGGATGACCCAGGGGACGCAGGAGATATTAAACCCTGGAGCACGGATAAGGTTATTCAGAAATTAATTCAGTTCTAGCCTGTAACCCTAAGGGAATTAGAACAGATAAGGTCCAAACTCAGCTGGGAGATTCGAGGCCCGCCCTGCCACCCTCTAAGTCACTGATCTTCTCCTACGCCATCCCTCAGCTCAGTCACAGCTGCTCTCCATTCTTGGTTCAGGCAAAGCCGCACTCTGTGTCCCCAGGGCCCTCCGTCATGAGGCTGGAAGGAACGCTGCTGTCCAGCAGCGCCCAACCCTTCCGAGCCAAGCACCGCACCTCTGAAGAGACACTAGCTTGCCATGCCTCCATTTCCCCACCTATGCGTAAGAGTGGCCCAGTCTCCCTCCCTGTGTCCCAGTCACAGTGGCCTTCCAGGTCATGGGACGGGCTAGGCTCTTTCTTTTTTTTAAAAAAAACATTTATTTATTTATTTATTTTGGCGGGGGTGGCGAGGGAGTGGGGTGGGCAAACCACTTCCACTGGTCTTTCATTTGTCTACTTTCATCCGTCTTTATTCTTTGGCTCCTGTGGGCCTCCCATCATGGTGGCGTCTGTCGTTGCAGAGCGCGGGGTCTGGGCGCATGCTCTCCAGAGCTCCGGCTCGGTCATTGGACACATGGGTCCAGCCGCTCCACAGCACGTGGGATCTTCCCAGGTCAGGGATCAAACAGGCGCCCCTTGCACTGCAAGGCGGTGTCCTTACCCACTGGACCACCAGGGAAGCCCCTAGGCTCTTTCTTTGCTAAAGCTCTTCTATGGCTCTTTAGTCCTTCATGTGGGCAAACATTGTGCATCCTTCTGACTTCAGGTTAATTCTTCCTTCCTCAGAAAAGGGAGACAGACACACTGAGGCCAAGTTCCCTGCTCTCCACCCCCAGAGAACTGTGCACATGTCCTTCCTGGTGGCTCTGTGCTGGTCAGTAACTGTGATGATTCAGTTTCAGGCTCAAGTTTACCTTCCCAGTAAAGGATAACATCTCTGAGGGCAGAGTCACACCAGTCACTTTTGCTGCTCTGCCTTAATGAGGCTTTGGTAAATGAATGAACGAACAAATTGCTGAGTAGTTGTGAGAACTAAATGAAGCAGCATACGGAGGGCCTGATGTGTTTGCAGAAGATTCTCAAGAGGATAATAACTAATGCGAGTGGAACCTTTTCTCAGTAAAAAGCACGCTTCTAAGCCCTGTGACCTATTTGAACTCATTTAGCCTAAAGACACCTCGAGGATGCAAACTCTGACTTTCCCCATTTTAAACATGAGGACAGAGAGAGACGGCAACATTTACTCCTGGGTCAATGTTATGCATGTCTAGTAGATCTCGTGGGGGCTAAGTCACTTCAGCTGTGTCCGATTCTTTGTGACCCCATGGACTGTAGCCTGCCAGACTGCTCTGTACATGGGATTCTCCAGGCAGGAACACTGAAGTGGGTTGCCATGCTCTCCTCCAGAGGACCTTCCCAACCCAAGGCTCGAACCCGCATCTTCTGTTTCCTGCATTGGCAGGCAGGTTCTTTACCACCGGCGCCACCTGGGAAGTCGTACTGGATCTCAGAATGTATTAACATCAGGAGACAATCAAGGCAGCCTTGCTCCAGAGGCACATGCCTAACCACTAGACTTTAGAGAGACCTTAGCTTCATCCGTCCACCTTCGCTCTAGGATCCTTCTCAGCCCTAAATAGCCTGGTTTGAGCCTCCGTCTTCCACAGACTCTTTCCAGCCCCATTCTCTTAATTCTGTAAACTCATATCTTCCTCCCCTGAATCCACACAAGGAGAACTAAGGTTACAAAATATAGCCCTGGACATCAGACTTGTCTCTACCATGTGCTGACCCTCTTGAAAGATGGGCATACCTCGTTTCCTTACAAGCTGAGGACACAAGGTCCCACTGGGGGAACAATCAGATCCCTCAGGATAAAACAAGCCCAATATCCGGAAGCATCCTCTGTAAGGATATCAAGGTCTCCTTCCTCCTGGGATACTGACAGGCCAAGAGCCGGATGAGGGGGAGGAGGCCTCACGCTGCATCGGATGGTGCACCGTCGCTCTGAGACCCAGGCAGGCGGAGAAGGCATCAACTCAGGCCACAGCCTGGGTCCTGCGCTGCTTCCCCTTGCCCAGAGGAGAGCCTTGGGTACCACCAGCAGCCACTGCCAAGGACACAGAGGGACGAGCGGGAGCTGTGCTGAGTCCAGGCAGGCCGCCTGTCTCCAGTGGGTGAGGCTGCTTTCCCGAGGGGTGACGAACAGCGCCAATCAGGCGGCACTTAACATAATTATAATGAAGTGGATGCATCTGGTCTCCAAAGGCTTCCTTCACAAGGGAGATGATGAGGAAGTGATATCTCTCTCCTTGGGACACTTAGGGAATCGTCCTGGAGCCAGGAGGCTATAAAAAGAAGCTTGAGATTGGCCCCTGCTGCTCATTAGCCCAGTTAGAATGTGAGGGGATGGTGGCCCTTGTCTTTGAGGGTCATTTTTGTCTAAGGAAGTATGAGGAGATAAGGACTTGCATGAAAGAAAGCCTTCCTCTCTTCCTCTTAAATACCTGATGGTTTTTCTAATAACCTCTTTCTGCTATACACACACCGTTACCTCTTAAATACCTGCATTGGCAGGCAGGTTCTTTACCACCGGCGCCACCTGGGAAGTCGTACTGGATCTCAGAATGTATTAACATCAGGAGACAATCAAGGCAGCCTTGCTCCAGAGGCACATGCCTAACCACTAGACTTTAGAGAGACCTTAGCTTCATCCGTCCACCTTCGCTCTAGGATCCTTCTCAGCCCTAAATAGCCTGGTTTGAGCCTCCGTCTTCCACAGACTCTTTCCAGCCCCATTCTCTTAATTCTGTAAACTCATATCTTCCTCCCCTGAATCCACACAAGGAGAACTAAGGTTACAAAATATAGCCCTGGACATCAGACTTGTCTCTACCATGTGCTGACCCTCTTGAAAGATGGGCATACCTCGTTTCCTTACAAGCTGAGGACACAAGGTCCCACTGGGGGAACAATCAGATCCCTCAGGATAAAACAAGCCCAATATCCGGAAGCATCCTCTGTAAGGATATCAAGGTCTCCTTCCTCCTGGGATACTGACAGGCCAAGAGCCGGATGAGGGGGAGGAGGCCTCACGCTGCATCGGATGGTGCACCGTCGCTCTGAGACCCAGGCAGGCGGAGAAGGCATCAACTCAGGCCACAGCCTGGGTCCTGCGCTGCTTCCCCTTGCCCAGAGGAGAGCCTTGGGTACCACCAGCAGCCACTGCCAAGGACACAGAGGGACGAGCGGGAGCTGTGCTGAGTCCAGGCAGGCCGCCTGTCTCCAGTGGGTGAGGCTGCTTTCCCGAGGGGTGACGAACAGCGCCAATCAGGCGGCACTTAACATAATTATAATGAAGTGGATGCATCTGGTCTCCAAAGGCTTCCTTCACAAGGGAGATGATGAGGAAGTGATATCTCTCTCCTTGGGACACTTAGGGAATCGTCCTGGAGCCAGGAGGCTATAAAAAGAAGCTTGAGATTGGCCCCTGCTGCTCATTAGCCCAGTTAGAATGTGAGGGGATGGTGGCCCTTGTCTTTGAGGGTCATTTTTGTCTAAGGAAGTATGAGGAGATAAGGACTTGCATGAAAGAAAGCCTTCCTCTCTTCCTCTTAAATACCTGATGGTTTTTCTAATAACCTCTTTCTGCTATACACACACACCGTTACTCTTGCCAACGAGGCATGTGGCACTGAGTTCTGGCTCAGTCTCCACTGGTTCCATGCCAGATGGATATCCACGGCTATGGAATTCTGGTCCAAGTGAAAAAAGGCTGGGATCTAGGGCCTGGGACCCTTGGCTGCAATGTTTGCATCCAGACACACATCTCCTCAAGCAATAAAAATACAAAGAAACTAGAAGAGGTTAAAAATAACTGCATGCATGTGAACAGATGGGGCAAATTATGGACAAGAAGATACAAAGAAACCAGAAACCTAACTGCCTCTTGAAGAGAGGGAGCAACAACCAGGATGCCAGGAGCAAAAACAGGGCACTGCGCTAGCCCCCTGCACACGTTGCCACCAAACAGGTGAGCAAGCCACCAAGCCACCCCTCTGGCCCAACCCCCAGATCCACACCTCCCTCATCCTTATATAGGAATCAGACGTCCCTTGCCTGGGGAGTGAACACAGCGACCTGTCATTTGTTTTCACTCACCCTTGCTGCAGCAGAGGCCCCAGTAAAGCCTTGCCTGAATTTCTTGTCTATTGCAGTTACTCAGTCGCTACATTGTCTCCAAGTCTTTGCAACCCTAAGGACGGCAGCACACCAGACTTCCCTGTCCTTTGCTATCTCCTGGAATTTGCTCAGATTCACGTCCATTGAGTCAGTGATGCTACCCAACCATCTCATTCTCTGTTGCTCCCTTCTCCTCCTGCCTGAAGTCATCAGGGTCTTTTCGAGTGAGTCAGCTCTCACATCAGGTGACCAGAGTATTGAGGTTTCAACTTCAGCAACAGTCCTTTCAGTGAATATCCGGGGTTGAATTCCTTTAGGATTGACTGATTTGATCTCCTTGCCATCCAAGGAGCTCTCAAGAGTCTTTTCAGCACCACAATTCGAAAGCATCAATTCTGTGGCACTCAGCCTTCTTTATGGTCCAACTGTCACATCCTTACATAGCTATTGGAAAAGCCATAGCTTAGACTAGAAGGACCTTTGTCAGCAACGTGATGTGTCTGTTTTTTATTACGGTCTAGGTTCGACATAGCTTTCCTTCCAAGTAGCAATCATCTTTTAATTTCATTGCTCCAGTCACCACAGTGATTTTGGGACCCAAGAAAATAAAGTCTGTCACTGCTTCCACTTTTTCCCTTTCTACTTGCCATGAAAAGGTAAGACTGGATGCCATGATCTTACTTGTTTTAATGTTGAATTGCTTGTCAGACCTCTTATCAGTTTCTATGGATTGGGGAAAGTCAATAAACTTGGTCAGTATCAAAAGGGTTAGAAATTGACTGGCCAAGGCACAGTGGCTCGTTCTACAGTTTGGGGAGACTAAGGTTCAGGAAGGAAAAAGATTTTTCCAAAATACTTCATACAGGCAGGTGGCGTCTGCACAAAGATACTTACGTATTATTGAATTTCATTCTCAAAACAACCCTAGGCATCTGACACAGTTATCAAATCAGCGTCACAGAGGAGGCATCTGAGACGCAAACTTGTCTAAGATGGAGGTGTTATTTGGATGCATCTGACCCTTTCCAAACCTATTGGCCAGCTGCTGGCTATGAGAAAGCCATGCTATTGTAGTTTTGTTTTGGTTTAAACACTGAAAGATTTGGGGAGGCTAAAAGGTGGTTACATCCCATCCTCTTTTACATGCACTGGCGGGGTGCTAGGTACTGAAAGGGATCCTGTGGTGAATGCTTTTGTAAAATAGAGGAATCACTTAGGAAAATAACCTGTTACTCTCTGATTTATCTCTTCACTAAGCTGAGCTACTCACAAACCAGGATCTTCTGAGGCGGGCACACCAGCTCTGCTCTGAGCAGATGGACTCCCCACTGTTCTGGACAGGATACTATGCTTTGAAGCATCATACCCACAGACGCAGGCTTTAGTGAAAAGTAGATGCAGGTGCTTTATCACCCAGAGGGCGTCTTTCTGGGGGCACTGAGATTCCACCATCTTGGCAAAGCTGATGGGATCAGAGCTGCCCATCTGGGCAGAGGCAGATGGCCCAGATTCGTGGGTGAGTGGTGGCGTGGCTTGGTGTGAGGATTTGACCATTAGGATATTTTCCACATTAAATGTGACAGATTCTTTCATGGGCTATGTGAAGAGGAGACACACGAAGATAGACAGAAACTGTGTGCGTCTCACAAGGCATGGCGGGGAGCTAGGAGCAGAAGCTGTGAAGTAGAAGCAAGCCAGGGGTGGGCATAGGTAACAGACAATGAGGTCATTACCAGGTGGAGGCAAAAGAGTCCCAGAGAGAGAGACACCATTTCATGAATTGAGAAGAGCTGAACAATCCTAGAAACAAGGGGCAAGTTTTTATTATATTCTAACCATGGCTCTTTCTCCATGAAATCTTAAACTGTTTTTCAATTATTTTGGAACCTCGTGTGCTCCAACAGTAAAGATAGCAGAGAAGTGGTGAAAAATGAGTCTTTCAAGGTCATGCAGGCCTAGGTACAAGCCAAACATGTGATCTGGGGCAAACTACCTGAGCTCTCCCAGTCCCTCTCGGGTCATCTGATTAAGCAGGCAATTAGAAGCACTGCCCACACGAAATTTTTTGAGGATGAAATTTATAGATGTTTAGTAAGTGTTGATCACAGAGCTTGGTCCACACAAGCTACCTAACATTACTCCCATTGGAACTGAAAAAGAAACCTGCCTCAGCTAAATCCAATAGTCCATTCTTGGAAGCCCTAAACAAGCTGATGAAATGTCAGCCATACATTGACTCGTTTTCTCATTCAATTTATCCATTCATTTGAGAATGAATCTGCTCCACACAATGTTCTGAACAACTGAACAGCACTGAACAAAATAGACAAAGTATCTGGAGGGGAGACGGACAAGAGACACACACATATGTAAGATGGATCAGAGGCTGAGTCCTAAGCTGTAAAGGAGGAGGACAGGAAAGCAGAGGGTGGCCCGTGTCCATGTGATGGTGTGTAAGGTGCTGTTGGATAAGGGCTGGCCAGAGAGGACCCCAGTCACAAGGTGAGATATAAAGAAACCATGCAAACACCTGGGGCGGGGGATACAAAGGCCCTGAGGTGGCTTCCTCAAAACAAACCTTTAAAGAGGATGACAAAGAAAATAACAATACAAGTAGCTCAGTGGTGAAGACTTCGCCTGCCAATGCAGGAGACACGGGCTTGATCTGAGCGGGGAAGATTCCACATGCTGCGGAATAACTAAGCCTGTTGAGCCACAACCATGGAGCCTGTGCTCTAGAGCCTTGGGGCTGCAACTCAGGCGCCCACGCCGCAACGACTGAAGCCTGTGTGCCCCCACGTGCCGCAACGACTGAAGCCTGTGAGCCCTAGAGCCCGAGCTCCACAACAAGAGAAGTCACCGCCACAAGAAGCCTGCTCACCTCAACTAGAGAGTAGCGCCCACTCCCTGCAACTAGAGAAGAGCCTGCGGCAGCAGTGAAAGCCCAGAATAGCCAGAAATAAATACATACATAAAATGCATTTATTAAAAAAAATAATAACAATACAAGACCAGCATTGCCAACTGCCCTGTGTGTGTGTAGTGTGTGCATTTGCAAACTACACCCACCTCTCCCACGGCCTGATTCTCCCCGATGCTCGGGACACGGGCTCTGAGGCCTGCAGCAGGGGGTTCACAGTCCTGACATTCCTGACGTTCTGAGCCGGGTGATCCTTCTCTGGGAGCGCCTGTCTCGTATCTGCCAGGGCGTGGGCCAGCACCCCTGATGCCCAGGGCTACATACCTGCAGTGTTCGCCAACCCTTTCCCAGCCGTGGCCCCTCTCCCAATCCTGGCCCAGGGATGGAATCTGTGTCTCTCAAGGATGCTGCATTGGCAAGCAAGTTCTGTACCACTAGCACTACCTGGCAAGCCTTATACAAGGGCGTGTAATTTATTCTTATAAAATAGACATTTAAAACATATTTATATTTGTTCATTATCGGCGTTTTTTTTTGTTTATTTATCTCTCGGACAAGAGACACACACATATGTAAGATGGATCAGAGGCTGAGTCCTAAGCTGTAAAGGAGGAGGACAGGAAAGCAGAGGGTGGCCCGTGTCCATGTGATGGTGTGTAAGGTGCTGTTGGATAAGGGCTGGCCAGAGAGGACCCCAGTCACAAGGTGAGATATAAAGAAACCATGCAAACACCTGGGGCGGGGGATACAAAGGCCCTGAGGTGGCTTCCTCAAAACAAACCTTTAAAGAGGATGACAAAGAAAATAACAATACAAGTAGCTCAGTGGTGAAGACTTCGCCTGCCAATGCAGGAGACACGGGCTTGATCTGAGCGGGGAAGATTCCACATGCTGCGGAATAACTAAGCCTGTTGAGCCACAACCATGGAGCCTGTGCTCTAGAGCCTTGGGGCTGCAACTCAGGCGCCCACGTGCCGCAACGACTGAAGCCTGTGTGCCCCCACGTGCCGCAACGACTGAAGCCTGTGAGCCCTAGAGCCCGAGCTCCACAACAAGAGAAGTCACCGCCACAAGAAGCCTGCTCACCTCAACTAGAGAGTAGCGCCCACTCCCTGCAACTAGAGAAGAGCCTGCGGCAGCAGTGAAAGCCCAGAATAGCCAGAAATAAATACATACATAAAATGCATTTATTAAAAAAAATAATAACAATACAAGACCAGCATTGCCAACTGCCCTGTGTGTGTGTAGTGTGTGCATTTGCAAACTACACCCACCTCTCCCACGGCCTGATTCTCCCCGATGCTCGGGACACGGGCTCTGAGGCCTGCAGCAGGGGGTTCACAGTCCTGACATTCCTGACGTTCTGAGCCGGGTGATCCTTCTCTGGGAGCGCCTGTCTCGTATCTGCCAGGGCGTGGGCCAGCACCCCTGATGCCCAGGGCTACATACCTGCAGTGTTCGCCAACCCTTTCCCAGCCGTGGCCCCTCTCCCAATCCTGGCCCAGGGATGGAATCTGTGTCTCTCAAGGATGCTGCATTGGCAAGCAAGTTCTGTACCACTAGCACTACCTGGCAAGCCTTATACAAGGGCGTGCGTAATTTATTCTTATAAAATAGACATTTAAAACATATTTATATTTGTGTTTCATTATCGGCTGTATATCCTTTTCTTCTTCATTTGTTTACAGTCTTTCCACACTCAGAAAGCTCAATAAAATAGATTTGTATATAGTTTACTCACTGCTTTATCCCCACCCTAAAAAAGGGCCTGATGGGCCTTCCTGGTAGCTCAGTGGTAAAGAATCTGCCTGCCAGTGCTGGAGACGTGGGTTCAACGCCTGGGTTGGGATGATCCCTTTGAGAAGGAAATGGCAACCCACTTCAGTATCCTTGCCTGGGAATCCCATGGACAAAGAGGCCTGGCAGGCTACATGATCCACGGGAGCTCAAAGAGTCAAACACAACTGAGTGACTAAACAACAAAAAGTAGTCACTGATGTGTAATAGGTACTTAATTAAAGCTTGTTGGATTAATGAAATTAATGAATGAAAATGTAGGTGGAAAAATGCTTCCTTATTTTATTTTTTAAATTTTTTGGCCTCTTTTATTGGTTTTTTATTTATTTATTTTCATCCATCTTTATTCTTTGGCCTGTGTGGGCCTCCCATTGCAGTGGCCTCTCTCATTGCAGAGCACCGGCTCTGGGTGTGTGCGATCCAGAGTGCTGGCTTGTAATTGGACACACTGGTCCGGTCGCTCCATGGCACGTGGGATCTTCCCTGGCCAGGGATCGAACCGGTGCCCCCTGCACTGCAAGGCAGACTCTTTGCCCACTGGACCACCAGGGAAGTCCAATGCTTCCTTATATTAACGCGTGTTTCCTGAGATTTCCATGCTCGGGACACGGGCTCTGAGGCCTGCAGCAGGGGGTTCACAGTCCTGACATTCCTGACGTTCTGAGCCGGGTGATCCTTCTCTGGGAGCGCCTGTCTCGTATCTGCCAGGGCGTGGGCCAGCACCCCTGATGCCCAGGGCTACATACCTGCAGTGTTCGCCAACCCTTTCCCAGCCGTGGCCCCTCTCCCAATCCTGGCCCAGGGATGGAATCTGTGTCTCTCAAGGATGCTGCATTGGCAAGCAAGTTCTGTACCACTAGCACTACCTGGCAAGCCTTATACAAGGGCGTGCGTAATTTATTCTTATAAAATAGACATTTAAAACATATTTATATTTGTGTTTCATTATCGGCTGTATATCCTTTTCTTCTTCATTTGTTTACAGTCTTTCCACACTCAGAAAGCTCAATAAAATAGATTTGTATATAGTTTACTCACTGCTTTATCCCCACCCTAAAAAGGACCTGATGGGCCTTCCTGGTGGCTCAGTGGTAAAGAATCTGCCTGCCAGTGCTGGAGACGTGGGTTCAACGCCTGGGTTGGGATGATCCCTTTGAGAAGGAAATGGCAACCCACTTCAGTATCCTTGCCTGGGAATCCCATGGACAAAGAGGCCTGGCAGGCTACATGATCCACGGGAGCTCAAAGAGTCAAACACAACTGAGTGACTAAACAACAAAAAGTAGTCACTGATGTGTAATAGGTACTTAATTAAAGCTTGTTGGATTAATGAAATTAATGAATGAAAATGTAGGTGGAAAAATGCTTCCTTATTTTATTTTTTAAATTTTTTGGCCTCTTTTATTGGTTTTTTATTTATTTATTTTCATCCATCTTTATTCTTTGGCCTGTGTGGGCCTCCCATTGCAGTGGCCTCTCTCATTGCAGAGCACCGGCTCTGGGTGTGTGCGATCCAGAGTGCTGGCTTGTAATTGGACACACTGGTCCGGTCGCTCCATGGCACGTGGGATCTTCCCTGGCCAGGGATCGAACCGGTGCCCCCTGCACTGCAAGGCAGACTCTTTGCCCACTGGACCACCAGGGAAGTCCAATGCTTCCTTATATTAACGCGTGTTTCCTGAGATTTCCTGACAAAGGAGTGTTGAGCTAAACATACATCAAGAACTTTAAAACACTCAGATGGCCTTACTCAGTAATTCTACTCCTGAGAATATACCCGGAGGAAAGAAAACAGAATGGTGAAAAACAAATTTAAGTACAAATAAAATGTTTGTTGCTGATGAAAACAAAATAGCAGGGGAGAAAAAAAGCAACTGAGATGGATGTTCATCAATAAATCACTTATCAGGTAGTTTTACAATAGAATGATAAACATATTGAAATATTTATGATATTTAATAAAATTATAAGATAGAAAATCATACAGGTTTTTGCTTTCAATATGTAAAAGAAGAGAAAATGGAAAAAGGAAAACAGGGTAAAAAGTGACTGTGGAAATGGATGAGATGTTCTGAAAAATGGTAATGTATATTTTATTTTCTTAAGCTTTCTAAATTAAGCATCTGTAACGTTCCTAATGAGGAAGTATTAGGACAGATAAGGATCGACCGTAATTGTGGGTAAGCATGGCGATACATCGCATCCCCGAGTGGACAAGGAAACCACGGCAACCGAGTCCCCGTCGGAGACCTGAGGCCGAACAGCCTGGACTCGGCGTGACAGTCAGGCCCAAACTAGGTGATTTCCAGCCACTTCAAGGGAGGCCGGGACGGGAGGCACCGAATCCTCGGGCTGTTGGGAAATCGCTCCAGGTCTGATCAATCAGGCAACCATCTCTTCAGCCCCTGACATTTATCAAACCTCCTTCACCCTCATCTGTCACTGTGTGGTGGGGCTGCCTTGCCGGGCCCAGTCTAATCAAGTCAGGATGCCTCCAGGGGCCCTGGAGACAAAGAGGAGGGGGGCCGAGGGAGCCGGGAGAGGGGGCGGCCGGGAGGTAGGGAGAGGATCACGAGGCAGGAGGGGAAGAGCAAATGTTCGGAGAACACCCGTTTGTTTTGCTATCGTGGCAATTAATGCTGGGAAGTGACATTTTAAGGGGCTCTGGTGACAGCTTTGGTGACATTCCTGTTTGTGATTCCATGACAAATCTCTGTCTATATCTTATTTTAGAGAGTGTGGAGACAGCTCAGAGGCGGCTGTCTGGGGATGCTGGGCTCCTGTCTGTTGGAGGCACTGCTCCCTCCAGCTTTGCCAAGCCTAGACATTTAGGCACCAGAGCCAGGGTCCAGGACGGGCAGGGCTTAGACATCAAAGCCATAAAGCTTTGTGGCAGAGTCAGAGTGTGATCTTCTGTAGCCTTGTGAACTCCACTGTGTGAGAGGCTGAATCGAAACAGAAATGAACGTTCTACCACTCTGTAAGTGATCAGTCCTAGTTCAAAGAAAAAGAAAACAAGTTTCAATTCTGGACATTTTCTAGGCTAACTAGTTTTAAGGAACCTATGCTTTCAAACACCTCTTAGTCCCCTTTGTTCAAATTTTACAGCCTGAGACTTAGAAGAGGTTGCCTAGATTGTGTCTGAATCTCTAACAATGCTCTACACCATCCTTAACCAATGGCTACCCAATCCTACGTGTCTCAAAGACTAGGAGTTTATGACCTTTAAAATTAAGAGTGGGGAGGCAATATGGATGTAACAAGTTGTTTCCCAAAGGATACTCAGGGACAAATACACTGTGGCAAAATGCAGACTGTGGTGAACCTGAACAGCAAGAGATGCAGGTTTCAGAAAAGCTTCACACCCACACTGGCTCTGTACTGGGGGGCGTGAGTGATGTCATTTCTCCGAGCCTGAGTGAGGTTCCATGTCTCTCAAAAAGGTTCAGTAATGCACAGGGCTTATCATATACTGTTTATGAAGCCATTCTATAAATGTTAAAGAACTCTATAAAATAAAGTGGCTATTACTATTTTATAACCCTCTAAACTGGGACCTTCTAGGAGAAAACTATTTCCCATTTTACTCTGGATCTTCTGCATCAACTACCATGCCTTGCACACAGCAGGTGCTCAGTAAAGACCTGTTAACTACATGAACAAGTGAGTGAGTGCATGGCTGAGTAGTGAGGGGAAAGTGGACCAAAGGGAGGATGCACGGATTAACCTGTCAGATTTCTGCAAATGGCTGATGGAGGTGCACATGAGACAGAAGGTGCACCACATGTCCACTGGAACGGTTTCCACTGCAGATTCCAAAGGATGCTTTGAACAAGGAGAGGTGAGAGGCATTTAGGTAGAAAGATATCAGGGTAGTTTGGTAGAAAAAAAGTCATATTCAAACCTTTCTTTTTGGCATGCTGCAGAGGCTACCTTTCAAAGATAATCTTCAGTGGAATCCCGGTGTATAACCCAGTTTAAAATGATGCTTGCCTATCCTGCTTTCCTCTGGTCACCAGGCGCCTGGGCAGCACCCTGAAGGTGATGTGCAGACAGGAGCTGCTGTTAGGAAGGACTTTCCCCAAACTATTTTAGAAGCTCCCTTCTGGGCTCCAGGACAGCTGGGAAGAGGAAGCTGTTGAGTTGCAGCTTAAACATACCTCCTTTAAGGGAGGTGTGTTTCCCAGGCAGGGTGTAGAGGCAGGCAAGGGATAGAAGACAAACAAGGAAAGAAGATAAAAGAGACACAGAGGTGCCTTTGGGAGGGCGGGCGGAGCAGTTTTAAGAGAAAGGAGGTAGCTGGTACCAGCGGGCCAGGTAAAATCACCACTGGGTGGGCCACAGGGCAGGGGCCAGGGGCATGGGCTAAGACATAAAGTCATTGCCTCAGGCACCCTTCCAGTTCCTCTACCAACCCTTTACCTTGGATTGAATGGCATTCACACTTCACATCTCCAGGCAAGAAACGCCGCCAGAAATCTGAGTCTGAAAGGACTTTGACCTTCAGGTGACAACCCTCTTATAGCCTGTGAAATCAATCCAGTGGTTCACATCACCACCAACAAGATGACAAAAAATAACAGAAAATATCAGAGCATGCGACATGCAACACAGGAAGGATTTTTTTGGCCAGAGTTATTTTAGACACACATACACATGCAGTCACATGAGCATGCATCTCCAAAGAAGATATGCTGATGGTCAGCAGGCACAGGAAAAGATGTTCAGGATCACTAGTTATTAGAGAAATGCAACGCAAAACTACAACGAGCTGTCACTTCACTTCAGTCAAAAGGATGCACGGATTAACCTGTCAGATTTCTGCAAATGGCTGATGGAGGTGCACATGAGACAGAAGGTGCACCACATGTCCACTGGAACGGTTTCCACTGCAGATTCCAAAGGATGCTTTGAACAAGGAGAGGTGAGAGGCATTTAGGTAGAAAGATATCAGGGTAGTTTGGTAGAAAAAAAGTCATATTCAAACCTTTCTTTTTGGCATGCTGCAGAGGCTACCTTTCAAAGATAATCTTCAGTGGAATCCCGGTGTATAACCCAGTTTAAAATGATGCTTGCCTATCCTGCTTTCCTCTGGTCACCAGGCGCCTGGGCAGCACCCTGAAGGTGATGTGCAGACAGGAGCTGCTGTTAGGAAGGACTTTCCCCAAACTATTTTAGAAGCTCCCTTCTGGGCTCCAGGACAGCTGGGAAGAGGAAGCTGTTGAGTTGCAGCTTAAACATACCTCCTTTAAGGGAGGTGTGTTTCCCAGGCAGGGTGTAGAGGCAGGCAAGGGATAGAAGACAAACAAGGAAAGAAGATAAAAGAGACACAGAGGTGCCTTTGGGAGGGCGGGCGGAGCAGTTTTAAGAGAAAGGAGGTAGCTGGTACCAGCGGGCCAGGTGAAAATCACCACTGGGTTGGCCACAGGGCAGGGGCCAGGGGCATGGGCTAAGACATAAAGTCATTGCCTCAGGCACCCTTCCAGTTCCTCTACCAACCCTTTACCTTGGATTGAATGGCATTCACACTTCACATCTCCAGGCAAGAAACGCCGCCAGAAATCTGAGTCTGAAAGGACTTTGACCTTCAGGTGACAACCCTCTTATAGCCTGTGAAATCAATCCAGTGGTTCACATCACCACCAACAAGATGACAAAAAATAACAGAAAATATCAGAGCATGCGACATGCAACACAGGAAGGATTTTTTTGGCCAGAGTTATTTTAGACACACATACACATGCAGTCACATGAGCATGCATCTCCAAAGAAGATATGCTGATGGTCAGCAGGCACAGGAAAAGATGTTCAGGATCACTAGTTATTAGAGAAATGCAACGCAAAACTACAACGAGCTGTCACTTCACTTCAGTCAAAATGGTCATCATTAAAAAGGTCTTCAAATAATAAATGCTGAAGATGATGTGGAGAAAAGGGAACCCTCCTACACTGTTAGTGGGCATGTACATTGGTATAGCCACTATGGAAAACAGGGGGGATGTTCCTTATAAAAATCTAAAAACAGACTGCCATGATTCAGCGATACCACTTTTGGATACACATCCAGAACCGATGAAAACTCTAATTCAAAGAGCTACACACCCCACACGGTTCACAGCAGCGCTACTCACAATAGCTAAGACATGGAAGCAACCGCAGTGTCCACTGACAGATGAGTGGATAAAGAAGATGCGGAACATATACACACAATGGAATTATTACATAGCCATGAAAAGAATGACATAATGCCATCTGCAGCAATATGGACAGACCTAGAAATTATCACAAAAAGTAAACTGAAGTCAGACAGAGAAAGACAAGGATCATATGACACCATTTTATATGTGGAATCTAAAATCTGATGCAAATGGACTTATTTATAAAACTCTCACACGCAGAAAACAAACTTACCGTTACCAAAGGGGGATGGTTTCAGAGAGGGATAAATCAAGAGCTTGGGACTAATGGGTACACACTATATATAAAATAAACAAGGGGGCTTCCCCTGGTGGTCCAGTGGGTAAGGACACCGCCTTGCAGTGCAAGGGGCGCCGGTTCCATCCCTGGCCTGGGAAGATCCCACGTGCCGCGGAGCGGCTAGACTGATGTGTCCAATTACCGAGCCGGAGCTGGGGAGCGCATGTGCCCAGAGCCGGTGCTCTGTGACGACAGACGCCACCGCGATGGGAGGCCCGCAGAAGCCAAAGAGCAAAGACGGATGAAAATGGAGAAATGAAAGACCAATAGCAGTGACCCGCCCACTCCCCTCCCTCCCCAACCCGACCCCCGCCCAAAATAAATAAATAAATAAACTCTCTTTAAAATAAACAAGGACTTACTATATGCCATAGGGAATTATACTCAGTATCTTGTAATAACAGAATGGAAAAGAATGTGGAAACGAGCAGACATATATACATATGGATAATGGCATCACTGTGCACTATACCTGAAATACTGTCAATTAACTATAATTAAAAAAAGAATATGGGGCTTCCCTGATGGTCCACTGGGTAAGGATACCACCGTGCAGTGCAAGGGGCACCTGTCTGATCCCTGGCCTGGGAAGATCCCACGTGCCGCAGAGTGGCTGGACCAATGTGTCCAACTACCGAGCAGGAGCTCTGGAATGCATGTGCCCAGAGCCGGTGCTCTGCAATGAGAGAGGCCACTGTGATGGGAGGCCCACACAGGCCAAAGAACAAAGATGGATAAAAACAGATAAATGAAAGACCAATAGAAGTGGCCAAAAAAAAAAAAAAAAAAAAAGTATGTCTCAGTGCAAGAGTATGGTCACAGTATGAGATATATTGCTCATTGTGGTAGGTGTTCAATACCTGATAACCAGAATTCTAAGAGACAGCCTGCTAGCATCTAAGCCCATGTATTACCTCTCCTGTTCAAATAAGCAGACAGGATTATACTGTGCTATCTTCAGAACATACATGGGTTTGGGAATTAGATAAAGCTGAGTTCAAATTATAATTCCATAGCTTCTAGCTGTATAATTTTGAAATGACCCCTAAATTTGGGTAAGAATAATTTCTTTCTTTTAAGATGTATGGGGAACTTCAGTAAATTACTGATTTGAAAATACTATATACAGTATATATAGTTAAGAAAAAGATAGAGTCCATGCAGAGGTAACCAGCATGTGGAAAGAATCTAAGATACTCATTTGTCTAATCATTCATATATCCATTTTGCCATCTTTTGACTCAACACATATCTTAACATCTGTTATGCAGCCATGAAATTGAAAAACACTTTCTCCTTAGAAGGAAAGCTGTGACAAACCTAGAAAGCATATTAAAAAGGCGCGGCCTCACTTTGTCAATAAAGTTCTGTCTTGTCAAAGCTATGGTTTTTCCAGTAGTCATGTAGGAACATGATGGATGGACCATAATGAAGGCTGAGCACCAAAGAATCAATGCTTTCAAACTGTGGTGCTGGAGAAGACTCTTGAAATTTCCTTGGACTGCAAGGAGATCAAATCAGTCAATCCTAAATAAAATAAATCCTCAATATTCATTGGAAGGGCCCATGTGGAACCTGAAACTCCAATATTTGGGGCACCTAATACAAACAATGGGTTTTCCTGGTGGCTCAGATGGTAAAGAATCTGCCTGCAATGCTGGAGATCTGAGTTTGATCCCTGGGTCGGGAAGATCCCTAGAGAAGGGGATGGAATCCACTCCAGTATTCTTGCCTGGAGAATCCTATGGACAGAGAAGCCTGGCAGTCTATGGTCCAAGGTGTCACAAAGAGTTGGACATGACTAAGCAACTAACACACACACCATGCAAAGAGCCGACTCATTGGAAAAGACCCTAATGCTGGGAGATTGATGGCAGGAGGAGCAGGGGATGACAGACAATGCTACAGTTGGATAGCATCCACCAACTCAATGGACATGGACATGAATTTGAGCGAATTTTGGGAGATGGTGAAGAACAGGGAAGCCTGGTGTGTTGCAATTTATGGGGTTGCAAAGAGCTGGACACAATTTAGCGACTAACCAACAACAATGAATCTACCAGTCACTCCGTTAGACACAGAACAGTGTAAATAGGTCTGGAACCTGACCTCACAGAAGCCTGAGTCTAATCAGAGAAACAAAATACTGAATATGTCAATTGAAATAATAATGTACCACTGCAGAAAACAAAAGGGAACAACTCGTAGGGAAGAGAGCTTTGTCTGATGAACCAGGATTTAAACTGAGACCAGAATGATGAGGAGGAATCAGCTGTGACAGATCGGGGTAGGAAAGGGAGGGACTTTTTTTTGCAGATGGCCAAAATCACAGCATATGCAAATGGCCTGTGGTGGAAGAAGCTTAGCAGGTTTGCAGAACAGAAAGGAGGCCTTGGTGTCTGAGCATACAGCGTAAGGAGCAGGAGCAGTGAGAACTCTGCCAAACCGTAAACATGGAATTGTTGTGTCCGGAGTGATGGTAACAGAGTGCATACCGTGGATGGAGGAGAGGGCAGGGTGTGAGCAGGAAGGTAGGTGAACCTGCGGTATTCTGGACACAGCAGGAAGATGGCAGTGGCTTGCAGAGAGGATGGATGAGCAGGGCTGAAGACGAAGAAGCTGGAAACGGGCTACAGCCTCTGGGTTACGAAATCTGAACACCAAGATAAGGCATTGAATAAAGTGTTGACCAGGAAAGAGCTCTGGAATTTCAGAAAGTGCCACACAAGGGTGACATTTAGACGGCATTCACTGGAGATGTCAGAAGAGTTAATAAACAGCTCCTCAGGTCCCTGTCACCCTGGAGCGCTTTATTGACACCAAACATGAGTTTCCTGCACCCCTGGGGACACTTCAAAACCCTGGGATCTCCCTGTTGAAAAACTGCTTCTGGCGATTGAGAAGCACCACGTTACTGTGCAGCAGTATCCTGCCTTGGAGAACAGATGCTAGGTACCTATTTTTCTTCCCGTATTTGAGAGTGAAGCAAGCTCCTGGGCGCTATGCTTCAGCTACATTCCTGGGACGGCAGGAGCTCAGCACGTTCCCAAGGATCCTATAATTCAGCATCAGGTTGGATGTTCACATCCCAGCTCGGCCCCTTAGCATGATAGCTTACAGGGTAGAGTTTTAACTTGGCTCAGCCACTTTCCCTTGTGTGACTCTGGACATATTATTTAACCCTTCTTAGTTAGATTCAGTCTCCTGCTCTGTAAGGTGGGGCAGTCTTAATACATGACTCTCTGAGGTGTGAAGTGTAAATGATATAATTCCTGGAAAGTTCCCAGTGGTTATCACAAGTGGAGGTTAGCCGTCAGCTTTATCACCAGCGGCGAGCAGCATCGGCTTCCTCCTCCAACTCCTCCATCTGCTTTCCCTGGGGTAGGAAAGGGAGGGACTTTTTTTTGCAGATGGCCAAAATCACAGCATATGCAAATGGCCTGTGGTGGAAGAAGCTTAGCAGGTTTGCAGAACAGAAAGGAGGCCTTGGTGTCTGAGCATACAGCGTAAGGAGCAGGAGCAGTGAGAACTCTGCCAAACCGTAAACATGGAATTGTTGTGTCCGGAGTGATGGTAACAGAGTGCATACCGTGGATGGAGGAGAGGGCAGGGTGTGAGCAGGAAGGTAGGTGAACCTGCGGTATTCTGGACACAGCAGGAAGATGGCAGTGGCTTGCAGAGAGGATGGATGAGCAGGGCTGAAGACGAAGAAGCTGGAAACGGGCTACAGCCTCTGGGTTACGAAATCTGAACACCAAGATAAGGCATTGAATAAAGTGTTGACCAGGAAAGAGCTCTGGAATTTCAGAAAGTGCCACACAAGGGTGACATTTAGACGGCATTCACTGGAGATGTCAGAAGAGTTAATAAACAGCTCCTCAGGTCCCTGTCACCCTGGAGCGCTTTATTGACACCAAACATGAGTTTCCTGCACCCCTGGGGACACTTCAAAACCCTGGGATCTCCCTGTTGAAAAACTGCTTCTGGCGATTGAGAAGCACCACGTTACTGTGCAGCAGTATCCTGCCTTGGAGAACAGATGCTAGGTACCTATTTTTCTTCCCGTATTTGAGAGTGAAGCAAGCTCCTGGGCGCTATGCTTCAGCTACATTCCTGGGACGGCAGGAGCTCAGCACGTTCCCAAGGATCCTATAATTCAGCATCAGGTTGGATGTTCACATCCCAGCTCGGCCCCTTAGCATGATAGCTTACAGGGTAGAGTTTTAACTTGGCTCAGCCACTTTCCCTTGTGTGACTCTGGACATATTATTTAACCCTTCTTAGTTAGATTCAGTCTCCTGCTCTGTAAGGTGGGGCAGTCTTAATACATGACTCTCTGAGGTGTGAAGTGTAAATGATATAATTCCTGGAAAGTTCCCAGTGGTTATCACAAGTGGAGGTTAGCCGTCAGCTTTATCACCAGCGGCGGCAGCAGCATCGGCTTCCTCCTCCAACTCCTCCATCTGCTTTCCCCTGGGGGTTCATTACACAGGGCTCAATGAGATAAGGCGCAAGACAGTCGTTGGGCTCCAATAGTGACTCAGTAAAGTCCCCACCAACCCCATTCTCTCCAAAAGGTTCCAATTCACCCTGAAACTTTCCCCAGCAGTAAGATGTAGCCTACTAGTTGATGTCAGAGAGACTGCAACCCCTCTCTCTGTATCACTGTGGACCACTGCTGCAATTGGATATCATTTCTTTTAACTCTTTCTACCTTAGGTCCTGAACTGAAGTGAGACAGCAAAGCAAAGCCTTTATTAGGCTTCATTTCACCGAAGAATCATTGCTCAGGTAACTTTCATGACTGACTGCTGACGAAGAAAAGAATTTAGACCAATGTTAATCAGAAAAGACAATCAAAAAGAGAGAAGTGCATATTCAAAATGATGGCAACTATTATGTATGTATGTGTATATATGTATGTATATATGTGTGTATATATATATAATATGTAATATATATATATTATAAATATGAAATAGACCAGAAAGGTCCATAATGGTGTATGACTAATGGTGTTGGAGAAGACTCCTGAGAGTTCCTTGGACTGCAAGGAGATCAAACCAGTCAATCCTAAATGAAATCAACCCTGAATATTCATTGGAAGGACAGATGCTGAAGTTGAAGCTCTGATACTTTGGTCACATAATGCAGAAAGAGGACTCACTGGAAAAGAGCCTGATGGAGAAGGAATGACAGTTGATGAGATGGCTGGATGGCATCACTGAGTCAATGGACATGAGTTTGAGCAGGCTCCGGGAGATGGTGAAGGACAAGGAAGAGTGGAGTGCCACAGTTCATGGGGTCACAAAGAGTCTGGCATGACTGAGCAACTGAACTGAACTGAGTCAAGGTGATGGGGTAGTGTGGATGATTTGTGCAGATCTCTGTAGAAGATGCACAGGCCCCCTTGAGAGCTCCCCCCAAAATTCTAAAGTGAATAATGCGGCAGTACTTCTCCAAACTGTAACTGTGTAATCAGTAATAATAAGTGTGTAATATACACCCTTTAATACAGAGATTCTGTATTAAAGACTACATATATGAATACAATGTGCACCTGGAATAGGCATCTGTTTTACAGAAATAGCCTTAACTTTCACAAAAATATGTATGTACCTCTGTGTGTGTGTGTGTGCACAGATGTATACTGACTCATTGTGAGTGTAGCAACTTGACATAATGGCCCACAAAAGTGAGAAGTAAAGTGAATGTTGGTGTGTCTGGTATACTCCCATCATGGAATCCTATGGCACTTTCCAAAAGAAGAAGACAGGCATGCAAGGCTGACATGGAAAGATGCTTTTCATACATTATTTGGTAAACTATGAAACTGATGCAGACTGATGCATGTAGTTGAGATAACCCTGTAACTAAATATCTGGGTGCAAAATGCATGTATCGATGTCTATACCATATACATAAAACACACACACACGCAGTCCATATATAAGTATGTTGGAAAACATGTTGAAAGTGAAAGTGTAAGTCATTCAGTTGTGTCTGACTCTTTGCGACCCCATGGACTGTAGCCTATCAGGCTCCTCTGTCCCTGGGATTCTCCAGGATGAATACTAGAGTGAATTGCGATTCCCTTCACCAGGATATCTTCCCAACCCAGAGATCGAACCCAGTCTCCTGCATTGTAGGCAGATTCTTTATCATATAAGTCACCAAGGAAAGTATGCTAGAAAAATATAAGTCCAACTATTATCGAAGATTAGCCTTTGGGGCCCATTAGTGGGATGTGGGCAGAGAGACATGGAAGGATTTTTAGTGCTTTTTTATACAACTTAGACCTCTTCCTTCCTCTCTGCCTTCTTTCTTTTCTCTCTCCTTTCCTTTTCTCCTTCTCTTTCCTTCTATTACAATTCGTATGCATTTCTTCCACGATAATAAAACAAAATTAAGAAAACCCAACATCCATTCATCCATCCCCTACTCTGTCCCTTAATAAAGTGATAAATCTGTTATTTTAATTTCCTTGAGCTTCCACGCATAATATTCAGAAAAGGGAAACATAAATTTAAGGACGGGTAAGGAAAACTGGAATTAAAATGCATCAGGTTTCTGTTATGGACCCAATGCAATGCTGAGTCATCACATATTGACATGATTAAATTCCTAGCAACTGGCTAAGGTGATACCAAGGGTGATGCTCGCAATACCTGAGCATGTCTAAGGTACAGGCATTAACCAGTAAGGCAAGATGCCAACCATAATCCTGGAGATGCAGTCTAAAGTCACTCTGTTTCTGGTTGGTGTAGATTTCAGGAGGGTCCTTGACATAATGGCCCACAAAAGTGAGAAGTAAAGTGAATGTTGGTGTGTCTGGTATACTCCCATCATGGAATCCTATGGCACTTTCCAAAAGAAGAAGACAGGCATGCAAGGCTGACATGGAAAGATGCTTTTCATACATTATTTGGTAAACTATGAAACTGATGCAGACTGATGCATGTAGTTGAGATAACCCTGTAACTAAATATCTGGGTGCAAAATGCATGTATCGATGTCTATACCATATACATAAAACACACACACACGCAGTCCATATATAAGTATGTTGGAAAACATGTTGAAAGTGAAAGTGTAAGTCATTCAGTTGTGTCTGACTCTTTGCGACCCCATGGACTGTAGCCTATCAGGCTCCTCTGTCCCTGGGATTCTCCAGGATGAATACTAGAGTGAATTGCGATTCCCTTCACCAGGATATCTTCCCAACCCAGAGATCGAACCCAGTCTCCTGCATTGTAGGCAGATTCTTTATCATATAAGTCACCAAGGAAAGTATGCTAGAAAAATATAAGTCCAACTATTATCGAAGATTAGCCTTTGGGGCCCATTAGTGGGATGTGGGCAGAGAGACATGGAAGGATTTTTAGTTCTTTTTTTTATACAACTTAGACCTCTTCCTTCCTCTCTGCCTTCTTTCTTTTCTCTCTCCTTTCCTTTTCTCCTTCTCTTTCCTTCTATTACAATTCGTATGCATTTCTTCCACGATAATAAAACAAAATTAAGAAAACCCAACATCCATTCATCCATCCCCTACTCTGTCCCTTAATAAAGTGATAAATCTGTTATTTTAATTTCCTTGAGCTTCCACGCATAATATTCAGAAAAGGGAAACATAAATTTAAGGACGGGTAAGGAAAACTGGAATTAAAATGCATCAGGTTTCTGTTATGGACCCAATGCAATGCTGAGTCATCACATATTGACATGATTAAATTCCTAGCAACTGGCTAAGGTGATACCAAGGGTGATGCTCGCAATACCTGAGCATGTCTAAGGTACAGGCATTAACCAGTAAGGCAAGATGCCAACCATAATCCTGGAGATGCAGTCTAAAGTCACTCTGTTTCTGGTTGGTGTAGATTTCAGGAGGGTCCTTGGGAGGTGGAGGACACGGGGGTGGGCCATTCAGGATAGCCAGCTTCTTACCTACTGGCATAGAAGAATTTCAGTGTTGAACAAAGGGTATGCCCACATGTGTGTGTACCAGCTGAAAGTCAGCTCAGTTGGTACAGAGCTCTTAGAGTCTGGGAACCCAAGCTTTGTCTTATTTGATGATGAAAGTTTCTCCCTCTGCCTCCAGATTGCCCCCTGATGATTTACAGGTCCAAGCTGCAAATAATAGGGGTACTCAAGCCTGAGGAAGTAGTTTGAATCTATGGGCAAAATGTGTGAGCTGTGTAGGTGGGACTGGCCTTTGGCAGTATAGTTCAACGGCTGTGGGGATGACTTCTCTAGGGCTTGCCCAGCTTCTGATGTCTGTCCACTCTGGACAAAACACATAGGTGTTCCCAATCTCCCCATAAAAGAATCTAATGAGTCTCTACAAGGTCCACTCGAGGCAACCGAAAGTCCATTCAGCCTTAGTTGCTGTCGCTGCATGTTTCACAATCTGCCAGCAGAAGCGTCCTTCTTCTGTCCCGGGAAGGAGGCCCAGGACTCAGGGGCCACGATGCTGCAGGCACAACCCCAGTCACCACTTTCCCACGGTGAGGCTGACCAGTATTCTGCCTGGACTCAGGAAAAGTGTGTCTCCTACTTTATTCCCGCCCAGGTTTCTTCCTTCCCACCCTTATCAGATCTAAGGGCAGCTGAGATACAGTATTAAATGAAGTGCTTGCTTTTATTCCAAACTGTACTTTAGGCCATATGTAACTTTTCCCTTAATAAAGTGATAAATCTGTTATTTTAATTTCCTTGAGCTTCCACGCATAATATTCAGAAAAGGGAAACATAAATTTAAGGACGGGTAAGGAAAACTGGAATTAAAATGCATCAGGTTTCTGTTATGGACCCAATGCAATGCTGAGTCATCACATATTGACATGATTAAATTCCTAGCAACTGGCTAAGGTGATACCAAGGGTGATGCTCGCAATACCTGAGCATGTCTAAGGTACAGGCATTAACCAGTAAGGCAAGATGCCAACCATAATCCTGGAGATGCAGTCTAAAGTCACTCTGTTTCTGGTTGGTGTAGATTTCAGGAGGGTCCTTGGGAGGTGGAGGACACGGGGGTGGGCCATTCAGGATAGCCAGCTTCTTACCTACTGGCATAGAAGAATTTCAGTGTTGAACAAAGGGTATGCCCACATGTGTGTGTACCAGCTGAAAGTCAGCTCAGTTGGTACAGAGCTCTTAGAGTCTGGGAACCCAAGCTTTGTCTTATTTGATGATGAAAGTTTCTCCCTCTGCCTCCAGATTGCCCCCTGATGATTTACAGGTCCAAGCTGCAAATAATAGGGGTACTCAAGCCTGAGGAAGTAGTTTGAATCTATGGGCAAAATGTGTGAGCTGTGTAGGTGGGACTGGCCTTTGGCAGTATAGTTCAACGGCTGTGGGGATGACTTCTCTAGGGCTTGCCCAGCTTCTGATGTCTGTCCACTCTGGACAAAACACATAGGTGTTCCCAATCTCCCCATAAAAGAATCTAATGAGTCTCTACAAGGTCCACTCGAGGCAACCGAAAGTCCATTCAGCCTTAGTTGCTGTCGCTGCATGTTTCACAATCTGCCAGCAGAAGCGTCCTTCTTCTGTCCCGGGAAGGAGGCCCAGGACTCAGGGGCCACGATGCTGCAGGCACAACCCCAGTCACCACTTTCCCACGGTGAGGCTGACCAGTATTCTGCCTGGACTCAGGAAAAGTGTGTCTCCTACTTTATTCCCGCCCAGGTTTCTTCCTTCCCCACCCTTATCAGATCTAAGGGCAGCTGAGATACAGTATTAAATGAAGTGCTTGCTTTTATTCCAAACTGTACTTTAAGTACAGAGGAACACATATGTAAACATGTTTTGTTCAGAGGAGCATGAAAAAAATAACATGGTCAGATGAAAACAGGTGAGATGAAGGCATGAGCTTACAGGTGGGTAAGAGGCTTACCAGGGCCAGGCGG
Organism: Tragulus kanchil; assembly: GCA_022376925.1. Taxonomy (NCBI): domain Eukaryota; kingdom Metazoa; phylum Chordata; class Mammalia; order Artiodactyla; family Tragulidae; genus Tragulus; species Tragulus kanchil. The sequence continues at coordinate 21,897,230 of JAIOJX010000023.1, read as the reverse complement.
CCAGTGCACTCAAGAGCAGGGCTAAAAGCCCACCTGTTCACCCCCCATCCACCAGGCTGCCTCACAAGAACTGGGTCTTATTTCTCATGCAACCACGACTCATTCTCTTTAGATTTCTCTTGTATGCTTCTCATCTAAGGCTGATTTCAGAAAGTAAGTCTGGTTTTGTTATTATTTAGATAGAGTTCTGCTTGATAGAAAACACATGGGCTGAAGTGATGATCTTTAAGCTGCTTTAGAGCGCAAAGCTGAGAGTGTGCAGACTCTAGAGGGCTCCACGGGGAGAGGAGACCAGAGCACTCCCCTCTCTCAGGAGTTAGTCTTCTACTGTAGCCTCTGGATCCAGCATGGCCCAGTTCCCTGTGCCATCGCTGTCATTTAAGAATCAGGCACCTGTGCTTTGTGGACGTGAATAACTGAAATATCCAGCAGTGGAAATGGCAAGACTGTGGCCTCCTCTTTAAGGAACACAAGGCCTGGAAGACCTGAACTCCAATGAGGTAGGCAATCACCATGATGCCACGTGGGCTATTTTGAGATGACAACTATCTACAGCAAGGGTGCTCTCTGGCCAAGAAGTTCTCATCAAGAACATCAGCCAAATGGGTTAAATGCGAATCTAATGAGTCTCTACAAGGTCCACTCGAGGCAACCGAAAGTCCATTCAGCCTTAGTTGCTGTCGCTGCATGTTTCACAATCTGCCAGCAGAAGCGTCCTTCTTCTGTCCCGGGAAGGAGGCCCAGGACTCAGGGGCCACGATGCTGCAGGCACAACCCCAGTCACCACTTTCCCACGGTGAGGCTGACCAGTATTCTGCCTGGACTCAGGAAAAGTGTGTCTCCTACTTTATTCCCGCCCAGGTTTTTTCCCTTTCCCCCACCCTTATCAGATCTAAGGGCAGCTGAGATACAGTATTAAATGAAGTGCTTGCTTTTATTCCAAACTGTACTTTAAGTACAGAGGAACACATATGTAAACATGTTTTGTTCAGAGGAGCATGAAAAAAATAACATGGTCAGATGAAAACAGGTGAGATGAAGGCATGAGCTTACAGGTGGGTAAGAGGCTTACCAGGGCCAGGCGGCCAGTGCACTCAAGAGCAGGGCTAAAAGCCCACCTGTTCACCCCCCATCCACCAGGCTGCCTCACAAGAACTGGGTCTTATTTCTCATGCAACCACGACTCATTCTCTTTAGATTTCTCTTGTATGCTTCTCATCTAAGGCTGATTTCAGAAAGTAAGTCTGGTTTTGTTATTATTTAGATAGAGTTCTGCTTGATAGAAAACACATGGGCTGAAGTGATGATCTTTAAGCTGCTTTAGAGCGCAAAGCTGAGAGTGTGCAGACTCTAGAGGGCTCCACGGGGAGAGGAGACCAGAGCACTCCCCTCTCTCAGGAGTTAGTCTTCTACTGTAGCCTCTGGATCCAGCATGGCCCAGTTCCCTGTGCCATCGCTGTCATTTAAGAATCAGGCACCTGTGCTTTGTGGACGTGAATAACTGAAATATCCAGCAGTGGAAATGGCAAGACTGTGGCCTCCTCTTTAAGGAACACAAGGCCTGGAAGACCTGAACTCCAATGAGGTAGGCAATCACCATGATGCCACGTGGGCTATTTTGAGATGACAACTATCTACAGCAAGGGTGCTCTCTGGCCAAGAAGTTCTCATCAACAGAAAAACACAATCAGACACTACAAGGACATGGCTGTTAACTAAAAGTTGCGGTAATCATTTCTCAATGCAGACAACTGTTGAATCATTGTATGCCTGGAATTAATACAAGATCACACATGAATTATATCTCAACAAAAAATAGAAACCTGGGCTTCCCCTGGTGGCCCAGTGGGTAAGGACACCGCCTTGCAGTGCAAGGGGCACCAGTTCGATCCCTGGCCTGGGAAGACCCCACGTGCTGTGGAGCGGCTGGACCCATGTGTCCAATGACCGAGCCGGGGCTCTGGAGTACATGCGCCCAGAGCCAGTGCTCTGCTACGACAGAGGCCACCGCAACGGGAGGCCCACAGGTCCCAAAGAACAAAGACAGATGAAAATAGAGAAATGAAAGACCATTAGAAGTGGCCCGCACACTCCCCTCCCTCCCCAACCCGACCCCCGCCCAAAATAAATAAATAAATCTTAAAAAAAATAGAAACACATTTTTAAAAATCTCCACATCTAGAGTAGGAGACAGAAAGAGAACCTGATTAGGATTTAACAGTGGTAAGTGATAAGCTCAAAGTAATCACAACCCACTCCAAGAACTGAAGATGGCAGTGGACTTCTCTGGGCCGGGTTGGCAATGATTTTCATGTGGAAAATAAATCCCACTCTTGGTAAATTGCTTCAGTGTTCAAACTGCACTTATTATTTGAGCCTCACAGGAACACTGTGAGATGGGCAGAAGGAGAAGTTAGTCGCTCAGTCGTGTCCAACTCTTTGCGACCCCATGGACTGTAGCCCACCAGGCTCCTCTGTCCATTGGATTCTCCAGGCTACAGTTGGTAGCAGCTCTCTTCTCTAGGGACTCCTCTTGACCCAGGGACCAAACCCCAGTCTTCTGCATTGCAGGCAGATTCTTTATTGTCTGAGCCACCAGAGAAACCATGAAATGGGCACACAGGCTGATAATTCACCGATTTTTCATATAAACACAGTGAGGGTCACTAAGTTAGGCTGCAACAGCCCACATCTAGGAAAATGGGAAGATGCTTTCTGTCTTATCCAAGCAACTTTCTCTTTTAGACAAAAGAGGCATCATGCTCTGGCCTGACACCATTGCTCCTGAAAACCCTCACTCTCTCAGGCCATCTTTCTTCTCTGATACGCACTGGACATTTTTTTACACGCGAGGCACTGTGTGAGGCAGGCACTATACAGTGTGAAGACATGAAACCAAGCCAGACTGTTCTTATTCAAAGATGAGAAATCACATGAAAAAAAGATAAACAATGCTAGAGAAGGTGAAGAATTGAGGAGACTGTCAGAAAACCAACAGGTCAAATCCAGAAGAGATCACAGCAGAGAAGGGAAATGGGGCAGACCTTCCAGGGCACTGAGCAAAACACGGTGGCAGGCGAGGAACAGGAAGCTGGATTAGGGAGAGTCTTAGGAGCTCAGTGAAGACCAAGGGCCCTAGATTTATCGATAGGACGCTCAGGGGTTGGTTCAGCATGTACCATATATGAGGTCTTGTGTTAGGTACTTTAACCACATTTATTTTTATATTTCATCCTTCCAAAAACTCTTCAGTGAGGAATCTGAGACTTAGAGGATTACAGTCCCATTTTTTAAGGTCACCCAGCAAACAAAGAAAACAAGATTTGAACTCAGGTCCAAACAACTCCAAAACTCTCACTTACCACTCTTGCCCTCCCTAGGTTTCTAAGCTTGACAAGAATGTCTCCTTCTTAAGAAGTTCCTAAAGTTCCTTTCTGTCCATTGAGCATCATGGAAAGATGGATGCACTTATTATTTGAGCCTCACAGGAACACTGTGAGATGGGCAGAAGGAGAAGTTAGTCGCTCAGTCGTGTCCAACTCTTTGCGACCCCATGGACTGTAGCCCACCAGGCTCCTCTGTCCATTGGATTCTCCAGGCTACAGTTGGTAGCAGCTCTCTTCTCTAGGGACTCCTCTTGACCCAGGGACCAAACCCCAGTCTTCTGCATTGCAGGCAGATTCTTTATTGTCTGAGCCACCAGAGAAACCATGAAATGGGCACACAGGCTGATAATTCACCGATTTTTCATATAAACACAGTGAGGGTCACTAAGTTAGGCTGCAACAGCCCACATCTAGGAAAATGGGAAGATGCTTTCTGTCTTATCCAAGCAACTTTCTCTTTTAGACAAAAGAGGCATCATGCTCTGGCCTGACACCATTGCTCCTGAAAACCCTCACTCTCTCAGGCCATCTTTCTTCTCTGATACGCACTGGACATTTTTTTACACGCGAGGCACTGTGTGAGGCAGGCACTATACAGTGTGAAGACATGAAACCAAGCCAGACTGTTCTTATTCAAAGATGAGAAATCACATGAAAAAAAGATAAACAATGCTAGAGAAGGTGAAGAATTGAGGAGACTGTCAGAAAACCAACAGGTCAAATCCAGAAGAGATCACAGCAGAGAAGGGAAATGGGGCAGACCTTCCAGGGCACTGAGCAAAACACGGTGGCAGGCGAGGAACAGGAAGCTGGATTAGGGAGAGTCTTAGGAGCTCAGTGAAGACCAAGGGCCCTAGATTTATCGATAGGACGCTCAGGGGTTGGTTCAGCATGTACCATATATGAGGTCTTGTGTTAGGTACTTTAACCACATTTATTTTTATATTTCATCCTTCCAAAAACTCTTCAGTGAGGAATCTGAGACTTAGAGGATTACAGTCCCATTTTTTAAGGTCACCCAGCAAACAAAGAAAACAAGATTTGAACTCAGGTCCAAACAACTCCAAAACTCTCACTTACCACTCTTGCCCTCCCTAGGTTTCTAAGCTTGACAAGAATGTCTCCTTCTTAAGAAGTTCCTAAAGTTCCTTTCTGTCCATTGAGCATCATGGAAAGATGGATGGATCTAAGAGGAAGGACCTTAAATGCAGAAGAAAAAAAAGTCAGGTTCACAGCTCCAGGATTGGTCCAAGAAGTGAGGATGAGTCCTCCTGTCTCACAGACAGGAAGAGTTCTAGCCCTGGGGCTTTTAGGCCAAACCTTTAACACATCACCATCACCAGGCTCACAAAGACAAGATGGGGAAAAAGCAGAACGGTGCTTTGGTAGCATTTATCTAAAGGAAGAATAGTCAAATCTCCTCAATAAAGAAACTGGAGGTACAGACACTGAATAAAGACAAATATAAACACTTCCTATACTCAGGTCTAAATAATCCTCCAAGTGAACTACCAGGATGGGTCTTTGCAACAGCATATATGAAAGAGTGGCAGGCTTCAGTCATCAAAAAGCCAACCGCAAGTCAACGCTAGCTGCAGAAACAAAAATGCATGAGAGTTCAAGCTGCATCAACAGAAGCAGAGCACCTGGCAAAATGGAGGTGAAAAGGGCATTCTGCTCAGCACAGGAGCATTCCACGTGAAGGAAGAGCAGCACTGCCCCTGTTACACTCCAGGACAGGAAAACTTGGAACCTCCAACTAGCGGATAGTGACCAGAAATGTCTGCAAACACGTCACATCAGAGTGGCAGAAGAAACGGGTTGGTTTTAGATGTTGATTTCTAAAAGATATCAGGTGCTTTTTCTTTCTCTCACTCTTTTGTTTTTTCAACCCCCTATCTATTATTACATATCCCAAAAGCTGCCCTGGAGAAAAATTGCAGATTCAATTTCTGATATGGAGAGCCAATGAAAAATTGCAACTCAGCCTAAGGAAAACCCTCCCAACAGTTGTGTCTGAAAATGAGATGATCTCTCTGCTGCGTAGTGAGGCGGCCATCCAGGGAGGCAATCAAGAGATACTGAGAGAGGTTGGATTACATAGCTTTAGATGTTCCTCACAAGTTTAATTCCAAGAATCGGGACAACCTTTCTGTCCTCTCAGTGCCACCAAACAATCAAAAAAACTAGGAAAATCCAAGAGAAGTTGGCCATATATCAAAAATGGCTTATCCTGTGTCCCCACCACCCAGCTTGACAAGAATGTCTCCTTCTTAAGAAGTTCCTAAAGTTCCTTTCTGTCCATTGAGCATCATGGAAAGATGGATGGATCTAAGAGGAAGGACCTTAAATGCAGAAGAAAAAAAAGTCAGGTTCACAGCTCCAGGATTGGTCCAAGAAGTGAGGATGAGTCCTCCTGTCTCACAGACAGGAAGAGTTCTAGCCCTGGGGCTTTTAGGCCAAACCTTTAACACATCACCATCACCAGGCTCACAAAGACAAGATGGGGAAAAAGCAGAACGGTGCTTTGGTAGCATTTATCTAAAGGAAGAATAGTCAAATCTCCTCAATAAAGAAACTGGAGGTACAGACACTGAATAAAGACAAATATAAACACTTCCTATACTCAGGTCTAAATAATCCTCCAAGTGAACTACCAGGATGGGTCTTTGCAACAGCATATATGAAAGAGTGGCAGGCTTCAGTCATCAAAAAGCCAACCGCAAGTCAACGCTAGCTGCAGAAACAAAAATGCATGAGAGTTCAAGCTGCATCAACAGAAGCAGAGCACCTGGCAAAATGGAGGTGAAAAGGGCATTCTGCTCAGCACAGGAGCATTCCCACGTGAAGGAAGAGCAGCACTGCCCCTGTTACACTCCAGGACAGGAAAACTTGGAACCTCCAACTAGCGGATAGTGACCAGAAATGTCTGCAAACACGTCACATCAGAGTGGCAGAAGAAACGGGTTGGTTTTAGATGTTGATTTCTAAAAGATATCAGGTGCTTTTTCTTTCTCTCACTCTTTTGTTTTTTCAACCCCCTATCTATTATTACATATCCCAAAAGCTGCCCTGGAGAAAAATTGCAGATTCAATTTCTGATATGGAGAGCCAATGAAAAATTGCAACTCAGCCTAAGGAAAACCCTCCCAACAGTTGTGTCTGAAAATGAGATGATCTCTCTGCTGCGTAGTGAGGCGGCCATCCAGGGAGGCAATCAAGAGATACTGGAGAGAGGTTGGATTACATAGCTTTAGATGTTCCTCACAAGTTTAATTCCAAGAATCGGGACAACCTTTTTCTGTCCTCTCAGTGCCACCAAACAATCAGAAAAGACAGACTAGGAAAATCCAAGAGAAGTTGGCCATATATCAAAAATGGCTTATCCTGTGTCCCCCACCACCCAGCTGCCATGCCTCTTCCCCACTCCCCCAAAATGCCCCAACCCGGGAGGGCGGGGTGCAGCCAGGAAGACTCACCTTTCTTGTCAAAGTCCCCCTTCTCTTCCCCTGGCCGGCCCAGGCTGTCGAGGCTGTGGGTCACCTGGCTCCCGAACTCGTCCTCCCGGGAGACGTGGTTGGCCCGCCGCGGCAGCTCCTCCTCCTCTTCGCAGTCATAGTCATCCAGGATGGGGGTCTCGCGGATGGGCACGCCAATGACAGAGTTGTGGGCCTGCAGCCTGGAGGCGCGGAAGCTCTCGCGGGCCTGGGGACCCAGCAGCACCGACGGGATGTAGTGGATCTCGTGAGTGGCTTCCGTGCTGGCGCTCTTCTGGGGCACGCGGCGACGCTTGTGCCAGCGCCGCTGGGCGTACAGCGCCACCGTGAACACCAGCAGCAGCAGCAGCAGCGCGATGAGGCCACCCTGGAGCGGGAGGGAAGAAGGACACGGATGTGGACCCACAGTGCTTTGGGCTGGAGTGCCAGAGAGGGGTGTCCGTCTACTACACTCAGCCCACGGCCCCGGCCTTGGCTCTCGGCGCCTCCCGGGCAAGCACGGTGACACGGTGTCCAAACCTGGCTTTCTCCCCAGCGAGCTGTGTGACCTTGGACAAGCCACTTCACTTCTCTGAGGCTTGCTTTTCCCATGGGGAAGGGTGCGGAAGAATCCCTGCCCTTTCCGTCTTTCGGGAAGTCACCAGGGATTACCAATCACACGGACAAGGGTCATGTCAGACCAATGCACACCGCTAAATACTAGGGACAGAGGGCGCTGTGGCTTCACACTAGAGCGCCCGAGTCCTGACTCTGAGTGACCCCAGGACATTTGCTCACACCCTCTCAGCTTTGCTGCCTCATCTCTAGACTGAGTACACCGAGGGTTCAAGAGACAACGGCCTTTCTTCCATCCTGCTGGGAACATACACGTTCAAAGATTTCTGCATAATCTATATATTTTTAATCAGAAACACTGGTCTTTTAATGCTGATTCCTCACAGGGTGCCTGGGACAAAGTAGGTGCTTCATAAACAGGTGCTGAATGAATGAATGCATGAGCGAATGCACTCTTCTAGGGCTCCTTTCATCAGGAGTGGAAGGCACACTGAAGTTTGTTTTTCCTTAATACATACCACGGGTAAATATTTGCTTGAGTCTACATACCATACATTAAATTGAAATAGGTAAAGTGCTCATAAGCAAATCTTACATGATTTCAAGAGACCCATGAAATACGCTGTTCCATGAGCACCTTGGGGGCAGGGGTGTTCGCCACGCCCATCTCCGTTCCCCAGGGAGTCTGTCAAGGGCTGGAGGCAGAAGGTCTGCATTCTCCTCATGGGCCTTCTTTGACTCTGTGCCACAAACATCTCCAATGAGCAGGGGGAGCCCCCTGGGATATCTGCTTCTCTTCATTATAGGCCGTGCTTTCAGCCTGGGAGATTCCAGGCCACTGTGTGGCGTCCCTACTGTGCAACCTCTAGAGGTGGGGACGATCATGCTTGTGGTAGGGAGGAAAGAGATGAAAAATAAGAGACCCTGAAGCTCAGGTAGCCTCACTGTGTATGTTTCTTTTTTCTTAAGCTTTAAAACCTGTACTCTTTGAACCATATGCCACTGTGATCTCATGGGAGACTGATGAAGCACACGGTGTCCAAACCTGGCTTTCTCCCCAGCGAGCTGTGTGACCTTGGACAAGCCACTTCACTTCTCTGAGGCTTGCTTTTCCCATGGGGAAGGGTGCGGAAGAATCCCTGCCCTTTCCGTCTTTCGGGAAGTCACCAGGGATTACCAATCACACGGACAAGGGTCATGTCAGACCAATGCACACCGCTAAATACTAGGGACAGAGGGCGCTGTGGCTTCACACTAGAGCGCCCGAGTCCTGACTCTGAGTGACCCCAGGACATTTGCTCACACCCTCTCAGCTTTGCTGCCTCATCTCTAGACTGAGTACACCGAGGGTTCAAGAGACAACGGCCTTTCTTCCATCCTGCTGGGAACATACACGTTCAAAGATTTCTGCATAATCTATATATTTTTAATCAGAAACACTGGTCTTTTAATGCTGATTCCTCACAGGGTGCCTGGGACAAAGTAGGTGCTTCATAAACAGGTGCTGAATGAATGAATGCATGAGCGAATGCACTCTTCTAGGGCTCCTTTCATCAGGAGTGGAAGGCACACTGAAGTTTGTTTTTCCTTAATACATACCACGGGTAAATATTTGCTTGAGTCTACATACCATACATTAAATTGAAATAGGTAAAGTGCTCATAAGCAAATCTTACATGATTTCAAGAGACCCATGAAATACGCTGTTCCATGAGCACCTTGGGGGCAGGGGTGTTCGCCACGCCCATCTCCGTTCCCCAGGGAGTCTGTCAAGGGCTGGAGGCAGAAGGTCTGCATTCTCCTCATGGGCCTTCTTTGACTCTGTGCCACAAACATCTCCAATGAGCAGGGGGAGCCCCCTGGGATATCTGCTTCTCTTCATTATAGGCCGTGCTTTCAGCCTGGGAGATTCCAGGCCACTGTGTGGCGTCCCTACTGTGCAACCTCTAGAGGTGGGGACGATCATGCTTGTGGTAGGGAGGAAAGAGATGAAAAAATAAGAGACCCTGAAGCTCAGGTAGCCTCACTGTGTATGTTTCTTTTTTTTTCTTAAGCTTTAAAACCTGTACTCTTTGAACCATATCCATGTGGCTGATGACCCTGCCTTGACTGTGATCTCATGAGACAAGGACAGTTTCTAAGCACTGGTTATATAGTATCTAGCAGAGGACAGATGCTAACTAACACTGAACAGATTATCTTGGTGAGGAAGTGACTGCTTTTAAAGATAGCTGTTTAGGCCAAGAAGAACACTATTTACTAAAATGATTCTGCTGCCCTGCTGACTACATTAAAAAGGGTACTTTTTTTTTGCAAGTCCTTTACCTCTGTGGGGAGTTGGGGGAGTGGGCCCAGAGGTGGCCAGGGTCTCAGGTACGGCTGACAGCCCTGTTTCTGACTCAGGTAGTGAGTTACTGTGGGATCCCTGGGAAGGTCCTCTGGATGGCAGAACTCAAAAATAAATGTACAAATCAAACAAAGCTGTAAATATATGTATTTATGTATGTGGGTGGGAGGGTGGGTGGAATCTGTCAAGTGTATAGAAAATGTGTGTGTGTAGCACCTCTGAAGCCCTAGAAAAATAAGAACACATCCTTTGTCACTCCACAGAACATACAAGAGATTTCACTCTAGGTCTGGAAGTCATGTGTGATGTGGTATTACTTGTCAGTGTTCTGCATCGGGGGTAAGAAAGGAAAGAGACAGAGGGCGGAGTGTGGAGGGAAGAGATGATAAGAAAGATGAGTGAAGAGAAAGAGGAGGCCAGAAGACCCCTAACACGATAAAAACAACAGCAGACCCTCTCCTTACTACTTTCACGTAATGTTATTTAATCTTGAAGACGATCCTCGGTGATAAGAGATTTGTTCCATGAACAAAATGACGACAAGGTGGTCAGAGAGGTGAAGTAACTTGCTTCAAGTCACAGAGGTTCTGATCCAAGAGTCAATTGGGAATGAAAGGCCAGGAAGTAGGGATTTGAACCCAGTTCTTCACTGCATAGCCAGTGGCTATTTGACAGCAGTGATTCCACAGTCGAAAGGGAGGGAAAAGTGGGCAGGATGGTGGGGGTGCACAATGAGAAAGGGATCCTGAGAAGGGAAGGGGAAAATGCTGTTTTCAAATTCAGGATTCAGCGGGCACATCTCATGGCAGCCTCTTCAGAGCAGCTGTTAATGTTGTCCCAGCCCCTGTCCAGCCTCCCTTCTTGCTTCCTCTAATTACCTGGGCAACTTCAGGCACAGATCTCCCAGCACGGAGAACCTGCAGCAGCTATCGGCAGAGGGGACCATGCAGCTCCCTCACTCCGCTCTGACGGAGGCTGAGCTTGAGACCTTTAGCTTCATGATCTGCTGATTCACGAAACGTGACCCCAGGCCAGTGGCTCCAGCCCTCCTTTTGGGGGTTCAGGCTCCCCACTCATCCTTCCCCAACCTGTCTTTACCTTTGCTTCCACCACCTCGGCTAAGCCAGTGGTCACGTGGATTCCATCATAGATCAGGATTTCATTGTGAACACTTGTCCCAAAAAGAATTCCTAGAATCAAAGGCTCACAGTGCCGCTGCCCGACTGAAACAGACACCTCGAGACTGGGCTCCTAACGGGCTCAGGGGGCCTCACCCAAGACACAGAGGCAGCTTAGGTGCTGTTTCTAGCACCACTGACCAGCCTTACTCACCTAGACCCTGAAGCAGTAGTGGACTAGGCTGAGACCATGCAGACAAAGGTTCTGAATTCAAGCTTACTCACTGCGTGACTTAATTTCCTCGACCCCTCCAGACCCTCAGTGTTCTGCATCGGGGGTAAGAAAGGAAAGAGACAGAGGGCGGAGTGTGGAGGGAAGAGATGATAAGAAAGATGAGTGAAGAGAAAGAGGAGGCCAGAAGACCCCTAACACGATAAAAACAACAGCAGACCCTCTCCTTACTACTTTCACGTAATGTTATTTAATCTTGAAGACGATCCTCGGTGATAAGAGATTTGTTCCATGAACAAAATGACGACAAGGTGGTCAGAGAGGTGAAGTAACTTGCTTCAAGTCACAGAGGTTCTGATCCAAGAGTCAATTGGGAATGAAAGGCCAGGAAGTAGGGATTTGAACCCAGTTCTTCACTGCATAGCCAGTGGCTATTTGACAGCAGTGATTCCACAGTCGAAAGGGAGGGAAAAGTGGGCAGGATGGGGGGGGTGCACAATGAGAAAGGGATCCTGAGAAGGGAAGGGGAAAATGCTGTTTTCAAATTCAGGATTCAGCGGGCACATCTCATGGCAGCCTCTTCAGAGCAGCTGTTAATGTTGTCCCAGCCCCTGTCCAGCCTCCCTTCTTGCTTCCTCTAATTACCTGGGCAACTTCAGGCACAGATCTCCCAGCACGGAGAACCTGCAGCAGCTATCGGCAGAGGGGACCATGCAGCTCCCTCACTCCGCTCTGACGGAGGCTGAGCTTGAGACCTTTAGCTTCATGATCTGCTGATTCACGAAACGTGACCCCAGGCCAGTGGCTCCAGCCCTCCTTTTGGGGGTTCAGGCTCCCCACTCATCCTTCCCCAACCTGTCTTTACCTTTGCTTCCACCACCTCGGCTAAGCCAGTGGTCACGTGGATTCCATCATAGATCAGGATTTCATTGTGAACACTTGTCCCAAAAAGAATTCCTAGAATCAAAGGCTCACAGTGCCGCTGCCCGACTGAAACAGACACCTCGAGACTGGGCTCCTAACGGGCTCAGGGGGCCTCACCCAAGACACAGAGGCAGCTTAGGTGCTGTTTCTAGCACCACTGACCAGCCTTACTCACCTAGACCCTGAAGCAGTAGTGGACTAGGCTGAGACCATGCAGACAAAGGTTCTGAATTCAAGCTTACTCACTGCGTGACTTCGAATTTCCTCGACCCCCTCCAGACCCTCAGTGTGCTCATCTGTGAAACGGACTTGGTGCTAGTTGGAATGGCATAGCACACTGTTGGGGGCAAAGGCTGGGGACAGAAAGGCTTCTTTACAATCTTGTGCTGTCATATAAAAACTGGGCAATCCTGAACAAAGGGCTGAACCTCTCCGAATCACAATTTTCTCATTCACAGAACTGTGTCAAAAGCTTCCTGATCCGGGGTGGTTAGCTATGAGCTCACGGATGTAACGTGTCGTGCTCATTGCTGGCACATGGAAAGGCACAATACTCAGGATCGTCCTTCATGGCACCCACAAGGGTATTGCGTAACTGAAATCTGAACAGGGCTGCAATGGCCCTTGCAAACGAGCAAAGGCGCTCAAGAGAAGCATGTGGCCACCTCTGTCCTAGTGGGGCATCACCCTCAAAAGAAGGCAGAAGAGTAACTCAGAGTCAAGGAGAAGCTGTGCCCTGCATCCACCTAGATGGGTCCTGGCTGCTGCGCTGTTCCACTCCTGTGGAGCTGAACCCCCACTTCTCTGCAGGCTTCCTCCACCAGGGTGAGCCAACAAAAGCAGGAGCTATCCCTGGAAGGGGAAGCAGGGCCAGAGGGTCGGGCCACTGGGTCTGCCACCAGGAGCAAACATAGACCTCAGCAGTGGATGTTACTTAGAAAAGAGTAAGTGGATCTCACTTAGAAAAGTGGATCTTACTTAGAAAGTGATCTGACTTAGAAACAGGATCTTTGCATTTGTGACTAATGGAGATGAGGGCACACTGGATGGGGTGGTCTCTAAGTGCAGGGACCAGGATCCTTGTAAGAAGGAAGGAACAAGGACCTACTGAATAACACAGGGGACTCTGCTCAGTGTTATGCGGTAGCCTGGATGGGAGGGGAGTTTGGGGGCACATGGGATATGCGTAGGTATCTGGCTAAGTCACTCTGCTGTGCACCTGAAACTATCCTCACACATGGTTCATCGGCTCTATACCAATATTAAATAAAAAGTTTAAAAGACATATGAATGATCTGGGAACATACATGTACAAAAAAAAAAAAAGTTTAAAAGAAAAAGGAGGTAGGGACACACACACACACAGTGACATATGATGATGCATGGATCCTTTATAAGCTAAGGAGCACCAAGGATTGCTGGCAGCCATTGATCGAAGCTATCAGGAGGCATGGGCCAGACGCTCAGCTTCTTCCTCAGATCCTCCAAATGAGTGGACTCTGCTGACATCTTCATCTGGGGCTATTGAGCTCCTTGAACAGCGAGAGAATAAGTTCCCATTGATGAAAGCACCCTCCGTGGGTGGTAATTAGCTCTGACAGCCTAGGAGACAGATCCACTCCTCTTCCCCTCATCATCTTAACGCGCCCTGCCACCTCGGCTTGGCCATCACTTCCTTGGGGAGCATCTTTGCATCTGCAAGCTGGAACAAGGCTGTGCCCTCTTCCTTCACAAATCCCACGACTGTCAGCTATCCAGCTATCTACCACTACAACCTCACCCTCTGGTTGACCACTTTCCCACTAGAGCTTCCGAGCTTTCACTTATCCAGCCTAAAATATGGAGCTTGGCCCAGGAAGGGGCTTAATGAACACCCAGAAGCCTAAATTCTTGCCCGGATGTTGCCAAAGGAATGTAAATCTCCAGCCCCTGTATCAGCTCCGACCTCAGCATCCAGAGGACCTGATCAGACCTGGTACCAACCCTCCTTGCCAAGCTGCTTTTACCCCAGTGCTCAAGCCTTCAGCTGGTTTGCTTACGTACACAGTATCAAACACCGAAACGTACACAGAGGTGAAACAGCATCAAAGTACCCGTAAAACCACTCCCACTGAGAGAGTCTTCTGAAAAGTCAAACTTAGACCTCCATTCAGCCTGGCCCATTTTCATCTATGTTTCCTGTTAAAATATCCAGGCACGGGAAGAGGAGCCGGAGAAAGGCAAGAAAAGGATAATGTGAGAAATGCCGTATTTGACAATGTGTCATTCGGAAACTGATTATTTCTGTCTTCGGGCCCTTTTTAAAATTCCCTCACAACGGCCGAGCTGCCAAAGGATTTGGTATTCTAAGACTGGATTTATAATACTCTGTTTGGCAGTGATAAGAACACGGGCCTTTAATCCTCAGAGCTGTGAACATGCATATTCTCCCAAGTAATGGCCTTCCCTTCTCCTCACTCGTGTCTGGTCCCGACAGCCAGGCCCAGTGTGGCTGAGGCCTGATGATCTACTGGGGGTTCTCCTGGCCGTTTGTTGAGTGACAGCTGGTTGGGAAAGGGGCTGGGCCCCCAAGTTAACTGGGGTGTCTTCTTTTAGGCCTCAGACTAGGCGTACACTGGAGGGATTATAAGCAAACAGTCCAAACCCTTGGTGCTACGCAGAAGGAAACACGCTCCGTGACTTGACCAGGATCGCTGATCACCCTGAAATGGTTTTGGAAGCAGAATATGCAGCCATGCGTGTGTGTGCGCTCAGTCATGTCCAAGTCCATGTGACTCTATGGACTATAGCCCGCCAGGCTCCTCTGTCCATGCACTTCCCAGGCAAGACTACTGGAGTGGGTTGCCATTTTCTCTTCCAGGGGATCTTCCAAACTCAGGAATAAAACCTGTGTCTCCAGCTAAGCCTCACCCCCCCTGGTTGACCACTTTCCCACTAGAGCTTCCGAGCTTTCACTTATCCAGCCTAAAATATGGAGCTTGGCCCAGGAAGGGGCTTAATGAACACCCAGAAGCCTAAATTCTTGCCCGGATGTTGCCAAAGGAATGTAAATCTCCAGCCCCTGTATCAGCTCCGACCTCAGCATCCAGAGGACCTGATCAGACCTGGTACCAACCCTCCTTGCCAAGCTGCTTTTACCCCAGTGCTCAAGCCTTCAGCTGGTTTGCTTACGTACACAGTATCAAACACCGAAACGTACACAGAGGTGAAACAGCATCAAAGTACCCGTAAAACCACTCCCACTGAGAGAGTCTTCTGAAAAGTCAAACTTAGACCTCCATTCAGCCTGGCCCATTTTCATCTATGTTTCCTGTTAAAATATCCAGGCACGGGAAGAGGAGCCGGAGAAAGGCAAGAAAAGGATAATGTGAGAAATGCCGTATTTGACAATGTGTCATTCGGAAACTGATTATTTCTGTCTTCGGCCTTTTTAATATTCCCTCACAACGGCCGAGCTGCCAAAGGATTTGGTATTCTAAGACTGGATTTATAATACTCTGTTTGGCAGTGATAAGAACACGGGCCTTTAATCCTCAGAGCTGTGAACATGCATATTCTCCCAAGTAATGGCCTTCCCTTCTCCTCACTCGTGTCTGGTCCCGACAGCCAGGCCCAGTGTGGCTGAGGCCTGATGATCTACTGGGGGTTCTCCTGGCCGTTTGTTGAGTGACAGCTGGTTGGGAAAGGGGCTGGGCCCCCAAGTTAACTGGGGTGTCTTCTTTTAGGCCTCAGACTAGGCGTACACTGGAGGGATTATAAGCAAACAGTCCAAACCCTTGGTGCTACGCAGAAGGAAACACGCTCCGTGACTTGACCAGGATCGCTGATCACCCTGAAATGGTTTTGGAAGCAGAATATGCAGCCATGCGTGTGTGTGCGCTCAGTCATGTCCAAGTCCATGTGACTCTATGGACTATAGCCCGCCAGGCTCCTCTGTCCATGCACTTCCCAGGCAAGACTACTGGAGTGGGTTGCCATTTTCTCTTCCAGGGGATCTTCCAAACTCAGGAATAAAACCTGTGTCTCCAGCATCTCCTGAATTAGCTGGCAGATTCTTTACTACGGAGCCACCTGGGAAGCTAAAAGTGCATCTAACACTCCCCAAATCTGTTAAGAAATCATGGCTCCTGATAGCTTGATCTACAAAATAGGTTCTTTCTCCAAACTTTCTTTCTCCCTTTCCTAGGTCCCTGTCACAGTTGGTTTTCACCATGACACTGTCAATCCCCCTTGAAGACTTCCCAGACTTTATTGCATCTCTTTCATTGTTCTCAACCCAGTTTCTATCATGCTAAGGGAGAGTTGGAAACCAGGCCTTCTCCCCACCGAGGAAGCTGGGAAGTCCTGCAGTTCAACAGCTCAAGTTCATCCATCACTTAAATCTTAGAACGTATGCCTTTGAGACACCCTTCTCCAAACTGATGCTTGCCCTATCTGTGCCAGCAACCTCCATGGAGTACCGACCGCAGGCACCATGCCAGGTACTCAACCGCATGGGAACTCACTGTTCCTGTTTCACGTTCGGAGATTCCCTCTGCCTGAAACGCCGCCCTCCTTGTCATTCCTCAGCCTGACGTTGGTAAGCTGACGAACCAGGCCGACTTCACGGCTACCTTCTCTGCAGTCAGTTTGGCGAACTCCTCTGGGGTTTCCCTGACTGCAGCCTTAGCCAGAAGGAGTCGCTCTACCCTGTGAATTCCCCGTCAACTTCCTCTCAACCCTCACTTTAGGAACTTCAGCCTTTTCCAGCATATATTAGAGTTACTGATGCTCAAGCTCCCCGCCTGGGGAGATGACTCTTCCCACAGCACAGATGAAAAAAGCAAAGGCTCCGGAGACAGACTTGCTTGAGAACCCACAACAAGGGGACACGTATAGGAGATGAGGCCTCCCAGCTGGTGCCATTCCCAGGAAATCTGCACCCCCACGCTCTCACAGCCAGGGAATGGCCACTGGGCCTTGAGGAGAGGACGACGATCAGACAGGTCAGAACCACACTGCAGATGGCGTGACTATTCTTTAAGCGTTAAGGATCTGACACTTCTTTTTTTTTTTTTTTTTTTTTTGAGCAATAGACGGGAGAGATCACATTGGGTGTGTGTGAAGACGAGCCCTGGAACCTGGGAGACCAGTGAGTGAGCTGTTTATGATTGCTCAGGACAGAGCTTTTCCACTGGGGGGCGACGTCTGGTGGTCACAAGTGGGTAACACATGTACGACTGGCATTTAGTGGGTTGAGGCCAGGGAATCTGTAAGCATCCTGCATGTACAGGACAGCCAGGAACAACAGAGAGTTATGTCTTTCAATAACATGCAGAGAGGGAATAAGCCCTGGTCTAAGATAGAGATGATAAGATCTGAGATGAGGGCGGTTGAAGTGAACAGTTAGCTAATGGAATAGAAATAAGATAACACCATGGGGCGGAAAGACTTGGTGTTTGATTGGCAGGAAAGGGAGACAGAGAAAGTGCCAACATGTCAGTGAGGTGGGGATCCTGTCACTGGGTTAGAGATGGATCTATCTATGTGTTAACTTTTTCCTAGTTAAGCTCCTAGAAGGTTATAAGAGATCCTAGCACATAATCCAATGAAATAAGTTTATGTGTGAGAATAATTAAGACTGGATAAATGCACAACAAAGATTTACATATATGTAATGTATACACGGATGTATTCATATGTATATATTCAGACTATATATTTAGAGCTGACTATATTTATCTATAGTTATCTCTTTGCCTCTAGACAGATATAGGGTGACCTATTTAAAGGGATCCCATTATAGAAAATGAAACTTTTTTCTTTTGAAACTTTTTACCAAGTCATCTACTTACAATGTATCTATTAGCAACCCTATTTTATTTCCCAAGATAATGCCAAGGGAATAAAGTACAAATGCAGAAATTCTTGGAAAGACACTCCCCATCCGGTTCAAACCTCCTTAATCACCTTGAGATCAGATCAGAATCCTTCTGTGATCATCCTGAACCCCTGCAGTTTATCAAGGGAAGACGAACACTGAGTCAGACAGACACGGATTTGGCTGTATTCTCTTTCCTTTAGGTCTCTTTGGTCTGTCCCCTGTGTTTTCTCAGTTTTCTAATCTGTAAACTGGGTTACCAACTCTGCATTGTAGGACATGGAAAGCTTTTAATGGCTCCTGAGTCATGGATTTCAGGAAATAATAGCATCCTTGTAACTAACAAAATGTCTTTTTTCCTGAAAAATTAGATACGAGGTAATGATGAAGCTGCCAAACTCCCTCCATTCAAAGTCTGAGATATTCTCTGCACAGGTTCCCAAAGAATTTTCCTGATCGCCCTGCTCTTCTACCACAGATTCCAAGCTGTATGGCCTTGACCATGGCCGCTTCTCATTTGGGGCTGAGTAGATAAGATCGGCTGGTTTTGAACAGTCCTTCCGGCTCTAATATTCTGGGTCAGAAAGGAAAAGGCAAACATAAAAGCAATCCTGGCCAGGTGAAATATATATATATATATATACACGCATACATACACATATATGTGTGCAAGTGTGTATATATATATAGATAGATAGATAGATATGCATATATAAATAAATATATAATCACAACATCCTGCCTTGCATTCAGCTGTATAAGCATAAACTAACCACACAAGGGATACCTCCCGCGTCCCCCACACTGCCTCATCACCTGGCTGTGCTTCCACTCATGTTGCGCACTCTGCCTGAAATGCCTGCCCCCATCCCCAAGCTCTTGCTTCTGTATCTAGTCCGTTAAACCTCAGGTCTTGGATCCTGAGTTTTCAACTAGCCTTTGTGAAACCTACAGTCTCTGGCTGGGTAAACATCACCTGTTAGGACCCTCTGTGACTCCTGGTTCTGTCTGCCAACTACCCTCTCATCACCCTGAGTGCTCCTGGAGGGCATCCTTAATCAACTCCGTGCAACCAAGCTCAAGCCCTAGCCCAGGGTCCAATAAGGAGTAGATCTCATTATGCGTTGATTGTATTTCCTTCGTGAGAGGCAGTAAAGGGAAGGGCAGGGTTTTATTTATTTCTGAATAAATCTGAATGGCACATGGTACACAGTAGATCTGCAATTACTTCTTGGAAGAATTAATGAGTGAATCCATTATAAATGCCTCTTGGAGGGGAGGAGACTGACACATACCTACATCTGTTTGGCAAGTCTCCATGTGTGTGGGAGAGAGGACTGAAAACAATCCCCAGGAGGCGTTTCACACAAATCAGCATCCTTGTCCACATCCTCAGGTGGGTTCTCAAGTTCTGTCGGAAATCCCACTCTGAAGAGGGATGAATGGAGAGGGCAGCAGAAAGCATCTTTCGGAGGATTGATTTTTTTCCCCCCTCCTATTCTTTGAGTCACGAAGCAGATGAACCCAGATGACTATGTAGAAGCCTTGCATTCATTCAATGATTCACTCATTCACCAGGTGAAGGGCATGTCTGGAATCAGGCAGGCCCAAGTTCAACTGCTCAGTCTGCCACGCTCCTGTAGTATGACCTTCTTTCTCTCTGTGAGGGTCAGTTTTTACAGTGCTCACGTGAAATCATACTAGTCACCAAAATGGGCAGTTGTGAGGATTAGATAAGGTGATGAATATAACATATGCCATACAGTCCTGGACCTATAAGAAAACAACCAAGGGACTTCCCTGCTGGTCCAGTGGCTAAGACTGGCTCCTAATGCAAAGGGCCTGAGTTCAATCCCTGGTCAGGGAACTAGATCCCACACGCCAAAACTAACAGTGCACATGGTGCAACTAAGACCTGGTTTAGCCAAATAGATACATAGAATACAAGATATATAAAAAAAAAACATTCAACACATGGCTGCAGGTGGCTTATTATTTTTATTATTGTCAAGCTCCATCCCTGTGCCAAACCTTCTGCCTGGAACTGGGAACACACGGATAAGGCCTTGAGAACTTGCCTTCTGTTTGGGGAAATAGATCGGCGAGTAGATAATGACCACAGTGCCCAGTTTGATAAGCTCTGTGCCAGAAGGAGACAGAGTAAGAAGCAAAGGTTCTGAGAGTTACTAAGTGCAAAACACTGAAGAAGTGGGAATGAAACATCTCCCTCGCCATTCTAACTATAGTCAAGTTCAAAGGTGGAGGAGAGGGCTGGTCTATCTCACTGAGCATATTCACACCCAAAATATGACAGAAAAGCTAGAAAAACAACTATCTAGCCTGCTGACATGGAGGCTCTGAAGGAGACAGCCCAGGTTCTGTGCCCGTCGTGTCATGTACCAGCTGTGAACTTCTGGGCGGGTCACTCTCCTTTTCTAAGCCTCAGCCGCACTGGGGAGTTGAGCACAGCAGTCTTCACAGAATAGGGCTACTGTATAAATTAAACACGTAAATCCACAAAGACAGAATCAAGATAATGTTCAGAACACAGCCAGTGGCCAATAAATGGTGATTTAAAAAAATTCTGAGGAAAACTGACTGGAGAAAGAAATCAGAAAACTCACATCCTGGCCCTGGCCCTGCCCCTTCATAAACTGAGGAAGTGGCCATAGCAACATCGTGAGCAAAGTATCCTTCATTTAACTGGCAAGGAACGCCAGCCTCAGAGAAGTGACCTTGCCCAAGGTGGCAGAGTCAGGTAGAGGCAGGGGACACACTTATTCCAGAAGCTAAGGTCTGTTATGATCCTGAAATTCTCAGTTTGTCCCTCTGGTCAGTGGTACTTGGAGCCTGTGTCTGTGGCTCAGGGCATCCTTCTCAAGGAAGGTGTTGCAGACACACACACAGGGTCCGTGGAGAGATCCCTATTACCATGCCAGTCGTAAACCACTGTGCCAGCAACCCAGCCTCCTGAGACAGAAGAAAGGGCTCAGACTGGCAAGGATGCCGGAGGCTACAGACAACCTGTTCAATACTTAGTACACTCAAAAGAACTTTTATACTGGCAGGGGGCTTCCCCTACGAGCTGGTTTCTTGAGAAATCTGCAGTGGGGAAAGGAAGCATGGTGCAGCTGCTGGTCTGCAAATGTTCACAACCTCAGCAGTGAAGACCTCCCCCTGTGTGCCTGGCGGATGGTGCTCCTCACTCTTGAGTCCCTCGCAGCATCTCCATCTCCTTTACCTGCTAGAACTTTCATTAAAGCACTTGGTCTCCCTGCTGTTATACAACAATGTGTTAACTTTGTTTATGGCTCCAGTGGAACAGACCGTCCATGAGGTTTTGCTTATTCTGTTTTATTACTTTATTGTCAAGGCTGAGAGTCGCACTTAGTGCTTTGTTGGTGCTCACTAAACAGCTTTCAGATAGATGGATGCATGGATGGATGTGTCCATGGACGGATGGGTGCTTAAGTGGATAAATGAGTGGGTAGACAGATGATGCCAGAAATGTCCTGAAGCCCCGAAATGGAAAGGGCTGGGTTTCAATCATCTTTGAGCCCTGTTACAGGGCTAGAAGATTGGAAGACCCTTAGTGACTTCACACACACAGATGCACACACACACTCACACACAGCTGTTATCCCCTTCTAGGGCTGGAGAAGGGGCATTCTTAAATGGGTAATTAAAAGGCAAATGAGGCAACCGGTCTGGCTATTTCTCCCTGCTTTGGGGGGCAAAGAGGAGAAGTTAGTCTGCACTGCAAGCCTGTTTAATCATTTATTCACTTGTAAATGCTCAGGAAACAATGAACCAGAAAGCAGAGAGGTGAGGGGATGTCTGACCCAATTATTCATGCACAATCGCCCTCCTCAGAAAGCAAATTGATAGCTCTATCTCTCTGCTATCCCCAGTCCTACACCTGGATGGAAACTATAGGACTTTCAGTGAAAGAGGACATCCACTATGTAGCCTCAGGCCCGGGCTGCCACTGAGCAGTACAGCCCTGGGCCTGCCACTTCACCTTTAAAAAGATCATGATAATAGGCACCTATTCCTCTTTATGTAAGGATGTCATTAAGACCCATACTTATCAATGAACTCTCTATGTTGCAAACTGGTTTGCACACATCAGTGCTTAGAAAAATAAATGCTGAAGAAGGAAGAATTCCAACCCCAGTGGCAGCCCAGACAGAGAGTAACTGAAATCACAGAAAAAGCTGCAAATCCAGAGACTTTCTAATATCCCCAAGGTCTCCATCACCTATCCACCCACCTGATTCAAAACCCATTACGAGTCCCACACCAGGGGTCTGTCGGAAGCACTGTTTTGCTGTGATTTCCCAGCACCAGGGCTGGAGCTGTTAGGTGTCTGGAGGGCATGCTGTGACGGCCTGGCAAACCCCCCTACTGGGCGTGATCATGGGACCCCAGGGAAGGCAGTTACCCAGGGCAGAGGGTCAAGCCCAAGATGCCAACCAATGGGAAGGGAGCAGAGGGCGGCTTCACTGGAGGCTGGTGTTAACAATGACAGAGGCAGGAAGCAAAAATCACCCTGAAATCTTGCATCTATCAGGGCTGACTTGGTACGATTCACCTTTTCCTCTTCACCTTCCTGTTTCCATTTTAAAGACACAGAATTCAGCACTTCCTGAGCAGTCAGTTTCAGAGAATTGCCAGCCCTGTTACAGGGCTAGAAGATTGGAAGACCCTTAGTGACTTCACACACACAGATGCACACACACACTCACACACAGCTGTTATCCCCTTCTAGGGCTGGAGAAGGGGCATTCTTAAATGGGTAATTAAAAGGCAAATGAGGCAACCGGTCTGGCTATTTCTCCCTGCTTTGGGGGGCAAAGAGGAGAAGTTAGTCTGCACTGCAAGCCTGTTTAATCATTTATTCACTTGTAAATGCTCAGGAAACAATGAACCAGAAAGCAGAGAGGTGAGGGGATGTCTGACCCAATTATTCATGCACAATCGCCCTCCTCAGAAAGCAAATTGATAGCTCTATCTCTCTGCTATCCCCAGTCCTACACCTGGATGGAAACTATAGGACTTTCAGTGAAAGAGGACATCCACTATGTAGCCTCAGGCCCGGGCTGCCACTGAGCAGTACAGCCCTGGGCCTGCCACTTCACCTTTAAAAAGATCATGATAATAGGCACCTATTCCTCTTTATGTAAGGATGTCATTAAGACCCATACTTATCAATGAACTCTCTATGTTGCAAACTGGTTTGCACACATCAGTGCTTAGAAAAATAAATGCTGAAGAAGGAAGAATTCCAACCCCAGTGGCAGCCCAGACAGAGAGTAACTGAAATCACAGAAAAAGCTGCAAATCCAGAGACTTTCTAATATCCCCAAGGTCTCCATCACCTATCCACCCACCTGATTCAAAACCCATTACGAGTCCCACACCAGGGGTCTGTCGGAAGCACTGTTTTGCTGTGATTTCCCAGCACCAGGGCTGGAGCTGTTAGGTGTCTGGAGGGCATGCTGTGACGGCCTGGCAAACCCCCCTACTGGGCGTGATCATGGGACCCCAGGGAAGGCAGTTACCCAGGGCAGAGGGTCAAGCCCAAGATGCCAACCAATGGGAAGGGAGCAGAGGGCGGCTTCACTGGAGGCTGGTGTTAACAATGACAGAGGCAGGAAGCAAAAATCACCCTGAAATCTTGCATCTATCAGGGCTGACTTGGTACGATTCACCTTTTCCTCTTCACCTTCCTGTTCCATCTCTCGAGTTTTCAAAGACACAGAATTCAGCACTTCCTGAGCATGTCAAGTTATCAGAGGGAATTGCCAGCCACCTCCTGCCTTATTCTCAGTCACCCTTCTTCCCTCAGGGATCTATCCACCCTAGGCAACACTCAGGCAACCCAGGGCACAGGCTGCAGGGGGTGCTGGGAGGTAATGCTTTCCTTCTTTGTCCAGGGAACATTCCACCTCAAACACTGATAATCCCCCTACCTCCACCGTGAGTGCTAAGTCCCTCAGCATGTACTCCCTGAGACCCTGTTGTCACAAGCTGGGCTGCTCCCCCAATCCCTCCCTAAGATTCTGTAGCTACAACCTTCCAAGGTCCACCTTCAGATACAGGTGCAGCTGGGCTTCCAAGACTGTACACTATCCTTAGCTCAAGTTCAGGGTGAAGTACAAGGACCCCTAATTCTACCATCTCTACTGTAAAGGGGTCACTGACAGCTCCCCACACCAGGCACCCAAGAGGACATATCATTCAGGGGCAGCTAGAGCCAGAGGCTGGAAGAGTGAAGTGCAGCTCAATGGCATGACCAGGCCATGGGGTCACCTCCTCCCCATTCTGGTGAGGGGCTGAGCTCAATCAAGAACAACGTGCCTGGGTTCCTGGCCCCTTCAGAGCCCTGTGTGTTCAGAACCAACCAGAGCGCCCTGGAAGAACGAGTGGAGGCAGGAGTGACCCAGAGGAAATCCCTGTTTCTGAGTTTCCTCTTCCACCTGAGCCTCCAAGGACATTGGGCATATTTGTTTCTAAGGTTGCAACAAAAATCACCACAAACTGGGCAGTTCAGTCCCCACTACCTGGTCCACAGTATGTTCTCAGTAAATTGTTCTGTTACTATGATCATATTCACCAACAACTGCATTGTCTCCCATTCCTTCACAGGGATTTTTTTTTTTTTTTTTTTCTGCATTTCTCTCTCTCTGAAAGCTTTTACATCACCCTACCTTTTATTCATACTGCTCTGAAATTGTTCCAGAACACAAGTAAGTCTAGGGTTCCCACATCCCTTTTTGTTCTCAGCGGATGCTTTCAATCTGAACAGTTGCCACTTTCTTCCACACAGGGAGGAATTCAGGCAGGACTCCTCCCCACTGTCTGTGTGTGTCTGGTTTCTGGGGTTCCTCCCTGCCTGTGCTGTCAACAAGCAAATGCTCTAGGGGTTTGGCCAGGGTCCCCTGCTCAGGAAGCCTCCCTGGTGCAGGGCTGCATGCCCTTCCAGGAGGCAGAGAGCAGGCTGGCAAGGGGACTCCGGAGGAAACCAGGGAGGAGCCGCGATTCTGGAAGGGCACCCGGTCTCCAGTCTTCCTAGAGCAACCGGTCCCCACTCAAAAGCAGGATGTCGTGGAAAACTGCTGGACCTACATCAGTATCAGGTTCAGTGGACACCGGGAGTTCAGAATTTAATTCTCTTAATGAGATTTTTGGGCAGGTCACTCAAGCTTCTTTTTCACCAGTCCAATGGCGACAATGATGTTATGGGGTTCCCTTTGCAGGTGCAGCTGGGCTTCCAAGACTGTACACTATCCTTAGCTCAAGTTCAGGGTGAAGTACAAGGACCCCTAATTCTACCATCTCTACTGGGGCAGCTAAGAAGGCCAGGGAGGCCTGGAAGAGTGAAGTGCAGCTCAATGGCATGACCAGGCCATGGGGTCACCTCCTCCCCATTCTGGTGAGGGGCTGAGCTCAATCAAGAACAACGTGCCTGGGTTCCTGGCCCCTTCAGAGCCCTGTGTGTTCAGAACCAACCAGAGCGCCCTGGAAGAACGAGTGGAGGCAGGAGTGACCCAGAGGAAATCCCTGTTTCTGAGTTTCCTCTTCCACCTGAGCCTCCAAGGACATTGGGCATATTTGTTTCTAAGGTTGCAACAAAAATCACCACAAACTGGGCAGTTCAGTCCCCACTACCTGGTCCACAGTATGTTCTCAGTAAATTGTTCTGTTACTATGATCATATTCACCAACAACTGCATTGTCTCCCATTCCTTCACAGGGATTTTTTTTTTTTTTTTTTTCTGCATTTCTCTCTCTCTGAAAGCTTTTACATCACCCTACCTTTTATTCATACTGCTCTGAAATTGTTCCAGAACACAAGTAAGTCTAGGGTTCCCACATCCCTTTTTGTTCTCAGCGGATGCTTTCAATCTGAACAGTTGCCACTTTCTTCCACACAGGGAGGAATTCAGGCAGGACTCCTCCCCACTGTCTGTGTGTGTCTGGTTTCTGGGGTTCCTCCCTGCCTGTGCTGTCAACAAGCAAATGCTCTAGGGGTTTGGCCAGGGTCCCCTGCTCAGGAAGCCTCCCTGGTGCAGGGCTGCATGCCCTTCCAGGAGGCAGAGAGCAGGCTGGCAAGGGGACTCCGGAGGAAACCAGGGAGGAGCCGCGATTCTGGAAGGGCACCCGGTCTCCAGTCTTCCTAGAGCAACCGGTCCCCACTCAAAAGCAGGATGTCGTGGAAAACTGCTGGACCTACATCAGTATCAGGTTCAGTGGACACCGGGAGTTCAGAATTTAATTCTCTTAATGAGATTTTTGGGCAGGTCACTCAAGCTTCTTTTTTCACCAGTCCAATGGCGACAATGATGTATGTTCCCTGACTCCCAGGGAGAACCAAAGTGAGAGGATGCAGGCAAAAAAGGCTTTGAAAATTACTAAGTGCTGGGCTCCGTGGCAAAGAACTTGCCTGCCAATGCGGGAGACACGGGTTTGATCCCTGATCGGGGAAGGACCCAAATTCCACAGAGCAACTAAGCCCATGCACCACAACTACTAAGCCTGTGCTCTAGGGCCCGGAAGCTGCAACTACGGAGCCCATGGGCCAGAACTACTGAGGCCAGCATGCCCTAGAGCCTGTGCTCTGCAACAAGAAGCCACAGCAATGAGACGCCCGTGCACTGCCCGTACAGAGTAGCCCCCACTGGCCACAACCAGAGAAAAGCCGGTGCATCACTGAAGACACAGCACAGCCAGAAATAAATAAATAAAATCATATATAAAAAAGAAAATTATTAAGTGCTATTTACATACAAACATTTGCACGTATCTGACACACACACATGAGATTTGAAACATACTCTCAAAGCTCACAGCACGATAAAGATGGAAACCTACTAAGCACATCTCCGCTTATCCTTCAAGATCCAGTTGAAATATCCCCATTACTCTTTATGGGACTCAGCACCTGAAATAATTGGGTTGAACTGCGAACCACACAGGGCTCAGCCGCACTGACTGCGAGTAGTGGACACTGAACCTGACCAAGGAAAACAGCTGTTTCATGCTTCCCTTCCCATTTTCATCCTGGATTATAGATGTTCACTGAGTGTAACAGGGAGAAAATGACCTAAGGTCTTCCATGTCTGTCTCTCCTGTTGCAAACCATATATAGGTTAATGAATGCAAATGAAATCTGCCTATGAGAGGACTCCACAGTCATAAAGCATTTCTTGTCTATCTGTTGGATCCCAAGCAACAATGGTCTAGGCCAAGGCCCCCACCCCGGGGGCCTGGCTGGAGGAAACCAGGGAGGAGCCGCGATTCTGGAAGGGCACCCGGTCTCCAGTCTTCCTAGAGCAACCGGTCCCCACTCAAAAGCAGGATGTCGTGGAAAACTGCTGGACCTACATCAGTATCAGGTTCAGTGGACACCGGGAGTTCAGAATTTAATTCTCTTAATGAGATTTTTGGGCAGGTCACTCAAGCTTCTTTTTTCACCAGTCCAATGGCGACAATGATGTATGTTCCCTGACTCCCAGGGAGAACCAAAGTGAGAGGATGCAGGCAAAAAAGGCTTTGAAAATTACTAAGTGCTGGGCTCCGTGGCAAAGAACTTGCCTGCCAATGCGGAGACACGGGTTTGATCCCTGATCGGGGAAGGACCCAAATTCCACAGAGCAACTAAGCCCATGCACCACAACTACTAAGCCTGTGCTCTAGGGCCCGGAAGCTGCAACTACGGAGCCCATGGGCCAGAACTACTGAGGCCAGCATGCCCTAGAGCCTGTGCTCTGCAACAAGAAGCCACAGCAATGAGACGCCCGTGCACTGCCCGTACAGAGTAGCCCCCACTGGCCACAACCAGAGAAAAGCCGGTGCATCACTGAAGACACAGCACAGCCAGAAATAAATAAATAAAATCATATATAAAAAAGAAAATTATTAAGTGCTATTTACATACAAACATTTGCACGTATCTGACACACACACATGAGATTTGAAACATACTCTCAAAGCTCACAGCACGATAAAGATGGAAACCTACTAAGCACATCTCCGCTTATCCTTCAAGATCCAGTTGAAATATCCCCATTACTCTTTATGGGACTCAGCACCTGAAATAATTGGGTTGAACTGCGAACCACACAGGGCTCAGCCGCACTGACTGCGAGTAGTGGACACTGAACCTGACCAAGGAAAACAGCTGTTTCATGCTTCCCTTCCCATTTTCATCCTGGATTATAGATGTTCACTGAGTGTAACAGGGAGAAAATGACCTAAGGTCTTCCATGTCTGTCTCTCCTGTTGCAAACCATATATAGGTTAATGAATGCAAATGAAATCTGCCTATGAGAGGACTCCACAGTCATAAAGCATTTCTTGTGTCTATCTTGTGAAATGGAGATCCCTCCCTACAGGATTCCATTCAGACCAATGGCTCTCTACTAAAATGTTAACGGGCTCTCTTCGTAACCAAATGGAGTCCTTGTAGTGCAGTCTACAGGGCCCGGCAATAGCAAGGAGGTTTGATCGGAGAAGTAACTGGCAGAGGGCAAGAGACAGGGCCACCCCTCTCCCCCCAGATCGGAGAAGGTAGTAGCAGTGGTACCCAGCTGCCCACAATCAGGCTGCAAAGGAAGCTGTGGGCAGGAGGGACCATGGCTGGGTTGGAGGTGAGACAGATAACTCAGCAGGGACCACACACATGTGCCTGGCGTGAAGTCCACTGCCCTCTGACTCCAATCCCCCTTTCTCCTCAGTGCCAGTTCTGATCAGGCCTGTGTGTCTCATGCCAGCCTCGTGCCATGCTCGGCAGGGGCTGGAGAGAAACCCAGCAGGGGCAGACACACTCATCTTTCTAAACTAAAAGTTCACTTTTCAACTGTGATGAAAGAAAGGAACACAGATCTTCAGGGGAGTCA
This sequence comes from Tragulus kanchil, assembly GCA_022376925.1. NCBI lineage: Eukaryota > Metazoa > Chordata > Mammalia > Artiodactyla > Tragulidae > Tragulus > Tragulus kanchil. Next base: position 21,868,407 of record JAIOJX010000023.1, on the reverse strand, counting down.
ACAATATTATGATTATAACTGCACATGAATTGTTTTTTTCCTCCAAAAATCTTAATTGGCTGCTCATTTCTGGGGAGAAAAACCTCTCAGTTCAGTGGAGGTTGAGAGTCTGAAATTTCTAGGGTTCCACGGAACAGAATTAGAGAAAGTACTCTTTAGTGTTGCAAGGGAAACATAAAGCATTTCATTGGCCTTCCAAAAATCTTAATGGTGCTAGCTCACATGATTAACTACTTAAAAAATGGAAACTCAAGCACCTGCTTATCCTTCAAGATCCAGTTGAAATATCCCCATTACTCTTTATGGGACTCAGCACCTGAAATAATTGGGTTGAACTGCGAACCACACAGGGCTCAGCCGCACTGACTGCAGTAGTGGACACTGAACCTGACCAAGGAAAACAGCTGTTTCATGCTTCCCTTCCCATTTTCATCCTGGATTATAGATGTTCACTGAGTGTAACAGGGAGAAAATGACCTAAGGTCTTCCATGTCTGTCTCTCCTGTTGCAAACCATATATAGGTTAATGAATGCAAATGAAATCTGCCTATGAGAGGACTCCACAGTCATAAAGCATTTCTTGTGTCTATCTTGTGAAATGGAGATCCCTCCCTACAGGATTCCATTCAGACCAATGGCTCTCTACTAAAATGTTAACGGGCTCTCTTCGTAACCAAATGGAGTCCTTGTAGTGCAGTCTACAGGGCCCGGCAATAGCAAGGAGGTTTGATCGGAGAAGTAACTGGCAGAGGGCAAGAGACAGGGCCACCCCTCTCCCCCCAGATCGGAGAAGGTAGTAGCAGTGGTACCCAGCTGCCCACAATCAGGCTGCAAAGGAAGCTGTGGGCAGGAGGGACCATGGCTGGGTTGGAGGGTGAGACAGATAACTCAGCAGGGACCACACACATGTGCCTGGCGTGAAGTCCACTGCCCTCTGACTCCAATCCCCCTTTCTCCTCAGTGCCAGTTCTGATCAGGCCTGTGTGTCTCATGCCAGCCTCGTGCCATGCTCGGCAGGGGCTGGAGAGAAACCCAGCAGGGGCAGACACACTCATCTTTCTAAACTAAAAGTTCACTTTTCAACTGTGATGAAAGAAAGGAACACAGATCTTCAGGGGAGTCAACAATATTATGATTATAACTGCACATGAATTGTTTTTTTCCTCCAAAAATCTTAATTGGCTGCTCATTTCTGGGGAGAAAAACCTCTCAGTTCAGTGGAGGTTGAGAGTCTGAAATTTCTAGGGTTCCACGGAACAGAATTAGAGAAAAGTACTCTTTAGTGTTGCAAGGGGAAACATAAAGACATTTCATTGGCATTGACAAATAAATTGCACTAAATAAATCTCCATAGGGAATCTGAGGTCGGTGCTAATATTCCCATCTTGCAGGTAGGATTTGGTCATTTGCTACAGGTCACAAAATGCACCTGTAGCCGATCCATGATCAGAATGCAGACCTGTAAGAGTCAGTAGAAAATCTGGGAGGATTTCCTCTACCCTTCCAGAAAATCTCTTCCCATCTAAAAGAGTATTACTGTAACCACAAGCAAACAAGATAAACAACCACCACTGCAACAAAGTAGCATCGTTTGCACAGCGCTTAGTTTTAAAGGCCTCTCCCTGCCCTCCTCCTTCATCTGAGCATCTAGCTGTGCACCGCTAGGCTGGGGACGGGGTGAGGCGAGGGAGGTACTCGTCTTGCATGCAACATAGCACGGGGATGCCAAACACTTAGTAATCGAGATAAACAATATTTTAATGCTATATTTTATACAAATCAAAATGCATGCATCGCTGAGGCTTTTGGCAACCCTTTCAACTCTGTGCTCAAGATGAGCGAGGCACTCACTTCCCGCCTCTAGCCTCACCCTATAGTCAAAAGATCTCCGAAATGGGGAAAAATGTATGTTTGCCCCCATTCTATTATGATGAAGTTGATTACCATTTCCAGGGAACGAAAGGCAGGTCCCAGGCCTTGAGCTGCGCTTAGCTCAGCCATGGGCCTCTCAGTCCTGGGAATGGGCTGATGTAGGTGTGGCCGTGCGCCAGGTGGTCTGCGAGGCTCCTCCCAGTCCTGAACACCTTCTGAGTCTATGAACGGACAACAAGGCCACGGTCAAACTCTCCGGCTCTATCCCAGTCTATTGCTGAATCTCTTCCACAACACCCTTCCGGGATGAGAGGCTCACTGCTTTCCTGGAGACAGAGCACCTTGGAAGAAAATCTGAGTGACTCTTTCTCTCTAATGAGCTGTGCGACTTACGAGAGTGAATTCTCTTCTCTGATTCTCCGTTTAATCGGTCGAGAAACTAGGATGCCGGTGCCGACCTGGAAGGACCGTAGTGAGAACTAGATGAGCTGAAGAGGGTGCAGGTCCTGGGCGCCAGGGCGCTGGCCATTGTTCTCCACGCTGTTGCCAAGCTCCCACTTTCCCAAGTAGAATCAAACTGAATGGGGCAGGGGGCAAATGCTCTATCCACACGCAGATACTAAACTTCCAGTCTCTCTCTGATGCCAAGGACTCCTCAGGTTGGGAATGCTTCTTGGAAGAATCTTAGATGATGCATCACTTTATCCGCGTGAAAACTGAGGCCCAGAGGGTGTGGCCTGCCTTGCCCGAGGTCACCCAGCAGCAGACTCAGGATTGCTGACTCCCAAGCTCATTATCTTTCTATTCGGTTAACTGAAAGGCCCTGACCACCTTGGCGGGTCCCAGAGGCAAAGGACAGCACTGAGGGCTCCCTAGTGGCTCAGGGGTAAAGAATCCACCTGCCAGGGCCAGAGACACAGTTCAATTCCCGGTCCAGGAAGATCACATATACTGTGGAAGACGTAAGCCCAGCCTCTGCAATGACTGAGCCTGTGCTCTGGAGCCCAGGAATCGCAACTATTGAGTTCATATGCTGCAACTGCTGTGAAGCCCACACACCTAGGGCCTGCGCTCCACAAGAGAAGTCACCCCAATAAGCCCGTGAACCTCAGCTAGAGAAGCTCCTACTTGCCGCAACTAGAGAAAAGCCCGCACAGCACAAAGATCCAACAAAGCCAAAAATAAATAAGTAGATAAAATAAAACTGAATTTATTTTTCTTAATACATTAATTTTTAAAAAGGCAGTACTGAGTCCCTACAGCCAAAGTCAGCCAGTGTTCTCTAAGGCAAGCTCTGGACAGGACACTCCGTGGATCCCGATGAGGAAGGAGGGGCAGCCAGAGGCGTCAGGGACACCTGTCCACACAGTTTCTGGAATCCGATCCTCCCCCGTGCCTTTGTTCCTCCTCTTTCTTTAAAAGGCCTGGTGGAGCAGACAGATGTTGGGAACATCTGGGCCTCTGTCGTCGGGCAGCAAGTGGCTCTCGGCTGCCACAGGAGAAAAGCCGCTGCCGGGTGAGGCATGGTGATCAAGAGCTCACGTCTGCAGTGTTCTCTCCTGCTCCACCCCAGCTCACTCCCACTGATCAGCCCAGCGAGTGCTGCCGAGGGCAGCTGTCTGAAAGCCAGGCAAGACTGTTCCCATTACTTAGAAGGCAAGCGCGAAGCTCATGGAAGTGAAGCTTCCTGCCCCCGACCACAGAGCTAACATGGCAGCCAGGGCCCAAACCTCAAGTCCTGTGACTCCCGGCAGAGTGTCCTGTCTCTGCGCTGGGCTTAGGCTCCAGCTGTAAGTGAGCATAAAGATCAATGCAGCTCCTCTCTCTACACTTAAAGCAAACCTTCAGTGAGTGCCTACCAGGTGCCAGGTACGGGATCCCATGGTGAATAGGCTTACTCGTGAACACTGTTAACACTGTGAGACGGAGACTATTTTTATCCTTCTTTTCTGGATGCAGAAGCTGAGGCTCAGAGAGGTCAAGCAACCTGCCTGTGGTCACAGCAGAGACTAAGATGAGCTGTCGGTGAAGTGGGAGCTTTAGAGACTTGGTGGGAAGAATTGGGGACACTGGATTCCGGGCTTTGCCAGCCTCTGAAACTGTGTGAGACTCTTGGTAGGAGGCAGAGCTGGGCTTTGAATCTCAAAGCCACGAGGCTTTCAGTGTAACGGTCTGTGTGGCAGTGGAGGGGGACAGGCAAGGTTTCAAGACGGAGGGACTGAACCTTGAAAAGCAGGATTCTACCAGGATGGAGGAGGGGGCAGTAGAGGCTGAGGCTATGCCCTCTGCAGCTTGTGAGTGGCATGTTCCTAGAACATGAGGTGGCTGGAGCTGAGCAAGAGATGGAGAGGAGAAGGAGATGCAGTGGGGACATAGTATGAAGGCTGATAGCAGAGAGCCAAGATACCAGGCAGTGAGAATCATCCCAGGCAGTCCTGGTAAATTCAGAGTAGACGCTCAAACTGCCCTGAGACAGATCTGCTTACAGCGCTGCCCCTCTGTCACCTGAATGCCAGGTCTCTCTCTAGGATAATGATCATTGAAAGGGTCTCCAGAGCTGACCAAGTTCAATCCCAGTTTTGCAAACGGGGGTCTTAAGTCCACAAAACGAGAGGTTCTGCCCAAACTCATTCACAGTACATCAGGGATGGAACTCAGGACAGAACCCAGGCTTCTTGCCTCCCAGGCAGACACTCTTCTGCTCTCGATGCCAGATCTCAGCCTCATTCTCTACACATCACAAGGCTCGAGCAGAAGGTTCACATTCACTCCCTGACTGCCCAAGTCCTGGTTACACGTCTCCTTCCCATTTGAGCTTTTCTGGGCTGCCCTTTGTCCCCCGTGAAAGAGCCACTCCAGATGAGAGGCAGCAAAGGACCATTCTGTCTACATCAGCTGCTCGTTCTGAGCCTAAGGCCATTCAAAAGCCGGAGGGACCATCAGTTCAGACACAAGCTGAGTCCCATAAACAAAACTCCACGGAGGTGCACTCGTCCTTTGGATGCCTTTCAGGGTTGACACGGTAGCTCCTCGGAGTCTGCGTGACTCGTGTGTTCTCTCTAATGGCTTAGCTTGGGTACATTTTCAGCTAGGAGAAGCTCTGACAACCGCACTTCGACCAGCCAGGAGTACCGATGAAAGGATCCATCTGGTTTCATTCAAATCAGAGGTCATTTTGACTTTCGTATCACTTCAGGCAGTGAGTATCTTGTGAGGAAGAGGCCTACACACATATACCTACAGAGAACGTGCCTAGGAAAGGGCCCAGGAAGCAATAAAAGGGATAACGGGGAGTGGGGGCAACTGTGGGTGAATGAGAGCCCCTGTGATCTTTCGAAAGGGGCACCTGCTACTGAAGTCCAGCCAAGGGCTGCCATTCAAGAAGGCAGACCTGCTGTGCACAGAGCAGGTGGTTCTGCATGCACACGTACACACACAGTTATACTTTCACTGTGAAATCTGATTTTCAGATTTGGGGCAACCATTCCTTTTTTAAAACTGGGTGCCTACCTATGGACAAAGGAGACACGTCAATGGCTGAGAGACAGTCTTGGGCTCCCTGTTTCTCAACTCTGTTCTACAGGGTCCAATTAGTTTCATTTAACTTGGAGCTTTTCAGTTTTTGGAATGCCAGGTCTCTCTCTAGGATAATGATCATTGAAAGGGTCTCCAGAGCTGACCAAGTTCAATCCCAGTTTTGCAAACGGGGGTCTTAAGTCCACAAAACGAGAGGTTCTGCCCAAACTCATTCACAGTACATCAGGGATGGAACTCAGGACAGAACCCAGGCTTCTTGCCTCCCAGGCAGACACTCTTCTGCTCTCGATGCCAGATCTCAGCCTCATTCTCTACACATCACAAGGCTCGAGCAGAAGGTTCACATTCACTCCCTGACTGCCCAAGTCCTGGTTACACGTCTCCTTCCCATTTGAGCTTTTCTGGGCTGCCCTTTGTCCCCCGTGAAAGAGCCACTCCAGATGAGAGGCAGCAAAGGACCATTCTGTCTACATCAGCTGCTCGTTCTGAGCCTAAGGCCATTCAAAAGCCGGAGGGACCATCAGTTCAGACACAAGCTGAGTCCCATAAACAAAACTCCACGGAGGTGCACTCGTCCTTTGGATGCCTTTCAGGGTTGACACGGTAGCTCCTCGGAGTCTGCGTGACTCGTGTGTTCTCTCTAATGGCTTAGCTTGGGTACATTTTCAGCTAGGAGAAGCTCTGACAACCGCACTTCGACCAGCCAGGAGTACCGATGAAAGGATCCATCTGGTTTCATTCAAATCAGAGGTCATTTTGACTTTCGTATCACTTCAGGCAGTGAGTATCTTGTGAGGAAGAGGCCTACACACATATACCTACAGAGAACGTGCCTAGGAAAGGGCCCAGGAAGCAATAAAAGGGATAACGGGGAGTGGGGGCAACTGTGGGTGAATGAGAGCCCCTGTGATCTTTCGAAAGGGGCACCTGCTACTGAAGTCCAGCCAAGGGCTGCCATTCAAGAAGGCAGACCTGCTGTGCACAGAGCAGGTGGTTCTGCATGCACACGTACACACACAGTTATACTTTCACTGTGAAATCTGATTTTCAGATTTGGGGCAACCATTCCTTTTTTAAAACTGGGTGCCTACCTATGGACAAAGGAGACACGTCAATGGCTGAGAGACAGTCTTGGGCTCCCTGTTTCTCAACTCTGTTCTACAGGGTCCAATTAGTTTCATTTAACTTGGAGCTAAGTTTGACATCTGCATTACTATAAATCCTCTTAGAGAGGGTTTCCTGGGTGGAATGGTTCCCCTGGCCTCAGCCGACATCCTCCTGAGCATTCCTATAGATTGCTCGACTCAAAATTGGCAAGTTTCCACTCAGAGGCTGTAGCCTATAAATATATCTCAAAGCTCCATTCCTTTTACACTCTGCTGGTGGATATAATTGAGTTTCCCTCTGTACCAAGTGAGCTCTGAGTTCTTAGTGCTTGGTGTACTTAATGGAGGAACGTCGGGAGGAGTCTGGAACAGCAAGAATAACATGGAAATGGAACAGGGTTACGCAGGCCAGAGGTATCATAAAGGTTTTATCACCTCTTGTTTAGAGGGGAACAGCATGAGGAATGCTATCATCTCACCCTCGGTGAAATCAAGACTTTACGGTACTCTGCCCAGAGACATACAAACCCGGGGCCTGGAGACACGGATGCTAAGGAGTCAATTCTCCATAGCAGCTTCTAGGAGTCACTTCTCCATAGGAGGCAAGCGGACCTAAGGAGGGTTGGAGGTGATATCTAGCTGGGAAACTGGCTCTCCCAGGAACATGACAAGATGTCCCCAGGGGTTCCCCAATCTGTGTCATGTGGGCCCTGCTGCTGTATGGAACCCAACCTGCCAGGCTGAGGCTGCCCAGAGCAAAACCCAGCGTCAGAATCTCACAGAGATTCTTCTGTGTCCTCTCCATGTGGCCCTGAGGATGGAGGATACTAACTCCCAGCTTCCAGTCGGCCTGCTGACTCATTCATTCTTCCACTTATTCATTCATTCCATAAATAATGAGTGATTCATCATCACCATCACCATAAACATCAATGCCCTTTATTTGGAGTCTTCTGTGTTTCAGGTACTTTGCATTTGCATTGATAACTCTCTTCTGTTCAACAAGAAAGTTGAAAGAAAAGGCCCACTAGGTCCTTTTACTCGTGAGGAAACCAGGTCAGGTCATGGGATAAAGTCACATATTTTAGAAGTGGCAGAGCTAGGGGTGGAGCTAAGTGGTCTGATCCCTGCCCCAAATTGTGGTCTTCTCATTGCATAGCATTACCTTTATTAATAGTGCAGCATTTTATGGTGCGTTAGAAAGAAATTCTTTGATCCTCATAACTGAGAGTAGATCTAACTATACTCATTTTCCAGAAATAAGAATGAGTCTCAGACAAGTGAGGTGACTTTCCAGAAGTCACACTGCCACTGGGTGGGTCTTAAACATAAGTCTTCTTCCTCCCAGACCAGAATTCTTTAAAGTAGGATGCAATGCCCATCTATATGGTGATGATGACAATCATCCATAATCCTGGAAGACATCAATTACTGATGCTTCACTGTATGCCCCCAGTCCTACCCAGCACTTGAATAGACTCACTTAATCCTCATCATCACCCTATAAAGTCAGTGTGACTATTACCATAATAATAAAAAAAATGGAGCTCCAAAAAGTAAACAAAGCTTGTCTAAGCTACACAGCTAGTAAAGAGCAGAGCTGACATTTATATCAAGGTTTTCCTGACCCCAATTCTTAACAGAACCCATAAGGTGTAAGGAAGGCCTTGTGAGGGATATTAAAGCTGAATCCATCAAACAATAGAAGGTGCCTGTCCAATATGCACCCTCCCTTTCTGCCTTAGTGACAGACCCTGGTTGTATTTCCATGGGTACACTTCAAGGAAACAACTGCATCGGACTCAGGTGACCAAGATCTAGTGAATGAGATATTAAATATAAGTGTCATGAGGGAACCCCTGCCTCCAGAACACCTTAAAGAGAGAACTGCTCCAGCGAGCAGGCGTGCCTGCGTCTCCCTTTCTTCCCCTTCCTGCTACTGGTGAGTCAGACTTTCCTGCAGTCATCCTGGACCATAAGGATGGACACTATATCTAAGGATGATGGAAACATTTAAAAAAAAAAAAAAAAAGGAAGGAAAGTGGGAGGGAGGGAGGAAGGGAGGGAGAAAGAGAGGAAGGAAGGAAGGAAGCAATGGCTAAATCCTCGAAGACATCACAGAGGCGCTCTGCAGCCTCGCATGTCCTCTCGTCAGACTCATTCTATATAAGAGGAAAACATACATTTCATCTTGCTTCAAGTACAAGTATTTTGCCTTGCTTGTTCTACGCAGTCAGACCTGAGGCCAATTGATACAGACCTGTCCTCAAGTAGCTCTCAGTCCCGGAGGGGAGACAGACATGCAGTCGTGACCCAAGAAGGGGCCTCCAGCTGCAAACAAAGGTGAGCAAAGGGCTCCATGCATCCCCTGTGGGCTCTGCCGTCAAGGCCCTGAGAGCAAAACGTCTGGGCTGGGGCGCACTCTCTGTGTAATGGCAATGGATAAGCTGTCCATTCTGAAAGGCAAACGCATCCGTTTCAATTAGATGTGCCCAGTGCTAGGATTGTAACCCATTAATCCTGCCCATCTGAAGGCTGATGAGTCGGAATATTTGGGTGAATGGATAATAAGAGGCTAATGAGGCTGCTATCTGGATGCTGCCACACGTTTGTCTTTTTTTTTTCTTTTTGACACAATATTGCGGATGTGTTTGCAGTGTCTGTGACTAATCTTCGCGTGGCGGAAGGCCCAGTTTGCAGAGCAGCAGAGGGCTAGGGTTCAGGGGGCTGGCGTCTCAGCAGCTGGTGCCAACTCTGCCTAGTCCTTGGCACCTGTGTCTGAATCCAGGCGGTCCAGGCTCTTCCTTTCACTGCCCCTCTGCCTCCTGAGAAGTGGGGTCCTGCCAGTGCAGCCAAGGAGGATGGACACAGGCCGGAAGGCGGGCAGTCTCGGCCATGGCTTCTGAGGCCCCATTGAATCCACTCAAGCAAGTCCCTTCCCGCTTTCCACTTACTCACTTGAATGACTCACAACCATTTCATTTTTAATCAAGGTATTAACTCATCATGGGATCGACTCTTACAGTAAACATTTAAAGGTACAATACAGTATTGTTGTTGCACAGATCTCTAGAACTCATGCAAGACTAGAAATGTATCCCCGTTGAACAGTAATGCCTCATTTTCCCTTCCCCCAGCCTCTGGCAGCTACTGTTCTATTATACTCGCTGCCTCTGAGTTTGACAATTTTAGAGACCATATATAAGTGAAATCATGCAATAGTTGCCCTTCTATGTCTGGATTATTTCTCTTATAGCACACTGTCCTCAAGGTTCATCTGTGTTGCTGCATTAAGTATGATTTTCTTCTTTTTTAAGGCTTAATACTATTCCAATACATGCACATACATGGCTATTCCATTTTATATCAGTCTCTATATATCACCCATTCCCGTCAATGGACATTTAGCTTGTTCCAACACCTCTACTACCAAGATTACGAACAGAGCTGACTTAAACCAGACTTACTTTATCTCCTGGAATTGGCACATACGTTCTCTACCTGGTACATTCTTTCCCACCACTGCTTGACTCATTAACTTCTTGTTCATTAGATCTTTGCTTCCACCTGAAAAACCTTTTCTGGCCACTACTTGCCTGGAGCTCTCTGTGGTACGCAGCATCCTGTGCTCCTGGCCTCCTGACCATCACCACACTCTTTCACAACCATGTGCTCACCCGTCCACTCACCGCTAAGCTCCCTGAGGGCAGAGGTCACATCTGGTGACTCACAATTACATCCTTGGTGCCCAGCACTGTGCACGGCACAGAGGCACTGTGCTGTACTTGCTAACACCTTGTTTGGCCCATGCAGCTGAATGAAGTAAGAGGCAAATGGAATGTAAGGCTTAAAAAAAAATCACTTTGCAAACCTCCAAATTGATATACAAATGTAAGGCATTAGGGGTAATGAAAAAGTCCTTGAAAGTACAGGAAGAAAGCATTTCAATTCTTTAAGAGCTTCACATTTGCTCAATGTGTCACCAATAATTACCTTGGCTTTCCCTTCCCTCATTCGTTGTAATTAAGACAGAGTGTCTGTGTTAGTGGTGAAGCCAAGATCCGCGGCAGTGGCAGCCACGCAGGGTGCAGACTCTGGCCCCATGGCACACTGCTGGTGTGGCCCTGGACGAGTCCTGTGGCCGCTTTGGGACTTGTCCTCCTCTGGGTCATGGAATGAACATCATCTCCACCCTTGAGCTCACGGATTGTTGTGAGAATCAATCAGAGTTCACGTGTGTAAAACGGCTTGTACTCTGCAGACTACTATGAGAGTGTCACGTTAATAGCTTCCTGCTGGTGTCTCTAGTGAATAGCAGATCTTGGAGCTTAGATTTCCCATCTCTAGATCCCGGGGATGAGGACAGAGGCAGAGGAGCGTGTGGGGCATGTGCTGCATTTCCTCGCTGAACTCGCTACATTCTGAACACCTGTTCTATGCTGAGCAAAGCACTGTTCTAGAGACTGGGGAGTAAGAGGCAAGCAAACCATGCCCTTCCCTCCAGGCCCTTCCACTCTAGTTGCAGGGGGTGAGGTGTGGTGGCAGGTGAAGAAATGGCTACTCTGCAGCAGGTGCCTCTGCAGAGCTGTGAGATGCAGGAACGAAGAGAAGGTGGGCGCTGAGCCTGAGGCAACTGTTCGAATCTGATCCTGAAGGAACTTCTGGAATAGGTGTAGGAGTGTGCGCTCTATTGTGTGAGGGGTTTTGAACGTGAAAATGACCCGATCAGATTCAGCAGCTGAAAGACCATTCTGGAAACAAGCAAACAGGCAAAGGCACTGACGAACAGGACCATGATAGGAGTCTTCTCAGAACTTTGCCAAGAAAACCGGAGGAAGAAAATCTGTATCAGAATGGGAGAGAGAAATAAGAATCAGAGAGGCATGCTAATTGAAAATGTGAGGCATTAGGGGTAATGAAAAAGTCCTTGAAAGTACAGGAAGAAAGCATTTCAATTCTTTAAGAGCTTCACATTTGCTCAATGTGTCACCAATAATTACCTTGGCTTTCCCTTCCCTCATTCGTTGTAATTAAGACAGAGTGTCTGTGTTAGTGGTGAAGCCAAGATCCGCGGCAGTGGCAGCCACGCAGGGTGCAGACTCTGGCCCCATGGCACACTGCTGGTGTGGCCCTGGACGAGTCCTGTGGCCGCTTTGGGACTTGTCCTCCTCTGGGTCATGGAATGAACATCATCTCCACCCTTGAGCTCACGGATTGTTGTGAGAATCAATCAGAGTTCACGTGTGTAAAACGGCTTGTACTCTGCAGACTACTATGAGAGTGTCACGTTAATAGCTTCCTGCTGGTGTCTCTAGTGAATAGCAGATCTTGGAGCTTAGATTTCCCATCTCTAGATCCCGGGGATGAGGACAGAGGCAGAGGAGCGTGTGGGGCATGTGCTGCATTTCCTCGCTGAACTCGCTACATTCTGAACACCTGTTCTATGCTGAGCAAAGCACTGTTCTAGAGACTGGGGAGTAAGAGGCAAGCAAACCATGCCCTTCCCTCCAGGCCCTTCCACTCTAGTTGCAGGGGGTGAGGTGTGGTGGCAGGTGAAGAAATGGCTACTCTGCAGCAGGTGCCTCTGCAGAGCTGTGAGATGCAGGAACGAAGAGAAGGTGGGCGCTGAGCCTGAGGCAACTGTTCGAATCTGATCCTGAAGGAACTTCTGGAATAGGTGTAGGAGTGTGCGCTCTATTGTGTGAGGGGTTTTGAACGTGAAAATGACCCGATCAGATTCAGCAGCTGAAAGACCATTCTGGAAACAAGCAAACAGGCAAAGGCACTGACGAACAGGACCATGATAGGAGTCTTCTCAGAACTTTGCCAAGAAAACCGGAGGAAGAAAATCTGTATCAGAATGGGAGAGAGAAATAAGAATCAGAGAGGCATGCTAATTGAAAATGTGAGGAGAGAATGTCTAATAAGAGACTTGTAAAGATAGAGAAAGCAAGGATTAATGGCTTGCCTCCTTATCTTAAAGGCTTTCTGAGGCCATTCACTGCGTGTGCCGCTCATCACTCAGGCTGCACTCCTGGCTGTAGGACAGAAACCTACCAAACAGACTCTCCACCATGGAAGGGGATGCAAGAAGCAGAGAGAAAACAGCCTGTTAAATACACAAAGTACTTCTTAAATGCACCCCACATACAAAAGCTATCCGATAGATGTTTCTGTAGGAATGAAGGTGCATGGTGTACTTCACTCCACTGCCTTCCTCCCTGGTCCAGGAGCACACTCGCAAACGCCCAAAGCCCCGCTGAGGATGACTTGAAATCCACGAACCTAATCTTGTTTTCTCAAATGGAGAGGCTGAGACCCAGACTGAAGCAGGCACCCGCTCAAGCGGCGGCACTCCACGGAGTAAGAAAGCGGGCGCCAGAAGCCAGGTCCCTGCTGCCAGGCCAGCACGCACGCCGCTGTCCTCCTTGCCTGCTTTGTCCCCGCCTGTTGAGACGTCAGCCAGAGGGGCCCTCAAGGTGATGTTCTCCCAGAGAACGTCTCCGCCTCCTCCCCGCCTTCCTCCCTTTCCTTGGAGAAACAGCTCAGTAACCACCCACACTCAGCGCCAACTCTGCTTCTTGGAAGCAGATGCCTCAGCCTCCTCTGACCTGGCAGACACAGTCTCAGAGCCTCAGGCTTCTCTGCCGGCTGCCCACGCAGGGACCTCTGAGTGCCGGGGGGCCAGGAGGCTTCCTTGGAAACATCACACACACACACGCACACGCACACGCACACGCACACACACGCGCGCACGCACGCACGCACGCACGCACGCGCATTTTAATACTGCAGTCCTGGGAACTGGCAAAGCTTACAGTGGGCAAGGAGTAAGAAGACTTGAGTCTGAGTGCTGGTTCCGTTCCTTTCAACCTGGCCAATCTCGTCGGACACACGTTTGTTTGCTCCTTGAGGTCTTCTCACTAACCCCATCGACCACCTCACTGTTTGATGATCAAATGAGATAATGAACATGGAAGGACTGATAAGCTGTGAAGTAGTTCATATATGTAAGATACGACTTTATTTGATAAGTTTTTCATCACTTTCCTTGGCCAGGACATATTCACCAATTTCAGTTCATCCTCAACTCTCGAAAAAGATTTTTCTCATCATTATTTGATCCAGATGTCTGCCCAAAGACTTCATTCATTCATTCGGCAAACATTTGAACATCTACTAAGTGCCAAATGCCAGCTCTGTTGGCCTTTCAAAGCTCACAGTCTCATGAAGGGCCCAGACACCAAGGATCCTGTGGGCCGTGGTCGGATGGAAGAAACAGACTGACGGAAGCCCTTAAGGACACATACCCCCACCTTGGGGTAGAGTCCCTGAAGGCTTCCGGGAGGAAGTGGTGTCTAAACTAGTGTCTGAAGGCTGAGTTGCAGTAATCCAGGAGAAGGGACTGGGGTGGAGATGAGAGATGGAGGCAGAGGACCATCAGGATGGACCGAAGAACAGGCGGAAGGCAGCTCAAGGGACTGAGTGTGGCTGGAGCAGGCAGGGAGGGACCAGGAATGAGACTGGGTCAGGAATAAGCACAGGTAAAGCCTGAATGCTTCTTAAAGCTAAGAAATCAGAACTATCCCAGCATCTTTGTCTTAGAGAAGAAAGTGAGAACAGTAGACATGAGGTGATTTATCCAAGGTCACAAATGGTAAGCAGTGGAGGTGGACCGTCCACCCAGGTCTGTCCCTTTGCCTGGAACTGTACTCCCTCGATGTCTGAGTGGCTTATTGACTCTCTGGCCTCATTCACAGACCAAGCCAATGAACTCTCAGAGACATGCTTCCTGGTCACCTTGTTTAAAACAGAACCATCCCGGCCATCTCTAACCCATGACCCTAATTCATCTTTCTTCATTACACTTCATTACACTTAGTATATCTTTCTTCTTCATCACCCTTATTATATAATCCACAAACATATAATATAAATATATGTGTTTGTGCATTATGTTTTTCTCTCATGAAAATGATGTGCTCCGTGAGGATAAGGGCTTGATTCTGGTACACATAACCGTACGTGGCGTGGAAACGGAACACAATATGTGCCAGATGAATGAAGTCCACTCCCTCCGTCACTCATTCAACTGAAAGTCCTTGCTCTGATTCTCGGGGCTATATTTTGCTCCTCTGACTGATAGGAAACCCTTAACCTTTTAGTTAGTATTGGAAGGAAACCAACGGGATGTGGCTTTAGAAAGCCTGTGCAGGGCAGTGTAGAGAAGGAATTCAGCAGAGACACACCTGGAGGTCAGGAGAGCAGGGAAGAGCCACCTGCAGTACCGTCTGCCGGGGAAGACGCTGGTCTAGACCAGGGAGCACAGAGAGGGATGCCGAGGAAAGACACGTGCTCCCACAGAGGGCCAGGAGCCTCGGGCAGATCATCAGCCCAAGACTCCGTGCCCCCAAGAAAAGAAGACAGAGAAGGAAGGTCACATCTTTAAGAAGGCAGAGCTATTCTCATTTCTTGTATTAAACAAAAAAGTGGCAAGAATTATCTCTCAAATTAAATATTTTCCAACAGCCTCTCATAAAATTGCACCCTTATGGGTGGAAGGAGAGGTATCTTTGGAAAAGGAAAAAGAATTCAGCAGTGCCTAATGATGATGGGAGTGAAGGTCTAAATCCTGTGGAGGTCAAGGCCAGGCTCAGCTACTGGTCAAAGAGGCAGAGCTTGTCACCGGGCGGGTAGTGGGCTGACCCATGGGCAGCACTTCTCGCCTCCCTGCTCTCGGCACACATCCGCCCAGTCTTAGCTAAGACTGGAACAGCAGAACTAAAAGGCAGTCAGATTCATTACAAGAAAGCCTGGACAGAAATAAAGAAGCAGCTGCAAGTACCTACATGAGTTGCACTCATTCACTTGTTCCTTCATTCACTTAGTCATTCGTTCCATTAATGCACCTTATACCCTCCAAGAGCCTGACACAGCCCTGGCACAGGGGACAGGATGAGAGGCAGGTCAGAGCTGGTCTGTGCCCATATGTTATTTTCCCAGCTAACCTCTTTGACAGGGCTGTCACAAAAAATTAAATGATCGCTCCCTCGTTAGAGTGTGTTACATTTGCCAAGGATGAGGAGTGTCCCGTGCGGAGCAGTCCATGAGGTCACAAAGAGTTGGACACAAGTGAGGCAACTAAGCCCAGCCCAGCTCAGCCATGTCCTGCCTCATTTCATCAGCGACTCGGTATGGCCGCTATCACCACTCTCACTGGTCAAATATGGAAGCAGAGGCTCAGAGTGGTTTAGGAATGTGTCAGAGAAGAGGCAGGCCGAGAGGTGGGAGCACAGATTTAAACCCACGTCAGGTTTTTTGCCAAAGCCCTTCCATGGTCCTGGACGGCCTCATGCCTCTGCAGAGGTTGGGCTGAGAAGTCAGACAGCCCTGCGGTGAATTCAGGCATCGCACAATATGCCTCAGAGCACTTCCAACAGGGCCTGGCTCTGGGAGAGTGCTGTATGAGGTTATCTGCGGTCGATATTTTTATTATTAACAGGCAAGTGACTTTGCCTCTGAGCCACGGCATCCTCCTCTGGGAAATGGGAACACGAAAGCCTCACTAAGTGGTCATCATCTGCAGAGCCAGAGCCCCTGATCACGGCTGAAGGGCACTCCTGCAGCCCTGAAGGACAGACCTGCACCTGGACGTGGAAGGGCCACCAGGGTGAGGCTACTTTACACCCCATTCCTGGGGCTGCCGGTTCCAAGGTCCTGCCAGGCCCAGCTGCTCTCCAGCAAAGGAAGGGAGGGTGGGGGAGACGGGGTGCTGGGTCATGAGCCCAGGAATAGCAACGCCCTCCAGGATGCCCTGTGGCAGTTCAGGCTCCAGGCTGTGGACCAGTCCCAAGAAGCACTCCGCGGCCATCATCAAGGATGCTTCCGGGCTGCTGAAAGGCTCCCCCAGGCTACAGAAAGTGCTGGCACAGCAGCAATCCCACGACTTCAGGCCAGGCGGGCACTGTCACCGAGGTGGAAATGCGTCACCATGTAGCGGGGGCGGCTCTGCCAGACCTCCGCCTTCTCCTCTGCTTGTGTGCTTTGTTCTAACTGCCACTACATTTCTCAAACAGGTAGGGATGACCTATTCCAGGTGATAAAGGAGGTGGACGCTTGAGAAGGCCAGCAGCAGCCCCTGAGTCTGTTTAGAGTGTGTTACATTTGCCAAGGATGAGGAGTGTCCCGTGAGCAGTCCATGAGGTCACAAAGAGTTGGACACAAGTGAGGCAACTAAGCCCAGCCCAGCTCAGCCATGTCCTGCCTCATTTCATCAGCGACTCGGTATGGCCGCTATCACCACTCTCACTGGTCAAATATGGAAGCAGAGGCTCAGAGTGGTTTAGGAATGTGTCAGAGAAGAGGCAGGCCGAGAGGTGGGAGCACAGATTTAAACCCACGTCAGGTTTTTTGCCAAAGCCCTTCCATGGTCCTGGACGGCCTCATGCCTCTGCAGAGGTTGGGCTGAGAAGTCAGACAGCCCTGCGGTGAATTCAGGCATCGCACAATATGCCTCAGAGCACTTCCAACAGGGCCTGGCTCTGGGAGAGTGCTGTATGAGGTTATCTGCGGTCGATATTTTTATTATTAACAGGCAAGTGACTTTGCCTCTGAGCCACGGCATCCTCCTCTGGGAAATGGGAACACGAAAGCCTCACTAAGTGGTCATCATCTGCAGAGCCAGAGCCCCTGATCACGGCTGAAGGGCACTCCTGCAGCCCTGAAGGACAGACCTGCACCTGGACGTGGAAGGGCCACCAGGGTGAGGCTACTTTACACCCCATTCCTGGGGCTGCCGGTTCCAAGGTCCTGCCAGGCCCAGCTGCTCTCCAGCAAAGGAAGGGAGGGTGGGGGAGACGGGGTGCTGGGTCATGAGCCCAGGAATAGCAACGCCCTCCAGGATGCCCTGTGGCAGTTCAGGCTCCAGGCTGTGGACCAGTCCCAAGAAGCACTCCGCGGCCATCATCAAGGATGCTTCCGGGCTGCTGAAAGGCTCCCCCAGGCTACAGAAAGTGCTGGCACAGCAGCAATCCCACGACTTCAGGCCAGGCGGGCACTGTCACCGAGGTGGAAATGCGTCACCATGTAGCGGGGGCGGCTCTGCCAGACCTCCGCCTTCTCCTCTGCTTGTGTGCTTTGTTCTAACTGCCACTACATTTCTCAAACAGGTAGGGATGACCTATTCCAGGTGATAAAGGAGGTGGACGCTTGAGAAGGCCAGCAGCAGCCCCTGAGTCTGTTCCTCTGATCAGGCAGTACCACATCTCTGGGTCACAGTAGCTGTGAAGGGGAAATCAGGGCACGGTCATGGAGCAGGTGGGTTTGCAATGACCCCGACTCAATCTGCCAGCCTCCAGAACCACAATCAGACTGACTGGACCTCAGGGACAACTGGCCTGGGAAACCCAGCTGCCTGATCCCCTCCTGTGCCTTCTGTTGGGCAGCCTCGCCAGCCATACACCCACGGATGTTTCATCCATTTGGATGACCAGCTTCAGGAAGCCTCACTGAGTCTGAACAGCCGTGCCCTGTCTATCTCACCTGGCTGGAGTGGACCTGGCAGTACACAGAGAGCATGGAACTCTTGAACCTGACAGAAAGGGTAGGGTGGGGAGGGTTTCAATGCCCTCTCTGCTTCTATGGGGACTTAGCTCTTTGGGCAAATCACTCTGTCTCTCCAGGCCTCACGTTTCCCCATCTGTTAAATGGGTACATGACCAGCTACCTCCAAAGGAGAGTGTGTGGACTACAGGACGAGAAGCATGGAGGCAGCTAGGAAGCATTAGATGCATAGTGCTAACGGAAGAGGTAGGATATCAAAGACAACGCTTATTCATTGAGGGTGTGCTATGTGCCGGCCCCTATCTAAACACAAGAACAGTGATTATTATCTCTCTTATGGTTATTACTGGTGTGTGCATATGTGCTAAGTCGCTTTAGTCATGTCTGACTCTTTGCAACTCTGTGGACTGCAGCCTGCCAGACTCCTCTGTCCATGGGATCCTCCAAGCAAGCATATTGGAGGGAGTCGCCGTGCCCTCCTCCAGCGGATCTTCCCAGCCCAAGTCCATTACACCTCCTGCATTAGCAGATGGGTTCTTTATCACCAGTGCCACCTGGGAAGCCCATTATTATTGATACAAAGCCTTAAATTTATACACTTTGGCTCCTATGTTTTTGTACAGACGACTGCCGAAAAGTTCATTTTTTTTTTTTCTGCTCATTGAATCTGACCAATAAATCTTAAGCTTCTAAAAGAGCCAGGCCCAGGTTTAGGGATTGAGGAGAGCCATATGGGATTCGTTAAAGTTCCTCGTCATGGAGCTGCCCACCACCTTAATAAAACAAGGGCATCGCTGCCTACCAAACTGTAAAGCAGTGAATTTAACTTAGTTTCCATAAGAGTCAGCAATAACATACTTTCACATAAGAGTAGGTGTGTACATAACTGATCTAAGACATGTTTTGCACACTGAAAACTATTTCCCTTTAATAGAATGGATGTGTGCAAAAATGTCTGTTCTGATTCCATTCCGTTCTACCCTTTTCTACTCTGGTCTGTCCTTTTCTATTCTATGCCACTCTATTCTGCTCTGTTTTGTTCATTTCCACTGTCTTCTGTTCTCTTATGTTCTATATAATTCTGTTCTTTTACATTCCCTTTGCTATCTCCTAAAAAGGTTTGCTATAAGCCACTCAATATGTTATGACCTGTTAAACGGTTATGACCTATCTTTCCAAAAGTACTCACATAAAGAAAATGACTGCCCAGTTAATTATAAATGAGAGGGTCTCTTGAAATAAAATCCTAGCTAATACTAGTATCTTCATAATCAGTAAACACATAACTGGAGTTATTCTGCTAGAAAAAGGTGAGGGCCCAGAAATGCCTCACTGGTCACATCCGTCTTTCTAAATACCTAATAACTGGTGAGGAGGATAAAGGGCCGATGCTGATTATAGAGAGCCCTCCTCTAGACTTTAAGAGAAAGGCTGGGGGGTAGAGCCATATGTGCTAAGTCGCTTTAGTCATGTCTGACTCTTTGCAACTCTGTGGACTGCAGCCTGCCAGACTCCTCTGTCCATGGGATCCTCCAAGCAAGCATATTGGAGGGAGTCGCCGTGCCCTCCTCCAGCGGATCTTCCCAGCCCAAGTCCATTACACCTCCTGCATTAGCAGATGGGTTCTTTATCACCAGTGCCACCTGGGAAGCCCATTATTATTGATACAAAGCCTTAAATTTATACACTTTGGCTCCTATGTTTTTGTACAGACGACTGCCGAAAAGTTCATTTTTTTTTTTTCTGCTCATTGAATCTGACCAATAAATCTTAAGCTTCTAAAAGAGCCAGGCCCAGGTTTAGGGATTGAGGAGAGCCATATGGGATTCGTTAAAGTTCCTCGTCATGGAGCTGCCCACCACCTTAATAAAACAAGGGCATCGCTGCCTACCAAACTGTAAAGCAGTGAATTTAACTTAGTTTCCATAAGAGTCAGCAATAACATACTTTCACATAAGAGTAGGTGTGTACATAACTGATCTAAGACATGTTTTGCACACTGAAAACTATTTCCCTTTAATAGAATGGATGTGTGCAAAAATGTCTGTTCTGATTCCATTCCGTTCTACCCTTTTCTACTCTGGTCTGTCCTTTTCTATTCTATGCCACTCTATTCTGCTCTGTTTTGTTCATTTCCACTGTCTTCTGTTCTCTTATGTTCTATATAATTCTGTTCTTTTACATTCCCTTTGCTATCTCCTAAAAATGTTTGCTATAAGCCACTCAATATTTTATGACCTGTTAAACGGTTATGACCTATCTTTCCAAAAGTACTCACATAAAGAAAATGACTGCCCAGTTAATTATAAATGAGAGGGTCTCTTGAAATAAAATCCTAGCTAATACTAGTATCTTCATAATCAGTAAACACATAACTGGAGTTATTCTGCTAGAAAAAGGTGAGGGCCCAGAAATGCCTCACTGGTCACATCCGTCTTTCTAAATACCTAATAACTGGTGAGGAGGATAAAGGGCCGATGCTGATTATAGAGAGCCCTCCTCTAGACTTTAAGAGAAAGGCTCGGAGGCAGATGATTTAAATCATTGATGAATTCAGTCATTTTCATATACTTTTCAGATGCTTGTGTGTGCCATGCCAAGTTCCAGGGCTGGGCCAAACATGATTCCTACCCTTATGAGGCTTTATCAAACGCCCAACAAGTACTAAAGCCCTTTACACAAAGCCTCACGTTAAACCCTCCCTGTTCTACGGAGAGGCCATTGGCGTGGTGCCCATTTCACAGATGAAGAAACAGCCTCAGAAGTAGACCACGGTCATACAGTGACCCACGTTAGGGCCGGGACTTCAGTCCAGGTTGTCTTCACCCCAAATTCTTTAGGTCTAGCTGGAACAATCTAAGAAAGTGTCTCAGAGAAGCTGCCTTCTGAGATGTGTCTCTTCAAAGAGGTGAAGAAAAGCCTTTGCCCTGCCCCTCAAAACACACACACACACACACACACACACACACACACAGAAAGAAAAAACAAACAAAAAACCAAAACAGACTACTGTGAGCGAAATACAGGAAGAAGACTGGAGCTCTGAGGCATGCTGAGAAAACATGGAGAAGCCAAATTTTGCTGCAGTATAGACTGCATGAGAGAGAGAGGCAGAATTGCAGGGGTGGGCTTCCCCTGGTGGTCCAGTGGGTAAGGACACCGCCTTGCAGTGCAAGGGGCATCAGTTCGATCTCTGGCCTGGGAAGATCCCATGTGCCGTGGAGCGGCTGGACCGATGTGTCCAAGTACTGAGCCAGAGCCCAGAGCCAGTGCTCTGCAGCAACAGAGGCCACTGTGATGGGAGGCCCACATGGGCCAAAGAACAAAGATGGATGAAAACAGATAATTGAAAGACCAATAGAAGTGCCCTCCCCACACCCCCCTCCAAAAAAAAGTGACAAAAAAAAAAAAAACGGATAAAATGATGGGAAATCTAGACTGTGTCAAACTAGCATTAAAAGGAGAAAGGAAAAAGGACAAAGGGACGGGATGGAAAAGAAGGAATACTAGTTTTTATTTCTGCTAGAAAAGGTGAGGGCCCAGAAATGCCTCACTGGTCACATCCGTCTTTCTAAATACCTAATAACTGGTGAGGAGGATAAAGGGCCGATGCTGATTATAGAGAGCCCTCCTCTAGACTTTAAGAGAAAGGCTCGGAGGCAGATGATTTAAATCATTGATGAATTCAGTCATTTTCATATACTTTTCAGATGCTTGTGTGTGCCATGCCAAGTTCCAGGGCTGGGCCAAACATGATTCCTACCCTTATGAGGCTTTATCAAACGCCCAACAAGTACTAAAGCCCTTTACACAAAGCCTCACGTTAAACCCTCCCTGTTCTACGGAGAGGCCATTGGCGTGGTGCCCATTTCACAGATGAAGAAACAGCCTCAGAAGTAGACCACGGTCATACAGTGACCCACGTTAGGGCCGGGACTTCAGTCCAGGTTGTCTTCACCCCAAATTCTTTAGGTCTAGCTGGAACAATCTAAGAAAGTGTCTCAGAGAAGCTGCCTTCTGAGATGTGTCTCTTCAAAGAGGTGAAGAAAAGCCTTTGCCCTGCCCCTCAAAACACACACACACACACACACACACACACACACAGAAAGAAAAAACAAACAAAAAACCAAAACAGACTACTGTGAGCGAAATACAGGAAGAAGACTGGAGCTCTGAGGCATGCTGAGAAAACATGGAGAAGCCAAATTTTGCTGCAGTATAGACTGCATGAGAGAGAGAGGCAGAATTGCAGGGGTGGGCTTCCCCTGGTGGTCCAGTGGGTAAGGACACCGCCTTGCAGTGCAAGGGGCATCAGTTCGATCTCTGGCCTGGGAAGATCCCATGTGCCGTGGAGCGGCTGGACCGATGTGTCCAAGTACTGAGCCAGAGCCCAGAGCCAGTGCTCTGCAGCAACAGAGGCCACTGTGATGGGAGGCCCACATGGGCCAAAGAACAAAGATGGATGAAAACAGATAATTGAAAGACCAATAGAAGTGCCCTCCCCACACCCCCCTCCAAAAAAAAGTGACAAAAAAAAAAAAAAAAAAAAACGGATAAAAATGATGGGAAATCTAGACTGTGTCAAACTAGCATTAAAAAGGAGAAAGGAAAAAAGGACAAAGGGACGGGATGGAAAAGAAGGAATAAAGGAAATTAATTATTAAATTTTCTACTTTTTCTCCCATGGATTCTACCACTCCATCACTACCACTATAACTTAGAGCCTCCCACTTTCTAAATGAGTTTCTCATTCAGCACCATATTCAGTCCTCACAAAAATGTGGAGAGGAAAGATGCATGCCACTGGCTCTGCATTTAGGAGATGGGGAGACAGGTTCGGAGAGATGAAGCAGTTGTCGATATATAGTCAGTTACGAAGAAGGAGTGATTCCCAATTCAAAAAAAAAATATATTAGCTTAAAAAAGGGAAGACTGAGCAATACTCCTTGCCATGTTTGTATAGCAGTACTCAGGGTAAGAAAAAATTTTCTCCAGCTTTATTGAGATGTAATTGAGAAGCAATATTGTGTAATTTTAAGAAACCTTATACACTGTTGGTGGGAATGAAAATTGGTAAAGCCACCATGGAAAGCAGCCTGGAAATTACTCAAAAAATTACAAATAGAACTACCATAGGACCTGGCACTTCCACTTCTAACATCTGATAGAGATGAACTCACTCTCTTGAACATGTGTCTGCCCTTCTCTGCTCATTGAGTGTTACTCACAACATCCAAGACATGGAAGGAGAGGTTTTTCAAGGGGACTCACTCAACGTACACACACACACACACACACACACACACACACACACATTTCAGAAACAAGACTGGTCCTTACTTTCTATAAGTCTGTTCTAATATTCTCCATCTATTCTATTCTATTCCATTCTGTTTTGTTGCAGGCAATGCTGGTCCTGACTCATGAACTGGATTGAGTAGCTTGCTAAAAAGACAAACACAGGAGTCTGGGAATTAACCATGGATGTCCTGGGCATGAAAGCATGAGAATCAGCTCAAAGGATCCAAAGGACTGCCACGTTGAAGAAAAAAAAAAACAGACTTATGCTTCACCATTAGAGATGGCAGAACTATGGCTAAAGAGTGAAAAAGGAGCACACATTTTAGGTCAACATAAAGAGGTCTTTCTAAATAGATACCACTGTCCAAAAATAGAAAGATCACCTTTGGGAGCAGTGAGTTCCCCAGCCCTAGAGCCATACAAGCTGAAGCCTGAAGATCACTTGACAGGGATGCTCTAGATAGAACTGAAGGTGACCCCCAAGTTTCTTTCTAGGCTAGAAATACAATGTAATGTCTTATTTTTCTCATTTTTCTCCCTATGGCAGCAGTCATCATAGAAAAGTTGGTTTTGGTGTCAGAGAGAGAGGACACAGGAAAAATAGAGCTGCTGAATTGCAGTTCCACTGGCAAACTGGGAAATGAAACACACCTGTCTCCATTCTCAGAAAATAGGAGAGGTGAGGAATCAAATCGCAGTCTAGGGAAAGAGTCAAGATATAAAAGAGGACAGGAAATCAAAATTTTCTCCAGCTTTATTGAGATGTAATTGAGAAGCAATATTGTGTAATTTTAAGAAACCTTATACACTGTTGGTGGGAATGAAAATTGGTAAAGCCACCATGGAAAGCAGCCTGGAAATTACTCAAAAAATTACAAATAGAACTACCATAGGACCTGGCACTTCCACTTCTAACATCTGATAGAGATGAACTCACTCTCTTGAACATGTGTCTGCCCTTCTCTGCTCATTGAGTGTTACTCACAACATCCAAGACATGGAAGGAGAGGTTTTTCAAGGGGACTCACTCAACGTACACACACACACACACACACACACACACACACACACATTTCAGAAACAAGACTGGTCCTTACTTTCTATAAGTCTGTTCTAATATTCTCCATCTATTCTATTCTATTCCATTCTGTTTTGTTGCAGGCAATGCTGGTCCTGACTCATGAACTGGATTGAGTAGCTTGCTAAAAAGACAAACACAGGAGTCTGGGAATTAACCATGGATGTCCTGGGCATGAAAGCATGAGAATCAGCTCAAAGGATCCAAAGGACTGCCACGTTGAAGAAAAAAAAAAACAGACTTATGCTTCACCATTAGAGATGGCAGAACTATGGCTAAAGAGTGAAAAAGGAGCACACATTTTAGGTCAACATAAAGAGGTCTTTCTAAATAGATACCACTGTCCAAAAATAGAAAGATCACCTTTGGGAGCAGTGAGTTCCCCAGCCCTAGAGCCATACAAGCTGAAGCCTGAAGATCACTTGACAGGGATGCTCTAGATAGAACTGAAGGTGACCCCCAAGTTTCTTTCTAGGCTAGAAATACAATGTAATGTCTTATTTTTCTCATTTTTCTCCCTATGGCAGCAGTCATCATAGAAAAGTTGGTTTTGGTGTCAGAGAGAGAGGACACAGGAAAAATAGAGCTGCTGAATTGCAGTTCCACTGGCAAACTGGGAAATGAAACACACCTGTCTCCATTCTCAGAAAATAGGAGAGGTGAGGAATCAAATCGCAGTCTAGGGAAAGAGTCAAGATATAAAAGAGGACAGGAAATCAAAAGAACAGGAGAGATTGGTTTTAGTCCTACTCTGTTCTCTCCTTCGTGTGGGACCCAGCCTCAGTCTTCCCAGCTAAGCAGTGGGGACACAGATGACTGCATCTTCGAGGACTATCTCTGGTCTCAGGGTTCCAAGTATTCCTGTTGCCTTACTCCCAGGTTCCCTTGTCACCAGTCATGATGCCAGCTCAGCGACTAGAGAAGGTGAAGAGAAGAGTAGGGGGTGACCCAGCCTCTCCTTTGGAGGACAGAAGTGAGGAACAATTATGGTGTATCCCCATGGCCTTGTGCTGACTTAGAGACTCGCATCACATCAAACGTGTGGGGCATGGAGTTCAATTCATTAATTTTGGTGGTTCAGGGAGGCTGACAGGCCTGGTGCTGACATGAATAATGATGGATCCCCAGGAAAAGGCACAGCAAAATCTGCAGCTTAATCAGACCCAGAGAGTCTCCCCAGGCATTAATATAGGCCAAGTGCTTTCCAGCCAATCAGACCCAATTTCAATTTAATGTTGCAAATTGTTACCACACAGCTCAGCCTCTCAACAGCTCAACTCTCGACACAGACCGGGTTACTCATTTGTTTCCTTTTCCTGCTCATTCGGAAGCACCTGCCTGGCCATTGTCTGCAACTGTGGCTGGCAGCAGGGGAGATGGCGAGAACTCACACAAGGCCACAAAAAGCCCCAGGCGGACACCGCTTCTCTAGCACTTTGTACTCCCGTTTCTAAAGTCTACGCTGCACGTGCCTATGAAGACCTGCTGTTTCTCCGTAGCCTGCGGGACAGAACTCACGTCTCCATCATCAGACGACCCTACTCTCACCACCGCCATGCTTCCCCAAGCAACCCGGGCCTCCGTCTCAACGACTCACTTCCACTCCTGAAAACGTGTCGTGCCCTCGCATCTTGAAGCCGCTGTGTGTCTGCATGTGCTGTGCCCTCTGCCTAGAACGCCTTTATTTGCTCCTCTCTGTTCTTCACCTCACCTCCATCTACCGGTCTTTCATCCGGAGGACACTGACCACAGAAAAAGGCATGTGCCAAACTAGCTGACCCTGGAGGGGCAGGGAGTGTCTCTTTCACCTTTTTTTCCAGAGTGGACAGCTCAAAACAGGTAGAATCAATGAATGAATGAAGGTGTAACTTTGCATATGTCTTTTTTTCCCAAGGTTTTTTATGTGGTTGTTTTTGAAGGCTTTATTCAATTTACTACAATATTGCTTCCAATTCTTTTTTTTGTCTTGGATTTTTTGGCCTCAGGGCATGTGCCATCTTAATTCCATGACCAGGGACTGAACCACACCCCCTACACTGCACGGCGAAGTCTTAACCACTGGACCACCAAGGAAAGTCCCCTGGATGAGACATTTCAAGTTTCCAATCCTCTGTTTCCTCAGATGTAAAATGAGAAAAATAAATAAAACTTGCCCCAGTGCAGCTGTTCATGTCTACTCATAAAGGATGCCTTCTTTTCTGCCTTCCCTCCTCCCCAGGGCCTCCAGAGCTCTCCCTGGGTGAAAGCATCCATGCAGACCCTGGTGCTCCAAATCCCTCTTCTCTGCTTCCCTGGGCTTCACGTCTCTGCAACTCGGACTCTTCCTGTGCAATCACTTCTCTGGAACTCAGTGTCTTCCTATGCAAAGTGTATGCATGAGCTTCTCGAGGCTGGGGAGATTAAAGACAGTCATGCATTCATCTCTGCTTTTGTGATACATAGGAGATGCGAATCACTGAAATGATGGGTGTTAAATTGTCTTCTGTAGTAGGAGGTGCAGAGTGGATACTCAATAAAAGCTTTCTGCCTTTGTTTCCTATCCTCATCGATGCTTTGCCCTTTCCTTTCTTCCTGCCTTCCTTCATTTCTTCTCTTACAAACTCTTCACACCTTCCACTTCCTCCCGAGGTATGATTTTGGAATTCTTGTGGCCTTGGGCGAAGGGATTAGGCACAGACTCACTTTATCTCTGAGGACCATGATGCAAGTTCAAAGCGATCTCCCCCATCGGCAGGATCTATTAGAACAAAGCAGTGAGACGGCCGTGTCTCCATCCTTGCAAACTGCTACATGCACTGGGCTTTAAGCTCCATTGAGCAAGCTACCATGTGAACAGAGGGTGAGAGGGTTATTATTAATGAAGGGAATTGAGAATTCCCACTATTCTTCTGAGGACCATCTTTAGATGCAAAACCTCATCATTCCAATCTACTTCCTAGTAAACAAGTGCCAAAATTGAGAAAGACCAGAGGGAGAGCTGAGGCGATGTGGTTTCAGTTTTGTAACTCACTTCCTGGTAACATACTTCCTATCTCTTAGCACATAAATAAATTTCCCCAAACCACTTGTTATTTATGTGTGTGTCTCTATCTGTGTGTGTAATTAATGACAGGGGTCCACAACATATATGGTATCAGGAAAATGCACATTTTTAAAAATTTTTATAAGAATTAGAAGGTCAGAAATTGTGATCTATTCAGGTGGTCTTTAAAGTTAGTCACCAAAATGGGAGACTTGCAAGGTCTGGATAAGTGACACTGTGTAGAAGGAGGTAGAGAAAATGTTGCTATTCTCCACCATTAATTTACTGCATGGCCATTCATTTCTCTCTGAATTCTAGTTTTTAGTCTGTGAAATTAACCTCATTCAGTTCAACAAAAATGATACATACCTACATTATGCCTTCCAGACATGGAGTTACACATAGATAGAGGCAAATAACATATAGCTTAAATTGACTAGAAGACTGACTTTGGAAGTACTCCATACATTCTGAATTCCATATATTCTAAAGTGTGCTACAGAAATACTTTGTAGCTCTTTTCATTGTGTGTAAAGAGAACATGTGTGTATGCATGCACATAAGTATATATTATTCCAGTGGGTGAGTGGAAACATGAGGACAATAGGATTGGCCTGTTTAGTATGAATGATGTAGTTTTTGAGACCCTAGAGACTGAACATGAACATAATCCCATCTCTGCTTTCATAAATCTTACAGTCTAGTGATGAAAATATTATATATACAGGGGAAAACAAGGAACCTTGGGCTCTCTCCCTCACTTATGAAGGCATAATTACAAGTGGACATTTGGTCACAAATAGAAACCAAAACCAATTGAGGCTCCGTTCAGCAGAAATCAGACCTGGCAGTACTGTGGGCATATGGCTTATTCAGTACCTAGGACAGCACCCTGTCTAGCAGCAACGCTGGGCATTGCTGAGGCAGCCTGTGACCTGGACACTGTGGTGACAACTGACAACTGACTCCAGCCTTGCAAACTGCTACATGCACTGGGCTTTAAGCTCCATTGAGCAAGCTACCATGTGAACAGAGGGTGAGAGGGTTATTATTAATGAAGGGAATTGAGAATTCCCACTATTCTTCTGAGGACCATCTTTAGATGCAAAACCTCATCATTCCAATCTACTTCCTAGTAAACAAGTGCCAAAATTGAGAAAGACCAGAGGGAGAGCTGAGGCGATGTGGTTTCAGTTTTGTAACTCACTTCCTGGTAACATACTTCCTATCTCTTAGCACATAAATAAATTTCCCCAAACCACTTGTTATTTATGTGTGTGTCTCTATCTGTGTGTGTAATTAATGACAGGGGTCCACAACATATATGGTATCAGGAAAATGCACATTTTTAAAAATTTTTATAAGAATTAGAAGGTCAGAAATTGTGATCTATTCAGGTGGTCTTTAAAGTTAGTCACCAAAATGGGAGACTTGCAAGGTCTGGATAAGTGACACTGTGTAGAAGGAGGTAGAGAAAATGTTGCTATTCTCCACCATTAATTTACTGCATGGCCATTCATTTCTCTCTGAATTCTAGTTTTTAGTCTGTGAAATTAACCTCATTCAGTTCAACAAAAATGATACATACCTACATTATGCCTTCCAGACATGGAGTTACACATAGATAGAGGCAAATAACATATAGCTTAAATTGACTAGAAGACTGACTTTGGAAGTACTCCATACATTCTGAATTCCATATATTCTAAAGTGTGCTACAGAAATACTTTGTAGCTCTTTTCATTGTGTGTAAAGAGAACATGTGTGTGTATGCATGCACATAAGTATATATTATTCCAGTGGGTGAGTGGAAACATGAGGACAATAGGATTGGCCTGTTTAGTATGAATGATGTAGTTTTTGAGACCCTAGAGACTGAACATGAACATAATCCCATCTCTGCTTTCATAAATCTTACAGTCTAGTGATGAAAATATTATATATACAGGGGAAAACAAGGAACCTTGGGCTCTCTCCCTCACTTATGAAGGCATAATTACAAGTGGACATTTGGTCACAAATAGAAACCAAAACCAATTGAGGCTCCGTTCAGCAGAAATCAGACCTGGCAGTACTGTGGGCATATGGCTTATTCAGTACCTAGGACAGCACCCTGTCTAGCAGCAACGCTGGGCATTGCTGAGGCAGCTTGATCTGCAGAAACTGACCTGGACACTGTGGTGACAACTGATCTGTTCAATCTGACTTGGCCTAAAATATTTTTACAGATCCTCAAAGTGCACGTGTTGTGTATGCAGGACCTGACTCCACTTTCATAGCTATGCCTGAATTGTCTATATCACCAAAGGTTTGCCTAATAAATGTGCCAGCCAAGCCTCTTGCTTAAACATTGTGGACTCAAACACCAGAACAATATTTAACACCACATCACTTCTCCTAAAACACCTCCGATGACTCTCTCCTCATTCTTACCTATCCTTTCTATATTTTCCAACACCTGTAGCCCTAAAGTGAGCATTTGACTGGAAATGTATCACTCAGACACCTGTGGTGGAGTGAAATTGGTTAGGGTTTCATGGTCCCATCCAATTTCAGCTAGCAGCAGGCAAGGAGGGGAGAATGTTATGGGAAGACCTATATTTTTTGCTTTTCTTAAGGCAATGTCTGGAAAGAAAGTTTTGTTGTTGTTGTTGCTGCTCCTCTAGAGAATGTTGTGTCTTTGGAATAATTTTGCTGAAGATTTATATGGAATCTTCTAGGATAAAAATATCCTTCTCAGGTAAGGAAGAGAGTCTTCTTCATTCCTTAAAAAATATGTGATATAAAATCTTTTTTGATCAGCATTATCTTCATGGTCAAGCCTCCTGCTCGATCACGTGGGACTCCAAAGTATGCTGTATTATCCCAGTAGTCAAGCCTCTTGCTTGACCATGTGGGACTCTCAAGTATGAAAAATGCATTAATACCACGTCATCTCACCTAAAATGTCTCCTATGACTCTCATTAGTTGACTCCATCATCTAAAATTCAGGAAGCAATGAAAACAAGAGAGGATGCCAGGGTTTAGGAAGCCCCAGGGCCTCCTCTAGGAATCAAGAACAAAATTCTTATCCATTGAATGAAATCAGCTAGTTCCTTTCCCTGTGGCTAAGCACAGCCATTGGATATGGTCTTCAACATCAGAATATGAGGGAAAAAAAGAGAGAGAAAACCCTTGCAATTACTAACTTAATCCTCTATCTAAAACCAAATATCCCACTTCCTATTATGGTTGACTTTTTAATCTCTTTAGTACCTCTTCCCTCTTCTTTGGCAACAAGGGACTAATTTTCCCTTGAGAGGCTACATGATGTCTCTTCAACACTCTCAGTCCACATGGTCCAGCTCTGTCTCACCTGAGTCTAAGTCAAGGGTTGACCACTTGACCCACAGTTGACTAGTTGGAGCATCACAGGAACTTGTTTAGGGCCTGTGGTGGGCAGAGTAACATCCTCAATGGGCTATGTCTTTACAATGTAACCTGTGAATGTGAGGCTATATGTCCAAGGAGTATTAAGGTCATAGGTGGAATTAATGTTGCCAGTCAGCTGACTTTTTGATGGGTAGATTGTCTTGGAATACATAAACAGGCCTAATGAAATCACAAGGGTCCTCATAAATGGAAGAGGGAAGAAGAGAAGGTCAGCGGGATGTAGTGTGAGAACTCAACTCACTTTTCTTGGCCTTGCAGATGGAAGAAAGGGGCCACAAGTCAAAGAATGTGGGCAGGCTTTACAAGCCAGAAAAGGCAAGAAAACAAGTTCTCCCAAAGACCCTTCAGAACGAACATAATCCTGCCACCAAGAGCATGACAGCAACTCAGTGAGACCCATGTCGAATATATGAACTGCAGAACTATAAGGTAATAAAGATGTGTTGTTTTAAGCCAGTAAGTTTTGTAATTTTTTACAGCATCAACAGAAAACTAGCATAAGGATACACATATGAGCAAATGATAGTTTGTGCAGGCATTTAACTTAAAAATAAGAAGCACCGTCTTTCCTTCCCAGTTGTGCTAAAGTAATAGTCACCTAGCCGTTGTCTAAACACTTTGCAAACCTACAGACCATAGCTCTGTCCAAAAATACTGGAGTGGGTTGCCATTCCCTTCTCCAGGGTATCTTCCTGACCAAGGGATCAGATATGGGTCTATTGCATTACAGATAGATTCTTTACCATCTGAGTCACCAGGGAAGCCCCAAGAATACTGGAGTGAGTATCCATGCCCTCCTCCAGGGGATCTTCCTGACTCAGGAACTGAACCTGTGTCTGTTATGTCTCCTGCACTGGTAGGCAGGTTCTTTACCACTAGCACCACTTGGGAAGCCCACTTCTAAAGTACAAAGCAATCTTATCAAGACTGGGGCGAGTTCACCCAAGAATGAAATCTACCCAGAGGAAAACAGAGTGAAGAAGGAGACAGACTCCTGAAGACTCTGTATGGACGTTTTGATCTAACCATCTCTATGTGAAAGGTAACCTCAGATACTTCAGTACTTGAGGAAGCAAAGACTTTATTTATCCTTTAGCCAGTTTGAGTTGAATTTATATCACTTAGGAAAAAAAAAACTTCCTAACACAGGCATGGTGGAGTGAATACCACCTCTTGAAATATCCTATTCCAATTTTGGATACTTTTGTTATTGTGCCTTTTTAAAATAGAGTTGAAGTTGGCTACCTTGTGACTTCTCTCTACTGCTTCTTATGTCCGAAGGCCACACAGGACAAATTCAACCCCCACCGCCCCTTGAGAGATATTCAGGATTTAAAACCGTAACCCCCACCAAGATCCCCAAGTCTCCTCTTCTCCAGGTTAAATCCTCCCCATTGTCCTCAGAACTGTGGCAATACGGTTTTGCACGCTTTTACTACCCTGTGGTTAATCTTCCCTGGACACACTCAATTCTGATTATGCTGTTTTTGTTTTTTTTTTTTTTAAGATAATACTACAGGGCTTCCCCTGGTGGTCCAGTGGGTAAGGACACCACCTTGCAGTGCAAGGGGCACTGGTTTGATCCCTGGCCTGGGAAGATCCCATGTGCTGCGGAGTGGCTGGACTGATGTGTCCAATTACTGAGCCGGAGCTCTGGAGTGCATGCGCCCAGAGCCGGCACTCTGCAACGACAGAGGCCACCACGATGGGAGGCCCATAGGAGCCAAAGAACAAAGACAGATGAAAATAGAGAAATGAAAGACCAATAGAAGTGGCCCGCCCGCTCCCCTCCCTCCCCAACCCAACCCCCGCCCAAAATAAATAAATAAATAAATCTTTAAAAGATAATACTACAACTACGTACAATATTTCAAGAAATGACTAAGCAGATCAGAGTATCCCTGTTCTAGGTGAGACCTTATATTGATGAAATCTACACTGAAAAAAAAAAAAAAATTGTTGCTGTTACTGAACAGTGTTATTAACACTTCCCTTGACTTATTGTCCAATAAAATCCACCTGTGTTTTTCCAAGGTGCTGCTGAGTCACTTCTTTGCTCCCCCTTTACATTTACACATTTATTCTTTTAAAAATTTTAATGTGAACATGTTTAAGTCTTTATTGAATTTGTTACAATATTATTTCTATTTTATGTTTTGGTGTTTTGGAAAGTGCTTGGCACAGTGCCTGGCATGTACAAAGGACTTATAAAATGGTACCTATTATTATATTCAATCAGGAAAAAAAAATATGTCAGAGCTTTCAAGCTCAGGATGGTCTTCTTCCATGTGTGCAAATGAAAAAGTTAGTGCCAGGAAAGAGGCAGAGAAAGAGATGAAGAGGAAGTGCAACGATCCTTCCCTATATTCTGGGCTTACATCCAAAGTCAATGATGAGGGCTCCTAGAAGACAGGCTATCCAAACGTCCCTACCCCTGGAAAGGTTGACCTCAAAGAGTTTGTTTTGAAAACGCAGCCTGGTAGGCAGGAAACATACATATTTCCTTAGAGCAAATTAAATACATTCCTGGAAATCATACACACAGGAGGGAAATGAAGGTGTCTGGAAGTAGAAACCTCAGAACAAAACCTTCAGGAAAGGTCTGGGCAACACCTGAGCCGATCTCTTTTGTTAGAAGAAAGGCACACCACCTCAGAGAGTGGCTGTGTTTGGCTCTGTTTCAACCAGCAAATCTCTTTCACAACCACTGAAAGTCAAGGTCATTTTTCTTTTCTTCTCTCCTGGGCCCAAACTTTCTGGTCAAAGAAGCCAACAGAGGAAGCCCAATTTGTCTTTCTCCAGAAGAAATTCAGAAAAGGATTTGCATGTACCTGGCTATTTGTAAAGCAGTTCCAGGATATGCTGGTAGGGAAGTGGGGCCAAGAAAGGGGGAAGGAAAGAGGGGCAATAACAGATGGGTAATTAATCAGATACCTACTGAGGGGTCCCCAGTCTCCAGGATCTAACACCCAATGATCTGAGGTGGAAGTGATGTAGTAACAATGAAAGTCAAGTGCACAAGAAAGGTGATGCACTTGCATCATCCCCAAACAATCCCCTCTGCCTGTCCTGGTCCTTGCAAAAGAGCATCCTCCACTAAACCTATCCCTGGTGCCAAAAATGTTGGAAACCACTGCCATGGTGGACCCCAGGGTGTCTGACCCCTGGGGAGGCAGAGCCAGGGGGCATGCATTAACCACCCACCAATAATCTCCAGGTAAGGGCTGCTGCTGAAGAGCTGAGGCGTGCCAGCCTGTCTGCAGCCTGGGCAGAGCGGTACTGAGCTGCCAGGGAGCCAACAAGCGGAGGAAAAAGCAGCAACTGGAAGTCAAGTCCACATGCACGGAAAGGGTTCGGGCTGAGGGGACCTGACCTGGACACTAACAGAGACTTCTACACAGCTCAAACAGTAATGAGGGTGTCTCTGAAGGAACCTAAGCTACCAATCGGTGGACAAAACAACTCACTCATCAATTAAGAACATGCGTTGCTCTTCCAAGATGTCTAAGATACGGAGCAAATGTCAGTGCTTCATCATTCTACAAATGCAAGTAGCCACATCCTTACTCAACTGTTCCTCTGAATCAGAGATAATTCTAAGCAAAATGTGTAGGAAGGTCTCCACTATTTTCATGGGTAGGAATTTATTTCCTAAGTTCCTCAGGCTCCTGCATGCTGTTTTCTGTTTGGAAGCATTCTCGCCACCCTCAAACCTTCCAGGACCACCTCAAAGGTCACCTCTTCCGTGAGATGTGCTCCAAGGGATAAACAAGATGAACCAACATCCTTAACTCCCAGTGACCCGCACCAGATACACCCAGATGGGCGAGGTATGGGCTATATTTTATCATGTAGAACTTAGAAAACCTTGCCAAGGATTCAAGCTGCTCTATGACTGCTCAAGGCTAAGACACAGGCAAAGGAAGGCTCAGTAACTCCCTTCCTCCATAAATTTCAGGGGACCCAGTAGCAAATATATGTGCAAGGAAAAAAAGTATACATACAACATATAACACACATACAATATACATATACACAAAATAAGCATAGGAATTACCTGGCTGCCTGCTTCCTCCAGTTGGTGTATTTTATGATGGAATCTAGAGAAAAATTTAGGCGTGTTAGGTGGTACTACATTGCTCCATGCTGACCTTTTCCTAACAGAGGTAAAAGAGCCTCCCTCAGCCTCAGAGGGTGATCACTGACAGCGCCATGGTGATGCCAATTAGAGCATCCCGTGTTGGGGAGGCAGAGCCAGGGGCATGCATTAACCACCCACCAATAATCTCCAGGTAAGGGCTGCTGCTGAAGAGCTGAGGCGTGCCAGCCTGTCTGCAGCCTGGGCAGAGCGGTACTGAGCTGCCAGGGAGCCAACAAGCGGAGGAAAAGCAGCAACTGGAAGTCAAGTCCACATGCACGGAAAGGGTTCGGGCTGAGGGGACCTGACCTGGACACTAACAGAGACTTCTACACAGCTCAAACAGTAATGAGGGTGTCTCTGAAGGAACCTAAGCTACCAATCGGTGGACAAAACAACTCACTCATCAATTAAGAACATGCGTTGCTCTTCCAAGATGTCTAAGATACGGAGCAAATGTCAGTGCTTCATCATTCTACAAATGCAAGTAGCCACATCCTTACTCAACTGTTCCTCTGAATCAGAGATAATTCTAAGCAAAATGTGTAGGAAGGTCTCCACTATTTTCATGGGTAGGAATTTATTTCCTAAGTTCCTCAGGCTCCTGCATGCTGTTTTCTGTTTGGAAGCATTCTCGCCACCCTCAAACCTTCCAGGACCACCTCAAAGGTCACCTCTTCCGTGAGATGTGCTCCAAGGGATAAACAAGATGAACCAACATCCTTAACTCCCAGTGACCCGCACCAGATACACCCAGATGGGCGAGGTATGGGCTATATTTTATCATGTAGAACTTAGAAAACCTTGCCAAGGATTCAAGCTGCTCTATGACTGCTCAAGGCTAAGACACAGGCAAAGGAAGGCTCAGTAACTCCCTTCCTCCATAAATTTCAGGGGACCCAGTAGCAAATATATGTGCAAGGAAAAAAAGTATACATACAACATATAACACACATACAATATACATATACACAAAATAAGCATAGGAATTACCTGGCTGCCTGCTTCCTCCAGTTGGTGTATTTTATGATGGAATCTAGAGAAAAATTTAGGCGTGTTAGGTGGTACTACATTGCTCCATGCTGACCTTTTCCTAACAGAGGTAAAAGAGCCTCCCTCAGCCTCAGAGGGTGATCACTGACAGCGCCATGGTGATGCCAATTAGAGCATCCCGTGTTGAGAAGAGGTCAAGCAAGGCTGGCGAGGACCTTGCAGCTCCTTTCTCAAGATATCTGCCCTGACCCAAGTCTACCACCTAGAAAAGCGGTGAGCATTAATAAGTGTGCATCTTTTTTTTTTTTCTTCCTTTCTTGGCTGTTTTGTTTCCTTTATATCTTTGTTTTTATGTTGCTTTAAAACTCCTTTTCTCCACTGCAGTGATAAATCACCGCAGGCGAGATCCACTGATGAATGCTAAAATGAGTGGGGGAAAAATTCATGGAGAAACAGGATACTTGCACTCTGCAAGTACCTCTCCCAAATATGTATTCATTACAGCAGTGGTTTTCACAAATACTCACTCATTTGTTGACACCTCTGTCTTCAGGAGGTGGCTCTTAACCCCCCTCTCCTTGTGTATGCTGGACTTAGGAAACTTGCATTCTAATCATAGAGCATGGCAAGAGAAAGAAGCACACTTTAGAGGGGAGAAACTTGGCAGACACCCTCTCACAGAAGTGTTCACGGTTAACACGATCAGTAATAAATCCTGTTGATGTTGCACACCTGCTGATATGAAGCGATAAGAAGGCCACTTGGTCTTTGTAGAGTTGTTGCCCTGAGCCTGTAACTCCAGTCTAACTATGAGGGAGCATCAGAGAGATCCAAATACAGGCACATCCTGTAAACTATCCGACCTAATACTCTTCTGAAAGGTCATGGTGGTTATAAGCAAGAAAGACAGAGGAGAAGATGATGGGGGAAGGATGACTAATGGCAACATGGTGCTGGGGACTGGGTCCTGGGACAGAACAAGGGGACCCAGTAGCAAATATATGTGCAAGGAAAAAAAGTATACATACAACATATAACACACATACAATATACATATACACAAAATAAGCATAGGAATTACCTGGCTGCCTGCTTCCTCCAGTTGGTGTATTTTATGATGGAATCTAGAGAAAAATTTAGGCGTGTTAGGTGGTACTACATTGCTCCATGCTGACCTTTTCCTAACAGAGGTAAAAGAGCCTCCCTCAGCCTCAGAGGGTGATCACTGACAGCGCCATGGTGATGCCAATTAGAGCATCCCGTGTTGAGAAGAGGTCAAGCAAGGCTGGCGAGGACCTTGCAGCTCCTTTCTCAAGATATCTGCCCTGACCCAAGTCTACCACCTAGAAAAGCGGTGAGCATTAATAAGTGTGCATCTTTTTTTTTTTTCTTCCTTTCTTGGCTGTTTTGTTTCCCCTTATATCTTTGTTTTTATGTTGCTTTAAAACTCCTTTTCTCCACTGCAGTGATAAATCACCGCAGGCGAGATCCACTGATGAATGCTAAAATGAGTGGGGAAAACTTCATGGAGAAACAGGATACTTGCACTCTGCAAGTACCTCTCCCAAATATGTATTCATTACAGCAGTGGTTTTCACAAATACTCACTCATTTGTTGACACCTCTGTCTTCAGGAGGTGGCTCTTAACCCCCCTCTCCTTGTGTATGCTGGACTTAGGAAACTTGCATTCTAATCATAGAGCATGGCAAGAGAAAGAAGCACACTTTAGAGGGGAGAAACTTGGCAGACACCCTCTCACAGAAGTGTTCACGGTTAACACGATCAGTAATAAATCCTGTTGATGTTGCACACCTGCTGATATGAAGCGATAAGAAGGCCACTTGGTCTTTGTAGAGTTGTTGCCCTGAGCCTGTAACTCCAGTCTAACTATGAGGGAGCATCAGAGAGATCCAAATACAGGCACATCCTGTAAACTATCCGACCTAATACTCTTCTGAAAGGTCATGGTGGTTATAAGCAAGAAAGACAGAGGAGAAGATGATGAGGGAGACAGGATGACTAATGGCAACATGGTGCTGGGGACTGGGTCCTGGGACAGAACAAGGGCATCAGTGGGAAAACAGGAACTCATATTTAGTTAACACTGTTGCATTGACATTAAGCTTCTCGGTTGTGACAGATGTGCCACGGTCGCGAAAGATGAGGGGAAGCTAGCTTAAAGGTATATGGGGATCATCTGTGCCTTCATTGCAACTCATCTGTAAATCTGCAATTATCTTCCCACGCCAAGTTGTCCCTGAATTAACTAACAACGACAAAAAAAAAAAAAAAAAAAACAACCCTAAACACTCCCGTCCTTCTCTGCTCTGTGAGTTTTTCACAGGAAAAGCCATGTCTGTGTACCTAGGTTGACCAGGCCCCAGCTCTCATCGTAGAAAGAGTGGTCCGGTGTGGGCACTCAGTCATGTCTGACTCTCTGCCACCCTATGGACTGTAGCCCACCAGGCTCCTCTGTCCACAGGATTCTCCAAACAAGAATACTGGGGTGAGTTGCCATGCTCTCCTCCAGGAGATCTTCCCCACCCAGAGATGGAACCTGCATCTCCTGCATCAGCAGGCAGATTCTTTCTCACTGTGCCACCTGGGGAGCCCCACAGAGTCGTCAATACCAGGTGAACTGGTGCTGAATAGAAAGCTGTGAATCTCATAATTTCTGGAAAAGAGAGTGAGTGTGGAACAACATCCCTGACCCCAAGGTCTTACCTATAACAAATACAGCAAAAATATCTTAACAAAGAGGCAGGAGTTGTTGATTATTCACTGATGTCCAAATCCAGGCCACAATTTAAGATACGGATAAAACTTCTCTCTCTCCAGCAAGTTTCCCGTGACCCCTCTAGCTGCAAGTGACTGCTTCCTCCTCTGTGT
This sequence comes from Tragulus kanchil, assembly GCA_022376925.1. Classification (NCBI taxonomy): domain Eukaryota; kingdom Metazoa; phylum Chordata; class Mammalia; order Artiodactyla; family Tragulidae; genus Tragulus; species Tragulus kanchil. The sequence continues at coordinate 21,829,475 of JAIOJX010000023.1, read as the reverse complement.
TCTTAGTCTTTAGCCTGGGTCTAACAGGGCGCTACCTCATCTTCCCTGACTACTGGGCTCAACATCCATACACCCAATGATAACAGAAACCTTCCTCCAGAAGCCTCTGGAAGTGCCACAGGGCCTTATGCATATAAGAGGTGAAGAAGTGAAAGAACAAGCTCCAGGTCCTTGACCCAAAGGAACCTAAACAAGACTTCCAGAGATCTGGGCTTGAATGCCAGTTCCTACTCTATGACCTCAGAGGAGTCACTTGCTGTCCTTGGGGTCTCAGTCTCAAGCCAGCCGCTGGCTACGGGGTTGCTAATAACTCTACAGATCAGATCACATAGTCCCGGGGGGTCTGACACAGAACAGGACACTCAGGGAGTGGTGGTTTAAGATATATTAGTTGTATAAATAACTAAATTATAGCCTCTCTGAGTTTGAGTTTCTTTATGGGTAATGTAACAATGAAGATACCTATGGGGAGATTAAATGGTGGAGTGCACGCTTACATTCAGCACAAGGTCCAATGCATGGCAATTCCCCAATAAATGCTTGTTTCTCTTCTAGTCTTATCCCATCAGGTATTCTCTCCAATGAGGGGCTTACTTAAGCACTTCTTCCAGCCATGTGCTCCATCATGGATTCCAAGTTAAGAACCCGATGGGCTTACGTTTGAGAAAACAAGAATACTGGGGTGAGTTGCCATGCTCGCCTTCAGGAGATCTACCCAACCCAGAGATGGAACCTGCATCTCCTGCATCAGCAGGCAGATTCTTTCTCACTGTGCCACCTGGGAGCCCCACAGAGTCGTCAATACCAGGTGAACTGGTGCTGAATAGAAAGCTGTGAATCTCATAATTTCTGGAAAAGAGAGTGAGTGTGGAACAACATCCCTGACCCCAAGGTCTTACCTATAACAAATACAGCAAAAATATCTTAACAAAGAGGCAGGAGTTGTTGATTATTCACTGATGTCCAAATCCAGGCCACAATTTAAGATACGGATAAAACTTCTCTCTCTCCAGCAAGTTTCCCGTGACCCCTCTAGCTGCAAGTGACTGCTTCCTCCTCTGTGTTCTTAGTCTTTAGCCTGGGTCTAACAGGGCGCTACCTCATCTTCCCTGACTACTGGGCTCAACATCCATACACCCAATGATAACAGAAACCTTCCTCCAGAAGCCTCTGGAAGTGCCACAGGGCCTTATGCATATAAGAGGTGAAGAAGTGAAAGAACAAGCTCCAGGTCCTTGACCCAAAGGAACCTAAACAAGACTTCCAGAGATCTGGGCTTGAATGCCAGTTCCTACTCTATGACCTCAGAGGAGTCACTTGCTGTCCTTGGGGTCTCAGTCTCAAGCCAGCCGCTGGCTACGGGGTTGCTAATAACTCTACAGATCAGATCACATAGTCCCGGGGGGTCTGACACAGAACAGGACACTCAGGGAGTGGTGGTTTAAGATATATTAGTTGTATAAATAACTAAATTATAGCCTCTCTGAGTTTGAGTTTCTTTATGGGTAATGTAACAATGAAGATACCTATGGGGAGATTAAATGGTGGAGTGCACGCTTACATTCAGCACAAGGTCCAATGCATGGCAATTCCCCAATAAATGCTTGTTTCTCTTCTAGTCTTATCCCATCAGGTATTCTCTCCAATGAGGGGCTTACTTAAGCACTTCTTCCAGCCATGTGCTTCATTATGGATTCCAAATTAAGAACCCAAGGTGCTTACATTTGAGAAAAAGCAAAAGACCATGGAGTGCGGCATGGGGCGTAATGTATGCACAGTAGCTCTGCTAAGAAAACATCCAGGCCCCCAGTTGAGAGACTAACGCAGCCCCATTAGCATAACAGGTGCCTCTGCAACAAGAATGACACTTTAAAGACAAATCCCCCCAATGCAATCCCTGAACACAGGAGCGCATATTTAATTACACTTAATGCTATCTTTTCCCTCTAGCTCTATGCATGGAGGGGACACATCACTTCACATAGTTGGGAGGATTTTTATAGAAATGGCTGGGATCCAAAACCGCTTCCCAGCTCCAGTGCCCAGAGGAAGAACAGCAACAGCCGTGCTTCAGGAAAAGAGCCCTGGGCTTGCTGTGTTTGCCTGAAGAACACAGAACTGAGACACAAAATTGTGGACTGGGAAGAGCCCAACACTCTGGGACCCAGGGGAGCTCAGGTTCTCTGTAGGAAAGGCCATGGGCTGACTTGTGTTATAAATTAGTTTTTATACACACGGCAAACAAAATGGTGTAGGTGTAACCATCATTCTCATTTTTCTAGAAGAAAAGCAAGGTTTAGAGGATCTGAGTGATTCCAAGGTCACAAAGCACTTCCTAGGTGGCACTAGTGGTCAAGAACCCATCTACAAATGCAGGAGACTTAAGAGACTGATGCAGGTTTGGTCCCTAGATTGGGAAGATCCCCTAGAGGAGGACGTGGCAACTCACTCCTATTCTTGCCTGGAGAACCTCATGGACAGAGGAGCCAGGGGCTCTACAGCCCATAGGGTCACAAAGAGTGGGACACAACTGAAGCAACTTAGCATGCACACACACAAGGTCACAGAGCGGATGGTAGATCTCAGACTTGTACTCAGGTCTGTCTGGACCCCAACCCACGTGTCTTCCTCCTTATTCACTAGGCTAGAAGCTCCCACTCACGCAGTGGGCACGCATTCTGTGGACATGAATTGTACCACCCCTTTCTCTTAACGTCCACTCAAAGAACCCTCCTGCTGTGTAACAGTGACTTTTTCTCTATCTTAGAGAAGAGAAAACTCAGGTTCAGATAAGTCAACTGACCCAAAGTCATAAGTAGAAGTGATAGACAGTTTGGCAATGAAACCCAAATTTGTCCATCTTTTATCCTCAGTGTAACAAGAACTTACTGTGTGAGTCTGGAAGGAGTGAATTTCTTTTACTGGTATTGGTTTTCCTCCTTGAAAAATGAAACGCTTCTAAGCGGACATCTAAAGACCGCTTGTTTCTCTAATACACCAGAACTGCAAGTGCTTCTCAGACATGAGTCCCTCCCTATTGGCGACCACAGGGCATCCCTCACCTTGCGACTCTCCCCAGGGGATGCTGAGATACTTGGTCAAAGGAGTTGTGGCTGTACCATGGAGTCTGTGTGGGTTCCAAAACCGCTTCCCAGCTCCAGTGCCCAGAGGAAGAACAGCAACAGCCGTGCTTCAGGCAAAGAGCCCTGGGCTTGCTGTGTTTGCCTGAAGAACACAGAACTGAGACACAAAATTGTGGACTGGGAAGAGCCCAACACTCTGGGACCCAGGGGAGCTCAGGTTCTCTGTAGGAAAGGCCATGGGCTGACTTGTGTTATAAATTAGTTTTTATACACACGGCAAACAAAATGGTGTAGGTGTAACCATCATTCTCATTTTTCTAGAAGAAAAGCAAGGTTTAGAGGATCTGAGTGATTCCAAGGTCACAAAGCACTTCCTAGGTGGCACTAGTGGTCAAGAACCCATCTACAAATGCAGGAGACTTAAGAGACTGATGCAGGTTTGGTCCCTAGATTGGGAAGATCCCCTAGAGGAGGACGTGGCAACTCACTCCTATTCTTGCCTGGAGAACCTCATGGACAGAGGAGCCAGGGGCTCTACAGCCCATAGGGTCACAAAGAGTGGGACACAACTGAAGCAACTTAGCATGCACACACACAAGGTCACAGAGCGGATGGTAGATCTCAGACTTGTACTCAGGTCTGTCTGGACCCCAACCCACGTGTCTTCCTCCTTATTCACTAGGCTAGAAGCTCCCACTCACGCAGTGGGCACGCATTCTGTGGACATGAATTGTACCACCCCTTTCTCTTAACGTCCACTCAAAGAACCCTCCTGCTGTGTAACAGTGACTTTTTCTCTATCTTAGAGAAGAGAAAACTCAGGTTCAGATAAGTCAACTGACCCAAAGTCATAAGTAGAAGTGATAGACAGTTTGGCAATGAAACCCAAATTTGTCCATCTTTTATCCTCAGTGTAACAAGAACTTACTGTGTGAGTCTGGAAGGAGTGAATTTCTTTTACTGGTATTGGTTTTCCTCCTTGAAAAATGAAACGCTTCTAAGCGGACATCTAAAGACCGCTTGTTTCTCTAATACACCAGAACTGCAAGTGCTTCTCAGACATGAGTCCCTCCCTATTGGCGACCACAGGGCATCCCTCACCTTGCGACTCTCCCCAGGGGATGCTGAGATACTTGGTCAAAGGAGTTGTGGCTGTACCATGGAGTCTGTGTGGGTTTTGACAGGATGAACCTTTCTGAACTTCAAGCAGGGCTACCAATAACAATAACAGTTGTAATATGGTAATTGGTATATTTCAATACCCTAGCCTAGTTCTGAAAATAAAATGTGATAGTAGCTGTGTGAACACTGTCTTGAAACTGCCAAAGCATTGTACAAATCTTAGTGAGCATTCACAGTATTATGACTGCTGGGGTAAAATATATTCCTGGAGGATAATTAAATACTATAGTCATACCGAGTGGGTACATGAAAGTGTGGACGGTCCTCATAGGCCTCCACTTGGGAATCTCTATGTTTTAAAAGATCGTCACAATTGCTCACTCAGTGTTTAACAGACACTAACAGATGTGTATTTGTTACAAATGGATACTCAGAGAATTTCATGGAGAAGGTGACGGGTTTTACTCCAGCCCAGGAGCTAACAGCATCAGCCCTGGACTTCTACGACCCTGGGTTAAATCCTGAGCTCCATCACTTCGAACAAACGCATCTGCTGCTCTGAGCCTCACGTGTCACAGGCAGTAACCAAGAGCCTGCTCGCTGGAATCTCATGGAGATGTGATAAAGGAAGAGGGTGGAAAGCATCCAGCACAGTTCCTGGCACACAAAAAGACGCCACAGACTCTGCTGCTATTAATAACAAAGTGGTACCAACACACAGGGGGTTCCCTTGTAGCTCAGCTGATAAAGAAGCTGCCTGCAATGCAGGGGACCTGGGTTTGACCCTTGGGTTGCGAAGATCCCCTGGAGAAGGGAAAGGCTACCCATCCCGTATTCTTGCCTGGAGAATTCTATGGCTAGTCCATGGCATGGCAAAGAGCCGGACACAACCGAGTGACATTTATTCACTTACCAACATACACACTGTAGCAGCCGAGAGGCTGGGGCCACCCGCACGGGCACACGGACCTAGATCAGGGCAAGTGGGGCTCAGGTGTTCCTTTTCAACGCCTCTGATGCAGATGCCCCCACTCCGATACGCACCCTCTCACTCGATGTTAAAGGGCGGAAAGCACGTTTACTTAAAATCCATCTGCTTTTGATAACTTCCAGAGAGCAAAATCTGCACGGGCAGCAGTTCTCCGCCACTCCTAATTAATTCCTAAACAAAGACCGCGCCGGCAGCGGCACCATTTATGAAGCCGGTTGACCTCCTGGTGCAGAAATGATGACACAGACGTAGAGGCGGCTTCACAGCCTCATTTGTCACCGTGCACCACTTGGGCAGGCCAGCCGTGTCGTCACCTTCCGTGGAGCCAGAGGGGTCCCCAGGGAGACCTCCGCTGTCACCGCCCACGCTGGCCTTCCTCTTCGCAGGGGCCTCCCACTAGCGGCCTGGGGTGGGACCAGCTGGAACAAACCTCAGCTTGGGCTTTGCTTTAACTAAGAGAGTCCCCAGGTGAGGACTCCCTCATCTGCATGGGCACTGGGAGGCGACAGCCCATCATAACCCTGGTCACCGTGAGCTGAGCATCTTTCATATGCCAGGGGCTACCCGGGCCTTCTGCCTGGGTCCTCTCATTTCATTCAATACAGTCCTTTAAGAGAGGAGTGACTGTCCTTGGTTTGAAGCCCCGGAGATGGATCCTGGTGATAAGAAAGGCATCCACAATGTCAGAGCTGCCCGATACGAGGCGCCGAGGACCACACCAGGCTCCCTTGTTGAAGCCTCTCTCCACCACCATCAGGATCTTGGTCGGGGGAGACTCCTCTAGGTCATGTAGATAGTAACTGGGGAAACCGAAGCCTAACAAGGTATGGGCTTCTCCTCTAAGTTAGCTGTTCTTCCAATCTCACTGGCTTCACCGTGCAAACAGGGAGAGCAATGGCTCCACACTCAGGAGTCCCCTGCTTGGGCAGTCTCAGTTTTTGCATCCAGCCAATGGGAACAGTCTTACACACCTCATCTGTGAATAATCCCTGAAGGGCCGTTTGGTACATTTTAACAAAGTAGTGTGTGCCCATGACTCTGCTAGCATATAAAAGGTTAGCGGGGCCTATAATTACTCTCAGATAATTGTTTCTATAACCTCAGTGAAAGGTGTTACCCTCAGCACCTCTGCTGCCACTTGGAAATCTGCACCCACCACTAAAATTTTGCCAAATGTCAGCAACTGTAACACATGACAAGATCCAATAGCATCTGTCTCCCAATCCATTCATCTAACAGTTCACTGATCTGCTATTATACGCCACTCTAAAAACCTCTCTTCAGGGCTTCCCTGGTGGTCCAATGGGTAAAGAGTCCACCGTGCAGTGCAAGGGGCACCAGCTCGATCCCTGGTCCGGGAAGATCCCACGTGCCGTGGAGTGGCTGGCTGGTGTGTCCAATTATGAGCCAGCATGCTGGAGCACATGTGCCCAGAGTCAGTGCTCTGCAATGAGAGAAGCCACTGTGATAGGAGGCCCACACAGGCCAAAGAACAAAGATGGACGAAAATCAATAATGACTTACAGGCAAAAAATTAAAAAAAAAAAAAAAAAAAAAAAAAAAAACTCTCTCCAGTCTTCTCTCCCCTTTCCAACCTGTCTACCTTTCTGCTTTGTGGTCATTCCCTCCCCTCTTTCTTTCTCCCTTTTGTCCCAGGAATAAGAGACAAGGAAAAGGAAAATATTTATTCCAGTTTCTGTCACCTCTCAGCCATTGTTGGTTGGGGAAGCACCAACCACAATTCTCTACTGTAGTAGCTTGCTCAAGCTGCCATAACAGAATTCCCCAGCCAGGTGGCCTGAACAGAAGGGTACTCTCCCACAATTCTGGAACCTGGAGGTCCGTAAGATTAGGTGCTGGCAGGAGTGGTTCCTGGTAAAGGTTCCCTGTAGACGACTGCCTTCACACTGTGTCCTCACACAGCCTTTTCCCCATGTTCCTGCATCACATGTGTCTCTTCCTCTCCTTACAAGGAAACCAATCCTATTAAATCAGGGCCTTGCTCTTATGATGTCATTTCATCCTAATTATCCTCTTTAAGGTCCAAGCTCCAAATATAGTCATAGTGAAGAATTAGGACTTGAGCATAAGAATTTGGGGGAGAGGGACATGATTCAGTCCAAAACACCAGCTACTCTGAATCTCAAAATGAATGAGCCGGCAGAGTATCCAGCCCCAAATTTCCCTGTGGACCTGCTACAGGACTTCAGGCCACCAGCTGCCAACAGCCCCACCTACCTAGTTCTGGCAGGGATTCAGAGACTCCTTGTTCTGGCAATGACCAGCTGTGTGATCCCAAGCAAGACCCTTCTCTGCGCTAGGCCTGCTGTGCTAAAAAGGCGTAAAAATGGACACTGACTTAATAGACAGTCAAGTATGTGAAATGGCAACCTGTTCTATGATCATGAATGGGTCAATGGCTGTTAGAGCTTTACGAACAACTACAAATCACTGAGAACCTTCTATGTGTCAAATACCAAGCCCACATTTACCACGACTCCTTCCCAATCTGGCAAATAATTTTATTAGAGGAGGTACTATTTTTACGCTTATCTTCTAATTGAAGGAATCTAGGCTCAGAGACAGCAAGTAGCTAGCTCCGGATCACACAGCTAGTAACAGGCTGGCAGACCTGGGTCCAGCTGACTGCCCTCTTGTCTCCACCATGTTACTACCCCTACTGTAACAGCACAGACCTGCCCTTCCGGTGAGCTTCCTTTACCTGAGATCATCTGCAGTGAGGGGAAGGGGGTCTTGCATATCTCCAGTGGCTCTGTACACAAGCTCAACAAAGATCCTGGCACAGACAATGACATACTTCACTTCCTATTAAGGGAGGCCGAGACAGGGCAGGCCTCTAGACGCTTCATTAGGGGAAACATCAGGACACAGACAGACTGTAATAAAAAAAGGAACTGAAGAGGGGATCCATGGGGAAAGCCCAGAGACACGCTGGCTTGTGCCCCTGCAGAAACTGAGAGAAGGGAGGGAGGCCCGGACACAGAGGGTCAAGGGCAGGGGAGGGTGAGATGCGGGTGCTGCGGACAAGCTTTACAGCCAGCGAGGCCAACACAGGGTCTAGAGCCCAGACTGGCTTCCCCCTAGCTGTGGGACCTTGAACAAGCCCGCTAAACTCGATGTGCCCCAACATTTCAAGCTGTAAGATGGTGATCACAATGCCTGCATGGCAGGGATTTGTGAGAACCAAACAATCATTTAAAAATTAGGGGCTGAGGCTGTGGTTTCTCCACTGCTGGGCCGGAGAGCTCCAGGTTAGTGATTTTTCACCTTTGGTATCAGCCAACATTAGTTCCCTGGCCTGCTAGGACTTCAGGCCACCAGCTGCCAACAGCCCCACCTACCTAGTTCTGGCAGGGATTCAGAGACTCCTTGTTCTGGCAATGACCAGCTGTGTGATCCCAAGCAAGACCCTTCTCTGCGCTAGGCCTGCTGTGCTAAAAAGGCGTAAAAATGGACACTGACTTAATAGACAGTCAAGTATGTGAAATGGCAACCTGTTCTATGATCATGAATGGGTCAATGGCTGTTAGAGCTTTACGAACAACTACAAATCACTGAGAACCTTCTATGTGTCAAATACCAAGCCCACATTTACCACGACTCCTTCCCAATCTGGCAAATAATTTTATTAGAGGAGGTACTATTTTTACGCTTATCTTCTAATTGAAGGAATCTAGGCTCAGAGACAGCAAGTAGCTAGCTCCGGATCACACAGCTAGTAACAGGCTGGCAGACCTGGGTCCAGCTGACTGCCCTCTTGTCTCCACCATGTTACTACCCCTACTGTAACAGCACAGACCTGCCCTTCCGGTGAGCTTCCTTTACCTGAGATCATCTGCAGTGAGGGGAAGGGGGTCTTGCATATCTCCAGTGGCTCTGTACACAAGCTCAACAAAGATCCTGGCACAGACAATGACATACTTCACTTCCTATTAAGGGAGGCCGAGACAGGGCAGGCCTCTAGACGCTTCATTAGGGGAAACATCAGGACACAGACAGACTGTAATAAAAAAAGGAACTGAAGAGGGGATCCATGGGGAAAGCCCAGAGACACGCTGGCTTGTGCCCCTGCAGAAACTGAGAGAAGGGAGGGAGGCCCGGACACAGAGGGTCAAGGGCAGGGGAGGGTGAGATGCGGGTGCTGCGGACAAGCTTTACAGCCAGCGAGGCCAACACAGGGTCTAGAGCCCAGACTGGCTTCCCCCTAGCTGTGGGACCTTGAACAAGCCCGCTAAACTCGATGTGCCCCAACATTTCAAGCTGTAAGATGGTGATCACAATGCCTGCATGGCAGGGATTTGTGAGAACCAAACAATCATTTAAAAAATTAGGGGGCTGAGGCTGTGGTTTCTCCACTGCTGGGTCCGGAGAGCTCCAGGTTAGTGATTTTTCACCTTTGGTATCAGCCAACATTAGTGGCAGAGCTTGCTGTAGCACAGATTCCCAGAACCCCACACCAGGTGTCCAGGTCTTGCAGATCTGGGGTAGGGCCCAGGAAACTGCCTTTTAAACAAACTCCCAAGGTAATTCTGATGTAGAAAAGAGATCTGGTTCCACATCTAGTCAAGTGCAGTGCCAGAAGTAAGCAACAGCAGAACGTGATAATACTGGACAATCTTGAAAAATCCTAATGCACAGAGTGGTAGAGTAAGGGCTTTAGAAACAAGACACTTGGCTTTGAATTTTACATCCCTATAGTGGATGAAATGCGTATCATCTGTGGATTTCAGCCTCTTTGCCATGTGATAGAGACAAACTACCCTATAGAATTATTTTAAGAATTAAGGAAAACAATGTACAGAAGGCTCCCAACATAACCTCTGGTGTATAGTAAGTGCTTCATATCATTCCTACACAAATTCATTTTCACCCGGCACTTGAAAGAAACTTACAATAAATAACCCCATAACTGTGGAAACCCAAGGGTGGAAACAAAAGCACAAGATTTTTTTCTACCTTAATTCCAACCTCACATTTTGCTTAATCAAGCAATTTATGGAGGGGGGGGGGATAATTTGTGGTCTTAACTGTGTGAATACAAGCAGTCGCTGGAATCACGATAAATCATTTCCGACATATGCCCAGTTCCTCGAAGTGACAGATGACAAACAAAAGCAGGACAAGGTCCTCCATCACAGGCAGAAACATTGAATTAATGGAAGAATTATTGTCTCTGATGCCCCCAGCTTTCAAAGCTCAAATGCAGAAACTGAGAGAAGGGAGGAGGCCCGACAGAGGGTCAAGGGCAGGGAGGGTGAGATGCGGGTGCTGCGGACAAGCTTTACAGCCAGCGAGGCCAACACAGGGTCTAGAGCCCAGACTGGCTTCCCCCTAGCTGTGGGACCTTGAACAAGCCCGCTAAACTCGATGTGCCCCAACATTTCAAGCTGTAAGATGGTGATCACAATGCCTGCATGGCAGGGATTTGTGAGAACCAAACAATCATTTAAAAAATTAGGGGGCTGAGGCTGTGGTTTCTCCACTGCTGGGTCCGGAGAGCTCCAGGTTAGTGATTTTTCACCTTTGGTATCAGCCAACATTAGTGGCAGAGCTTGCTGTAGCACAGATTCCCAGAACCCCACACCAGGTGTCCAGGTCTTGCAGATCTGGGGTAGGGCCCAGGAAACTGCCTTTTAAACAAACTCCCAAGGTAATTCTGATGTAGAAAAGAGATCTGGTTCCACATCTAGTCAAGTGCAGTGCCAGAAGTAAGCAACAGCAGAACGTGATAATACTGGACAATCTTGAAAAATCCTAATGCACAGAGTGGTAGAGTAAGGGCTTTAGAAACAAGACACTTGGCTTTGAATTTTACATCCCTATAGTGGATGAAATGCGTATCATCTGTGGATTTCAGCCTCTTTGCCATGTGATAGAGACAAACTACCCTATAGAATTATTTTAAGAATTAAGGAAAACAATGTACAGAAGGCTCCCAACATAACCTCTGGTGTATAGTAAGTGCTTCATATCATTCCTACACAAATTCATTTTCACCCGGCACTTGAAAGAAACTTACAATAAATAACCCCATAACTGTGGAAACCCAAGGGTGGAAACAAAAGCACAAGATTTTTTTCTACCTTAATTCCAACCTCACATTTTGCTTAATCAAGCAATTTATGGAGGGGGGGGGGATAATTTGTGGTCTTAACTGTGTGAATACAAGCAGTCGCTGGAATCACGATAAATCATTTCCGACATATGCCCAGTTCCTCGAAGTGACAGATGACAAACAAAAGCAGGACAAGGTCCTCCATCACAGGCAGAAACATTGAGTTAATGGAAGAATTATTGTCTCTGATAGCCACTCCAGTCCTATTGAGAGGAACGTTCCAATTTATCAAAGCCAAATGAACATTAATTGCAGCAATCTGGTACGTTTTCCAGCCGCTATGACCTTCATTGAATTTTAATCCAAAACAGATAAGATTTCCTTCCACACAAGAGGAAACAACACAATTAGCTCAAAATGACAGCTAGATTATGAAGCAGGCACACACGAGCAGCACTCACACGTTCAGACTCCCACAGACGACCCCCTCCCCATGAAAATATTGATGCTGCTTAACTTAAAATTCAGACCAAGGAGGTGGGCAGGGAACAGGCACATATAATCACACATCTGCACAGACTCCCCTCCCTTTGCTCAGGAGAGAAATTTTGGAGGCAGAAGGCAAGATAGAGAAGGTGGCAGGCAATCACAGAGACCAGAATTTCTGTTAACTACTGTAATTAATGTTATGTCTCATCGGGGAGAGATTAGGGAAAAAAAGACGGAAGGAAGAAAAAACAAGTATTATTTTGCTATTAAAGACGCCCTTGAGCTGGGGCACATTAACAGCAGAAGTTTGAATTGGGTAATTGTTGGACTGTATTGCTGCATGTGCGGGCAGGGTGATTACCACAATGCAGTGACCTAGTGTTGTGCTGAGCCTGTATGTTTACGGCTCCCACGGCCTTGAGGGGTCGTTGGCGGAGTTCAGACCATGCCTGGGGAAGGTTTAGAAAGTGCGGTACAGTGGAGGCCACGCACAGACATGAGATCTACCTACAGACAGAGAGGCCAGCTCTGTCACTGCCTGGCCACATGACTGTCTAAGTCATTCTTTGAGACCTACAGACATAGTTTTTGTATGTGTTTTCACTCTAACACTGAATGATGAAATCGTTTCAAAAGAAGCTGTGTTACCTTCCTCCACAGTCCAAGGTCAGTCCTGTCTTAACAAAAAGCCAGGTATTAATTTAACAGCTGTGGCGACGGGCCCTAAAAGGTCCTTACCCATGCTTGCCCCTGTAAGAGGAGAAACATTCGACTGGCCAAAAGTTTCATTCAGGTTTTTCCATAAGACACTGAAAGAACCCAAACAAACTTTTTAGCCAACCCAAAACTCCAGAGTGACCTTATTACTACAGATGTAATTAACTGTGAGATCTTACAAGGGGAAGATTATCCTGAACTATCCAGGTGAATCCTCAATCCACTGACACATATCCTAATGAGAGACACAAAGGAGAGGTGAGGTGCAGATGAAAAAAGAACCTGGCGTTACATAGCCACAAGCTAAGGAATGCATGGGGCCACCATAACCGAGAAGAGGCAAGGACTGCATTCTCCTCTAGAACCCTGGAGAGCATGTAACTGGGGTGTAATCTGATCTGGGACTTCTGGTCTCCAAAACAAAAAAAAAAAAAAAAAAAAAAACCCACCAGTTTCTATTGTTTTAAGCCCCACAGTGTTGGATAATCTGTCATAGCAGGCCTAGGAAGCTAATGCAAGTGGTCTTTGACAGATTTTTCTGCTATAAAGTCACTCCTTTCTTTTGTAATTAATACATGTCCAGGAGGGGTGGGGGTTAATTCTTCGAGACTGCAAATATCCTGAGGCTTCCTGAAGTTTCACCCATTTATTTCAGTATACATTAGTGGATCTTGTCGGCAGTAATTATTACAGTGGTGACGGCCTAATGGTGATTTTCTAGTTCCTTCTTTCCTTCTACATTTATTAATTTGAATCCCACTGTAAGAAAGAGCTATCTCTTCTATCCCATTTATTTGTTTAGTCAATTATTTATACCAATATTTGAGAGTCAATAGTCTTAATAACTCCTACCCAACTTTGCACAAAGGATGTGCCCTAGGCCAAACCTACAGACAGAGAGGCCAGCTCTGCCCCCACATGACTGTCTAAGTCATTCTTTGAGACCTACAGACATAGTTTTTGTATGTGTTTTCACTCTAACACTGAATGATGAAATCGTTTCAAAAGAAGCTGTGTTACCTTCCTCCACAGTCCAAGGTCAGTCCTGTCTTAACAAAAAGCCAGGTATTAATTTAACAGCTGTGGCGACGGGCCCTAAAAGGTCCTTACCCATGCTTGCCCCTGTAAGAGGAGAAACATTCGACTGGCCAAAAGTTTCATTCAGGTTTTTCCATAAGACACTGAAAGAACCCAAACAAACTTTTTAGCCAACCCAAAACTCCAGAGTGACCTTATTACTACAGATGTAATTAACTGTGAGATCTTACAAGGGGAAGATTATCCTGAACTATCCAGGTGAATCCTCAATCCACTGACACATATCCTAATGAGAGACACAAAGGAGAGGTGAGGTGCAGATGAAAAAAGAACCTGGCGTTACATAGCCACAAGCTAAGGAATGCATGGGGCCACCATAACCGAGAAGAGGCAAGGACTGCATTCTCCTCTAGAACCCTGGAGAGCATGTAACTGGGGTGTAATCTGATCTGGGACTTCTGGTCTCCAAAACAAAAAAAAAAAAAAAAAAAAAAAAAACCCACCAGTTTCTATTGTTTTAAGCCCCACAGTGTTGGATAATCTGTCATAGCAGGCCTAGGAAGCTAATGCAAGTGGTCTTTGACAGATTTTTCTGCTATAAAGTCACTCCTTTCTTTTGTAATTAATACATGTCCAGGAGGGGTGGGGGTTAATTCTTCGAGACTGCAAATATCCTGAGGCTTCCTGAAGTTTCACCCATTTATTTCAGTATACATTAGTGGATCTTGTCGGCAGTAATTATTACAGTGGTGACGGCCTAATGGTGATTTTCTAGTTCCTTCTTTCCTTCTACATTTATTAATTTGAATCCCACTGTAAGAAAGAGCTATCTCTTCTATCCCATTTATTTGTTTAGTCAATTATTTATACCAATATTTGAGAGTCAATAGTCTTAATAACTCCTACCCAACTTTGCACAAAGGATGTGCCCCTAGGCCAAACACAATGGCCTGCCCTGGGGCGCCAGCAGCTGCAGTCCGGGGAGGTGTGGTGTGTCTGCATAAATCCTTTTGGGAGGAGGTGGCCATTAACCCTACAGAAGAGCCTACAGCCCTGCCCTAGAGACTGCAGACTCCAGGAAGGGGCCGCCTCAGGCCAAACTACAGGGAGCACAGCCCCAGAGGTGGACTGCGCAGGGCCCTGCCCACCAGAGAAAGACCTAGTTTCCCCCATAGCCAGTCCCTCTCATCAGGAAGTCTGCACCAGGGCTTCCCCTGGTGGTCCAGTGGGTAAGGACACCGCCTTGCAGTGCAAGGGGCGCCGGTGGGTTCGAGCCCTGGCCTGGGAAGATCCCACGTGCCGCGGAGCGGCTGGACTGATGTGTCCAATCACCGAGCCGGAGCTCTGGAGCGCATGCGCCCAGAGCCGGTGCTCTGCGACAACAGAGGCCACCACGATGGGAGGACCGCAGGAGCCAAAGAACAAAGACGGATGAAAATGGAGAAATGAAAGCCCAATAGAAGTGGCCCGCCCGCTCCCCTCCCTCCCCAACATGACCCCCGCCCAAAGTAAATAAATAAATAAATCTTTAAGAAGCCTGCACCAGCCTTTTCTCCTCATCCATCAGTGGGCAGGCAGAATGAAACCCACAATAACAGAAAACTAACCAAAAGGATCACTCGGATCGCAGCCTTGTGTGACTCAGTGAAACTATGAGCCAGGCCATGTGAGGTCACCCAAGGGGCACGGTTCAAGGTGGAGAGTTCTGACAAGACGTGGTTCACTGGAGGAAGGGCATGCCAAACCACGTCAGCATTCTTGCCTGGAGACCCCTATTTAGAAGGTACTATTCTAAGACTCCATGTGTATTTTATTATTTATTTCTCTCCCATGAGCGTGTGGGAGGGAGTAAACAGCGGAACATGACACCCCATTTGTGCACTAGTTCCTTCTTTCCTTCTACATTTATTAATTTGAATCCCACTGTAAGAAAGAGCTATCTCTTCTATCCCATTTATTTGTTTAGTCAATTATTTATACCAATATTTGAGAGTCAATAGTCTTAATAACTCCTACCCAACTTTGCACAAAGGATGTGCCCCTAGGCCAAATACAATGGCCTGCCCTGGGGCGCCAGCAGCTGCAGTCCGGGGAGGTGTGGTGTGTCTGCATAAATCCTTTTGGGAGGAGGTGGCCATTAACCCTACAGAAGAGCCTACAGCCCTGCCCTAGAGACTGCAGACTCCAGGAAGGGGCCGCCTCAGGCCAAACTACAGGGAGCACAGCCCCAGAGGTGGACTGCGCAGGGCCCTGCCCACCAGAGAAAGACCTAGTTTCCCCCATAGCCAGTCCCTCTCATCAGGAAGTCTGCACCAGGGCTTCCCCTGGTGGTCCAGTGGGTAAGGACACCGCCTTGCAGTGCAAGGGGCGCCGGTGGGTTCGAGCCCTGGCCTGGGAAGATCCCACGTGCCGCGGAGCGGCTGGACTGATGTGTCCAATCACCGAGCCGGAGCTCTGGAGCGCATGCGCCCAGAGCCGGTGCTCTGCGACAACAGAGGCCACCACGATGGGAGGACCGCAGGAGCCAAAGAACAAAGACGGATGAAAATGGAGAAATGAAAGCCCAATAGAAGTGGCCCGCCCGCTCCCCTCCCTCCCCAACATGACCCCCGCCCAAAGTAAATAAATAAATAAATCTTTAAGAAGCCTGCACCAGCCTTTTCTCCTCATCCATCAGTGGGCAGGCAGAATGAAACCCACAATAACAGAAAACTAACCAAAAGGATCACTCGGATCGCAGCCTTGTGTGACTCAGTGAAACTATGAGCCAGGCCATGTGAGGTCACCCAAGGGGCACGGTTCAAGGTGGAGAGTTCTGACAAGACGTGGTTCACTGGAGGAAGGGCATGCCAAACCACGTCAGCATTCTTGCCTGGAGACCCCTATTTAGAAGGTACTATTCTAAGACTCCATGTGTATTTTATTATTTATTTCTCTCCCATGAGCGTGTGGGGAGGGGAGTAAACAGCGGGAACATGACACCCCATTTGTGCACACATGCCATTCATGCCTTTCCTGTTGTCAGGAACACAAAACACCCCATAAAAAAGCCCTGAGCTCTCTGTTTTGGATCCTGCTCTGGGTCTTTGGTTGGGGTGCATGGGATCTCTAGCTAGTGCATGGGCTTAGTTGCCCCAAGGCGTGTGAGATGCTAGTTCCCAGACCAGGGAGGGAACCCACATCCATTGTGTTGGGAGGTGAACTGTTAACCTCTGGATTACCAGGAAGTGCCTAGCCCAGGCTCTTGAAAGAAAATAAAATAGGGACAAGGGGCTGGAAGAACGCAGGTGGCAAGTGGCCAAGGAGAGAAGATTATCCTTGACTTTTTCTGCCAGCCCAGTTGGCCCCTCCCCATGCTGCCTCTCTGCAGCCCTGGAGCTAACACTCCCTTCCAGGACACGGCACTGCAGTCCCACCCAGCTTCCCAGGCCCCTTCCTGAGATGCATCACAGGGATGCCTTTCTCAGCCCTCTTCATCTGGGCATGACTGTCGGCCCGGATGAATGGAGTTGGGATGGAGAAAGTCCACTTTCTGGCCTCATTTTTCTCCCTCTGTAAAATGAAGGTTGGGGTATCATCTATCGCTATTTGCAATTCTTCACACGCCCATTCTCTATATAGGACGGAATACCCCTGCCACTAGCCTTAGGCCTGACTGTATGATGTGTTCTGGCCCACAGAATGTGAGAGAACCCGTATCTAAGCATGTGCTTTAAGAGCCAGCCTGAACGTCCGCCTGTTCTCTTGTTCATTTCCGCCACCATGAAAACCAAACACCTCAGCCGAGCGCTCCTCTTAAGTCACATTTTCAGAATGAGAAGACAAATAGATCTAAGCCACCGTGACTGCACCTGCTGACACATAATGTGGACGAGAAATAGACCACTATGTAATCAGTCACTGAGACTCAGAATGACTCGTCCATAGAAAAAGTAAGCAAATACTGACACCTCAAGAACTGGATCCCACAAGGTCTAAGGTGTTTTCAGCTCTGACCAAACTATATAGGGCATTGCTTTGGGGAAAATCTAGTCAGATGCTTTCAGGTACTATTCTAAGACTCCATGTGTATTTTATTATTTATTTCTCCCATGAGCGTGTGGGAGGGAGTAAACAGCGGAACATGACACCCCATTTGTGCACACATGCCATTCATGCCTTTCCTGTTGTCAGAACACAAAACACCCATAAAAAGCCCTGGGCGCTCTGTTTTGGATCCTGCGCTGGGTCTTTGGTTGGGGTGCATGGGATCTCTAGCTAGTGCATGGGCTTAGTTGCCCCAAGGCGTGTGAGATGCTAGTTCCCAGACCAGGGAGGGAACCCACATCCATTGTGTTGGGAGGTGAACTGTTAACCTCTGGATTACCAGGAAGTGCCTAGCCCAGGCTCTTGAAAGAAAATAAAATAGGGACAAGGGGCTGGAAGAACGCAGGTGGCAAGTGGCCAAGGAGAGAAGATTATCCTTGACTTTTTCTGCCAGCCCAGTTGGCCCCTCCCCATGCTGCCTCTCTGCAGCCCTGGAGCTAACACTCCCTTCCAGGACACGGCACTGCAGTCCCACCCAGCTTCCCAGGCCCCTTCCTGAGATGCATCACAGGGATGCCTTTCTCAGCCCTCTTCATCTGGGCATGACTGTCGGCCCGGATGAATGGAGTTGGGATGGAGAAAGTCCACTTTCTGGCCTCATTTTTCTCCCTCTGTAAAATGAAGGTTGGGGTATCATCTATCGCTATTTGCAATTCTTCACACGCCCATTCTCTATATAGGACGGAATACCCCTGCCACTAGCCTTAGGCCTGACTGTATGATGTGTTCTGGCCCACAGAATGTGAGAGAACCCGTATCTAAGCATGTGCTTTAAGAGCCAGCCTGAACGTCCGCCTGTTCTCTTGTTCATTTCCGCCACCATGAAAACCAAACACCTCAGCCGAGCGCTCCTCTTAAGTCACATTTTCAGAATGAGAAGACAAATAGATCTAAGCCACCGTGACTGCACCTGCTGACACATAATGTGGACGAGAAATAGACCACTATGTAATCAGTCACTGAGACTCAGAATGACTCGTCCATAGAAAAAGTAAGCAAATACTGACACCTCAAGAACTGGATCCCACAAGGTCTAAGGTGTTTTCAGCTCTGACCAAACTATATAGGGCCATTGCTTTGGGGGAAAATCTAGTCAGATGCTTTCAGGCATTATCTCAGTTCAATGTGACAATTTTAACTTTATTTCCATTTTGCTCATGTCCAAACGAGAAGCTCAGAGGTGAAGACTTGTCCATATCTCTACAGTGGCATGAGGCACAGTCTAAATTTGAAATCAGATGTCCTGACGCCACCCACCCTGTTCATATGATTCTCTGGGCTGCATCCCTACATGCTGTGGGAGAGAAGCCATGTTTCCTTTGGGACAGAAGCCATGGCTTCCCTCTCCTAATCTTCCCATAAGCTTAGCCAGAAATTCTACAGGCTTTTGGTGAATCCTTGATGTGGAGGCAAGTCCACATCATAGCTAAGCTTCAAGGTTCATGTGAGCTACACTTTTAGAAACTAGAGCATTTGTGATTTTTAAAGTTTCCAAAGAAAAAGTTCATTTTCTAGGGGGAAAAGAATGAGATTCACGGGGCATGATACACATATAAAAACGTTCTTGGGATGTTTTTACTTTCAAACTTCATCATGTCTTGGCAACCTATAGAAACTTGAGAATCTCAACTTACAGATGGGATAATAAGACTGAGAAGAAAACGTGACCTGCAGAAGGTCATGGAGCACGTGAGCCACAGGGCTGGGATATCCCCATCTCCAGCCAGAATTCTTTGTATATCACATGGTTTTCCTCCTGCCAGAATGTGCTGCCATCTTTTAAAAAATATTCCTCCTGATCAACATGTTTCCCCTTCTACTCTGCCTTCTATCTGAAAGTCTTTGGGTTCTCTCATGCTGGTTGTCCTGGGCATCCTTCATTAATATCACTTATAAATAGCTGCAATAATGCTTAGTGTTATTAGTTGAATTGTGTCTCCCCTCACTCCACCTCAGAAAAAGATATGTAAAACCTCTAAGCCACCGTGACTCCCCACCCCTGAAACAACCTCAGCCGAGCGCTCCTCTTAAGTCACATTTTCAGAATGAGAAGACAAATAGATCTAAGCCACCGTGACTGCACCTGCTGACACATAATGTGGACGAGAAATAGACCACTATGTAATCAGTCACTGAGACTCAGAATGACTCGTCCATAGAAAAAGTAAGCAAATACTGACACCTCAAGAACTGGATCCCACAAGGTCTAAGGTGTTTTCAGCTCTGACCAAACTATATAGGGCCATTGCTTTGGGGGAAAATCTAGTCAGATGCTTTCAGGCATTATCTCAGTTCAATGTGACAATTTTAACTTTATTTCCATTTTGCTCATGTCCAAACGAGAAGCTCAGAGGTGAAGACTTGTCCATATCTCTACAGTGGCATGAGGCACAGTCTAAATTTGAAATCAGATGTCCTGACGCCACCCACCCTGTTCATATGATTCTCTGGGCTGCATCCCTACATGCTGTGGGAGAGAAGCCATGTTTCCTTTGGGACAGAAGCCATGGCTTCCCTCTCCTAATCTTCCCATAAGCTTAGCCAGAAATTCTACAGGCTTTTGGTGAATCCTTGATGTGGAGGCAAGTCCACATCATAGCTAAGCTTCAAGGTTCATGTGAGCTACACTTTTAGAAACTAGAGCATTTGTGATTTTTAAAGTTTCCAAAGAAAAAGTTCATTTTCTAGGGGGAAAAGAATGAGATTCACGGGGCATGATACACATATAAAAACGTTCTTGGGATGTTTTTACTTTCAAACTTCATCATGTCTTGGCAACCTATAGAAACTTGAGAATCTCAACTTACAGATGGGATAATAAGACTGAGAAGAAAACGTGACCTGCAGAAGGTCATGGAGCACGTGAGCCACAGGGCTGGGATATCCCCATCTCCAGCCAGAATTCTTTGTATATCACATGGTTTTCCTCCTGCCAGAATGTGCTGCCATCTTTTAAAAAATATTCCTCCTGATCAACATGTTTCCCCTTCTACTCTGCCTTCTATCTGAAAGTCTTTGGGTTCTCTCATGCTGGTTGTCCTGGGCATCCTTCATTAATATCACTTATAAATAGCTGCAATAATGCTTAGTGTTATTAGTTGAATTGTGTCTCCCCTCACTCCACCTCAGAAAAAGATATGTTGGACTCCAAATCAATCCCCAGGACCTCAGAATGTGACCTCATATGGAGATCTGATCTTTACAATCAGAGGTAATCAAGTTACAATGATGTCATTACCGCAGGCCTCAATCCAATATAAACAGTGACCTTATAAAAAGGAAAAAACTTGCTTAATTAGGTTGAATTGGCTCATGGTGCTTTCCAGGTCTACTATACCCTTCTACTTTTCTGTATATAACATGTTCTCAGTAACTCAGTCGTATCCAACTCTCTGTGACCCCATGGGTTGTAGCCCACCAGGCTCCTCTGTCCATGGGACTTCCCAGGCAAGAATACTAGAGTGGGTTGCCCATTTCCATCTCCAGGGGACTTCCTGACTCAGGAATTGAACCCGTGTCTCCTGAGTCTCCTGCATTGGCAGGTGGAGTCTTAACCACTGAGCCACTTGGGAAGTCACAGCTCTGTATATTCATGCTATTGATCTTTGAGAGCTTGCGATTGAGCTCCAACTAAAGAAACTAAAAGTCTTAATTTATCAACCTAAAACTAATTTTAATAAGAAATATATATAACTTTGTTCTGTCTTTTCCAAGTCTCCAATTAATGTGTTATCATACTTCCATAATTTGAAAGGAGAAAAAAATCAAGACAATCAAGACTCCAAAACAGACTCTCACACATAGCAAATGCCATGAAGAAGAGAGCCACCCCATCCCCAGCTTAGGGGCTTTGATAAGAGCTAGGGGAGAGGCCTGGATGCTCAGTGATTTCAGATTTCTATCCTCCAAGATGGGGAGGCAATACCTATCTGCTGTTTAAGTCCCTCAGGTTAAGATACATGGTGAGCGCAGCTGTAGGAAATACGCGCTTATAAATAGCAGTGTCTAAACACCTAGGACGACCTGATGACGTGTCAGGCTCTAGTTCAGGTGCTTTATGTGCATTATACTAGGTGATCCTCACACAGCATCCTTGTTATGTACTTCTATCCTCATCCCACTGCAGATGAGGAAATGGAAGCAGTAGAGGGAAAGAACATGACCAAGTCCCATGGTTGGTAAGTCAGCTACAACTCTGGGATCCCAGGTCCACAGTCACTAGAGGGTAATTACATTCCCTATGCCTACATCTTCTCCAAAGGAGGACATGAGTAATGTCACCTATTGAACTGGGATTATCCCAGGATTAAATGAGTTAATCTGTCAATGACGGTAACACTAAGCATTATAAAAGTGCCTGTTAGCATTATTACACATTTCTTTGCTGTCCTGATGATTTTCTCCTAAATTTTCTAGTTAGCTCCTGTTTGTTATAACAGGATTCTCAGAAGTAAATCCCAAATTTCAAGTCTCATCTAGAACCTTCTAGAATGTAGTTGTTCATCAGAAGCCTAGTTTTTCAGGAACACAACTTCAAATGTATGACACCCCCCCTCCACCCCGCCCTTTTAACAGGCAAACTGGACAGAGCTGGCTTGTTCTGAGCCTGTGGTTGATTTTGTTAAAGCATTTTTCACCCCCTAGCAGATAAGATGTTCATTGTTGGGTCTAGTAGGCAAGGAAAGCACTGCATGTTTGAATGAGTAAATCAATGGACTAAGGAATGCATGATAATGTTGTGAGTGAATAAATGCAACAGTCAGGGAAATGATCGAAAGCCATTTTTTTCACAGAAAACTTTAAAAAGTATTATCCCCATATCACACAGATCCTTTAAACAAAGCTACTGACTGAGAATGATAATAATATTTTCTTAGATTTATGTGGCAGTTTATAATCCTCAAAGTACTTTTCCATATCTTATTATACCATAGGATCACAGATTTTCTAAGTTTGAAGTCATCTAATTTAGCTATTATTTCCTCTCAAAATCTTGACAGATAGGGCTTCTAGACTTTGCTTACATACCTCCAGAGACAAGGAACTCATCACCCTATGACTCAGTCTCCTCCAATGCTGCAGAGTTCAGACACTTTGAAAGGTTGGTCTTATGTAACCACACTCCCCCTACATACACACACACACCATTGCCCACCAGTACAAATCTGTGCCATGTTCTGTGGGCTGGTCCCTTTGAAAGAAACATGTCTTCAGAGGTCATCTCTTTTCACACATCAAATAAAACATTTCCTTCCTCCCCTTGCTCAAAACAGTTTGGCAACAATAGTCAACACTGTGATCACTACACCTATCAGGTTAATGAAAGCTACTACTGTGTGAGTACTTACTGAATCTCAGGCCTGCCCCACGCGAAATCATGCCCAAGAGCAATGACTCTTATTAACTGGTGCAGACTGGAGTTGGGATCCCAGCACTGGTGCTCATCGGTGAGGTGAACCTCGGCAAGTTACAACATCTTGAGGACTCCCAGGTCCCCCATCTGTAAATGGGGCACAGGAGCACTGCTTATCTTATAGAGGGCCCAGAACGATGCCATGAACGGAGCATGTGGGGCTAGACCCAAATTTCAAGTCTCAAGCCTTCTAGAATGTAGTTGTTCATCAGAAGCCTAGTTTTTCAGGAACACAACTTCAAATGTATGACACCCCCCCTCCACCCCGCCCTTTTAACAGGCAAACTGGACAGAGCTGGCTTGTTCTGAGCCTGTGGTTGATTTTGTTAAAGCATTTTTCACCCCCTAGCAGATAAGATGTTCATTGTTGGGTCTAGTAGGCAAGGAAAGCACTGCATGTTTGAATGAGTAAATCAATGGACTAAGGAATGCATGATAATGTTGTGAGTGAATAAATGCAACAGTCAGGGAAATGATCGAAAGCCATTTTTTTCACAGAAAACTTTAAAAAGTATTATCCCCATATCACACAGATCCTTTAAACAAAGCTACTGACTGAGAATGATAATAATATTTTCTTAGATTTATGTGGCAGTTTATAATCCTCAAAGTACTTTTCCATATCTTATTATACCATAGGATCACAGATTTTCTAAGTTTGAAGTCATCTAATTTAGCTATTATTTCCTCTCAAAATCTTGACAGATAGGGCTTCTAGACTTTGCTTACATACCTCCAGAGACAAGGAACTCATCACCCTATGACTCAGTCTCCTCCAATGCTGCAGAGTTCAGACACTTTGAAAGGTTGGTCTTATGTAACCACACTCCCCCTACATACACACACACACCATTGCCCACCAGTACAAATCTGTGCCATGTTCTGTGGGCTGGTCCCTTTGAAAGAAACATGTCTTCAGAGGTCATCTCTTTTCACACATCAAATAAAACATTTCCTTCCTCCCCTTGCTCAAAACAGTTTGGCAACAATAGTCAACACTGTGATCACTACACCTATCAGGTTAATGAAAGCTACTACTGTGTGAGTACTTACTGAATCTCAGGCCTGCCCCACGCGAAATCATGCCCAAGAGCAATGACTCTTATTAACTGGTGCAGACTGGAGTTGGGATCCCAGCACTGGTGCTCATCGGTGAGGTGAACCTCGGCAAGTTACAACATCTTGAGGACTCCCAGGTCCCCCATCTGTAAATGGGGCACAGGAGCACTGCTTATCTTATAGAGGGCCCAGAACGATGCCATGAACGGACGCATGTGGGGCTAGACAGGAGCTGGAGCCAAAAGCTTTGAAAGCTCGGTTCTTTCAAAGCCCTCAATGAGGGTAGCCACTCTTTTTATTATACAGAAATTTTGCGTGTAGGACCTTATTCAATACTTTAAAAAAAAAAAAAAAAAAAGAATTAAAAAATACTACCCCAGTTTTATAGACGAGGAGTTGGACTTCTCCAAGGTCACAAAGAGATACTGTTTAACCTTGGAGTTGACACCCAAGTCATAACCCCCTCATAACCATAGGCCCATAGCTTCCAAAATGGTCGGGGATCTTTGCATGAATTTGTCCATAATAGCTTACATGCTAAGTCAGCAACTAAGGCAGGGAAAAGAGAAATCATAGTCTACAGATTAAGGATAGAGGACCCATCTCTACAAATGAAATGTTGCTTTTGCCATTGAATCTTGACCAACACACACTGGTAGCTATTGATAAGTATCAGCAGCTCAGGACCTGTGTCTATGAAATAAACAATAACAACAGTTTCCACCTTAAGCTATGTTGTGAGGATTAAATTTAAATGCATATAAAACAAAACCTGGAACATTACCTGACATGTAGTAAGTCCTCAATAAATGTCAGTACTGTGACTATTTCTTTAAGTCAGAGAGTAAGATATCAGCAAAAACAAGACTAAATCCAGCGTCTCTTGTCCTGCATTAGTGCTTTAAATACAGCTGCAAGAGTAACAGTAGAAGCCACTATTATCCTGTGCCTACAAAGTGCCAGACGGGACACTATGTACTATGTATGTACGTTTCTTACACTCTTCTCCATCACCCTGTGAGACTGGCAGGATCCAATGTTTCCTACAGAAATGGAAGTTCAAAGAGGGGATGGGACTCCCCAGAGTAAAACTAGCAGGAAGCAGGAAGAAAGAAAGACACTGTCTTCCAAATCTCTGCCATGTTCTCTGCCTCCATCAGGCCCCCTGCGTGGTTGAGGCAGCCAGGAGACTGCTCAGCATAGTGAAGCTGGAGTTGCGGACTAGATGAATGGACCCCTACGTGCTTCCTCTGCCCAGGCGTTCACCAAGGACCTCCTTGTTGCCTGACCCTTGAGATATTAATAGTCAGAGGACCCAGCCTCCTGGGATAAAGTAGATGCTCAACAAGCCCAAAAGGGCACGTTGGTTCCACTCTAGCAGGCATGGACTGTCGCCGGTTCCAGTGACTGAGCTGGAGCTGGTTGCCCTGCATGGGTGGGTGGAATGTTTATGCCGAGGCAAACGGATGGAAAACGCACCACCAGATTTCTCTGAGATGTGACTGGATGGTTTGGTCTTCTCCCAAACCATCTCAGATCTTCACCAGAGATACAAACAGTGCAGAGTTTGGCAGAGGGAAAGTCTTGGGGTCCTGAGCAGGCCGCCTATGACATGAGTTTGGAATCCTGGAAAAGCCTGGCCCCCAAAGAAATTTCTTGTTAGCCATGAAGCTTTAGGCCAGTTAGTATATTCACCTAGTCTCAAATTTTTCATCTGTGAGATGAGAGGGAAGATCCTAGCCACTTTTATTCATTTATTCATTCACTCATTCCATTCACTCATTCATTTATTTGGCCATGCCAGGCTTTCATTACAGCCCATGGGATCTTCCATCTTCTTCGAGGCATGTGGGATGTTTAGTTCCAGCAGGACCCTTAGCTGGGCCATATGGGATTGAATGCAGGCCCCCTGCTGGAAGCACAAAGCCTTAGCCCCTGGATCACCAGCCAAGTTCTATGAATTCCATTTTAAATATCTAGGATTATAAAGTTTAAAACATTAAACAAACACTGTTTTTTTTTTGTTTGTTTGTTTTGTTTTGTTGCTGAATTATCTGTAGAAAGAAGAGCAAGGAAAGAGTCTGAGCCACAGAGTCTGGGCTGCCTATGTCGGGAGCCCTAATTGGTATTTGGAACTCAGCTTATTCATCTATGGAATGCATAGATATGTCAGTTTGATGCCATAATACAAGTGTGTGCTGTGCCAGGTCACTTAGGTTGTGTCCGACTCTAAGACCCTATGAACCAGAGCCCGCCAGGCTCCTCTGTCCATGGGAT
Source organism: Tragulus kanchil (assembly GCA_022376925.1). Taxonomy (NCBI): domain Eukaryota; kingdom Metazoa; phylum Chordata; class Mammalia; order Artiodactyla; family Tragulidae; genus Tragulus; species Tragulus kanchil. The sequence goes on along the minus strand of JAIOJX010000023.1, from coordinate 21,803,124 downwards.
TCTCCAGACAAGAATACTAGAGTGTGTTGCCATGCCCTCCTCCAGGGGATCTTCCAGACCCAGGGATCAAATGCACATGTCTTATGTCTTCTGCAATGGCAGGTGGGTTCTTTACCACTAGGGACAGCTGGGAAATCCTAATAATAATAAAAGCTAATGCACTCTTCTGACACAAGTGCTCTGTTACACAGTATTTATATAACCCCCATTTTTATAGTATAGCATTTTATAGTATATTATGGTAGTATAACCCCAAACATGGCACAGAAAGGTTCAATATGTTGCCCAGCATCACGCAGAGTGTTCAGTGGTAAAGTGGAACTTCACACCCAGGCGCTGAGCTCAGGGAGGCATGCACGTTACCCTCCCTCTACATAGAGGCCAGGGTTCTCTGAGGACATCCCCCATCCTGAGAGGCTGGGATGCCATCAACAGATGCCAACAGGGCCACTGTTTTCTTGGCTATGACTCTGTCGCCTGAGGGATAGGTAAGGTGAGGATGGAAAAGATCAAGATACTGGAACCCTGAGTGGGAAAGAATGTATGGGACACGAGGGTGGAAGTCTTAGGCCACTCCAGCTTGCAGGCAGGCAGGATCTGGAGAGAACCAGCCTCTGAACGATCTACTGTGCCGGCCATATCTGGACTACAGGGAAATTCGAGAGACATGTTGGGCCTTGGTGAATTCGTTCCAAGCTAAACTCACTAAGCAGAAAAAACTGAGGATCCCTGGCAGTCTTTAGGGACAGGTCCAATTTAACAGCATTAACACTGGGCATGGAAGCAGAGGACATCCACACAGGGCTAGTATTATCACTGATATCATTCTACCAAAGTCCCTGGGTTATGGGGAGGACACAGGTGAGCAAAGGCTATGTCGAACATGCTTAATAAATGTTAATCCAAACCGAGACTCAGTCCCAGACACCCAAAGAGGAGCCCTCACGTCCTGCCAGTCTTCTTCACATCAGATGGTGCCCCAGGAAGAACTCAGCAAGCACCCGAGAAAGTGCCTACAAACTTGCAACCCAAGAGTCAGCATGCAGGCACCCACTTGGCTTGGCATGTGGCTGCATCGCTAAATATAAAAATGGGAAAAGTCTATCACACTCATTCCATGAATAACACAAAGGCCTTGATTTGTTCCTCCACGTGATGAGCATGCGTTAGGTCCAAATTTAACGTGGCTGTCTGGCTGGGGTATACACTAGGACAGCTGGGAAATCCTAATAATAATAAAAGCTAATGCACTCTTCTGACACAAGTGCTCTGTTACACAGTATTTATATAACCCCCATTTTTATAGTATAGCATTTTATAGTATATTATGGTAGTATAACCCCAAACATGGCACAGAAAGGTTCAATATGTTGCCCAGCATCACGCAGAGTGTTCAGTGGTAAAGTGGAACTTCACACCCAGGCGCTGAGCTCAGGGAGGCATGCACGTTACCCTCCCTCTACATAGAGGCCAGGGTTCTCTGAGGACATCCCCCATCCTGAGAGGCTGGGATGCCATCAACAGATGCCAACAGGGCCACTGTTTTCTTGGCTATGACTCTGTCGCCTGAGGGATAGGTAAGGTGAGGATGGAAAAGATCAAGATACTGGAACCCTGAGTGGGAAAGAATGTATGGGACACGAGGGTGGAAGTCTTAGGCCACTCCAGCTTGCAGGCAGGCAGGATCTGGAGAGAACCAGCCTCTGAACGATCTACTGTGCCGGCCATATCTGGACTACAGGGAAATTCGAGAGACATGTTGGGCCTTGGTGAATTCGTTCCAAGCTAAACTCACTAAGCAGAAAAAACTGAGGATCCCTGGCAGTCTTTAGGGACAGGTCCAATTTAACAGCATTAACACTGGGCATGGAAGCAGAGGACATCCACACAGGGCTAGTATTATCACTGATATCATTCTACCAAAGTCCCTGGGTTATGGGGAGGACACAGGTGAGCAAAGGCTATGTCGAACATGCTTAATAAATGTTAATCCAAACCGAGACTCAGTCCCAGACACCCAAAGAGGAGCCCTCACGTCCTGCCAGTCTTCTTCACATCAGATGGTGCCCCAGGAAGAACTCAGCAAGCACCCCGAGAAAGTGCCTACAAACTTGCAACCCAAGAGTCAGCATGCAGGCACCCACTTGGCTTGGCATGTGGCTGCATCGCTAAATATAAAAATGGGAAAAGTCTATCACACTCATTCCATGAATAACACAAAGGCCTTGATTTGTTCCTCCACGTGATGAGCATGCGTTAGGTCCAAATTTAACGTGGCTGTCTGGCTGGGGTATGTGTCTGTTTTTCCAAAAAGAGAAAACTTCCAAGCACTTACTCAGCCCTAATGAGAATGTCTCATGCACAGTGCGGGTTGAAGAGGGAGCCAGAGCACTGAGATCAAAAGGCCAGGTCTGCTCCATTGCAAGCTCTTGGTTAAGTACTGTTGACAACTGAGTGGAAGGCAGAAATGAAGGGCTGGCTCATAGGCCTACTCTGCTGAGTGACCTCAGGCTAATCACTTCACCTCTCTGAGCCGTACCTTCCTATACATAGGCTGGGAATAACATTTCCTACGCTTGTGCATCTGGCAGAGCTGTGCTAAAGGTAGAAAGAAGAAAATAATGTAAGAGTGGATTGAGGAGTAACAAGTACTAGACAGACATCAGTTGTACTTATTGTCTGATCTCTCCTTGAACCAACTAGACTCTGCACATTCTGCACTTTGATTAGTTTTTTCAGTCTACTGTCCAAAGTCATTAACTTCAGCTTTTCAGATCCATCATTAACATGAGTTTACATACATTAGAGACTATCATTCCAACGATTTCTGCCCTAGCATCCTTCTTTGAGGAGGCAGCGGCCCCAGAGAGTCCCAGATCCCGGGGCCAACAGAGATAGATGGAAGACTGTTTCACTTCTCTGCGTCTTCAACTTCATGTCCAACATGGAGGTGACACGCCTGACTTCTTGGTGAGAATGCAATGACATAATGCCCATGAATGTGCCCAGTGCAGGGCTGGACACACGGTCAATAAATTCTCGTGTTGAAAGAAAGAGTATAGAGAACATGGCCCAGTTTTTATAGCCAGACGTGGGTTCATATACCCAAGAGCAGCTTCATCTCTTCCTAGCTATATAACCTTGGATAGGTTCCCCTGCCCTTGGACTCAGTATTCACAGACATAAGTGAGGGTAATGGAGGTTGGGGTGGGGAGACTTTGGTGTGTGACACCCCCCGCTATGCCGAGTCCAGCTCTAGAGGCCACCAGGCACAGTCTACACTGCAGGGGGTGTGTGAGGGTTAAAGCACATCCAGGGTGCTTGGGAAATGGCAGCCCCATTCCAATTCTGTTTGCTCAGTCATTCTCAGAAAGGCCAGTTGTGTTGGAGCACTGAACCTCAACCCTTGGCCAAGTAGGCCGAGCACGTGACAGATGTTAAACAGCTATTCCCAGAGACGTCGGCCAAAAGGCCAACGAGTTGAAGACCCTTTATTTTCTCCTCTGAAGCACAATTAGTTTGTCACAGCTGACAGATGATAGATGAGTACACATCCGTCCAAGTGACACCATGGAATCCATCTGACCTTCCGTTGATCATTCTGCCCTCTTGTACTCAGCCAGCCTCTTTCCTCCACCTGCTGGTGATCCCCTGCCTCCTGCCAGGGTCTCTCCACCTCACCCACCCTCCATGAAGCCCCCTCCTGAGTTTCCACTCACTCACCATCACAGAAATGTGGAGAATGTGCATCTGCTCCTCTACAATCTCCGAGGGCTCCTGGAGGCTGGGGGCGGTGGCCCGGGCCAGCTGCCCGGAGCTGCTCATGGACACGTGGAAGTACAGGGTCCCGTTCTCCAGCCACTGCTGCCTCCAGTGTACCAGCGAGATGTCCGCTGCCGTGCCTGACATCTCTGCAAGGCAAGAACCAAGGTGTTGGGTGAGCGGTGGACTTGGCCTCGCATGCAGGGGCAGAGAAGGGAATGCCAAAGGCACCTCCCGTGTCCCAGGATGCCTTCCCCAGCATCAAATCTAGGAGCCAGGGTCACTCCACTTTGCACTGGAAACTATCACAGTACTGTTCATTGGCTATATGCCGATATAAAGTCAACGGTTACCAAAAAAGAAATCCATGAGCCAGAGAGGATCACTTCCATTTACAGATGTGTTAGCCTGTTGCAAGGTTATCCCAGAACAACAGCGTGGTAGAAGCAGGATTTAAACCCAGGTTCGCATGGTGCCCTTTAGATAGCACCATGCATGACAGGGGAATTCATTCTGCTCCAACAGTGGAAAAAAAGTCAACAAGAGGTGAAGGTGCATACGTCTTTCAGCAGCCATGGAGATACAAGAAGGGGAAGGGAGGACCTGAGTGGGAAGAGTGGGAATTCAGGGTGTGAGCTCTTTAGAAGCAGAGCTGGAAATGCTCATGGCAGAAAGACAGAGCCCCAGAGCTGGGAAGGCCCCAAAGAATGTCTGGCCCAGCTGAGGGGTCTCAGGATTGTCCTTGACGGGAAAGGAGCTTGGCAAGTGGGTTGTTCTGAGACATTTCTTCTGCAGCAGTCAGAGCAGCTCCATTTCCCCCTTATACTGTGTATACAGGACTCTCAACCAAGGAAGCACTGGCACAAAGGTTTCCGTGGCTTAAAAATACTTGAAAACCCACTTCTCCACTCCAGTGTTCTCATATAACCAATGGGAAGTTAGGACTTCCTCATCAATTGTAAGGTCACCTGATTTGACCTTCCTAACTCTCGCCTCTGTGCTGTTTTCCCTCTGAAGATGCTTTTAAAAATAAGAAGCAGCTCTTTAACAGCACTTTCCATCAACGCAATCATACCAGCACAGCATCTTGTTAAGAGAGGTGAGGACATACTGTATCCAAAGCTTCCTTGCATCGGAATCTACAGTCTCTTCATCGTGCGGTCTATGAAAGGGATGTGTGTCCCTGAAACTATTTTCAAGGACAAGGCCTCGCAGCATGCCCTATGAATAGGGTGGGGAGAGTGACGGGGCTCTCAGATAATTACCAGATCTTTTCTGCAATGCGTTACTGTAAGAAACAGAGGCAAACAATCCATCCACAGATAAGCAGCCTTAACAGTGTACGAGGCTTGGCCATGTGGACCAAAGCTGTGGAGCAGACCTAGAGACAGTATTTCTCTGTCCCCAAAGACCTCATGTGCATGCACGCACACATGTGAGCTGGAGGAAGACTGATGAGGAAGACAAGCTAGAGCTTCTTGGCCCACGGCAGCCCCTGCTGTACCTGGTGACACTGAACATAAAGGAGTCCCCTTGAGAAGACGAGGTGATGCTTGTTCACCAAACGCTACGGAACTGTCCCTGTGTCATCTATCCCCCACGGACTCTGACGCCTTCAGGCTTGCACTCAAAAGTCCTTAGGAGAGGAACATCTTGCACTTAATAAGTACTATAAAAAGTTAGCTATTAATATTTATTAGCATTATTATTATTAATAGGGAAAGGATTTAATTCACCCTTCAGCTGCTTAAAAAAAAAAAAAAAAGAATCCTTGAGACATTCTTGATTGCCTGTTTTCTCTCCCCCTCCTCCTCCAGCCCATCAGGAAGTCTTTCAAGGCATCTGAAATGCAGCCCTTCTCAGCTCCTCTATGACAGTCTCCTGCTCAAGACACTCCTTTTTGCCTGATCTAGGGCTCTCAACCAAGGAAGCACTGGCACAAAGGTTTCCGTGGCTTAAAAATACTTGAAAACCCACTTCTCCACTCCAGTGTTCTCATATAACCAATGGGAAGTTAGGACTTCCTCATCAATTGTAAGGTCACCTGATTTGACCTTCCTAACTCTCGCCTCTGTGCTGTTTTCCCTCTGAAGATGCTTTTAAAAATAAGAAGCAGCTCTTTAACAGCACTTTCCATCAACGCAATCATACCAGCACAGCATCTTGTTAAGAGAGGTGAGGACATACTGTATCCAAAGCTTCCTTGCATCGGAATCTACAGTCTCTTCATCGTGCGGTCTATGAAAGGGATGTGTGTCCCTGAAACTATTTTCAAGGACAAGGCCTCGCAGCATGCCCTATGAATAGGGTGGGGAGAGTGACGGGGCTCTCAGATAATTACCAGATCTTTTCTGCAATGCGTTACTGTAAGAAACAGAGGCAAACAATCCATCCACAGATAAGCAGCCTTAACAGTGTACGAGGCTTGGCCATGTGGACCAAAGCTGTGGAGCAGACCTAGAGACAGTATTTCTCTGTCCCCAAAGACCTCATGTGCATGCACGCACACATGTGAGCTGGAGGAAGACTGATGAGGAAGACAAGCTAGAGCTTCTTGGCCCACGGCAGCCCCTGCTGTACCTGGTGACACTGAACATAAAGGAGTCCCCTTGAGAAGACGAGGTGATGCTTGTTCACCAAACGCTACGGAACTGTCCCTGTGTCATCTATCCCCCACGGACTCTGACGCCTTCAGGCTTGCACTCAAAAGTCCTTAGGAGAGGAACATCTTGCACTTAATAAGTACTATAAAAAGTTAGCTATTAATATTTATTAGCATTATTATTATTAATAGGGAAAGGATTTAATTCACCCTTCAGCTGCTTAAAAAAAAAAAAAAAAGAATCCTTGAGACATTCTTGATTGCCTGTTTTCTCTCCCACTCCTCCTCCAGCCCATCAGGAAGTCTTTCAAAAGGCATCTGAAATGCAGCCCTTCTCAGCTCCTCTATGACAGTCTCCTGGCTCAAGACATTCTCCTTTCTTGCCTGGATTACTGTGAGGGCTTCTTTTAAAAAAAAAAAAAAAGTTTGCTTATTCATTTATTTTTGGCTGTGTCGGCTCTTTGTCGCTGTGGGCAGGCTTTCTCTAGTTGTGGCAAGCAGGATCTCTTCTCTAGTTGCAGTGCACAGGCTTCTTATTGAAGCTTTAGTAGTTGTGGCACAAGGGCTTAGTTGCCCCACAGCACATGGAATCTTCCCCGATCAGGGACTGAATCTGTGTCCCTTGTATGAGCATGTGGATTCTCAACCACTGAACCACCAGGGAAGCCCTGCGAGGGAGTCTTGACTCTCTTCTTCCACCCTGGCTGTCTATGCTCAGCAAGAAGCCAGAAGCATCCCTGACACAGCCTAAGTCAGTTCCCATCACTCCTCTGCCCTAAATCAACAGCCTCCGGCCTCATTGCAAAGAAGAGGCAGAAGTGGCTTGTACAGAGTGAGTTATCTGTCCAAGGGAAAACCTGCCCAGGGTTCCCTTGCTGTGCTGAGAGCAGAGCAGGCTGGAGACGGCTCCAGGAATGCATCGGCTCCTAGACCTTAGACCCTGAGGGACCCCAGAGCTTGCTGTGCGGCTTGGGGCAGCAGACTGGCTGGGTGCCTCATCTGTGAAGCCGGTCTCCCCCAGCACCTCCTCTCCCTCACTGCCAGCCTCAGCACCGGAGGACCTGGCAGCAGATCTTCTGGCAGGCGGCCAGCTGGGCCAGGGCAATGTGAAGACACGATGGTGAATGGCCTTGCTCGCTGCCACGCTCATTTTTCTCTCAGTGCATCAAAGCCAGACCAGATGTCCAGGGAACCCAGGGACTGGGATTTGCCTCTGGAAATTGTTGTCTCTCATTAAGCAGCTCAAGAAAGAGGATCTGTGTGCCGCTGGCTGGGCAGGCACTTACTGTGCAAAGAGTTCCTGAAAGGGCACCGGCAGAGAGCCCCGGGGCAGCCACATATGGCTGACATAGCTGGGTAGAGGAGGAGGAAGCAGAAGGGTAGGGCTGAGTGCTGAAATTCTGCCCCTTACTCTGGGAGCTCATCCGGCCCATGCCTGAAAACCCATCGTTAAAAAGACATTCCACCTCCGTGTCCAGATTAGAGCACAGAGGGGCACATGGGGTTAGTCACTTGTTTAAGGTCACTGGTGAACTGGTACCCAGCTGGACCCAGGGCACTGCCAGTCCATGTAATTTCTACTGTGCCAGTTGTTCTTATAACATCTCCCTTTCCTTGACTAAATTAGCCCAAGAACCAAAAGTAGATTGAGCTCTTTGTTTGCTCAGGCAATGAGTGCACAGTCAGCAGACAGCAAACGTTAAATGATAATAACAGTGTGTGAAACACAGTAAATATTGAATCACAGAGAACGGCTCTGGCCTTACCCTATTACAAAGAAGAAAAAACTCTTGCTGAGCGGGGCAAAGGGGCATGGAACCTCAGAGGGAAAATTGCCTTAGTGGAAGCAGAAGTTCTCCGTCATTCATTCTCACATTCACCTATTCACGTGTGTCTTTGTTTAGCCATTTTGCAGTGTGGCTCAGGGGAGCAGATCGGCCCGAGGACCTACTCAATGGCAGGCATCTTAGTAGCTTACAATCTAGAGTGAAACAAGGCATTAATTTTACCTTCAGGACTCTCCCTGATGGCTCAGATGGTAAAGAATCTGCCTGCAATGTTGGAGACCTGCGAATGATCCCTGGCCTGGGAAGATCCCCTGGAGAAGGCAATGGCAATCCACCCCAGTATTCTTGCCTGGAGAATTCCATGGACAGAGAAGACTGGTAGGCTGCAGTCCCTGGGGTTGCAGAGTCAGACACGACTGAGTGATAAACAGTGTGCCTCTGGGAAGTCTACAGTTCTTTCACAGCAGACATTCTAACGCTGCCCTTCATCATTGTCCACACACTTGTACTTTATCCTTTTAACATGACCCAGGAAACCATGCAGTATCCTGGTCCATCTCTAATATCACCCCCTCAACGTGTGTACCAGCCCTGAAGAACTCACAACTGCTCCTCACGCTCCACCCATGGTCTCTGGAACTCTCCACCCAAACCTCGGAAGCTAGTTTCTTCGCAAATGTTGTCTCTCAGTCCAATTAACACCCTCAGAGAGGCCATTCTACTCTCACCTAAAGTGCTCCTCCCCAAACTCTAATTAGAAAAGGTCCATGCACCCCTATGTTCAGAGCAGCACAATCTATAGTAGCCAAGACATGGAACCAACAACATCACTGTCCATTCATAGGTAAATGGACAAAGGAGATATGGTGTATGCATACACAATAGATTATACTCAGCCATTCAAAGAAGAAAATGCCACATGCAACAACATGGATGGGCCTAGAGATGATCACAGTAAGTGACGGAAGTCAGCAGAGAAGACAAATATCAATGATATCCTTTATATGTGGAGTATAAAAGAAAAGATACAGGGCTTCCTTGGTGGCCCAGTGGGTAAAGAGTCCACCTTGCAGTGCAAGTGACACCAGTTCGATCCCTGGCCTGGGACAATCCCATGTGATGTGAAGTGGCTGGGCCAATGTGTTTGATTACAAGCCAGTGCTCTGGAGCAATTGAGCCCAGAGCCAGTGCTCTGCAACAAGAGAGGCCACAGCAATGGTGGGAGACCCACACATACCAAAGAATAAAAAAGATGGATGAAAATAAATGAATGATGACTTAAGAGGCAAAAAAAAAAAAAAAGATACAAATAAATGCATTCATAAGACCAAAGGAGACCCAGAGACATAGAAAACAAGTGTATGGTTACCAAAGGAGAAGTGAGGGGAGGGAAACAGTAGGAGTTTGGGATTCACACATACACACTACTCTATAAACAAGATAAATAACAAGGACCTGCTGCATGGCACAGGGAACTATACCCAGTAGTTTCTAATAACCTGTAAGGAAAAAGCATCTGAAAATATGTGTCTAAAACCGAATCACTGTGCTGTAGATCTGGAAGCAACACTATGTCACACATCAACTACACTTCCATTTTTCAAAAATGATAATAAATTACTACTGTCCATATCCATTCATTCCCTGCTGTACCAGCTTTACACACCCTTTTCATGAAACTTGGAAATTCATTCTATATGTTTAGATACCTCTCTCACCAGCATGGCTAGGACCTCGTGTGTCTTATTCCTGCCACATTTCAAGTACTTCAGCACATACAAGAGCTCAGTAAAAATTACTGAATTACTGGTGATGAATACACATACATAAATACACATTCATAAACACATGGGCTTACAAATATCCATGACAACTTGATGAAGGTAGTGTTGAGTCTCGCTAGGGAATTAAAGAAAAAGTCAATAAGGATCCATTGGGAACTCGAGGAAAAGACAGGACTCTCTTAGTGCTGAGCATTGGTAGCCCTTGAAGAACACGAGGAGGCAGAGAGATGGACTGGCTGGCTGATGTCTCAGGGCAGTGAAGCCACCTGCACACGAAGGAAGGCAGCAGAATGTCAGGTTGGGAATGTGGTTCAGACAGAGTGAATGGTGTTGGCTGTTTGGCAATAGGGTATAGGTTGTTTTGTTTGTTTGTTTGTTTTAGCATGCAGTAGAGGATCAGTAGGGTAGACTTAATCTGAGAGCTGGTCCTAGGTCCATTAAAAACAGGTCAAAGAAAGACTAGCAAAACCAAGGCGCATTCTTGAAATTCCCTGCTGATTGATTTTCTGATTGCACATTCCCTCTCCTCTTCCCCTAGTCCCTCCATATAAACATTTCATTGAAGTCTTCAAGTCACATTACAATCAAACTTAAAGCAAAAGGGGGACTAAACGCATTTGGTCGGGAACCAAGACGATTCCCATAAAGGCAGATTATGCTGACATGATGAATATAAAATGCAACAGCAGATATTAAAGTGGGGGAATTGGTGCACCATGCCTTCCGGCAGTAGACTGACTCCAATGCCTGCCTCCCTCCCACCCCACTGAGCTCAGCTTTATATTGGAATCATAAAGAAACCCAGGGATTGCCTTTTCACCTTTCGCTGTTCTCCCCACATGGGCTGCAACTCCTGAAATATTCAACAGACTCAAATCCCCTCCACTGTTCCCTAAAGCCAAAAGAGAGGATCAGCCTTCATCAATGATTCTGGGAAGACCTCTATCCTGCCTCGGCAGCCACAGATGCCTTTCTGCCTCCTGGAAAAGAAATAATAATAATAAAAAAATCCCGAAGGCGTGTTGTGGTTTTAATTGGCTTGTTCTTCCTAATCTATGGCACTCATTGTATTTTCATTTAATTCCTGAAGGTCATTATGATAATAAGCAGCTCTTCTGATCACCAGCCATCTTGGTAACATCTCCCAAGTGGCCAACTAACCCGTCTTCAGATTCCCCAGCACCAGCTGACCCTCCGGCAGATTATTCGCAGAAGGCCAGAGAGCGCTTCTGATGAGTTTGCAAATGGGCTCTGCCTCACCAGTGGGGAGAAAGCAGACATTCTGTGGGATGAACTCGCTGCCTAGGCAGAAGGAGCTGAGAAAGGTAGTGACATTGACTTCATGAACCCCTGCCATTAGCTGTTCCAGCCTCCATTGGCAGTCACCACTTTGCAGTCAGTCCTAGTGAGAGGGCTTGGGAAGCCAACTTCAAATGCACGTCCTTCACTGTCTTCTCTACAATGTCAGTCTCTACATCATCATTTCTATGGTGGCTGCCCTATGGCAGGCCACCGTCATCTCTCCTGTGGACTGCTTCAAATGGTTCTGAGCCACTCAGGGTCTCATCAGAAAAGAGAAGACACAGTAAGCTGACTGAGAAGTGTTTAATAATGGGGTCATTTGCAAAAGGCTCTGGATGTGTCTTGGGCTTCCTGGTGGTCAAAATTTCCTTAAGTCACATTACAATCAAACTTAAAGCAAAAGGGGGACTAAACGCATTTGGTCGGGAACCAAGACGATTCCCATAAAGGCAGATTATGCTGACATGATGAATATAAAATGCAACAGCAGATATTAAAGTGGGGGAATTGGTGCACCATGCCTTCCGGCAGTAGACTGACTCCAATGCCTGCCTCCCTCCCACCCCACTGAGCTCAGCTTTATATTGGAATCATAAAGAAACCCAGGGATTGCCTTTTCACCTTTCGCTGTTCTCCCCACATGGGCTGCAACTCCTGAAATATTCAACAGACTCAAATCCCCTCCACTGTTCCCTAAAGCCAAAAGAGAGGATCAGCCTTCATCAATGATTCTGGGAAGACCTCTATCCTGCCTCGGCAGCCACAGATGCCTTTCTGCCTCCTGGAAAAGAAATAATAATAATAAAAAAATCCCGAAGGCGTGTTGTGGTTTTAATTGGCTTGTTCTTCCTAATCTATGGCACTCATTGTATTTTCATTTAATTCCTGAAGGTCATTATGATAATAAGCAGCTCTTCTGATCACCAGCCATCTTGGTAACATCTCCCAAGTGGCCAACTAACCCGTCTTCAGATTCCCCAGCACCAGCTGACCCTCCGGCAGATTATTCGCAGAAGGCCAGAGAGCGCTTCTGATGAGTTTGCAAATGGGCTCTGCCTCACCAGTGGGGAGAAAGCAGACATTCTGTGGGATGAACTCGCTGCCTAGGCAGAAGGAGCTGAGAAAGGTAGTGACATTGACTTCATGAACCCCTGCCATTAGCTGTTCCAGCCTCCATTGGCAGTCACCACTTTGCAGTCAGTCCTAGTGAGAGGGCTTGGGAAGCCAACTTCAAATGCACGTCCTTCACTGTCTTCTCTACAATGTCAGTCTCTACATCATCATTTCTATGGTGGCTGCCCTATGGCAGGCCACCGTCATCTCTCCTGTGGACTGCTTCAAATGGTTCTGAGCCACTCAGGGTCTCATCAGAAAAGAGAAGACACAGTAAGCTGACTGAGAAGTGTTTAATAATGGGGTCATTTGCAAAAGGCTCTGGATGTGTCTTGGGCTTCCCTGGTGGCTCAGTTGGTAAAGAATCTGCCCTTTAATGCATGAGACCCAGGGCTTGATCCCTAGGTCAGGAAGATCCCTTGGAGAAGGAATGGCAACCCACGCCAGTATTCTTGCCTGGAGAATCAGATGGACAGAGGAGCCAGCAGGCTACATGGGGTCACAAGAGTTGGACATGAATTAGTGACTAAACCAGCACCATCTTTAACTCATTTACAGTTTTTGCTTTAAAAAAATACATCCAGTGAGCAGAAGCAGTGTCTCCATTTCCTACAAGAGAGAATGTCAGCAGATAAAAATTTGTGTATACAATTTGAAGCCTCTCTTAAGATGTCCTTGTGACCAACACAGTGGCCAAAAAGAACAGAATGGGGTTCTTTACATCTTTGGTGAGCTGTGTGGCTCCTATTTCTGAATTCAGATGGACATTCCCAGAAGACAGAGGAGATGGCAACTCAGGATGTCAATGACGGCTTGATGGCCATGTAACTACTCTATAGAAATTTATTCAACATCTGCCTCAAGTTTCAGACCCTGAAGAATGCAGATGAAGAGAAAGAGCCTTAACTTTCAAGGGACCTGCATCCTCACGGAGCGATAAAGGAGGTCTATACAGAAAATACACAATCTTAAGATTCTGCTTAGGCATAGGTAAATGCATATACAGCTGGAAAGAAGCACACTGGAATATCAAAAATGGGGGAATTGGAGGTGATTTTAATCATGCTATGCTTTGGTTTTCTCTATGTTTCCTACATGGACTGTATATTACCTCTGTAGCAGATGCAAATATACACCTGAACATTCATTTAGTAAAGGCAAACTAGCGTTTATGCTATGACACGTGCAGTCCTAGTCAATGTCAGTCTAGGCTTGGGAAGCCAACTTCAAATGCACGTCCTTCACTGTCTTCTCTACAATGTCAGTCTCTACATCATCATTTCTATGGTGGCTGCCCTATGGCAGGCCACCGTCATCTCTCCTGTGGACTGCTTCAAATGGTTCTGAGCCACTCAGGGTCTCATCAGAAAAGAGAAGACACAGTAAGCTGACTGAGAAGTGTTTAATAATGGGGTCATTTGCAAAAGGCTCTGGATGTGTCTTGGGCTTCCCTGGTGGCTCAGTTGGTAAAGAATCTGCCCTTTAATGCATGAGACCCAGGGCTTGATCCCTAGGTCAGGAAGATCCCTTGGAGAAGGAATGGCAACCCACGCCAGTATTCTTGCCTGGAGAATCAGATGGACAGAGGAGCCAGCAGGCTACATGGGGTCACAAGAGTTGGACATGAATTAGTGACTAAACCAGCACCATCTTTAACTCATTTACAGTTTTTGCTTTAAAAAAATACATCCAGTGAGCAGAAGCAGTGTCTCCATTTCCTACAAGAGAGAATGTCAGCAGATAAAAATTTGTGTATACAATTTGAAGCCTCTCTTAAGATGTCCTTGTGACCAACACAGTGGCCAAAAAGAACAGAATGGGGTTCTTTACATCTTTGGTGAGCTGTGTGGCTCCTATTTCTGAATTCAGATGGACATTCCCAGAAGACAGAGGAGATGGCAACTCAGGATGTCAATGACGGCTTGATGGCCATGTAACTACTCTATAGAAATTTATTCAACATCTGCCTCAAGTTTCAGACCCTGAAGAATGCAGATGAAGAGAAAGAGCCTTAACTTTCAAGGGACCTGCATCCTCACGGAGCGATAAAGGAGGTCTATACAGAAAATACACAATCTTAAGATTCTGCTTAGGCATAGGTAAATGCATATACAGCTGGAAAGAAGCACACTGGAATATCAAAAATGGGGGAATTGGAGGTGATTTTAATCATGCTATGCTTTGGTTTTCTCTATGTTTCCTACATGGACTGTATATTACCTCTGTAGCAGATGCAAATATACACCTGAACATTCATTTAGTCAACCGAACTTCTCTGAGATCTGGTATTGAGGAACTCTGTCCTCAGGATCTCAGTTTGAGAACAGAGAAAAAGCATGCTATGGGTTGCTACAAATCAAAGCAGGATGCTTAGGGCAGAGGAGATCCCTTCTGGGTGAACCTAGAAAGTATTCAGAGGGGAGCCTTATGCAATGGACAAACTTTCCGCCGGTGGCAATGTAGCAGAGAGCACTTTAGAAGGAGGAAAGGCACCAAGACAAGAAGGCTGCTCATGGCAGTGGGGTACAGTGGGAGGAGGCCAGTGGAAAATTCAGAAGCTTATCACTGCAGAGGAAACACAGCAAGACTGATAGCACATTCTTGTAGAGAGGAGAGTGAAAAGGGGGACACCACTGTATATCTGTGGACAATTTCCTGGCAGAATAAAAAGTACTGAATCCCACTTGGGACTCCTTCATGTAATCAGATCAAGTCCTACTTTAGAGCCTAATGAAATTCTCCAAAGGCTATAAATGAAAAGGGATGGATGAATGAATGGACACTTGGACGAATCGATGGGGGGAAGAGACAGATGGGTGTATGAGGGATAGATGGGTGGGTGGGTGGGTGGATGGATATATTACCATTTTTTTTCTTCATCAATAATCACACAGTCTGAGTAGTGAAAAGAACACTGGGTTTAGAGTTGGAAGTCTAGGTCTGTGCAAAGACTGCACTAACTGGCCATTTTACACAAAGACAAACCACAAGGCTTCTGTGATTTTCTTACTTTACTTGTAAAGTATATGTGTAGGGGGTAAGGTGAGTCATGGTCCATCCTGGTCATATCATCTCTAATGTAGAACTGAGAGAAAAAATAAGGTCAAATTACCCTAGCAATGCAGCCATGATTCCCCTCATTCGACAGGCAACCTGATTCTGCTTAGGCATAGGTAAATGCATATACAGCTGGAAAGAAGCACACTGGAATATCAAAAATGGGGGAATTGGAGGTGATTTTAATCATGCTATGCTTTGGTTTTCTCTATGTTTCCTACATGGACTGTATATTACCTCTGTAGCAGATGCAAATATACACCTGAACATTCATTTAGTCAACCGAACTTCTCTGAGATCTGGTATTGAGGAACTCTGTCCTCAGGATCTCAGTTTGAGAACAGAGAAAAAGCATGCTATGGGTTGCTACAAATCAAAGCAGGATGCTTAGGGCAGAGGAGATCCCTTCTGGGTGAACCTAGAAAGTATTCAGAGGGGAGCCTTATGCAATGGACAAACTTTCCGCCGGTGGCAATGTAGCAGAGAGCACTTTAGAAGGAGGAAAGGCACCAAGACAAGAAGGCTGCTCATGGCAGTGGGGTACAGTGGGAGGAGGCCAGTGGAAAATTCAGAAGCTTATCACTGCAGAGGAAACACAGCAAGACTGATAGCACATTCTTGTAGAGAGGAGAGTGAAAAGGGGGACACCACTGTATATCTGTGGACAATTTCCTGGCAGAATAAAAAGTACTGAATCCCACTTGGGACTCCTTCATGTAATCAGATCAAGTCCTACTTTAGAGCCTAATGAAATTCTCCAAAGGCTATAAATGAAAAGGGATGGATGAATGAATGGACACTTGGACGAATCGATGGGGGGAAGAGACAGATGGGTGTATGAGGGATAGATGGGTGGGTGGATGGATGGATGGATATATTACCATTTTTTTTCTTCATCAATAATCACACAGTCTGAGTAGTGAAAAGAACACTGGGTTTAGAGTTGGAAGTCTAGGTCTGTGCAAAGACTGCACTAACTGGCCATTTTACACAAAGACAAACCACAAGGCTTCTGTGATTTTCTTACTTTACTTGTAAAGTATATGTGTAGGGGGTAAGGTGAGTCATGGTCCATCCTGGTCATATCATCTCTAATGTAGAACTGAGAGAAAAATAAGGTCATACCTAGCAATGTGCTTAGAAATTTGCAGAGTCCCGTGGCCAATCATGAGAGCAAATGCAGCCATGATTCCCCTCATTCGACAGGGCACCTGACCATGATTATTTATTGACTGTCTAAAATATGCCAGGCACCGTGTGAGGTTCTGTGGGTAGACAGGATGGAACGACATACTTGCTGCCCTCACAGACCTTCCATTCTAGTCTGGCTTTTCCTCAGTTCCCACTGAGCGGACACAGCAGCAGCATTTCCTCCAGCTTCCATTCATTCCTCCCTCCATCCCCTTGTTTGGTCACAGCAGAGGACTGTGTCAATCTAGGTAACTGCTATCCTCTGTGCTGAGCATGCGGCCGGCGCTCACTAAACACTTATCGAATAAAGGCACCACTCGAGACACATTTTATACGTTTCCTGCCCCTGTGGCCTCTGGGAGAACAGGAAATGGAAAATCAACAGAAACTCCCATCTGGTGTCAGAAAAGAATATGCACAGGATGCCTGGGGAACATGCTTGAGAGATAGGTTAATGCTCCTCCTTTATCAGAGGTCTGGATGAGACCAGCGGCTGAGTGTAGATGCTGGACATTTTATAGGTCAATGGGATCCTCGTATCAGGTGAGATTAAACGCCTGCAGGATGGCATCACTGGTGCCAGGTTTGAGAGGTCCCCTGGCAGGGACAGAAGGTGGAGAGATGGCAGGGGCTTTGACACAGCCAGGCCCTGCAGCAGCTGTCTAGGAGAGCCACAGCCCTCCTCCCTCCCAGCCCCCATCTGTTAGCGCTCATCTCTACCTTTGCCTCCCATTGGCCTATCCCACCTCCTTTGGGAAGTGTGTCTTTTACTCAAAACTGTTCTCCCCAGTCACTCAGTGGAGATAAATAATAGCTCTATACCCGGTTAAATAAGGGAGGGGAAGAGAAGAATTAAGAGAGATTGGCAAGGGAGAAAAGCATATCATTTCAGATTAGATTTGAAAATAGACAGAAGGTAGATGGAGTTGATTCTCATCACCTCTGGTTACTCTCTCCTGAACCATTTTCATTGCTCCTTGCTGCATCATCTCACCTATTCTTTCTTTGTCATTTGGCCTTCGCTATGCACCCTTAGTTGCTTTGTGTTTGCCTTTTTCTTTTCTTTAAAAAAGTTTACATTCAGTCAATGAGTGTTTCTCTCTGCCCTTCCCCCAATCCACAACATTGCTCATGGCTACCGAGGACAAGGACGTTCACCAATGCCCATGAGCCAGGAACTAAGCCAGGGGCTTTTGCTCGCTGCCTTGGTAGATCCCATGGGAAATCCACATGGATACAGTAGCTACCGTAATACCCTTTTTTATTTTTTCATCTGAGATATCCGAAGCCCAAAAAGGTGATTGAGCTTTCCAAGATTTTCTATCTAGGTAAGTGGTAGAGTGTGAATTCAAACCCTGGTTTCCTGATTCCAAATCCAGTATTTTCTGGAGCTGGGTAGAGAAAAGGAGTTTGAAGGTTTTAGTAGAAAGACTGAGAGACCAGTCCACCCAGGGATGAAGGGAGAAGAGACAGAAGCACCAGGGAAGGCCTCCTCCTGAGTAAGATGCTCCATCTGTACATACCATCTTATACAATTATTTACAAGGGTTAAGTTGGTGTACCCTCTCTTTTTAAGATGAAAATCTCCCCTGGAAGTGAGGAACAGGCAGTGTTCTGTTTTCTGGTGAGTGAATTTAGGGATGCCCTGCTCCTTCCTAGAGTTCACTGGGTGAGCTCTCACAAGTTAAGTTTACACAGTATCTACGCTCCACTGGCTTCATCTGGGAAATGGGAATCATGGGACTTCCCTGGCGGTCCAGTGGCTAGGACTCTGAACTTTTACCACAGGGGGCACAGCCTTGACCCCTGGTGGGGAGGAGGTGATGAGAGGATTGGATGGCATCACTGAACCAATGGACATGACCTTGGGCCAACTCTGGGAGGTGGTGAGGGCCAGAGTAGCAGGGTGTGCTGCCTCCATGAGGTCTTGAAGAGTTGGGCATGAGGACTGAACAAGAGCAACATGGGGGACTTGCATGCAACGTGGTGCAGGCACAAAAAAAAATATAGGCATCATAAATGCAATCCCTTGTGATCTTTGTGAGAATGAAGGGAGATAAAGTCCATTTTCCCTGCTCCTTGCTGCTCATCTCACCTATTCTTTCTTTGTCATTTGGCCTTCGCTATGCACCCTTAGTTGCTTTGTGTTTGCCTTTTTCTTTTCTTTAAAAAAGTTTACATTCAGTCAATGAGTGTTTCTCTCTGCCCTTCCCCCAATCCACAACATTGCTCATGGCTACCGAGGACAAGGACGTTCACCAATGCCCATGAGCCAGGAACTAAGCCAGGGTTTTTGCTCGCTGCCTTGGTAGATCCCATGGGAAATCCACATGGATACAGTAGCTACCGTAATACCCTTTTTTATTTTTTCATCTGAGATATCCGAAGCCCAAAAAGGTGATTGAGCTTTCCAAGATTTTCTATCTAGGTAAGTGGTAGAGTGTGAATTCAAACCCTGGTTTCCTGATTCCAAATCCAGTATTTTCTGGAGCTGGGTAGAGAAAAGGAGTTTGAAGGTTTTAGTAGAAAGACTGAGAGACCAGTCCACCCAGGGATGAAGGGAGAAGAGACAGAAGCACCAGGGAAGGCCTCCTCCTGAGTAAGATGCTCCATCTGTACATACCATCTTATACAATTATTTACAAGGGTTAAGTTGGTGTACCCTCTCTTTTTAAGATGAAAATCTCCCCTGGAAGTGAGGAACAGGCAGTGTTCTGTTTTCTGGTGAGTGAATTTAGGGATGCCCTGCTCCTTCCTAGAGTTCACTGGGTGAGCTCTCACAAGTTAAGTTTACACAGTATCTACGCTCCACTGGCTTCATCTGGGAAATGGGAATCATGGGACTTCCCTGGCGGTCCAGTGGCTAGGACTCTGAACTTTTACCACAGGGGGCACAGCCTTGACCCCTGGTGGGGAGGAGGTGATGAGAGGATTGGATGGCATCACTGAACCAATGGACATGACCTTGGGCCAACTCTGGGAGGTGGTGAGGGCCAGAGTAGCAGGGTGTGCTGCCTCCATGAGGTCTTGAAGAGTTGGGCATGAGGACTGAACAAGAGCAACATGGGGGACTTGCATGCAACGTGGTGCAGGCACAAAAAAAAATATAGGCATCATAAATGCAATCCCTTGTGATCTTTGTGAGAATGAAGGGAGATAAAGTGTTTGAAGGAGCCAGAGCAGCATTTAGCATATGCATATTCCCTGGCAGTTGCCTGCCTTCTCTTCACTCTTTTTATAGCTTGCCACTGGCGAGACAAGAAGAATCAGGTTGTTTGGAGAGCAATGGAGGGTGACACAGTATCAAATATAGAGGGGGCAAAAAAGTTGGCAGAGGCCACAGAGACAATACTTCTTGTTTCACTTGGAAAGTCTTCAAGACCCTTCTGTCTGGTTCCCAATGTCCTCCACCCTTTCAAAGTCATTCCTGTTAGCAATGACCTGGAATCACAGAAGATCACAACAGAAAAAGAGTGCAAAGGGGTGGTGATCAATGACCTAGTCTACCATCAAACTGACTGGGGGCGTGAAGACCTGAGAGAGACAGCCAGTTGCCTGAAGACACAGAGCTTCACAGTCCAGTGCTATTCAAGGATTATGGTGGAGCTGGGGGAATGGGGGTGGGCAGAGACAAGGGTTTACAGAGGGAGCAGGTGGTAGCAGAGAGACACAGATGTACAGGACAGAGGTGAGAGGTGAAACCTCCCTAAATCCTAAAAGGGATTTATAAGAGGAGAGGGTACAGAATTCTTTCATAATTCCAGGGCTTCCCCTCAGTCCCTCTAGAAAGTACTACCAGGATGGTTCCTTACCTGTTGCTAAGTCTGACTTGTCAACCCCAGGCACCTTCACCTCAACCCACAGGGTCCTCAGCATGAGCGCTACATGCTTGGATTTTGACCAGACAGGTCACAGAATGTGATGAACAGGAGAGCATGGCACTGTGCAGTCTGTGGGTTTGGGAAGGAAAACGACACCTTAAACCCAGCAATGCAACATATGAATAGAGCAGACTTACCTGCCAGGACTCTACCCACTATCTGCAGCACAAAGGTAGGGGTTGGACCTCCAGAAATACCTTGACATTATGAATTCATTCCAGACCCAGACACTGCACTAGACCCATAGCCTCTGAGTTCTGACTTACGTCCCAACCTCCCAGTCTTTGTTCATGCTGTCTCCTGCCTAAGACAACCTAATACAAAGGTCCCCAGCCTCCAGGATCTAATGCCTCATGACTGGAGGGGAAGCTGATATAATAATAAGAAAAAAAGAAAGAGCACAGTAAATCTAATCACTTGAATCATCTGGAAACCATTTTCCCTACCCTGGTCCATGGAAAAGTTGTCTCCAACAAAACTGGTTCCTGGTGCCACAAAGGTTGGGGACCTCTGCCCTTCTCTCTTCTTCTGCACACAAACATTACCCACCATGTGAAACCCAGCCAAACGGAGCCACCTAATGAGCCATCAGCACAAAATGCCCACCTCTCCTCTGAGCGCTCAACCCCCTGCCAGGTGTCCATCCCTCCTGGGAGTCACTAAGCTCACCTGTCCGTAATTCTCATTTCCTTGGCTAGGTCATGAGGTTCTTCTGAGCCAGAAATCACTAGTCTCTCCTTTGACTCCCTCTTGGTAGCTGAGCATTTTTTGCAATAGCACCTGCTTGATAAATATGGGCTGATACTAGGTTAAAACAGAGCCCCAACGAGGGCGAGGCTCCCTGGTCCAATTCACAGATGAGAATGCGGAGGACCAGTGGGTACCAAAGGCGCTTAGAGAGATGACAACCCAGAAGTAGAAGGAACCAGGGGACAGCCTCTTACCCTAAGAGCATATGGGCCCACCTGTCCCCCAGTCTCACCCCACTGCCTCTGCAGTACCCATAGCATCTATCAAAACAGCATCCACCTGCATCCTATGGCCGTAGACGGTCAGAGCAGGACAAGTGAGCATCCTGTGTCTTGCCCATGTTGCTAGCTGCATCCTGCCCTCCCTCCCTCTCCCTTGCCTTCAGAAGGTATAATGTGCTGCTCTTGTTCACACAGGTCTCTCTTCCTAGGCTCCTCCTCTCTTGTATGCTTGCCTAACCTTCAGAACTCAGAGGTAACGAAATCTAACTGTCAGCAAGCCTCCTTCTCCTCCCTCTGCACCAGTGTCATGGGACAGGCAGAGCCCTTCCCCACCCAACAAGAGATGAACCAGATTTCTTCTCCCCTTGAATCAGAATTGGCGGCATTACTTTCTTTCGCCAAAGAGGTGATGCCAAAAAATGCCCCAAGCAGGGAGTTGACAAGTGTCTGTGTACAAGGGTCTTGCTTTCTCTTACTGCTCTTAAAAACTCTGAAACTGCCAGGGGAAGAAGTTCAGGCTAGCCTGCTGGTAACCACCAGACATGTGAGTTCATCCAGTCGCCAGCCAACCTGCCAGAGGACCACCAGAACATGAGATAACCCAGAGAACGGCCTGCCTGAGCTCAGTCTAAACTGCCAGCCCACATAATTATGTACTAGGTTTGGGGGAGGTTTGTTACACAGCAATAGCTAACTGGAAGCTTTCAGATATCTCCTCCTTCGTGAAGTCTCCCTCCCTCCAGAGTTAGGTTGGATGAAGCTGGGAGTCACTAAGCTCACCTGTCCGTAATTCTCATTTCCTTGGCTAGGTCATGAGGTTCTTCTGAGCCAGAAATCACTAGTCTCTCCTTTGACTCCCTCTTGGTAGCTGAGCATTTTTTGCAATAGCACCTGCTTGATAAATATGGGCTGATACTAGGTTAAAACAGAGCCCCAACGAGGGCGAGGCTCCCTGGTCCAATTCACAGATGAGAATGCGGAGGACCAGTGGGTACCAAAGGCGCTTAGAGAGATGACAACCCAGAAGTAGAAGGAACCAGGGGACAGCCTCTTACCCTAAGAGCATATGGGCCCACCTGTCCCCCAGTCTCACCCCACTGCCTCTGCAGTACCCATAGCATCTATCAAAACAGCATCCACCTGCATCCTATGGCCGTGAGACGGTCAGAGCAGGACAAGTGAGCATCCTGTGTCTTGCCCATGTTGCTAGCTGCATCCTGCCCTCCCTCCCTCTCCCTTGCCTTCAGAAGGTATAATGTGCTGCTCTTGTTCACACAGGTCTCTCTTCCTAGGCTCCTCCTCTCTTGTATGCTTGCCTAACCTTCAGAACTCAGAGGTAACGAAATCTAACTGTCAGCAAGCCTCCTTCTCCTCCCTCTGCACCAGTGTCATGGGACAGGCAGAGCCCTTCCCCACCCAACAAGAGATGAACCAGATTTCTTCTCCCCTTGAATCAGAATTGGCGGCATTACTTTCTTTCGCCAAAGAGGTGATGCCAAAAAATGCCCCAAGCAGGGAGTTGACAAGTGTCTGTGTACAAGGGTCTTGCTTTCTCTTACTGCTCTTAAAAACTCTGAAACTGCCAGGGGAAGAAGTTCAGGCTAGCCTGCTGGTAACCACCAGACATGTGAGTTCATCCAGTCGCCAGCCAACCTGCCAGAGGACCACCAGAACATGAGATAACCCAGAGAACGGCCTGCCTGAGCTCAGTCTAAACTGCCAGCCCACATAATTATGTACTAGGTTTGGGGGAGGTTTGTTACACAGCAATAGCTAACTGGAAGCTTTCAGATATCTCCTCCTTCGTGAAGTCTCCCTCCCTCCAGAGTTAGGTTGGAGGCTCCAAGCTCATCACTTCCATCTACTGCTCTGCTTCTCACATCATATTGCGATTATCCATCTAGTTATTTGACATGTTGCCTATCCTCTGCTACCCAAGACTCTGAGTGTCTTGATAAGAGCCTAGACTCCCTTGCTGCCTGCTTTTCCAACCCCTTGCTCAGAAGAGGTGCTCAACGGGCATGCGCAGGATGGAACACATGGATACTGAAAACTTCCCGGAGCCTGGAATCCTACGATATCCTCCCAGCTTCTCCTCCTCATCATCAAAATCTCCATGGCCCTGATATGAGAGAGTGAGTGGGTATTGATTGGCTCTGACTGCATAGCTTCGGCAGCATAATCTGCCTCTATATTCCTTAAATAAGCCCCGTGCCTGGTCAGTGTGTTCATAGCAGCCTTGATTGTAGTTCAGCCTTTACTCCATTACTCTTATTTATAATGCGGCAGAGCACAGAGCCCCAGGCTGTCCGCAGAATGATTACAGGACCCTTTTGACTTGCAATTCCACACCATTCAGAACAATTCAAACCCGCCACAGATGGTGCCCTGTGGCAGGAAGGGGACAATGAGAGGATGCCAGGCTAGGGATGGGGAGGAGAGAAGGACCATTCTGATTTCCTGACTTCGTCAGACAGCCGGCACCTGACTGATGGCAAATCATGGACTTTTCCAGCAGGGTCAGGCCCAGAGACTCCCATGACCATTTCTGGACACCTTTTATTTAAATTCCAGACTCCACAGTAAGAGGGCAGAAAGTGGTGCCCAAATCACCAGGCTAGCAGTCGGGAAAGAAGAATTCCACCCTGGTCTTGGCTCTGTGACCCTAGGTGAGGCCTCGGTCTTCTCATCTGTCAAATGGGGGGACGGATTCCTCCAACCTTGACTCCTTCACCAGAAGATTGGAAGAAGTAAAGGGAGAAATTCATGGGAAGATACTTTGAATAAAATGCTGTCTACACCAAGTTCACAGGTATGATTAATACTATTCAAGCCAATGGAAGATGCCTGCAAAATTAAAACCAAGAGGCACAATGAGAAAGACTACAATTCCTTCCCATGTGTTAACATCCCAACTCCCCAATCCAGCACAAGCTCAGGGCTTGGCCTCTGAAACCAGCCACCTGGGTTCCCACCTCTGCCAATCTATCAGGTGAGTAACCTTGCAAAAGTCACCTAACTTCTCAAGGTCTCCTTTTCCTCATATACACTAGGGGGAATGTTGCAATAATCACTAGAGTGTGAGAGCCAGGAAGGTACAGACCGGACTGTCTCTCATCCCAGTGCCTAGAACAGAGTCTACTATAATGCAGGTGCTGACTCTAAAAGAATGGAATGATTAGCATTTGTTGAGTGCTTACGGTGTGCAAAGCTCTGTTCCCAGCTCTTTGTGCCTTTTTGCATTCCCCAGCATCTTGATGGCCTGCACGTGATAACAGATGCCCATGTGGAGTGTCAAGATGATGTGTCTGCACAAGGCCTCTATATTCCTTAAATAAGCCCCGTGCCTGGTCAGTGTGTTCATAGCAGCCTTGATTGTAGTTCAGCCTTTACTCCATTACTCTTATTTATAATGCGGCAGAGCACAGAGCCCCAGGCTGTCCGCAGAATGATTACAGGACCCTTTTGACTTGCAATTCCACACCATTCAGAACAATTCAAACCCGCCACAGATGGTGCCCTGTGGCAGGAAGGGGACAATGAGAGGATGCCAGGCTAGGGATGGGGAGGAGAGAAGGACCATTCTGATTTCCTGACTTCGTCAGACAGCCGGCACCTGACTGATGGCAAATCATGGACTTTTCCAGCAGGGTCAGGCCCAGAGACTCCCATGACCATTTCTGGACACCTTTTATTTAAATTCCAGACTCCACAGTAAGAGGGCAGAAAGTGGTGCCCAAATCACCAGGCTAGCAGTCGGGAAAGAAGAATTCCACCCTGGTCTTGGCTCTGTGACCCTAGGTGAGGCCTCGGTCTTCTCATCTGTCAAATGGGGGGACGGATTCCTCCAACCTTGACTCCTTCACCAGAAGATTGGAAGAAGTAAAGGGAGAAATTCATGGGAAGATACTTTGAATAAAATGCTGTCTACACCAAGTTCACAGGTATGATTAATACTATTCAAGCCAATGGAAGATGCCTGCAAAATTAAAACCAAGAGGCACAATGAGAAAGACTACAATTCCTTCCCATGTGTTAACATCCCAACTCCCCAATCCAGCACAAGCTCAGGGCTTGGCCTCTGAAACCAGCCACCTGGGTTCCCACCTCTGCCAATCTATCAGGTGAGTAACCTTGCAAAAGTCACCTAACTTCTCAAGGTCTCCTTTTCCTCATATACACTAGGGGGAATGTTGCAATAATCACTAGAGTGTGAGAGCCAGGAAGGTACAGACCGGACTGTCTCTCATCCCAGTGCCTAGAACAGAGTCTACTATAATGCAGGTGCTGACTCTAAAAGAATGGAATGATTAGCATTTGTTGAGTGCTTACGGTGTGCAAAGCTCTGTTCCCAGCTCTTTGTGCCTTTGATCACATTGCATTCCCCCAGCATCTTGATGGCCTGCACGTGATAACAGATGCCCATGTGGAGTGTCAAGATGATGTGTCTGCACAAGGCCTGAGAGCAGCATTTGCTCAATGAGGTCTGTAACAGTGTCCCATGACACATGTAAACAGGCATACACATACACATGTGCACAATTCAACAACACGGCAAGCACAGGCATATGCAAGGCCCTCACACATGCACATTTTCATCGTGTGTTCACAGCACTTGCACACTGCTATGCATGCTCCGTCCTGCACATACACACTCACACAATGTGCAAGAACTTGTATCTTACACTTGTATCTTACTCCTAAGTGAAAGAAGAATTCATGGGCAGAAATTCACATATGTGCTCAGGCATGGTACACATACCCAGGGATACCTAATACTTCCAGCCTGAGGACACACCCCAGTCCTCATTTATGTCCTCATATAACTGACACCAGGAAAAGCCCCTCTCAGCCCCGAGAATATCCCTGAGAATATCCCAGATCCAAGAGGCCTGGCTTTGCACTCAGGAAAGACCAAACCCTCACCGTGTTCCCCCACCTCTGACCCCACAGTCTCTAAAAGATATTTCCTCTTTTCTAGTATGACTGACAGGTCCTCGTGGAGCAAAGGAGACCAGAAAAGACTCTCTTCCCCAGCTGTTCATCCATTTAATCCTTTCTGATTTTGTTACTTGGAAAAAAATTCCTATTTCAGCCCTCAGGCTGATGCCCTCAAAAGAGAGAGATTCACGCGAGGCAGACAGGGGCTGCTGATGCTGGGCCCCAGGGGCCCTGGTGACATTCCTCTGGGGTTCTAACTCCATGTACTGTTCAAGCAGGCTGGCTGGCAAGTCAAAGCCAGTGTCCTGGATGCCGGGGCTGCAGAGTCCAGAGCAGAAATAATGTGCTCTGACCCCTCTCGCACTCTTCTGATGTCCATATGATCCTTGGCACCATCATACACGGAGCTCATTTGATCCTCAGAACATTCTCCAGGGAGCTATCGGCAAGTTCACTCTACAGACAGGACTTCCTAGAAAGGAAGGCAGTTGCTAAGGTGCCACAGCAGCTAATAAGGAGCAGGCGTGATCCTCCTGCCTCAAAACACCTAGAATCAGAGGAACTGGAGGCAAGTGGGCCAGCCCTGGGTTACAGCCTGGCTTCTGGAACCTCGCTGGCTTCAGGTGCACTTCCAGGAGACTCCTTACAAAGATGAGCACCCATGGAATCAGATAAAAAGGAAGCTAGGACACTGCATTTGAGGGGGAGGAGGAAAGGAGTAACAAAGGAGAATAGGGCGGTGTGGAGGAGAGGCAGGAAGTGCAGATGGGCGAGAAGGGAAACAGCTGAAGAAGTGGTTGAGTTCGTGCTTCTTCCCACAGTATGCGCTGACTCACCTTCTCACTGGTGAGTCTCCTGAGAGCTGCTGGTGGGATTCTCCTGCAGGGAACTCCCAGAGAAGTGTGGGGCAAGGTCTCTTTCATGTTAAATCTGGACCAGACATCTTAAAAATATTTGCACAATGATGTGCCACATCAGCAAGGAAAGACAAATGCAAAATGACCGTAGCATAGCCCCCTTGTTCCATGCTATAAATCTGCTCACAACAAGAGGCACTCATTCCCCATCGACACTTTCACATGGGGTCTCCCACATAATCCTCGCAGCCACCTTAAAACATTACGATAACCTATTAGAAATCCAGAGATATATGTGTATGTCTACACACACGGATGCATATATATATTACATACACACATGCGCACACATACCCACACACATTTGACTCCAACAAACGACACTAAGCCAAGATCAATTAGGATGTCAATGGCAGGGGTAGCATTCAGACCGAACAAGTTAAGACCATGGTCCTCACCCTGAAGTATTCACTTGTGCCCATCCTGCAGCTGCATCTACAACCTGAGGCTGAGCTCAACAGCCACTGAAGAGGAGTGCACAGCTGGATGACCCCTAGGAGATAATCCAGAAACAGCAACACTTCACTGGGGTTGGAAGAGGTGAAGGGTCTTGGTCCAGGTCATCGCACATAAATGTTTGGACGAGGACGAGGGCCTGCCCTTCTGGTCCCTAGATCAATGCTCTTTTCTCAATGTTCTCTGTGGCAGGCAATGC
Organism: Tragulus kanchil; assembly: GCA_022376925.1. Classification (NCBI taxonomy): domain Eukaryota; kingdom Metazoa; phylum Chordata; class Mammalia; order Artiodactyla; family Tragulidae; genus Tragulus; species Tragulus kanchil. Next base: position 21,775,161 of record JAIOJX010000023.1, on the reverse strand, counting down.
TTTTTCAAGATGAGAAAACCTCATCTTGAGGTCACTGACCCTGAAGCAGGAACAGATATGAGAGAGCTCTTCTCTCCTAGGCAAGGGCGAAAGGGCTAGAGAGGACATAATTCTTTCATCCCGGGAGCAACTGGATTATTTTTCTTTTAACAGATGAGCCCATGGAGGCCCAGGAAGAAGAAGAGATATTCCTGAGATAAAGTGGAGCAGGTTTCTCCAACAAAATCCAGGCTTTTTTCTCACAGACTCTCCTCTGACCGGCACTGGAACTCATTGAGTGTTGAGGTTAAAAAGACCAGGGCTCAAGACAGGCACACCAGGGCTCCTGAGGTGTTCTTCATCGCTCCGAGACCATTGACCAGAGCCAGCTCATGGTGTGTGACTTGTGAGCTCACGTTGGACTTAGACAACCTTAGTCAGGGCTCTGCTGTCACTATGTAGAAAGTGTTAATAGTTTGTGAACAAGGTGCCTCATATTCTCATTTTGGATGGGTTCTGCAAATTCTGTAGCTGGGCCTAGCTTCAACATGTACCCTTTCTGAGCCTCAGTGTCCTAAACTTTGAACGAGTTGGGGATGGAGCTAAGTTCATAGGGCATGGAGCTGACACTGTCTACTCCTTGCCCACATCCTCCCTGGCACACACGTTCCTAGGACAGGGTGATACAGTTTGCTCCTGTAGGTACCCATATGCTGCCCCAAGGGCTTCCTAACTCTCATGCAGAAGCCAGAAATGCCAGGGAGTCTTCAGGTCCTCTAGCTGGTTCCCCCATCCCTCAATGCCACAGCCCGTAGCCAGTGACAGATGGAACAAGGGGTGGGGAATAAACACCCCAGCTTGGGATGCTCTTTGGCATGTTCTAGACTGTCCTCTAGAGTTCCTCAGTGGGACTGAGTCCCTGATGCCGCAGGAGCCCCTTGCTCAGCTCTACCCCATTCACTGGGTCCCTGCTCAGCCCTGCCTCAGTTGCCCTCTTGGGGCTTATTGGGATCACCTCCCAAATATATTACTTTACCTCATCTCCTTGTCCCAGGGCTTGCTTCTAGAGGAGCCTAATTGAAGACCCAGATGCTATGAGCATCAGTAAGATAACGCATGTAAAGTACTGAGGCATCAGGCATAGTCACAAGTTCTCAATAAATGGTCGGCTTACCACTGCCTCCCCCCAAAAGCTCCTTTATAAGAAGACATGAGGGAGCCTGCAGAACATTATAACTGATCGCTAAATTTAGCCTCCTAATGAAATCACCTCTGCAGATCAGTCACTACTCATGACCAGGAATGATGTTCAGGGCCCCTCTTCCCACCAGAGGCAGACATGAGTCATTCTGGCCCCTAGGACTTGACCCCAAGGGAAAGCTCAAGGAATCACCATGCGCTCCCTTCCCAGCCTCAGTAGCAAAAGTGAAACACAAACCCACCCAGGATTTCAGAGTCTAGAAACTGCCCATCTTGTGTAGCAGAGACTAAGGAACATAAATATGCCTGAATATGCCACACAAATGTGTGAAAGGCATGTTCAGAAGAGGAAATCGTGTGGTCTGCCACCATTCTAATAAGCCTCATTATGCAGGATTTCCACTTTCCTTTTAATTGCTTTATGCATATACACGTACATACTAAAAAGTAAGCTCCATAGCTGCAAGGATTTTCACCTGTTTGGTTCACTGCTGTGTCCCCCAGGAGCCTAGTGCAATGCCTGGCATGTATTAAGTGCTCATTAATATGTATTAACTGAGCACATGCCCTTCTCATGATACCCACAGCTAATTCCTCCTGAAGCTCTTTCTGGCTTTCCTCGGGAGAAAAAGCCCAAAGGGCTTCTGAGTTGGACTCCCACTATGTACCCATCTCCCCAAACAAGGCTAAAATGGGGACCTGGAGCCAGACCTCCAGGGTAACCGCCAACTCCACTAGTTAGCATCTACAAGGTCTTGGCCAAGTTACTGACCCTCAGTCTCCCCATCTTTATATAGCTGACTACATTTACCAAAGGAAGGCCAGTAGGTAGACCACCAACCCCAGGGTAAGCACACAGCACAGACTAGCTATCGTTAAGGAAACAAGAAGAGTCCCTTCGCCCCTAAGGTGTCTCTGTTGCTGCTAATATATTAGGGAAATTTTCCAAAACATGGGAAGATGCACTGATGCTGGTACAGAAAATGACCACATGCCTGTCCGTTTTTATCAAATTAATGAGCATAAAATAATGACCTGAGAAACATATATCCTTCTCCAGTGTCTTTTGGCCCTTCTCCTAACCCGGAGGAGAAAACATCCATGAGGAATTACAGCGTCTCTAACAAGCCAGAGAGAGCAGCCCTTGGGCTCCAACGCCCCTTGACTGCTGGCCCTAGGGACTAGAACGTAATAGCACTGCTTTGCTTTCATGGTACTTATTTTTATAGTAGCTTTCTAATTTTAGAGTGCAATGCTAGTTTTCCATTTATCATCATGATATTAAAGTTTCCATCTGTAATATATATATATATTACTTTAGGAGAAATAAAAGTAAAGATGAGAATGCAGATATAGCCAAAAGGATGGTGATAGTCCTGAAATGACAAAGACTTGGGAGTTCTGGTCTAGACCTGGCTCATAAGTCTCCCTAGAACAGGAGCATAGGGCCCAGAGCTTCAGACTCAACCCTGCCACTTACTGATGGGCTATGACTCTGAACAGACCCAACTCCCTCCCATAGCCTCTATCCTCCCAGCTCTACGATGAAGAAATCAGAGGTCCAAGAGCCCTGAACAATGTTGAAATGTGTTGAACCCTTCCAGGATTCCAATAAACAGTGGAACAGACCCATGGACCATGCATCAAGGCCATGTGGCCACTCCACTGTCTTCATGCTGCCTTATTCCCTGATGACACTTTGCAAACTCTAGAGACGGCTGGCATCTCTTTGTTTTACTAATGTGGTTTCACCATTTATGTCACTTCCCCTGACCCTGACCAAACCCGAAAAAGGAAACAAAGCTAGCATCAAGACCCTTTGTTTAGAAGGTCCTACTACATAGTGCAGAAAACTCTGCTCAGTGTTACAGGGCAGCCTGGATGGGAGGGAAAGTTTGGAGGTAAGGCCTAGACCTCCAGGGTAACCGCCAACTCCACTAGTTAGCATCTACAAGGTCTTGGCCAAGTTACTGACCCTCAGTCTCCCCATCTTTATATAGCTGACTACATTTACCAAAGGAAGGCCAGTAGGTAGACCACCAACCCCAGGGTAAGCACACAGCACAGACTAGCTATCGTTAAGGAAACAAGAAGAGTCCCTTCGCCCCTAAGGTGTCTCTGTTGCTGCTAATATATTAGGGAAATTTTCCAAAACATGGGAAGATGCACTGATGCTGGTACAGAAAATGACCACATGCCTGTCCGTTTTTATCAAATTAATGAGCATAAAATAATGACCTGAGAAACATATATCCTTCTCCAGTGTCTTTTGGCCCTTCTCCTAACCCGGAGGAGAAAACATCCATGAGGAATTACAGCGTCTCTAACAAGCCAGAGAGAGCAGCCCTTGGGCTCCAACGCCCCTTGACTGCTGGCCCTAGGGACTAGAACGTAATAGCACTGCTTTGCTTTCATGGTACTTATTTTTATAGTAGCTTTCTAATTTTAGAGTGCAATGCTAGTTTTCCATTTATCATCATGATATTAAAGTTTCCATCTGTAATATATATATATATTACTTTAGGAGAAATAAAAGTAAAGATGAGAATGCAGATATAGCCAAAAGGATGGTGATAGTCCTGAAATGACAAAGACTTGGGAGTTCTGGTCTAGACCTGGCTCATAAGTCTCCCTAGAACAGGAGCATAGGGCCCAGAGCTTCAGACTCAACCCTGCCACTTACTGATGGGCTATGACTCTGAACAGACCCAACTCCCTCCCATAGCCTCTATCCTCCCAGCTCTACGATGAAGAAATCAGAGGTCCAAGAGCCCTGAACAATGTTGAAATGTGTTGAACCCTTCCAGGATTCCAATAAACAGTGGAACAGACCCATGGACCATGCATCAAGGCCATGTGGCCACTCCACTGTCTTCATGCTGCCTTATTCCCTGATGACACTTTGCAAACTCTAGAGACGGCTGGCATCTCTTTGTTTTACTAATGTGGTTTCACCATTTATGTCACTTCCCCTGACCCTGACCAAACCCGAAAAAGGAAACAAAGCTAGCATCAAGACCCTTTGTTTAGAAGGTCCTACTACATAGTGCAGAAAACTCTGCTCAGTGTTACAGGGCAGCCTGGATGGGAGGGAAAGTTTGGAGGAGAATACATACATGTTGATGTATGGCTGAGGCCCTTTCCCTTCACCAGAAACCATCATAACAATATTAATCAGCTATGTGCACGCACAACAATGCTAATCAGCTGTGTCTAATTCAACTCTATGAACTGGAGCCCACCAGGCTCCTCTGTCCATGGGCTTTTTCACAGCAAGAATGCTGGAGGAGGTGGCCATATCCTTCTCCAAGGGATCTTCCTGACCCAGGGATCAAAGCTGCATCTCCTGCATCAGCAGGCAGATTCTTTACCTCTGCACCCTACAGGGAGCCTGTTAATGGGCTATACTCCAATAAAATATAAAACATTAAAAAAAAAACCCACCTTGTTTAGAAACTTGACTCACTGCAGAGCTGACTCATAGCACTGTGTGCCACTGGATCCTCTTTGCCCCTCACTGTCCCTTTGCACCTGCACTGAAGTCCGCTGGGTGGGGTCTGGATGGAAAAGGTCTTGGGAAGGACACATGTGTAACTATGGCAGACCCTCAGGACACTGGAACCCTGGGCTTTGGTGCTAACCTGACTCTTCTCTTGGGATATTTCATACCGACCACACTCCAGCCCCATGGAGCCTGTGAGCACAGGATATCCAAGAGACAGAGAGGAATCCCATCAGGTCTCCCCCTGCTTCAGTGAGGCCTCAGGTTGGTGGGACAAGCTTTCAGCTCATCAAGGCACCAGAGTGAGATTCCAAGGTCCAGAATCATGCACATGACAGAGAGGTAATACAGGGGAGGTGATGGTGACCTTTACATTATAGGGCGACCATGGAAAGTTTCCTGGACAGATGGTATCCCAGTGCAGCCAGGAAGAGTGGACAGCTGTCTGTCAGTTGAAGATAATAGAAAAAGCTTTTTCAACACAAAAGGGCAAAACTCATGCTGCAAAGAAGAACAAGTCCTTGCGTATCCCTGGCTTATGACACTGGGGACATTACCTGCTGGATGACCTTGCAAAGTCATGAGGGTGAAAGCCCCCCAGAGACACCCAGTCCCAACAGGTGTCAGACACTGGGGATAATCTCACACGTGAGACATGTGGTCATCTGGGATCAGATGGCTCAGGAGGGAGTCATGCATGGCACTGAGGACCAGAGCCTCCCTGTCCCATGACAAACTGGAAAAAGGTAGAGAGGTCTTGGAAGCCAGACCAGACAAGATGTGTCTTCTCAACCTTTGAAATGTTCTCTGGGACTTTCTTTATTCCTTTGTGCCTTGACACTGATGTCGCTGCTTAGGCTTCTTCTTCCCCTCTCTTTCTGCAAACCCCTTCCTTCTCCGGAACAACAACAAAAACAACACTCTGCATCACTTCTCTAAGTAACATGCAGAGGCTTTTAACAGGTTTCTAATGCACTGCGAGACAACGCCTTAAGGCTTGAATCCCCAAGGACACCTTGCTGGAAAAAAAAAAGAGAGAAGCTGTAGTTACGGGGGCTCTGGATTTTATTGTTTTCATAAAACACTGCTAAGAATGTGCCTGTTTCCCTCACAGGCAGACACACACCGAGGGAGTTTGCCCACCCGTACCCTGCATGTCTAAGTGAAGTGACATATAGATGCAAGCTGAACTCATTTTGAACAAACAGCATCCCAGGACACCAGGGTCGCCTTAGCAATGAAGATACAAGGTTTACAGAATGGGTGTCAGTGGCCAAACCTGACCTTCACGTCCATCTCCTAAAACCTCATTCAGACCTCTTTCACCAAAATCTAAATACCACTCCCCACTTTACCAACTCCAACACGAGGCCTTGCAGCCCTAGAGCTGCCCTCTCAGTTCCCAGAGTTTTCTGGATCATCCCCTACTCAGCTCTGACCTGAGTAAGGCCACATTCTTTCAGATCATTATGGGTCATCAAAGGCTCTCCTTGTCCTTTGACACTGTACAGGTGATAGCGGAGTTTCTTGTGGATTCACACACCAGTATGCTCCCCAAGGTCACCTGTGTCAGTTAAGAAAACTCCAGGGAAGTGTTTCCAAGAGAAGGACCCAAGAAGATTCTGAAATTAAGATACTACTGCTAGTGCAGGAGAAAAGAATTTCTCGGCTGGGTACCTTATGGATGGCTTCTTCAAAACACAATGCATGATCTGACTAACAGATACTCCAATATACCCCTATGCTTTTCCTCAAAATACCTTGGATTTAGAACCTCAAGCTTAGTTAGAACCAGACGTGTCGATACATTCCTAAAGGACCCAGGCTCTTCACAAAATTTTGTGAACTTTAAAATATTCTACAAAGTAGTTTTCTCCCTTTTTTTATATTTCAAAAAACAAGCACAGAAATATTTAAGAAGTCCTTAGAGAATCCTAAGTGGTGAAATGATCGAGCCTGTTTTCCAGTTTTAAGAATAGAGACCCAGGGAGCACTGTCTATGTACTCAGCCAAGTTGCTAAGCAAGTGAAGATCAATTGCTTCCCCAGCCTCCCCCCTAACTGCCAACCTTGGCCCATGGATGGGAGACTGGAAAGCACATGGCTGTGAAGCCAGCCTGAACTACAATCCCACCTGGACTTCTTACCAGACATGAGAATTTGGACAAATCCCTCTTCTTTCTTAAACTCGGATTCCTCATCTAAAATAGGATCATATCACCTTCCTCCCCGGGGCAGTTGTGATCCACCTAACATCTGACAAACAGAAGTTTCCAGTGAATACTGTTTCTTCCTTCAAAACTTTGCAGTTATTTCTTTGAAGTCTTGAGCAGAACTTTGTGCGAAGGTTCAGTTCCCTAAATTCCATCCAGCATGGAACGGGCCAGCTCTCTCTAATGCTGACCTCTTAGGATGCAACTTTGCTGGAGGACTTCTTCATTTGAATCTCCCACTTGTTTGTGGGAGGATATCAAAATTTTTTTGAGGCCTTGCAGCCCTAGAGCTGCCCTCTCAGTTCCCAGAGTTTTCTGGATCATCCCCTACTCAGCTCTGACCTGAGTAAGGCCACATTCTTTCAGATCATTATGGGTCATCAAAGGCTCTCCTTGTCCTTTGACACTGTACAGGTGATAGCGGAGTTTCTTGTGGATTCACACACCAGTATGCTCCCCAAGGTCACCTGTGTCAGTTAAGAAAACTCCAGGGAAGTGTTTCCAAGAGAAGGACCCAAGAAGATTCTGAAATTAAGATACTACTGCTAGTGCAGGAGAAAAGAATTTCTCGGCTGGGTACCTTATGGATGGCTTCTTCAAAACACAATGCATGATCTGACTAACAGATACTCCAATATACCCCTATGCTTTTCCTCAAAATACCTTGGATTTAGAACCTCAAGCTTAGTTAGAACCAGACGTGTCGATACATTCCTAAAGGACCCAGGCTCTTCACAAAATTTTGTGAACTTTAAAATATTCTACAAAGTAGTTTTCTCCCTTTTTTTATATTTCAAAAAACAAGCACAGAAATATTTAAGAAGTCCTTAGAGAATCCTAAGTGGTGAAATGATCGAGCCTGTTTTCCAGTTTTAAGAATAGAGACCCAGGGAGCACTGTCTATGTACTCAGCCAAGTTGCTAAGCAAGTGAAGATCAATTGCTTCCCCAGCCTCCCCCCTAACTGCCAACCTTGGCCCATGGATGGGAGACTGGAAAGCACATGGCTGTGAAGCCAGCCTGAACTACAATCCCACCTGGACTTCTTACCAGACATGAGAATTTGGACAAATCCCTCTTCTTTCTTAAACTCGGATTCCTCATCTAAAATAGGATCATATCACCTTCCTCCCGGGCAGTTGTGATCCACCTAACATCTGACAAACAGAAGTTTCCAGTGAATACTGTTTCTTCCTTCAAAACTTTGCAGTTATTTCTTTGAAGTCTTGAGCAGAACTTTGTGCGAAGGTTCAGTTCCCTAAATTCCATCCAGCATGGAACGGGCCAGCTCTCTCTAATGCTGACCTCTTAGGATGCAACTTTGCTGGAGGACTTCTTCATTTGAATCTCCCACTTGTTTGTGGGAGGATGACAATATTAATATCAATGGAGGGCTTGCTATGTGCCCAGAACGTCTAAGTGATCTAAATGAACTATTTGCTTCGTATCACCTTCACAACAATGTTAGGAAGCAGAGAGTCATACCAGCCCCATTATGTCGTTCTTCAGTGGCTAAGTTGTGTCCGACTCTTTGCGATCCCATGGACGGCAGCCCCCCAGGCTCCTTGGTCCTCCACTATCTCCTGGAGCTTGCTCAGATTCACGTCCAATGAGTTGGCCATGGCATCCAACCATCTCATTCTCTGCTGCTACATCCTACAGATGCTAAAAAGCTAATAAACACAAATGAAGTGTGAAAAGATTCAAATCACACACACTCTGGCAATCTAGTCTATGAACCAGTCCTCTGTAAGGGTTTCCCTGACTGTGAGCTTGGAATCAGGCAGCACTGTGAAATGCATGGGCTCCAACACAGATCACCTGCGTACAGTAAGTCCCCTACACACAAACCTTCAAGCCGTAAACATTCAAACACGTGGATGTATGTTTGTAAGTTAGTTCACGTGTCTGGTGCATCTAGTCATGTGTGTGCATCCTCTACAAGTGGCTCTGCCTCTGCCTAACACTTCACTGTATAGTACTGTATACAGCAGGGCTTCCCAGGTGACTCAGTGGTAGAGAACCCACCTGCCAGTGCAGGAGACACAGAAGACTTGGGTTTGATCCCTGGGTTGGGAAGATTCCCTGGAGTAGGAAGTGGCCACCCACTTCAGTATTCTTGCCTGGAGGAAATCACATGGATGGAGGCGTCTGGAGGGCTACAGTCCATAGGGTCACAAAGAATCAGATGTGACTGAGCACACACATGTGTATGCACTGTATAGAGTACAGAATCTTCACTGCAGGCTCAGAATGTCTGGAAGCAAGCATAAATGCAGCAGTGACGTGGCTGGTACTGCTGCACTTTTCAAGGTACTGTACTGTAGGATTAAGAATGTTTTGTTTGGGGCTTCCCTGGTGGTCCAGTGGGCAAGGACACCGCCTTGCAGTGCAAAGGTGCCGTTTCGAGCCCTGTCCTGGGAAGATCCCATGTGCCGCGGAGCGGCTCGACCGATGTGTCCAACTACTGCACCGGAGTTCTGGAGCCCGTGTGCCCAGAGCCAGTGCTCTGCAGCGAGAGAGGCCACTGTGATGGGAGGTCCACACAGGCCAAAGAACAAAGATGGATGAAAATAGATAAATGAAAGACCAATAGAAGTGCCCCCCCGCAAAGAATGCTTTGTTTATCTTTGTGTTTTTTATGTACTGTTTGTATTGAAAAGTATTCTAAACCCAATACACTCCTGTACTACTCAGCCCATTGTTTTACTTGGGTATCTAGGCTAACTTTATGGGACTTACAAATTGGACTTAACGAACACATCCTTGGAACAGAACTGGTCGTTATGTAGGAGACTCACTGCACCTCCAGGTAAGCCACTTTCCCTCTCTGCACATGGGGATCTCAGTACTAAACTCAGGGTATTTAAAAAGTAAACATAACTTCCTGAACAGTGTTGATAACTCAATGAAAGGGAAGGGGGAAGGGGGGAGTGGGGAGGGAGGAAGGTAAGTGAGGAAGGGAGAAAAAAGGAGGGAAGGAAATAGAGAGGGAAGGCAGGAAAGGGAAGGAGGCACGGCAGGCTCTCTCTCTCTGGCAGCATCTTCACTGTCTCTCTCTCACAAGAGCCTCCTGGGAGGCCGGAGGGAGGAGAGACACTGGAAGGGATGATGCTGTTCGTCCCTGAGCCACATTCCTCTGTGTTCAGGAAAGAGCCCAGAGCCCTGCCTGGAGAGATACGGGACGATGTTCCCCGTACCACCTGCCCTCTGACAAAGACCTCCCCCTCCAGACCTGTGTCCCTGCCTGCAAGAGGAGCTGCAATCTGACTCCCTAAAATCTGAACACTGCTGGGCCTCCTGCTTTCAGGATTCCTAGTGGTCACTGCTGGGAGCAGAACAAACCACAGACCAGTGCGGGGCTTGCAGCTCTGTGACAGACTGACAGCTGGCGGGATACATGAACAATGTGGACTCCAGCCTGGGGACCCTTTGGCCTCTAAGGCCAGGGGAGGTCAGGAGCAGCCCCGGATTCCACAATAGATGGAGGGGATTGGAGGGGAGCTCCGGGGGGTCCCAGGGCTCTGTGGGTTCTCTGGGTTCTGGGAGCATGTCCATGGAGCTCTCTGGCTCTATGTATCCTCCCCTCATTTCTCCCCTTTGTTGTTTCTTGCTCCATTGTCTCCCTGTTCCTTCTCCTTTTTCCTTTTCCACCAATGGCCCTTCTCTGTCACCACCCCATGTCTTATCCCCATCCTCCCATCCTCTTCTCTTCCCTTGCCATCCTCTTCTCGCTCTCATTTACACACACACACCGACAGGCACACACATGCACAGAGAATTCCATCTCCCACAGAATGCTAAAATGAAATGATTTTGGAGGCTTTTATGTTGCTAAAAGAGCCTTGGACTCCTGGATGGGATTTGAGAGCATCCTCCTCCATGCACACTGTATAAACCTCCATCAACACCTCCACTCCCACCCACCATTAGCTCACGGTCCATCGAAGGCCAGGTCTGAAAAGGAACTCATACTCAGGACTCACGCTACTCAGCTGCCATTACCTGCTGCATCGGGAGAGCCGAAAACACACCTGGGAAAGAGCAGGTGCTCAATACAGACTTGCTGAATGAATACATTCATGAATGTAGGTTCCTGACCCCATTTCACAGGTGGGGAAACCAAGGTTCCAAGAAGCTGAGTCTCAAAAATTTTGCCTCTCATCTCCTTTCTTACTCACCAAGTTATCACACTATTGTCAAACCCAGGCCTTTGATTTAAGGCACTGAAGGCAGGCACCCTGTGCCCACCCTGGATCCCAGGCTTGGGAGAACCACAGGGAGGACTCCCAGAGAGATGGTCCTGGACACAGCAGCAGCCCTCTCAGCCACAGCACGGGCAGGGCCCCTGACATTCGGTGAAGGCAGACCAAGTGCCAGCCCTTAGCTGTCGGCTCCTGAGTAGGGCTGTGACCCAGGGCAGGGAGCCACCAGGACTGGGCATGTGGAGGGCAGTTGAACCCTTGGTCTGAGGTGCTGGGAGCTCAGCAAGGTCCCAGAGTCAAGGTGGCCCAGAATACCTCTGCTTTCTCTTAGATTCTTTTAGGAGCCAGAGCGGAGTGCAGGCTGAATGGAGCTGTCCTGCCAAACATCGGGATGCTCACGAGTGAGGCTGTGTGGCCCAGGGTAAGCGAGTGGTCTCTGGGGCCAGCCTATCGGGGGTCAGATCCCTTCTCGACAACTCACTGGCCCATGTGCCTTTCAAAAGCAGCTCATATTCTCTATGCCTCAATGCCCCTCAAAATTTTCTTTTCTTGCTCCATTGTCTCCCTGTTCCTTCTCCTTTTTCCTTTTCCACCAATGGCCCTTCTCTGTCACCACCCCATGTCTTATCCCCATCCTCCCATCCTCTTCTCTTCCCTTGCCATCCTCTTCTCGCTCTCATTTACACACACACCGACAGGCACACATGCACAGAGAATTCCATCTCCCACAGAATGCTAAAATGAAATGATTTTGGAGGCTTTTATGTTGCTAAAGAGCCTTGGACTCCTGGATGGGATTTGAGAGCATCCTCCTCCATGCACACTGTATAAACCTCCATCAACACCTCCACTCCCACCCACCATTAGCTCACGGTCCATCGAAGGCCAGGTCTGAAAAGGAACTCATACTCAGGACTCACGCTACTCAGCTGCCATTACCTGCTGCATCGGGAGAGCCGAAAACACACCTGGGAAAGAGCAGGTGCTCAATACAGACTTGCTGAATGAATACATTCATGAATGTAGGTTCCTGACCCCATTTCACAGGTGGGGAAACCAAGGTTCCAAGAAGCTGAGTCTCAAAAATTTTGCCTCTCATCTCCTTTCTTACTCACCAAGTTATCACACTATTGTCAAACCCAGGCCTTTGATTTAAGGCACTGAAGGCAGGCACCCTGTGCCCACCCTGGATCCCAGGCTTGGGAGAACCACAGGGAGGACTCCCAGAGAGATGGTCCTGGACACAGCAGCAGCCCTCTCAGCCACAGCACGGGCAGGGCCCCTGACATTCGGTGAAGGCAGACCAAGTGCCAGCCCTTAGCTGTCGGCTCCTGAGTAGGGCTGTGACCCAGGGCAGGGAGCCACCAGGACTGGGCATGTGGAGGGCAGTTGAACCCTTGGTCTGAGGTGCTGGGAGCTCAGCAAGGTCCCAGAGTCAAGGTGGCCCAGAATACCTCTGCTTTCTCTTAGATTCTTTTAGGAGCCAGAGCGGAGTGCAGGCTGAATGGAGCTGTCCTGCCAAACATCGGGATGCTCACGAGTGAGGCTGTGTGGCCCAGGGTAAGCGAGTGGTCTCTGGGGCCAGCCTATCGGGGGTCAGATCCCTTCTCGACAACTCACTGGCCCATGTGCCTTTCAAAAGCAGCTCATATTCTCTATGCCTCAATGCTCCCATCTATAAAAGGGGATACAATAATAATGTTTCTGTCCCTGAATTTTGTGAGGCTGAGATATGTTATAATTTGGTAGGAAAGTGAAGTGATAGTCACTCAGTGGTGTCCAACTCTTTGTGATCCCATGGACTGTAGCCCACTAGGCTTCTCTGTCCATGGGCTTCTCCCAACAAGAATACTGGAGTGGGGGGCTTCCCTGGTGGCCCAGTGGGTAAGGATACCGCCTTGCAGTGCAAGGGGCGCCGGTTCGATCCCTGGCCTGGAAGATCCCACGTGCCGCAGAGCGGCTGGACTGATGTGTCCAACTACCGAGCCAGAGTTCTGGAGCACACGCACCCAGAGCCGGTGCTCTGCAGCGAGGGAGGCCACTGTGATGTGAGGCTCACACAGGCCAAAGAACAAAGATAAATGAATGAAAGATCAACACAAGTGCCCCCCCACAAAAAAATAATACTGGAGTGGGTTGTCATTTCTTTTTCCAAGGGATCTTCTCTGATCCAGGAATTGAACCTGGGTCTCTTGCATTGCAGACAGACTCATTTACCATCTGAGCCACCAGGGAAAATCTACATCTTATAAATGTTTAGCTATTATTATTATCATCGTGCACCTGAATATAACAAGACCACAGCCATCTCACAGTTTAGGTTACTCCAACTCCCCAAACCCCTGCTAAGGTTTGGACCATCTTAGACTTTCCTTCTTCCGGGCCAAAAGAAGAAGAGAGCTGGAGAGAGTCAGCAGATACTCAAGGGCCTCTAGTCCAAGGGAGGCCAGGGACCCAAACTCAGGGCCAATTCAGTCATGCTGTGTTGTCTGAGGGATATGTCACCCTTTCCTGTTTGCCCAGTGTGGGGCTCCAGGTGAAAGTTAGCGTTTGTCGCTCAGTCATGTCCCACACTTTGTGATCCCATGAACTGTAGCCCACCAGGACCATTTGTCAATGGAATTCTCCAGGCAAGAATACTCGAATGGTTTACCATGGCCTTCTCTCCAGGGGATCTTCCAAACCCAGGGATTGAACCTGGGTCTCCTGCATTGCTGGCAGATTCTTTACCAGCTGAGCTCCCAGGGAAGCAAGGGAGCTAGCTCAACCATGAACATGACTCTGGTGGGGGACTCAGCAACACGCAAGTATGCAATGCCCTCCTTTTGTGAGGAAAACCTGGGGGTCTCCAGCGGAAAAGGAGGTGCTCAGAGTCACCCAAGACTGCCCAAGCTAGACAATAACCTAAATCCCGTGGCTCACCTGCTGGCTGCCACATCTCTTGCACAGGGTGCCCTGGGAAAAACTCGGGGTTATAGAAGCTCTCAGATCTTACTGTGATAAAGCACTTTTCGAAAACACAACACTCCAGAAAGACCAAACTGGATGCTGGTTTGAAGGAGGACTCACCGTGTCACCGAGGGAGGCAAATTAAGGCACATTGTGTTTTACACAGGGTACCACTTAGAGAACTGCTTCCTCCAAAGGCTCCTGGGAAAACTCCTTCTCTTCTAAGGGGTGAGCCCTCTGTTCTAAGAGAACCGTTTATTCTGATAAGAGGGAAGCAATCATTCAGGGCTGTGCTCCTCTCTGAACGCAATTCTTATTAAATAGGTAGTGAGGCCCGTAATGAGCTGCTTTATGCAGATCTATCGTTGCACCTTCATGTGGCAAATACTGAATGGAATTTCACCCATATTTTAATCCAGTGCTTTCTCCTGGCCGCACAGTGAGCCTAACAAAACAAGATTCTATCATTTTATACTTGTAAGTTACTGTCCTGTGAAAAGGGAATAAGAAATACATCCCAGTCTACTTTAAGCGGAAGTGAGGAGTCTGAGTTTCTCCCTGTTACGGGTCCCAACTTCACATATTAGGAGCCCGAGGCCAAGAGGTCCGGACATGGAGCTCAACTGCCTGAGACCCACAGGACACTTACGGGAGATACGGACAGCCAAACTCCTAACCCCACAATTTCTCTCCTAGACCCTGGGTATGAGTTTGTAACATTGGCACTGATGCACAAACTGACTTGACTGTAGGATTTTAAAAATAAGCCTTGTGGTCCTACCATGGTTTACCATGGCCTCTCTCCAGGGGATCTTCCAAACCCAGGGATTGAACCTGGGTCTCCTGCATTGCTGGCAGATTCTTTACCAGCTGAGCTCCCAGGGAAGCAAGGGAGCTAGCTCAACCATGAACATGACTCTGGTGGGGGACTCAGCAACACGCAAGTATGCAATGCCCTCCTTTTGTGAGGAAAACCTGGGGGTCTCCAGCGGAAAAGGAGGTGCTCAGAGTCACCCAAGACTGCCCAAGCTAGACAATAACCTAAATCCCGTGGCTCACCTGCTGGCTGCCACATCTCTTGCACAGGGTGCCCTGGGAAAAACTCGGGGTTATAGAAGCTCTCAGATCTTACTGTGATAAAGCACTTTTCGAAAACACAACACTCCAGAAAGACCAAACTGGATGCTGGTTTGAAGGGAGGGGACTCACCGTGTCACCGAGGGAGGCAAATTAAGGCACATTGTGTTTTACACAGGGTACCACTTAGAGAACTGCTTCCTCCAAAGGCTCCTGGGAAAACTCCTTCTCTTCTAAGGGGTGAGCCCTCTGTTCTAAGAGAACCGTTTATTCTGATAAGAGGGAAGCAATCATTCAGGGCTGTGCTCCTCTCTGAACGCAATTCTTATTAAATAGGTAGTGAGGCCCGTAATGAGCTGCTTTATGCAGATCTATCGTTGCACCTTCATGTGGCAAATACTGAATGGAATTTCACCCATATTTTAATCCAGTGCTTTCTCCTGGCCGCACAGTGAGCCTAACAAAACAAGATTCTATCATTTTATACTTGTAAGTTACTGTCCTGTGAAAAGGGAATAAGAAATACATCCCAGTCTACTTTAAGCGGAAGTGAGGAGTCTGAGTTTCTCCCTGTTACGGGTCCCAACTTCACATATTAGGAGCCCGAGGCCAAGAGGTCCGGACATGGAGCTCAACTGCCTGAGACCCACAGGACACTTACGGGAGATACGGACAGCCAAACTCCTAACCCCACAATTTCTCTCCTAGACCCTGGGTATGAGTTTGTAACATTGGCACTGATGCACCGAAAGCTGACTTGACTGTAGGATTTTTAAAAAATAAGCCTTGTGGTCCTCTTACCCACAAAATGAAGATGGGAAACATACCTATTTCACAAACCAGCAAGGTGAGTCACATTAAGGCACCAGGTGAGCCTGTTTTGTGGACAGGGGAGAAATGCATTGATTTGGGAAGAGATGCGTGGATTTAAGAGATCACAAAGGACCCAATAAGGACCACAGGTATGCTCCTTGAATTGCCTATTCCCAGGGCCTACCTTCAGCCATCTTAAACAGGAATCTGGCAGGAGCCAACACCTCGGCTTCCTCTCAGGGCACTTGGATGAGCAGAACCTCCACTGTGTCCTCAGACTCTGGAGAGTTCTGTGAGCTGTACGAATCACCCTCCCAGAGCTCTCTGCCTTCCTGACCTGAAGACGAACCCAGGAGTCAGACAGTTCCTCCCCAACCCCAAACCTCCCATAAGGGCCACCCACCAACCCCACACCACACCAGGCAGAGAACAGCAGCCCATCTCCTCTTTGCAGCTGTCCCTGGGGCAAACACACAGCAGGATTCAAAGAAAGCCTCTGGAAAGTAAACTGTAAAGTGTGCAGAGCAGCTGAGGCTGAGGAACGGCCTCATGTTCCAGCTCTGTGCTTGCTCCCGCGCATTCCTGGTGCATAAAAAGGCACATCTCCACCCCTGCACGGTCAAGCAGGGATACACACCGGGCGTGCTCCGTAAAGTTTCCTGCACTTAATGTCAGACACAGACCAAATGAAACCAAAGTCCTAGCCCAGCTGGGGAGAGAGACACAGCCACTTTATGCCACGGGAAGCAGACCTGGCTGTAAAAGGCACTTCGCCGGTGGCTTTTGGCAGCGACATACCCTCTTTGGGTCTCCATTTCCTCACCTATGAAATGGGGTTAAAGTTCCCCAAGCACGAGGTCCAGCACTTCACACACGGTGGGTGCTCAGTGCATACTTATAGATCGGATGGGCTAATTACTGAGTCCTTAAGAAATGACTCAGGGACATTCCTGGATCAATACCAGGTCAAAAGCAAATGCTCAACAAAACAGCTGTGACACTGGGAAAGTCCTGTGCACCCCTCTAGCTACAGATCCCTTGCTGGCTTTCCTGGTCCTCTGAACAGCCAGCAACTTTACAGTCTATTCCCCATCCCTTGGCTCAGGCAGCCAAAGTTGAGCTCCCTGCTAAAGGAATGAATACTCTCATGAAATGATTCAGGCGAAGGTGCAAAAAGCTGCTAGTGACTAATTCAGATGGGTGGAATCAAGTCACAGATCCCTTCTGCATTTCATTCATTGTCATGAAGAGTCAGTTCTAAGAGAGCAGTGGTCAGCGCTGTGGCCACATTAGGGGCTTTTGGGGGCAGGGTTGGAGATAAGCCTGTGACTAAAATCAAAGAGAAGAGGCAAAACACAAGAAAACACTTCCTCTAGCAGGCCAGGTTCTGCTGTCCCAGAGTTAGGCTTCTCTCCCTCAGACCCACTGGCGCTGGATCATCCTTGTGGTGGGAATCCTCCTGTGCTGGGTGGGGCACTGGGGAGCATTCTCGATTTCTTGGGCAGCATCTCCCCTTCCACCAAAAATGTCTCCAAATATAGCCAAGGGTCCCCAAGGGGCAAAACTGCCTCCTGGTGAGAACCACTGGTCTAGAGTAAAAGTAAGAAAAAATACACTGCCCCAGAAATACAGAACAAATCAATCACAGGGTCTTGAATGCATCATGGTGTCTCTCACCAGCTGGGCATTATGTTTCCTCCATCTGGCATCTCTCTCTGTCCTGGGCCCCCCTCACCACCTGGCTAGCCTCTACTGCTCCCCAACTCCTGAACCACTTCGCAAAGAGTTCAGGGCCTCCTAAAATTGCAACAGCAGAGACAGGCTTCCATGTGTGCAAGTTACGCTCGCTCAGTCACTCTGTGGTCACTTCTCTGCACCCTTGAAGGAAGGCTTGCACTGCTGGAGGCAGGGCCCCTGCCTTAATCATGTTTTAAGTCCGAAAAGGGGTCCCAACCAGCCATGGCACCTTCACTCACGGTGGGTGCTAAGTGCATACTTATAGATCGCGTGGGTTAATTCCTGAGTGCTTAAGAAATGACTCAGGGACATTCCTGGATCAATACCAGGTCAAAAGCAAATGCTCAACAAAACAGCTGTGACACTGGGAAAGTCCTGTGCACCCCTCTAGCTACAGATCCCTTGCTGGCTTTCCTGGTCCTCTGAACAGCCAGCAACTTTACAGTCTATTCCCCATCCCTTGGCTCAGGCAGCCAAAGTTGAGCTCCCTGCTAAAGGAATGAATACTCTCATGAAATGATTCAGGCGAAGGTGCAAAAAGCTGCTAGTGACTAATTCAGATGGGTGGAATCAAGTCACAGATCCCTTCTGCATTTCATTCATTGTCATGAAGAGTCAGTTCTAAGAGAGCAGTGGTCAGCGCTGTGGCCACATTAGGGGCTTTTGGGGGCAGGGTTGGAGATAAGCCTGTGACTAAAATCAAAGAGAAGAGGCAAAACACAAGAAAACACTTCCTCTAGCAGGCCAGGTTCTGCTGTCCCAGAGTTAGGCTTCTCCCCCTCAGACCCACTGGCGCTGGATCATCCTTGTGGTGGGAATCCTCCTGTGCTGGGTGGGGCACTGGGGAGCATTCTCGATTTCTTGGGCAGCATCTCCCCTTCCACCAAAAATGTCTCCAAATATAGCCAAGGGTCCCCAAGGGGCAAAACTGCCTCCTGGTGAGAACCACTGGTCTAGAGTAAAAGTAAGAAAAAATACACTGCCCCAGAAATACAGAACAAATCAATCACAGGGTCTTGAATGCATCATGGTGTCTCTCACCAGCTGGGCATTATGTTTCCTCCATCTGGCATCTCTCTCTGTCCTGGGCCCCCCTCACCACCTGGCTAGCCTCTACTGCTCCCCAACTCCTGAACCACTTCGCAAAGAGTTCAGGGCCTCCTAAAATTGCAACAGCAGAGACAGGCTTCCATGTGTGCAAGTTACGCTCGCTCAGTCACTCTGTGGTCACTTCTCTGCACCCTTGAAGGAAGGCTTGCACTGCTGGAGGGCAGGGCCCCTGCCTTAATCATGTTTTAAGTCCGAGCTCCCAACAGCATGGCCTAAGACTGAATACATAAATACAGGGAGAGAACACTGACCCTTAACGTTTCCCTACGATGTGCCAGGCCCACCAGGCACCTGTGTCAACACGTCCTCACACCGATGCCCATGCACTTTACAGGCTATTCTCACCACACGTTTCCAGTGAGTGACAGCCTCCTGGAGAGCAGAGAGGACTCATTCCACGTCATACAGACAGTGGAGGGCACAGCAGGGCACGTGAACCCAAGTCTGCGTGGCTCCCGCTCTGGCAGCCTGGCCTGTCTGTTCATGGGTGGGCTCTCCGGCCTTGTTTCCTATGATAGCCCGATGGCAGAGCCCTCTGCCCTACATCCTTGGTGCTCTGAGAGCACCGCACTGTGTCCTCTCAGCAGGGCCCCCTGACTCTGCAGGCTCTGGGTGGTGGAGCAGCAGGCAGGGGGTGTGGCTGGTGGTGATGGCGTGCTCTGCCCCAAGCACGGCTCGAGCACAGGTGGGCTCCAGCTCAGAACCCGGGTGTCTTCCCAGCGCTGTTTTCTAAGCAGAGGATGTGGGCATCTTCCACACGCGCTCCTGTCTCTGGTGGTGTTATTACGCTCCTTCAACCTACCCAGTAATGGGGACCTTAGGGGGCCAGGATAGAAACAATGATTTTTTTCCCCCTCTCCTAGAGTCAAGACCAGAATTTAATAAAGGTAAAAAGAAAAAAATTCTAAGGTATTCCAATTCCTCCACTCTGCAGGGTTTTTTTAAATTTAGGTTTAGTTGTGATGTTTAGATTGATAGTCCTGAGGGCTGAAGTTTATCCATTCCCATAACAGGCCTGATGCAGACATAGAGTGAGCCATTTTTATGCGTGCGCGCACACACACACACACAGGGGCACACATATACACACGCACACAGCTGAGAAGAACAATTTCTCCTACAAATACAAAAAGTCAGCTGCAATAAACTGATCTGGGCACAGTCTGTCTGCCCCATCTCTTGCTTCCTGAAGACACATTCTCAAATCAAATTGACATTCCAGGCAATCAATTAAGACCTTCCCTCTGGCCAAGCACCACCTCACCATTTGATCTGACCTGCTTTCACTCAGTCCCTGGAATCAACTTCTTGGTTCTGGCCCTTCCCAGACTGAGTCGTTCTTGAGAGAACACGAACATTAGCTTTCAAAACGCTTTGTGGCTTTGCCAACCTACAGACCTCCCTGTGTCCCACTGAGAGGCACCCAGCTCTGCAGAAGACCCTGCTGCCCCCTGCTTCATCCTGAATCCCCAGCACTGTATTCAGGAGAAGAGGTTGGGAGGGGTGGGGGAAGGCTCCATGACCACAAGGACACCTTGACTATTAGAAGTCAACGTGCTCTCAGTGTGAAATACATCCAGGGTTGATTGGCTTTCATCCCCATATGAACCATGTCCTTCACACGGAAGCATGTAACAGGCATGCTAATGATTGTTTTTCTTTACGTACATTTTTGCTTTTCATCTTCATTGTAGGAAGGTAGATATATGAAATACATACTTCGTAATTGAGGAAATAAAGGCTCAGAGTAAAACAACTAAGTTGAATCTACTAGAGTTTAATTCAAGTCACATAATCGATCAACCAATATTTACTAACAACCTAACTAGGAGCTGAATACCATCGAGCACAGGTGGGCTCCAGCTCAGAACCCGGGTGTCTTCCCAGCGCTGTTTTCTAAGCAGAGGATGTGGGCATCTTCCACACGCGCTCCTGTCTCTGGTGGTGTTATTACGCTCCTTCAACCTACCCAGTAATGGGGACCTTAGGGGGCCAGGATAGAAACAATGATTTTTTTCCCCCTCTCCTAGAGTCAAGACCAGAATTTAATAAAGGTAAAAAGAAAAAAATTCTAAGGTATTCCAATTCCTCCACTCTGCAGGGTTTTTTTAAATTTAGGTTTAGTTGTGATGTTTAGATTGATAGTCCTGAGGGCTGAAGTTTATCCATTCCCATAACAGGCCTGATGCAGACATAGAGTGAGCCATTTTTATGCGTGCGCGCACACACACACACACAGGGGCACACATATACACACGCACACAGCTGAGAAGAACAATTTCTCCTACAAATACAAAAAGTCAGCTGCAATAAACTGATCTGGGCACAGTCTGTCTGCCCCATCTCTTGCTTCCTGAAGACACATTCTCAAATCAAATTGACATTCCAGGCAATCAATTAAGACCTTCCCTCTGGCCAAGCACCACCTCACCATTTGATCTGACCTGCTTTCACTCAGTCCCTGGAATCAACTTCTTGGTTCTGGCCCTTCCCAGACTGAGTCGTTCTTGAGAGAACACGAACATTAGCTTTCAAAACGCTTTGTGGCTTTGCCAACCTACAGACCTCCCTGTGTCCCACTGAGAGGCACCCAGCTCTGCAGAAGACCCTGCTGCCCCCTGCTTCATCCTGAATCCCCAGCACTGTATTCAGGAGAAGAGGTTGGGAGGGGTGGGGGAAGGCTCCATGACCACAAGGACACCTTGACTATTAGAAGTCAACGTGCTCTCAGTGTGAAATACATCCAGGGTTGATTGGCTTTCATCCCCATATGAACCATGTCCTTCACACGGAAGCATGTAACAGGCATGCTAATGATTGTTTTTCTTTACGTACATTTTTGCTTTTCATCTTCATTGTAGGAAGGTAGATATATGAAATACATACTTCGTAATTGAGGAAATAAAGGCTCAGAGTAAAACAACTAAGTTGAATCTACTAGAGTTTAATTCAAGTCACATAATCGATCAACCAATATTTACTAACAACCTAACTAGGAGCTGAATACCATGCCAGACCCAGAGGACACAAAAAGAAACAAGACAGACATGATCATGGGTCCTCCTTCCTGGGGAGAAACATGTGCCAAGCACACACATGGGACCCACAGCCATGCAGAAAGCACTCACTGGGGTAAGTACAGTGAGGCCATGGGGATTGAAGGAGGAGATCTGCCCCTGACATGGTCTAGTAGGCTCACGGGAGGATACACCATCTCTACTGTAAGCCTAGAAGCTGTAAGGTCTAAAAGGATTTTCAAGGAGAATAAGAAGAATGAAAGAACAGCATCCAGGGGAAGCAGATGTGACTACAAAGGAAAAATAGTGAATATGGATCCTTCGAAGAACTGGGTAAAATGTTGCATGGCTGGTATCTAGCTTTGTAGGAGGAAGAACGAGGCCATGGCAGCCAATGAGGCTAGCGGGATGGACGAGGTCTGAACCCTGGCAGGCCTTGCAGGCCATGTGAGGGTATAGAATTTCCCCAGATACCTGAAAGGCGCCTCAGCAGAGATGTAAGCACCTTGAAAAAGAGACTTCTAGGTGAGCCCTCTGTCTGCTCTTCCAGAAAAAGGAAGAGATTGGCTTGGAAGGCAGTGGGAAGGGTTAGGAGTAATGTGGAAGAAAACTTACTGCAGGAGGCAGGACCTGTCCTGGGTGACCTACAGCTAGAGAAGAAAGGCTGCCTCAGGCATCCTGAGAAATAAGGAGCGGCGCACTGCATGTGGCGTTTCAGGAGCAATGAACTCAAGATGGCAGGAGTGGGATGTTGCTGTGACAGCCAGTTGGACAGAGAGAGACTGCAGCGTCATCCATGTAACTCATCTAATAATGGGCAGGAGTGGGATGCTTGGTCCCTTGAGGAGAGATGTCCTTCACACGGAAGCATGTAACAGGCATGCTAATGATTGTTTTTCTTTACGTACATTTTTGCTTTTCATCTTCATTGTAGGAAGGTAGATATATGAAATACATACTTCGTAATTGAGGAAATAAAGGCTCAGAGTAAAACAACTAAGTTGAATCTACTAGAGTTTAATTCAAGTCACATAATCGATCAACCAATATTTACTAACAACCTAACTAGGAGCTGAATACCATGCCAGACCCAGAGGACACAAAAAGAAACAAGACAGACATGATCATGGGTCCTCCTTCCTGGGGAGAAACATGTGCCAAGCACACACATGGGACCCACAGCCATGCAGAAAGCACTCACT
Organism: Tragulus kanchil; assembly: GCA_022376925.1. Lineage (NCBI taxonomy): Eukaryota > Metazoa > Chordata > Mammalia > Artiodactyla > Tragulidae > Tragulus > Tragulus kanchil. The sequence goes on along the minus strand of JAIOJX010000023.1, from coordinate 21,752,159 downwards.
GGGGTAAGTACAGTGAGGCCATGGGGATTGAAGGAGGAGATCTGCCCCTGACATGGTCTAGTAGGCTCACGGGAGGATACACCATCTCTACTGTAAGCCTAGAAGCTGTAAGGTCTAAAAGGATTTTCAAGGAGAATAAGAAGAATGAAAGAACAGCATCCAGGGGAAGCAGATGTGACTACAAAGGAAAAATAGTGAATATGGATCCTTCGAAGAACTGGGTAAAATGTTGCATGGCTGGTATCTAGCTTTGTAGGAGGAAGAACGAGGCCATGGCAGCCAATGAGGCTAGCGGGATGGACGAGGGTCTGAACCCTGGCAGGCCTTGCAGGCCATGTGAGGGTATAGAATTTCCCCAGATACCTGAAAGGCGCCTCAGCAGAGATGTAAGCACCTTGAAAAAGAGACTTCTAGGTGAGCCCTCTGTCTGCTCTTCCAGAAAAAGGAAGAGATTGGCTTGGAAGGCAGTGGGAAGGGTTAGGAGTAATGTGGAAGAAAACTTACTGCAGGAGGCAGGACCTGTCCTGGGTGACCTACAGCTAGAGAAGAAAGGCTGCCTCAGGCATCCTGAGAAATAAGGAGCGGCGCACTGCATGTGGCGTTTCAGGAGCAATGAACTCAAGATGGCAGGAGTGGGATGTTGCTGTGACAGCCAGTTGGACAGAGAGAGAGACTGCAGCGTCATCCATGTAACTCATCTAATAATAAAGCAGGCAGACAAGAGACGCCATCCAAAGTGTAGATGCTTGGCCCTGGTCCCTGAGGGAGAGGCTGATGACAAGCCAGACGCGTGCAAGTCCAACAGAGACTGGCCCGCTCTTCCAGAAGAAACCACTGGGTTGTTTCAGATTACCACATGAGGGTCCTGGGCCAAAGTGCAGGGGGCTCACCGCTCACCTCCCACAACACACACACAGACCTTGCAGCCCTCCTGTCTCCTCTGTTGCCGGGGACTCTCCAGGCACCCTCTCGGAGGTCCGTGGGAGCAGCCAGCTCAGCAGACCTTGAGTCTGAGCTGCATTGACCTAGACTGATGATCTGACCAAGAGCCGGGCACTTGGGGCCAGAACCCCACTCTGCTTCCCGGATTTAGTGGCTCCTCTTCCCCTCTCCATCTCCCACCAGACCCTTTGATGATGAAGACTGGCTCATCAATTCCCCTCCTAATTACCTGCTGTATGTCCTCGTGGAGTCTGATAAGGCAGTAATTAGAATGGACATGTGGGGATTAGAGGAAGGGAAAAATGTTCCACTGTCAAGATAAGGCCACTTGCCCACCACCCCCTTCTCTGACAAATGACTGAGCAGGACTGGGGGATTTTTACAGACTGAGAAGTTCCAAAGGGTGCCAAGGAAATGCAATACAGAGAAAGGGTAGAAATGCACATGTCAGAGCTGCAGGGGCCCTGAGCTCTTTTCATTCAATTCAGCAGCCCTGACCTCAAAGCCTTTGGACACCAGTGTGTCTGTGCTCAACGGTGTCTGACTCTTAGGCTCCATGGACTGGAGCCCGCCAGGCTCCTCCGTCCTTGGGATTTCCCAAGCAAGAATGCTGGAGTGGGTTGCCATTTTCGACCCCACTTCAGACCCAGGCTGGTCGTAAAAGGAGGGAAGCGGCCTGGATGGGGGAAAATCAGCAGCACATACATGATGATAAATGACAAGTGACACTCGGCCTCGGGGAGTCACCAGTTGGGAGGATGGGGACTTCATATCCCTTTCAGAGGTGTCCATATGGCAGAGCCCGCCGTGCATTGCCATGCAACTCATCTAATAATAAAGCAGGCAGACAAGAGACGCCATCCAAAGTGTAGATGCTTGGCCCTGGTCCCTGAGGGAGAGGCTGATGACAAGCCAGACGCGTGCAAGTCCAACAGAGACTGGCCCGCTCTTCCAGAAGAAACCACTGGGTTGTTTCAGATTACCACATGAGGGTCCTGGGCCAAAGTGCAGGGGGCTCACCGCTCACCTCCCACAACACACACACAGACCTTGCAGCCCTCCTGTCTCCTCTGTTGCCGGGGACTCTCCAGGCACCCTCTCGGAGGTCCGTGGGAGCAGCCAGCTCAGCAGACCTTGAGTCTGAGCTGCATTGACCTAGACTGATGATCTGACCAAGAGCCGGGCACTTGGGGCCAGAACCCCACTCTGCTTCCCGGATTTAGTGGCTCCTCTTCCCCTCTCCATCTCCCACCAGACCCTTTGATGATGAAGACTGGCTCATCAATTCCCCTCCTAATTACCTGCTGTATGTCCTCGTGGAGTCTGATAAGGCAGTAATTAGAATGGACATGTGGGGATTAGAGGAAGGGAAAAATGTTCCACTGTCAAGATAAGGCCACTTGCCCACCACCCCCTTCTCTGACAAATGACTGAGCAGGACTGGGGGATTTTTACAGACTGAGAAGTTCCAAAGGGTGCCAAGGAAATGCAATACAGAGAAAGGGTAGAAATGCACATGTCAGAGCTGCAGGGGCCCTGAGCTCTTTTCATTCAATTCAGCAGCCCTGACCTCAAAGCCTTTGGACACCAGTGTGTCTGTGCTCAACGGTGTCTGACTCTTAGGCTCCATGGACTGGAGCCCGCCAGGCTCCTCCGTCCTTGGGATTTCCCAAGCAAGAATGCTGGAGTGGGTTGCCATTTTCGACCCCACTTCAGACCCAGGCTGGTCGTAAAAGGAGGGAAGCGGCCTGGATGGGGGAAAATCAGCAGCACATACATGATGATAAATGACAAGTGACACTCGGCCTCGGGGAGTCACCAGTTGGGAGGGATGGGGACTTCATATCCCTTTCAGAGGTGTCCATATGGCAGAGCCCCGCCGTGCATTGCCATGCAGGAAGGAAGCCCAGTTTCGGCAGCTCTTCTGATTTTTTCCAGAGAAGCTGGAAATCCAGCTGTTGTGTGAAACTTCTCATTTATTTTATTTACTTTTTTTCATCTTGGAAAGTTATCCACTTTTTTTAAAAGCAAAATATTTTACGAGCCAAGTAAAATGATATCTGCACGCCAGATGTGGCCTGTGGGCAGTCAGTTGGAGATGGCTAATTTTAGTCCAACACCTTCTTTATAGACATGGAGACTAAACAGACATTCGGAGTCAAAGAGGGCCTTGCCTATGGTCATGGAGCATGTTTATAGTGGGGCCAAGGTGCAAACAAACTTCCTTGACTCTTGCCCTCCCCCTTTTCACAACAGTAAAAGCTGGAAGCCAATCACAGACCATAGGAATAAGACAGGCATGTTAATAGCACCCATGAAAGAAAATTCTACTGCAGGACATGAAGACATTGCTTCCAGTGGTGGCAGTGGGGTATGGAGGAAGGGTAGACCAAAGACTTCATGTGGAAGGAACTGAATCATGTATAGATTCCATATGGGAATCAGGGAACAGCCATTGCTACAGAAGGGGGTTGAGATGGAGGATGTGGGCGCAATCCCAACCCTTCAAGCAGCTAGCTGGTAGGCTAGAGTCGGGGGAGATGGGCCCATCCATTTTCATGGATGACATGAGTGTTGAATGTGCCAAGAAACAACCTTCAAAGAAACGGGGCTAACTAACGAGGTGTCTAATCTCTGCGGAAGTGAAGATGACAAGAAGATCCTCAAAAATAAAAGAACACTCATGAGAGAGTTTGAAGGATAAATAGATTCCCAGTGGACAGGGGAGATAAAATCTATAGGCTAAACCTCAAGCACGGGGACATCTGAGAAGACGTGGAGAGCATGCATTCCAGGCCACGGGAACACACAAGGCGTGGTCCTGAGATGGAGATGCAGGGGACCATGTATAGCTGGAAAAAGAAAAGTGCAAAGTGTGAGTTGCTCAGTCAGGTCCAACTCTTTGCTGCCCTAGGAACTCTCGCCTGCCAGGCTCCTCTGTCCTTGGGAAGTGAAGGTCATTTTACCTACAGTGTCTGTTCAGGAAGGTGGTCTTAAGAGGCAGCGCTGAAGAGGGATGCTGAGTGCCCCCCGACAAGGCTCAGGGTGCCAAGCAGGGGAGTATGGATATGTTAGCTAGGAAATGAGCAGCTGCAGAAAGTCTGTGAACAAAGAACGGGGGCACTGACACCCTCAGGGTTGTGTCTAGGGAAGAGCCGCCTGGCAATATGTACATCGTGAATTGGAAGATTAAAAACTTGATGCAGAAGTCCTTGATTCTGAGATCAGGATTCTGAACCTGTCTTGAGCCTCTGTAATTGTTACGCAACCCTGAACAATTCCTTTTCCCAGCCCAGGGTCAGTCTCCACATCTGCAGACTCGAGGTGCTTGAGCCAGTTCCAAGGTTCTATATCCTAAAGGTCATACGTGAAACTGAAATCAGGATAAAACAGGAGATGTCCTTTTTTTTAAATGCGGAAAATCACAGACCATGGGAAAAACAGCCATAAAATTTTGCTAACAGTTCCAGTGGTGGCAGTGGGGTATGGAGGAAGGGTAGACCAAAGACTTCATGTGGAAGGAACTGAATCATGTATAGATTCCATATGGGAATCAGGGAACAGCCATTGCTACAGAAGGGGGTTGAGATGGAGGATGTGGGCGCAATCCCAACCCTTCAAGCAGCTAGCTGGTAGGCTAGAGTCGGGGGAGATGGGCCCATCCATTTTCATGGATGACATGAGTGTTGAATGTGCCAAGAAACAACCTTCAAAGAAACGGGGCTAACTAACGAGGTGTCTAATCTCTGCGGAAGTGAAGATGACAAGAAGATCCTCAAAAATAAAAGAACACTCATGAGAGAGTTTGAAGGATAAATAGATTCCCAGTGGACAGGGGAGATAAAATCTATAGGCTAAACCTCAAGCACGGGGACATCTGAGAAGACGTGGAGAGCATGCATTCCAGGCCACGGGAACACACAAGGCGTGGTCCTGAGATGGAGATGCAGGGGACCATGTATAGCTGGAAAAAGAAAAGTGCAAAGTGTGAGTTGCTCAGTCAGGTCCAACTCTTTGCTGCCCTAGGAACTCTCGCCTGCCAGGCTCCTCTGTCCTTGGGAAGTGAAGGTCATTTTACCTACAGTGTCTGTTCAGGAAGGTGGTCTTAAGAGGCAGCGCTGAAGAGGGATGCTGAGTGCCCCCCGACAAGGCTCAGGGTGCCAAGCAGGGGAGTATGGATATGTTAGCTAGGAAATGAGCAGCTGCAGAAAGTCTGTGAACAAAGAACGGGGGCACTGACACCCTCAGGGTTGTGTCTAGGGAAGAGCCGCCTGGCAATATGTACATCGTGAATTGGAAGATTAAAAACTTGATGCAGAAGTCCTTGATTCTGAGATCAGGATTCTGAACCTGTCTTGAGCCTCTGTAATTGTTACGCAACCCTGAACAATTCCTTTTCCCAGCCCAGGGGTCAGTCTCCACATCTGCAGACTCGAGGTGCTTGAGCCAGTTCCAAGGTTCTATATCCTAAAGGTCATACGTGAAACTGAAATCAGGATAAAACAGGGTAGATGGAGATGCAAGAAGATAGTATGATACCTGCAAAATCTCAAGAGTCTGAAAAAAATAGGGTATCAAGGTGAGGAAGGGGAGGAGGGCCAGATTTAGGGACCTTTGGGGCTACTCATTGTGGAACTAGATATCTGCCCATTTCCAGAATCACCTCACTACCTTGACCTGCTCATGGAGCGTGCTCAGGCTGAATGGCCACTGCCATTTCCCATCACTTGCATTATTATAATTACTGAGGTCACTGGTCTTCTCTAAGGTACTCTGTACACCACATAAAAGCACTTTCCAAATGACTACTAATTAACCCCTCACCACCCCTGGGCATGGTAGAGATTGCTGAGCAGCCTCATTTTTCATCTCAGGGGAATGGGCACAAAGAGGGGCTGAAGGGTCACTCAGCCAGGTGGAGGCTATGTCAGGACTGGAACTCCGGGGTCTTTCTTCGTGATTCATCACCAGCCCTGGGATGGATCCAGCCAGAGGGGCACAGAGTGACTGAGTGAATACGCAATGAGCCGCTGCATGAACTAAAAAGGATGGTGAGCCCTCCCCAGAATGGATAACAAATAGGTGTCTCATGGACAGAAAATGAGTAGATGTCCTTTGAAGACCAAAAGGGAAACTGAAGGCCTGGGAACCATCCCAAGGAGTCAGGGGCTTAGCAGATGCCTCATCAGAGAAAGGTAACCTCTGGTAAGAGGGTCGTGGAAGGTTCACCTCCCGTAGGAGGACCAAGGATGGGTGACCTTCTAAAGGAGGGCAGGGAAGACTTACAGGAAGAGCAGGTGTTGGAGCCGATTGCCCTGAAATAACTGTAAGTCACACACATACACAGAGCACACATGGGAAGCTAGAGTCACAGTTCTGAGCAAGCAGCAGCTGCTCCACCTTCTTCAGGTTAAGCAGTAAATGTATCCAACTCACTGTCTCCACGTCTCTCACATTTAAATATGCCCTCAGGGTCCCCATCTCTAGTGGGTGAGGATGAATTGGGATTGGGATTTGAAGGAAAAGGGGGGAGGAGAACCAGCCAGAAAGGGGGAGAAGAAACTCTGCTGTTTCTAATCAACTAAATGACGGAGGAGGGGAGCAGGAAGGAAGGAGAAAAGAGTGGCCACATGCACTTAATGTCTTCAAGATCACTTGGCAAGAGGTACAGGCTCTCAGGACTCCATGCAAAGTGGACCGAGCTCAGTTGCTGCTGAGGTCATAAATGCAGGGCCCAGAAAAGCCAGGAGGCTGTAATGCTAATAGCTTCCACTGATTGTTTACTGCGTTCCAGGAATGCGGCTGGACACTTCAATAATAATAGGCATGATGACCATGTTTAAGCACACACTCTCTTGGGAGATTGTGCTGGACCCATCTTGTGCACGAGCTCTTTAAATTCTCAATGTGCCCTGGGAACTGTTACCACTGCTCAAGCTAAGCAAAAAAAACTGGAACTCAGAGAGGTCATATAGTTTCCCCAAGGTCATCAGTGATTGACAGAACAGGAACTCAAGCCCAGGACTTGGTGAGCCCAGTCCTCACTCCTAACCTCTCTGGACCCACTGGAACACTTACTTGTCTGCACCTACAGCTTCCCCATTTACCAAGGAAATGAGCTGATGTGGCCAGAGACCCTGACGGAGAGATCCCCAAGTGAGCCTGACTGCTCCCCCTTCATATCCACCTGCCAGATCACTACAGACACTTCCCAGGGGGGAAGGATCCTGGAGTCTTAAGGTGGCTAAGAACCCTTCGCTCTTCTCCACACTCTGCCTAAGGCTTCAGGAAACCCAACTTGTAGGGTTACGATGAGCTCAGCTGAGTCAGAGAAAGCGAGCTTAGCTAAATGCCGAAATGGTGGCGACAGATGGAAACACAAAGCAGAGCTTTTCCTCCAAGTGTCTCTCTGAAGCCCCTTCCAGGCTGGTTCCTGGGGAGCTCCCTGGGGTTGGACGCCAGTGCAGAGAACAGAATAGAAAAACCCTTGATTCGGAACATGAATGCAGCCAACAGCTCACAGTCCCTCATCTGCACTCAACACTTCAACTTGACCTCCACCCAAATAACCTTTTCTCTTCCACCTCCATCAGCCCCTCCTCAGTGTCAGCCTCCAGGACACAAGCAGGGAGAGAGAACCCTGCAGAGACGGTGCAGGCTCCACCCCTCTTCATCAAAAACACAACCTTTTCTCAGCAGGAAGAGAAGGTCACCCCTTCCCCAAAGTTCTGCTGGGCAAGGTCCACCTTCCCTTGTAGCTGGTTGTGACACCATATCTGAGTCCTGGCTACAGAGATGGAAACGAACATTAGCTTAACTTGCAGAAAATCCCTGAGATGAAGGGGGCCCACCCTTCTCCTGAACTTTTGTCTTTCACAAGGCTAGAATTTGGACTGCAGCAGATGCCAGTGGTACAGCCAAGCAGGTCTAGGTGGTGAATTTGGGAATGCAGCCCATGCACAACAAGATAGCAAGGGGAAAAAGACCCTAAGTGTCCATTACTGCATGAAACACCTACAAGAGGAGCAAACTTCTATCTTGTGGAAGACACTGGAATGTCTCATTTCCTGTTACCTGTAGCTGAATCAAGATTAACACAGAGAGAAAAAACTAGATCATGGAGACCGTGAGTGTCTTGAGAGTAGCCAGCACCTTTCCTATGGCTTGTGTTTATCCCTAGTGTGGGTTGGGAGAAAGAACAAAGGAGGCAGAGTAAGATTATGGTAAGTGAGACTTACTAGACAACCTCACTTACCAAGCCTCTGTGTTCCCATTCATTAAATGGGGCTCTAGAGTTAAATGAGACAGGCTGTGCTCCAGAGGAAGAAGGGCCATGTCTGTCTGATCACAGGCATGTATATCCAGCAATGCTGGCAAAGTTACTGGCACATGGTGAAGGCTGGATAAAGAGCCAAGGAATAAGAGGGCACCAAGCATGTGGTCCATCGTGGACCACATACTTTTCCCATCAGATCCTTTGAGAATAAACCAAAAGCCTATCAAAGATGTGGGGGAGGGTTTCCCTGGTGGCCCGGTGGGTAAACAGTCCGCCTTGCAGTGCAAGGGGCACGGGTTCAATCCCTGGCCCAGGAAGATCCCAAGTGCTAAGGAGCAGCTGGACCAGAGTGTCCAATTACGAGCCAGTGCTCTGGAGCACATGAGCCCAGAGCCGGTGCTCTGCAGTGAGAGAAGCCACTGCAATGGGAGGTCCACACAGGCCAAGGAATGGGGATGGATGAAAGTAAATAAAGTAAAAATAAATAAATAAATAAAATAGCCTCCCCCACCTCAAAATTCACAGAGTTGCCAAATAGCACTGTTAAGAGAGAAAAAAAAAAAAAGATGCAGGGGAGAGGGGAGAATGTAGGCCTGTGAGTTTGATGTGTGCGTTTTGGTGCAAAAATACTTAGGAAGGATCTCTTTGCCCTTTTAAAGTTAGAAAGCAGAAAGATAATTGCCTTCCTCTTTCTGTATGTAACCTTGTGAGAAACTTTCTCCTCAACAACTGCTCCATTTAGGCTCCATTTAATTTTCACACACATTCTAAGATTCTAATATTCTTTCAGACTTCACTAGGCAGGCTCCTCAGCTTCTAAATGAAAGGGACAAAACCCAGAAAGCTAGACAAGATGAGGCCCGGTATGGCAGAGGGGATCAGCTCCCTGCCACCAAAGAGCCTGTAGTATCAACACAAAAAGTAAAAAAGAGAAGAAAAGAACTCCTTTTAATTTTTTGAGAATCTACTTTGCCTCACAGTAAGAGTAAACAACTACTTATCAGGTATTTAAGCTATGGCAGGCTCTAGGCTAGATGCCTTTTTTTATTTTTCTATGCTTTTGTTTAAATTTTGGCCTCTTTTATTTGTTTTTTATTTATTTATTTTCATCCATCTTTATTCTTTGGCCTTGTGGGCCTCCCATTGCAGTGGCCTTGTTGCAGAGCACTGGCTCTGTGCTCATGTGGTCCAGAGTGCTGGCTCGTAATTGGACACACTGGTCCAGTCGCTTGGTGGCATGTGGGATCTTCCCGGGCCAGGGACTGAATGGGTGCCCTCTACACCAGGCAGACTCTCTACCTTCTGGACCACCAGGGAAGCCCCTAGGCTGGATGTCTTTCCATGTGTTTTCTTATAATCTTTACAACAAGGCTACAAGGAGGCAGGCTCATCTTGTTTAATGAAAGGGGGGAAAAAATGGAGAAAATGGAGCTTCAAGGGCTTACGCTGCTTGCCCAAGGCAAGAGCTGATGCCTGCTCACACGGAGACCGGTGTACATATATATACAATAGCATCATTCACAGTGACCACAAGGCTACCCAAATGTCCATCAACTGATGAATGACCAACTACAGATGGTATTTGCATACAATGGAGTAGTGTATTGTATTGGTCGCTTAGTCATCTCTGACTCTTTGTGACCCTATGAACTATAGCCCGCCAGGCTTCTCTGTCCATGGAATTTTTCAGGCAAGAATACTAGAGTGGCTAGCCATTCCTTTCTCCAGGGGATCTTCCCTACCTAGGGATCCAGCCTAGGTCTCCTACATTGCAGGCAGACTCTTTACCATCTGAGCCACCAGGGAAGCTCAATGGATATTAAATGGTCTCAAAAAGGAATATACAGACACATATTATAACACAGATGAACCTTGAAAATAGAATGCTAAAAGTCTACAAAACCAGTGCTGGAAGAAACCCCTGATCATAGGAGCCTGGTAGGCTGTGGTTCATGGGGACGCAGAGTTGGACATGACTGAACATGCATACCATTTATTTATTATATGATTCCATATATATGACACATCCAGAGAGTAGATTACTCTTTCCTTACGGAGGTGTTCGCTAAAGGGGATGGGGTTTCTCTTTGAAATGATGCAATGTTCTAAGACTGACCAGTAATGGCTGCACACATCTGTCAATATACTACAACTCATTCAACTGTGTACCCTAAATGGGTGAATTACAGAATGTGACAGATATCTCAATTAAGCTTGTTTTAAGCTGATGGCTGAAACCACGTCTGGAAGGCTTCCAGTTCCTGTTTATGCCACCTCTTCACCTGGCCCTTGGCATGTGCCACCTCACTGAATCCTCAGGATGGTTCTGCGAGGTGTGGCTGACTATTCTCATCCCATAAATGAGGAAACTGAGAGCCCAAGAGAAAAAATGATGTGTTCTCTTTCCAAAGGAAAACTTAATTTACAGAGAAAACACTGACTTTCTCAACATCTCCATATAGGAAGTACCCACCTGTGTTTATTATAAACAGAATCTGAGTGCCAGGACAGATCCTAAAATGATCAAATCCAGTGATTTTCAAATGACCCACAGTGTCCTCTCCTACAGATGCCCAGGAAGGTCTTCTGGAGGATTTCAGGGGGGGTTGGGAGGTTCAACAGAGCAGTCTTTAAATTGTGTTTTACACTCTGGGCTTCCACATAAGACTTGAATGAAAAATACGGATACAATACAACAGTTTAGAAGCCACTGATCTTGTCCAACTTGCCCATTTTAAACAAAAGATAATTCAAATGGGAGAGAAAGAAAGGTCTCTTTGAGTCACATGGTGTGTTAATATTAGGGCCGGGCAAGGTACCAGTTTTCCTCCCCCTCCAAATGGCATGTTCCTCCTAGCCCAGATTCATGGCCTGGAGCAGGAAGCCGAGGCGGGAGAACTTGGTTCTGTTCACCAGCTTATGTTCCAAACTAGACGTCAGCATGCTCTTCTATAAAGGACCATATGCAAATATTTTTGACTTCGCCAACCATAGTCTCTTTCTCAATTCATGTGCCACTGATACCATAAAGCACCACAGACAGTATGTTAAAAGGGGGCATGGCTTGTTCCAATAAGACACGTGGGAGAGGGAGGCATGCTTTGTGGACACCTGCCCTGAAGAGATCCCTCACTGTCAGGCTCATCTTGCCCCAGGGATGGAAGGGTTACAATGTGTTGGGGAAGCGGCCCCTCCTCAATGCCTTCCTTAGAACTGCCTATGGTAGCAGTGTGGTTGGGTGGAAGGTACACAGCACCTGGAGTCAGGCTGGTCTGCTTCCAGGTCCAGATTTCCAGTCATTCAGCCATGAGACGAGGCTAACTTCAGGCTCTCTGAGTCACTTCTGTATTTGCAACACCACAATGACAGTGTTCATCCTAGGGGACACTGCAAGGCATGCTGGAAGTGGTGGGCTTCCCTGGTGGCTCCGTGGTAAAGAATCCACCTGTAGGAAATGTGGGTCCAATCACTGGGTCAGGAAGATCCCTAGAAGAAGGCTTCATTGTATCCCAGTTTCCAGTTTGAGAAAACACTGACTTTCTCAACATCTCCATATAGGAAGTACCCACCTGTGTTTATTATAAACAGAATCTGAGTGCCAGGACAGATCCTAAAATGATCAAATCCAGTGATTTTCAAATGACCCACAGTGTCCTCTCCTACAGATGCCCAGGAAGGTCTTCTGGAGGATTTCAGGGGGGGTTGGGAGGTTCAACAGAGCAGTCTTTAAATTGTGTTTTACACTCTGGGCTTCCACATAAGACTTGAATGAAAAATACGGATACAATACAACAGTTTAGAAGCCACTGATCTTGTCCAACTTGCCCATTTTAAACAAAAGATAATTCAAATGGGAGAGAAAGAAAGGTCTCTTTGAGTCACATGGTGTGTTAATATTAGGGCCGGGCAAGGTACCAGTTTTCCTCCCCCTCCAAATGGCATGTTCCTCCTAGCCCAGATTCATGGCCTGGAGCAGGAAGCCGAGGCGGAGAACTTGGTTCTGTTCACCAGCTTATGTTCCAAACTAGACGTCAGCATGCTCTTCTATAAAGGACCATATGCAAATATTTTTGACTTCGCCAACCATAGTCTCTTTCTCAATTCATGTGCCACTGATACCATAAAGCACCACAGACAGTATGTTAAAAGGGGGCATGGCTTGTTCCAATAAGACACGTGGGAGAGGGAGGCATGCTTTGTGGACACCTGCCCTGAAGAGATCCCTCACTGTCAGGCTCATCTTGCCCCAGGGATGGAAGGGTTACAATGTGTTGGGGAAGCGGCCCCTCCTCAATGCCTTCCTTAGAACTGCCTATGGTAGCAGTGTGGTTGGGTGGAAGGTACACAGCACCTGGAGTCAGGCTGGTCTGCTTCCAGGTCCAGATTTCCAGTCATTCAGCCATGAGACGAGGCTAACTTCAGGCTCTCTGAGTCACTTCTGTATTTGCAACACCACAATGACAGTGTTCATCCTAGGGGACACTGCAAGGCATGCTGGAAGTGGTGGGCTTCCCTGGTGGCTCCGTGGTAAAGAATCCACCTGTAGGAAATGTGGGTCCAATCACTGGGTCAGGAAGATCCCCTAGAGAAGGAAATGGCAACCCGCTCCAGTACTCTTGCCTTGAAAATCCCATGGACCCCAGCAGCTGGGTAGACTACAGTACATGGGGTGGCAAAGCTCTGGACACAACTTAGCAACTAAACAACAACAATCCAGAGGCAGTAAGTCGGGATTTCCTTTGAGAGTGGGGTGAGCCACAATGATTAGCCAAGCCAGCCTCACTCTCCACCTTCCCCTCCTATCCTTCTGCTTCTACCAGTCAGCTCCCTGTACTCACCCAGCTCCAGCCACCATATCCGTCTTGCTAAGTTCCTTTTATGCACTCCACTGCTTTAGGCTCACCACTGCCTCTCCCTGGAACTCGCTCCCCCAGACCTTCCTACAGTTCATTCATCTCATTTTCCTAGTTTCTGTTCAATGGCCTCTTCTTGGCAGAGTTTCCCTGACCAGTAATAGCAACCTCTACTTTGCCCTGCACCCCAGGCATTCAATCACACCACCCTGCTTTATTTTCTTCATAACCTCTTCTGCTACCTTAAATGCCAGTGCTTATGTACTTTTTATTTGTTTATTTTCTGCTCACTCCAGGATGATCTTACTGGATCCTTTTGGTTTTTTAGAATCAAAATGGTGGCTGGAACATGGTGGGCACTCAGGAAAGAATTGTTGAAATGAAAATAAAGAAATAATGATCCTCCACAATGCTACACTTTCTTAACTTAACTTTGCCTTAAGTTCTTGAGTTTGGGAAGAACTTGGCTTGAATACAATACAAACACCACTCTGTCCGGAAAGTCAAGCTAGGGACACACCCCTCAGTTAGATACACATTTACTTAGAACTCAGAAATCCTGTTTAGAATGATCTGGGTCTCTAAAGACATTAATTGCCAAGAATTGGCCTTGCACCCTGATTGTAGACAGCCCATCCCGTTAATCTCTATATTTAATGAGATCGGCAAGGAAGCATGAATTCCCTCCCTATTTATATTTTGCTGATAGACACACTGAGGCACACGAAGGAGAATGGACTTTCTCACAGTCTTCGTCACTGAAGGAGGAACCATTTAAACCAATCACTGGGTAAAAGAAGTCTGGGGGGTAAGGAAATGTGGGTCCAATCACTGGGTCAGGAAGATCCCTAGAGGAAATGGCAACCCGCTCCAGTACTCTTGCCTTGAAAATCCCATGGACCCCAGCAGCTGGGTAGACTACAGTACATGGGGTGGCAAAGCTCTGGACACAACTTAGCAACTGAACAACAACAATCCAGAGGCAGTAAGTCAGGATTTCCTTTGAGAGTGGGGTGAGCCACAATGATTAGCCAAGCCAGCCTCACTCTCCACCTTCCCCTCCTATCCTTCTGCTTCTACCAGTCAGCTCCCTGTACTCACCCAGCTCCAGCCACCATATCCGTCTTGCTAAGTTCCTTTTATGCACTCCACTGCTTTAGGCTCACCACTGCCTCTCCCTGGAACTCGCTCCCCCAGACCTTCCTACAGTTCATTCATCTCATTTTCCTAGTTTCTGTTCAATGGCCTCTTCTTGGCAGAGTTTCCCTGACCAGTAATAGCAACCTCTACTTTGCCCTGCACCCCAGGCATTCAATCACACCACCCTGCTTTATTTTCTTCATAACCTCTTCTGCTACCTTAAATGCCAGTGCTTATGTACTTTTTATTTGTTTATTTTCTGCTCACTCCAGGATGATCTTACTGGATCCTTTTGGTTTTTTAGAATCAAAATGGTGGCTGGAACATGGTGGGCACTCAGGAAAGAATTGTTGAAATGAAAATAAAGAAATAATGATCCTCCACAATGCTACACTTTCTTAACTTAACTTTGCCTTAAGTTCTTGAGTTTGGGAAGAACTTGGCTTGAATACAATACAAACACCACTCTGTCCGGAAAGTCAAGCTAGGGACACACCCCTCAGTTAGATACACATTTACTTAGAACTCAGAAATCCTGTTTAGAATGATCTGGGTCTCTAAAGACATTAATTGCCAAGAATTGGCCTTGCACCCTGATTGTAGACAGCCCATCCCGTTAATCTCTATATTTAATGAGATCGGCAAGGAAGCATGAATTCCCTCCCTATTTATATTTTGCTGATAGACACACTGAGGCACACGAAGGAGAATGGACTTTCTCACAGTCTTCGTCACTGAAGGAGGAACCATTTAAACCAATCAAGTCAATAAAGTCTAGCACCATAAGGTCCCTTAAAATCACCCCACCTGATAATACAGATGGGAGAACTCAGAGAAGGAGGGGGAAAATGGACTCGCACGAGGTCACACAGGATGGCAGTGGTAGAATCAAGACCAGAACCCAAGTCTGTCTGTACCCAGAGTTCCACTCACCATGCTGCTCTCTGGAGAGAAACAGAAAATCAAGAAAAGGAAAAGAAATTATTCCATGCACACATTTAGCAATGCTCATAAATCCTGACAATATTAACAATACACAACAGCTTCGTTGAACAAATTGGTAGCCAGTGTATGCAGCTTTAGGCAGAAAGAGGTCTGGGGGTTAAAAAAAAAAAAGACCACCAGACACACAGAAATCCTCCCATTCTGCTCTTTTCTAAGCCCATCAATAAAACAATGGCTCGACTGGTGACACGGGGGCCTGGGAAGAGTCTGAAAGAGGCGCGTGCATGGTATATGCCTGTCTGTCTGTCTGTCTGTCTGTCTGTCTGTCTGTGTGTGCGTGTGTGCGTGTGCGCATGCATGCGTGGGGAGAGAGACTCTCAAGAGACTGCATGGGGAATAATCCACTTGTAAGATGTCACTCATCTTTTATACAAATTAACCTCCACCCCCTCCTGCCGGGATTAATTTGCTCTTTGTTTCCTTGACGTTCATCTGAGGTGATCAGAGAAGAATTAAAGAAAGTTCTTCAGGAGGTGAAAAGGGGAAGTCAGGGCTCCAGGGCCCTAGATGCCTGGGCCAACAGCACCAGCTGCACTGCTTCCCCACAGGGACAAAGATGACGCCTGCCTGCATCCTTATTTGCTCCATTTTGTCTCCAGATCCCAATGAGAAATAATAATACCCCAAGTCTTCTCCATGCCTGATGGGTGCTCACTGCTTTGCAAGTACCTCCCCAGCTCCCACCAGCTCGTGGCCATCAGGGTCCAGTCTGCTCAGTCTTCAACAATGTCCCCAACCTCACTGAGGATGTCTGAATCTTCACCCTCCAGCCAAATGGACCATCCCCACCTCTCCTCCCACTTCCCAGATGGCCGTCATTCCTTTGACCTGTACTCAGAAGTCCCAGGTCACTACGTGTCCTTAGTGGAGCCATGGGACATCATTCTCCCACAACTGGAAGCCTAAGGTGCTGTGACAAGGTTCACCATGAAGAATGATTCAAAAAGAAATGCAGGAACTTCCCTGGTGGTCCAGTGGTTAAGACTCTGCACTCTCAATGCAGGGGGCTCGGGTTAGATCCCTGGCTGGGGAACTAGGATTCCACATGCCCCACGGTGTGGTCAACAAATCAACAAATAAAAAGAAATGCAAAACACCAGTTCCATACTCAAAAATATGGACCTTCTATTTTCCTCCTTAGATGTGTATCTGTTGGTTGCCACAGTTTGTATGAATAAATAAGCCATCTGACATTATTTTTAGAGACAGGAGCAATATTAATAAATAAATACATAAGAATAAAGAACGCTAATGTTGAATTAATGAAGAGGAGTTTTTTAAATACATATATGCAAATCACAGTTAATGCGAGGAATCACACACTCTTTCTGCACCTTGCTCATGCAAAAAATTACTGCGAGTTCCTCTTTTATAGACGGGTCCATGGAGGGCAATGAGAGGCAGGCAGACAGAAGTTAAATAGCGTCTTCAAGGAATCAAAATCATTTAGTTGCACGGCAACGACCTGTGCCTTCTGGGTTTCAGAGATCAAAGCCCTGTTCCCTAGACCCACCTGACAATCCTGGGGAAGTTATCACAGGGAGCCATGAAAAGAGAGAGCACTATCATGTGTCTATTATACACTGTATGTTGTACAAGACCATGGGCGGCACTAGATGAGGCCATTTGCAAGCACTGTTTAATCCTGTTCTCTTAAAAGATCTATGGAGTTAAAGTAGAGCACCCCTTTTTCAGATGAGGAGACTGAGGGTGAGAGTGAAAAAGTGACCTTCTGGAGGCAGAAGAGATTTGAAACCTAGTCGGTATATGTCTAACTCTGACATGTGTAATTTTCACTGTAGAGGTTCCCTCTTGCTGTCTTTGTGTGTGTGTGTGGGGGGGAGATGGTTGGGGAGGGAGGGAGCAGGCGGACCACTTCTACTGATCTTTCCTTTATCTATTTTCATCCATCTTTGTTCTTTGGCCCGTGTGGGCCTCCCATCGCAGTGGTGTCCATCATTGCAGAGCGCCGGCTCTGGGCGCATGCGCTCCAGAGCTTCAGCTCAGTAACTGGACACATCAGTCCAGTCGCTCCGCGGCATGTGGGATCTTCCCAGGCCAGGGATCGAACTGGCGCCCCTTGCACTGATGGAGTCAGGTATGAGGCATAGTGAGGCTGGGAGAGGGAAGAGGATCATTCTATGCAAATAGCCAAGGAGGAGAGACTCTTAAGTGAAAAAACCACGCATAGGACACTGAGCTCAGAGTCAAGTAGACAAGCAGAAGCACACACAACTGTCCAAATATTCAAGGAGGATGCGGGACAAAGGGCTGACCAAAGCTTCTGACCTTGGGGAAGTTCATCTACTAGATATAGCAAGCAGACTCACCTTTGCCCATGTTAGCAAAAAATCATGTGAATTTAATTCTGTTCTTCTGTTATGAAAAATAAAATAGAACTGAGGACTATCTATCATTTATCTAACTATATTTTACAGCATGAAGTACTTTCAAGTCATCCTTTCATCCTCAGACTACCTAGAGAGAATAGAGGGGGTAGGGAAGATTTCCATTTTGCAAGTAAGACCCTGAACCTACCAGTCTTGTATGTAATAGTTACCTTAAAAAAAAAAACATATATATATATATATATATATATATATATATATATATATACACACACACACACGCACACATATATATATATTACTTTTGATTTACATGTCTCTTTAGGCCATCTAAGATCTTCAGTCATGTTCAACATAACCTTAATGGATGTGTCCCTCCACAATCTTTTAATTTCCCAAAATGAAACATGCCCACTATTCCTTCTTTGGTCAACAATAAAGTAGACTAGCACTCCCAACCCTAAGCTCTTCTCTATATAGCTGTATGTCCATACATACACCCACCCAACCAGATGAAAACCTATCCAAATTTTTTTTTCAGATGGAGTACCTTGTCATGGGCATCATAAGAGCTTGGAAATATGGATTATATTTGTAATATACTCTGAGTCTAGAAGAAAGTGATAAAGGCATTGAGGGTAAGACAGTCAGAGATCTGCCTCTGGGCAAAAGAAGTTGAAGGGAAGGGGGAGATCAGGGTAGACCTCAGTGCAGAGGGGGCTCTCACTTACTTTGCACCCAGTATGTGTCAGGTAGTACACTAGCTGACATCATCTTACTTTTCACAATAAGACCCATTGACCATATGAGATACATACGGAGGAAGGAGTGTCTTCCCAACTCCATCATTACCACTGATCTGCTGAGCTTTACATCTTACATCTTTTGGTGAGACCTGTCACTATGACTCGACTCCTTCACTTTCAGGCTGGGTCACTGAAATGAAACAGCACACCCTCCCTTCTACCTCTCCTGAGCCCACAGATGGATGGACAAATCCACCCCTGGCTCTGTTGGCTCTCTCTCACCAACCATGGGAGTTCACACAGCTATCCAGAGACACGTAGACCCCACCATCTAGATCCCCAGGAAGGCGGCGATGGGAGAAGTGTAGATCTCATTTGTGGCTGTGGCTGAAGCTGCTGGCCTCATCCTGGCCTCCCCAATGAGCACTGCAATGCATCCTTCTCCCAGTGGTCTTGACTCCTTCAGGAGAGGAAGAGGCACAGACAGGGCAGGATCCAGGCACTGCTGGGTTCCTGGCTACAATACTGTTAACACACCCAACCATTTTTCTCTTTGCAACTGTTATTAGTATCTCTCATTTTGCCAATGAGGAAACTGAGGTTCCAAGAGAGGGCCCTGATTTTGTTCTAGGTCACTGATCTTATAAGAGATACTGTCAGGATAGGAATGCAGAGTCCAATCTCACCATAACTGGTCTTTTGACCATGTTGGAGATGAGATTTGAGGGATACAGATGATCTCCAAGGCAAGAGAAGTAAATGGTAACCCTCTCCTCCTCCAAGAGATCCACTGAGATATCACACTCACTCACTCACACACACACACACACACACACACACAGTCGGTTACTGCCACATCTATGATGTCATCAGACCAGCAGAGAAACACCATGCTTTCTCCCGGAGAAACTTTTTTTCTCTGTTAAGAAGCAAAATTCCAACTGCTTTCCGGAGACCCATTTTTCATACAATTAATGTCAGGCCTCCCATGTTTCCTAATGAAATCTGACACTAACAGAGAAAAATGGATACATTAATATTGAGTTCATTAGTAAATAGATTATCCAAATGTTTGGGGTGAGGGGAGGAGGAAAGTGGAGGAAGAAAGAGAAAGGGGGAGAGAGGCACACACACTCACTCACTGTTCTGACAAGAGCCTCTCCAAGGACCAGACACTGATCAAATATTTATGGATTTTAATGCACTGATCTGTTAAGTCCGGAAATATTTTCTATTACAAAAAAAATATTTTTTAAAAAAGAGATAGAGGACACTCATCTTGATGCGCTCACTGAGATGGGAACTAAGGCTTGTTGAGAAAAAAAAGTGGGGCCCAGAGAGAAACCTTTGTTCCCAGGATGTTCAGATGTCTCTTCTCCAGAGACAGAATACCCTGTGCCTCTTCCACACCCCTCCAGGTCAACAGAAAGACACATGGGACAGAGAGAAGGTGTGGCCATGTGGGGAGAGATGTTAGGCTTGCAGGAAGAGAGGCTGCAAAAGAAAAAATGCCTGTGTATCCTGCTAAATTCTCCCCCTACCCCAAAGAATCCGTGAGTGGCCTCATGGCCACCAGTGTCTTCCATGCTAAGCCTTATGGGAAGAGTGAAGCCAAAATAGCAGCAGAAAATATGTGGTCCCAACCCACAGAGCAGAAGAGTCCAGTTCTGCCCCTTTAGACACCAATCTAGACAGCCCTCCTCACTTTCTGCCTCTGTAAAAAATGAAAAAGTAGAACGTGTTAGTTACTCAGGCATGTCTAACTCTTTGCGGTCCAATGAACTGTGACCCACCAGGCTCCTCTGTCCATGGAATTCTCCAGGCAAGAACACTGGAGTGGGTAGTCATTCCTTTCTCCAGGAGATCTTCCTGACCCAGGGATAGCACTTGGGTCTCCTGCATTGCAGGCAAGATTCTTTACCATCTGAGCCACCAGGGAAGCCCAAGGGAGAGGCTAATGGCCGTCTTAGCTTCTTTCACAGAATCCCTGTCTCCACGGTCAAATGAGGTTACAGGCAGGGAACCCTTAATATAAACTATAAAGTACCATAAAAAAGCACGAAGTGGCTGTTTTTGGAAGAGATCCCCAGCCTTTTATGTCTATAGGATGAGCTGAAAAGTGAAAGCAAAAGGAGCCAGGAACAGCAGCCCCAGTTCTGCCGGCTATTATGGGTGACCTTGAGTAGCTATCACACGTGACCTTCCCCCGTGCCTCAGATGGACCATCACCCACATAGCCAGACTGAACCGCCGCTCAACAGCCCCTCGGGACCTTTGCACAGCCTCGTGCCTATGACCACCTAGGGGAGATTTCAGGAGGAGGCTGGCCCTGGTGCTGGCTTCTCTAGAGACACAAGACTCCCCTGGGTTAAGGTTGGAATGGAGAGACAGCGGGCAGGATGGGCTCTCAGAACTCCTGTAACTTGCACATTTTGTGAGATGGGACATTTCGCCTCTCAAAAGTCCTTGAGCAGGAACTTCTCATGTCATGCTCTGAGGAGAAAACAACTTCATAAAAGCAAGGACAGAAAGAAAGGAGGAAATAGTTCAGGTAGAAATGGGCCCCGGAGAGACCCAATGTTCATGAATCAAATAGTTTCCTTTCTGGTCACTGCCTTTTGTTTTGTTATGGGCCCTTTATTCACTGAGATAGGAATGATCTGCCAAAACACTTTCACTTGCAAGAGACGGAGTACGGAAAAGGTGAAGCCAAAATAGCAGCAGAAAATATGTGGTCCCAACCCACAGAGCAGAAGAGTCCAGTTCTGCCCTTTAGACACCAATCTAGACAGCCCTCCTCACTTTCTGCCTCTGTAAAAATGAAAAGTAGAACGTGTTAGTTACTCAGGCATGTCTAACTCTTTGCGGTCCAATGAACTGTGACCCACCAGGCTCCTCTGTCCATGGAATTCTCCAGGCAAGAACACTGGAGTGGGTAGTCATTCCTTTCTCCAGGAGATCTTCCTGACCCAGGGATAGCACTTGGGTCTCCTGCATTGCAGGCAAGATTCTTTACCATCTGAGCCACCAGGGAAGCCCAAGGGAGAGGCTAATGGCCGTCTTAGCTTCTTTCACAGAATCCCTGTCTCCACGGTCAAATGAGGTTACAGGCAGGGAACCCTTAATATAAACTATAAAGTACCATAAAAAAGCACGAAGTGGCTGTTTTTGGAAGAGATCCCCAGCCTTTTATGTCTATAGGATGAGCTGAAAAGTGAAAGCAAAAGGAGCCAGGAACAGCAGCCCCAGTTCTGCCGGCTATTATGGGTGACCTTGAGTAGCTATCACACGTGACCTTCCCCTGTGCCTCAGATGGACCATCACCCACATAGCCAGACTGAACCGCCGCTCAACAGCCCCTCGGGACCTTTGCACAGCCTCGTGCCTATGACCACCTAGGGGAGATTTCAGGAGGAGGCTGGCCCTGGTGCTGGCTTCTCTAGAGACACAAGACTCCCCTGGGTTAAGGTTGGAATGGAGAGACAGCGGGCAGGATGGGCTCTCAGAACTCCTGTAACTTGCACATTTTGTGAGATGGGACATTTCGCGCCTCTTAAAAGTCCTTGAGCAGGAACATCTCATGTCATGCTCTGAGGAGAAAACAACTTCATAAAAGCAAGGACAGAAAGAAAGGAGGAAATAGTTCAGGTAGAAATGGGCCCCGGAGAGACCCAATGTTCATGAATCAAATAGTTTCCTTTCTGGTCACTGCCTTTTGTTTTGTTATGGGCCCTTTATTCACTGAGATAGGAATGATCTGCCAAAACACTTTCACTTGCAAGAGACGGAGATCCACAGACAGATGGTGGGAGACAGAGGCAGACACAGCCTCCAAGCTAAAGGCAGTCACTTTCCTAGTCTTCGTGAGCCAGAGGTTAAGAAAAGAAAAAAAGGAAGAAAAGAAAAACAGGCAAAGCAGCTAGCAATCAGTGAGAAAAGACAATGCCATGTTCAGAGCAGGGTCTTTGTGTTCCAAAGAGCAGTGACATTTCTTTAAACAGCAAGAGGAATCCTTTTATAAGGGCCTTTTTCATGTGGGTCTCTTGTCACCCAATTCATTAGCAGAGAGAAAAGTATGGGGAAAGAAGGCACAGAGTGTGGGGAGGATAGAAGGAGGCACCCGAACTGCATTTTGTTCCCCAAATCTCCTAATGTGACTCACTAGCTCTGCTGTGACAAAGTGAGAGGTCTCCGAGGAGTTCACTTCATGTCTCATCCATCCTCAGAGTAATGGGAACATCCGGCCTTGTTTCTGCAAAATATCAGCACACACAGTGTGCCACAGACACTCAATTCCATTAGACATAATGGAACAAGATTGTCCTGCAAGTTGTTTTCAATTGCTTGAGTGCATCCTTCGTTTAGGGAAACAAGGATATATGAGCTGTCTGACTCAAGTGGAAGGCGGGACCCGAGTTTGTAACGAGAGCCATAGTTTATTTTCCACTGTGGATGGCTAGGTGGACGCCTGGTCAAATATCACCACTGCCCATGGATGAAGAGGGCATCTTTGCGTCTCCATTCCGACATCTATGACAAAGCGGCCACGACACTGTCGGCAGCTGAACGCAGGATGGGCTCTCAGAACTCCTGTAACTTGCACATTTTGTGAGATGGGACATTTCGCCTCTTAAAAGTCCTTGAGCAGGAACATCTCATGTCATGCTCTGAGGAGAAAACAACTTCATAAAAGCAAGGACAGAAAGAAAGGAGGAAATAGTTCAGGTAGAAATGGGCCCCGGAGAGACCCAATGTTCATGAATCAAATAGTTTCCTTTCTGGTCACTGCCTTTTGTTTTGTTATGGGCCCTTTATTCACTGAGATAGGAATGATCTGCCAAAACACTTTCACTTGCAAGAGACGGAGATCCACAGACAGATGGTGGGAGACAGAGGCAGACACAGCCTCCAAGCTAAAGGCAGTCACTTTCCTAGTCTTCGTGAGCCAGAGGTTAAGAAAAGAAAAAAAGGAAGAAAAGAAAAACAGGCAAAGCAGCTAGCAATCAGTGAGAAAAGACAATGCCATGTTCAGAGCAGGGTCTTTGTGTTCCAAAGAGCAGTGACATTTCTTTAAACAGCAAGAGGAATCCTTTTATAAGGGCCTTTTTCATGTGGGTCTCTTGTCACCCAATTCATTAGCAGAGAGAGAAAAGTATGGGGAAAGAAGGCACAGAGTGTGGGGAGGATAGAAGGAGGCACCCGAACTGCATTTTGTTCCCCAAATCTCCTAATGTGACTCACTAGCTCTGCTGTGACAAAGTGAGAGGTCTCCGAGGAGTTCACTTCATGTCTCATCCATCCTCAGAGTAATGGGAACATCCGGCCTTGTTTCTGCAAAATATCAGCACACACAGTGTGCCACAGACACTCAATTCCATTAGACATAATGGAACAAGATTGTCCTGCAAGTTGTTTTCAATTGCTTGAGTGCATCCTTCGTTTAGGGAAACAAGGATATATGAGCTGTCTGACTCAAGTGGAAGGCGGGACCCGAGTTTGTAACGAGAGCCATAGTTTATTTTCCACTGTGGATGGCTAGGTGGACGCCTGGTCAAATATCACCACTGCCCATGGATGAAGAGGTCATCTTTTGCGTCTCCATTCCACGACATCTATGACAAAGCGGCACACAGCTATTCACTGTCGGCAGCTGAACGCAGGTCCCCGAAAGGTCTATACCACCCCGGAATCGTCATTCTGTGGGCGCTATAATCGTGGTTCAGAGGACGCATGAGCTAATGTGCCAAATGGTCAGGAGTTTCAATCTCCTAATCCGCTACTCCCAGCTGCTTGACGGTTGGCAAGTCACTTAGTCCTGCTGAAGCTCAGTTTTATCAGATGAAAAATCAAACAAAAAGGATACGTGCTTGGTAAGATCCTTTGACAGTGTGGCAAGGACAGTGGCGAGCCCAGGGGACAGCACAGAGAACTTGGGAAAGGCTAGTTTGCAGCGAACCAGAGCTTCCCAAAGTGAGCCCTGCCTCTGGATTCCCCTCTTCTGTGTTGACTGACAGTTGAGTTTTCAGAGCCAGAAAGAGGAGCTCAGGGACCTCCCGTTTAGCTCTGTGTGCGGCCACGGATTCACCCAGAACATCTGGTCATGGGTCTCCCTCTGGCTGGGTCTCTTGTTTCTTCACCTATAAATGGGTGGGGGTGGGGGGGGGTGGCTTAGACATGGAATTCAGCAGTTTTCAGGCTGTAAAACAGAAGTATTGGTTTAGAACAGAAATATTTCTTCCAACTCAGCCTTACGTAGAAGTAGGCCATGCACAGCAAATGAGAGCACTTCATGGGCATGGGGGCCACAAGCGAGCCTCATACCTGTGTCCCCACCTTCAGAAGCATCTCCTCTGGAAAACCCCAGATCACCGTGGAACATAGAAAAACCACTGCCTCAGCCACCCAAAGGCCCTCCCTAAGGACATTCTGTGGGACCACAGAGGAGTGTTGCTGAGGGAATCTCAGGAGTTTGGTTTGTTGGACAGGTCTTTCCTGACATCCACTTCGGAAGCTGGCTTCTGAACGGTATGACTACTGGTCATAATTACTCCTTCTCTCTCTCTCTCTCTCTCTCTCTCTCTCTCTCACTCACACACACACACACACACACACACACACACACACACACAAGATAGGGAGAGCCAATACGAGAAACAGAGCTTTAAGAAACAAGAGGCAGGGCTTCCCTGGTGGCCCAGTGGGTAAGGACATCACCTTGCAGTGCAAGGGGCATGGGTTCAATCCCCGACCTGGGAAGATCCCACGTGCCGCAGAGCAGCTGGACCGATATGTCCAATTACCGAGCTGGAGCTCTGGAGTGCATGCACCCAGAGCCTGTGCTCTGTGATAACAGAGGTCACTGCGATGGGAGGCCCACACGGGCCAAAGAACAAAGACGGATTAAAGGAGATAAATGAAAGACCAATAGAAGTGGCCCGCCTGCCCCCTTCCCTCCCCAACCTACCCTCCCCTTCCCCCCCAAAAAAGAAACAAGAGGCCAAAAGGAATCCTGTCCACTCACATTTCATTCCCACACAGGGACAGTGCATCTCCTAAGAGGCCACCACTCTGCTGGACTGGAAACACACACATATCATTATTGTTTCTATTTTTTTCCTCTGATAGCTCTAACAAATTATCACAATTGGATCCAGAAAGTATGGAGCCTCAGGGACCTCCCGTTTAGCTCTGTGCCACGGATTCACCCAGAACATCTGGTCATGGGTCTCCCTCTGGCTGGGTCTCTTGTTTCTTCACCTATAAATGGGTGGGGGGGGGGGTGGCTTAGACATGGAATTCAGCAGTTTTCAGGCTGTAAAACAGAAGTATTGGTTTAGAACAGAAATATTTCTTCCAACTCAGCCTTACGTAGAAGTAGGCCATGCACAGCAAATGAGAGCACTTCATGGGCATGGGGGCCACAAGCGAGCCTCATACCTGTGTCCCCACCTTCAGAAGCATCTCCTCTGGAAAACCCCAGATCACCGTGGAACATAGAAAAACCACTGCCTCAGCCACCCAAAGGCCCTCCCTAAGGACATTCTGTGGGACCACAGAGGAGTGTTGCTGAGGGAATCTCAGGAGTTTGGTTTGTTGGACAGGTCTTTCCTGACATCCACTTCGGAAGCTGGCTTCTGAACGGTATGACTACTGGTCATAATTACTCCTTCTCTCTCTCTCTCTCTCTCTCTCTCTCACTCACACACACACACACACACACACACACACACACACACAAGATAGGGAGAGCCAATACGAGAAACAGAGCTTTAAGAAACAAGAGGCAGGGCTTCCCTGGTGGCCCAGTGGGTAAGGACATCACCTTGCAGTGCAAGGGGCATGGGTTCAATCCCCGACCTGGGAAGATCCCACGTGCCGCAGAGCAGCTGGACCGATATGTCCAATTACCGAGCTGGAGCTCTGGAGTGCATGCACCCAGAGCCTGTGCTCTGTGATAACAGAGGTCACTGCGATGGGAGGCCCACACGGGCCAAAGAACAAAGACGGATTAAAGGAGATAAATGAAAGACCAATAGAAGTGGCCCGCCTGCCCCCTTCCCTCCCCAACCTACCCTCCCCTTCCCCCCCAAAAAAGAAACAAGAGGCCAAAAGGAATCCTGTCCACTCACATTTCATTCCCACACAGGGACAGTGCATCTCCTAAGAGGCCACCACTCTGCTGGACTGGAAACACACACATATCATTATTGTTTCTATTTTTTTCCTCTGATAGCTCTAACAAATTATCACAATTGTGATGGCTTAAAGCCATCAAAAATTTATCCTCTCATGTTTTTGGAGGCCAAAAAATCTAACATCATTTCCACTGGGCAAAAAGCAAGGTGTCAGGAGGGCGCCACATCCTCTGGAGGTTCTAGGGGAGAATCTGCTCCTTGTGCCTCCCAGCTTCCAGGGGCTGGCAGCATTCCTTGGCTTATGGCTGCATCACTCCATCTCTGCCTTCTCCCCTTCTGTCTGAAGTCAAGTCTCCTTCTGCCTCCTTCTTTTCAGGATGCTGGTGACGACTTTTAGGTCCCACTTAGATAATACAGTATAATCTCCCCATCTCCACTTAATGATACCTGTAAAGACCTTTCTTCATTTAAGGTAACATTCACTAATTTCAGGAATCATGATGTGGATTTTTTGTCTGGGGAGAGGATTATTCAACTCACCATACAGTTATTCTCTATTCACAGTCATGGTGCAAGCTTGAAGGATCCAGGCAAGGATACCTGGTAATTCACCTTGGAGGCTTTGTAAATGCTGCGACTGTTCTCTCCCTTTGCCACTTTGCTTGTCTGCTCCTTTAGTTAGAACTCCACTCGGCTCTCACCCCAAATACACAGCCTACTCACTCACTCTAAAGAATCTGTTTGAAAATAACTCATCCAAGAAGGTGTCTCAGATCACCCCAGTGTCTGAACTCACTTTCCTTGGCAGACTCGCAGAAACCAGTAGCAGAACTGTCATAAGGTCACTGAGAAGTGATATCAACAGATAATGTTTGTGCAGCTGCAAGATTCAGGCTTCGGGCTGATGCTTCAATGAATAGCATCACCGTGTCCTCACAAATACCTTCTGGGGTAACTCCTCTTGTCCTCATACCCATTTACAGAGATGGGAGAGATTAAAAAACTTAATGTGCCAAGATGGATCAACCAACCAGGGGTGGAAAGGGCACTCCAGACCCAGTCCCCTACGTGGCTCTAGGATCCCGTCTCTCAACAAAGTCAGTGCCTTCCTTCTAGGTCCGTGGAACCCACTGTTGATTAGTTCTATATCAACTTTATCTTTTCTTCTAAAATGTATCTTTCTTAAAGGCAGAGCTAGTGCTTTCTGCAGATCTGTACCCCTCCTGCCCCTGACACCATGAAAACATGAATAAGGGGAAAGTAAATAACAACAGAAAAGGAAGGAAGAAGAGATCAAGGAAGGTAGGGGGAATAGGAGAAAACAGAAAAGGGAAGGCGGAGGGGTGAAGGCTGGAACTACTCAGAAAGTATCACCAGGAGAATCTGCCCCTTAGATGTATCAAAACAGGAAAAGCAACTCCCGAGGTGGCCCCATCAAGTCTCCTTCTGCCTCCTTCTTTTCAGGATGCTGGTGACGACTTTTAGGTCCCACTTAGATAATACAGTATAATCTCCCCATCTCCACTTAATGATACCTGTAAAGACCTTTCTTCATTTAAGGTAACATTCACTAATTTCAGGAATCATGATGTGGATTTTTTGTCTGGGGAGAGGATTATTCAACTCACCATACAGTTATTCTCTATTCACAGTCATGGTGCAAGCTTGAAGGATCCAGGCAAGGATACCTGGTAATTCACCTTGGAGGCTTTGTAAATGCTGCGACTGTTCTCTCCCTTTGCCACTTTGCTTGTCTGCTCCTTTAGTTAGAACTCCACTCGGCTCTCACCCCAAATACACAGCCTACTCACTCACTCTAAAGAATCTGTTTGAAAATAACTCATCCAAGAAGGTGTCTCAGATCACCCCAGTGTCTGAACTCACTTTCCTTGGCAGACTCGCAGAAACCAGTAGCAGAACTGTCATAAGGTCACTGAGAAGTGATATCAACAGATAATGTTTGTGCAGCTGCAAGATTCAGGCTTCGGGCTGATGCTTCAATGAATAGCATCACCGTGTCCTCACAAATACCTTCTGGGGTAACTCCTCTTGTCCTCATACCCATTTACAGAGATGGGAGAGATTAAAAAACTTAATGTGCCAAGATGGATCAACCAACCAGGGGTGGAAAGGGCACTCCAGACCCAGTCCCCTACGTGGCTCTAGGATCCCGTCTCTCAACAAAGTCAGTGCCTTCCTTCTAGGTCCGTGGAACCCACTGTTGATTAGTTCTATATCAACTTTATCTTTTCTTCTAAAATGTATCTTTCTTAAAGGCAGAGCTAGTGCTTTCTGCAGATCTGTACCCCTCCTGCCCCTGACACCATGAAAACATGAATAAGGGGAAAGTAAATAACAACAGAAAAGGAAGGAAGAAGAGATCAAGGAAGGTAGGGGGAATAGGAGAAAACAGAAAAGGGAAGGCGGAGGGGTGAAGGCTGGAACTACTCAGAAAGTATCACCAGGAGAATCTGCCCCTTAGATGATACTCCAAAAATTTCTGAAGCAGGAAAAGCAACTCCCGAGGTGGCCCCATCATTAGTTCTCGCAGAGAGACAGACAGAAAGAAGAGGAAAGGGAGTAAGAGAAGTTGGCGGGAGGGGAGAGAGAGAGGAAGAGACTGAAAAGAGAAAAGAAGGCAGAGAAACTACACACCATCTACAAACGTGTGTAGGGAAATCCATCCCCAAAACAGCACCACCAAGAGAAAATTAAAGCCCACACCACAGCATAGCTAGGAAGACGTCAAAGCCCTCTGCATGTGGAAATGAACCCTGCAGGCCTGTTGGGAGATCGGACCCCGTGTGCTGAGGGCACCCGGGCAGAGTGGAGACGCTGGAGCTGCAAGGAATCCAGAGCCCCAGAGACCCTGTCCCTCCCCAGCTTCCTTCACAACCAAGACCCCAGGAGGGCCAAAAGGCACAGGGCCAGGTTACCTCTCAACACCACAGACATCTAGGTTTGTGATCTGGATTCCGGAGAACAGCAGTGCCCCAGGGTGGCCGTGTTAATGTGCGTGCACACACCCCAAGGCTTGCACGCCCAGCAGAGTGACACAGACTCAAAGGTTAACACCTCTCCCTGCCCAAAGCCCTGTTTCCTTCTTGCGACTCCCCCTACTTCTGGATGATTTATTTTGTTTTCATTTCTTCATCTCCCCCAGCCTGAAGCAAAGGAAAGAGAAGAGAATGAACGCAGGTTTCCACTGCGGACCTAAGAGTAATGACAGGCAGAGGCCAGAGCAACAGCGGGGAGGGGACCAGCCAGTGGACGCACTGTGGGCCATACTAACAGCTGCGCTGCCCTCCATAGCTCATTCCTCCTAAGGCCTCCAATGCATTTTTCATTCCAACATAAATTAATTAATTTATTTTTCTCCAGAATGCAGAATGCAACCTTCCTGCTCACACATGCAGCCTTCACAGAGTGGAGGGTAACCTCCCCTCCCTACCGCCACCCCAACCCCAGGGCATGGACAGATTCTAGCCAAATAAAGAGACCCAGGACCCTAGGGGAACTAGTCGGGAGGGTCCAGTTAGAATTTAAAAAAAAAAAAAAAAAAAAAAAAGCCACCCCCGTGTCCTACCCTTGGAGCTGTGTTTGCTGGAACACAAGGGAGCCCATGAAGGAACTGCCTGGAGCCTTGGCTGTGCCTAGTGAATTCTCCAGCTTGCCTTTGCCCTTAATTACTGTCGTTGTTCCGTTGTTCAGTTGTGTACAACTCTTTGTGTCCCCATGGACTGCAGCACACGAGGCTTCCCTGCCCTTCGCTATCTCCCAGAGTGCTCAAATTTGTGTTCATTGAGTCAGTGATGCCATCCAACCCTCTCATCCTCTGCCGCCCTCTCCTCCTCTTGCCTTCAGTCTTTCCCAGCATCAGGAATGAGTCAACTCTTCATGTCAGATGGCCAAAGTGTTGGAGCTTCAGCATCAGTCCTTCCAATGGATATTCAGGGTTGATTTTCTTTAGGACTGACCGGTTTGCTCTCCTTGCTGTCCATGGGACTCTCAAGAGTCTTCTCCAGCACCAGCCCTTAACACTTGCTCTTACTTTTTTTAGTCATTCATGTTTTACATTCATTTTATTCACGCAACCAGTACATGCTGAGTATCTAATAGGCGGCAGACTTAGACAAGGTTCTGGGTGTTCAGTGCAGAAGGAGCAGACAAACCCCTTGTCCTTGTGGATGTTATATAACAAAGAGAAGTGAACAGCAATAACCAAGTGTGAATCCTAATCACAGCGGCTTGGCGGGAGCTCCCCAGGTACCATGCGCAATTCTAAGGGCTTGGGGTGCAGTAAATCATTTCACCCTCACAAAATTCCTGAGTCAGGGATGAGGAAACTGTGACTCAGAGACGATGAACTTGCCTAAGGTAGCACAGCTGTGAGGGGGAAGAGCTGGGTTTCCAAACCCAGGCTGATAGGCCTTTATCCAAAACTCAAAACAAAGTAGAAGACCTGCTATATAAACACGGGGGACTGTATTTAATATCTTGTAATAGACTATAATAAAAAAGAGTCTGAAAAAGATATATACATGTATTCTTCATATATATATATATATAAGAATATATGTGTGTGTGTGTATGTATGTGTATATATATATGTGTGTGTGTGTGTGTATGTATATATATATGGGTGTCTCTGTGCAATCACTTTGCTGAATACCAGGAATATTATAAACCAGCTACACTTATAAAAATAAAAGCTAAAAACAAAAATTTTAAGTAACCTGGTTACAACCAGTGGTAAGTGCCAGAGGAAATGAATAGGGTGCAATGAGAGGGAATAACTCAGGCAGGGCTATGGGGGGACAGAATGTTCAGGGAGTGCTTCTCAGAGGAGGTGACATTCAAAGGGAAGGTGGTGACAGATGAGAAGCTGGCCATGAGAAAAGCTAGGGAAAAGACGACTTCAAGAAAAGCTGCATGCTTCCTAAGCCCATTCTGTTTGATCTTCACCTCTTTCTTCTTCCCCATCTCTGTGCTCGGGGGTTCCCTCCATCACCAACAGCCTCCATTCTATAGTTTCCTCTCACCCTGTCTGAGGCTCTTTTAATCCTATTAGTCAGCTCCTTGCACCCATTATGCAGGCCTTCTTGTGGCTCCCGCTCCACCCTATATTTGAATCTTCCTTTTGCAGTTAGGTAAACTGATGGGCAGAGAAGGGAAAGGAGAAGGCAGGATACCAGGCACGGTCTGCTTCGTATCTTGTCTAGTCTCCTGTGCAGAGGCAGAAGTGGTATGGTATTTGCCCCAAGCTACGTGGCCGGTGGTTGCTGTAGTCAAGACTAAACTTGTATGCATGTGTACACCCATCCTCTGTCCAGTGCAGCATACTATTCCACCAGGACGCGGATTACTTTTTTAAAGGATCTGCAAGTATCAAATCAAGGTAAAGCACCCACCAGGCTCCTCTATCCATGGGGATTCTGGAGTATTCTTGCCAGGAAAATCCCCATGGACAGAGGAGCTTGGTAGGCTACAGTTCGTGGAGTCGCAAAGAGTCAGACACAACTGAGTGACCAAGCACAGAGTATGACCAGCATAACATATATTAGTTTTTCAGGTAGAACTCAAATCCATATATCCTACCAAGTCTTGAAAGTGACCACCTGTTTACAGAGCGTTTGTCCACCAATCAACCAGACTAACATGCTGACCTGCACTCACTCTCTAGTATTCTATTATCACAGTATAAGAAGTGCTGCCCAATTCCGTCATTTTGCAGATGTGGAAACTGAAACCAAGCCAAGAACAGAAGCTAGGTTTACTGATAAATCATTAAGCAGAAATAAACAATTAAACTGCCTTCATACATTAAGGAAGAAGATAAGTGTCTTAGATTCTCTCTTCCAACTCTTTCTCTTGCCAGGGATGTGAGTGAAACTTCCCTGAGCCATCTCTGTATTCTCAAGGGGGTGTACATACTAAAAGGGTACTGAAATCACAGAGACTTGGTGTTGAACCCTATCATCACCAGCTATGATCAATGTACTTACCCTCTCTGAGCTTAACTTTCATCATCTGTAAAATGGGGAACCCTCACACCTATAGATTTAAGGTTGGGATGAAGATTAAATGGGGAGTCATGAGAATTGGACAGGATGCTGACAAAAAAATCCGTGCTCAATACTGGTGCATTCCCTTTACCTTTGGGGAAAAAAGAAATGCAAGGTAAGTGACAGAAGTCAGTGATGCAGTTAAGCTAGGAGTCTACCACCAACCTCCAGCCTGGAAGGGTACCTTGCTGTTTCAGTGGTGTGTGATACCTGAGGCAGGGTGACCTGGTATACCCGGCACTCACGGACATCCAAGAAGCAGTTCTGGAGTGGGAATTGAGGGGTATTTAATGGAGTGAGGCCATGGAGAAAAGGCATATGCAACATGGCTCCAAAATCATTCAGGGGATGCCAGTGAGAAAGCACTCTCTATAATGACTCACAGGCTTCAAATTTTTTGAGTGTGATGCTTTAGAAATTATGACCTAAACACATTATACTGATCGCTCACTTGTAAATGGCTCTCAATAATCACAGAAGAACTTCCATTTCAGTACCTCATTTGATCTCACCACCATCCTGGAGATTTTCCCTGTTATCCAAGAGCTATCTCTTCACAAAGCAAACTGCATGCTGAGCACTCCTTGCCCTCTCGTGACAGTCCTTGGCTTCAGTACCCACGATTAGTGCCCCGTCATTTAGAGAGGTTAACATTTTCTCAAAATCACACAGTTTTATCGGTAGAACTCAAATCCATATATCCTACCAAGTCTTGAAAGTGACCACCTGTTTACAGAGCGTTTGTCCACCAATCAACCAGACTAACATGCTGACCTGCACTCACTCTCTAGTATTCTATTATCACAGTATAAGAAGTGCTGCCCAATTCCGTCATTTTGCAGATGTGGAAACTGAAACCAAGCCAAGAACAGAAGCTAGGTTTACTGATAAATCATTAAGCAGAAATAAACAATTAAACTGCCTTCATACATTAAGGAAGAAGATAAGTGTCTTAGATTCTCTCTTCCAACTCTTTCTCTTGCCAGGGATGTGAGTGAAACTTCCCTGAGCCATCTCTGTATTCTCAAGGGGGTGTACATACTAAAAGGGTACTGAAATCACAGAGACTTGGTGTTGAACCCTATCATCACCAGCTATGATCAATGTACTTACCCTCTCTGAGCTTAACTTTCATCATCTGTAAAATGGGGAACCCTCACACCTATAGATTTAAGGTTGGGATGAAGATTAAATGGGGAGTCATGAGAATTGGACAGGATGCTGACAAAAAAATCCGTGCTCAATACTGGTGCATTCCCTTTACCTTTGGGGAAAAAAGAAATGCAAGGTAAGTGACAGAAGTCAGTGATGCAGTTAAGCTAGGAGTCTACCACCAACCTCCAGCCTGGAAGGGTACCTTGCTGTTTCAGTGGTGTGTGATACCTGAGGCAGGGTGACCTGGTATACCCGGCACTCACGGACATCCAAGAAGCAGTTCTGGAGTGGGAATTGAGGGGTATTTAATGGAGTGAGGCCATGGAGAAAAGGCATATGCAACATGGCTCCAAAATCATTCAGGGGATGCCAGTGAGAAAGCACTCTCTATAATGACTCACAGGCTTCAAATTTTTTGAGTGTGATGCTTTAGAAATTATGACCTAAACACATTATACTGATCGCTCACTTGTAAATGGCTCTCAATAATCACAGAAGAACTTCCATTTCAGTACCTCATTTGATCTCACCACCATCCTGGAGATTTTCCCTGTTATCCAAGAGCTATCTCTTCACAAAGCAAACTGCATGCTGAGCACTCCTTGCCCTCTCGTGACAGTCCTTGGCTTCAGTACCCCACGATTAGTGCCCCCGTATCAGTAAGAAAACCATGGTTCAGAGAGGTTAACATTTTTCTCAAAATCACACAGTTATTTAGTAAAGTCTCCCTCTTTGTCTAGTGCATTTCCCTTTTCCCATCATACTCAATGCTTTGTGCTAGTCACTCAGTCGTGTCCAACTCTTTGTGACCCTATGGACTGTAGCCTGCCAGGCTCCACTCTCCATGGGATTTTCCTGGCAAGAATACCGGAGTGGGTAGCCATTTCCTTCTCCAGGGGATCCTCCCAACCCAAGGATCGAACCTGGGTCTCTTGCATGACAGGCAGATTTTTACTATCTGAGACACTAGGGAACCTCCACTCAATGCGTTAGCCTTTATATATGCATATGTCTTTCTGGAAATGAAAAAAAAATAGCAATAAAAAGTGAGAAGATGATGGCTATAACCACACAAAGACAGTGGCAGTTTCTCAAGGGCAGAGAAGGTGTGAATTGCTAAAAGAGAACAAAAAGGTGCATCTGACCTCGTGCTTCCTGGACAAAGCACTTAGCACCAGATGACAAGGGCAGAGGAGGCCCAGGGACCTGGGGTTTGCACGTCCAGCTTTCTGAAAACTAAAATGTCGCAGTCATTTAGATTCCAAACCCCTGGGAGAGTTGCTTAGCCGGAACCTAGCGGAAACGAAAAAAGCCTAATCAGAGAGTCTATTACCAGATCAGAAGATTACAGTTAACTTACATGCTCATTATTTTTAATGTCGCCAACCAACACCGCACCAATCTCAGAATCAGCCAAGGAGCACAATCTATTTATAAGTAAGTAGGCAGGTAACTGCAAAGGTTTGTGCAGTCTGGGCCTGGGACCTCAGGTCAACCCTGAAGCAGAGATTCAGAGCAGTTTTGCAGGCATTTCAACCTAAAATGTATCACTCTGAAGAAGCAACCACCTGCCGACCAAAAATACTGGTGATTGGCCGTGTCTCCCCTTAAACTCTATACATTCTTATGACAGTTCTCCACTCTTTTGCATCCATGTGATCCAAAGGGTGCTGGAGATGCATGCTTGTTTCCCCACTGTGTTCTGTGGAATCCTACACTTGTAAGATATTAGCAGGAAATAGTCTTTTCTGGTCAGATCATCTCGGGAAACACTGAGACCAGCCGAGAGAAATGGGTCTATTTTCTGTAAAGCTGTTCACAGTGTGCTTCCTTGATGCACTGGTTTGTACCAGGAATCACTGATGTGTCTGTATAGATGTGTCTTTGGATGTCGATAGCCATTGGTCCATACTTATTCTTGCCCAGAGCTTGAAAATTCTATTTTCAGTTGTTTCAGTTTTACTCTTCTATAGGAAAAAAACCAGAGAGAATGGCAAGGAAAGACCTCTAAGTTTCTATTTTACAAGTGCCAGCCACTTTCTGTAAAGCTAAGGGCTTCATTGCTACGATATTAGGTTGGAGTATTTCATTAATAACTGATCTCTTAATTCATGTTTTATGATCCCATCAGCACAGAGAGGCATTTGTCTCTGCTGAAAAGGAAAGCGTGTGTAGCTTCTCATCGTGGGCCTCCCCTCCCTCTGCCCCATTAACTTGGGAAAGAAGAATCACTGGAAAAGGTGGACGAAAGTCAAAACAATTGAGTTGTCTTTTTATGG
Source organism: Tragulus kanchil (assembly GCA_022376925.1). Classification (NCBI taxonomy): domain Eukaryota; kingdom Metazoa; phylum Chordata; class Mammalia; order Artiodactyla; family Tragulidae; genus Tragulus; species Tragulus kanchil. The sequence goes on along the minus strand of JAIOJX010000023.1, from coordinate 21,716,215 downwards.
ATTTATCGAGTGGCAACCGGTGCCATCGAGAGAGCTAGGCGGGGGCAGCGAAGCATGCTGGGAAGGCCATTGATCATCAGGCACCTGGGTCAAAAAGGATTTTATCTTCTGTCCTCACATCTAAATGGCAAGCTGGAACATAGATGCAGCAGACGCAGGTGGAGGGCGCTGGCAGAGACTCGGTCCTGTCACCAGCCCCTCCCATGGAGAGGTCTCCAAGGTCGGCACAGGGTAAAAGAACCCCGTTTGGGAGAAGTTAAGTTGGGGTTACATTTATTGCAGAGCCTCTATCACAGACTCATGTCTGAGGATGCAGACAAATGAGACATGACCTCTGGCTTCCAGAGCCCACTGTTTAATGTGGGGGATGACAGATAAGTGGGTCAGAAGAAGTGATGAAAGGGAGTAGCTCCCTCGCTCTTAACAGGACAGGAAGGTTTGAAAATGGAGATCGTTATGCCCTCCCAAGGAGGTGGAACCAATTCCCTTCTCTCTCAGTGCAGACTGTACTTATGACTTGCTTCGAACTACTAAAGAAAATAAAAACCAATAACTTTGCAGAGGAGAAACCTGGTGGGGACCATTTTAACTAGGTGACCAGGCCAACATCAGGTTGAGATCATATACTCTCCCCAGGATGCACGGGCACTCCACCTCTGCACCAGGCTTCCCAGGCCTACCTGACTTCAGAGCGATCGTGAGAAAAAAGACACAAACCCAAAATGAGGAAGACTGGATAAAACACCTGACCACTTTTAAAAAAGCTGTTACAAAAGAATGGGAACAAAGAGGGAAGGAAGAAAGAAGGGAGAAAAAAATGAAATACTATCACATATCAGAGGGAAACTAAGGTGAAGCAATCATTACAGACAACATGTAAACATGAACTGGGTCCTGGAAAGAGAAAAACAACACTGGTGGAAATCACGTGAAACCTGAATAACATTCATTATGTTTAGTTAATGGCAATGTACAGAGGTTGACTTCTTAGTTTTGACAAATATACCATGGGTCAACATCTTATATGTACAGATATAAGATGTCAACCTTAGGGGAAGCTGGGTAAAGGATATATAGAATGTCCCTGGGCTATCTTTGCCAATTTTCTATATATCTAAGACCATCCCAAATTTTTTTGAAAATCTAAGAAAATAAAAAGATACAGTGCTTACAAAGGGTTCTGGGAGATTAATTATCCCTATAAAGCAGTTTGAAGGAGAGAAATAAAAATCCTAGCAAGACACTGCTGTCTGAGGGAAGTGTGTGTACAGAGTGATGATGTGTTCAGAGCAGTCTGTGTACCCACCAGGGCAGGAGGGCTGGTAGGGCAGTGGGAATGAGGAGAATTAGACACCAGTCCAAAGAATCTTCTAGTTTCTGCAGAGGATGCTAGTGAGTCGATGAAGGATTTAGAGCAGAGAAAGCCTGTCAGATATGAGCACAATGTTTGGAAGGCAGAAGAGTCAGCAAAGACAAGCCGCAAGTCTTATTTAATATGAAAGCAGCAAAATGGGGAAAAAGCAAGTGACGTCACAATGAAGCCATCCTATGTGAGCCCAGCTCCACCATGACTTCTAAGCTGAGTGGCAGATGAGAAAAAAGTGAAGTGCTTCTCAGGCTTGAAGGCAAAAGGTCAGGAGCCTGGAAGCTAGTCTGCTCTGCCTGCACACCCAGAGTCTACACTGCTACTCAGAGAATGTGGGGAAGGATATGGGCAACTGGATACAACAGAGAAATGGAGTCACAAACATTAAGATAAACTCATGATGGCAAACTGATCACCAGATAATGAAAAAGTAACAGAGCATGCCAAATCCAACTCAAAAGCCTTAATACCTACCCAGTGTCTCCAGAGTTAAAATCCAAACACCTAAGCCTCCAGCATTCAAGTACAACTATCCTATGTAAGGGACTTCCCTGGTGGCTCAGATGGTAAAGAAGCCACCTGCCAATGGAAGAGGCACAGGTTCAATCCCTGAGTCGGGAAGATCCCCTGGAGAAGGGAATGGCTACCCACTCCCGTATTCATGCCTGGAGAATCCCACGGACAGGGGAGCCTGGTGGGCTACAATCCATGGGTTCACAGAGTCACACACAACTGACCATGCACATGCAGAGAATCACACACAACAGAGCATAGACACATGCATCTTAAGTAGGACACTACTTAATGTTTTTTTTTTTTTTTTTTGGCCACTTCTATTGATCTTTCATTTATTCATCTTTGTTCTTTGGCCTGTGTGGGCATCCCATTGCAGTGGCCTCTCTCAACACAGAGCACCAGCTCTGGGTGCATGTGCTCCAGAGTGCTGGCTCGGTAGGTGGACACATCAGTCCAGCTGCTCCACGGCACATGGGATCTTCCCAGGCTAGGGATTGAACCAGCGCCCTTTGCACTGCAAGGCGGTGTCCTTACCCACTGGACCACCAGGGAAGCCTTACTTAATGTCTTTATAATTAAATTAAATGTGAGACTGTCCTCTCATTTGAGTCCCTTTAAGAGGAAAACCTGGACTTCTCAATGTATGTCCTCCAGAGAAAGCCTCTTGCCACTCCGAATCTATGCCTCCAACCCTGGATGGAGAGAATATAGAGTGTGATCCAGAAAACAATTATTCTCTTATGTGAATTTCTAATCTGGCTCAAGAAATGCCACCCAAGGCCAAGTTATAATCTCCGTATGACTTCATCTACCCTTAAATGTCAACTGCTGATTTTTGCCACACTTCCCCTGAGAGGAATTAGCAGTTTAATGAGGAACACCGGCCGTCGTCTGCATCCCATGACTTGTGACACTTGAGAGGCATTATCTCCACCAACCTGGAACCTCCACACATTAAACACGCCGGGGTCAAATAAAATAGTCTCCTCACATTCCACAGTCCAAGAATCAGAGCTGAGCTAACCGGACCCAAAGAAAGAAAGTCCCAATAAAAACCCCCCGAAAAAAAATGCCTCCAGCATTCAAGTACAACTATCCTATGTAAGGACTTCCTGGTGGCTCAGATGGTAAAGAAGCCACCTGCCAATGGAAGAGGCACAGGTTCAATCCCTGAGTCGGGAAGATCCCCTGGAGAAGGGAATGGCTACCCACTCCCGTATTCATGCCTGGAGAATCCCACGGACAGGGGAGCCTGGTGGGCTACAATCCATGGGTTCACAGAGTCACACACAACTGACCATGCACATGCAGAGAATCACACACAACAGAGCATAGACACATGCATCTTAAGTAGGACACTACTTAATGTTTTTTTTTTTTTTTTTGGCCACTTCTATTGATCTTTCATTTATTCATCTTTGTTCTTTGGCCTGTGTGGGCATCCCATTGCAGTGGCCTCTCTCAACACAGAGCACCAGCTCTGGGTGCATGTGCTCCAGAGTGCTGGCTCGGTAGGTGGACACATCAGTCCAGCTGCTCCACGGCACATGGGATCTTCCCAGGCTAGGGATTGAACCAGCGCCCTTTGCACTGCAAGGCGGTGTCCTTACCCACTGGACCACCAGGGAAGCCTTACTTAATGTCTTTATAATTAAATTAAATGTGAGACTGTCCTCTCATTTGAGTCCCTTTAAGAGGAAAACCTGGACTTCTCAATGTATGTCCTCCAGAGAAAGCCTCTTGCCACTCCGAATCTATGCCTCCAACCCTGGATGGAGAGAATATAGAGTGTGATCCAGAAAACAATTATTCTCTTATGTGAATTTCTAATCTGGCTCAAGAAATGCCACCCAAGGCCAAGTTATAATCTCCGTATGACTTCATCTACCCTTAAATGTCAACTGCTGATTTTTGCCACACTTCCCCTGAGAGGAATTAGCAGTTTAATGAGGAACACCGGCCGTCGTCTGCATCCCATGACTTGTGACACTTGAGAGGCATTATCTCCACCAACCTGGAACCTCCCACACATTAAACACGCCGGGGTCAAATAAAATAGTCTCCTCACATTCCACAGTCCAAGAATCAGAGCTGAGCTAACGGACCCAAAGAGAGTCAACAGCTGGCAAACAGCTGCTGAGCTTCTAACACCCAGGGGTCCAGGCACCAAGAGATGGCTGACAGAGATGTACAAACAGGGACAAAAAAATGAACAACTAGTGAACTGTAAACCTCATCCCAACTGCTTTATTTATGGTGAGTCTTCTAATCCTCAGCATAATCCTAGGATTTAAGGATTGATATACCCATTTTCGTAGCTCAGTCAATAAAGAATGTGCCCTGCAAGAGATTTGGGTTCGATTCTTGGGTTAGGAAGATCCCCTGGTGAAGGAAATGGCAACCTATGCCAATATTCTTTTTTTTTTATTTTTTTAATTTTTGACCCCTTTTTATTTATCTTTTCTATTTATTTATTAATTTTTCATCCATCTTTATTCTTTGGCCTGTGTGGGCCTCCCATTGCAGTGGCCTCTCTCACTGCTTTCTAAAAGCTCCACTAAATAGTAATGCACATACTTCAGTAGAGGAAGCCAATCTGAAAAGACCACATACTATAGGATTCCACTACTTGACATTCTAGAAAAGGCAAAACTATGGAGACAGTAAAAAGATCAGTGACTGCCAGGGACTCACAAGGGAGGGAGGGAAGGACAGGTAGAACACAGGGTTTTTAGGGCAGTAAAGCTGCCCGGTATGAACAATAAGGGTGGATACATGTTCAGTCAAAACATAGGAAATATACAAGATCCAGAGTGCACTGTAATGCAAACCATGGACACGAGGTTATAATAGTGGGTCAATGTAGGTTCACCAGTTGCAGATGCATTGCTCAAGTGAGGGGTATTGATAGTGGGACCCTGGGGAGAGTGAGTCCTCCAGAGAAAGCCTCTTGCCACTCCGAATCTATGCCTCCAACCCTGGATGGAGAGAATATAGAGTGTGATCCAGAAAACAATTATTCTCTTATGTGAATTTCTAATCTGGCTCAAGAAATGCCACCCAAGGCCAAGTTATAATCTCCGTATGACTTCATCTACCCTTAAATGTCAACTGCTGATTTTTGCCACACTTCCCCTGAGAGGAATTAGCAGTTTAATGAGGAACACCGGCCGTCGTCTGCATCCCATGACTTGTGACACTTGAGAGGCATTATCTCCACCAACCTGGAACCTCCCACACATTAAACACGCCGGGGTCAAATAAAATAGTCTCCTCACATTCCACAGTCCAAGAATCAGAGCTGAGCTAACGGACCCAAAGAGAGTCAACAGCTGGCAAACAGCTGCTGAGCTTCTAACACCCAGGGGTCCAGGCACCAAGAGATGGCTGACAGAGATGTACAAACAGGGACAAAAAAATGAACAACTAGTGAACTGTAAACCTCATCCCAACTGCTTTATTTATGGTGAGTCTTCTAATCCTCAGCATAATCCTAGGATTTAAGGATTGATATACCCATTTTCGTAGCTCAGTCAATAAAGAATGTGCCCTGCAAGAGATTTGGGTTCGATTCTTGGGTTAGGAAGATCCCCTGGTGAAGGAAATGGCAACCTATGCCAATATTCTTTTTTTTTTATTTTTTTAATTTTTGACCCCTTTTTATTTATCTTTTCTATTTATTTATTAATTTTTCATCCATCTTTATTCTTTGGCCTGTGTGGGCCTCCCATTGCAGTGGCCTCTCTCACTGCTTTCTAAAAGCTCCACTAAATAGTAATGCACATACTTCAGTAGAGGAAGCCAATCTGAAAAGACCACATACTATAGGATTCCACTACTTGACATTCTAGAAAAGGCAAAACTATGGAGACAGTAAAAAGATCAGTGACTGCCAGGGACTCACAAGGGAGGGAGGGAAGGACAGGTAGAACACAGGGTTTTTAGGGCAGTAAAGCTGCCCGGTATGAACAATAAGGGTGGATACATGTTCAGTCAAAACATAGGAAATATACAAGATCCAGAGTGCACTGTAATGCAAACCATGGACACGAGGTTATAATAGTGGGTCAATGTAGGTTCACCAGTTGCAGATGCATTGCTCAAGTGAGGGGTATTGATAGTGGGGGACCCTGGGGGGAGGAGTGAGTACAAGGGGGTATATGGAACTCAATTTTGCTATAAACTTAACCCTGCTCTAAAAAATAAAGTCAATTAAAAAAAAAAAAAACCTACAAGTTAAAATATCATTAAAACTCACTCATCACCTGGCTCCTGCCTCTTCTCCAGCCCCTTTCTCACTGCTCCAGACACTCATGCCACATGCCAGCTCCCTAAACTCATTAGCAACTTCTCACCAAAGACCCTGTTTGCCTATGCTCTTCCCTCAGAGCCGAATGTTCCTCAACTCTGCTAGAGCTGCTTGGTTCCTATCTTTTAAAACTTGGAATCCCTCTCTTTGAACATTTTGTTGAGCCATGAAAACTGAGTTAGCGACTCCCTCCTTTGCTGGTCATGTACTGAATAAATATCACAGCTTTTATCCCTGTTTTGTTACTGATCTTCTCTTCTAAGGATCTTAGGTTGCTCCGGGGTAGGTCTTATTCCTCCCCACCAGGTCTTGCATGATCTGGCCCCAGGCTATCCCTTAACCCCACACCACTCCTCCCTCCCTCCAACCAAGCACAGGCCTTCTCATCATCTGAGAACACATATACAACTCCTCCAGCTGCCAGCTTATTTCCCTCTGCTGGAACCCACTCCCCAGCTAACTTAACCCATCAAAATGGGCTCAGATGCCACCTCTTGGGGAAGCCTTCCTGACTTCCCAGCCATCTCAGTTATGCTGTTCAATAGCTCAGACATGCCTGACTCTTTGTGACCCCATGGACTGCAGCACACCCAGCTTCTCTGTCCGTCACTACCTCATGGAGTTTGCGATGCCATCCAACCACCTCATCCTCAACCTTCCCTAGCATCAGGGTCTTTTCCAGTGAGTCAGCTCTTTGAATCAGGGGGCCAAAGTACTGGAGCTTCAGTTTCAGCACCAGCTCTTTGAATGAGTTTTCATGGTTGGTTTCCTTTAGGATTGACTGGTTTGATCTCCTTGCAGTCCAGGGGACTCTCAAGAGTCTTCTCCAGCACCACAATTCAAAAGGATCAATTCTTCAGTGTTCAGTCTTCTTTATGGTCCAACGCTCACATCCATACATGACTATTGTGAAAACCATAACTTTTAATACATGACTTATTTAGTGAGGTATTGATAGTGGGGACCTGGGATGTAAAAGGGGTATATGGAACTCAATTTTGCTAAAACACCTGCTCTAAAAATAAAGTCATAAAAAAAAAACCTACAAGTTAAAATATCATTAAAACTCACTCATCACCTGGCTCCTGCCTCTTCTCCAGCCCCTTTCTCACTGCTCCAGACACTCATGCCACATGCCAGCTCCCTAAACTCATTAGCAACTTCTCACCAAAGACCCTGTTTGCCTATGCTCTTCCCTCAGAGCCGAATGTTCCTCAACTCTGCTAGAGCTGCTTGGTTCCTATCTTTTAAAACTTGGAATCCCTCTCTTTGAACATTTTGTTGAGCCATGAAAACTGAGTTAGCGACTCCCTCCTTTGCTGGTCATGTACTGAATAAATATCACAGCTTTTATCCCTGTTTTGTTACTGATCTTCTCTTCTAAGGATCTTAGGTTGCTCCGGGGTAGGTCTTATTCCTCCCCACCAGGTCTTGCATGATCTGGCCCCAGGCTATCCCTTAACCCCACACCACTCCTCCCTCCCTCCAACCAAGCACAGGCCTTCTCATCATCTGAGAACACATATACAACTCCTCCAGCTGCCAGCTTATTTCCCTCTGCTGGAACCCACTCCCCAGCTAACTTAACCCATCAAAATGGGCTCAGATGCCACCTCTTGGGGAAGCCTTCCTGACTTCCCAGCCATCTCAGTTATGCTGTTCAATAGCTCAGACATGCCTGACTCTTTGTGACCCCATGGACTGCAGCACACCCAGCTTCTCTGTCCGTCACTACCTCATGGAGTTTGCGATGCCATCCAACCACCTCATCCTCAACCTTCCCTAGCATCAGGGTCTTTTCCAGTGAGTCAGCTCTTTGAATCAGGGGGCCAAAGTACTGGAGCTTCAGTTTCAGCACCAGCTCTTTGAATGAGTTTTCATGGTTGGTTTCCTTTAGGATTGACTGGTTTGATCTCCTTGCAGTCCAGGGGACTCTCAAGAGTCTTCTCCAGCACCACAATTCAAAAGGATCAATTCTTCAGTGTTCAGTCTTCTTTATGGTCCAACGCTCACATCCATACATGACTATTGTGAAAACCATAACTTTGATTATATGGACCTTTGGCAGCAAAGTGATGTCTTTGCTTTTTAAGATGCTGTCTAGGTTTGTCCTAACTTCTCTTCCAAGGAGTAAGCAGCTTTTAATTTCATGACTGCAGTCACTATCTGCAGTGATTTTGGAGCCCCCAAAATAAAAGTAAAATATGTCAATAGTTCCACTTTTTCCCCTTCTATTTGCTAGAAGGGAAAAAGTGGGACTGGATGGGGCTGGATGCCATGATCTTAGTGTTTTGAATGTTGAGTTTTAAGCCAGCTGTTTTAACTCTCCTCTTTCACCCTCATCCAGAGGCTCTTTAGTTCCTCTTCACTTTCTGCCATTAGAGTGGTATTTCAGTTGTATGTTCTTAAAATTTCCAATGTTTTCTTCTTCGAGCAGTTTATTAAAATGGTGTCTAAATAATTATTATAAAATTATCTGTTTCTTATCTCCTTCAGTGTTTAAGTTTCTTATCCTGTTGTATTTTTTCATTATTTTTTAAAAATTATTTACTTATTTATTTATTTATGGTTAGTCTGAGTTTTCAATGCTCCCATAGGCTCTTCCCTAGTTGTAGGGAGAGGGAGCTACACTCTAGTTGAGGTGAGCAGGCTTCTTGCTGACATGACTCATCTTGTTGTGGAGCTCGGGCTCTCGGGCACACGGGCTTCAGTAGCCGTGGCTCATGGGCTCAATAGTTGCAGCTCCGAGGCTCTAGAGCACAGGCTCCATAGTTGTCGCTCACAGGCTTAGTTACTCGGCAGCATGTTTTTGGGATCTTTCCCGGATCAGGGATAGCGAACCCATGGACTGCAAATCTCTGTCCGTCACTACCTCATGGAGTTTGCGATGCCATCCAACCACCTCATCCTCAACCTTCCCTAGCATCAGGGTCTTTTCCAGTGAGTCAGCTCTTTGAATCAGGGGGCCAAAGTACTGGAGCTTCAGTTTCAGCACCAGCTCTTTGAATGAGTTTTCATGGTTGGTTTCCTTTAGGATTGACTGGTTGGATCTCCTTGCAGTCCAGGGACTCTCAAGAGTCTTCTCCAGCACCACAATTCAAAAGGATCAATTCTTCAGTGTTCAGTCTTCTTTATGGTCCAACGCTCACATCCATACATGACTATTGTGAAAACCATAACTTTGATTATATGGACCTTTGGCAGCAAAGTGATGTCTTTGCTTTTTAAGATGCTGTCTAGGTTTGTCCTAACTTCTCTTCCAAGGAGTAAGCAGCTTTTAATTTCATGACTGCAGTCACTATCTGCAGTGATTTTGGAGCCCCCAAAATAAAAGTAAAATATGTCAATAGTTCCACTTTTTCCCTTCTAGCAAATAGAAGGGGAAAAAGTGGGACTGGATGGGGCTGGATGCCATGATCTTAGTGTTTTGAATGTTGAGTTTTAAGCCAGCTGTTTTAACTCTCCTCTTTCACCCTCATCCAGAGGCTCTTTAGTTCCTCTTCACTTTCTGCCATTAGAGTGGTATTTCAGTTGTATGTTCTTAAAATTTCCAATGTTTTCTTCTTCGAGCAGTTTATTAAAATGGTGTCTAAATAATTATTATAAAATTATCTGTTTCTTATCTCCTTCAGTGTTTAAGTTTCTTATCCTGTTGTATTTTTTCATTATTTTTTAAAAATTATTTACTTATTTATTTATTTATGGTTAGTCTGAGTTTTCAATGCTCCCATAGGCTCTTCCCTAGTTGTAGGGAGAGGGAGCTACACTCTAGTTGAGGTGAGCAGGCTTCTTGCTGACATGACTCATCTTGTTGTGGAGCTCGGGCTCTCGGGCACACGGGCTTCAGTAGCCGTGGCTCATGGGCTCAATAGTTGCAGCTCCGAGGCTCTAGAGCACAGGCTCCATAGTTGTCGCTCACAGGCTTAGTTACTCGGCAGCATGTGGGATCTTCCCGGATCAGGGATCGAACCCATATCTCCTTCACTGGCAGGCAAGCTCTTTACCACTGAGCTACCAGGGAAGCCCCTTTTTTCTTAGTTTTATCCATGGTTCCTGATATAGCAGAAGTTTGCAGTATATATGTGAATAAACAGAGCAATTTATCTATTCTTCAGGGACTCCTCTAGGGTCCCAGGTGAATGCTAATAATTATTTCTAAAATGACTATATTTATCTCCCAGGGTTGCAGATAAGCCCTGACACAGAATGAGTGGTCAGCAAAGTCAGTATTTGTTGCATGAATGAATGAAGTTTGGAAATCCTTCCATAAATGAATCGTTCCATTCCTTGGCAATAGAAACTATTGACTGGTGTTTATCTTTCAGCTACTGCAAGTGTACACAAAAGTAATGCTCTGCGTATGATGACAACAGCTCTTTTCATTTACCAAATACTTCTCAAGCCTGTTCTCTCGCCATATTCTTTCAGTCATGTCCATGTTGGGTGACAGAAACCCACTTCTAGAAATGGGCAACAAAGTTCACGGAGAGAACCAAACTGCCACGTGAAACACAGTGGGCGAAGAGCCAACCCGATGCCCGGCTGCTGCACAGGGTGAGGGCGCAGGCTGAGAAGCGGCCAGGACACAGAAGCAAACAAGCCCTCTTGATTCCTGGTGGGGCAGAGCTGATAGGGAGAGACAGAATGGACCCTGATTACAATCTAAGCGGGATTCTTCTGCTCAAAGAAGGTTGATTGGATTGTGCGGTAATGCCAGGGTCTGTGGGCAATCAAACACCCTCTGGCTATCTCGGAGCAGCTGGAATTGTAAAATTTGGAGGCAGGGGCTGGCCTGCTGCTGGAGGGCAGGCTGAGGGACACAGGAGCAGCTCCACTTCAGGCAATAGCTAAAATGGTAGATGACAGACTGCCATTCACAGAGCTGCTCATAAGAAGTGCCCGCCGCAGAATCCAGAGAAGGGAAGCAGCCTGTGCTGGGGGGCAGGGAACACAGGAGTAATAGGACAAAAACTCTTGCAACTTCAGAGTGTACAATAGGTTACAAAGTGTTATAACTTCTAGCCTCATTAGATTGTCCCCCTAACCCTACTGATATCAGTGTTGGTACCCCCATTTTACAGATGCGCACAGCTAGGTTGGTAGAGGGGAAATGTCATGCTCAAAGTTACAGGGTGTAAAGGAGCTATGAGGCAAGAATTCCAGTCTATCCTAGTAGAGCACTGTACTCTCTCCAAGGAGCCTGTAATCAATCCAAAGCAAGAGTCTCCAATGTGGAGTCGAAATCTCTAAATATTGAGAGGGGTTAGATTTTTTCCAGGAAGAAGATTGTGAATGTACCAGCAGCAAGCACTCCTTCTGGGCCTATATGGATGAGATTATTATCTCATATTTGATATGATGAACCCTGACAAGGCTCTGAGAGGTGAAGTTGTTTACTACAAGCCGTAGGACCAGCAGTTAACTGACTAAGGTCTTTAGATTTCATTCTGAGAATATGAGAAGCAATAGCCATTCAGAAAGGCAGCTCCTTTACCTTTTCTTGAGAAATAGGCAGACGCTGGCTCTACAGCACAATGAAGCAGTGGTACCATGTCTGTTCAAACGGATTGAATTTTAATGGGCCCCCATGTAACTACAGTGGCTTAAAAAAAACAAACACAAAGTTGAAGTATGTCAAGAGTGGTTAGGAAGGGGGCATTTAGAGAAGAGATGAGAGACAGTAAAGAATCTCTCTTCATACCATGTCAGGAAAGATGAAGAGCTGAAGATGAAGTATGCCCTGGTGGGGCTGCATTACTCATCGGGCACTGCGTCTAGAGCCCACAGGACTTACAGGAACTAACAAAAAATGTTTTAACTTTTCCTGGAACCAGAAGCGAAAATAATGTTTAAAGAAGATATTTCAATCTATATTAATATCATCTGTATACAAACATAATTATAAATTTTTGAAAATTGACAGCAACATAATTGTTCTATATGACAGAGGAATAGCCCACAAATTGAAAAAGTGCCTAGCCCCTCAAAAGGCATAAAGCTGCCCTGTAGGTTGGCTCTGTTATAACATGACCTTGGCGATTGAACATGGAGCTGAACTTCAGTCCATGGGGATCATGAAGAGTCGTACACAACTTAGCGACTAAACAACAACAAATTGAGCTAATGAAGATCAGTAGGACTGGGGAAGAGTTTTCAGCTATGATCTGATAGACTTCTGCACGGACTTATCACAGGGAGCACTGAGGCTCTGAGCATTACCCAAGAGAACTGGAATTATGCTCCTGGGTACTGCGGGCACTTCCTCTTTGACTATGCCAAGCAGAAAAAGCTAAATGAATGTAATCTTTCACTTTATTATTTTCTCCATTTCAAAAATCACTCTTATTAGGGTCTTTGGGACCTTATGGGATCCTGGAGATTAGAATCGATACCTAATATATAATTAGGCAGGTCTCTAACGCCTAACCCAAACCCTGACTATTCTAGTTACACTCATTATGTTTACTTTTTAAGTGTGAACATCTGCAAATGTTGCTTCCCTGGCATTGCTCCAAGGATTCCTTTCTAAGAAGGTCCTTCCAGAAGCCTCCATGTGTAGCCTCATGAACGAACAGAACACTGGGATGGCGGTGAGAAGACACAGGCTGTAGTAACAATCCCACCATCATTGTGTGTGATCTGGGCACATCACTTCCCCTTCTGGGCTCTCGTTTCCCAGATCTGAAGGAGTCAATGGCGTACGTAAATGTGGAAGACCTCTTAACATCTAGGATATTATGGATGATCCTATCACACATCCACTTACAGTAAAATTAGTGTTATATGAGGATCTATCATGTTTGGTGTTTAAGAAGACCTCTATCTGTTATAGTTTGCCCAAAAGTCAAGATATGCCTGTTAATTTCTGGACAAGCAGTATCACTTCTAAAAATTTGCAGAGCGACAGTAAGAGTCCAGCGGGTTAGGTAATGCACACACTCATAACACACATACACATGGACTCACACACAGCAGCTCAGAGGCAATGCCAGGTCCAAGCCCTGGGGACAGCACAGGGGTGGGGACGGAGCTACATCCCCTGCTTGAGTTGTCACATTACAAATACCTCCATGCTGGAGTTACAAACTCTCCTTCTGGGCATGACAGCTGAATGAGAAATTCCATTTCCTTTCCCATCATTTGAATGAGAAAGGGGCCAACATTAAAATGGGGGCAATTGTCTTTACATCACCCTGGGCACCACTTCGAATCAGAAACTTGCGGACCACGGGCCCCCTGTGGCGCTGATATGGAGTGTGGAAATTGTCATGTAATTTACGACAGGCAGTGCCTCAAAGTGACTTTTCAGCATCTGCTCTCTAGTAGTCCCAAGAGCCAGGGAATGAAGAAAGCTCCGGGGGGCTGCGGAAGAAACCTAATCTCCAGCTGCATTCAACAGTTCAACAGCCTCCTCCCAAACTCCTCAAACCAATCTCTTTCCTGTTTCCCTCACCCCTAGTACCTCCCTCTACCCCGATGTGGAAGCTCTACACACCCTTCAAAACTTCCCTTCTATCCCACTTTGCTCCAAGAATCTGTCTATCCCGGCTCACTTTCCCACTGCCCTCCTCTGGATGTCAACTTCCACCACCTGTGAACTGGGAAAGGAAAGCACATACGTAAAGACCATGAGGAACTACTGGAGTGGGTAACCTATCGCTTCTCCAGGGGATCCTCCTGATTCAGGGATTGAAGCAGGGTCTCCTGCATTGCAGGCAGATTCATTACCAGCTGAGCGACAAGTGAACTAGGAAGAGTGAAGCATGGTTTGAATATGACCCAAATACAATCACTCTATGAGTAAACACTGGTGGTCCTCTGATGTCTTTCAAAGTCCCTTTTCCCATGCAACGCAAGAAACAGACTCAATGATAAACAAAGGCTAAGGCATCACTCTAATCAATGTAATATAATGCAATGCAATCAATATTCTGGACCCCATGGTTATGTCCCAGTTCTAGCCCTTGGTCAAGTCCCTTCCTGCCACTGGAGCCTCAGATTCACTCATCTGTAAAATGGGAGGAAGGTATTTCCACCTTAATGGGTTGTTTTGAGAAAGAAAGCACAATATGATCGTGGGCAATGATGTGCAATATAAACACCATCAATGATTATTATGACAACTCCACAAGGAACAACCTACGTGCCAAAAAAAGTAACAGATAAAGTTGATATTCCTCTTTTTTCTCTGATTCAAGAAAGGCAAACACTGTGGGATGTATCCACTATATGCTGAGATAAGGGTTGACTTGTTCAACTAGGAGTTAAAAGATACCATTAAACACCTAGGCACCCGCCAAGGTTTACAATAGAATGCCATCAAAACACCATCCAAAAAAGCAGCCTAGAGGCCTACACTTGATTGAATGACTTGGTTCTTAAAAGCTATGGAGCCCTGTCTGAAGCATGGAGTCTTTTTGTTACTAGCCAGCACAGTGTCAGTATGTAGTCAGTATCTGGGAAATTGCTGTGTGGATATTTACCAGGAACTTCAGTACTGCAGTGCAGATTTGAGCTGGGCTCTCTGATGATAGTAATCTAACTTGAGGAAAGACGACAGGAACTTAGAGCCTAGACTATTGGAGGCAGGAGTGACCACAGGGGTTACAGACTTAGGTCCGACCTGGCTGCTCTGCCCTGCTGTGAGTCTGTGTAAGTGACTTCACTTCTCTAAGCTCCAGTTTCCCTGAAGTCCTGAAGGGAGGGATACAATGACTGTATAAACCAAGGACAACTTGATGAAGAACAAAATACAGAAGCAGGAGTCAGAAGACCAAAGGAGGATAGACAGACACTTTTCTCAGCAGGGATGAACCAGGGAATGAGAGAAAGAGGATGCAAACCCATTGGCTCCGACCGATTGCTAAACATGAAGTAGTCAAAAAAATTGATGAATGTCTTTATGACTCATTGACACTCAGGGCATGCAGGGAGTTGTCCAGCACTCAGAGATCCTTGGATTACACTCTGAGGGTAGGACCATCTTAATTTCATCCTTCATGTATCTGTCAAACATTTATAGTGTATGTCTGGCCCTGTGCTAAGCACACTTACTGGAAAAAAAAAATATATATGAATAAACAGTCTCTGTTCTTACAGAACTTCCAGTCTAGTGGGTAAGAGAAAATGAAGTGTAATGGAGATATCAGGAAAAAGGGGGTATTTCCACCTTAATGGGTTGTTTTGAGAAAGAAAGCACAATATGATCGTGGGCAATGATGTGCAATATAAACACCATCAATGATTATTATGACAACTCCACAAGGAACAACCTACGTGCCAAAAAAAGTAACAGATAAAGTTGATATTCCTCTTTTTTCTCTGATTCAAGAAAGGCAAACACTGTGGGATGTATCCACTATATGCTGAGATAAGGGTTGACTTGTTCAACTAGGAGTTAAAAGATACCATTAAACACCTAGGCACCCGCCAAGGTTTACAATAGAATGCCATCAAAACACCATCCAAAAAAGCAGCCTAGAGGCCTACACTTGATTGAATGACTTGGTTCTTAAAAGCTATGGAGCCCTGTCTGAAGCATGGAGTCTTTTTGTTACTAGCCAGCACAGTGTCAGTATGTAGTCAGTATCTGGGAAATTGCTGTGTGGATATTTACCAGGAACTTCAGTACTGCAGTGCAGATTTGAGCTGGGCTCTCTGATGATAGTAATCTAACTTGAGGAAAGACGACAGGAACTTAGAGCCTAGACTATTGGAGGCAGGAGTGACCACAGGGGTTACAGACTTAGGTCCGACCTGGCTGCTCTGCCCTGCTGTGAGTCTGTGTAAGTGACTTCACTTCTCTAAGCTCCAGTTTCCCTGAAGTCCTGAAGGGAGGGATACAATGACTGTATAAACCAAGGACAACTTGATGAAGAACAAAATACAGAAGCAGGAGTCAGAAGACCAAAGGAGGATAGACAGACACTTTTCTCAGCAGGGATGAACCAGGGAATGAGAGAAAGAGGATGCAAACCCATTGGCTCCGACCGATTGCTAAACATGAAGTAGTCAAAAAAATTGATGAATGTCTTTATGACTCATTGACACTCAGGGCATGCAGGGAGTTGTCCAGCACTCAGAGATCCTTGGATTACACTCTGAGGGTAGGACCATCTTAATTTCATCCTTCATGTATCTGTCAAACATTTATAGTGTATGTCTGGCCCTGTGCTAAGCACACTTACTGGAAAAAAAAAATATATATGAATAAACAGTCTCTGTTCTTACAGAACTTCCAGTCTAGTGGGTAAGAGAATTAAACTGAAGTGTAATGGAGATATCAGGAAAGAGCCCAGGGACTATGGGAATATTCAACATGGGGTACCTGACCAAGCCAGTTGTCTGAGAACATTTCCCATGTGAAATATTGCGTAAGTTAGAACTGAACAATGACTCGAAGGTCATCAGTTTAAAAAGAGTGGAGACTATACCAGACAAAGGAAAGATCAAGCATCCTGGAGACACAGAGATAAATAGGGCATGACTCCTGCCCTCGTGGTACTTCCAGTCCAGTGGACAATGCAGTCTGAGCTGTATGTAAGCATTAGGCACTCAATCATACCTGACTCTTTGGGATGCCATTGACTGTAGCCTACTAGGCTCCTCTGTTCATGGATTTCTCTAGGCAAGAATACTGGAGTGAGTTCCCATTCCCTCCTTCAGGGGATCTTCCCGACCCAGGGATCGAACCTGGATCTCCTGCATTGCAGGCAGATCCTTCACCAGGGAAGAGCCACCAGGGAAGCCCCAGAATCACATGAAGTTCCTTTCCAGTCTATGACTCTACACCCACCTACAGGGGGCCAGTAATGGTGCAGTGGACAGTGAGTCCAAGCAGCCAACCCAATTTCAAGGCCTGGCCCCACTGGTAGCCCCTGGTGTGGCCACGAACAAGGCACCTCCGTGTCTAGCCTTGCTCTCCCCACCTGCAAGGAAGAGGCCACACCTGGTCTTCACCTATACCTTTCTACACTGAAAATTCTATGTCCCAGAATGACTTGGCAGTTCTCAGGATTCACTCTTTACTTCTCATAAAATCATAATTTTTTTTTTTATTCTCCTCCTTCCACATCATACCCCTTTACATGGAATGGGTAACGCTATTTATTTCTCATATCCTGAAGACTGAAACTCCTGAATTACTCTAAAGCTTGCCCAGGTCCGACATCACAAGCAAATTCTCCACGCCAGGGGCATGGAGATAAATGCAGGCTGCCACTCCTGGGCCTTCCATCAGGGGGTCTGGCTCCACTGCTGACCCAAGGAAAACCTGATCCCAAGTCAGGACATGGGGGAAGGAGCATACTTAAAAAAAAAAAAAAAAAAGAAAGGAAAGACATTTAAAGGTGGGCATTTGTAAAAAGACAAAAGAAACAGCTTTCCCTCTGAATGTATCTCAAAGACTCTCAGCAAATGGAGGGGACTTAAATTTGGATCTTTGTTTTTCATTCTCCCATCCAAGTACTAACCAGGCCAGAGCCTGCTTAACTTCCAAGACCAGAAGAGATCTGGTGCATTCAGCTGGGTATGGCTGTGTTCAGCTGGGGATGGCTACAGACTTGTTTCTCATTATCAAAAGGAAGGAGCCAGCCATGCCAGGTTGAGCAGGAACTCCCAAGTCTGGGGTCATGATGAGCTGACTTGGAGCTCTGCCCCATTCAAATCTTTGTGATCTCAGGCCAGTGATTTCATTTGCTCTGAGCCCCAGTTTCCTCAAATGGTAAGTTAAGCCACTCTCAGTTCCCCAGGGAATTGATGTAAGAATAAAACAAAGCTGCATCCTGAAGCTTGCTGAACTCGCACCAAGTGGGGCTCAGTGGAAAGTGGGCAGGAGGTGTCCATGGCTCACATGGGGACTTGCCCAATAAAGGGCAAAGCTGGGCATCATGCTGAGCTTGACTCTACACCCACCTACAGGGGCCAGTAATGGTGCAGTGGACAGTGAGTCCAAGCAGCCAACCCAATTTCAAGGCCTGGCCCCACTGGTAGCCCCTGGTGTGGCCACGAACAAGGCACCTCCGTGTCTAGCCTTGCTCTCCCACCTGCAAGGAAGAGGCCACACCTGGTCTTCACCTATACCTTTCTACACTGAAAATTCTATGTCCCAGAATGACTTGGCAGTTCTCAGGATTCACTCTTTACTTCTCATAAAATCATAATTTTTTTTTTTATTCTCCTCCTTCCACATCATACCCCTTTACATGGAATGGGTAACGCTATTTATTTCTCATATCCTGAAGACTGAAACTCCTGAATTACTCTAAAGCTTGCCCAGGTCCGACATCACAAGCAAATTCTCCACGCCAGGGGCATGGAGATAAATGCAGGCTGCCACTCCTGGGCCTTCCATCAGGGGGTCTGGCTCCACTGCTGACCCAAGGAAAACCTGATCCCAAGTCAGGACATGGGGGAAGGAGCATACTTAAAAAAAAAAAAAAAAAAGAAAGGAAAGACATTTAAAGGTGGGCATTTGTAAAAAGACAAAAGAAACAGCTTTCCCTCTGAATGTATCTCAAAGACTCTCAGCAAATGGAGGGGACTTAAATTTGGATCTTTGTTTTTCATTCTCCCATCCAAGTACTAACCAGGCCAGAGCCTGCTTAACTTCCAAGACCAGAAGAGATCTGGTGCATTCAGCTGGGTATGGCTGTGTTCAGCTGGGGATGGCTACAGACTTGTTTCTCATTATCAAAAGGAAGGAGCCAGCCATGCCAGGTTGAGCAGGAACTCCCAAGTCTGGGGTCATGATGAGCTGACTTGGAGCTCTGCCCCATTCAAATCTTTGTGATCTCAGGCCAGTGATTTCATTTGCTCTGAGCCCCAGTTTCCTCAAATGGTAAGTTAAGCCACTCTCATTTCCCCAAGGAATTGATGTAAGAATAAAACAAAGCTGCATCATGAAGCTTGCTGAACTCGCACCAAGTGGGGCTCAGTGGAAAGTGGGCAGGAGGTGTCCATGGCTCCACACATGGGGACTTGCCCAGCCTCCATGCAGAGAAGGGACAGGACAGTCCAGCGTAAAGCACAAGGGCACTGGAGTTCCACCATGCTGAGCGTAAATCTTAGCTCCACCCATCTTTAAGACTCTGAGCCTCAGATCCTCTGTAAAAAGCAGTGCCTACTTAGGGTTGTTTATAGGATCAAAGAAGACCCTGAGTACGAAGTAGGACACCTGTCACTTGATGTGTGTCGAGTGAATGAGGCTGGCTCTCAGGCAGAACCTCACTGGCTTCGACTGGACCCCTATCTGCGGTGGGCTTCCTCCATGTGCTCTGCCCCATCCCCAAGCCATTTTCTCTGACACCCTTTGGCCCCGGGGTGTGACTCATCTCTGGATCATATCCCCAGGTTCTCTTGCTTTCAGCTTGGGGGTTCTGCTCAGGTCAGTGGGCAGCATGTGAGAGAGGTCACGGTATTTATCATCCTCTCTCCCTCTCTGCTGAACAGCGCTCCAGCAGTGAGTGGGGGTCCTCTCCGGCCAGTCGGCCCTCCTCCTAGCATCAACGTCCCTTCTCCTAACTTCTTTGGGGTGGCAATAACTTTCCTTTTGAAATGAGGCACCTGGCTCCTATTTTGGATGTTGAATTGCAGACAGTTTTTAAGTTTCACCTCTCCCTCTGCCCTCTGGGGTCTGTATCTGGACAAACTGGTAAGAACACCTGAATGTTCCCTCCTTTTGGCACTGGCTGCAGGTGCAAACCCTACAAGCTTCCGGCCATCAAGGCTGGGAATTCTTACCCCAGCCCCACCCCTGAACCACAATCAAACCCCAAGCCTATGGACTCCCCTGGAAGTCCACTGGTTAAGACTTTGCCTTCCAGTGCAGTGGGGGTGGGTTCAATTCCTGGTCAGGGAACTAAAATCCCACATGCCTCGTGTCCAGAAAACCAAAACATAAAACAGAAGTAATGTAACAAAATTCAATAAAGACACTGAAAATGGCCCACATCAAAACAAAAATCTTTTAAAAAGCCAGTTTTATACAGTTACCAAAGGGGAGAGGCTGGGGGAAGGGATAGATTGGGATTTTGAGATTGACCTGCATATACTACTATATTTAAAAATAGATAACCAACAAGGACCTACTACTGTATAGCACAGGAAACTCCACACAATATTCTATAATAACCTAAATGGGAAGAGAATTTGAAAAAGAATAGATACACGTATAACCAAATCACTTTGCTACATACCTGAGACTAACACAATAGGATGTATTGTCTATATGATAATATAAAATTGAAAAACTTTCAGGGTAAAAAATTTAAATAAAAAAATAATTCAAAAAAATTTCAGTAATGTTTTTAAAAGGGTCAATCCCTTTTGTTGGCTCTCAAGCCATTTGGAGCTGTTGAGGGGCCTGCTTGACTCATTGCAAAGACTTCAATTATGAGAATCATCAACCCTTTCCTACCCACTTTGTGTGTGTGTGCATGTGTGTGTGTATGCGTGTGTGCATTTGCTCATGCATCAAGCATGTGTTCATCATCTACTGGGACAAGTTACACTGGTCTGAGGGGAGTGTGCACTGAGGGCCGGCTTTAAAACATTAAAAATAAAACAGGGCTTCCCTGGTGGCCCAGTGGGTAAAGAGTCCACCTTGCAGTGCAAGGGGCACCAGTTTGATCTCTGGCACAGGAAGATCCCACATGCCAAGGAGTGGCTTGATGGGTGTGTCCAATTACGAGCCAGAGCTCTGGAGCGCATGTGCCCAGGGCTGGTGCTCTGCAACTAGAGAGGCCACTGCAATGGGAGGCCCACACAGGCCAAAGAATAAAGATGGATGAAAATAAATAAAATGAAGGACCAATAAAAGAGGCCAAAATTAAAAAATAATAATAATAATAAAGCAATTATTTTACACCCATTATTGTATTTCATTCTCCACAGCTCTGCGAGATGGGCATCCTTACTACTATTTTATGAGTAAACCAAAGCACAGAAGAAATGAGAAAATTGGTCAAGGCAACATAACTCCTTTATGGCAAAGGGGAGACAAGCATCCGGGGCTGACTCTATGCTAGCCCTCCTCCTCTCTCTGCAGAGATGAGGCACAGAGGACGGCGAGAACGTGGCAGGAGACGCGTGCAGAGCACACTCTGAAAGGTACGCAGAGAGAAGGGCCCTTTCTGACTACAGTTGAGGGCCTCAGAGAAGGCCCAAGGGCTAGGCCCGCATAAGTGAGCAGGACCTGACCACAGGGGCACGAGCGAGAGAGGAACGAGGACAGGGCCACCAAGAGAGGATCCGGAGACGTCTCAGGACACAGGGTGTCAAGGTGGTCCAGGGACTCTGTGGACGTGGAAGGCACTGTGCAGCATGAAACATCAGACAGAGAATAACAAACACTGCACGCTACCCCTGACATGTGGAATCTAAAAAAAACAGACTGGAGGATAAAATGAAAAAGAAGCAAATTTCCACAGGGCTCATTTATAAAGAACAAACTAGAAGCTACTCGTGGGAAAGAGAGAAGAGGGAGCGACAGTACAGGAGAAAGGGGGGGAAAAAGAGATTATTATAGGATTATATAAAAACTGTACATGAAACTTCTGAAAACTGTAAAGAACTATAGGATTTAAAGAGTCATTCCATAATATGTATATAATATAAAACTATATGTATACACACACACACACACACACACACACACACACGTGTGTGTGTGTGTGTGTGTATACATATAGGCTTTCTAGCTTCCCTGGTAGCTCAGCTGGTAAAGAGTCCACCTGCAATACAAGGGACCCCAGTTGGATTCCCAGGTCCGGAAGATCCCTTGGAGAAGGGATAGGCTACCCACTCCAGTATTCTTGGGTGTATATATAGAACACAACATAAACCAAACATTCATCCCCAAGAGCTCATTTTGCAGGCTACAGGGCATAGTTTATAGACTCCTGACTGGTATTGCAGATGGGAGTTAAAACAAGAACAAGTCAGGTGGGTCTTTCCCGTGAGTAGAGAAAAACACAAGCCTTGTGAACTTGCCTGAATTCTCTGACACGTTTAATCAAGTATGGAATAAAAGGCAGGATGATTTACTTAGCTTTTCCAAATGCTGTTGATGAGGTTCCTCCTGCAGAACGACAAGAAAAAATAAACAGCTGGGGGTTGGGGTGTAAAATGTGGTAGCAGAACAGGAGAGAGCGAAGCTTCAAGGAGAGAAGGTCTGGGAGCTTTCAGGCAGAAAACAAAGTGCTAGTTGAGGAAGCCCAAGAAACCCATTCTAGACTAACAGAGGCACCGGGCTCAAACCTGGACCACAAGGTGTCTCAGGAGCTCTGAGCCTGACACCGCAGCATCTGAGACCCTGCAAGAGACTCAATAAATAAGAAACTGGGCAGTGCTGGACTCTTCCCACCCCTGTCAAGACACTGCTCCTGGACCTGTTAATATTACTTACTATAATGTGTTTGGGGACTTACAGGATCATGCCAGATGCTGCACTCAGGCTAGACATCCATCCTAGGTTGGCAGGGGAACCTCAACTCACTCGTCTCTCAATGACCCAGGCAGAGGGGGCAGCTCCCATGTCACATGTTGACCATGTCCACGTGAGAAGGAAAGAGAGGGTTCTGGCGGGCCCTTTCCTGACAGGTAAATGCCCTGGCCCACACGTGGCATGCATCGCTTCTGCTCACAATGAAGCTGCTGGAGACACGCAGAGAGGAGTAAGCCAGCCTGTGCAAGGCGAGCGTGAACCCAGAACACGAGAGGCATCAGAAAGACTTGACAAAAACAGTACGCAGAGTTTGGCCAACAAAACCTCCCAGGAAGACTGCCATGCTCGGAAGATGTGGGCGGCTCGGGAAGCCTCTGAGCTTTCTAGCAAAGGGAGCAGGCAGCCTGGATTCAGGGGAGGAGGCACCGACCTGGGAGATGGCAGGTATCCCTTCCCAGCTGTGCATATGGGACGCTCCCTGAGCTCCTTCTCAGCACTTTATCAGCACAATCACCTCGCCAGGATGGGACCAGTTAACTCGGCATTCTGTCTGCTCTGTGCTCCTGACACGGAACACAATGCGGCCCCGTTCTGCAGTTATCCCAGGCCTCTGCTCATTTTCCCTTGTAAACTCCTTGAGGGTAGGCCCTGTCGAACAGA
The DNA here is from genome assembly GCA_022376925.1 of Tragulus kanchil. NCBI lineage: Eukaryota > Metazoa > Chordata > Mammalia > Artiodactyla > Tragulidae > Tragulus > Tragulus kanchil. Next base: position 21,692,920 of record JAIOJX010000023.1, on the reverse strand, counting down.
TCGTGCACAACCGAGCACACTTCTTTACATACTGGAGGCGCTCACAGCTGTTGAAGGAACGACAAAATAAACAGCTGGGGTTGGGGTGTAAAATGTGGTAGCAGAACAGGAGAGCGAAGCTTCAAGGAGAGAAGGTCTGGGAGCTTTCAGGCAGAAAACAAAGTGCTAGTTGAGGAAGCCCAAGAAACCCATTCTAGACTAACAGAGGCACCGGGCTCAAACCTGGACCACAAGGTGTCTCAGGAGCTCTGAGCCTGACACCGCAGCATCTGAGACCCTGCAAGAGACTCAATAAATAAGAAACTGGGCAGTGCTGGACTCTTCCCACCCCTGTCAAGACACTGCTCCTGGACCTGTTAATATTACTTACTATAATGTGTTTGGGGACTTACAGGATCATGCCAGATGCTGCACTCAGGCTAGACATCCATCCTAGGTTGGCAGGGGAACCTCAACTCACTCGTCTCTCAATGACCCAGGCAGAGGGGGCAGCTCCCATGTCACATGTTGACCATGTCCACGTGAGAAGGAAAGAGAGGGTTCTGGCGGGCCCTTTCCTGACAGGTAAATGCCCTGGCCCACACGTGGCATGCATCGCTTCTGCTCACAATGAAGCTGCTGGAGACACGCAGAGAGGAGTAAGCCAGCCTGTGCAAGGCGAGCGTGAACCCAGAACACGAGAGGCATCAGAAAGACTTGACAAAAACAGTACGCAGAGTTTGGCCAACAAAACCTCCCAGGAAGACTGCCATGCTCGGAAGATGTGGGCGGCTGGGGAAGCCTCTGAGCTTTCTAGCAAAGGGAGCAGGCAGCCTGGATTCAGGGGAGGAGGCACCGACCTGGGAGATGGCAGGTATCCCTTCCCAGCTGTGCATATGGGACGCTCCCTGAGCTCCTTCTCAGCACTTTATCAGCACAATCACCTCGCCAGGATGGGACCAGTTAACTCGGCATTCTGTCTGCTCTGTGCTCCTGACACGGAACACAATGCGGCCCCGTTCTGCAGTTATCCCAGGCCTCTGCTCATTTTCCCTTGTAAACTCCTTGAGGGTAGGCCCTGTCGAACAGATCGTGCACAACCGAGCACACTTCTTTACATACTGGAGGCGCTCACAGCATGTTTCTTTAATGAATGGACAGATTAAACTTTCCCAAAACGATGACTTCCAAGATTCAGCCCGGTCAACTCTGAGGATCCCCAAATGAAAGCATATCACAATACTGACGATGTCAGTGATCAGCGAATAATATTAATGATAAATGTAAGAAAATAACATCTGCAGAGCTCTTTCTAATTTAAAGATCCTTTTGGCCTTTATTTTCTTTTGATGTTCCAGTTAACCTTGTGTGGAAAGCAGAGAAAAATTGTCATCAGGATCTTAAAAATGAGGACACTGAATTTCCCAAGAGGTTAACAGTACATTCCCCCCAAGGTCATCTAGCTAGTTAACCTGGAGCTAGGTGCTTTTGGCCCATGATCTTTCCATAAGAATTTTTCTTCTCTAATTCCTCTCATAACAAAGGAATAAGCCCTCATTGTATAAGGTGGACCTAGTTTTTCTCTGCATCGTGCAGATTAGACACCTGAGCCATCCTCTTGACCTTGACCTTGCTGTCTGAACTCCCTGTTCCCACCACAGCCACCCACTCTGCCTTCCTACACCAGCAACCACAGCTCTCAGGGAACACCTGCTCTGAACTACAAATAGCATCGACTGCACCTTCTTCCATGAGTTCTGTAATTAGTGGGGGGCACACCTTCAGAGTGGCATGGCAGCTCTGGCTTACAGAGATTTTTTGGACTCCTTTTCCATTTGTGTGTTTTAGAGCAACAACGATAAACACAACCCAACTACAGTAACAACAAGTCATATGACTGTGTGGACTTCTCGGGACAATTTCCTGGCACAGTGCTTTTGGTGAAGCAGGGTCAGCCTCCCATTTCACAGGTGAGAGCATGAGGTCTGAAGAGAGGAAGTGATGGGAAAGGCAGCAGAGTGACTATTTGTGAGCCTGAGCCCTGGGCGTCAGCTTGATCTGGTTCCAGAGCTGGGTCTGCCACGTAGGAGCCCTGTGATCCTCTGCTCCTCACTGACATCTCCACATCTCAAACCCTTTCTCTGCGAAGGAGGGACAAGTCCCTGATCCTCACAGGGTTGTTTTAAAGATAAAGGAGAGGGTGCATTTGAACCTTCTGCTCACGATAAGCTCTGACAGCATGAATTATTCCCTGATGCCTGCCTTCCTTCTGGATGGGAAGCCCTAAAGACTGAAGTCCTTTTTGCTCTTTCAGAGCTGATCCCCCAGCATGTAACCCAGTACCTGGGCTATGGCCACAGCTTATCAACTCTTGTAATTATTACATGACTTGAGTTCACACAGATATTTTTCTATAATCATGGAGGCTCTTGATCTCAGATATAAAGAACTTGGCTAGCTCTCACCTGATGTTATTTTTAGGTTCAGTTAGAATCACAGAAACTTTAAGGAAAAAAGGACCTTACGCCAACCCTATCCATTTGCAGAAGTCATCTTGGCAAGGCCCAGCCTTACTTTCATATGATGAGTTCTGTACCACATCCTTCAACACAGAAGACAGTACGTACTCTTGTAACAAACAACTTCCACTTGCAATTCTGTAAAACAGAGCAACCAGACTATAAGCAAAAAATGAAGGTGACTAAAACGTGGCTTTCCTGTAGCTAACAATCTGGACGTGGACATAAGCAGCAAGTTAAGGATCAGGGATTCACAAGAGTAGTGTACTATTTATGGAGTGAATCTGGAAAAGAATAATCAATGACAAGGATACATTTGAGAGATTTAGAACTCTTTGAATAGGAGTATGGGGAAATAGGCCATGAACACATGAACACACATGCACAAACACACATTCACAAAACTAAAAAAGGCATGCATTGACCAGAAAACAAGTCATAAGAGGTTTTTTTTTTTTTTTTTTTTTTTAAGCTGCCAGAGATACCCAATATACTAAATAATGAAGCAATGATCTCTTTTAGTCTGATGGGGAGACCTGTCAGAGTAGATTCTCATACATGGCTCCCATTATGGAACTAGTACTTCATTCCACAGTTTTAAGACCAAACTAATCCCATGTGTTTTGGAAGGGAAAATATGATTGTATCTTCCTTAGTTGCCCAATGTATAACAGATAAGATTTTCAAATGATCACTGGGTTAAGGGCATAAGTTACAGTACCCTAACCCTATATATGTTCCCCAAATGTTGTTTTAATTCTTATTTGATCCTGGAGTATAGCTGATCCTAACCCTATACCAAAAGGAAAAGTAAATAGCTCTCTTTTGTCGGCATTAATCCACAGAACTTCTGGGTTCCCCAGGGACCACAGTGATTGTCATGTGCTGTTTAAGAGTTCCAATCTGAAAAACTTGTATATAAAAATAACACACATTTTTAACATGTTGGTTTATAAGTATAAAATCCCATTATCACAAAGCCGCAGTCGGCCAAGTCTCTGAGGATTACTGTACATTTAACACAGGAGGAAACCTAATCATCTGTAGGCTTAAGAAATGCCCCGGACCTTGATTGCAGGTGTTGGCCCAGAATAGTCCTGGCTGAACTTGGGTCAAGTAAAATTGGGCAAATCTATAGAAATCATCATTTACTTAGGGGAAACTAAAGTGCTGTTAATGAAGACAGAAAACCTTACAATAAACTCGGGCTAATACTTGCCAACAAAAGTGCAGGCAAGCTTGGATTAATGAATTCTCTAAGTGTTTTTTCCTGCCATGGCTCTCGGTTAAAACTGGAAGAGTGCTATTCAAACACAAAGTCCTTTTTCTTGTTGCTAATAATATTATTTTCTTTTTCCAGGCACCAGTGATCCTGACTGCTCTTGGAATCTCTTGGGAAATGAGTTTCTATGTAACGTGATTATAATGATTCATTATATTTGTGTAGGGTTCTGCAGCTTGGAAAACAGTTTCCCATCCATTATTAATATTATCATTATTAATAATAATAGATACCATTTATTGGGAGCTTTTTAGGGGCCAGGCATTGTTCAGTGAATGGTAAACACACTATCTCTAATCTTTACAATAACCCTACAAGGAAACTGGAATGCTGTTTCTATGTGGGAGGAAAGCAGGGCCCCTAAAGGGTAAATGGCCAGCCTAAGATGACATTGTTCATAAAGTGGTAGAGATAGGAATGGAACTCTTGCCTGCCTGACCCCATGATCCAGTGATCCAGACTATTTTCACTCTAAACATGACATTTCATGGGACCTTAAAGTTGCTGTTGTTCTTCTGTGGCTAAGTTGTATCTCACCCTTTGGGAACCTTATCATAGCCTGCCAGGCTCCTCTGTCTAGAGTGGGTGGGTTGCCATTTCCTCCTCCAGGGGAATTTCCCAACCCAGGGCTCAAACCCAAGACTCCTGCCTTGGCAGGCGGGGAATGGGATGCTCTCTTTTGTCGGCATTAATCCACAGAACTTCTGGGTTCCCCAGGGACCACAGTGATTGTCATGTGCTGTTTAAGAGTTCCAATCTGAAAACTTGTATATAAAAATAACACACATTTTTAACATGTTGGTTTATAAGTATAAAATCCCATTATCACAAAGCCGCAGTCGGCCAAATCTCTGAGGATTACTGTACATTTAACACAGGAGGAAACCTAATCATCTGTAGGCTTAAGAAATGCCCCGGACCTTGATTGCAGGTGTTGGCCCAGAATAGTCCTGGCTGAACTTGGGTCAAGTAAAATTGGGCAAATCTATAGAAATCATCATTTACTTAGGGGAAACTAAAGTGCTGTTAATGAAGACAGAAAACCTTACAATAAACTCGGGCTAATACTTGCCAACAAAAGTGCAGGCAAGCTTGGATTAATGAATTCTCTAAGTGTTTTTTCCTGCCATGGCTCTCGGTTAAAACTGGAAGAGTGCTATTCAAACACAAAGTCCTTTTTCTTGTTGCTAATAATATTATTTTCTTTTTCCAGGCACCAGTGATCCTGACTGCTCTTGGAATCTCTTGGGAAATGAGTTTCTATGTAACGTGATTATAATGATTCATTATATTTGTGTAGGGTTCTGCAGCTTGGAAAACAGTTTCCCATCCATTATTAATATTATCATTATTAATAATAATAGATACCATTTATTGGGAGCTTTTTAGGGGCCAGGCATTGTTCAGTGAATGGTAAACACACTATCTCTAATCTTTACAATAACCCTACAAGGAAACTGGAATGCTGTTTCTATGTGGGAGGAAAGCAGGGCCCCTAAAGGGTAAATGGCCAGCCTAAGATGACATTGTTCATAAAGTGGTAGAGATAGGAATGGAACTCTTGCCTGCCTGACCCCATGATCCAGTGATCCAGACTATTTTCACTCTAAACATGACATTTCATGGGACCTTAAAGTTGCTGTTGTTCTTCTGTGGCTAAGTTGTATCTCACCCTTTGGGAACCTTATCATAGCCTGCCAGGCTCCTCTGTCTAGAGTGGGTGGGTTGCCATTTCCTCCTCCAGGGGAATTTCCCAACCCAGGGCTCAAACCCAAGACTCCTGCCTTGGCAGGCGAAATGTTGACCGCTGAGCCACCTGGGTAGCCTGACCTTCAAGGTCCTTGTTAACTATCACCTGTCATCCTTTTAGACTAAATACTCTTGGAGGGCAAGAACTGTATCCTGTTTGGAGTCCCAACACCACTACCTAGTACAAAGATTGGAAGCCTCTAGGCACTTGATGAATATTTGCTAAAAGAATGAATGACTATGTGGACAAAGGAGTGAATTCTTACACCTCTTCTGAGGCAAGGGGATGACTTGATATTTTCTCTGTTAATAAACAAGGATGCTGAAACTCTAAGAGGTGACATGACTTCCCCAAGGGCACAGAGCTAAGTATTTGGTGCCGGGACCCTATCCATAATCTTGTGAGTCTTGGTGGCCATGGCCATCCACAGGCCCAGGTTGCCACCTTACTGCATCAGAAGCAGGTATATTTGCTGTGTCATGGCGCATTGGCTTACAAGCCATAGAAAGGAGCTGCAGGCCAGCCATGAACTCAGGTCTATTGCCTGCCCCTCTCCAGGCCCTCAACCTCTCTCGGCCTGGGTTGGAAGCCCATGAATGATTGTGGGTATAAACATCGAGGCTCCTGCTTGCGGGTGGATGAGGATATGGAGGGGAGTAGATGGAGAGCTGACGGTTCAGGCAGCCAAATTCAATTTGAGGGAATTTGGTTCAGTGCTTTCCATTAACAACACTCTAAGAAAAACAGAATTCCCAGGACTAAGGGAAAAAAGGAGGGGAAAAAAAAAAAAACCTTTTCATCCTGTGCACTCAATGCAAAGCAAATCCATCATACTGTTTCTCCCCAGGCCCAGCAACGCCTCAGAGAACACCAAAGGCCCAGGGCCCTTGAGCCGCAGGCTACTCCTCAGGGTGGCAGCAGTGAGAGAGAAAGAGAAGGACCAGGACAAGAAAAAGACCCCCTAAGAAAGGTAGTCTACAGTCCAGGCTGAGTTCCAGCGTCCAAAGAAATCTCTACAGTTTAGAAAACATTTCAGCTACATTTAGTCGTTTGATTCTCCCAAAAAGACGTATGAAATAGGTGCTACTAGAATTCCAAACAGAATGAGAATGATTAAGGAACACGCTCAATAGCAAGCAACTTAGCAAGTGGCTGGAATTTAAACCCAGTTCCCTTGAACCAATAGGCCAAACTGTTAAATTCTACATTAGCAAATGGTTCCACCACCCAAGAGAGAGCCAAGACCAAACCCAGCTGGACAGTTCTCACACCCAACTGGGGGTTTTCTATTCCAATGCAAGGGTATCCCAACACAGGAATTAAAAGGAATTGCTGTTCAGTTGCTCAGTCGTGTCTGACGCTCTGCGACTCCATGGACTGCAGCATGCCAGACTTCCCTGTCCTCCACTCTCCCCTGGAGTTTTTTCAAGTTCATGTCCATTGAGTCAGTGATAACACATGCACACAAACACACACACCCATATATATATATATATATATATATATATATATATATATATATATATATATAGGCCACTTCTATTGATCTTTCATTTATTTATTTCCATCACCTTTGTTCTTTGGCCCACATGGGCCTCCCATCACACTGGCTCTGGGCGCATCTGCTCCAGAGCTCTGGCTCGGTAGTTAGACACATCTGTCCAGCCACTCCACGACACATGGGATCTTCCCAGCTCAGGGATCGAACCGGCACCCCTTGCACTGCAAGGCGGTATCCTTACCACTAGACCACCAAGGGAGTCCTATATATGTATATGTATATATATATATATATATATGTTTTTAATATGGCAACATTACTCCCTGCCTCACCTCCCCCATACAAGCAAACCTCAAAGGAAAAAAGCAATGCTTTAAATTCCCATTAAAGGTCCTGTCACCCACCTACAGGCAGTTGGGGAACCACATTTTCACGGAAGACTGTCTGAAAGGCAGTGAAGCACAATGGTTAAATAGGTGAACTCAGGGGCTTCCCTGGTTGACTAGTGGGTAAAGAGTCCGCCTTGTACTGCAAGGGATGCTGGTTCGATCCCTGGCCTAGGAAAATCCCATGTGCCGCAGAGCAGCTGGACCAGTGTGTCCAATTACAAGCCAGCGCTCTGGGGTGCGTATGCCCAGAGCCGGTGCTCTACAACAAGAGAGGCTGCTGCAATGGGAGACCCACATAGGCCACAGAATAAAAATGGATGAACATAGATAAATAAATAAATAAAATTAAAGAGACCAAATTTTTTTTTTTTTTTTTTTAAAGGTGAACTCAGGAGCCAGATGATGTGAACTTGATTCCCAACTCACCCTTGACAGCTGGACAACCTTGAGCAAGACCTGTGACCTCCCTGGGCCTCAATTTCTTGATCTGCGAAACCACCGGGTTGTTGTAAGGATTAATGAGATAATACCTGAAGCACTTAGACAGTGTCTGGAAGATGGAAAGCATTTCATAAAATTTTGTTATGATCACTGCTAGATGTCAAAGCCCTGACGGATCTCATAGGATGGCGAAGTCGGGGAGGGCCTTGCAGAGTCATCTAGTCTAATTTTCTTATTCTGCAAAGGAGAAAACTGAGGTTTGGCGAGAGGAAGCCCCTCCCCGCACCCCTGCACCAGATCACTCAGAGAATCAGCAACTTTCTGGGTCCCAGACGGGGGTCTTTTGCTACAAATGCATGCCTTTCTCAAAGTCTTGTATTCCTGCAGAATTGTTCTGCAAAGAGCTTCCCTCTCCTTGCTTGTAAGAGACGACGGGCTGGCCTTGGCTAAGCAGGGCTTTCAGGGAATCCTTAACACTACTTGGCAAAGCAGCTCCTGATATTTCCAACATCTTGTTGAACACCCTCAATCCAAGAGCTACATGAGGTCAGACTGCAGTCCCCAGGGCCCGGGTAGGCACATTAACTTCTAGCCAATGCAATGACTCAGAGGCTGATTATGTCCTTAGTGAATTAGCCTTGTGTCTGGTTATCCCTTTCTCTCTCTCAGATGCCCCTTGGTCATTTCATGGCTCATCCACTCTGTCCCCTAGAGGGTGAGGCGAATGGGAGAACTTCTAAGTGGCTGATCAAACACTGGTACTACTTAGCAAGCCCCTTAAAGGACTCATTCAGGGGCTTCCCTGGTTGACTAGTGGGTAAAGAGTCCGCCTTGTACTGCAAGGGATGCTGGTTCGACCCCTGGCCTAGGAAAATCCCATGTGCAGAGCAGCTGGACCAGTGTGTCCAATTACAAGCCAGCGCTCTGGGGTGCGTATGCCCAGAGCCGGTGCTCTACAACAAGAGAGGCTGCTGCAATGGGAGACCCACATAGGCCACAGAATAAAAATGGATGAACATAGATAAATAAATAAATAAAATTAAAGAGACCAAATTTTTTTTTTTTTTTTTTTAAAGGTGAACTCAGGAGCCAGATGATGTGAACTTGATTCCCAACTCACCCTTGACAGCTGGACAACCTTGAGCAAGACCTGTGACCTCCCTGGGCCTCAATTTCTTGATCTGCGAAACCACCGGGTTGTTGTAAGGATTAATGAGATAATACCTGAAGCACTTAGACAGTGTCTGGAAGATGGAAAGCATTTCATAAAATTTTGTTATGATCACTGCTAGATGTCAAAGCCCTGACGGATCTCATAGGATGGCGAAGTCGGGGAGGGCCTTGCAGAGTCATCTAGTCTAATTTTCTTATTCTGCAAAGGAGAAAACTGAGGTTTGGCGAGAGGAAGCCCCTCCCCGCACCCCTGCACCAGATCACTCAGAGAATCAGCAACTTTCTGGGTCCCAGACGGGGGTCTTTTGCTACAAATGCATGCCTTTCTCAAAGTCTTGTATTCCTGCAGAATTGTTCTGCAAAGAGCTTCCCTCTCCTTGCTTGTAAGAGACGACGGGCTGGCCTTGGCTAAGCAGGGCTTTCAGGGAATCCTTAACACTACTTGGCAAAGCAGCTCCTGATATTTCCAACATCTTGTTGAACACCCTCGATCCAAGAGCTACATGAGGTCAGACTGCAGTCCCCAGGGCCCGGGTAGGCACATTAACTTCTAGCCAATGCAATGACTCAGAGGCTGATTATGTCCTTAGTGAATTAGCCTTGTGTCTGGTTATCCCTTTCTCTCTCTCTCAGATGCCCCTTGGTCATTTCATGGCTCATCCACTCTGTCCCCCTAGAGGGTGAGGGCGAATGGGGAGAACTTCTAAGTGGCTGATCAAACACTGGTACTACTTAGCAAGCCTTACCAAGGCTTCCAGGGCAATGGCCATATCTGCAAACAAGAACCCCATTTATATAGACACTGGATAGCCGAGGGGCATTTCCAGAGTCACAAGTTAGGCTCCTGGATTTAGAGAGTGCGAGTCCTTAGCACTAGGCAATTCAGTTTATCTCACCTAGCCTCGCTTTCTCCATCTGTAAATGGGGAAGAATAATAGTACCTACTTCAAAATATTGCAAGATTTACACGAGCTGATAAATACAGAATACACAGCACAAGGCCTGATGTTTGGTAGGTACTGAATATGTTTTATCTATTATTTAATATAATTTTCAAAAATATATTCTGGCTAACATAAGATTTAAATCCCAAAGTTTTACAGCTCACCACTCCTTCACTTTGGCCACCTGATGCAAACAGCCAACTCACTGGAAAGGGCCCTGATGGTGGGAAAGATTGAGGGGAGGAGGAGAAGGCAGCAACAGAGGATGAGATGGTTGGATGGCATCACCGACTCAGTGGACGTTAGTTTGAGCAAATGCCAGGAGACAGGTAGGGGACAGGAAAGCCTGGCATGCTGCAGTCCATGGGGTCAAAAAGAGTCAGACACAACTTAGAGACTGAACCACAACACTTCTTCCCTGCTCATTCCTGGCTGATGTTGGCTGCCTGAAGGAATACTTTGCAAATTCATCCAGCAGGTTTCTATCTGCCAGCATATTGCAAGGAAGAAGCATAAAGTGAAAACCTGACTGTGGAACCAGATTTCCACTCAATTCCCATGATTCTAACACTTGAAGGTTGTAGTATTATGTCTGGTAAGCCACTGAATTTCTCTGAGATTCATTTTACTCAATTCTCCATTGGGGATAATGGTATTGCCTAATCTACTACCTCAAAGTCAGTGTTGGAAAAAGTGATACACACATTTTACTGCTGTCAATAGCACTGTTATTATTATTAGTGGAGAAGTATATTCATAAGTATTGCATGCTAAGCATGAACCACACATTTAAAAACTTACCTGGTTTTAGGCACTGTTATTATTTAGTAGATGCCCCTTGGTCATTTCATCCACATCTGTCCCCTAGAGGGTGAGGCGAATGGGAGAACTTCTAAGTGGCTGATCAAACACTGGTACTACTTAGCAAGCCTTACCAAGGCTTCCAGGGCAATGGCCATATCTGCAAACAAGAACCCCATTTATATAGACACTGGATAGCCGAGGGGCATTTCCAGAGTCACAAGTTAGGCTCCTGGATTTAGAGAGTGCGAGTCCTTAGCACTAGGCAATTCAGTTTATCTCACCTAGCCTCGCTTTCTCCATCTGTAAATGGGGAAGAATAATAGTACCTACTTCAAAATATTGCAAGATTTACACGAGCTGATAAATACAGAATACACAGCACAAGGCCTGATGTTTGGTAGGTACTGAATATGTTTTATCTATTATTTAATATAATTTTCAAAAATATATTCTGGCTAACATAAGATTTAAATCCCAAAGTTTTACAGCTCACCACTCCTTCACTTTGGCCACCTGATGCAAACAGCCAACTCACTGGAAAGGGCCCTGATGGTGGGAAAGATTGAGGGGAGGAGGAGAAGGCAGCAACAGAGGATGAGATGGTTGGATGGCATCACCGACTCAGTGGACGTTAGTTTGAGCAAATGCCAGGAGACAGGTAGGGGACAGGAAAGCCTGGCATGCTGCAGTCCATGGGGTCAAAAGAGTCAGACACAACTTAGAGACTGAACCACAACACTTCTTCCCTGCTCATTCCTGGCTGATGTTGGCTGCCTGAAGGAATACTTTGCAAATTCATCCAGCAGGTTTCTATCTGCCAGCATATTGCAAGGAAGAAGCATAAAGTGAAAACCTGACTGTGGAACCAGATTTCCACTCAATTCCCATGATTCTAACACTTGAAGGTTGTAGTATTATGTCTGGTAAGCCACTGAATTTCTCTGAGATTCATTTTACTCAATTCTCCATTGGGGATAATGGTATTGCCTAATCTACTACCTCAAAGTCAGTGTTGGAAAAAGTGATACACACATTTTTACTGCTGTCAATAGCACTGTTATTATTATTAGTGGAGAAGTATATTCATAAGTATTGCATGCTAAGCATGAACCACACATTTAAAAAACTTACCTGGTTTTAGGCACAAAAGGAAAAGTTACTGTTAATCATTCCATTTTACAGACATAGAATTTACATTTTACAAAGAATCTGGTTAAAAATCTCACCTGTCTGTCTGTTGGAGAATAAATTTTGGATGGTTCTTTTTTTTTCACCAAAAAAAAAAAAAAATCTCACCTCTGTAGTTTGATGCCCTCTTTCTCAGACTGTTAATCTGGCTTGCATTCTCTTAGCTGCCAATGCGATCTTTAACATTTTCCTGTTTGTTATTTGAGCATAGGTTTATCTATGTGAGGTGCTCAAACTAAGGACAGAGCTGTCTCCACTTCTGCCTCCCTGGTATCTCACATGGTGCCTTGCATTTAACAGACATCAGTACATTAGTGTCCAGTGCAGTGAGAAATCATCAGGTCAAAGGATGCGACGTCGGCCTGATGAAATGTGCTGGTACGGTGTTAGAAGCATCTGCCCCGAAAGGTCTCTTCTGAAGGGGAAATGTGATTACAGAGAGGCTGAGATTATCAAGAGTTCTTAGAAAGAATCCAGGTGGGAAATCAGAGAGCAAGCTGGAATGTCTTCCTGCCTTCATAATGAGGAAGAAAGGAAATTAATGATGACTCTGAGGCAGCAAAGATCCTGAACCCATCCTTGATAATCTTTTGCCAGAAAAAGAGAAAAAAAAAATTAAAAAAAGGAAGGCAACGAAATGTGGACAATTAGGAAGTAATTAAGTTCTCACAGAAACAGCTATGACAGAAAGCAGTTAAGGGAATACTTAGCAATTTGGGGGAAAACACAAATCAGCAGGTTGGACAGCATGTATCCTAAGGTGTTCCTGGGATGAGCTAATGTAGTTACTGAAGCACTTAACAATTATTTCTGAAAAGTCACAGTAGAAGTGCAGTAAAACATATACTTAAATTTTTAAAAACATCAACTGTCATATTGATCTTTTAGGCAGAAGGGGGAAAATACATGAAGTAGGAGCTTTCAGGAGCTTCCCAGGAGGTGCTAATGGTAAAGAATCTGTCTACCAATGGAGGAGACATAAGAGACGAGGGTTCAATCCCTGGGTCGGGAAGATCCCCTGCAGAAAGGAAATGGCAATCCATTCCGGTATTCCTGCCTAGAGAACTCCATGGACAGAGGAGCCTGGTGAGCTACGGTCTGTAGGGTCGCAGAGAATCGGATACAACTGAAGCGACTGAGCATGCAGGAGCTTTAAGAACTAAGAGAAGGGGAAAATACCTCCAGCCGATATGTGACTAGCCTCTGGCTAGAGCCTGTTAATCTGGCTTGCATTCTCTTAGCTGCCAATGCGATCTTTAACATTTTCCTGTTTGTTATTTGAGCATAGGTTTATCTATGTGAGGTGCTCAAACTAAGGACAGAGCTGTCTCCACTTCTGCCTCCCTGGTATCTCACATGGTGCCTTGCATTTAACAGACATCAGTACATTAGTGTCCAGTGCAGTGAGAAATCATCAGGTCAAAGGATGCGACGTCGGCCTGATGAAATGTGCTGGTACGGTGTTAGAAGCATCTGCCCCGAAAGGTCTCTTCTGAAGGGGAAATGTGATTACAGAGAGGCTGAGATTATCAAGAGTTCTTAGAAAGAATCCAGGTGGGAAATCAGAGAGCAAGCTGGAATGTCTTCCTGCCTTCATAATGAGGAAGAAAGGAAATTAATGATGACTCTGAGGCAGCAAAGATCCTGAACCCATCCTTGATAATCTTTTGCCAGAAAAAGAGAAAAAAAAAATTAAAAAAAGGAAGGCAACGAAATGTGGACAATTAGGAAGTAATTAAGTTCTCACAGAAACAGCTATGACAGAAAGCAGTTAAGGGAATACTTAGCAATTTGGGGGAAAACACAAATCAGCAGGTTGGACAGCATGTATCCTAAGGTGTTCCTGGGATGAGCTAATGTAGTTACTGAAGCACTTAACAATTATTTCTGAAAAGTCACAGTAGAAGTGCAGTAAAACATATACTTAAATTTTTAAAAACATCAACTGTCATATTGATCTTTTAGGCAGAAGGGGGAAAATACATGAAGTAGGAGCTTTCAGGAGCTTCCCAGGAGGTGCTAATGGTAAAGAATCTGTCTACCAATGGAGGAGACATAAGAGACGAGGGTTCAATCCCTGGGTCGGGAAGATCCCCTGCAGAAAGGAAATGGCAATCCATTCCGGTATTCCTGCCTAGAGAACTCCATGGACAGAGGAGCCTGGTGAGCTACGGTCTGTAGGGTCGCAGAGAATCGGATACAACTGAAGCGACTGAGCATGCAGGAGCTTTAAGAACTAAGAGAAGGGGAAAATACCTCCAGCCGATATGTGACTAGCCTCTGGCTAGAGCCTGTCCTTCAATCATCCACTCACAAGCCAGACTTGGAGTGTTCCCATTTTCCAGATGACGAAACCAGACCTCGAAAGGCAGAGGCAAATTGTCCAAGGACAGCCACTAATCCCTCTCTAAACTGGACTTAACCCCAGTGTCTGTCTTGCTGTGGCAGGATGCATGTGTTACCGTTTTTATTGCCTTTCTACAACAAGGATTAGGAAATTGGACACAGTCCAGGGAAACAAAGAAATTATGACACTGTATAAGGCCGGGATTATTTTAAAAAAAAGTGCTGATCACAGCCCACAAACATGATAGCTTTTCAATAGAATTACAAAGACGGTGGATGAAAAGATCAAAAGATGACTTAATCTGGACTACAGTCACTCAAAAACGTTTCTTGCAAAATTAATTCCAATGGACGGGGAGAGGCTGCATAACTGTGAGGCTCAAAAATTAGCTCAAGGGCTTTTCTGGTGGTCCAGTGGGTAAGGACACCACCTTGCAGTGCAAGGGGCGCCAGTTCGATCCCTGGCCTGGGAAGATCCCACGTGCCGCGGAGCGGCTGGACCCATGTGTCCAATTACTGAGCCGGAGCTCTGGAGTGCATGCGCCCAGAGCCAGCGCTCTGCGACAACAGAGGCCACCGCGACGGGAGGCCCACACGGGCCAAAGAACAAAGATGGATGAAAATGGACAAATGAAAGACCAATAGAAGTGACCCGCCTGCTCCCCTCCCTCCCCACTCCACCCCCACCAAAATAAATAAATAAATAAATCTTAAAAAAAAAAAAAAAATAGCTCAAAGGCAGTAAACAAAGGATAATGGCGGAAAATGACTCACACAAAGGGAAGGCACCAAGTCCAGTAGAGCTCAGGGCAACAGTGCCAGTTTATGAATCCTCCTGTCTGGTGAGGAATGCACAGCAGGACTGGCTGAAGGAGTCTTGTTGCGTGAAGCCTCTCCTTAGAGGCCTGGGTCAACAGGAGAAGATAGGTCCAGTTAAGGGCTAGTTTCCTTTCTCTTCACTAGCACCTATAAAAAGAGGAGCTGTGGGCACTGCATAAAGGAGGAATTAGACTCAATAGAAGCCTGAGTATCTGGATGTACCGAATACCCTCAAGCCCAGAATTGGAGGGCCATTATGCCAGGTCCGCTGCAGTCCCCACCCTGTCCTTTCCAGATGACCAGAACGCTGACCTGCAGAACCAATTCTTCCTCCTGGCGCATCTCCCTGAGCCCTTGGCCCTACCTAGACTCCGGGGTTCACTCTGAACCTACAACACCAAACTTTCCTCTCCAACCCAGCCCAGCTTATGCAACAAGCATCTCCATGCACAGTTACATGGAGGTCATACAGTTAGAGGGATGGACGAGGCAGGAGTCTTTGCCTCGCCTTCCAGAAGCTCAAACAAGAGGAGGATGCTGGAGAGTTACGGTTTGCACACTGGATTCATTTCATCTTTCTTAAATCGGTGTTCAGAAAATTCACTGTTCTTCATTGAGTTTTCGGCATATTGTCCAAGGTCACAGAGTCACTAGCAGATACCAGCACCCGCATTCAAATCTCTCTGGCACAGAAGCCCGTGCTTTCTCCAGTCGGCTCCACAAGCTCACCACAACCATCTACCACTGGTATCTGCACCACCAGCTCATGGCGGCAGCTCAAGGAAAAGAGCTTTCGTGATGGAACATCTGTTTGGAGCCAGGCATATTGCTTAGCACATGGTCTTACTCAAACCTCACAAATCCTGTTAATGAGCCATTGCTAACCTCATGCCGCACATGAGGAAAGGGAGGCTCTAAGACACATAAAGTCACCCACAGCTTGTAAGTACAGAAGCGAGAGTTTCAAGCTCAATTTTGTCAGTCCTCCAGGCTATAAGAAGTCCACCATTTAGTAAGGCTATGTAGTAGTTGCCTATTGCTGTTGTAACAAATTACCACAAACATAGTGACATAATATGACACACATTTATTATTTTACAGTACTGGAGGGTCAGAAGTCCAAAATAGATGTCACTGGACCAAAAGCAAGGGGTTGGCAGGGGTGCCTTCCTTTTTAGAAGCTTGAGAGAAAAAAATCCACTTGCCTGCCTTTTCCAGCTCCTACAGCTGCATTCCTTGGCCCCTGGCTCCTTCCACCCTCATAAAAATCTCTCTCTGCTTCTCTCTTCACAACTCCTCAGACTCTAAGGCTAGTGCTCCACTCTTAAAAGGGTTATATTGGGTCCCTCCAGATAATCCAGGATAATCTTCTTATCCCAAGATTATTTTTTAATTTATTTTTTAATTGGAAGATAATTGCTTTACAATGTTGTGTTGGTTTTCGCCATACAACAACCTGAATTAGCTGTAAGTAAACATAGGTTCCCTGTCTTTTGAACCTGCCTCCCAAGCCCTACACCATCTACCCCTCTAGGTCTTCACAGAGCACTGAGCTGAGCTGCCTAGGTTATTTAGCGACTTCCCACCAGCGACCTCTTTTACACACGTGCATTTCAATGCTCTCTAAATTCATTTCCCTTCTCCTTCCCAGGGTATGTCCACAAGTCTGTTCTCTATGTCTGCATCTCTACTCCTGCCTTGAAAATAGGTTTATCAGTACTGTTTTTCTAGATTCCATGCATATGCATTAATATTTGATTTCCTGATTTACTTCACTCTGTATGATAGGCTCTCAGTTCATCCACCTCACTGGAACTCATTCAAATCTGTCCATTTTTATGGCTGAGTAATATTTCATTATATATAGATGCCACAACTTCTTTATCCACTTTTCTGTTAATGGACATCTAGGCTGCTTCCATGTCTTAGCTATTGTAAATAGTGCTGCAACAAACACTGATATACATGTGTCTTTTTCAGCTATGGTTTCCTCAGTCAGGCATTCCAATATTCTTAATATTTTAATCAACCTATAAACTGCCTTCTGACATATGCCTCAGCATACTTGTAGGTTAGGTCATTCAGATGTAGACATCTTGGGAAGTGATGCTATTCAGCACACCACAAGAGAGCAGAAGCACACCTAACTATCATAGAAACTAAAAATAATAAGTCCACTGTCCCAAAGAAGACACCGGAGTGCCTAGTGGTAAACTGAACCTTCGGGGACTTGTGCACAACTGGCAAAGGTAAAGGAAATCTGAACCCAAGCCGATGGAACTCCAAAGTCCATTTTTTTTCTCTGTTTGCCATGGCACAGAGAGTCCAGGAAAATGTCACAGCTAGATAAACCATTTGGCAGAGTCAACAGCAGCCAAATACAAATAAGTAATCATCGGGGAAGGTTTCAAGACAGATTCAGTGAGGCTCTGGGTCGGCAGGAAATGGGTGGAGGATCTGATGCTTTGCATTCTTGGAAATAACCAAGAAACACAAGTTTGGAGGTTAGATGAATGATGATGTATGTGGTTGAAAGTAACAAAATAAATGAAACATTAAAAAAAAATTAAGTTCTCTTTCCCAGCAGTCAGGCACAGTGGGGGCAACAACCTAGGCCAGGAAGTCAGACAGATATAGATTCAAGCACCAGCTCCCCTGATTCCAGCTATAAGCAGGCTGTGTCACGGCTCTGGGCTCAGCGTCATTTGAAAATAGGGACAGCAATGTTTTCTTGGAAAGAGCCAATGAGGTGCCCACTGTTACATCCAACACAGAGTGGGGTGCTCAATAGATGTGGGCATTTTAATTTCCCCCCCTTCTCTGTCTTGACTCAGGTGTAAGAGTAAGAAACAAAAACTCTGGGCTTTGTTTGAAGAAAGGCTGCCAGCTGTGCAAGGAATCTTTAAGAAAACCACCACTCCTTCCTCTTGCCTGAGCTCCAGGCTAGGCCGAAGGCATAGAAACACACAAGGCAGACAAAGGAGGGAAAGCAGGCGGGTTGGGGGAGAGAGCAGTCATCCATAGGGAGGATAAATACAATGCATTATTCAGGGCGCTGGGTGGAGGGCCTCTGTCAGGAAGGAGCCAGGGGGCTGGGGAGGTCTTTGAACTCCTTGGGACTTGACCAATCTCCAAGAGAGGCCACATGCCGCCACCCCTATTAGTCAGCTGTGTGCCAGCCCATGGCAATCCACTGGGACCTTCTCAGGGAACCCAGGGTTCTGAGCTGGGCAGGAGGTTAATCAAGCCACCTCCCCATTCTGGAAAGTCTTTTCTAAAACCCTGTTTTGGAAGCCGTGCAAGCGCTGAATTGCTGGAAACCAGCTGCAAAAGGCACTCAGGGCAGGCCCCACCTCACCTGTAAACAGAATCAATAATGACTTGCAGAGGGTGTTTTCAAGGGTGATGGGCAGAAGTCTGGACATAGGAATATGCCCTTAAAATTCCATTTTGACTGTAAATATACATACCAATTTCCACTTTGAGTGTAAATTGGTGTAGACATTTTGGAGGGCAACTTCAGAAGTATCTATTCAAATTGAAAATGGTCATATTCTTTGACCGAGTAATCCTAGTCCTAAGCAACCAACCTATAGAAATACTCATAGTAGAAAGCTTTTTATACAAAAATTCACTGTAGCATGCTTTTGACACTGAAAGACTAGAAACAACATAAATGTCCCCCAGTAGGGAAAAGCACTAGATAAATTATAGTATATCCATTCCACCGAATGAGGTCATTAGAAATAATGAGGTAGATACAAATATTCTAATATTGAAAGATTTCCAATTGTCTCTAAATCAAAAACATGCGCATGAAAGTCTCAGAAAAGAAGAACCATGATTCTGTGTATGGGTAAAGCCATAGATGCATATTTGCGCTTGCACATGTATGTAGACATAAATAAAGAGAAATAACTGGGATGGATATATACCAAACAAACAGGGATTCTCTACAGGTAGAAAGCGAGATGGAGGATGCCAAAGGCAGATTGTTACTTTCTACTCCATGGGATTTTTATTTTGTTTATATTTTCACAAAAAGAGTGCCTTTATATACTTACGTAATTTAGAAAAAACAAGTTAAAAAACATGAAGCCCATTTCAACAGCTGATGAGAGTGGGAAAAGAGAGCCTTGACAGATGGATTCACTGCCTGCATTTCTTGGATGGAGAGAGCAAGTGGAGACAGAGAGTGATCTGTCCAAGGTCACTTGGTGAGTTCAGAGAGTAGACCCAAGACTCCTGGAATCCAATTCAGAGTTATTCACAAAACCTTTAAGGTCTAGAGCCCTTGAGTGTCCATGTGATGGACACCTAAGTCCTACTAGACAGTGAGAGAATTTTAATTATCATGAGACTCTCTGGGGACAGAGTGCTGTAAATGGCCTGAATCAGGATGCTCTCTCTGCCACTGGCCAGTCCCTGGCCATACTTTAGACTTTAGTGCAGTGAAGGGACACCACCTTATCTGTAAACAGAATCAATAATGACTTGCAGAGGGTGTTTTCAAGGGTGATGGGCAGAAGTCTGGACATAGGAATATGCCCTTAAAATTCCATTTTGACTGTAAATATACATACCAATTTCCACTTTGAGTGTAAATTGGTGTAGACATTTTGGAGGGCAACTTCAGAAGTATCTATTCAAATTGAAAATGGTCATATTCTTTGACCGAGTAATCCTAGTCCTAAGCAACCAACCTATAGAAATACTCATAGTAGAAAGCTTTTTATACAAAAATTCACTGTAGCATGCTTTTGACACTGAAAGACTAGAAACAACATAAATGTCCCCCAGTAGGGAAAAGCACTAGATAAATTATAGTATATCCATTCCACCGAATGAGGTCATTAGAAATAATGAGGTAGATACAAATATTCTAATATTGAAAGATTTCCAATTGTCTCTAAATCAAAAACATGCGCATGAAAGTCTCAGAAAAGAAGAACCATGATTCTGTGTATGGGTAAAGCCATAGATGCATATTTGCGCTTGCACATGTATGTAGACATAAATAAAGAGAAATAACTGGGATGGATATATACCAAACAAACAGGGATTCTCTACAGGTAGAAAGCGAGATGGAGGATGCCAAAGGCAGATTGTTACTTTCTACTCCATGGGATTTTTATTTTGTTTATATTTTCACAAAAAGAGTGCCTTTATATACTTACGTAATTTAGAAAAAACAAGTTAAAAAACATGAAGCCCATTTCAACAGCTGATGAGAGTGGGAAAAGAGAGCCTTGACAGATGGATTCACTGCCTGCATTTCTTGGATGGAGAGAGCAAGTGGAGACAGAGAGTGATCTGTCCAAGGTCACTTGGTGAGTTCAGAGAGTAGACCCAAGACTCCTGGAATCCAATTCAGAGTTATTCACAAAACCTTTAAGGTCTAGAGCCCTTGAGTGTCCATGTGATGGACACCTAAGTCCTACTAGACAGTGAGAGAATTTTAATTATCATGAGACTCTCTGGGGACAGAGTGCTGTAAATGGCCTGAATCAGGATGCTCTCTCTGCCACTGGCCAGTCCCTGGCCAAAGCTAAGTCACTTTTCCCCACTGAGCCTCTTGATTTAGCACCTGCAGTGAAGGGACACCACCTTTATCATGGAGACATTATAATCAAACATTAATTCCACTCTCTCCTTTCTAAGCTGTACTCATCCCTGGACACCTCTCCTGGAAAAGCTGAGGGACAACTAGGTTGAATGCATCCCAAAGCTCAGGGTGTGAATTTCTGCGGAAGCCTAGATCCACCTGCTACCATCTGAGGAAGTCTGGAACACCCTCTACATTTTAGCATGCACGCCTACCTCCATCTCCACCCACAAGTCTCTGAAAGTCTCCGGATCTGTTCGATTCATCAAGAACAAAGGGTTCTATATACTTCTGAATCTCTGAGGTCTGGAGTCAGAGGGTCCGCCCAGGAAGGAGCATGTGAACCTAGACATCCCTTGGAGAATAAAAAGGGACCTAGGGTTCTGCAGCTGGCAACAAGGAGAGTCACTAACCCGACTTGGGGATAATCAGCTTCAGGTTCATGTAGAGACATGGTCTTGACAAGGTAAGGGGGCAGGGATTGGCTGGCTCCAAAATATCTCCCCAACCAGCCTGCCTTACATGCCTGGAATTCCATCATTAATCCTTCCAGTTAAATCTTCCAAGGCTTTTGTTAGCACGCAAATGTTTCTCTTGGGAGGAATAATAAGATTTAATTCTAGTGAACAAACATTTACTGACAGTTGCTTTAAATCAGGCACTTGTGAGGCATAGACATCCAAAGATAAATAGGATGCTTTCCTGTCCTCCAGCAGCTTATAGCTCGTTAGAGCAGTATGATGCGTGCCAAGCTTAAAACAAGGGAGAAAATTCAAGAATAAAGTAAAAGAGAAAGACAGTTCCATAACTGTCCTCTCTTCTGTATAGTGTATCAAGAGCTCAACTACAGTACAAATCACCTTGAGGGGCTTTGATCAGAATGGCTTAAGAGCTTGTGTTCACAAAACCTTTAAGGTCTAGAGCCCTTGAGTGTCCATGTGATGGACACCTAAGTCCTACTAGACAGTGAGAGAATTTTAATTATCATGAGACTCTCTGGGGACAGAGTGCTGTAAATGGCCTGAATCAGGATGCTCTCTCTGCCACTGGCCAGTCCCTGGCCAAAGCTAAGTCACTTTTCCCCACTGAGCCTCTTGATTTAGCACCTGCAGTGAAGGGACACCACCTTTATCATGGAGACATTATAATCAAACATTAATTCCACTCTCTCCTTTCTAAGCTGTACTCATCCCTGGACACCTCTCCTGGAAAAGCTGAGGGACAACTAGGTTGAATGCATCCCAAAGCTCAGGGTGTGAATTTCTGCGGAAGCCTAGATCCACCTGCTACCATCTGAGGAAGTCTGGAACACCCTCTACATTTTAGCATGCACGCCTACCTCCATCTCCACCCACAAGTCTCTGAAAGTCTCCGGATCTGTTCGATTCATCAAGAACAAAGGGTTCTATATACTTCTGAATCTCTGAGGTCTGGAGTCAGAGGGTCCGCCCAGGAAGGAGCATGTGAACCTAGACATCCCTTGGAGAATAAAAAGGGACCTAGGGTTCTGCAGCTGGCAACAAGGAGAGTCACTAACCCGACTTGGGGATAATCAGCTTCAGGTTCATGTAGAGACATGGTCTTGACAAGGTAAGGGGGCAGGGATTGGCTGGCTCCAAAATATCTCCCCAACCAGCCTGCCTTACATGCCTGGAATTCCATCATTAATCCTTCCAGTTAAATCTTCCAAGGCTTTTGTTAGCACGCAAATGTTTCTCTTGGGAGGAATAATAAGATTTAATTCTAGTGAACAAACATTTACTGACAGTTGCTTTAAATCAGGCACTTGTGAGGCATAGACATCCAAAGATAAATAGGATGCTTTCCTGTCCTCCAGCAGCTTATAGCTCGTTAGAGCAGTATGATGCGTGCCAAGCTTAAAACAAGGGAGAAAATTCAAGAATAAAGTAAAAGAGAAAGACAGTTCCATAACTGTCCTCTCTTCTGTATAGTGTATCAAGAGCTCAACTACAGTACAAATCACCTTGAGGGGCTTTGATCAGAATGGCTTAAGAGCTTGTGTTCTATTGGAAATAGAATAGGTAGCCATGGATGTTTTCTGAGTGGTATGATTTTTTTTAATTATTTTTTTTCAAAGATCCACCAACAGTTCTGTGGAGGATGGGTAAAAATGGTAAGGCAAGGGGTCAGAAAAAAGATGAGACATTAAGTGAAAGATTTTAGAAAGCAAGAAAGCACAGGTCATGAGCGTATGTAATAGAAGTTGAAGGAATTGATTCATTTTCATTCAATGGCTCTTTTTTTGAAGGGAGGGCACTTATCACATGCAAGGCAGTGCAGTGAACCCTCAAAAGAGAATAAATGTGTTCTCCCCTCCTTGAGCTTTGTGTTGACGATGGGGGGAGTCACAGACTAATCCAACATCATAAAAATACATTCAAAAAGTCTGACAAGGATTCTAGAGGAAAAGGTCACAGGAAGTTATGAAAAGAACTGCATGACCTGTTCTAGTTGGCAGTGATGCCATTGGTGAAGTCTTCCTTGAGGGGTGGATATTTTGTTTGGATCAAAAGGATAAGTCAGAAAATCCTAGGTGAACAAAACACTACTTCATCCTGCTAGGATGGCTACAGTCAAAACGACCACAAGAAGTTTTGGTGAGACCATGGAGAAATCAGACCTCTCACACACGCTGGTAGGAAACTTTGAACCCTTTATCATAGCAAATGAAGAGAGTGATCAGCACTCCCAGAGAGGGAGGTCTGGCTGGCTCCAAATCCCAAGTTAAATCCTTTCCCAGTTAAATCTTCCAAGGCTTTTGTTAGCACGCAAATGTTTCTCTTGGGAGGACTAATAAGATTTAATTCTAGTGAACAAACATTTACTGACAGTTGCTTTAAATCAGGCACTTGTGAGGCATAGACATCCAAAGATAAATAGGATGCTTTCCTGTCCTCCAGCAGCTTATAGCTCGTTAGAGCAGTATGATGCGTGCCAAGCTTAAAACAAGGGAGAAAATTCAAGAATAAAGTAAAAGAGAAAGACAGTTCCATAACTGTCCTCTCTTCTGTATAGTGTATCAAGAGCTCAACTACAGTACAAATCACCTTGAGGGGCTTTGATCAGAATGGCTTAAGAGCTTGTGTTCTATTGGAAATAGAATAGGTAGCCATGGATGTTTTCTGAGTGGTATGATTTTTTTTAATTATTTTTTTTCAAAGATCCACCAACAGTTCTGTGGAGGATGGGTAAAAATGGTAAGGCAAGGGGTCAGAAAAAAGATGAGACATTAAGTGAAAGATTTTAGAAAGCAAGAAAGCACAGGTCATGAGCGTATGTAATAGAAGTTGAAGGAATTGATTCATTTTCATTCAATGGCTCTTTTTTTGAAGGGAGGGCACTTATCACATGCAAGGCAGTGCAGTGAACCCTCAAAAGAGAATAAATGTGTTCTCCCCTCCTTGAGCTTTGTGTTGACGATGGGGGGAGTCACAGACTAATCCAACATCATAAAAATACATTCAAAAAGTCTGACAAGGATTCTAGAGGAAAAGGTCACAGGAAGTTATGAAAAGAACTGCATGACCTGTTCTAGTTGGCAGTGATGCCATTGGTGAAGTCTTCCTTGAGGGGTGGATATTTTGTTTGGATCAAAAGGATAAGTCAGAAAATCCTAGGTGAACAAAACACTACTTCATCCTGCTAGGATGGCTACAGTCAAAACGACCACAAGAAGTTTTGGTGAGACCATGGAGAAATCAGACCTCTCACACACGCTGGTAGGAAACTTTGAACCCTTTATCATAGCAAATGAAGAGAGTGATCAGCACTCCCAAGAGAGGGGAGAAAACAGAGAGATGAGCGTGGGAGGGTGGATGTGGCTCATAGGAAGAACTGAGGTCAAGGTCAATGTGACTGGAGTGCTGGGAGCAAGGGAGAGTGATTAAGACCTAAGATTAGAAATGTAGGCAAGGGTGGACCATGAGTACCTTGAGGCCATTTTAAATGGCTTAGTTTTTATCATCAGGATGATGGGATATTGGTAGGGGATTATATGTGGGTTATATATTCACTTTGCCCGTACTGGGCAGCATAAATTGCAGGGAGTTATGGGAGGGTGTAGAGGGTGACCAGGTGCTCAGGTCAGAGTCCCTGCTGACTCTGGGAGAAGATGTCCCTGCTCAGATGGTGATGGGAGTCAGGGAGCATGCACAGAGGGAACAGGCCATGATGGTGATGTTTCCAGAATGTATGACTCGAAGGATTCCGAGTTCTCCAACCTGGAGGATCAGTAGGTTTGGGCAAGTAGAGCAAGTCTTTTCTGCAAAGACCTTTAGTGGGCACCTCTATGTGTCAGAACTGAACAGGGAACAAGGCATTTTGATATCTGTACTACATTTAATGTTTGCAAGACACCAATGAGGCTGCTTGTATTATTCTCCCACTGTTAGAGAAAGAAACGGAGGCTCAGAGAGGCTAAGTGATTTGCCCAAATGAATTCAAGTACAGATGAGTGATGCCAAAGTTCTTTGCTCCTAGAGACTATAATACTTACAGAGTAGGATGACAAATGACTCTCAGCCCATGCTCAGCTCTGACCTTTTTGCAGTGACTGCCTGGAGCCATGGGGCTGGGATGATTTCTGAGCCCATTTCCAGGCCAGCAGGGAAACAGACCATAACTGATCAGGAATCTAAGTCCTGGGCACAGAAACAGGTGTGAGGGGAAAGCACACCTTATTTGCCATTTCCACTCTAGAAGTTCAAAGGAGTAAGACACAATATTCTAGCTGAATGACTCAGAAGAAGCCGCTGGGATGTCCCAATGTCCGTTTTCATTCCAATCCAGGCAATGCCAAAGAATGGTCAATCCACTGTATGATTGTACTGATTTCACATACAAGCAAGATAATACTGAAAATCCTTCAAGTTAGGCTTCAACAGTACGTGAACATCCAGATACACAAACTGGATTTAGAAAAGGCAGAGGAACCAAAGATCAAATTGCCAAATGGTAGGCAAGGGTGCGGGACAGGAAAACTAAGATTAGAAATGTAGGCAAGGGTGGACCATGAGTACCTTGAGGCCATTTTAAATGGCTTAGTTTTTATCATCAGGATGATGGGATATTGGTAGGGGATTATATGTGGGTTATATATTCACTTTGCCCGTACTGGGCAGCATAAATTGCAGGGAGTTATGGGAGGGTGTAGAGGGTGACCAGGTGCTCAGGTCAGAGTCCCTGCTGACTCTGGGAGAAGATGTCCCTGCTCAGATGGTGATGGGAGTCAGGGAGCATGCACAGAGGGAACAGGCCATGATGGTGATGTTTCCAGAATGTATGACTCGAAGGATTCCGAGTTCTCCAACCTGGAGGATCAGTAGGTTTGGGCAAGTAGAGCAAGTCTTTTCTGCAAAGACCTTTAGTGGGCACCTCTATGTGTCAGAACTGAACAGGGAACAAGGCATTTTGATATCTGTACTACATTTAATGTTTGCAAGACACCAATGAGGCTGCTTGTATTATTCTCCCACTGTTAGAGAAAGAAACGGAGGCTCAGAGAGGCTAAGTGATTTGCCCAAATGAATTCAAGTACAGATGAGTGATGCCAAAGTTCTTTGCTCCTAGAGACTATAATACTTACAGAGTAGGATGACAAATGACTCTCAGCCCATGCTCAGCTCTGACCTTTTTGCAGTGACTGCCTGGAGCCATGGGGCTGGGATGATTTCTGAGCCCATTTCCAGGCCAGCAGGGAAACAGACCATAACTGATCAGGAATCTAAG
The DNA here is from genome assembly GCA_022376925.1 of Tragulus kanchil. Taxonomy (NCBI): domain Eukaryota; kingdom Metazoa; phylum Chordata; class Mammalia; order Artiodactyla; family Tragulidae; genus Tragulus; species Tragulus kanchil. The sequence goes on along the minus strand of JAIOJX010000023.1, from coordinate 21,666,432 downwards.
TCCTGGGCACAGAAACAGGTGTGAGGGGAAAGCACACCTTATTTGCCATTTCCACTCTAGAAGTTCAAAGGAGTAAGACACAATATTCTAGCTGAATGACTCAGAAGAAGCCGCTGGGATGTCCCAATGTCCGTTTTCATTCCAATCCAGGCAATGCCAAAGAATGGTCAATCCACTGTATGATTGTACTGATTTCACATACAAGCAAGATAATACTGAAAATCCTTCAAGTTAGGCTTCAACAGTACGTGAACATCCAGATACACAAACTGGATTTAGAAAAGGCAGAGGAACCAAAGATCAAATTGCCAACATTTGTTGGATCATAGAAGAAGCAACAGAATTCCAGAAAAACATCTATTTCTGCTTGTTTGACTATGCTAAAACACCTCTCTGTGTGGATCACAATAAACTGTGAAAAATTCTTAAAGAGAGGAGAATATCAAACCACCTTACCTGCCTCCTGAAATACCTAGATCTAGGTCAAGAAGCAACAGTTAGAAGTGGACATAGAGCAACAGACTGGTTCGAAATTGGAAAGGAATACACCAAGGCTGTATACTGTCACCCTGCTTATTTAACTTATGAGTATATCATGTGAAATACCAGGTTGGATGACTCACAACCTGGAATCAAGATTACCAGGAGAAATATCAACAAACTCACATATGCAGATGAAGACCACTCTAATGGCAGAAAGTGAAGAGAATCTAAAGAACCTCTTGAAAAAAAAATAAAGAACCTCTTGATTAGGGTGAAAGAGGAGAGTGAAAGAGTTGGCCTAAAATTCAACATTCTAAAAATTAAAACCATGGCATCAGGCCCATCACTTCATGGCAAATAGACAGGTAAACAGTGGAAACAGTGACAAATTTTATTTTCTTGGGCTCCAACATCACTGTGTCTGATGACTGCAGCCATGAAATTAAAGACACTTGCTCCTTGGAAGAAAAGCTATGACAAACTTAGACAGCATATAAAAAGCAGAGGCATCACACTTTGCCAACAAAGGTCCGTAGAGTCAAGGTTATGGTTTTTCCAGTAGTCATATATGGATGTGAGAGTTGGACCATAAAGAAGGCTGAACGCCAAAGAACTGATGCTTTCAAATTATGATGCTGAAGAAGACACTTTAGGGTCCCTTTGACTGCAAGGAGATCAAACCAGCTAATCCCAAAGGAAATCAACCCTGAGTATTGCAAGGACTGCTGCTAAAGCTGAAATTCCAATACCTTGGCCACCTGATGCAAAGAGCCAACTCACTGGGGAAGAACCTGATGCTGGACAAGATTGAGGGCAGGAAGAGAAGGGGGAGATAGAGGATGAGATGGTTGGATAGCATCTCCGACTCAATGGATATGAATTTGAACAAACTCCAGGAGCTAGTGAAGGACAGGGAAGCCTGGCATGCAACAGTACATGGGGTCACAAAGAGTCAGACATGACTTAGTGACTGAACAACAACAGCAAATTAGGATGTCACAGGTGGTGCTAGTGGTGAAAGAATCCACCAGTCAGTGTAGGAGATGCAAGAGATGTGGGTCCCATTCTTGGGCCGGAAGATCCCCTACAAAAGGGAAAGGCAACCCACTCCAGGATTCTTGCTTGGAAAGCTCCATGGACAGTGGAGCCTGGTGGGCTACAGTCCATGGGATCAAAAAGGGTCAGATATGACGGAGGGCACACATGCATGCACACGCACGCACACACACACACAGGTGTAGTGCCCTTATGCATTAACAATAGACATCTCAAAAACAGTAACCTCATAAAGGTTTTTTAAAAAATAACAAAAACAGTAACCTGAGCAAAGGTGTCAGAAAGAAGAGTGTAAAATAAGGGCCGAGAAACTTGTTGAGTAAAGGGTTAGATAAAGAACAGGTTGGGTTTTGGGGCCCAGATGAACAGTCACAACCACTTAACTCTGCTGTTATGGCCGGAAAGCAGCCATAGACAATAGACAAACCAACAGGCATGACTGGTACCAATAAAACTATTTGTGAACACTGAAACTGGAATTTTTGTATATTTTTTATGTATCATTAAATATCATTTTTCTTTTGATTTTCTTTCCGACTATTTAAAAATGTAAAAAAAAGAGAAACCATTCTTACAGGGAACTATATTTAATAGCCTGTGATAAACCACAATAAAAAAGACTATGAAAAAGAATGCATACATATGTATAGCTGAGTCACTCTACTGTACTGCAGTAGTTAACACTGTAATTCAACTATATTACATACAGTCTGAGGTATGAAATAGACGGCCAGTGGGAAGCCGCTGTGTAGCACAGGAGCTCTGCTTGGTGCTCTGTGATGACCCTGAGTATTGCAAGGACTGCTGCTAAAGCTGAAATTCCAATACCTTGGCCACCTGATGCAAAGAGCCAACTCACTGGGGAAGAACCTGATGCTGGACAAGATTGAGGGCAGGAAGAGAAGGGGGAGATAGAGGATGAGATGGTTGGATAGCATCTCCGACTCAATGGATATGAATTTGAACAAACTCCAGGAGCTAGTGAAGGACAGGGAAGCCTGGCATGCAACAGTACATGGGGTCACAAAGAGTCAGACATGACTTAGTGACTGAACAACAACAGCAAATTAGGATGTCACAGGTGGTGCTAGTGGTGAAAGAATCCACCAGTCAGTGTAGGAGATGCAAGAGATGTGGGTCCCATTCTTGGGCCGGAAGATCCCCTACAAAAGGGAAAGGCAACCCACTCCAGGATTCTTGCTTGGAAAGCTCCATGGACAGTGGAGCCTGGTGGGCTACAGTCCATGGGATCAAAAAGGGTCAGATATGACGGAGGGCACACATGCATGCACACGCACGCACACACACACACAGGTGTAGTGCCCTTATGCATTAACAATAGACATCTCAAAAACAGTAACCTCATAAAGGTTTTTTTTTAAAAAAAAAAAAAACAAAAACAGTAACCTGAGCAAAGGTGTCAGAAAGAAGAGTGTAAAATAAGGGCCGAGAAACTTGTTGAGTAAAGGGTTAGATAAAGAACAGGTTGGGTTTTGGGGCCCAGATGAACAGTCACAACCACTTAACTCTGCTGTTATGGCCGGAAAGCAGCCATAGACAATAGACAAACCAACAGGCATGACTGGTACCAATAAAACTATTTGTGAACACTGAAACTGGAATTTTTGTATATTTTTTATGTATCATTAAATATCATTTTTCTTTTGATTTTCTTTCCGACTATTTAAAAATGTAAAAAAAAGAGAAACCATTCTTACAGGGAACTATATTTAATAGCCTGTGATAAACCACAATAAAAAAGACTATGAAAAAGAATGCATACATATGTATAGCTGAGTCACTCTACTGTACTGCAGTAGTTAACACTGTAATTCAACTATATTACATACAGTCTGAGGTATGAAATAGACGGCCAGTGGGAAGCCGCTGTGTAGCACAGGGAGCTCTGCTTGGTGCTCTGTGATGACCTAGAGGCGTGGGATGGGATGAGATGGAGTGGGAGCGAGATCCTCAAGAAGAGGACATATGTATACATACAGCTGATACATTTCATTGTATGGCAGAAAGTACCATACTGTAAAGCAAGTATACTTCAATAAAAATTAAAAAAAAAAAAAATTAAAGACTAAAAGAAGTAAATGTGGGCACAGACACACAGAAAAAGAAGATGGAGGCAGAGTTTGGCGTAATGTGTCTACAAGCCAAGGGACACCAAGGAGAAACTCAGAGGGTCACCCAACAGACTCTTCTTTGGAGCTGTCAGAAGCAGTCAGCCCTGTTGATCCTCTGACTTTTTTTTGAGGGGGGGGTGGGTTGAGGAGGAGGGGGGGGGCAGTCGGGCCACTTCTCTTGGTCTTTCATTTATCTGTTTTCATCCATCTTTGTTCTCCAGCCGGTGTGGGTCTCCCATCGCAGTGGCCTCTGTTGTCGCAGAGCACCAGCTCTGGGTGCATGCGCTCCAGAGCTCAGGCTCGGTAATTGGACACATCAGTCCAGCTGCTCTGCCGCACATGGGATCTTCCCAGGCCAGGGATCGAACCAGTACCCCTTGCACTGTAAGGCGGTGTCCTTACCACCTGGACCACCAGGGAAGCCCGATCCTCTGACTTAACTTCTGGACTCCAGAACTGTGCAAGAATGCATTTCTATTGTTTTACATCACCTAGTTTGTTCTCTTTCCCTGCATCCTTAGGAAACGAACACAATGTAGATCCTTCCATGTTTGTGCTCTGGTAGAACACAAATCACTTTCTATGACTAACTTTAATTTACATAAATGAGACTGTGCTGTGGGCCAGAATAAAAAGTAGCATTTATCATATTAGAAAAAAAAATTCTTCACTCACAAGTCATACAAAAAGATGTAATGGGCTCTATTTGGCCCCCAGGCCATAGTGTTCTGTCCCCTATGAAAAAGAATGCATACATATGTATAGCTGAGTCACTCTACTGTACTGCAGTAGTTAACACTGTAATTCAACTATATTACATACAGTCTGAGGTATGAAATAGACGGCCAGTGGGAAGCCGCTGTGTAGCACAGGGAGCTCTGCTTGGTGCTCTGTGATGACCTAGAGGCGTGGGATGGGATGAGATGGAGTGGGAGCGAGATCCTCAAGAAGAGGACATATGTATACATACAGCTGATACATTTCATTGTATGGCAGAAAGTACCATACTGTAAAGCAAGTATACTTCAATAAAAATTAAAAAAAAAAAAATTAAAGACTAAAAGAAGTAAATGTGGGCACAGACACACAGAAAAAGAAGATGGAGGCAGAGTTTGGCGTAATGTGTCTACAAGCCAAGGGACACCAAGGAGAAACTCAGAGGGTCACCCAACAGACTCTTCTTTGGAGCTGTCAGAAGCAGTCAGCCCTGTTGATCCTCTGACTTTTTGAGGGGGTGGGTTGAGGAGGAGGGGGGGGGCAGTCGGGCCACTTCTCTTGGTCTTTCATTTATCTGTTTTCATCCATCTTTGTTCTCCAGCCGGTGTGGGTCTCCCATCGCAGTGGCCTCTGTTGTCGCAGAGCACCAGCTCTGGGTGCATGCGCTCCAGAGCTCAGGCTCGGTAATTGGACACATCAGTCCAGCTGCTCTGCCGCACATGGGATCTTCCCAGGCCAGGGATCGAACCAGTACCCCTTGCACTGTAAGGCGGTGTCCTTACCACCTGGACCACCAGGGAAGCCCGATCCTCTGACTTAACTTCTGGACTCCAGAACTGTGCAAGAATGCATTTCTATTGTTTTACATCACCTAGTTTGTTCTCTTTCCCTGCATCCTTAGGAAACGAACACAATGTAGATCCTTCCATGTTTGTGCTCTGGTAGAACACAAATCACTTTCTATGACTAACTTTAATTTACATAAATGAGACTGTGCTGTGGGCCAGAATAAAAAGTAGCATTTATCATATTAGAAAAAAAAATTCTTCACTCACAAGTCATACAAAAAGATGTAATGGGCTCTATTTGGCCCCCAGGCCATAGTGTTCTGTCCCCTGTATTATGTGTATCCACTTCCAGGTGGTGTTAGTGGTAAAGAACATGCCTACCAATGCAGGATCTATAAGAGACACAGGTTCAATCCCTGGGTCAGGAAGATCCCCTGGAGGAGGGCATGGCAACCCACTCCAGTATTCTTGCCTGGAGAATCCCATGGACAGAGGAGCCTGGTGGGCTACGGTTCATAGGATCACAAAGGGTTGGACACAACTGAGGTGACCTAGCGCACATTCATAAGAGATGAAGAACAGACAAAATTAACAAATCATGATACATTTTAGCCCAGTACTTGCCTATGGATAGACGAGAGCTGACTAGAAGAGATCACTAAGGAACTTTCTAGTGTGATGGAAATGTTCTTAGTTATATGGATGTAGACCTTTGTCAAAAATTATTGAAATGTACACTGAGAGTGAAATATTTCACTTTATGTAAATTTAACCTCAACTTCACACTAGTTCTTTGAACTAAAACACCCGGGAAAGGCGGGGGATGGCTGCATGAAGGAAATGCCATTGAGCAAATCTGGAAGAATGACTTCAGCCTCCAAGGTGGGGAAGGAAATGCCGAAGGGCAGTAGGGATTAAGACTCAATCAGGGCTCAAACACTAGCCAAAAATATGGGGCGAAAAATTCTATTTGGCGAGAAGCAATGAAAACATACCCCCATCCATAGGCCGTGTTCTCCGAGAGCTCCAGCTCAGAAATAATTGCCTCGCACAATAATTGGGGGATGCAGTCTGGGAGCTGATACAAGTGGAGTTGGGTGCAATTTGGGGAGATTTGTTACGCTCAGCTCCCTTCTATCAATTCCAGAGGCTCAGATGTTTCTGACCTGTTGCTTGGCTTATTGTGAAAACGGCTTTTATTTACTGCACTTCCATTAAAAGATGAAATCCACAAACAGGGCTCACAGGCCAGAAAATCATCATTTACGTCTCCACTTATCTCCTGTCGACAGCCAAGAACCTGGTCTCCTCGGTGCCTGGGACCCACAGGGATGCCTGGGAATAGTGGGCCTGGGAAACCTCAGGCTGGACTGGGTGAAGAGTGGTCCCCAGGCCATAGTGTTCTGTCCCTGTATTATGTGTATCCACTTCCAGGTGGTGTTAGTGGTAAAGAACATGCCTACCAATGCAGGATCTATAAGAGACACAGGTTCAATCCCTGGGTCAGGAAGATCCCCTGGAGGAGGGCATGGCAACCCACTCCAGTATTCTTGCCTGGAGAATCCCATGGACAGAGGAGCCTGGTGGGCTACGGTTCATAGGATCACAAAGGGTTGGACACAACTGAGGTGACCTAGCGCACATTCATAAGAGATGAAGAACAGACAAAATTAACAAATCATGATACATTTTAGCCCAGTACTTGCCTATGGATAGACGAGAGCTGACTAGAAGAGATCACTAAGGAACTTTCTAGTGTGATGGAAATGTTCTTAGTTATATGGATGTAGACCTTTGTCAAAAATTATTGAAATGTACACTGAGAGTGAAATATTTCACTTTATGTAAATTTAACCTCAACTTCACACTAGTTCTTTGAACTAAAACACCCGGGAAAGGCGGGGGATGGCTGCATGAAGGAAATGCCATTGAGCAAATCTGGAAGAATGACTTCAGCCTCCAAGGTGGGGAAGGAAATGCCGAAGGGCAGTAGGGATTAAGACTCAATCAGGGCTCAAACACTAGCCAAAAATATGGGGCGAAAAATTCTATTTGGCGAGAAGCAATGAAAACATACCCCCATCCATAGGCCGTGTTCTCCGAGAGCTCCAGCTCAGAAATAATTGCCTCGCACAATAATTGGGGGATGCAGTCTGGGAGCTGATACAAGTGGAGTTGGGTGCAATTTGGGGAGATTTGTTACGCTCAGCTCCCTTCTATCAATTCCAGAGGCTCAGATGTTTCTGACCTGTTGCTTGGCTTATTGTGAAAACGGCTTTTATTTACTGCACTTCCATTAAAAGATGAAATCCACAAACAGGGCTCACAGGCCAGAAAATCATCATTTACGTCTCCACTTATCTCCTGTCGACAGCCAAGAACCTGGTCTCCTCGGTGCCTGGGACCCACAGGGATGCCTGGGAATAGTTGGAGAGAAGTTCACATTTGGGTAGTAAAACTGGGCCCTTGGGCAGGGCTGGACTGGGTAAGAAGAGTGGTCCTTGGAATGTGAGGGGACAGTGTGGTCACACTGAACAAGGCTCAGCTGCAAGAGAAGGGATGGATCACAGAGCCTAGCTGGGACCCAAGGTGTCTTGGGAAATCTGGTGACAGAGCGGTGCAGTTCATCAAGGAAGTACTGGAATGGACTCGTGATTCAGAGACAAGACTGAAACAAAACATAACTTTCACTTAAGCCAGTCACTGGTCCTTTCTCATCATAGCACATGACTAGGCCTAATCAACATCAACAGATTGCTGCTCAGGAGTCAGTTTTTCTGCCAGAAGAATGATACTGAGAATGATACTTCTCATCTCTGAGCCTTGCTTCTCCCGTCTGTGATAAGCGAAGGGGAAATTAAGCCCTGCAGTCCCGCTCTACCATTCTTTCCAGCCAACCCTGGTTTTCCAGTTTAACAGGCGACACTGAACAAGTCATTTCCTCCGAATGTGGGCACCCATTATTCACTGGGAGGGCTGAAGGTGACAAGTCTCCAAAGACCAGAGTTGCAGTTTTCTGCTCTGAAGATCCAGGGAATGTATCTCACTGCTCTTATGAGACAGCACCTTGGATTACAGCTGAGCGCCCATCATCCTTCCTATCCTGACTTCTCTTGGCCTGAATGCTCCCCCAAAGATACTCACCCACAATGCACAGCACAGAGCATGGATGCACGGACAGTAGATGAAGAGGCAAACAATGCACAGACAGAGCAAGCTGATACAAGTGGAGTTGGGTGCAATTTGGGAGATTTGTTACGCTCAGCTCCCTTCTATCAATTCCAGAGGCTCAGATGTTTCTGACCTGTTGCTTGGCTTATTGTGAAAACGGCTTTTATTTACTGCACTTCCATTAAAAGATGAAATCCACAAACAGGGCTCACAGGCCAGAAAATCATCATTTACGTCTCCACTTATCTCCTGTCGACAGCCAAGAACCTGGTCTCCTCGGTGCCTGGGACCCACAGGGATGCCTGGGAATAGTTGGAGAGAAGTTCACATTTGGGTAGTAAAACTGGGCCCTTGGGCAGGGCTGGACTGGGTAAGAAGAGTGGTCCTTGGAATGTGAGGGGACAGTGTGGTCACACTGAACAAGGCTCAGCTGCAAGAGAAGGGATGGATCACAGAGCCTAGCTGGGACCCAAGGTGTCTTGGGAAATCTGGTGACAGAGCGGTGCAGTTCATCAAGGAAGTACTGGAATGGACTCGTGATTCAGAGACAAGACTGAAACAAAACATAACTTTCACTTAAGCCAGTCACTGGTCCTTTCTCATCATAGCACATGACTAGGCCTAATCAACATCAACAGATTGCTGCTCAGGAGTCAGTTTTTCTGCCAGAAGAATGATACTGAGAATGATACTTCTCATCTCTGAGCCTTGCTTCTCCCGTCTGTGAGAAGCGAAGGGGAAATTAAGCCCTGCAGTCCCGCTCTACCATTCTTTCCAGCCAACCCTGGTTTTCCAGTTTAACAGGCGACACTGAACAAGTCATTTCCTCCGAATGTGGGCACCCATTATTCACTGGGAGGGCTGAAGGTGACAAGTCTCCAAAGACCAGAGTTGCAGTTTTCTGCTCTGAAGATCCAGGGAATGTATCTCACTGCTCTTATGAGACAGCACCTTGGATTACAGCTGAGCGCCCATCATCCTTCCTATCCTGACTTCTCTTGGCCTGAATGCTCCCCCAAAGATACTCACCCACAATGCACAGCACAGAGCATGGATGCACGGACAGTAGATGAAGAGGCAGAAGGTGGATGGGTCAATGAACAAAAGATCGATTAGTATGACGACAAGATGAATAAACGGATGACAGGGAACTAGGGGATATGGGAGAACAGGGAACTGAGAGCAAAAGCACCCACAGATAACATCTCAGCACCTCCTTTACTACCGTAGCTCAGTCCGAGGACACTGTGTGTCCACTGTGATAAATCCCACGATATAAATTCTTGCAATTTCTGAAGCTTTCTGAAGCCCTTTCTTCAGGAAAGAGGTCTTAACGTTCCTTTTATTTCTGAGTATGCACATGAATTATAAGTGCCCCCCGTGCCTATTAATATGCTGACTGTGAAAAGAATTTAGGAGAGTATGTGAGCCCTTCACTTATTGCAAAGCACAACTCAGATCTAGAAAACCATGCTGTGCAAAGAATAAAAGAATTATTATTTTTAAACAAATTGTTTCTGGGGATTATGTGGTCCACATGATAAACCCTCAACAAGTTTAAGGTGAAGAGAAATAAGTGCAAAGGGGGAGCACCAGTAACTAGATTTCCCAGGAAAGAGCTTTCAGAGATGGAAAGGGGTCGGGCGGGGGATGAGCACAGAGCAGACCAGAGAGGTGCGAGGCTGGGCATGTCGACAGCGGTGTGGTGTGATCAAGACCACGGAGGGCGGGCGTGTGCTGGAGGGTGGGCGTGTGCTGGAGGGTGGGGAGCCGCTCTGCAAGCCAAGTGCCAAGGGAGAGTGTATAAACCTCTCGTCTTCTGCCTGCCCTAGGGAACACAAGGAATTCTCCGCATCCAAGTATCTTTTTAATTTTTTTTTTTTTTTTTAACAGAGCTTTGTTATTTACCACCCAATAGTTTTAATTCTTGATTGAAAACAGGGATGAGGTTGAGGCTGAATTCTCTGCCTCAGCATAGCATGGTCAGGCCGCTCTGGAGCCAGCTTCAGTGGGCAAGGTTGGGGGTCGCGAAGGCCCACAGACGACAATCACGCCTTGCCCAGAGCACCCAGTGCTCGGGCTCATGGGGCACCAAGAACCCCATCTCTTTCTCCACTGCCAGCTCAGAGTTGCTAAGGTTACTTTCTCAACTGCCTAATTAGAGAAACTGTCACTCTGACAAAGATCAGGGTAGAAGAGGGAAAAAACGAAAGCAGGCATTTCATACTCTTAGACAAGAAGAAAACAATACCGCTCGCTCCCCCATCCAGAGCAGGCTGTGCGGACACCAGGACCACCCTCTGTCACCAGCCTGGAGAGCGCTGGGCATAAGCAGCAATCCCCAGTTAACAGGGAGCTGCTGACAGCTTCCAGGAGGGTTCAGTGGGGTGTAGGGGTGAGTCAGGAAGAAGGGGGATTCACACCCATTTTGCTGCTGTGGTCTGGTGAACCTCCATGACCCTGAAACATGGTGCTCTTCTTAACCAGCAGGGCTCGAACGAACTGACGCAGCCTTTGTACCACTTAAGGACCTGTTGTTCTGAGGTCCACACTCCTGGGACCACAGTGGAGCAGGGGCTGCCTTCAGAACGCATTTCTGGAGCAGAGAGCGGAGGGAGAGATGGGAAGTGAGACAGCACAGGAAGAGACCTGGGACACAGAAGAAAAGCCATGCTCCATGAAGTCACAGGATGTAAGACCCCAGATGAACATTCCCCTATCTGAAAGCAGAGGGCCTGCCACTCTGGCTCAGCTGCTGGGCCACCTTGGGTACCACAAGGAGCATCTCTGTGGAAACCCACAGGCGCTGCAGCACCCTCCCCTGCTCAGCCTCTCCGTCATTTCCTCTTCCTGCACCCACATCCCTCATCCTTGCCCAGCCAAGACCACTTTCTCCCTAGGGCAAGAGAATGGAAGCACTTTCTGTTGCACGCAAAAAAGTCCATTTCCACTGATTACACTATTCTCACAAGAATGGGAGAAGGGGCTTTTCTGGTGGGCCTGTGGTTAAGAATCTACCTGCAGGATGCAGGAACATGGGTTCAATCCCTGGTCCTGGACGATTCCGCATGCCTTGGGGCAACTAACCCTGGGAGTCACAGCTACTGAAGCTCCCAGGCTGAAAGTCCATGCTCTCAAACAAGAGAAACCACCACCGTGGGAGGCGCACGAAGAAAAATAGTCCCCACTGGCCACAACTACAGAAAGCCCATCTGCAGCAACAAAGACCCAGTGAAGCCGATAATAATAATAATAATAAAAGAATGAGAGAAGCTGAGGAGAAACAAGTCAGGAAGTTCAGGTTTCATTCCTGGCAAAGCCACCAATCACTGTGTGACCCTAGTCAGGTCACTTGACCTCTCTGGGCCTCAGAGCCCACAACCTGTTGATCTCCTGAGGTAGCTGGGGATTAAATGGGAAAACAGCAACATTCTCCTGCTCAAGAAAATGAGAAACTCAGGGGCTGGATCTCTGTCTTTATTTACAAATCCAGTCCAGCCCCTAAGAGAAAACCTGGTATACAGAAGACGTTCAGTTCAATAAATACTGAACTCAATCAATACTCCAAGAATTATACTCCACTCTGTATTTCTCCATTCCATATACATCTTGGCACTTAATAAAGATATTTTTCCAGTCTTTGCTGAGCTTATAGTTTAGCAGAAAAGATAAACATCAAAAAGAAATAAATGTATAATGAAGATCTATGACTAGTGGTCACCAATAAGAAGAGCTTGTATATAAAACAGGGAGACTGTGCACATTTTGCTGTCTTTATTTCTTTATATCAAAAGAAAAGGTATTTCCACTGTGTTTGAAACCTTTGGGGGAGGGGGTAAATGAGCAGCATGACTAATTTAGCCATTGCTGTCAGTTACCTTCAGATAAGAAAATGGATAAGAAGAAAAATAACTAAAAATTACAAATAATAATCAATTTTTAAAAACTAAAAAACAGGGATACCAGCCCTAACCTGAGAAATAAGGAGGGTTTCACTGAAGGTGTAACATTGAGGGTCTGAAGGTTTAGCAAGCACAGGCAGACAAAAGAGGCTGAGGGTCTGAAGATTTAGCAGGCGTAGGCAGACAAAAGAGGCAAAGCAAACAGCCTGCGCAAAGGCCCAGAGGCCGAAGGGAGATTGTTATACTAGAGGAATTAAAAGAAGCCCCACAGAGATGGAGAAAAAGAACACCAGGAGACTGGCAGATGGAAACTGGGCTCCAACCAGAAGGTCCACACTTGGGCATCATTTCCCCCAGAGCAAAGCCTTTCTCTCTGGAGGGAGATGCTGAGCACCGACTCTTCTGGGCACACACTGGGGCCTGAGTGCAGCGGGTCACATGGAGGTTATCGTCTCTGCCAGGCAAATCAGAGGGTGCTCAGCCTCGTCATTACCTCCCTGAAGCCCCCGCTCCTCTGCACAGGCCTTTACAGGGCCCTCGACTGAGCAGCTCTGTTCTGCTCCCAAGGCCCAAGCTGAAGTTGTTCCTGGAGACCATGCAGTCCTCTGGTGCCTAACTGCATTTCATGGATCTCTCGGTTATAAAGAGGTATTTCAAGGAGCACTTCAGGGGAAGAGGAAGAGGAGGCCTGGTAGGGCAGGGCTTGAGGCATCCTCCCCCGAACTCAACCAAGCAGTTCTGCTGTCTGTTGCTGTTGTTGCTGTTTTCTGCAGTGGGTTCCCCACGATTCTATCTGAAGGAAAGCTTAGGATGCTGATAGAGGATTTGGAAAACCACAATCATCTTACAGATGAGGACACCGAGGTCCCTGATGAGGACATGCACAGTTTTGGCCAGCCAGCAGGCATTTTAGTATCAGTCCCTAGAGTCACTTTTCAACATACAGTTCTCTCCGACCTGGCAACCTGGAGGGAATGACAACCCAGGAGTCCTCCTTTACCCTAGATGAGGCCACTTTGAGCCAATGGATGCTCAAGTCAGAGAAGCAAGGACAGACAAACACGTGGAGCCCTTCTGTCCTGACGGGGATGCTCAGATGAGACACTGGACAGGTTACCGCTCTCAAGATCCCCAGAAGCACCCTTTCCGAGCCCAGGTCTTCAGCCTTCCTGTCCTCCCGAGTCATCCCATAATGCCTGTAGGCTTAAATAAAGAGTCGGGTTGTGCTGCTTGTCACCCCTAATACAGCTGGAGAATGTATGGATGATTTGCTCAGAGCCTTCAGGGAGCTAGAAATACCTCCAAGATTAGAAATCAGAGCTCTTCAACCGCAGCCTGGGGCTCCCTGGGCTGGTAACTATTTGCAGCTCCATTTTAACTGGGTCCTCAGTTCCTAGTATTCTGCTTTGTTTCCCCAGTCTCTTTTCTAAGTCTCAGGAGGATAAGAAATGCATTTGCTTACCTTCCTGCCCATATCCTTCCACAGAGCTCACCCTGCCCTCGGGGCCCCTCACCATAAATCTGACATCAGTCACTCCTCAATGGCCATAAGATAATTTATTGAATATGCAGAGAAACAAGTACAGATATTATGCCAGGAGCTGGAACTGAAGCCAAATAAAAACAAGATACATTCTTAACTGCTTCCTGACTCTGCTTCTCCAATGGTATGTGTGTGTCTCTCTCCCACCTAAGCAAGGATTAAAGGAATCCTTTGCAATTTTCGCTGCTTCAGAAAGCATCTGTGAATATCCTGTTTCTACATCACTTTTCCCTTTGCTCACAACCTAAAGGCAATTTAATTTCCTATATGAAAGAAGCAGCAGAGGGGACTGGCGTTGGCGGGTGGGGGTAGGGCTTTTGGTTTTTCTTCTTCCAGTTTGCTCACTGACTACAGAGCTGTTTCCTACGGTAGTGGTAGCAGGAGTCACTCCCAAGGCACTTGAAGGAGATGGAACACATGAGCCTAATTGCATTATACCGCAGTTTGACCAAGCGATCAGTAACTTTATTGCAGAGAAAGAAAATGGAAATGACAGAGACAAATTTAACTCATCCATTCCCGAACCAATGGACTCAGGCCGTCATCTGGAGGGCAGAAGGAACAGAGGCGAATGCTCACGGGTCATTAAGACAATGATTTCTCTGCGCTGTATTGGCACGGAAGGGGGTGCGGGTACATTTTATCTTACCCAGCTCCACCCACCACTTTTCCTGAGACTTCTCTGCTTGCCATTCTGGGGGCAAGAAGGCAGGGTCTGTTAAACTTTCAGATTTAGTCATTCATTTGTTTCTTCACTCGGTAACATTTACTAAGGACTCACTGTGAAGCAAGTGCTCAGAGAAGCACTGTGCTAAACACAGTCCCTGTCCTCAAGAAGTCTGCAGCCTGGAGAAGCCAACGTGGACCAACGGACAAGTACAGAGTAGACTGGGTGTGGCGGGAAGGAATTCGGCAGCGCAGCTAGTAAGTGAGAGAGGACCAGCTGGGGTGGAAGTGGCATACCCAGGGCCCTCCCCTTGTATATTAGAACCCGTCATTCACCTGGGAAGAACAAACACGAGAGTAATGCTTAGCTATTCTTATTTAATGAGTCTACTGTAGCATTCAGATTCTGTCTGACCTTTATTTATGCTTTGTAAGTTGATAGACTATTTTTTTACAGAGTAGCTTTAGGTTAACAGAAGAAAATGATGGAAAAGGACAGAGTCCCTACCTATCACTGCTACACACACATGCACACACACTTTCCTCTGTTACTTACATCTTGTGTTGCTTACTGTTAATGATAAGCCAGCTGGAACTGAAGCTGCTTCACTCTTTGACCCTTCTCCAATGGTATGTGTGTGTCTCTCACCTAAGCAAGGATTAAAGGAATCCTTTGCAATTTTCGCTGCTTCAGAAAGCATCTGTGAATATCCTGTTTCTACATCACTTTTCCCTTTGCTCACAACCTAAAGGCAATTTAATTTCCTATATGAAAGAAGCAGCAGAGGGGACTGGCGTTGGCGGGTGGGGGTAGGGCTTTTGGTTTTTCTTCTTCCAGTTTGCTCACTGACTACAGAGCTGTTTCCTACGGTAGTGGTAGCAGGAGTCACTCCCAAGGCACTTGAAGGAGATGGAACACATGAGCCTAATTGCATTATACCGCAGTTTGACCAAGCGATCAGTAACTTTATTGCAGAGAAAGAAAATGGAAATGACAGAGACAAATTTAACTCATCCATTCCCGAACCAATGGACTCAGGCCGTCATCTGGAGGGCAGAAGGAACAGAGGCGAATGCTCACGGGTCATTAAGACAATGATTTCTCTGCGCTGTATTGGCACGGAAGGGGGTGCGGGTACATTTTATCTTACCCAGCTCCACCCACCACTTTTCCTGAGACTTCTCTGCTTGCCATTCTGGGGGCAAGAAGGCAGGGTCTGTTAAACTTTCAGATTTAGTCATTCATTTGTTTCTTCACTCGGTAACATTTACTAAGGACTCACTGTGAAGCAAGTGCTCAGAGAAGCACTGTGCTAAACACAGTCCCTGTCCTCAAGAAGTCTGCAGCCTGGAGAAGCCAACGTGGACCAACGGACAAGTACAGAGTAGACTGGGTGTGGCGGGAAGGAATTCGGCAGCGCAGCTAGTAAGTGAGAGAGGACCAGCTGGGGTGGAAGTGGCATACCCAGGGCCCTCCCCTTGTATATTAGAACCCGTCATTCACCTGGGAAGAACAAACACGAGAGTAATGCTTAGCTATTCTTATTTAATGAGTCTACTGTAGCATTCAGATTCTGTCTGACCTTTATTTATGCTTTGTAAGTTGATAGACTATTTTTTTACAGAGTAGCTTTAGGTTAACAGAAGAAAATGATGGAAAAGGACAGAGTCCCTACCTATCACTGCTACACACACATGCACACACACTTTCCTCTGTTACTTACATCTTGTGTTGCTATGGTACAACTGTTACAATTGATAAGACCATATAAATAATAACGAGTTAAAATCCATGGTTTACAGTAAGATTCATTATACGTGACCTGCATTCTAGGGGCTGTGACAAATGTATAATAACGTGTCCATTGCTACTGTCTCACAGGAGAAACTTTCCCAGAGTTCCACCTGTTTGCCACCTCCTCCCTCCCTGCAGAACCCCTGACGCCCTTTCTTTCACTCTGTCTATAGTTTGGCTTTTTACATAGCACACTGCCTTTTCAGACTGGCTTCATTTGTTAGGCACCATGATTTTCAGATTCCTCTATGTCTTTTTTCTGGCTTAAGAGCACATTTCTTTTTAACATCAAATAATAGTCCACTGCCTGAATGTTGTTGTTGTTCAGTTGCTAGGTTATGTCCAACTATTTGCGACCCCATGGACTGCAGCCATGCCAGGTTTGCCTGTCCTTCACCATCTCTTGGAGTTTGCTTAAACTCATGTCCAGTGAATCGGTGATGCCATCAAACCATCTCATCTTCTGTCTTCCCCTTCTCCTGCCTTCTCCTCCTGTCGGTTCTTCATATCAGGTGGCCAAAGTTTTGGAGCTTCAGCATCAGTCCTTCCAATGACTATTCAGGGTTGATTTCCTTTAGGAATGACTGGTTTGATTTCCTTGCAGGCCAAGGGAGTGTCAAGAGTCTTCTCCAGCACCATAATTCAAAAGCATCAATTCTTAGGTCAGAGGTGAGAGTAACTTGTACCAGTGACCAGGTGAGATGGTTGGATGGCATCAATGACTCAATGGACATGAGTCTGAGCAGGCTCCAGAAGATGGTCAAGGACAAGGACCTGGGAGCCTGGCGTGCTGCAGTCCATGGGGTCACAAAGAGTTGAACATGACTGAACTGAACTGAACCATACCAGAGTTGAGACAGAAAGAAAATTAATGTGTTCAAAAGGTATGTTGAGAAGGAAATGAATAAGCTGCAGTTACAGGTTAAATACTGAAAATGATGGAAAAGGACAGAGTCCCTACCTATCACTGCTACACACACATGCACACACACTTTCCTCTGTTACTTACATCTTGTGTTGCTATGGTACAACTGTTACAATTGATAAGACCATATAAATAATAACGAGTTAAAATCCATGGTTTACAGTAAGATTCATTATACGTGACCTGCATTCTAGGGGCTGTGACAAATGTATAATAACGTGTCCATTGCTACTGTCTCACAGGAGAAACTTTCCCAGAGTTCCACCTGTTTGCCACCTCCTCCCTCCCTGCAGAACCCCTGACGCCCTTTCTTTCACTCTGTCTATAGTTTGGCTTTTTACATAGCACACTGCCTTTTCAGACTGGCTTCATTTGTTAGGCACCATGATTTTCAGATTCCTCTATGTCTTTTTTCTGGCTTAAGAGCACATTTCTTTTTAACATCAAATAATAGTCCACTGCCTGAATGTTGTTGTTGTTCAGTTGCTAGGTTATGTCCAACTATTTGCGACCCCATGGACTGCAGCCATGCCAGGTTTGCCTGTCCTTCACCATCTCTTGGAGTTTGCTTAAACTCATGTCCAGTGAATCGGTGATGCCATCAAACCATCTCATCTTCTGTCTTCCCCTTCTCCTGCCTTCTCCTCCTGTCGGTTCTTCATATCAGGTGGCCAAAGTTTTGGAGCTTCAGCATCAGTCCTTCCAATGACTATTCAGGGTTGATTTCCTTTAGGAATGACTGGTTTGATTTCCTTGCAGGCCAAGGGAGTGTCAAGAGTCTTCTCCAGCACCATAATTCAAAAGCATCAATTCTTAGGTCAGAGGTGAGAGTAACTTGTACCAGTGACCAGGTGAGATGGTTGGATGGCATCAATGACTCAATGGACATGAGTCTGAGCAGGCTCCAGAAGATGGTCAAGGACAAGGACCTGGGAGCCTGGCGTGCTGCAGTCCATGGGGTCACAAAGAGTTGAACATGACTGAACTGAACTGAACCATACCAGAGTTGAGACAGAAAGAAAATTAATGTGTTCAAAAGGTATGTTGAGAAGGAAATGAATAAGCTGCAGTTACAGGTTAAATACTGAAATGAGAGGAAACAAAGAGAAATTCAAGGATGGCAAGAGATATTTCCAATCCTGCTCCAGAAGCAAATTTAAGTCTACTGTACAGATAGACACGAAGGTGACTATTTTGCATTCTTTCTTCTCCCATTCTCTCCAGTTTCTCCTCCTCCTATCCTCCTTCATCATTTTCTGTGCTGTGTTTTTAGGTTTACTTTACGTGTATGTATTTTTTTGAGGGGGAACAAGAAATCCTTTTGACTCAAGGTCAATCACTCTTTGAAAGTTACAAAACTCTTGCAAGCTAATTGGGTATATGTCCTTAAGGTCAATCTCAAAAGGGCACATGATACTGAAGGGAAAAGGTAACTTGCCTTTTGTTGTCAGTTACAGCCAATTGAAATTTTAGAAGCAAGGATCTCTTAAGACAGTTTATCATTCTTGCAACTTTTCTTCTGAAACTCTCCAGCAGATGTTTCGAATGCCTTGAGGGGAAAAAAAAGCTTTAAAAAAGAGCTGATGAATTGTGCAACAGCAGCAGAGAGGGCTGAGAAAGAGGAACCCACCAGAGTTGCAGAAAAAAGAGTTCTGAATATTTAGCAAAACAGAAATAAGACACACAGATCCTCTGTACCAGCTGCTCTCAAAAAATTGCCTCACGCGGAAACTCAAGGTCAGAGCCACATGTGCCCAAGATGGACCAAATAGTCATTGGGGCCTTTAAAGTGATTCAAATCACTTGGAATCACATTTGACAACAAGGCCAAGCAAGGAGGCAGCCCTGTGAGGAGGAGAAACATCCTGACGCTAATGGGCAGGTAGAGCTGCATCTGCAATACCCACCACACCTCTCTAGCCTCCTCCACTCCCAAACCACTATAGACCAGAGGTGAAGACCAGAGAGAGCCAGTTCTAAGCAGTGCATGGTGCCTTGTTGGTCAGCAAGGTGTTTGGTAAGAGTAGAACTGACCTGTGCTCAGAGATTCTTAAGAGAATTCAAGGCTGTGGGGTGCAGTTTGGGAGACTAGGAGATACATGGAAATCCACAGAGGAAGACAGACACACACAGAGAGAAAGCCTGGAAGGGAGAGAGAAGGCAAGAGACATTAAGAGTAAAGAGTAAAAAAAGGATAGAAAGACAGAGAAGATCGAAAAGAGAAGAGGTGACAAAGACAAAAGAGAAGGTAGGTATGAGAGAAAACTGAGGGGACTTCCCTGGTGGTTCAGTGGCTAAGACATCACGGTCCCAGTGTAAAGGTGAGGAGGGAAAGGGGCAGGGCACAATTTTTGAAAAGAATGACAGCCCAAGGACACAGCATAAACCCATTAGAATCAAATGGGTTCAAGATGGCAGACTAGACCTTGATCGTCAGTCAGCAAGCTAAATGACACACCCAGAGGCGCCATGACAGTTCCAGCCCTCCCTAAAAGAGCTGGAACCCCGCCCTCCCAGTCATAAAAGCTAAGAACGCCATGCTTTGGGGCCACTGGATTTGCTCTGCCAAGGAAAAGGTAACTTGCCTTTTGTTGTCAGTTACAGCCAATTGAAATTTTAGAAGCAAGGATCTCTTAAGACAGTTTATCATTCTTGCAACTTTTCTTCTGAAACTCTCCAGCAGATGTTTCGAATGCCTTGAGGGGAAAAAAAAGCTTTAAAAAAGAGCTGATGAATTGTGCAACAGCAGCAGAGAGGGCTGAGAAAGAGGAACCCACCAGAGTTGCAGAAAAAAGAGTTCTGAATATTTAGCAAAACAGAAATAAGACACACAGATCCTCTGTACCAGCTGCTCTCAAAAAATTGCCTCACGCGGAAACTCAAGGTCAGAGCCACATGTGCCCAAGATGGACCAAATAGTCATTGGGGCCTTTAAAGTGATTCAAATCACTTGGAATCACATTTGACAACAAGGCCAAGCAAGGAGGCAGCCCTGTGAGGAGGAGAAACATCCTGACGCTAATGGGCAGGTAGAGCTGCATCTGCAATACCCACCACACCTCTCTAGCCTCCTCCACTCCCAAACCACTATAGACCAGAGGTGAAGACCAGAGAGAGCCAGTTCTAAGCAGTGCATGGTGCCTTGTTGGTCAGCAAGGTGTTTGGTAAGAGTAGAACTGACCTGTGCTCAGAGATTCTTAAGAGAATTCAAGGCTGTGGGGTGCAGTTTGGGAGACTAGGAGATACATGGAAATCCACAGAGGAAGACAGACACACACAGAGAGAAAGCCTGGAAGGGAGAGAGAAGGCAAGAGACATTAAGAGTAAAGAGTAAAAAAAGGATAGAAAGACAGAGAAGATCGAAAAGAGAAGAGGTGACAAAGACAAAAGAGAAGGTAGGTATGAGAGAAAACTGAGGGGACTTCCCTGGTGGTTCAGTGGCTAAGACATCACGGTCCCAGTGTAAAGGTGAGGAGGGAAAGGGGCAGGGCACAATTTTTGAAAAGAATGACAGCCCAAGGACACAGCATAAACCCATTAGAATCAAATGGGTTCAAGATGGCAGACTAGACCTTGATCGTCAGTCAGCAAGCTAAATGACACACCCAGAGGCGCCATGACAGTTCCAGCCCTCCCTAAAAGAGCTGGAACAGCCCTCCCAGTCATTAGCACATGGAATTGCCCAGTCTATAAAAGCTAAGAACGCCATGCTTTCGGGGCCACTGGATTTGCTCTGCCATGGCCCACACCCTGTCTGTGGAGTGTGCTTTCACTGACTCTGAGTAAATCCATTTCTTACCTATCACTTTGTCTCTTGCTGAATTCTTCTCTGCAAAGAGATATGAAGAACCTGAACCTCAGTGGGTCCGGACATTGGGTGAGTGATTTTAATTACCAGAGTTTTGGCTGGGTTTGAGTCCCGGCCGCGTGGGTTCAAGTCCCAAACAGGGTCTAGGCTGGGTTCGAGTCCCGGCCAAAGTCCCAAGCAGGGTTCAGGCTGGGTTCAAGTCCCGGCCAAAGTCCCAAGCAGGGTTTAGGCTGGGTTCAAGTCCCGGCCAAAGTCCCAAGCAGGGTTTAGGCTGGGTTCGAGTCCTGGCTGCGTGGGTTCAAGTCCCAAACAGGTTTGATTAAGTCTGGGCCCTGGGTTTAAGTCTCAAATTGAGGTGGAACACTTTCACCAGTGCAGGGGACCCAGGTTTAATCCCGGGTCAGGCCTCACATGCTGCAACTAAGAGTCTGTATGCTGCATCTAAAGATTCCACATGCTTCCATGAAGACTGAAGAGCCTGCCTGCCGCAACTAAGACCTGGCACAGTCAAATGAAGTTTTAAATAAATAAATATTAAAAAAAAAAAAAAAAGGCAACTGAGGAGAAGAGAATAAAGAAAAAGGATGGGGCAGGAGAAGACAGAGGCCCTGGCATGCCAGTCTACAGGGCGGACATGTCAAGAATTCCCTCTCAAAGAAACACTCATATAGTCTTCCACAAAGCAACCAAAGGAGGCTCAAACCTATGCTTCCATGTCACACAGGTCTGTCCACACCTGTCTCCCAGGAAATGAGGACGCCTGGGAACTGCCTCTTCTAGGACCCAGCTCTGGGATGGACCTGCTCTGAGAAGGGAGGGAGGAGATTAAGACGGGAAGAAAAGCCATTGCTAAGGAAGAAAAAAACTTGAGGGACTTCCCTGGTGGTTCAGTGGCTAAGACATCACGGTCCCAGTGTAAAGGTGAGGAGGGAAAGGGGCAGGGCACAATTTTTGAAAAGAATGACAGCCCAAGGACACAGCATAAACCCATTAGAATCAAATGGGTTCAAGATGGCAGACTAGACCTTGATCGTCAGTCAGCAAGCTAAATGACACACCCAGAGGCGCCATGACAGTTCCAGCCCTCCCTAAAAGAGCTGGAACAGCCCTCCCAGTCATTAGCACATGGAATTGCCCAGTCTATAAAAGCTAAGAACGCCATGCTTTCGGGGCCACTGGATTTGCTCTGCCATGGCCCACACCCTGTCTGTGGAGTGTGCTTTCACTGACTCTGAGTAAATCCATTTCTTACCTATCACTTTGTCTCTTGCTGAATTCTTCTCTGCAAAGAGATATGAAGAACCTGAACCTCAGTGGGTCCGGACATTGGGTGAGTGATTTTAATTACCAGAGTTTTGGCTGGGTTTGAGTCCCGGCCGCGTGGGTTCAAGTCCCAAACAGGGTCTAGGCTGGGTTCGAGTCCCGGCCAAAGTCCCAAGCAGGGTTCAGGCTGGGTTCAAGTCCCGGCCAAAGTCCCAAGCAGGGTTTAGGCTGGGTTCAAGTCCCGGCCAAAGTCCCAAGCAGGGTTTAGGCTGGGTTCGAGTCCTGGCTGCGTGGGTTCAAGTCCCAAACAGGTTTGATTAAGTCTGGGCCCTGGGTTTAAGTCTCAAATTGAGGTGGAACACTTTCACCAGTGCAGGGGACCCAGGTTTAATCCCGGGTCAGGCCTCACATGCTGCAACTAAGAGTCTGTATGCTGCATCTAAAGATTCCACATGCTTCCATGAAGACTGAAGAGCCTGCCTGCCGCAACTAAGACCTGGCACAGTCAAATGAAGTTTTAAATAAATAAATATTAAAAAAAAAAAAAAAAGGCAACTGAGGAGAAGAGAATAAAGAAAAAGGATGGGGCAGGAGAAGACAGAGGCCCTGGCATGCCAGTCTACAGGGCGGACATGTCAAGAATTCCCTCTCAAAGAAACACTCATATAGTCTTCCACAAAGCAACCAAAGGAGGCTCAAACCTATGCTTCCATGTCACACAGGTCTGTCCACACCTGTCTCCCAGGAAATGAGGACGCCTGGGAACTGCCTCTTCTAGGACCCAGCTCTGGGATGGACCTGCTCTGAGAAGGGAGGGAGGAGATTAAGACGGGAAGAAAAGCCATTGCTGCGAAAGCTTATGAAGCAATAAACTCTATCAACAAACTTTGGTGTACCTCAAAAGTCAATTTCTGTGAAATTCTTTCTTTAAAACTGAATCTCTTCGAGGTTTGTGCTTACACAGCCTTGCCCCAATTTTTTTCTTTTTCCTTTTTTGATCATGCTGCAGGGCATGTGGATTCCCAGGTCCCTGACTAGGGACAGAACCTGAGTCCCCTGCATTTGAAGTGCAGTGTCTTAACCACTCGACCACCAGGGAAATCCCATCATCATTTATAGGACACTGATGCAATCATAGGGCCTGTAGTAGGTACATGGTACAGAAATGGTGAGACTCTGTGCCTGCCCTCAAGAATCTCCTAGGCAATTCTGTATGCAACAGAATTTTCTACAATGTTGGACATGTTCTCTGTTTGTGCTATTCAATATGGTACCCACATGTGGCTATCATTTAAATGTAAGCTAAGTGTTAATAAATAAAATTTCAAACTGAGTCCCTCAGTCAGGCTAGCCACATGTCAAGTGCTCAATGGCCACACATGGCTAGTGGCTTCTGTACGGGACTGGGCAGGCAGCTGAGATAAGACATGCATGTAAATACTGCAATATAAACAAGGTGGCCTGAGAAAGAAAAATAAAGGTTGCTGAATAGTCATTCGATCTCAATTAGGGAAGGAAGGAAACAAGAAGAAAGAATGAGGATGGAGGTTTCCATAAAGAAGCTTATGAAAGGCAGATTGGGCTGCACCAACCCATGGTAGAGAACCGGCTTGAATCAAGTCATAGTAAATGAAAGAGAATAAAGAAAAAGGATGGGGCAGGAGAAGACAGAGGCCCTGGCATGCCAGTCTACAGGGCGGACATGTCAAGAATTCCCTCTCAAAGAAACACTCATATAGTCTTCCACAAAGCAACCAAAGGAGGCTCAAACCTATGCTTCCATGTCACACAGGTCTGTCCACACCTGTCTCCCAGGAAATGAGGACGCCTGGGAACTGCCTCTTCTAGGACCCAGCTCTGGGATGGACCTGCTCTGAGAAGGGAGGGAGGAGATTAAGACGGGAAGAAAAGCCATTGCTGCGAAAGCTTATGAAGCAATAAACTCTATCAACAAACTTTGGTGTACCTCAAAAGTCAATTTCTGTGAAATTCTTTCTTTAAAACTGAATCTCTTCGAGGTTTGTGCTTACACAGCCTTGCCCCAATTTTTTTCTTTTTCCTTTTTTGATCATGCTGCAGGGCATGTGGATTCCCAGGTCCCTGACTAGGGACAGAACCTGAGTCCCCTGCATTTGAAGTGCAGTGTCTTAACCACTCGACCACCAGGGAAATCCCATCATCATTTATAGGACACTGATGCAATCATAGGGCCTGTAGTAGGTACATGGTACAGAAATGGTGAGACTCTGTGCCTGCCCTCAAGAATCTCCTAGGCAATTCTGTATGCAACAGAATTTTCTACAATGTTGGACATGTTCTCTGTTTGTGCTATTCAATATGGTACCCACATGTGGCTATCATTTAAATGTAAGCTAAGTGTTAATAAATAAAATTTCAAACTGAGTCCCTCAGTCAGGCTAGCCACATGTCAAGTGCTCAATGGCCACACATGGCTAGTGGCTTCTGTACGGGACTGGGCAGGCAGCTGAGATAAGACATGCATGTAAATACTGCAATATAAACAAGGTGGCCTGAGAAAGAAAAATAAAGGTTGCTGAATAGTCATTCGATCTCAATTAGGGAAGGAAGGAAACAAGAAGAAAGAATGAGGATGGAGGTTTCCATAAAGAAGCTTATGAAAGGCAGATTGGGCTGCACCAACCCATGGTAGAGAACCGGCTTGAATCAAGTCATAGTAAATGAAACGCTAGTAGAGCTTGTTTTCTTTTTTTTCCCTAATTTATTTTTAATTGAAGGATGATTGCTTTGCAATATTGCTTTGGTTTCTGCCATACGTCAACATGAATTACCCATAGGCATACATATGGAGCTTGTTTTCTGGCTGTTTAGTCGCTAAGTCGTGTTCGACTCTTTTTGATCCCATGGACTGTAGCTCGTCAGGCTCCTCTGTCCATGGGATTTCACAGGCAAGAATACTGGAGCGGATTACCACTTCCTTCTCCAGGGGATCTTCCCAATCCAGAATTCAAACCCACATCTCCTGCATTGACAGGAGGGTTTTGTTTTGTTTTGTTTTTTTCCCCACTGCATTGTTTGCTCTATTTCTTTGAAAAATGCCATTCAAATTTTGAGAGGGATTGCGCTTAATCTATAGATCACTGTTAGGTAGAATGGATATTTTGTGTGTTAGTCGTTTTGTTGTTTCCAACTCTTTGTGACTCCCTGGACTGTAGCCAGCCAGGCTCCTCTGTCCAAGGGATTCTCCAGGCAAGAATACACGAGGGCTCTGCCATTTCCTCCTTTAGGGGCAGGAGGGTTCTGAGCCTCCAGGGAAAAAGCCCCAGCCTGCTTTCTGAGAACAATTAAAAGCCCAGGTTAGCTCAACTCTAGGCAGAGGAGCGGTGCATGAGAAAGATAATGAAGGTGGGTTTGGTCCTCAGACATCAAGGACTTTGCGGTTAATCCTGTAAGCACTAGGGAGCCACTGAGGACTCTAAACAGAGGACAAACGACCTTTGGCAATGAGCCTTGAGGCAGCATATGAAGTATCTACTCAAAGGAAGAAACCAGAGGAGTATTTCAAGAGCTGGGAGAGAGAGGAGGTGACATGAAAGAGGAGGGACAGGCGGGGAAGCAGTTGCTATTGGATTACAAGAGAGATAGTTTTACAAGAGCCCTATTTCGCCTCGAATAAGAATGACATCTGAAAGTCTAATTGTGGAAGGCAGACCCCTGAAGGCATGTCCTGAACGACTGTCTTTGCAGAGGAAGAATCATCCAAGAGAGGTGAGCTTTCCCCACAACCACTGGCCAGCACATTAGCCTATACTGCAGGATCCCTTTCCCCAACACCATCCCCACTGAGCCCCCTCATAAGCCACCAGGGGCGAATCATCCAATGAGACTTGAGTAGAAAAGAAAACAAGGAAGCAGAGAAAAGAGGAAAATGAGATGGAGAGTAAAGGTATTTTAAAAACATGTGCTGGGGAAGTCAAACCAAATTCCCAGTCATTCCTGCCGGAGAAGACTTTATGGGACGAGACATCCCCAAAATGGGTTTTGAATTATGTTCTGTACCTCATAAAGTACAGGAACTCCTGGCGGCCTGCACACACACACTGCCCTCTTATGACCTGGCCAACCCTCCCCAGTTGGTGGGCATGCTTGGAGGCCCAAGGTCATGCAGGCAGCCCAGCAAAGGTGAATGAACTGCATTCAGGAGCAGACCAGTCCTTTGACTTTAATAAGGTATGGGCTTCCTCTGGGCCGGGGTCTCCCTCTGTGTATTGAGAGGGCTGGTCTGGATGGCCTGAGGGCCCTGAGAGTTCTGAATCTGGATGGCTTACAGCACTGGCACAGGGATAGACAGTGTTACAGAGAGTCCCTGGAGAGCTCCTTGTGTGCAGAAGGATCTGGGGTGAGGACTAAGAGGACTTGCACAGGAATCCTCGTTCTCATTTCCTCTTGAGGTGAAGGAAAGACCACATGTGGCCATAGGTTAAAAAAAAAGAAAAAGAAAACACATTTTGGTAAGACTTAATTATTTTAAAAGATAGCGAACAAATACCCTTGAGCAAAGGGATATTTGAAATGGCGGGCACAAAGTCGGCCTGATCTGGAAATTGAGCTGCAGCTCCATCTTGCTCTGTATCCCATGCTAGGTCATGGCAGTATTTGAACCAAAGCTTCCTCAAAGTGTGGGTGCCTCCCTCAGAAGGGCACCCCAAAAGAAGGGAGTATCAGTGACAACTGATGTCCCAGGAGGGGACATGCATTCCTAGAGTCTAATGACCTGAGTTTCCGACACAGCTCAGGGATTCAGTTTAACTCTCTGGAAAATAAATAATGTTTTCCACTTTTACTGAGACACAATGGACGTGAAACACTGTGTAAGATTCAGGTGTACACTGTGTTGATGTGACACAAGTATGCAAAATGATTACCCTCAGTGCGTTTGCCAACACCTTTGCCTCGTCACATAATTACCGCTTGGTTCTTGCTGTGAGAAACACAAAGATTTACTCTGCTTTGTTGGAAAAACAGTCATGCCTGCCGGAGAAGACTTTATGGGACGAGACATCCCCAAAATGGGTTTTGAATTATGTTCTGTACCTCATAAAGTACAGGAACTCCTGGCGGCCTGCACACACACACTGCCCTCTTATGACCTGGCCAACCCTCCCCAGTTGGTGGGCATGCTTGGAGGCCCAAGGTCATGCAGGCAGCCCAGCAAAGGTGAATGAACTGCATTCAGGAGCAGACCAGTCCTTTGACTTTAATAAGGTATGGGCTTCCTCTGGGCCGGGGTCTCCCTCTGTGTATTGAGAGGGCTGGTCTGGATGGCCTGAGGGCCCTGAGAGTTCTGAATCTGGATGGCTTACAGCACTGGCACAGGGATAGACAGTGTTACAGAGAGTCCCTGGAGAGCTCCTTGTGTGCAGAAGGATCTGGGGTGAGGACTAAGAGGACTTGCACAGGAATCCTCGTTCTCATTTCCTCTTGAGGTGAAGGAAAGACCACATGTGGCCATAGGTTAAAAAAAAAGAAAAAGAAAACACATTTTGGTAAGACTTAATTATTTTAAAAGATAGCGAACAAATACCCTTGAGCAAAGGGATATTTGAAATGGCGGGCACAAAGTCGGCCTGATCTGGAAATTGAGCTGCAGCTCCATCTTGCTCTGTATCCCATGCTAGGTCATGGCAGTATTTGAACCAAAGCTTCCTCAAAGTGTGGGTGCCTCCCTCAGAAGGGCACCCCAAAAGAAGGGAGTATCAGTGACAACTGATGTCCCAGGAGGGGACATGCATTCCTAGAGTCTAATGACCTGAGTTTCCGACACAGCTCAGGGATTCAGTTTAACTCTCTGGAAAATAAATAATGTTTTCCACTTTTACTGAGACACAATGGACGTGAAACACTGTGTAAGATTCAGGTGTACACTGTGTTGATGTGACACAAGTATGCAAAATGATTACCCTCAGTGCGTTTGCCAACACCTTTGCCTCGTCACATAATTACCGCTTGGTTCTTGCTGTGAGAAACACAAAGATTTACTCTCGAAACAACTTTTAAGAATGAAATACAGTCTTGGGAACTGTAACCACCATGCTGCACACAAGATCCTCTGAATACAGTCATCTTGTAACTGGGAATCTGTAGCCTCTCAGCAACAGCCCCTAACCAGTAACCATCCCTGGTCTGTTAGTGGGAGTCAGCATTTTTTAGCTTCGGAGTATCAGGGACATCATACACTGTCCGTCTTTTTCTGACTGATTTCACTTAGCCTAATGCCCTCAAGGTCCATTCAACACTGTGGCAGAAGGTAGGAGTTCCTTCTTTCTCAAGGCCAAATGATATTCTATTATATGTATAGATCACCTCTTCTCTATCCATCCTTAGATGGACATTAAGATTACTTCCGTGTAGTGACTAGTGTAAATAGCACTGCAATGAACATAGAAGGATGCCCTATAGCTTTTCAAAGTACTGTTTTCATTTTCTTTGGATAAACAGTACGAAGCGGGACTGCTGGATCATATGGTAGCTTTATGTTTAATTTCTTGAGGAATTTCCATTATGTGTTCCATAGTGGCTACAAAGATGTATATTCCTCCCCAGAGGGCAAGTGGGTCCCCTTTAATACTTCTTTAGATCAGAGTTTGGGGCAAAATGCTATCTCATGACTCAATCCCTGAAATTTCTATGACATTAATGCCTCTGGCGAGTTGATACGTATACATTTCCAAAGCTTTCAGCTGGCCTCCTCTGCACTGACCACCAGTGGAGTCCCCGCTCTCCATTACTTCTGTAAAACATCTTGACGCTCCCAAGCCCTAGCTCCATCTTGCTTTCCTCAGGTCATGGCAGTATTTGAACCAAAGCTTCCTCAAAGTGTGGGTGCCTCCCTCAGAAGGGCACCCCAAAAGAAGGAGTATCAGTGACAACTGATGTCCCAGGAGGGGACATGCATTCCTAGAGTCTAATGACCTGAGTTTCCGACACAGCTCAGGGATTCAGTTTAACTCTCTGGAAAATAAATAATGTTTTCCACTTTTACTGAGACACAATGGACGTGAAACACTGTGTAAGATTCAGGTGTACACTGTGTTGATGTGACACAAGTATGCAAAATGATTACCCTCAGTGCGTTTGCCAACACCTTTGCCTCGTCACATAATTACCGCTTGGTTCTTGCTGTGAGAAACACAAAGATTTACTCTCGAAACAACTTTTAAGAATGAAATACAGTCTTGGGAACTGTAACCACCATGCTGCACACAAGATCCTCTGAATACAGTCATCTTGTAACTGGGAATCTGTAGCCTCTCAGCAACAGCCCCTAACCAGTAACCATCCCTGGTCTGTTAGTGGGAGTCAGCATTTTTTAGCTTCGGAGTATCAGGGACATCATACACTGTCCGTCTTTTTCTGACTGATTTCACTTAGCCTAATGCCCTCAAGGTCCATTCAACACTGTGGCAGAAGGTAGGAGTTCCTTCTTTCTCAAGGCCAAATGATATTCTATTATATGTATAGATCACCTCTTCTCTATCCATCCTTAGATGGACATTAAGATTACTTCCGTGTAGTGACTAGTGTAAATAGCACTGCAATGAACATAGAAGGATGCCCTATAGCTTTTCAAAGTACTGTTTTCATTTTCTTTGGATAAACAGTACGAAGCGGGACTGCTGGATCATATGGTAGCTTTATGTTTAATTTCTTGAGGAATTTCCATTATGTGTTCCATAGTGGCTACAAAGATGTATATTCCTCCCCAGAGGGCAAGTGGGTCCCCTTTAATACTTCTTTAGATCAGAGTTTGGGGCAAAATGCTATCTCATGACTCAATCCCTGAAATTTCTATGACATTAATGCCTCTGGCGAGTTGATACGTATACATTTCCAAAGCTTTCAGCTGGCCTCCTCTGCACTGACCACCAGTGGAGTCCCCGCTCTCCATTACTTCTGTAAAACATCTTGACGCTCCCAAGCCCTAGAGGCCGGCACTAGTCTGGTGCTTCCTCCCCAGCGTTCCTGGGATTTGACCCTCAATGGAGATGCTCTTTTTGTTGTTGTAACAGACAGAGGCAACGTCCCAAACCCATTTATGTCTGTTGTGTTTCTTATCATTCTAAAATTTCATGAACTATTGTGCAGATTAAAAATTTATGAGCATCAAAAGAAAGTGGCTTCCAGGAGGACTAAGCTGATGTTACGATAAAAATAAGGAAAGTCACTTAAATATTGCTACTGGGTTAGGTCAGGTGTGACCACTATAAAAATTTAGAAAGGAATCATAAAACCCTAGAAGAAAGACTTGGCAAGCATTGTTAAGTCCACGGTCCCCTTTAATGAGACCACCATTGGAGATCATATTTGAAGCATTAGGAGCAGGGCTTCTCCAAGAAAGATGGCATGGGACTCCAATCAGCTGACCCAGGCTGGAAGGAGAGGCCTGGGCCTACATCAAATTGCTGGCAGACGGATGCACATTTATGAATTTTAAGTTAAGAAGGAAATGTTATAGGTGCATTATTATTTTTTTATGATTTCCTGCTTTAATAGACTTTCTCTATTAACTGCCTAGCTGCCAATCTACATGGCTTCACACACGAGAGCTTCTAAAGAAAGCAACTCAATCAATGCCCAGGCAACCACTCACGTGAGAAAAGAAGGCCTGCTTTCTCCATCAGGTCAAACATGGTGCTAGAAAGACAGAGACACCCAACCCCGACTCTTGATCAGTTTCCTCTATGGTTCCTCCCTTGCTGGGTTCAGTTTCTTCTTTTAGTTCTCCAGACAGAACAATTACTATCCTATTCTCTTGCTCTCATATGTGTCTATATGTATATGCATATGTATGTATATATACATGGGGATTCGCAGGTGTTTCAGTGGTAAAGAATCCACCCGCCAGTGCAGAAGAGGGCAAGTGGGTCCCCTTTAATACTTCTTTAGATCAGAGTTTGGGGCAAAATGCTATCTCATGACTCAATCCCTGAAATTTCTATGACATTAATGCCTCTGGCGAGTTGATACGTATACATTTCCAAAGCTTTCAGCTGGCCTCCTCTGCACTGACCACCAGTGGAGTCCCCGCTCTCCATTACTTCTGTAAAACATCTTGACGCTCCCAAGCCCTAGAGGCCGGCACTAGTCTGGTGCTTCCTCCCCAGCGTTCCTGGGATTTGACCCTCAATGGAGATGCTCTTTTTGTTGTTGTAACAGACAGAGGCAACGTCCCAAACCCATTTATGTCTGTTGTGTTTCTTATCATTCTAAAATTTCATGAACTATTGTGCAGATTAAAAATTTATGAGCATCAAAAGAAAGTGGCTTCCAGGAGGACTAAGCTGATGTTACGATAAAAATAAGGAAAGTCACTTAAATATTGCTACTGGGTTAGGTCAGGTGTGACCACTATAAAAATTTAGAAAGGAATCATAAAACCCTAGAAGAAAGACTTGGCAAGCATTGTTAAGTCCACGGTCCCCTTTAATGAGACCACCATTGGAGATCATATTTGAAGCATTAGGAGCAGGGCTTCTCCAAGAAAGATGGCATGGGACTCCAATCAGCTGACCCAGGCTGGAAGGAGAGGCCTGGGCCTACATCAAATTGCTGGCAGACGGATGCACATTTATGAATTTTAAGTTAAGAAGGAAATGTTATAGGTGCATTATTATTTTTTTATGATTTCCTGCTTTAATAGACTTTCTCTATTAACTGCCTAGCTGCCAATCTACATGGCTTCACACACGAGAGCTTCTAAAGAAAGCAACTCAATCAATGCCCAGGCAACCACTCACGTGAGAAAAGAAGGCCTGCTTTCTCCATCAGGTCAAACATGGTGCTAGAAAGACAGAGACACCCAACCCCGACTCTTGATCAGTTTCCTCTATGGTTCCTCCCTTGCTGGGTTCAGTTTCTTCTTTTAGTTCTCCAGACAGAACAATTACTATCCTATTCTCTTGCTCTCATATGTGTCTATATGTATATGCATATGTATGTATATATACATGGGGATTCGCAGGTGTTTCAGTGGTAAAGAATCCACCCGCCAGTGCAGAAGATGCAGAAGACCTGGGCTTGATCTTTAAGTCAGGAAGATTCCCTGGAGAAAGAAACGGCCACCCACTTCAGTATTCTTGCCTGGGAAATCCCATGGACAGAGGAGCCTGGTGGGCTAGAGTCCATGGAGTCATAAAGAGTTGGACATGATTGAGCGACTAAACACAGCACATAGTATGTGTGTGTATGTATGTATGTATGTATGTGTATATATATATATATATATATAAATGCATATATAGTATGTGTGTGTGTGAAAATATATAATGTGTGCGTGGATATATACACTGAATTTATATAGCAAATATATCTAATGTAAATACATACACATGACTATATTATAACATATATGCATATATATATATATACACAAATGTATGTATTATACATGCACACATATATACACATTTAGAATGCATTCATATCAGTTGTGTCTGACTCTTTGTGACCCCACAGACTACAGCCCATCAGGCTCCTCTGTCCATGGGATTCTCCAGGCAAGAATACTGGAGTGGGTAGCCTATCCCTCACCCAGGATATCTTCTCTATCCAGGTTTTGAACCCAGGTCTCCCACATTGAAAACAGACTCTTGACCATCTGAGCCACCAGGAAAGCTCATATTCATGCTCTATGTGTCTGTGTATTCAAGTAGTGTCAGTCAAGAACAGAGCTCTCTGTGGCCTGGAAAAAAATCTACAAGTAGATTCTGAAATCTGAATGTGCCTGGAGCTGGCTCAATATTGGAGCACCTCTTTAGCAGAAGCCCAAAGCAACTCATACTCCCCAGATCTCTCATGGAAACCAGTTTGAAACACCAGTGCCCTAACAGAGGGTTTCATGAATATCCCTGAGCTGCTTGCAAGAGACCTGCCAAATGACCTTGGACAAGCTATTTAATTCTTCCCTGCCCCACCACCAGGTGTAGATTTGCTGCACATTTTACTAAGAACCCAGCAAACTCTACCTCATGATCATCTCATTCCCGGAAATGAGATGGTGGAGGCAGGGTGCAGGGAGAAGAATTTCACTTTTTTTCCATGCAATATCCCCAAATTGTCTGAACTGGTTACAAGCTTGTATTCCTTTTGTTGAAATGTACAATTCAGGTGAAAGATTTAGTAAGTGTGTATGCACTCATTGCTGGAGTTACAGATATTAAAGAGACACGATGTTTAATTTGGGAAGTTTACAAGACTGCTAGAGAGAAAGACAATTAAACCATCACAATA
The DNA here is from genome assembly GCA_022376925.1 of Tragulus kanchil. Lineage (NCBI taxonomy): Eukaryota > Metazoa > Chordata > Mammalia > Artiodactyla > Tragulidae > Tragulus > Tragulus kanchil. Next base: position 21,632,915 of record JAIOJX010000023.1, on the reverse strand, counting down.
TTTTCATGAAAACACGGACTGCAGTGAAAATACAAAGTGCTCAGGAGAGAACTGTTCTTGGAGGAGCCGAGAACGTCATCTTGGAAGCAGCAAAGGCATATTCAGGCTGGACCTTTAAATAGTGGTAAGAGTTACGAGGCAAGGAAAATAATTCTTAAATGTATGTGTGCTTTGTTGCTCAGTTATGTCCAACTCTGTGTCCTCATGGATAGCAGTCCACCAAGCTCCTCTGTCCATGGGGATTTTCCAGGCAAGAATACTGGAGTGGGTTGTTACGCCCTCTTCCAGGGGATCTTCCCAACGCAGGGATCAAACTCAGGTCTTCTGCATTGCAAGCAGACTCTTTATTGTCTGAGTCACCAGGAGGCCTCAGAACACAGGAGTGGAAAGCCTATCCCTTCTCCAGGGGACCTCCCAAACCCAGAAATCAGACTGAGGTCTTCCTGCATTGCAGGTGGCTTCTTTACCAGCTGAGTTGCAAGGGAAGCGCTTTTAAATGTACACACTAAAGCAAATCGCACAATTAAATGGGAAAATTTTAAACAAATATCTTTGCCTCAGCAGTTGGGTCAAATCGATGTTTCCCAAAGAATGGTATAAGAGCTGAATTTAGAAGGCATGTGGATACAACCCTGACTTCTAAAGGCTCTCTTCCATTTATAGCAAGTTATTCTGGGGCTCCATCGCTGACAGTTATACAAAGATACTCCTTTTAAAAATAAATACAGCTAATCCCATTTACTATGTGACCTTGTGCAATTGACTTGATCTCTTTGAATGGCCATATCTTCATCGGTAATATAAAGACACTAAAAATACCCATGAAAGGGAACCTTTTTTTTTTTTTTTTAAATCAAAAAGTGCAAGTGTTATTATCCCAATAGACTGTGAACTCCCTGCCTTTCTGTGCCCCCAAGGGACTCTGCACAATGACTGAAGAACTGAATAATGATTGAAATGTACAATTCAGGTGAAAGATTTAGTAAGTGTGTATGCACTCATTGCTGGAGTTACAGATATTAAAGAGACACGATGTTTAATTTGGGAAGTTTACAAGACTGCTAGAGAGAAAGACAATTAAACCATCACAATATTTTCATGAAAACACGGACTGCAGTGAAAATACAAAGTGCTCAGGAGAGAACTGTTCTTGGAGGAGCCGAGAACGTCATCTTGGAAGCAGCAAAGGCATATTCAGGCTGGACCTTTAAATAGTGGTAAGAGTTACGAGGCAAGGAAAATAATTCTTAAATGTATGTGTGCTTTGTTGCTCAGTTATGTCCAACTCTGTGTCCTCATGGATAGCAGTCCACCAAGCTCCTCTGTCCATGGGGATTTTCCAGGCAAGAATACTGGAGTGGGTTGTTACGCCCTCTTCCAGGGGATCTTCCCAACGCAGGGATCAAACTCAGGTCTTCTGCATTGCAAGCAGACTCTTTATTGTCTGAGTCACCAGGGAGGCCTCAGAACACAGGAGTGGAAAGCCTATCCCTTCTCCAGGGGACCTCCCAAACCCAGAAATCAGACTGAGGTCTTCCTGCATTGCAGGTGGCTTCTTTACCAGCTGAGTTGCAAGGGAAGCGCTTTTAAATGTACACACTAAAGCAAATCGCACAATTAAATGGGAAAATTTTAAACAAATATCTTTGCCTCAGCAGTTGGGTCAAATCGATGTTTCCCAAAGAATGGTATAAGAGCTGAATTTAGAAGGCATGTGGATACAACCCTGACTTCTAAAGGCTCTCTTCCATTTATAGCAAGTTATTCTGGGGCTCCATCGCTGACAGTTATACAAAGATACTCCTTTTAAAAATAAATACAGCTAATCCCATTTACTATGTGACCTTGTGCAATTGACTTGATCTCTTTGAATGGCCATATCTTCATCGGTAATATAAAGACACTAAAAATACCCATGAAAGGGAACCTTTTTTTTTTTTTTTTTAAATCAAAAAGTGCAAGTGTTATTATCCCAATAGACTGTGAACTCCCTGCCTTTCTGTGCCCCCAAGGGACTCTGCACAATGACTGAAGAACTGAATAATGATGGAAGGGGCTTAGTTCCAGCAAGGGGAACTTAAGGTGAGCTGCAGGTTTAGTGGAACTGGTTGAGTCTAGGGAATGTGAACAGAAGTCATCATCCACGCACACCCCAGGTAACCCCAGTGACCGATGGGGCTTTTGCACTGAGGAAGCATCTGAAGCTGGGCTTTAGTTGATTAGCAATGTCTGATCACACACATTTTCCATTTATTCCTTCCTTCACTCACCAAATATTTACTGAGTGCCTACTATGTGACAGGTACAGCTCTAGACACCTGGCATTCCAGTGGCGGACAAGACTGCAAGGGGCTTCCTCTCTCCTGAAGTATCTTAGGCAGTCCAAAATGCCCAGATTCCTAAAGGAAAGATGGTTCTGAGGATACTCAATCTTATCTGAGGTCCAAAGAGCAAGTGGCATTTATATGAAGCCATAGCTGGACAGGAATCCACCTGCCAGTGCAGGGCACATGGGTTCAATCCCAGTCCAGAGAGATTTCACATGTCGGGGAGCAATTAAGTCCATGTGCCACAACTACTGAGCTATCACTCTAGAGCCAGTGAGCTGCAACTACTGATGCCTGTGCACCTACAGCCCACTCTCTGCAACAAGAGAAGCCACTGCAATGAGAAGCCTGCACACTTCAATGAAGAGTAGCCCTGCCCATCGCAACTGGCCCAGGCACAGCCTCAAAGACGACCCAGCAAAATCTAAGAATATGAGGCCATAGGGAGATGAAATGGGAAAATTTTAAACTTTGCCTCAGCAGTTGGGTCAAATCGATGTTTCCCAAAGAATGGTATAAGAGCTGAATTTAGAAGGCATGTGGATACAACCCTGACTTCTAAAGGCTCTCTTCCATTTATAGCAAGTTATTCTGGGGCTCCATCGCTGACAGTTATACAAAGATACTCCTTTTAAAAATAAATACAGCTAATCCCATTTACTATGTGACCTTGTGCAATTGACTTGATCTCTTTGAATGGCCATATCTTCATCGGTAATATAAAGACACTAAAAATACCCATGAAAGGGAACCTTTTTTTTTTTTTTTTAAATCAAAAAGTGCAAGTGTTATTATCCCAATAGACTGTGAACTCCCTGCCTTTCTGTGCCCCCAAGGGACTCTGCACAATGACTGAAGAACTGAATAATGATGGAAGGGGCTTAGTTCCAGCAAGGGGAACTTAAGGTGAGCTGCAGGTTTAGTGGAACTGGTTGAGTCTAGGGAATGTGAACAGAAGTCATCATCCACGCACACCCCAGGTAACCCCAGTGACCGATGGGGCTTTTGCACTGAGGAAGCATCTGAAGCTGGGCTTTAGTTGATTAGCAATGTCTGATCACACACATTTTCCATTTATTCCTTCCTTCACTCACCAAATATTTACTGAGTGCCTACTATGTGACAGGTACAGCTCTAGACACCTGGCATTCCAGTGGCGGACAAGACTGCAAGGGGCTTCCTCTCTCCTGAAGTATCTTAGGCAGTCCAAAATGCCCAGATTCCTAAAGGAAAGATGGTTCTGAGGATACTCAATCTTATCTGAGGTCCAAAGAGCAAGTGGCATTTATATGAAGCCATAGCTGGACAGGAATCCACCTGCCAGTGCAGGGCACATGGGTTCAATCCCCAGTCCAGAGAGATTTCACATGTCGGGGAGCAATTAAGTCCATGTGCCACAACTACTGAGCTATCACTCTAGAGCCAGTGAGCTGCAACTACTGATGCCTGTGCACCTACAGCCCACTCTCTGCAACAAGAGAAGCCACTGCAATGAGAAGCCTGCACACTTCAATGAAGAGTAGCCCTGCCCATCGCAACTGGCCCAGGCACAGCCTCAAAGACGACCCAGCAGAGTCAAAAATAGATAACTAAGAATATGAGGCCATAGGGAGTGAATGACAGAAACAGGACTAGAACCCAAGACATGTGCCTCCCAATCCAGCACAGCTTGGCATTTAGCAGACTTGCCAAACCTGTTTGGCTTGCCAAGGTCTGCAGCTGCCCTTTCTCAGCCACCAGCCTTCCCACCTTTTGTCTCTCTTGGGGTATGGGTGGCCTTCTCCACCCCAGCCAGAAGCAGGTGCACTGGGGTCATTCCCCAGGGGGTTCTGCAGTTTGGAGAGATGCTTCAGAGGCCAACAAAATAAAGTGGAGAAAGAAAACAAGGACGTGAGGGATGGCAGGAGTCTGGCCAGTGGCAGACAAGTAACTGGTTACTTAGGGCAGTCAGTTCCTCCAGTCTCCGTCCCTAGGGGGAGGCTGGAGTAAAAGTAATTGAAGAAGGATCCCTAAATGAAGAAGGTTCTCAGTCGTGAGACGGGGCTGGAAATTTGAGTTGCACCAGGGTTCAGAGGGGAGGGCTTGATCTTCAGACACCTCAGGAAGGACACAGAGAAGGAGGCAAGAAGGGAAGGAATCAGCTTTATCCTGCCGAAGCAGCTTCCAGCCTCAGAGGCTCCCAATGGAAACCTTTCTTTCCCTCTTGGGCTCCTGCTGAGTGGAGCGACTGAGAGGAGGAAACTTGCATTTCATGGGCTTTAATCTCATCACATAAGAAATGGGAGGAAGGCCAGAAAGTGGAAGGGATCAGATCACTGACACTCAGAGGAACCAGGACCAAACCCCAGGATGCCCAGCTCCTAGACCTGACCACCAGAGGACACTGTTTCTAGCTCCATGAGGCTCTACTCACAGGACTTGCTGTGAATTGCCCTAAACACACTCTTAACTGCAAACAAAGGTTCGGGGGAGGAAGTGTCCTAGGAATTAAGGTACAAGTCTGTTTATTTTTATGTAACAGACACCTAGTTAGCAATTGCTGATCCACAAGCCTTCCCAAGTGGTGGTTCAGTGGATAAAGAGTCCACTTTGCAGTGCAACCGGCACCGGTTCCATCCCTAGCCCAAAAAGATCTCACGTGCCGTGAAGCAGCTGGATCGATGTGTCCAATTATGAGCCAGCGCTCTGGAGCGCATGCACCCAGAGCCAGTGCTCTGCAATGAGAGGCCGCTGCAATGGGAGGCCCACACAGGCCAAGGAATAAAGATGGATGAAAATAAATAAATAAATAACCAATAAAAAAAGAGGCCAAAAAAAAAAGAACTAACCTACCAATGCAGGAGACATAAGAGATGCGGGTTTGATCCCTGCAGTCAGGAAGATCTCCCAAGGAAGGGAATGGAAACACATTCTAGAATGCTTGCCTGGAGAATCCCATGGATGGAGGAGCCTGGCAGGCAACAGTCCATGTGGTTGCAAAGAGTTGGACACAACTAAAGTGATGCAGCATACTCTACAGACATTAGATCTTGGAATCCTGATAAAAGCCCAATGAGGTGGAATATCAAATACCAAATGCTTCATTCCCTTGGTCAGGAAATGTCTACTCAGCACCTAATATGCACTGTGTCCTGCTTTCTATAGTTGAGAAGACCCAAAAGATGAACAAGACACATTCCCTACCTCAAGGAACTGTCAGATAAAGATTTTTTGAATCAATGGGATAGTAAGCTATGAGAGGACAGTGTACCAGGGAAGAGACTTCTTGAAGGAGGCAGTATTTGAGTTCTATGAGCAAGAAAGAAAATGAAATATAAGCTCAGAGAAGAGAGAATTAAAAAAAAAATAGATTGTGAAAAAGAATTAGGATTGTCTCTTTAAGAGACATAAGAAACAAAGGCTTTAAACAGGAGACTGACGGGATCTAATATACTTTTTGGAGAAGATCACTCTGTATACTGCAAATAGCGGAGTTGGCAAACATTTTCTGTAAAAGAACGGTTAGAAATACTTCAAGTTTTGTGGCCCAGATACTCATTGTTGCTACTACACAACTCTGCTTTTGTAAAGCAAAAGCAACCATAGACAACACACACACACACACACACACACACACACACACACGGGGATGAGCATAACTGTGTCCCAATACATCTTTATGGACACTGACATTCAGATTCCGTATCACTGTCACATGTCATGAAAAATCATTCTTCTTTTGATTTTTCTCAACAATTTAAAGGAGTAAATAGGCTTGCAAGCCATGCAAAGGCAAGCAGCAAGCTAGATTTGGCCCATGAGTTATATATGAAATAATATAAAGAAAGGATAAGGAGGAAGGTAGAAAGCGAAGAAGAACAAAAGAGCCTCTTGATGAAAGTAAAAGAGGAGAGTGAAAAAGCTGGCTTAAAACTCAACATCCAAAAAGCTAAGATCATGGCATCCAGCCCTATCATTTCATGGCAAATAGATGGGGAAACAATGGAAACAGTGACATACTTTATTTTCTTGGGCTCCAAAATCTCTGCAGATGGTGCCTGCAGCCATGAAATTAAAAGACGCTTGCTCCTTGAAAGAAAAGCTATGACAAACCTAGATAGCATATTAAAAAGCAGAGACATCACTTGGCCAACAAAGGTCCATAGGATCAAAGCTATGGATTTCCCAGTGGTCATGTATGGTTGTGAGAGTTGGACCATAAAGAAGGATGAACGCCAAAGAACTGATGCCTTTGAACTGTGGTGTTGGAGAAGACGCCTGAGAGTTCCTTGGACTTCAGGGAGATCAAACCAATCAATCCTAAAGGAAATCAACCCTGAATATTCACTGGAAGGACTAATGCTGAAGATTAAGTCCCAATACATTGGCCACTTGATACAAAGAGATGACTCACTGAAAAAGACCCTCAAGCTGGAAAAAAGGAGAAAGGGATGACAGAGGACGAGGTGATTGGATGGCATCACCGACTCAATGGACATGAGTTTGAGCAACCTCTGGAAGACGGTGAGGGACAGGGAAGCCTGGTGTCCTGAAGTCCATGGGGTCGCAAAGAGTCAGACACAATTGAGCAACTAAGCTGAAGGGAAGGAGGAAGGAGAACCAGCAGGAAGAGCAGTTAGGGGATTGATGTAATAGCCCAAGGGAGCTTGGACAAAGGTGATTGCAGGGGGCTATTATGAGAAGTGAAGAATTCTGAGTCATTTTAGAAGTAAAACCAACAGGGTTGCCCGACTGAAAGAAGGAGAGACAAGGAAAGGGGAATAACAAAGATGACTCCTTTGTTTGAAGAGCTGGGTGAATGATACTGTGGTTTCCTGATATGGAGGACATAGGGGCTTGGGGACAAAGCATACATTGGTCGTATGATCCCTGACAGCACAGACAGAAACACAGGGTCCCTGCAGGTTGTCATATAAAATACCAGCTGTCCAGTTAAATTTGAATTTCTGATAATCAGAGAGTCATTTTTAGCATAACTACATCCCAAAGCTAAGATCATGGCATCCAGTTACATCACTTCATGGTAATAGATGGGGAAATAGTGACATACTTTATTTTCTTGGGCTCCAAAATCACTGAGAACAGTGACTGCAGCCATGAAATTAAAAGATGCTTTCTACTTGGAAGAAAGGCTATGACAAACCTAGACAGTGTATTAAAAAGCAGAGACATCACTTGGCCAACAAAGGTCCATAGGATCAAAGCTATGGATTTCCCAGTGGTCATGTATGGTTGTGAGAGTTGGACCATAAAGAAGGATGAACGCCAAAGAACTGATGCCTTTGAACTGTGGTGTTGGAGAAGACGCCTGAGAGTTCCTTGGACTTCAGGGAGATCAAACCAATCAATCCTAAAGGAAATCAACCCTGAATATTCACTGGAAGGACTAATGCTGAAGATTAAGTCCCAATACATTGGCCACTTGATACAAAGAGATGACTCACTGAAAAAGACCCTCAAGCTGGAAAAAAGGAGAAAGGGATGACAGAGGACGAGGTGATTGGATGGCATCACCGACTCAATGGACATGAGTTTGAGCAACCTCTGGAAGACGGTGAGGGACAGGGAAGCCTGGTGTCCTGAAGTCCATGGGGTCGCAAAGAGTCAGACACAATTGAGCAACTAAGCTGAAGGGAAGGAGGAAGGAGAACCAGCAGGAAGAGCAGTTAGGAGATTGATGTAATAGCCCAAGGGAGCTTGGACAAAGGTGATTGCAGGGGGCTATTATGAGAAGTGAAGAATTCTGAGTCATTTTAGAAGTAAAACCAACAGGGTTGCCCGACTGAAAGAAGGAGAGACAAGGAAAGGGGAATAACAAAGATGACTCCTTTGTTTGAAGAGCTGGGTGAATGATACTGTGGTTTCCTGATATGGAGGACATAGGGGCTTGGGGACAAAGCATACATTGGTCGTATGATCCCTGACAGCACAGACAGAAACACAGGGTCCCTGCAGGTTGTCATATAAAATACCAGCTGTCCAGTTAAATTTGAATTTCTGATAATCAGAGAGTCATTTTTAGCATAACTACATCCCAAATATTGCATGGGACATATGGGATGTAGTTATACTAGGCACGTATTCATTGTCTGAAATTCAAGTTTAACTGGGCATCCTGCATTTTATTTTTCGTATTTATTTTTATGCACAAAACACACCAACCCTACCAGGACAGACACAAGTATTCAGTATGGGGAGGGTGAAAGAAAAGGGAAAAAGAAACCTCTATCTAAGGCTTGGAGAAAGAGAAGGTTCTTCAGAAGAGGTCATACCTGGACTAAGGCTAGGAGACGGCCAGGTGAAGCAAGGACCAGGAAAGCATTTTCACAAAGAGAACACTGCCTTTCAGGAGCTGGTTAAGGGGAAATATGCCCGGTTTCCCGAGAAATCTGCCAGTCAGCAATGAGGCTAGAGCCCCAAGTACCATGGGGAAAGCCAGGAGGTGAGGCTGCAGAGGTTGCCAGGGTCTTCTGCACCCTGGCTGTCCAGGGGTGTAACTAGGATTTGATACACAGATTAAAGTACAGATTTCCAGGCCCTTCCCAGGTGCATCTGCAGGTCTGGAAGGGAAACCCTGGTTTCTAGGGGAATTGTGAGGGTTAGCTAACTTTAGGAAAAACTGGGTTAAATAACATGAGACTTTTACCACCGCCAAATCCCAGATGACTATGCAGTCGAGGCTGGCTCTGAAGTCTTGAAAACAGTAAACCAGGTAATCAGAGCAATGGCAGCAGAGAATAAGCTTGCAGCCTCCCTGGGGTCTCCTGAGAAGGGGGTTCTGTCCCACTTGAAGGAAGCACTGGATCCAGCATGCTTGTCCAACGACCCTCCCCAAGAGACCCTGGGCATCTGGCACCTGGTTCTCAGAGGTGCTGTCTCTCAGCTCCTGCAAGGAGACCAGCGGGCTGCATGCCTCTGCCTCCCCCCGTCTCCTCCGCCTACAGCCACCACTGAAATGATTCCCCCAAATGCAGCTATTACTGTGACTGGAAATCTCTTTACTGCTGATTCTGCTAATGGAAATGTTCCTTCCCTTTTCGGCTGCTTGCAAAGCCACTCGTGACTTCCCCGGGTGCCTGAGAGCAGGGCTTTGTCAGCCCCGCTGCCACCAGAAGGGAGAGGGCTCTGCCTGGCTGCCTCCGCCAGCACCCACCTGCCTCAGCCTCAGCCTCTCATCTTCTGTGGCCAAACTGTCCTCACACAACCCCGGAGTCCCCCCTGCTTCCTGGGCTCCCAGAGAGGGAGCGGAGATCAATGGTCAATCTCATCCTTTTCCGCCTTGTGGTGGGGAGAGAGGGAGGGAAGGCCACGCTGGAGTGGAAAGAGGGGGAAGGGCAAAGGGGATTTGCATTCATTATTTATTCATACCTCCACCTCTTTCCATAAAAAGGATTCCAGGTGGCTAAGAGGCTCGGAGTACAAACTGTGCCAGACGCTGGCTGGGTGCTGTGCATGCACCATCTCCGTAAGGATCGTATGGCCTAGTGTAAGTAAAAACTGAGCACCGTGCTGGGCTCTGCCTACAGTTAAGGGTTGAGCGAGGGCTCTCCAAAAATCCTGATCTCAGCAACTCAGAGAAGTGACTGCCGCGTGACCACCTTTTGATGGGCAAACAGAGGCTCAGAGGAGGGGCACACCGAGTCTACAGTTTGGAAGTAATGTAGGTAGGATTCGATCCCAGGGTTTGGGGTCTTCAGAGCTGGCCGGCCCAGTCAGAGTTGCTGGGCTCGAGGCTGGATTTTGCTGGGGCTTAGCTGTGAGACCCTAAAAAATGCACTCTTTTAGCTAGGTAAATGAAGGAGTTGGGCTGAATCTCAAAGGCATTCTTTGAACCAATTCGAATGTTTTAGGAGAATCATATGGTATTTATTAGGATTTTTACAGCATTATGCATAAATATTATATATTATTATATAGATCCCATATGCATAGATCATGTAGCACAAATTCCCTTTTCAAGGAGAGAGGATTAAGAGGCACAATGTTGCCAAGAAGGGCTAGGGTGACAAAAGTCAACTGGGGGTGAAGGGGGGCGTGATGAGGCGGTGTACCTAGCCAAATTGGGGCTGCGTAGCAGGCAACCGATGCCTGACAATTTCTAGAAGAGGAATGGGGAGCTCCTCTAAGTTCCTGGAAGGCCTGGGTACTAGGTTCCCTAGTGAGAGTACATCCAGCGGAAGTTGGGAAGTACTGGGAGAAGGAAGTGGACAGGGAAGAATTAGGGGAGAGGCAGGGAAGGGCAGGGGAAACCAGAGGACACAGTAGCACCAGGTAGCCAGCGACAGCCAGGGGACACGAGACAAGCCCCAGCGTGCTCCGGGCACACCAGCCAGGAGCGACAGGACCTGGAGATGCTGCATTAGCCCCTGGCGGCCCGGAGACAAGGTGTGCCGTCCCTCGGGCCCATGAGGCTGTCACAGCTGAAGTTCCTCTCTAAGAAATGCCTGCAACTTCCTCGTAATGAGAAGGGGAAGAGATAAGAAGCACAAGAGGTTGTCAAAGAGATGAAAATGCGTGAGCGAGCGCTGCCAGGTCTGCGCAGCATGGGAGGCAGAGGGAGCACAGCGCCTGGAACCAGGCGAACCAGGGACTGGACTCTCCTAACTCCTCGGAGCCTCCAGGGTCACCTGTAACATGAGGTGGAGCCTATCTGTCTTTCCGCCCTATGGAAAAGAGGAAATGAAAGCGCCGACGGGCCAGCACTGCACGCGGGACATAGTCGATGTTGACTAAATGGTCACTCTGCTCACAGTCTATCTCATTTCAGAACGATCTAGTCTGGAATACCAGCTCCGCCAGCCCCAGTAGCCTAAGGCAGGAAGAAGACACATCAGGCTCAGAAGACTGGAAGGGGTTCCTTTGCTACCATCGACTTGCTCTGGTGGCCTCGACTTCTCCATCTTTATGGAAAAGGGCTTTGTTCAGACAATGTCCTACATTCTTAACATTTATGACACCCGATGACCCCCAAACCATGATGTGTCATCTCCCCCCAAACCTTCCGTGCCTCTCTGCTTGAAACAACGCAGAGGTGCTAACTCCTTATCTGGTTTCATATTTGTCAAAAAAAGATCTTGCCTAACCCAACTCCCTCTCCTCTAATCAAACTAGTCTCATTACTCATCCAGCAGACACCACAGGATAATGAGGAGGCAGGAGAAGGTAGAGGCAGTAGCTGCAGGAAGGCAGAAGAGGGAAGGTTTCACAGCAGACATGGCGATCCAGCTCAGCCTGACGGGGGGAGCGGCGTTTCAACGCCCCTCCCGTTCTGCACAGTGTGGATTCTGTGATGAGACTTGGCAAACCCAAGTTTCTAGTCAGCTAAGATCCCCTGACCACCTAGGATGTGCCAAGGACAGGGCGAGTCACTGCAGCCCTAGAGACGCAGGATGCTGTCTGCCTATGGCGCTCCTAGATCGGCAGCACAAGACGGACAGAGGAAGAACCTAAGTTCCGCCCTCCTCCGGCCCTAAGCTACCATTGTCGCTCACCTGAACAGACTCCTACAGACCTTCCTCTCCCATCCTTGCCTCTCGACAGAGCAGCCTAAGTAATTCCCTTGAGATAGAAGTCAGATATAGATACATCTTGGCTTAAAGTGCCACCTGCCCATCCACAGGACTCACAACAAAAGCCCAAACCCGATTTTCTCTCCTGTCCTTCCCGCCCACCCCCCACTCATACCACTCTGGCCATGCTAGCCTCCTTGGTGGCCCTTGAACCCTCCATGTGTGCTCTGGAGTCGGTTCTTTGCTGGAGCCATTCTCTGCCTGGAGTACTCCTCCAGGTACCTGCTTGGAGACGCCTTCATGGCCTTTAAGTCTTGGTTGAATCCTATATTCTCAATAAGCCATCTTCTAACCCTATTTAAAATTAAAACTGATTTCTTTGTCTCCAAAATATCTATTTTCTTTGCCCCCCTTTTCTCATGGAATCTATCATCTTCTCACATACTAGGTAATTTTTATGCTTTATGTTTATTTTGTTATCATCTTCTCCCCAACACACACACATATACATGCACTCATTGAGCTCTCGGCACACAGGAATCCACATCTCTGGTTCTCCCACACATCTGAAGCACCTGGGCCCGTGCGAGCACGCTGGCGCTGCCCAGCAGTTCTATGGAACCAGCCACCATCTCACCAGTCTTTATACCACGAGTGGGCACCAAGGCCCAGCACGTCCAACGTTAGGTCTGAGAGGTCAGCAAAGGCTTGCAAGGGAAATTAGTATTTGAATTTCCACTTGAGAGGTAAGAAGAGATTTTCCCAGGATCTTCGGGGCAGAGTTACAGAACACAAAGGAAGGGTTCTTATCGTAGGATAGTCTGAGCAGAGTCTGATCGTGAACCTTGTAGCTCAATACGGAGCTTGCACTTCCTACTAAGAATTATGGAGAACCAGTGAAGGGCTTTAGGAGAGGACAGTCATGACCAGATTTGGGCTTTTAATGAAATCCCTCTGTCTGCAAGTGCAGACGATGGGATTAGAGGATAAGACTAGAAGACGAGAGACCAGGGAGCTGACAGCTGAAATCGCAGTCGAGAGGAGTGTTGAGATCTGAGCCTGCCAGGGGCCTGACAGCAAGGACGGAGAAAGGGTTCCTTCTCAGGGAGAAGCCCTAATGGTTTATAACACACAACATCCTTGCCAATTTTCAGCTCACGGAGGGGCTGCTTGCAGGTTCTCACAGGCCAGTACAGAAGCCACACATCTTCCGATCCTGACTCTTACGTGAAGTCGTCACCACCCCTCTTTAAATCCAGAGAGAAGCCTTCATGGGGGCTGTTTGTCCTAAAAAACACTGCAGATAGCAGCGAGGAGCCAGTGAGAGGAGAGCAGCGCGTGAGCAATGGGGAATCGAGTGAAGCCTGCCAAGCACCGCTGCCTGCCTCCTCCTGGGGCAGACTCGCCGCAAGCTCTGCTGGGAGGAGAGAAGCCAGCTCTCACACAATAGTTAATCTTCTGTTGCCACTAGCTGGTCAGTAGGAGAACTTGGGAAAGTATCAGCTTTACAAAGGAAGCATCCCTGTAAGGCTGCTCCACCTCAAGGTGAAACCTGACTTCTTCTGGAAAAGAGCAGGTTTCTGCGTAGCCTCGGAGGCAGTGAGAGGGAAAGGCAATGAGCTTTCCTCCGTCCCCCAGCACGAAACCCATCGGCTCAGGCTCTCAGGAGAGACTGCAGCCAACCAGCTGGATCTTTGGGCAAGAGAACAAATTCAATGACCCTAGAGCAACATCCTTCTCCTTAGATGTTTTAGTTGTTGTTGGTTTTACAGGGAGAGGAGGAGAGACTTGGTACACCTTACGATGGTCAACCAAGTCGCACACCTGAGACGGATTTAGCCCAGAACCACGTGTTAGTGGTTAGGGTGATGGCAGAAGTATGGAGCGGGATTCAAGACCACTGGGTTTAAATGTGAACAGCTGGCCCTCAGGCAGGTGTCTTCCCTTGTCTGGGCTCCAGTCTTACCATAGGAAATGGAGACGGTGGACCCAGTGCCTCTGAGCCTGTGAGCTCCAAGCTGACGGTCAAGGGCCAGGTCTTCATGACTTTACTTAAAGAAGCCACTGCCGCTCTCTTTCCTTCTCTCTCCTCAGCATGCACGTTCACACCACCCCATGGTCGCCGACGCCTGGTTTATAGCCAAGCAAGGAGGTGAGAAGCAGGAGGCTTTGCCTGCCAGAGGCCTAGTCAACACTACCGCTGGACTGGCTGTAAATTAAAATTACTGAATGATCTTGCAGCCGGAGGGTCCCCTTCAGGAAAATGAGCTCTGGATCGCAAGAGCTCTGCAGAGATGTGCTGACTCGCTGGCTGGGGTTCCTGACCCCCCAGAAAGAGCAAGCCTGGATGGTCTTGACCCCGCGTGGGCCTCTAACAGCTACAGCAGAGCCTCCTCTCATCCTGCCCCAGTGCACACAGTGTAACGCCTGCTGGCTGTCTGCAGAGGATGGATTCCCGGACCCGACCCACTTCCAAACTCTAAGGATGTGGCAGTCCTTTATATAAAATGGTGTAGTGCACTCGGCTGGTTGAATCTGTGAGGGTAAAACTAAGGCTCTAGAGGTCACGTAATAGTTTTTGAGGGCTCTGCCCGGATTATTAAATAGATTGCATCAGATTTGAGCTGGTCAGTAGGAGAACTTGGGAAAGTATCAGCTTTACAAAGGAAGCATCCCTGTAAGGCTGCTCCACCTCAAGGTGAAACCTGACTTCTTCTGGAAAGAGCAGGTTTCTGCGTAGCCTCGGAGGCAGTGAGAGGGAAAGGCAATGAGCTTTCCTCCGTCCCCCAGCACGAAACCCATCGGCTCAGGCTCTCAGGAGAGACTGCAGCCAACCAGCTGGATCTTTGGGCAAGAGAACAAATTCAATGACCCTAGAGCAACATCCTTCTCCTTAGATGTTTTAGTTGTTGTTGGTTTTACAGGGAGAGGAGGAGAGACTTGGTACACCTTACGATGGTCAACCAAGTCGCACACCTGAGACGGATTTAGCCCAGAACCACGTGTTAGTGGTTAGGGTGATGGCAGAAGTATGGAGCGGGATTCAAGACCACTGGGTTTAAATGTGAACAGCTGGCCCTCAGGCAGGTGTCTTCCCTTGTCTGGGCTCCAGTCTTACCATAGGAAATGGAGACGGTGGACCCAGTGCCTCTGAGCCTGTGAGCTCCAAGCTGACGGTCAAGGGCCAGGTCTTCATGACTTTACTTAAAGAAGCCACTGCCGCTCTCTTTCCTTCTCTCTCCTCAGCATGCACGTTCACACCACCCCATGGTCGCCGACGCCTGGTTTATAGCCAAGCAAGGAGGTGAGAAGCAGGAGGCTTTGCCTGCCAGAGGCCTAGTCAACACTACCGCTGGACTGGCTGTAAATTAAAATTACTGAATGATCTTGCAGCCGGAGGGTCCCCTTCAGGAAAATGAGCTCTGGATCGCAAGAGCTCTGCAGAGATGTGCTGACTCGCTGGCTGGGGTTCCTGACCCCCCAGAAAGAGCAAGCCTGGATGGTCTTGACCCCGCGTGGGCCTCTAACAGCTACAGCAGAGCCTCCTCTCATCCTGCCCCAGTGCACACAGTGTAACGCCTGCTGGCTGTCTGCAGAGGATGGATTCCCGGACCCGACCCACTTCCAAACTCTAAGGATGTGGCAGTCCTTTATATAAAATGGTGTAGTGCACTCGGCTGGTTGAATCTGTGAGGGTAAAACTAAGGCTCTAGAGGTCACGTAATAGTTTTTGAGGGCTCTGCCCGGATTATTAAATAGATTGCATCAGATTTGAGCTGTGAACGGAACGGAGACAGAGGGAGGAAAGAAAGGGAGGAGAAACTCAGATCAGAGACCACTGAACCAGATCCCTTATTTACAATGTTCCAGAAGCTTGGACCATCACAGCAGGACAGGACCTTGAACTCTGAGTGCTGAGGGGCCTGAAGTCATAATCATGTTGTTCCAGCCTAGCTTTGTTTGAAGACATCAAATTCACACTCTTCCACCCCAGAAACTCTCCCTGCTACCCACACATGGAAAAAAAAAAAAAACTAAAATTGATTTTAATGAATATTCTGTGGTCAGAAACTCCTACAGAAAACCCAGCTTATACTATTTGTTGTTTCCTCCTGCATAATACCTGGCATCACCTTCAGAATCAAACCAGAAATGAAAAGGGGGGAGGGCTTCCCTGGTGGTCCAGTGGGTAAGGACACCGCTTTGCAGTGCAAGGGGCGCCGGTTCGATCCCTGGCCTGGGAAGATTCTGCGTGCCGTGGAGCGGCTGGACTGATGTGTCCAATCACTGAGCCAGAGCTCTGGGGCACATGCGCCCAGAGCCAATGCTCTGTGACGACAGAGGCCACCGCAATGGGAGGCCCACAGGAGCCAAAGAACAAAGACGGATGAAAATAGACAAATGAAAGACCAATAGAAGTGGCCCGCCTGCTCCCCTCCCTCCTCACCGCACCCAACCCCAAAATAAATAAATAAATCTTTAAAAAAAAAAAAAAGAAAGAAATGAAAAGGGGCAGAGGGGTTCAATGCCTCTGGTCCTTTCTCCAAACGCCTGCCAAACATTTGCGTGGTTCCTGCTTGAAAGCGTCCTCCCCGTGGACCCTCCCCACAGTCGTCACTCAAGGGCCATGCTCGGTTATCAGCCACATCCTCCTGTCCTGTTCCACTCTACCTCCTTAGGATTGGCATCTTTCAGAGGTTTTTTAGAACCACACAGAGAAAAAGTATGCACCTCATTCTCTGTTGACATTCAAAGGAAGCTCCTCCAGCCCTTTATGCACTGCCCTCAGGCTAAACTCCCTGCTTCCAGCAACCCTTCTGACCTAGCACCCGGCCTCTAGGTCCTGAGGCTTTTCTCGATTAGTGACCATTTTATTTTAAGGAATCTTTGCAGACTTGACCAAGTTGGCATTTCAGAGCATCTCTGGCTTCCATTCAGGCCAATCAGCTTCCTGCAAAGAGCATCTTTTCAGGACACGGCCAGATCTGCTGATGCAGATGCCTTTTAAAGTTATGCTGCGTGTGTGCTAAGTCGCTTCAGGCATGCCCAACTCTGTGCGACCCTATAGACTGTAGTCCACCAGGCTCCTGTGTCCATGGGAGTATCCAGGCAAGAATACTGGAATGGGGTCGCCATGCCCTCCTCCAGGGGATCTTGCCAGCCTAGGGGTCCAACCTGTGTCTCTTTGGCAAGAAGGTTCTTTATCACTAGCACCACCTGGGAAGCCTGAAAGACACACCGTTGAATGCTTTTTCCTTCTTGAGACACCCTTCCCCCAAAGGCAGCACATATTGCTCACCTGTGTGATACACAGGACAAGGCAAATTAGTAACAGATGTTGTCAATGAGTGGCTACACAGTTTTCTCTGTTTTCTCCCTTTCACTGAATTAAGGCTGGCGGTAAACAGTCCAACCTGACCACTGTCACGCACAGGAAGAAGGATGCCATTTCCCTACTGGTGGGCATGAAAGCTAAAACCACAAGCTGACTCTGGGGTTGCCTGGGGGCAGATGAGAACAGAGTGAGTCGCAGGTTCACCTCAGAAGCCTTGCACTAACAGGTGCTCCCGTTCAAATTCCTTCTTTGCCATGGGTTCTTCCCAACACCCCCGGGCTACCAGCAAAGGGAAGGAGTGAGAGCAAGAGCAGCTAGTCAGATGTACAGAGCGGATGAGGGCACACTGAGTTCATAGAATCTTTACACCGAAGGATTATTTTAGGGCTCATCTGCCCACTCATATTACAGCATGAAAGAACTGATGATCTGGGAATAAGTGAGGTCAAGGTCACCATGGGCCACAGCTACGAGTTCCAGGTCCTAACTGGCATGAAGTCCCCACCAAGCTATACTGGAGCATTCAACATCCCCCGCTGTCCATCCTCCATGGCCTCGTTCAGCTTTTTCCTGTCCAGGAGGTGTTCCCAGCTTTCTCTGAGTCTCACGTCCCTCACTGATGTTACCGGAAGTGTCATCTCCATCGCTCACTGGCACCACTACACAGAATAGCCCTTGACATCCCATGAGTCATGGGACCTGGACTTGGTAGGGTCATTGGAGGTCGTTTAACTCATGCCTCATTCTCACACTCTCATACTTCAGCACACCAATGCAGAGCTAAAGTTCCCTTGAGAAAAGTTCTTGTGTTGATGGCTATGTTTCTCTTCAAGACTCTGCACTATGCCCTACATAAATGTAACCGGCCCCTCGGTGCATATTTGGCTCAAGATGGCTGTTTAGCAATTGCCAGAAGAGTAGGTGTCTGGTGGACTGAAATTCCAGCCCCAGGTCTGCACTGACTCACAGTGAGACCTATTAGACCAGCACCTGACCTCTGGAAAGAATGATTTGTAATCTGGAAAATGGGAAAAAATGACAGCGATGCCCACAGTTCTATGGAAGTAAATAATAAAAGGCAAGAGTAAAGCTTTGTGCCACATTAAGGATTCAACAACTATCTGGTATTCCTTGATCACCTTTAAGGAAATTCACTTCATCGGTGCCCCCAACTTATACTCCAAAGAAATGGAATAGACATAGAAACCTGTAGTGGGGCATTTCACCTCTGAGGGGAACTTCCGCCTACATACAGCAGGGTGGAACGTGAAGGGAAGATGAGAAGCATGAAGAATAGCCCTGAGTCTGGCACCCCCCATCATAGAGCCAATCACTCAAACAAGAGCGGGAGAATGCAGGGAGGGAGGGAGGCCAGGCACGCGGGCGGCTTTGGTGAACAGGGATGTAGAAACGGTGTGCAAAGGAACTTTAAGGTCCCCGGCTAGACTTGGGGTACAGCGGGAACTCGACCTTTGTTCACTCCCTTTAAGCACAGGGAGGATTGACCACCAGCAGCTCTGGGTCCACCACCCAAAGCTTTGACAGACACTATCACCCCCTAGCGGTGGCTCAACACACCCCACTACCGGCAGGATTCGGCATTTGCGGACTTGGCCTGTACCTCTGTGGCATATGCCATCTCCCAGTCGCTTGAGCCAGCAACCTAGGAGGGCAAGACTCACCGACTTGCCAGAGACAAACCCTCGACAAAGATGTTCCGAAGGTCTGAGGATGGGGTGATGAGGTGGGGCTGCCTGGGGACCCTGGGAGAGATGGCCCTATGTGACTCCTAGTACCCCCCACCCAGCCTTCCTCGTCAGACGGCCTGGCCCTCCCTGAGCTCGTCGTGCACTCTGTGTTTACATGCAAACAGTGGAAGACCAACACAAACAAAAGCCCACGTCTCCCTACACAGCTCCTGCTATGCTCGGCCATCTGGTGACGACTGCCGCCAAATCCCTGGCAGGAGTGCCTTGAGCTGCCAGTCCAGACTATGACCGCCCTCTGGAAAGAATGAAATAGGTGTCTGGTGGACTGAAATTCCAGCCCCAGGTCTGCACTGACTCACAGTGAGACCTATTAGACCAGCACCTGACCTCTGGAAAGAATGATTTGTAATCTGGAAAATGGGAAAAAATGACAGCGATGCCCACAGTTCTATGGAAGTAAATAATAAAAGGCAAGAGTAAAGCTTTGTGCCACATTAAGGATTCAACAACTATCTGGTATTCCTTGATCACCTTTAAGGAAATTCACTTCATCGGTGCCCCCAACTTATACTCCAAAGAAATGGAATAGACATAGAAACCTGTAGTGGGGCATTTCACCTCTGAGGGGAACTTCCGCCTACATACAGCAGGGTGGAACGTGAAGGGAAGATGAGAAGCATGAAGAATAGCCCTGAGTCTGGCACCCCCCATCATAGAGCCAATCACTCAAACAAGAGCGGGAGAATGCAGGGAGGGAGGGAGGCCAGGCACGCGGGCGGCTTTGGTGAACAGGGATGTAGAAACGGTGTGCAAAGGAACTTTAAGGTCCCCGGCTAGACTTGGGGTACAGCGGGAACTCGACCTTTGTTCACTCCCTTTAAGCACAGGGAGGATTGACCACCAGCAGCTCTGGGTCCACCACCCAAAGCTTTGACAGACACTATCACCCCCTAGCGGTGGCTCAACACACCCCACTACCGGCAGGATTCGGCATTTGCGGACTTGGCCTGTACCTCTGTGGCATATGCCATCTCCCAGTCGCTTGAGCCAGCAACCTAGGAGGGCAAGACTCACCGACTTGCCAGAGACAAACCCTCGACAAAGATGTTCCGAAGGTCTGAGGATGGGGTGATGAGGTGGGGCTGCCTGGGGACCCTGGGGAGAGATGGCCCTATGTGACTCCTAGTACCCCCCACCCAGCCTTCCTCGTCAGACGGCCTGGCCCTCCCTGAGCTCGTCGTGCACTCTGTGTTTACATGCAAACAGTGGAAGACCAACACAAACAAAAAGCCCACGTCTCCCTACACAGCTCCTGCTATGCTCGGCCATCTGGTGACGACTCGCTCGCCAAATCCCTGGCAGGAGTGCCTTGAGCTGCCAGTCCAGGGCGCAGGGGGAGGAAAGGGAGGGGGAACCCGATTACCCAGAAGGGCTCAGAGCTGCCAAGGAGGACGGTACCCCGCCACGCTACAGCAGGCAGTCCCCAGAGGCCAGGCCCAGCTGCCTGCGTCAGAGAAGCAGAAGGCTCTAAGCGGAGGGCACCAGGAGACTGAAACAAGGGTCCTGGGGGAGTTGAGCCTTTCAGTTCCTCACTCAGCCCCGCGCCAGGCTCCCAGACACTCATTCCCTCTTGAAAGCCAAAGTTCAAAAAGGCAGAGCCTGATGGCTCCAGGAATTCTGGAAGGATTCCTGTAGCTGCTGGACCAGGTCCTCCGCATCCCAGGGGAACCGGCATGCTCTGGGTCCTCGCTTTTAAGTCATGCACCCCCAACCCAGGGTGTCCTCCTTCCCCCTCATTTGAACAGCTTTTCAGTGGGATTCCCACCCCCCCAACCTCTCTGGACAACCAAGAGTAGAGAGATTCTGAGGCTGAAGGGAGAAGGCTGGGGCTGGAAGTGTGGAAGAACCCTCCATTTCTCTGGAAGGACCCTTTCCTGCCTCAGGGTCACAGGGGTTGGCCAGGAGTCCAAGGTTAGCTCTTCATCCTAAGGGACCCCATCTTCACCCACACCCCTCTACCTGGAAATGGGCATCCCACAAGTGCACGTGGGAAGGGCTGCTGGGGTGTGTGTGTGAATGTGTGTGTGTCCGCTTTAATGCGTGCCTTGCAAGCCAGAGGCGCCACCAGGGGAAGTCCCCTGGGAACCTGCGAGGAGGTCTCCCGCTTAGCACAAAGCTGGGCAGGCTCAGGTTACAGGCAGCTGGGAGAGAGCCCAGCGGCCAGGAACTGGAGGCACGGCCTCAGACCAGGAGAGGGCCTGGCACTCGCTCAAATCTCCAAATAGTCTGCACGAAGTGTGGGGGCGGGGTCTCAAAAACACATCAAAAATATATAATGGCTCCCCGGAGAGAGGAGTCTGGCCCACTGATTCCTCTTTGGGGCTTCTTGGGAGTTAACCTCCGAGGTGCAAGCCGGCATCCTGAAGGCACACCCCGAGGTGTCAGAGCTGAGTCGGACCGCGGTGAGGACAGGGCCCAGGGAAGGGGGTCTGGAGTCTGGGGCGAGCCCCAGCGCCTTCCAGGAGCCTTAGTTGGCCAGACTCCGTCAACGAGTCGCATCCCGCGCCCCCAAGAGGGAAGCCGGGAGAGAGCGAACGGCGAGCACGGGAGAGCTAAGGGGGAGCAACATTTCTGTAAACGTTCTCCGAGATAATTAAGCTATCAGTTACCCGGGTGGGTATCAGCTGCGCTTCCCACAGCTCCACGGAGGGGCCGACTCCTCCGGGATTCGCGCTGGGAACCAGCAGGCAGCGAGCTGCTGGCGAACTTTCCGATGAACTTTTCCGTGGGAGTCCCCACCCCCACCTTTCCCCTCTCCTCTTCCTATTTCATGCCTGTAAGTTACTACGACTAGCCAGTGAGTGAGCTTCGAGGATAAACCCGATTTCCGCTGGGAGCGGGGTAGGAAAGGCGAATGCGACAACGGGGATGGAGGCGGAATCACGAAGTCAAGACCTTGGGTTCTGAACGCCAGTGCTCAGAAATCATTCCGCCCTCCCCAGTCCCATTTCACAGATGGCTAAACTGAGGCCCCGACGCGGGCAGCGAATTGGTCAAGGTCACCCAACCCACAGGGAAACCGAGAGCACGCGGACGGAGTGTTTCTGCGTGGAGCTCCGGAGCTCCGATTCTCTAGAAAATCTATCCGGAAGAGCAGCGCCAACAACTCCGAGGCGAGAGCGAGGGGGCGGTAACCGCGGCAGCCCGTGGCGGGGGTGCCCCTTGCAAGCCAGAGGCGCCACCAGGGAAGTCCCTGGGAACCTGCGAGAGGTCTCCTTAGCACAAAGCTGGGCAGGCTCAGGTTACAGGCAGCTGGGAGAGAGCCCAGCGGCCAGGAACTGGAGGCACGGCCTCAGACCAGGAGAGGGCCTGGCACTCGCTCAAATCTCCAAATAGTCTGCACGAAGTGTGGGGGCGGGGTCTCAAAAACACATCAAAAATATATAATGGCTCCCCGGAGAGAGGAGTCTGGCCCACTGATTCCTCTTTGGGGCTTCTTGGGAGTTAACCTCCGAGGTGCAAGCCGGCATCCTGAAGGCACACCCCGAGGTGTCAGAGCTGAGTCGGACCGCGGTGAGGACAGGGCCCAGGGAAGGGGGTCTGGAGTCTGGGGCGAGCCCCAGCGCCTTCCAGGAGCCTTAGTTGGCCAGACTCCGTCAACGAGTCGCATCCCGCGCCCCCAAGAGGGAAGCCGGGAGAGAGCGAACGGCGAGCACGGGAGAGCTAAGGGGGAGCAACATTTCTGTAAACGTTCTCCGAGATAATTAAGCTATCAGTTACCCGGGTGGGTATCAGCTGCGCTTCCCACAGCTCCACGGAGGGGCCGACTCCTCCGGGATTCGCGCTGGGAACCAGCAGGCAGCGAGCTGCTGGCGAACTTTCCGATGAACTTTTCCGTGGGAGTCCCCACCCCCACCTTTCCCCTCTCCTCTTCCTATTTCATGCCTGTAAGTTACTACGACTAGCCAGTGAGTGAGCTTCGAGGATAAACCCGATTTCCGCTGGGAGCGGGGTAGGAAAGGCGAATGCGACAACGGGGATGGAGGCGGAATCACGAAGTCAAGACCTTGGGTTCTGAACGCCAGTGCTCAGAAATCATTCCGCCCTCCCCAGTCCCATTTCACAGATGGCTAAACTGAGGCCCCGACGCGGGCAGCGAATTGGTCAAGGTCACCCAACCCACAGGGAAACCGAGAGCACGCGGACGGAGTGTTTCTGCGTGGAGCTCCGGAGCTCCGATTCTCTAGAAAATCTATCCGGAAGAGCAGCGCCAACAACTCCGAGGCGAGAGCGAGGGGGCGGTAACCGCGGGCAGCCCGTGGCGGTGCCGGGAGGAGTGGTGGGCGGCTGGACCCAGCCCTGCCTGGAGAGCGGGGACACCGCGGCCCCTCGTTCGAGCACTCCCAGCCAGCGGGGTCTCGGCGTCGGGGACGGGTCGCAGCAGCGCTCAGGGTCTGCGCCGAGAGACCGACCCCACCGCAGGAGGGCTGGCACGCCCCCCGGCTCCCCACGCGCGCGCCCGGACCGCTCGCCCGGCGCTCATTGCAACCACCTGTGCGCCCTCGGGGCCCCGCAGCTGCCCTCACTCAGCCCGGCTCGGGGCAGCCCGGGGCGGGAATCCCCAGGGCGCCCCCACCCGTCCGGCTTCTCTTAGGGGCTCCCGCTTCCCTGGGACTCCGCGTGGGCCGGCGCCCAGCCTTACCCAGGGTGAAGAAGGGCAGCTCTGTGTTGTCCAGGTCGTCCTGCACCGCGATGCGCCCCGGCAGCTCGTTGCGCACAAAGAGCAGGAGGCGCGACTCGGCGGCGGTGCCCGCGGAGCTGGCGGAGCCCGGGGACGCGGCGGCGGCGGCGGCGGCGGCGGCTCCGGCCCCGCTCCCGGCACCGGCGCGGGTGCCGCTCCAGCTGAGGTCGCTCTCCTGCAGGGCGGGCAGCGTGGACACCGTGACGGTCTTGAGCCGGCAGGGGCTGTCGGGCTCCCGCGAGGCGGCGGCGGCCAGGAGCGGCGGCGGCGGCAGCAGCAGGAGCAGGGACAGCAGCAGCGGCGGCGGCGGCGGCGCCGGGTGGCGGCCGAGCCTCCACCGCCCCCGGAGCCCCGAGCTGGGGCCGGGGCTGCGCCGGGCGCCGGCGGCGGCCATGGCGGGAGGGGCTGCGGTGCTGCGGGCGGCGGCGGTGGCGAAGGAGGACGAGGAGGCAGCGGCGGCGGACGCCGAAGCGAACCAGGACGCCGGAGCTAAGGCGCCGTGGGAGCCGCTCGCCAGCAGCCCCCGGCTCGGGGCTCCGCCTCCCGACCGGCCCCGGCCCGCCCCCCCGCGCCGCCTCCCCGGGCCCCGCCGCCCGCCCCCTTCGCTGGCCCCCCCCAGACCCCGAGCGCTCCGGAGGCTCCGCCCGGCCTCGTGCAAATCCCAGTCGCCCCCTCGCCTTTCCCAGGATCCCCGGTCCCGCCGCACGACAGTCTCTACCCACAGCACCCCTCTCCACATTCCTGAGGCTCAGGGACCCCGGGCGCTCCCCCTAAATCCCGCTAATAGCCCGGCTCTCCCAGCTTCACCCCGCCCCTCGCTCAGCCCGGAGGCTGCACCTGGGGGCGCGCCATAGCCCAGCCTCGCTCCAGGCCCCGCCTTCGGAGAGGTAGGGGCGCCTCTGGATGGCCAGGACTTAACTTTGTCTCCCCTTAAGCCCAATGACAAGTCCTGGTCCCTTTTCTAGTCCCTGAAATCATTCCAGGAGGCCTCAGAGCCCCCTCCCAACCCCTTGCCCACACAGCGCAGGCCTTCAAACTCCAACCACTAGGACCTCACCTCTCCGGTCTACCCAGCCCGCGCAGGTGACGCCGACCGCTAATGAACTCTGCCCCCTAGCCCCCACCCTCCTACAGGGACTCGGGCAGGAGGCTCCGGCCCCCAGCTGCCACCCTGAAAGCCGGGGCTTCTGTTCTGGATGCCTGCTTCTAACGTGGAGCACCTCTGCTTGGCTGCTCTCTGCGTGAAATTCCTGAAAAGGGTGCGAGGGTAGAGACCTACGACTCTCTCTGGTTCCGGCTCCTGTGGGCTCGTACATCTACTGCCTGACTTCCAGAGGAGGGGTCTGTTCACCCACTCTTCACCCCCGCTTCGGTTCGTTTTCTGCTAGATTCTAGTTGAATTGAAAGCCTAGGTCTTCAGACGCAGGGCAGCCTTTGGGCCCTAAGTTGGCTCTCTCTGACCCACACAGCTTGGATCCCCCAGGGAGCCACCCCCTCTGCAGCGCTCTGGACCTCAGGCAGAGTCCCGCCCTTCTCCACTCCCTTCTTTTCTTCATCCTTGCCCTCTCTGGTCTCTTTCATCTTTCCCTCATTTCTTTCTTCCTCGTCTTGACTTTAATCTTATAAATGCTTCCTTCCTATTATTTGTGAGCCATTTCCCATCTCCCTCGGGGCTCCGCCTCCCGACCGGCCCCGGCCCGCCCGCGCCGCCTCCCGGGCCCCGCCGCCCGCCCCTTCGCTGGCCCCCCCCAGACCCCGAGCGCTCCGGAGGCTCCGCCCGGCCTCGTGCAAATCCCAGTCGCCCCCTCGCCTTTCCCAGGATCCCCGGTCCCGCCGCACGACAGTCTCTACCCACAGCACCCCTCTCCACATTCCTGAGGCTCAGGGACCCCGGGCGCTCCCCCTAAATCCCGCTAATAGCCCGGCTCTCCCAGCTTCACCCCGCCCCTCGCTCAGCCCGGAGGCTGCACCTGGAGGCGCGCCATAGCCCAGCCTCGCTCCAGGCCCCGCCTTCGGAGAGGTAGGGGCGCCTCTGGATGGCCAGGACTTAACTTTGTCTCCCCTTAAGCCCAATGACAAGTCCTGGTCCCTTTTCTAGTCCCTGAAATCATTCCAGGAGGCCTCAGAGCCCCCTCCCAACCCCTTGCCCACACAGCGCAGGCCTTCAAACTCCAACCACTAGGACCTCACCTCTCCGGTCTACCCAGCCCGCGCAGGTGACGCCGACCGCTAATGAACTCTGCCCCCTAGCCCCCACCCTCCTACAGGGACTCGGGCAGGAGGCTCCGGCCCCCAGCTGCCACCCTGAAAGCCGGGGCTTCTGTTCTGGATGCCTGCTTCTAACGTGGAGCACCTCTGCTTGGCTGCTCTCTGCGTGAAATTCCTGAAAAGGGTGCGAGGGTAGAGACCTACGACTCTCTCTGGTTCCGGCTCCTGTGGGCTCGTACATCTACTGCCTGACTTCCAGAGGAGGGGTCTGTTCACCCACTCTTCACCCCCGCTTCGGTTCGTTTTCTGCTAGATTCTAGTTGAATTGAAAGCCTAGGTCTTCAGACGCAGGGCAGCCTTTGGGCCCTAAGTTGGCTCTCTCTGACCCACACAGCTTGGATCCCCCAGGGAGCCACCCCCTCTGCAGCGCTCTGGACCTCAGGCAGAGTCCCCGCCCTTCTCCACTCCCCTTCTTTTCTTCATCCTTGCCCTCTCTGGTCTCTTTCATCTTTCCCTCATTTCTTTCTTCCTCGTCTTGACTTTAATCTTATAAATGCTTCCTTCCTATTATTTGTGAGCCATTTCCCATCTCCCAGGATTTCTTGCCCGTCTGCACCTGTGGTGTGGCCTCCTTGGCCATTCACTTTTCTCATCTTAGTTCTTCCCTCTCCTGCCTCTTTTCTCCTTCCTGTTTTTAACCCTTAACAGGAATGGCCTTTCTCCCTCTCCCATCACGTTGTATTTACTTTTTCATGACTTTGGGTAAAGGGAGAAGACTGGAAAGAAGGGAAAATCAAAACCTGTTTCGTGACCTTGGACTTACACTGTTTATTAAGCGTTCTCCAAGTGCTGGACATGTACCTATGTTAACATCTGTACATAGACATGCTCCAGGGAAATGGGCATTAGGAAGTCCCATTTTCCAGATGAGGAAACTGAGATCAGGAGCTCAGGAAGGTAAGGGGACCCCCCAAGGTCACACAGCTAATGAGCACAAGAGCTGAGATCTGAACCCCAAGTTCCAACGCTTTGGCTGTTTCAGCTGAATCACACTGTCCTCAGTGACCTTGGAAAAGCCCACCTATCAAAGATATTGTGAAAGCGTGTCTACATGAGATGTCTGAGTCTTTTTCAGCTCAGAGGTTTGTAAGGTGTGCTTCTCCTGTCTCAATTTACTAATCTGTGAACCTGGGGGCGGGGGAGGGTCGAAGATCTGGCTTTTCCAGCGCTCAGATTCTAAATTGTCTCCTGCCTCTCTGACGCCTGCTCCAGTTCATTTACTCCTCCAAAATATGTCGCCCTGGCTCCCTCAGTCTCTCCTTTGTACCCTTACAATCCGCCACTATCCTCTGCAATGGGGCTTTTCTGATTTTCTATGCCCCTTTCTTCAAATATGCTGACATAGTCCATTTATAGAAGTGCACACCAGGAAAAAAGGGCTCCCTTATGTAAGGCAGCGTCTGTGCAAGTCCTTCATGGACCTCTGGTACAAAGGCCTGTCGAATGAGACCAACACTTTCATTCATTCATTCACCACCAAAGGTCTAGGGATCCTACCAGGCACGCTAAGGAAGGAGATGCAGAGATGGATAAACACAATGCCTGTCCTTGGAGAGCTTATAATGATGGGGAGGGAGATATGGAGAGGAGAGATCACAGAAATATCTCAGATACCAGGTGGCCAGGCAGACATGTGTTTCTTTTATGAGGTGCTCTAAAACATGTGCTTGGAGAAATCAAAGAAAGCTTCCCAGAGGAGGTGGCGATGGAACTAAGCCATGTAGGTCTACTGGCATGGGAGTGAGTGTTCCAGGTTAAAGCTGGCATTTGGAATTCCTGGCAAATGCTCCGAGTGAATCCCTTTCATAATTTAGAGGTTGTTTGAGGTTGTTTTACTCTCTAAGCCAGAACCTATGTCCCATGAAGAGGTCACAATTCCCAACTACTTTCAGCCTCCACTGCAGTTAGGGTTGAACACATGACTAAGAATTCACCAATCAGATTTACCCATCCCAGATGCTAGAAAAGAAGCTAGAATTAGGCAGAATCTGGTTGGGGACCAAAAGGGTACCAGGTTGGGCGGTTACATCCAGATTTCAACACAAGTAGAAAGGGTTCTAACGCTGCTGCCGAGACCCCAGTGTCATTTGGTGTCAAAAGTGGGAAATGCCCTGTGGGTACCTGGCTTACAATAGCTCCATCAGCCATTTCTGTGATGTGACTTGGAGAGGTGCTCTTGACTTCACAGACTTCAGCCCAGATCCCGTGTCCTCCTGGAGATTCCAAGTAATATCACTACTGAATTCTGTTACTGCTTAAATGATCAGAATTGGTATCTATTGCTTGAACCTAACACCTGACTGAGAACAGAAAATGGAAACCAATGGAAGGCACTGAGGGAAAAGCTCATGAAGGAAAACAGAGGAAGTGCTTTAAGCGGGGAGAGGAGAGATTGAAGTCAAAACAAGAAAGACAGGCAAGAAATCTGCTTTTCATTTTGAGGTGGACCCACTTTATCTAGTAGGCAGTATTGAACTGGGAGCAGCTATAGGAAAAAATTCATACTTCTGAACACATACTCTGTAGATGCAAAACTTCACGCAGAACATCGATGAAGGATGATAACAATTCCTGCCTTCTGGTGGTAGGGAGACTTCAGAAACTATTATGCAAAGTGCTTAACATAGCAAGTGCTCAATAAATTATACCTGATTTTTTTGGGGGGTGGATAGGGAGGGAGGTGGGCGGGCGGGCAGGCCACTTCTACTGGTCTTTCATTTATCTATTTTCATCCATCTTTGTTTTTTGGCCCATGTGGGTCTCCCATCGCGGTGGCCTCTGTTGTTGCAGAGCACCTGCTCTGGGCACATGCGCTCCAGAGCTCCGGCTCGGTAATTGGACACATCAGTCCAGCCACTCCGTGGCACGTGGGATCTTCCCAGGCCAGGGATCGAACCGGCTCCCCTTGCACTGCAAGGCGGTGTCCTTACCCACTGGACCACCAGGGAAGTCCTATATCTGATGTTTTGATCTCTAATCTCAGCAACATCCTCATTTGTTAGATGCAGAGTTTGAGGCTTAGGGAAGCTAAGGAACTTGACTTCGATCACACAGTTACCAAGTGTCTGCCGGAATCCAAAGTCCTCGCTCTCCGTGCAGCAGCACATCACCTTAAGGCCCCAACCTTCCCCACCCCCAGTCAGATTCACCCATTCCAGCTGGTGGGAAAGAAGCTAGAATTTGGCAGAATCCAGCTGGGACCCCTGACACTCTTCTCGCCTTCCCCTCTTCTACTAAGTCACAGTTCAGTATTGATTTAATTAGTTACAATTTATGATTAATGTAATTTATTCTCCTCTAGAGTCCTCTTATACCCCATCTCTGACTCCAATGATCTGAAATTCCTTTTCATTCTTCCTAACGCCTTCCAGCACTCCCAGCAAATGCTTCCTTTTGCTTCATCTTTCAAATTTCGTATTTGCCTTGCTAGGTAGTTTGTAGCTTTTTTCTCCTTTCTTTCCTCCCCCGCCTTACTCTACTCTGTGTTTTAAACTCCATCTAGTCAAAGCTATGGTTTTTCCACATACGGAATCACATACAGATGTAAGAGCTGGACCATAAAGAAGGTCAAGTGCCAAAGAATTGATGCTTTCGAACTGTGGTGCTGAAGACTCATGAGAGTCCCTTGGACAGCAAGGAGATCAAAGCACTCAATCCTAAAGGAAGTCAACTTTGAATATTCATTGGAAGGACTATTGCTGAAGGTCCAATACTCTGCCCACTGGATGCAAAGAGCCAACTCACTGGAAAAGACACTGATGATGGGAGACATCAAAGACAGGAGAAGAAGGGGACAACAGAAGATGGATGAGATGGTTGGATGGCATCACTGGACATGAGTTTCAGCAAACTCCAGGAGATGGTGAAGCCCAGGAAACCCTGGCGTGCTGCAGTTCATGGGATTGCAAAGAGTCATACACGACTGAGGGACAAAACAAAATTCATACCATGCGACTGAGCAACCTAGTGTGGTTGGAAAAGCACGGACTGGGGAGAGACAAGCTTTTGTTTAGATGTCATCTCTGCTATTTCCCTACTGAGTCAACTTACTCAATAATGCCCCTATTAGGTCTTATTTTCTTATCTGTGAAAGGAGGACCATTTCTCAGGATCATTATGTAAATCACATGAGGTCACATGTGTGAACATCTAGCCTTTATGAGGTTCTACTACATTATCAAGTAAATCCAAACATCTTCTCATACTTCACTTCCTGTTTGCCTCTCAAGCTTTATGTGTCAAGATCTTCACCATGGTGGATTATTTCAAGCTCTTTTCTATTTCTGGATTATTTCAAGCTCTTGTGTCTCCAATGTTTTCCCAAATGCTCATCCTTTTGCCTGCAGGGATCTCCCTCCAGACTTCCCCTTGGGACCTTTCACTGAAATCAAGTCTTAGTGAATAAAGTACTTTTCTTAAGAGGATTAAACCCCCAATCTAAGCAAGCCCCTCTTTGACTCCCCTGTTATGTCCTTTCCTATCTCCATATGAAGATGTTAATTGTGCTCATTACATATTTTTAATGATTGTCCATTTATTAATGTGTTTCTCTTTTTTTTTTAACAATTTTATTAATTTTTGGCTGTGCCGGCCTTCCTTACTGAGTGAGCTGTTTTTCTAGCAAAGCACTCAATCCTAAAGGAAAGAAGGTCAAGTGCCAAAGAATTGATGCTTTCGAACTGTGGTGCTGAAGACTCATGAGAGTCCCTTGGACAGCAAGGAGATCAAAGCACTCAATCCTAAAGGAAGTCAACTTTGAATATTCATTGGAAGGACTATTGCTGAAGGTCCAATACTCTGCCCACTGGATGCAAAGAGCCAACTCACTGGAAAAGACACTGATGATGGGAGACATCAAAGACAGGAGAAGAAGGGGACAACAGAAGATGGATGAGATGGTTGGATGGCATCACTGGACATGAGTTTCAGCAAACTCCAGGAGATGGTGAAGCCCAGGAAACCCTGGCGTGCTGCAGTTCATGGGATTGCAAAGAGTCATACACGACTGAGGGACAAAACAAAATTCATACCATGCGACTGAGCAACCTAGTGTGGTTGGAAAAGCACGGACTGGGGAGAGACAAGCTTTTGTTTAGATGTCATCTCTGCTATTTCCCTACTGAGTCAACTTACTCAATAATGCCCCTATTAGGTCTTATTTTCTTATCTGTGAAAGGAGGACCATTTCTCAGGATCATTATGTAAATCACATGAGGTCACATGTGTGAACATCTAGCCTTTATGAGGTTCTACTACATTATCAAGTAAATCCAAACATCTTCTCATACTTCACTTCCTGTTTGCCTCTCAAGCTTTATGTGTCAAGATCTTCACCATGGTGGATTATTTCAAGCTCTTTTCTATTTCTGGATTATTTCAAGCTCTTGTGTCTCCAATGTTTTCCCAAATGCTCATCCTTTTGCCTGCAGGGATCTCCCTCCAGACTTCCCCTTGGGACCTTTCACTGAAATCAAGTCTTAGTGAATAAAGTACTTTTCTTAAGAGGATTAAACCCCCAATCTAAGCAAGCCCCTCTTTGACTCCCCTGTTATGTCCTTTCCTATCTCCATATGAAGATGTTAATTGTGCTCATTACATATTTTTAATGATTGTCCATTTATTAATGTGTTTCTCTTTTTTTTTTTAACAATTTTATTAATTTTTGGCTGTGCCGGCCTTCCTTACTGAGTGAGCTGTTTTTCTAGTTGCATCGAGCAGGGGTTTCTCTCTTACTATGGTGTGCAAGCTTCTCATTGTAGTGACTTCTCTTATTGCAGAGCATGGGATCTAGGACACATGGGTTCAGTAGTTGCTGTTCCCAGGCTCTAGAGCACAGGTCCAATAGCTGTGGCACACAGGCTTAGTTGCTCCAAGGCATTTGGGATCCTCCTGGATCAGGGCTAGAACCCCATGTCTCCTGCATTGGCAGGCAGATTCTTTACCACTGAGCCACAAGGTACTTTCTGGATACATCTAGACTGGGAACTCCAAGTGATCAAAGGCTATGCGTCTTGCTTAACCACCTTGTTCATATGAGCTAGCCCTGTGACTGATTCAGGGTAGAGATACAAAATCAGTCCTTTGTGAATGAATGATCACACACACATTGACTTTTTACTCCAAAGACAGATATTAGAGCAGACACTAGCCATAATTCTGCAGTGAAAAAGAACCCATCCTTTTGGTTTTTCAGAGTCTCTTGTTCCTTGCCTCCATGTATTCCTCCTTCCTTTCCATCTTTCCTTCTCCTCCCTGCCCAGATTTTCATGGTTCAAGTGACTTCTTTTCTTTTTTTAAATTTTTCTCCACCATCATGCCTCTTTTATTTTTAGATTTATTTTCATCCATCTTTATTCTTTGGCCTGTGCGGGCTTCCCACTGTAGTGGCCTCTCTCGTTGATGAGCACCTGCTCTGGGCGCATGCGTTCTAGAGCACTGGCTCCTAATTGGAGACACTGGTCCAGCCACTCCACAGCACGTGGAATCCTCCAAGGCCAGGGATTGAACCGGTGCCCCTTGCACTGCAAGGTGGACTCTCCACCCACTGGACCACCAGGGAAGCCCAGGTGATTCTTTTTAATAGTCTTTCTTCTTTAAGGCTCAAGAGGATATCTAGGACAGAAACTCCTGTCCAGAAGGAGACCTTATCTCCTACTCCATCTCTACTCTATCTCAGCTCAATTTTCCATCAATCCTCTTCTTATCCACACGTTCCCACCATTTGTTTCTCTTGTTTCAATCACAGCCCTCTCCATAATTTACCTTGTCCTTTTGATCCTGTCTCGCTCCTCACAACACATTGAATCCATTTATCATTTAGCATACTGTTTCCTTTTCTTCCCTCAGCCACAGCCCACCCCACCTCCCAATACTCTCCTGTTTTAAGGCTACCAACTCCAAACCAAACCATGAGGAGCCCAATTCCATCAGTTGATATAGGAACAATTCCAAGATGAAGGTCAATACAGAGGCTTCCCCTTTTACTGATGATCTCTCCATATTAGACATATTTAATTCTAATTAAATGTCTGTAAATATTTCTATTACTGCTGCTGCTTTGACTCAGAAACTTCTCTTTTTTTTTCTTTTTTTTAAAGATTTATTTATTTATTTATTTATTTATTTTTGGGCAGAGGTCAGGTTGGGGAGGGAGGGGAGTGGGTGGGCCACTTCCATTGGTCCTTTATTTCTCTATTTTTATCCGTCTTTGTTCTTTTGGCTCCTGTGGGCCTCCCATCGGGGTGGCGTCTGTCGTTGCTGAGCGCTGGCTCTGGGCGCATGCACACCAGAGCTCCGGCTCGGCAATTGGACACATCGGTCCAGCCACTCCGCGGCACGTGGGATCTTCCCAGGCCAGGGATCGAACCGGCGCCCCTTGCACTGCAAGGAGGTGTCCTTATCCACTGGACCACCAAGGGAAGCCCCAGAAACTTCTCTTTGATGTAAGCCCAAATTCATTTCTCTACCTCTCACTAGTTGGCTAGTTCTAGCCTTTCACCACCTGCTTGAGCCTCAATTCTCTTTCCTTTAGGTTGGGTGATGGGAAGGCTGGATGAGCCAGCAGGTACAAGAGGAAGCACCTGGTACTTTCTGGCATATATAGTAGGTCCTCAGTAACACTAGCTTGCTTTACCTCTGAAAATCTGTTTGGCCTTTCTGTGACCCTTCTGTCTTTTTGCTTTCATCCTTCCATTTCTCATCTCCCTTTTCAGAACGTTTCCACTCTATCTCATTTAGAAGGAACTTTTACCATTGTCTCTAACTTCTCCTTTGTGAAAAATGAAAGAGTATTTTAATCACCATTGTCTTTCTTCATTTCTGCTTGCATCTGTTTGACTGATTTCTGCTTCAACCCAGTATATCTCTGACTCTTTCCCTTAATGATTCTCAAATTTATTATCTTTTCTTCTCCAGCTCATACCTTTCACTGCCTCCCACATCCTCTGCCCCTAGTCCTCTAAATCAGCCTCTTCTTGTTCCATGATTTACTGCCTTCATTTCAATTCCTTCTTATACCATCTAGGCAAGGTCCTCACAACACTCCTTGAAAGTCTCTCTTTTCTCATTCATCCTTTTGCATTTTCTTTCTCAAGTTCGCTCATCTTTAATTCATCCCCATCATTCATTTGCTTGTGCCCCAATCCCTGTACCTCGTTGCCTACTTCATCATTTCACCTCTTCATGTTTCCTTCTTCCTCGGTAACACTCATCATCTTTCATCATTAACACATACTAATGGGTGATATTCCTCTGCATCTTTTTTTTCCCTTCCAACTCTTACTCTCGGTGTATTTTCAGGATTCTCTTTCTGGGTTCCATCAGCTCTTCCTGATTCAGCTTTAATTTTTAAATTGGAGCATAAGGCTCCTGTGGGCCTCCCATCGGGGTGGCGTCTGTCGTTGCTGAGCGCTGGCTCTGGGCGCATGCACACCAGAGCTCCGGCTCGGCAATTGGACACATCGGTCCAGCCACTCCGCGGCACGTGGGATCTTCCCAGGCCAGGGATCGAACCGGCGCCCCTTGCACTGCAAGGAGGTGTCCTTATCCACTGGACCACCAAGGGAAGCCCCAGAAACTTCTCTTTGATGTAAGCCCAAATTCATTTCTCTACCTCTCACTAGTTGGCTAGTTCTAGCCTTTCACCACCTGCTTGAGCCTCAATTCTCTTTCCTTTAGGTTGGGTGATGGGAAGGCTGGATGAGCCAGCAGGTACAAGAGGAAGCACCTGGTACTTTCTGGCATATATAGTAGGTCCTCAGTAACACTAGCTTGCTTTACCTCTGAAAATCTGTTTGGCCTTTCTGTGACCCTTCTGTCTTTTTGCTTTCATCCTTCCATTTCTCATCTCCCTTTTCAGAACGTTTCCACTCTATCTCATTTAGAAGGAACTTTTACCATTGTCTCTAACTTCTCCTTTGTGAAAAATGAAAGAGTATTTTAATCACCATTGTCTTTCTTCATTTCTGCTTGCATCTGTTTGACTGATTTCTGCTTCAACCCAGTATATCTCTGACTCTTTCCCTTAATGATTCTCAAATTTATTATCTTTTCTTCTCCAGCTCATACCTTTCACTGCCTCCCACATCCTCTGCCCCTAGTCCTCTAAATCAGCCTCTTCTTGTTCCATGATTTACTGCCTTCATTTCAATTCCTTCTTATACCATCTAGGCAAGGTCCTCACAACACTCCTTGAAAGTCTCTCTTTTCTCATTCATCCTTTTGCATTTTCTTTCTCAAGTTCGCTCATCTTTAATTCATCCCCATCATTCATTTGCTTGTGCCCCAATCCCTGTACCTCGTTGCCTACTTCATCATTTCACCTCTTCATGTTTCCTTCTTCCTCGGTAACACTCATCATCTTTCATCATTAACACATACTAATGGGTGATATTCCTCTGCATCTTTTTTTTCCCTTCCAACTCTTACTCTCGGTGTATTTTCAGGATTCTCTTTCTGGGTTCCATCAGCTCTTCCTGTCCAGGATTCAGCTTTAATTTTTTTAAATTGGAGCATAACTGCTGTACAAGATTGTGTTGGTTTCTGCTGTACATGAACATGAATCAGTCACAGGTACCCGCTTTAGTTTTTGTTTTGTTTTGTTTTAAAGCCTTGCAGGATCTGCTCTATATTCATTCAAGCTGAACTGCTAACCTGATGCATTAGAGTGTATATTACTAATGAAAAGTGTAAGCTTCATTCTCTTCCAGTGCGTCCTGGGTCATTTTGCTGTCTGCAGCATATCATTCGTACTACTCCATTTTGAATTGGCAATGGTGACAGCAGCAGAGAGGGACTATGTGACTATTTCGGCCACATTTTTGGGGCACCTACTATGAGTTAGGAGAAAAACAGTATTTTTTTATTTAACTGTCACAACCACCTGTGAGGTTGCAATTGCTGATCCTGGCTTTACACAGAGAGACTTGTGAACGTGTAGAAAACATGCTGCCTGCAATCTACTAGCAATTTACATGGAATACAGTCCTTCCAATTTCTTTGGGTTGAAATTTGAAACTCAGCCTCGTAGCCTGAGGGCAAGGGGAGACCTAAGAAAGAGGCAGACACGCCCCCTCCCCAGATTGTCAGGTGGGAGTGCTAAGGAGACACACATTTTGCCTTGGGTGCTGTAAGACAGGCACATCTTTGCAGCTGCCTGCCAGAATCTTGCAAGTCTATGCAGAGGTCTTACTGGGGTTCAGTCACATACATGGTTCAGAGGGTCTCAGCAACACATTGCTCTCTCAAAGCTGCATCCTGTGGTTCCGAACAATGGATGAAATGTATGAATACATTTCAAAAGGCTGCCATTCCTTCTTATACCATCTAGGCAAGGTCCTCACAACACTCCTTGAAAGTCTCTCTTTCTCATTCATCCTTTTGCATTTTCTTTCTCAAGTTCGCTCATCTTTAATTCATCCCCATCATTCATTTGCTTGTGCCCCAATCCCTGTACCTCGTTGCCTACTTCATCATTTCACCTCTTCATGTTTCCTTCTTCCTCGGTAACACTCATCATCTTTCATCATTAACACATACTAATGGGTGATATTCCTCTGCATCTTTTTTTTCCCTTCCAACTCTTACTCTCGGTGTATTTTCAGGATTCTCTTTCTGGGTTCCATCAGCTCTTCCTGTCCAGGATTCAGCTTTAATTTTTTTAAATTGGAGCATAACTGCTGTACAAGATTGTGTTGGTTTCTGCTGTACATGAACATGAATCAGTCACAGGTACCCGCTTTAGTTTTTGTTTTGTTTTGTTTTAAAGCCTTGCAGGATCTGCTCTATATTCATTCAAGCTGAACTGCTAACCTGATGCATTAGAGTGTATATTACTAATGAAAAGTGTAAGCTTCATTCTCTTCCAGTGCGTCCTGGGTCATTTTGCTGTCTGCAGCATATCATTCGTACTACTCCATTTTGAATTGGCAATGGTGACAGCAGCAGAGAGGGACTATGTGACTATTTCGGCCACATTTTTGGGGCACCTACTATGAGTTAGGAGAAAAACAGTATTTTTTTATTTAACTGTCACAACCACCTGTGAGGTTGCAATTGCTGATCCTGGCTTTACACAGAGAGACTTGTGAACGTGTAGAAAACATGCTGCCTGCAATCTACTAGCAATTTACATGGAATACAGTCCTTCCAATTTCTTTGGGTTGAAATTTGAAACTCAGCCTCGTAGCCTGAGGGCAAGGGGAGACCTAAGAAAGAGGCAGACACGCCCCCTCCCCAGATTGTCAGGTGGGAGTGCTAAGGAGACACACATCTTGCCTTGGGTGCTGTAAGACAGGCACATCTTTGCAGCTGCCTGCCAGAATCTTGCAAGTCTATGCAGAGGTCTTACTGGGGTTCAGTCACATACATGGTTCAGAGGGTCTCAGCAACACATTGCTCTCTCAAAGCTGCATCCTGTGGTTCCGGGAACAATGGATGAAATGTATGAATACATTTCAAAGACAGGGACTGGGTGAGGAGCCCAGGTCCAGATTTCAGGTCGACTGGCAGTCACGCCCTCTCCATGACCTCCACTGAAAAGACAGTATAGTCCAAGGATTAAGAGCCTCCGTACTCTTGTAACAAGGATGATAACAACCACTTCGCAAGGGTCTCATTTGATATGTCTTCCCTGGTAAATTATAGTTACCATGAGAGGCAAAAATCCTGTCAGTTTTATCCTCTGCTGCCTGGCATGTGTGAGGTCATCAGTGATAACTTGTTAAAGGAATGAATGAATAAATGTTATAAGCACAATCTTTTGCATAAAATGACATTGGTTTTGAATTTCAGCTCTGCTATTTAATACCCGTGAGACCTTGAACATAGTAAGGAGAGAGCAGACATCTTTTTAATCTGTATCTTTGCTTGTTGATGCATGCTGATGCACGCATGTTGTTTTTAATTTTCAAGTAATCTTCAGCAACCTTTAGAGTCAGGCAAACCAGGGTTCAAATTCTAACTCTCTCAGTTACAAGCTTTGATGTCTTGGGCAAGTTAGTTATCTCTTCAAGTATCACTATTTCATCTCTGAAATGAAGACAATGCAGTCTCTCTATTCTACTCAAGGTCACGTGCTACTTTGGTCAATGATCTGGGGGTGAAAACCCAGGACGGCCTGTTTTTCAAGCCCGCTGCACATTTTATTACACCAGGGATCCCACTGCCCTGCCTTGTAGCTCCTCCTTTTGCTGTTTCTCCCTCCATCTCTATGGCTTTACACAGAGAGACTTGTGAACGTGTAGAAAACATGCTGCCTGCAATCTACTAGCAATTTACATGGAATACAGTCCTTCCAATTTCTTTGGGTTGAAATTTGAAACTCAGCCTCGTAGCCTGAGGGCAAGGGGAGACCTAAGAAAGAGGCAGACACGCCCCCTCCCCAGATTGTCAGGTGGGAGTGCTAAGGAGACACACATCTTGCCTTGGGTGCTGTAAGACAGGCACATCTTTGCAGCTGCCTGCCAGAATCTTGCAAGTCTATGCAGAGGTCTTACTGGGGTTCAGTCACATACATGGTTCAGAGGGTCTCAGCAACACATTGCTCTCTCAAAGCTGCATCCTGTGGTTCCGGGAACAATGGATGAAATGTATGAATACATTTCAAAGACAGGGACTGGGTGAGGAGCCCAGGTCCAGATTTCAGGTCGACTGGCAGTCACGCCCTCTCCATGACCTCCACTGAAAAGACAGTATAGTCCAAGGATTAAGAGCCTCCGTACTCTTGTAACAAGGATGATAACAACCACTTCGCAAGGGTCTCATTTGATATGTCTTCCCTGGTAAATTATAGTTACCATGAGAGGCAAAAATCCTGTCAGTTTTATCCTCTGCTGCCTGGCATGTGTGAGGTCATCAGTGATAACTTGTTAAAGGAATGAATGAATAAATGTTATAAGCACAATCTTTTGCATAAAATGACATTGGTTTTGAATTTCAGCTCTGCTATTTAATACCCGTGAGACCTTGAACATAGTAAGGAGAGAGCAGACATCTTTTTAATCTGTATCTTTAAGCTTGTTGATGCATGCTGATGCATGCATGTTGTTTTTAATTTTCAAGTAATCTTCAGCAACCTTTAGAGTCAGGCAAACCAGGGTTCAAATTCTAACTCTCTCAGTTACAAGCTTTGATGTCTTGGGCAAGTTAGTTATCTCTTCAAGTATCACTATTTCATCTCTGAAATGAAGACAATGCAGTCTCTCTATTCTACTCAAGGTCACGTGCTACTTTGGTCAATGATCTGGGGGTGAAAACCCAGGACGGCCTGTTTTTCAAGCCCGCTGCACATTTTATTACACCAGGGATCCCACTGCCCTGCCTTGTAGCTCCTCCTTTTGCTGTTTCTCCCTCCATCTTAAGGAGCTCTCGGTGAACGTAACTCCAAGGACTTTGCTTAGACATATCTCATGGATACAGAGGACATCCCCCACTCCTGACCCACTTACCAAGCTGTATTTGATGACTATTGTATGAGAATCTGCAGAGTCAGCAAGGCTGGGGCTCTGCAGGCTCCCAAAGTCTCCTGAAAGTCCAGCTGCTTTCCATCTCATTTAGAGAGGCCTGTAACAAAATCTATTGGAAGTCCCTCATCTCGGCTCTAGGCATGGTACATAATATATATGTGATTTTTTTAAAAACTGAGATTCTGGTTTACAGAGGGAAAAGAAAAAACATATTTAAATTCCAAAGAGCCCTTTCTTTCTTCCTTCAACCCTTCCTCACTCCCTTCCTTCTTCCCTCTTCTCTTCCTTGTTCCTTTTGTCTCCGCTTCAGGGAGGACTGTGAACTACTAGGCTCCAGGAATGTGAATACACTGCTGATCAAAACTAAAATGGTTCCTGAAGTCATGGAGCTAAAGGGGAGCAGAATACACTACTCCAAAATAGGCCTCATTGGGATACTGATTGCTTTGAATTGAAGTTGCTTAATAAACAGATGGTGTGGGACCTCAATCCTCCCTTGTACCCTGAAAATAGGGAATACATCTTCCATGGGAAAGTACCTTTTCTCTACAAAGAGATGGAGAGACATCCTTACCATCAGGGACAGGGAATTCAGGGCAGAGGAGGCTGTATAAGACAAAGCTTGTTACTTCACCAGTTAGCTGCCCCAAGCCCAAATCCCTTTGTTTTGTCAATTCTTTACAAATTTATTGTCTCTTTGTCTAAGAGGTATAGAAGCTGCCTGCTCTGGTCACTTCTTGGAGTTTCAGATTTTTATGAGCTTCCATACATATGAAATTAAATTAGTTTCTCTTTGTTCTATGTCAACTTAATTACTAGAACAGCCGGAAAAAAAAAAAAAAAAAAAACTAGAAGGGAAGAAGGCAGAGGTTTTCCTCCCTTACAGAGCTTATAGTCAGGTCAAATGATAGACACAAATAAATAATCAGAAAACTGGGAGGAGAAAATGGGGAGATGCTATTCAACCAACAGGTATAAAGTTTCAGTTATACAAGGTGATTGAGCGCTAGTAATCTAGTGCTCTGTGTAGGTGTTTATATGTTAGTCACTCAGTAATGTCTGACACTTTGCAACTGCAAGGACTATAGTCCGCCAGGCTCCTCTGTCCATGGGATTCCCCAGGTAATACTGGAGTGGGTTGCCATTCCTTTCTCCAGAGGATCTTCCTGACCCAGAGATCAAACCCAGGTCTCCTGTACTGCAGGCAGATTCTTTACCATCTAAGCCACCACAGAAGCCCAATCTGCTGTATAGCAATGGCTTGTAAGTTAACAATAGTATCTTGTATTCATAAACATTTATGAAGAGGGTAGATCTCATGTTAACTCTTGTTACAATAAAAAAAAAGAGAATAAATGATTTTAAATATTGATGATTTTAAACGTTCTGTGATAGAACGTTCTGTGATTCTCTCTATGAAGTAGAATGATGAAAGAGGTATTAATTTAAATGTGAGGACCAGGTGATGCATCTCGGAAAACATGGCAATCAATTAGAAGCAAGGAACAATGAATAAATCTTGTCATGGGAACTGGGTGAAGGGAAAAACCCAGGCCAAGGGAGCAGCAGGCAGAAATACTCTGTGAGAACTTGGCAAATTCCAGGAACCAAACATCTGAAGTCATCATGGCTAGACAGTTGAGAAGCAAGAATGAAAAAGGATAAAATGAGTCTCTGAAAGTTAGTGTGGCTTAAATTATTCAGGTCTATGTAGGCCATGGCAAGGAGTTTGGATTTAGTTCTAATTTAAATGGAAAGCCATGGGCGATTTTATGTAAGAGGATGGCATAGGCAGATAGACATTTTTAAATTTGGCTTTGGCTTTAGGTAGAGATGGATTTGAGTAGTACGAGACAGAACAGTCGGCGTCTAGCCTGGAGCCTATCACCGCTGCCCAGGTGTAACCCTCTCCAGGATGCTGGCTTTCCCATTACAATCCCCATGCCATGAGGACCTCTAGCTTGCCCACACCGATAGTGGATCCTCACTGTCTCCATTGAAATCTGGTCCTATCTTTGGTTGGCTCTGACCAATAGAATGTACTTGTCCACTGTTTCCTTGTTGAATCTACTACAATGGATTCAAATTCCTTATGTTGGAGAAGCCGTATGGGGCAAGTTTCATGAAAATTATCCAACTATTTGAAAGTCTCTACCTTCTCCCTTTCAAGGACTGCCTGGCCCTGTCAGTGACCACTACTGTTCTCTCTGTGGGTATTAAAATAAAAACAATTTGCATTGAATACGTCTGTATTCATCACCATAAATTTGACTTCCTTAGCCTTGGAAGCCAGCAGGGCAAGAGTTTTTAGCCTTGATGTATAAGAGACAAGAATAAAATTCAGGACCTCCCTGGTGGTCCAGTTGTTGAGAATCCACCTGCCAGTGTAGGAGGATACGAGTTCAACTCCTGATCCAGGGGGATCCCTCATGCCACCGGGCAACTAAGCCTCCACATCTTAGAGCCCATGCTCCACAACAAGAGAAGCCTCCACAATGAGACAACCATGTACAACAAGTAGCAAGTAACCCCTGCTCACTGCACCTAGAGAAAGCCCATGTGCAGCAACAAAGACCTAGCATAGCCAAAATAAATACAAGTAAATATTTTTTTAATAATAACATTCAAAGATGTAACTTACCCACGTTTGGGCAGAATAGTAGAATAATTGAGCCCTGAATCAAGTCTTTCAATGCCAAGCGCAAGCTTCTTTTCACCCTAAAGCAAGAGGCAGAATAGACGTAAACTCCATTGTTCTGGTATCAGATTAATTGTGTATGATCACATCTATGTCTATGATTCTGATACTGATCTGTGACCTTGCAAAATTTATTTAACCTCTCTGAACTTTGGTTTCTTCAACTGAGAACAACAAATGCACCTACTTCATGAAGTTCGGTGAGGTTGAATGAGCTAATTGACTAAAAGCATGAAACAGTATCTAGCCTATATTAATAATCAATAAACATATACTCAATAAATGTTAGCTATTTGAGCATTAGACCTTATGGATCTAAAACAACAGTAGTAAAAACAAAGTGGCTGTTGGGTTTACCATAAGGCATGGTTTAGCATGTTAACTCTACCATAATGTCCTGGGTAAGGCATGTAATTAGTGACATGGTTTTTCACCTGTAAAATATGCATAATCACACCTGGGTTACAGAGCTGTTGTGAAAAGTAAATTCTATAACTAATAAGAGCACTCACCTAGCACCAAGATCTATCTCCTCAGTAAGTGTTAATTTTCCTCCTCTTTGCTTTAGTTCAATATCATCCTCCCAAGGCAGATTTCTCCGATGCTGCCGGCTGGGTTAGACACCCTGTTTTCTTTGCTCGTAGCATTTTGCATCTGCCTGGAGCAGAGCACAGAATACGCTGCATTAGAAGCATCTGATCCTCTGTATCCACCTTTAACCTGGAGTTGCTTGATGGACCAGGTACTGTTCTAAGCTCTTTACAAATAACAATGTTTTTAATCTTGCTATGAAACC
Organism: Tragulus kanchil; assembly: GCA_022376925.1. Taxonomy (NCBI): domain Eukaryota; kingdom Metazoa; phylum Chordata; class Mammalia; order Artiodactyla; family Tragulidae; genus Tragulus; species Tragulus kanchil. The sequence goes on along the minus strand of JAIOJX010000023.1, from coordinate 21,590,069 downwards.
CGTGGAAGGTGCACTATCATTCTCTGTTAGGAAACTGAGGCAAGAGGAGGTTTGAATCATGCATTACAGGCTACACAGCCAACATAGATGGGGTGCTCACTTCTCCTGCTTGTCAGGGTCTCAGTACCACCCATTCACCATCATTTCTATGTCGATATTTTCTCCACCACAGCCGATTCGCTGATTGATTGATGGATTGCCTCCATCACTCAAATAAAAGCTTTATTAGGAAAGGGATTTTTGCCTCTCTCTCATTCACTGCCACGTATCCAGCCCTTAGGAGACCCGCTGACACATAGGAGGTGCTCCATAAGTACTTGATGGACAAATGAACAAACACATGCATTTATTAACTATAGAATTTATTTTATAACTTAAAACAAACAATGGCCTATGTTTAAACTAAAGAAGGATAGGAGATGAGGAAGACTGCCCAGAGACAGGACTCCCTTCAACCCAGCAGTGGGTCTTCTGGACTCTCAAGAGCCTTGCTTCTCTCTGAGCAGCTGGCCAACAGCTGGTTCTCACTCTCTTCTTGGAAGGCAGGGGAGGTTTCTGCTCAAGATGACAGGACGGGGATGCAGAAGAAGCTGCACAGGGGAGAGATATACTGCAGTCATGGCATTAAGCCTGGGGTTTGAGATGCCCACCAAGATTCACTGGGAAAAAATAATACTTGAAAATGTGTAATGTCTAGTATTTATCACCTCAGTCTACTGGTAGTTCATTCTCCCTGACGTCTACGGGGATTCTTAGGAACTAATATACTGTCTAACACCTGCCTTGCCAATGCACTATGCACGTTTTTGTTAGCTTTAATTCCCGCCTGTTATCCTCTAATTAATTTTTGTTGCTCCAGGTCTTAGGCAACCCATTAGCATGATATTGAAGTCCTTCAACCCCCTTTCAGCTATACTCTCTTGCTCTTTTTTTCTTTCTATAACCTGTGCCCTCATAGTCCTTACCATTCCCTGCACACATTCCAAACTCCCTGTTACCTCTGTCTAGATTATTTTTCCCTAACCAAGTCTCTGTATGCACATGTGGGCATCCATCCTCTGGGCCCATTTTCTGATTGTCATTATATATTGTCCATGTAATAGTTTTCTTTTCCTTTATATGTCCTTATCCCTTGTTTAAGTTTATTTACAATATTTAATGTGCTCTATGACATATCCCATTTGCACTTAAGGCTTGATGCTTTAGATTACTGTCCAAGGAATATTCATTCCCTTCTTCCTCTGTCAGTAGACAGTGTTCCCTGAATGTGTTGACATTGACCTTGGCCTTGGCCTCGCACTGGCTAGTGAGGTTCTGGAAGTCACCATATGAGCACAGGCTTTTGTAGGGGTGCGGTGCCCTTGTGTTTTTGCCATTACCATGAGAGCAATATGCTCCCTTTGCTCCCTGATCATCTCTCACCCTACTGACAGATATGACAGCACATCTACGCATAACCCACAGTTTGGAGACAAGCCTAGCCAAGCCAACCTAATCAGCAAGTTCCCCCAGCCAAACTTCAGATGGCTAAGTGAGAATACATGGTTGTCATTTAAACCACTGGGTTTCAGAAGAGTTTTGTTACACCCCATTATTGTGATAACAACTGACTGATACAAAGTTTTATCTCCTTTCCTCTACTCGGACTTTCTTGAAGCAAGGAATAGTTTGATTCTTTTTTTTCACTCACGCAGAATTCCACAACACAATCCTAATGCATGTTTTTTGTGCAAATGAATGGATGAATAAATGGATGATTAAAGAGCTCTAGAGAGAGATTCAAGATTCAAGAACCAGGGACAGTGATGTATGCATTGGTTCCACAAGAATTACTTGAATACTTATTCTGTGTCAGGTATTGTGTAAGAGGAACAGTATTCAGTGCTAAAAAGACCAGATTTGGCTTCCTAAAGCTCCTCGGTGACTTGAGAAGGCTTGAGAATCAGGAATTCATAATGCAGTCAACGTGCAAACTCTGATTATCCTTGAATCGCATGCGAGGGCACCAAAATAATCAGAGAAGTGATAATGGATAGAAAAGATCAGAAGATCCCTCTCCCACTGCTGATTCCCATTATCTCAGGTTAAGAGCAAGTCCCCAGACAGATGGGAGGAATTTGCATCCATTTGAGAAAATGAGTCCTGGAAGCTGACCCAAGGGTAAAATGGAAATCCACAGGGACAGATACTGATGGGTCATTTTCTGATTGCTGAATGACACCTCTGTCCTTTCCCCCTAATAGGGAGAGCCTGTTGCCATGCTAAGCCTAAATACTGTTATCATCTGTAAATCAAAAACCTGGATCCATGACGTCTAGGTCTGATGGTGCCCTTAGTGCCCTTTGCTGAGAGCGTTCCCTGATGATGAAGCATTTCTGTCATACTTTCCTGCCTACTGCACCTACTCTCCCCAAAAAAGGTGTGGCTAAGGTAGCTTGTTGCTGATGACTTCCATTTTTGCGATGCAAAGAGATCCAGGAATGTGGATCTGAGTGCTAAAATCCCTAAACCATGGAAGGCATCAACAGAGCCAAGCCTTAAGTCTGGCTTCCTCCCTTGTACACCAGCCACTAGGAAGCAAAATACCTCCTCCATGGGCTTTAATACCACCTAAAGCTTTTTGTTTGTGTCTGTGCTTTTAAAAGAGCAGGTGGCTGGTATAGATGGACTGTGAGAGAGCAAAGGCAACTTTTTCGGGGCTTGGAGAATGACATGCCAAAAGAAATGCATGACTATTCCCAAAACTATTATCTCGTAGTCTGGGAGGATACATTGGAAAGTTTTAGTACTGTCAACACATGCTACTTTGATATGCTAGGAGACCCTAACGGGGTTAGCAACCGTAAGAAAATGAATGTTTGGTCAAATAGACAAGTATCAACAGAGATCTATTTTCTAATCACTGTGCGATTTAAATATGAGAATGCATGCATCGCATTTAGTGCACTGTTTAACATCTGACAGCAACAACAAAAATAATAATAGCAACATTGACAGAGCCCCTGTAGGACACCAGGACATAAGCTAAATGCTGCAAAGGTCTCATCTCACCTAACCTTTTCAAGAGTTCTAAGACCTAGGAACTAGAAGCATTTCTATCTCTCACATGGGGAAACTAAAGCTAAGAAAGGTGAAATTCCTCGTCCAGAGACACACACCTCACAAGTGACGAGACCAGGATTAGATCTCAGGCATCTTACGCCACATCTCCTGGTTACAAACACAACTCCATAGCCTCTCTCAGAATCAAGATGAGATATCCAGGGAATGGGAACTAAAATCATCATCATCATTGTATTATAACCATAATTATTAGGTGCCATAAAAGTCACTGCCTGAGAGTATTTTCTATTATGGTTCTACTGCAAGAAAGGGTTGATGGAAAAGTAAGAATGCAAGTTTAAGTGTGGCTTTGGGGACCATATTGTAGGAGACAAATAAAAAGGAAGGGAAAGGTCAAATCTAAAATACCTGGTTCTTACTTCACGATCTAGGAGCCTAGGCAAGGTGCTCCCTGAGTCACTGGGAAAGTGAAATTCAGTAGAGTATATCGTGGTCCTAATTCTTCACTTCTTCCGGTATCTGCAACCTCTGCCAGGTGTATTTACTCTTACTAAAGAGCCAGAGTCTATTTCCGTACTCTTTGAATCAGGGCTTGTCCACGGGGCTTATTTTCGCCAATAGAAAAAGAGGCAGGGGTGAAGGGTAGGTCAGTTTCGAGCCTGGCGTGTTTCTGCTTTGTGTCTTATGCTTCTGCAGTCACTAGGAGAAGCACATGCTTGGGCTCGCCTACGGGTCTCAGAAGGAAAATGACAAACATGGGAAGCAGAGATTTCTCCGCTAAGGTGCTGCAATGAAGCTCAGCTTAAAGCCGAATCCCTATCCACTCACAGACACATTGAAGACCTAGCCCAGATAGCACACCTCCAACCAACCCACTGGCATGCACACAATACTAATAAAAATGGTTTTCAGCCACTCCATTTGGGGTGGTTCACTCTGTAACAGGTAACCAGGGCAGAAAATGATCATAAATTAGCCTGCATCTATTTTCTAATCACTGTGCGATTTAAATATGAGAATGCATGCATCGCATTTAGTGCACTGTTTAACATCTGACAGCAACAACAAAAATAATAATAGCAACATTGACAGAGCCCCTGTAGGACACCAGGACATAAGCTAAATGCTGCAAAGGTCTCATCTCACCTAACCTTTTCAAGAGTTCTAAGACCTAGGAACTAGAAGCATTTCTATCTCTCACATGGGGAAACTAAAGCTAAGAAAGGTGAAATTCCTCGTCCAGAGACACACACCTCACAAGTGACGAGACCAGGATTAGATCTCAGGCATCTTACGCCACATCTCCTGGTTACAAACACAACTCCATAGCCTCTCTCAGAATCAAGATGAGATATCCAGGGAATGGGAACTAAAATCATCATCATCATTGTATTATAACCATAATTATTAGGTGCCATAAAAGTCACTGCCTGAGAGTATTTTCTATTATGGTTCTACTGCAAGAAAGGGTTGATGGAAAAGTAAGAATGCAAGTTTAAGTGTGGCTTTGGGGACCATATTGTAGGAGACAAATAAAAAGGAAGGGAAAGGTCAAATCTAAAATACCTGGTTCTTACTTCACGATCTAGGAGCCTAGGCAAGGTGCTCCCTGAGTCACTGGGAAAGTGAAATTCAGTAGAGTATATCGTGGTCCTAATTCTTCACTTCTTCCGGTATCTGCAACCTCTGCCAGGTGTATTTACTCTTACTAAAGAGCCAGAGTCTATTTCCGTACTCTTTGAATCAGGGCTTGTCCACGGGGCTTATTTTCGCCAATAGAAAAAGAGGCAGGGGTGAAGGGTAGGTCAGTTTCGAGCCTGGCGTGTTTCTGCTTTGTGTCTTATGCTTCTGCAGTCACTAGGAGAAGCACATGCTTGGGCTCGCCTACGGGTCTCAGAAGGAAAATGACAAACATGGGAAGCAGAGATTTCTCCGCTAAGGTGCTGCAATGAAGCTCAGCTTAAAGCCGAATCCCTATCCACTCACAGACACATTGAAGACCTAGCCCAGATAGCACACCTCCAACCAACCCACTGGCATGCACACAATACTAATAAAAATGGTTTTCAGCCACTCCATTTGGGGTGGTTCACTAAGCTGTAACAGGTAACCAGGGCAGAAAATGATCATAAATACTTATGCCCAGTGTCTAACACATAGCTGCTGTTGAATAAAGAATATTTCCCTTCATACCTCTTCAATCAATCAGCAAAGTTTCAGTCCCGGCCAGTGAAAGTCCCCAGATTATGTTCAGATCATCAGTCAGGCAGACGTAGGGAGGGAGATCAGGGGTCCCTTGCATCACTGCGTCTGTTGTGGCTCCTTGCTGAGGTTGGGAAGTGAGCACGAGGCAGCACGTAACCCTCCTGTATGGGGTGCTCACTGCTCCGGCTTCAACACACGCTGGCCTGACAACCTCAGAGCAAGCTTCCCTCCAGTAATGATTTCCATCGCTATGATGGGTTGTTTCTATGTCAAAGTCAGTTCCCGTCTTCACTCCTAATTTGCTATTTCTATAAAAATGACAGTGTCTGATTTAGCTCTTGGAAGAGGACAGGGTGTTTAGGGAAAGAGGGAGGCATGAAAAAATAAAAAAAGGGCAGGGGAGGAAAGAAACAAAATGCCTCACCCCAAATGGGTTTGACAAATGTAAAGCACTAATGAAATTTGAAATAACAATCAATTATGCTTCCAAGGCTGAAACCTCACATTCCTCACCATGAATATTCATCTCCATGATATCTTTTGAGGGAATAAAAATTGGGTGAAATGGCAATGTACATGTAGGATTTTTTTTTTTTTTTTAACTTCTCTTATTCTGTTTTTATCTGGACTAAGGCAGGTCCCTGGCTTGATACTGTCAGTATTGTAATAGTCTTGGTAGCTATGATATGTGTCTCACTGGCTATCCACATGGAGACATCTTAATGGCAAGAGGCTCAAAATGTCAACAAAATGTAAGTTCAAAAGAAGTGGGAGGAGAAAAGGTGAAGCTACTCTCTTTGTGGCTGCTAAGTGGTCACCGACGGAATATGATTGTGACTTTGAGTTAGGCAACCAAGAATGTAGACAAGGGGACCCAATGCCTCTTTCATCATCTGGGATGGAAGCGAAGGAGGCTCTTGAAGAGCTATCAATAGAGGGGTACAGCCTGTCATTGGGAGAGGTCTGCAGTTGGCTCCGGAGCTCAGAGGAGCACCTGAACGGCAGCAGGCATGCCATGCACCCTACATGTAGACAAGCATTATCAGTTGGCTTAGGCTGCTGTAAGAAAATATCATGAGCTGGGTGGGTCAAACAACAGAACTGTATCTTCTCACAGTTCTTGAGACCGGAAGTTCAAGATCCAGGAGTAACTAGATCAGTGTCTAGGAGGAGTTCTGTCCTTGGGTTGCAGATACCTGCCCCTTCTGTACCCCTGATGTGTGTCTGTGGCCAAGGGGCGGGAGGGAGTGGACAGGGGGGTGGGAGGAAGGAGAGAAGGAGGGAGGAGGGCAGAGAGAGAGAGGGAGGAAAAGAGAAATCTCTTCCTCTTCCTGTAAGACTACCAATTGAATTAGCGCCCCACCTTCATGACCTCATTTAACCTTAACAACAGCTTAAGAGGCCTATTTCCAAATACCATGACACTGGGGGGGTAGGATTTCAGTATGTAAACTTTTGCACATGCGTGCTCAATTGCTCACTTGTGTCTGACTCTTTGCAGTCCCAGGGACTGTAGCCTGCCTAAGCCCCTCTGTAAATAGAGTTTTCTGGGGAAGACACAATCCAGTCCATAGGATACAGTATGGCCAACCTCGTCCGGGAGGGCAGCCTGGTTCCCACTGTCCCCAGGGAGGAAAAAATGGCTCATATTACCCAGCTCTGATGTAATCATTGGCCTGTATTTCACTGCTCAGAGTCAGAATGTCAGCACTGATGACACTACCCCCGAGGGACTGGGGGCGGGGAAATTTGAGGCAGAGAAAATAGAGACAGGAATCACATGCTGTAGAGAATCCTGAGGGAACAAGGAGGCCCAGGAGCTGTGAGCCAGAGGACTCCCTTTCCTGGGCTCTGAGAAGCAGCCAGGTTTGCCTAAGTCAGCGATCAGGGATCCCCAGAGACAGAAGGGCCTCTGGGAATCGCAGGATGCAGATGCGCTCTGGGAGCAGGAGGAGCCCTGGTCAGTAGGTTGGTTGGGTGGGAGTGAGCCAGAGAAGTAAGATGGTAAATGTTGACACATTAAGACTCCCCACTCCCCCCATCAGAATTCCAGCACCTATTCTGTTCACAGAAAGCTTAAATGAGAATAATTTATTATTGTGAAAAAAAAAATAAAAGACATCCTCCCAAATAGCTTTCCTGTCACATACAATGCTACTTACAAGTCGTCATCAGCTTTTTGGTGCTTTCATAGTAATGTTTGTCTTAAGCTGGCATTTGTGGCTCTGTGTGATCTTTTCCAACTAACTCTTCTGGCTTTTGGAGATGCCTGCCCCAGATAACATGTAGGGCTTGCTGATTTGAGATGGCCACGTGGATGAAACCCAGGGCTTCTGCATTGCAGGCAGACTCTTCACCATCTGAGCTACCAAGGAAGTCCCTCTCTACACATAAACTCACTTGAATCTGACAACTTGAGAAAGAGTTACTATTCTCATTTTATGGATGAAGTTTACATAGAAGTTTAGTGGCTCAGCTGAGGTCACAGAGCTAGTAAACAGCAGAGCTAGAGTTTAAACCCAAAATATCTAACTCCAGGACCCAGGCTTACAAATATGACCCAATATGCTTGCTTCACACACTTTATGTTGATAGAATCTCTGGCCTTCTCCCAAGCACATCCTATATTTTCTGTTCCTGGGGTGCTCAACATCATCCTCTTCTCTGCAGATCCCAACTCTCATGAATATTCAAGACCAAATTCAAGGGGTGCCTCCTCCATGAAAACATTCACGGTCCCTCCTGCGGTAAGTGTCATCTCCCAATTCATTTCCCACTGAGCATTTTATCTCTTCTTCTCTTGTGGTGATTACGATTTGGGGACTGAAAGAAAATTAGTATGACTGGAGTGTAGCATGGCAAATACTCATCAGATATGGACACATCAGAGCTCGCCTACCGACTGAGCCTCACCCAGGGGGTGGGCATGTCAGCATGCTTCACAATCCCGAGAAGAGTGATCTCCTCTGAGTAGTTATATCAGTTGGGATTTGGTTCAGTGGAAAGTAACAAAAAATCAAAACCAGGGAATTTAATGAGAGAAGTCGATTTACTGCTCTCATAAAACAAGTCTGGAGAGTGGCATCACAGAACCCTTCTAGTGGTTCTTTGATCATCAGGTACCCAGATTGCTTCTGTATTCTTGCTTCTTAATGCCTAAAGTGTGGCTTTGACCTTCATGGTCCAAAATGGCTGTATGAGTTCCAGCCATCACATGCATGATCTAAGTAGGAGGATGGAAAGGAGAATACTTCATGGGAATGCAACACAACACTTCTTCTTATATCTTATGGACCAGACTTTGGTACACAGTTGCTCCCAACTGCAAAGGCACTGCAGATATCTGTTCAATCATTTAGTTGGGAGTTATGACCTTCCAGGCAAAACATTAGCACTATGTTATTAAGGCAGAAGGGATATATAGGTGTTGGAAGCAATCAGCAATCTTGTTAGAGTAGTTCTTCAGCAAATATTCAATTCAACAATTATTTCTTGAAACCTACTCTGTGCCAGTCCCTGTGTGAAACACCAAGGATATACAATTTAAAGAGAGAGTCAAGGTCCTTGCTTGCTAAGAATTTATGCTTCAGAGGGGCAGATGGATAAAGAATTACCTCCCCCCAAATTCATGATGGGGGTTATGACAAACCTAGACAGCATATTAAAAATAAGCAGAGGCTTCACTTTGCCAACAAAGATTCATATAGTCAAAGCCATGGTTTTTCCAGTAGTCATGTAAGGATATGTAAGTTGGACCATAAAGAAGGTTGAGCGGCCAAAGAATTAATGCTTTTGAATTGTGGTGTTGGAGAAGACTCTTGAGAGTCCCTTGGACTCTCAAGGAGATCAAACCACTAAATCCTAAAGGAATCCAACCCTGAATATTCATTGGAAGGACTGATGTTGACGCTGAAACTCCAATACTTTGGCCACCTGATGTGATGAGCGGCTCATTGAAAAAATCCTGATGCTGGGAAAGCTCGAAAGCAAAACGAGAAGGGAAGAGCGGAGGATGAGATGGTTAAATAGCATCACCAACTCAATGGACATGAATCTGAGCAAACCCTGGGAGATGTGAAGGACAGGGGAGCCTGGCGTGCTGCAGTCCATGGGATTACAAAGTCAGACACAACAATAACAAATGATAGAATGATCTAAAAGTCTAGGATGGATGAGACTTCAACAAGCTGACTGACGGGATGAATACATTACTTGCACACAAAAATAAAATAAGCCCCTTTTTTTCCATTCTAGTAGGTACAGATGAACAGGGGAAGACACAGGGAATATAAGCTTGGAAGAAAGAACATGGTCAAACCCACTGTATTCTAAAAATGGCCAACCCGTTTGTTATATTTTTCACAAATTAATATCTGCAAACCTTAGTATCTTCGATCTGTAAATGAAGTAATCTTAGAATTTCATAGAGTTTGTGGGAGAGCTAATACAGCACATAGTAGGTGCCCAACAAATGTAGGCTTTTTAAATGAAAAGTCATAGGGACGCAGTTATTACTACATCACATACCCTTTTCCCTTGCTTCTGCCCTCTGACAGCAGAAAAAGTCCTTCAGCTTTGACACAAATCAGTTTCGGTGAAGCGGAGATTTAATTTGATTTTTTCCTTGAGTTGACATAAAGGGGTCTGAACCTTAATTACTAGTCATTGCTTGCTAAGAATTTATGCTTCAGAGGGGCAGATGGATAAAGAATTACCTCCCCCCAAATTCATGATGGGGGTTATGACAAACCTAGACAGCATATTAAAAATAAGCAGAGGCTTCACTTTGCCAACAAAGATTCATATAGTCAAAGCCATGGTTTTTCCAGTAGTCATGTAAGGATATGTAAGTTGGACCATAAAGAAGGTTGAGCGGCCAAAGAATTAATGCTTTTGAATTGTGGTGTTGGAGAAGACTCTTGAGAGTCCCTTGGACTCTCAAGGAGATCAAACCACTAAATCCTAAAGGAATCCAACCCTGAATATTCATTGGAAGGACTGATGTTGACGCTGAAACTCCAATACTTTGGCCACCTGATGTGATGAGCCGGCTCATTGAAAAAATCCTGATGCTGGGAAAGCTCGAAAGCAAAACGAGAAGGGAAGAGCGGAGGATGAGATGGTTAAATAGCATCACCAACTCAATGGACATGAATCTGAGCAAACCCTGGGAGATGTGAAGGACAGGGGAGCCTGGCGTGCTGCAGTCCATGGGATTACAAAGTCAGACACAACAATAACAAATGATAGAATGATCTAAAAGTCTAGGATGGATGAGACTTCAACAAGCTGACTGACGGGATGAATACATTACTTGCACACAAAAATAAAATAAGCCCCTTTTTTTCCATTCTAGTAGGTACAGATGAACAGGGGAAGACACAGGGAATATAAGCTTGGAAGAAAGAACATGGTCAAACCCACTGTATTCTAAAAATGGCCAACCCGTTTGTTATATTTTTCACAAATTAATATCTGCAAACCTTAGTATCTTCGATCTGTAAATGAAGTAATCTTAGAATTTCATAGAGTTTGTGGGAGAGCTAATACAGCACATAGTAGGTGCCCAACAAATGTAGGCTTTTTAAATGAAAAGTCATAGGGACGCAGTTATTACTACATCACATACCCTTTTCCCTTGCTTCTGCCCTCTGACAGCAGAAAAAGTCCTTCAGCTTTGACACAAATCAGTTTCGGGTGAAGCGGAGATTTAATTTGATTTTTTTTCCTTGAGTTGACATAAAGGGGTCTGAACCTTAATTACTAGTCATTGCCCTTCACACTCAAAAAATGGTAACCCGCTCAGCCCTTCAAAGCATGCCCTTTGAAATGCTGAACTAGACAGTGAACAGAAAGTATCTGCCAAAAGGCGTCTTTTCTTCCAGAGATAAAAGCAACTTGAAATGCATGTAAGTCTTGCGCCGTTGTTAATTAATCAGGGTTCGCATTAAAAGCTTAAACGTCTTTGATGCAGGAAGCTCAGGGAGCTGGAGCCTTTTTTTCTGTTCTGTAGAGGGCAGATGGGTGGACAGGGCAGCCCAAAGAGGTGTGTGTGGGGAGGGAGTGGAGGACCAGATCACCTGTTGCCTACCTGGACAGGTGTCACAGGCAGGGAGGAGACCGGTTCCAAAGTGAGAAGAGGAATAGGCTCTACCCATTCATTAAAGAGAAACCCAGGGCTCTGAGCTCTCGGTGTTCCTGACACAGCTTCCTTCTTGACGTTCATTCATTCGGTAGGAGTTTATAGTAGGAACTTCTGTTCATTCACGCAGCATATGATTAGTAGGCTTCTACTATTACTTGCCAGTTTGGGCAGAGTTGTGCATAAGACACAGTCTCTGCCTTTGGAAGAGTCTGGCACAGCAGTTCTCCAATGAGGGTGTTTTTGTTCCCGGGGGACCTTTGGCACATTCTTGGTTGTCCTAATGGGGGGACATGAGATCAGCATCTAGAGGGTAGAATCCAGGCATGCTGTTCAGCATCCTCCCAGGCACAGAACAGCCTGCAGAAGTTACCCAGTTCAAAGGATCCACAGCGCCAAGGCTGAGCCAGTGGGAGAGCAAAGACTTCAACATGCCATTTCAGTAAAGCATAGTAAGCGCTGTGCTCTAGCAGGAGCAAGTAAGCTAGTGCCAGGGAAAGCCTCCCTACAGAGGTGGTAATATACACTGAGACTCTGGAGATGAGTAAGAGCCAAAGGGGTGGGCCGGGCCAGCAGAGGCAACCGCCCGTGTGAGAGCTCAAAGGCAGGCAAGCTGGAGAATGCCAACAGTCAGTGAGCCTGGAGGGGAGGGCTATAAATGGAGGGGGACAAAGGTAAGGCCGGCAGGCTAACAGGAACTGAGACTTGTGAGCTGTGCTTTGGGGCCGAGTTTTGTCTGAAGATGAATGCAGAATCGCTGAAGGCTTTTAAACCCAAAAATGACACAACAAAAATGTGTTATGGGAAAACATATTGCTAGGCACTGTCCTGTGCACTTAGGAGGAAACACAAGTTCATCTGTGTCTTGGCAGCCTGATAGGCAAAAAAGAAAAAAGTCAGAGAGCTCTGTGATACAATTCCATGTAAAAGAAGACTTGAGACAGATGGGTTTCCATTTACAAGGCAAGGGGAAATCAGTCCTGGCTTAGTCACTCTGGGCTGCTAGAAGAGAATCCATAAATTTATTTCTTTATTAACAAAGACTTATTTCTCACAGGTCTGCAGGTTGGAGGTCCGAGACCAAGGTGCTGGCAGATTCCATGAGAGCTCTTCCTATTTGCAGATGACTACCTTTAGCTGTGTCTTCACTTGCGGGAGAGGGTCAGCTGTGGTCTCTTATTCCCATAGAAGGGCACCCATCTCTTCATGGGGAGGTTCCACCCACAAGACCTCCTCCAAACGCAACCACGCCCCAAAGGATGCACTTCTAAATTCCATCGCCATGAGAATTAGGGTTACAATGTTAGCATTTTAGGAAAACACAGACATGCAGTCCATGGCAAGATCCTTTCGGGATCAAAAGGAAGAAATCACGTATGTGCTGGCACAAACTGGGGGAGGTGATTCATAGGTCACCTGGGAGATCCTGGAGCTGATGTTGGTGGAGAAGGTCTGAATCTAAAGGGAAGTTGGATATGAACACATAAAGAAGTTGGTTTTTGCTTACCAGTTGCCTTTGTCCAAACTAAACATCTTTCAGTCTCTTAAGCACAACAGGGTCTATTTTGCCTCCCAGGTGTGCTACTTGGGATATTTTCCTCTGCCTTCCTTCCCACTTCCTTTCTCCTGATTAATCACTTTCTATACCTGCAGGTCATAAGAGTGGACATCAGCTGTTTTGGAAGTTTCTCCATGAATTCCTCAGTATGAAGGAATGGCTTAATGGTCTTGTTGTGCTAGTAGATGATAACCTCCATTAGATGATGTCATGCCATGAGGGCAAGGACATGGGTTATTGCCCATTGCTTATCCCGTTACTTAGCACAATCCTAGCAAAAAACCAGGTGCTTGCTGACTGTTTATTGACTTGGCTTGAGTTGGAATCCAGGGACATACAAACAAGGTAGAATCTAATCTGAGGAATGGTTCAGGGTCAGAGCTCCAGAATCAAGACTACAAACTCAGAGAGGCCTGGGTGCCCTATTTATCTGGTGCCAGCTGAATGTTGTGGGAGTGGGCATGGGTGCTCAAAGTTCAGGGCTACCTCAAGAAAGTGCATCAGGTACACGTATCTGAAAGAAGTAACCTTTTTAAGAAGGAGAGTGGAGCCCTGGGAGCCCATTGGATAAGGTGAACATTCTATTTGGCCTGGAGGGATGATCAGGTGTGGTGCCACCACTGCACAGCTCTGTTCTCTCTGCCTCGGCATATATTGATCTTCCAAAGTCGTCTCTGCTCACTGCTGTCGCTGTTAGAGACCAGGTGCGGCTTCATGTTTCGGGTGTCACCTAGGTTACATTCAACAGAGGATGCCAATTATGTGCTATTATGGGCTGGGATCTCCAGGCACATGCATTCAAATCACAGAACACCTACAGTATGCTCAACATGGTACCCGTTATCGATTCATGATCATGAATAGTGTATGTGGATCCATAAAAACTTGTGTCTCATTCAGAGGCTTAACTTCTCAAAGGACTTCCACAATTAGAACCTTGTTTCCTTTGCATAACAACAATATAAGGCAGGTGAGGAAGACACTGTTGGGCTCACATTACAGATGAGGTTAGATGACTTGTCCAAGGCCACACGGTTATCCTTACACAACTAGGGAGGGGACCCAAGTGTTATAATGGCCAATGAGTCAACCCCCTCCATCCCAATCCAGTGTAGGTGAGCTCTGTACCTGGTGAGGAAGTATGTTCAAATGTGTGAAGGAAAACTGCCAATAAGTCTTAAAATGTGATCATTTGATAGCCGAATGATTTTTAATGTTGTATCTTCCTGATTGATTAAAGACATTAATTTCTTTAATTATGAAAATCAGGTTCTTGCATTTCAGTAATATATGCAATGGTGAATTTTAGAAATGAATGATTGGCAGTAACATGAACTGATATTCATCTAAAGTTAAAAGTATTTGGTTACATACCTAGCTTATAATGAAATCAAATGAAGCAAATCACTTAGGATCAAAATTCTCCTGGGAAATAATTTCTCCTTTGAATTTAAACATTAGGCTATGTAACCAGAAGGCCACTTAGCACACACAAGTATAGAACCCTTAACTAGTTACACTGCTGTTTGGAGTCCTTACAAACCTTTCAGCTCAAACTTTGAGCAAATGCATTCTCTCTATTCCCTTCCCCAGACCTCTCCCACGAAGCTTTGTTTTCCCTGTTTCTTCTTTTTTCTCCCACTTGTTTCCTTCTAAGACCATTTTCTCTCTGTGAAGGTTTTCATAATAAAGCCAGTGATAATGCAGGCTCCTAATTCTGAAGAAGAAAGAAGCGCAGCTGTGTTGAATTAGTATAGCTACAAAGAAAGTATAGCCGTGAAATTCATTTCTGGGGTCTGAAATCTTTCTGCATCGTATGTTTTCAAGCATTCATATAAAGACGTGTCTTTTATGGCATTCACGTTGTCTTTATCCTTCACTCTCACTGCTTCATGAACATGCACGCACACGCGCGTGCGCACACACACACACACACACATGCTTGCAGAGACAAAGGCTGTTCCTACACAAACTTTGCCAAAACACTGTTCTCCCACAGATAAATCACTTCCTTCCCAAGGAAGCAAATACCTTTGCCACATGGCTGGAGTGGGTGGGAAAACTCTGCATCCTGAAATTCACCCTCCCTGTCAATCATTTAGCCCCATAGTGAGCAGCAGAGCCTCTTTGATCCATGAGCAGTCAGGATCATTGCCCTTACTGGACCACCAGCACCCAGGCCTTTTTCTCAAGGTGACTCCCAAGGCCAGCACCAGATGGTCTGAAGGACTCTTTGGGATTGATTTCCATCGGAGACTTCTGTACCTGTTGCAAATGTGTGAAGGAAAACTGCCAATAAGTCTTAAAATGTGATCATTTGATAGCGAATGATTTTTAATGTTGTATCTTCCTGATTGATTAAAGACATTAATTTCTTTAATTATGAAAATCAGGTTCTTGCATTTCAGTAATATATGCAATGGTGAATTTTAGAAATGAATGATTGGCAGTAACATGAACTGATATTCATCTAAAGTTAAAAGTATTTGGTTACATACCTAGCTTATAATGAAATCAAATGAAGCAAATCACTTAGGATCAAAATTCTCCTGGGAAATAATTTCTCCTTTGAATTTAAACATTAGGCTATGTAACCAGAAGGCCACTTAGCACACACAAGTATAGAACCCTTAACTAGTTACACTGCTGTTTGGAGTCCTTACAAACCTTTCAGCTCAAACTTTGAGCAAATGCATTCTCTCTATTCCCTTCCCCAGACCTCTCCCACGAAGCTTTGTTTTCCCTGTTTCTTCTTTTTTCTCCCACTTGTTTCCTTCTAAGACCATTTTCTCTCTGTGAAGGTTTTCATAATAAAGCCAGTGATAATGCAGGCTCCTAATTCTGAAGAAGAAAGAAGCGCAGCTGTGTTGAATTAGTATAGCTACAAAGAAAGTATAGCCGTGAAATTCATTTCTGGGGTCTGAAATCTTTCTGCATCGTATGTTTTCAAGCATTCATATAAAGACGTGTCTTTTATGGCATTCACGTTGTCTTTATCCTTCACTCTCACTGCTTCATGAACATGCACGCACACGCGCGTGCGCACACACACACACACACACACATGCTTGCAGAGACAAAGGCTGTTCCTACACAAACTTTGCCAAAACACTGTTCTCCCACAGATAAATCACTTCCTTCCCAAGGAAGCAAATACCTTTGCCACATGGCTGGAGTGGGTGGGAAAACTCTGCATCCTGAAATTCACCCTCCCTGTCAATCATTTAGCCCCATAGTGAGCAGCAGAGCCTCTTTGATCCATGAGCAGTCAGGATCATTGCCCTTACTGGACCACCAGCACCCAGGCCTTTTTCTCAAGGTGACTCCCAAGGCCAGCACCAGATGGTCTGAAGGACTCTGTGTCAGGAGAGACATCTGATTACTGGTGGGCACCTTCCAGGATGACTTCTGTGGTGTGCCTGAGGAGTAACGCCTGCATGTGCTTCTCAGAGTGAGAGTCAAAGCTAAGCGGAAGGCTCAGACAGATGAATCAGGGCTTGGAGATCCTGTGGAGGGTGGTCTGCTCCTTCCACGGTATGTGAGAAGAAAGAAATCCCACATGACATACTGATAGGCTGTAAATATATGAATGCTGATATTTGCTTCTCCTATTGCACAAAGGAAGAAAACACATAAATGGGTTAATTAGCTCCTATGCAGAATTTAATTAGAGCATCTTTGTTCACTCTGCCTCAGCCAGAATCTCAATTATCCATCTCCATTTCCAGGATTTTTTAGCACGGACACACATCTTTCACTTGGGGCTCTTCATATGAACTTGGGGTCTCAATGATCTTCCATGTGGCAGGGGTAGCCAATTTCAACATGAAATTTTGATTACTTTGAAGTCATTCCATTGTCACAGGGAACAATGACTCCTTTCATTACTCAAAAAGGCATTTTTTTCCCACACTGCATGTGTATAATGACGAATAGGGTTTTCAGAAGTCCAGGTTGGAGTCAGGGCTGGGAACTTGGTGGCTTTCATTCTCACAAGATGAAGCAATGATAAGTGGCCTTCATTACATAAGAACACATTCAATCCCACAAGAATCCTCTAAGGTATTATTTTTATCAGCATTTGTCAGACAGAGAAACAGAGTCACAGAGAGGCTAAGGGATTTGTCCAGAGACTTGAACCCAGGTGATCTGGATTTTGGAACCACGCTCTCAAGCATAATGCTTTTTATGTTTCTCAACAATAATATAGCCTTTGCTGTAAGAATACCAATATCAACTCTACAATTATACTGGAATCATAAATTGACACACATCATTCCTTTTATAGGAATGATACCAGCTACAACTATGTTGACTCTGAATAACAGACATCAGACCCATGCCTAACATGTGCAACAGGGAAAGGAAAAGTTGTTCAGTTGTCTCCGACTCTTTGAGACCCTAATCCTCTGTCCAAATTGTGCAACCCCCCGGGAAAGGAAAAGTTGGTTTTACATCTGATTACTGGTGGGCACCTTCCAGGGTGACTTCTGTGGTGTGCCTGAGGAGTAACGCCTGCATGTGCTTCTCAGAGTGAGAGTCAAAGCTAAGCGGAAGGCTCAGACAGATGAATCAGGGCTTGGAGATCCTGTGGAGGGTGGTCTGCTCCTTCCACGGTATGTGAGAAGAAAGAAATCCCACATGACATACTGATAGGCTGTAAATATATGAATGCTGATATTTGCTTCTCCTATTGCACAAAGGAAGAAAACACATAAATGGGTTAATTAGCTCCTATGCAGAATTTAATTAGAGCATCTTTGTTCACTCTGCCTCAGCCAGAATCTCAATTATCCATCTCCATTTCCAGGATTTTTTAGCACGGACACACATCTTTCACTTGGGGCTCTTCATATGAACTTGGGGTCTCAATGATCTTCCATGTGGCAGGGGTAGCCAATTTCAACATGAAATTTTGATTACTTTGAAGTCATTCCATTGTCACAGGGAACAATGACTCCTTTCATTACTCAAAAAGGCATTTTTTTCCCACACTGCATGTGTATAATGACGAATAGGTTTTTCAGAAGTCCAGGTTGGAGTCAGGGCTGGGAACTTGGTGGCTTTCATTCTCACAAGATGAAGCAATGATAAGTGGCCTTCATTACATAAGAACACATTCAATCCCACAAGAATCCTCTAAGGTATTATTTTTATCAGCATTTGTCAGACAGAGAAACAGAGTCACAGAGAGGCTAAGGGATTTGTCCAGAGACTTGAACCCAGGTGATCTGGATTTTGGAACCACGCTCTCAAGCATAATGCTTTTTATGTTTCTCAACAATAATATAGCCTTTGCTGTAAGAATACCAATATCAACTCTACAATTATACTGGAATCATAAATTGACACACATCATTCCTTTTATAGGAATGATACCAGCTACAACTATGTTGACTCTGAATAACAGACATCAGACCCATGCCTAACATGTGCAACAGGGAAAGGAAAAGTTGTTCAGTTGTCTCCGACTCTTTGAGACCCTATGGAGTGTTGGCTGCCAGGCTCCTCTGTCCATGAAATTCTCAAGGCATGGTTACTGGAATGGCCTTGCCCTTCTCCAGGGAATCTTCCCAACCCATGGATCAAACCCGAGGTATCCAGCATTGAAGTTGGATTCTTTACCAGCTGAGCTACCAAGGAAGCCTCATGAAAAAGGAGGGAATTCTTGTAAGGGTAGAAGAGATGGTTCCCGGGGAAGGCAAGGGCAGGAATGCAGCTGGAAATCAAAAACAATGGGGGACTTTCTTTGTGGTTCAGCAGTTAAGAACCCACCTGCCAATGCAGGGAACATGGGTTCAATGACTGATCTGAGAGGATTCCACCTGCTGAGCTAAGCCTGAGAGCCACAACTACTGAGTCCGTGTGCCACAACTACTGAAGCCCATGTGCCCTAGAGCCTGTGCTCTGCAATAAGGGACACCATTACAATGAGAAGCCCATGACCCACAACTACAGAGTAGCCCCTACTTACCACAGATAAAGCCCATACTCAGCAAGGAGGGCCTAGCACTGCCAAAAATAAGTAAATTAATTTTAAAAAGTGTATACACAGTATTTTAAAAAGTGAATAAACAATGATAACCAGGAACTGAAACAGCATCAGGACCCTCTCCTTCTCTCTTTACCTTATTCCTTTCTACTATCACCTGCACCTGCCTTCTTCTTCACTCTCTCTGTCTGCAGAGTTGCTTTCTACAAATCCTTGGTTCCTTAGAGTGAAGAAGCACATGGCCACAGATTCTCAGCTTTACTTTCCACACACTTGGGCCCAAAGAGAGACTAGTCTTGCATTTGTTCCTAAGATGTCCATAAAGCACAATATGAAAGGGATGGTTATTATTGTTATCATAGAGGCCCTGGTGGTGGATGACAATTGACCTCTGTGTCTGGTGCTTTGACCAGCTCCCTCACCTGACCCTACTTTTTGCCTGAAGTAGGAGCAGCCCTCCTTTAAAGCACATGTGTTATAAAAGTCCTCAGTCCTTACTGGGCCAAAAAGGATCTTTTTTTGGACTTATCAAATATATAACTGTCTTTCATAATTTGATACTTAAAACAGCATGGTCCAAGATGGATAAAGACACCACCTTGCAGTGCAAGGGGCGCCCGTTTGATCCCTGGCCTGGAAGATCCCACGTGCCTCAGAGCAGCTGGACTGATGTGTCCAACTACCGAGCTGGAGCTCTGGAGCGCATGCACCCAAGCCAGTGCTCTGCAGTGACAGAGGTCACTGTGATGGGAGGCTCACACAGGCCAAAGAACAAAAATGGATGAAAATAGATAAGTGAAAGACCAATAGAAGTTGCCAATAAAAAAAAAAAAGTAGATAACATGGTTGCATGCATGTTCAGTTGCTCAGTCGTATCTGATGTTTGCAACGCCATAGACTATGGTCTGCCAGGCTCCTCTGTCCATGGGATTTTCCTGGCAAGACTACTGAAGTGGGTTCCCATTTCCTTCTCCAGGGGATCTTCCTGATTTGGGGATTGAACCTGAGTCTCTTGAGTCTCCTGCATAGGCAGGTGGATTCTTTACCACTGCGTCACCTGGGAGGCCCCAGTGAAGTGGTTACTATTCTTCTTTTTCATTTTTTAACAGATGAGGACAGAGAGTTTCCAAGAGATGACAATACTGACCCAATTTTACACTGCTGTCCAGTGGTCGTCTTTTGTCAATGGTTTCTTGTACAATAAAAGCAACATTCAAAATCCTGCTTTTAGTCCTGGTTTATTCTGCACTGGTGAACCCAAAGGCAGTGCACCTGGTTTAAAGGTTACGAGTCAGGTCTCCCAACTCCTAAAGTGTCTCTCTCCACAGGCATAAGGGTTTTGAAGCAGCCCTGGCTTCAGAGCGTAAACTTTTTCCTAGAATCATTCCTTTCTGGCACAGAGCACATACACTTTTCTTCTGCTATTTTCTGTTTAGCTGTTTGTTTTTTCTGCCAACTCTGAATCCTGAAAAAGTGGCCAACGTTGTAGATGCCCAAGCTGCTGAATGTTCAGATTCCCAACTTGGAAGTGATGAGTTTCCTTGTCTTGCCTCCTACCTTTTTTTTTTAAGATTTATTTATTTATTTACTTTGGGCAGGGGCCGGGTTGGGGAGGGAGGGGAGCGGGCGGACCACTTCTATTGGTCTTTCATTTCTCTATTTTCATTTGTCTTCGTTCTTTGGCTCCTGTGGGCCTCCCATCACGGTGGTGTCTGTCGTCGCAGAGCGCTGGCTCTGGGCGCATGCGCTCCAGAGCTCCGGCTCAGTGATTGGACACATCAGTCCAGCCGCTCTGCGGCACATGGGATCTTCCCAGGCCAGGGCTCGAACCAGCGCCCCTTGCACTGCAAGGCGGTGTCCTTACCCACTGGACCACCAGGGGAAGCCCTCTCCTACCTTCTTTTAAGAGCATCTTCTCCACTCAGTAGCCTACCCATCATCATCATCAATGAATACATATAGGCATCCACTCCTCAGAGCTTCACATGAAGCTAAGCACAGTTCTCTTCGGGGGTGCATATAACACATTTCCAAGGAAATTAGAACAGATCTTGTGGGTGAGTGGTGTCCTACAAATCATAAATACTTCCTTTTTTGATTTTTTTTGGGGATTGAACCTGAGTCTCTTGAGTCTCCTGCATAGGCAGGTGGATTCTTTACCACTGCGTCACCTGGGAGGCCCCAGTGAAGTGGTTACTATTCTTCTTTTTCATTTTTTAACAGATGAGGACAGAGAGTTTCCAAGAGATGACAATACTGACCCAATTTTACACTGCTGTCCAGTGGTCGTCTTTTGTCAATGGTTTCTTGTACAATAAAAGCAACATTCAAAATCCTGCTTTTAGTCCTGGTTTATTCTGCACTGGTGAACCCAAAGGCAGTGCACCTGGTTTAAAGGTTACGAGTCAGGTCTCCCAACTCCTAAAGTGTCTCTCTCCACAGGCATAAGGGTTTTGAAGCAGCCCTGGCTTCAGAGCGTAAACTTTTTCCTAGAATCATTCCTTTCTGGCACAGAGCACATACACTTTTCTTCTGCTATTTTCTGTTTAGCTGTTTGTTTTTTCTGCCAACTCTGAATCCTGAAAAAGTGGCCAACGTTGTAGATGCCCAAGCTGCTGAATGTTCAGATTCCCAACTTGGAAGTGATGAGTTTCCTTGTCTTGCCTCCTACCTTTTTTTTTTAAGATTTATTTATTTATTTACTTTGGGCAGGGGCCGGGTTGGGGAGGGAGGGTGAAGGGCGGACCACTTCTATTGGTCTTTCATTTCTCTATTTTCATTTGTCTTCGTTCTTTGGCTCCTGTGGGCCTCCCATCACGGTGGTGTCTGTCGTCGCAGAGCGCTGGCTCTGGGCGCATGCGCTCCAGAGCTCCGGCTCAGTGATTGGACACATCAGTCCAGCCGCTCTGCGGCACATGGGATCTTCCCAGGCCAGGGCTCGAACCAGCGCCCCTTGCACTGCAAGGCGGTGTCCTTACCCACTGGACCACCAGGGGAAGCCCTCTCCTACCTTCTTTTAAGAGCATCTTCTCCACTCAGTAGCCTACCCATCATCATCATCAATGAATACATATAGGCATCCACTCCTCAGAGCTTCACATGAAGCTAAGCACAGTTCTCTTCGGGAGTGCATATAACACATTTCCAAGGAAATTAGAACAGATCTTGTGGGTGAGTGGTGTCCTACAAATCATAAATATGTAGTTAACCAGCTGTACAGCCTCTCTCACTCTAAGGCACAAAGAGTTGGCCTTAATTCTAAATTTAAAGCAAAAATATCCAGGTTGCTTTTAAAAAGAGAGCTTCCTGATTCCACTAGGGAAAAACACTGGCATGAACTACTCAATGAAGATATTGCATCTCTGTCCCTAGAAACCTGTTCTAGTGCTGGCTCCTGCCATAGCCAGCATCCCAAGTGGTCCCTAAAGATCCTTATCACTCAGTGTTCATATCATTGCATGGTGCCCTCCCACCATGAATAGAGCTAATCTGTATAACCAAAAAGAAATGGCCAAAGTGACAATTCTGAAGCTAGATCATAAAAGACATTGTGGCTTCCTCATAGTCTTTCTTGAATTGTTTATTGCTATTCAATCGCTAAGTCATATCCTGCTCTTTGTGATCCCATGAAGTGCAGCAAACCAGGCTTCCCTGTCCTTCATTATCTCCTGGAGTTTGCTCTAACTCATGCTCATTGAGTTGATGATGCCATCCAACCATCTCATCCTCTGTCGGCCCTTTCTTCTCCTGCCCTCAACCATTCCCAGCATTAGGGTCTTTTCCAATGAGTCACCTCTTCACATCAGATGGTCAAACTATTGGAGCTTCAGCTTTAGTATCAGTCCTTCCAGTGAATATTCAGTCCATAGAGTTGCTAAGAGTCAGACATGACTTAGTGACTAATCAACATCACCACCTTCATATAACCCTTAATGAATGCAGCATCAGTAACTGGAGGTTGCTTTGAAAAAAGAACCAGCCACCCTCTGCGGCACATGGGATCTTCCCAGGCCAGGGCTCGAACCAGCGCCCCTTGCACTGCAAGGCGGTGTCCTTACCCACTGGACCACCAGGGGAAGCCCTCTCCTACCTTCTTTTAAGAGCATCTTCTCCACTCAGTAGCCTACCCATCATCATCATCAATGAATACATATAGGCATCCACTCCTCAGAGCTTCACATGAAGCTAAGCACAGTTCTCTTCGGGGTGCATATAACACATTTCAAGGAAATTAGAACAGATCTTGTGGGTGAGTGGTGTCCTACAAATCATAAATATGTAGTTAACCAGCTGTACAGCCTCTCTCACTCTAAGGCACAAAGAGTTGGCCTTAATTCTAAATTTAAAGCAAAAATATCCAGGTTGCTTTTAAAAAGAGAGCTTCCTGATTCCACTAGGGAAAAACACTGGCATGAACTACTCAATGAAGATATTGCATCTCTGTCCCTAGAAACCTGTTCTAGTGCTGGCTCCTGCCATAGCCAGCATCCCAAGTGGTCCCTAAAGATCCTTATCACTCAGTGTTCATATCATTGCATGGTGCCCTCCCACCATGAATAGAGCTAATCTGTATAACCAAAAAGAAATGGCCAAAGTGACAATTCTGAAGCTAGATCATAAAAGACATTGTGGCTTCCTCATAGTCTTTCTTGAATTGTTTATTGCTATTCAATCGCTAAGTCATATCCTGCTCTTTGTGATCCCATGAAGTGCAGCAAACCAGGCTTCCTGTCCTTCATTATCTCCTGGAGTTTGCTCTAACTCATGCTCATTGAGTTGATGATGCCATCCAACCATCTCATCCTCTGTCGGCCCTTTCTTCTCCTGCCCTCAACCATTCCCAGCATTAGGGTCTTTTCCAATGAGTCACCTCTTCACATCAGATGGTCAAACTATTGGAGCTTCAGCTTTAGTATCAGTCCTTCCAGTGAATATTCAGTCCATAGAGTTGCTAAGAGTCAGACATGACTTAGTGACTAATCAACATCACCACCTTCATATAACCCTTAATGAATGAGCATAGCTGAGCTGAATCAGTAACTGGTAGGTGTTGCTTTTGAAAAAAAAGAACAAAGAATTGGAGATTTTGTCAGCTGCTATGAGCCAGGGATACACAGAAGGTGGAGGATGTGTGACTGAGGAAGAAGGACATGAAGCAAGAGAGAAGCAGAGAAGAGACACAAAACAAAAGCCAGAAAGTAGCTTTGGATTCTGGAGACTTCTCAGTGCCTCTTTTTGGGGTACTCAAAGCCAATTCTGAATTGCCAGCTCCTCACCATGTTTCAGATCCTTTGATTTCAACCAATATAAGATGCACTTCAAAGGGTCCTGAAGAGAAAGTGCCTTGGAAAGTGACCAGAGCATCGCTTTTCCAGATGCTGGGCTATTTGCCTAGTGGGAAGCACTCTGGACTTGAGCTCTTAAGAGGTAGAATTTCATGGAGGAAATAATATACTTTCCTTGTCATTTCTTCATTTTAAAGGCAAATAGGTGGCTTAGGGAAAGTGATTTTCTCACATTCGTATGGTGATTTAAAGATATATTGCCATCACTTTTGTATCAAATAGAGCTAAGGAAACTATGTCTTCTGTAGATGTCTGTTCACTCATTTCTACAAAGCCCATGGTGGAGAACAGAAGTGATACACACCGCATTGGAACAAGGATCTTTCCCTTCTGAATCTCGTGACTCACCATGATGGATAACTGGGCAAGCAGGAGTGATGTCAACAGTCCTGCATTGCTTCTTGTGGTGGACCTACCTCAGAGGAAGAACACTTCCCTGTGGGGACTTGTCCGTTCTGAGACCTGACTCTTCCTGTCCTTCATTATCTCCTGGAGTTTGCTCTAACTCATGCTCATTGAGTTGATGATGCCATCCAACCATCTCATCCTCTGTCGGCCCTTTCTTCTCCTGCCCTCAACCATTCCCAGCATTAGGGTCTTTTCCAATGAGTCACCTCTTCACATCAGATGGTCAAACTATTGGAGCTTCAGCTTTAGTATCAGTCCTTCCAGTGAATATTCAGTCCATAGAGTTGCTAAGAGTCAGACATGACTTAGTGACTAATCAACATCACCACCTTCATATAACCCTTAATGAATGAGCATAGCTGAGCTGAATCAGTAACTGGTAGGTGTTGCTTTTGAAAAAAAAGAACAAAGAATTGGAGATTTTGTCAGCTGCTATGAGCCAGGGATACACAGAAGGTGGAGGATGTGTGACTGAGGAAGAAGGACATGAAGCAAGAGAGAAGCAGAGAAGAGACACAAAACAAAAGCCAGAAAGTAGCTTTGGATTCTGGAGACTTCTCAGTGCCTCTTTTTGGGGTACTCAAAGCCAATTCTGAATTGCCAGCTCCTCACCATGTTTCAGATCCTTTGATTTCAACCAATATAAGATGCACTTCAAAGGGTCCTGAAGAGAAAGTGCCTTGGAAAGTGACCAGAGCATCGCTTTTCCAGATGCTGGGCTATTTGCCTAGTGGGAAGCACTCTGGACTTGAGCTCTTAAGAGGTAGAATTTCATGGAGGAAATAATATACTTTCCTTGTCATTTCTTCATTTTAAAGGCAAATAGGTGGCTTAGGGAAAGTGATTTTCTCACATTCGTATGGTGATTTAAAGATATATTGCCATCACTTTTGTATCAAATAGAGCTAAGGAAACTATGTCTTCTGTAGATGTCTGTTCACTCATTTCTACAAAGCCCATGGTGGAGAACAGAAGTGATACACACCGCATTGGAACAAGGATCTTTCCCTTCTGAATCTCGTGACTCACCATGATGGATAACTGGGCAAGCAGGAGTGATGTCAACAGTCCTGCATTGCTTCTTGTGGTGGACCTACCTCAGAGGAAGAACACTTCCCTGTGGGGACCTGACGTGGCTCCGATATTAACTCGGCATTAAGACTGAGCCCGCTGCGTGCAAAGGATCTGTGGCTAGGAACTTTTAATCTCCAAAAAAAGTAAATCTGAACACCCAGATCATGTACCAGCTTCTTCCTCTGGGGAGAACTCACAAAAAAGAATCTCAAAATGTGAAAAACGGTAACAATTTCTCTTACTTTTCATTGCAAGAGGGTATACTAATAGACAGTACATGTGCACCTGAGAACATGAGGTTCGTGAGGTCCTCAATGGGTACAGCTGAGGACATCTGCCTGCAGGAGATGGGGTAAACAGTGTCACTTACAGGCCCCAAAGTGCCCAAGGATCTGCAGACCAGAGGCAGAAGAATACAGTTTTGTGTTAATTTCCAAAGGGAGACTGATGACATTTCCACCATGAATACTTAATGACGTTTCCTGCAAGGAATGTTTCATGCTTCCATAAACAGCCCACGCCTGTGTGATTTTATGGAAGAAATTCTCCATAATGGTGAGGGATTTCTACTTACAGGGAGGTTTCAAATGAGCTGCAATGATGAGTCTTCAATAAAAGAAGAAATGAAACATTGGAGACACTTACAGAGATAGTCCTGGAATGCGTAGCCACCTTCATTTTCTGGTCTCTATGAAGAACATGACTGCCTTGGTTTTTTTGCTTCTGCTTATCAGCCAGGAGATTTAAGATTTAAGGACCCCGGCTGTGTTCACTTCTCCAGCCTCAACTCTGTCCATTTCCTCTACAAATCTATTCCAGATACATTGAACTATTACTGTTTTTCCTCTCCAAGGATATGCACCTGCTTTTGTCTGTTTTGAATACACCCCCGAATCTGTCTTTATCTGGACAACTTCTTGCCTTGTTTCAGAGCTCAACAGGGATATCAGTGTCTCTGAGAAATGGATCGTGTTCCCCTCCACATTTCATTCCCAGTCAACTCTCCTGTAGGATCTGGGATGGATGTTTGTCTTATGTTTTCTACCACTCAGCAGATCTGAATGCATGCATGTATGCATGTGTGCTCTCGCATGCGCACACACACACACACACACTGCTTGAACAGTGTCCTGCCTTATTCCAATTTGATTGGGTATGGTCCCAGCGTGACCAACTGGGAACACCACTAATCAAGTGAAACCTTGATTAGAAAGTCAAGAATATGAAGAAGGAGATTTGCACAGCTCTCTTTCTTGGTGAAGCTGATAGTAGAAATATCTGGGGTTTAAGCCACAGCACGAGGGAGAACTGAGGTCCGGCACTCAGGGCCAGTTGAATGTGCTGCCATCTTTGGCCAGCAGGGTAGAGCGGGCTAGCATATTCCCACATGATGGTTTGGGTGCTATGTCTTGGACAAGCCTGGCTCCCCATAAGCCACCATTAATCCATTCCTTTCCTCAATCCCTTTTCTGTTTAGAGTACCTCAAAGAGTTGTTTTCAGCTGAGAATGCTGAATGAGGCAGTAGTTCCTCTTCTGTTCCCCAAAGCCCTCCAAAAATTCCCCTTTATGTGATGAGTTCATCTATCTGGCTACTGTCCTCCCATCTGTCTTTGTCATTTCCTCAGGGCTGGAAGACCCCCTTTATAATAATATCCCAACTCTTATTATGACACCTGGTGAGATGAGTATTTATTGGTTAAACAAGTACTCAGATGAAGGCATTTTTCCACATGGCTTTTGCTGGCCTCTGACCCGGGAGGACCCCTGTCAGCTATGCTCTCACCCAGGACGCCTCATCCTTGGGGCACCAGGCTATCCTGAGAGGGCTATCCTGAGAGAGAGGGCTAGGATCCAAGTGGGAGTGGACAGTTGTCCAGAATAACCAGAAAGATTAAAACATAAACAGAGGCCTTGAACCTGAAGAAACAGACAAGTTAATTACCAGACAAACTCAGTGTCAGGGACTTCTGTTCATAGACAAGGAAGAGGGAAACCAGGAGCAGAGGGAAGAAACAGGACCTCTGAGTGGAGTGTCAGGTGGAAGGGAGGGTGAGGGCGGCTTACCTGCCGATGAGCGGGGGTGAGCAGAGGGGCAGCAGCTGTGTAGTGGCCTAGAGGTGGAGTGGCCGGGCGCGTCCCAGGAATGGGAGGAAAGCCAGAGGCTCTGGGTACGCGCTGGGTCTTCAACAGTACTAGCCCAGAGAATTCAGGTTGCCTGGGAAAGTTTCTTTGGCTTTCACCTGGAAACCACAACTCAGTCTGTACACTCAGCTTGAGCCTAAGGTCCCTTCTAGAGGAGTGTTTCTGACCTTGGGCTTGGTTTGGATCATTTACCAGGACCTCGGAGACTTCCTGATGTTTCTATTCAAACACAGGTGGCATTAGAGTATAGTTATCTGTTTACATGCTTGTTTAATAAGACTGAGAACAATGACAGTAACTATTGGCTAAACGCCAGGCACTTTATGCCCATTATTCATCTAATCCTTCCAAGAGGTCTATAATATAGATTCTGTGATTCTCCCTAATTTTCAGATGGTAAACATAAGGTCCAGAGGGCACAGTCAGTAGGTGGCAGAGAAAAGATGTGAACTAACGATGTCAATTTCAGAGCCTCTACCCTGAAGCACTAGGTTATATCTCAACGGACTAAATGAGTGTTCGTTTCTTTCCCCTTTTCAGTCCAAGAAGCCACAGGAGGATCTAGGAGTGAGGAAAGAAACGTGTCTGGATGACACGGACAGTGAATGTCAGAGATGCAACCAGACCCCAGATCTCTTAGCTCATGCCGGATGATCATCTGGCTTTGGGAGATCCATCTAGGAAGATAAATTCAGCCCAAGTGGATGTGGGAAGAGGAAGAGGACACCAGAGAGACTGGACTCTCTAGGTGGGTCGAACGTCAGTGCTCAGTAGATGATCTTTGCACAGAGGCTCTTCAGAAACTGGTAATGAACGCCTCGTGAATGTGGAGAAGCTACTGACATCCCAAACCCAGCAGAGCCTGTACAGTCTTGCTCCTCCTCTCACCTGACATACTCAGACATGAGAGGCTTCGAGGGGAAAATGCTTCTGATCTGCATTGGCTCCCATCCCAAAAGGCTGAGATTTATGGGCAAGGACTGAGACTGGCTCCAGGGCCTATTTCAGTTGTCTCTACATGGGGCCCATCTCCCTTTTCTTATTTCCCAGCTGAGAGGTAAAAGGACACGAGATGTATGCAATCTGAAGACACCTGGTCAAGTCTTCTGGGAACCCCTTGATTGAGGACCTACCGGGTCCTCAACAGTACTAGCCCAGAGAATTCAGGTTGCCTGGGAGAGTTTCTTTGGCTTTCACCTGGAAACCACAACTCAGTCTGTACACTCAGCTTGAGCCTAAGGTCCCTTCTAGAGGAGTGTTTCTGACCTTGGGCTTGGTTTGGATCATTTACCAGGACCTCGGAGACTTCCTGATGTTTCTATTCAAACACAGGTGGCATTAGAGTATAGTTATCTGTTTACATGCTTGTTTAATAAGACTGAGAACAATGACAGTAACTATTGGCTAAACGCCAGGCACTTTATGCCCATTATTCATCTAATCCTTCCAAGAGGTCTATAATATAGATTCTGTGATTCTCCCTAATTTTCAGATGGTAAACATAAGGTCCAGAGGGCACAGTCAGTAGGTGGCAGAGAAAAGATGTGAACTAACGATGTCAATTTCAGAGCCTCTACCCTGAAGCACTAGGTTATATCTCAACGGACTAAATGAGTGTTCGTTTCTTTCCCCTTTTCAGTCCAAGAAGCCACAGGAGGATCTAGGAGTGAGGAAAGAAACGTGTCTGGATGACACGGACAGTGAATGTCAGAGATGCAACCAGACCCCAGATCTCTTAGCTCATGCCGGATGATCATCTGGCTTTGGGAGATCCATCTAGGAAGATAAATTCAGCCCAAGTGGATGTGGGAAGAGGAAGAGGACACCAGAGAGACTGGACTCTCTAGGTGGGTCGAACGTCAGTGCTCAGTAGATGATCTTTGCACAGAGGCTCTTCAGAAACTGGTAATGAACGCCTCGTGAATGTGGAGAAGCTACTGACATCCCAAACCCAGCAGAGCCTGTACAGTCTTGCTCCTCCTCTCACCTGACATACTCAGACATGAGAGGCTTCGAGGGGAAAATGCTTCTGATCTGCATTGGCTCCCATCCCAAAAGGCTGAGATTTATGGGCAAGGACTGAGACTGGCTCCAGGGCCTATTTCAGTTGTCTCTACATGGGGCCCATCTCCCTTTTCTTATTTCCCAGCTGAGAGGTAAAAGGACACGAGATGTATGCAATCTGAAGACACCTGGTCAAGTCTTCTGGGAACCCCTTGATTGAGGACCTACCGGGTCCTCACAGCTATTTGGGGGTTTTGTGAAAAAAAACACACACTGTGAGGCTCCTTTAAGACCCTAGAGGCCTGGGCTTTGCAGTTTTCCATAGCATCTCAAGAAATGCTGATGACCGGGCAGATGGAGGACTCCCTGATCTAATTCAGCAGGGTGATGGTCACATTTTTACAGATGGGACACAGAAGTACAGGAGGGGAGGGGCAAGGAGCATAAGAAAGTGGTTAAAGCCTGAACTCTGCCAGGCATTTGCTTTGTGGCTTAGGGAGGTTACTGAGTCTTCCCAAACTCCAGTTTTTCATAAAAAAAAAGAAAAAAAACAGACATAATCAGAGAGTCGAGAGCACTATTGTAAGATATAAGCGTAAAGTTCTTAGCACAGTGTCTTGGCAAAGGAAATGTTTACTCTTATAACAAGTGGATAAACAGACACACAATTATAATCTAGTAAGATAAATCTTTTTGATGATTTTCACTTCTGTGACTGTTTCTTTTCTTTTATAGTTATTTTGGTGAGACTCAAGACTGCTCACTTTCTTTTGTACCTGCTAGAGGAAATCATTTCCTGGACCACAAACTGATCACCCTCCTCCTCCCTGCATACATGTCTATACAGAAGAACTCCCTTCCTGGGACAAAAACCTCCTTTTGTTCTCTGAGTTTTCCTCTCCTACGAGGTCAGCCTGCAAAGACCCAAGCAGACCCCATGGTCTGACCTGCCATCAAAGTCCCTTTGTGTGGAGCATCTGAGAGTGCAGGCTCATCCCACAGTCCAGGGACATGGCAGCAAAGGCACTGGGAATTCCCAGGGACACTGGCCCAAGGCCTGGCCCCAGGGTAGCTCCAGCTCAAACTCCCTGGGTCGCCCTCTGGAAAGAGAGCAACTGTAGACAGTCAGCCAGGCTATGTGTGTCCCTGGATGTACATGCATAGCTGTATATGAATACATCTAGATGAAAATATAAATGTTTTGGATAAAAAACTGTAAAAAAAATGAATCTCTAAGGAGAGGTAAAAGGACACGAGATGTATGCAATCTGAAGACACCTGGTCAAGTCTTCTGGGAACCCCTTGATTGAGGACCTACCGGGTCCTCACAGCTATTTGGGGGTTTTGTGAAAAAAAACACACACTGTGAGGCTCCTTTAAGACCCTAGAGGCCTGGGCTTTGCAGTTTTCCATAGCATCTCAAGAAATGCTGATGACCGGGCAGATGGAGGACTCCCTGATCTAATTCAGCAGGGTGATGGTCACTTTTTTACAGATGGGACACAGAAGTACAGGAGGGGAGGGGCAAGGAGCATAAGAAAGTGGTTAAAGCCTGAACTCTGCCAGGCATTTGCTTTGTGGCTTAGGGAGGTTACTGAGTCTTCCCAAACTCCAGTTTTTCATAAAAAAAAAGAAAAAAAACAGACATAATCAGAGAGTCGAGAGCACTATTGTAAGATATAAGCGTAAAGTTCTTAGCACAGTGTCTTGGCAAAGGAAATGTTTACTCTTATAACAAGTGGATAAACAGACACACAATTATAATCTAGTAAGATAAATCTTTTTGATGATTTTCACTTCTGTGACTGTTTCTTTTCTTTTATAGTTATTTTGGTGAGACTCAAGACTGCTCACTTTCTTTTGTACCTGCTAGAGGAAATCATTTCCTGGACCACAAACTGATCACCCTCCTCCTCCCTGCATACATGTCTATACAGAAGAACTCCCTTCCTGGGACAAAAACCTCCTTTTGTTCTCTGAGTTTTCCTCTCCTACGAGGTCAGCCTGCAAAGACCCAAGCAGACCCCATGGTCTGACCTGCCATCAAAGTCCCTTTGTGTGGAGCATCTGAGAGTGCAGGCTCATCCCACAGTCCAGGGACATGGCAGCAAAGGCACTGGGAATTCCCAGGGACACTGGCCCAAGGCCTGGCCCCAGGGTAGCTCCAGCTCAAACTCCCTGGGTCGCCCTCTGGAAAGAGAGCAACTGTAGACAGTCAGCCAGGCTATGTGTGTCCCTGGATGTACATGCATAGCTGTATATGAATACATCTAGATGAAAATATAAATGTTTTGGATGCTGAAGGAGAGGAGAGAAATTCAGTGTCCAGCACGAAGGAACCAGGATGCCAAGCGGGGACAGAATTTGTACAAGCTTCTATGCGATACTCCAGGCCATGTAAGGTGGGATCGTGTCTGGGGGCTGCTGGCCCCCAGAGTTTAAGCTGCTAAGGCATTTTAGGAAAAGGGGGAGCCTTTAGGAGCTCGTGTCAAGACATGATTCAGGAATGCCTCTTACCAGGAGGAAACAATAATTAGGATAGCCATGATCACAACCATATATTAATCTCAATTCCAGGACATGCACTAAGAACTTTACCTGAAACATCTGGTATGTCTCTCCAAAACATGGGGTCAATGCTACTACTATCATTCCTGGGTTTCAACTTTTGTAAGAGATTTGCAAGGTGCATGGTAAATTGACACAGCCTCTATGGAAGACAGTCTGGAGATTTCTTAAAAAACTAAAAATAGAAGCACCATATGACCCAGCAATCCCACTCTTAGGCTTATACCCTGATGAAATCAAAACTGAAAGAAGCACCTGTACCCCAATGTTCATTGTAGCTCTCTATACAATAGCTAGAACATGGAAGGAACCTAGATGCCCATCGATGAACGAATGGATCCAAAAGCTCTGGTACATATATACAATGGAATACTACACAGCTGTAAAGAGAAATGCAGAAGAATCAGCCCTAATGAGGTGGCTGGATCTAGAACCTATCATCAAAAGTGAAGTCAGTCAGAAAGAGAAGGACAAATACAGTATATTAACACATATATGTGGAATCTAGTAGGATGGTGATGATGGCACACGCAGTGAAGCGATGGAAAGACGGACATGGACAGTGGACATATGGACATTGTGGGGAAGGAACAGAAGGTGGGAGGCATAAAGGAAGTAGCATGAAGGCCTGTACTATCATAAGTGAAGAAAATAGCTCTAGTCATTGCTCTGTAAGAAAAGGGGATCCTTCAGGGGTGCTGTGTGATGGTTGGGAGGGGTGGGAAGGGGGGGATATACATATAACTAATCTGGGAACATACATATCTGTATACAACAAAACTCTGTAAAAGTTAAAAGCAAGATAAAGGTTTAAAAAAAAAAAGGTGCATGGCAAGACCATCTGATTCCACAGCTGGCACTCTGAACAGTAAACTCACACAGCTTCTCTGAGTGTGGTTACAACCCAGGCAACATGACGAATGGCCCAGCCACCACCACCAGAACCACTGTAGGACCAAGGTGCTGACTGACAACAGGCTACCCTCTTTGTAGACCTTTCTCACTTTCCCCAAATGCCTTTTCATGAGTTCCCTGCACCTGCTTCTCAACACCATCCCAAAACGAATTTGTGATGGGATCATTCCTATGTTGCGGACTAAGACAATGAAACTGGGAATTTTCTTTTTCTGCTTGTAAGAACACATTTTGTGACTGAGGTCATACCAGTTGGCTTCAAAGCTCACACTTTTTCTCCTTCAGCTTGATGTGGAAGTGTCCCCAGACAGACGTGCAACTGCACTTCTAAGAGCATAAACAGGCACAGAGCAGACCACGTGTTGGCCTGGGTTCCGTCCTTACTGCCCTCTCCGCCTTGGCTGCTCTGCTCTGCGTGCCTGCTGCAAGGTTCCCCGGTGTCACGTTAGACGTGAAAGCAGCCCCGGGGAAGCTCAGCTCTCTAACCCACGTGCCTCAGTTCAGCACTCAGCAGAGAGAGCTCCGATGTCATTAATCACTCTTCTGTTTCCATAAGTGCCATCACCCCCCTTCCCAGGCAAAGGCAGACACCCCTGAGGGAGAAACTCTAGAAGCAGAAGCTGGAGTGCACACCCCAGCGCCAGACGGGAAGAAAGGGGCCGAGGTTACTGCAGTGTCAGGAGACTGAAATCTTTAGCACTTTCCAGTGGGGAGAGAGCTTTGCTTAGAGACCTGTCAGACCAGACCCTCAGCCTCCAGGAGCAACTCACCCAGAATTAAATCCTGATGCCCTCTGTTGGTGTTTTCCAGTAATGGTAAAATTTTGGAGAGGAAGCAAAAATTTGTGGGTTGCAGACATAAACTCCATCTTCACACAAACACACAAATTCACATGCACCGTGATTTTGCTCTCAGCCTGTAAGATAGAATCACAGACCATCAGACTTGCAGAAGCTTTGTAAACATCTGAGTCTTGTTCCTTATTCTTTGTAAGAAGAAACATAGGCTGTCAGGGAGAAAGCCATTTTTCCAACAAAAATAAACCACGGTCTTTACACAGGGAAGCTCTGACAAACCAAGACAGTTTGTTAAAAAGCAGAAATATCACTTTGCCAACAAAGGTCCGTATGGTCAAATCTATGGTTTTCCCAGTAGTCATGTGTGAATGTGAGAGCTGGACCACAAAGAAGGCTGAGCACCGAAGAACTGATGTTTTCAAATTGTGGTGCTAGGGAAGACTCTTGAGAGTCGCATGAACTGCAAAGAGATCAAACCAGTCAATTCTAAAGGAAATCAACTCTGAATATTCATTTGAAGAACTGAGGCTGAAGCTGAAGCTTCAATACTTAGGTCATCTGATACAAAGCACTGACTCATTGGAAAGGACCCTGATGCTGGGAAAGATTGAAGGCAGGAGGAGAAGGGGGCGATAGAGGATAAGATGGTTAGATGGCATCACTGACGCAATGCGTATCAGTTTGAGCAAACTCAGGGAGATAGCGAAGGACAGGAAAGCCTGTCCGTGGGGTCGCAAAGAGTCAGACACGATGAATGAACAACAACTTGACACATATCTTCACTGCTAATCCTTACTGCACTTCACAGGGTGGCACTGTTTTCTCCCATTCAGAGGAGGGAAGGAGGTAAAGCAAAGTCATGGAATGTTTCCAAAGTTAATAAGGCCACTACTTGGCAGGTGTAGGATGCTAATCCAGGCAGATCTGACTCCAGAATGGATTCACGATGCCTTTGTAGTTAGTAAAAGCTTCAATTTGCATTTGGATCACCTAACCTTTAATTTTGTGATCTTTACACAAATGCATGCAAAATATACACAGTGTCTCCCTGTTCACATGGAGATGCAATGAGCTGATTTTAGGCTCATGCCCTGAGTATCACTACAGAACATACTGTTGTTTCCAATAAATGCCATCTTGTTTTCCACTGTGCTTAGAACCAATTGAGAGGTAGGCACAGGAGCCAAAAGGAAATCAGGCTCTCCTCCTTGTTACTGTCAAAGCTCTTAGATCATGTGGCTTTGGGTCTCTTGCCCTAGTGGCTTTACCAGCATTTTATCTCTGCATAAGTTAAACTCACCTTCCCAGTTGCTGGTACAGTGGGCATTCACAAGCCTCCATGTGGCTTAGCACGGGATAAAAGGCATCTCTTTCCTAGAGGCAGACAGACCTGAAAAATACAATGAAAACAGAGATCTGCATGGAGCTCCGCATACCCATTTTGGGGGTAGAACTGACAGATTAGATAAACTGCCTTCCTGGAGGTCACAGAAAGGCCATGGCTATTATGCAAAGGGAGGTTCCTTAATATGGAAACATGAAAAGCTGAGTATAAGCCTTTTCCCTTAATGCTATTATTTCAGGGGTCCACTGAGAGTGCATAAAATGCTTTGTGTTAGCTGCAAAGTTCACCGTCTCAGTCAGTTAAAGTTTACTAATCTAGACTATACAGAATGATCAGAGTCCTTAAGAGAATGCTTCTCAAGTGCTATTTTATAATAAGCACTAGCATGCTATATGCTAGTTACCAATTAATATTTTTCTACTTCCATCTACATATCCCCCTGGTGACTTGAAATAAACTCTAAAACAAGTACTTCTGGAGTTTACACTGGCCTTCCCTTCACTGGTACAAACAACAAGTGTGGTTCTATGTAGCTGAGTTACAGAGTTGACTCACGTTAGCTACATCATCGTAGGAAGGATAGTTTTCAACATAATCCCGACTTTAATCTGCTTGAAATTCTCCCAAAAGCCTTCTTTTGAGTGGTAACTTGTCAGACCCATTTCTTGTCATAAGTTGGAGGAAAATCAATCCCACTATTTGGGAGTTGGATTCAATCTGAAAACAATAGAGTTGTCACTTTTAATTATTTCACACTCCACTCAGCAAGCCTTGGAAGTGTCAATTTCACCTGAGGGTAATGGGACCAGGGAAGAAAAATATGACCAAGTGTGGGAGAACAGTAAGTTATGGTTAGGCTCATGCCCTGAGTATCACTACAGAACATACTGTTGTTTCCAATAAATGCCATCTTGTTTTCCACTGTGCTTAGAACCAATTGAGAGGTAGGCACAGGAGCCAAAAGGAAATCAGGCTCTCCTCCTTGTTACTGTCAAAGCTCTTAGATCATGTGGCTTTGGGTCTCTTGCCCTAGTGGCTTTACCAGCATTTTATCTCTGCATAAGTTAAACTCACCTTCCCAGTTGCTGGTACAGTGGGCATTCACAAGCCTCCATGTGGCTTAGCACGGGATAAAAGGCATCTCTTTCCTAGAGGCAGACAGACCTGAAAAATACAATGAAAACAGAGATCTGCATGGAGCTCCGCATACCCATTTTGGGGGTAGAACTGACAGATTAGATAAACTGCCTTCCTGGAGGTCACAGAAAGGCCATGGCTATTATGCAAAGGGAGGTTCCTTAATATGGAAACATGAAAAGCTGAGTATAAGCCTTTTCCCTTAATGCTATTATTTCAGGGGTCCACTGAGAGTGCATAAAATGCTTTGTGTTAGCTGCAAAGTTCACCGTCTCAGTCAGTTAAAGTTTACTAATCTAGACTATACAGAATGATCAGAGTCCTTAAGAGAATGCTTCTCAAGTGCTATTTTATAATAAGCACTAGCATGCTATATGCTAGTTACCAATTAATATTTTTCTACTTCCATCTACATATCCCCCTGGTGACTTGAAATAAACTCTAAAACAAGTACTTCTGGAGTTTACACTGGCCTTCCCTTCACTGGTACAAACAACAAGTGTGGTTCTATGTAGCTGAGTTACAGAGTTGACTCACGTTAGCTACATCATCGTAGGAAGGATAGTTTTCAACATAATCCCGACTTTAATCTGCTTGAAATTCTCCCAAAAGCCTTCTTTTGAGTGGTAACTTGTCAGACCCATTTCTTGTCATAAGTTGGAGGAAAATCAATCCCACTATTTGGGAGTTGGATTCAATCTGAAAACAATAGAGTTGTCACTTTTAATTATTTCACACTCCACTCAGCAAGCCTTGGAAGTGTCAATTTCACCTGAGGGGTAATGGGACCAGGGAAGAAAAATATGACCAAGTGTGGGAGAACAGTAAGTTATGGTTACTTTTCAAAGTTATGGCTAACTTTGAAAGTTAGAAAAAAGTGTTTCCTCGCTAAGGAATGAGAGGAGGGTTGGAAGACAGAGATTTGCAGATTGATTTTCTTCTAATGCTTCTGGTAAAAAAAAAATTAGAATTCTGGAAATTACGTGCAGAAAGGACTCTTGGAAATTACCAAATCAAATGGTTTTAGTTTATTGATTCAGAGATTAAAGCATCTCTGACATTTACTAATAGTAGTAATAATAATAACAGCCATCATTATTTATCCAGCATTGATTATGTGTCAGTCACTTTTCCAAGGTCCCCCAGCCAGCTGGCGGGAGAAAATAGGCCAGAAGCTAGGTTTTCCAATTGCTACTATTTTTATACTAAATTTCAAAGTAAGTGAGAACCGCATAGAAAAGCCTAATAATTTCATATTTTATCCCCTCAAATTCAAAACACGGTGAAGGTTCAGTGGCATCTATTTAACTCTGGCCTAGACCAGAGCACTGAAACCACCTCCAACAGAATCAAGACTGACAGTTTTGTTTTTTTTTTAAGATAAACAGAGAAAATAGAAAGGTGATGTCATGGTACAATGTCTGTGTTCCTGTAAGGCTACAATATGAATGAAAGCATAGGCAAAACCTTGTTATTTTCAGCATTTGGGATGATGGAGGGACAGGGGTTCAAACTGGTACCCTCTAAGATCTAAGGTCATAGAAAAGCTCATTTGTTTCAAGTTGATGCAGTGGGCAAGAAAGCAAGAGTTAAAGTGTTCTCTTTCATACAAAATAAAGGAATTAATGTAGCTGTGTAGCTCCAGTCTGTAATTTCCCCTTGTTCGTGAGTAGCACAAAGTAGAACAATCCGATATGTAAGGGATCTGATTTAGACAGACATGTCTTTGCCTCTCACTTGTGCTAACTTCTCACTGTGTGACTTTGGCAAGTAACTCAACCTCTTCTTTTTAAAAATTGTAGCTATATATATATATATATATATATATATATATATATATATAAAATAAAAAAATGTCATGTTAACCATTTTTTTTTTTAAGATTTATTTATTTATTTTATTTTGGGCGGGAGTCAGGTTGGGGGGGGCGGGGAGCGGGCAGGCCACTTCTATTGGTCTTTCATTTCTCTATTTTCATCCGTCTTTGTTCTTTGGCTTCTGTGGGCCTCCCATTGCAGTGGCGTCTGTCATTGCAGAGCACCGGCTCTGGGCACATGCGCTCCAGAGCTCTGGCTCAGCAATTGGACACATCGTGGGATCTTCCCAGGCCAGAGATTGAACTGGCACCCCTTGCACTGCAAGGCGGTGTCCTTATCCACTGGACCACCAGGTGAAGCCCTTTGTTAACCACTTTTTAAATGTATAATTCATTGGCATTAATCACATTCACATTGTTGTGCAATCATCACCATTATTTATTTTATGCACAGTGGTAAAGAACGTGCCTGCCAATTCAGGAGACAGAAGAGACGCAGATTCAATCCCTGGGTTGAGAAGATGCCCTGGAGGAGGAAATGGCAACCCACTTCAGTATTCTTGCCTGGAGAATTCCATAGACAGAGGAGCCTGGTGGGTTCATAGAGTCACAAAGAGTCGGAAACAAGTTGAGCATGATCCACATGTATGTCACCCCAAACAGAAATTCTCTACCCAGTAAATGATGACCCTTCATGTATTATTCCCCCTAGCCCTGGTAACCTCTAATCTATGTTATTGTCTGTTC
Source organism: Tragulus kanchil (assembly GCA_022376925.1). NCBI lineage: Eukaryota > Metazoa > Chordata > Mammalia > Artiodactyla > Tragulidae > Tragulus > Tragulus kanchil. The sequence continues at coordinate 21,550,810 of JAIOJX010000023.1, read as the reverse complement.
TATGAATTTGCTTTATTCCATATAAGTGAAATCATATAATGCCTGTCTTTTTGTGCCTGATTTATGACATTTAGTAATATGTTTTCAAAGTTCATCTGTACTGGAGCATATGTCAGCATGTGTTAGACACTGAAAAATATTTCACTGTGTAATATTCCATTGTATGAATGTATCATACTTTGTCTCCATTCAACTGCTGGCAAACAGTTGGGTTGCTTCCACCTTCTCACTATTTTAAATTGTACTTGTTGGTCTGAAACCTCAGGAGCTTCCCAGGTGAAATCTGGAACTTCTGTACACAGAGGGCATGGAAAGACCAAAGAAAGGCAGAATTTTCCAGGCTGGTAGGTGGCAATGCAAGGGAACTTACATACAAGGCTTGTCTTGAGCAGCTTCAAGACCCATAGATCTCTGCACCTGTCCACATGATTCTTAAAAGTTTATACAGAGGTCTTAACGGGATTCAGATAAGCAAACTCCAGGAAATAGCATAGATCAGGGAAGCCTGGTGTGCTGCAGTCCAAGGGGTCTCAAAGAGTTGGCCACGACTCAGTGAATGAACAACAACATGATAATTCTAAGTTCGGCTCTTTGAGGAGCCACCGCACTGTTTCCCACAGCCGCTTTGCTACTTCACATTCCCATCAGTGATGTACAAGGGTTTGGATTTCTCCACATCCTTGCCAACACTTGCTATTTTCTTTCATTTCTTCTTCTTTTTTTTTTTATCTATGACTTTGGATGCGAGGGTTTTATCTATTTACATTTACCATACTTACTGATGAAAGTGAAAGTACTACTCGCTCAGTCCTGTTCAACTTTTTTTTCAACTCTTAATTATTTTTATATTTTTTAATTAAAAAATTAAAATTACAGTCATCCTAGTAGATGTGGTATGTCTTTGTGGTTTTGATTTGCATTTCCTTAATGAAATAACTCAACCTCTTGAAAATTTATGATCATCATTTACAAAATGGTGAGCTTATTTCATAGGTTTTCTGTATAGAATAAACAAGACTATATTATCCGAAACGTAGAAGAATTCAATGGCGGGTCGATGATGTCACTGATGCTGTAGGAGGCAATGATGCCTTTGCACATCCAAACTGTTCCCTCCTTTTGGAATATCCACTCAGCACATTTCAGGGTTTTCAAATTATAGCTGTCCCTCAGTATATGCAAAGTATTGGGCTTCCCAGGTGGCACTAGTGGCAAAGAACATGCCTGCCAATGCAGGGTCCCAGATGGAAGAGATACAAGTTCAATCCCTGGGTCAGGACGATCCCCTGGAGAAGGGCACGGCAACTCACTCTAGGATTCTTGCCTAGAGAATCCCATGAACAGAGGAGCCTGGGAGGCTTCAGTCCACAGGGTTGGAAAGAGTCAGCCACAACTGAAGCAACTTGAAGCATGTATGCACACATATGAAAAGACCAAAGAAAGGCAGAATTTTCCAGGCTGGTAGGTGGCAATGCAAGGGAACTTACATACAAGGCTTGTCTTGAGCAGCTTCAAGACCCATAGATCTCTGCACCTGTCCACATGATTCTTAAAAGTTTATACAGAGGTCTTAACGGGATTCAGATAAGCAAACTCCAGGAAATAGCATAGATCAGGGAAGCCTGGTGTGCTGCAGTCCAAGGGGTCTCAAAGAGTTGGCCACGACTCAGTGAATGAACAACAACATGATAATTCTAAGTTCGGCTCTTTGAGGAGCCACCGCACTGTTTCCCACAGCCGCTTTGCTACTTCACATTCCCATCAGTGATGTACAAGGGTTTGGATTTCTCCACATCCTTGCCAACACTTGCTATTTTCTTTCATTTCTTCTTCTTTTTTTTTTTATCTATGACTTTGGATGCGAGGGTTTTATCTATTTACATTTACCATACTTACTGATGAAAGTGAAAGTACTACTCGCTCAGTCCTGTTCAACTTTTTTTTCAACTCTTAATTATTTTTATATTTTTTAATTAAAAAATTAAAATTACAGTCATCCTAGTAGATGTGGTATGTCTTTGTGGTTTTGATTTGCATTTCCTTAATGAAATAACTCAACCTCTTGAAAATTTATGATCATCATTTACAAAATGGTGAGCTTATTTCATAGGTTTTCTGTATAGAATAAACAAGACTATATTATCCGAAACGTAGAAGAATTCAATGGCGGGTCGATGATGTCACTGATGCTGTAGGAGGCAATGATGCCTTTGCACATCCAAACTGTTCCCTCCTTTTGGAATATCCACTCAGCACATTTCAGGGTTTTCAAATTATAGCTGTCCCTCAGTATATGCAAAGTATTGGGCTTCCCAGGTGGCACTAGTGGCAAAGAACATGCCTGCCAATGCAGGGTCCCAGATGGAAGAGATACAAGTTCAATCCCTGGGTCAGGACGATCCCCTGGAGAAGGGCACGGCAACTCACTCTAGGATTCTTGCCTAGAGAATCCCATGAACAGAGGAGCCTGGGAGGCTTCAGTCCACAGGGTTGGAAAGAGTCAGCCACAACTGAAGCAACTTGAAGCATGTATGCACACATATGAAAAGTATTGCTTCCAAGACCTCCCTTGTACCAAAATCTGTGGATACATAAGTCCCTTTTATAAACCAGTGTACTCTGTGTGTATACTGTATGCACATACCTTCATGTACTTAAAAGCTTCCCTAGACTACTTATAATACACACTATAATGCAACTACTATGTAAATATTTGTAAATACAATGCAAATGTTATGCAAATAGTTTTCAGTGCAGTAAATTCAAGTTGTGTTTTTTGAAATTTTCTGAATTGTTTTCCCCCTCAAATAGTTTTAAACTGTAGTTGATTGAATCTGGTCCAAGTGGCTTACCGCAACCTTGGGTGAGCCAAGGACCTACTGTATAGCTATTCTCCTACCCGTCCACAGTAGTAAAAAAAAAAAAAAAAAATCCTCCGAGTCGGAGAAGTGAAAAGAATCTAGGGAAAAGTTGGCATCACCTTATCTTTAGTCACTGGAAATAAGAACTTCTTTCAGCCTTATTTCATATTTCATTTTAAACATTAATTAAATAGGGACATTTGTTGAGAAATCATCACCACTCATTTTACTTTGATGGTTTCTTGGAACATTTTACTTTCTCTCCTAGTTCATATGTAGGACCTAGGTAATAACTTTAAAAAAAAAAAATCTATTAAGACAAGAGAAAGGATCATGGATACCACTTGCAGCAAGATGGTGGTGTTAACTTACAAAAACAGGCACAACCTAAAAGTTGAGAGTCATGTCCTATTTGTTGGACATTTTTAGGACTTAAGCCCGAGAGGCAGCATCTCAAGTAGCCCTAAGAGAACTGCTCCGAGCAGGTGAGGGGAGGAGGAGTGAGGTTATATAGAAGTTTGCAAACAACAAAGGGCAGATAGTCTGAACATGAAAAGAATCTTTGTGAGTTAAAGAAAACCAGATATCTCACATTAAGGAATTTAGTACTTTTCTATGTAAGGGAAGATGCAAGTGACTGGTTCACTGGAATCATTCCTTTCATACGCATTGCAGCTATCTGGGGCATCTGAAACATGCTGAGTTACTGGGTGCTCACCAAAGGGAGTGGCTGCAGCCTGATGGTGACTGGATTGCAGGTATCCTTCTCCTTCCTGGATGCCCTCAGGCCTCACAGAGTCTCTCTTGGCTGTGACATCTTTTTTTTACTGATATGGCAGGAATACTCCATTTTTCAGTGGGAACATCCTAGAACTTTTGATAGGTGTTTAAAATCAAAAGATGCAGAGTCACAAAGAGAAGACAACTTTCTGGATAAGACCTTCAAGCTCAAGCACCTCTGAATTGAAGGCAGTGGTTTCTTATGGCCTTGCTTCTCTGCTTCTTCTGAAAATTTCTCACTGTTTAAATCAATTAATGAGAAGATGAGTTAATATACCGAAGCATTTAGATTAGCTCCTATCACAGGTTAGGTGAAGAAGCATTAGCTCTCACTATTATGATGTGGAGTTTGCCTTGGGTTGTTATGGTGTCACAGCTACTGAAATGAGGGAAGACTACAAAGAATGCAATGGGAAAATTGTTTTTTAATAATCAATTTGTTGTTGTTGTCTACTCACTAAGTCACATCTGACTCTTTGTGACACCACGGACTATAGCCCACCCGATTCCTCTGTTCATGGAATTATCCAGGCAAAAATATTGGGGTGGGGGCTTCCATGGTGGTCCAGTGGGTAAGGACACTGCCTTGCAGTGCAAGGGGCGCCAGTTCGATCCCTGGCCTGGGAAGATCTCACGTGCCACAGAGTGACTGGACCGAAGTGTCCAATTACCGAGCCGGAGCTCTGGAGCACATGTGCCCAGAGCCGGTGCTGTGTGACAACAGAGGCCACCGTGATGGGAGGCCCACACAGGCCAAAGAAAAAAGATGGATGAAAATAGAAAAATGAAAGACCAATAGAAGTGGCCCGCCCGCCCCCTCGCTCTGCAACCCGCCCTCCCCACCCCCCAAAAAGAATATTGGGGTGGGTTGTTATTCCCTGCTCCAGGGGATCTTCCCAACCCAGGGACTGAACCTGGGTCTCCCGCATTGCAGGCAGATTCTTTATCATCTGAGCTACCAGGGAAGCCCCCTTAATAATCATTAACTTGGTATAATATTTGAATTACTAGCTTGTTTTTACCTTACATTGTCTTTCATTCTGTGGCCATCCTCAGGAACCAGGACTAGAGGCATCCCATGTTCACATCCTCAAGGAAGCATTGTTCCAGCAGAGTGTAGGCAGCAACAACAACAAAATCAATCCTTAGGCCTTTGAATTTGAAGTCTATAACAAAAGGAAAGGGCTTTGAATTTCAGGATTCTAGCATTGCATAATGAATAAATTCAAGATTTTCATAACGAATAAGTGCAATTTCCTTATGGCCTTGCTTCTCTGCTTCTTCTGAAAATTTCTCACTGTTTAAATCAATTAATGAGAAGATGAGTTAATATACCGAAGCATTTAGATTAGCTCCTATCACAGGTTAGGTGAAGAAGCATTAGCTCTCACTATTATGATGTGGAGTTTGCCTTGGGTTGTTATGGTGTCACAGCTACTGAAATGAGGGAAGACTACAAAGAATGCAATGGGAAAATTGTTTTTTAATAATCAATTTGTTGTTGTTGTCTACTCACTAAGTCACATCTGACTCTTTGTGACACCACGGACTATAGCCCACCCGATTCCTCTGTTCATGGAATTATCCAGGCAAAAATATTGGGGTGGGGGCTTCCATGGTGGTCCAGTGGGTAAGGACACTGCCTTGCAGTGCAAGGGGCGCCAGTTCGATCCCTGGCCTGGGAAGATCTCACGTGCCACAGAGTGACTGGACCGAAGTGTCCAATTACCGAGCCGGAGCTCTGGGGCGCATGCGCCCAGAGCCGGCGCTGTGTGACAACAGAGGCCACCGTGATGGGAGGCCCACAGGAGCCAAAGAACAAAGACGGATGAAAATAGAGAAATGAAAGACCAATAGAAGTGGCCTGCCCGCTCCCCTCCCTCCGCAACCCGCCCTCCCACCCCCAAAAGAATATTGGGGTGGGTTGTTATTCCTGCTCCAGGGGATCTTCCCAACCCAGGGACTGAACCTGGGTCTCCCGCATTGCAGGCAGATTCTTTATTGTCCGAGCCACCAGGGAAGCCCCCTTAATAATCATTAACTTGGTATAATATTTGAATTACTAGCTTGTTTTTACCTTACATTGTCTTTCATTCTGTGGCCATCCTCAGGAACCAGGACTAGAGGCATCCCATGTTCACATCCTCAAGGAAGCATTGTTCCAGCAGAGTGTAGGCAGCAACAACAACAAAATCAATCCTTAGGCCTTTGAATTTGAAGTCTATAACAAAAGGAAAGGGCTTTGAATTTCAGGATTCTAGCATTGCATAATGAATAAATTCAAGATTTTCATAACGAATAAGTGCTGAATGTGTTCCTGCCATACTGCCAGAGGTCCCACTGGGTTAATCACCTACGATTCTGGAAAGACTAGCTTTGGCCAAAGATACAACTTATCATGGTCACACTTTCATGGGAAACTTGCATTACCTTTGGCTTGGAGAATTTGTCGTTCACTTTTTTTCTTCCTAGCTGCATTATTCAGCTGGTGGGATCTTAGTTCCCCAACTGGGGACTGAACCTGGGTCCCTGGAGGGGAAGCACAGGGTCCTAACCACTGGACTGCCAGGGGAAATTTCCCGATTCCTTTTGAGAATAATTGGCTTCTTCTGCCCCAAATTTCCTAGTAATTTGAACTTTCCGTAGTATAGTGATCATTTTATAGATTTTGCTATATTAACTTGCACAGATAACACTCCTGTCTTAATCTTTACAGAGCCCTGGAAAATAGAAAGTGAAACTTATAAGTATGATTATAGTAGATCTAAAAGGTCATGGTGCAGATGAATCACTTAGAGATTGCTGACCTCCACCTACAGAGATTCTGATTCAGTTGATCTCCAATGGCACCTGGGAATCTATTAATATCTTATAAGCAATTACCCCAGGTGATCCTACTATAAGTCTGGAGACCACATTTACAGAAACCATATCTCTGTTACACTGAAATTTATGTCTTGCCCACAAAACGTATACAATAAACGAGGGCTGGATTCACACAAGAATAGACTAAGGGGACATCAACTTCAAGAATTTTGGTTGAGCTCTTATACTGGAAGAGATTCTCAGGGTGAGTGAAAAATGTTGCTTGTTCTGTCATCAAACAAAGGATTTGCAGCCGTCAAGTCAGGACAGCCACCCCTGAAGGTGAGCCCCAAGGGAATGCAGAATGGGGACAAGTGGGCTGCCTTGAGGTGTACCCTGAGGGGACACAGTAGAGGGGTGCACAGGACACTGGCCCTAGGTAGCTGAGGTGCAGATCAAAGCAGTGATTTCAATGAGCCCAGACCCTTGCATCTTCTCACACAACAAAATCAATCCTTAGGCCTTTGAATTTGAAGTCTATAACAAAAGGAAAGGGCTTTGAACAGGATTCTAGCATTGCATAATGAATAAATTCAAGATTTTCATAACGAATAAGTGCTGAATGTGTTCCTGCCATACTGCCAGAGGTCCCACTGGGTTAATCACCTACGATTCTGGAAAGACTAGCTTTGGCCAAAGATACAACTTATCATGGTCACACTTTCATGGGAAACTTGCATTACCTTTGGCTTGGAGAATTTGTCGTTCACTTTTTTTCTTCCTAGCTGCATTATTCAGCTGGTGGGATCTTAGTTCCCCAACTGGGGACTGAACCTGGGTCCCTGGAGGGGAAGCACAGGGTCCTAACCACTGGACTGCCAGGGAATTCCTGATTCCTTTTGAGAATAATTGGCTTCTTCTGCCCCAAATTTCCTAGTAATTTGAACTTTCCGTAGTATAGTGATCATTTTATAGATTTTGCTATATTAACTTGCACAGATAACACTCCTGTCTTAATCTTTACAGAGCCCTGGAAAATAGAAAGTGAAACTTATAAGTATGATTATAGTAGATCTAAAAGGTCATGGTGCAGATGAATCACTTAGAGATTGCTGACCTCCACCTACAGAGATTCTGATTCAGTTGATCTCCAATGGCACCTGGGAATCTATTAATATCTTATAAGCAATTACCCCAGGTGATCCTACTATAAGTCTGGAGACCACATTTACAGAAACCATATCTCTGTTACACTGAAATTTATGTCTTGCCCACAAAACGTATACAATAAACGAGGGCTGGATTCACACAAGAATAGACTAAGGGGACATCAACTTCAAGAATTTTGGTTGAGCTCTTATACTGGAAGAGATTCTCAGGGTGAGTGAAAAATGTTGCTTGTTCTGTCATCAAACAAAGGATTTGCAGCCGTCAAGTCAGGACAGCCACCCCTGAAGGTGAGCCCCAAGGGAATGCAGAATGGGGACAAGTGGGCTGCCTTGAGGTGTACCCTGAGGGGACACAGTAGAGGGGTGCACAGGACACTGGCCCTAGGTAGCTGAGGTGCAGATCAAAGCAGTGATTTCAATGAGCCCAGACCCTTGCATCTTCTCACACAAAGAGAAGTACTCAATTCATTAACTTGAAATAACTGGTTTTCTCTATTTGACAGTAATCTTTTGATGTTCTGAGGACCTGATCTTTGTTGCCAAAAACCCTATTTATCCTTTTTCCTCCTTTCCCTCTATGCAGCGGTCTCTCAGCAGTATCCGAGGAGCTACATCCCAGGCTTACCTCCTCAGTTTTGTCTGCCAAAGAAAATAGAATTCTCAACATTTTTAGGTTGTGCATCTTTTTTTCCCCTGGTTGACATTAGGAATAAGTTGGGAGCGAAATAAAATGGATTGCCTCCCATTTAGTCAAATTCCTTGAGGGCCTGGAACTTGTTTTCCATATTCCTGTTTGGTCATCTTTTGAAGAAGACAGGCTCAGAGAGGCCATCTCTTGCTCAAAGTCAAGGAGTTAGAAAGTAGTGTAACCTGTTGTCACATCCTGGTTGGTGTTATTTTGAAATCCATGGTTCTTTCATTCCTCCAAGCCTCCCAGGTTATAGGGCTCAGACACAACGGTCCAGAAACAACCTCTTTTAGTGGTATTGTGAAAGGCATTTAGCTTCCATGTGCCTTAATTTACTGTCTGCAAAATAAGGGCGACACTACTTAATTAAATAGGGTGTATTATAGAATTAATCAGTGGAGGCTTGGAATGGGAGGTGAAAATGTAAAAGCAGCATCTAATCATGCCATCATTATTATGAACAATAATAACATTACCAACATTGGGTTCATAATTTAATCCTTGAAGCACTGACCCACAAGCTCTGATTATTATTATTGATAATTAATAAGGATAAGACAGGAGGTTAATGAGGGTTCTTTGTGGCTTCAGATCTTTACTGGGTAGGAAGAGAGGAAGATTAATTATTTCCTTTATACAAGATGTAACTGGATTTGGATTTGTGGTCTATTTTTGTGTTTCTTTATCTTTTTCTTAAAATTCCCTGAGGCCCACTTAGAATAATGGAGTAAATGAGTCAGTCTGTAAAAACGCATTTTAAAGCCCACAGTAGTGGCAGCTACAACACATGGTAGCTGAGGTGCAGATCAAAGCAGTGATTTCAGCCATGCTTCTCACACAAAGAGAAGTACTCAATTCATTAACTTGAAATAACTGGTTTCTATTTGACAGTAATCTTTTGATGTTCTGAGGACCTGATCTTTGTTGCCAAAAACCCTATTTATCCTTTTTCCTCCTTTCCCTCTATGCAGCGGTCTCTCAGCAGTATCCGAGGAGCTACATCCCAGGCTTACCTCCTCAGTTTTGTCTGCCAAAGAAAATAGAATTCTCAACATTTTTAGGTTGTGCATCTTTTTTTCCCCTGGTTGACATTAGGAATAAGTTGGGAGCGAAATAAAATGGATTGCCTCCCATTTAGTCAAATTCCTTGAGGGCCTGGAACTTGTTTTCCATATTCCTGTTTGGTCATCTTTTGAAGAAGACAGGCTCAGAGAGGCCATCTCTTGCTCAAAGTCAAGGAGTTAGAAAGTAGTGTAACCTGTTGTCACATCCTGGTTGGTGTTATTTTGAAATCCATGGTTCTTTCATTCCTCCAAGCCTCCCAGGTTATAGGGCTCAGACACAACGGTCCAGAAACAACCTCTTTTAGTGGTATTGTGAAAGGCATTTAGCTTCCATGTGCCTTAATTTACTGTCTGCAAAATAAGGGCGACACTACTTAATTAAATAGGGTGTATTATAGAATTAATCAGTGGAGGCTTGGAATGGGAGGTGAAAATGTAAAAGCAGCATCTAATCATGCCATCATTATTATGAACAATAATAACATTACCAACATTGGGTTCATAATTTAATCCTTGAAGCACTGACCCACAAGCTCTGATTATTATTATTGATAATTAATAAGGATAAGACAGGAGGTTAATGAGGGTTCTTTGTGGCTTCAGATCTTTACTGGGTAGGAAGAGAGGAAGATTAATTATTTCCTTTATACAAGATGTAACTGGATTTGGATTTGTGGTCTATTTTTGTGTTTCTTTATCTTTTTCTTAAAATTCCCTGAGGCCCACTTAGAATAATGGAGTAAATGAGTCAGTCTGTAAAAACGCATTTTAAAGCCCACAGTAGTGGCAGCTACAACACATGGTAGCTGAGACTGTGGATCATCAGGGAAGTGTTTGAGCCCAAACTTGGCTATTTTCTGAAATTCAGTAGAAAATGCTTGAGAGGAATATAACTCGTTATACCTGTGAGCCTAGGAGTTAGGAAACCCCAGAGAGAGCTCTAGCGCCATGATTAATCCATCTGTGCATTTAGCTAAATTGAAACACCTCTGTGATTTTATCCACAGAACAGGAGTGACAGCCTTTGTTCAGCTTGCAAAGCTGTTTTGAGGATCAAATTATGCGATGTGTATGAAAGTCCTGCTGGCCATCAGCTCACTGTGCAAATATGCTCAGAAAGAGAAAGCAAAGACTGTGAATTTTAGTTGTTGGTGTTTAGTAGTTAAGTTGTGTCTGACTCTTTTGTGACCCTGTGGACTATAGTCTCCCAGTCTTTTCTGTTCATGGCATTTCCCAACCAAGAACTGGAGTGTGTCACCATTTCCTTCTCCAGGGGATCTTCCCAAGCCAGGAACCAAACCTGTGTCGCCTGCATCGGCTGGTGGATTATTTACTGCTGAGCCACCAGGGAAGCCTGTCCCTGAATCTATTAATGAAGCATGCAGCTTGTATATACGTCTAGGATTCATGGGCTTCCATGGTGGCTCAGTGGTTTAAAAAAAAAGAAAGAAAGAAAGAAAGAAAAAATGCACCTGCCCAACAGGGGACATGGGTTCGATCATTGGATTAGGAAGATACCCTGGAGAAGGAAATGGCAACCCATTGCAGTATTCTTGCTTGGAAAATACCATGGACAGAGGAGACTGGTGGACTACAGTTCACGGGGCCACTAAGCAATCAGTCATGACTTAACAACTAAGTAACAACATTAATAGATTCACTAATGAGTTATAAAATCAGAAGAATAACCTAGGTCTAACATTTGGAACTTGTTGTTCTGCAGGATGTCTATATTGCTTGAAAAGTCAGGTTACCCTTTCCAGACACCATCATCTGGGGCCATGGTTATTTACCTGGGGACATGTGAGGCACTCAGAAGATCTCCCCACCCCCACCCCCAAACTTAGTGCAGAAGAGTTTCAGGCACCCTGGTGACCTGCTTACAGAAAGTTGGTTATTGAATACATGTCTTGAATATAATTTGACTAGAGAAGTGTCCCCACTCTCACCTTTCCATTAATTCTAAACTCAGTACCCATACAATATAATAGCATTTTAGACAATTAGGCAAAATAGTTCCATGATTAGAAGCTTGAAGGGTAAATGCAGAATTGGCCACAATTCTTTACCTTTCTCTGTATCTATATCCTTTGCAGTACAGCTTGGCTACTCCTTCCATCGAGTGGTGAAGTCTAGTCCCCTATACTGTGAATGTGATCTCACGACTGACACTGACTAAGAGAATGTAACAAAGAGACAAGTCTGTGATTCTAAGTTGAGGTCTAATGGGCTGTTCTGTTCACTTGTTTTGGGAACCCGGTCATTGGCCATGTCAAGAGCCTTGGCCAACGTTTTGGAGGGTTCTTATGGAGGAGGGTCCAGCTAAGATCATCTAAGAGCAATTTATAGTTGGCAAGGCCAATTAATGGACACACACTGCTGGTAGATTCACCGATAAGCCTAAGACAAGACACCTTGTTGATACCAAGCTCAAGAGAAATACTGATAAAAATGTGAGTTTCAGGCCATTAAGTTTGGAATGTTTTGTTAGGCAGCAGTTGCTAACCCATATAAATGTACAATGGGAACCTTCAAGTACAACATTTCTTTCTGTAACTTTACAAAAAAAAAAAAGTGAAAAATGGTAACTTAGCATGAGTTTACCAGTAATCAGATTTTCTAGTCTCTAATTGTAGTTTTTGAAGTTTTAAAACTGTGATGAAATATCTAATTGTAATTTTACTGTTCATAATAGAAAAGATCTTGACTACCTGTAGAGCTGAAAGTAAGAGGCCATGAAATGACCTCTTTATTTCATGGATTCATTTTGAAACAAAAATGAAACACTTTTATTGAGTACCTGCTCTGTGTCATAAATGTTGCTAGGTGCTAAGATATGAAGTCAATTAAGGAATGTTTGACATTTCACCTTTAGTAAATTATTCCTCGGTAATTTGTTTTCAAATAGTCTCAGAAGTTAGACCACTTTTAGCCAGCTTCAGTGACCAATATAGATGGAGTTCACTGTGTGCTTTCATTTGACACTTTCTCCTTCACCTAGGATAAATTTTCTTGTTTGAAAAACAGAAGTTTGGGGCCAAGTTCTCTTACATCTCTCAATTAATTGTGAGAAAGTCTCCTTGTTTTCATTCCTGGATGGTACATGACTGATACAGACTTAAAATATACCAATGACTTAGCTCAAAGCATTTGTGAAAATAACGATGAAAATCTTGGACACTGGATTTCAGCTCCAGCATGTAAACATCTTGGAGTTAATCACTTCAGTCTTGAAAACAAGAAAAAGCTGGAAAAATGGAAAATCAAAGACTAGATGAGAACCCGTGCTGCCTCTCTGAAATCTGGAGAAAGTCTGATCCAGAAACACACAGCAAGACTCCCTCCAAAAGCTGCTGGGGCCCTACACCGATAAGAACACTGTAATAGTAATTATGAGAATTGCTTGTGGCTGAGTATTGACTGGCATGAGAGGAAAAAAAAAAACATGCCTGGGGACCAGTCTCAGGGCACTGCCTACCTTTTTAGTGGGTTTTAATTTTAGGAATGCCAACACATTCTCATTTTTGAAGTTGTGAGAAGAACCAGTGTCACTGGCAGTTGGATAGGGAAGGATAAGTAATAGTTATGAAATACTCCCAGAACCTCACTCCAGGTGAGTGCCCTATCCCTGCTGGGTACAGAGGAAGGAAGGACATTTCTATTACTTCAGCTCTTCCAACATTCTTGTTTCACCTAAGGGGAGAAGGAAGAGGAACACACTCCTTAGTGTATGGGATTCAAGAAAACTGATTGAGAAGGCTTCTGTTAGGGCAAGGACACAAGTAGAAAAAGAAGGAAAAATAAATTTATAGCACTGGGGAGGTCACAGTGAAGGTCACAGCTCTATGACTTAGTTTCAGTGAAATGCTGAGTTTTAATGGGAAGATTCTAGAATATTCCTGTGATATGTTGAGTATTGGCCTACAAAAGTCAGCCAAATCCTGCTCCAGAGCCTGTGAACTCGGTAATTTGTTTTCAAATTTAAATTTTCTCAGAAAAGTTAGACCACTTTTAGCCAGCTTCAGTGACCAATATAGATGGAGTTCACTGTGTGCTTTCATTTGACACTTTCTCCTTCACCTAGGATAAATTTTCTTGTTTGAAAAACAGAAGTTTGGGGCCAAGTTCTCTTACATCTCTCAATTAATTGTGAGAAAGTCTCCTTGTTTTCATTCCTGGATGGTACATGACTGATACAGACTTAAAATATACCAATGACTTAGCTCAAAGCATTTGTGAAAATAACGATGAAAATCTTGGACACTGGATTTCAGCTCCAGCATGTAAACATCTTGGAGTTAATCACTTCAGTCTTGAAAACAAGAAAAAGCTGGAAAAATGGAAAATCAAAGACTAGATGAGAACCCGTGCTGCCTCTCTGAAATCTGGAGAAAGTCTGATCCAGAAACACACAGCAAGACTCCCTCCAAAAGCTGCTGGGGCCCTACACCGATAAGAACACTGTAATAGTAATTATGAGAATTGCTTGTGGCTGAGTATTGACTGGCATGAGAGGAAAAAAAAAAACATGCCTGGGGACCAGTCTCAGGGCACTGCCTACCTTTTTAGTGGGTTTTAATTTTAGGAATGCCAACACATTCTCATTTTTGAAGTTGTGAGAAGAACCAGTGTCACTGGCAGTTGGATAGGGAAGGATAAGTAATAGTTATGAAATACTCCCAGAACCTCACTCCAGGTGAGTGCCCTATCCCTGCTGGGTACAGAGGAAGGAAGGACATTTCTATTACTTCAGCTCTTCCAACATTCTTGTTTCACCTAAGGGGAGAAGGAAGAGGAACACACTCCTTAGTGTATGGGATTCAAGAAAACTGATTGAGAAGGCTTCTGTTAGGGCAAGGACACAAGTAGAAAAAGAAGGAAAAATAAATTTATAGCACTGGGGAGGTCACAGTGAAGGTCACAGCTCTATGACTTAGTTTCAGTGAAATGCTGAGTTTTAATGGGAAGATTCTAGAATATTCCTGTGATATGTTGAGTATTGGCCTACAAAAGTCAGCCAAATCCTGCTCCAGAGCCTGTGAATAAGTTGCCTTAACGGTAAAGAGCACCTGCAGGTAGGATTAAGTTAAAAGATCATCAGATGAGAAGGTTATCTTGGATTATCCTATCCTGATGGGTCTTAAATTTAATCACAGGGTCCTAATTGGAGGGAAGGCAAGAAGATGGAAGGAAGTAACAGAAGTGAAAAGAGAAGCCAGAGGTTAAAGTGATTCAAGAAAAGGGTCAGTAGTCAAGAAATTCAGGTGGACTCCAGACGTTAGCTGTCTGATGAATGGATTCTCCTCTAGAGCTTCTAGAAGACACCAGCTTTGCTGACATCTGTACTTGAGCCCAGCTACACAACTTTTAGACCTCTGACCTCCGGAACTACAAGAGAATGCATGTGTCTTGTTTTGAACCATAAGTCAGTGTTAATTCATTGCAGCAACAATGGGAAACAAATATAGTTCCCCTCCTCTTACTACCACACCAACAAGGTTATGAAATGATGACGGTGAATTACATCTGAAACAGCTGAAAGATTCTTTTTGAGGAATAACACTTAGGGAAGCCTGAATTCACGAAGGGATACAAAAATAAGGACAAAGTCTCTGGCACTTAGAGCCACACTAAATAGTAAACACACCCAAATTCTAGCCTGTTTATTACAAATCCTCACACTAAAGGCTTACTTGCCACAAATCCTAATACTTGATACAATATGTCAGCCTTTCAACAACAGCAACAACAAAATTACAAAACAGACCAAGAGATAATGAAAAAACATACTCTAAGTAACAAAGTAAGTATCAGAATAGATTCAGATATGACACAGTTCTTTGAACTATCAGGGAATTTAAAATAATGATAACTAATAAGTTAAGGGTCTAATGGAAAAAGTAAGTATACACCATGTAAGAACAGATGGGTAATGTAACTAGAGATGGAAACTGAAAAGAGTAATTTAAGCCTAAAGCAAGCAGAAGAAAAGGAATGGTAAAAATCAAAATAGAAATCAAATGAAAGACTTAGTTTCAGTGAAATGCTGAGTTTTAATGGGAAGATTCTAGAATATTCCTGTGATATGTTGAGTATTGGCCTACAAAAGTCAGCCAAATCCTGCTCCAGAGCCTGTGAATAAGTTGCCTTAACGGTAAAGAGCACCTGCAGGTAGGATTAAGTTAAAAGATCATCAGATGAGAAGGTTATCTTGGATTATCCTATCCTGATGGGTCTTAAATTTAATCACAGGGTCCTAATTGGAGGGAAGGCAAGAAGATGGAAGGAAGTAACAGAAGTGAAAAGAGAAGCCAGAGGTTAAAGTGATTCAAGAAAAGGGTCAGTAGTCAAGAAATTCAGGTGGACTCCAGACGTTAGCTGTCTGATGAATGGATTCTCCTCTAGAGCTTCTAGAAGACACCAGCTTTGCTGACATCTGTACTTGAGCCCAGCTACACAACTTTTAGACCTCTGACCTCCGGAACTACAAGAGAATGCATGTGTCTTGTTTTGAACCATAAGTCAGTGTTAATTCATTGCAGCAACAATGGGAAACAAATATAGTTCCCCTCCTCTTACTACCACACCAACAAGGTTATGAAATGATGACGGTGAATTACATCTGAAACAGCTGAAAGATTCTTTTTGAGGAATAACACTTAGGGAAGCCTGAATTCACGAAGGGATACAAAAATAAGGACAAAGTCTCTGGCACTTAGAGCCACACTAAATAGTAAACACACCCAAATTCTAGCCTGTTTATTACAAATCCTCACACTAAAGGCTTACTTGCCACAAATCCTAATACTTGATACAATATGTCAGCCTTTCAACAACAGCAACAACAAAATTACAAAACAGACCAAGAGATAATGAAAAAACATACTCTAAGTAACAAAGTAAGTATCAGAATAGATTCAGATATGACACAGTTCTTTGAACTATCAGGGAATTTAAAATAATGATAACTAATAAGTTAAGGGTCTAATGGAAAAAGTAAGTATACACCATGTAAGAACAGATGGGTAATGTAACTAGAGATGGAAACTGAAAAGAGTAATTTAAGCCTAAAGCAAGCAGAAGAAAAGGAATGGTAAAAATCAAAATAGAAATCAATGAAATTGAAAATGGGAAATAAGTAGATAAAATCCACAAAATTCAAAGTTATTTCTTTGAAACAATCAGTATAATTAATAAATCCATAGCCAGGCTAACCAATTAATGAAGAAAGGAGACACAATTTTCCAGTATCAGAAATGAAGGAAGGGTTATTACTACTGATTTCATGGACATGCAAAAAAATAAGGGAATATCATCAAAACTGTATGGCCATCAATTTGATAATTTAGATAAAATGAACCAATTCCGTGAAAGGTAAAAACTATAAGAACTCACACAAAGAGAAATACGTAACCTGAATATCCCTGTAACTATTAAAGAAATTGAATTGATAAACATAACCTTCCAAGAAAGAAATACCAGGTACAGATACTTTCACTGGTGAACTCTACCAAACATGGAAGAATATCAATTCTTCATAATCTCTTTCAGTAAATAGAAGTTGGAAGTGGGGAGGGAATTTCCAAACTAAATTTATGAGTCTACTATTAGTTTGATAATAAAAGCAAATAAAAGAGATTACATGAAGGTAAAACTACACACCAAAAATATCTCATGGTCATAGATGTAAAAATCCTCAAATATTAGTATATAAATTCCAGTGTTGCATAGAAACGATTACATGCTATGACCCAATGGGAGTAATTTTAGGTAGATAAATTTTCTCTCAAAACTTCAATTCAACATCATAATGGGAGTTCCATCTAGAGCAATCAGAAAATAGTCATAAAATATACAGATTGAAAAAAGAATAAATGAAACATCTTCACTCTCAGATTCCATCTAGAAAATTCCAAAGAATTGATATGAAAATACTTTTGGGATTAATAATTGAGGATAGCAAGATTTCAGGACATAAGAATAATATAAAAAATCAATTGTCTTCCTATATACTAGTAATGAATTATACTATTAAAAATACCACTTACAATGAAAGTGAAAGTTAGTCACTCAGTTGTGCCTGATTCTTTGTGACTCCATGGACTATAGCCCACCAGGTTCCTCTGTCTACAGGATTTCCCAAGCAAGTATACTGGAGTGAGTAGCCATTTCCTTCTACAGAGGGTCTTCCCAACCCAGGGATGGAACCTGGGTTTCCTGAATTGCAGGCAGATTCTTTACTGCCTGAGCCACCAGGGACTTCCCAGGTATCACTTACAATAGCACCCACAAAATGAAACATTAAGTATAAATCCAATACAATTTTGTTATTGCAGAAAATATGTGGAAAACACAGGACACTAATGAAAGAAATAAAAGCAGAACTAAATAAATGGAGAGATATTTCATTGTCACAGACTGGAATATTCAATATTGTTAACATTTCAGTTTTTCCCAACTTGATCTATAGATCTAATTCAATCGCAATCAAAATCCCAGCAGTTATTAAGCAGAGTATTAAGCAGTTATTACAAAACTCATTCTGAAGTTTATATGGAAAGGCAAATGACTTAGAATAAACAACACAACACTGGAGAATAACAAAGTTGGAAGACTCTACTACCAGATTCCATGTCTTGTAAACTTACAGTCAAGAAGACAGTGTGGAGTTGGTGGAAGAAAATAAACATATGAAACGATGGAACAGGAAAAGCTAAAAAATAGACCCATACCAATACACTCAATTCTTACAAATATGCAAAAGCAATTCAATGAAAAATAATAGCCTTTTCAACAAGTAATGCCTGATCATTCATACATCCATGCGTTAAAAAAAAATAGGCCAGACTTCCCACAAAAAAAAATAACTCAAAATGAATCATACACATAAGTTTAAATGTAAAATTATAAAACTTCCAGAAGCAAGAGAAAATCTACATGAACCTGAATTTAAGATGAGGTTTTAGGTATAATAGGAAAAAAATGATCCATAGAAGAAAAAATTGGTAAGTTGGACTTTATTAAGATTAAAAGCTTTTTTCTGTATTAGATATTCTTAAAGGAGTTAAAAGACAAGCCACAGACTGGGAAAAAATATTTGCAAAACACAAATCTGAACTTGTATTCAACATATACAAAGAACTCCTCAAAACAGAACAAGAAAACAAACAAACCAATTTAAAAATAGGAAAACGATCTAAACAAACCTCACCAAAGAAGATATACAGATGGCAAGGAAGCATATGAAAAGATGTCAACACAATCTATCACTAGAGAAATGCAAATTAAAACAACCAGACACCACTATATACCTATTAGAATGGCTGCAACCCAGAGAGCTAACAATAGCCATTTCTGGCAAGAATGCCAAGCAGCAAGAACTCTTGTTTATTGTTGGTATGAATGCAAATTGACATGACCACTTTAGCAGAGAGTTTGGCAGTTTCTTACAAAACTAAGCATAGTCTTACCACACACTTCAGATATCTCACCGCTAGGTATTTAACCCAACTTATTTAGAAACTTATGTCACACGATAACTAGCATGCAAATATTTACAGCAGCTTTATTGATGATTGTCAAAAAATTCATAGCAGACAACATGTCCTTCAGTATGTGAACGCATAAACAAACAGTAGTGCATCTGTACAATGGAATGCTATCCTGCAATAAAAGAGAATGTGCTGTTCATCCATTCAAAGACATAGATCAATCCTAAATTAATACTGCCAAGTGAAGGAAACAAGTCAACAAAGGCTAGAGACTGTATGCTTCCATTTTATGATTCTCTGAACAAGGCAAATTTATATAAATTGTAAGGAGGTGGCTGTTAGGGATATGAACTAGAAGGAGGAGCAAAGAAGGTAATGTGTAGGGTGTGTTTTCAGGACACTGAAATTTCACTATGATACCCTAATGGTGGATATATCACCCTAGGTATTTGTGAAAGCACATAGAAATTTATGACATCAAGAATGAACTTTAATTACACACAATTAAAACATAATTTAGGAGCACAGAGAATCCCAGGATGGGCCGCAAAATGTGATAAAAGAATCTAACTGTATCATAAGTACATAAAATAACCTCACTGACAGGGGAGGGCCTGACATAGGTAACTTTGGAAATGAATGGATTTCATAAAGACCAAAGGCTGAAGTGTCCATAAACACTGTGCTCTAGTTGAAAAAGTTGTGTCCCATGAAGGTGAACAAGTTGACAATTCTGACACCATTGCATAGGCGCCATGGAGCTGAAAGGTACATGATGCCAGGTGGGAGCCCGGTTTCTCACTGTTGGAGAGGGAGGATACAGACAAGCTAGAAGGGCCTGGAATTATTCATGCAGCCATGGATTGGAGTTGACAACACCAGGATGAATACATGTCTTCCTTAACATAGATACAAATGACTACCTACGGAACTATTTGCAGGTATCCATACCATACGAGTTAGTTATTCTTGCTTAGCTGCTAAGTCATATTCGACTCTTTTTCAGTTCCATGGACTGTAGCCAGGCTTCTCTGTCCATGGGATTTCCTAGGCAAGAATACCGGAGTGCATTGTCATTTTCTTCTCCAGGGGATCTTCCTGATCCAGGGATCAAACCTGTGTCCCCTGCGTCAACAGGCAGATTCTTTACCACTGAGCCACAAGGGAAGCTAAAGGGCTTTATAAGCAATGCCATTCTGATAGTACTCATAGTGCCCATATCTTGGTTTCTAAGTTCTCCAGCAAAAGTAAACGGGGCTCCTTGAAGAAAAATCTCCATCAAAGATTGAAGCAGGAACTGCACGAGGTGACACTAGAGCTTTTCATAGTTCCAGAAACGAAAGACACACACACACACACACACACACACAGACATACACACCACCCCCCACACACAGTGATGGAGATACATTAAAGGGACATAGGAGACCGTTGCAAGAACTCCCAATGGTCAATGTTGGAACAAACTAAACAATGCAAGAAATTTATGTGGTACAGGTATTTCCCGCACACTTTGAGAAAGTTCATTATCTGCCACTCTGTTTTTACAAAAGACCTACACTAGTACCTGCTTTTGCTAACCAAAAGAAATCCAAAGAGGAATTTTGCTTTGATGACAAGTGGTGAAAAGTAAACATGACCTTTGGTGGGTTTTATTTATTTATTTATTTAATTTTAATTTTTTTTTAATGTTTTTTTTTTCTGGAGGGGGGGCACTTCTATTGGACTTTTATTTATTTCCATCTTTGTTCTTTGCCCTGTGTGGGCCTCCCACCACAGTGGCCTCTCTCACAGCAGAGCACCGGCTCTGGGCACATGCGATTCAGAGCGCTGGCTTGGTTAGCTGGACACATTGGTGCAGCCACTCCATAGCACATGGGATCTTCCCAGGCCAGGGATTGAACCAGTGCTCCTTGTACTGCAAGGCAGTGTCTTTACCCACTGGACCACCAGGGAAGCCCTCAGTGATTTTTTGTTTGTTTTGTTCCTTCAGTGAGTCAATATAGAGGCAGCGGGCACCCAGCACAGCAAGAATGGCACCGCCACCCTCCTTCCTTGGGTACTATGCTCAGTACCTCAGCATCAAGCCTTCACAGGCTTGAATGGTCTATGAGCACTGTGCTTTATCTCCAGGTATTTTATACATCTATCATCAAGCTGTGTCTAAGGTATTTGCCTCTTCACTTACACTGTTTCGGTATATGAAGGGTTTGATGGGAATGCTTGCCTTTCAGAGAGTGGGAGAAACCTGGATTAGATTATAGCCTCAGGTAAAAAGGAAATATCCCTGAGTCCACACTGATTTGGAGAAATGACTGAATTGATAAGAAATGATGGAATATAGATAAATCTCCTACGCAGAAGAACTTCAAATAATTTTGGGGTCTACTCTGTCCTCAAGGGTCCACCATTCCTTAAATGTGGGCTTCACGTAATGACTGCCATGCAAAGATTACACTTTGAATGGGGAAAAAAGAGCAACTATATCATGTAGACTCAAGAAAAACACTGTCTCAGCCGTGTTATCAAGATGGACATTGTCAGTGAGAAGTCATGCTGATAAGACGTACCCTTGGTAGGAGGTGAGAAGAGTGACACTTCCTCTCTGAGATCTTCCTCCCGAACGCCCATGACCCCAGTCCAATCATGAGAAAAAAGCCTCAAGACAAATCCCAGTTGAGGTATTTCTATGAAATAGCCTTTAAAAACTGTCATATAATCAAAAAGAAAGGTACCTCAGTGAAGAGGGGCCTAAGGAGACCAGAGGAATAAACGTAAGGTGGGAACCTGAAAGAGAAAAAGGATATCAGGTAAAAACTAAGGAAATCTGGATACGCTATGCTTGTGTGCGCGCTAAGTCACTTCAGTCGTGTCCGCCTCTTTGGGGCCCCATGGAATGTACCCCGCCAGGCACCACTGTCCATGGGATTCTATACATGTTAATACAGAGTAATGGATTCATATTACCTCATTAATTGTGACATGCTAATGTGAGACGTTCATAATAGGACAACCTGACTGTAGGCTATAGGGGAACTCTGTATTAGTTTCATAGTTTTTTTCCGTGAGTCTAAAAGTATTGTAAAATTTAGCAACGTTATTAAAAAAAAAACCACTAGACCCTGCAGCCAGCTTGGTGAGAAGATTATGTTTTGGTAGAAGAGGAAGCCAGGGAAATCAGTGTAATGTATGGATATTGGGCATCAGCCCTAGACAGACCTGCGTTCCAAGATCCAACCCTGCTGCTTTCTGGATTTGTGTTGCTAAGTGTCTAGTTCAACCTCTGTTTCTTCATATGTTAAGTGAGTGTCATCCAATGATCACAGTTGAATTAGGGAAGGCATATGGCACGCAGGCCACATAGCTGTCTCTGGAGCTGGCACCTCCATTCTCACTGTGACAGGACTCTTCTTGGTTTGGCTACCCAGGCCGATCATCCGCACCCACCAGGCAGATGTCCACGGCGTGTTTAGATGACAACTACACCAAGACACTTCTTCCAGGACTCAACTCCAGTCCAGCCCACTGTCATTTCAAACATGTCCCCTCTCACAGTGACAGAAAGCAGATCCTCCCTTTTCCTTGAATAAAGATGCCAATGACTTAGACTTCTCTGCAGAGTTAGAGGTTTTTAATTCTCTTTATATTCCTGTAAACTGGTCCTTTTATTAATCACAATTGAAGGAGAATGGAGGCTGCAAAGTTTATTCTGCATCTTATAAAGAACTCTGTAACTTTTCCTTTTTATCAAAACAATAGATATTCAATAGTAGAAAATTAGTAACATTCTAATAATGAAAAAGAACTAAAAACAACCTATAATGTCAATGTTCAAGTTTTATAACCTGCTTCTTAAGACATAATCAAAAAGAAAGGTACCTCAGTGAAGAGGGGCCTAAGGAGACCAGAGGAATAAACGTAAGGTGGGAACCTGAAAGAGAAAAAGGATATCAGGTAAAAACTAAGGAAATCTGGATACGCTATGCTTGTGTGCGCGCTAAGTCACTTCAGTCGTGTCCGCCTCTTTGGGGCCCCATGGAATGTACCCCGCCAGGCACCACTGTCCATGGGATTCTATACATGTTAATACAGAGTAATGGATTCATATTACCTCATTAATTGTGACATGCTAATGTGAGACGTTCATAATAGGACAACCTGACTGTAGGCTATAGGGGAACTCTGTATTAGTTTCATAGTTTTTTTCCGTGAGTCTAAAAGTATTGTAAAATTTAGCAACGTTATTAAAAAAAAAACCACTAGACCCTGCAGCCAGCTTGGTGAGAAGATTATGTTTTGGTAGAAGAGGAAGCCAGGGAAATCAGTGTAATGTATGGATATTGGGCATCAGCCCTAGACAGACCTGCGTTCCAAGATCCAACCCTGCTGCTTTCTGGATTTGTGTTGCTAAGTGTCTAGTTCAACCTCTGTTTCTTCATATGTTAAGTGAGTGTCATCCAATGATCACAGTTGAATTAGGGAAGGCATATGGCACGCAGGCCACATAGCTGTCTCTGGAGCTGGCACCTCCATTCTCACTGTGACAGGACTCTTCTTGGTTTGGCTACCCAGGCCGATCATCCGCACCCACCAGGCAGATGTCCACGGCGTGTTTAGATGACAACTACACCAAGACACTTCTTCCAGGACTCAACTCCAGTCCAGCCCACTGTCATTTCAAACATGTCCCCTCTCACAGTGACAGAAAGCAGATCCTCCCTTTTCCTTGAATAAAGATGCCAATGACTTAGACTTCTCTGCAGAGTTAGAGGTTTTTAATTCTCTTTATATTCCTGTAAACTGGTCCTTTTATTAATCACAATTGAAGGAGAATGGAGGCTGCAAAGTTTATTCTGCATCTTATAAAGAACTCTGTAACTTTTCCTTTTTATCAAAACAATAGATATTCAATAGTAGAAAATTAGTAACATTCTAATAATGAAAAAGAACTAAAAACAACCTATAATGTCAATGTTCAAGTTTTATAACCTGCTTCTTAAGATGAACATGCTTTGTGCTTGGTCACTCAGTGGTGTGTGACTCTTTTTAACCCCATGGACTGTAGCCTGCCAGATTCCTCTGTCCACGGGATTCTTCAGGTAAGAATACTAGAGTGGGTTTCCATTTCCTTCTCCAGGGAATCTTCCCGACCCAAGGATCGAACCCGTGGCTCTTATGCCTCCTTCATTGGCAGGCAGGTTCTTTAGCACTGAGCAACCTGGGAACCTCTAAAACTAGCATATATCTTGTAAATATGTGGTCATGCTTGTATCCTTAAATATTACATAAATAGTTTTTAATTGATGCATAGAATTCCACATATAATGGCTGTACCATAGGTTACTCATTCAAGTACCTACTTTGGGATGTTTGGGAAGTTCCGTTTTATTTATTTTTTTGATAGTATTAGTCGTTTGATGATGAACATCCTTATAGTTAAATCACTGTGTATGTTTATATGTCCTTGGGCTGATCTGCTCTTGGTCATAGCCTCTTTTTTGTTTTATTTATTTATTTCTGGCTGCTCTGGGTCTTCATTGCTGCAAGGGCTTTTCTCTAGTTGTGGCAAGTGGGGGCTACTCTCTAGTCATGGTGCTCAGTTTCTCAAGTGGTGGCTTTTTTTGTTGCAGAGCATGGGCTCCAGGACACAAGAGCTTCAGTCGTTGTGGCTCCTGGGCTCTAGAGCACAGGCTCAATAGTTGTGGCACATGGGTTTATTTGCTCCACGGCATGTGGGATCTTCTCAGACCAGGGGCTGAACCCTGTCTCCTGCACTGACAGGGGGATTCTTTACCACTGAGCCACTAGGGAAGCCAAGTCAGAAGCTTGGAGAATCCTAAAGCTAGTACTTGCTCTTAGACCAGAGGAAGGGTGAGAGGGAGGAGTGGGATGGAGGGAATTTGAAATTGATACTCAGGTAATTCCATGTAAAATGAAACAAAGACAAAACTTCTATTTGTGCGAGATTGGACTCAGGATTTACACATTTGCAGTATTCCAGCTGTAAAGGTTCCAACCACAATGCCCTTTGTAGCTAGACACGCTTGGGTAAGAATTTCAGTTATGCCACATCCAGTGGCATGAGTTGTATTCATCTGTAAAATGGAGGTGGCCTTGTGAGAACTAAAACAGAAAACACACCTAAAGCCCCTGGTGCATAACACAGGCTCAGTAAGCAATGGATTGGCTCTACCAGGGAGATGCTTGAATGTTTTCCACAGCCCGCAGCAACGAATTGTTCCCTTCAACTTTGGTGAATTTTTAACAGCTAGGCAATGTTTTCCTTCGGAGAAAAGCAAAAGGACATTTTCTGCCTCTTTTGCTTTCTGCATCCTCATAGCTCCAGGCCCTTCTGAGACGTGTATGACCCACAGTCACTCCCTTCAGAATCAAAACTAGAAGAGTATCTGTCCCTGACAAACAAGGCTTTAATTCATCAGTCGGCCCCCTGATATCCTGGTGTCCTGGCATTTTCTTTGCCAATGCGAGGGGAAGACAGGAAAGGCAATATGGTCTGAAGAGTTTAAATCTGATAAGCTCTAGAAAATCCAACCCCTGCTTTCTCCACCCCACCTCACTCTTTTGCTTTTGGAGTTGCTCATTTTCAGACAGCTTCAATTATATATCAGAAGGGACATGAAGAAAAGGACATAAGCTGAGTAGCCAGGCATATTAGAGTTCCACTCCATGGCTCTGTTATTCCCTGGCTTTGTGATCTTCAGCAAAGTAATTCATCTCCTTGGACCTCAGTTTACTCACATGCACAATGAGGGTAAGAACAGTCAGTCAGCAATGATTTCAGAATTAAAGCAAAACGCAGAACACAATGCCTGCCACATAGCAACAGCTCCCCAGTTATTGGTTTGGTTCTGTTACCCAACACAACTTCCCCTCACCACACTTCTACCAAAGTTTCCTTGGAGTGAGAGAAAAAGTTTCATCAGTATACATTCCACTCTGATTTCCAGAATACTTTGGTTAAAATCGCTGCCTAAAACCCTCTTGAATTTTACTCAGCTAGGCAATCAGCATTGACTATGTTGAAACAAAGACAAAACTTCTATTTGTGCGAGATTGGACTCAGGATTTACACATTTGCAGTATTCCAGCTGTAAAGGTTCCAACCACAATGCCCTTTGTAGCTAGACACGCTTGGGTAAGAATTTCAGTTATGCCACATCCAGTGGCATGAGTTGTATTCATCTGTAAAATGGAGGTGGCCTTGTGAGAACTAAAACAGAAAACACACCTAAAGCCCCTGGTGCATAACACAGGCTCAGTAAGCAATGGATTGGCTCTACCAGGGAGATGCTTGAATGTTTTCCACAGCCCGCAGCAACGAATTGTTCCCTTCAACTTTGGTGAATTTTTAACAGCTAGGCAATGTTTTCCTTCGGAGAAAAGCAAAAGGACATTTTCTGCCTCTTTTGCTTTCTGCATCCTCATAGCTCCAGGCCCTTCTGAGACGTGTATGACCCACAGTCACTCCTTCAGAATCAAAACTAGAAGAGTATCTGTCCCTGACAAACAAGGCTTTAATTCATCAGTCGGCCCCCTGATATCCTGGTGTCCTGGCATTTTCTTTGCCAATGCGAGGGGAAGACAGGAAAGGCAATATGGTCTGAAGAGTTTAAATCTGATAAGCTCTAGAAAATCCAACCCCTGCTTTCTCCACCCCACCTCACTCTTTTGCTTTTGGAGTTGCTCATTTTCAGACAGCTTCAATTATATATCAGAAGGGACATGAAGAAAAGGACATAAGCTGAGTAGCCAGGCATATTAGAGTTCCACTCCATGGCTCTGTTATTCCCTGGCTTTGTGATCTTCAGCAAAGTAATTCATCTCCTTGGACCTCAGTTTACTCACATGCACAATGAGGGTAAGAACAGTCAGTCAGCAATGATTTCAGAATTAAAGCAAAACGCAGAACACAATGCCTGCCACATAGCAACAGCTCCCCAGTTATTGGTTTGGTTCTGTTACCCAACACAACTTCCCCTCACCACACTTCTACCAAAGTTTCCTTGGAGTGAGAGAGAAAAAGTTTCATCAGTATACATTCCACTCTGATTTCCAGAATACTTTGGTTAAAATCGCTGCCTAAAACCCTGCCTAATCAGACTTGAATTTTACTCAGCTAGGCACATTCATTCATTCATCCATTCACTCAGCTTGTGCCAGGCACTAACGCAGGATGCTGAAAAGGCCAAAATGAACAAGACCTTCTCTGTCCTCAGGGAGCTCATAGCCTCATGTAGGAGACAGATGAGTAAACATGAAAGTATAATTCAGCAACAAAGAATCCATGTTGTGATAGAGAAATGTGTCAGGGCTTGGCAGGGCACCTAACCAAGCCTTGAAGGGGAAGGCATCTTCAGAGGGCAACTGAGCTGAGATGAGGATGAGCCAGTACAGATGAGGTTGATGTAAGTTAAATCATGTGGTCTTTAAGACAACTCCGAAAAACAGATATTTCCATGTTACATATGTGGAATCTAAAGCTCAGAGAGGCTAAGTCAGCCAAGATCACCCAGAAGTGTGAAAGTCAAGTCGCTCAGTTGTGTCTGACTCTTTGTGACCCACGGACGAATCACGGAATACTCCAGGCAAGCACAGTGGAGTAGGTAGCTTTTCCCTTCTCCAGGGGATTGTTTCGACCCAGGGGTCAAACCAGGGTCTCCCACATGACAGGCAGTTTCTTTACTATCTGAGCCACTAGGGAAGCCCAAGCTTACTGGAGTGGGTAGCCTATCCCTTCTCCAGGGGATCATCCCGACCCAGGGGTCAAACCAGGGTCTCCTGCATGGCAGGTGAATTCTTTAGCAGCTGCGCTACATGGGAATCCCAGAAGTGTGGGGTCCTGATAAAATTAGGGGAGCCTGGCTCCAGAATGTGTGATGAAAGTCCAAGCACCATATCAGGACTGATGCCTACTTAAAGGAAGCTCTGTATTATGCTTTTCAGTTTCCTTTCAAATCCTTCACCCCCATCTTTTTTAATGCTGCAGCTCCTCTTTTTCCACGGTTATGCTGGGGATTTAGAGAAGGCAGGGACTCAGCTTTGCTCCCGCTGCCTTGCCCCATATGTGGGCTGCAGTAGCCTCAGCCACCTCCCAGTCATCATTCTTTCTTCCAGGGACAGAGTTATGGCCCCCGGGAGAGGTCTGTTCCACCAGAGTAGTCAGTTACTAATGAGCTTCCTGCTGCTTCTCCACCCCCAGCCATTCTCCACCCCAGATCTCCTAAGTCACCTTCATCTGGCAGCTGCAGACTGGTGGGAGTTTGAGGAGGGGTGTGCACAGCCCAGGAACGGGAGCACGTCCCTACATCCCTTGAGTATACCCTGGGTGTGAGCCAACCACAAAGGAGAGGAGGAGAGGGGCTCAGCCTCTTGGACCACTTCCCAGGACAGAGAAGCCTGGTTTTAGTAGATCAGGCCTGTAGGCCTCTCCCTTCTGGAGAAAAGCACATTTCTCTAATGACCATAAAACTCTGGTCCTTCTCTTTCAGAATTCTAAGACCCCTCTATTGAACTTGTTCCTATTTCATGATAGGATTGTATAATATCATATGGATTAAAATTGGGAACATCAACACTGTTGGTAATAGCTACCATTTATTGTGAACTTGCTACATGCAAATGTTTTTTGAAGTTTTAACTTTTATTATTAGAGTATAGTTGATTTACAGTTTTAGTTTCAGGTATACAGCATAGTGATTCACTATTTTTACAGATTATAATCCATTAAATGTTACTGTAAGGTAATGGCTACTGTAAAAGTAAAAAGTCAAATAAAATTTTTAAAAAAGTGAAATAAAAACACTCAAAAAAAAAAAAAAAAGATAATGGCTACAATTCCCTGGGCTATACACTGCATCATTGCTGCTTATCTCTTTTATCACGATAGTTTGTATCTCTTAATCTCATACCTTGTCACCTTTAGTAAATGCTAGTTTGTTTTCTATGTTTGGGGCTTTCCTGGTGGCTCAGACAGTAAAATATCTGTCTTCAGGACTCCTCTTAAAGGAAGCTCTGTATTATGCTTTTCAGTTTCTTTCAAATCCTTCACCCCATCTTTTTTAATGCTGCAGCTCCTCTTTTTCCACGGTTATGCTGGGGATTTAGAGAAGGCAGGGACTCAGCTTTGCTCCTGCTGCCTCGCCCCATATGTGGGCTGCAGTAGCCTCAGCCACCTCCCAGTCATCATTCTTTCTTCCAGGGACAGAGTTATGGCCCCCGGGAGAGGTCTGTTCCACCAGAGTAGTCAGTTACTAATGAGCTTCCTGCTGCTTCTCCACCCCCAGCCATTCTCCACCCCAGATCTCCTAAGTCACCTTCATCTGGCAGCTGCAGACTGGTGGGAGTTTGGGGAGGGGTGTGCACAGCCCAGGAACGGGAGCACGTCCCTACATCCCTTGAGTATACCCTGGGTGTAAGCCAACCACAAAGGAGAGGAGGAGAGGGGCTCAGCCTCTTGGACCACTTCCCAGGACAGAGAAGCCTGGTTTTAGTAGATCAGGCCTGTAGGCCTCTCCCTTCTGGAGAAAAGCACATTTCTCTAATGACCATAAAACTCTGGTCCTTCTCTTTCAGAATTCTAAGACCCCTCTATTGAACTTGTTCCTATTTCATGATAGGATTGTATAATATTATATGGATTAAAATTGGGAACATCAACACTGTTGGTAATAGCTACCATTTATTGTGAACTTGCTACATGCAAATGTTTTTTGAAGTTTTAACTTTTATTATTAGAGTATAGTTGATTTATAGTTTTAGTTTCAGGTATACAGCATAGTGATTCACTATTTTTACAGATCATAATCCATTAAATGTTACTGTAAGGTAATGGCTACTGTAAAAGTAAAAAGTCAAATAAAATTTTTAAAAAAGTGAAATAAAAACACTCAAAAAAAAAAAAAAAAAGATAATGGCTACAATTCCCTGGGCTATACACTGCATCATTGCTGCTTATCTCTTTTATCACGATAGTTTGTATCTCTTAATCTCATACCTTGTCACCTTTAGTAAATGCTAGTTTGTTTTCTATGTTTGGGGCTTTCCTGGTGGCTCAGACAGTAAAATATCTGTCTTCAATGCAGGAGATATGGGTTTGATCCCTGGGTTGGGACGATCTCCTGGAAAAGGGAATGCTTACTTACTCCAGTATTCTCGCCTGGAGAATTCCATGGACAGAGGAGCCTGGTAGGGTCACACACAAAAAAGTTGGGCATGGCTGAACGAGTAACACACACTAAATTCTTTCTATATTTGAGCCTTTTTCTGTTTTGCATGTATACTCACTTATATTATTATTTAGATTCTACACATAGATAATCTCTTACATGCAAGCTATTCTTAAATACTTAATCCAAATTACTTTATATGCTGTTCACGGTAACCCAAGAGGCAGATGCAATTATTATCTCTGTTCTACAATGTTGGCCAAAAAGTTGTTGTTGTTGCTTGTAAGAGTATATAAAAAAACCTAGATGGTATATTAAAAAGCAGAGACATTACTTTGCCAACAACAGTCCATAGAGTCAAAGCTATGCTTTTTCCAGTAGTCATGTATGGATGTGAGAAAGAATTGATACTTTCAAATTGTGGTGTTGGAGAAGACTCCTGAGAGTCCCTTGGACAGTAAGGAGATCAACCAGTGAATCCTAAAGGATATCAACCCTGAATATTCATCGGAAGGTCTGATGCTGAAACTGGAACTCCAATATTTGGCCACCTGATGTGAAGAGCCGACTCACTGGAAAACACACTGATGCTGGGAAATATTGAAGGTAGGAAGAGAAGGGAATGACAGAGGACGAGATGGTTGGATAGCATCACCAACTTAGTGGACTTGAGTTTGAGCAAATTCCAGGAGATTGTGAAGGACAGGGAAGCCTGGCATACTGCAGTCCATGGGCTCACAAAGAGTCAGACATGACTGAGTGACTGAACAACAACAAATTAAAAACCCAAATGAACTTTTTGGTCAACCCAATACATGAGAAACTTAAGGCTCAGACAGTTTAAGTAATTGTCCATCCTCCCATAATGGAAAGTGATATATCCAGGATTTCTCCCTGGCAGCCTGACTTCAGAGCCTGTGCCTCTCACCACCAAGATGTCGGTAAGAGACCTAATATTTGAGTATTTCCTGTGTGCCAGGCACTGGGCTAAGCGCTATGCATGGGTTATCCTAGTGGCTTCTTCCAATCAGCCTATTATCCTTATTTTACAGCTGAGATTCAGAGAAGTTAAGAGTTTCTCTAGGTCACAGGGTGAACTACAGCAGATCTGGGATTAAAGTCCCAGGCAGCCTGACTCCTGAGTTCAGCCTCCTGGCACCATGATGCACCATTCGTGCTGGGTTGAATAGAGCTTTCTCAGAGTTCATGTTCACTCAACCTGGAATGAGACCTTGTTTGGATACAGGGTCTTTGCAGATAAAATCTGGTTAAAATTAGATCACACTGGATTCGAGTAGACCCTAAGTCCAGTGACTAGTGTCTTTATATATAAGAGAAAGGTGAGCAAGAGTCAGACACAAAGACACAGACAAACACGGAGGAAAGCCAGTATATGAAGACAGAAGCAGAAATTAGAGTGATGCACCTAAAAGCCAGAAGTTGAGGAGGAACTAAACAGGCTCTTGGTAAGGGTGAAAAAGGAGAGAGAAAAAGCTGACTTAAAATTCAACATCCGAAAAAACTAACATCATGGCATTGGTCCCATTACTTCATGGGAAATAGACAGGGGAAAAGTGGAAACAGTGTCAGATTTTATTTTCTTGGGTTTCAGAATCACCATGGATGGTGACTGCAGCCAAGAAATCAAAGATGCGTGCTCCTTGGAAGGAAAGCTATGACAAACCTAGACGGCATATTAAAAGCAAAGATATCACTTTGTGACAAAGGTCCATATAGTCAAAGCTATGGTTTTATCAGCTGTCATGTACAGATGTGAGAGTCTGACCATAAAGTAATGCATTTCAAGTCGGGGGCTGAAGAAGATTCTTGAGAATCCCTTGGACAGCAAGGAGTTCAAACTAGTCAGTCCTAAAGGAAACCAACCCAACCCTGACTATTCACTGGAAGGACTGATGCTGATGCTGAATCTCCAATACCTTGGCCACCTGATGTGAAGAACTAACTCATTGGAAAAGACCCTGATGTTGGGGAAGATTAAGGGCAGGAAAGAAGAGGACGACAGAGGATTAAATGGTTAGATAGCATCACTAATCCAATGAACATGAATTTGAGCAAACTCCAGGAGATAATGAAAGACAGGCAAGCTTGGAGTACAGCAGTCCACAGGGCTGCAAAGTATCAGACACGACTAAGTGATGAACAGAATTTGTGCCTATACTTACAAACTCTATAGCAAGATAGAATACTATACTAGCACCATATATCCCTTGTTTACTTATGTAAGTTTTTGAGATGCTGATTTAGATTGCAAAGAGTTGGACATGACTTAGCAACTGAACAACAACCTACAAGCCAAGGAATGCCAAGGATTGCTGGAAATCACCAAAGGCTAGCAAGAGAAGGTGAAGAAGGATTCTTCCATAGAGTCTTTGCGGAGGAGTATGGCCTTTTCCACAGCTTGATTTCCTACCTGTGAGAGAATAAATTTCTGTTTTATTAAGCCAAGTTCATGGTGATTGTTCTATTCAACCATCAAGTACGTGTTGAATTTTTTATGGCAGTCCTAGAAAACCAAGACCCCATCAGAGGACCATGTTATCTTTTTGAAAACAGGAGACTGGGCTTTATGCTCTCCAAGAAAACATTTTGGTTCCAAGAATTATGTTTCTATCAATCTTTGTTAAATCAAAGGTGGACTCTGGAGTTTCTAAGATAAATAATCCAGTGGAAACCATCGCCACTGATGGGGTCGAACAACATAAATTCCCCCCCTTCACCATTCCATGGCATTCTCTGGAGCAGGGGAAAGGGAGCTGAGCTTTCCAACAGCAAGGGCTTGGATGAGTCAGTTAACCTCTTTGGTGCAATGTTCCCATCTACAAAATGGGAGAAATAATATCCTTGGCATTGTGAGGTTTAGATAAGGTAGTGGATATACAGTGTCTGACACATAGAAGAGAAAAATACACATTAGTTCCACTCCTATCTCAGGGAAGTTTCTTCATAGGAGGTGGCATTTAAAAAAAAATTATTTATTTTTAATTGGAAGATGACTGCTTACAATATTGTGTTGGTTTCTTCCATACATCAACATGCATCTCTATAAAAAAGGTGAGTTGCTCAGTTCTGTCTAACTGTTTGTGACCCCATGGCGTGTAGCCTGCCAGGCTCTTTGGGCCATGGGATTTCCCACACAAGAATATTGGAGTGGGTTACCATTTCCCTCTCCAGGAGATTTTCCCAGCTTAGAGACCGAACCCAGCACTGCAGGTGGATTCTTAACCATCTGAGCCACCAGGAAAACCACTATAGGAAACTCTTAAGGCAAGGGACCAAAACTATGTGGGAGTTGAAAGTGAGAGGTACTGGGCAGCTTCGGTGGGCCTCATGGGGATGTTTGTACACCAGCCCTGTGCTGTAGGAGAGGCGTGTTCTGCGGGATGCAGGAGGTCAGTTCAACAACACATGTGTTGACCTTCTACTGTGTCCTGGGTACTGGGCTGGGTGCCATGATATGGGAAGAACCCGCCTGAAGCTGTGTGCCAGATGGGGTTGCTTGCTCGGCTGAGGACTTTAGTGTACCTTTCTATATTTAGATCCAAGTTCATGGTGATTGTTCTATTCAACCATCAAGTACGTGTTGAATTTTTTATGGCAGTCCTAGAAAACCAAGACCCCATCAGAGGACCATGTTATCTTTTTGAAAACAGGAGACTGGGCTTTATGCTCTCCAAGAAAACATTTTGGTTCCAAGAATTATGTTTCTATCAATCTTTGTTAAATCAAAGGTGGACTCTGGAGTTTCTAAGATAAATAATCCAGTGGAAACCATCGCCACTGATGGGGTCGAACAACATAAATTCCCCCCCTTCACCATTCCATGGCATTCTCTGGAGCAGGGGAAAGGGAGCTGAGCTTTCCAACAGCAAGGGCTTGGATGAGTCAGTTAACCTCTTTGGTGCAATGTTCCCATCTACAAAATGGGAGAAATAATATCCTTGGCATTGTGAGGTTTAGATAAGGTAGTGGATATACAGTGTCTGACACATAGAAGAGAAAAATACACATTAGTTCCACTCCTATCTCAGGGAAGTTTCTTCATAGGAGGTGGCATTTAAAAAAAAATTATTTATTTTTAATTGGAAGATGACTGCTTACAATATTGTGTTGGTTTCTTCCATACATCAACATGCATCTCTATAAAAAAGGTGAGTTGCTCAGTTCTGTCTAACTGTTTGTGACCCCATGGCGTGTAGCCTGCCAGGCTCTTTGGGCCATGGGATTTCCCACACAAGAATATTGGAGTGGGTTACCATTTCCCTCTCCAGGAGATTTTCCCAGCTTAGAGACCGAACCCAGCACTGCAGGTGGATTCTTAACCATCTGAGCCACCAGGAAAACCACTATAGGAAACTCTTAAGGCAAGGGACCAAAACTATGTGGGAGTTGAAAGTGAGAGGTACTGGGCAGCTTCGGTGGGCCTCATGGGGATGTTTGTACACCAGCCCTGTGCTGTAAGAGAGGCGTGTTCTGCGGGATGCAGGAGGTCAGTTCAACAACACATGTGTTGACCTTCTACTGTGTCCTGGGTACTGGGCTGGGTGCCATGATATGGGAAGAACCCGCCTGAAGCTGTGTGCCAGATGGGGTTGCTTGCTCGGCTGAGGAGTTTAGCTGTACCTTTCTATATTTAGATCCTATCTTTGTCAAGCAAGAAGACTCGTTTGACAGGGCTCTGGTCTTCCATCTCTGAAAAGCCACTCATCCATAGAGCTTGGGGTTTGAGGGGAGAGAAAGGGGGAGGAGACCTGGCTTCTTTTCCCCACTCTGAACAGATGGGATCAGAACAGGGCCTTTCCACATCCCCAGCCAAGATGCTGGAGCCCTGGCAGTGGGCCCAGGACACAGACAATGGGGGCTGATGGCAATTTCTCAGGCCTGGTTTTCCCTGGGTGAGAGGCTTCTCCCGAGGTTGGCAAAGCCCCCTTTTCAGGCTCAGAAATGGGATTTGGGGAGAAAAAGGAGGGGGACTGCATTGAGGTAACCCATGATAGTTTACCCTGGAAAACTAGGACACAGCTTGTGGGACCCCAGCCCAGCGGCCCTGCCTTCTGACCCTTCTTCTGTCTCTGCAAGGACTATTGTCTAGGGAGACAGAGACAGAACCGGCCCAACAGAGACAGAACCGGCCCAGGAACGTTGGTCTGCTGGCTGCTGACCAGAGGATGGTGCCACGATGGTATATGGGATGAGATGGTGGGAAGAAGGGTCAGGCTGCAGGGTGGTACCATTGGTTGGAGTCTAACATTTCCCTTTATTGGTGAGGCCGGATGTGGAGGGAATGGGCAAGGACAGCCAGCCTTTGAGCACAGCTAACATAGAGAAGATTTAGCATGAGGTAGGATAAGGGGTTCATCTGCCCATGCATCTTAGACACAGACCTGAAAAATGAAGGAATCAAGTTCTGAAGAGGCTTTCTGGGGTGCCTGAGCCCAGACTGCTGCCTTCAGAAAGATGAATTTGGAAGCCACCCAGGGAGGATGGCTGGACGATTATCCTCCATTTATCTCCTGTTGCCTCTGCACTGCAGCCTGAGCCGCTCTCATTCCCCACAAGTCCTGAGCTCCTCTCTTCCTAAGTGGATGCCTCATTCTTTGTCAAAATGAAGTCCGTCTGGCGGCATCTTCCTCCATGTCCTTTTTCTCTCTGAAAATGCGTTGATCTTTAGACCAACAGACCATAAGCTTCTCAAGGGCAGATACCCAGTTTTATTCCTTGTCTGCGTCCCCATAGTCTGGCATAAAAGCAAGGAAAGAGAGTAGAGAGGAAAAGAGAGAGAAAGGGAGGGGAAAAAGAAGAGGGAAGGACATGGCTGGGTAGACAGAAATGCAATGGAGTAATAGAGACGGAGAGAAAGAAAGCTGGAGGCTGAACCCTGGAGTATAAAACCCTGTTAGGTGCTAGGCATGGCATTAAGTAGACCAGATGTATCTTCCAGGGGGCCACTTCATTGAGATTTCTATTCAATTTATGAAGGGCAGCACATTCTGCTTGATAGATAAACACCTGCCAAACTACTTAGATGTGAACATGTAGAGGGCCAGTCATGTTTGTACCCCCACTGCCCACAACACATACATTGTGATAAGTATCAACAATTCAGCATGTGAGCTTTTGTTCTATCTGGCTTTTCCATATGCTTGTAGTAACGTAGGTTTCTTTTTATCCTACTTCTTTACTGAAAAAAAAAAAAAAAAGATCCTTTATGTCCCTTTACTCCACATTTGCCTTTTTCACTAACAATATATCACAGACATTCCTTTCTGTCAATATACATAGATCAAACTCATTCTTTTAATAACTAAACAACCTCCATAGGATAGATGCATAAGAATTATTCTACTATTGATGGACATTCAGGTTGTTTCCAGACTGTTTTATGTTATAATAAACAATTATCTAATAAAGATCTTTGCCTGAATGCTGGATTCTTCCTAGTGGGATTTCTAAGCTGAAGGTATACAATTTTAAAGTTTTATTAGATCTTTCTAGTTTAATTTCTGAAAATACTATAGCAATTTATATTCTCACTGGCAATATAAGACAGCTTTTATTTTCCTGCCCCTTTTGCCTGCGTCTGATAATAATTTTCGTGCATTGGTTAGAAGTCCACCCAGGAGGATGGCTGGACGATTATCCTCCATTTATCTCCTGTTGCCTCTGCACTGCAGCCTGAGCCGCTCTCATTCCCCACAAGTCCTGAGCTCCTCTCTTCCTAAGTGGATGCCTCATTCTTTGTCAAAATGAAGTCCGTCTGGCGGCATCTTCCTCCATGTCCTTTTTCTCTCTGAAAATGCGTTGATCTTTAGACCAACAGACCATAAGCTTCTCAAGGGCAGATACCCAGTTTTATTCCTTGTCTGCGTCCCCATAGTCTGGCATAAAAGCAAGGAAAGAGAGTAGAGAGGAAAAGAGAGAGAAAGGGAGGGGAAAAAGAAGAGGGAAGGACATGGCTGGGTAGACAGAAATGCAATGGAGTAATAGAGACGGAGAGAAAGAAAGCTGGAGGCTGAACCCTGGAGTATAAAACCCTGTTAGGTGCTAGGCATGGCATTAAGTAGACCAGATGTATCTTCCAGGGGGCCACTTCATTGAGATTTCTATTCAATTTATGAAGGGCAGCACATTCTGCTTGATAGATAAACACCTGCCAAACTACTTAGATGTGAACATGTAGAGGGCCAGTCATGTTTGTACCCCCACTGCCCACAACACATACATTGTGATAAGTATCAACAATTCAGCATGTGAGCTTTTGTTCTATCTGGCTTTTCCATATGCTTGTAGTAACGTAGGTTTCTTTTTATCCTACTTCTTTACTGAAAAAAAAAAAAAAAAGATCCTTTATGTCCCTTTACTCCACATTTGCCTTTTTCACTAACAATATATCACAGACATTCCTTTCTGTCAATATACATAGATCAAACTCATTCTTTTAATAACTAAACAACCTCCATAGGATAGATGCATAAGAATTATTCTACTATTGATGGACATTCAGGTTGTTTCCAGACTGTTTTATGTTATAATAAACAATTATCTAATAAAGATCTTTGCCTGAATGCTGGATTCTTCCTAGTGGGATTTCTAAGCTGAAGGTATACAATTTTAAAGTTTTATTAGATCTTTCTAGTTTAATTTCTGAAAATACTATAGCAATTTATATTCTCACTGGCAATATAAGACAGCTTTTATTTTCCTGCCCCTTTTGCCTGCGTCTAAATGGAATCAATCTTTAATTTTCGTGCATTGGTTGAGCAAATACGTTATTTCTTTGTTGTTTTGATGTGTATTTCTCTATATCAACTAGGGGAGCCTAATCCTAGTTTAGGCTTGTACAAGCATTGGGGTTCTCATCCAATATCTACCCATCACATCGTTTGCCTTTTTCTACTGGGATTTCTAATTGACACAAAATTGCATAGAATACATATTATACATACACTATTTAATTTAATCTTTAGAATGATAGTTCCCAAACTGTGTCAAGGTTCCCAGGGGGGATCACAGAAAACTCAGAGGGGGAATGAAGAGATAGTTAACACTTTATGGAGAAGCTCAAGGATATTTAATATCCACTGAATAACCCAGATCTTCTCAGCATCAGATCACTCTGCAGTTCTTTCTATGATGATATACTGTAAGTCCCGTATGTACACACCTTCAATTGTGAGCTTCCAAAGACATGAACCTGTGTTTGCAAGTGCACTCACCTAAGTTAAGTCATGTGTCTGGTGTACATTGTCACGTGTGTGCATCCTCTACAAGTGGTGTGTCTTGTGTACTTTACTGTACAGTACTGTGTAGAGGACCAAAATGCAGTACCTTTATTTTAAGCTCGGGATGTCTCAAATCCCTACCATCTCCCATCTCCTCACCCTCCACCAGTCAGTGAGTCTTCGTGTCTGCTCACTTGATGCCAGCCCTGCGTGCCAGCTGTGGTACTGTGCTACTGTACTTTTCCAGGTACTAAGCTGTAAGATTAAAAGTGTGGGGTTTTTCTTGTATTTGATTTTTATGCATTATTTGTGTGAAAAGTATTATAAACATATTCTAGTATGGTACTATGGTAGCCAACTGTGTTAGTTGGATACCTAGGCTAACTTTGTTGAACTTATGAACCAACTGGACTTAATGGATGCACTTGTGGAATGGAATTTGCTTATATGTAGGGGACTTACTTTATAGGTGACTCTGGGGTTTAGTGAGTTGTTGTAATAACAAAGTGAGTACTGCAAAAACCAAAGAGGAATAGGAAAGAGGGATGTCAGTGTTCAATCTGACTGGAATTTGAGAAGTTGCACAGTGTCCATAGGGGTTTCCCCAGTGGTACTAGTGGTAAGGATTCCACCTGCAATGCAGGAGCTATAGGAGATACAGGTTCTATTCCTGGGTCAGGAAGATCCCATGGAGGAGGGCATGGCAACTCACTCCTGTATTCTTGCCTGGAGAATCCCATGGACAGAGGAGTCTGGTGGGCTACAGTTCATAGGGCTGCAAAGAGTTGGAAACGACTGAAGCAAGTTAGCAAGCCTGTATGCACACAGTCTCCATAGCATATACCCCCATGAATAATTAGGTGACTGTGTTTAAGAATGAAACAGTAATGTTATCTAACCATAAATTATCTTTCTTTCAAATTATGTATATAAAGTGATAGGACATGTATTCTTTTGAAATTGTTTGAATTCAACACATGAAACTCTTGGGTATTTATTTAGGCCTAGGGACCCTGTGAAAAACTACTGAGATATTAAAGAATCTCTGAACCAAGTAGGTTTGGGAATCTCTGCTTTGAAACAATCTAATGAGCTGGGTGAGGACATCTCAGTTTTGTCTTTTGTTTATT
Organism: Tragulus kanchil; assembly: GCA_022376925.1. NCBI lineage: Eukaryota > Metazoa > Chordata > Mammalia > Artiodactyla > Tragulidae > Tragulus > Tragulus kanchil. The sequence goes on along the minus strand of JAIOJX010000023.1, from coordinate 21,511,396 downwards.
TATTTTTTTTCATGGATTTGGAAACTGAGGCTCAGAGATCTTAAGTGATTTATTCAAGATCAAAGAGAAAGTGAGAGAATCAGAATTCGAACCTAAGTCTGCCTTGCTCAGACCCTGAGAATTTCTCAATCCAGAAATATGAGACAAATCATGCACTAATTCAAATCTTTATTGTGCCTGGAGTCTTAGAGGAAAGTGACCCTTCTTTCTGAAGTGCAATCCTCCAACACTGACTTCAGTCATACTATTGATTACCCCTTACCCCCTCTTTCTTGTATTTGATTTTTTTTTGCATTATTTGTGTGAAAAGTATTATAAACATATTCTAGTATGGTACTATGGTAGCCAACTGTGTTAGTTGGATACCTAGGCTAACTTTGTTGAACTTATGAACCAACTGGACTTAATGGATGCACTTGTGGAATGGAATTTGCTTATATGTAGGGGACTTACTTTATAGGTGACTCTGGGGTTTAGTGAGTTGTTGTAATAACAAAGTGAGTACTGCAAAAACCAAAGAGGAATAGGAAAGAGGGATGTCAGTGTTCAATCTGACTGGAATTTGAGAAGTTGCACAGTGTCCATAGGGGTTTCCCCAGTGGTACTAGTGGTAAGGATTCCACCTGCAATGCAGGAGCTATAGGAGATACAGGTTCTATTCCTGGGTCAGGAAGATCCCATGGAGGAGGGCATGGCAACTCACTCCTGTATTCTTGCCTGGAGAATCCCATGGACAGAGGAGTCTGGTGGGCTACAGTTCATAGGGCTGCAAAGAGTTGGAAACGACTGAAGCAAGTTAGCAAGCCTGTATGCACACAGTCTCCATAGCATATACCCCCATGAATAATTAGGTGACTGTGTTTAAGAATGAAACAGTAATGTTATCTAACCATAAATTATCTTTCTTTCAAATTATGTATATAAAGTGATAGGACATGTATTCTTTTGAAATTGTTTGAATTCAACACATGAAACTCTTGGGTATTTATTTAGGCCTAGGGACCCTGTGAAAAACTACTGAGATATTAAAGAATCTCTGAACCAAGTAGGTTTGGGAATCTCTGCTTTGAAACAATCTAATGAGCTGGGTGAGGACATCTCAGTTTTGTCTTTTGTTTATTTATTTTTTTTCATGGATTTGGAAACTGAGGCTCAGAGATCTTAAGTGATTTATTCAAGATCAAAGAGAAAGTGAGAGAATCAGAATTCGAACCTAAGTCTGCCTTGCTCAGACCCTGAGAATTTCTCAATCCAGAAATATGAGACAAATCATGCACTAATTCAAATCTTTATTGTGCCTGGAGTCTTAGAGGAAAGTGACCCTTCTTTCTGAAGTGCAATCCTCCAACACTGACTTCAGTCATACTATTGATTATTTCTTCTTTCTCCTATATCTTTGACCTCTCCCTCTCCACTGAATCCTTCCACAGGTGATGGAAGTACTCAAACTAAAAAGGAGGAGGGGGGCCCCTTGACCTTGATAATCCTTTAAGCCATTACTGGGCTCCTCGACTAAACTTCTCCACAGTCTGATGGTATCTGTCCTTCCTCACTTCCCTCGTGATTGCATACTCATTGTAATCCGACTTCCTGCACTCTGCGGATATGGCAGCCCTCAAGGCTACCAAATGATCTTAGAAAATCTTGTCAAAGTTTTTTTCAGGATGCCCATCCAAACTTCCCTTGTGTATATTGGAATTGCATGCCCTAGGCGCTCAATGCATGCTGAGGGCACAGGCTCTGTAAGTCTATTTCTATGGTCTTTCCTCAACTCTAGACCCCTCCCCCACTTTTTTTTTTTCCAGCTACCTTATGAGCACACCTAAATGAATGAAGTTTTAAAAGCATTAACAAATGTAAATCAATTTTCCTGACTGCCTCTGAACTCTACACCTCTCAACTTTAAATCCTCCTCTTCACCCACCTCCCATTTTTTTCCTTTTTCTGTTGCTGAATAAAAGTGCAGGAGTTTAAAAATCTCTCCAGAGCTAGGTTTCAGTAATCTCTTACATAATCTTGAGCAAGTCATTTACCTCCTCGAGCCTGTCTGATCATCTGTAAAATGGAATAATAACAATAGAAATACTGCACATTATAGCTATTATATGGATTATGTGTATGCTCAGACCTGTCTGACTCTTTGTAACCTCATGGGTTGTGGCCCATCAGGCTCCTCTGTCCATGGAATTTTCCAGACAGGAATATTGGAATGCGTTGTTATTTACTACTCCAGGGGATCTTCCCATCCAGGGATCAAACCTGCATCTCCTGTGTTGCCTGCCTTGGCAGGCAGATCCTTTGCCACTCTGCCACCTAGGAAGATAGGGTGCATGTATTATATGGATTAAATGAGAGGATTCACAGAAAGTATCTAACATAGACTTGGCACTTAGAAATACGAAGATAATTTAAGTGTTAATTTATCAGCATCACCTTCATCATCATCATCACTATCATCTTCCTCACAAAAGACCTGTTCCTCTTTTTCCGGATGGAAGAAAATACACGTTAGTGTGAAGAGCACTGAGTTTGTAGTCAGAAAGACATACGTCCAAAACCTAACCACACATCTACTCCACGACTTGGGGCAAATCAGTCTACCTCTTTGAGGCTTTGTAACCTCCTCCATAAAGAAGGATTCATATCATTCCTCCATGATGGTGTGTGCAATGAGATAATAGGTGAGAAGATACTTTATAACATATGTTGTTGTTCAGTCACCAAGTTGTATCCAACTCAGACACTCCACGGACTGCAGCACGCCAGGCCCTCCCTGTACCTGACTATCTCCCGGAGTTTGACATGTACAGAAGCACAAGGGTAACTTTTAGCTTATGGCTTATTATTGTGTCCATCGGGCCACCATTCTCATAGAAGAAAATTTCACAGTCATCTGGGACACCCAGCCTCTGCCCCTACTGTCTCAACCCAAGAACCAGCTATCACCTTTCAGTTCCTGACCTTCCTTGTGCTGGGCAGAGACATGCCCTGGATCAAGGAACACTTTCTTGTACATTTCTTGCACAAAGCACATTTAACTCCCAGCAGGACCAGAGGTTTAGCCCCACAGCTGCTGCCCCGCCTTTCTCCCTAACACTGTACACGCTGTCTACTAGCCTGATAAGGTTTTCTAACAAAGTGAGTATACTTTCCGAGTATCTCTAAATCTTAATGGAAAATTCTCCTGCAACTTTTCAGACACTTTATCTGTGATTAAATATTAACGTTTCCAACCAGCATATTTTTCATTGGGAAGTGTGAAATATTACAAGATCCTCTCATGTTGTCTATTCATACCGACTTCCTGAAGCCAGTGCCAGATTGAGAAGCTGATTGGAAATACAAAGAACATTAAAGAGAAGAGAAGGGGGCACTGATGCTGGGGAAGGGGAAGCAGAAGAACGCAGAAAGACTCCTTGATAGCTGCAGGGGCCGGTTTGGGACTGTTCCTTTTTATAACGCACTGATTGACGGATACCTCACAAGGTTCTCAGATATCCTCTATCCAAAGGAGGTGCCCCCCCACCCACCCCGTAGATTTATTTATAGGACTCACAAAACTGGGGCCGCAAAATATAACTGTCAAGAAGATCTTATAACCAGAATCTGCTTTTAATGTAAAATCTTTAACCCACCAACGTATTCATCTTCAGAAAAAGGTTTTCCTGTCCAAACCCCTTGCCTCCGAACGCGATGAAACGTACCAGGGAGAAGAAGGAGTCCGCTTTAACCGATAGCGTTCACCGTGTTTTACGGTGCTATTCGTCTAAGTGACAAAGCCAGAAGGCAATCCTATACTTCTTTGTGACTTTTTATTGCTTTTCATCCCAGTGGGAACCAGCAGACGGGGAGGGGAAAAAAAATCTTTTCGAATGGTGAAATGTGCTTAAGATTTTTTTTTCCAGAAGGAGAGAGGAAAAAAAATGACCAACAAATACGATTCGAGTTTGTTACCGTCCGGAGAAAAATGTTGTTGAAGCTTGGTTTCTGCAAATTCTCTGTGACTTCTGTGGATTCAGCTCCAGCTGAAGGGTAGAAGTGAGACAAAAGGAAGAAGCTACTGTGACGCGCAGTCTGGCTTACTGTAAGAGAGCTTAGTACACAGAATTGTGTTCACAGTGACAAACGTGGTGAGCGCCCCACCAGCAGAGATATTTAAGTACATGCCACTTGGTGGAGATGTGGTAGAGAGAAATAAAACCTTGAATTACAGGTCAAGTAGATAGCCTCTGAAAACTTTTCTATGCCTGAGCATCTATGATTTTTAAAGGGCAAGGACAAGAAGAAAGGATGAGTGTGGAGGTTTTGGTAGTAAAATTATAGAAATGTTATGTTCTCCTTTGATCCAAATAGAACTGAGTTTTGATCACTCTATGAAGCAAGAGGGTATACATCCCATTTTACAAGGAGGGGGGGAAGACTAATAATATTAACATTAGCAACAGTCACAGTGATAATAGTTCGTTTATTTTTAGTGTTGGCTGTGGGCCAAGTACTGTCTTACACATTTTCCAAGCATTTTCTCCTTCACGCCTCAGAATAACCCTATAAGGAAGAAACCGTAATTATTCCTCCCAATTTAGAGTTGAGGGAACTGAGATTTGGAGAGGTTGTGTAAGGTCACTAGAACCTCCTTTATAGATGGAAAAATTATAGCCCGGAGGACTAAACAATGTATCCAAAGACGCAGAGTATGTTTGAGGCAGAACAATCAAAAAGGATGGGGGAGAGGAGGAGTAAATTGGGAGGCTGCAACTGACATATACACAGTATTTTATATAAAATCGCTGGTAAGGACTTCCTGTAGAGCACGGGGAACTCTACTTGGTATTCTATAGTGACCTACATGGGAAAAGAATCTACAAAGGAGTGGACATGTGGATATGTATAACTGATTCACTTTGCTAAAAGTAATGCAATGCTGTAAATCAACTACTTTCCAATAAAAATTAAAACAAAAAAAAGGATAGGGAATTTGGAATTAGAAGACCAGGGTTCTTCAGTTCTAGGTATCAAGTGCAATGAGTGTCCATTATTATACTAGGTACCTAACTCATTCCATCTCACAATAATCATGTGAGAGTGGTATTTTTTATCCTCCTTTTAGAGATGAGCAAGGTGAATATCAGAGAAGTTAAGTAACCGTGTGTAAGAGAGCACAGTGGGGTTGGTATAAGGCTTGACATTTTCATATTGATGGCCTTGTTTGTACACAGACAACTTCCATTTGGTAATCCGATATCAGGAAGGTCATTAAACAACTTTTAGTATTGATTTTTCTCATTTTAAAAAAATTACAGGTCAAGTAGATAGCCTCTGAAAACTTTTCTATGCCTGAGCATCTATGATTTTTAAAGGGCAAGGACAAGAAGAAAGGATGAGTGTGGAGGTTTTGGTAGTAAAATTATAGAAATGTTATGTTCTCCTTTGATCCAAATAGAACTGAGTTTTGATCACTCTATGAAGCAAGAGGGTATACATCCCATTTTACAAGGAGGGGGGGAAGACTAATAATATTAACATTAGCAACAGTCACAGTGATAATAGTTCGTTTATTTTTAGTGTTGGCTGTGGGCCAAGTACTGTCTTACACATTTTCCAAGCATTTTCTCCTTCACGCCTCAGAATAACCCTATAAGGAAGAAACCGTAATTATTCCTCCCAATTTAGAGTTGGGGGAACTGAGATTTGGAGAGGTTGTGTAAGGTCACTAGAACCTCCTTTATAGATGGAAAAATTATAGCCCGGAGGACTAAACAATGTATCCAAAGACGCAGAGTATGTTTGAGGCAGAACAATCAAAAAGGATGGGGGAGAGGAGGAGTAAATTGGGAGGCTGCAACTGACATATACACAGTATTTTATATAAAATCGCTGGTAAGGACTTCCTGTAGAGCACGGGGAACTCTACTTGGTATTCTATAGTGACCTACATGGGAAAAGAATCTACAAAGGAGTGGACATGTGGATATGTATAACTGATTCACTTTGCTAAAAGTAATGCAATGCTGTAAATCAACTACTTTCCAATAAAAATTAAAACAAAAAAAAGGATAGGGAATTTGGAATTAGAAGACCAGGGTTCTTCAGTTCTAGGTATCAAGTGCAATGAGTGTCCATTATTATACTAGGTACCTAACTCATTCCATCTCACAATAATCATGTGAGAGTGGTATTTTTTATCCTCCTTTTAGAGATGAGCAAGGTGAATATCAGAGAAGTTAAGTAACCGTGTGTAAGAGAGCACAGTGGGGTTGGTATAAGGCTTGACATTTTCATATTGATGGCCTTGTTTGTACACAGACAACTTCCATTTGGTAATCCGATATCAGGAAGGTCATTAAACAACTTTTAGTATTGATTTTTCTCATTTTACAAAAGGGACAACATTACAAGTGTCCTTGGCTTGTCAACTCTCCAGGGTCACTATAGGTCCTAATAATGCAGATGGAATATATTGTGAGTTAAGTGTAGTGTCTCTAATTATTGCAAGTACTTGGCCTCCTGATTATAAGCTGAGGGGGATCTTCTGACTTGTTACTGTGGTTTGTTTTCTTGTGTTTTTGGTTCCATAAAGGAGCAGCTGGAGGCCAGAACCTGGAGGTTGTAAAGCAGGGTTCAGGCTCTTTAAGTGCCCAGGCCTTTGTGGGTTGCAGTTCTGTATCTGTTATCAGGTGAAAGTAGATGCTGTCTCTCTGCCTGGCACTGTACTTACCAGGTCTCAGAAAGCACAGATTCCAGAGGAGAATGCCCTTTGAGTGAGCCTGACATAATGGGACCAGGCCTCCTGAATCCTGATCTGGGTCCTCTCTCACATGCATGATGCGGTCTCCCTGGCCTCGTTTGCACCCGAGCAGTATTTGTGGCAGACCTCTTCTCTGTACACCTGCCTAAAGGAGCTTCCACTCTGGGCTCTTGTCCTGAAAGCTCTTCCAGTGTTTCCAGTCTGGAGGACAGAATCGGACTGTTCTAAGGGCATCCCTCCTGGTAGTCCTGACATGGTGGGATATGAACAGTGGCTGGGAGGATTAGACAGAGTAACATGGAAACCCATACTATCATATGTGAAAAAGAGAGCTATGGTCATTGCCCTGTGGGAATAGGTGAACCTGCAGGGGCGGGGTGTGATGGCCTGGAGGGGTGGGTTTGGGGAGGGTGGGCACTCGGAGTGGGGAAGGTGCCAGGGAGATGCATATGACTGATGTGGGAACATACATGTCTGAACAACAGAACTCTGTAAAAATTTTAAAAAATAAAATTAAATAAATAAATTTTAAAAAATTACTTTATTTTTGGCTTTACTAGGTCTTCGTTGCTGCATGAAGGCTTTCTCTAGTTGAGGCAAGAGGGGGCTACTCTCTTTGTTGAGGTGTGTGGGCTTATTGTGGTGGCTTCTCTTGTGGAACATGGGCTCTAGGCACACAGGCTCAGTAGTTGTGGTGCACAAGCTTTAGCTACTGTGGAATATGGGGGATCTTCCCAGATCAGGGATCAAGACTGTGTTCCCTGCATTGATGGGAGGATTCTTATCCACCATACCAGCAGGGAAGTCCTAAAATTATACTTTAATAAATTCCATGTTGGGTTTCCCACCCTGTCAAAATGTGAGATCCATGGAGGAAAGCCAGAGCTTGAGATTTTCAAAACACTTCAATGCTCTGACTTGTTACTGTGGTTTGTTTTCTTGTGTTTTTGGTTCCATAAAGGAGCAGCTGGAGGCCAGAACCTGGAGGTTGTAAAGCAGGGTTCAGGCTCTTTAAGTGCCCAGGCCTTTGTGGGTTGCAGTTCTGTATCTGTTATCAGGTGAAAGTAGATGCTGTCTCTCTGCCTGGCACTGTACTTACCAGGTCTCAGAAAGCACAGATTCCAGAGGAGAATGCCCTTTGAGTGAGCCTGACATAATGGGACCAGGCCTCCTGAATCCTGATCTGGGTCCTCTCTCACATGCATGATGCGGTCTCCCTGGCCTCGTTTGCACCCGAGCAGTATTTGTGGCAGACCTCTTCTCTGTACACCTGCCTAAAGGAGCTTCCACTCTGGGCTCTTGTCCTGAAAGCTCTTCCAGTGTTTCCAGTCTGGAGGACAGAATCGGACTGTTCTAAGGGCATGCCTTCTTCCCTCCTGGTAGTCCTGACGTGGTGGGATATGAACAGTGGCTGGGAGGATTAGACAGAGTAACATGGAAACCCATACTATCATATGTGAAAAAGAGAGCTATGGTCATTGCCCTGTGGGAATAGGTGAACCTGCAGGGGCGGGGTGTGATGGCCTGGAGGGGTGGGTTTGGGGAGGGTGGGCACTCGGAGTGGGGAAGGTGCCAGGGAGATGCATATGACTGATGTGGGAACATACATGTCTGAACAACAGAACTCTGTAAAAATTTTAAAAAATAAAATTAAATAAATAAATTTTAAAAAATTACTTTATTTTTGGCTTTACTAGGTCTTCGTTGCTGCATGAAGGCTTTCTCTAGTTGAGGCAAGAGGGGGCTACTCTCTTTGTTGAGGTGTGTGGGCTTATTGTGGTGGCTTCTCTTGTGGAACATGGGCTCTAGGCACACAGGCTCAGTAGTTGTGGTGCACAAGCTTTAGCTACTGTGGAATATGGGGGATCTTCCCAGATCAGGGATCAAGACTGTGTTCCCTGCATTGATGGGAGGATTCTTATCCACCATACCAGCAGGGAAGTCCTAAAATTATACTTTAATAAATTCCATGTTGGGTTTCCCACCCCTGTCAAAATGTGAGATCCATGGAGGGAAAGCCAGAGCTTGAGATTTTCAAAACACTTCAATGCTCTACAGCACACAGAGACCTGAAGCCAAGAGAAGATCTAGCATTTCTCTGCCATGAGATCCTGGGGAAGTCAAGCTTATGCAACAATTGTCTGTCTACACAAACTTCAAGCCCCAGGGAGAAATGGGATTACAGTCCCAGAAGCTCATGGTGGATGGGAGTGTGGGGTGCCAAGATGACCACGGCAGGACAGTCAGCTCTGGAGTGAAAAATCACAGGTAGCAAAGGCTTCCTGCAGGAAGTGTGATGTCGCTGAAACTTGAAGGATGTGTTAAACTGACAGATAAGAGAGTGGGGGAAGGTACTCTGCAGAGGGATCGCTTAGTTTGTTCAAAGACACAGAGGGACTTTGAGAAGGCTTGGAGCATTCAGGGACCCAAAATCATTAAATGCGGCTGGAGTTGAAGATGAATCTTAAGAGATGCTAAGGCTAGATCATGAAGAGCCTTGGGTGCCAACAGAAGAGTGTGTCTTTACCCTGACAGCCATGGAGAGACATCAGAGAATGCTAACCCCTCCGAAGGGATGGGGCATGCCTACTGAACAGGTGACTTTGGTTGCAGTTCAAGGGCCAGATGGAAGGGAGCAGTAGAGACTAGGACCAGCCAGGACACTCGTGTGCAGTTCTGACAGAGGACTGTGGTTGCTCAGTTGCTCAGTCATGTCAACTCTCTGCAACCCCATGGACTGCAGCACACCAGTCTTCTCTGCCCATCACTCTCCTTGAGTTCGCTCAAACATATGTCCACTGAGTCAGTGATGCCATCCAACCATCTCATCTTCTGTTGCCCTCTTTTGCCTTTGCTGTCAACCTTTCCAAGCACCAGGGTCTTTTCCAATGAGTCAGTCCTTTGTACCAGGTGGCCAAAGCACTGGAACTTCAGCTTCAGTTTCAATTCTTCCAATGAATATCCAGGGTTGGTTTCCTTTAGGATTGACTGGTTTGTTCCTTTGTCCACCAAACAAGCAGGGAAGTCCTAAAATTATACTTTAATAAATTCCATGTTGGGTTTCCCACCCTGTCAAAATGTGAGATCCATGGAGGGAAAGCCAGAGCTTGAGATTTTCAAAACACTTCAATGCTCTACAGCACACAGAGACCTGAAGCCAAGAGAAGATCTAGCATTTCTCTGCCATGAGATCCTGGGGAAGTCAAGCTTATGCAACAATTGTCTGTCTACACAAACTTCAAGCCCCAGGGAGAAATGGGATTACAGTCCCAGAAGCTCATGGTGGATGGGAGTGTGGGGTGCCAAGATGACCACGGCAGGACAGTCAGCTCTGGAGTGAAAAATCACAGGTAGCAAAGGCTTCCTGCAGGAAGTGTGATGTCGCTGAAACTTGAAGGATGTGTTAAACTGACAGATAAGAGAGTGGGGGAAGGTACTCTGCAGAGGGATCGCTTAGTTTGTTCAAAGACACAGAGGGACTTTGAGAAGGCTTGGAGCATTCAGGGACCCAAAATCATTAAATGCGGCTGGAGTTGAAGATGAATCTTAAGAGATGCTAAGGCTAGATCATGAAGAGCCTTGGGTGCCAACAGAAGAGTGTGTCTTTACCCTGACAGCCATGGAGAGACATCAGAGAATGCTAACCCCTCCGAAGGGATGGGGCATGCCTACTGAACAGGTGACTTTGGTTGCAGTTCAAGGGCCAGATGGAAGGGAGCAGTAGAGACTAGGACCAGCCAGGACACTCGTGTGCAGTTCTGACAGAGGACTGTGGTTGCTCAGTTGCTCAGTCATGTCAACTCTCTGCAACCCCATGGACTGCAGCACACCAGTCTTCTCTGCCCATCACTCTCCTTGAGTTCGCTCAAACATATGTCCACTGAGTCAGTGATGCCATCCAACCATCTCATCTTCTGTTGCCCTCTTTTGCCTTTGCTGTCAACCTTTCCAAGCACCAGGGTCTTTTCCAATGAGTCAGTCCTTTGTACCAGGTGGCCAAAGCACTGGAACTTCAGCTTCAGTTTCAATTCTTCCAATGAATATCCAGGGTTGGTTTCCTTTAGGATTGACTGGTTTGGTCTCCTTAATCTCCAAGGGACTTCCCAGAGTCTTCACCAACACCACAGTTGGAAGTGTCAGTTCTTTGGTACCCAACTGTGTCTATGATCAGACTCTCACATCCATAGATGATTACTGGAAAAGCCATAGTTTTGACGAGATGGGCCATTGTTGGCAGAGTGATGCCTCTGCCTTTTAAGAGAGAGGGTAGATGAAGCACAGCCTAAGACAGGGGTGATGAAAAGAGGAGTTTCAAGGAACCACTTGCTTCTTTGGGTTCTACTCTCCTGGTCTATGAAATGTGGGAGTGTCTGCAGTCTAAATCCTTCATCATTTCACCATGACATTTCTTTTACTAACTTTTTTCCATAGACCTCCCCAGTGTTTCAAGCGGTTATATCTATGATGTTACATTTATTAAAGGATAATTAGGTTTCAAAAAAGATACCAATTTTAGTTGATATAATTCCCTCCAAAAGCAATTAAAGTCTGATTTTACTGGGGGAATATATGATTCCCGTCAGCATTTTTGAAATACGGAAAAGCATTTGTGGATTGCCATTATACCTGTGGGTTCCTCTTGCCAGGGAGTGTGGAACAGAGCTGGGGAGCCACTGGATATGTAAGGGTCACCTCCAGAGCTCTATGGGTCTAAGAAATAACCCTCTTCAACATGTGCTTGGTGAGCTGTAAATCACTCTGCTAACTGTGAGAGACTGTTACAGCTCAGTACAACTATCTAGACTCTCCTGTAAACCAGTTTTCAGACACAAGGTAATAAGGTAGGAACTATTATCACTTAATATATATATATGAGAAGCTGGATAGTTAAAGAAGTTGAACAATTACTTTTAAAATGCCAGCAAATTAGGGCTTCCCCTGGATGCCCAGTGGGTAAGGACACAACCTTGCAGTGGAAGTGGCGCCGGTGCGATCCATGGCCTGGGAAGATCCCACTGCCAGGGAGCGGCTGGACTGATGTGTCCAATTACCGAGCGGAGCTCTGGAGCGCATGCGCCCAGAGCTGGTGCTCTGCGACAACAGAGGCCACCGCGATGGGGGCGAACTTCAGCTTCAGTTTCAATTCTTCCAATGAGGGATTGACTGGTTTGGTCTCCTTAATCTCCAAGGGACTTCCCAGAGTCTTCACCAACACCACAGTTGGAAGTGTCAGTTCTTTGGTACCCAACTGTGTCTATGATCAGACTCTCACATCCATAGATGATTACTGGAAAAGCCATAGTTTTGACGAGATGGGCCATTGTTGGCAGAGTGATGCCTCTGCCTTTTAAGAGAGAGGGTAGATGAAGCACAGCCTAAGACAGGGGTGATGAAAAGAGGAGTTTCAAGGAACCACTTGCTTCTTTGGGTTCTACTCTCCTGGTCTATGAAATGTGGGAGTGTCTGCAGTCTAAATCCTTCATCATTTCACCATGACATTTCTTTTACTAACTTTTTTCCATAGACCTCCCCAGTGTTTCAAGCGGTTATATCTATGATGTTACATTTATTAAAGGATAATTAGGTTTCAAAAAAGATACCAATTTTAGTTGATATAATTCCCTCCAAAAGCAATTAAAGTCTGATTTTACTGGGGGAATATATGATTCCCGTCAGCATTTTTGAAATACGGAAAAGCATTTGTGGATTGCCATTATACCTGTGGGTTCCTCTTGCCAGGGAGTGTGGAACAGAGCTGGGGAGCCACTGGATATGTAAGGGTCACCTCCAGAGCTCTATGGGTCTAAGAAATAACCCTCTTCAACATGTGCTTGGTGAGCTGTAAATCACTCTGCTAACTGTGAGAGACTGTTACAGCTCAGTACAACTATCTAGACTCTCCTGTAAACCAGTTTTCAGACACAAGGTAATAAGGTAGGAACTATTATCACTTAATATATATATATGAGAAGCTGGATAGTTAAAGAAGTTGAACAATTACTTTTAAAATGCCAGCAAATTAGGGCTTCCCCTGGATGCCCAGTGGGCAAGGACACCACCTTGCAGTGCAAGAGGCGCCGGTTCGATCCCTGGCCTGGGAAGATCCTACGTGCCGCGGAGCAGCTGGACTGATGTGTCCAATTACCGAGCCGGAGCTCTGGTGCGCATGCGCCCAGAGCCGGCGCTCTGCAACAAGAGAGGCCACCACGATGGGAGACCCACAGGAGCCGAAGAACAAAGACGGATGAAAATAGAGAAATGAAAGACCAATAGAAGTGGCCCACCCATCCCCCTCCCTCCCCACCCCACCCCCCAAAAAGATAAATAAATAAAATAAATGCTAAAAAAAAAAAGTCAGCAAATTAGCAGAAAAGCAGCAACTGCTTCCCTTGCTTGACTTTCTTGGGTATCTATTAGTTTTAAAGAATGCTTGAAGTTGTATTCTTCTCACGTTTTAACAGCTTTCCTGAGTGGGAAATGATTCATAGACGAGGGAGGAATCCAGTAGGAAACTTGGGAAACTCAAAGGAGGCTAGTGGCACCTCAAGAGTAGAACTGACCTCAGGGATGAACTGCAGGAGATGTCAGTCTGCACCTTATCCCAGCATTCCGTTCAGCTCCCAAGAAGAAAGAGACACAGGACAAGATTAAAAACCAGTAAATGGAGTGAAATGAAAGCCTTGCGCTAATTTGAAATGGATATGGAAAGAACAGATGGAGCCTGATTTTAAATATCAAGGTATACCTAAATACAACATATTTTAAATAGAACACACACATTGTGAGCTAATAGGTCTAGTATGATCCCATTTATATATATTACAGAAATAGAAACTCTGGATCAGCTTTTTTATTCTATTGTTGTTTAGTCACTAAGTTGTATCTTACTCTTTTGGGACCCCATGGGCTGTAGCCCCAATCTCCTTTGTCTATGGGATTTTCCAAGCAAGTATACTGGAGTGGGTTCCCATTTCCTATTCCAGGGAATCTTCCCAACCTAGGGATCAGCCCTGAATCTCTTGTGTCTCCTGCATTGTCTGGCAGATTCTTTACCACTAAGTCATCTGGGAGGCCCCTATAATGGAATATCACTCAGCCATAAAAAAGCATGAACTATTGCTATTTGCAGCAAGATGGATGAACCTAGAGATTATTATCAAGATTATCAGCCCAGTCAGCTAGAGAAAGACAAATACTCTATTACTTATATGTGGAATCTAAAAAAATAATACAAATAAACCTATATACAACATGGACATAGATGAAGACATAGATAACAAACTAATGGTTACCAAAGGGGAAAGGGAGGCGGTGAGAGGTAAATTAGGAGTATGGGATTAACAGATACAAACTATTATATATAAAATAAATTACATGGTCCTACGGTATCATAAGAGAACTAAATTAAGCATCTTGTAATAACCTATCCTAATGCTAAAAAAAAAAAGTCAGCAAATTAGCAGAAAAGCAGCAACTGCTTCCCTTGCTTGACTTTCTTGGGTATCTATTAGTTTTAAAGAATGCTTGAAGTTGTATTCTTCTCACGTTTTAACAGCTTTCCTGAGTGGGAAATGATTCATAGACGAGAGAGGAATCCAGTAGGAAACTTGGGAAACTCAAAGGAGGCTAGTGGCACCTCAAGAGTAGAACTGACCTCAGGGATGAACTGCAGGAGATGTCAGTCTGCACCTTATCCCAGCATTCCGTTCAGCTCCCAAGAAGAAAGAGACACAGGACAAGATTAAAAACCAGTAAATGGAGTGAAATGAAAGCCTTGCGCTAATTTGAAATGGATATGGAAAGAACAGATGGAGTCTGATTTTAAATATCAAGGTATACCTAAATACAACATATTTTAAATAGAACACACACATTGTGAGCTAATAGGTCTAGTATGATCCCATTTATATATATTACAGAAATAGAAACTCTGGATCAGCTTTTTTATTCTATTGTTGTTTAGTCACTAAGTTGTATCTTACTCTTTTGGGACCCCATGGGCTGTAGCCCCAATCTCCTTTGTCTATGGGATTTTCCAAGCAAGTATACTGGAGTGGGTTCCCATTTCCTATTCCAGGGAATCTTCCCAACCTAGGGATCAGCCCTGAATCTCTTGTGTCTCCTGCATTGTCTGGCAGATTCTTTACCACTAAGTCATCTGGGAGGCCCCTATAATGGAATATCACTCAGCCATAAAAAAGCATGAACTATTGCTATTTGCAGCAAGATGGATGAACCTAGAGATTATTATCAAGATTATCAGCCCAGTCAGCTAGAGAAAGACAAATACTCTATTACTTATATGTGGAATCTAAAAAAATAATACAAATAAACCTATATACAACATGGACATAGATGAAGACATAGATAACAAACTAATGGTTACCAAAGGGGAAAGGGAGGCGGTGAGAGGTAAATTAGGAGTATGGGATTAACAGATACAAACTATTATATATAAAATAAATTACATGGTCCTACGGTATCATAAGAGAACTAAATTAAGCATCTTGTAATAACCTATCCTGGGAAATACTCTAAAAAATGTGTAACTAAGTCATGTTGCTCAGTACCTAAAATGAATACAATTCTGTAAATCAACTATACTTCACACACAAAAATAATCCTCACTCTAACCCTGGAGGCTAGGTGTTATTAACATCATCATTTAGCGGTAGGAAAGCGAGGCTCAGAGAGGAGGAAGCTGCTTAGCTGGTAAGTGGCATCATTGAGACCCAGCCTCTTTCTAATAGACTAGTGGTTCTCTTTGTCCTGGTCTAGCTTGAGCACCTCTGAATCTGGAGCAGTCTGGGCAGCTCTAAGGCTGCTCAGGAGCTCACGTCTGGTGGAAAGTGTCCTCTAGTGCCACCTTTTGCTGCTCTTGCAGTATTAGACATTGACACATGCCTTCTCTGTCTTCCTTGCTCTTCCTCCTCCCCCTTCCCTTTCTTTCATCTCTTGACCTGAGTCTAGGTAGGACATGTGTGGGTAGAACATAGCAACTCATTTCAAGCCTCCCCACAAATTTCCATCTTTCAAATCTTGGCTTTCCCCAAGTCCTGACACACCGATCGTCAGTGGGCGGCACGGTGATGATATGGAAGAGCAACGTGATCTGGTGACAAAAGACCAAGTGCCTGGGCCCCCCTTCTCATGGTCTCAATTTCTGATTTTACCTGGCTTAACTCACAGATATGTATTGTGGATCAAATGAGAAGAAAATAACTAAGAATCTGGCCACATATTCCAATGTGTGAGTTTGGGGGTGGGATAGATGGACCACCAACAACAACTCTTAAATACCAACCAGGTGTCCTACAATTCAGTTTGGTTCCAACATATTTTCTTGGTGATAGTATCACATTCCACAGGTTAATGATCTTACACAAGACTGTCCTTCACTTCAGATGCAACTCCTAAGTACCGCCAGGACTCTAGATCAAGTCTGATGAAGACATAGATAACAAACTAATGGTTACCAAAGGGGAAAGGGAGGCGGTGAGAGGTAAATTAGGAGTATGGGATTAACAGATACAAACTATTATATATAAAATAAATTACATGGTCCTACGGTATCATAAGAGAACTAAATTAAGCATCTTGTAATAACCTATCCTGGGAAATACTCTAAAAAATGTGTAACTAAGTCATGTTGCTCAGTACCTAAAATGAATACAATTCTGTAAATCAACTATACTTCACACACAAAAATAATCCTCACTCTAACCCTGGAGGCTAGGTGTTATTAACATCATCATTTAGCGGTAGGAAAGCGAGGCTCAGAGAGGAGGAAGCTGCTTAGCTGGTAAGTGGCATCATTGAGACCCAGCCTCTTTCTAATAGACTAGTGGTTCTCTTTGCCCTGGTCTAGCTTGAGCACCTCTGAATCTGGAGCAGTCTGGGCAGCTCTAAGGCTGCTCAGGAGCTCACGTCTGGTGGAAAGTGTCCTCTAGTGCCACCTTTTGCTGCTCTTGCAGTATTAGACATTGACACATGCCTTCTCTGTCTTCCTTGCTCTTCCTCCTCCCCCTTCCCTTTCTTTCATCTCTTGACCTGAGTCTAGGTAGGACATGTGTGGGTAGAACATAGCAACTCATTTCAAGCCTCCCCACAAATTTCCATCTTTCAAATCTTGGCTTTCCCCAAGTCCTGACACACCGATCGTCAGTGGGCGGCACGGTGATGATATGGAAGAGCAACGTGATCTGGTGACAAAAGACCAAGTGCCTGGGCCCCCCTTCTCATGGTCTCAATTTCTGATTTTACCTGGCTTAACTCACAGATATGTATTGTGGATCAAATGAGAAGAAAATAACTAAGAATCTGGCCACATATTCCAATGTGTGAGTTTGGGGGTGGGATAGATGGACCACCAACAACAACTCTTAAATACCAACCAGGTGTCCTACAATTCAGTTTGGTTCCAACATATTTTCTTGGTGATAGTATCACATTCCACAGGTTAATGATTCTTACACAAGACTGTCCTTCACTTCAGATGCAACTCCTAAGTCCAGGTTGTCACCTGTGCTTCTGAGTGACTCTAGATCAGAGGTTCTGATGATCCTGAACTTGGGTTGGATTAATCTACTTGATTAATACACTAACTCTTGCAGACAGCGAAGGTCAGAGAAGCCTGGCATACTGCAATCCATGGGATCTCAAAGAGCTGGACATGGCTGAGCAACTGGACAACAATGTGGAATATCCAGACAGAAGAGACGCATAAAGCAAGGTCTGAGAAAAGGCTGTGGAGCTCCCATGCTCTATCCAGGCACTCCACTCTCTCTAAATCTCCATGTATCCACTGACCCAGAGGTTCTCCAAACAGCATTCTTTGGGGTTTTACTGAGGCTTCATTAACAGGCATGACTGATTAAATAATTGATCATTGGTGCCTAAGTCAACCTTGGGCCTCTCTCCCCTCCCTGGAAATCAGGGGCTGGAAATGATTCTCTGTATCCTCTGTTTCTGGTTGGTTTCCCTGGCAACCAGCCTCCATCTTTAGGTGCTTTCCAAAAGTCACCTTCATTAATATAAACCCTGTTGTGATGGAAACGGGCTTGTTATGAACAACAAGATGCCCATTTCCCCTTTATGGCTCTGGAGTGTTTTCAGAAGTTGAGGACGAGGGACCAATGATTATAATGAAAGATGGTCCCACTGCTCTTATCAGTTGGGAAATTCCAAGGATTTTGGGAACAGAGAGTCAGGAACTATGGATTGAAATCAAATATATATGAGAAATACATACTTGGACATTCAAATTACCAAATATGTATTTCTTATAAATAACAGTATTACAATAATCTAATTAGCAGCAACATATACCTAATATGCTAGATAGTTAGATGGTCTAATAAATGTTCCATTTGTTAGAGGTCTACATAAAGGCTTAAGTTCTGGACAGTAAAAATAGCAAGAACAACTGAAAAGAGAGCTCATTTAGGGATCCAAATGCCCAGATAACACAGCTATCATTTTATTTTTGAAAACAAAACTTCATGGTGAGAGAGAAAACAACAAATATTTTATTTTATAACTTAGAAGCAAAATTCAATAAATGTGGCTGTAGATAAATGTGGCTATAGAACATTCCACGCCCACTCCATTTTCCTTGTCCAGGATACCACCCATGATAACTGGGTGACGTCATGGCTCTTGTCATTTCTCAGCCCACAGGAGCCAGAGTGAGGGTCGTAAAATACTAAACATGCTGAACATCCTTCCATGGCTCCCCATTGCCCTCAAAACAATTTTCAAACTTTCCAATGTGGCTCCATAATCTCTTGATGACTGGGCCCCTGCCAACCTCTTCAGACACATCTCTTATCATTATCATGATTCTCTGTTTTCTTCTCAACTTATTATCATCATGATTATCCATTATCATGATTTTCCATTATCATGATTCTCCATTTTCTCACGACTATGACCTTCAGCCCATCCAAGCTGCTTGTCTACAGGTAGCCACACTCTTTCTCATCTCCTGGACTTCTCCATCTGCCCTTGCTTTGCCTTGAGGATGCCCATCTCCCGCCTCACCACCTGATGCCACCACCACTGTCACAGCTGGGGGACTGGTCCCTCCTCTGTGCTGCCTCCACTTCTACCTCCAATTCATTTGTAAGGTCTGGGGTCGGGGGCGGGGGGTCATGTCTGTCTGGTTCATTTTTATTGCCCAGAACTTACTACAGTTTCTGACATAGAGAAGGTGTCAGAAAAAAAAAAAAAAATAGAAAATAAGTATAAATAGATGCTATGTATTGAATCCTTTCTGTAGAGCAGATAACATGCTAAACACTTGATACAAATATCATTTAATTGTCATAGTAAGGATACTGATCCTTCAAAAAGGACTCAGTCCAGGGTGTCAGAGCAATGAACTGTTGTTCTCAGCATTGATTCCTTAGTAGCTGGAATGTCTATTTGTCCAGGGTATCCAAAGGCGGAGGCTGGCCTGTCCAGGGGCGTGTGTGTGTGTGCGTATGTATGTGTGTGTGTGCAACTGCTGTCTACCAAAAGGAATGGCATATCAAAACATTTTAGATAACAGAGGGCTTAAAATAGCCATGTTTAAAGTGATCACACCATTTATAGTCCAAATGGGGACATCTGGAATTGAAAGAGGGCACTGTTATTAAGTAACTAAATATGTGATTTGAAGTAAAAACTTCAGTGTCCATCAGAATCACTTTTAGATGAGTTCCACTCAAGAGTTTCCAATTCGGTAGATCTTGGGAGAGGCATGAAAATTTGTATTTATGGCAAGTTACCAAGTGATTTTAAAAAGGTGAGTGGCAGGCAGGGGTTGCAGAAAAGGGGTAGGGCTTCTCAGCCCACAGCTGCTTTGTATTTTCCCAGCCCCATTGCCCTCAAAACAATTTTCAAACTTTCCAATGTGGCTCCATAATCTCTTGATGACTGGGCCCCTGCCAACCTCTTCAGACACATCTCTTATCATTATCATGATTCTCTGTTTTCTTCTCAACTTATTATCATCATGATTATCCATTATCATGATTTTCCATTATCATGATTCTCCATTTTCTCACGACTATGACCTTCAGCCCATCCAAGCTGCTTGTCTACAGGTAGCCACACTCTTTCTCATCTCCTGGACTTCTCCATCTGCCCTTGCTTTGCCTTGAGGATGCCCATCTCCCGCCTCACCACCTGATGCCACCACCACTGTCACAGCTGGGGGACTGGTCCCTCCTCTGTGCTGCCTCCACTTCTACCTCCAATTCATTTGTAAGGTCTGGGGTTGGGGGCGGGGGGTCATGTCTGTCTGGTTCATTTTTATTGCCCAGAACTTACTACAGTTTCTGACATAGAGAAGGTGTCAGAAAAAAAAAAATAGAAAATAAGTATAAATAGATGCTATGTATTGAATCCTTTCTGTAGAGCAGATAACATGCTAAACACTTGATACAAATATCATTTAATTGTCATAGTAAGGATACTGATCCTTCAAAAAGGACTCAGTCCAGGGTGTCAGAGCAATGAACTGTTGTTCTCAGCATTGATTCCTTAGTAGCTGGAATGTCTATTTGTCCAGGGTATCCAAAGGCGGAGGCTGGCCTGTCCAGGGGCGTGTGTGTGTGTGTGCGTATGTATGTGTGTGTGTGCAACTGCTGTCTACCAAAAGGAATGGCATATCAAAACATTTTAGATAACAGAGGGCTTAAAATAGCCATGTTTAAAGTGATCACACCATTTATAGTCCAAATGGGGACATCTGGAATTGACAGAGGGCACTGTTATTAAGTAACTAAATATGTGATTTGAAGTAAAAACTTCAGTGTCCATCAGAATCACTTTTAGATGAGTTCCACTCAAGAGTTTCCAAGTCGGTAGATCTTGGGAGAGGCATGAAAATTTGTATTTATGGCAAGTTACCAAGTGATTTTAAAAAGGTGAGTGGCAGGCAGGGGTTGCAGAAAAGGGGGTAGGGACAAAAAGAAATACACAGAGGAAAACAATTACAGAGCCTAGAAAAATGAAGTGATTTAATTTATCTGTCTCACTATCCTAGATTTACCTGCATTTTTTAAGTTTTAAAACAGATGTTATAATGCACCTTTTAAAAACAGAAGACAGTCTACATCAATAATTGTCAAATTTTGGACTTCCGTGGTGGTCCAGTGCCTAAGGACACCGCCTTGCAGTGCAAGGGGCGCCGGTTCGATCCCTGGCCTGGGAAGATCCCACGTGCCTGTGTCCAATTACCGAGCCGGAGCTCTGGAGCGCATGCACCCAGAGCCGGTGCTCTGCGACAACAGATGCCACCGTGATGGGAGGCCCACATGGGCCAAAGAACAAAGATGGATGAAAATGGACAAAATGAAAGACCAATAGAAGTAGCCCGCCTGCTCCCTTCCCTCTCCAACCCCTCCGCCTCCCCCCAAAAAAAAAAAAAAAAAAAATTGTCAAATTTTATTTTCTGCTAAACTAGTTCCAGGATATACTAAATGATTCTTCAGGGAAAACAAGCTTCTGTGGGGCAAGTAGCATTTCCAGCATAAAGTCACTGAGAACCTGCTCCCTTCCCTCTCCAACCCCTCCGCCTCCCCAAAATAAAAAAAAAAAAAAAAAAATTGTCAAATTTTATTTTCTGCTAAACTAGTTCCAGGATATACTAAATGATTCTTCAGGGAAAACAAGCTTCTGTGGGACAAGTAGCATTTCCAGCATAAAGTCACTGAGAAGGTCTGCACAACGAAATCTGCATAATGAAAATTCAATTTTATTTATTCTGTGAATGCTTTAAAAAAATGTTTCTCCAGAACACATTTACTATCACTTCATGGAACTAGACTTCCTTTACACCCAACTTAGGAAGTGATAGTGGAATCAAAAAGATTTTGTAAAAGGTAAACAGACATTTAGACTACACTAACACTAACATCCACACTTTATAATGCATAGGGGAGTTTGATTATTCCATAAACCTAAGAAACTTGATGGAGAAAGCATAATGGACATGAAAACCAAGACTCAGAGAAGTTGTGAAAGATTCCTCCAGGAATAAAGGGCAGAAGCAAGATCTGAAGCTAGATTTTCTAGTTTCCTGACATCAGGCAGGATACAGGAAAAAGTGAAGTGGAAAATGGAAAATGAGTCAGAATACCAGGCAAAGAGATGTGTACATTTCTGTGGCTAAAAATCATTCTGGGAAAGCAAGGCCATCATAGCCAACCATATGAAAGAAAAGTTATAATACGTTCATCTGGGAGTAGTGGGGTCATGAGAAAAGGATAAAAAAAGACTGTTATCAGTCAGAACCCTGTGAGTACCAGGCAGCAGGTTCTGGCTGGATAATGTATGAGAGAGATTCTGTAATTAGGTTGGCAAATAGATGCTGATATTCCTTTTAACTGCCTGGAACACAGCCCCCGGCACTGAGCCTCCATCATGTTGGAGCCAAACATGGGGTCTCAGCTGCTCTCTCAATGATGGGTCCTTTGTTTTCTCCCATTTCATTTCTAATCAGGTCATGCAGACACCTAATTTCACCATTCAAGAGCTCAAGTTGCCACAGTAACCCCATCAAGGTGCTTGGGTGTTGCTGGTGAAGCTCCATCATCTGGAAAGATGCCACCGGGTTCTCTTTGGGTCCTTGCTCTCCTCAAGAAGAGACGATGCAAAAATGAAGATAAAAGGGATATTGAAAAAAGGAGGAAGAAACTAAGTTGACTAACTGAATGCCTCCTTCATTTGTTTTAGATGAGTACGTCTGATTGGACAATTTAGAGATAGTTTATCTCATCCACTTTTGTTATTGTTTACTTGCTACGTCGTGTCTGATGTCCGACTCTGTGACCCCAGGGACTGCAGCATGTCCTCTATCTCCTGGAGTTTGCTCAAACACATGTCCACTGAGTCAGCGATGCCATCCAACAATCTCATCCTCTGTCACCCGCTTCTCCTCTTGCCCTCAGTCCTTCCCAGCATCAGGGTCTTTTCCAAGGAGTTGGCTCTTGGCACCAGGTGGACAAAGTATCGGAGCTTCAGCATCAGTGCCACTCCTTTTGATGAATAATCAGAGGTGATTTCCTTTAGGACTGGCTTCTGTGATCTCCTTGCAGTCCAAGGGTTTGGAGGTGGGAAAACTGAGGCATGGAGAAGGGAAGTACCAGTGAGATACCTCTGAGGACACTGAGGAGAGAAAAGGCTAAGCTGAAACCTTCAGACTCCTTGCAGAATGCTCTTCCAATATTAAATTTTGTTCATAGTACTTAAGACCAATTCTTTTCAAATTGTATTCTCCAGATAAAAGGTTTTTAAGAAAAGTTAGGAAAAAAAAAAGGAGTGGAGGAAGAGATGGGTTGACCTGTTCCTCAAAGGAAATCTCAAAACGTGTGCTCCAGAAAGCTTCAGAGAAAAATCTCTCTTCATGTTTGGATAGGTCTGGATTTCCCTGGGTGATGGGATGTTTATCTGTGTATTCAGTGTGAACATGGGTAGACACTATCCTGCTTTTCTGAGCCAGTGACGAGCAAAGTAAGGCCTTTTTACATTTATTCACTAAGACCCTGCTCAGGACAGGAAGCATATAGAAGTCAACAAAGACAAAATCCTGCTTTTGGAATGCTTAACATCTGCAGAACTCATGACATTCTCCCTGATTCCCAAGTAATAACACAAAGGTAGGGTGACTTCTGACATTACAAATGGCTCCTAAGCCTCTTATCTAACCAAAGACATACAGCAGACCCCTCAAAGGGAGGTGGCATATTACGTTCATTTCCTAAGAGGAGCTCCTGGTGACAGAGCAGAAAGAAGTGGACCCAAAATCTCTGATTCTCATTGAGAAATAGCGTCTGACTCTTATAACCTGACTCACTGGAAAAGATCCTGACGCTGGGAAGGACTGAGGGCAAGAGGAGAAGGGGGTGACAGAGGATGAGATGGTTGAGTAGCATCACTGACTCAGTGGACATATGTTTAAGCAAACTCAAGGAGAGTGATGGGCAGAGAAGCCTAGTGTGCTGCAGTTCATGGGGTCTCAGAGAGCTGGACATGACTTTGTGATTGAACAACAACTTACAAACCTGGAGCCCAGTGCAGAGTCTGGCACACACATTTGACACACATTTGACATGTGGACAGCAGTGATCATGATGATGGTGATGAGTCCTTTATATCAACTGGGGCTCTTCAGAAAAACAGAACCAACTATACAGGTGAAAACACTGACGTTTACAGAAGCGCATATCTGAATCTCACCTGTTGCAGCCATTATGCCATGTAAGAAAGACTTAGAGGTTAAGTACATATACACAGGGAGTTTTGGAAGACTTCCTGGAGGAGGGGATCTAAGCTGAGATCTGGATTGATGAATCCAGAGTTTATCATTCACAATAGAGGGAAGAGGATTCTGTTAGAGGCACCAGCTTTTCAAGAGAAAAAAAAAAAAGCATCATGAGAGTAGGGGAAGACATGGGGAGCCTGGGGTCTGATCATGAAAAACCTGGAGATGAAAGGACCTTGGAGTATCAGCAGCAGAGGCTGGTAGGATTCAAGATTCTCATTGATAACCCTGGGTGATGGGATGTTTATCTGTGTATTCAGTGTGAACATGGGTAGACACTATCCTGCTTTTCTGAGCCAGTGACGAGCAAAGTAAGGCCTTTTTACATTTATTCACTAAGACCCTGCTCAGGACAGGAAGCATATAGAAGTCAACAAAGACAAAATCCTGCTTTTGGAATGCTTAACATCTGCAGAACTCATGACATTCTCCCTGATTCCCAAGTAATAACACAAAGGTAGGGTGACTTCTGACATTACAAATGGCTCCTAAGCCTCTTATCTAACCAAAGACATACAGCAGACCCCTCAAAGGGAGGTGGCATATTACGTTCATTTCCTAAGAGGAGCTCCTGGTGACAGAGCAGAAAGAAGTGGACCCAAAATCTCTGATTCTCATTGAGAAATAGCGTCTGACTCTTATAACCTGACTCACTGGAAAAGATCCTGACGCTGGGAAGGACTGAGGGCAAGAGGAGAAGGGGGTGACAGAGGATGAGATGGTTGAGTAGCATCACTGACTCAGTGGACATATGTTTAAGCAAACTCAAGGAGAGTGATGGGCAGAGAAGCCTAGTGTGCTGCAGTTCATGGGGTCTCAGAGAGCTGGACATGACTTTGTGACTGAACAACAACTTACAAACCTGGAGCCCAGTGCAGAGTCCGGCACACACATTTGACACACATTTGACATGTGGACAGCAGTGATCATGATGATGGTGATGGGTCCTTTATATCAACTGGGGCTCTTCAGAAAAACAGAACCAACTATACAGGTGAAAACACTGACGTTTACAGAAGCGCATATCTGAATCTCACCTGTTGCAGCCATTATGCCATGTAAGAAAGACTTAGAGGTTAAGTACATATACACAGGGAGTTTTGGAAGACTTCCTGGAGGAGGGGATCTAAGCTGAGATCTGGATTGATGAATCCAGAGTTTATCATTCACAATAGAGGGAAGAGGATTCTGTTAGAGGCACCAGCTTTTCAAGAGAAAAAAAAAAAGCATCATGAGAGTAGGGGAAGACATGGGGAGCCTGGGGTCTGATCATGAAAAACCTGGAGATGAAAGGACCTTGGAGTATCAGCAGCAGAGGCTGGTAGGAGCTGTGAAATGGGGCTAACATGATTTTCCTTGAATTACAAATATGATTGTGAGGTTTGATACATCCAGCTAGCATAATTCTCTCTCTTCATAATGGATTCTGACAGTCACATACGTGCAGAGCACAAGTTGTGGTTCAATCATCCTAGACAAAAAGACAACACCCTCCTCAGGAGGGGTCAGGTCCAGAGAGGACATGGGACTCCCCAGAGGACACTGAAATAGGGGATATCCAGGCCAGGGCAGAGCCGGGGTTAGTTCGCAGCAGTAATTTTGCTCCTTCCCTCCCCAGGAGACATCTGGCAAGGGCGCCGCAGGTGTTGCAGTGGTGAAGAATCTGCAGGCTAATGCAGGAGACACAGGAGATGCAGTTCAATTCCTAGGTCAGGAAGATTCCCTGGAGTAAGAAGTGGCAGCCCACTCCAGTATTCTTGCCTGGAAAATTCTATGGACAAAGCAGTCTAGCAGGCTACAGTCCCTGGGGCCACACAGAGTTGGACATGTCTGAGCATGCATGCAACAGGAGACATTTTTATTTTCACCACTGGCGAAGAGCTACAGGCATCTGATGAGCAGAGACCAAGGATGCTGCAAAGCTTCCAGCGATGCCTAGGACGGATCCCCATGCAAGAGCATGATCCAGCTCAAAATGAATGTTATGCTCAATTGAGAAACCTCACTCTACAGCCTGCCTGGATGAAGCCCTTGTTGAAAGGGGTCCTTGGAAACCATCTGGTTTCTTTCCAGCTGAGGAAACTGAGGTTCAGAGAAGACAAATGACTTCTCCAAAGTCACACGGCAGAACCCAACCTACTGTCATGGCTTTCTTAACGTCCAGTTCAGTCCTCACATGCATTGCCTCTCATTGGCCTGAAGGCCTAAGTCAGGAGTCTGATGGAGAGAGAAGATAGATGCTACCCGAGATGCCCAGAGGACATGGTTCTGACCAAAGCTGCATAGGAGTTGCTAGGATTCTCAGTTAGAAGGGAAAAAGGCTTGGGCCCCAGAGGAACGAGTGGCCATGCTCTTCACGCAAGAGCTCGGCAGATATTTACGGGGTGCATGGCTGTATGTGGGCACTGTGATGAACACTGAGGATTCAACAACGAACAAGACCCCGCTCCTGCTCTTTCATCACGCATGCGGGCAAAGAGACACATTTCCCCTACACAGACTCTGATGGTCCAGTGCTTGGAATTCAGGTTCTGGACTCAGACTCACTCACTTCATACACGGCTTCGCCATGGATTAGCAGTGCAGCTTAGGCAAGCAACTTGCTTTCTCTAACCCTCCATTTTATCGTCTGTATAATGCAAGTAATCATAGTTCTTCCCCCACGGGACTGTTTGGCGGACCGACTGAGGCAATTGACATAAAGTATTAAGTCTGGTGCTGGGAACAGCAGACAGAAGAAGTAAGACAACCCGTAGCCATCATGACTGTAATTATTACAGACAGGAGCCTAGAATCCTTGTCTTTCTTCCCCCACTCTCGGCTAAGTCATCTTCGAAAAGCTATTCTCCATTTCTGGGTCTCAGCAAAATGAGCAGATGGAATCAGCTCTTTGGGGGCTGTGAATCCTACCCTCTGTCCCCTAACTGAAGGACACCTGGGTCCAGCCCCACCCTTCTGTTCTGGAACCCCGCCATCCCTCCCACCTCACACTCATGTCATCCGTGCCCGACATCACCCACAACCTGGTCAGGGTGGGGATGGCTGATCTCTGAGATTCAGCCAAGTGACGACCATGGGTTCAGGTAGACCAGGTTCCTGGGCTGTCTACTGACTGTGCTTGGCTGCTTGCAATGCGTATCAGTGCCAGCCTGCAGTGATCATGAACAAAGGCATTAGAGTGAAGATGGCAGTGTTTTTATTTTTAACAAAATGACTCACTCCCTCTCCAGTGATGAGCTGTCGAAGGCTCTGGAGGAAGCGGGAGAAGTTAGAAGTGCAAGTTCGGGACACTTTCGTCCCATTGGGAGCCCGCGGCAGGGGGTGCCACGCAATACTGCTCTGCTTAATAGGGCCTGGGAAAAGGTGCTTAAACCAAGGAGGCTCTCTCAGGGCTGTGGATTTAGAGGCCAGGGGAAAGAAGGACAATCGTGCAGCCAGTAAGTGACAGTGTAGAATTACAACCCTGGCTAGGCGAGAGAAAAGCTACAGATGGAAGCTTAATGCTAGGTGTGACCAGGGGTTGGGGCATGTCTGGAACTTGTTTTCCAGATGTTGGTTTAAAATCAGCAGCTTTTGTTTATTTATTTCTAAATTTAAAAAATTGGGAGGGCATGCCACACAGCATATGGGATCTTAGTTCCCTGACCGGGGATGGAAATTGCATTCCTGTGCATTGGAAGCACGGAGTCTTAGCCACTGGACCACCAGGGAAGTCCCAGGAGCTTTTAAATTACACGTTGCAGAGTCAGAGGGGTTTCTTTGGAGCCCCACCTCCCTTGTGGTTCCGGTTCTCTAACCGGCTCCAACTGGATTGTCTCCGCTTGTTATCTATTTCAAATATTAAAATCTGAAGAGTTAACATAATTATTGGGTCCTTATTACGTGCCAGGCATTGCACTAAACATTCAATAGGTATGCAGCCATTTAGCTTCATAATAACCTTATGAAATATTTACCATTACTGTTGCTATTTTACACTTTTATGAAACTGAGGCTTAAAGCCAAGGTAAATCATTTGCCCTGAGTCACAAGGCTAATTGGCAGAAATTTTCCATCCCTCCCACCTCACACTCATGTCATCCGTGCCCGACATCACCCACAACCTGGTCAGGGTGGGGATGGCTGATCTCTGAGATTCAGCCAAGTGACGACCATGGGTTCAGGTAGACCAGGTTCCTGGGCTGTCTACTGACTGTGCTTGGCTGCTTGCAATGCGTATCAGTGCCAGCCTGCAGTGATCATGAACAAAGGCATTAGAGTGAAGATGGCAGTGTTTTTATTTTTAACAAAATGACTCACTCCCTCTCCAGTGATGAGCTGTCGAAGGCTCTGGAGGAAGCGGGAGAAGTTAGAAGTGCAAGTTCGGGACACTTTCGTCCCATTGGGAGCCCGCGGCAGGGGGTGCCACGCAATACTGCTCTGCTTAATAGGGCCTGGGAAAAGGTGCTTAAACCAAGGAGGCTCTCTCAGGGCTGTGGATTTAGAGGCCAGGGGAAAGAAGGACAATCGTGCAGCCAGTAAGTGACAGTGTAGAATTACAACCCTGGCTAGGCGAGAGAAAAGCTACAGATGGAAGCTTAATGCTAGGTGTGACCAGGGGTTGGGGCATGTCTGGAACTTGTTTTCCAGATGTTGGTTTAAAATCAGCAGCTTTTGTTTATTTATTTCTAAATTTAAAAAATTGGGAGGGCATGCCACACAGCATATGGGATCTTAGTTCCCTGACCGGGGATGGAAATTGCATTCCTGTGCATTGGAAGCACGGAGTCTTAGCCACTGGACCACCAGGGAAGTCCCCAGGAGCTTTTAAATTACACGTTGCAGAGTCAGAGGGGTTTCTTTGGAGCCCCACCTCCCTTGTGGTTCCGGTTCTCTAACCGGCTCCAACTGGATTGTCTCCGCTTGTTATCTATTTCAAATATTAAAATCTGAAGAGTTAACATAATTATTGGGTCCTTATTACGTGCCAGGCATTGCACTAAACATTCAATAGGTATGCAGCCATTTAGCTTCATAATAACCTTATGAAATATTTACCATTACTGTTGCTATTTTACACTTTTATGAAACTGAGGCTTAAAGCCAAGGTAAATCATTTGCCCTGAGTCACAAGGCTAATTGGCAGTTTTTCCAGAACTGGAAATCAGACCTGTCTGTCTACAAAGCCCATTTTCTTAACCACAATGTTACAGGGACCCCCATGCTGGGCTTCCACATAAGCTTTCATTTTCAAAAAGTGTTCCATGGTTATTTTAAAAGGAATAAAATAAAAGTTTGAAAGTGACTGATTAGATGTTCTGAGATCTCTCCCAGCTCCAGATTTCCAACTTCTGTGATTTACAGAAGGAAGAAAGCAGAGGGCTTGTGACAAACGGTGGTGGTGGGAGACGAGACCAGCTCTGAGATAATAATAGTAGCTAAAATCTGGGCATTGAACAGGCCAGACAATGCTCTAAGTCCTTCATACACATTAACTCACTTAATCTCTGCACCAGCCCTCTATAGTGGGTGGTATTCTTATTATTCCTATTTCCAGATAAGAAAACACAGCATAGCAAGGTCACAACGCATTCAAGGTCACGTGGATAGAAGGTAACAGATTCCAGAACGTGTGCTCTTCACGGCTCTGCTGTTGAGATGCCTTCATCTGGGGGAAAATCACTTTCCTTAATACCAGCATTTATTTTTTAACATCACACCAATGCAAATTTATGTAAATAGACATGCAGATCAGCTGCTACCCTGGCATGGGTGCCAACTTCCCATCAGGGTTGTTGGTGCAACAAAATTTGACCATTGTTGCTGATCTGAGCTATCACAGTGGTAGACATTTCAATAATGCCCCACATTTCTGGCATAAGCACGGAGTCTTAGCCACTGGACCACCAGGGAATTTTTTGCAGAGTCAGAGGGGTTTCTTTGGAGCCCCACCTCCCTTGTGGTTCCGGTTCTCTAACCGGCTCCAACTGGATTGTCTCCGCTTGTTATCTATTTCAAATATTAAAATCTGAAGAGTTAACATAATTATTGGGTCCTTATTACGTGCCAGGCATTGCACTAAACATTCAATAGGTATGCAGCCATTTAGCTTCATAATAACCTTATGAAATATTTACCATTACTGTTGCTATTTTACACTTTTATGAAACTGAGGCTTAAAGCCAAGGTAAATCATTTGCCCTGAGTCACAAGGCTAATTGGCAGTTTTTCCAGAACTGGAAATCAGACCTGTCTGTCTACAAAGCCCATTTTCTTAACCACAATGTTACAGGGACCCCCATGCTGGGCTTCCACATAAGCTTTCATTTTCAAAAAGTGTTCCATGGTTATTTTAAAAGGAATAAAATAAAAGTTTGAAAGTGACTGATTAGATGTTCTGAGATCTCTCCCAGCTCCAGATTTCCAACTTCTGTGATTTACAGAAGGAAGAAAGCAGAGGGCTTGTGACAAACGGTGGTGGTGGGAGACGAGACCAGCTCTGAGATAATAATAGTAGCTAAAATCTGGGCATTGAACAGGCCAGACAATGCTCTAAGTCCTTCATACACATTAACTCACTTAATCTCTGCACCAGCCCTCTATAGTGGGTGGTATTCTTATTATTCCTATTTCCAGATAAGAAAACACAGCATAGCAAGGTCACAACGCATTCAAGGTCACGTGGATAGAAGGTAACAGATTCCAGAACGTGTGCTCTTCACGGCTCTGCTGTTGAGATGCCTTCATCTGGGGGAAAATCACTTTCCTTAATACCAGCATTTATTTTTTAACATCACACCAATGCAAATTTATGTAAATAGACATGCAGATCAGCTGCTACCCTGGCATGGGTGCCAACTTCCCATCAGGGTTGTTGGTGCAACAAAATTTGACCATTGTTGCTGATCTGAGCTATCACAGTGGTAGACATTTCAATAATGCCCCACATTTCTCAGGCATGGAAGAAATAAACGCATACGGGATAGCTATATACCTTTAAAATATGTTGCATTTTTGCATTTCTTTCTCTTTTAGATGTGTTTCAAACTGGATAGTTGGTATCCATTGAAAACAAGATAATGTCTAGTACTATATTTCCATACTGATTGATGCATCCCAGAAAGAAGTTCCCTCCTTTTAAGAGGCAGGGACAGAACGGAGGGGCTTTCTTAGACTATTCTCAGAAGTTGTTGACCTGAATGGTCTTTCTATGTGTCCCAGAGCCTCCCTCCCCCAAACAATCTTTCCTAGCATTGCTAGCATTTCCTAGCTCTGCTTTCTTCGTTGAATGCAGGAAAGCCAATGTCTATCTTTTCTCACAGAAAGAGGAGGAAACCAAGTCACCTGTACCTTTACAAATGGACTTAAGCATTCATAATAGCAGGTGTGCATGCTCAGTTGCTTCAGCTGTGTCCAACTCTTTGCAGCCCGCCAGGCTCCTCTGTCCCTGGGATTCTCCAGGCAAGAATGCTAGTGTGGGTTCCAGTACCCTCCTCTTCCCGACCCAGGGATCGAACCCACTTCTCTTGCATCTCTTGCATCGCCAGGTGAGTTCTTTACCACTGGTGCCACCCGGGAAGCCCCTCACAATCACAGACCAGCAGCCTAACCTAGAGTAAAAAGCAAAGGATTCCTGGGGGAACTACGACCTGTGGCAGAGTGTCCCGTGCTTTGAACAGGCTGACCATATTATCATCTAAAGAATGAAGGAGGGTGCTATTCATAATGCCATCCTGGGAAAACTGGGATGTATGGTCACCCTTGAGGAAGAGGTACCATTTATTTCATATTCTCCATAGCCCCATAATGTAGATGACCCTCTTTGTTCTGAATCTCAGAAGGGGGAAGCACGCCCAGGGTCACAGGGCGAGGGCTTGGCAGAGCTTTCTGTCTGCTTCCACACGAACCGGTCAAGACTGACATCAGAGATGGGGACTCTTGACATTTTAGCTGCACGAGAGCGGACGCTAGTGACTGATGATTGTCAAGCCTTTCTTCTCCCTACCATTTTCCTTGGCCCTAGGATCTGGGTGGGGCGCGATGACTGCGCTTCTCCAGCAGAGGGCAGTGTTGCCATGCCAACCAAGACACAGGGCTCCAGGAAACGGGAAGCCGACCCGGTGGCCTGGGCAGCGTCCCTAAAACAGCCAGCCTCATAGGGCTGCCTGTGCCCAGTTGCTTCACTGGCTCCCATCCCCTTAAAGCTCACCGTGGATAAAACTGTTGTCCCCTTCACCTGTCTATTGGCTCCCAAGAAAGACATCTGAACAAATTCAAGCGCTCTATGCCACCTGGGATGGGAAGGGGCCCAGGGAGAATTTCCAGGTTGGAAAGAACTGTTGCCATTTTCTTGTTTGTTCAGAATTGCTCCAGAGCTGGGAGCTCAGTTGACATACGTGTTACTACTTAATCTTTCATAAGAAATCCATTTCATGGAGAAGCCGAATTCTGAATCCATGCCAGTTTAGATAATTACATTCCCCAGAAGATTGAAGTTCTGAACACTGCAGCCTCTTGCCAGCAAGAGTTAGGGGTTTCAAGGACACAGGTTAGGCACTGATGGAAGTGACAAAATGGTCCCTGAAAAAAGAAAGGACAGGGTTTGATGAGGAAAAGTACACCTCAAAGTGTAATCCATTAAGAGTTTATTTTTGCCTACCTTTGGCCTCATTCAGAGTGAGATTCATTTGTAGTTTTTGTCTGTAACTAGGAATTCAATTTTTGCTCTTTTAAAAGAACTCTGATTTACAGGGGGTGTGAAACAAAGCAGAAAATGATAAGAGGAGGCAAAAAATATATATATATAACAATTCAAACGGAAAAAAGGAGAAAGAAAAAAAAATCCTTTTAACAATTTCTCTTGTCTAAAGTGGATGGGACAGCATTTTTATACGAAGTTCAGCACTTTGTCAGAAGGGGAAGACAATGCCCTATGATCCTTAGACTAAGAATGGCTGGTGATTCTGTACCCTCCTGCTGGCATAGATCTTAATCAACCAGAAAACCTCAGAATGACAAACAAACGAAAGACAGCTTTGCTCTCTGAGGTTCATTAGCTCAGGCCAAGGTTGAGAAGACAGCAGTAGAAACTGGCGAGCTAGATAAGTCACTTTATGGGTCATTCTCCCCTCCTCGCTCTCTGCCCTCTTCTTCTCCCTCCAAGAACCAGTAGCTTTTCTTGATGGTTTCCTGGAGCTTGCACTTTTCAGAGTCAGTAGGGAGAGGAGTTGCAGGCCGCTGGGGCAGGTGGGGAGGTGGGAGGGGTTCTCCAGTGTGCTGGCTCATGCAGAGTCCAAAGTTATTTGCCTCTGCTTTCAAGGGCATTTGCCAGCATCCTGAGAATCACAGCAAACTCAGCAGACTCCATCCCCTCATCTTCCTTCCTAGTCTAGCTACTTTGCCTCTGATTCTTCATCATGTTCAAAAGAGCATTACCATCTCCTGGACTGCTGATTAATAAGCCCAGAGACACCTAGCTATTCTCCCCCTCTCTCTTTCTGCAACCAGTTTTCCAAGTCCTATCAAGTGGAAGTGTTAGTCACTCAGTCATGTCTGGCTCTTTGTGATCCCATAGCCCACCAGGCCCCTCTGTTCATGGGATTCTCCAGGAAAGAATACTGGAGTGGGTTGCCATTCCCTAACCGAGGGATCAAACCTGGGTCTCCTATATTACACGCAGATTCTTTACCATCTGAGCCACCAAAGCATCTTCAAAAATCTCTCTTAAACATCTTTTCTCCATAGTTTCAGGTCTGTTCCTTGATATCTTTCCCCTTAATAATTTCTTAGGTGTTCTCTCCGCCTCTCTACGCCCACCAGCCAAAGTAAACCCCCTTAAGCTCATTTCTGATGGTATAATTTCTCTCTAAAATGCTCCATCACCTCACTAGCCCTACAGGATCAAGTCCCAGATCCTTAGCCAGGCACGTAAGGTCCTTGATGATCTGACTCTCTCTTGCCTTTCGGTTTCTGTTAATATCCAGGGTCTCGCGAGTCCCTGAACTACAGCCATCCAGAGGCCCTCCTCATCCTCAGCACACTCTTCTCCAGACTCTTTCTGTTTTCTCAGTCCTCATATGGTTCTCTCGACCTCACGGTCCAGATTCTATGTGTGATGCTTCCACTTCAAGATGAACTTCTCCGTAAAAACCATAGGCTTCCTACCCACAATATCTCCCCATATGGAAGTGAATCCCACACTTTTAACTTCCACGATGCTTGACTTGCAACTCATTTTAATTCAATCTAATCTTTAGCCTTTTTTATGCACATGTTTCCCCTTTTCTCTTAAGTGTGCATTTCATGAAGACAGGGAATCATCTTTACTTTATGCATAGATTAATTCAGTGATTTTTTGGCATGGTAAGTTTTAAATGGCAATTTGTTGAACAGATTAATGAATACTTTTGAGAATCCATAAATGAAGGAGTGAATCAAAGTTGCATGGATGCATGAATAAATGACGCCATGCATGGATGAATAAATGAATTTGTGTACTTACGCATTCAAATATATCTTGGGAGCCTACGATGCAAATTAATCCATGAATAGATGAATCCTTACATGCATAAATGAATAAAAACATCCATGCATGAATCTGTGAATGAGTGACTGGATTGCTGGATTTCTGATTCTTAGGATTGATTGTCTCTCAGAGAAACATGGGGGAAGATCCTCTAGGTCTCTTGCTGCTATTGTGATGTACCTTATCAGCATTTTTTGAATACAAATTGGTTTTTCCTAATTAAGAGCCTTAACTATGTTCATATCATTAACCAAACAAATCCATTTGCTTTCTTTAGTAATCCCTTACTTCTGCACATACCTTTGAAATTGGACATAAACAATGAAATAAATAATAATAGAAGTGAAATTAACCCCAGGCAGTTTCACAAGGTTTCTTTTGCATTTTGACTGGGCTTCCTATTCAGCACTTAGATATTCATTCTTTGTTTATTCTAGCATCCCCTAATTTCTGTTAAGGACGGTCTCTGCTAACCCCAAGTCAAGACATCCAAAGAGTGGAAGATATTCTTCTCTTATTTGACCTAAGGTCCATATAGTCAAAGCTCTGGTTTTCCAAGTTTTCATGTGTGCATGCGAGATGTGGACCATAAAGAAGAGTGAATGCCAAAGAACTCATGCTTTCGAGCTGTGATGCTGGAGCAGACTCATGAGAGTGCCTTGGAGAGCAAGGAGATCAAGCCAGTCAATCCTAAAAGAAATCAACACTGTCCTGAATATTCATTGAAGGGACTGATGCTGAAGGTGCAATCCTTTGGCCATGTGATATGATGAGCTGACTCATTGGAAAAGAGCCTTATGCTGGGAGAGATTGCAGGCAAGAGGAGAAGGGGATGACAGAGGATGAGACGGGTGGATGGCATCACTGAGTCGATAGACATGAGTTTGAGCCAGCTCTGGGAGACAGTGAAGGACAGGGAAGCCTGGGGTGCTGCAGTCTGTGGAGTCACAAAGAATCAGACACGACTTAGCGACTGAACAAAAAACAACAATTTATACTGAAATGGGTTGACCCTTTCTCTGGAAAGGCACTGAATGATCAGTTCTTAAGTGTTCCCCAAGGATGGGATATTTACCTCTCTGTATCACATAGTGGCCAACGTCTATGGGTTTTCCTTTAATCCACATTAGAGATTATCTGAACTCTAAGTCCTCGTGAGAGGATTTGATTGTGAATCAGATGACAGCGGGCACTTCTCAGAGGCTCATTTATGATATCTGATGCTTGATAGAGAACGTCTAATAGCTATGCTAACTATCCATTCATCTCCCATCTCAACTAGAAAGGAAATACCTGAGCTACATTATCTCAGCCCATGGCAGAAATGCTTTCCCTGACTTACAACTTAATATTTTGCTCTTTGCCTTACAGAGGGTCGATAAGAAAAGTGCCCAGGAGAAAAAAGTATATCTGTACTGAAACTGTACTTGAAGATTGGATCCATTATTAAACTCATGGACTTCAAAGTCTCTAGTTATATTATAGAAACAGTCCCCAAATTAAATAATGGTCCATACCATGAAGTTAAGTAAGGAGCACGTGACCCAGGGAAAGGCTATGGCACCATGATTGATGAGAGAGGCGAGCCGCGTCTGACACAAGAAATATCACCCTGTATGATTTAGGACCTTGGGTCAGGACTCAGTTTTAAGGTATTTATTGGATAGAATGGAAACTCTGAGGCCACTAATGTTTACTTGCCTGTTTGCCTGACTTATCACCAAGTATCCGAGGTGGAAGTTCAGAGAGCATTCTAGAACAGAGGTCACATAAGTACCACCCTTGGGCTGGCTGCCTGCTTTATAAGTAAACACCTTGCGGCATTATTGGAACATGGCTCCATTCATTTGTCTATGCGTCATTTGCGGCTGTTTTCATGCTGTAAAGACAGGGGTGAGTAGTTGCTATAGAGACCTAAATATTCACTATTTGGTCCAAGAGAAAAGGGTACTGGGACAGATCAAAGGACACGGACTAGAATCCAAGTGTGTATCTGTTTAAAAACTCCCCATATCATTTGAGAGGCAACTGTGAAACGAGACAAATAATTCTGTCTCTATGATCGGCTTTTGCAAGATTGAACAAGAAAACATAGGTGTGCAAATTATGAGCATGGTGCCAGTAGACGCACCATGAGTAAGGCATCATGCTGGGTCTGAATGAGGCTTAGGGACCAGGATGCGAGGACACCTACTCTGGGGCCAGACACAGGCACGATCTCTTCCAAACAAAAGTCAGCGTTCCACTTTCTCTCCAGGAGAGACATTCTGAGGAGAATTTTCTCCAAAAGCCATGGCCTAGAGGAAGACCATTTTTCCCGCAGGAAAGAAAAGCAAGCAGGGGAGGGCAAGGGGTGGGTGTTGAGAAGGGTCTGCCCTTCTTATTACACAGGGACTCAACAGAGATAATCTCAGGTGGGGAAAGCACAGTCCGTTTCTTCCAGGGCCTCATATGTCAGGTATGATTTTAATTTCAGATAACGTCCAAACTAGATAAGAATTCATTGGTAGTGTGAACATATCTTCTGGTGCTGCCTGTGTCTGCATCTGGCACCCTCTTCCCTCCCTCACCCCAGCTCCAAGCCAGGGGAAACCCTGCTGCGGTGAAGGTGCACTCCGCCTCACATTTCCTCTTTGCTTCCTAAAGCCAGACTCCCTGGTGGAAATTCTGATCCGGGATTCAAGGCTCCTTTAGTCGTGTCATGACACAAGCAATTCCTGATATGTCTTTATTTCCACTACCTAGGACCAGTGTGTCCAGTACACTCAAGCCATTCCAATGCACTTGGTCCATCCAGCAACACAAATGCAGAGGACAGAACTCCACTACATGGCATGATGCAGACACACGTGCAATTTCACGTCAAACTGAGCTAAACAAAATTGAGTTTGGGTCTTGCCAGGGATGAGGATGAGGATAAGGATATTGATGAAGATGGAAGCACTGGTGGTGATGAAATGATGCAGCTGCAACTAGGTGATCACGATGAGGTTTGGAAGAACTGAACTGTATTACGCCAAGAATTAGGTAACTGCTCAAAGACTGGTTTCCTGCTCTCACACCCTGGGAGCTCTCAAATGAGATGACTATGTTTATAAGCAAAAATATGCACATGGAGAGACAAACCTCTTCCCAATTAAAAGCTGAAGCAATGCCTAATAACTGGAAAGGATGAGCTCTGGTAAAAGTCTACTTGCAGAATGAAGTTGAGGAATCTAAGCTGGTTTATTTAACCTCCTTTAAAAAAACAAACTGAGGTGGCTGGGACTTAGCTGGTGGTCCAGTGGCTAACACTCCACAATCCCAATGCAGGCGGCCTGGGTTTGATCCCTGGTCAGGAAACCAGATCCCACATGCTCCAACTAAATACCCCACAACTAAAGACCCTGTATGCCACAACAAAGACTGAAGATTTGATATGCCACAACTAAGACCTGGCACAGCCAAATAAATAATTTTAAAAATAAAGGTGGGGGCTTCCCTGGTAGTCCAGTGGGTAAAGAGTCCACCTTGCAGTGCAAGGGGCGCCGGTTCGATCCCTGGCCTGGGAAGATCCCACGTGCCATGGAGCTGCTGGACTGGTGTGTCTGATTAGGAGCCAGCGCTCTGGAGCGCATGTGCCCAGAGCCGGTGCTCTGCAGTGAGAGAGGCCACTGCCATGGGAGGCCCACACAGGCCAAAGAATAAAGATGGATAAAAATAAAAAAATTAAAAAAAAACAATAAAAGAGGCCAAAATTACAAAAAAACCTCGAGGTGGCTGAGTCTGCAGAGGAGGTTACAGTAAGAGTTACTCACTTGGTTAAAGGCACAAATGAATTGGCTTCCTCCAAGTAAACAAAAAAGTACTCATATTTCCTTACACCCTGGGAGCAGGAAGGAACCCCTGCCCATGGGTAACTCAGTGACCTGGGGATGGCCCATTAAACTGGCCACTCCAGGGGCCAGCAGAGATGGAAGTATGAGGGGTGTGGTAGAAATTTTCTTCTCCCTACAACTGATTATATTAGAACACTTTGCTCAGCATTTGCAAGTGTATGTTTTCTCTTTAGTCCTCACAACAATCTTAGGAAATAAACAAAATCATTTTCCAGGTGAGGAAACAGATTCAGAGTGATCAATGACTTGCCTGAGGTCACCCAACTAATTAATGGCTGAGCTAGAGCTCAGACTTTCCTTGACTCCAAAGCCCTTGCTCTTCCTACTACACTCTGGCTACCCAACCTGTGATCTCTGGATATGACATTCAGCCTCACTGGAAGTCTGGAAGCATTTCAGGAGTGCGAGTGTTTCTGGCCCTCTCCAGTCCTACTGAACTGGAATCTACATTTTAACAAGATCTCCAGGTGATTTATGTCTGAGTGTAAAATTAGGGAAGTGTCATGCTACACAGTACTGTCTAGTGCCTGCCATTCTCTCTCTTTCCAGAAAATAAGACTATTCATTGTGGTCACACTGTGGGTAGAAGGTTTCCCTGGATTTGGAACCCCCCAAGTGACTGGACTCATTCTGCCTGGTAGGACTGCCAGACCATGGCCTGAGTTTTCAGAGGCCCCAGGCTTTGTATTCACTGGTCAAGAGTCTTTACTGAAGCCAATGTCCTCAGTTCCTTCTCTGTCTTCCCTTATTGTCATGCATCCCAGCAGGGGCTGGATAGGTTTTATTCACACATCCCATGTGTGGCCACCCAGACCCGCAAGGAGGCAAGAGTCTGCTATAGTTGAGGTCTATCCTGATTGGGCTTTTTCTATAAACCTACATCGTTGGAAATGCCTCAGAGAGTAACTATATGGTTTCATTCACTCATAGAACTACTTGTTAGATCTGTGGGAAAGAACTACAAGACAAAACTGCCAATTAAATTATGAAAAACCTAACCAATTTTCCTTAATCTTAGGTATTGGCATATCCTAATGCTCTGTCCTATTATATGGTGTGATAAATGTAGGAAGGAATATGATTTGAACTTACTACATTTTAGTGGGTGTTATAAAGAGCCAGGCAGATCCATCTCCTGACCCTAAACGTGATCTTATGGTAAACTGCTTGAGGAAATTGGATCTCCAATATTATAGGTGGGAAAGTGTATTCCATTGGAGATCAAAGAGGGCAGATAGGCATGGCAGCCTGCGGATTAAGCAGAACTTCTTTTTGAAAGGGCGATCTCGAAGATTATGACTGGATGAACTAAGGTGATTGACAGGGGAAATAAACAGAACATGTGAAATTCCTTAAACATTTACTGACTTAAATAACTTTGCTTATGTTACACATAATAAAAAGAAACCCTTTACACTTTGTGCAAAAAAAAAAAAAAAGAGTCTGCTATATTTATGCCTGAAAAATAAAAAAAAAGAGATGCTTTTGTGGAATCCTGAAGAAGTGAGGACTCTCAGGATAACCTAAAAAAGAGTTTCTTGTGAATTGAAGCCATTTATTTTCCTTTTTCAATTTTGGTGTAGTTCTGTTATTTTTCTC
The DNA here is from genome assembly GCA_022376925.1 of Tragulus kanchil. Lineage (NCBI taxonomy): Eukaryota > Metazoa > Chordata > Mammalia > Artiodactyla > Tragulidae > Tragulus > Tragulus kanchil. The sequence continues at coordinate 21,471,356 of JAIOJX010000023.1, read as the reverse complement.
AGTGTAATTTCCTATGGCAGATTAAGATCCATAATGTTCCATGATGCTGTGATTCATGCACAAGAGATATTTGAAATGAAAGTTACATTTCTTGATACTTATCACACAGACATTTGATAAATACTCTCTCATTGCAGCCTCAAAACAACACTCCAAAGATGGGAGAATTATCCTCGCTTCATAGATGAAGGTGATAGGCTCAGTTTCTGGTGATGCAACCAAAGCCAGTTTTCAAGTACATAGGTTGGTACCATTCCCAAGGTGCATCAGCTTGAAGTGAATGGCAGGTAACATGTGATGGGTAAAGGATGCCTAGAGAAGAAAAATACCTAGGGTTCAAAACTGACCATCTGATTTGAATATCCAAGGTGAGAGGAAATAATTAATTTAACTGGTAAGTACTTTTAAACATTATCTATATCTATATCTGTATATCTATATCTATACATATTTTAAAATTTTGGCCTCTTGTATTGTTTTTATTTATTTATTTATTTTTATACTTATTTATTTTGGCCTGTGTGGGCCTCCCATTGCAGTGGCCTCTCTCGTTGCAGAGCACTGGCTCTGGGTATATGCACTCCAGAGCACTAACTCGTAACTGGACACACCAGTCCAACTGCTCCACTGCATGTGGGATCTTCTTGGGCCAGGGATCAAACCGGTGCCCCCTCCACTGCAAGGTGGACTCTTTACCCACTGGACTACCAGGGAAGCCCTACTTTTAAACTTTTAAAAAGAAATCAATATATTAAGGGGAAGAAGCCAAATGTTGAGATTCTGAATAAATTTGAGACCAAAGAATATTTGGTAAAAGTTTTGAGATCATGGATGGCTAACTTTTCAATTCTGCCCTGCAGTCCTGAGGCTAGACTTTCACTCTTTTCTCTGCTGTTAACAGGTACAACAGCAGAAACAAGAATAGTAATATCCTGATAGCTACTGTATTAGTGATCTATCCTGCATAATCTCTTCTTGGCAAACTTTGTGGCTTAAAGCAACACATGTTTTTTATTTCACCATTTCTGTGAGTCATCAATCAATACATGGACAGATGCGTGCCTGTGCAGTCTCAGTGCTTATGGTGCTGGAGAAGGCTCTTGAGAATCTCTTGGACGACAAGGAGATCAACCAATCAGTCTTAAAGGAAATCAACCCTGAATGTTCATTGGAAGGGTTAGTGCTAAAGCTGAAGCTCCCATACTTTATCTACTTGACGTGAAGAGCCAACTCACTGGAAAAGACCCTGATGCTGGGAAAGAGTGAAGGCAAAAGGAGATGGGGGCAGCAGAGGATGAGATGGTTGGATGGCCTCACTGACTCAATGAACGTGAACCTGAGCAAACTCCAGGAGGTAGTGAAGCACAGGAAAGCCTGGCGTGCCACAGTCCTTCATGATGAAAAATGTGAACCTGAAGGCCCCAAAGGTGAGAGGAAATAATTAAAATGACCATCTGATTTGAATATCCAAGGTGAGAGGAAATAATTAATTTAACTGGTAAGTACTTTTAAACATTATCTATATCTATATCTGTATATCTATATCTATACATATTTTAAAATTTTGGCCTCTTGTATTGTTTTTATTTATTTATTTATTTTTATACTTATTTATTTTGGCCTGTGTGGGCCTCCCATTGCAGTGGCCTCTCTCGTTGCAGAGCACTGGCTCTGGGTATATGCACTCCAGAGCACTAACTCGTAACTGGACACACCAGTCCAACTGCTCCACTGCATGTGGGATCTTCTTGGGCCAGGGATCAAACCGGTGCCCCCTCCACTGCAAGGTGGACTCTTTACCCACTGGACTACCAGGGAAGCCCTACTTTTAAACTTTTAAAAAGAAATCAATATATTAAGGGGAAGAAGCCAAATGTTGAGATTCTGAATAAATTTGAGACCAAAGAATATTTGGTAAAAGTTTTGAGATCATGGATGGCTAACTTTTCAATTCTGCCCTGCAGTCCTGAGGCTGGGTTTTCACTCTTTTCTCTGCTGTTAACAGGTACAACAGCAGAAACAAGAATAGTAATATCCTGATAGCTACTGTATTAGTGATCTATCCTGCATAATCTCTTCTTGGCAAACTTTGTGGCTTAAAGCAACACATGTTTTTTATTTCACCATTTCTGTGAGTCATCAATCAATACATGGACAGATGCGTGCCTGTGCAGTCTCAGTGCTTATGGTGCTGGAGAAGGCTCTTGAGAATCTCTTGGACGACAAGGAGATCAACCAATCAGTCTTAAAGGAAATCAACCCTGAATGTTCATTGGAAGGGTTAGTGCTAAAGCTGAAGCTCCCATACTTTATCTACTTGACGTGAAGAGCCAACTCACTGGAAAAGACCCTGATGCTGGGAAAGAGTGAAGGCAAAAGGAGATGGGGGCAGCAGAGGATGAGATGGTTGGATGGCCTCACTGACTCAATGAACGTGAACCTGAGCAAACTCCAGGAGGTAGTGAAGCACAGGAAAGCCTGGCGTGCCACAGTCCATGGGATTGCAAGGAGCTGGATATGACTTGGCACTGAACAACAACTATGGTCAGGGCAGGTTATGCTAAGTGAACTTGAAGGTTCCCCCTCTTGTAAGACTTAATGACTCTGTGTTCTGAGATAGTGACACAGAGTGACATCAGGATAAGACCTATTATTGTGAGGACCTGAACGACTTTTGGCAGCTGAAGACCAGTAATTCTGGTCTCTCCTACCCAGTGGGAGTGAAATAAATGGAGCCATTGGCAGCAATTTCCAAAATGTTCAGTAAGGGTTGGAAGAGGTTTTGAACTAAACACATGCATGATTTTGTAGATGGAGGGGAGGCTTTATGAAGGTTTTGATGAAAGGAAGTATGATGTGTAACTTCCCCAAAATTGAAGGACATAGCAATTACAACTGTATGTATTTGTTGCTATTTCTACTGGTTCTTCTGCCTTAGGACAGAGCAGAAAGAAACTTCACTTCTCTGCATCACATGGAGATGTCGCAAGAGGGACAGCTCAGTATTTTAAAAGGTTGAGCAGATTTTTAAATGAAGGACTTCTCAGAGCCTATGCATCAGGAGTTTACTGTAGAGAGAGTTGGTATCATGCCTCTCTAAAATTATAGAACCACAGATCCCTTTATTCACATGATTATGAACAACTAGTGAACTGTGAAAAATAATTTAGGAGGTGCTCACTTAAAGGCACTGTGGTGTTGAAAGAACACTACTTCCACTTGCACCTTGAGAATTTTGGAGTAGTACTTCTCTAAGTATAACTTTTCCTTAATTGTGATTATTTATGTGGTTATGAAGGTCTGGTCCTCTCTCTCTAATGGAAATATCATGTCCTTTTTTTTCCATTGCCATATAGATGTGCATCTTCAATGCTTTCCAAATAAGTGCTCAATATACTTGTGAATGACGACTTGATGCATGATTAAGACTCACGAGGTCTGGATTTTAGCACCAGACTTGTGGCTGACTGGGTATTTGGTGGTGGCAATGTCACTGCCTTTCTTGGCCTGGTCTTGGTCTACTGATTTTTGCAACAGCAACAAAAAAAATGCAGGTGAATGATCTCTGAAAGCCTTTCTGCCTCTAAGATGTTATGATCTAATTTCTTGTTGCGTACAAATGTAGCAATTCCCTACTTTTCTTCCAAATAGAATACTAAATATTTTGGAAGATGTAAGAAAGTGTGTTATTGGCAGTAAATGAAATAGGTCCACAAAGCACTTACCAAATCCTTAGTAAATGTTTAGTAAGTGGCAGCCCTTACTGCTCTGTGGTTCTTGATGGAATTTGGAACTCAGATGCTTTGGCTTCTCATCTAATGCTCCTTTAAATTGTGCTTGAATACACCAAGGCTCCTGATGCAAGCATGCTCCACAGGAGCAAGTACACACCCTAGGAACTCAATATGCCAGTCGAGTGCATGAATGTCTTTTGATAATAAGGAATTTTTTTTTCTCCCAAAATTGTAGGATATATCAATTACAACTGTGTGTGTTTGTTGCTATTTCTACTGGTTCTTCTGCCTTAGGACAGAGCAGAAAGAAACTTCACTTCTCTGCATCACATGGAGATGTCGCAAGAGGGACAGCTCAGTATTTTAAAAGGTTGAGCAGATTTTTAAATGAAGGACTTCTCAGAGCCTATGCATCAGGAGTTTACTGTAGAGAGAGTTTGTATCATGCCTCTCTAAAATTATAGAACCACAGATCCCTTTATTCACATGATTATGAACAACTAGTGAACTGTGAAAAATAATTTAGGAGGTGCTCACTTAAAGGCACTGTGGTGTTGAAAGAACACTACTTCCACTTGCACCTTGAGAATTTTGGAGTAGTACTTCTCTAAGTATAACTTTTCCTTAATTGTGATTATTTATGTGGTTATGAAGGTCTGGTCCTCTCTCTCTAATGGAAATATCGTGTCCTTTTTTTTCCATTGCCATATAGATGTGCATCTTCAATGCTTTCCAAATAAGTGCTCAATATACTTGTGAATGACGACTTGATGCATGATTAAGACTCACGAGATCTGGATTTTAGCACCAGACTTGTGGCTGACTGGGTATTTGGTGGTGGCAATGTCACTGCCTTTCTTGGCCTGGTCTTGGTCTACTGATTTTTGCAACAGCAACAAAAAAAATGCAGGTGAATGATCTCTGAAAGCCTTTCTGCCTCTAAGATGTTATGATCTAATTTCTTGTTGCGTACAAATGTAGCAATTCCCTACTTTTCTTCCAAATAGAATACTAAATATTTTGGAAGATGTAAGAAAGTGTGTTATTGGCAGTAAATGAAATAGGTCCACAAAGCACTTACCAAATCCTTAGTAAATGTTTAGTAAGTGGCAGCCCTTACTGCTCTGTGGTTCTTGATGGAATTTGGAACTCAGATGCTTTGGCTTCTCATCTAATGCTCCTTTAAATTGTGCTTGAATACACCAAGGCTCCTGATGCAAGCATGCTCCACAGGAGCAAGTACACACCCTAGGAACTCAATATGCCAGTCGAGTGCATGAATGTCTTTTGATAATAATGGAGTCAGACAAATGTCATTGATCAGAATATCCTCAAGCACCACAAAGCTGAGAGTCAAAATTCTAAGCTGAAACTTTTCTTTTTCCTAGATTTATACTCATCATGGCTTAAATCTCCAATAGTGACTAAAAACACTACCCAGCTACTCCTTCCTGATATAAATTGACTGAATGAACTGCGGGGTCCAAATCAAGTGAATTTTTTCTCCAATATGAATTTTTTCCTTTATTTACTATGTTTATTTTGGACTATCAGCATATGGGTTGTTTTTTGTTGCTGTTGTTGACTTTTTGCTTTTATAGAGCTTTATTGTTTATAGATATGTATAGCCCCAGATTAGTTATATGTATATGACTAATCCAATATGAATTTATCCAGTTAATTAAGAGGATATCAGATTAAGATGGAAATGAAAGACATCCCTGAAGAAAAAAAAAAAAATTGAACAGAATGTGTAGAGTAGAACAGAATGGGTGAAGAGAAGTCTCGAAGCACCAAGCGCATGTTAAGGGAATGCACTTGAAAGAAGAGAAACTCAGTGCCCTGGGGCTGGGCCGGTGCAGACTGTCTGTGTATGAAACACTGCATTATTTCTAACTAGTCAAGAGAAATACAGGAGAGTAGTCACCAGCAGATTTTAAAAGGTATTATTTCCAGTGAGGACCCATTAAAAACAAGACCACTCTGCTATAAAAAGCATGTGCCGGGCTTCCCCTGGTGGTTCAGTGGATAAGGACACCGCCTTGCAGTGCAAGGGGCGCTGGTTCGAGCCCTGGCCTGGGAAGATCCCACGTGCCGCGGAGCAGCTGCACCGATGTGTCCAATCGCCGAGCTGGAGCTCTGGAGCGCATGTGCCCAGAGCCAGCGCTCTGCGACGACAGACGCCACTGCGATGGGAGGCCCGCAGGAGCCAAAGAACAAAGACGGATGAAAAATAGAGAAATGGAAGACCAATGGAAGTGGCCCGCCCACTCCCCTCCCTCCCCAACCCGACCCCCACCCAAAATAAATAAATAAATAAATCTTTAAAAAAAAAAAGCATGTGCCATTACAGTGGGAAGAGTGATGACAGGATGATCTTATGGGCAGGAAATGACCTGTACTGATGCCAGGGTGTCTCAGGCCACTTCACAGCCACAGCATGGTGTGGGTTTTAATGGGCAATGACCATGGCATCACAGAAGTCTAAGTGGCAGTGAGTGTGGTTTTTGTTCCCAGATAGGTTGGGGTGATAGTGGTTTATTCAGCATTAATTCACAATTATACAAATATAGGTATAGGACATGTTAATTAAAAAAAATGATTTTTATAGGCACAAATTCCAGAAATACAGTTGCTCCAAACAGAGCACATCCAGGAGTCCAAAAGATTTCTCATAAACTGTCAACTTCTTTTTTCTGGTTTGTCCTTTTTCCTTCTCTCCTCTATATATCACTTAAGTTTTGGGGCATGGGCTTCTCAATGTGGATCTATATATGCATTTAGAGGGTCAGGAAACTCCTTGAAATTTCATAAATTTGATACATGGAAGGAAATGCATTTTTTTTTTCTGGATAGAATGTCTCACATTCACAAAGCGATGTGTGAGAGTATCCATTTCCTACCATTTATGCATAAAGCATCATTGTGTTAATTGGAAGGAACAACGTACTGTGAAAAGAGCCATACATTTTAAGAGGAAGATAGACTTAGATTCTAGCCTCATACATTTCTTGAATAAATTACTAAATATCATTATGCCTTAGACTCCTTCTTTAAAAAATGAGATACTGCCAATGTTATTATTTAAATCAGATAATCAAATAAGCCAAATAAGTGTTTGAGCATCTAATTCAGTAACTTTCATGCAGTAGATATGCAGAAAGTGATTGCTGACGTTATCATTATGGTCATTCTTTTTTTGGGGGGGGGTACTTCTATTGGTCTTTCATTTATCTATTTTCATCCATCTTTGTTCCTTGGCCCGTGTGGGCCTCCCATCGCAGTGGCCACTGTTGTCGCAGAGCTCCGGCTCAGCAATTGGACACATCGGTCCAGCCGCTCAGCGGCACACGGGACCTTACCAGGCCAGGGATCGAACTGGCACCCCTTGCACTGCAAGGCAGTGTCCCTACCCACTGGACCACCAGGGAAGCCCATCATTATGATCATTCTTGAACATCTATTTCCAGTAGTAAGAGACCAGGTCATGGTCCCTGACTGTCCTTCAAAAGGTCCTGCCTTCTTTTATCCATACCAATCCACCTAGCTACCTACCTGCAAGTACATTTGGCCATTCTTGTATTTCTTGCTTGGCCAGTTTGTTGAGAAAACCTTCAGTTTTCCATCTCTCTAATTAGCCCTGTGTGTAGTCACTCAGCTGTGTCTGACTCCTGGCGGCGCATAAAAGGGCAGTTTGGTGCTGTTCCCAGATTAATTTTCAGCATTAATTCACAATTATACAAATATAGGTATAGGACATGTTAATTAAAAAAAATGATTTTTATAGGCACAAATTCCAGAAATACAGTTGCTCCAAACAGAGCACATCCAGGAGTCCAAAAGATTTCTCATAAACTGTCAACTTCTTTTTTCTGGTTTGTCCTTTTTCCTTCTCTCCTCTATATATCACTTAAGTTTTGGGGCATGGGCTTCTCAATGTGGATCTATATATGCATTTAGAGGGTCAGGAAACTCCTTGAAATTTCATAAATTTGATACATGGAAGGAAATGCATTTTTTTTTTCTGGATAGAATGTCTCACATTCACAAAGCGATGTGTGAGAGTATCCATTTCCTACCATTTATGCATAAAGCATCATTGTGTTAATTGGAAGGAACAACGTACTGTGAAAAGAGCCATACATTTTAAGAGGAAGATAGACTTAGATTCTAGCCTCATACATTTCTTGAATAAATTACTAAATATCATTATGCCTTAGACTCCTTCTTTAAAAAATGAGATACTGCCAATGTTATTATTTAAATCAGATAATCAAATAAGCCAAATAAGTGTTTGAGCATCTAATTCAGTAACTTTCATGCAGTAGATATGCAGAAAGTGATTGCTGACGTTATCATTATGGTCATTCTTTTTTTGGGGGGGGGTACTTCTATTGGTCTTTCATTTATCTATTTTCATCCATCTTTGTTCCTTGGCCCGTGTGGGCCTCCCATCGCAGTGGCCACTGTTGTCGCAGAGCTCCGGCTCAGCAATTGGACACATCGGTCCAGCCGCTCAGCGGCACACGGGACCTTACCAGGCCAGGGATCGAACTGGCACCCCTTGCACTGCAAGGCAGTGTCCCTACCCACTGGACCACCAGGGAAGCCCATCATTATGATCATTCTTGAACATCTATTTCCAGTAGTAAGAGACCAGGTCATGGTCCCTGACTGTCCTTCAAAAGGTCCTGCCTTCTTTTATCCATACCAATCCACCTAGCTACCTACCTGCAAGTACATTTGGCCATTCTTGTATTTCTTGCTTGGCCAGTTTGTTGAGAAAACCTTCAGTTTTCCATCTCTCTAATTAGCCCTGTGTGTAGTCACTCAGCTGTGTCTGACTCCTGGCGGCCGCATGGACAGCAGCCCACCAGGCTCCTCTGTCCATGAGATTTTCCAGGCAAGAATACTGGAGAGGGCTGCCATTCCCTTCTGCAGGTGATATTCCTGATAGAGGTTAAACCTGCATCACTGGCAGGCAGATTCTTTACCACTAGCGCCACCTAGGAAGCCCCAATTTAGCTCAGTAGCTTAACCTAAACCGTTTCTGACAGAAAAACAAGACTGGGTTTATTACCAAAAAAACAAAAAGCCTTTGATCTTTAATCAAGGCTGGAGATAATTCAATATGGTATTCATTATAACAGTGGTTTATATTCAGCAGCTGCAGCCCCTGACTTGGATAAATGCTTGTCCTGCATTATTAATAAAACCAACACCATAGAATGATATTTCCCTCCCTTTTATGATGATATCATCACAGAGAATTAATGTTCTAGACTTTTTTCCCATGATTGAATCCTGGTGTGAAATATGGACTAAATCAAACCTCTGGTCAGACAGTTTCATCTACGATATTGAGGAGGAGGGTGGGGGATGCAACCACTGAGCTCAACAGGTGAAAATTACAGTGGGGAAGAATCAGTAGAACATATTTGATGTGTGTTGATAAGGAGAGGAGACAGAAAGGATACTCTATTTAGCGCTTCCTCCTTAATCTCAGCTGTTCTGTGTCTTCTGTTTTAGTTGCTGGCATTTCTGTTCTCACTAGCATGCCGGTTCATGTGTGTGCATGTGTGTATGCTGAGTCGCTTTAGTTGTGTCTGACTCTTTGCAATCTTATGGACTGCAGCCTGCCAGGCTCCTCTGTCTAGGGGATTCTTCAGGCAAAAATACTGAAGTGGGTTTCTTTTTTTTTTTTTTACTTTTTAAAAATTTATTTATTTATTTTGGGCGGGGGTCGGGTTGGGGAGGGAGGGGAGCGGGCAGGCCACTTCTATTGGTCTTTCATTTCTCTGTTTTCATCCATCTTTGTTCTTTGGCTCCTGTGGGCCTCCCATCGCGGTGGCGTCTGTTGTCACAGAGCGCCAGCTCTGGGCACATGCGCTCTAGAGCTCTGGCTCAGTGATTGGACACATCTGTCCAGCCGCTCTGCGGCACGTGGGATCCTCCCAGGCCAGGGCTCCAACCGGCGCCCCTTGCACTGCAAGGCGGTGTCCTTACCCACTGGACCACCAGGGGAAGCCCCTGAAGTGGGTTTCTGTATCCTCATGCAGGGTATCTTCCTGACCCAAGGACTGAACCTACCTCTCTTATGTCGCCTGCAATGTCAACTTGGTTCTTCACCACTAGTACCCATAGAGGTACACACTTTATTTTTTTGTGTGTAAGATTTTTTTTTTTCTTTTGGTCACTTCTATTGATATTTCATTCACTTATCTTTTTTGTTCTTTGGCCTGTGTGGGCCTTCCGTTGCAGTGGTCTCTCTCATTGCAGAGCACTGGCTCTGGGCGCACGCGCTCCAGAGCTCCAGCTCGGTAGTTGGACACATCAGTCCAGCCACTCCGCGGCACGTGGGATCTTCCCAGGCCAGTGATCGAACCGACGCCCCTTGCACTGCAAGGCAGGGTCCTTACCCACTGGACCACCAGGGAAGCCCCACACTTTATTTTAATTATGATTATGGGTTGGAACATTAATTAAATTGTGCTTGGCTAGAAGTCACAGAATTCTATGTGAATTCTGTGTCTGAATCCTGTTTTACACCTGAATCCTGCTTTTCTTTGCAAGATTTCCCAAGGACAATAAACACACAAACAATGACAGCAAATTGAGAAATCAAACTTTTACCTTACTCTGGCAGTGCCTCTGATAGAAATTCAACCTTGGTCTTGTTGCTAAACTGGAAAGGAACACTTTGTTTAGAACCAAGGGTTAAATGGTGATAAGGAAGGAGAAAGGGAGATGATTTCTCCTGTTTTATCCAATCTAACTTCTTTTTTTAAGTCTTTATTGAATATGTTACAATATTGCTTCTGTTTTATGTTTCAGATTTTTGGCCACCAGGGCATCTTCGCTCCCTGACCAGAGATTGAACAAACATGCTTTGCATTGGAAGCTGAAGTCTTAACCACTGGACCACCAGGGAAGTCCCACAATCCTTTTAGTCCAATGGTTTTAAACCTTGGTTACATATTACAATCACCTGGGGAGTGTTTTAAAGCATTATAGCCTGGGGCTTCCCCGGCTTAGTGGTAAAGAATCCACCTGCCAATGCAGGAGACACGGGTTCGATCCCTGGCCATGGAAGATCCCACATGCCTTGAAGCAGCTAAGCCTGTGAGCCACAACTACTGAACTACCAGGCTCTAGACCCCTTGCTCCACAAGAGAAGCCACTACAGTGAGAAGTCTGCACACTGCAATGAAGAGTAGCCCTTACTCACTGCAACTAGAGGAAAGCCTACACACCAACAAAGATTCAGTACAGCCAAAAATAAATAAATATAATTATTTAAAAACAAAGAAAGCAGAAATTTAAAAACTTCTGGGTACCCCGGGTCCTACTTCCAATTTTTTTCAAAGATTTTTAAAAAAAATTTATTTATTTATTTTCCAAATTTTGATTTAATTGGTCTGAAATACAGGTTAGAGAATTGGAACTTTTGCAAGTTCTCATATGATTCTAACACACAGCCCAGATTGAGAGTCATACCTTCTAAGCTAGTTGTCTGATGCTAAAGAGATAATTTCCTAGAACAGTACTTCTCAAACTTTCATGTGCATTTGGATTACCTGGATGTTATTAAAATGCAGAGTCTGATTTAGTAGCTCTGGAATAGGACCCAGGAATCTGCATTTCTCTAAGCCCCCTGGTGTCGATGCTGCTGGTTCAGAGAGCATGGTTTGTGTGCCAAGGTCCTAGAGCCTTGACAAGAAAGAGAGCCAGGTTACAAGCTTGATTGGCTACCTTATGGATCTGGCTGCAATGAAAGAAAAGACTAGAAGACAACATGGCAATTTTGCTCATAATTCAGGCTTCCCCAGGACAGTGAGAAAGGAGATGATTTCTCCTGTTTTATCCAATCTAACTTCTTTTTTTAAGTCTTTATTGAATATGTTACAATATTGCTTCTGTTTTATGTTTCAGATTTTTGGCCACCAGGGCATCTTCGCTCCCTGACCAGAGATTGAACAAACATGCTTTGCATTGGAAGCTGAAGTCTTAACCACTGGACCACCAGGGAAGTCCCACAATCCTTTTAGTCCAATGGTTTTAAACCTTGGTTACATATTACAATCACCTGGGGAGTGTTTTAAAGCATTATAGCCTGGGGCTTCCCTGGCTTAGTGGTAAAGAATCCACCTGCCAATGCAGGAGACACGGGTTCGATCCCTGGCCATGGAAGATCCCACATGCCTTGAAGCAGCTAAGCCTGTGAGCCACAACTACTGAACTACCAGGCTCTAGACCCCTTGCTCCACAAGAGAAGCCACTACAGTGAGAAGTCTGCACACTGCAATGAAGAGTAGCCCTTACTCACTGCAACTAGAGGAAAGCCTACACACCAACAAAGATTCAGTACAGCCAAAAATAAATAAATATAATTATTTAAAAACAAAGAAAGCAGAAATTTAAAAACTTCTGGGTACCCCGGGTCCTACTTCCAATTTTTTTCAAAGATTTTTTAAAAAAATTTATTTATTTATTTTCCAAATTTTGATTTAATTGGTCTGAAATACAGGTTAGAGAATTGGAACTTTTGCAAGTTCTCATATGATTCTAACACACAGCCCAGATTGAGAGTCATACCTTCTAAGCTAGTTGTCTGATGCTAAAGAGATAATTTCCTAGAACAGTACTTCTCAAACTTTCATGTGCATTTGGATTACCTGGATGTTATTAAAATGCAGAGTCTGATTTAGTAGCTCTGGAATAGGACCCAGGAATCTGCATTTCTCTAAGCCCCCTGGTGTCGATGCTGCTGGTTCAGAGAGCATGGTTTGTGTGCCAAGGTCCTAGAGCCTTGACAAGAAAGAGAGCCAGGTTACAAGCTTGATTGGCTACCTTATGGATCTGGCTGCAATGAAAGAAAAGACTAGAAGACAACATGGCAATTTTGCTCATAATTCAGGCTTCCCCAGTGGCACAGTGGTGAAAAATCCGCCTGCAATGCAGAAGAAATGAGTTCAGTTTCTGAGTTGGGAAGATCCCCTGGAGAAAGAAACAGTAACCCACTCCAGAGACAGGAAATTCCATAGACACAGGAGTCTGGTGGGCTACAGTCCACGGGGTCACAAGAGAGTTGGACATAACCTAAGGATTAAACAACAGTGACACCCTGGCACACATTCTCCTTGTCTCTGTCCTAAAATCTGACCTAAGCAAATTAATAACTTTTTTCTTAAGGCAAGGGAGCAGGGGTAGGCAGGGAGATGATAGACGAACATCTCTTCCCAACAATGTTTGCAATGGTTAAGAGGGCCAATCTAAGGTTCACCTTTTCTCCCTTTCTCTTCCTCCCTTTTCTAAGCAATCCATGGCCAATCTCTCTATTCTCTCTCTAGAATAACCTCCACTTTCCTCTCTTTATTTCCACTATAGGTACTGCATTTTGCTGTTTCATCATCTACATTAAATGGTTTCCTACTTTCTCCCTTGTCAACACTTTCTATATGCTACGGTTAGGTTACTATTCTTAAGAGATGATTCCAGTCATTCACATAATCTTATATAAAATAAATTTGAAATTGCTTAGCATGTCATATAAGCCTAGCCATTCTGTTCTCAAATAAGCTAGGTCCCAATCCCTCCAGACTTGCCATTTTCTGAATATATTTATACATAATTCCATCCACTCATTCATTCAAGGAACATGACACTAGACAAGCAAAGAGTTGTAATGTATCATGACATCATCTGAGAGCATCAGGGAAGGCCTCATAGAAGAGGCAATATTTGAGCTTGAGTATTTCAGAACAGGGGCTTCCCTGGTGACTCAGATGATAAAGAACCTACCTGCAATGCGAGAGACCTGGGTTTGATTGCTGGGTCTGGAAGATACCCTGGAGAAGGGTATGGCAACCCACTCCAGTACTCTTTTTTTTTTTTTTTTAAGATTTATTTATTTATTTATTTATTTTGGGCGGGGGTTGGGTTGGGGAAGAAGGGGAGTGGGCGGACCACTTCCATTGGTCTTTCATTTGTCTATTTCCATTCATCTTTGTTCTTTGGCCCGTGTGGACCTCCCATCACTGTGGCCTATGTTGTCACAGAGCACTGGCTCTGGGCGCATGCGCTCCAGAGCTCCGGTTCGGTAATTGGACACATCGGTGCAGCTGCTCCGCGGCACGTGGGATCTTCCCAGGCCATGGATCGAACCGGCGCCCCTTGCACTGCAAGGTGGTGTCCTTACCCACTGGACCACCAGGGGAAGCCCCACTCCAGTATTCTTGTCTGGAGAATTCCATGGACAGAGGAGCCTGGTGGGCTGTAAGCCATGGGGTTCAAATTCAGGTAGATAAGTTGTTTCTGAGTCCAAGAGAAGCAAATGCAAGCTTAGAGAAGCATGAAATAGCAGACATGGTGTTCAAAATATACACAAGTTTTGGTGTAGTTTTAGGAGGTGAGGTTAGGAAGGATAATATAGTGAGTGGACTCTGGCTGAGAAACTATGAAACCATGAGACGTGTTTTAGGCAGCAGGAAATGTAGAGGGATTTTATGCTTATAGAGAAGCACTGAGATGTGAATTGCCCCTCTTTGGCATTTGCCTCTGGTTGTTCCTTTTCTGGAATATTCTTTTTCCTCTTTCTTCCTGAGTGACACTCGACTCACGTTTTAGTTGAAATAACTTCCCCCTGCTGGAGTGAATCAATTTTTCTTCCTGCACTATGGACAAGTTATTTAGGTGACATGTGTGTCTTTGCCTAGATTTTAAGATATTTATATAGCAAATATTTCACGGTATTTATACAGCAAATAAAAAATTATGTTTTATTAATCTTTGAATCTCTTCATAACATCTAGGCTTTCTCCTGGCACATGTTACCTGTTCAATAAACAGTTGTTGAATCAAATTAAACAGGATAGGAAAAGCCACGCCATCAATTATGGTTTAAGCATTCACCATCTCCACTCTTCTTATATTTGACTTGCGTGTTGATCAAAGCGTATTTACTGACAAAACCACGTATTCACTCTAGGACTTTATCCACAGAGACTCTGTTGCAGAGCAAAGGGCCGGGAGTTAAAAGGCCTTTTGCATCACAGCCAAACTGATGGATCAATTTCTCCTGTTAGTGTTTCGAGTCCAGATGCTGGGTACCACCATAGACCACAGCTGGGTCGTCTTCTGCTTGGTAGGAATGTAGGGAAAAAAGGCATAGAAACAACACCATTCCACCTGCCTTTGCTATGAGCTCTTTCGAAGTGAAAGCTGTCTACCAGGTCTTTCTCAAGGCCAAGTGGACACTGCATGACAATATCGGCTATCATTTCTACTGCATGGACCACAGTTCATATGCCGTGATGAGCAGGTTCTGGAGAGTTTGCACATACGATTCATAACAATCCTGCAAGGTAGATGTTCCCCTTTTATAGACGGGAAGACTGAGGCAGTGAGTGATAAATAACTTGCCAAGGTTATGTAAATAGCACAGTGAGCACTGGAACTAACTGGGAATGAAGCCTAGGCCGTCTGACTCCAAAGCCCAGGTCTTTAGCCATTCTCCACATTGTCTCAAGGAATTAAAAAGAACACTCTCAGAATCAAGAACTGTGCCGGCAGGTGCAGGAAGGGCATGAAGAACTTCATGCCAACTACGAGTCCTTAAATCTATACCCCTCCCCATTGCCATCAGCTCCTATGAATGCAATAGCAGTGGGCCACATAGGAGCATTCGAAACATTCCTATTGATTGGACGAGAATAATTATTACCTTTTCTATATTACGGATTCACTATCAAAGTAGTAACAGGAATGCTAAGCAAGACTAATGGCCATGTTTCATTATTTGTAATGCAAACTATTGATTTTAAAGCAGTGTAAGGTATGGCAGTTTATTACAATAAAACAATAAAATAGACTATATGAAATAATTGAGAATAATCTTTTCCCTTTTTTGCTGCGGCTATGGGCCATAATGTGCTGTGCATGGGAAAGCATTTATGGTGAGCTCTAGCCAGCGATGGCAGCTTAAGCACTCTATAAAGAAGCACTTTGGAACCAGAGTATTATAAATAATAGGCAATAAAGCTGGTAAATGGGCCTTTAATTTGGTTCCATTATGTCATAGGATCATGAGGACCAAAGGGGCTCAGCATCAAAAACACTAACTGCTGAGCAGAACACAGAGGTGAATGTACCAGATGGCCTCAAGGTGGCCTTCCCACCAGGGAATTTTCAGGAAAGAGCTGAACTGCTGGCGTCCAGATGTGGTGTCATATCTTACTTGTGAACCAAGGTGTCTACAGTCACTGACCCTCCCACTCCCATCACAAGAGCCAACTTTCTAGCTGCCCTCCTCCAGACTTTGTTCCTCCTCTACTTTCATTCACTTTGTCCATTCCACAGTTAACAGTCAACACCTTCCACCCTCTGGACTCACTCAGTCTGCCCATCAGTGTCTTAGAGTCTTAAAAAAGTCCCCGTTCAAAAAAAGTAATTGCAAAAGGACCACAGTTCATATGCCGTGATGAGCAGGTTCTGGAGAGTTTGCACATACGATTCATAACAATCCTGCAAGGTAGATGTTCCCCTTTATAGACGGAAGACTGAGGCAGTGAGTGATAAATAACTTGCCAAGGTTATGTAAATAGCACAGTGAGCACTGGAACTAACTGGGAATGAAGCCTAGGCCGTCTGACTCCAAAGCCCAGGTCTTTAGCCATTCTCCACATTGTCTCAAGGAATTAAAAAGAACACTCTCAGAATCAAGAACTGTGCCGGCAGGTGCAGGAAGGGCATGAAGAACTTCATGCCAACTACGAGTCCTTAAATCTATACCCCTCCCCATTGCCATCAGCTCCTATGAATGCAATAGCAGTGGGCCACATAGGAGCATTCGAAACATTCCTATTGATTGGACGAGAATAATTATTACCTTTTCTATATTACGGATTCACTATCAAAGTAGTAACAGGAATGCTAAGCAAGACTAATGGCCATGTTTCATTATTTGTAATGCAAACTATTGATTTTAAAGCAGTGTAAGGTATGGCAGTTTATTACAATAAAACAATAAAATAGACTATATGAAATAATTGAGAATAATCTTTTCCCTTTTTTGCTGCGGCTATGGGCCATAATGTGCTGTGCATGGGAAAGCATTTATGGTGAGCTCTAGCCAGCGATGGCAGCTTAAGCACTCTATAAAGAAGCACTTTGGAACCAGAGTATTATAAATAATAGGCAATAAAGCTGGTAAATGGGCCTTTAATTTGGTTCCATTATGTCATAGGATCATGAGGACCAAAGGGGCTCAGCATCAAAAACACTAACTGCTGAGCAGAACACAGAGGTGAATGTACCAGATGGCCTCAAGGTGGCCTTCCCACCAGGGAATTTTCAGGAAAGAGCTGAACTGCTGGCGTCCAGATGTGGTGTCATATCTTACTTGTGAACCAAGGTGTCTACAGTCACTGACCCTCCCACTCCCATCACAAGAGCCAACTTTCTAGCTGCCCTCCTCTCCAGACTTTGTTCCTCCTCTACTTTCATTCACTTTGTCCATTCCACAGTTAACAGTCAACACCTTCCACCCTCTGGACTCACTCAGTCTGCCCATCAGTGTCTTAGAGTCTGTCAAAAGAATGCATGACCTCATCACCTGAAATATATGCTAAAGGATGAAGATGGTGACAGGCCAACCGTACATGCTGAGACTAATAATATGAGAAACACAGACCTCTATTTATTTAAGTTATTCTTAGTTTAAATTATTTGCAGCCAAAAGCATCCCTAACAGTTATGTTAGGGGTTTTTAAGCTGAGGAAACTTAGAAAAGCAAGGGAGCTTCCCTGGTAGCTCAGTGGTAAAGAGTTATCCTGCCAATGCAGAAGACACGAGTTCGATCCCTCATCCAGGAGGATCCCACATGCTGTGGAGCAACTAAGCCCGTGAGCCACAACTATGGAGCCTGTGCTCTAGAACCTCTGAGCTGCAACTACTGAAGCCCATGAGCCCTAGAGCCTGAGTTCCACAGCAAGAGAAGTCACCACAACAAGAAGCCTACTCACCTTAACTAGAGAGTAGCTCCCACTGAAAGTAGAGAAGAGCCTGTGGCAGCAGTGAAAACCCAGAATAGCCAAAAATAAATAAATAAATAAATAAAAAATTTTAAAAAGAAGTGAAAAGGCTAGGGAAGTGGTTATTGCGTGAAAGGAAGAGAGGATGCCATGGGATAGTGTTAGGGAATGGATGGGAAAGACAGAGGTGAAACTGTGGGAGGTTGGGTACAGGTATAAGACTATACAGCAGGTGCTCCAAATCCTGGCTACACGTTTGAATTGCCTGGGGAGCTTCATAAATTGATATGTGCTCATACTTCTCCCTGTGAAATTCAAAATGAATTGCTTTGGGGTAAGGAGGTAAAGGAGCTTCCCTGGTAGCTCAGCTGGTAAGGAATCTGCCTGCAATGCAGAAGACCACAGTTCAATTCCTGGGTTAGGAAGATCCCCTGGGGAAGGGATAGGCTACCCACTCCAGTATTCTCAGGCTTTGCTGGTGGCTCAGATGGTAAAGAATCTGCTTGCAATGTGAGAGACACAGGTTGGACCCCTGGGTCAGGAAGATTAGCCTGGAGAAGGGAAAGGCAAATCCACTCCAGCATCCTTTGCGTGAAGAATTTCATGGACAGAGGATCTTGACATGCTACAGTCCATGGGGTAAAGAGTTGGACATGACAGAGCAACTAACACACAACACAAGGATGGGCATCTGTAGTTAAAAAAAAGTCTCCCAAGTATTGAACATCAGGGGTGAGGACTACCACCTTATAAGGTATCACATAGCCAGGTCCCTCCCTACCTGTCCACCTTTACTTCTCTCCCTTGAGTGGTAGGCTCTGGACATACTGCCCTTCTTGGCACATGGCAAGGCCTCTCAATTCCTGCTCACTTATCTTCGAAGCTTGAGCTCCACTGGCATTTTCTCAGAATCCAGAGACTACCCTTGGGTGCTCACACCAACCAAACCTAGATGTCCTCTCTTATTCTCTCCTAGTAGTATTTATTTCTTCATTAGATAGTTCAAAGCTATATATTCACTTCTGCGCTCTTTGTTTACTTACTTATTTATTTCTCTACTGTGATAACAAAAGTCATTGCCCATTTTAATCACAACTATATCCCCCAATACCTTGTACAATATGCCTGCCACATCCTGGGTGCTAAATAAGAATTTGTGGAAGTGAATTAATAAAAATAAAGGCTCTATGCATCAGACTCAGTTGTAGAATGGCAATTTTTGCAGTCACTGGAGGGAAACCGCCACTTTAGTGCTTTATCAAAGGCCCCAATGTGCCAGTGGAGGGAAAGGCTAGAGCCAAACAGGAAAGGGACACTAGTCAGAAGACTATTTCAGCACCACCAGAAACAGCTGGAGAGAGCAGACACATTTAGTCCTAGGTACCCAGTGCCCAGCGCTCTGCCTGACAACAAACCACTCAAGATTATCTGGTAAGTGGAGGAATGAAGGACTGAATGAGTCATAATGGAAGAGGTTTTATACAGAGAAGATTTCAGTAGAGCAGGAGATCTCTGCATTTTCAAAGAGGGAAAAGGATGCAGAAAGTGAGCACAAGGGTATGACAGATTAACTTTGTCAAATTTGCGGCACCTTGTGCAGACATTCAGAATTTTCTGAGTCCTCAGCCGATGCGTGTGTGGAGAACAGCAAGTTAAGGCAGTTTGTGGCATTTTGCTTTCTTTCTTTGTTAGTAAAGGGAGAATGTAAATGAGTGTAACCTTTGATGATCTGGCGATTGTAAAAATCAACCTACCAAAGTTCAGGCAGTGTCAGATGCAGAGACACCCTTTCTGAACAGCTCATCTTCCCAGACCTTTCTCTGTCAAATGTCAAAGCCCAAATGAGCTTGTTTGGAAGGCAAATTACATGTTGCATGCAGTCATTTTCCATAGTGGGTGACTTTTATTTTGAATAATTAAATAATACAGCAACAATGAACTACCCATCCCTGGCACATGGCAAGGCCTCTCAATTCCTGCTCACTTATCTTCGAAGCTTGAGCTCCACTGGCATTTTCTCAGAATCCAGAGACTACCCTTGGGTGCTCACACCAACCAAACCTAGATGTCCTCTCTTATTCTCTCCTAGTAGTATTTATTTCTTCATTAGATAGTTCAAAGCTATATATTCACTTCTGCGCTCTTTGTTTACTTACTTATTTATTTCTCTACTGTGATAACAAAAGTCATTGCCCATTTTAATCACAACTATATCCCCCAATACCTTGTACAATATGCCTGCCACATCCTGGGTGCTAAATAAGAATTTGTGGAAGTGAATTAATAAAAATAAAGGCTCTATGCATCAGACTCAGTTGTAGAATGGCAATTTTTGCAGTCACTGGAGGGAAACCGCCACTTTAGTGCTTTATCAAAGGCCCCAATGTGCCAGTGGAGGGAAAGGCTAGAGCCAAACAGGAAAGGGACACTAGTCAGAAGACTATTTCAGCACCACCAGAAACAGCTGGAGAGAGCAGACACATTTAGTCCTAGGTACCCAGTGCCCAGCGCTCTGCCTGACAACAAACCACTCAAGATTATCTGGTAAGTGGAGGAATGAAGGACTGAATGAGTCATAATGGAAGAGGTTTTATACAGAGAAGATTTCAGTAGAGCAGGAGATCTCTGCATTTTCAAAGAGGGAAAAGGATGCAGAAAGTGAGCACAAGGGTATGACAGATTAACTTTGTCAAATTTGCGGCACCTTGTGCAGACATTCAGAATTTTCTGAGTCCTCAGCCGATGCGTGTGTGGAGAACAGCAAGTTAAGGCAGTTTGTGGCATTTTGCTTTCTTTCTTTGTTAGTAAAGGGAGAATGTAAATGAGTGTAACCTTTGATGATCTGGCGATTGTAAAAATCAACCTACCAAAGTTCAGGCAGTGTCAGATGCAGAGACACCCTTTCTGAACAGCTCATCTTCCCAGACCTTTCTCTGTCAAATGTCAAAGCCCAAATGAGCTTGTTTGGAAGGCAAATTACATGTTGCATGCAGTCATTTTCCATAGTGGGTGACTTTTATTTTGAATAATTAAATAATACAGCAACAAAAATACTCTGGTCTTTCAGTCTAAACATAAAGGTATATACATATATTTAAAAGTGTCCTCTTAGTTCTGGGACATTGGGGGATTTAGGTCTTGAACCAGACATCAATAATAATCTACCAAGAACTAATCCCTATTTAAGGGCTGATGCCTGAATTTGATGTAAATGCTGAGTTATGAACATTATCTTAATGGGACAAGAGAATGGACAGAATCTTTTTTTCCTAGAAGGGGAAGGAGGTCAGGACAAGGTACTGTGAAAGATTAAATTAATGGAAAGTGTTTAGTCTCTGAAAAAGCCAAGCCAACTGTGCTTAGTCATGTCTGACTCTATGCATTCCTTTGGACTATAGCCTGTCAGGCTCCTCTGTCCATGGGATCTCTCATGCCAGAATGCTGGAGTTGGTTGCCATTTCCTCCTCCAAGAAATCTACCAGACCCAGGGGTTGAATCCCTGTCTCTAGTGCCTCCTACATTGGCAGATGAGTTCTTTACCCACTGAGCCATTTGGGGCCAAAGGAAATGGGTTTCTGAAAAGAGGTGGCCGTCCTCATGCTCACCCTCATCCTCCTCTTCTGTATATGCACAATACACCTACATCAAAGTTGAATATCCAGAAAGTTCAAGACGGAGTCAACCTGTTCTGAATGTAAACAGACCAGGTCTTACCATGTGAGGAAACAGAGGCTCAAAGAAATACAGTGCTCTATCAGATAGCCCAGCTGGTAAGGTGTAAAGAAATACAAGTGGGCTTATCAGAAGTAAGGACTGAATGAGTCATAATGGAAGAGGTTTTATACAGAGAAGATTTCAGTAGAGCAGGAGATCTCTGCATTTTCAAGGGGTCTGGGTAAAGGGCACCTTGTGCAGACATTCAGAATTTTCTGAGTCCTCAGCCGATGCGTGTGTGGAGAACAGCAAGTTAAGGCAGTTTGTGGCATTTTGCTTTCTTTCTTTGTTAGTAAAGGGAGAATGTAAATGAGTGTAACCTTTGATGATCTGGCGATTGTAAAAATCAACCTACCAAAGTTCAGGCAGTGTCAGATGCAGAGACACCCTTTCTGAACAGCTCATCTTCCCAGACCTTTCTCTGTCAAATGTCAAAGCCCAAATGAGCTTGTTTGGAAGGCAAATTACATGTTGCATGCAGTCATTTTCCATAGTGGGTGACTTTTATTTTGAATAATTAAATAATACAGCAACAAAAATACTCTGGTCTTTCAGTCTAAACATAAAGGTATATACATATATTTAAAAGTGTCCTCTTAGTTCTGGGACATTGGGGGATTTAGGTCTTGAACCAGACATCAATAATAATCTACCAAGAACTAATCCCTATTTAAGGGCTGATGCCTGAATTTGATGTAAATGCTGAGTTATGAACATTATCTTAATGGGACAAGAGAATGGACAGAATCTTATTTTCCTAGAAGGGGAAGGAGGTCAGGACAAGGTACTGTGAAAGATTAAATTAATGGAAAGTGTTTAGTCTCTGAAAAAGCCAAGCCAACTGTGCTTAGTCATGTCTGACTCTATGCATTCCTTTGGACTATAGCCTGTCAGGCTCCTCTGTCCATGGGATCTCTCATGCCAGAATGCTGGAGTTGGTTGCCATTTCCTCCTCCAAGAAATCTACCAGACCCAGGGGTTGAATCCCTGTCTCTAGTGCCTCCTACATTGGCAGATGAGTTCTTTACCCACTGAGCCATTTGGGGCCAAAGGAAATGGGTTTCTGAAAAGAGGTGGCCGTCCTCATGCTCACCCTCATCCTCCTCTTCTGTATATGCACAATACACCTACATCAAAGTTGAATATCCAGAAAGTTCAAGACGGAGTCAACCTGTTCTGAATGTAAACAGACCAGGTCTTACCATGTGAGGAAACAGAGGCTCAAAGAAATACAGTGCTCTATCAGATAGCCCAGCTGGTAAGGTGTGAAGTCCAGAGACCAGGGTCAGGGATATCTCAAGTGTTCTGACAGCTGAGAGAGACTATGAAGTGAGGTAGGCAGTGGCTCAGACAGTAAAGGCTCTGCCTGCAATGTCGATCCCTGGGTTTGGAAGGTTCCAATGAGAAGGGAGTGGCTACTCATTCCAGTATTCTTGCCTGGAGAACTTCATGAATAGAGGAGCCTGGTGGCCCACAGTCCATGGGGTCACAAAGAGTCAGACACTACTGAGTGACTAACACTTTCACTTTGTTTTTCAAAGACTATAGACTCAGAAAAAGTATGCATGTGATCAAACTCATCCAAATTTACCTTAAAATTTAAAATATCACGTATTAGATAGACTTCAATAAAGCTGGAAAAAAAGAACAAACTTTGAACCTAGCTGTGTGCCCTTCAGCAAGTTCATCTATCTTGGTTTCTCCCAACACTGCTTCCTCATTCAGGTGCTCAAATCTCTTACCTGGAACTTGCCAGCAGTCTGCTTACTGATCTTCCAGTTTTCAGTCTGAAGCTCACTCCTATCTACCATCCTATGAAAATAATCATTCTAAAGCATATACTTGATAAAGATCAAATCACATTCTTTTGTAACCATCATTCAATAGTTAAATCCTAACCCCTCAAGCCTACACATAAAACCACTAAGATCTGGAACCATTTACTTTTGAATTTGGCTCCTGCCAGCTTCTTTCAACTCTTGGAGCCCTAAACTCTAGTGGTTCCATGAGTCAGAATGTGCAAGGCTTAAGAAAAGGTCTGGCACACAGGAAGTGCTTTGAACGTGTTAGTTCTCTAGTGCCTCCTACATTGGCAGATGAGTTCTTTACCCACTGAGCCATTTGGGGCCAAAGGAAATGGGTTTCTGAAAAGAGGTGGCCGTCCTCATGCTCACCCTCATCCTCCTCTTCTGTATATGCACAATACACCTACATCAAAGTTGAATATCCAGAAAGTTCAAGACGGAGTCAACCTGTTCTGAATGTAAACAGACCAGGTCTTACCATGTGAGGAAACAGAGGCTCAAAGAAATACAGTGCTCTATCAGATAGCCCAGCTGGTAAGGTGTGAAGTCCAGAGACCAGGGTCAGGGATATCTCAAGTGTTCTGACAGCTGAGAGAGACTATGAAGTGAGGTAGGCAGTGGCTCAGACAGTAAAGGCTCTGCCTGCAATGTCGATCCCTGGGTTTGGAAGGTTCCAATGAGAAGGGAGTGGCTACTCATTCCAGTATTCTTGCCTGGAGAACTTCATGAATAGAGGAGCCTGGTGGCCCACAGTCCATGGGGTCACAAAGAGTCAGACACTACTGAGTGACTAACACTTTCACTTTGTTTTTCAAAGACTATAGACTCAGAAAAAGTATGCATGTGATCAAACTCATCCAAATTTACCTTAAAATTTAAAATATCATGTATTAGATAGACTTCAATAAAGCTGGAAAAAAAGAACAAACTTTGAACCTAGCTGTGTGCCCTTCAGCAAGTTCATCTATCTTGGTTTCTCCCAACACTGCTTCCTCATTCAGGTGCTCAAATCTCTTACCTGGAACTTGCCAGCAGTCTGCTTACTGATCTTCCAGTTTTCAGTCTGAAGCTCACTCCTATCTACCATCCTATGAAAATAATCATTCTAAAGCATATACTTGATAAAGATCAAATCACATTCTTTTGTAACCATCATTCAATAGTTAAATCCTAACCCCTCAAGCCTACACATAAAACCACTAAGATCTGGAACCATTTACTTTTGAATTTGGCTCCTGCCAGCTTCTTTCAACTCTTGGAGCCCTAAACTCTAGTGGTTCCATGAGTCAGAATGTGTGCAAGGCTTAAGAAAAAGGTCTGGCACACAGGAAGTGCTTTGAACGTGTTAGTTACTATATTTCTATTACTTTAATTATTAGTATCCCTGTCCTTATCAGCACTCGGATTTCCCAACAAGCATCATGTCTGTTTATTGACACATACCCTTCCTTCATCTGAAAAATCTAGCTCAAACGTAGCTCCCTCTGGCAAAATGTCTTCATCCAGAAAACAATGGCACCACTTACAGTGCTGTGTGTGTCTTAGAGAGGCACATTTGCCTGTTTGTATTATAATTCTGTTATTTTCTTTTTTCTGGCCTATACTTGTTCCCTGGCCAACAAAGGCTTGTAATTTTCTCTATAACTGTACTTAGCGTGGTGCTTGGCACACAGCACAGTCTCAGCAAATGACTGCTAATCGATCAATGATGTGACTGAGACTAAATGAGTGCTTCTAGGTGTCTATTTCTCAAAGCATTGTGTTTGGAGTTCTAAATACCCTGTAAATTCCCTTCATTCTCTGCTCTTTTCTGAAAGTGTCAACTGTGGATAAGTTGGTTATTTATTCTTCTCAAATTTCACCCACCATCTTCCACATCTGTTACTAGTAGTGGAGTCCCTCAGTGGTGTCCAACTCTTTATGACCTATGGACTATAGCCCGCCGGGCTCCTCTCTCCAACAGATTCTCTAGGCAGGCAAACTAGAGTGGGTTGCCATGCCCTTCTCCAGGGGATCTTCCTGACCCAGGGATTGAACTGGGGTCTCCTCCATTGGCAGGTGGATTCTTTACCATCTGAGGCATCAGGGAAGCCCTGAAATGTTGCCTAGGATGATCCAAATAATCACGCCTGCAAATGGACAGCCCAGATGCATTCCAGCCAACTTAAGAACCAGTTAGTAAGTGCATAATAAATGGCCATGGCTCTGATCTTGTGGCTCCCTGGGGATAAAGACAAGCTAGCCAGACGGTTCAGGGAAGGGACTAAAATGGATTAGCACCAAAGAGTCCCCACAGGGCCATTCCAGTTGATTAGGCTCTAAGTGTGAGGAGGAGCGACATGTACAGTAAAGAAGGGAAGTAGCTTCTTCGTATCTACAGTGTGCAAGCAGAAACACACATGCAAGGGCAAGTACACACACACATTCACACTGTACTTTAAAAGTCTTTGCCCAGAACATCCCTGATGGTTCAATGGTTAAGAATCCACCTGCCAGTGCAGGGAAAACAGATTCGATCTCTGGTCTGGGAAAATTACATATGCCTTGGGGCCATGACGCTCATGCAGCAACAACCACTAAAGCCTCGTGCCCTAGAGCCTGTGCTCCACAACAAGAGAAACCACTACAGCCAGACAGTAGCACCTACTCGCCACAACTAGAGAATGCCCACCTGCAGTAACCAAGACCCTGCGCCGCCAAACAATAAATAAATTAAATTATTTCAAAAAGTTTTTGTCTATCTTCTGCATTCCAGTATTTAATTAACAAATACTTTTTAGAATCTATTCTGTGTGCCAGCCACTGGGAGAAGAACCAGTAGTGAGCAAAACAGGGTGCTTGACCTCATGAAATCTGAAGTCCTATAGGAAGACTCTCTTGAAATAAGTAGGTGAGTCCAAAGGTAAATGCTATGAGCTCATAATAATTATAAAGATGGTGGTGATGATCAAATTAATGCTCATATGCTGGGTGGTCACTATATAGGAGGCCCTGCACTGAGCACATTATCTGTATTTTCTTGTTTAATCTTCCTGATGATGGTATGAGAACAATGGTATGAGACATATGCCACGATCCTGGCTATAAAACATGAGGAAAAACTGGGGCTCAGAGAAATTACATGACTTGATGAGGTTCAACTGAGACTCTGCATTAAGTTTGTCCTCTCTAAAAACCAAGCTTAGAGGAGATGAGAGTTAAAGGGAAAGAAAAGAAAGCAAGGTAAAGGGATTAGGAAAAATGAGGGCACTTTTTTTCTGAAGGTGATCAAGTTAGGAGATGAGAGGAGATCAGAGGTATCTTTAAATCCCGTGGGGCATCGCCAACAACAGTCATTACCAGACCAAACACAGTCATCCAAGAATCCAGCCACAGAGAAAAGGCCTGGACTTAGGCATGTGAAGATGCTTGTGTTGCCATGCCAACAGCAATGGTACAGTAAGAGGTATGTACAGCACAGGGGGCTGGTGATTATTAGGGTTGGCAGAAGAGTTACCATCAAGGGCTTAGAAAACTTACTCATCCTGGGTAAGTTCTTGATTTACATAAGAATTGTAAAAATCCCAGATTTTCATGGCAGCTCTTCCTGTATTTTTCAGATGGGAATATGTGTTGGGATCAGACACTTGCCGACAATGAGTTAGTGGCAGAAAAATGATTAGGAACACAATCCTTTATTCTCTTTTCCTCTTCCTCTACAGAAGGAAGGTTGGCTTCTGCTCTCTTCTGGTCAGCATAGCTAAGAGTCACCATGGCTCCTGAAGCAACTAGAGAATGCCCACCTGCAGTAACCAAGACCCTGCGCCGCCAAACAATAAATAAATTAAATTATTTCAAAAAGTTTTTGTCTATCTTCTGCATTCCAGTATTTAATTAACAAATACTTTTTAGAATCTATTCTGTGTGCCAGCCACTGGGAGAAGAACCAGTAGTGAGCAAAACAGGGTGCTTGACCTCATGAAATCTGAAGTCCTATAGGAAGACTCTCTTGAAATAAGTAGGTGAGTCCAAAGGTAAATGCTATGAGCTCATAATAATTATAAAGATGGTGGTGATGATCAAATTAATGCTCATATGCTGGGTGGTCACTATATAGGAGGCCCTGCACTGAGCACATTATCTGTATTTTCTTGTTTAATCTTCCTGATGATGGTATGAGAACAATGGTATGAGACATATGCCACGATCCTGGCTATAAAACATGAGGAAAAACTGGGGCTCAGAGAAATTACATGACTTGATGAGGTTCAACTGAGACTCTGCATTAAGTTTGTCCTCTCTAAAAACCAAGCTTAGAGGAGATGAGAGTTAAAGGGAAAGAAAAGAGAAAGCAAGGTAAAGGGATTAGGAAAAATGAGGGCACTTTTTTTCTGAAGGTGATCAAGTTAGGAGATGAGAGGAGATCAGAGGTATCTTTAAATCCCGTGGGGCATCGCCAACAACAGTCATTACCAGACCAAACACAGTCATCCAAGAATCCAGCCACAGAGAAAAGGCCTGGACTTAGGCATGTGAAGATGCTTGTGTTGCCATGCCAACAGCAATGGTACAGTAAGAGGTATGTACAGCACAGGGGGCTGGTGATTATTAGGGTTGGCAGAAGAGTTACCATCAAGGGCTTAGAAAACTTACTCATCCTGGGTAAGTTCTTGATTTACATAAGAATTGTAAAAATCCCAGATTTTCATGGCAGCTCTTCCTGTATTTTTCAGATGGGAATATGTGTTGGGATCAGACACTTGCCGACAATGAGTTAGTGGCAGAAAAATGATTAGGAACACAATCCTTTATTCTCTTTTCCTCTTCCTCTACAGAAGGAAGGTTGGCTTCTGCTCTCTCTTCTGGTCAGCATAGCTAAGAGTCACCATGGCTCCCTGAAGCTTGGGCCACAGTTATCTTCTCTCCTGTTTCCTCTGTTTTTGGATTTTCACTAGGCCTGCCTGCTGGTAGGAGCAGAGGCCATCAGAGAGCCTGCTGCTCACACCTGCTCAGGCTGTACCTGAGCTCCAGGGCTCAGCAGGACTTCTTAGAGTAGGCCTCTGGCCAAAGCAAATGCCAGCCCTGTACTGGAAGGGACTGGCCTTTAGGGCCCTGGCTGGCCGGTGCTGAACATTCTCCTTCTTTATCTGTCCACCTTCCTCTAACTTCCTGGCAAATTAGGAAGTCCCTGGTGAGAGAATTCAGCTCTGGGGCAGTGATGTTTTGCTAGGACAATACGTTCTGAAATTATATGTTCTTTAAAAAAATGTATGATGATCAAAACTATCAACTCTCTGTGCTTAGTCATTCAGTCGTGTCTGACTCTTTTCAACCCTATGGCCCACTAGGCTCCTCTGTCCATGGAATTCTCCAGGCAAGAATTCTGGAATGGGTTGCCATTTCCTCCTCCAGGGGATCATACCCATCCAGGGATCAAACCCAAGTCTCCTGTGTTTCCTGCATTGCAGGCAGATTCTTTACCCACTGTGCCATCAGGGAAGCCAAACTATAAACTAGCATATTGTAAAGGAGGGGTATTTTCTAAGATAGGTAGAAAACAAAATTCATACTTGCCTCTAATTTGAGGAAAAATCTTCCACAATATCTTTTTCAACATTTCATAATGCTCTTTAATTTTGATTTTCCTCCACAATTAAGCATAGAGCCAACTGGATTAAGTGCAATTAAAGTCTGAATTTAAAAAAAAAAACAAAAAACAATAGGACAATAGGAAGAGCCACAAAACAACCAGGTATCATATTGAAGACTTGTTATATAATCGATGCGCTTAAAATTTGGAACCCAGGAAATTTTCATTGGCCAGCTCTTCCTGTATTTTTCAATGGGAATATGTGTTGGGATCAGCTCCGACAATGAGTTAGTGGCAGAAAAATGATTAGGAACACAATCCTTTATTCTCTTTTCCTCTTCCTCTACAGAAGGAAGGTTGGCTTCTGCTCTCTTCTGGTCAGCATAGCTAAGAGTCACCATGGCTCCCTGAAGCTTGGGCCACAGTTATCTTCTCTCCTGTTTCCTCTGTTTTTGGATTTTCACTAGGCCTGCCTGCTGGTAGGAGCAGAGGCCATCAGAGAGCCTGCTGCTCACACCTGCTCAGGCTGTACCTGAGCTCCAGGGCTCAGCAGGACTTCTTAGAGTAGGCCTCTGGCCAAAGCAAATGCCAGCCCTGTACTGGAAGGGACTGGCCTTTAGGGCCCTGGCTGGCCGGTGCTGAACATTCTCCTTCTTTATCTGTCCACCTTCCTCTAACTTCCTGGCAAATTAGGAAGTCCCTGGTGAGAGAATTCAGCTCTGGGGCAGTGATGTTTTGCTAGGACAATACGTTCTGAAATTATATGTTCTTTAAAAAAATGTATGATGATCAAAACTATCAACTCTCTGTGCTTAGTCATTCAGTCGTGTCTGACTCTTTTCAACCCTATGGCCCACTAGGCTCCTCTGTCCATGGAATTCTCCAGGCAAGAATTCTGGAATGGGTTGCCATTTCCTCCTCCAGGGGATCATACCCATCCAGGGATCAAACCCAAGTCTCCTGTGTTTCCTGCATTGCAGGCAGATTCTTTACCCACTGTGCCATCAGGGAAGCCAAACTATAAACTAGCATATTGTAAAGGAGGGGTATTTTCTAAGATAGGTAGAAAACAAAATTCATACTTGCCTCTAATTTGAGGAAAAATCTTCCACAATATCTTTTTCAACATTTCATAATGCTCTTTAATTTTGATTTTCCTCCACAATTAAGCATAGAGCCAACTGGATTAAGTGCAATTAAAGTCTGAATTTAAAAAAAAAAAAAAAACAATAGGACAATAGGAAGAGCCACAAAACAACCAGGTATCATATTGAAGACTTGTTATATAATCGATGCGCTTTTTAAAAAATTTTCATTACAAATCCAGGGTAAACATAATGCTGTTCTGAATTCGAAGATGCGAAAACAGAGGTGCCCACAGGCTGTATGAAAAAGAGTCAGTCAGTTGTTTCCGACTCTTTGTGACCCTGTAGAATATAGCCTGCCAGGCTCTTCTGCCCATGGGATTCCTCAGGAAAGAATACTGGAATACGGGTAGCCATTCCCTTTTACATAGAATCCTCTCGACCCCAGGAATCAAACCTGGCTCTCTTGCACTGCAGGTGGATTCTTTACCACTGAGCCACCAGGGAAACCCCAGCTTCGGTATAGCTCATCCCAAATCACACAATTACTGAGAGGCAGAGCTGGAATTTAAATCTGTATCAGTTAACTTCTGAGCCTACTTTCTCCATCATAATTTATGTCAGTATTATCTTTAGAGTGCATCAGAATCTCCTAGATTGCTTGGTGACACACAAATTGCTGGGCCCAGTCCTAGGGTTTCTGATTCAATCTGTCTGGGGTGGGACTAGAGAATTTGTATTTCAAACAAGTTTCCAGGTGATGTTGTCACTGCTGGTCAGGACACTCAATTTTCAAAAGCACAGCCTTACAGGGTGTCTAAACAGCATCTTTCATGGTTAAGTAATTTAATCCTCACATAATGTATGAGAAAGGAATTTTATTATAATCCCCATTTTGTAGAAGAGAGAAATGCAGTTTGCCTAAGGTCATCCAACCAGTAAGTGATACAGCCTAAATTCAAAGCATTCTGCATTCAGAGCCCACACACATGCTGCAGCATTATACTGGAGCAATTTCTAGCTTTTCCTTGATTGTAGTAAGCATACTATATCTCTGTTTTTGTTATAAGTAGCGGCACTTACATTTTTCCCTTAAGACAGGAAGGACAAAATGCAATAAAAAAGGCAATCCCTGTACAAACAAACCCTGCTATTCAGAGAACATGGCAACACTGCCCACTCTGAACCATTGGCTGGCATGCAGTGCCCCTAGGTGGTAGTTCAAAATGCTGAATGATCAACAAATGCACAGAAGTCCAGAGGCAGTTTTATGTACCATTGAGTAAAGTTTAAAAAAAATATGGCAGTAGGAGATTATTTCTCATTGGCTTCTGTGTCTTGGTCCTCCTAATCCTGAGCATCAGCCAGACCACCATGCTCTCTCAGTTCACAGGGTTTGCACCATGGTTTGCACAAATGAGTCCCAATTTGACATATTTTTCCAACTACAGACCTGCTTTTACTCTGTACAAATCAACCAAACTCTAGGAAATTCAAGAAAAATGGGGAAAGGCATTACAAATTGCTAAGAACGTACTTATACTTGTTGTTGACTGGAAACTCTAGGTTAGTTGGTTGAAATGATCAGGCAAATCACTCTTTTTTATACATAGGGACGAGGAAAGCCATTTTGAAATCATTCATTTTTGTTTCATAGAAGATTAGAGACATTTAATATTTTAGTTTAGCTCTGTATTTGGCCATGACAGAGATTCCTCCAATCTCTTGGGTTTGGATTAAATGAGATCAAATGAGATCATGACTGGTGACTGTAAAGTGTAATCCCAGAGGGTGAGATTATTATGGTGAAACACAGTGGAGTAAAATGGTCAATTTTATAGCTTTGAAAACAGACAAATTGAAGCTTAAAAGTCAGTTGTGCTAATAGCGGTGTAATTTTAGAATGAAAATGAACCTCTCTGAGCCTACTCTCTCTTAACTGTGAAACAGACTTGTAATTCTATTTCATTAATGGGATTGTGGGATTGAATTAGAAAATAAAATCTGGTTAATAGATATTATTGTTGGGCATTATTTAGGAGTGATACTGGCTTGCTTTTTTTTTAAGTCAAGAAAAAATATAAGTAGGAAACAGAAACCAATGTACTTCAAGAAGAATAAAAAATTGCTAACCCAATCTGACATTACACCAAAGTGACATGTGAAAAATCATGAATAAAATGTTTGTTCTTGGCTAAAATATAGCCTTATTTAAAATTTTAAATAACTCATAAAATAAGAAACTGCTAAATGGTATGAAAAGTATGGTTTTAAGACATCTGAAAGATTTAAAATTATGCCCAGTAGGCCCCCTCAGTCAGTAAAAAGGACTTCTCAGAATCTTAAAGCCTTTTTTTCCCCACAGAAATGCATGGTCAAGGTAAAGAGAGACATATAAAAAAGACTGCAACTACTGTTTCTATAAAATGAACTAGTCATTTGATTCTACATTTCTTCATTAATATGTAGAAAGTCTATAAAGTTTTAAGGTAGTTTATCTAGAATGAACCATCACCTTGCATTAAAAGGTACTGAGATTGCTCTTGTTTCTAAAACTATTTCAAGCCCTCACACCTTTTTTGGCAAGAAATAGGCTAAAAAGTTTACTCAGTTGTGCACAAAGACTTTTTCTCATAATACAGCAAAAATACCTCAGATGGTAAAGTCCAGGTTCCATGGGGAGTATCAAGCACTACATGAAGTAATAAATTTGCTCAACATGCACTGGAGGTCCTACTCACAGGAATCAGACAAGAAAAATAAATAAAAGACATAAAAATTAGAAAGTAAGAAGTAAAATTATCACTATCTGCAGATAATATCATACTATACATAGAAATCCTAAAGATTTCATCAAAAAACTACTAGAACTAATAAATCAACTCAGCAAAGTTGCAGGGCACAGAATTAATATACAGAAATCTGTTCCCCATTTACATAGTAACAATGATCTATCAGAAAGAGAAATTAGGAAAAAAAAAAAAAAAGAAACGCATTTACTACTACTGCATCAAAAAGAATGAAATATCTAGGAATAAATTTAGCCAAAGAGGTGAAAAACTCTGCAAACTATGACCCTGATGAAACTGAAGACAATACAATGAACAGATATGACAGGCTCATGGAGTATCAACAAATGAGTCATCAACAAAATGAAAAGGCAACCTTCAAAAGAAAAGATATTTGCAAATTACATATCCAGTAAAGTGTTAATATTTAAATTATATAAAGAAACTAAATAACTCAATATCAAAAAACACTGCAAAACTACTAGAAACTGCTAAATGGTATGAAAAGTATGGTTTTAAGACATCTGAAAGATTTAAAATTATGCCCAGTAGGCCCCCTCAGTCAGTAAAAAGGACTTCTCAGAATCTTAAAGCCTTTTTTTCCCCACAGAAATGCATGGTCAAGGTAAAGAGAGACATATAAAAAAGACTGCAACTACTGTTTCTATAAAATGAACTAGTCATTTGATTCTACATTTCTTCATTAATATGTAGAAAGTCTATAAAGTTTTAAGGTAGTTTATCTAGAATGAACCATCACCTTGCATTAAAAGGTACTGAGATTGCTCTTGTTTCTAAAACTATTTCAAGCCCTCACACCTTTTTTGGCAAGAAATAGGCTAAAAAGTTTACTCAGTTGTGCACAAAGACTTTTTCTCATAATACAGCAAAAATACCTCAGATGGTAAAGTCCAGGTTCCATGGGGAGTATCAAGCACTACATGAAGTAATAAATTTGCTCAACATGCACTGGAGGTCCTACTCACAGGAATCAGACAAGAAAAATAAATAAAAGACATAAAAATTAGAAAGTAAGAAGTAAAATTATCACTATCTGCAGATAATATCATACTATACATAGAAATCCTAAAGATTTCATCAAAAAACTACTAGAACTAATAAATCAACTCAGCAAAGTTGCAGGGCACAGAATTAATATACAGAAATCTGTTCCCCATTTACATAGTAACAATGATCTATCAGAAAGAGAAATTAGGAAAAAAAAAAAAAAAGAAACGCATTTACTACTACTGCATCAAAAAGAATGAAATATCTAGGAATAAATTTAGCCAAAGAGGTGAAAAACTCTGCAAACTATGACCCTGATGAAACTGAAGACAATACAATGAACAGATATGACAGGCTCATGGAGTATCAACAAATGAGTCATCAACAAAATGAAAAGGCAACCTTCAAAAGAAAAGATATTTGCAAATTACATATCCAGTAAAGTGTTAATATTTAAATTATATAAAGAAACTAAATAACTCAATATCAAAAAACACAAACCAATGAAAAAAGGGACAGTAGACCTGAACACAGCGTTCTTCAAAAAAGACATACAACTGGCCAACAGACACATGAAAAGATGTTCAACATTATTAATCATCAGGAAATGCAAATCAAAACCCACAATTAGATTGTCTCACTTCTATAAGAATAGCTATCCTCATAAAGAAAAAAATAACAAATGTTGCTGAGGATGTGGAGAAATGGGAGCCCTTATACACTGCTGGCATCAACATAAACTGCTACATCAACCATAGAAAACAGTAGGTACGTTCCTCAAAAAACTAAAAGCTTAAAATCTAGCAGTTACACTCCTGGGTATATATCTGAAGAAAATGAAAATAAAAACTCAAAAAGATGTATGCACCCCAATATTCATAGCAGCTTTGTTGACAATAGCCAAGATATGGAATCAACCTAGGTGTCCATTGACAGATAAATGGAGAAAGAAGATATGCTAAATATGTAGAAAAAGGAATACTAGCCATGAAAAAGAATAAAATCTTGCCGTTTGTGACAACATGGAGGGACATAGAGGATATAATACTAAGTGAGATAAGTCAAAGTACCAAATGACCTCACCTATGTGTGGAATCTAAGCAAAATAAAACAAACAAATAAATGGAACAAAACAGAAATAGACTCATTTCCTATTGCATAGAGAGCAAAATTGTGGTTGCCAGACAGGGAGAGAGGGTAGAGATTTGGGCAAAATTGGTAAAGGTGATCAAGCAGTACAACCTTCCAGGAATACAATAAATAAGTCACAGGGATTTAATATACAGTCTAAATAAATATAGTCAGTAACACTGTAGTACTTTTGTGCAGTGACAGATGGTTACTAGACTGAGTGTGGTGATTATTTCATAGTGTATTTAAATTTCAAATCACTATGTTGTACTGAAACTAACATACTATCGTATGCAACTACATATCAACAAAAATATAAATAAACAAAGGAACAAGTCGATAAATGGAGTAGTGATTTTGGGAGCTACTCCTACGGAGTAAATGTGAACTCTATTCAAACTACAGGAACTGTTCTCAAACACGGGGTCCGGACAACATTTACCCAGAATTGGGTCAAGAGTGGCATTTCTCCTCCTGTTAGGTGGGATTGTCCCCTGTGGCTATCCAATCTCTAGCTCACGATTGTATCCTGTGTCAGTGGGGGAAGATGTTCCCTCTTTAGGTCACATGTTTTAGATAAGCAGCTGTATCCAAGGAGACTCTTCACATCTGGACCTGACTTAAATCAGAAGACTCTAGAGTTGAAGTCTGAGCCTATAATGGCTTTGGTCAGTGGCTCCTCCAGTAGCTTCGGGAGAAAATAAAGGGAAAAGCCCACTATTTCTGGAAGAAGTTCTCTGATGGACCCTCTCTGGCAGTTCTGTGCTAACAGATTGCGGGTCTATTTGTGCCTTGCTGCAGTAAAGTTTCCAATATGGAGATCCCTCAGGGCCTGTCTTCCCATTTAGTATAAGTTCC
Source organism: Tragulus kanchil (assembly GCA_022376925.1). Taxonomy (NCBI): domain Eukaryota; kingdom Metazoa; phylum Chordata; class Mammalia; order Artiodactyla; family Tragulidae; genus Tragulus; species Tragulus kanchil. Next base: position 21,435,633 of record JAIOJX010000023.1, on the reverse strand, counting down.
CAGATGGCTAAGGTTCTGCCACGTGAAGTTCCTAAGGGGTGTCTTTCAACAACTCTGACAGCAATACATTTCTAAGATGCATCAAATGCTTCCTTGAGTCTTGAAATAGTAAAATCAGAGCATTAATTTTGTGTTTTCCTAGGATTATGACTTGGGCTTCCCAGGTGGGGCTAGTGATAAAGAACCAACTTGCCAATGCAGGAGGTGTAAGAGATACAGATAAGATCCCTGGGTTGGAAAGATCCCAGGGAGAAGGGCAGGGCCACCCACTCCAGTATTCTTGCCTGAAGAATCCATGGACAGATGAGCCTGGCAGGCCAAAGTCCATAGTGTGGCAAACAGTAGGTCATTGATTGAAGCAACTGAATACACACTCATGACTATGCCTTATTTATAATTTCTTTTCCTAGAACAATCCTTCTAATTTCCACCTATGAAATTCCTTACCATCACTAGAAGCAGGGATTTAATAATTAACAGTCTAAATAAATATGTCAGTAACACTGTAGTACTTTTGTGCAGTGACAGATGGTTACTAGACTGAGTGTGGTGATTATTTCATAGTGTATTTAAATTTCAAATCACTATGTTGTACTGAAACTAACATACTATCGTATGCAACTACATATCAACAAAAATATAAATAAACAAAGGAACAAGTCGATAAATGGAGTAGTGATTTTGGGAGCTACTCCTACGGAGTAAATGTGAACTCTATTCAAACTACAGGAACTGTTCTCAAACACGGGGTCCGGACAACATTTACCCAGAATTGGGTCAAGAGTGGCATTTCTCCTCCTGTTAGGTGGGATTGTCCCCTGTGGTTATCCAATCTCTAGCTCACGATTGTATCCTGTGTCAGTGGGGGAAGATGTTCCCTCTTTAGGTCACATGTTTTAGATAAGCAGCTGTATCCAAGGAGACTCTTCACATCTGGACCTGACTTAAATCAGAAGACTCTAGAGTTGAAGTCTGAGCCTATAATGGCTTTGGTCAGTGGCTCCTCCAGTAGCTTCGGGAGAAAATAAAGGGAAAAGCCCACTATTTCTGGAAGAAGTTCTCTGATGGACCCTCTCTGGCAGTTCTGTGCTAACAGATTGCGGGTCTATTTGTGCCTTGCTGCAGTAAAGTTTCCAATATGGAGATCCCTCAGGGCCTGTCTTCCCATTTAGTATAAGTTCCCAGATGGCTAAGGTTCTGCCACGTGAAGTTCCTAAGGGGTGTCTTTCAACAACTCTGACAGCAATACATTTCTAAGATGCATCAAATGCTTCCTTGAGTCTTGAAATAGTAAAATCAGAGCATTAATTTTGTGTTTTCCTAGGATTATGACTTGGGCTTCCCAGGTGGGGCTAGTGATAAAGAACCAACTTGCCAATGCAGGAGGTGTAAGAGATACAGATAAGATCCCTGGGTTGGAAAGATCCCAGGGAGAAGGGCAGGGCCACCCACTCCAGTATTCTTGCCTGAAGAATCCGTGGACAGATGAGCCTGGCAGGCCAAAGTCCATAGTGTGGCAAACAGTAGGTCATTGATTGAAGCAACTGAATACACACTCATGACTATGCCTTATTTATAATTTCTTTTCCTAGAACAATCCTTCTAATTTCCACCTATGAAATTCCTTACCATTCACTAGAAGCTGTTGGAATACCATTTTCTTTCATGAAGAATTTTTTGATTCTTTGTTTCCAACTAATTGAATAATAATATATAATTATCATGATAACAGCTATCATTTATCTACCAGTTACCAGGCACTAATTACTTTGCCTACATGACATAATTTTTAAAAAAACAGATAACTGTTGTCCTATTATTATTTGATCCACAATGATGAGTTAGAAAGCTATAGGATTTTGAAACAGAGGACAATGAGGTTTAGAGATTTAATCAGCCTACAGTGGTCATAAAGTAAATGACACTTGTAAGTAAAAATAGTCAGGAATAGGTCCAAACTGTATTGCTCCCAAATCAGCCCAACCACAGGATAGGATGATACTCTTTTTCCTGTCCTACCTGTCCTAGGATATTTTTTCTTTCCATACTAGCTTGTCTTGTGAGGCTATAAAATGGAGGGATTTCAAAATTGGATTATCTCTGGAATGAGTTACATGCTGACCTTTTATTCCATTAGATCTTGGGCAAAGTACTCAATATCTATGCACGTCAGTCTTTACCTATAAAAAAAGGGACAAGAGTAACCTCTCTATAGAGCCATTGTGATTACTAAATGTGCTAATTCATATGCAACACTTAAAACTGTGTTGTGAACATAGTAACAACTCAATAAATGTTAGCTACTATGGGCTTCCCAAGTAGCATTAGTGGTAAAGAACCTGCCAGTGCAGGAGACATGAGAGACGTGGTTTGATCCTTGGGTCAGGAAGATCCTCTGGAGGAGAGCATGGTAGCCCATGGACAGAAGAGCTTGGCGGGCTACAATCCACAGTGTCGCAAAGAGTCAGACATGACTAAAGCAACCTAGCATGCAGCACGCACTAGGACCTTATTCTTTTTTTCCTTCACTCTTGTTCCCTCTACCACTCTCTCATCTCTCTGTATGTTTTGAAGTTCTAAAAAAATAACAGGCCTCGATTGATGAAGCTGAAAAGTAAATAAATAGCAGGTGCAGGTGGAAAGCAGATGGAATTCACTCTGGTTTTCCCTTTCTGTTAGCTTTGGACAAGTTTGCTGTTTGCATAACTTGCTCTCTTCCTTCTCCCAAACAGCCCCATATGAGTAGGGTCTCGGTGTTTGCTATTTAACTCACATTATTTCCACTTCTGTGCCCTCTGGCTATGCCACCTCCTCCTTCCCCTTTATATTAGTAACAGTTGTTATTTATAGAGTATTTACTCTGTGACAAATTTGTTTTTAAAAAAAAATTTTTTTAAAGGAATTTTGAAACAAAAAAAAGGAAACACAATTATGAGTTAGAAAGCTATAGGATTTTGAAACAGAGGACAATGAGGTTTAGAGATTTAATCAGCCTACAGTGGTCATAAAGTAAATGACACTTGTAAGTAAAAATAGTCAGGAATAGGTCCAAACTGTATTGCTCCCAAATCAGCCCAACCACAGGATAGGATGATACTCTTTTTCCTGTCCTACCTGTCCTAGGATATTTTTTCTTTCCATACTAGCTTGTCTTGTGAGGCTATAAAATGGAGGGATTTCAAAATTGGATTATCTCTGGAATGAGTTACATGCTGACCTTTTATTCCATTAGATCTTGGGCAAAGTACTCAATATCTATGCACGTCAGTCTTTACCTATAAAAAAAGGGACAAGAGTAACCTCTCTATAGAGCCATTGTGATTACTAAATGTGCTAATTCATATGCAACACTTAAAACTGTGTTGTGAACATAGTAACAACTCAATAAATGTTAGCTACTATGGGCTTCCCAAGTAGCATTAGTGGTAAAGAACCTGCCAGTGCAGGAGACATGAGAGACGTGGTTTGATCCTTGGGTCAGGAAGATCCTCTGGAGGAGAGCATGGTAGCCCATGGACAGAAGAGCTTGGCGGGCTACAATCCACAGTGTCGCAAAGAGTCAGACATGACTAAAGCAACCTAGCATGCAGCACGCACTAGGACCTTATTCTTTTTTTCCTTCACTCTTGTTCCCTCTACCACTCTCTCATCTCTCTGTATGTTTTGAAGTTCTAAAAAAATAACAGGCCTCGATTGATGAAGCTGAAAAGTAAATAAATAGCAGGTGCAGGTGGAAAGCAGATGGAATTCACTCTGGTTTTCCCTTTCTGTTAGCTTTGGACAAGTTTGCTGTTTGCATAACTTGCTCTCTTCCTTCTCCCAAACAGCCCCATATGAGTAGGGTCTCGGTGTTTGCTATTTAACTCACATTATTTCCACTTCTGTGCCCTCTGGCTATGCCACCTCCTCCTTCCCCTTTATATTAGTAACAGTTGTTATTTATAGAGTATTTACTCTGTGACATGCACACTCCATCCTTTCTTATATAATACGCACATGAACTGTAAGACATCAATATTATCATTTCTTTTTCACGGCTGAGGAAATTGGGATTTTTAAAGAGATAATCCAAGTTTTTGTGTGTGATTATTTAATATTTATGTAACTTTTTTTTTTAGAGGAACTTCCCTGGTGCTACAGTGGAGAGGAATCTGACTGCCAATGCAGGGGACACAGGTTTGATCCCTAGTCCAGGAGGACCCCACATGCCATGGAGCAAGTAAGTCCCCTGAGCCACAACTACTGAGCCCCTGTGCTGCAACTATTGAAGCCCATTTGCCTAGAGCTTGTGCTCCACAACAAGAAAAGCCTCTGCAATGAGAAGCACATGTACTGCAATGAAGAGTATCCACTGCTTGCCACAACTAGAGAAAGCTGTGCAAGGCAACAAAGACCCAGCACAGCCAAAATGTTAAATAAACAAATAAAAAGATAAGAGAGGCTTCAAATTGTATACAGAAATTTTTATCTGCTGACCTTCTCTCTTGTAGAAAATAGAGAAACACTTCTGCTCACTGGATGCATTTTTTTTAAAAAAAGAGAAGTTGTAAATGAGTTAAAGATGATACTGGTTTAGTTGCTAAGTCATGTCCAATTCTTGCGACCCCATGGACTATAGCCTGCTGGTTCCTCTGTACATGGGATTCTCCAGGCAAGAAAACTAGAGTCGGTTGCTATTCCTTCTCCAGGGGATCTTTCTGACCCAGGAACAGAATCCAGGTCTCCTCCACCGCATGCAGATTCTTTACCGATTGAGCTGTATTGATGTTTTGAAGTTCTAAAATAACAGGCCTCGATAAAGTGAAATAAAAAAAGCAGGTGCAGGTGGAAAGCAGATGGAATTCACTCTGGTTTTCCCTTTCTGTTAGCTTTGGACAAGTTTGCTGTTTGCATAACTTGCTCTCTTCCTTCTCCCAAACAGCCCCATATGAGTAGGGTCTCGGTGTTTGCTATTTAACTCACATTATTTCCACTTCTGTGCCCTCTGGCTATGCCACCTCCTCCTTCCCCTTTATATTAGTAACAGTTGTTATTTATAGAGTATTTACTCTGTGACATGCACACTCCATCCTTTCTTATATAATACGCACATGAACTGTAAGACATCAATATTATCATTTCTTTTTCACGGCTGAGGAAATTGGGATTTTTAAAGAGATAATCCAAGTTTTTGTGTGTGATTATTTAATATTTATGTAACTTTTTTTTTTTTAGAGGAACTTCCCTGGTGCTACAGTGGAGAGGAATCTGACTGCCAATGCAGGGGACACAGGTTTGATCCCTAGTCCAGGAGGACCCCACATGCCATGGAGCAAGTAAGTCCCCTGAGCCACAACTACTGAGCCCCTGTGCTGCAACTATTGAAGCCCATTTGCCTAGAGCTTGTGCTCCACAACAAGAAAAGCCTCTGCAATGAGAAGCACATGTACTGCAATGAAGAGTATCCACTGCTTGCCACAACTAGAGAAAGCTGTGCAAGGCAACAAAGACCCAGCACAGCCAAAATGTTAAATAAACAAATAAAAAGATAAGAGAGGCTTCAAATTGTATACAGAAATTTTTATCTGCTGACCTTCTCTCTTGTAGAAAATAGAGAAACACTTCTGCTCACTGGATGCATTTTTTTTAAAAAAAGAGAAGTTGTAAATGAGTTAAAGATGATACTGGTTTAGTTGCTAAGTCATGTCCAATTCTTGCGACCCCATGGACTATAGCCTGCTGGTTCCTCTGTACATGGGATTCTCCAGGCAAGAAAACTAGAGTCGGTTGCTATTCCTTCTCCAGGGGATCTTTCTGACCCAGGAACAGAATCCAGGTCTCCTCCACCGCATGCAGATTCTTTACCGATTGAGCTATGAGGGACTTTTAGGAAATAGGATCCAGGCCGGAGAATGTTTGATTTATTGGAAATATTGTCCTCAGTAGGCTAAAAGAGTTGTACCAGTTGTAATAAGAGGACCCTTTTTTTTCAATTGGTCTTGGGAGGAAATAAGCCAATAAACAATGAGTCTCTAAGCTGGGAACATACATATCTGTAGAGAACAAAACTCTGTAATAGTTAAGAGTAAAATAAAAGTTAAAAAACAAAAACAAAACAAAACAAAATAAAACAATGAGTCCCTCGGTTAAAATGAAAGTGTCTTAAGGAGCTGCTTCTGCTCCAACAGGTGTTGGGATGAGGTTGCATAGTAGTCAGAGGTATAACTATACACCAGAGTTACTGCATTTGGCATTGCACTCATCTTGCCATTGTGATGTCCTGAGAACCAACTATATTCCTCCAGCTCTCCTCAGGAGAGAAACGTTGAGATATGTGCATGCTCAGTCATGTGCACCTCTTTCTGATCCCATGGACTGTAGCCCACCAGGCTCATCTCTTTATGGAATCCTCTAGGCAAGAATACTGGAGGGGTTGCCATTTCCTGCTCCAGGGTATCTTCCTGACCCAGGGATCGAACCCATGTCTCCTACATTTCCTGCATTGGCACGTGTGTTCTTTACCAGTGTTCTACATGTAAAGCCAATGATGAAATAGTATACTTTAATTCTCTCTGCAGAATAACTTTCTTTGCTTTCTTAGAGGTTTTCTGTTTACTCATACGTATAGCTGCATGTGACATTGCAAACTTTGTGGCTAGCTCTAGGCCTCAGTGCAAATGTCTCAGTCAGCATTTACCTAGGCTATGCTGGGTAACAAACCTTAAACCTCTAAATCTTATCAACACACATTTAATTACTTTTTAAATTAAAACAAGTATTTATTTTTATACTGTTGGCCCTGCTGGCTCTTTGTTGCTGTATTTGGGCTTTCTCTAGTTGCAGAGAATGGGCTTCTCATTGTGGTGGCTTCTCTCATTGAAGAGAATGGACTCTAGGCATGCAGGCTTTGGTAGCTGTGGCTCACGGTCTCTAGCGTACTGGCTTAGTAAGTGTGGCACACAGGTTTAGTTGTTCCACAGCATGTGGCATCTTTCCAGACCGGAGGTCAAACCTATGTCCCCTGCACTGTAATGCAGATTCTTAACCACTAAACCAGGAAAGTCTGAACACATATTTAATTCTTAAATTTCTTGAGGGCTTGGGGTCAGCTACAACTCTGTTAGCCACAGTTGGATTCTACATGTCTCCTCACTCTATAACCCAGGCTAAAGAAGAAGCCCTATTTTAGGATATGCTATCCTCATAGTGGTGACCTAGAATAAGAGAACTCAGAAATCCAAGAAATCAAATCGAAAGCTTCTGTACATATGAGACTAGTATCAGTCTCCAGTATCAGTAATTCTACAGCTGCTACCATTTCCACAACTGCCTCCCCAACATCTCTGAAAGTACTTAGATATCAAATTACAGATAGGACAGAAGTGCAGAAACATAGTGATGAGATGCTCTGTTTTACATTAATATTATTTTGGCATTTATGAAAAAAAAAATAAACCTGTTTTTCCTGCACTTTCCATATTAGCAAATTTATTGGTTCTAAAAACAGTCTTACGGATGAATAATACATTTTATATTATAAAACTAATCAGGGCTTCCCTGGTGGTCCAGTGGGTAAGGACACCGCCTTGCAGTGCAAGGGGTGCCGGTTCGATACCTGGCCTGGGAAGCTCCCACGTGCCGCGGAGCGGCTGCACCGATGTGTCCAATTACCGATCCTGGGCTCTGGAGCGCATGCGCCCAGAACGGGTGCTGTGCGACTACAGAGGCCACCGCGATGGGAGGTCCACACGGGCCAAAGAACAAAGATGGATGAAAATGGACAAATGAAAGACCAATAGAAGTGACCCGCCTGCTCCCCTTCCTCCCCACCCCACCCCACCCCCACCAAAATAAGTAAATAAATAAATCTTAAAAAAAAAAAAAAAATAATCAAATGATTTTACATATGAACATTTTTTTCTTCTTTTTTTTTTCTTTTTTCTATGCAGTACTGAATGTACAGACAACAAGGTGGAGGGGTGGGAAGTGCCCTGGATCACCTTTCTTCCTAAGAATCCAGAAGCTAGGCTTGTAAGAGTCACTAACTTGCAAGTGACCTTGGGAAAGTTCTTTTCCTTTTCTGGACTTTGGTGTGTTCATCTATAAATTGATTGAGTTATTCCAGGTTTTTACTAAGAAACCTGGGATTTTTGGGACAATTTCAGACTTTCTGAGCAGTGGGGAAACACATTTTAATAGATTTAGTACTTCTTGACAAGTCATACATCTAAGTTTAGTAGCTTATGAGTTACTTATAGCTTATAAAAATGTAAGTAGAATCATAGACTGTAAAAGCCAGAAAGGACCACGTAATCCAATTCCCTTATATCAGAGATAAGGAAACCAAGGTCCAAAGAGGTTAAATGACTTACCCAAGGGCACTCAGACAATTTCACGGCCTCACCCTTTACCCCTCCTTATGACCATTTTTTGAGTTAATCCTGCCCTGCCATCGCCTGTAACACTGAGAATTCTCCAGTGCTGTTATTTTATCCCCTCCCTCATATAGTAAATGAACTGCAAGACTGAGCTCTTCCCAAACAAGGCTGTAATCTGGTTATTCCTATAGCCTGCAGTTCTCCTAGACTGACACGTGAGGTATGTTGAATGAACGAACCTCAGTGAGAAGTAAGGGTATTTGGATCATTCCTCTGCCTCTATAATACTTTCCTAAATTATTCCAGATGAGTCAGTTGGGTGAGATTTTACCCTTTAAAAGAATTAAGGTTGGAAACGCAAGAAGATCAGAGGTTGTATCCCAAGTGTCTAGAAGATGCTTGGGAAAAACTAAAGAAGAGTTCCCTAAAATCACCAGCATTTCTACACCACCACTCCGCGTGACTTGTCTCAAATTTGCCTTCCACTTCTGATACCACCTGTCAGGTAATTATTGCTGTCGGACACAATTGTTATTTGGTGTTTTGCTGTGAGATCAGTGACAAACGGAGAGAGTAGCATCGACATATATACACTACTATGGGCAAAATAGACAGCTGGTGGGAAGCTGTTACATAGCACAAGGTGCTAGCTCAATGCTCTGTGATGACCTAAAGGGGTTCAGCCTCCAGAGGAAGGGGATATATGCACACACAGAGTTGATTCATGCTGTTGTAGAGCAGAAAGTTCACACAACACTGTGAAACAATTACATGAAAAACCTTTTCCTAAACTAGACCTGTGCTCCAAACTAGAACAAAGGAATTTATTTGCAAGTAAGGAAGGATGCAACTTCTCCTAAGCAGCCTATTGGGACAATTTCAGACTTTCTGAGCAGTGGGGAAACACATTTTAATAGATTTAGTACTTCTTGACAAGTCATACATCTAAGTTTAGTAGCTTATGAGTTACTTATAGCTTATAAAAATGTAAGTAGAATCATAGACTGTAAAAGCCAGAAAGGACCACGTAATCCAATTCCCTTATATCAGAGATAAGGAAACCAAGGTCCAAAGAGGTTAAATGACTTACCCAAGGGCACTCAGACAATTTCACGGCCTCACCCTTTACCCCTCCTTATGACCATTTTTTGAGTTAATCCTGCCCTGCCATCGCCTGTAACACTGAGAATTCTCCAGTGCTGTTATTTTATCCCCTCCCTCATATAGTAAATGAACTGCAAGACTGAGCTCTTCCCAAACAAGGCTGTAATCTGGTTATTCCTATAGCCTGCAGTTCTCCTAGACTGACACGTGAGGTATGTTGAATGAACGAACCTCAGTGAGAAGTAAGGGTATTTGGATCATTCCTCTGCCTCTATAATACTTTCCCTAAATTATTCCAGATGAGTCAGTTGGGTGAGATTTTACCCTTTAAAAGAATTAAGGTTGGAAACGCAAGAAGATCAGAGGTTGTATCCCAAGTGTCTAGAAGATGCTTGGGAAAAACTAAAGAAGAGTTCCCTAAAATCACCAGCATTTCTACACCACCACTCCGCGTGACTTGTCTCAAATTTGCCTTCCACTTCTGATACCACCTGTCAGGTAATTATTGCTGTCGGACACAATTGTTATTTGGTGTTTTGCTGTGAGATCAGTGACAAACGGAGAGAGTAGCATCGACATATATACACTACTATGGGCAAAATAGACAGCTGGTGGGAAGCTGTTACATAGCACAAGGTGCTCAGCTCAATGCTCTGTGATGACCTAAAGGGGTTCAGCCTCCAGAGGAAGGGGATATATGCACACACAGAGTTGATTCATGCTGTTGTAGAGCAGAAAGTTCACACAACACTGTGAAACAATTACACTCCAGTATAAAAATCTATTAACCTTCTTTGTCCTAAGCAGGCAGAGGCAGGCTCTCCATGACCTTTGTTGACCTCCTGAAGCTAAGAATCCAAAAGGAGATTTTATTTTGCAATTGTAAGGAAGGATGCAAGTAGGCACCATTAGAAAGTGGCTCCCTGGAGTCCCTTCCTTTAGACTGAGATCTGGGAAAGAGGTTGTCAGCTTCTTCTGTTTTGAATAACCTGTAGGGGTCACAGTAAGATCACACACAAAGTCCCACATTATTCTTGAAAGAAAAGAAAAAATAACCTATGGATTTTCTGAGAAACCACACTTTTGGGTCTTTGTGGGGGGATAGAGACCCATCTCCTGCTCAGTCTCCTTTCTGAAACTAGAATAGACCAAGCTGAATATGGATGAGCTTGTGTCTTTGTGACTTTCTTTACCTCTTTTCCTCTCTCAGACAAAAGCAAGGTCATGGCTTCAGAACATCAGTCTCACAGAATGCCCTTCTTGGAAGCCAGCATGCCAGGAAAACAGCTGTGGAGTCATGGAAAGAGATTCAGGAGACCAGGGTTCAAGCCCTAATCCTGCCACTTTCTGATGGTAACCCTTTGCCACTTAGTGTCTGTTTTACTCACCTCTTAGGTAGGATGGTCCTTATGTCACAGGGCGAGTGTGTCTGTTATGAGTTATATAAGTAAGATGTTTGTCCACTGTTGGTGCTCAACAAATAGTTTCTGCTATTTAATTGTATTAATAGCCACCGGATAGAAAGTATTGTTTAAGACTATTAAGCTCAAAAACAGTGTTTGCCTAAATTTAGGGCATACAGAAATATCATTGAGCTTAAAAACAGATTCTAGATACCACCTGTCAGGTAATTATTGCTGTCGGACACAATTGTTATTTGGTGTTTTGCTGTGAGATCAGTGACAAACGGAGAGAGTAGCATCGACATATATACACTACTATGGGCAAAATAGACAGCTGGTGGGAAGCTGTTACATAGCACAAGGTGCTAGCTCAATGCTCTAGGATGACCTAAAGGGGTTCAGCCTCCAGAGGAAGGGGATATATGCACACACAGAGTTGATTCATGCTGTTGTAGAGCAGAAAGTTCACACAACACTGTGAAACAATTACACTCCAGTATAAAAATCTATTAACCTTCTTTGTCCTAAGCAGGCAGAGGCAGGCTCTCCATGACCTTTGTTGACCTCCTGAAGCTAAGAATCCAAAAGGAGATTTTATTTTGCAATTGTAAGGAAGGATGCAAGTAGGCACCATTAGAAAGTGGCTCCCTGGAGTCCCTTCCTTTAGACTGAGATCTGGGAAAGAGGTTGTCAGCTTCTTCTGTTTTGAATAACCTGTAGGGGTCACAGTAAGATCACACACAAAGTCCCACATTATTCTTGAAAGAAAAGAAAAAATAACCTATGGATTTTCTGAGAAACCACACTTTTGGGTCTTTGTGGGGAGATAGAGACCCATCTCCTGCTCAGTCTCCTTTCTGAAACTAGAATAGACCAAGCTGAATATGGATGAGCTTGTGTCTTTGTGACTTTCTTTACCTCTTTTCCTCTCTCAGACAAAAGCAAGGTCATGGCTTCAGAACATCAGTCTCACAGAATGCCCTTCTTGGAAGCCAGCATGCCAGGAAAACAGCTGTGGAGTCATGGAAAGAGATTCAGGAGACCAGGGTTCAAGCCCTAATCCTGCCACTTTCTGATGGTAACCCTTTGCCACTTAGTGTCTGTTTTACTCACCTCTTAGGTAGGATGGTCCTTATGTCACAGGGCGAGTGTGTCTGTTATGAGTTATATAAGTAAGATGTTTGTCCACTGTTGGTGCTCAACAAATAGTTTCTGCTATTATAATTGTATTAATAGCCACCGGATAGAAAGTATTGTTTAAGACTATTAAGCTCAAAAACAGTGTTTGCCTAAATTTAGGGCATACAGAAATATCATTTGCGGAGCTTATTAAAACACAGATTCTAGACATTAGCTCCAGAGAGACAGATTCAGCAGGAGTGAGTCTAAGAATCTACATTTTTAACATGAGCTCCAGGTGATTCTCATGCAGGTGGCTCACGAGCCACACTTTGAGTAAAATGCCATGAAGAGGAAAATGAGCAGCAAGCAGGCTTAGCAAATATTTGTGGATTCATTGATTGACTCATCGGGGACTCAAGCTCTCACCTGTAGAGGAGTCTGAACGTAGGCATCATTTTATCCCTACAGTAATCAAGAAATCTTTCCATATGTCTAATTGCATCCATGTCTGCAGTAACCACAGTCTGTTCCTTTTTGAAAATGAGGACAAGTGATCAGGAGCCCTGCCACAAAACTCTTTAGATACTTGCAGAGAACGGTCATGCCATCCCCTACAGTCATCTCAGTATTTTTGGAAAACTCTTATTTGCTGTAATTTCAAGTCGCTATGGAGACTCAATAAATGATCGCTAATGAATAAAGTCCTGATAAAACAGGAATAAGGATCAAAGAATGTCTGAGGTCACTGGGACCTTGGAGACATTCTAACACGACTCTCTCATTTGACAGATGAGCCAATTAAGACCTAGAAGTGGCATCATACACTGGGGACAGGATACAGATGTAGACCTTGAGCTTCTTGTATTCCATTTCAGTAGTCTTAGTGGTAAGTGATGCGGACTCTGATTCATTTTCAATTGGTGAATGCCTACCCTTTCTAAGGCCATGTGCACATCCCTCTTGGGAATGAGGAGGTGGGTTGACCTAAAGAGAGAGTCTCTGCACTAAAGATCACTGTTGTTGACCAATAACACAACAATTGTGGGTTGTCCCTATTTTAGTAAAATGGAAACTACAGACCAGAGTGGGAGTTGTCCAACTGAAATTCTAATTTTTAGGTAGTTTCAACGAGTGTGTCTGTTATGAGTTATATAAGTAAGATGTCTGTCCACTGTTGGTGCTCAACAAATAGTTTCTGCTATTTAATTGTATTAATAGCCACCGGATAGAAAGTATTGTTTAAGACTATTAAGCTCAAAAACAGTGTTTGCCTAAATTTAGGGCATACAGAAATATCATTTGCGGAGCTTATTAAAACACAGATTCTAGACATTAGCTCCAGAGAGACAGATTCAGCAGGAGTGAGTCTAAGAATCTACATTTTTAACATGAGCTCCAGGTGATTCTCATGCAGGTGGCTCACGAGCCACACTTTGAGTAAAATGCCATGAAGAGGAAAATGAGCAGCAAGCAGGCTTAGCAAATATTTGTGGATTCATTGATTGACTCATCGGGGACTCAAGCTCTCACCTGTAGAGGAGTCTGAACGTAGGCATCATTTTATCCCTACAGTAATCAAGAAATCTTTCCATATGTCTAATTGCATCCATGTCTGCAGTAACCACAGTCTGTTCCTTTTTGAAAATGAGGACAAGTGATCAGGAGCCCTGCCACAAAACTCTTTAGATACTTGCAGAGAACGGTCATGCCATCCCCTACAGTCATCTCAGTATTTTTGGAAAACTCTTATTTGCTGTAATTTCAAGTCGCTATGGAGACTCAATAAATGATCGCTAATGAATAAAGTCCTGATAAAACAGGAATAAGGATCAAAGAATGTCTGAGGTCACTGGGACCTTGGAGACATTCTAACACGACTCTCTCATTTGACAGATGAGCCAATTAAGACCTAGAAGTGGCATCATACACTGGGGACAGGATACAGATGTAGACCTTGAGCTTCTTGTATTCCATTTCAGTAGTCTTAGTGGTAAGTGATGCGGACTCTGATTCATTTTCAATTGGTGAATGCCTACCCTTTCTAAGGCCATGTGCACATCCCTCTTGGGAATGAGGAGGTGGGTTGACCTAAAGAGAGAGTCTCTGCACTAAAGATCACTGTTGTTGACCAATAACACAACAATTGTGGGTTGTCCCTATTTTAGTAAAATGGAAACTACAGACCAGAGTGGGTGAGTAAATTGTCCAAGACTGAATATTATCTGGAGGAGTCTGAGCATGGTCTTATAATTCATTCAATCAACAAATACTTATGACAGGCTTACTTACTACATACCAGTCATATCCTAGGCATCTGCAATATAATAACAAATGGAACCTCCACCATGCCTGTGTAATGAGTCAAGCATGTAGCATAATGCTAAGTTCTAGGGCTTATGGTCCAGGGATCTTCTCCCTCTTCCTGTTTAAGCAGAGACACACCGATTTGCAGTCATCCTGGGACTCTTAAGAGGCAAAGACGGCAGTTCCAGAGAGTTCAGACGAGGAAAGCAAAGATTCTTCCCTGCCTAACAAAAGTGAAGGCATAGACCATGGAAAGTCAAATCAATCTTTCCTTACTCTCTGGAAGCCCAACTGCTAAGGAACCCTAAAGACAGATGGCCTATCTTCAGGCTGTAATTAAATTTGTCACAGTTCTGTTCCCAGCAGTCAGATGCTAGGGCCATGAGGGAAGGAAATACATCCTGGTTCCCCCCACCCATGTTAAATGTTGAATTATCTTACAGTTGATAGTTCCCTAGATTCCTCGACCTTTAAATGCTGAACACTACATGCCTGTTGAATTTTAATCAATTTATTTTTTTCAACTGGAAATGTCAGACTTCTGTATGGAATTACTTGGTGCTGCTGATGTGACAAAGACTCAAAGTTCAGTGTCTGAACTCATGGAATTCAGAGGAACCTGCATGCATCAAGAGACATCATTTGCAGGCAGCCAAACAAGGGAGTGAGAGAACATATATTTTTCATTAGCTTTCATTTAGAGGTCTGGGACCTGAATTTACTTTGTCTTCTATCTTTAGCATGAATAAAACCACTCAGGATTGCTAATCACTTGGATCATGTCAATAACAAAGCTGAAGAGGAGATGTGATTTCTTATTCATAAAGAGCCCACTGTGTATCTGAAAATGTATTATTTAATTCTCACCCAAACTCTGTGATATAATGATTATGATTCTTATTTTATAGAAGAAGAAATTGAGGCTTGAAGACACTTTCTAGTTACTGCAGAGTCTGTGACAGAGCACAGTTGGAACTGTGGATGTATGGAGTCCAAAACTCACATTCTTGACATTACACCAACACCCTGAATTTGAGTCAATATTCCTTTACTCATTTTTCAGAAAAAAAAGAATCAACCTTCAGGTATGTTAAACTGAACACATTGGTTCACCTGATTTTGAACTGCTCTTGACTTGTAATCAGAAATGCATGTAAGCTTTAATTTGCTAAGTTCTAGGGCTTACGGTCCAGGGATCTTCTCCCTCTTCCTGTTTAAGCAGAGACACACCGATTTGCAGTCATCCTGGGACTCTTAAGAGGCAAAGACGGCAGTTCCAGAGAGTTCAGACGAGGAAAGCAAAGATTCTTCCCTGCCTAACAAAAGTGAAGGCATAGACCATGGAAAGTCAAATCAATCTTTCCTTACTCTCTGGAAGCCCAACTGCTAAGGAACCCTAAAGACAGATGGCCTATCTTCAGGCTGTAATTAAATTTGTCACAGTTCTGTTCCCAGCAGTCAGATGCTAGGGCCATGAGGGAAGGAAATACATCCTGGTTCCCCCCACCCATGTTAAATGTTGAATTATCTTACAGTTGATAGTTCCCTAGATTCCTCGACCTTTAAATGCTGAACACTACATGCCTGTTGAATTTTAATCAATTTATTTTTTCAACTGGAAATGTCAGACTTCTGTATGGAATTACTTGGTGCTGCTGATGTGACAAAGACTCAAAGTTCAGTGTCTGAACTCATGGAATTCAGAGGAACCTGCATGCATCAAGAGACATCATTTGCAGGCAGCCAAACAAGGGAGTGAGAGAACATATATTTTTCATTAGCTTTCATTTAGAGGTCTGGGACCTGAATTTACTTTGTCTTCTATCTTTAGCATGAATAAAACCACTCAGGATTGCTAATCACTTGGATCATGTCAATAACAAAGCTGAAGAGGAGATGTGATTTCTTATTCATAAAGAGCCCACTGTGTATCTGAAAATGTATTATTTAATTCTCACCCAAACTCTGTGATATAATGATTATGATTCTTATTTTATAGAAGAAGAAATTGAGGCTTGAAGACACTTTCTAGTTACTGCAGAGTCTGTGACAGAGCACAGTTGGAACTGTGGATGTATGGAGTCCAAAACTCACATTCTTGACATTACACCAACACCCTGAATTTGAGTCAATATTCCTTTACTCATTTTTCAGAAAAAAAAGAATCAACCTTCAGGTATGTTAAACTGAACACATTGGTTCACCTGATTTTGAACTGCTCTTGACTTAACTGACCTCCAGTCTTCACATTCACACATTTTTATACCCACATAAATAACTTCTATAATATCTGTCTTCTGTGAAAAAATCACATCTTGCACGTTCATTAGTCTGACCACCAGGAGAGGTACCATGGCACACAGTAGATACTCAATACATACTTTGCTGAATTTTTCTCTCTTTTTTTACTGTCCCTGTTGCTGTTTCTCTCTCTCCTCTCTTTCTCTTTCTCTCTCTTCCCTTGATGTATGTTCCAGCATTTATCTGTAGGTTAAGAAAATGCCAAACCAATCTTAGAAATTCATGGGTCTCCCCCTTCATTGAGCCATTACTGTCTCCCTCTCTGGCTAAAGAAAGCTAACATTTAAGTTACAGAACAGTTCCCAAGGTGATAATGGAGAAGCAGAACTCCACTAATCACCTACTAGTTTCATCTTTTAAGAAAAGGCTGCTTGGTCAAGTCCACAGCTACAGAGCCCACGTTCCATTCACATGCCCACTTTCTGTCTAGAGAACTATCTGCCCAGCAGGCTTAGCAGATTGAATATTCCCAGGCATGAGTGGACTTGTACAAGAGTGCCGCTGCACCCTGCCTCTCCATTTCTGCAGAGAAGGAAGTGCTAAAAGCCTATTTAAGTGGCTAACAGCAGGCAGGCTTGGTACCCTAAGATGACTTCTCCTTCAACTGGTCTCCTGGGGAAAGAAACTTGCCAATGCCCCAACACGTTTTTGTAGCTTCATGTACTACCACTTTGCATTTTCTACTCAAGAGATGGAACTCAGATGTACACAGTGGCTGAGCAAATAATATAAACATGTACAGTAGCTCAAGAGAATTAGACTAGATGCTCCCTATGAAAAGGGCATGTATTATCAATGCCTAGCTTAAGCAGATTGTGCCCAAAGGAAAGATGACCCTGTGCTGCTACAGCTTCAAAAGGATTCTGATAGCTAATATATATATACAACACCTGTCAAACTTAACTACTCTAAATAATCTAAAATTAGGTGTGTTAAACTGACACTTGGTTCACCTGATTTTGAACTGCTCTTGACTTAACTGACCTCCAGTCTTCACATTCACACATTTTTATACCCACATAAATAACTTCTATAATATCTGTCTTCTGTGAAAAAATCACATCTTGCACGTTCATTAGTCTGACCACCAGGAGAGGTACCATGGCACACAGTAGATACTCAATACATACTTTGCTGAATTTTTCTCTCTTTTTTTACTGTCCCTGTTGCTGTTTCTCTCTCTCCTCTCTTTCTCTTTCTCTCTCTTCCCTTGATGTATGTTCCAGCATTTATCTGTAGGTTAAGAAAATGCCAAACCAATCTTAGAAATTCATGGGTCTCCCCCTTCATTGAGCCATTACTGTCTCCCTCTCTGGCTAAAGAAAGCTAACATTTAAGTTACAGAACAGTTCCCAAGGTGATAATGGAGAAGCAGAACTCCACTAATCACCTACTAGTTTCATCTTTTAAGAAAAGGCTGCTTGGTCAAGTCCACAGCTACAGAGCCCACGTTCCATTCACATGCCCACTTTCTGTCTAGAGAACTATCTGCCCAGCAGGCTTAGCAGATTGAATATTCCCAGGCATGAGTGGACTTGTACAAGAGTGCCGCTGCACCCTGCCTCTCCATTTCTGCAGAGAAGGAAGTGCTAAAAGCCTATTTAAGTGGCTAACAGCAGGCAGGCTTGGTACCCTAAGATGACTTCTCCTTCAACTGGTCTCCTGGGGAAAGAAACTTGCCAATGCCCCAACACGTTTTTGTAGCTTCATGTACTACCACTTTGCATTTTCTACTCAAGAGATGGAACTCAGATGTACACAGTGGCTGAGCAAATAATATAAACATGTACAGTAGCTCAAGAGAATTAGACTAGATGCTCCCTATGAAAAGGGCATGTATTATCAATGCCTAGCTTAAGCAGATTGTGCCCAAAGGAAAGATGACCCTGTGCTGCTACAGCTTCAAAAGGATTCTGATAGCTAATATATATATACAACACCTGTCAAACTTAACTACTCTCTAAATAATCTAAAATTAGGTGTGTAGCTGTGGAAACTTTTCTTCCTTAGTCTTGTGGGCCTTGTAATCTATGTTTTCTGACCCTTGAACTTCCCTCATGATATTTCCTCTACTTAGAATTCTTGGCCCTCTTGTTCCATCTATATACAGTCTGAGATGCCACCTTCTCTATGAAGCGTTTCCCCTCTTATGACTGACCTTCCTCTTCTCTGTGTTCCCAGCATATTAAATAAATGTAATGCTTTGTAGACTTTGAGTTTCTTGGATCTTACTCAAAGCTTCATTCAACCCCTCTTCCCATACCATCTGCTCCTAGGACTAATACCTGATAAATATCTTTTGAAACCAAGATTGGATGGATAAGTTAACTAGTGAGCAAATAAAAGTGTGGTCTGATAGAAACAGCACGGATCTTGCAGACAGACTTTAATCTTTGGGTTCCAATTTTGCGTCTGCCAGTTAACAAATCTGTGATCTTGGAAATACTACTCTTGTTATCTGTAAAAGAAAGACAAAGATGTCTTCGCTGTAAGCCTGTTGTGATGATTAAGGAAAATGAACTTCTCTTATGGCAGTGTTTCTAAACATAGCTAATCATTAGGATCACTGAGCCATTTATCATTAATCATCCAGGGCCCACCCAAGGCAGACAGTCCAAACCATTAGTGTAGGACCCTAGCGATGTGTGTTCTTCTAAATAGAAGGGATAGAAATCACATTCCTTGTTACCACTTCTATATTTCTAATAATATCCTTCTGCATGTCTCAAGGTATTTCAAACTTTTGGGGTCATACTTACTAACAATATGTAGATTAAAATGGAACATATCCTCATTCCTTTCTGTAGTCTAATGATGAGGCTGTGTTCCAAGTAAAAGCAGCCGTTGGCAGGAGGCTTACTATGAAGGTTATTTAAAAAAATGTTTCTGGGGCTTTCCTGGTGGTTCAGTGGATTTGGGCTTCCCTGGTGGTCTAGTGGGTAAGGACACCACCTTGCAGTGCATGGGGCGCTGGTTTGATCCTGGCCTGGGAAGATCCCACGTGCTGGAGCAGCTGGACTGTCAAACTTAACTACTCTCTAAATAATCTAAAATTAGGTGTGTAGCTGTGGAAACTTTTCTTCCTTAGTCTTGTGGGCCTTGTAATCTATGTTTTCTGACCCTTGAACTTCCCTCATGATATTTCCTCTACTTAGAATTCTTGGCCCTCTTGTTCCATCTATATACAGTCTGAGATGCCACCTTCTCTATGAAGCGTTTCCCCTCTTATGACTGACCTTCCTCTTCTCTGTGTTCCCAGCATATTAAATAAATGTAATGCTTTGTAGACTTTGAGTTTCTTGGATCTTACTCAAAGCTTCATTAAACCCCCTCTTCCCATACCATCTGCTCCTAGGACTAATACCTGATAAATATCTTTTGAAACCAAGATTGGATGGATAAGTTAACTAGTGAGCAAATAAAAGTGTGGTCTGATAGAAACAGCACGGATCTTGCAGACAGACTTTAATCTTTGGGTTCCAATTTTGCGTCTGCCAGTTAACAAATCTGTGATCTTGGAAATACTACTCTTGTTATCTGTAAAAGAAAGACAAAGATGTCTTCGCTGTAAGCCTGTTGTGATGATTAAGGAAAATGAACTTCTCTTATGGCAGTGTTTCTAAACATAGCTAATCATTAGGATCACTGAGCCATTTATCATTAATCATCCAGGGCCCACCCAAGGCAGACAGTCCAAACCATTAGTGTAGGACCCTAGCGATGTGTGTTCTTCTAAATAGAAGGGATAGAAATCACATTCCTTGTTACCACTTCTATATTTCTAATAATATCCTTCTGCATGTCTCAAGGTATTTCAAACTTTTGGGGTCATACTTACTAACAATATGTAGATTAAAATGGAACATATCCTCATTCCTTTCTGTAGTCTAATGATGAGGCTGTGTTCCAAGTAAAAGCAGCCGTTGGCAGGAGGCTTACTATGAAGGTTATTTAAAAAAATGTTTCTGGGGCTTTCCTGGTGGTTCAGTGGATTTGGGCTTCCCTGGTGGTCTAGTGGGTAAGGACACCACCTTGCAGTGCATGGGGCGCTGGTTTGATCCCTGGCCTGGGAAGATCCCACGTGCTGCGGAGCAGCTGGACTGATGTGTCCAACTACTGAGCAGGAGCTCTGGAGCTCACGCGCCCAGAGCCAGTGCTCTGAGAAGAGAGGGAGCACTGTGATGGGAGGCTCACACAGGCCAAAGAACAAAGATGGAAATAAATGAAAGATCAATAGAAGTGGCCAAAAAAAAAAGTTTCCAGATTCCTTTGGATCCCATTAAAATGTTAGAACCATAAGGACAGGGATTTGTCTTTTTTGTTTGTTGTTATACCTGCAGAGCTTAGGACATGGCTGCAACATAGGCGTGCAGTTAATGTTTTTTGAATTAGATCAGATAACTCAGTTTGTAACACATGTGTTCTAGGAATGGACTGACATGTTGAATATCCAACAGTTCTTCCACCTTAGTTCTCAATCCCAAACAGGATCTGGGGTAACATGATGCCAGCTAAGGACACTTTAGGTCCCAGCTCAAAATCTCAGTAGCCAAAACTTCAACAGAATAGTTGATGGTTCTATCACTGCCTGTTTATTTTCTCATTAGTCATTTTATAAGATTGTCTAAGCACATGCCTTCATGATGTATCGAACCAAGGGATGGATAAGAAAGATGGAAGTATTAGTATGGCCATTTACTGTGGCAGACCCCAAGGAATGTTTCTGTTGAAAAACAAGTAAGAAATCTTGAATTGTTCTTTGTTAAATGACAATGGAAACAAGTAGAGACAACTTATTTAGTCAACTGCTAAACCTAAAAAAAATACCGTGGTGAGTATACAAATTTATTTATACCCAGCTAAGGAAGTAATGTTATAATAAATCAGTGATAAAATCAGTTAACTTTAATTTATCAAAAAAAAAAAAAATTAAGTATACAGAAAAGGAAATTGCCCTTTGCCAAAGGAGGAAGAGGCAAGATAAGGATTAATTGCCAGGTGCCCTAGACACACAAGAATCCATACATAAATAACCCCCAAACAAGTATAGTAATAAATAAGTAGTGAGGGCAAATATTTCATTTCAGGGAAATACTAACTCTGTAGCTGAGTGGTGTCATGGGGAAAGATAATTCAGATTTCACAGTCATTTGAATAAAAGACCTGCAGTCAATTCTTTCTATTGCAGTATAATTCCTTTGGTAGAATATATCTTTTTTCTGTTTTTAATTTCTTCCCTTTAATAGAATTACACACCTTTGTCCCACCTCCAAACACGTTAGGCTTAGTCATCTGGCTTACCTTGGCCAATGATGTTTTGGCAGATATGTCATGAACAAGGCTTTAAAAGTGCTTGCTCAATTTGTTTTGGTCTCTTGTGTTTTTTTGCCAGCCACTATGAGATGATCAGGGCTTCCCCAACAGCTCAGTGGGTAAAGAATCCACCTGCAATGCAGGAGACAAAGATGTGGGTTTGGTCCTTGGATCAGGAAGATCTTGTGGAGGAGAAAAATGGCAACCCATTCCACTATTCTTGCTTGAAAAAGTCCATGGACAAAGGAGCCTGGTAAGCTACAGTCCAAAGGGTTTCCAAGAGTCAGACTCAACTGAACATGCACAAACACACACAAGAAGACCATGTCCTGGGTAGACTGAGTCCAGAATGAAATGCCTGCAATATGAATGATACACAACTTGTGCAGAGTACCTATGCATTCTCTTTGCAGGTGACCCATAAACCTGTAAGTGACAGAGTCAGGATCATACATGAGTTTCCTGTAAAACTACCAAGATTTTATGTAACATTATCATAGTAGTATCTGGCTACTATAGTCCCTATAAGCCTGCAAATTTGATGAAACTTACTGTTGTTCACGGTGACCTTCCCTTCACATGAATTGTTCCACCTCCTTGTCTATATGGAGCTTGGACTGTAGGAAGCAGTGGGATTTAGAGCATCTTTGAGAGAACCTTGTGTAGCTGTTTGTGGCACACTGGGTGGTATGTATACTGAGACCAACCACGAACTCTAAATCTTAATGACACCTATTAGTCCCTTGAACATTAGCAGTAAATGAAACCTGGGTCATATTACACTGTACTTGATGATGAAAGAAATCTTTACTGGTAAGGAAAATCTAGATTATGTTGATGCGAATTAAAAAAAAAAAATCTCAGAAGGGAACTTTCCTACAATGTTAGTCAGAATGTAAATAGGTGCAGCCACTATGGAAAACAGTGTGGAGGCTCCTCAAAAAAGTAAAAATAGGGCTTCCCCTGGTGGTCCAGTGGGTAAGGACACCACCTTGCAGTGCAAGGGGCGCTGGTTCGATCCCTGGCCTGGGAAGATCCCATGTGCCGCAGAGTGGCTGGACTGATGTGTCCAATTACCGAGCCGGAGCTCTGGAGCACATGAGCCCAGAGCCAGCACTCTGCAACGACGGACGCCACAGCGATGGGAGGCCCACAGGAGCCAAAGAACAAAGACAGATGAAAATAGAGAAATGAAAAACCAGTAGAAGTGGCCCACCGCTCCCCTCCCTCCCCAACCCGACCCCCGCCCAAAATAAATAGATAAATAAATAAATCTTTAAAAAAAAAAAAAAAGTAAAAACTGAGTTGCCATATGATCCAGCAATCCCACTCCTGGGCATACATATCTGGAGATAACTACACTTCAAAAAGATGCACGCACATCTATGTTCATAGCAGCACTATTTATAGCAGTCAGGACTTGGAAGCAATCTAAATGTGATTGGATAAAGAAGATGTAGTACATCTCTTTATCTCTGAGATGGAATACAACTCAGCCATAAAGAAGAATGAAATCATGACATTTGCAGCAACATGGATGGACCTAGAGATGATCATACTAAGTGAAACAAGTCAGAGAGAGGAAGACAAATACCATATCATATCACTTATATAGACTCTAAAATATGATACAAAGTCACTTATCTGTGAAACAGAAACAGATTCACCAACATTAATGACAGTCTTGAGCTTGCCAAGGGGGAGGGTTTTTGGGAGACTGATTGATTTGGAGTTTTGTATTAGCATATGCATACTATTATATATAGAATGGATAAATAAGTACTATCCTCACAGTATTGCACATGGTACTATATTCAAAATCCTATGATAAACCACAATGGAATAATATGAAAAAGAATACACACACACATAGCTGAATCATTTTGCTGTATAGCAGAAATTAACACAATATTATAAATCAACTGTACTTCAATAAAATAAAATTTCAAAAAAGCACAGTGGTTTAGCAAAATCCAGGTATATTTTCATGAAGACCAAAAAAAAATCCATCTGGTGACTCAGTGAGATGTGCAGATGGGGGCTTTGCCATCCTAGAGCTGTTCCATCTGGGATAAATGGCCTCCATGCTCAATGTGGCCGTGGCAGATGAAGGGTGCTGTTAAAAGTCTTATATTGGCCTTAAACTATTTCACCTCAGACATGGCACACATCTCCTTTCACAGTCCACTGACTAGTACTAGACACATAGCCTATCAGTCTAACTACAAGGCAGTGTGTGTATGTGTGTGTGTGTGTGTGTGTGTGTGTGCGTGTATGAGAGATACAGAGACTGAGCCATGAGAGAGAGAGTCAGCCACGTCTGACTCTTTGTGACCCCGTGGACTAGAGCTTGCCAGGGTCCTCTGTCCATGGAATTCTCCAGGCCAGAATATTGCAGTGAGAGATGTGATTAATATCTTGGTCCTGAAAGAGAGTGGTACTGGATGTGGGTAAAACTCCTAAGCTCAACCACAAAATCATATTGTTCTAGTTTATTAAATGGAGAAGATAACCGGTGGGTTGACAATGTGCTAATGATAATTACTGTGTCAAACATGACACATGACAAACTTTAGTTGATTGATATGTGAACACAATTTTTAAAAGTATCCTGAAATATGATGGGTAGCAGATATTAATACATTTAAAGTGAGTAACTCTATTAACACAACATAATAGTCAATAAGGGCTCATTGGCACTCTTGAGTGGTGAAATCCTCCAAGATACTACTGTCTGTACCTCCATGTGGCGTAATGGACCTGTCTGATATAATTGGAATCCCACAGAAAAAAGGGCACAACCTGTTGAGCCCTTCTGGGACTAGCAGTGTGAAAGATACAGGTAGAAGGATGGAACATTTTAAGTCTCTCCATAGACATAAATGGCTTTGGGGCAGATAAAACATCCCCAAATTGTTCTGAAGCCATCCAAGCATTAAAAATTCCATGCAGAAGAGAGCAGTGTTAAACTGAAATAAGACACCATGTAGACACACAGCTTGGGAGAAACAGCCAGCTCTGCTCTAGAGGTCATAGTTGGTGGGAGGCGGGGTTGATCATGGGAATGGGTGGCCACAGCTCATAATGCATGATCCCAGTAATGTTTACCCACTATCTAATGAGCTAGACTCTCCAATAAGACATCAGTGCCCAAAGTACTGAAACTGAATTGGTCGAAATAACCACAAGGATAATAAAACTATTTTATAGGCTTGGAAAAATCGAAGGCAGTGTTTCAAAATGAGTCATATCATACAGTTGGTAAGCCCATACAGAAAGAAAAATTGGTAATAGTTGGGGAGTTAATAAGAGAGAACTAGAATGAAGACTGTGCCTTTGTGTCTTGGATATGATTTTATTTCTAACTTCGCTATTGGGTATAAAAAGTAAGAGCTGCTGGGAAGTAACATTGTCCAGACAACTCCCAGAAGTATCATTTTACTTCTGTTCTTCCGAGCAACTGAGTTAAATTTATGACTATCCCAAGTGGCTGGACACACCTCCTGAGTATGAGCTGCTGAAGAAGAAAGAAAGAAGCTAGTGTTTTCTAGGAGCATAAGGCCACTGGAGCGCAAGGCTCCATTCTTCCAGCTCAGCTCAGAGTCCTAGAAACCTGTCCAGTACAACTTCTGTAAAACTAGCTGATTTTGCTGTAAGAAACAGTGGATACCAAAAGATGATCGTCTTTCAAATGGTGAAAAAATATGAGATGGCTCTAATACTGAGTTGAGAAATGCTTATTATGTTCTCTCTAAGTCGTGTCTGATTCTTTGCGACCTCGGGGACTGTGGCCTGCCAGGTTCCTCTACCCATGGGATTTCCCAAGCAAGAATATTGGAGAGGGTTTCCATTTCCTCCTCCAGGGAATCTTTCTGACCTAGGAATCAAACCCTCATCTCCTGCATGGGCAGGCAGATTCTTTACCACTCAGCCACTGGAGAAGCCCTGAAATGCATGCCTGTCAGCATTCTTAAGCGGGCCACTGCCTTTACGGTCTAGGATATATGTTACCCCTTCTTTATTGGCTGGGGGTAAATGGTGTACCTGAGAAGGACTCTACAATGTTTGTGTTACATTTTCTCAGGCTAAAAGAGTGTCATTCTCATATGCAACATTCTGAGACAAATCAGAACTTCGATTATTTGCACTGTAAGGCAGAGTCCTTACCCACTGGACCGCCAGGGAAGCCCGTGAACTTCCACTATTTGCAGGTCATCTTGCCTAAAGTTGAAAACACATGAACCTAGCACTATACACAAACTCACACACGTAGTCGCATACATATGTAGATGAGTTCATTGCTGCTATTTTAGTGGCCTTATGCCCCTAGAGAACACTAGCATCTTTCTTGAATTCACCATGCACTCTGGCCAAATGCAAGAATTTTTGTACTTTGAAGAGTAGAGCATGATAGCATTCACCTTTTTTTTTTTTTCCAATTAGTGAGAAAAAATAAAAGGTATCAGAGACTTAGAAAATCCTTCCCTGAAAACCTGGGCATCTTGGCCATTGTCATGATTATAACTATCGCTTTCCTGAGGACAAGAATAGACTTGAAGCTTGGTTACCTGGAGACCACAGAACACAAGGTATGAGCCCTTTAACTCTCAGGGGAGAATTTATGTAAGTTAACATAAAAGTAGACAATAGGTGTTGAAATAGTCTGCAGTCTTTTCATCTTCTTTCACAGTATGATGAATGTTTCTTGCTTGCTACTTCATTGTATCTCTACTAGTAAATAGGAGAAACTTCACCTATGTTGAAAGACTTTTACTACAGAAACAAGAAGTCCCATTTACAGAGCCCCACATGCAAAATGGACAGTGGTCGTGGGATATTACTACTGTCAGACATGCGGAGAATGACACAGGCAGGTTCTCATCCCCAGAAGTAGTGTGGGGGTGTGGTCTGCTGAGGATGACCATGGGTGGTCAAACCTCTTCAAAGCCCACCTCTTCCAAGATGGAAAAGGAGGGCACAGTCTTCATTGCTTCCAGAAATGAAAAAAAAAAAAAAATCTATTCCATGAATAATCCAAGAAGATATATCAGGCATTTTCTTCATTTGGTACTAAGAATTTCTGAGTAGAAAATAAAGATATTTTCTAAACGAACAATCTTTCCTAATACAAGTCATGTGTTTTCTAACACATCCATTCACGGCCACATACAAATAACTACATGGATCTTTGCTGATCCCTAGATACCAGCTTCCTGCTCTATTCATGGAGTTTTTCTTTCTCCTTCGTCACATTGTCCTCTTACCCCTTGCATTTAAATTATTTCTTTAATTCCCATCTTACCTTTGGAAGATTTTCCTTTTTTCTGCTGTTAAATCACAGGGTTTAGACATTTTTCCTTGAAGCACAAAACTCACAGAAAGCTTTGAGGTCCTTAAATCATAGCACTGACCACCTGAAATTGAAAGCGACAGAATGAGATGTTTTAATTTGGAGGGTTTATTTAACCTTCTAAATCACTTCATTCCTCTCTGTCTGATGTTTTTGTCCAAGTAGGGAAAAGAGACGTGCTATTTATTGGTGTCCTTCAAACCAAAGTACAAATTCTACGCAAATTGAAACATTCCAGGTTATTGAGATCCCTTGGCCATTATACCACCTAAATTCACCCATTGACTAACTCTCCCTCAGAGTTAAGTGCCCGTAGTCATCCCTTTGTCCCAAGACCTAACCCGTCTCTAACATCCCAAACACATTCCTGTACTTGTGCATAAATGTACATACACATAAAATCGTTTCCTCTACTCACCTGATAATTAGTTCTCTTATCTCTTTTCTTGAGTTCATGCAGGTACCTCAAAATCCCTCTCAATTTTTTCTAGTGTTTCCATTGTGTTAAATTACACATAACATCTTTATTATTTTAATTATTCATAACTGTACAATTCAGTGACATTAAATGCATTCATAATGTTGGTTGTGTGTGTTAGTCACTCAGTCACGTGTGACTCTTTGTAGCCCGCCAGGCTCCTCTGTCCATGGAATTCTCCAGGCAAGAATACTGGAAGGGGGCTTCCCTGGTGGTCCAGTGGGTAAGGACACCGCCTTGCAGTGCAAGGGGCGCCAGTTTGATCCCTGGCCTGGGAAGATCCCATGTGCCGCGGAGCGGCTGCACCGATGTGCCCAATTACCGAGCCGGAGTTCTGGAGCGCATGCGCCCAGAGCCAGTGCTCTGTGACAACAGAGGCTACTGCGATGGGAGGCCCACACGGGCCAAAGAACAAAGGTGGATGAAAACAGAGAAATGAAAGACCAATAGAAGTGGCCTGCCCGCCCCCCTCCCTCCCCCAAAATAAATAAATGTTAAAAAAAAAAAAAGAATACTGGAGTGAGTTGCCATTCCCTTCTCCAGGCAATCTTCCCAACTCAGGATGGAATCTGGCTCTCCTGCAATGCAGGCAAACACTTTACCATCTGAGTAACCAGGAAATGTTAACAATCACCATTTTCTATAGCCCAAAGTTTTTCACCATCCTCAAAAATCTCTGTATCCATAAAATTATAACTGGCCCTTCTTCTCTTCCCTTCATCACTGGTGATGTCTATTTGACTGTCTGTCTCTATGAATTTGCCTATTTTAGCTACTTCATATAATTTCTGTGTATGTATCTGGCTTATTTCACTAAGCACGCTCTTTTAAAGGTCCTTCCCCACCATCCATCTTTTAGCATACATCAACAGGCTATTCCTTTTCTCTACGAATACTATTCCATTGTACATATATACTGGGCTTCCTCTGTGGCATTGTGGTAAAGAATCTGCCTACCAATGCAGGAGCTACAGCAAACACAGGTTTAATCTCTGGGTCAGGAAGATCCCCCGGAGAAGGAAATGGTAACTCACTCTAGTATTCTTGCTTAGGAATTCCATGGACACAGGAACTTGGTGGGCTACAGTTCATGGGGTCACAAAGAATTGGACATGACTGAGTGACTGAGCGTGCATAGACACAATTTTATTTATCCACTAATCTGATGAAAAGCACTAGAGTTTTTTTTTTTTGTAACAGTGTAAATGCATTCATAATGTTGGTTGTGTGTGTTAGTCACTCAGTCACGTGTGACTCTTTGTAGCCCGCCAGGCTCCTCTGTCCATGGAATTCTCCAGGCAAGAATACTGGAAGGGGGCTTCCCTGGTGGTCCAGTGGGTAAGGACACCGCCTTGCAGTGCAAGGGGCGCCAGTTTGATCCCTGGCCTGGGAAGATCCCATGTGCCGCGGAGCGGCTGCACCGATGTGCCCAATTACCGAGCCGGAGTTCTGGAGCGCATGCGCCCAGAGCCAGTGCTCTGTGACAACAGAGGCTACTGCGATGGGAGGCCCACACGGGCCAAAGAACAAAGGTGGATGAAAACAGAGAAATGAAAGACCAATAGAAGTGGCCCGCCCGCCCCTCCCTCCCACCCTCCCTCCCCCAAAATAAATAAATGTTAAAAAAAAAAAAAGAATACTGGAGTGAGTTGCCATTCCCTTCTCCAGGCAATCTTCCCAACTCAGGATGGAATCTGGCTCTCCTGCAATGCAGGCAAACACTTTACCATCTGAGTAACCAGGAAATGTTAACAATCACCATTTTCTATAGCCCAAAGTTTTTCACCATCCTCAAAAATCTCTGTATCCATAAAATTATAACTGGCCCTTCTTCTCTTCCCTTCATCACTGGTGATGTCTATTTGACTGTCTGTCTCTATGAATTTGCCTATTTTAGCTACTTCATATAATTTCTGTGTATGTATCTGGCTTATTTCACTAAGCACGCTCTTTTAAAGGTCCTTCCCCACCATCCATCTTTTAGCATACATCAACAGGCTATTCCTTTTCTCTACGAATACTATTCCATTGTACATATATACTGGGCTTCCTCTGTGGCATTGTGGTAAAGAATCTGCCTACCAATGCAGGAGCTACAGCAAACACAGGTTTAATCTCTGGGTCAGGAAGATCCCCCGGAGAAGGAAATGGTAACTCACTCTAGTATTCTTGCTTAGGAATTCCATGGACACAGGAACTTGGTGGGCTACAGTTCATGGGGTCACAAAGAATTGGACATGACTGAGTGACTGAGCGTGCATAGACACAATTTTATTTATCCACTAATCTGATGAAAAGCACTAGAGCTCCTTCTACTTTTTGGTTATTGTCAATGAAATGCTGCAATGAATACTGATGTATAAATACCTGTTTATGTCTCTGCTTTTAATGTCTTGGATATATTACCTAGGAGTGGGATTGCTGGATCACATGTAATTCTATGTTTAATCTTTCGAGAAACTGCTTTCCAGTGGCAGCAACATTTTACATTCCTAGCAGTAATGCCTGAGGGTTGAATTTCCTCATTTCCTTGCCAACATTTATTACATTCCATTTTTACTATTATAGCCATCGTCATAGGTGCTAAGTGATATCTTGTTTAATTCACATTTACCCAGTGACTAATGATGTTGAGTCGCTTCTCATGTGCTTACTGGACATTCATATATCTTCCTTAGAAACATGTCTATTCAAGTCCTTAGCGTATTTTTGAATAGGGTTGTTTGGATTTTTGCTTTTGAGTTTTAGGATTCTTTATATATTTTGGGTATTAATCTCTTATAGCTTAATATAGATGGAATATTATAAGCATATGCTTGGCAAATACTTTTTTCCATTCAAGATTGCCTTTTTCACTTTCTTGATATATCCTTTGATGTACAAAAATACTTAATTTTGTTGGCATTTAATTACTTTAGTTTTCTTTTGTTGCCTGTGCTTTTAGTGCCATATATATAGAGAGTCACTGTCAAATTCAATGTTAAGACAATTTCCCCCCAATATTTTCTTCTAAGAGTTTTATAGCTTTAGCTCTTAAGGTTAGGTGTTTGGTCCATTTTGAGTTAATTTTTATATATGCTGTGAGACAGAAGTCCAACTTCATTCTTTTGCATGTGGATACTTAGTTTTCTCAGCAGTGCTTGGGGAAAAGACTATCCCCAGCTCATCCACTTTATATTCAAAGCAGCCAATAGAAGTAAACAGTAAAGTCATTCACTCCAGAGAGACAAGATCCTAAAAGCATGTCCAGACAGTCTTGACCCTATAGGCTAGATGACTTACTGCTAAGTTTCATGGAAGGATAAACTACTCCTGTAGTGTTGAACACAGTACTGTCAGCTCTTAGAATCATGCCTGGCACATGATAGGCTCTCCATAACTATTTGTTAGAAAAAAAAATCAAGAAATAAATGACCTGTCCTTTGCACTCTAAAATAAAGTGTAAGAAGGAGGCAAAGAGTCTGTAGGCTAGTGATAGAGTTGAAAATTCTGACACTTCATAATGGAGATATTTCTGAGGAAATGGGGCCTGGGTAGTCTAGAATGCCCCCACCATGTAGGATTCACAGCTGCAACCTGCTGATTCCCATGGTCCTCTCCTTTATTCGAGGGAAACCTTGAAAGCTGCAACCATCTTCCACACTTCCTCCTAAGGGACTGTGCCGACACTTATCCTTGACCTAGAATACTCTTTTCACTTCCCAGTTACACTCATCTTCACACCTGACACCCAACTGAGCATATACCCCCCCCACACACACACACACACACTGCCCAGCCAGCTCCTTACCATTTTGCCTACCTCAGCTCAATATCACTTTCTCATCAATCTGTTCTGTTTGGACAAGGTCAATCCTCCAGCCAGATCACCCTTCCCACTCAATACATATCAGTGTAGCTAAGTACATACTTGTGACATGGTTTGATAAATGTTTCTTTCTCCCAGCTGATATGTGCCTACCACACTGCAATGTGCTTAGTGGGATTCCAAAAACTACCCAGTAGACAAAGCCTGTAGGAGACACTCAAATGTGGTTAACAGTCATTATTTGGAATAAATCATTATCTAGACCTAAAGACGATATTCATACAGCGAGTTGAACTGGTAGCAAACACCATCAGACAACAACCATGAGAGCAATCACAAAAGCAACTCAAGAGAAAAGCTCTTCACTGCAAGCTTCTCTCACTAATCACAGACGAACAACATCCACATTTGAAAATGAGCTTGGCTGAGGACTATTGATTTTCTCTCTGCTCTGCCTCAGGCTTTGTGCTGAGACTCCAGCTTTCAAGAGGAAGAACACCCTGCCCTGATTCCACTTGGCCTTGGTTTACCTCCAGCTCAAACCTGCCTGCCTGCCTGTCAGATTTAATTAAAGGCCAAGACAATAGCGACAACTGCAGAAACAGGATGGTCAAGAGACCTTGCTTGTTTTGTAAAATGGAACATTTAGAGGGGATTTTCAGAAGGCAAATGAGCAAAGCAAGGATCTCTGGAGCATCTCTCTGTCTGGCAGTGGTGGAGAAAGCAGCTCAACAGGTCTTTGGGTTCCTTGACTTCTAGATGGGCAATGTGCAAGAGAAGAACAACTTCTGCTGGGCCCTTTGTGGCGTCAGCAGACATAAACCAGAGTTTCTGGAAGACGGGATCAGAGGAGGGCTTCAGTCTGATTTGTTCCTGTTCTGGATCAGCAGCTGCAAACATTCAGTCAGACATGGCTGTACTCCACAGCCCCAACCCCTCGACTCTGAGACTGGGAATGGGTTATAGGAACACTAGAGGGTGCTGAAGCAGAATAAGGTGCCCACAATGGAAGAAGGAGGCAATTGTCATAGCAAAGGGCTGCTTGGAGCAGACATCTGGTCAATCTTGGGATTGCTCTCAGTCCACAAGTCACACTTTCCTGTAGTCTCCCTGCAAACTCTTCTCCAGTTGTATCCCACACACTTTCTCCTCTTCCTTACCCTTGTTCAGCATCACAACCCTCCGAGTAAATCTTCTGTATAATATGAGATGCATGCGTTGCATGGGGAGAAAAACAAAGTGAAAATCAAAACCATTTATAATGAGGAGGGGCAAGGAAAAAATAGGGACTTGCTGGGTGCTTTTGTCCTACCCCTCAGGATACCCTCTAAGAAACAGATACATTTTGCAAGAGGTAAGAAGGTCTTCTATCTTCCCTAATTTTTATTTGAAAAAAAAAATCCAATCCTCAGAAAATCTGAAAGAATATTACAATGAATGTACACACACACACACACACACATATACATATATATATATTCTTCACTTAGATTCACTATTGCTAACATTTTGCCACATTTGATTTATATGCATATATAGTACACACACACATAGATTGGATTTTTCCCCCAAAATCTTTTGAATAAAACTTATAGGCATTGTAACATTTCAACTTTAAATACCCTAGAATATATCTATCTATAGAACACAAGAACTATACTAATATCTCAGCCAAGAAGTTTAACATGAATATGGTAATTACATAACATGTAGTTTATATCCAAATTACTCCACACACTCCCCAAATATGTCATAGCTCTTTAAAGTCCAAGATCCAATGAAAGGTTTCGTTTGTTTTTATGTTTCCTTACTGTCCTTAATATGTACCCTCCTCTACCTTACTCATCAATGTTTACTTGGTTATTTATTTTTATTCATGGGAAATATTTTACAGAGCTTCAGGCCAGTTGTCTTGCAGAATTGACCCAAAATTTGGATTTTTCTGTTTCCTCATGGAATTCAAGTTAAACCTTTTGTGGAAGGTACTGTGTGACTGACTTTGAATCACATCAAGGGCCACACATCATGCTAGTTTATCCTACTATTGGTACTGCTAAATTCGATCAGTTGGTTAAGATGGGAGTCCCCAAGAGCCTCCATTATTAAGAGTCTCTTTCCTCAATTAAGATGTGACCTGTGAGATTACAGTTTGAAATTCTATAAATGCCCTGTGTTTTTAAGGTCCTTTCAAACAATGGCTTAAATGTCTGTTATTGACCATTTGCGAATCAATTATTTCTTGATGTTACCAAATGGTGCATTTCTATTCTATTCCTCCTATAACATGTATTAGTTAGTATTCTTATATTAAGAACACTCCCTTTCTCTTTCAAGGTGGGGAAGCTGTAGATTGCATCTTAAAGACAAGATCCAAAAATGCAAAGGAATAAATTCATAGAACTGATCATATCCTGTTTAAAATATTCCACATGTAGTTAGACGTTTTCCTTTATGACTGGTCTGTTGTGATGTGTGTCCTAAGCCCTCCAAGATCTTCAGATACACTAACAGCACAGGTGCCTGACCCTCCTGGCTCTCTGAGCATGAAAAAGTCCAACGTTATACAAGGAATTTCAAGTCAAAAGCATGAAAACATGCTTGTAAACTATACACATGAAATTCCTCATTGAGGGTGAGGTTAACCCAAGCAGGGAATCAGTCTGCTGTGGAAATAGGGTAGGAGATCTTAGGGTCTAGATGGAAACAGCTGTAGCAAGGAAGATGCATTAAGTACTGGCAAACTATAGGAGCCCAACTCCTAGCGCAGAAACTGAGTAGGGTAGGAGGAATCAAGGAGAACGAGCAAGAGGTGGAAGCTCCGATGCCTGTCTGAGACAGGCAGGGGAGGGGCACACGGGGGGTCTCTTAGCTACTTTAGAACACTGTGGACTTTCTGGGGACTAAGAACACTCTTAGCTCCTCCAGGGCGTTCCTACTGCGTGAGAACAGACTGCGTGAACTGAATCAAATGTCTGACTGGGTGCGGACCTACTTGTTGGGATAATGTCCCCCACGACACTCTTGCACTGGCCTCAGTGGCTCAGTTCTGGTGGGATTTGGTGTTCTGTGGTCTTAGGAACAAAGCTGGCATGGTATCTCTCCATCTCTACCTGCCAAGGGAGTTTGTGTAGAGATGAGAAAATAGGAAAGCGAGCACTCTATGGTGGGGCAAGGTGGCAGCGGGTAGAGACAGGTGTATTTAAGCCCACAGAATAATCAGTATGAGGCAGGGACAATTTCGAGATTAGGGCTTCGGATTCTATCTATTTTTTATAAAAAGAAACTTCTTCTGATGAAGAAGTCGTGCTGCTCTATTGTTGTAATCTCACCTCCACTCACACAGCTTCACGCCCTTACATTTCTGACCCACTTTCTTCATCTCCTTTGCTTGCTTCCTTCAAGAGCCTTTTTAGCTCCCAACCGCAGCCAGTACCTTGCTTAAACTGCTTTAATCTCCAAGTGCGTCTTCTATTGATTTTACACAGTTAAGCTGCCAATCAACTCCGCTCCTTGTGCAGCAGCTGAGGGCAGAGAGATTAAAACAACAAACAAATAAGGCTGGAGTGAGGAAGTTGGTTAGAATGGCCAAATGAATGTCAGCACCTAGCAACAGCGTCTCTTTCCCCTCCCATCATGAAGGTACAAGATTATTACAAACAGTCTATGCCTAGCTTTGTGATGTGGACAGGTGCCTGACCCTCCTGGCTCTCTGAGCATGAGAAAGTCTCCAACGTTATACAAGGAATTTCAAGTCAAAAGCATGAAAACATGCTTGTAAACTATACACGTGAAATTCCTCATTGAGGGTGAGGTTAACCCAAGCAGGGAATCAGTCTGCTGTGGAAATAGGGTAGGAGATCTTAGGGTCTAGTTGGAAACATCTGTAGCAAGGAAGATGCATTAAGTACTGGCAAACTATAGGAGCCCTACTCCTAGCGCAGAAACTGAGTAGGGTAGGAGGAATCAAGGAGAATGAGCAAGAGGTGGAAGCTATGATGCCTGTCTGAGACAGGCAGGGGAGGGGCACACGGGGGGTCTCTTAGCTACTTTAGAACACTGTGGACTTTCTGGGGACTAAGAACACTCTTAGCTCCTCCAGGGCGTTCCTACTGCGTGAGAACAGACTGCGTGAACTGAATCAAATGTCTGGCTGGGTGCAGACCTACTTGTTGGGATAATGTCCCCCACGACACTCTTGCACTGGCCTCGGTGGCTCAGTTCTGGTGGGATTTGGTGTTCTGTGGTCTTAGGAACAAAGCTGGCATGGTATCTCTCCATCTCTACCTGCCAAGGGAGTTTGTGTAGAGATGAGAAAATAGGAAAGCGAGCACTCTATGGTGGGGCAAGGTGGCAGCGGGTAGAGACAGGTGTATTTAAGCCCACAGAATAATCAGTATGAGGCAGGGACAATTTCGAGATTAGGGCTTCGGATTCTATCTATTTTTTATAAAAAGAAACTTCTTCTGATGAAGAAGTCGTGCTGCTCTATTGTTGTAATCTCACCTCCACTCACACAGCTTCACGCCCTTACATTTCTGACCCACTTTCTTCATCTCCTTTGCTTGCTTCCTTCAAGAGCCTTTTTAGCTCCCAACCGCAGCCAGTACCTTGCTTAAACTGCTTTAATCTCCAAGTGCGTCTTCTATTGATTTTACACAGTTAAGCTGCCAATCAACTCCGCTCCTTGTGCAGCAGCTGAGGGCAGAGAGATTAAAACAACAAACAAATAAGGCTGGAGTGAGGAAGTTGGTTAGAATGGCCAAGTGAATGTCAGCACCTAGCAACAGCGTCTCTTTCCCCCTCATCATGAAGGTACAAGATTATTACAAACAGTCTATGCCTAGCTTTGTGATGTGGACAATAGCTAGCATTTAACGAAGAGCTGCTCTGTGCAGGAGCCCTTCTGAACACTGCACTCCTATTAACTCATTTAATCCTCACAACAATCACATGGGGTAAGTCATATTATTGTATTCTAATAAAAGAGGAAACCGAGGCACAGAAAGGTTAAGTGACACATCTTGGGTCACCTTCACTAGTGAATGGCAGAGCATGATTGCAAAGGCAGTGTGTCTTCAGCATATAAACTAGTAGACGGTAAGGTATATGGACTCCCTTAGCCTGTAACAAAGTCTCCCCCAGGATTTAGCATGGAGCAAAACAGGAATGCCACCTTTCAATACACAGAGGACAGAGTGCTCAAACATGCGAAAGTTAAACATGTTACATCTTAATCTAATGGACATTCGTGAAGTCCTGGTTAGGTGTAGGCACCTAGCCTGACATTGGAGATACAGAGATGGAGAAGATGCAGTCTCACCTCTCAGAGATTTCAAAATCTAATGGAGTCTAATCACAGATAAGTCACCTGAGAATGGTGGTCACAGAGGAAGGAAAGGCAGGCAAGTGACTCAAGAGTTCTTTATCTTTTGAGTTACAATACACACCTCACCTCTTCTAGGAAGCCTTCCCTGACTACCTTTGGCTGCTTCCCTCTTGCCAGCTCACTCACTCTCGAATGTTGTAACAGTAGGATCACTTGTCTGTTTCTCTAGCCAGATAAGGGGCCTGAAGATGACATCTTGATGGACAAATATGGCCCACCATCTGCTTTTACAAATAAAGTTTTAATTGAAACCGTTGTGGCCATTTGTTTGCATATTGTCTATGACTGCTCTTAAGCTACAAGAGTGCAATTAAACAATTGTATCAGAAACTGTCTGGGCTATGAAGCCTAAATTAATTACTGTCTAATGCTTTTCATACAACGTTTGCTGACCCCTATACCAGACTATCAGTATTTTTAGGGCAGAGGACCTGCCCTGTACTTGTGAATCCACAGTAGCCAGCACTGACTATGGCAGTCATAGGATCATTCTGGGAAATGTGCATCTTCTATTTTCACAGAAGCATCATTTAAGTTTGGCCTGGGATGAATGCTTAAATTGAAGGTTCCTGATGGACAGAGGGAATGCTGGGACTGCTACCCACCTCTTCTGCTTCCTGGTTCTGGGCACATCCCACCAAGGACACAGCGAATGGCTAGGGGATTTAACCAAACCCAGGCCTGTTGAAGCTGCTCTGTAAGAACTGACAGGCCTAACAAAGAAAGGCCTGAGGGCGGACAGAGGGAAAGGAAGCAGAGACAAAGGAAAAATAGACCCTGTGTGGGATGATTTGCCACTTCAATTTTCCTAGAGGGTGACATAATTTCTATGACAGGTAGGCTATTCTGGCTCTTCATTAGGACCCTTATTATTAAACAATATGGTGTTGGATATATCTGACTGAGCTTGTGGGGTGAGTGATCATAAAGCGGAGTGTATAACGTCACATCTATCTTGGGAAGGACCAAACGGGAGTGGGCGTGAGGGTGCGCGAGCAACAGACTGGATGGCAGGTAGAAATTACCTGCATGGTTTCCCCACTCTGAGCTGGTAACAAGCCCAGTGTGTTTGAATGAACACTCTATCCAAGCAATTGCTGGCAAGAGGGTCATCTGTCTTGAAAGAGAACAATTTTGCCTGAATCACAGTATGCCCAGCAAGGGCTCAGCTGGTCTGAACAGTTTTGCTATCTTGGCCAGCAGTTTTCTCCCAAGGGGTATGTGGGGAACAAAAAGTTTTCAGCAGGCTAGCTGCAGTCTTCAGAGAGGTCCAGGAGTCAGGAGGGAGGTGTTACCCTGCTGAAAAGGGCTGACCCACGATCCCTGATTTATATGACTAAGACACTGCCAGAGCAAGATAGGCTGGACTTTTGTGGTTCTGGGAAATCTTGCTGTGCCAGGTTACGTCTGAACTTGAATCAAATGCCCTGAAGGCTGTCAGAGGCTCTCTTCTTCCTTCCTTGTGGGATAGCTGAGAATCTCCATTCATCTGTCATAGGTGGTGGGGTCATCAGAATGCTAGGTTCAAAGGGATCTTAAGAATGAGGTTCTAGAGCCTGTTACATAGAGTGAAGCAAGGCAGAAAAGGAAAAACAAATACTGTATATTAATGTGTACATATATCTATATTCTACAAAAATGGTGATAATGAACCTATAAACTGGGCAGAAATAGAGACTCAGATATAGAGAAACGACATGTGGGCACCGCAGAGGAAGTTGAGGATGGGACAAATGGAGATAGTGGCATTGAAACATATACATTACCATATGTAAAACAGACAGCCAGTGGGAACTGGCTGCATGACACAGGAAGCTCCATCTGGCACTCTGTGACAACCTAGACGGGGGATGGAATGGGGGTAGGAGAGAAATTCAAGAGGTAGGGGATATATGAATACTGATGGATGATTCATGTTGCATGGCAGAAACCAACACAGTGTGTAAAGCAATTATCCTCCAATTAATAATAAACAAATAAATAATGAGGTTCTCAGAGTTTTGTGGTGGTCCAGTGCTTAGGACTCTGAGCTCTCAATGCTGAAGGCCTGAGTCCAACCCCTGCTTGGGGAAGGGAACTAAGATCCCACAGGCTGTGCAGTGAGGCAAGAAGAATGAGGTTCCATCACTTATCAGCCATCCCCAACCTTTTTGGCACCATGGACTGGTTTTGTGGGAGACAATTTTTTGACAGACCAGAACATGGGGGATGGTTGGAGATGAATCAAGCACATTATGTTTATTCTGCACTTTATTTCTAATCTAAAGCTCCTGTTGCTCTGATAGGAGGTACCATTCCATAGTCCAGGGGTCGGGGACCCCTGGCTTGACTGATATTACAGATCAGTTAGGGAGTTCTTACGACTGATGGTGCTTGAATACCTAGGTGCTTGAATATCTCCTTTCTTGAAGAACTCAGCTCTTTGCAAAGCATACAGTAATATCTTGAACTGAGCTAACTATTAGAAAATTGTGCAGTGCCCTTCATACGGTACCAATATGGCTTCTTGATGTCACAGGATGCGACCAATCTTGCTTTCACATAAAACACCTTCAGATATTTATAGAATGTTTCCTTTCCAGTCCTACCCCCCACATCAAGAGTATTCTCTTCTCTTGCATATACAATCCCATTTCCTTCCCATGGAGATGGTTTCAACTGCAGTCACAGCTTTGATGGACTTCAGTAACATGCCTCAACCTGTCTTTGGCCTTATTTTAGTCTGGAATAAATGCATTGAGACTGTGCTCCTTTCCTCCTGGTAAATGTGCTTCTCTCACAGGACAAAATACATAGGATGCCTCTCAGATGTTGAAAATAATCAGTTCTCAAGGAGAAGTCCTCACACCCTTATCATAAGGTTAAATAGAAAGACTAGAAAGCATTTGATTGGAGAGGGGGTGCTGGGCACAGTGAATTCCTTCTGATTTCAGAAGAACTCACCCAGTCTCTGGAATATTGAGTGCTCTGGTTCAGATTCAGAGGTAATTTGGGGGTGGGGTGGTGATGGTTATTTTTTAAGGATTTGAGGAAATCTGTTCATTAATTTTGAAATTATTTTGGAATTACTTTTTTCCCCTAAGAGACTCTTATGCAACAAAATAAAAGGATCCTGAATGGTAGTTAGCAGTGCTTTGTTAACCTTGGCAACTAACCTCTGAACTATCTCCTTCCAGTGGACTTCAGTGCTTTGAAAATGCAGAGCAAATTTGCATGAGGGAACTCAATGAGCTTATGCTTTCTTTCTGTCTCTTTATGATTCTGGCAAGAGGTTTTTACTTTCTTAGCAATTCAAGGAATTCCCAAGTCACTTTATGGACAAAGATGTGGGCATTTTACTTGGGCCAGAACTTTTCCTAAAGAACCAAACTGCAGGATGTGAGTGGTGGAGGAATCCAAGAAATCATCAAAGCGAATGTCAGTTATCACTGACCACAGACTGAGTTGGAACACAAGCCAAGGCTTCCTAAGAATCATGAACTTCTGCTGAAATGGAGGGAGAGGGTCTCACTATGACATCCTTTTTTTCACTCTCCTAGGATCAGAGATGCAATCATGAAAAGTGAGACAATCTCTGTAGTGCTTTTACTTCTTTCTCTTTTTTTTCCCTTTTCCCTTGGCTTTTTTCTAGAGCTCTTCTTGAAAATGTCAGGCTGTCTCAGCTACAGTGAGGGCAGATAAGAAAAGAGGGATTATCCAACACTAAACTAGAGTGTTGCAGAGAAGGCTGTGAATCCTGGGAGCCTCTGGTGAAGATGGCAAGCCAAATCAAGGCCAGAGAGAGTGGCAGTAGATAAGTACCCTGAAGTGGGCCACGCAAAGACGTCTTCATGAGGTTTTAGGGCACCCTGGTGTTCTGGGCTTGAGGTATTTCATACCCACAGGAGATGAGAGGTGGTCAGGAGAAACTGCAGCCAGCTCTGAACAACTCCAAAATCTCCCATTTTTATTGTTTAAAATGTTATGGGAATTGTAGATTATACTCCATAATACTATAATCCATAAGATTGAATTCCTTCTGATTTCAGAAGAACTCACCCAGTCTCTGGAATATTGAGTGCTCTGGTTCAGATTCAGAGGTAATTTGGGGGTGGGGTGGTGATGGTTATTTTTTAAGGATTTGAGGAAATCTGTTCATTAATTTTGAAATTATTTTGGAATTACTTTTTTCCCCTAAGAGACTCTTATGCAACAAAATAAAAGGATCCTGAATGGTAGTTAGCAGTGCTTTGTTAACCTTGGCAACTAACCTCTGAACTATCTCCTTCCAGTGGACTTCAGTGCTTTGAAAATGCAGAGCAAATTTGCATGAGGGAACTCAATGAGCTTATGCTTTCTTTCTGTCTCTTTATGATTCTGGCAAGAGGTTTTTACTTTCTTAGCAATTCAAGGAATTCCCAAGTCACTTTATGGACAAAGATGTGGGCATTTTACTTGGGCCAGAACTTTTCCTAAAGAACCAAACTGCAGGATGTGAGTGGTGGAGGAATCCAAGAAATCATCAAAGCGAATGTCAGTTATCACTGACCACAGACTGAGTTGGAACACAAGCCAAGGCTTCCTAAGAATCATGAACTTCTGCTGAAATGGAGGGAGAGGGTCTCACTATGACATCCTTTTTTTCACTCTCCTAGGATCAGAGATGCAATCATGAAAAGTGAGACAATCTCTGTAGTGCTTTTACTTCTTTCTCTTTTTTTTCCCTTTTCCCTTGGCTTTTTTCTAGAGCTCTTCTTGAAAATGTCAGGCTGTCTCAGCTACAGTGAGGGCAGATAAGAAAAGAGGGATTATCCAACACTAAACTAGAGTGTTGCAGAGAAGGCTGTGAATCCTGGGAGCCTCTGGTGAAGATGGCAAGCCAAATCAAGGCCAGAGAGAGTGGCAGTAGATAAGCACCCTGAAGTGGGCCACGCAAAGACGTCTTCATGAGGTTTTAGGGCACCCTGGTGTTCTGGGCTTGAGGTATTTCATACCCACAGGAGATGAGAGGTGGTCAGGAGAAACTGCAGCCAGCTCTGAACAACTCCAAAATCTCCCATTTTTATTGTTTAAAATGTTATGGGAATTGTAGATTATACTCCATAATACTATAATCCATAAAAATCTAAGATGCATTTATTGTGTGACACATTATTGTTTTATCACTAAGATAGAAAGAAAAAAAAAAAACACTACAAATTAAACTGTGACATAGCATTGATTATAAAATGCATTCTAATTTCAAAGGTGTTAAAGCACAAATGAAATATTGGATATTGTCTGTTTTTCATATAAAACCAGTACCGTCCTCCTCTCCTCCCCTTGATCTTTAAATAAGCTTGCTTTATAAAAAGCACTAGAGTTGTGCTAGCACTAGGGTTGCATCCATGGGCATTCACACTCTCATTTAAGACATTAATTACACCATTTCCTGGACTTGGTACAAAGTATCTTTAGGGGATACAGAAAGAAGCTGTGGAACCATTTTCATTTAAAATCCTATGAACTCAGGAAAATTAAAGACATATGTTTAAACAAAAATTTCCATACGAATGTTTATTACTGCCATCGGCCAAACAGTGAAAACAAGGCAAGTGTCTATCAAGGGTTAAACAAAATGTAGTGTATCCATGGAATATTATTCAGTCTTGGAAAAGAACGAAGTACCGAACTGATACATGTTACACCTTGAAAACATGATGCTAAGTGAAAGAAGCCAGTGTCAAAAGACATATTTTACAGGAATCCATTTATATGAAATATCCAGAATAGGCAAATCCATAGAGATAGAAACATTCGTAGTTGCCGAGGGCTGGAGGAAGCCGAGGAAGGGGAGTGATGAGCGACTTTAATGAAAATAGGTTTTGTTTTGGGGTGATGAAAATGTTCTGGCATTAAATACTAACAGTGGTACGACACTGTGAATATGCTAAAAGACACTAACTACATTGGACACTTTGAAATAATTGAAATGGAATTTTATGTTATGTGAATTTAATCTCAACTTTAAAAATGGGTTCAAAAACCTACAAAAAATTTTTCTTGTTTCTCTCTGCACCATTAACCCAGTTAAAAGCAGAAGCCCTGGTGGTCCAGTGGCTGAGACTCTATGCTCCCAAGGCATGGGGTTTGCATTCAATTCCCGGTCAGGGAACTAGATCCCACATGCCACAACTAAAGATCCCACGTGCAGGCACTAAGACTCAGTGCAGACAAATACATAAAACAAATCAGAATAAATACTAAAAAATAAAGCATAAGCAACTCTGTTGGAAATAAAGCTGGAAGGATGTTTTAGCTCAGCCTTGTCTTAATTCCAAGAATGACTCTTGAGATCTTTCTGCAAAATCCAGGGGCTCTGAGGGGCCAAAATGAAACCACTATCTTTAGCTCCCTTCACAAAGCGGCCTTTTTCCTGGTGCCTTCAAAGCCCACACTGCTGGCTTCCAGGGGCAGGTTTCCTGAGTAGCGAGAATCGTGTGTTTCTCCAGCATGTGTCCCCACTTCCCCTCTACAGAGCTTCCAGGTACTTCAGATTCAAACTGCTCCCTCCCTGGCACCAAGTTCTCCACACGTTCCCAAGCCAAGTTTTGATGCCACCCACGTCCTCCATGAAAGGCCAGCCACGAGGACACTGGAGCAGCAACATGTTCTCCTGGAAAGATTATTTCCCAACCTCAAATCCCCTCCAGAGGGATGCATACGCACATATACATTCCACACTCATACAGGTCAGGTTCTACACTGCTCTGGCTTACCTGAGCACAGCAGGTGAAATGCCCAGGGCAGCTTGCCCTAAGCCCAGGATATTATGAGAGCTGGTCACGTCTGACTCATGTATTCTATACCCTTACTGAGCTTTTTTCCCCCACAGTGAGTTAGTTGCCCCTCACCTCCATATCCCTGGTTTCCTGGCAGACACATCATCTCTGACCCTAGATTCACCTGTTCCTCATGCCCGTCACTGTGTATTCTCTCCTTCTAGTACCTACCTCTTGGCTCTCTAAGCAGCCTGGGTAGAGCAGCCGGGAGCCCCAGGTTCCACCTGCACTGAGTCACCAGGTTGGAGCTCGAGATGCCTTTTCCAACTTCTTTCTTTAGGCCATTTTCTCTCCTTGACATACTCTTTCCTTTTCTTTTTCCCTGACTGTCTCACTCATGTTTGAAGACTTTGCTCAGATCCAGTAAATGGAGGCTTGGGTATGTCTGGAAACATTCATCTTACCTCCCATTCTACATACATAAAAATGTTAGAGATTGTATAATGAAAAGTACACAGTACACATTCAATTTTAAAGCATAAAGAGGGGGGCTTCCTTGGTGGTCCAGTGGGTAAGGACACCGCCTTGCAGTGCAAGGGGTGCCGGTTCAATCCCTGGCCTGGGAAGATCCCACATGCTGCGGAGCGGCTGGACGGATGTGTCCAATTACCGAGCCGGAGTTCTGGAGCGCATGCGCCCAGAGCCAGCGCTCTGCGACAACAGAGGCCACAGTGATGGGAAGTACACACGGGTCAAAGAACAAAGATGGATGGAAATAGATAAATGAAAGACCAATAGAAGCGGCCCGCTAGGCCCCCTCCCTCCCCACCTCCCCCCCCCAACAAAATTAAATTAAATTAAATTAAAGCATAAAGAGGGAAATCCACAATCCACAGAGTTGGAGCTGTGATAGATCCCTAACATAGAGGGGTAGGGAGCAGTTATATAAGTCAGCATATGGTCTGCTCTCCCAGGTGAACTGAAACCCTGGACAAAGTCAGAAGTCTTAAAGAATGCCCTTTCTCTAATATGGGGATTTTACCAACAGTCCCCACAACCAAGGCTATAGTGCAAGGCAGAGCTCTTACAGAATTTAAACCC
Organism: Tragulus kanchil; assembly: GCA_022376925.1. Taxonomy (NCBI): domain Eukaryota; kingdom Metazoa; phylum Chordata; class Mammalia; order Artiodactyla; family Tragulidae; genus Tragulus; species Tragulus kanchil. Next base: position 21,390,866 of record JAIOJX010000023.1, on the reverse strand, counting down.
ACATAATCTGGATGGTTAAGACTCTAGATGAAAAACTAATGGTGCAGCCTAACCCATTTTGAGAGCTGGTCACGTCTGACTCATATCTATCCTTACTGAGCTTTTTTTCCCCACAGTGAGTTAGTTGCCCCTCACCTCCATATCCCTGGTTTCCTGGCAGACACATCATCTCTGACCCCAGATTCACCTGTTCCTCATGCCCGTCACTGTGTATTCTCTCCTTCTAGTACCTACCTCTTGGCTCTCTAAGCAGCCTGGGTAGAGCAGCCGGGAGCCCCAGGTTCCACCTGCACTGAGTCACCAGGTTGTAGCTCAAGATGCCTTTTCCAACTTCTTTCTTTAGGCCATTTTCTCTCCTTGACATACTCTTTCCTTTTCTTTTTCCCTGACTGTCTCACTCATGTTTGAAGACTTTGCTCAGATCCAGTAAATGGAGGCTTGGGTATGTCTGGAAACATTCATCTTACCTCCCATTCTACATACATAAAACTGTTAGAGATTGTATAATGAAAAGTACACAGTATACATTCAATTTTAAAGCATAAAGAGGGGGGCTTCCCTGGTGGTCCAGTGGGTAAGGACACCGCCTTGCAGTGCAAGGCCAGGGTTCAATCCCTGGCCTGGGAAGATTCCACATGCCGCGGAGCAGTTGGACGGATGTGTCCAATTACCGAGCCAGAGTTCTGGAGCGCATGCGCCCAGAGCCAGTGCTCTGCAACAACAGAGGCCACAGTGATGGGAGGTCCACACGGGCCAAAGAACAAAGATGGATGGAAATAGATAAATGAAAGACCAATAGAAGTGGCCCGCCAGCCCCCCTCCCTCCCCACCCCCCCCCCCCAACAAAATTAAATTAAATTAAATTAAAGCATAAAGAGGGAAATCCACAATCCACAGAGTTGGAGCTGTGATAGATCCCTAACATAGAGGGGTAGGGAGCAGTTATATAAGTCAGCATATGGTCTGCTCTCCCAGGTGAACTGAAACCCTGGACAAAGTCAGAAGTCTTAAAGAATGCCCTTTCTCTAATATGGGGATTTTACCAACAGTCCCCACAACCAAGGCTATAGTGCAAGGCAGAGCTCTTACAGAATTTAAACCCACATAATCTGGATGGTTAAGACTCTAGATGAAAAACTAATGTGTGTGTATACACACACACACACACATAACATAAAAAATAATACATATATATATGTGTGTGTGTGTATATACATACATATATACATACATACATATATATATATATATATATATATATATATATATATACAGAACATAAAATCTCAACTAATCCGTAGGGATGCTTCTATAAGACAAAACACAAGTGGCTCTTTTGATACACCCTCTGCTGAGATGACTTTCAAGTAAAATGTTTGTACCACATAAAGAAATAAGCCACAACAGAAGAAAGTCTGAATATGAAGACAATGGAAGAATTTATACTGAATGAACAGTTGGATAATCTGAAAGATATTTTAAAATATGTTTAAAATGGTAAAAGGAGATAAAGAGAAGTAGGGTACATAAATCAAGAAAAATAGAATATGAAAAAATAATAAATTTACAAAATAGAAATAGAAATATTGGAACTTGTTTGTACATATTAAAAACACAATAGATGGGTGATACAGCAGACTAGAAGAAAAGAGAATTCATAAACAGGAATATAGCTTTGAGGAAATTGCCTCAGAAAAATACAGTTCACAGATACAAAGAGAATAAAATTAGATCTCCTTAAAAACTAAGAATATCCAACATGTATTTAATGGAGAAAATGTAAATCTAGAAGGAAGTGATATTCATAAAAATTAGGCTTTTTAAATGTTTAAATGAAAAAGCTCATAACAAAATATATCAGCCTAACGATTTTAAGTGTATAGTTCAGTAATAAGTATTAATATATTCACATTGCTGTGGAAAAGATCTCCAGGAGTTTTTCAATCTATAATTCTTAATTATATTTGTTTAATGACAAATTATCATTTCCCTTGCCTCTCAGCCCCCCGGTAACCCACCCAAATACGTAGTTGGAGCTGTGATAGATCCCTAACATAGAGGGGTAGGGAGCAGTTATATAAGTCAGCATATGGTCTGCTCTCCCAGGTGAACTGAAACCCTGGACAAAGTCAGAAGTCTTAAAGAATGCCCTTTCTCTAATATGGGGATTTTACCAACAGTCCCCACAACCAGGGCTATAGTGCAAGGCAGAGCTCTTACAGAATTTAAACCCACATAATCTGGATGGTTAAGACTCTAGATGAAAAACTAATGTGTGTGTATACACACACACACACATAATATAAAAAATAATACATATATATGTGTGTGTGTGTGTATATACATACATACATATATATATATATATATATATATATATATATACAGAACATAAAATCTCAACTAATCCATAGGGATGCTTCTATAAGACAAAACACAAGTGGCTCTTTTGATACACCCTCTGCTGAGATGACTTTCAAGTAAAATGTTTGTACCACATAAAGAAATAAGCCACAACAGAAGAAAGTCTGAATATGAAGACAATGGAAGAATTTATACTGAATGAACAGTTGGATAATCTGAAAGATATTTTAAAATATGTTTAAAATGGTAAAAGGAGATAAAGAAAAGTAGGGTACATAAATCAAGAAAAATAGAATATGAAAAAATAATAAATTAAAACAATAGAAATAGAAATATTGGAACTTGTTTGTACGTATTAAAAACACAACAGATGGGTGATACAGCAGACTAGAAGAAAAGAGAATTCATAAACAGGAATATAGCTTTGAGGAAATTGCCTCAGAAAAATACAGTTCACAGATACAAAGAGAATAAAATTAGATCTCCTTAAAAACTAAGAATATCCAACATGTATTTAATGGAGAAAATGTAAATCTAGAGGGAAGTGATATTCATAAAAATTAGGCTTTTTAAATTTTTAAATGAAAAAGCTCATAACAAAATTTATCAGCCTAACGATTTTAAGTGTATAGTTCAGTAATAAGTATTAATATATTCACATTGCTGTGGAAAAGATCTCCAGGAGTTTTTCAATCTATAATTCTTAATTATATTTGTTTAATGACAAATTATCATTTCCCTTGCCTCTCAGCCCCCCGGTAACACCCATTCTACTCTGTTGCCATGAATGTGATTAGTTTGTTGTTGCTGTCATTTAGTCCTTAAGTCATGGCCAGCTCTTTGCAATCCCATGGACTGCACCATGCCAGAATTCCTTGCCCTTCATATCACCTGAAGATTGCTCATGTTTGTGTCCATTGAGTTGGAGATGATATATAAACATCTCATCCTGTCCTGCCTCCTTCTCCTTTGGCCTTCAACATTTTCCAGCGTTCAAGGTCTTTTCCAATGAGTCATCTCTTCGCATCAGGTGGCTGAAGTATTGGAGTTTCAGCTTCAGCATCAGTCCTTCCAAGGAATATTCAGGATTAATTTCCTTGAGGATTGACTGGTTTGATCTCCTTGCTGTCCAAAGGACTCTCAAGAGTCTTCTCTAGTACTACAATTCAAAAACGTCAATTCTATGGCACTCAGGCTTCTTTATAATTTGACTCTTACATCTGTAAATGACTAGTTGAAAAACCAGAGGTTTGATAGTATAGACCACTTTTTTTGGCAAAGTGGTGTCTCTGCTTTTTAATACACTGTCTAGGTTTGTTATAGCTTTCTAAGAAGCAGGCATCTTTTAATTTCACAGCTGCAGTCACTGTCTGCCGTGATTTTGGCACCCAAGGAAAGAAAATCTGTCACCGCTTCTACTTTTTCCCTTTCTATTTGCCATGAAGTGATGAGACTGGTTGCCATGGTTTCTGTTTTATGGATGTTGATTTTTTTTTTTTTTTAATGCACATGACAGTTGTGAGTTTCAGTTTTTTTTTTTTATTTTTATTTATTTGGGGGTTGGGGGGGAGGGGGTGGGCGGACCACTTCCATTGGTCTTTCATTTGTCTATTTCCATTCATCTTTGTTCTTTGGCCCGTGTGGACCTCCCATCACTGTGGCCTCTGTTGTCGCAGAGCACTGGCTCTGGGCGCATGCGCTCTAGAACTCCGGCTCGGTAATTGGACATATCGGTGCAGCCGCTCCGTGGCACGTGGGATCTTCCCAGGCCAGGGATTGAACCGGCGTCCCTTGCACTGCAAGGCGGTGTCCTTACCCACTGGACCACCAGGGAAGCCCTGAATGCTGATTTTTTTTTTTAATTTGGTCTCTTTTATTGGTCTTTCATTTATTTATTTTTATCCATCTTTCTTCTTTGGCCTGTGTGGACCTCCCATCACTGTGGCCTATGTTGTCACAGAGCACTGGCTCTGGGCGCATGCGCTCTAGAACTCCGGTTCGGTAATTGGACATATCGGTGCAGTCGCTCCGTGGCACGTGGGATCTTCCCAGGCCAGGGATTGAACCGGCACCCCTTGCACTGCAAGGCAGTGTCCTTACCCACTGGACCACCAGGGAAGCCCTGAATGCTGATTTTTTTTTTTTTTAATTTGGTCTCTTTTATTGGTCTTTCATTTATTTATTTTCATCCATCTTTGTTCTTTGGCCTGTGTGGGACTCCTATCACAGTGGCCTCTGTTGTTGCAAAGCACCGACTCTGGGCGCATGCACTCCAGAGCGCTGGCCCATAATTGGACACCCTGGTCTAGCCACTCCATGGCATGTGGGATCTTCCCAGGCCAGGGATGGGACCAGTGCCCCCTGGGCTGCAAGGTAGACTCTTTACCCACTGGACCACCAGGGAAGCCTTGAATGTTGAATTTTAAGCTAGCTTTTTCAGTGTCTTCTTTCACCTTCATCAAGAGGCTCTTTAGTTTCTCTTCACTTTATGCCTTTAAAGTTGTATCATATGCATATCTGAGGTTGTTGATATTTCTCCTGGAAATCTTGATTCCAGTTTGTGATTCATCCAGCTGGGTATTTTGCATGATGTACTCTGCATAGAAGTTAAATAAGCAGGGTGATAATATGCAGCCTTGTGTTTGACTATAGGGACCTTTGTTGGCAAAGTGATGTCTCTCCTTTTTAATATGCTGTCTAGGTTTGTCATAGCTTTCCTTCCAAAGAACAAGCATCTTGTCACCATCTACAGTGATTCTGGAGCCCAAGGAAAGAAAATCTGTCACTGATTACTTTGGATACGCTTATATAAGAGGAATCACAGGGTATTTGTCCAGTATTAGTAACAGATCAAGTCAATATAGAGGGTCCTAGCTAAGATAAATAAAAACAATTCTATAGCCAAGATATTTTATAACATGATAGAATATTAAAGAGAATTCTTAAAAACTACAAAAAGTGGAAAAAGCTGACCAATAAAGAGGTGACTTTAGCCTGACAATCGTCAACCTGGCATTCAGTACCCAGCTTAAGCTATCATTTTGATTTAAGATTACAGTGGAGACATTTTCAGACAGAAAGAAAGACTGAACTAACTTGTGTACTCAATGGCCTCTTCAAAAGGACTTTAAAGTCTGAATAAAAATTATAAAGAATGAAAATGAATCTGAATGGAGAGTATAAGATGCAGGAAACAGAGCTGAGTAAATAGGACTAAGCATACAATTAGCACTAAATAAACATAAACCTCAAGTATATGCATGTATTTATGTGTGTGCACACATACACAGTGATGATGGAGGGGGCTTTAAAAGGGTGGAGATACAATATTTGTCAATTTCATGAACTATAGGGAAAGACATTCCATAGTTGAAGGGACCTATATGCATCACAGTCGTTCTGTAGAAAGCAGAAATGATCAATTTTAGACTTATCAAATAAAGTGCACATTTAAAATTGAAGAGCAATCACTAAGCTAAGTAGAACACATAAATTCTGATTCAAAAAGGAGGAAAGAGAGATTAATTTTTAAAATTTAATAGAAGTCAGGAAAGGAGGCCAAAAAGAAGCCAAAGACTACGAATGGCACCTGTTTAGATCTGGATATGGTAATGTGGACAGATCACATAACATAATATTCAGAATAAAAGAGACAGCTGATAAAGTTTAGGTAATATTCTAACTTCCTATAACACATGACATTATGGTATGTATCGTTCATGGATATGTACAAATGCAGAAATGCAAACCAATGCTCACGGCAAGGAGCGCTCAGTGCACTGGCCTTGTGAATGGCATCTGAGTCTGCCTCTATAACACCCTCACTATCCTCTCGACTGTTCTAGTGGATGAGCTTCTTAAATCAGGGGCTAGGTCCTACAAGAACTCTGTTCTCCAGCCTACCTCAGGGCCTATAGAGTATAGCACCTAACATACATTGTATTAACTGAAATAAATCTAGAAGATGATCCAGCAACGCAAGAAGGGTGTCAGTTCACTGGCTTCATTGTGTCCGACTCTGAGACTGCAGCACACTGGTTTTCCTGTCCTTCATCATCTCCTGGAGCTTGCTGAAACTCATGTCCTTTGAGTCAGTGATGCCATCCAACCATCTCATCCTCTGCCATCCCCGTCTCCTTCTGCCTTCTATTTTTCCCAGCATCAGGGTCTTTTCCAGTGAGTCATCTCTTTGTATCAGGTGGCCAAGGTCAATAGGAAAGGTGTTAATCAATAGGAGAAAGGCCAAAAGTCTGCTTTTGCTTCTACATTCCTGATTCCGTCAGTGGAGTGGTGACATGTTGATTTTCTGATAAATATACCTGCACACATGCATCTATTCATCAAGCATTTATTCAGCATGTACTGTGTGTCAGGTTCTAGAGATTAAAAACTGTATATATTATGGTTATGTCCTCAAGGAGGTTATCTTACAGTCAAATGAGTTAAGTAGTCCATTCCTATCCACTTATACTCATAGAAGGCCCAGCTTCTAGGATCTGTGGGAACAGATGCTGAATAATTGATGCTAACTGCCCATAAGCCCTTACAATTCAGAAAGGGAAACTGGAATGCACATAAACAAATTTGATATCAGATAGGCTGCTATAAATGCAATAACTGGAGTTCAACTATGTGATCTATGTTCAATATTATATATAATTCATTCATTCATTCATTCAATTATTAATTTGTTCATCATTCCTTTGAGCAAATATTTAACGAGGAACTGTGTGTACTCAACTCTGAGATGCATGGTGTACAGAAGGTTGAACATGGTTCATAAATTTACAGACTAGTAGGAAAGGCAAATATTCTAAAGTTACTTGCAAATTTATACATAATAGCAAGCTGCAGTAAGTCTATGGCTGAAGAAAACCACGGCCTATGAAACAAGGTACTAGAGGATGTCCTGATAGAGTCTGGTCTTAGGAGTTATGTAAAACATCTCAAATAAACCCATTATTTTGTCTGTTACGAGCAAAAATTGAGGACAATTCAGGAGTAAGAAAAAGAGTATTTCAGAAAGGGGGAGGAGAGTCACAAAGTTTCTGATGATGGCTGGCAATTAGCAGAGGAGTTAGAAAATGGCTTGTGCAGAGTCGTAGGGGCCAGGTCATGAATTTGCAGGTCTCCCTCAGATATCTGAATTTCATTCCAAACATAAAGAGAGGCTACCAGGAAGTTTAAGCAAAGGAGTGATATGATCCAATCTGTGGTTTTAAAAAGATTGGTCTATTAGAGTGGAGAATGCACTAGAGGCAAACAAGAAAGGATATTCGAAGGAAAGATAAACAGTTGTCCAGCACTGAGATAATAGTGGCTTGAAGTAGTAGGTATAATAGGTTCATACATATCTTGAGGATTGGATGGACAAAGCTGGGAGACAGATTGGCTATGACAGGTGAAGGAAGGGAAGACATAAGAATGATTCCAGAGTTCAGGCTTAAGCAACTGTAGATGCGAGGACTCTTATTTGAGTTGCAGAAAGATGGAATCGAGATTGCTGTTGTTTGGTCACTGAGTCATGTCTGACTCTTGGAGACTCCATGGACTATAGCAAGTCAGGCTCTTCTGTCCTTTTCTATCTCCCAGAGTTTGCTCAAATTCATGTTCATTAAGTTAGTGATTCTATCCAACCATCTCATCCTCTGTCACCCCCCTTCTCCTTTTGCTTTCAATCTTTCCCAGCACCAGGGTCTATTCCAATAGCTTACTAATAAAACTCAGGAAGGACTTCAGGGATAGATGCTGAGTGACAGGAGCTATAAGTGATGACATTAAAGAAGATGGGTATAGGGTAAGGGGGCTGTTCTAAGCAGAGGACATGGACATGGTCTGGAGAATGGTAGTGAAAGACCATAGCAATAGAGAACTAATAAGAACTCCATACTCTGAAGAATAGCATTCCATACTCTGCAATGGCCTATATGGGAAAAGAATCTAAACAAAGAATGGGTATACTGTATATGTATAACTGACTCACTTTGCTAAAGGCAAAACACGGCCTATTGAAAAACAAGGTACTAGAGGATGTCCTGATAGAGTCTGGTCTTAGGAGTTATGTAAAACATCTCAAATAAACCCATTATTTTGTCTGTTACGAGCAAAAATTGAGGACAATTCAGGAGTAAGAAAAAGAGTATTTCAGAAAGGGGGAGGAGAGTCACAAAGTTTCTGATGATGGCTGGCAATTAGCAGAGGAGTTAGAAAATGGCTTGTGCAGAGTCGTAGGGGCCAGGTCATGAATTTGCAGGTCTCCCTAAGATATCTGAATTTCATTCCAAACATAAAGAGAGGCTACCAGGAAGTTTAAGCAAAGGAGTGATATGATCCAATCTGTGGTTTTAAAAAGATTGGTCTATTAGAGTGGAGAATGCACTAGAGGCAAACAAGAAAGGATATTCGAAGGAAAGATAAACAGTTGTCCAGCACTGAGATAATAGTGGCTTGAAGTAGTAGGTATAATAGGTTCATACATATCTTGAGGATTGGATGGACAAAGCTGGGAGACAGATTGGCTATGACAGGTGAAGGAAGGGAAGACATAAGAATGATTCCAGAGTTCAGGCTTAAGCAACTGTAGATGCGAGGACTCTTATTTGAGTTGCAGAAAGATGGAGTCGAGATTGCTGTTGTTTGGTCACTGAGTCATGTCTGACTCTTGGAGACTCCATGGACTATAGCAAGTCAGGCTCTTCTGTCCTTTTCTATCTCCCAGAGTTTGCTCAAATTCATGTTCATTAAGTTAGTGATTCTATCCAACCATCTCATCCTCTGTCACCCCCCTTCTCCTTTTGCTTTCAATCTTTCCCAGCATCAGGGTCTATTCCAATAGCTTACTAATAAAACTCAGGAAGGACTTCAGGGATAGATGCTGAGTGACAGGAGCTATAAGTGATGACATTAAAGAAGATGGGTATAGGGTAAGGGGGCTGTTCTAAGCAGAGGACATGGACATGGTCTGGAGAATGGTAGTGAAAGACCATAGCAATAGAGAACTAATAAGAACTCCATACTCTGAAGAATAGCATTCCATACTCTGCAATGGCCTATATGGGAAAAGAATCTAAACAAAGAATGGGTATACTGTATACGTATAACTGACTCACTTTGCTGTACACCTGAAACAACATTACACAACATGGTAAATCAATTCTACTCTGTGAGAAGTTAAAAAGAGAGAGAGAGAGAGAAACTATAACACTGAGTATACAGTGATATGATAGGCAGATGTTGCTATCAGGATTCAAAATTAAAAGTTAAGTAAATGTAAGACATCAAAGTATTTGAAATTAAACTGGGAAGAAGATAATCTTTAAAGGTTTTCAGAAGTGGAATAACGTGTTCAGACCTGCATGCTTTTTTTTTTGTTGTTTTATTTTAGGGAGATCTCCAGAATATCTGAAGCTCTAAAAGGGAGAAAAAAATAGTTGGTTTTGGAGAAAGAGACATTTTGGGAAAACTGAAATATATGCAATCTTTTTTTAGCATCTTTAACAGATCAGTTTAAGAATATGAGCATGCATTATGTATAATTTGGGTTGTTTTTAAAAAGGATCATGCTTCGTGTTTGTTATATATAGAGCTGCTAAGGCTTGGACAATTCTTGGAATAGATTTTATCTCCCATTAGAATGGAGGTGGGGGGAGGGCCTACCCATTGGTCAGCAGTATTGCCCTGTCAAATTGTGCCGTTTCCAACCTAAATTTTCACATCTCTTTTATAATTCACAGAAGAAAGGCTGGCTTTGTTTTTGTTTGGGGATGACCCTCTCTATCACCCACTAAGGTGTTCTTTGGCCCGAAAAGCAAAGGAAAGAAAAATACGCCTGAGAAATTATGGAACAGCATACACTATTCATGGGCTGGAATTATAAAAAGAAAGATATAAAAATAGCTTTCCTATTTATGCTTTCCTGGTTTTTCTATCTATCTATATATATGTATGTAAATCAAAGCAGTGTCTTTGACCAGGAGTCAGTAAACTTTTGCTGTGAAGGTCCGGATAATAAATATCTTAGACTTTTTTGGACTCTGATCTATGTTGCAACTCTTTAACTCTGCCTGTAGCACAAAAGCAACCATAGATGATATATAAACAAAGGATCACAGCTGCTTTCCAATAACATTGTTCACAAAAACTGTGCTGAGCCATGTGTGTTGGCCTTTACCAGAGACCCTCAAATCTGATATCACAAGGATTTTATTTACTACTTTTAAACATGTCTGTTTCTGCCTCTGTATATCATACGTCATTTATAGAGTATCACTATGTCTCATTTGTCACTAAACAAAGGTGGCCCGGTGCAATCCACGCATATCTGGGTAGAGCTGGTACCCCATAACAGTGAGCCCCATGTATGGGAGCCCTTTGTCTCAATCAGTTGAAAAGTCTTCTTAAATTCAAACGTGTCCTACTTTTTTTTTGTTTTATTTTAGGGAGATCTCCAGAATATCTGAAGCTCTAAAAGGGAGAAAAAAAATAGTTGGTTTTGGAGAAAGAGACATTTTGGGAAAACTGAAATATATGCAATCTTTTTTTAGCATCTTTAACAGATCAGTTTAAGAATATGAGCATGCATTATGTATAATTTGGGTTGTTTTTAAAAAGGATCATGTTTCGTGTTTGTTATATATAGAGCTGCTAAGGCTTGGACAATTCTTGGAATAGATTTTATCTCCCCATTAGAATGGAGGCGGGGGGAGGGCCTACCCATTGGTCAACAGTATTGCCCTGTCAAATTGTGCCATTTCCAACCTAAATTTTCACATCTCTTTTATAATTCACAGAAGAAAGGCTGGCTTTGTTTTTGTTTGGGGATGACCTGCTCTATCACCCACTAAGGTGTTCTTTGGCCCAAAAAGCAAAGGAAAGAAAAATACGCCTGAGAAATTATGGAACAGCATACACTATTCATGGGCTGGAATTATAAAAAGAAAGATATAAAAATAGTTTTCCTATTTATGTTTTCCTGGTTTTATGTATTTATATCTATATCTATATCTATCTATCTATATATATGTATGTAAATCAAAGCAGTGTCTTTGACCAGGAGTCAGTAAACTTTTGCTGTGAAGGTCCGGATAATAAATATCTTAGACTTTTTGGATCTGATCTATGTTGCAACTCTTTAACTCTGCCTGTAGCACAAAAGCAACCATAGATGATATATAAACAAAGGATCACAGCTGCTTTCCAATAACATTGTTCACAAAAACTGTGCTGAGCCATGTGTGTTGGCCTTTACCAGAGACCCTCAAATCTGATATCACAAGGATTTTATTTACTACTTTTAAACATGTCTGTTTCTGCCTCTGTATATCATACGTCATTTATAGAGTATCACTATGTCTCATTTGTCACTAAACAAAGGTGGCCCGGTGCAATCCACGCATATCTGGGTAGAGCTGGTACCCCATAACAGTGAGCCCCATGTATGGGAGTCCTTTGTCTCAATCAGTTATGAAAATGTCTTCTTAAATTCAAACTTACTTTTGTGTCCTCACTTTTGATTTGTCTTGAGTTAATATTTTTCAACTTCCTGCTTGATGACTAGTAAAATTTGCTTCTGAGGCAAAATTCTCACCCACCCTAAGAGAGTGGGGAAGAGAAGCTGCAGCAGGAAGAATAAAAGAATGATGTGATGAATGAAGAGGAGGATGTTCTGCAGTTTTGGGTTTCTGTTGCCATTGTTTTGCGTAGAACTCATGGGCCTGGCTCTGTGCCCTAACACTGCAAACACTATTTGTTTCCCCCAACAACCCCACCGAGTAGGTTACAGTCACCATTTCAATATTGGCAGGAACTTTTAGGCGTGGTTTCTCCATAAGCTTGGTTTCTCCATAAGCAGATAGGGTGACAGGATCTGCATGCAAATAGTCTACCTGAGAGGCAATCCCCGAAACAAAAGGAGAGACTGAGCCAAGGAACCACTAAAAAGGGAAATCCCATCTGGAATGTGTTATTCCTGGACAACTGGTACTCAGTCCCTCTGGGGATCCTTTCAGAGGCTGTAGATTCCACTTCACAACTGTCCTTCTGCAAAGTCAGGAGACTGAGGTATTTAACCAATACTCTCTCATTCCTTCACTGTTGGTTCAGGAGGAAAAGAATATGTCTGCAATGCAGGAAACCCGGGTTCAAGTCCTGGACTGGGACAATCCCCTGGAGAATGGAATGCTACCCATACCAGGATTCTTGTCTGGAGAATTCCATGGGCCATAGGAACCCTTGTTGGTTATGTCAAATGAAAATATTTCCTGCCATATTAATCAATAAGAACTGTCACAGGCATCAGTCACTCTCCAAGGTGCTTGTTTAGGAGCTAGGGGAATTCAAGAAACAAGGTGAACAAAGAAATAGGATTGGCCTCAGATAGCTGAGGTGCATATGAAAGGAATGAATTCACTGAGCCCAGAGGCTTAAATCTTTCCATTCAAAGAATTCCTAAACTTGATACCTGAGCTGTGCTGTTCAGACTGCCTGCTTTGCACTTTGCAAACTTGTATATAGCCTGACTTCCCCTTCTGCCTCCTTGGAACAGTTTCCTCAGAGCTACAGAGAGGTTGTCTCCCGGACTCAGACCCGGGAGAGGTTGTCTCCCGGACTCACAGTCCTAAACATTGCCATCAGATAAAATAACTCTCTACTTTCAGGTTGTGCCTATATTTTTAGGTTGGTGGTTAACTTTGATGCTGGGGTCCTTAATCCTTGAATCTTCCATCTGGCCCCCCCATGTGGGTTGATCTCATTCCTTAGGCTAGAGAAAGGCTTTAGGAAGTGACAAACAGGTGCTAGGGGCTTCCTAGGTGGCAGTAATGGTGAGATTCTGCTTTCCAGTGCAGGAGATTGAAGAGTCGTGGGTTTGATCCCTGGGTCGGGAAGATCCTCTGAAGGAGGAAAGAGCAATGTGCTTCATTATTCTCACCTGAAAAATTCCATGGACAAAGGAGCCCGGAGGGCTACAGTCCATGCTGTCACAAAGAGTGGGACATGACTGAACACACACACACTGGTGTGAGAGGCAGGACGTGATAGTGTATACAGGAATTGTCTACTGACCCTCCAGACAACCTCTGATGGGGATCAAGAAGACATGGGTGGGGCACCAAGAGAGTTTATGACATAGACTCTCAGGACCAGGACTTTAAAGCATGCGTGGTGCTATTTTACCCGACTCACACCATTCAACACTTTTATCAGTCCTAGAGTTAAAGGGGACTCAGGCCAATCTTCAGGAGACGGCTTGAAATTGGAAAATTCTACATTTTCCAAGCCTTCTCTCTTCCCAGTGTATCAGAGCCCAGTCTGAACACTAAACACTTCAGTTTGCATTCACTCTGGCATGAGAGAATTTTAACAGGAAAGAAATCAAAGCAACATAGTCACAATCCATTAAATCATCTCCAGCTTGTCATTTACCTGCATGGAATACAGACAGGGTTTACTAGGTAGCCACCCACAGACGGGTGGTTCACGAGTCTGATGATGACTGTTTTAACAGAAATGGGGAAATGTTCTTGGTTTGGAAACTAAGAGGCATACACCCAACAATGGAGGGAAAGAAGTACTGACGAGCTGTGCTGTTCAGACTCCTGCTTTGCACTTTGCAAACTTGTATATAGCCTGACTTCCCCTTCTGCCTCCTTGGAACAGTTTCCTCAGAGCTACAGAGAGGTTGTCTCCCGGACTCAGACCCGGGAGAGGTTGTCTCCCGGACTCACAGTCCTAAACATTGCCATCAGATAAAATAACTCTCTACTTTCAGGTTGTGCCTATATTTTTAGGTTGGTGGTTAACTTTGATGCTGGGGTCCTTAATCCTTGAATCTTCCATCTGGCCCCCCCATGTGGGTTGATCTCATTCCTTAGGCTAGAGAAAGGCTTTAGGAAGTGACAAACAGGTGCTAGGGGCTTCCTAGGTGGCAGTAATGGTGAGATTCTGCTTTCCAGTGCAGGAGATTGAAGAGTCGTGGGTTTGATCCCTGGGTCGGGAAGATCCTCTGAAGGAGGAAAGAGCAATGTGCTTCATTATTCTCACCTGAAAAATTCCATGGACAAAGGAGCCCGGAGGGCTACAGTCCATGCTGTCACAAAGAGTGGGACATGACTGAACACACACACACTGGTGTGAGAGGCAGGACGTGATAGTGTATACAGGAATTGTCTACTGACCCTCCAGACAACCTCTGATGGGGATCAAGAAGACATGGGTGGGGCACCAAGAGAGTTTATGACATAGACTCTCAGGACCAGGACTTTAAAGCATGCGTGGTGCTATTTTACCCGACTCACACCATTCAACACTTTTATCAGTCCTAGAGTTAAAGGGGACTCAGGCCAATCTTCAGGAGACGGCTTGAAATTGGAAAATTCTACATTTTCCAAGCCTTCTCTCTTCCCAGTGTATCAGAGCCCAGTCTGAACACTAAACACTTCAGTTTGCATTCACTCTGGCATGAGAGAATTTTAACAGGAAAGAAATCAAAGCAACATAGTCACAATCCATTAAATCATCTCCAGCTTGTCATTTACCTGCATGGAATACAGACGCAGGGTTTACTAGGTAGCCACCCACAGACGGGGTGGTTCACGAGTCTGATGATGACTGTTTTAACAGAAATGGGGAAATGTTCTTGGTTTGGAAACTAAGAGGCATACACCCAACAATGGAGGGAAAGAAGTATTTCGATAGAAACATAAGTTGTTTTATAAATATTAGCTAGTATGGTTATTATAGATTTTGGGGAAAAAAAAACTGACTAATGTTTAACATGCGTCCCCGGATTGTGGTAAAGAATCCACTTGACATTGTAGGAGACACAGGAGATGCAAGAGATACGTGTAGGAGATGTGGGTTCAATCCCTGGGTCAGGAAGATTCCCTGGAGAATGGAATGGAAACCCACTCCAGTATTCTTGCCTGGGAAATCCATGGACAGAGGAACCTGGTGGGCTACAGTCTGCAGAGTTGCAAAGAGTTGGACACTACTGAGCATGTATGCAAGCTCCCTGATTTAGATCCATCTTTCTCAGTTGGAGTAAGCAAGGCACTGATTTAATTGTAGCACAAGGGCTCACGTATGGGAAAGACATGAAATCTTGTTTCTGTGTTCCTCTGGAGAAGGAAAAGGCAACCCACTCCAGTATTCTTGTCTGGAAAATCCCCTGAACAAACAGGCCTGGTAGACTACAGTCAATGGAGTCACAAATATATATAGGCATCCCTGTTGGCTCAGTAGTAAGGAATCCGCCAGCATTGCAGGAGACTGGTTACAGTCCGTGGGGTCTCACACGACCGAGAGACTAAGCAGCAGCAGCAGCAGTAGTAGAGAGCAGAGTCAGCACCGATAGTGGGCAGGAACTCCAAGAAATGACAGAACTTAATACAAAGGAGAATTTTCTGGCAGTTAGCATTATCCAGTACTAAAGCCTATATCCAATACGTACTTCCTTGTGAAGCAGTGAGCTCCCCACCCCTGCAGGCGCTCGCGTCCCACATGCTGCAGCCAGAATAGTGGCGAGGCCTGGCATTAAGTGAATTCAGGGGAGAGATAGAACCCCTGTACTTTCTTCAAAATAGTAATCTCTAGTATCTGATAGCCTGGGCTTAATCTTGGCTCTGTTATTCTTACCTACTCTGAGCTCTAGTCTTCTAATCTGTTAAAATGGGAGTAATAATATTGTATGTGTATAGGTTTATTCTGTGAATCTTTTACAATGGTGCATGTAAAGTGCCAATGCAAGAGACATAAGAGACGTGGGTTTGATCCCTGGGTCGGGAAGATCCCCTGGAGGAGGGCATGGCAACTCACTCCAGTATTCTTGCCTGGAGAATCCCATGGACAGAGGAGTCTGGCAGGGTTGCAAAGAGCTGGACAGGACTGAAGCAACAGTGCACATGTAAAGTGCTTAGCATAGGTCTTGCATTATTTAGTCGTTAAGTTGTTTCTAACTCCTGCAACTTTATGGACTGTAGCCTGCCGGCTCCTCTGTCTATGGGATTTTCCAGTTAAGAATACTGGAGTGGGTCGCCAGTTCTTTTTCCACGGGATATTCCTGACCCAGGGATTGAATGCACATCTCCTGAGTCTCTTGCATTGGATTCTTTACCGCTGAGCTATCAGGAAAGCCCCGGCTATACTACTCATTAAACTGATACTGATTTTATTATTAATAGGGCTTTTAAAAAGTAGGTATTTACATAGAAATTCTCTTGGTAAATACATTCTGAGTGCTCTCTTTGTTTCAGACTAGGGATCTCCTAAGGATTAAGGAGTCCAGGGGAGTTCTGCTGGCCTGAGTCTTAGGGAATGACCTTCTGCTGAAGTCCCGCAGCTCTACCTGGGAAAGAGCGGGTTGCTCTTGTGGATGATGGAAGTGCACCAAATTGTCCCATGTCATTTCTAAAGCGGTAGCAAGAGGCACAGTAAACTCTGGAGGATTATAGGCAATCAGACAAGTTGCACATGTTTATCTAGGAAAATTAAAATGAATGCTAAAATCAGTTTTCAAGGGGGAAAAAGAAAACTCAAATAGGCAGTCTGTCAATCTGCCTAGGGCTTAACTTGTCCCAGGCTCATGAAAATAGTAACTGAGAAAAAGGAAAACTGAATTGCTGGGACCTATAATTAGTTGAGTGTTTACTAACCACCAGGCACTGCCCTAGATACTTCGTGGGCACAGACATATTTAATCCGTTCACTAGCTTATGAGCCTGGGCTTAATCTTGGCTCTGTTATTCTTACCTACTCTGAGCTCTAGTCTTCTAATCTGTTAAAATGGGAGTAATAATATTGTATGTGTATAGGTTTATTCTTGGAATCTTTTACAATGGTGCATGTAAGTGCCAATGCAAGAGACATAAGAGACGTAGGTTTGATCCCTGGGTCGGGAAGATCCCCTGGAGGAGGGCATGGCAACTCACTCCAGTATTCTTGCCTGGAGAATCCCATGGACAGAGGAGTCTGGCAGGGTTGCAAAGAGCTGGACAGGACTGAAGCAACAGTGCACATGTAAAGTGCTTAGCATAGGTCTTGCATTATTTAGTCGTTAAGTTGTTTCTAACTCCTGCAACTTTATGGACTGTAGCCTGCCGGCTCCTCTGTCTATGGGATTTTCCAGTTAAGAATACTGGAGTGGGTCGCCAGTTCTTTTTCCACGGGATATTCCTGACCCAGGGATTGAATGCACATCTCCTGAGTCTCTTGCATTGGATTCTTTACCGCTGAGCTATCAGGAAAGCCCCGGCTATACTACTCATTAAACTGATACTGATTTTATTATTAATAGGGCTTTTAAAAAGTAGGTATTTACATAGAAATTCTCTTGGTAAATACATTCTGAGTGCTCTCTTTGTTTCAGACTAGGGATCTCCTAAGGATTAAGGAGTCCAGGGGAGTTCTGCTGGCCTGAGTCTTAGGGAATGACCTTCTGCTGAAGTCCCGCAGCTCTACCTGGGAAAGAGCGGGTTGCTCTTGTGGATGATGGAAGTGCACCAAATTGTCCCATGTCATTTCTAAAGCGGTAGCAAGAGGCACAGTAAACTCTGGAGGATTATAGGCAATCAGACAAGTTGCACATGTTTATCTAGGAAAATTAAAATGAATGCTAAAATCAGTTTTCAAGGGGGAAAAAGAAAACTCAAATAGGCAGTCTGTCAATCTGCCTAGGGCTTAACTTGTCCCAGGCTCATGAAAATAGTAACTGAGAAAAAGGAAAACTGAATTGCTGGGACCTATAATTAGTTGAGTGTTTACTAACCACCAGGCACTGCCCTAGATACTTCGTGGGCACAGACATATTTAATCCGTTCACTAGCTTTATGAGATAGGTGCAACTATTATTAATATTATGTTACTAAAAGAGGAGAAACTGAAGTCTGAAAGGTTAAACTACATACTCGTGGTCACATGGCACACAGGTGGAAGAATTCATTTGCTACTATCTTCCCTATGCCAGAAGGGTCCTGATGGTGGTCTCTGGGCTTTGTGGGGGCAGCTGAGCATTCTGGATCTGGAATCAGCTGCTGACCTGTTTTGCCATCCCTATCTCCCTGCTGTAACTGGGAATACCACCTGTCATTAAAACTGCTCTGAGGTGAATAGTATGAAATGGGAATGAGGATTGAGGACAGAGGTGGCAGTTGTCATGAAAATACAGGGGTCTTTGCAGAGCCCAGTTTTGGTCTGATGGGACTCATAAAGGTGTGTGAAATGAGAATGTTCTCCTATGATGATGGCATGTAAAGATGGGACAGTCACACAGAAGACCTCTTCTCTGAAAGCAGTCTGACTCAGGTTGGGGCACAGAAATACTTTAGGATTTATAAGCCCCAATTCTATATGATTCCCTAGCTGTGTGATCTTAGGTCATCTAACCTCTCTTGGTTTCAACTTCCTTTTGGGTAGCATTACCTCCTTTGTAGGATTGCTGTCCATATTAAATGAGTTACTACTGAAAAATGTCAGATATGAAGTCAGATATTTGAGACTGTGCATAATTTCTGACCCCCTGTGTGACCTTGAATTTCTTGTTCAACTTGCCTTGAGTGAGGTTCATTCAATGTGAAAAAACGGGCCAGAAATCAGTTTCATTCCTGACTTGGCAACAGAGTAAAGGTGGGAATGGTTACCTCTGCCAATCTCAGCGAGGTCTGACCTTGTGGAAATCAAACAAACAGAATCTGATTTTCAATCCCCACAGGAAGCAGCATGTGTAGGGGTCACTCTTGCTCTGCCAACTATTGGCTTTCTTTCATGGACATTTTAAGAAATATATTTTACTGGTAAAACAAAGCCCACTGCTGTCTGGCAGAAAAGCAGAAAGCGGAAGGGGGCTTCCACTCTCCCCGGCCTTGTTACTAATGCTCATCGGGACTATAATTAGTTGAGTGTTTACTAACCACCAGGCACTGCCCTAGATACTTCGTGGGCACAGACATATTTAATCCGTTCACTAGCTTTATGAGATAGGTGCAACTATTATTAATATTATGTTACTAAAGAGGAGAAACTGAAGTCTGAAAGGTTAAACTACATACTCGTGGTCACATGGCACACAGGTGGAAGAATTCATTTGCTACTATCTTCCCTATGCCAGAAGGGTCCTGATGGTGGTCTCTGGGCTTTGTGGGGGCAGCTGAGCATTCTGGATCTGGAATCAGCTGCTGACCTGTTTTGCCATCCCTATCTCCCTGCTGTAACTGGGAATACCACCTGTCATTAAAACTGCTCTGAGGTGAATAGTATGAAATGGGAATGAGGATTGAGGACAGAGGTGGCAGTTGTCATGAAAATACAGGGGTCTTTGCAGAGCCCAGTTTTGGTCTGATGGGACTCATAAAGGTGTGTGAAATGAGAATGTTCTCCTATGATGATGGCATGTAAAGATGGGACAGTCACACAGAAGACCTCTTCTCTGAAAGCAGTCTGACTCAGGTTGGGGCACAGAAATACTTTAGGATTTATAAGCCCCAATTCTATATGATTCCCTAGCTGTGTGATCTTAGGTCATCTAACCTCTCTTGGTTTCAACTTCCTTTTGGGTAGCATTACCTCCTTTGCAGGATTGCTGTCCATATTAAATGAGTTACTACTGAAAAATGTCAGATATGAAGTCAGATATTTGAGACTGTGCATAATTTCTGACCCCCTGTGTGACCTTGAATTTCTTGTTCAACTTGCCTTGAGTGAGGTTCATTCAATGTGAAAAAACGGGCCAGAAATCAGTTTCATTCCTGACTTGGCAACAGAGTAAAGGTGGGAATGGTTACCTCTGCCAATCTCAGCGAGGTCTGACCTTGTGGAAATCAAACAAACAGAATCTGATTTTCAATCCCCACAGGAAGCAGCATGTGTAGGGGTCACTCTTGCTCTGCCAACTATTGGCTTTCTTTCATGGACATTTTAAGAAATATATTTTACTGGTAAAACAAAGCCCACTGCTGTCTGGCAGAAAAGCAGAAAGCGGAAGGGGGCTTCCACTCTCCCCGGCCTTGTTACTAATGCTCATCGGGACCTGCTAATGAGAACACAGTATCCACGTTAGAAGGCTGGCAGCTACAGAGTCATGATACCTAGGGCTTTCCAGGGCATTTCAGCCCCAGACTTAGAAGCAGAAATCTCTCTGAAAGTAAGACTGGAAACTGGGAGAAAAACACACTGATTTTTCTCCTGCTTGTATGGGCGGTGGTTGTATGGGAGAGTTTCTCTGTGATGTTTTATGGTTCTAAATCCACTGTCTTAATAGTTCTAAACCCACTGACTGGCATGTGATACTTACTCAGATGTTTCATACCTTGACCCAACTATCTACCCTGCCTACCACTTAGAAAAAAAAAAAAAAAAACAGACAGGAGAAAAGCACTGTATGGGAGAGTTTCTCTGTGATGTCTAATGGTTCTGAATCCACTAACTGGCATGAGAAACCTGCTCAGATATTTCACATCTTCATCCAACTATTCATTCTGTCCCCCGTAAAAAACCCATCTTGTTAATATAAAATTAATAAGCTTTCCCTAGATGGATCCTAGAGAAATCATCCTGACCAGGTGTGAGGCCACTCCTTTTATAACTGAGGGGTCTGGAACAAATGACTGTGTCCTTGGGGTTTCTGTTTCTTCCACTATAAAAGGAGGAAAGTGCTATTTACCTTCAAGATCATTATAAGCACAGACTTCCTACCAATTTATAAATGAATGGTATATATGAGGCATTATTCTGAAGGCTGGGGAGGCTGCGATGAATAAAACAAAATTACCCTCAAGGCAATGTTCTTCCAGGGAAGTCAGACAATAAACTTATAAGCAAATAAGATAGTTTCAGCTATTGGCATGAGGGACAAAGAAGATTAAACAGAGTCATGTGTTGTAGAAAGACATGAGGTGCTACTTTAGTGAAGTGATTCGAGGAGGTCTTTGAAGCAGTGACCTTGAAGTCGATGCATGAATGATGAGTGAGTGTCAGCTCTGCAAATATATGAAGGCTGGACATTGTTAGGAGAAGAAATAAGTGGAAAAGCCAACAAATGGGAACATAATTTGGGATATCTGAAGATTGGGCTGGCAGTTAGTGAACAAAGGAAATATTGGAAGGGGATGAGAGATCTGAACAGCTTTTTTGCCACAGAAAGTCTCAGCTGACTCTCAGTTTCAAAGCTAAAAATCTCTGCAGTGGAGAGAATTCTGGTTCAGCTTGAGTGAGGTGTGTACCTCTCAATCTGTTAATTCTAGTTGGATGGTTGGGCTTGTATCAGAACTTGGTAGCTCCAATGAGAATCATAGGGAGGGGAAAATGTAGTTTCCAGGGGGCGAAAAAAAGATGATTGTTTCCAAAATGAAAGAAGAATGGCTAATACTTAAAATGAGTCATTCATGAATCACCCAGGCTCTGTGGTTCCAAAAAATTATGACTACCTCTCTCATGGTGTAGGTTGAACAAGTCATTCTATGTTCAACATAGGAAGAAGAATGATGCTTCAAAGACTGGGAAGTCTTATCTAAGGTTTCACAGGTTATAAAAGGCTAAACAAGATGGATGCGATCCTAAGACACCAACTGTTCCTTGTTCATCTATCTGTTCATGTTTATTGGCTATTTATTTTATTCTAATAGCAGTTGTCCTTTTAAAAATTCTTTCAAAGAAGTATGGAGAAAATCAACCTACTATCTTTTAGATATTTTTAGCATAAACATATTCTTGAAGCAGAATATTTATTAAAATTTCTTCAAATACTGAACTTGTATGATGCTAAGCTAAATGTCTTTCAATTAGTTCAATTCATTTGAAAATTATATATAAAATGCCTGCTGTAAGGTAAAATGGGTAAATTGTTAATACTGCTAAGCACCAATTTATAAATGAATGGTATATATGAGGCATTATTCTGAAGGCTGGGGAGGCTGCGATGAATAAAACAAAATTACCCTCAAGGCAATGTTCTTCCAGGGAAGTCAGACAATAAACTTATAAGCAAATAAGATAGTTTCAGCTATTGGCATGAGGGACAAAGAAGATTAAACAGAGTCATGTGTTGTAGAAAGACATGAGGTGCTACTTTAGTGAAGTGATTCGAGGAGGTCTTTGAAGCAGTGACCTTGAAGTCGATGCATGAATGATGAGTGAGTGTCAGCTCTGCAAATATATGAAGGCTGGACATTGTTAGGAGAAGAAATAAGTGGAAAAGCCAACAAATGGGAACATAATTTGGGATATCTGAAGATTGGGCTGGCAGTTAGTGAACAAAGGAAATATTGGAAGGGGATGAGAGATCTGAACAGCTTTTTTGCCACAGAAAGTCTCAGCTGACTCTCAGTTTCAAAGCTAAAAATCTCTGCAGTGGAGAGAATTCTGGTTCAGCTTGAGTGAGGTGTGTACCTCTCAATCTGTTAATTCTAGTTGGATGGTTGGGCTTGTATCAGAACTTGGTAGCTCAATGAGAATCATAGGGAGGGGAAAATGTAGTTTCCAGGGGGCGAAAAAAAGATGATTGTTTCCAAAATGAAAGAAGAATGGCTAATACTTAAAATGAGTCATTCATGAATCACCCAGGCTCTGTGGTTCCAAAAAATTATGACTGCCTCTCTCATGGTGTAGGTTGAACAAGTCATTCTATGTTCAACATAGGAAGAAGAATGATGCTTCAAAGACTGGGAAGTCTTATCTAAGGTTTCACAGGTTATAAAAGGCTAAACAAGATGGATGCGATCCTAAGACACCAACTGTTCCTTGTTCATCTATCTGTTCATGTTTATTGGCTATTTATTTTATTCTAATAGCAGTTGTCCTTTTAAAAATTCTTTCAAAGAAGTATGGAGAAAATCAACCTACTATCTTTTAGATATTTTTAGCATAAACATATTCTTGAAGCAGAATATTTATTAAAATTTCTTCAAATACTGAACTTGTATGATGCTAAGCTAAATGTCTTTCAATTAGTTCAATTCATTTGAAAATTATATATAAAATGCCTGCTGTAAGGTAAAATGGAAAGAACAAGGAGTCAAAATCAAAACATTTGGTTTAATTCCAACCTCTGCTGGGTCATGGGAGGCATATCAGCTATTCTTTGTACACGGGGTTCCTAGCCCTTTAACTGCAAAATTAGGAGAGTTAGATTACATGAGACTAAAGTCTCTTCCTGCTCTGATAGTCAGTAATTATATTTCCATTCCCCAATGCTGTTAAAAGTTACAGACTAGAATAATATGCTTCTTGACTTCAAGGAATTTATATTGCATTGGCAAAAGGAGAGTGCGTCCACACACACACCTACAGGATTGTAAATGTGTGATTATATAGTCCTAATTATACACAACCTTGTTCATCTCAAGGTGAGAGCAACGATGATGTTGTTTGACTGTTCTATGAAAAGCACAGGGACAATAAAAAGGTTGCATGATTTCCCCAAGGTCACACTGTGTTTAATTGTAATTGCAATACCCACACGTGTCCACAGTTCAGAATCTCCACAAGTTAACCCATCCTTGGAATCGAATTTATGCTGTTTGGAAAAGTACGAAATGAACACAATGGGAACTCATATTTGTATAACTCTTTAGAGTTTTAAAAGAGCTCTGGGACTTCCCTGGTGGTCCAGTGGGTAAAGAGTCCACCTTGCAGCAAGGGGCAATGGTGGGATCCCTGACCCTGGAAGATCCCACATGCTGCCTAGCGGCTGGACCAGAGTGTCCAATTATGAGCTAACACTCTGGGGTGCATGTGCCCAGAACCTGCGCTCTGCTACAGGAGAGGCCGCTGCAATTGGAGGCCCACACAGGCCAAAGAATAAAGATGGATGAAAATAAATAAATGAAAGAGCAATAAGAGAGGTCAAAATTTAAAAAAAAGAACTCTGTCTCACATATTTCACACTATCAGCACAGCCTAGTATATACAGCATCATTACCAGTATCTTTACATAAATCAGAAAGCTGTAGTTGAGAGCACTTAAGCAACCTGCTCAGGAAGTGATAGAACTACTTCTGTAAAACTCTATAGCTATCTGTTTCCATTATTCTGCCCTCATTGGCCCAGTGAAAACATTGTACTCCTAGACCTGGAGGTTGAGAAAAGATGATCTTCCTGTCTATACTAAAATCCCAGAAGTTTGAAACCAAAATGGGAGAAAAGATTCCATCTCCATTCCCCCCTCACAGTGTGAATATTTTCATTCCCAATTTTTTGGCAGTTGGGATATTTGAGATGGAAAAGAAATAAAAGATATTAAAGTGATTATTCATCCTAGTAAATACTTAGCAACTCAGTTGGCATTTGCTGCTTGATGGCAGGACACAGAATATACAAATCCCTTAGCTTCTACTCTTAGTTTCCAGGAAAAATAGTTCCTATAGAGCTATCTTTAAAACAGAATGTGGGCTTCCCTGGTGGCACAGTGGTGAAGAATCTGCCTGCCAATGCAGGAGACATTGGTTTGATCCCCGATCCAGGAAGATTCCACAGCAGCTAAACCTGTGCACCATATCTATTGAGCTTGTGCTCTAGAGCCCAGGAGCCATAGATACTGAGTCCATGTACTATGGAGCCAGTGATCCACCACAAGAGAACTAACGCAGTGAGAAGCCTGCACACTGCAACTAGAGAGTAGCCGCCACTCGCTGCAACCAGACAAAAGGCCATGCAACAAAAAAGACCCAGCACAGTAAAAAAGAAATCAATAAAATTATTTTCAAAATTGACAATACTACACAGGAGAAAGTATATTTAGAATCTGAAATCCCTAGTTCCTGCAAGGGTTTAAAGTTGTGGAGTCTTGGTTGATTTACTTCTTTGAACCTTGATTTTCTAATCTGTGAAATAGAAGTAATTTTGAAAAAATTTTAATATCATGTCCAATTTACAGGAGAGGCGCTGCAATTGAGGCCCACACAGGCCAAAGAATAAAGATGGATGAAAATAAATAAATGAAAGAGCAATAAGAGAGGTCAAAATTTAAAAAAAAGAACTCTGTCTCACATATTTCACACTATCAGCACAGCCTAGTATATACAGCATATTACCAGTATCTTTACATAAATCAGAAAGCTGTAGTTGAGAGCACTTAAGCAACCTGCTCAGGAAGTGATAGAACTACTTCTGTAAAACTCTATAGCTATCTGTTTCCATTATTCTGCCCTCATTGGCCCAGTGAAAACATTGTACTCCTAGACCTGGAGGTTGAGAAAAGATGATCTTCCTGTCTATACTAAAATCCCAGAAGTTTGAAACCAAAATGGGAGAAAAGATTCCATCTCCATTCCCCCCTCACAGTGTGAATATTTTCATTCCCAATTTTTTGGCAGTTGGGATATTTGAGATGGAAAAGAAATAAAAGATATTAAAGTGATTATTCATCCTAGTAAATACTTAGCAACTCAGTTGGCATTTGCTGCTTGATGGCAGGACACAGAATATACAAATCCCTTAGCTTCTACTCTTAGTTTCCAGGAAAAATAGTTCCTATAGAGCTATCTTTAAAACAGAATGTGGGCTTCCCTGGTGGCACAGTGGTGAAGAATCTGCCTGCCAATGCAGGAGACATTGGTTTGATCCCCGATCCAGGAAGATTCCACAGCAGCTAAACCTGTGCACCATATCTATTGAGCTTGTGCTCTAGAGCCCAGGAGCCATAGATACTGAGTCCATGTACTATGGAGCCAGTGATCCACCACAAGAGAACTAACGCAGTGAGAAGCCTGCACACTGCAACTAGAGAGTAGCCGCCACTCGCTGCAACCAGACAAAAGGCCATGCGACAAAAAAGACCCAGCACAGTAAAAAAGAAATCAATAAAATTATTTTCAAAATTGACAATACTACACAGGAGAAAGTATATTTAGAATCTGAAATCCCTAGTTCCTGCAAGGGTTTAAAGTTGTGGAGTCTTGGTTGATTTACTTCTTTGAACCTTGATTTTCTAATCTGTGAAATAGAAGTAATTTTGATATTTTAATATACAATTACTATCATAATGAACAAACAAAATAACCCTCGGATGTACATTCTAATCTTCCATGAGAGACGCACACATGAGGAAATACTGCATTGAGAATGAGTATTTTATGGATAGTATTCTAGGAAAGTGTCTAAAAGAGCTCAAATTTGGCTATAGATAGATAAAGCATTGCTCCTAGGAGTCAGACAACAAAGTACAGACAGAGCTTTGTTCTACAGAATTCTACTTTGTTACTGTAATCTATTTGAAATGCAATTTGACCTGTATTCAAGAGACAATGTAGCTAGATGTTGGAGCCAGAATTTGCAAGAGACAAAAGGCAATAACAGAGAGCTGTGTGAAGCAAAGGAAATAATGATCAAATCGTGATTGTATAGACAGGCTCGAGGTGAACCACATCCTTTCCCCAGCAGCTTCCAGGTTTCATCTGGGTGAACACACACTATCAGTGGTGAAGGCCACGGGCTCTCCCTTCCCTTGTCTAGTGCTTGTCAGTCAAAGTTTCTAAGCTCCGAGGATGAGGAAGAGTTTAGTAGTCTGTGAGCTGTCACATCCAAGTATCTGTATGCAAAGCTCCATCAGCCACAGGCAGGGTGCCCTGCGAGCTCTCCTACTGGGACATGATTCCAAATCCCAGCTATGAAAGGAACACTAGTATTTTGCAGTCGTGTTTGCGTTACACTGCCTTTGATACTCCCCAGGAGAGGTCTCCATCGAATTTAAGTATTTTATAAGATAGCACATAGAGGAACTCCTTGATGATTCAGATGTTAGAACTCTGCACGTTCACTGGTTTCCACTGCCAAGGGTTCAATCTTTGGCCAGGAAACTAAGATCCCACAAACTGTGTGACACAGCGAGCAAACAAACAAAGACAGCATATCTAGGTTTGGGGACAGACCCAGGTTTGTCTGAATAGGTTATCCTGGGCCAAGTCACTGTAATTTTTAAATATATTTTCCTTCTTAAAAAAAAAAAAAAATCTTACCCTACTTGAATCAAAGAGGTACTGTAAAAAATATAAAGATTAAATTTGAAATTAGAAATTTTGATATTTTAATATACAATTAAAAAACTATCATAATGAACAAACAAAATAACCCTCGGATGTACATTCTAATCTTCCATGAGACACATGAGGAAATACTGCATTGAGAATGAGTATTTTATGGATAGTATTCTAGGAAAGTGTCTAAAAGAGCTCAAATTTGGCTATAGATAGATAAAGCATTGCTCCTAGGAGTCAGACAACAAAGTACAGACAGAGCTTTGTTCTACAGAATTCTACTTTGTTACTGTAATCTATTTGAAATGCAATTTGACCTGTATTCAAGAGACAATGTAGCTAGATGTTGGAGCCAGAATTTGCAAGAGACAAAAGGCAATAACAGAGAGCTGTGTGAAGCAAAGGAAATAATGATCAAATCGTGATTGTATAGACAGGCTCGAGGTGAACCACATCCTTTCCCCAGCAGCTTCCAGGTTTCATCTGGGTGAACACACACTATCAGTGGTGAAGGCCACGGGCTCTCCCTTCCCTTGTCTAGTGCTTGTCAGTCAAAGTTTCTAAGCTCCGAGGATGAGGAAGAGTTTAGTAGTCTGTGAGCTGTCACATCCAAGTATCTGTATGCAAAGCTCCATCAGCCACAGGCAGGGTGCCCTGCGAGCTCTCCTACTGGGACATGATTCCAAATCCCAGCTATGAAAGGAACACTAGTATTTTGCAGTCGTGTTTGCGTTACACTGCCTTTGATACTCCCCAGGAGAGGTCTCCATCGAATTTAAGTATTTTATAAGATAGCACATAGAGGAACTCCTTGATGATTCAGATGTTAGAACTCTGCACGTTCACTGGTTTCCACTGCCAAGGGTTCAATCTTTGGCCAGGAAACTAAGATCCCACAAACTGTGTGACACAGCGAGCAAACAAACAAAGACAGCATATCTAGGTTTGGGGACAGACCCAGGTTTGTCTGAATAGGTTATCCTGGGCCAAGTCACTGTAATTTTTAAATATATTTTCCTTCTTAAAAAAAAAAAAAAATCTTACCCTACTTGAATCAAAGAGGTACTGTAAAAAAAATATAAAGATTAAATTTGAAATTAGAAATTTTGACAGTCAGTTACGCATTCCTTTTACTGTTTCTCTCAGGGGTCAGTTAGAACCAAACAGAAGTCTCAAAATGAAAAGAACCTGCATATAAATACATATATCCAGTGGTAGGGTTAGATATATTTTGAGAATCCCTTCTGTGGCCACCAGATAATTGGGACTAAGATGCTTCATGGCAAATGGACTTGAAGTTGGGAGAAAGATACTCGCCCCACAAAGGGAAGATGAAGAACAAGCTTCTAACTGCCACTAAGAGCTGTGATTTCCAGAATGCTGCACATTTCGGGAGGAAAGAGCACACAGACATAGCCCACAGGCTTTCAGTCAAGAGGTTAACCAAGCTCCTACCAGCTAATTTCCACATTGAAGAGCTTCTGTATGGATGCTTCTCAGACTCTGTGTGGAAGGAATAGGCGTTGATTTTTTTCACCTGTTTTTTTAGTAAAATACAATGAAAGCAAATTGAAAAATGAAATAAAATGTAGGCACACAAAATATAAAATCAAATTTTCTTGCATCAGAAATTGACAGAAATAAAATTGCTTTGTCAAATGGATACAAAAGTTTGCAGAGCCTTTCTCCAAATTTTTATACTTGTCTCATCATGGACACATTACAAATGGCTTGTGATTCAGCACCAATCATGGGCTTCATTTTATACAATACTGCTGTATATTATAGTGGAGAAGGAGTCGTTGGGCAACACCCTGGGCTGGGAGTCCTGGAGGAACAGGTGTAGTCAATTACAAGATCATTAACATGGTACACTGCCTTTGATACTCCCCAGGAGAGGTCTCCATCGAATTTAAGTATTTTATAAGATAGCACATAGAGGAACTCCTTGATGATTCAGATGTTAGAACTCTGCACGTTCACTGGTTTCCACTGCCAAGGGTTCAATCTTTGGCCAGGAAACTAAGATCCCACAAACTGTGTGACACAGCGAGCAAACAAACAAAGACAGCATATCTAGGTTTGGGGACAGACCCAGGTTTGTCTGAATAGGTTATCCTGGGCCAAGTCACTGTAATTTTTAAATATATTTTCCTTCTTAAAAAAAAAAAAAAATCTTACCCTACTTGAATCAAAGAGGTACTGTAAAAAAAATATAAAGATTAAATTTGAAATTAGAAATTTTGACAGTCAGTTACGCATTCCTTTTACTGTTTCTCTCAGGGGTCAGTTAGAACCAAACAGAAGTCTCAAAATGAAAAGAACCTGCATATAAATACATATATCCAGTGGTAGGGTTAGATATATTTTGAGAATCCCTTCTGTGGCCACCAGATAATTGGGACTAAAATGCTTCATGGCAAATGGACTTGAAGTTGGGAGAAAGATACTCGCCCCACAAAGGGAAGATGAAGAACAAGCTTCTAACTGCCACTAAGAGCTGTGATTTCCAGAATGCTGCACATTTCGGGAGGAAAGAGCACACAGACATAGCCCACAGGCTTTCAGTCAAGAGGTTAACCAAGCTCCTACCAGCTAATTTCCACATTGAAGAGCTTCTGTATGGATGCTTCTCAGACTCTGTGTGGAAGGAATAGGCGTTGATTTTTTTCACCTGTTTTTTTAGTAAAATACAATGAAAGCAAATTGAAAAATGAAATAAAATGTAGGCACACAAAATATAAAATCAAATTTTCTTGCATCAGAAATTGACAGAAATAAAATTGCTTTGTCAAATGGATACAAAAGTTTGCAGAGCCTTTCTCCAAATTTTTATACTTGTCTCATCATGGACACATTACAAATGGCTTGTGATTCAGCACCAATCATGGGCTTCATTTTATACAATACTGCTGTATATTATAGTGGAGAAGGAGTCGTTGGGCAACACCCTGGGCTGGGAGTCCTGGAGGAACAGGTGTAGTCAATTACAAGATCATTAACATGGTACATGATCTATACATATGGGATGTCTATTGTCTAGTTCCTCCCAATGGAATGCAGGCTCCACACAGGGAGTGATTTTTGTGTGTTTGTAGCCTAGATACCCCCAGGGCTGCTGCACACTAACCACTCAAATACTATTTATGTCTAAATAAGTAGGTGATACAAGAAGGGGGAAAAGAATAGGGAGAAAAACATCAAAATGTACACATACACACATACACACATCCTAACCACCTGTACTCACATCCACACATATCCACACTCCACACACACCCAACACATGCACATCCACAAACAGTCACCCCTCAACTACAACACACACACACACACTCAATCACATATACACACATACCCACACCCTCACACACACACCTAACACATACACACACACACACTGACACCCACTCCCCCACTCCCCCCACCACTTTCCCATATGAGGAAAGTTAATACTGAGAAAATCAGTCAACAAAAGCAATCATCAAAATGTGGATGTGGGCTTCCCTGGTGGTCCAGTGGGTAAGGACACCACTTTGCAGTGCAAGGGGCGCCAGTTCAATCCCTGGCCTGGGAAGATCCCATGTGCCATGGAACAGCTAGACCGATGTGTCCAACTACCGAGCTGGAGCTTTGGAGCGCATGCGCCCAGAGCTGGTGCTCTGCAACGGGAGAGGCTGCTGTGATGGGAGGCCCACACAGGCCAAAAGAACAAAGATAAATAAGGATGCTTCTCAGACTCTGTGTGGAAGGAATAGGCGTTGATTTTTTTCACCTGTTTTTTTAGTAAAATACAATGAAAGCAAATTGAAAAATGAAATAAAATGTAGGCACACAAAATATAAAATCAAATTTTCTTGCATCAGAAATTGACAGAAATAAAATTGCTTTGTCAAATGGATACAAAAGTTTGCAGAGCCTTTCTCCAAATTTTTATACTTGTCTCATCATGGACACATTACAAATGGCTTGTGATTCAGCACCAATCATGGGCTTCATTTTATACAATACTGCTGTATATTATAGTGGAGAAGGAGTCGTTGGGCAACACCCTGGGCTGGGAGTCCTGGAGGAACAGGTGTAGTCAATTACAAGATCATTAACATGGTACATGATCTATACATATGGGATGTCTATTGTCTAGTTCCTCCCAATGGAATGCAGGCTCCACACAGGGAGTGATTTTTGTGTGTTTGTAGCCTAGATACCCCCAGGGCTGCTGCACACTAACCACTCAAATACTATTTATGTCTAAATAAGTAGGTGATACAAGAAGGGGGAAAAGAATAGGGAGAAAAACATCAAAATGTACACATACACACATACACACATCCTAACCACCTGTACTCACATCCACACATATCCACACTCCACACACACCCAACACATGCACATCCACAAACAGTCACCCCTCAACTACAACACACACACACACACTCAATCACATATACACACATACCCACACCCTCACACACACACCTAACACATACACACACACACACTGACACCCACTCCCCCACTCCCCCCACCACTTTCCCATATGAGGAAAGTTAATACTGAGAAAATCAGTCAACAAAAGCAATCATCAAAATGTGGATGTGGGCTTCCCTGGTGGTCCAGTGGGTAAGGACACCACTTTGCAGTGCAAGGGGCGCCAGTTCAATCCCTGGCCTGGGAAGATCCCATGTGCCGCAGAGCAGCTGGGCCAATGTGTCCAACTACCGAGCCAGAGCTTTGGAGTGCATGTGCCCAGAGCTGGTGCTCTGCAACGGGAGAGGCTGCTGTGATGGGAGGTCCACACAGGCCAAAGAACAAAGATAAATAAATGAAAAATCAATAGAAGTGGCCAAAAAAAAGAAAGAGTAGCCAAAACAAAACAAAACAAAACGTGGATGTGCCAGGAACCGAATCAATTCTGCAAAATGTTTGACAAAGATCATAATAAGAATGAGTAGGTTAATCACAGGAAAAAAAGAAAAAAAAAAAAACTTGAATCACACCAAAATTAGAAAACAAGCAAAAAAATTGAAATTGAAGAATGTGGACATAAAAAGGAACCAGTTAACATTGTTGAAAATGGATACATTTAAAAAGAAAATGTAGACAATGGAATGCATGTTGTTTTATAAGCTATAAAAATAATGATTTGGAGAGGAACGATAAGCACCTCAACCAGAATTCTCCAACAGAGAAGTAACTAAAAAGCAGAGAGATAGATATCAAAGATACCTTGAGAAGCTCCATCTTAAACCCTGCTAAAGTTCCAGGAGATGTAATAAAGGGAAAGAGAGTAGAAATATCTGAAGAGGCAATCACTGGCTTCTGTGGAACTGAAGAAATACAAGTCCACTGAATGAAGACTCACAAAGAATAAATCATTATCAAGTAAACACCTACTCACTCAGTGAAATAGTGGAAGAAATAGGCAAACATACAACTTAAAAATTACATGAAATAAAAGTCAAAATGGCCATTGAGTCATAGAATCTAGACTGACAAGATTTATCCCCCATTTTGACAATAATGATGTCCAAAGAACAAAAGAACATATATCACTGCATTGAAATAAAATATGTACTAACTTAGGATTTTACATCCAGTTAAACTTTTAGTCAAATCTTAGGTAAGATAAAGCATTTTTTAGAATGCGAAAGGATTCAGAGAAGTAAACAGTCTAGGGCTCTTTCAAGAATAAAAAGTAGAGGATGTGTTTTATTAATAAGGAAATACTAATTCCAAATAAAGATGTGTAATATAAGAAACAATGTTAAAAGTTAAAAAAGGTGCAAACATTTCTGTGACTACAGAATTGAAAAAAAAAAAAACAGTACAATTAACTTTCAATGTAAAATTAATAATTATGTCTGTTTAAAAATGTAATTCAAACTCTGAAAAATAATTGCCATGATGCGTTCGAGTTCAGCAGTAATTCTAAGATATATGCTATGTTTAGAAAAACATTAAAAATTTTGAATATTCTTAGTCATGGGTAAAATTTGATAATTACAGTAGTCCTTTGGTATCTGTGTGGGACTTGTTCCAGGATGCCTATGCAATCCAAAACTCACAGATGTTCATCTCCTTCATATACAACAGTGTAGTATTTGCATGTAACCTATGCATTTCTTCCTTTAAATTATTTCTAGATTGTATCTACGGCAAACTAAATGCTATGTAAGTAGTTGTAAATACAATGCAAGCATTATATGAATGGTAGACAGCAAGTAGAAAATTCAAGTTTTACTTTTGGAACTTTCTGGAATTTTTTACCGAATACTTTTAGTTCATGGCTGGCTGCATCTCCAAGTGTAGAACCACACAGGGTATGGAGGGTGGACGGTATCTA
This sequence comes from Tragulus kanchil, assembly GCA_022376925.1. NCBI lineage: Eukaryota > Metazoa > Chordata > Mammalia > Artiodactyla > Tragulidae > Tragulus > Tragulus kanchil. The sequence goes on along the minus strand of JAIOJX010000023.1, from coordinate 21,357,200 downwards.
TGTATGAGAAAAATATATTCCTGAAATATCAGAGGGGAAAAATAAATATGGAAAACATAGAAATCCTAGCAGAATCAAAAAAGGAAAGAAAAACAGAAGGCAGAAATAAACCTAAATGTACCTGTAATCACTATTGCTGTGTTTGAATAAAATTTGTCATTATAAGCTGTATTATCAGAATGGATTTAAAAAGATAGTTATATTGTTCCTTAAAAGAGAATCACTTGTAACCAAAATTACACAAGTTTAAAAGGTAAATGATATATGATGCAAATACTGATGCAATGAAATACAATGAGGCAACATACCAGCAAAATAAAATTCAAAGCAAAAAAACTTTACTATAGACAAAGTAATATATTGTTGTTGTTTTGTTGTTAATTTTTGTAGATAAGCATTTTTAGAATGCGAAAGGATTCAGAGAAGTAAACAGTCTAGGGCTCTTTCAAGAATAAAAAGTAGAGGATGTGTTTTATTAATAAGGAAATACTAATTCCAAATAAAGATGTGTAATATAAGAAACAATGTTAAAAGTTAAAAAAGGTGCAAACATTTCTGTGACTACAGAATTGAAAAAAAAAAAAACAGTACAATTAACTTTCAATGTAAAATTAATAATTATGTCTGTTTAAAAATGTAATTCAAACTCTGAAAAATAATTGCCATGATGCGTTCGAGTTCAGCAGTAATTCTAAGATATATGCTATGTTTAGAAAAACATTAAAAATTTTGAATATTCTTAGTCATGGGTAAAATTTGATAATTACAGTAGTCCTTTGGTATCTGTGTGGGACTTGTTCCAGGATGCCTATGCAATCCAAAACTCACAGATGTTCATCTCCTTCATATACAACAGTGTAGTATTTGCATGTAACCTATGCATTTCTTCCTTTAAATTATTTCTAGATTGTATCTACGGCAAACTAAATGCTATGTAAGTAGTTGTAAATACAATGCAAGCATTATATGAATGGTAGACAGCAAGTAGAAAATTCAAGTTTTACTTTTGGAACTTTCTGGAATTTTTTACCGAATACTTTTAGTTCATGGCTGGCTGCATCTCCAAGTGTAGAACCACAAAGGGTATGGAGGGTGGACGGTATCTATGTATGAGAAAAATATATTCCTGAAATATCAGAGGGGAAAAATAAATATGGAAAACATAGAAATCCTAGCAGAATCAAAAAAGGAAAGAAAAACAGAAGGCAGAAATAAACCTAAATGTACCTGTAATCACTATTGCTGTGTTTGAATAAAATTTGTCATTATAAGCTGTATTATCAGAATGGATTTAAAAAGATAGTTATATTGTTCCTTAAAAGAGAATCACTTGTAACCAAAATTACACAAGTTTAAAAGGTAAATGATATATGATGCAAATACTGATGCAATGAAATACAATGAGGCAACATACCAGCAAAATAAAATTCAAAGCAAAAAAACTTTACTATAGACAAAGTAATATATTGTTGTTGTTTTGTTGTTAGGTCACTAAGTGGTGTCCCACTCTTTGCAACCCCATGAAGTGCAGCCCATAAAGATCCTCTGTCCCTGGGATTTCCCAGGCAAGAATATCAGAGTGGGTTGCCATTTCCTTCTTCAGGGGAACTTCCTAACTCAGGGATTGAACCTGCTTTTCCATCATCAGGTGAATTCTTTACCACTGAACCAGCAGGGAAGCCCCTCAACATATATTACTTAAATAGAACATTTAAAAATTAAGAAGGAAACAATTTAAAGAATACTGATGCTATCTACATATTCTCGAAATATAAAAGCAAAATTGACATCATATTTTTGCAAAATTGGCAAAAATCCTATCATTAGTGGGAAGTTTTTAAATATCTTTATCAGCAATGAATAGATTAAATTTAAGAAAATAGCTAACAAAACTAACAAGGTTTGTCATATGTGTGTGTACTTGTGCATATGTATAAATACACTATACCCAAAAATTGGTAACATAATTTTTCTAAAATCTACAAAATATACTTATATAACTATCTATACATATGCATTTCTGACATATATGGTCATAAATAGATTATCAGATATTGTAAAGAATTGATATCAGACAGAATACACTTTCTCTCTGTAATAAAAATAATTTAGACATTGACAATAAAACAGTAGAAGTGTACTTTACATTTGGTAAGATAAGGTATGAGAAACATAACAGCGGCATCATCTAAGGGAGCTATAGGGCTTTCCCAGGTGGCTCAGTGGGTAAAGAATCCACCTCCAGTGCAAGAGATGCAGGAGACGTGGGTTTGATCCTTGGGTTAGGAAGATTTTCTGGAGGAGGACATGGTGACCCCCTGCAGTATTCTTGCCTGGAGTGTCCCATGGATAGAGGAGCCTGGGGTCTACAGTCCACAGGCTGCAGAATGACTGGAGTGACAACACGCGCATGCATGCACGCAAGGCAACTATAACAAACACTGAAACTGGATTCACCCCCAAGAACTCTGATGAAACTGGTTCTGCATATATAACCTGGGATTCTATCTGTAGTCACAGCTGAGTACAGTGGCCCCTCAGTACACACAGGGGATTTGTTCTCGTCCCCTGTGGACACTCAAGTTCCATATATTAAACAGCATATCTGTTGTTGTTCAGTCGCTAAGTTGTGTCTGACTTCTTGTGATGCTATGAACTGCAGCCCACTAGGCTTCCCTGTCCTTCACTATCTGTCTATAAAGTACACACATCCTCCTGGGTCCTTTAAATCATATCTGAGTTACTTATAATACCTGAAAAACTGAAAGTGCTAGTTGCTCAGTTGTGTCCAGCTCATTCCAACCCCATGGATTGTAGCCCACCAGTCTTCTCTGTCCAAGGGATTCTTTAGGCAAGCATACTGGAGTGAGTTGTCATGCCCTTCTCCAGGGTATCTTCCTGACCATGTTCTATCTGAGTCTAAGTCTCCTGCATTGGCAGGTGGGTTCTTTTCTACTAGTGTCCCTGATATAATGTACATGATGTATAAACAGTTGTAAGTACAAGTGCTAATGCTATGTAAATAGTTGCCTGTGGGTGGCATAGTCAAGCTTTTCCTTTTGGAACTTTCTGGAATTTAAAAAATATGTATTTTTGATCTGCAATTGATTGAATTCACAGATGTAGAATCTGAGGATACAGAGAGATGACTGGTCACTAACTTAAGTTCAGTCGATAGACATTGTATGTTAAAGCCTCTAAAGAGCCTATCACATGGACAAATGCTTCAATTTCTCTTTAGGAGCCTATCACATGGACAAGTATGAGAAACATAACAGCGGCATCATCTAAGGAGCTATAGGGCTTTCCCAGGTGGCTCAGTGGGTAAAGAATCCACCTCCAGTGCAAGAGATGCAGGAGACGTGGGTTTGATCCTTGGGTTAGGAAGATTTTCTGGAGGAGGACATGGTGACCCCCTGCAGTATTCTTGCCTGGAGTGTCCCATGGATAGAGGAGCCTGGGGTCTACAGTCCACAGGCTGCAGAATGACTGGAGTGACAACACGCGCATGCATGCACGCAAGGCAACTATAACAAACACTGAAACTGGATTCACCCCCAAGAACTCTGATGAAACTGGTTCTGCATATATAACCTGGGATTCTATCTGTAGTCACAGCTGAGTACAGTGGCCCCTCAGTACACACAGGGGATTTGTTCTCGTCCCCTGTGGACACTCAAGTTCCATATATTAAACAGCATATCTGTTGTTGTTCAGTCGCTAAGTTGTGTCTGACTTCTTGTGATGCTATGAACTGCAGCCCACTAGGCTTCCCTGTCCTTCACTATCTGTCTATAAAGTACACACATCCTCCTGGGTCCTTTAAATCATATCTGAGTTACTTATAATACCTGAAAAACTGAAAGTGCTAGTTGCTCAGTTGTGTCCAGCTCATTCCAACCCCATGGATTGTAGCCCACCAGTCTTCTCTGTCCAAGGGATTCTTTAGGCAAGCATACTGGAGTGAGTTGTCATGCCCTTCTCCAGGGTATCTTCCTGACCATGTTCTATCTGAGTCTAAGTCTCCTGCATTGGCAGGTGGGTTCTTTTCTACTAGTGTCCCTGATATAATGTACATGATGTATAAACAGTTGTAAGTACAAGTGCTAATGCTATGTAAATAGTTGCCTGTGGGTGGCATAGTCAAGCTTTTCCTTTTGGAACTTTCTGGAATTTAAAAAATATGTATTTTTGATCTGCAATTGATTGAATTCACAGATGTAGAATCTGAGGATACAGAGAGATGACTGGTCACTAACTTAAGTTCAGTCGATAGACATTGTATGTTAAAGCCTCTAAAGAGCCTATCACATGGACAAATGCTTCAATTTCTCTTTAGGGTTATCAAGTTACAATCTTCACTGAAAGCCAAGTGCCTTGTGATGTAAACACCACAGCATCTGGCAAAGTGCCTTCAGTCACTATGACCAAATTCCTCCATCTGTGCTTTATTTCCTTGGTTTACTATCAAACACACATCTTTTTATTTTTTTTTTTAATTTTATTTTATATTGGAGCATAGTCAATAATGCTGTGTTAGTTTCAGGTGTACAGCAAAATGATTCAGTTATCTAATTTTTTTCAAAATCTTTTCCTGTTTTGGTTATTACAGAATATTGAGCAGAGTGCCTTGTCAAGCAAACACCTTAACTGACCCTTACACAGAAGGCACTGGACTGTGAACTACTATGGTCTCCATATGTGAAGGGGTCTGAGTCAGTCATCTTGCCAATCTTCTCATGGGAAAGAAAGTAGTAGACACACTGATGCATTTCTCTCTGGTCTAACCCAAAGGCCAGAGTGAAGGGAATGAAGTTCTTCCTGAAAAGGGTGACTTGAGCACAAACTAATTGTTCTAGAGTTGACCCAAAGCAAGAGATTTTCAGAATAGAATTCTACATGGTTTGATTTGTTATAAGCAGTAACATATTACGTGTGAATGTGCGGGTTTGAAAATCAGATACAGTAGGAAAAAGTTCCAGCTCAGTTAATTATGAGATATGCCTGCTTGGTTGTTGCTATTTAGTTGCTAAGTCAGGTCTGACTGTGGCTTCATGTAGTGTAGGCAACCAGGCTTCTCCATCCATTGGATTTCCCAGGTAAGGCTCCTGGAGCAGGTTGCCATTTCTTTCTCCAGGGCATCTTCCCAATCCAGAGATCAAACCTGTGTCAGAGCCACCTGCAAATCCCATCTCTCTTTGGGCCCATTACTTATCTGTAAATTTTGTGGCATATTAATGAGATGATGTGGATAAAATACTTAGTGCCTGACACATGGTTAATGTGTGGTCCATGGTATCCATTACTACTGTCATCGCTGTTATTATTCAGTAATTTTCCAAGGATACATATCACAAGGGTCATGGTAGCTGTCAGTGTTTGGAAGCTAATGCATCTTTCTTCCATTAGAGAGGTGATAAAATGGGCCGGGAGCTATGAAACATGTCTTAGAAAGTGAGAGATATAAAAACATAAGTCCAGAGAGGGAGACTTTTAGCATTGAAGTGCCTTAGGAACATCATTTCTAGGTTTTGATAGACAGTGATCTCCATTGGGAAATGGTCTCTCCAATGGAAGCATCAGCATGTAATTGGTAAATGATATGTTTTCACACCGTTACCCCAACCAAAAGAACAACAACAAAAAACCCACTTAAATGTAAAGTGAGCCAGAGTTTGAAGCAGAAAGCTATAGATTTCATTATCTACTCTCTGGATTTCCATTTCCCTTCCCCTACAGAGAGTTTCCCAGGTGGTTCATTGGTAAAGAATCTGCCTATCAATGCAAGAGACTCAGGAGACATGGGTTTGATCCCTAGGTCAGGAAGATGACCTGGAGATGGGAATGGAAACCCAGTCCAGTATTCTTGCTTGGAAAAACCCATGGACAGAGGAGCCTGGTGGGTTACAGTCCATGGGATCCTGAAGAGTTGAACATGACTCAGTATGCACGCATGTCTCAACAAGATAAGGATAGACATCAATGCATTCTGCCAGTTCCTCCTCTTCCTCTACTATTGCAACCTAAGTACTGAGGTGTCATGACTTACATGCTTTAATGTGGGGATAACAGATTACATTCTTTTTTGATAATCCATGCACTTCTAAGATTGCAATTCTGGTCTTCTGTCCTACATTTTCATGTTTAGAGTTTTCTCTATCTCATTCATAAGATACATTGTTTTCCTCTGCTCTGAATGAAGGCTTGTATCTCGTGTAATAACACATCTTCATTGTGCAACAAAATATTTGTTGAGTACCTCCTATGCTATTATGCTAAGTGATAGAGATGCAAGAAACAAAGTAGAATTCCGGACCTCAAGAAGAACAGTCTAGTGGCAAAACAATGGAAACAAGTTATGATGGAAATGCAGAGAACAGGAACTCAATCCAGACTACAGGTATTGAGTATTTGAACTCTAGCAAGTCCTAATTCAGATGTACTAAGAATGTAAAATTTTAAAGACTTAGTCCTGGAAAAAGGATATACAATATCTTATTAATTATTATATTGAATCCATGTTAAAACCTTTGATATATTGCTTTAAATAAAACTACTATTAAAGTTACTTTGATTCGTTCATTTTTACGATTTAAAATATGGCTACTAGAAAAAATTATATATGCAGCTTGCATTATTTTTTCTATTCTTCTGAAGCAACATGTGTTTCTGTAAAGGCTTTTCAAAGACAGAAACTGTGATCATATCTAGCAATATTTTTCAAAATTGAGTATTCCCTTAATTGAGTATAATACATATCCTGCTTAGAAGAGAAACACTAAATGCTAAAAGCACTTCCATTAAAGTTAGAAACAAAGGACTCACCATCAACAAAAATAACAATGACAACCAAACCCCACAGATACTTTTTGTCACAGATTTTTTTTTCTCTAGATAGTTCTATGAGATGAGAAAAAGAATCACAGATAGAAGCATTGGTAAAGAATATGTAAAATTATCACTATCAGATGATATGATGGCATATTTAGAAAACCTAAGAAAATAAAGAAAAAACTATTACAAATAATCAAATAATTCAATAAAGTGGACAGGAACATCAATATACTGAAATCAATAACTTTCACAACACAAATAACAGAGAATAGTTAGAAAATAAAATGAAAGAACTGTGTTCCATGAATTCTAAAGCTCTTTTATTAGAAGACTACACACTGGTGAAAGAACTCTACTTCAGCTCAGATCTCAAAGATGTACTCCTGTGCTTTTTTCCAAAAGATTTACAGTTTTACAGTTTATATTTTGAGTTAAATTTATATAAGATGTGTGGTTTAGGTCAAAGTTCTTGTTCTTTTCTCCCCTGCCTTTCCCCATGGATGTCTAATTGCTTCCGCATCATTTGTAGAAAAAGCTATCCTTTCCCCCTTGAGTTGCTTATATACTTCTGTCAAAGATCAATTCTCCCTATTTGTGTAATAAGATGCTGTTTTTTCCTTTTGGGGTAGTCCTAATTCCGGACTAAGGTGAAATTTTGAGAATGAAAACGGAACTCAATCCAGACTACAGGTATTGAGTATTTGAACTCTAGCAAGTCCTAATTCAGATGTACTAAGAATGTAAAATTTTAAAGACTTAGTCCTGGAAAAAGGATATACAATATCTTATTAATTATTATATTGAATCCATGTTAAAACCTTTGATATATTGCTTTAAATAAAACTACTATTAAAGTTACTTTGATTCGTTCATTTTTACGATTTAAAATATGGCTACTAGAAAAAATTATATATGCAGCTTGCATTATTTTTTCTATTCTTCTGAAGCAACATGTGTTTCTGTAAAGGCTTTTCAAAGACAGAAACTGTGATCATATCTAGCAATATTTTTCAAAATTGAGTATTCCCTTAATTGAGTATAATACATATCCTGCTTAGAAGAGAAACACTAAATGCTAAAAGCACTTCCATTAAAGTTAGAAACAAAGGACTCACCATCAACAAAAATAACAATGACAACCAAACCCCACAGATACTTTTTGTCACAGATTTTTTTTTCTCTAGATAGTTCTATGAGATGAGAAAAAGAATCACAGATAGAAGCATTGGTAAAGAATATGTAAAATTATCACTATCAGATGATATGATGGCATATTTAGAAAACCTAAGAAAATAAAGAAAAAACTATTACAAATAATCAAATAATTCAATAAAGTGGACAGGAACATCAATATACTGAAATCAATAACTTTCACAACACAAATAACAGAGAATAGTTAGAAAATAAAATGAAAGAACTGTGTTCCATGAATTCTAAAGCTCTTTTATTAGAAGACTACACACTGGTGAAAGAACTCTACTTCAGTTCAGATCTCAAAGATGTACTCCTGTGCTTTTTTCCAAAAGATTTACAGTTTTACAGTTTATATTTTGAGTTAAATTTATATAAGATGTGTGGTTTAGGTCAAAGTTCTTGTTCTTTTCTCCCCTGCCTTTCCCCATGGATGTCTAATTGCTTCCGCATCATTTGTAGAAAAAGCTATCCTTTCCCCCTTGAGTTGCTTATATACTTCTGTCAAAGATCAATTGTCCATATTTGTGTAAATTCATTTCTTAGTTCTTTACTTTTTTTTCATTGATCCATGTATCTATTTTTCCATCAGTGTTACACATTTGTGATGATGGTGGCTATACAGCAAAGTTTGAAATCAGGCATCCTGATTTGTTCAGTTTATTCTTCTTTTTAAAAAATATTTTAATTATTTATTTCATTTTACAGATACACTTCAGAATAATCTTGTATATATATGTAAAAAACTTGCTGAGACTTTGATAGAAATTCTGGTAAACTTATATGTCAATTTGGAGAAAATTGACATCTTAACTGGGCTCCCCAGGTGGCTTAGTGGGTGTAGAATCCATCTGCAATGCAGGAGACACAGGAGATGAGAGTTCAATCCCTGGATCAGGAAGATCCCCTGATGAAGGACATGGCAACCCACTCCAGTATCCTTGCCTGGAGAATACCATGGGCAGTGGAACCTGGCTACAGTTCATAGGGTCACAAAAAGTCGGACACAATTGAGCAACAAACACTTACAACTTTTTCTTCTTTCTTTGCAAGTGTTATAGTCATCAACTATAAACGTGTATTTCTGTGTTTGTCCTTTAGTTTCCATTAATTTTTCTTCATATATTTTACAACTCTGTTGTTTAATACACATGCATTTAGGACTGACAAGCTTTCTTGGTGGATTGATCCTTCTATCATTATTAGATCTCTCACTGTGTTTTCGGTAATTTTCTTTGCTCTGAAGTCTATTTGTCTGTTATTAATATCGCTGTCCCTGCATTCTCCTGATTAATACTTGCATGATGCATATTTTTTCATCATTTTACTTTTTACCTATTTATACCATATTTGAAGTGAGTTTCTTGTAGATAGAACACAGATGATACATATTTAAAATTCAGTCTGGTAATCTGTCTTTTAATGGAGGATTCAGACAATTTAAGATGAATACAACGATTGATAGATGAGAGTTTAAAATCCTCCATTGGCTTTTTTGCTTATGTTCTATTTACCTCTGTTTTGCATTTTCTCATGTTTTTAGCCTGTACATTTTAGAAAAAGCTATCCTTTCCCCCTTGAGTTGCTTATATACTTCTGTCAAAGATCAATTGTCCATATTTGTGTAAATTCATTTCTTAGTTCTTTACTTTTTTTTCATTGATCCATGTATCTATTTTTCCATCAGTGTTACACATTTGTGATGATGGTGGCTATACAGCAAAGTTTGAAATCAGGCATCCTGATTTGTTCAGTTTATTCTTCTTTTTAAAAAATATTTTAATTATTTATTTCATTTTACAGATACACTTCAGAATAATCTTGTATATATATGTAAAAAACTTGCTGAGACTTTGATAGAAATTCTGGTAAACTTATATGTCAATTTGGAGAAAATTGACATCTTAACTGGGCTCCCCAGGTGGCTTAGTGGGTGTAGAATCCATCTGCAATGCAGGAGACACAGGAGATGAGAGTTCAATCCCTGGATCAGGAAGATCCCCTGATGAAGGACATGGCAACCCACTCCAGTATCCTTGCCTGGAGAATACCATGGGCAGTGGAACCTGGCTACAGTTCATAGGGTCACAAAAAGTCGGACACAATTGAGCAACAAACACTTACAACTTTTTCTTCTTTCTTTGCAAGTGTTATAGTCATCAACTATAAACGTGTATTTCTGTGTTTGTCCTTTAGTTTCCATTAATTTTTCTTCATATATTTTACAACTCTGTTGTTTAATACACATGCATTTAGGACTGACAAGCTTTCTTGGTGGATTGATCCTTCTATCATTATTAGATCTCTCACTGTGTTTTCGGTAATTTTCTTTGCTCTGAAGTCTATTTGTCTGTTATTAATATCGCTGTCCCTGCATTCTCCTGATTAATACTTGCATGATGCATATTTTTTCATCATTTTACTTTTTACCTATTTATACCATATTTGAAGTGAGTTTCTTGTAGATAGAACACAGATGATACATATTTAAAATTCAGTCTGGTAATCTGTCTTTTAATGGAGGATTCAGACAATTTAAGATGAATACAACGATTGATAGATGAGAGTTTAAAATCCTCCATTGGCTTTTTTGCTTATGTTCTATTTACCTCTGTTTTGCATTTTCTCATGTTTTTAGCCTGTACATTTTAGAATTCCATTTTGATTTACACTTAGTGTTTTTGAGTATGTTTCTTTTTTAGTGGTTTCCTTTAAATTAAAACACTAACCTCTGTAGTTGAGGAGAACTCTGCTGTCATTTAAAGTGCTCCCCCAATCTCCTTATAGCTAAAGGATTCCCTCTCTCACTATTCCAAAATTTTCTTTGCATAATTTTTCCAGGAATTTTGTAGATGCTCGACTATAATATTCATTTGTGGACTTATTTGGCTTTCTCCTGCCTGCAGTTTGCTCTGTTTTTTTTTTTTTTTTGAAAGATTTCTTTCTTTATTTATTTGAGGAGGGTGGGGTGGGGAGGGAGGGGAGCAGGCGGGCCACTTCTATTGGTCTTTCATTTGTCCATTTTCATCCATCTTTGTTCTTCGGCCCGCGTGGGCCTCCCATAGCGGCGGCCTCTGTTGTCTCAGAGCACCGGCTCTGGGCGCATGCACTCCAGAGCTCCGGCTGGGTACTTGGACACATCAGTGCAGCCGTTCCACTGCACGTGGGATCTTCCCAGGCCAGGGATTGAACCGGCGCCCCTTTCACTGCAAGGCGGTGTCCTTACCCACTGGACCACCAGGGAAGCCCTGCTCTGGTTTTTGAATGTGGAAAGACTTATTAACACTACACCAAGACAATAGTTTTTAATTTTCAGATTATCCCATATGCCAAAGGGAGACTGTGTATTTTATGGATAAGGATCTAAGCAAATAGGCAATCTTATACAATACTGGTAGGATGGGCTTCCCCTGGTGGTCCAGTGGGTAAGGACACTGCCTTGCAGAGCAGGGGGCGCCGGTTCGATCCCTGGCCTGGGAAGATCCCACGTGCCGTGGCACAGCTGGACCGATGTGCCCAATCACCGAGCTGGAGCTCTGGAGCGCCACGATGGGAGGCCCACAGGAGCCAAAGAACAAAGACGGATGAAAATGGAGAAATGAAAGACCAATAGAAGTGGCCTGCCGGCTCCCACCCAAAAATAAATAAATAAATAAATCTTTTAAAAAATAAATAAATAAATAAAATAAAATAAAATAAAATAAAGAAAAAAATACTGGTAGGATTCTAATTTGATAAGAACTTTGTGGGGGAAATTTGAAAGTATACATTTAAATTATAAATGTGCTTACTTATTGACCACAGTTTTGCCTTTACTGATTTATTCTATATATACTTAAATGCATGCTGAAAACAGAGAACACTGGTTACCTTTCATGTAGAGGTGGGTTACTACAGGTTGAATAATATATTCAGCTGTATTTTGAATACTGTGTATGTTTTAGCTACTAAAAATATATTTTAAAATACCCAGCCAAATATTACTATATGTTAGGTTGTACCTCCAAAATCTTTTAAACAGGGTAAAAGGAGATTTGACAAGAATATTAGAGGAGGAGAACAGAGTATGGGTAAAGACAAAGAGTACTTACTATCATTTGATAGTGAGAGAAATTGAAAAGTAAGAAGTTCAGTGATATTGTGAAGTGGCTAAGGACACAAGCATTTGCACTGGGCAATTCAAGAAGCCTAGACATGTTTGGTTACTTCCTAACTAGAAGGCCACAGTCTAGCTCCTTAACTTCTCTGAGCTTTACTTTCCACATTTGTAAATTGATGATAATAAAATCAGCTTTATGTTGTAAAGAATGATGAAATAACTTGATATATATACACACTTCATACACAGGGAATGACATATAGGCGGCATTCAATGAAGGAACATCATTATTCTTTCTTTTTGTTTCTTGTATTTAGAACAATATATACACTCATCTGAAGTCTTATTTCATGAGAAATAGGATCATATCATAAAACTATAAAGAACTGTTCTACAAATTTTGGGCCTAATTTAAAGTATTATGAGCTATTTTCCTGTCAGAGCATATGATTTTACCTCAATTTTTAAAATGGTTGAGCACTAATCCTTTGTGTGCAAGTACTATGATTTATATCATTATTCCACAGGTAAGTACTATTAGATTTTTCTTCTAACATTCTGTTCTTACAAATAAGGCTGAGGGAACACCTTAGACCTCTGTATTTTGCACTTATTTTGTGGGATATTTTCCTATATTGGAATATTATTATCATTTGCATTTAAGGGGTCACAAAGTTTGATTAATAAATAATTTTCTAAGTCAGCAAAGCTTCTTGGCACTCTTTGCCTTTTGTTTCAAAATGGGTCCACTTGAAGGTATTCTTCGGTAGGATTCAAGGATGAAAATGGAGAATGCCCTGGTCCCTGCCATTTCTCTAATCACTCTCTTCAGCGGGATGGATGCAGAAGGAGATAGATGCCTGTTGGCTGGGTAATTTCTACAGAGCTATAATGGTAGATTATTTTTAAGTGAGCAAAACTCAAGCAGCACATTCTGGTAATGAGGTGGGAAGCAGAGTAATGAGCAGAGTTCAGGGTGTGAAAACATCATGATAAAGAAAACTGCTTTCAAGCCGAATGACTGGGAGAGTGATTAAGGAGCAATGTTGGGAATGAAATGATCCCAGGCACAGCAGAAAGAGCATGTAACTGCAGAGCTTCGATGGGCTTTGAAAGGTCATCTAGTCCTTTCCCTCCTTCCAGGTAGAATTACTAACTGGTAGAGGAGGGCAGTGTCCAGGGACTCCTGGATCTGTGCCAATCAATAAGAGTGTGTGCAACCCCACAGATAAAGCCTCAGGGGTTCAAGAAGCGTACGTGCCTTTTGGGGGGAAGATTTTTAAGTATACAAATCAAATCAAGCTAGAAAAATCACAGCAGAATAATATAATATTGCAAACCATCACTTACTGACCTGCTTAGAACTAACAAATATTTAGATGGTTACTTTGCCTTGCACCTAAGAAATAAATCACAGAAGATAAAATTGAAGACTCAGTCTCTCGTAGCTCCCTCTTCTTTCAGTCTGCCCCAGAATGTTATAAATGTGAGTGTGTGCGTGCGTGCATGTTCGTGTGTGTGTACAGTTAGTAAGGACAGCTTTCATACATCCTTCCCTTTCTTTCATGAGCGTGGCAAGGTTCTTATCAAGAGGTAGAATCTATAGCTTCCCTGGTGGTCCAGTGGGTAAAGAGTCTGCCTTGCAGTGCAGGGCTCACCAGTTCGATCCCTGGCCTGGGAGCGTCGCGCGTGCTGCAGAGTGACTGGACCAGAGTGTCCAATTGCAAGCCAGTGCACTGGAGCGCATGCACCCAGAGCCAGTGCTCTGCTACAGGAGAGGCCACTGCAATGGGAGGCCCACACAGGCCAAAGAATTAAAGATGGACAAAAATAAACAAATAAAAAAAACAATAAAAGAGGCTGAAATTTAAAAATAAATAAATAAAAAGAGGTAGAATCTATTTCTGCCCCCCCTTGAATCTGGGAGTGTGACTTGTATTGAACAATAGGATGAAAAAGAGATGAAATTTTATGGGTTTCTGATCCCATGCCTTAAGAAATCTACAACTTCTGAGTACCCCCCAATCCCGCCCCTCAAAAGCAACTACCCGGGGATCAGTAATTCATGAGAAAACCCAACTTGGCCATACGAAAAGGCCACACGAAAGAAAACTGAGATTCCAGAATGAATTCAAGGAACTTCTGGCCCAGACTATTTGTAGCTGAATTCAGCTGAATGAGAGACCCCATCCAATGTCACATGGAACAAAAGACCCATTCAGCGGAGTTAGGTCACCCAAGATTTCCCTCCTTCCAGGTAGAATTACTAACTGGTAGAGGAGGGCAGTGTCCAGGGACTCCTGGATCTGTGCCAATCAATAAGAGTGTGTGCAACCCCACAGATAAAGCCTCAGGGGTTCAAGAAGCGTACGTGCCTTTTGGGGGGAAGATTTTTAAGTATACAAATCAAATCAAGCTAGAAAAATCACAGCAGAATAATATAATATTGCAAACCATCACTTACTGACCTGCTTAGAACTAACAAATATTTAGATGGTTACTTTGCCTTGCACCTAAGAAATAAATCACAGAAGATAAAATTGAAGACTCAGTCTCTCGTAGCTCCCTCTTCTTTCAGTCTGCCCCAGAATGTTATAAATGTGAGTGTGTGCGTGCGTGCATGTTCGTGTGTGTGTACAGTTAGTAAGGACAGCTTTCATACATCCTTCCCTTTCTTTCATGAGCGTGGCAAGGTTCTTATCAAGAGGTAGAATCTATAGCTTCCCTGGTGGTCCAGTGGGTAAAGAGTCTGCCTTGCAGTGCAGGGCTCACCAGTTCGATCCCTGGCCTGGGGAGATCCCACGTGCTGCAGAGTGACTGGACCAGAGTGTCCAATTGCAAGCCAGTGCACTGGAGCGCATGCACCCAGAGCCAGTGCTCTGCTACAGGAGAGGCCACTGCAATGGGAGGCCCACACAGGCCAAAGAATTAAAGATGGACAAAAATAAACAAATAAAAAAACAATAAAAGAGGCTGAAATTTAAAAATAAATAAATAAAAAGAGGTAGAATCTATTTCTGCCCCCCCTTGAATCTGGGAGTGTGACTTGTATTGAACAATAGGATGAAAAAGAGATGAAATTTTATGGGTTTCTGATCCCATGCCTTAAGAAATCTACAACTTCTGAGTACCCCCCAATCCCGCCCCTCAAAAGCAACTACCCGGGGATCAGTAATTCATGAGAAAACCCAACTTGGCCATACGAAAAGGCCACACGAAAGAAAACTGAGATTCCAGAATGAATTCAAGGAACTTCTGGCCCAGACTATTTGTAGCTGAATTCAGCTGAATGAGAGACCCCATCCAATGTCACATGGAACAAAAGACCCATTCAGCGGAGTTAGGTCACCCAACAGAATTATGAGGAAAATATATGCTACTATTTTACTATTGTCATTGTGCTGAGGAAATAGGAGTGCTTACAATGGCATAGGGCGATGGTCCGGAGGGGTGGGATGGGGGGAACTCAGGGAGTGGAGACCAGGGATATGCATATGACTGATCTGGGAACATACATGTCTGTGAATAACTAAACTCTGTAAAACCTTTAAAATAAAGAATTAAAAAAAAAAAAATATATATATATATATATATATATGCTACTATTTTAAACCAATAAGTTTTGGGGTAGTTGTGCAGCAGTAGATAAATAAAATATGCCCATATATTTATACCAATAAAATATTAATAGCTCACATAACATCAGCTTCTTCCACTAATGGGCAAATAAACCTCTATCAAACTGGCCCTCCCATGGATTATAATAAATAATGAAAAAAATATTAAATAACAACTACTTCAAGGCAATGGAGAGGAAACAAGTAGGTGTATCCTGGAGGGCACTTGAACCTTGGAGGAAAAATGAGTTGTGCGTTTTCATAGTTTAGCTTAACCTGAGGACAATCCCTAGTCTGCCCCATTCAGGGCAGTTAAGGCACGCTGATAGAAGGCACATTATCTTTCTGGCTTCAAAAAAAGAAGTTAGAATTTGGAGGGGCTTCCTTGATGGCTCACAGAGTAAAGAATCTATCTGTAATACAGGAGACCTGGGTTGGATTCCTGAATTGGGAAGATCCCCTGGAGAAGGGAATGGCTACCCTTGCCAGTGTTCCTGCCTGGAGAATCCCATGGACAGAGGAGCCTGGTGGGCTACAGCTCATAGGAGCACAAAGAGTTGGACACGACCGAGCAACGAACAGTTTCACTTTCACTTTTCAGAGTCTGTACCAATTATATTTGCTGGAAAATGAGGAGAAGATCTTAGAAAGGACAGAGTCAGAGACAGACAGCACAGATTCTGTATATAAACTTTCCAAATCTCTACCTGAAAAATGAATCGGTCTTGCACGCAGTAGAGTTTAAATAAGCTAGCTATGGGGAGTTCCCTGATGGTTCAGTGAACTCGGGTGTAGGGTCAATCCTGAATAAGTAAATGAGCAAGCTAGTTAGGGCTAAAAGAACTGAAGTTCGACCTACCATTCAAGACACCGAGATTCATTCTGTAACCAACCATATTATTTTCTGTTAAAACAAACTCCTTACTTTTTGAAAGAGTACAGCAGAATCTTCCATCTCCATACCAGAATGTTTTCAGTATCTAAGAGATAACTTTAAGTGACTTGATATAAGAAAAAATAGAAGCACAAGACATTTCCTTAAGGGTGTAATGACTGCCAACAGTAGAACCTAACATTACTGAATGCCTTGTTTCTATCTTTCATGACATATCCTATGTACTTTTATACATGTTATATGAATACTCATGGCATATCTATTATGTTAATACAATTAATTCATCCATCATATGGAATCAAGAAAGCATATACTGGCTTAGGTATTTCTTGCAAAGAATGATCAAACACATAAGACTAAGGCCTTCTCTGGTGGCTCAGTGGCAAAGAATCAACCCACCAATGCAGGGGACACAAGTTCGATCCTTGGTCTGGGAGGATCACACATGCTGCGGAGCAACTAAGTCCACACACCACGACCACTGAAGCCTGCACGCTCCAGGGCTCTGTCATGGAGAGGCCACCACAGTGGGAAGCCCTCACACTGCAGGTAGAGAGTGGACCCCACTTACAACCCACTAGGGAAAAAACCTCATGTAGCAACAAAGACTCAAACGCAGTAAGGCCATAAATATATTTATAAATAAGAAAAAGAAAATCAAGCTATTTAATAGTTAGAAGGACCAGAAATGCTGCCTGTTCCCTACAAAGGGCAGTATTACCCAGGTATAAAGAACTGTGAGAAGTAGTGACTGCCCACCACACCTCACTAGGTCATCTGCAGCTACCATTGCTGGAGTTGGCACAGCTATTACAAGAGTCTGTCAAAGTCACCACATCCATGGAAGGGACGTTCCCTTGCCTGCTGCCAAAAGTATCACTGCCACCATCGGAGTCTATTTAATCTGCGACCATCACTGAGTCTGAAAAATGAATCGGTCTTGCACGCAGTAGAGTTTAAATAAGCTAGCTATGGGGAGTTCCCTGATGGTTCAGTGAACTCGGGTGTAGGGTCAATCCTGAATAAGTAAATGAGCAAGCTAGTTAGGGCTAAAAGAACTGAAGTTCGACCTACCATTCAAGACACCGAGATTCATTCTGTAACCAACCATATTATTTTCTGTTAAAACAAACTCCTTACTTTTTGAAAGAGTACAGCAGAATCTTCCATCTCCATACCAGAATGTTTTCAGTATCTAAGAGATAACTTTAAGTGACTTGATATAAGAAAAAATAGAAGCACAAGACATTTCCTTAAGGGTGTAATGACTGCCAACAGTAGAACCTAACATTACTGAATGCCTTGTTTCTATCTTTCATGACATATCCTATGTACTTTTATACATGTTATATGAATACTCATGGCATATCTATTATGTTAATACAATTAATTCATCCATCATATGGAATCAAGAAAGCATATACTGGCTTAGGTATTTCTTGCAAAGAATGATCAAACACATAAGACTAAGGCCTTCTCTGGTGGCTCAGTGGCAAAGAATCAACCCACCAATGCAGGGGACACAAGTTCGATCCTTGGTCTGGGAGGATCACACATGCTGCGGAGCAACTAAGTCCACACACCACGACCACTGAAGCCTGCACGCTCCAGGGCTCTGTCATGGAGAGGCCACCACAGTGGGAAGCCCTCACACTGCAGGTAGAGAGTGGACCCCACTTACAACCCACTAGGGAAAAAACCTCATGTAGCAACAAAGACTCAAACGCAGTAAGGCCATAAATATATTTATAAATAAGAAAAAGAAAATCAAGCTATTTAATAGTTAGAAGGACCAGAAATGCTGCCTGTTCCCTACAAAGGGCAGTATTACCCAGGTATAAAGAACTGTGAGAAGTAGTGACTGCCCACCACACCTCACTAGGTCATCTGCAGCTACCATTGCTGGAGTTGGCACAGCTATTACAAGAGTCTGTCAAAGTCACCACATCCATGGAAGGGACGTTCCCTTGCCTGCTGCCAAAAGTATCACTGCCACCATCGGAGTCTATTTAATCTGCGACCATCACTGAGTCTGGATTCAAAGAAAGAAGAATGGTTCTTCCTTTCTTCTGCCTTATCATTTTGCAGAACTGCTTTCCTTTGGTCAAATCTACATTGGAACACTACTAAGTAAGGATGTAGAGGAAATGCAGAAATTTCTAATCTTCCAGATCTTTTAATACAAGCCTGAAGTTAGAAGGCTAGGGAGACTGTAAATATGAACACACATTATTCAGCACAATTGCCATCATTAGTCACAGGACAGAACCTATTTTAAAGAGCTGCCCAAGGTCATACAACTAGGAATCGGTGGTTGGCACTTGAGCTTAGAAAGCTTAACTCCAGAGGTCATGCTCTTAATCTGATGGACATTTACCTTGCTTTTAATTATTTAAATTCAAAGGCAGAGAATTTTTAGTCTCTGAGTTCACATGTTAATTATCATCTTGACAATGACTTCAATTTTGCCTTCCTTAGATTTTTCTAAATTACACTGTTACAACCAAGTTGACTATGAACTAATTTCAAAGCCTGTATTTCAATCTGTTTTCCATAATTATATCAGTGCCAGATTATGATGCCAAGGGACAGTATTTAACATTTAATGCACTAGTAAGCAAGTTTGACAGCATGTAGCTTTCACAACCTAATGTTGAAATGACAATATTTGTTCTGCATCTGCCATTGTATTCATTAGTTCTTCAACATTTATAATAACAAAATTACTCCTTCTCAGCTCTATTCAAAGATATTTTCATGGATTAAGAAATTAATTTATTGACTTAGTTGATAAATTAAGAATTTAATTTGACATCATGAAAATGATTTAGTGAAGGGGAGTGTCACACTCTTTTGAATGTTGCAGGCTAATGAGAAAACCATATTGCCAAAATCTTCATAATAAATGATGCATGTGAGAGCCAAGTGACCTCATGACAAGCTATAGGGACAAAGAGTCCTTGGCAGTTTGAACAAACACAAGTGACGGGAGCATTGAGTCATCAGAAAGCACACAGTGATGTAAAGTAGTGACTGCCCACCACACCTCACTAGGTCATCTGCAGCTACCATTGCTGGAGTTGGCACAGCTATTACAAGAGTCTGTCAAAGTCACCACATCCATGGAAGGGACGTTCCCTTGCCTGCTGCCAAAAGTATCACTGCCACCATCGGAGTCTATTTAATCTGCGACCATCACTGAGTCTGGATTCAAAGAAAGAAGAATGGTTCTTCCTTTCTTCTGCCTTATCATTTTGCAGAACTGCTTTCCTTTGGTCAAATCTACATTGGAACACTACTAAGTAAGGATGTAGAGGAAATGCAGAAATTTCTAATCTTCCAGATCTTTTAATACAAGCCTGAAGTTAGAAGGCTAGGGAGACTGTAAATATGAACACACATTATTCAGCACAATTGCCATCATTAGTCACAGGACAGAACCTATTTTAAAGAGCTGCCCAAGGTCATACAACTAGGAATCGGTGGTTGGCACTTGAGCTTAGAAAGCTTAACTCCAGAGGTCATGCTCTTAATCTGATGGACATTTACCTTGCTTTTAATTATTTAAATTCAAAGGCAGAGAATTTTTAGTCTCTGAGTTCACATGTTAATTATCATCTTGACAATGACTTCAATTTTGCCTTCCTTAGATTTTTCTAAATTACACTGTTACAACCAAGTTGACTATGAACTAATTTCAAAGCCTGTATTTCAATCTGTTTTCCATAATTATATCAGTGCCAGATTATGATGCCAAGGGACAGTATTTAACATTTAATGCACTAGTAAGCAAGTTTGACAGCATGTAGCTTTCACAACCTAATGTTGAAATGACAATATTTGTTCTGCATCTGCCATTGTATTCATTAGTTCTTCAACATTTATAATAACAAAATTACTCCTTCTCAGCTCTATTCAAAGATATTTTCATGGATTAAGAAATTAATTTATTGACTTAGTTGATAAATTAAGAATTTAATTTGACATCATGAAAATGATTTAGTGAAGGGGAGTGTCACACTCTTTTGAATGTTGCAGGCTAATGAGAAAACCATATTGCCAAAATCTTCATAATAAATGATGCATGTGAGAGCCAAGTGACCTCATGACAAGCTATAGGGACAAAGAGTCCTTGGCAGTTTGAACAAACACAAGTGACGGGAGCATTGAGTCATCAGAAAGCACACAGTGATGTCCTAAAATGGAACAAAATAAACCATGTGCCTTTGCACTTACTGCCATATTTAAGTTATGAGAAAAACTGAAGCATAAATCTCTTATATATATATAGATAGATAGATATCTATATATCTCTTATATATATAGATAGATATATATAGATATCTATCTATATATCTATCTATATATATAATTTAGTGTAGTTTAGCAATAAATTTGTGAGTAAAGACATTAGGAAGAGTTTGTGAGTGTATAAGTAAACAAATGCATATATATATTTAATCCTACTATAAGACATGATTAGTGAGACTGGCTCTGTTATAGTAACTGACTGATTCTAACATTTTAGTTTTTAATTCCATCAATGCTTACTTCTCACAAACATAACAATCCAAGGTAGCTTAAGATCATATGACAATTCATTCTTCTTTCTTGAAATGTTGCCATTCTTTGAATCCTGTCAACATCATCATCCAAATCCAGTAAAAAGAAGAAAAGAACTCAGAAGCTTGTAAGGGTCAGTACTGAAGTGAAACAGACTGTATTCATTCACATACCTTGGGGATCAAGCAAAATGTTAAGTATTATTTGCCATTAAAAAAAAAAAATCAAAGAACAGAGTTTAGGAGAGGCAGAGCAACTGTAAATTAAAAGGGTAAACTGCTGGAAGACAGGGAGTCACAGGAAACGAATTCTAAAAACTGAGTAGAAGCTTCCCTCAGGCTGACTCCTGAACTGCACACCAGTGGCATGAGAATGCAAGGAGTTCACAAACAAAATAGCAACCGGAAGCCCGATGTTCCTGATCAGAGGTTTCAACAGCTCCCTGTCTCATGGAAGGCAGGGTTTGGGTTCCGGTCAAGTTACATAAGACGTAATTGGTAAACACCTTGGGCTTGTATTAGAAGGATGCCATAGAAGAAAACTGCAAGTTTCAGAATTAAGGGTTTGTTTTAGAACTTGGAGGGAAAAAGATTGGAATAGATCACTTTTCCAAGAATCAAATCTAAACCTCCAAGATCCAGTTGATTTCTAGTAATTTAACTGTCTGTCAGAATAAAACTCAACACTACATAAAGGAAGATAATAGAATCTAGAATCTTCACAATTTATCATTCACAATATCCAGTTTACCATGAAAGACAGGCATACTTTCTGGGCTTAGTTCCAGATCACTGAAATAAAGTAAGTATCAAAATAAAGCAAGTTGTACAAGATTTTTGTTTTCGCAGTACATAAAAATGTTATATTTATACCATACTCTAGTCTATTAAGTGTGAAATAGGTGTATTGCCAAAAATGCATACATTTTAATTATAAAACACTTTATTGTTAAAAAATACTAAACATCTTCTGAGACAACATCAAAAACCACTGATCACAGATCACCATTATAAATCCAATGATAATGGAAAAGTTTGAGATATTGTGTGAATTACCAAAATGTAACACAGATACACAAGGAGAAAACACTGTTGAAAAAAAGGCTCTAATAAATTTGCTTGACAACAGGGTTGCCAGAAATCTTCAATATTGTGGCAAAACCAAATAACAACAAAGAATAAAGCAGAGCAAAATAGAATGAGGTGTGCTTGTAATTGTTAGACACATAGTAAACATAACAATGTGATCTGTAGTCAAATAAAAGTAATTCAATGGGGAAAAAAAGTCAGGCTATATTAAAAAAAAAAAAAAAACAGAAAAAAGATTCCAAACACACACACTGTTTAGAAGAGTCATATTTCATTAAGATCTAGAGAAGCTCACAAACTCTAAACCAAGGAAAAGTATAGTTACTATATTGATATCAAACAAAGTCAATTTTAAGACAAGAAGTACTATTAAAGAGGGACATTTCAAATGATGGGTCAATTCCTCAAGAAGACATGATACCTTATTTATAAATCTTAATAAGGAATTTCAAATACATGAAATCTATAGGGAGAAATAGAGCCAAAGCTATATTTTCTCTCCCTGAAAAGGTGCTACAACTATATCCTTTATTCTAAAAGGCAAATGTTTGGGCCCAATATTACTGATATTCTCTCTAGTATTCCCTTAGAGACTGTTTCATTGATTGTTCCTGGATTATAAGAATATGCTTTTAATTTCAGCTGTTTTTCCTACTGAGCTTAGTTTTATCTTTAGTTCCTTTTAAAAATAACTGCACATTTCTAGGTGTTACAGACAAAAGGTAGACAGCATGCATATGTTCAGAACACCAGTAAGCTTGTAGTAAAAACTACAGAGGAAACCAAAGCAGTCAGTCCTAAAGGAAATCAACCATGAATCCAATTTATCATTCACAATATCCAGTTTACCATGAAAGACAGGCATACTTTCTGGGCTTAGTTCCAGATCACTGAAATAAAGTAAGTATCAAAATAAAGCAAGTTGTACAAGATTTTTGTTTTCGCAGTACATAAAATGTTATATTTATACCATACTCTAGTCTATTAAGTGTGAAATAGGTGTATTGCCAAAAATGCATACATTTTAATTATAAAACACTTTATTGTTAAAAAATACTAAACATCTTCTGAGACAACATCAAAAACCACTGATCACAGATCACCATTATAAATCCAATGATAATGGAAAAGTTTGAGATATTGTGTGAATTACCAAAATGTAACACAGATACACAAGGAGAAAACACTGTTGAAAAAAAGGCTCTAATAAATTTGCTTGACAACAGGGTTGCCAGAAATCTTCAATATTGTGGCAAAACCAAATAACAACAAAGAATAAAGCAGAGCAAAATAGAATGAGGTGTGCTTGTAATTGTTAGACACATAGTAAACATAACAATGTGATCTGTAGTCAAATAAAAGTAATTCAATGGGGAAAAAAAGTCAGGCTATATTAAAAAAAAAAAAAACAGAAAAAAGATTCCAAACACACACACTGTTTAGAAGAGTCATATTTCATTAAGATCTAGAGAAGCTCACAAACTCTAAACCAAGGAAAAGTATAGTTACTATATTGATATCAAACAAAGTCAATTTTAAGACAAGAAGTACTATTAAAGAGGGACATTTCAAATGATGGGTCAATTCCTCAAGAAGACATGATACCTTATTTATAAATCTTAATAAGGAATTTCAAATACATGAAATCTATAGGGAGAAATAGAGCCAAAGCTATATTTTCTCTCCCTGAAAAGGTGCTACAACTATATCCTTTTTTCTAAAAGGCAAATGTTTGGGCCCAATATTACTGATATTCTCTCTAGTATTCCCTTAGAGACTGTTTCATTGATTGTTCCTGGATTATAAGAATATACTTTTAATTTCAGCTGTTTTTCCTACTGAGCTTAGTTTTATCTTTAGTTCCTTTTAAAAATAACTGCACATTTCTAGGTGTTACAGACAAAAGGTAGACAGCATGCATATGTTCAGAACACCAGTAAGCTTGTAGTAAAAACTACAGAGGAAACCAAAGCAGTCAGTCCTAAAGGAAATCAACCATGAATATTCACTGGAAGGGCTGATGCTGAAGCTGAGCTGAAGCTTCAGTACAGTGGCCACCTGATGTGAAGAGCTAACTCATTGGAAAAGACCCCAATGCTGGGAAAGACTGAGGAGAAGGGGGCGGCAGAGGATGAGATGGTTGGAGGGCATCATTGACTCAATGGACATGAGTTTGAGCAGCTCTGGGAGACAGTGAAGGACAGGGAAGCCTGGTGTGCTGCAGTCCACGGGGTCACAAAGAGTTGGGCATGACTTAGTGACTAAACAATGACAACAAAAATTATGGCCAGCACAAACCATAGGACACACTGTGGTAGCTTCTATAGGGTGGAGGACAAAAATAGATTCTGTAAGCAGGTGAAAGTAGATGAGAGAAATCACTACCATATAGGAAGCATATACTATAATGAAGGCTTATGCCAAATACTTGATGTATATAACATACCCAATTCTTGCAATATCCTATAAGGTAAGTATCATTTTGTTAGTTTTAGATTTGGGGATACTTCCCAAGATCATGTAGTTTATAGACAGCAGAGATAAGCTACAAGTTCTGTTTGGCATGACTCTAAAGCTTAGAGAACGTCATACAGAGTGAAGTCAGAAAAACAAATATATGTTAATTCATATATGTGCAATCTATAAAAATGATAAAGATATTATTTGAACAGTCCCGAAGAAACAAATGATGTATGGATGCCAAAGAGGAGGTGGGGGTAGGAGGAATAAGGAATTTCAAATACATGAAATCTATAGGGAGAAATAGAGCCAAAGCTATATTTTCTCTCCCTGAAAAGGTGCTACAACTATATCCTTTATTCTAAAAGGCAAATGTTTGGGCCCAATATTACTGATATTCTCTCTAGTATTCCCTTAGAGACTGTTTCATTGATTGTTCCTGGATTATAAGAATATACTTTTAATTTCAGCTGTTTTTCCTACTGAGCTTAGTTTTATCTTTAGTTCCTTTTAAAAATAACTGCACATTTCTAGGTGTTACAGACAAAAGGTAGACAGCATGCATATGTTCAGAACACCAGTAAGCTTGTAGTAAAAACTACAGAGGAAACCAAAGCAGTCAGTCCTAAAGGAAATCAACCATGAATATTCACTGGAAGGGCTGATGCTGAAGCTGAGCTGAAGCTTCAGTACAGTGGCCACCTGATGTGAAGAGCTAACTCATTGGAAAAGACCCCAATGCTGGGAAAGACTGAGGAGAAGGGGGCGGCAGAGGATGAGATGGTTGGAGGGCATCATTGACTCAATGGACATGAGTTTGAGCAGCTCTGGGAGACAGTGAAGGACAGGGAAGCCTGGTGTGCTGCAGTCCACGGGGTCACAAAGAGTTGGGCATGACTTAGTGACTAAACAATGACAACAAAAATTATGGCCAGCACAAACCATAGGACACACTGTGGTAGCTTCTATAGGGTGGAGGACAAAAATAGATTCTGTAAGCAGGTGAAAGTAGATGAGAGAAATCACTACCATATAGGAAGCATATACTATAATGAAGGCTTATGCCAAATACTTGATGTATATAACATACCCAATTCTTGCAATATCCTATAAGGTAAGTATCATTTTGTTAGTTTTAGATTTGGGGATACTTCCCAAGATCATGTAGTTTATAGACAGCAGAGATAAGCTACAAGTTCTGTTTGGCATGACTCTAAAGCTTAGAGAACGTCATACAGAGTGAAGTCAGAAAAACAAATATATGTTAATTCATATATGTGCAATCTATAAAAAAATGATAAAGATATTATTTGTAAAGCAGAAATAGGGGCCCAGATGTAGAGAACAAATGATGTATGGATGCCAAAGAGGAGGTGGGGGTAGGAGGAATTGATAGGTTGTGATTGACACACACACAGTACTGATACCGTGTATACAGTAGATAACTAGTGAGAGCATACTCTCTAGCACAGGGAGCTCTACTCAGTGCCCTGGGGCGACCTAAACAGGATGAAAGTCCAAAAGAGAGGGGATATATGAATATGTATGGCTGATTCATTCTGCTGTATGGTAGAAACAATACTTCAAAGCAACTTTAGTTACAAAAATTAATTCAAAAACAAATCTGTATTTCAATGTCAACAAATGAACATCTACTAATGAGTAAATAAGACCTATGCTAAAGAAGATGGAGGGAAGATAATGCATTCGTGACATAGCAAGACAGTGACATGCAAGACTGATCATTAGAATGACTGAGGAAGGCGAGGGGAAAAAAAAAAGCTGGAGGGGGACTTCCCTGATGGATGAGACAGCAAAAAAAAAAAAAAAAAAAGGATACAAACAAAGAAAAGAAACTGGAAAAGGCAGAGGAAAGAGAAAAGAGGAATGAAACATCTTTTCAGAATAAATCCCTGGTGCCAATTGGTAGCCTGGCTCTGTTCCCCTCTCCCTGGCTTGTCTTAGACAAGACTTTCTGAGACTCTCCATTTCTGAGACTCAATTTTCTCATCGATAAAATGAGGGAAGTAGAGGGACAGATTTTGAAGATGGCATTCAGGTCAAAATTCCCATCCTTGTCAGACCAGGCTGCCAATTTCCACATGCCAGGCACAGTGGCCAAAAAATGCACTGCAGGACCTCATCAAATCTGTATCAGCAGGAGAAGGAAAGGTAGAGAAACACCTCAGGCCAAACTAGTTAACAGTTGTTTCATTAATCACAGTTTGTGTTTCAAATCCAAAGACAATCTGCCCAATTAACATTAAAGCTCTGGCAGCCATAGGGAGACCTTTAGGAAAAGGCAATTTGACACAATTGATAATAATGCTCGGATTTAAAAGACTGGCTCCCAAACATAACATTCTCCAGGTGACAGCTTGAATCCTGTTCAAAGAGGGAACACAGGTTTCGGGCACCTCCACAGTCTGACCCCTTCTCTCTAGCCGGCTTCACTGCCCTGGACTCTCCCCATATGTCAGCTGCCTTTTTCGTTGGTATTCAGTTGCTAAGTTCTGTCTGACTTTGGGAACCTATAGAATGCAGAATGTCAAGCTCCTCTGTCCTTCATTCTTTTCTGGAACTTGATCAAATTCATGTCGACTGAGTCAGTGATGCTATCTAACTATCTCATCCTCTGCTGCCCCCGTCTCCTTTTGCCTTCAGTCTTTTGTTTGTTTGTTTTTGTTTTTTGGCCACTTTGATTACTCTTTCATTTATTTATCTTTGTTCTTTGGCCCGTGTGACCTGCCATCGCAGTGGCCTCTCTGGTCGCAGAGCAAAGGCTCTGGGCACATGTACTCCAGAGCTCTGGCTCGGTAATTGGACATATTGGTCCATCTGCTCCATGGCACATGGGATCTTCCCAGGTCAGGGATCGAACCAGCACCCCTTGCACTGCAAAGTGGTGTCCTGACCCACTGGACCACCAGGGAAGCCCTGCCTTCAATCTTTCCCAACAGCATGTGCTGGCTCTTGGCACCAGGTGAATAAAGTAATCTGTTAGGCACACTATTTTACACTTGGCTGAACAAAGTATCTTGCAGACTGTTCCATATCAGTACATATAAAATCTACCTCTCTGAGCATCACTGCCTTTATAGGGGAATAGGCATAATAAAATGATTCAAGCCTGGCTCTTGAGTGTCTACTCTGGGTACATACCTACTCCTGAGTGCCCAGTACTCAGGACGTTGTATTATAATTGTCTGTTAGTACTTTATACAACTCTGGAAACAAATCATTGATATCTGTGGAGTGAATGGCAGTGAATCTAAGGAACACTGTGGTGGCGTAATGGTTACTTTTATGTGTCAGTTGATTCTAAGGTAAAACATTATTAGGGTGTGTCTGTGAGGCTCAGGTCAGCAATTGATCACTTTGTTTGTGTTTCAAATCCAAAAAAAGGCTCTGGCAGCCATAGGAGACCTTTAGGAAAAGGCAATTTGACACAATTGATAATAATGCTCGGATTTAAAAGACTGGCTCCCAAACATAACATTCTCCAGGTGACAGCTTGAATCCTGTTCAAAGAGGGAACACAGGTTTCGGGCACCTCCACAGTCTGACCCCTTCTCTCTAGCCGGCTTCACTGCCCTGGACTCTCCCCATATGTCAGCTGCCTTTTTCGTTGGTATTCAGTTGCTAAGTTCTGTCTGACTTTGGGAACCTATAGAATGCAGAATGTCAAGCTCCTCTGTCCTTCATTCTTTTCTGGAACTTGATCAAATTCATGTCGACTGAGTCAGTGATGCTATCTAACTATCTCATCCTCTGCTGCCCCCGTCTCCTTTTGCCTTCAGTCTTTTGTTTGTTTGTTTTTGTTTTTTGGCCACTTTGATTACTCTTTCATTTATTTATCTTTGTTCTTTGGCCCGTGTGACCTGCCATCGCAGTGGCCTCTCTGGTCGCAGAGCAAAGGCTCTGGGCACATGTACTCCAGAGCTCTGGCTCGGTAATTGGACATATTGGTCCATCTGCTCCATGGCACATGGGATCTTCCCAGGTCAGGGATCGAACCAGCACCCCTTGCACTGCAAAGTGGTGTCCTGACCCACTGGACCACCAGGGAAGCCCTGCCTTCAATCTTTCCCAACAGCATGTGCTGGCTCTTGGCACCAGGTGAATAAAGTAATCTGTTAGGCACACTATTTTACACTTGGCTGAACAAAGTATCTTGCAGACTGTTCCATATCAGTACATATAAAATCTACCTCTCTGAGCATCACTGCCTTTATAGGGGAATAGGCATAATAAAATGATTCAAGCCTGGCTCTTGAGTGTCTACTCTGGGTACATACCTACTCCCTGAGTGCCCAGTACTCAGGACGTTGTATTATAATTGTCTGTTAGTACTTTATACAACTCTGGAAACAAATCATTGATATCTGTGGAGTGAATGGCAGTGAATCTAAGGAACACTGTGGTGGCGTAATGGTTACTTTTATGTGTCAGTTGAT
Organism: Tragulus kanchil; assembly: GCA_022376925.1. Taxonomy (NCBI): domain Eukaryota; kingdom Metazoa; phylum Chordata; class Mammalia; order Artiodactyla; family Tragulidae; genus Tragulus; species Tragulus kanchil. The sequence goes on along the minus strand of JAIOJX010000023.1, from coordinate 21,327,996 downwards.
TGGAAGGCTGAGCTATCTGGTAAAACATTATTACTGGGTGTGTCTGTGAGGCTGACAGATAGAGGGTAGCATCTGAATTGGTGGCATACAGAAAGGAGGCCATCTTTATCTGGGTGGGTGAGGACGACTCCTTCCACTGAGAGCCTGACAAGAACAGAACAGCAGAGGAAGGGTAAGTTTGCTCCCTTAGCCTGAGTTGGGACATCCATCTTTGCCCATGGACATTTGTGCTTCTAGTTCAGGGCTTCAGACTTGGACTGGGGGGACTTATGTCATCCACTGCTCTAGTTCTTAGGCCTGCAGACTGATATTGAATAATACAGGCAGCCTTCCTGGTTCTCCAGCACACAGGTGGCAGACTGTGGGACTTGAAAGAAATAATTTCCTCCTATCTATCTATCATCTGTTTATCTATCTATCTATTGGTTCTGTCCTCTAGAGAACCTTAATTAATACAAGCAGTTATGCAAAATCACAGTATTAAGAATAGTACCTGACAGGTGGAAGGTAGGTGATACGAGATTTCCATTCCTGTCCTCCTTACTTTCATAGTAGGCACAGGATAAGTTTTATAACAGAATGCTGAACTTGATTCTCTCTCATTTACCAATGTGTGTGTGTCTGTGTGTGTGTGTGTGCCTGTGTGTCTTAGTCATTATCTATAGACATATTGGAGACAGACAGGTAGACTGTGTAGGATGAACTCTGGGAGATCCAGGTGGCTCAGATGGTAAAGAATCTGTCTGAAGTGTGAGATACCTGGCTTTGATCCCTGGGTTGGGAAGATTCCCTGGAAAAGGGAATGGCTACCCACTCCAGTATTCTTGCCTGGAGAATTCCATGGATGGAGGAGCATGGCAGGCAACAGTTCATGGGTTCACAAAGAGTCAGACATGACTGAACGACTAACGCTTTCTAGAAAAAATGATCAGGTCAGGAAAGTTATCCCTCCCCCTTCCCCAAGAAATCTGTTGAATGGGAAAAGCACCAGAGTGATGGAGAAGCTTCGGTTGAGAGTCACAGTTTTACAAGCCCAGGAAGGGGGCACTTCCTCAGGCTCCTGTCACTCACCTGCATGGTAGAAGTAAGGGACTGAGCCTAGGAAGGATTACTGAGAAGTCTAAATCAGATGATGAATAGGAAAGTACTCGAGAGGTAGAGTGGTCTTAAAAGTGACCACATTCTTGAGCGGATCCTGCACTGACACTTGGCCGCCTTCCCTGTATCTAACATATTCCTGTAATAGGAATCGTACAGCAAAAGGTTCTGGGAAGACAGTAACTATAGAGACTCATGAAGAACTGAAACGCTGGGGCTTCCCTGGTGGTCCAGTGTGTAAAGAGTCCGCCTTGCAGTGCAAGGGGCAAAAGTTCAATCCCTGGCCCAGGAAGATCCCATGTACTGTGGAGTGGCTAGACCGGTGTGTCCAATTGTGAGCCAGTGCTCTGGAGCACATGTGCTCAGAGCCGGTGCTCTGCAACAAGAGAGGCTACTGCAATGGGAGACCCCCACAGGCCAAAGGATAAAGATTAATGAAAATAAATAAATAAAAATTATAAAGGCCACAATTAAAAAAAAAAAAAAAGAACTGAAATACTTTGTTTGTCATCTGCCCATCTGTTAATATACCAACCTCTCTGTTAGGGATATGGTGAACAGGAGACCCCTGAGGCAGAAACAGAGAAGGGCCAGTTTCCAGGACGCCCCCCCAAATGAATGAAGGTCGTAGTCAGACAGTCCTTGAGGAAGTCTAAAGTACGGAAAGGAGGAAGAAGAGAGGTCACTGTGCCAAGAATACCTTTCTGAAGGATAAACCCTTAGACCTGGCAGTTTCTGGCAAAGGTGAATAAAGACAGTCTATTTTGTAAGTGTCGGTTTATTGAGAAGGGGTTTGCTTGGGTAGGAGGAAACTGCACAACTTTGAAATTGCTTAGGTACTAATGACTTAGCCAAGACACCCCAACTACGGAGTCTGAAGTTAATGGTCTACTTTCCATCCTGGACAGGAATATCTGAAGTACACTGCTGGGTGGGGTGGGGTGGGGGAATCCTTTGGGAGAATCACACATGGAGAAGAAAGGAGGGACTGACAAAGGAAGCCTCAAGAAGAAAGGAGGGATCGACAAGGAAGCATTGCTACAGACTGTTCCAGAGGTTGGCCTTTCCAGAGGGTTGGGGAGCCCATTGTGCTTACTGGTAATTACCAGCTACACTCAGGAGCTCAGATGTCAGAAGACAGTACCTCCCTCCCCACTCCTCTCTCCTCCTGCTGGCTTCCTCTCCCTGGGTGTCCTTGCCATTTTCCCTTCAGATTCCTGCTGGCCACGGTGGGGAAGCAGACCAAACAGAGGTATGCGGGTGATTCTTTTCTCTCTTCCCCATGGGATCATTGAACTACACCAGGGGAAGGGTAATGAAGGGACAAAGGGGTCATTAGATACTGGCAGAGGAGGGGACGACCTTTGAGACAGGCTTTTCTGGGTGACACCGGAGCAGTCCATGTCTGCAATTTCCTCCATGACTGTTCATCCTCTTCAAATAAGTCCCCTAATGACAGTGCGGGCGATGGATGGAGACAGGGCAGTGCAAGCTTAAAATACATTCCAAGGAGATATTAAAAGCCAGAGAACTACTGAGGTGTGGGGAAAACAGGCAGGGGAGCAGAAAAGAAGCGGAAGGAGTTCTGCTGCCTTGTCTGTTAAGATGCTGGAATCGTCTTTCGTTCTTCTATTGTTAATATACCAACCTCTCTGTTAGGGATATGGTGAACAGGAGACCCTGAGGCAGAAACAGAGAAGGGCCAGTTTCCAGGACGCCCCCCCAAATGAATGAAGGTCGTAGTCAGACAGTCCTTGAGGAAGTCTAAAGTACGGAAAGGAGGAAGAAGAGAGGTCACTGTGCCAAGAATACCTTTCTGAAGGATAAACCCTTAGACCTGGCAGTTTCTGGCAAAGGTGAATAAAGACAGTCTATTTTGTAAGTGTCGGTTTATTGAGAAGGGGTTTGCTTGGGTAGGAGGAAACTGCACAACTTTGAAATTGCTTAGGTACTAATGACTTAGCCAAGACACCCCAACTACGGAGTCTGAAGTTAATGGTCTACTTTCCATCCTGGACAGGAATATCTGAAGTACACTGCTGGGTGGGGTGGGGTGGGGGAATCCTTTGGGAGAATCACACATGGAGAAGAAAGGAGGGACTGACAAAGGAAGCCTCAAGAAGAAAGGAGGGATCGACAAGGAAGCATTGCTACAGACTGTTCCAGAGGTTGGCCTTTCCAGAGGGTTGGGGAGCCCATTGTGCTTACTGGTAATTACCAGCTACACTCAGGAGCTCAGATGTCAGAAGACAGTACCTCCTCCCCACTCCTCTCTCCTCCTGCTGGCTTCCTCTCCCTGGGTGTCCTTGCCATTTTCCCTTCAGATTCCTGCTGGCCACGGTGGGGAAGCAGACCAAACAGAGGTATGCAGGTGATTCTTTTCTCTCTTCCCCATGGGATCATTGAACTACACCAGGGGAAGGGTAATGAAGGGACAAAGGGGTCATTAGATACTGGCAGAGGAGGGGACGACCTTTGAGACAGGCTTTTCTGGGTGACACCGGAGCAGTCCATGTCTGCAATTTCCTCCATGACTGTTCATCCTCTTCAAATAAGTCCCCTAATGACAGTGCGGGCGATGGATGGAGACAGGGCAGTGCAAGCTTAAAATACATTCCAAGGAGATATTAAAAGCCAGAGAACTACTGAGGTGTGGGGAAAACAGGCAGGGGAGCAGAAAAGAAGCGGAAGGAGTTCTGCTGCCTTGTCTGTTAAGATGCTGGAATCGTCTTTCGTTCTTCTATTGTTCCACACACTATGGTGCTGATGCTTCATAACCCTTCAGTATCTCTCCTCTTCCTCTCTATTTCCAGAGTCATGCTAGCCTAAACCTTAATTGCCCTTTTCCTTGACAATTACAGTTTTAGAATCCCTGCCCCCAAGCTCTGCCACTTCCAGTCTACCTTGTAGATGTCACCAGATTGAATGTTCTAAAATATCACTTTCAACATGTCATTTTCCTGCTTAAAGACCTCAGCGATCCCCTACTGTCTGCAAAGCAAAGGCTGAAAATCTTAGTCTAGAAATCAATGCTGCCACGACCCTAGACATTCTGTGTCCATGGTGAAGGCTGCAATGACATCTCATTCATCTTTCTTTCCCTCATAGTGGTATGTAAGTTCTATGAGAAAAAAATGGAATTTATTCTTCATTGCTAATATATAATAAGCTCTCAAATGACTATTGTTGGAGGAACACATTCATTAACTCATTCATAGTATATGGCATGCTGTGCGATAGGTATCCAAAGTCTTTGCTGAAGGAAAGGGTGAGGGGAGACTGTCAGGGAAGAAAAGATGATGCTGTATTAAAACAGGCAGCTATGCAGATAGATAGATGGCTGCTACAGTTAAGGGCCTCGACAATCAGAGCAAAGCAGTAGAACTTTTACAGAAGGACTTAAAGACATGGATAAAGCAGAGGCTTAAGGCCATCTGAGGTTCAGACCAGATACTGGGTGATTCTTTCTCTCTTCCCCATGGGATTTGACCAGGGAAGGGTAATGAAGGGACAAAGGGGTCATTAGATACTGGCAGAGGAGGGGACGACCTTTGAGACAGGCTTTTCTGGGTGACACCGGAGCAGTCCATGTCTGCAATTTCCTCCATGACTGTTCATCCTCTTCAAATAAGTCCCCTAATGACAGTGCGGGCGATGGATGGAGACAGGGCAGTGCAAGCTTAAAATACATTCCAAGGAGATATTAAAAGCCAGAGAACTACTGAGGTGTGGGGAAAACAGGCAGGGGAGCAGAAAAGAAGCGGAAGGAGTTCTGCTGCCTTGTCTGTTAAGATGCTGGAATCGTCTTTCGTTCTTCTATTGTTCCACACACTATGGTGCTGATGCTTCATAACCCTTCAGTATCTCTCCTCTTCCTCTCTATTTCCAGAGTCATGCTAGCCTAAACCTTAATTGCCCTTTTCCTTGACAATTACAGTTTTAGAATCCCTGCCCCCAAGCTCTGCCACTTCCAGTCTACCTTGTAGATGTCACCAGATTGAATGTTCTAAAATATCACTTTCAACATGTCATTTTCCTGCTTAAAGACCTCAGCGATCCCCTACTGTCTGCAAAGCAAAGGCTGAAAATCTTAGTCTAGAAATCAATGCTGCCACGACCCTAGACATTCTGTGTCCATGGTGAAGGCTGCAATGACATCTCATTCATCTTTCTTTCCCTCATAGTGGTATGTAAGTTCTATGAGAAAAAAATGGAATTTATTCTTCATTGCTAATATATAATAAGCTCTCAAATGACTATTGTTGGAGGAACACATTCATTAACTCATTCATAGTATATGGCATGCTGTGCGATAGGTATCCAAAGTCTTTGCTGAAGGAAAGGGTGAGGGGAGACTGTCAGGGAAGAAAAGATGATGCTGTATTAAAACAGGCAGCTATGCAGATAGATAGATGGCTGCTACAGTTAAGGGCCTCGACAATCAGAGCAAAGCAGTAGAACTTTTACAGAAGGACTTAAAGACATGGATAAAGCAGAGGCTTAAGGCCATCTGAGGTTCAGACCAGATACTGGGACTGGAAGCAGACCAGGCAGGGAGACTGAAGAGGCTGAGGGGCCACAGGTTTATTTAAGAAGACAGGTGGCTAGGAAAGCAAAGCTGCTAAGTGAGGGTTTGGGGAACCCAGGTCAGGGGATGATGAGTCACGAGCCATCTGGGTGAGGAGCCAGTGACTCGGACATTGTCCACACCAACCAGGATGTGCTGGGTAAATTTTAATAACCATTATTGTTTTATATGGTCCTTCTTCAATTTCGGATAGTATCAATGTCTTTTATATTTGCATGACATCTGAAAGACCCGTTTGTCAGAAAAACAAACACACTTATTTTTGCACACAATTACAGAGCGTGAGAGATTTTCCTGAAGTCAGCATTCCTATTTTGTAGAGTCCAGATCCAAACTGAGGTCAGTGTGTTCTAAGAGCAAAAACCTGGATCAGAACATATTTTGGTCACAATCTGTTGATTCAGGTGCTTAATGAAAAGCTATAATCCAGTAGGCGGCATCCTAAGCACTATCTGTCAAAGGTAGGGTTTTATCTCAGTGAACGCTGAAGGAGCATGCCTCATCCTCCATTCCTAGCTCATCCACTCATTTTTTTCTTTCCCTTTTCATTATTTGTTGGTCTTCCTCTTTCATTATTTTTTTTTAAAAGCTTGAAACCTCTCCATTTTTCCATCTTATCAAAAAAAAGACATAAGTCATGTAACACCTGGTTGTTCAGAAGAGGACTAATCAAAACTAGACTGATAGCTGGGAGACCTAGTGCCCCAGTACCAGCTCTGTTATCATGGGTGGTACCCACTTTGCCTTGCGCACTAGCTTCCCCACCTGTAAAACAAGTCTGTATGTTTCTGTGCTCCTTTGTCCTAAAATGGGAGGCATGCCTGGGAGCTCTGCATGTGTCTGACAGAAAACATTTAAGATTACAATGTGGTGATATACGAATGGTGAGAGAGAACTCACCCCCACAATTAGTAGCTGCCCCCCACCCCTGGGGTCTGGGAACCAAACAGTCCTTAGCTGAGTAGGATGCAGGGGACAGGAAAGGTGAGAGGCAGGACAAAAGCTTGTTTTCTCATCAGAGAAACAGGAAGACAGATGAGTGGGTTCGATTGTCGTGTGTAAAATGGCGTGGGCTGTATTTCCTTCTGAAAGGCTGGTACTCTGCCAAGTCAGGGCTGCAACATGGTGGCCTTTTAAGAAGCTGACTGTCAGAGAGGCTGCCCTGGGCTGGAAAACGTGGGGCAAACTCAGATTCCTGGTAGGTCCAAAGGGCTTTTTTCCCCCCAAAATGAGGTAGGACCTTCTTAAGAAGCTGACTGTCAGAGAGTTTTATATGGTCCTTCTTCAATTTCGGATAGTATCAATGTCTTTTATATTTGCATGACATCTGAAAGACCCGTTTGTCAGAAAAACAAACACACTTATTTTTGCACACAATTACAGAGCGTGAGAGATTTTCCTGAAGTCAGCATTCCTATTTTGTAGAGTCCAGATCCAAACTGAGGTCAGTGTGTTCTAAGAGCAAAAACCTGGATCAGAACATATTTTGGTCACAATCTGTTGATTCAGGTGCTTAATGAAAAGCTATAATCCAGTAGGCGGCATCCTAAGCACTATCTGTCAAAGGTAGGGTTTTATCTCAGTGAACGCTGAAGGAGCATGCCTCATCCTCCATTCCTAGCTCATCCACTCATTTTTTTCTTTCCCTTTTCATTATTTGTTGGTCTTCCTCTTTCATTATTTTTTTTTAAAAGCTTGAAACCTCTCCATTTTTCCATCTTATCAAAAAAAAGACATAAGTCATGTAACACCTGGTTGTTCAGAAGAGGACTAATCAAAACTAGACTGATAGCTGGGAGACCTAGTGCCCCAGTACCAGCTCTGTTATCATGGGTGGTACCCACTTTGCCTTGCGCACTAGCTTCCCCACCTGTAAAACAAGTCTGTATGTTTCTGTGCTCCTTTGTCCTAAAATGGGAGGCATGCCTGGGAGCTCTGCATGTGTCTGACAGAAAACATTTAAGATTACAATGTGGTGATATACGAATGGTGAGAGAGAACTCACCCCCACAATTAGTAGCTGCCCCCCACCCCTGGGGTCTGGGAACCAAACAGTCCTTAGCTGAGTAGGATGCAGGGGACAGGAAAGGTGAGAGGCAGGACAAAAGCTTGTTTTCTCATCAGAGAAACAGGAAGACAGATGAGTGGGTTCGATTGTCGTGTGTAAAATGGCGTGGGCTGTATTTCCTTCTGAAAGGCTGGTACTCTGCCAAGTCAGGGCTGCAACATGGTGGCCTTTTAAGAAGCTGACTGTCAGAGAGGCTGCCCCTGGGCTGGAAAACGTGGGGCAAACTCAGATTCCTGGTAGGTCAGAACAGAGGAGACCTGATGATGCTTGTGCAATCCCCTTCTTCTCTTACACAGTTGAAGGGCACTAAGGACCAGAGGGTGTAGTTGAGAGAGGTGACATGTCCAGGGTCACAGAGCTGACAGCCAGCAGGGCCATGACAAGAGCTCCAAGGAACTCCAAGGACTCCCCATTGATGCCTAAACAAAGTGAACCTTCCCTTTGTTCTGCTGGTTGCCGCCTTTAATAAAATCACTCTTTTTCTTCCCTTTGCTACATGCTCAGCATCTCAAAATTACTAAAATGTGGTAATAACAGTTATCCTTTCTTGACAGCATGGAATCTGACACTTAAAAATTGAAGATGTGACTCATTAAACCTCTAGGTATACTTTTAAGAGTTATTTTGTAAATGATTAAATGTTTATAATGAGAGTTGACAAAATTATACCTTTGGTTTGAATTTTCAGTTGAAATGCATCATCTTCTACTCCTTTTCTTCCACACTTTCCACCTGGTCTGAATTCTCTCTCCAGTGAAAATAGGGAATACTAACATCACTCTCCCTGCTTGTACCTAAAATACCTCATTAGATTCTCACAATGATTATTGGCCCATTGTGGGCTAAATTGCTTCAATCATGTCCAACTTTTTGCAACCCTATGGACTGTAGCCTGCCAGGTTCCTCTGTCTGGTGGGATACTCCAGGCAAGAATACTGGAGTGGGTTGCCATGCCCTCCTCCAGGGGATCTTCCTGACCTAGGGATTAAACCACATCTCCTTCATGCAGGAGGACTTCCGTGCCACCTGGGGTCTGGGAACCAAACAGTCCTTAGCTGAGTAGGATGCAGGGGACAGGAAAGGTGAGAGGCAGGACAAAAGCTTGTTTTCTCATCAGAGAAACAGGAAGACAGATGAGTGGGTTCGATTGTCGTGTGTAAAATGGCGTGGGCTGTATTTCCTTCTGAAAGGCTGGTACTCTGCCAAGTCAGGGCTGCAACATGGTGGCCTTTTAAGAAGCTGACTGTCAGAGAGGCTGCCCCTGGGCTGGAAAACGTGGGGCAAACTCAGATTCCTGGTAGGTCAGAACAGAGGAGACCTGATGATGCTTGTGCAATCCCTTCTTCTCTTACACAGTTGAAGGGCACTAAGGACCAGAGGGTGTAGTTGAGAGAGGTGACATGTCCAGGGTCACAGAGCTGACAGCCAGCAGGGCCATGACAAGAGCTCCAAGGAACTCCAAGGACTCCCCATTGATGCCTAAACAAAGTGAACCTTCCCTTTGTTCTGCTGGTTGCCGCCTTTAATAAAATCACTCTTTTTCTTCCCTTTGCTACATGCTCAGCATCTCAAAATTACTAAAATGTGGTAATAACAGTTATCCTTTCTTGACAGCATGGAATCTGACACTTAAAAATTGAAGATGTGACTCATTAAACCTCTAGGTATACTTTTAAGAGTTATTTTGTAAATGATTAAATGTTTATAATGAGAGTTGACAAAATTATACCTTTGGTTTGAATTTTCAGTTGAAATGCATCATCTTCTACTCCTTTTCTTCCACACTTTCCACCTGGTCTGAATTCTCTCTCCAGTGAAAATAGGGAATACTAACATCACTCTCCCTGCTTGTACCTAAAATACCTCATTAGATTCTCACAATGATTATTGGCCCATTGTGGGCTAAATTGCTTCAATCATGTCCAACTTTTTGCAACCCTATGGACTGTAGCCTGCCAGGTTCCTCTGTCTGGTGGGATACTCCAGGCAAGAATACTGGAGTGGGTTGCCATGCCCTCCTCCAGGGGATCTTCCTGACCTAGGGATTAAACCACATCTCCTTCATTGGCAGGAGGATTCTTTACCATGAGTGCCACCTGGGAAGTTCATTTGGTCCATTTGACCCCTTACCCTCTTGGATTAAGTCATACCCTGTGTCCCACACCCTTGTCAACTCCACCTCGATCTACTGAAACAGAAAGCAGTCCTGGCAGGCTTGACAGGAAAGTAATTCTCAGCCACCTATTCAACCTCTTTGTCTCCAGGTTGAGTCTCTAGAAAACAGAGAAGTTATTGTATGGTTAAATATAAAAATAATACCTACCATTTCTCCAACAGCTGCCTGTGCCAGAGCAAGCCCTTTGTACATCTTATCAATCGTCACAATCATTCTCATTCCTACTTGTATTTTATAGCTGAGAAAACAGGATCAGAGAAAGCCCAGTATTTCCCATAAGGGTAGAGCATGTAGTCTAACTTGAAGATCCCTGCCATTTTCTAGCTCGCCACATGGATTTACTAGGCAGCACTGGTTCTAAATGTGTGACTTTGCCCCTCAAAGAACATTTAGCATTGACTAGAGATAATCTAAGTTTCCCTCCTGGGCAGGGGCATTCCTGTCATCTAGTAGACACTAAGCTTCCTCCAATGCACATTGCAGTGCCCTACAACAAGGAAGTACCTACTTTTAAGTATCAACAGTGCCAAGACTGAGAATCCCTGCTGTGTGGCATCCCATTGTATGAATTTACCATTATTCATTCTGCTGGATGGACATAATGCGATGAATACAAAGGCCAAGCACACAGCAAACCTTCCAATAAATGCCAACTACCCGGGTTACCATTGCTATCTCTAGACCTACTATCACTTTGTCTTTCCTCTTTGAACATTCTTCCTAATACTTGCTAGCTAGAAGCAGCAGTTGCCTCAGCTCTTTCAATAACTGATGATTTCCTTTAGTATTTGATACTCATTTATTATAGTTATTTAAACACATTCTTTATCCTTTTTAATATGTTGCCAGCTTCCCAAGGGAAGCAGCTGTGTATATTTTCTTTTGTATCTCCCCATGTATTAACATGGCACCTGGCCCACATTCATTCGACAGGAAGATAATTCTCGGGCCACATCTCCTTCATTGGCAGGAGGATTCTTTACCATGAGTGCCACCTGGGAAGTTCATTTGGTCCATTTGACCCCTTACCCTCTTGGATTAAGTCATACCCTGTGTCCCACACCCTTGTCAACTCCACCTCGATCTACTGAAACAGAAAGCAGTCCTGGCAGGCTTGACAGGAAAGTAATTCTCAGCCACCTATTCAACCTCTTTGTCTCCAGGTTGAGTCTCTAGAAAACAGAGAAGTTATTGTATGGTTAAATATAAAAATAATACCTACCATTTCTCCAACAGCTGCCTGTGCCAGAGCAAGCCCTTTGTACATCTTATCAATCGTCACAATCATTCTCATTCCTACTTGTATTTTATAGCTGAGAAAACAGGATCAGAGAAAGCCCAGTATTTCCCATAAGGGTAGAGCATGTAGTCTAACTTGAAGATCCCTGCCATTTTCTAGCTCGCCACATGGATTTACTAGGCAGCACTGGTTCTAAATGTGTGACTTTGCCCCTCAAAGAACATTTAGCATTGACTAGAGATAATCTAAGTTTCCCTCCTGGGCAGGGGCATTCCTGTCATCTAGTAGACACTAAGCTTCCTCCAATGCACATTGCAGTGCCCTACAACAAGGAAGTACCTACTTTTAAGTATCAACAGTGCCAAGACTGAGAATCCCTGCTGTGTGGCATCCCATTGTATGAATTTACCATTATTCATTCTGCTGGATGGACATAATGCGATGAATACAAAGGCCAAGCACACAGCAAACCTTCCAATAAATGCCAACTACCCGGGTTACCATTGCTATCTCTAGACCTACTATCACTTTGTCTTTCCTCTTTGAACATTCTTCCTAATACTTGCTAGCTAGAAGCAGCAGTTGCCTCAGCTCTTTCAATAACTGATGATTTCCTTTAGTATTTGATACTCATTTATTATAGTTATTTAAACACATTCTTTATCCTTTTTAATATGTTGCCAGCTTCCCAAGGGAAGCAGCTGTGTATATTTTCTTTTGTATCTCCCCATGTATTAACATGGCACCTGGCCCACATTCATTGAATTTGAGAAAATGAACAATTTTCTGAGGAAAGGAAGGCAGGGCTATTATGCCTATTTTATAACTGAGGAAAAGGCTCAGAATGACCATGTTATTTAAGGCTGCATGACTTATAACTGATGGAGCTTCGACTGGAGCTCACCTCCGAGTCCAGCATTAGCTTACTTAGCTATTTTGGTAATCAATTACAAACCACCAAAATGATAGACCATTATTTCAGAGAGAAGTGTCTAAGAAAGCCTGCGGCTTCAGCAAGCAAAACTGACAAGAAAGACAGTTCCAGTGTGCATCTGATCTGGAGCTGTCTGTCGTGGGGTCCACAAATAGAGCTGAAGAGATTTTTACCATGGAGGTCAATCCACCATGGAAATACATGGTGGGGATGCTAGGTACCCAGACATGAGGCCTGAATTTGAAGTAGCTAGTGGTGCTGCACTAAGATATGCTATCTTTTTTTTTCTGCTCACTTTCCTCATCTGTCAAATAGGGAAATCAAGCCCATTCTAAGAAGCCTATAGGTTGCTCCAAGGAAACACATGCTGAGTATATTCAATCCTCACTATTCACAGTAGCTGTGTTCTATGAAATCTCTGCAAATACCGACCTGGTGAATACTGAACTATTGCTCTCAAAGGCAATATGTGTAGAGTTACCGTGAGCTCTGATTACAACATTTTCATAAACTAACAAGTATATAAACTTGTTTTATATGTATTTCCTTTAAAGACACCTTATTTAATATATAGTGTCAATTCATTAACATTGAATGTATGGTCAACAGCCTTGTAACTTATGCCTGAACAAAGCTTACACATGTATTTTATCTGTAAGGCACACCAGAGCCTTCTTGAGCTTAGGAAAACTAGACGGCATTTTATCACCATGCTTTTGTGTCATTTCAAATGGTCCAATGACCAACAGAAAGCACATAAATGTAATCAATATGGCACCAAACGTACCACAAAAAGGGCACTTGTTTACGGGTGAAGCTGAAATAAGAAGGCAGGGCATCACGTTGTTTGGTCTCAGCTAGGAACATGCAGGTCAAAATACAATTCTTCACTGCTCATGTCTGTGAATGACTAAAAATACATAAGTATTGACTTGGGGTTAACAAATGAACTTTAGCAAGTAAGATAATTTGGAAACTGAGCCTATGAATAATGAGGACTGACTGCACGTAAGTTTTACGAATTGGGTCATTAATATGAAATGATGACAGGTAAGTCACAAGTGAAGAAAATTTTAAATGATCAATGCACATATGAAAAGATGTTCAACATCATACTCATCAGGAAAGTGAAAATTAAAACCAAAATGCAATACCCCTGGACATCTACACAAATGGCCAAAATGTAAAAGACTGATAATATTAACTGTTGGCAAAGATGCGGAGCAATGGGAACTCAGGTACTGCTGATGGAAGCTGAGAGTCAGTACAGACACTTTAAAACCTATTTTATAGAATATACTGATGCTGAATATACGCCATTATTAAGGTCCAAGAATTTCAATCCTAGATGTACACCCAACAGAAATATCTACACATGTTTAACAAATTACATGTATATGGGACAATTATCTTTTATTGCCTAAGAGAGAAAAGAAACTAAATGTCCACCTAGCAGAACTAAAAAAGTGTGACTAGGACTTCCCTGGTGATTCAGTGGCTAAGACATCTTCTGTTCTCAGTGCAGGGGGTATGGCTCATCCCTGGTCAGGGAACTAAAGTCCACATGCTGCAATTAAAGTTCCTACAGGTCACAACTAAAGATCCCGCGTGCTGCAACTAAGACTCAGTGCAATCCAATAAATATATAGAAAAAAACACAGAGATTGGGTCCCCCTTTTATAAAAGCATGACCAAACTCACAATGGAATGCCACATAACAGCAAGGATGAAGGGACAACAGCTATACTCAACAATGGAGATGACTCTCATACACATAATTTTGAGTCAAAGAATCCAGACATTAAAGAGACTATACACTGTATGATTTAACTTATTTAGAGGTCAAAACCAGGTGACACCTATCTATAGTGTTAGAACCTATTGAGTCAACAGGATAGTGTTTATTTTGGAGACAACAATGACTGAAATGCACCTGAGGCCATTTCAGGGCCAGTGGCAGCTCTGTTACTTGATCTGGGTAGTTACACAGCATCTGCACTTTCTGACCACGAAGGCAGGGCATCACGTTGTTTGGTCTCAGCTAGGAACATGCAGGTCAAAATACAATTCTTCACTGCTCATGTCTGTGAATGACTAAAAATACATAAGTATTGACTTGGGGTTAACAAATGAACTTTAGCAAGTAAGATAATTTGGAAACTGAGCCTATGAATAATGAGGACTGACTGCACGTAAGTTTTACGAATTGGGTCATTAATATGAAATGATGACAGGTAAGTCACAAGTGAAGAAAATTTTAAATGATCAATGCACATATGAAAAGATGTTCAACATCATACTCATCAGGAAAGTGAAAATTAAAACCAAAATGCAATACCCCTGGACATCTACACAAATGGCCAAAATGTAAAAGACTGATAATATTAACTGTTGGCAAAGATGCGGAGCAATGGGAACTCCAGGTACTGCTGATGGAAGCTGAGAGTCAGTACAGACACTTTAAAACCTATTTTATAGAATATACTGATGCTGAATATACGCCATTATTAAGGTCCAAGAATTTCAATCCTAGATGTACACCCAACAGAAATATCTACACATGTTTAACAAATTACATGTATATGGGACAATTATCTTTTATTGCCTAAGAGAGAAAAGAAACTAAATGTCCACCTAGCAGAACTAAAAAAGTGTGACTAGGACTTCCCTGGTGATTCAGTGGCTAAGACATCTTCTGTTCTCAGTGCAGGGGGTATGGCTCATCCCTGGTCAGGGAACTAAAGTCCACATGCTGCAATTAAAGTTCCTACAGGTCACAACTAAAGATCCCGCGTGCTGCAACTAAGACTCAGTGCAATCCAATAAATATATAGAAAAAAACACAGAGATTGGGTCCCCCTTTTATAAAAGCATGACCAAACTCACAATGGAATGCCACATAACAGCAAGGATGAAGGGACAACAGCTATACTCAACAATGGAGATGACTCTCATACACATAATTTTGAGTCAAAGAATCCAGACATTAAAGAGACTATACACTGTATGATTTAACTTATTTAGAGGTCAAAACCAGGTGACACCTATCTATAGTGTTAGAACCTATTGAGTCAACAGGATAGTGTTTATTTTGGAGACAACAATGACTGAAATGCACCTGAGGCCATTTCAGGGCCAGTGGCAGCTCTGTTACTTGATCTGGGTAGTTACACAGCATCTGCACTTTCTGACCACTTATGGGCTGTGCACTTTTCTGTGTGTACTGTATACTTTCCCTGTACGTACTTTATACTTTCATAAAATTTGAAAAATAATTTGTTTTATACATGGGGTTAGATATTATTTTTATTTGCTGTTAATTATTCGCTAAGTCATGTCTGACTCTTTTCGCAACTCCTTGAACTGTAGTGCACCAGGCTCCTCAATGCCTGGGATTCCCCAGGCAAGAATTCTGGAGTCTGTTGTCATTTCCTCCTCCAAAAGATCTTTGCTTATCAAGGGATCAAACACATATCCTGCATCTCCAGCATTGGCAGGTGGGTTCTTTACCACAGAGCCACCAGTGAAGCCTCAGAGGCAGGGAAACTTGCCCCATGTCTAACATTTTATTCAGCACCTCATTTTTAACTCCATGGGTTTTCATAGCTTGCCTAATAATACAAATCACCAATGGTACTTCCTAAAATTAGAAAATCAACAGACCTCACTTCAGGTCTTAAGCTATAATCTTTAAAGGATGGTACTGGAGATCAGACATTGAAGTAGCTGATGTTATAATCAGCCAAGTTTGATAGATATTGACTGGTATGTGAGCTGGAGAGTGAGTTTACTGTGATGTCTAACGTCACATGAACATAAACAGTGGCTCCTTTTATTCTTAGCTACAACTGTTTCCATTCAATAGATGAAGAGCCAAGGTGCAGTGAGGGAACATGATTTGCTTAAGGTTACAGCTGGAAGCAAATGTTTTCTATGTTATCTCACTTTATGCTAATAAACCAGCTAAGGGAGTAAATTCCATTATGCTTATCTTGCCCAGGAGCAAACTGTAACTCCAGGAACTCTAG
Organism: Tragulus kanchil; assembly: GCA_022376925.1. Classification (NCBI taxonomy): domain Eukaryota; kingdom Metazoa; phylum Chordata; class Mammalia; order Artiodactyla; family Tragulidae; genus Tragulus; species Tragulus kanchil. The sequence continues at coordinate 21,311,864 of JAIOJX010000023.1, read as the reverse complement.
TAACTTGCCCAAGGACATTCATACACATAATTTTGAGTCAAAGAATCCAGACATTAAAGAGACTATACACTGTATGATTTAACTTATTTAGAGGTCAAAACCAGGTGACACCTATCTATAGTGTTAGAACCTATTGAGTCAACAGGATAGTGTTTATTTTGGAGACAACAATGACTGAAATGCACCTGAGGCCATTTCAGGGCCAGTGGCAGCTCTGTTACTTGATCTGGGTAGTTACACAGCATCTGCACTTTCTGACCACTTATGGGCTGTGCACTTTTCTGTGTGTACTGTATACTTTCCCTGTACGTACTTTATACTTTCATAAAATTTGAAAAATAATTTGTTTTATACATGGGGTTAGATATTATTTTATTTGCTGTTAATTATTCGCTAAGTCATGTCTGACTCTTTTCGCAACTCCTTGAACTGTAGTGCACCAGGCTCCTCAATGCCTGGGATTCCCCAGGCAAGAATTCTGGAGTCTGTTGTCATTTCCTCCTCCAAAAGATCTTTGCTTATCAAGGGATCAAACACATATCCTGCATCTCCAGCATTGGCAGGTGGGTTCTTTACCACAGAGCCACCAGTGAAGCCTCAGAGGCAGGGAAACTTGCCCCATGTCTAACATTTTATTCAGCACCTCATTTTTAACTCCATGGGTTTTCATAGCTTGCCTAATAATACAAATCACCAATGGTACTTCCTAAAATTAGAAAATCAACAGACCTCACTTCAGGTCTTAAGCTATAATCTTTAAAGGATGGTACTGGAGATCAGACATTGAAGTAGCTGATGTTATAATCAGCCAAGTTTGATAGATATTGACTGGTATGTGAGCTGGAGAGTGAGTTTACTGTGATGTCTAACGTCACATGAACATAAACAGTGGCTCCTTTTATTCTTAGCTACAACTGTTTCCATTCAATAGATGAAGAGCCAAGGTGCAGTGAGGGAACATGATTTGCTTAAGGTTACAGCTGGAAGCAAATGTTTTCTATGTTATCTCACTTTATGCTAATAAACCAGCTAAGGGAGTAAATTCCATTATGCTTATCTTGCCCAGGAGCAAACTGTAACTCCAGGAACTCTAGTAACTTGCCCAAGGACATTCAGCCAGGCAATAGTTTAGGTGGAGCCAGGTCAGTCTAACCCAGGAAGCTCTGATGGATTCTTTGCTCATAAATTCTGCCGTACCATCGGTCAGAAAGGGGAGAAGAAAGGCAAGGCCAGCAGCACAGAAGACAGACTTTATTATTTTTATATGTCAAATGCCTGGTCTTTAACACACACTTTCTTTTCTATAGAGTATCTTCACTGATGAGAAATTAGGGTAGGATACCTACTTCCCTGAGTCCATCTTTAAATTGAACATGTCAAGGGTTGGGGAAGGGAGATGATAAGATGCTTGGGTGATGTGATTTATGTCTAGGATAGTTGTAATCTGTGCCAAGTATTCACACAGATAACATACCTTACTTGGGCTACTGTCATCACTGATTGGTGAAGCTAAGAGGAAGCCCTACCACAGATTTGGGGAAATTATAGACTTTTTGGAAGGCAGCTCTTGGAAAGTCCTTGTTTAAAACAGTGCTTTCTCATGTCCTTCTTTCCCATGGCTAAGTACTATCTCTGAGAGTCAAAATGGAGGCTAGACTCCATTTTGCAATGTCAGATGTCATGAGCAATGATTTATCATTATTGTTCAAGAGGAAGAATACTTCTGTCTCAGGATAGAGTGAAGAAAGTGATTCTGACCCTTTTTGCTTATACAGCAGAATAATCTCCAGTCTCACTGCCTACCAGTTTTCATGGTAATAACAAATCACCAATGGTACTTCCTAAAATTAGAAAATCAACAGACATAACTTCAGGTCTTAAGCTATAATCTTTAAAGGATGGTACTGGAGATCAGACATTGAAGTAGCTGATGTTATAATCAGCCAAGTTTGATAGATATTGACTGGTATGTGAGCTGGAGAGTGAGTTTACTGTGATGTCTAACGTCACATGAACATAAACAGTGGCTCCTTTTATTCTTAGCTACAACTGTTTCCATTCAATAGATGAAGAGCCAAGGTGCAGTGAGGGAACATGATTTGCTTAAGGTTACAGCTGGAAGCAAATGTTTTCTATGTTATCTCACTTTATGCTAATAAACCAGCTAAGGGAGTAAATTCCATTATGCTTATCTTGCCCAGGAGCAAACTGTAACTCCAGGAACTCTAGTAACTTGCCCAAGGACATTCAGCCAGGCAATAGTTTAGGTGGAGCCAGGTCAGTCTAACCCAGGAAGCTCTGATGGATTCTTTGCTCATAAATTCTGCCGTACCATCGGTCAGAAAGGGGAGAAGAAAGGCAAGGCCAGCAGCACAGAAGACAGACTTTATTATTTTTATATGTCAAATGCCTGGTCTTTAACACACACTTTCTTTTCTATAGAGTATCTTCACTGATGAGAAATTAGGGTAGGATACCTACTTCCCTGAGTCCATCGTTAAATTGAACATGTAAAGGGGTTTGGGGGAAAGGGGAGATGATAAGATGCTTGGGTGATGTGATTTATGTCTAGGATAGTTGTAATCTGTGCCAAGTATTCACACAGATAACATACCTTACTTGGGCTACTGTCATCACTGATTGGTGAAGCTAAGAGGAAGCCCTACCACAGATTTGGGGAAATTATAGACTTTTTGGAAGGCAGCTCTTGGAAAGTCCTTGTTTAAAACAGTGCTTTCTCATGTCCTTCTTTCCCATGGCTAAGTACTATCTCTGAGAGTCAAAATGGAGGCTAGACTCCATTTTGCAATGTCAGATGTCATGAGCAATGATTTATCATTATTGTTCAAGAGGAAGAATACTTCTGTCTCAGGATAGAGTGAAGAAAGTGATTCTGACCCTTTTTGCTTATACAGCAGAATAATCTTCAGTCTCACTGCCTACCACTTCTACTAGTTCACCATCATTTGTTAAAAATCAGGACCACAGGGCTTCCCTGGTGGTTCAGTGGGTAGAGAGTCTGCCTGGCAGTGCAAGGGGCACTGGTTCCAACCCTGGCCTGAGAAAATCCCACATGCCTCAGAGCATCTGGACCAGTGTGCCCAATTGTGAGCCAGTGCTCTGGAGCACAGGTGCCCAGAGCCAGTGCTCTGCAATGAGAGAGACCACCTGCCATGGGAGGCCTACACAGGCCAAAGAATAAAGATGGATGAAAATAAATACATAAAACCCCACTAAAAGTGGCCAAAATGTTTTTAAAAAGTCTTTAAAAAACATCAGACCATAATTTATTAGTGGTCAGGGTACCCATACCTTTTCAGAAAAGAAACAGACCCTTAACCACATTTTTTTGTTTTTTTCCCCACTTCTTGTACTCATGTGTCATTCATTTCCACTAAGCAGTGCTCAAAGCTTAGTGGAAATAAGCTTTCTAGTCAAAGCTATGATTTTCCCAGGAGTCATGTACAAATGTGAGAGTTGGACCATGAAGGAGGCTGAGTGCTGAAGAATGGATGCTTTTGAACTGTGGTGCTGGGGAAAACTCTTGAGAGTCCTTTGGACAGCAGGAGATCAAACTAGTCAATCCTAAAGGAAATCAACCCAGAATATTCACTGGAAGGCCTGAGGTTGAAGCTGAAGCTCATTACTTTTGGCCACTTCATTGGGAAAGACCCCTAGCTTCTAGGATAGTTGTAATCTGTGCCAAGTATTCACACAGATAACATACCTTACTTGGGCTACTGTCATCACTGATTGGTGAAGCTAAGAGGAAGCCCTACCACAGATTTGGGGAAATTATAGACTTTTTGGAAGGCAGCTCTTGGAAAGTCCTTGTTTAAAACAGTGCTTTCTCATGTCCTTCTTTCCCATGGCTAAGTACTATCTCTGAGAGTCAAAATGGAGGCTAGACTCCATTTTGCAATGTCAGATGTCATGAGCAATGATTTATCATTATTGTTCAAGAGGAAGAATACTTCTGTCTCAGGATAGAGTGAAGAAAGTGATTCTGACCCTTTTTGCTTATACAGCAGAATAATCTTCAGTCTCACTGCCTACCACTTCTACTAGTTCACCATCATTTGTTAAAAATCAGGACCACAGGGCTTCCCTGGTGGTTCAGTGGGTAGAGAGTCTGCCTGGCAGTGCAAGGGGCACTGGTTCCAACCCTGGCCTGAGAAAATCCCACATGCCTCAGAGCATCTGGACCAGTGTGCCCAATTGTGAGCCAGTGCTCTGGAGCACAGGTGCCCAGAGCCAGTGCTCTGCAATGAGAGAGACCACCTGCCATGGGAGGCCTACACAGGCCAAAGAATAAAGATGGATGAAAATAAATACATAAAACCCCACTAAAAGTGGCCAAAATGTTTTTAAAAAGTCTTTAAAAAACATCAGACCATAATTTATTAGTGGTCAGGGTACCCATACCTTTTCAGAAAAGAAACAGACCCTTAACCACATTTTTTTGTTTTTTTCCCCACTTCTTGTACTCATGTGTCATTCATTTCCACTAAGCAGTGCTCAAAGCTTAGTGGAAATAAGCTTTCTAGTCAAAGCTATGATTTTCCCAGGAGTCATGTACAAATGTGAGAGTTGGACCATGAAGGAGGCTGAGTGCTGAAGAATGGATGCTTTTGAACTGTGGTGCTGGGGAAAACTCTTGAGAGTCCTTTGGACAGCAGGAGATCAAACTAGTCAATCCTAAAGGAAATCAACCCAGAATATTCACTGGAAGGCCTGAGGTTGAAGCTGAAGCTCATTACTTTTGCCACTCATTGGAAAAGACCCTGATGCTAAGAAAGATTGAGGGCAGTAGGAGAAGGGGGTGGCAGAGGATGAGATGGTCGAATGGCAACACTGATTCAATGGACACAGATTTGAGCAATCTTGGAGAGATAGTGAAGAACAGGGAAGCCTGGAGTGCTATGGTCCAATGGGGTTGTAAAGAGTTGGACACAACTGAGCAACCGATCAACCACAAAGCAGTGCTCATCTTGTTGAAAGAACCAAGACTTTTCCCTTGAGTAGAAGGTGAGGAATCTTTACTCTGTTCTCTGCACATTGTTTTGGTAATCTGGATATAGGCTGTATAGTTTATTAATACTAGAGACAGTTGGAAAATGTATTCTCTTTCTCTCTATCTCACTTTTGTTTTTTTACATCCTATGACACTGATGGATGTCATGTTGACTTAATTTTTATGACATTGTAACAGTAGGAACCTAACGTTAAATAAAACTTTAATGCGAAGGGTTGAAACATGACTGAAGACTCTAGTCCAGCTTTTTTAAAGAAAGTCATAATTGGTTTTTGGCTTGCTACTGCTTATGTGCATATAAATTCCCTAGGACCCTCTGTTATATGATCATATCCCACCATCATTGCAGTCATCTCATTTTTATCATAGTCATAATCATCTTTATTCTCAACATTAGAAAGCTTTGAGTACTACTGACTAAAAGCCTTGACGACCGCTGACTGACACCTGGCGGCAGCAGCACGGTGCTTGGTGTATTGTGTAGTGCCCAGAGGCACAGACGTCTGTCATCCAAACGTGACCACACAGTCCAGCCTCCACGCCCTCTTCCTTCCAGGCGATCATTCACAATGCAGATTTATCATGATCTCAGACCCTTTTTTGTTTTTTTCCCCACTTCTTGTACTCATGTGTCATTCATTTCCACTAAGCAGTGCTCAAAGCTTAGTGGAAATAAGCTTTCTAGTCAAAGCTATGATTTTCCCAGGAGTCATGTACAAATGTGAGAGTTGGACCATGAAGGAGGCTGAGTGCTGAAGAATGGATGCTTTTGAACTGTGGTGCTGGGGAAAACTCTTGAGAGTCCTTTGGACAGCAGGAGATCAAACTAGTCAATCCTAAAGGAAATCAACCCAGAATATTCACTGGAAGGCCTGAGGTTGAAGCTGAAGCTCATTACTTTTGCCACTCATTGGAAAAGACCCTGATGCTAAGAAAGATTGAGGGCAGTAGGAGAAGGGGGTGGCAGAGGATGAGATGGTCGAATGGCAACACTGATTCAATGGACACAGATTTGAGCAATCTTGAGAGATAGTGAAGAACAGGGAAGCCTGGAGTGCTATGGTCCAATGGGGTTGTAAAGAGTTGGACACAACTGAGCAACCGATCAACCACAAAGCAGTGCTCATCTTGTTGAAAGAACCAAGACTTTTCCCTTGAGTAGAAGGTGAGGAATCTTTACTCTGTTCTCTGCACATTGTTTTGGTAATCTGGATATAGGCTGTATAGTTTATTAATACTAGAGACAGTTGGAAAATGTATTCTCTTTCTCTCTATCTCACTTTTGTTTTTTTACATCCTATGACACTGATGGATGTCATGTTGACTTAATTTTTATGACATTGTAACAGTAGGAACCTAACGTTAAATAAAACTTTAATGCGAAGGGTTGAAACATGACTGAAGACTCTAGTCCAGCTTTTTTAAAGAAAGTCATAATTGGTTTTTGGCTTGCTACTGCTTATGTGCATATAAATTCCCTAGGACCCTCTGTTATATGATCATATCCCACCATCATTGCAGTCATCTCATTTTTATCATAGTCATAATCATCTTTATTCTCAACATTAGAAAGCTTTGAGTACTACTGACTAAAAGCCTTGACGACCGCTGACTGACACCTGACGACGGCAGCAGCACGGTGCTTGGTATATTGTGTAGTGCCCAGAGGCACAGACGTCTGTCATCCAAACGTGACCACACAGTCCAGCCTCCACGCCCTCTTCCTTCCAGGCGATCATTCACAATGCAGATTTATCATGTTTATTTACAATTCTGGATCAGACACAAGGATGACAAAGAACTTTCAGTGCTTATTCAATCCCACCTATTTTGGGAGACTCCTAAACACATAGAAGTGCTGAAATTTCAGATGGGATAAATGGCAAACCAACCGGAACTGGAGTCAGAAAAGCCAACTGCAGCCATTTTTCTAATATTCTGTCTTTGATCAAATATTCCAGTTTTTGCTTCAAGCAATTTTGTGCCTAATCATTTAACTCACATGTGGTGGTGAAAGGTACATTAATCGATCATGCTTTAGATTCATTGACATTCAGCCCAAACATTCTGGCCTTGTAAGAATAGTCCAATTTCCTAATGCCCACAGGCAGTTGCTAAGCTGTTGCCCTATGTTTCAGAGAGTGGGGAAAGTACTCCTTTGTGAAAGAGACAGGAATTCCTAAATCTAGAAGATGAGGAAGAAGAGAAGGATGAAGAGTGGAGGTGGGGAGGAGGAGGAGTGCCCAAACTGCTTCTGTGCCCTTGCTTAGTGTTTCAATCCAAAATGGGGGTTGGAGCTAAGAGGAGTCATCTGGCTGAGGAGAAAGGGATGGACAGAACCAGGGCAGACTTTTAATTAAGAGATAGGCTGACACAGAGGACAGAACACTGGCTTTGGAAATAGATTGAAATTTGAGACCTGGCTGTACCACTAACTAATCTGTTGTGTTATTTGAACACATTTCCTCATTTCTCAGTTTTTTCAGCCATCAAATTGGGGTAAAATCTTGATATTTCAAAGGTGGCTCTATGGATTACAGGTAATGTACCTTATACAGGTGCTAGTGCATTGCTTGGTTTTCAACTAAAGATGTTTACTGACATTCTTTAATTCTAGATATTGAATAGATCAAAAAAAAAACACATCAAAGGATATTTTGGGAAAATAAATACCTTTACATCTTTCAAAAATTTACTTGACGACCTGCTGACACCTGACGACAGCAGCAGCACGGTGCTTGGTATATTGTGTAGTGCCCAGAGGCACAGACGTCTGTCATCCAAACGTGACCACACAGTCCAGCCTCCACGCCCTCTTCCTTCCAGGCGATCATTCACAATGCAGATTTATCATGTTTATTTACAATTCTGGATCAGACACAAGGATGACAAAGAACTTTCAGTGCTTATTCAATCCCACCTATTTTGGGAGACTCCTAAACACATAGAAGTGCTGAAATTTCAGATGGGATAAATGGCAAACCAACCGGAACTGGAGTCAGAAAAGCCAACTGCAGCCATTTTTCTAATATTCTGTCTTTGATCAAATATTCCAGTTTTTGCTTCAAGCAATTTTGTGCCTAATCATTTAACTCACATGTGGTGGTGAAAGGTACATTAATCGATCATGCTTTAGATTCATTGACATTCAGCCCAAACATTCTGGCCTTGTAAGAATAGTCCAATTTCCTAATGCCCACAGGCAGTTGCTAAGCTGTTGCCCTATGTTTCAGAGAGTGGGGAAAGTACTCCTTTGTGAAAGAGACAGGAATTCCTAAATCTAGAAGATGAGGAAGAAGAGAAGGATGAAGAGTGGAGGTGGGGAGGAGGAGTGCCCAAACTGCTTCTGTGCCCTTGCTTAGTGTTTCAATCCAAAATGGGGGTTGGAGCTAAGAGGAGTCATCTGGCTGAGGAGAAAGGGATGGACAGAACCAGGGCAGACTTTTAATTAAGAGATAGGCTGACACAGAGGACAGAACACTGGCTTTGGAAATAGATTGAAATTTGAGACCTGGCTGTACCACTAACTAATCTGTTGTGTTATTTGAACACATTTCCTCATTTCTCAGTTTTTTCAGCCATCAAATTGGGGTAAAATCTTGATATTTCAAAGGTGGCTCTATGGATTACAGGTAATGTACCTTATACAGGTGCTAGTGCATTGCTTGGTTTTCAACTAAAGATGTTTACTGACATTCTTTAATTCTAGATATTGAATAGATACAAGGATATAAAGATAAATAGAACACACACTTCCAGGTACCCACTCCATTGTAAATGAAACATAATGTTTCCTGGTTACCATAATAAAGCTGGACTATACCTCCATGTTTGAGTACAACATCACAATTATCCCTGTCATCTAAGTAGACAGTTTGAGGTTATATCAACTACTCTCCATCCCAGTAGGCTCATAACTGATTTTTCTCTTAAGTCCTAGCACTTGCACTGCTAAAATATTTCTCAAATCTAAGCCTCTTAAGGCTTCCCAGATGGTATTAGTGGTCAAGAACCCGACTGCCAATGCAGGAGACATAATAAACATGGGTTCAATCTCTGGGAGGATCCTTTGGAGGATGAAATGGCAACCCGTTCCAGTATTCTTGCCTGGAAAATCCCATGGACAGAGAAGCCCGGGAGGCTACAGTCCATAGTGTTGCTAAGAGTTAGACATGGACTCAAGTGACTTAGCACAGAGTACACAAGCCTCTTATTTCTTTTTGTTTTTCCTAGTGATATCATCTTATCTTTATTCGCCTATACAGGCTCTGTCCTTTTTCTCTTCTTCCTTTATTGATTCATACTTTTAAACCTTTTATTTTATATTGGAGCATATAGTTGATTACATAAAGAAAAGTTGTGATAGTTTCAGGTACACAGCAAAGCAACTCAGTCATACATATATATGTATCCATTCTCCCCCAAACTCCCCTTCCAACCAGGCTGCCACATAACATTGTGCAGAGTTCCACGTGCTATACAGCAGGTCCTTCTTGGTTATTCATTTTAAATACAGTGGTGTGTATATGTCCATCCCAGACTCCCTCACTATCCCTTCCTCTCATCCTTGCCACTGGTAACCATAAGTTCATTCTCCGACTCTGTGAGCCTGTTTCTGTTTTGTAAATAAGTTCATTTGCATCATATCTTTTTAGATTCTGCATATAAGGGATATCATACAATATTTCTCTTTCTCTGACTTCATTTGCATTCTAGATCCATGTTGCCAAAAGGCTATTAGCTTTGGAAATAGATTGAAATTTGAGACCTGGCTGTACCACTAACTAATCTGTTGTGTTATTTGAACACATTTCCTCATTTCTCAGTTTTTTCAGCCATCAAATTGGGGTAAAATCTTGATATTTCAAAGGTGGCTCTATGGATTACAGGTAATGTACCTTATACAGGTGCTAGTGCATTGCTTGGTTTTCAACTAAAGATGTTTACTGACATTCTTTAATTCTAGATATTGAATAGATACAAGGATATAAAGATAAATAGAACACACACTTCCAGGTACCCACTCCATTGTAAATGAAACATAATGTTTCCTGGTTACCATAATAAAGCTGGACTATACCTCCATGTTTGAGTACAACATCACAATTATCCCTGTCATCTAAGTAGACAGTTTGAGGTTATATCAACTACTCTCCATCCCAGTAGGCTCATAACTGATTTTTCTCTTAAGTCCTAGCACTTGCACTGCTAAAATATTTCTCAAATCTAAGCCTCTTAAGGCTTCCCAGATGGTATTAGTGGTCAAGAACCCGACTGCCAATGCAGGAGACATAATAAACATGGGTTCAATCTCTGGGAGGATCCTTTGGAGGATGAAATGGCAACCCGTTCCAGTATTCTTGCCTGGAAAATCCCATGGACAGAGAAGCCCGGGAGGCTACAGTCCATAGTGTTGCTAAGAGTTAGACATGGACTCAAGTGACTTAGCACAGAGTACACAAGCCTCTTATTTCTTTTTGTTTTTCCTAGTGATATCATCTTATCTTTATTCGCCTATACAGGCTCTGTCCTTTTTCTCTTCTTCCTTTATTGATTCATACTTTTAAACCTTTTATTTTATATTGGAGCATATAGTTGATTACATAAAGAAAAGTTGTGATAGTTTCAGGTACACAGCAAAGCAACTCAGTCATACATATATATGTATCCATTCTCCCCCAAACTCCCCTTCCAACCAGGCTGCCACATAACATTGTGCAGAGTTCCACGTGCTATACAGCAGGTCCTTCTTGGTTATTCATTTTAAATACAGTGGTGTGTATATGTCCATCCCAGACTCCCTCACTATCCCTTCCTCTCATCCTTGCCACTGGTAACCATAAGTTCATTCTCCGACTCTGTGAGCCTGTTTCTGTTTTGTAAATAAGTTCATTTGCATCATATCTTTTTAGATTCTGCATATAAGGGATATCATACAATATTTCTCTTTCTCTGACTTCATTCAGTATGACAATCTCTAGATCCATTCATGTTGCCACAAATGGCATTATTAGTCTTTTTAACAAAGCCTCTTATTTCTGTATTCAGTCTTGCTACCCTGGCCATAGCCCTGGACCCAATCTTCTCCATCCCACGTTGTCGCAGCTCTTCTTAACCAAGCTATTCTAAGCTTTCTCTACATTCACTTGTTTTCTAAGCAAGTTATCTTTCTGAAATGGCTCAGACTCTAAGCAATGTTTGATTGTCCTATACTGCCTACTAAACAGGGTTTTACTGTTTGTCTTGGTTGTCAGGATTGTCAACCTTTTGGTTCTAACCTCCCTTCCTACTAGTAGATCTCAAGAGCTGGTGAATGCACTCTCCAGGGGACATGTTTGGCTGTCAGCATCAGGAAGGGCAGATGCTACTGCCATTTAGTGGGGAGAGGCTGAGGATACTGCTCAACATCCTGCCTGCACAGGATAACATACATCACTTGGCCCTGAGTGTCAATATGCCAAGAATGAGGAAACTCGCTTTATACCTGATGCAGTCAGAGCAAGGCTGGAAACAGAAACAGAGATGAACAGTAGATATGATTGCTAGTTAATAGATGGGAAGTCGGGAGAAGGCAGGAAGGAGTGTGACAAAGCAAGAGAAGATGGTCAAGAATGATGTGCCCTTCTTATGTATGCCTTGCTCCAAAGAACGAAATGAGAATGAATGACAAGGACATTGAAAGCTGTGATGGACAGCCGGGTATAGAGTGACCTTCAGGAGAACACTGGGCAATGTGCTTATGAGGTCGCAGGTTTGGGAAAGGAATGTTTCATTTTTCTCAAGGGCACTTACTAGAGGAAGTATATGTGATAAACAGGGTCCTCTGGCAGAGGAACAGAGATTTTTTTTTCATATGTTAATGTAAAACCACATAAAAATCATTTCTCGAACTGCACATTTATATCATTGAAATATAAGATGAAATTAATTTCAGTAACAGAAGCTTAACAAGAACAATTATGACAAAGCTAACAATTCTGATAGTGATTTAGACTAGTGTCACCTTTAACCTGAAGAGTTTGATGAAATAAAAATATCAGAATTCATGGGCTTCCCTGGTGGTCCAGTGGGTAGAGAGTTCACCTTGCAGTGCAAGGGGCGCCAGTTTGATCCCTGGCACTGGAGGACCCCACGTGCCACAGAGCGGCTGGACCAGTGTGTCCAATTACGAGCTGGTGCTCTGGAGTGCATGTGCCCAGAGCTGGTGCTCTGATACAGGAGAGGCCACTGTGATGGGAGGCCCACACAGGGCAAGGAACAAAGATGGATGAAAATAAATAAATGAAAGACCAATAAAACTGGCCAAAAATCCAAAAAAAAAAAAAAAAAAATCAGAATTCAATTCCTATAGTGATATAAGAAATTGTGATCAAACTTTTAAATGTTATTTTCAGATAAAATATAAATATCTAAAGTTTTAGATGTAAGGCAGGAAAAAGTATTTCTGTTGTTGTTCTTTCTGTGTTTTTTTGCAATACGCCAGTGAATGTGTGATAACTTCAAAGGGGAATTTACCGATAAGATTTATGCAATGAAGATACTGAGAGAGCCACAGACACACATCTTCACTTTCTAAGATTGCTGTGGCTGATTTGCACTTGTATTAGAATCTCTGTGAGATGACATGCATAATTAATCACTAATATTATTATTAATATCTCTTAACATAGAAGATGGATCATGGTGTATCTAAATTGCACCCTGCCTCAGCTGTTACTTAATTAAAAGCTGAGCCCAATAGTCAGAGAGAAATATTAATGACATGCACTTTAGTTTAAATCTTAGTTCTCAAAGAGATCTCAGAAATAATTGTATCTTTTGCCAGGAGGAATACCTGTTAGGTAAAACCATTTGGGACCAATTCCCTGGCTCCTCAGATCAAATGAATGTCTGTTCCATATTAACATGTTTATTCTCAGGTCAAAAAAGAGAAATATTGAATGACATGTTACTAGAGGAAGTATATGTGATAAACAGGGTCCTCTGGCAGAGGAACAGAGATTTTTTTTTCATATGTTAATGTAAAACCACATAAAAATCATTTCTCGAACTGCACATTTATATCATTGAAATATAAGATGAAATTAATTTCAGTAACAGAAGCTTAACAAGAACAATTATGACAAAGCTAACAATTCTGATAGTGATTTAGACTAGTGTCACCTTTAACCTGAAGAGTTTGATGAAATAAAAATATCAGAATTCATGGGCTTCCCTGGTGGTCCAGTGGGTAGAGAGTTCACCTTGCAGTGCAAGGGGCGCCAGTTTGATCCCTGGCACTGGAGGACCCCACGTGCCACAGAGCGGCTGGACCAGTGTGTCCAATTACGAGCTGGTGCTCTGGAGTGCATGTGCCCAGAGCTGGTGCTCTGATACAGGAGAGGCCACTGTGATGGGAGGCCCACACAGGGCAAGGAACAAAGATGGATGAAAATAAATAAATGAAAGACCAATAAAACTGGCCAAAAATCCAAAAAAAAAAAAAAAAAAATCAGAATTCAATTCCTATAGTGATATAAGAAATTGTGATCAAACTTTTAAATGTTATTTTCAGATAAAATATAAATATCTAAAGTTTTAGATGTAAGGCAGGAAAAAGTATTTCTGTTGTTGTTCTTTCTGTGTTTTTTTGCAATACGCCAGTGAATGTGTGATAACTTCAAAGGGGAATTTACCGATAAGATTTATGCAATGAAGATACTGAGAGAGCCACAGACACACATCTTCACTTTCTAAGATTGCTGTGGCTGATTTGCACTTGTATTAGAATCTCTGTGAGATGACATGCATAATTAATCACTAATATTATTATTAATATCTCTTAACATAGAAGATGGATCATGGTGTATCTAAATTGCACCCTGCCTCAGCTGTTACTTAATTAAAAAGCTGAGACCAATAGTCAGAGAGAAATATTAATGACATGCAATTTAGTTTAAATCTTAGTTCTCAAAGAGATCTCAGAAATAATTGTATGTTTTGCCAGGAGGAATACCTGTTAGGTAAAAACCATTTGGGACCAATTCCCTGGCTCCTCAGATCAAATGAATGTCTGTTCCATATTAACATGTTTATTTGCTCTCAGGTTGTCAATAAGACCATTAGAGAACATTCAACTTTGAATATCAAGAAGGAACAGTAAAGACACAAAGTATAAATTACAGGGTGAAGTGAAGTATTTATTTTTAACCTCATGGAGGATTGGACTTTAATGAGACACTACTTTAGGTCTGAAATGGAAGGTTTACAGCAAGGAAAAAAAAAAAAAAAAAGAAAACTCAAATGTGATTATTAACCCACTCTGTTTTTTACAATATGCTTTCTAAATGCCAATAGTTTGCATCTGGGGTTGCAAAGAGTCGGACATGACTGTGTGACTAAGCATGCATGAGTAGTTCATATAGAGCACCTGCACATGGTTTATTTCATTTAACGGTGACTGGCACCTAGCAATCAGGCTGGGCAGAAGTTATCTGTCCCATTTTACACATTACAAAATAATTCAGAAAAGGCAAGTGATTCGCTTAAAGCCACACAGTAAAAGACTCCTCTAGACCCGGCAGATTTCCCTAGTGGCTCAGACAGTAAAGAATCTGCCTGCAATGCAAGAGACCCAGGTTCAGTCTCTGAGTCTGCAAGTTCCCCTGGAAAAGGGAATGACTACCCACTCCAGTATTCTAGCCTGGAGCATTCCATGGACAGAGGAGCCTGGCGGGTTGCAGTTAGAGAGGTTGCAATGAGTCAGACACGGCTGAGTGATTAACACTCTACCCAGCTTAATCTAAAGTAGGATTGTCTTTTTAACTAGGTGATGATTACAGTCACTTCTAAACTTGACATTCTAAAATAATTCATCTAAAAAGTATTTTACATTAAAAAAGTATTACATGATTTATATACTGTTTCCAAATCTGTTATCTTATTTGATCCTCACAATAACCCTTCAAGCTAAATATTATTATCTCCAATTTACAGGTGAAGGTATAGATGTCCAACAAGTCTAAGGGATTTGCCTCAGATCACCAGCTGAGGACATGGCTGGAACCCAAGCCATGTATTCTGAGTCCAAATTCAATGTGAGTTTCTATTATTTTTATTCTGAAATGCAGCTTAAATGTCAGTGGATGTCAGATTCCTAGGACTATTTGACTTTCAGTAAGACATTGGGAACTCCGTGGTCTTTAAAGAACCAGATAGATGAATCTGTCATATAGGAATTTCAAATTCTACCAGGGATAAAGGAAGGACTTCACTTCTGACTACGCTCCCTTCCCAAGTGTTGTAAACCTTAGCAGGTGAGCTGCTGGGCTTAGGATATCCTGATGAAAAACGAACCCATCTGATTTCACTCCTCGAATGGAAAGAAATACCAAGAAAGTCAATGTGCAAAACAAATGTTCACTGAACCTTTGTTTCTGGGAGACTGGAGCAGAGGGAGGCTATGAAAAAGTCATTTATCATTTTAAAGGTGGCTGTGTCCCTTTAAACGCAATCTGTAATGACTTATGACTCCAGCGACCCTTCTTGATTACTGCCTGTTGCCATTCATTATCACCATGGAAACAGCACTGTTGCCAGCTGTGTGCTTGGTGGTGGGGTGAAGGCGGTGCTATTGACTGGGGACAAGAGGCTGGTACATGTGGGACTCTATATTTTCAGGACTCTTTTTCAAGAGGAGAGAAATTGGACATGGTCTTACACAGTAAAAGACTCCTCTAGACCCGGCAGATTTCCCTAGTGGCTCAGACAGTAAAGAATCTGACTGCAATGCAAGAGACCCAGGTTCAGTCTCTGAGTCTGCAAGTTCCCCTGGAAAAGGGAATGACTACCCACTCCAGTATTCTAGCCTGGAGCATTCCATGGACAGAGGAGCCTGGCGGGTTGCAGTTAGAGAGGTTGCAATGAGTCAGACACGGCTGAGTGATTAACACTCTACCCAGCTTAATCTAAAGTAGGATTGTCTTTTTAACTAGGTGATGATTACAGTCACTTCTAAACTTGACATTCTAAAATAATTCATCTAAAAAGTATTTTACATTAAAAAAGTATTACATGATTTATATACTGTTTCCAAATCTGTTATCTTATTTGATCCTCACAATAACCCTTCAAGCTAAATATTATTATCTCCAATTTACAGGTGAAGGTATAGATGTCCAACAAGTCTAAGGGATTTGCCTCAGATCACCAGCTGAGGACATGGCTGGAACCCAAGCCATGTATTCTGAGTCCAAATTCAATGTGAGTTTCTATTATTTTTATTCTGAAATGCAGCTTAAATGTCAGTGGATGTCAGATTCCTAGGACTATTTGACTTTCAGTAAGACATTGGGAACTCCGTGGTCTTTAAAGAACCAGATAGATGAATCTGTCATATAGGAATTTCAAATTCTACCAGGGATAAAGGAAGGACTTCACTTCTGACTACGCCCCCTTCCCAAGTGTTGTAAACCTTAGCAGGTGAGCTGCTGGGCTTAGGATATCCTGATGAAAACGAACCCATCTGATTTCACTCCTCGAATGGAAAGAAATACCAAGAAAGTCAATGTGCAAAACAAATGTTCACTGAACCTTTGTTTCTGGGAGACTGGAGCAGAGGGAGGCTATGAAAAAGTCATTTATCATTTTAAAGGTGGCTGTGTCCCTTTAAACGCAATCTGTAATGACTTATGACTCCAGCGACCCTTCTTGATTACTGCCTGTTGCCATTCATTATCACCATGGAAACAGCACTGTTGCCAGCTGTGTGCTTGGTGGTGGGGTGAAGGCGGTGCTATTGACTGGGGACAAGAGGCTGGTACATGTGGGACTCTATATTTTCAGGACTCTTTTTTTTTCAAGAGGAGAGAAATGGTGGAGACATGGCTCCCTTCTTCCCACTGCCAGCCCCTAGGTGGGTGTAATCCAGAGGGGAACACCAGACCAGATGGTCTCAGTGCCCTTGCCTCTCTCTCAGAAGAAAAACAGGATGAGATCAGAAACAGTCCAGCCTGGATGGTGATCCAACAGGCCACAGAAGGCACAAGGAAGGGGCAAGTCATGCACACATTTCATTAACACACTTTCTCATGGAGACTCTTCAAGCACACAAGCCAGTCTTCTCAGTGGCCTCATTCCTAAGCCTCTAATGTATTACCTCTCTAAGAGCAATCTGCAAAATCCATCCAGCCTACCCCTACCTGACTCATTCTTAATTGCATCCCTGTCTTCCATTTTGGTTCTCTGCCCCTCTCTTTGTTCTTCTTCTATATGATCTTTAGTCTTTTATGCCTGCCTGCTTTCTCTCATTTCCCCTTTCATATCTAATGAATGATGCTGGCAAGATAGACTGGGAAGGGAAAGAGACCCTCTATTCTAACCTCCTCTTGTTATAGACAAGAAAGCTGACATGCAAAGTGGTTTCAGGAAGTCCCCAAAGCCACATGGAGATCTCTTGGCAGACTGAGCACTAAAACCAGGTCTCTGAATTCCCAGTCCAGTGCTTCTTCCAGCATAAAGGCTTGCTCTGTCATAGTTCCCCTCGCTTCTTAGGCTAATGCTCTGCCACGCAGAAGTATAGTCAAATCTCAACTCTCTAGGCCAATTATTATTTAGTGCAGAGTCTTGCTCCAGGATATCCTGATGAAAACGAACCCATCTGATTTCACTCCTCGAATGGAAAGAAATACCAAGAAAGTCAATGTGCAAAACAAATGTTCACTGAACCTTTGTTTCTGGGAGACTGGAGCAGAGGGAGGCTATGAAAAAGTCATTTATCATTTTAAAGGTGGCTGTGTCCCTTTAAACGCAATCTGTAATGACTTATGACTCCAGCGACCCTTCTTGATTACTGCCTGTTGCCATTCATTATCACCATGGAAACAGCACTGTTGCCAGCTGTGTGCTTGGTGGTGGGGTGAAGGCGTTGCTATTGACTGGGGACAAGAGGCTGGTACATGTGGGACTCTATATTTTCAGGACTCTTTTTTTCAAGAGGAGAGAAATGGTGGAGACATGGCTCCCTTCTTCCCACTGCCAGCCCCTAGGTGGGTGTAATCCAGAGGGGAACACCAGACCAGATGGTCTCAGTGCCCTTGCCTCTCTCTCAGAAGAAAAACAGGATGAGATCAGAAACAGTCCAGCCTGGATGGTGATCCAACAGGCCACAGAAGGCACAAGGAAGGGGCAAGTCATGCACACATTTCATTAACACACTTTCTCATGGAGACTCTTCAAGCACACAAGCCAGTCTTCTCAGTGGCCTCATTCCTAAGCCTCTAATGTATTACCTCTCTAAGAGCAATCTGCAAAATCCATCCAGCCTACCCCTACCTGACTCATTCTTAATTGCATCCCTGTCTTCCATTTTGGTTCTCTGCCCCTCTCTTTGTTCTTCTTCTATATGATCTTTAGTCTTTTATGCCTGCCTGCTTTCTCTCATTTCCCCTTTCATATCTAATAAATGATGCTGGCTAGATAGACTGGGAAGGGAAAGAGACCCTCTATTCTAACCTCCTCTTGTTATAGACAAGAAAGCTGACATGCAAAGTGGTTTCAGGAAGTCCCCAAAGCCACATGGAGATCTCTTGGCAGACTGAGCACTAAAACCAGGTCTCTGAATTCCCAGTCCAGTGCTTCTTCCAGCATAAAGGCTTGCTCTGCATAGTTCCCCTCGCTTCTTAGGCTAATGCTCTGCCACGCAGAAGTATAGTCAAATCTCAACTCTCTAGGCCAATTATTATTTAGTGCAGAGTAATCTTTGCTTTCATGGAGTGTTTCTCTTTGCAGAACTTGGTTTGCTCCTGAGACTTTAGAGGATTCATTCTCATGAGATACTCAAGACGGAGGCAGGAAGGGCCGGGCTGGCATACTTATCTTTCTACTTTATTTAGAGTGAGCATTAAAGTCCCAGGACGTGGAAGGGCTTGGAATGGGTACATAAAAAAGTGCTAGAAAAATCAGAATATTGCACTCTCCACTGCTGAACTCTGCTTGAGCTGCAGGCTGCTAGGGGAATGAAAGGCACCATCTCTGCGTTTGTTGCAAAAATGTTTCACACAAACATTTCTTGGTGAGCAAAGGAATTTTTTACACATGACATTACATTCAACTTTCAAGATCTCTGGAGAATGCCCACAGTTGAAGTCTGATGTTAAGACAGAGGCAGGCTGGCAAAGTAAAAAGGGAACTATTGACCTGGACCCCAGCCATGGTTCTGCAGCTGAGCTTACACTGAAGCTATGATTAAGCCCCTTCCTCTCCTGGATTTCTAAGTCTTTGTTTGTGATATCAGGTTGTAGGCCAAGGCTAATTATCCCCTAGAAGACCTTTACCAACCTTGACCTAATTGTAATGATAATAACAGAGGCAGGGTCACTACCCTTTATTTAGCCCTATTGTGTATCTAAGGACTTTGCAAACATCATTATCCTATTAATGGTCATAACCTCTTATACAGGTGGGAATTGCTACTTCAAAATAGAAATAAAGAAATGAATTCAAAGATTAAGGATCTCGCCCAGGGCTATTACATATTAATTTAAAGGGAAAAACTAGAATTAACACCCAGTCTGTTGATCCAACAATGTTTTACCTTGGACATTCTATGATTTTACTATTGTTTCTGACTTTTTAAAAGTCACCTATTCATTCTTTTAATAAATATTTATTCAGTGCCTAAATTCTAAATTGAGTGCAAATTTTTCTTTGCTATACTTGTATTTTAGACTTACACAAAGGAATGAAACTTTTATCACCTCTCTTGAAAGTAATTTGTCTCTTGTGATGTTGCTTTGATATTATTTTAGCCATTCCAGCTTTGGTTTTATTAGTATGGTATATTCTTTCTTTTACATATTTGTATGACCTATTTGTATCTTGTGAGTAGAGCATATTTCTGGTAGATAGTATGTAATTATTAATAGGTCTTGTTTTTTATTCCTTTTGATAATTTCTGCCTTATTAATGGGATATTGGATATTATATTTTATGTAATTATTAACATGATTTGGTTTAAGGCTGCTACTAGATATTTGCTTAGTATTTGCTCGATCTGTTCCTTTATTGCTTTTTTCTGATTTCCTTTGGGTTTGTGTTTTTCTTTATTTTTTTCTTATCTCTTATCTCTTTTGTTGGCTTCCTAAATAAGGCTCTTTGCTATGTTACTTTAATGGATGTTTTACAGTTTATATTATAATTTATCACAGTGCATCTTTTAAGGGCATTATGTCACTTATTATATAGTATAAAATACTTACCTTAGAATGTTTTCCTGTCTCTCTTTCTTGACCTTTTGCTCTATTTTTCTCCTATATTTTAATTATAATTATGAACCCCTAAATATATTACTATTCTTGCTTTAAGTGGTTAGTTATCTTTCTATGCTTTATTATTTTTTAGAGCAGTTTCAGGTTCACAGCAAAATTAAGAGAAGGAAGCATATGCAACCTTTTCAGAAGCTGGGGAATGCATTGGTGAACAAAGGAGACCAAGCCCCTGTCCTCCTGAAGCTCACAGTCTATATTGTGAATGCAGGGTGGTGTAATCAGATAAATATGCACATGACTTTAGGTAAAAATCAATGTTCTGAAGCAAAAAAAGAGAATGGTATGACAAAGCCAGTTTAGGTGGCTTCCCTGAGTGAGTGACATCAAGGCTGAGAACTGAAACAAAAGAATGAATCAATTATTCAGAGCTGGGGGAGAAGGATGCCAGGTAGGGAGGACAAAGGACAGAGTCCTGCAGTGGGATGGGACTTGGTGTGTTTCAGGGAGAGCAAGTGGAGACAAGGTGGGATGAGCTTACCTGAGTGAGTGACATGCTGCACATGCTTTTGAGTGCAAATTTTTCTTTGCTATACTTGTATTTTAGACTTACACAAAGGAATGAAACTTTTATCACCTCTCTTGAAAGTAATTTGTCTCTTGTGATGTTGCTTTGATATTATTTTAGCCATTCCAGCTTTGGTTTTATTAGTATGGTATATTATTTCTTTTACATATTTGTATGACCTATTTGTATCTTGTGAGTAGAGCATATTTCCGGTAGATAGTATGTAATTATTAATAGGTCTTGTTTTTTATTCCTTTTGATAATTTCTGCCTTATTAATGGGATATTGGATATTATATTTTATGTAATTATTAACATGATTTGGTTTAAGGCTGCTACTAGATATTTGCTTAGTATTTGCTCGATCTGTTCCTTTATTGCTTTTTTCTGATTTCCTTTGGGTTTGTGTTTTTCTTTATTTTTTTCTTATCTCTTATCTCTTTTGTTGGCTTCCTAAATAAGGCTCTTTGCTATGTTACTTTAATGGATGTTTTACAGTTTATATTATAATTTATCACAGTGCATCTTTTAAGGGCATTATGTCACTTATTATATAGTATAAAATACTTACCTTAGAATGTTTTCCTGTCTCTCTTTCTTGACCTTTTGCTCTATTTTTCTCCTATATTTTAATTATAATTATGAACCCCTAAATATATTACTATTCTTGCTTTAAGTGGTTAGTTATCTTTCTATGCTTTATTATTTTTTAGAGCAGTTTCAGGTTCACAGCAAAATTAAGAGAAGGAAGCATATGCAACCTTTTCAGAAGCTGGGGAATGCATTGGTGAACAAAGGAGACCAAGCCCCTGTCCTCCTGAAGCTCACAGTCTATATTGTGAATGCAGGGTGGTGTAATCAGATAAATATGCACATGACTTTAGGTAAAAATCAATGTTCTGAAGCAAAAAAAGAGAATGGTATGACAAAGCCAGTTTAGGTGGCTTCCCTGAGTGAGTGACATCAAGGCTGAGAACTGAAACAAAAGAATGAATCAATTATTCAGAGCTGGGGGAGAAGGATGCCAGGTAGGGAGGACAAAGGACAGAGTCCTGCAGTGGGATGGGACTTGGTGTGTTTCAGGGAGAGCAAGTGGAGACAAGGTGGGATGAGCTCTGGGTGTAACCCAGAGGGCGGGAGATGATCTTGTTGGAGCAGTAGACAGGAATCAGAGGTGCCCAGCCTTGAAGGCACTGCGAGGCCACAGGGTTCCACTTCAAGTGTGAGGAGACATCAAAAGAATGTAAATATGTATAATCAATATGTATCTATGTGACTACACACTCTCTGGAGTTTAAACATGAAATGGTTTTAAATCTTCCGATGTTTACCTCAACTATACTCTATGTGAGTTTCATTAACAACACGTTTTGGTCTATTCCTTTGCTTCTGAGCCATTTGCATATATAAGAACACCTTAGCTATTCAATTCTTAGCCCTGGTTGCTTTAATGCCAATCTAAAACTCTCTTTCAGATGTTTGTCTTCCCACCTCCTCAGTATAGACTAGAACTATCCAGGGCTCTAGCACAGGGACCAGCAAGGTTTTCCCATCAAGGGGCAAATGGTAAATATTTTAGGCTGTGCAAGCCCATATGTTCTTTGTCGCAACTACTCCACTCTGCAGTTGTAGTGTGAAAGCAGCCATAGACAATACAGAAATGAGCAGGTGTGGCTATATTCCAACAGTATTTATGCACACTGAAATTTGAATTTCATGTAATTTTCAGATGTCTTGAAGTTCATTTTCTTTTAATTTTTTCCAGCCCTAACCTGGCTTATAGACACAGCGAGACAGGATAGTTTTGCCTGCTTTTGTGATTTGGATTTAGAGGAGGTATATGAAGTATATGGTCCACTGCTGATACAATTTACCTTCTTCTCTTTTCATGTGTTCCATCTGGTGAGCAGGCCCAGGGATGATAGGAGTCTTCTATGTGCTGAGCCATGGTCATTTGATTGTATTTTCACCAGTGGATGCCACCATTCTTCAGGTTAATATTGAATGCGAGTAGCAGAAACAGCCAATACCCATTTGTATTCCCTCGGCCTGTATCTTATTCAATGACTGATTTCCAACTGCCACACCTATATGTCTTTACCTGATGGTTTTCCCTGGCTTCCAGAGCCCCCTCTTATTATGCAATTGTGGGTTAGAAGTGGGAAATTAATATTCCTCAAGAGCAGCCCTCAAGCATCCTTCAAGCAATGATTGACTGAAGGGGACACACAAAAGCCTCCAGTTCCCTCTCCTCGTGGGTATTCCTAAGGGTGTGTTTCATTGGCCTCAGCAGTAGACAGGAATCAGAGGTGCCCAGCCTTGAAGGCACTTCGAGGCCACAGGGTTCCACTTCAAGTGTGAGGAGACATCAAAAGAATGTAAATATGTATAATCAATATGTATCTATGTGACTACACACTCTCTGGAGTTTAAACATGAAATGGTTTTAAATCTTCCGATGTTTACCTCAACTATACTCTATGTGAGTTTCATTAACAACACGTTTTGGTCTATTCCTTTGCTTCTGAGCCATTTGCATATATAAGAACACCTTAGCTATTCAATTCTTAGCCCTGGTTGCTTTAATGCCAATCTAAAACTCTCTTTCAGATGTTTGTCTTCCCACCTCCTCAGTATAGACTAGAACTATCCAGGGCTCTAGCACAGGGACCAGCAAGGTTTTCCCATCAAGGGGCAAATGGTAAATATTTTAGGCTGTGCAAGCCCATATGTTCTTTGTCGCAACTACTCCACTCTGCAGTTGTAGTGTGAAAGCAGCCATAGACAATACAGAAATGAGCAGGTGTGGCTATATTCCAACAGTATTTATGCACACTGAAATTTGAATTTCATGTAATTTTCAGATGTCTTGAAGTTCATTTTCTTTTAATTTTTTCCAGCCCTAACCTGGCTTATAGACACAGCGAGACAGGATAGTTTTGCCTGCTTTTGTGATTTGGATTTAGAGGAGGTATATGAAGTATATGGTCCACTGCTGATACAATTTACCTTCTTCTCTTTTCATGTGTTCCATCTGGTGAGCAGGCCCAGGGATGATAGGAGTCTTCTATGTGCTGAGCCATGGTCATTTGATTGTATTTTCACCAGTGGATGCCACCATTCTTCAGGTTAATATTGAATGGGAGTAGCAGAAACAGCCAATACCCATTTGTATTCCCTCGGCCTGTATCTTATTCAATGACTGATTTCCAACTGCCACACCTATATGTCTTTACCTGATGGTTTTCCCTGGCTTCCAGAGCCCCCTCTTATTATGCAATTGTGGGTTAGAAGTGGGAAATTAATATTCCTCAAGAGCAGCCCTCAAGCATCCTTCAAGCAATGATTGACTGAAGGGGACACACAAAAGCCTCCAGTTCCCTCTCCTCGTGGGTATTCCTAAGGGGTGTGTTTCATTGGCCTCAGCAGATTTAGCTACAGCTGTCCTCTGTGACAACTCACTTGAAGATTCATTCTCTATCGGTTCACTCCCTAACCCTACTGCATTTCCTTACTCCCTAACTGCCCTAACTGACGTTTTTGAGGATCACCTCCCTAATAAAGTACTTGACCTTGAATCCTTGCCTCAAGATCTGGTTCTAGGGGGAAAACAAATCTAGATAAGGGCATCTAAACCCTGTATGTCAGCCAACGTCCAATGCTTGTCCCCTTCTAAGATACTTAAGAGCTTCAGGGGTCTTCTGTGAGTGGTTAGAGGTGAACATAAATCTCAAATACTTGAGTTTATCATAGAGGGAGGGTCTGAGTTAAACCTACATGGCTCTAGAGGACAGAAATAGAATAATCAAATAAGCATTATGGGAGGTATGTGCTCAGGTGTTCAGTTTTATCGGACTCTACCACCCAATGAACTGTAGCCCACCTGGCTCCTCTGTCCATGGGATTTTCCAGGCAAGAATACTGGACTGGGTTGCCATTTTCATCTCCAGGGATGGGAGGTATAGCTCAGATAAGAAAGGGAGCTTCCAAAGTCAGTCATCATGAATTAACTTCATCTATCTCATAGGTTAGTAAGTTCCTAGTCCATGGGTACAGACACATGAAATTTGATGGTGCGTTCTTGGTGGGGATATTCAGCGGACTGAAATTAAACATGCATATGCATTAAGGTTCCTTAACATTCTTGCATTCTTAAATTTTGGGGTTAAATAAAGAAATCCTGAAGCACTGGGAAAGGCAAACAAGCCTAATGTTGGAAATTGATACATCACAGGAAAGAAACTTTATCCACATTGTGATGACAGAGTTTAAGAAATTGTTTCTTATCCAAAACCTCATAACTTCCAAATTTAGCAGTGACTGTAAAAGCTGATTTCCAACTGCCACACCTATATGTCTTTACCTGATGGTTTTCCCTGGCTTCCAGAGCCCCCTCTTATTATGCAATTGTGGGTTAGAAGTGGGAAATTAATATTCCTCAAGAGCAGCCCTCAAGCATCCTTCAAGCAATGATTGACTGAAGGGGACACACAAAAGCCTCCAGTTCCCTCTCCTCGTGGGTATTCCTAAGGGGTGTGTTTCATTGGCCTCAGCAGATTTAGCTACAGCTGTCCTCTGTGACAACTCACTTGAAGATTCATTCTCTATCGGTTCACTCCCTAACCCTACTGCATTTCCTTACTCCCTAACTGCCCTAACTGACGTTTTTGAGGATCACCTCCCTAATAAAGTACTTGACCTTGAATCCTTGCCTCAAGATCTGGTTCTAGGGGAATACAAATCTAGATAAGGGCATCTAAACCCTGTATGTCAGCCAACGTCCAATGCTTGTCCCCTTCTAAGATACTTAAGAGCTTCAGGGGTCTTCTGTGAGTGGTTAGAGGTGAACATAAATCTCAAATACTTGAGTTTATCATAGAGGGAGGGTCTGAGTTAAACCTACATGGCTCTAGAGGACAGAAATAGAATAATCAAATAAGCATTATGGGAGGTATGTGCTCAGGTGTTCAGTTTTATCGGACTCTACCACCCAATGAACTGTAGCCCACCTGGCTCCTCTGTCCATGGGATTTTCCAGGCAAGAATACTGGACTGGGTTGCCATTTTCATCTCCAGGGATGGGAGGTATAGCTCAGATAAGAAAGGGAGCTTCCAAAGTCAGTCATCATGAATTAACTTCATCTATCTCATAGGTTAGTAAGTTCCTAGTCCATGGGTACAGACACATGAAATTTGATGGTGCGTTCTTGGTGGGGATATTCAGCGGACTGAAATTAAACATGCATATGCATTAAGGTTCCTTAACATTCTTGCATTCTTAAATTTTGGGGTTAAATAAAGAAATCCTGAAGCACTGGGAAAGGCAAACAAGCCTAATGTTGGAAATTGATACATCACAGGAAAGAAACTTTATCCACATTGTGATGACAGAGTTTAAGAAATTGTTTCTTATCCAAAACCTCATAACTCATTTCACAAGATAGTTTCCAAAGGATCTGGAAAGCGTTGATGTGGAGAACAGTGACTCATAGCCCAGTCTGGCACCTCTTCCTACCTGAAGAGAAATTTATCCAGAGCTGAACAACCATAATCTCCCCTAGGGAGAATTATGGCACCATTACCCTGCTTTCCAGTGGCCCTTTCTCCTCTCTTCCAAGAGAAAACTGAGCTAAAAGTAAAAATGTCTTATTGCTCTCAAAATCATGTCAAATATTTACAGAGGCAATTCTCTAGTTGTCATCACCAATCTCAAACTGTGTTCATGTTATAACTCGTATTAGGGTCATACTCAGGAAAGAGACCAGCCTGATGCGGGCACTTGGGGAGAAGGTCTTTCATACATGCCATAGAATGGGATTTTAAAATTTCATGTGGAAACTGGCAAGGGTAATGGAGATTAAGAATTGGCCAAAAAATACCAGAAAGATAATGACTCATTTAGAATCTCAAGCAATGGAGCTAGAAACATTCCAGAGAATGTCAGTGCTAAATTGTGTGTTACAGGGTTGAAGGAAAAGAAGAAAACAGCGCAGAAAAGCCATGGTGCCAGCCGCCCAGCATTCTTGTCTCAATCTTGTTCCTACTTCACTTGAAAATAACCAGTAGTTGATTCCCTTCAATGGGCTTCAAATTTTTCATTTTTAAAGAAAAGGGATTGAAACATTGACTGCTAAGTTCCCCTCAGGTTTAAAATCGGGTGATTTACAGCTGCATCTATTATTATCCTTTTTCAAAGTATTTTTCCTGTATGTCCACTCACACTGTGAGATTAATATCCATATGCCAAATATACACATAAACATCTACATATATAGATGGTTACTTGTATTCATACAGTATACACTTATAAGTAAATTTACACAATTGTGTGTGTGTGTGTGCATGTATACACACACAAATATTATATGTGTATGTGCATAAAAAATAAGAAAGACTGGTGACTATCAAGTGAAAGGACACAATTTCAAGCTAAGTTAGACGGAGGGGGAGAGAATTATTTCATCTTCATCAGTTGAAGAAGGCTTCCTGGAAGAAGTAGAATTTTATATCTATTATTTAACCACTAAACCGATAGTTTCCAAAGGATCTGGAAAGCGTTGATGTGGAGAACAGTGACTCATAGCCCAGTCTGGCACCTCTTCCTACCTGAAGAGAAATTTATCCAGAGCTGAACAACCATAATCTCCCCTAGGGAGAATTATGGCACCATTACCCTGCTTTCCAGTGGCCCTTTCTCCTCTCTTCCAAGAGAAAACTGAGCTAAAAGTAAAAATGTCTTATTGCTCTCAAAATCATGTCAAATATTTACAGAGGCAATTCTCTAGTTGTCATCACCAATCTCAAACTGTGTTCATGTTATAACTCGTATTAGGGTCATACTCAGGAAAGAGACCAGCCTGATGCGGGCACTTGGGGAGAAGGTCTTTCATACATGCCATAGAATGGGATTTTAAAATTTCATGTGGAAACTGGCAAGGGTAATGGAGATTAAGAATTGGCCAAAAAATACCAGAAAGATAATGACTCATTTAGAATCTCAAGCAATGGAGCTAGAAACATTCCAGAGAATGTCAGTGCTAAATTGTGTGTTACAGGGTTGAAGGAAAAGAAGAAAACAGCGCAGAAAAGCCATGGTGCCAGCCGCCCAGCATTCTTGTCTCAATCTTGTTCCTACTTCACTTGAAAATAACCAGTAGTTGATTCCCTTCAATGGGCTTCAAATTTTTCATTTTTAAAGAAAAGGGATTGAAACATTGACTGCTAAGTTCCCCTCAGGTTTAAAATCGGGTGATTTACAGCTGCATCTATTATTATCCTTTTTCAAAGTATTTTTCCTGTATGTCCACTCACACTGTGAGATTAATATCCATATGCCAAATATACACATAAACATCTACATATATAGATGGTTACTTGTATTCATACAGTATACACTTATAAGTAAATTTACACAATTGTGTGTGTGTGTGTGCATGTATACACACACAAATATTATATGTGTATGTGCATAAAAAATAAGAAAGACTGGTGACTATCAAGTGAAAGGACACAATTTCAAGCTAAGTTAGACGGAGGGGGAGAGAATTATTTCATCTTCATCAGTTGAAGAAGGCTTCCTGGAAGAAGTAGAATTTTATATCTATTATTTAACAAAAGAACGCTAAGTTCTAGATGGTGGATGGTTATGCGTGGTGTGTGGTCATGTCATTGGAACAAATAACATCTTGACAGTACACTTGGATCTGAGAGGGACAATCCTTTTAAGATGGCATTAAAGTTATCCTGACGATGGTCATGGGTAGGGATTTTTCCAGCCGGATTAGTACACCATTTCAATATTAGCTATATTTCAGAAGTCTATTTTTGCTGAGCATCTAATTTTATCCAGGAGCTAGAAATACCTAGAAATTAGGGGAAAAAAAAAAAGATCTATTAGGAAAGTAAGTGCTAAAAGCAAAATAAGATGTAGTATCGGCTTTGAAGAAGCTAACTACATGATGAGGAACAAAGATTAAACATAGATCTATTTATTAAAACATGTTCTAAACTCAGAGTAACAAAGAAGAGGTGGAGAAGGAAATAAACACATAAAGAACACATGGCATAGAAACCTTGATGGCAAACCATAGGGACAGCTGGATGACCCTAGAGACTATGTTGCACCATGAAGTCAGGGATGAAGTGGGTACAGAGAGTAGAAACATCAGATTTTTGAAAGATTTAAAAAGGATGTTAAAGATACTAGAATTTATTGTGTTTAATACAGAAAGGTGACATGATCTTAATTTGCATCTACTGGAGTAGCATGGCAGATTAGACTGAAAGTAGGGAGAGAGAGAGGCTATCACAGCCATCCAAGTGGGAAAAAAAGAGAATCTCAGGTATGAAAGTCAGGATGAAGAGAATATGGCTGTAGTGGCTTCTGTGGCCACTGTAACAAATTCAGTGGCTCAGAACAACTCAGAGAGTTCTGAAGGACAGAAGTTAGTGTGGTAAGGTAGGGTCCTTCCAGAGATGGTAGGAACATAGAGGATGGAAAAATAGTTTTGATCAGAAAGTATCAGAGAGAAAAGTCTAGTTTCATATGTAAAGTTCTATGTTAATTTTCAGCCACCAACTGAAACAGAAAATAGCAAGAGTCTTTCCAAAAGACTGGTGTCTATCAAGTGAAAGGACACAATTTCATGCTAAGTTAGACGGCGGGGGAGAGAATTATTTCATCTTCATCAGTTGAAGAAGGCTTCCTGGAAGAAGTAGAATTTTATATCTATTATTTAACAAAAGAACGCTAAGTTCTAGATGGTGGATGGTTATGCGTGGTGTGTGGTCATGTCATTGGAACAAATAACATCTTGACAGTACACTTGGATCTGAGAGGGACAATCCTTTTAAGATGGCATTAAAGTTATCCTGACGATGGTCATGGGTAGGGATTTTTCCAGCCGGATTAGTACACCATTTCAATATTAGCTATATTTCAGAAGTCTATTTTTGCTGAGCATCTAATTTTATCCAGGAGCTAGAAATACCTAGAAATTAGGGGAAAAAAAAAAAGATCTATTAGGAAAGTAAGTGCTAAAAGCAAAATAAGATGTAGTATCGGCTTTGAAGAAGCTAACTACATGATGAGGAACAAAGATTAAACATAGATCTATTTATTAAAACATGTTCTAAACTCAGAGTAACAAAGAAGAGGTGGAGAAGGAAATAAACACATAAAGAACACATGGCATAGAAACCTTGATGGCAAACCATAGGGACAGCTGGATGACCCTAGAGACTATGTTGCACCATGAAGTCAGGGATGAAGTGGGTACAGAGAGTAGAAACATCAGATTTTTGAAAGATTTAAAAAGGATGTTAAAGATACTAGAATTTATTGTGTTTAATACAGAAAGGTGACATGATCTTAATTTGCATCTACTGGAGTAGCATGGCAGATTAGACTGAAAGTAGGGAGAGAGAGAGGCTATCACAGCCATCCAAGTGGGAAAAAAAGAGAATCTCAGGTATGAAAGTCAGGATGAAGAGAATATGGCTGTAGTGGCTTCTGTGGCCACTGTAACAAATTCAGTGGCTCAGAACAACTCAGAGAGTTCTGAAGGACAGAAGTTAGTGTGGTAAGGTAGGGTCCTTCCAGAGATGGTAGGAACATAGAGGATGGAAAAATAGTTTTGATCAGAAAGTATCAGAGAGAAAAGTCTAGTTTCATATGTAAAGTTCTATGTTAATTTTCAGCCACCAACTGAAACAGAAAATAGCAAAGGAGGAGTGGGTTTAGAAATTATGATGATGAGTCTTATTTTGGACCTAATGAGTATAAGCAACTCTCACTGCTCCAAGTGAAGACATATGATCCTGAAATTAAACAGAGGGATCTGATAGTAACAACTATTTGGGAGCCAGTATCTATAAGTTAGCCTGGGAGTCAATGAGATAAGCTAGAACAAATGTGTAGTAACACAAGCAGCAGATCAATGATGAATCCTAGGGAACCCCATTTTGAAAGAGGTAGGAAAATTCAAGTCTACACTTCAAATAGATACTTAAAGAGAAAAATGGTCTCATATGAAGTGGGAAGATCAACTGAGTATATAGATACCACACAAAAATAAAATATCAAGAACCAAATACTCCAAACTGTCATATTTAATGGATTCTTAGTAATAATAGCTGGCATTTCCGGATAATTAGGACTTGTGCTAAGAACTCCACAAGAATCCTGGAATCCTAACACTCTCCTGTGGTATAGCTGCAATGATTCTACCTTTAGAGAGGAACTAAACATTATAGAAGAGTTTTTGATTAAAGACCACAAAGCTAGTCTATGGTAGAGCTCAGACTCAAAGGCAGGTTTGTCTGACTTGAGAATATATGATTTTAGGTAATCTCTGTACTGCCTTTCTTCTGAAACTTGGTTGGGATAGAAGAGGTGAAGAGGACATGAACATAGCAAGTATCCACTCATTTTCCTAGAGATTGACTGACAAAGGAAAGAGAGAGACTGAATAGTTAGTAGAGACGAGCCAAAGGCCAGATGATTTTTTAAAGGATATGTGAACCTTGAGCATGTTTATAGTATAAGGAAAAGGCTCCTAGAAGGAAATAATTAATCATAAAGAGACTGTTGATTACCAAAGTTTGCAGACGAGGGGGGTGGATCAAAGGTATAGGTCGTTGCACTTCTTTTTGAATCTCAGTTTTCTTTTTTCTTTTTTTTTAAATTTTGGCCACTTTCATTTTTTTTTTTTTTTCTTTCATCCATCTTTATTCTTTGGCCAGTGTGGACCTCTCGTTGCAGTGGCCTCTCTCACTGCAGAGCACCGGCTCTGGGCACACAGGCTACAGAGCTCTGGCTCGCAATTGGACACCCCAGTCCAGCCGCTCCACAGCACATGGGATCTTCCCAGGCCAGGGATTGAACCGGTGCCCTTTGTACTGCAAGGCAGACTCTTTACCCAGTGGATCACCAGGGAAGGCCTCAGTTTTCTTTTTAAAATTTTTATTAGAATACAGTTGCTTTACAATGTGACATTAGTTTCATCTGTACAGCAAAGTGAGTCAACTACATGTACACATATATCCCCTCTTTTTTGGATTTCCTTCCCATTAAGGTCACCACAGAGCGTTGAGTACAGTTCCCTGTGCTAGACAGTAGGTCCTCGTTAGCTACATGTTTCGTACATAGTAGTGTATATATGTCAATCCCAAACTCCCAAATTCATCTCATCCCCTCTTCTCTCTTGGTATCAATACATCGGTTCTCGATGTCTGTGTCTCTATTTCTGCTTAAGATCATCTTTGGAATTTTTTTCAGATTCCACATCTATGTGTTAATATATGATATCTGTTTTTCTCTTTTCTGACTTACTTCACTGTGCATGACAGTCTCTAGGCCCATCATGTCTCTACAAATGCTCAGTCTTCTAAGCTGAAAAACACAAACAATAAACCCACCATGTATAGAAGAGTTGTGTAGATTAAATGAAATAAAGTCCCCAAAGCACTTTGTAAGCTAATTACCACACTAATCAGCTTTTTGCATGACAGTCTCTAGGCCATCATGTAGCAAGTATCCACTCATTTTCCTAGAGATTGACTGACAAAGGAAGAGAGAGACTGAATAGTTAGTAGAGACGAGCCAAAGGCCAGATGATTTTTTAAAGGATATGTGAACCTTGAGCATGTTTATAGTATAAGGAAAAGGCTCCTAGAAGGAAATAATTAATCATAAAGAGACTGTTGATTACCAAAGTTTGCAGACGAGGGGGGTGGATCAAAGGTATAGGTCGTTGCACTTCTTTTTGAATCTCAGTTTTCTTTTTTCTTTTTTTTTAAATTTTGGCCACTTTCATTTTTTTTTTTTTTTCTTTCATCCATCTTTATTCTTTGGCCAGTGTGGACCTCTCGTTGCAGTGGCCTCTCTCACTGCAGAGCACCGGCTCTGGGCACACAGGCTACAGAGCTCTGGCTCGCAATTGGACACCCCAGTCCAGCCGCTCCACAGCACATGGGATCTTCCCAGGCCAGGGATTGAACCGGTGCCCTTTGTACTGCAAGGCAGACTCTTTACCCAGTGGATCACCGGGGAAGGCCTCAGTTTTCTTTTTAAAATTTTTATTAGAATACAGTTGCTTTACAATGTGACATTAGTTTCATCTGTACAGCAAAGTGAGTCAACTACATGTACACATATATCCCCTCTTTTTTGGATTTCCTTCCCATTAAGGTCA
The DNA here is from genome assembly GCA_022376925.1 of Tragulus kanchil. NCBI lineage: Eukaryota > Metazoa > Chordata > Mammalia > Artiodactyla > Tragulidae > Tragulus > Tragulus kanchil. The sequence continues at coordinate 21,278,826 of JAIOJX010000023.1, read as the reverse complement.
CCACAGAGCGTTGAGTACAGTTCCCTGTGCTAGACAGTAGGTCCTCGTTAGCTACATGTTTCGTACATAGTAGTGTATATATGTCAATCCCAAACTCCCAAATTCATCTCATCCCCTCTTCTCTCTTGGTATCAATACATCGGTTCTCGATGTCTGTGTCTCTATTTCTGCTTAAGATCATCTTTGGAATTTTTTTCAGATTCCACATCTATGTGTTAATATATGATATCTGTTTTTCTCTTTTCTGACTTACTTCACTGTGCATGACAGTCTCTAGGCCCATCATGTCTCTACAAATGCTCAGTCTTCTAAGCTGAAAAACACAAACAATAAACCCACCATGTATAGAAGAGTTGTGCAGATTAAATGAAATAAAGTCCCCAAAGCACTTTGTAAGCTAATTACCACACTAATCATTGGTTCATTATGCTTAAAATGATATCTAGAGGAGATGGATTGGTTGGTAAGGGTCCACAGAGAAGCTGGAAGATATCTACTCAATATGGGTGACAGTTCTCTAAGCCTCAGTCATCAAGAGATAGAGACTAGGCAATCTTAAGTCATAGAAGCTGTGTTTCTTGGGAAACACAGCAGAGTTGCATTTTTCCTGCTTTTGTCTATCTTCTGACTCAAACTAATTCAAACTCAGGAAAGTTCTAGATGAGGATAGAGAGGCTGTAACAGCTATCATATACATACTACTAGGAAACAATGTTGGATTAAGTGTGCTAGTAAAATGTTCTACAATTGGATCTTCAGGTGGAAAAACCCCTTGTGCAACATTTCCTGATGTCCTGGAGAAACTGCTTCCATCCTGGCAGATTTCAGTCTAGCAAATGAGAGACGAGTTTAAAGAAATGTACGCAACTAGTCTTGTGAGCCAGCATGAAAGGGCAGACTTGTGGTTTACACAATAAATATTTCAATTCCCATTTTCAGAGATGGAAACAAAAGCTTAGCAGGATGAGATATCTTGCCTGATTTTTTAGCCCATAGGGGAGAGAGGTGGTTAAAAACAGTAGTTACAACATACAAAAACCACTATGTGCATATTTTATTTTTGATCTTGATTAAAGTGTTGAGATTTTGAATCCCACAATCTTTCTGTTAATTTTTGTGATACCTTTTAGGAGCCTCTGATTATTTTCACTTCTCTTCCTGGAATACATAATCAGAGGTTTCTGTTTTTGTATTGGTAAAGTCCTTCTTTAGGAAGGGTGCTAGACCATGAAAGATTTACAAAGTCATTCTTCCCAGACCAGGCTTTTGACTGAAGGCAAACAGTTCAAAATATTGACTGTTTATAGATAAAGTGTATATTAAGAAAATGGTTTGTGCTGCAATGAAGTGATCTGTCTAGTACTAATTCCAGTATTAGAGAGACTTATTCATACACTGACAGGTATACCAAGCCAAGACAGACCTTACTTTCTTTTTGTTGAAACTTAGGGCATTGAAAACTAAGAAGAATTTGCCCCTCCTTCCCTGAAAGTGGATCACTCATAAGTGAAAGTGAGAGAAGGGGGAGGTTGCTCATGTTCAGGTGTTCTTTCCAAACTAAGCAAACAGTTTAGCCTATTTCCTTTTATATAGAAATTAGCCCCAATTCTTCTCAAAATCAAAAAAAAAGAAAAAATTATTCTATGAGACCAGTATTTATGATACCAAAATCACACAAAGACATCACACATGAAAAATGAGGGACCTATATCTATCCTTCATGAATATGAATACAAAAATCTTCAACAAAACCCTAACAACTGAATCGAGCAGTATATGAAAAGGATTACACACTATAACCAATGGGGATTAATCCCAGAAATGAAAAGTTGGTTCAACATATGAGAAGCAATCAATTTAACACATATATTACAATGGGGAAAACAGCCTCCCTGATAGATGCAGAAAAAAACTATTTGACAAAATCTAATATCCTTTCATGATAACTTCTGCTTTTGTTGTTTAGTTGCTAAGTTGTGTCCCTTTGGACTGCAGCATTCCAGGCTCCTCTGTCCTCCACTGTCTACCAGAGTTGCTCAAATTAATGTCCATTGAGTTGCACATACTATCTAAACATCTCATCCTCTGCTTTCCCCTTCTCCTTTTGCCCTCAGTCTTTCCCAGCATCAGCGTCTTTTCCAGTGAGTCAGGTCTCTGCATCAGGTGGTCAAAGTATTGAAGCTTCAGCCTCAACCTCAGTCCTCCCAATGAATATTCAGGGTTGATTCATGATACTAACACTCAACATACTAGAAAAGAATAACTATTTGCAAAATGCAAATGGAGCTTTCTTCATATGAAGGGAAACATCACCAGAAATAGGGGGAAAGTTTCTTCCCTAAAAATTAAAGCAAGGTGTGAATTTTATCAATCACCTTGATTTTCTGACCTCAGTGTGAGAAGATCCATTTGATGGACACAGAGCTGGAAAGAATAGAAAGAAAAGTTTTGAAGTAGACCTGGCTTATTGTATGCTGTGGGTACGCAGTTAGTTATGTCTGACTCAACGATCCCATGGACTACAGTCCTCCATGCTCCTCTGTCTATGGGGTCATCCCAGCAAGAACACTGGAGTGAGTTTCCATTTCCTTCTCCAGAGGATATTCTTAACCCAAGGACTGAACTTGAGTCTCCTATGGCTCCTGGACTGGAAGGTGGATTCTTTATACTGAGTCACCTGGGAAGCCAGACTGTATGCTGTGACACAATTACACACATGTCAGTTTAAATTTTGAATGAGTATATATTAGCTGTATGATTTGGGGGCATCTTAAACCTTGTGAGGCTTAGTTTCCTCATCTGCAGAATTATTATATTCATTCTTATTTCCCAAGGTTGTTTCAGAGTCAAGGCTAGAATTTGTGAAGAGCCTACCATGGTCAATAGTTAGGCACAAATTAGGCACTCCCTAAGATAATTTCTCAATGAACATGAGTTTGAGCTGTCTCTGTGAGATAGTGAAGGACAGGGAAGCCTGGCACGCTGCAGTCCATGCCTCAAAGAGCTGGACACGACTTAGTGACTAAACAATTGTACTTTTAAGTGCATGAAATAAACTATTTGACAAAATCTAATATCCTTTCATGATAACTTCTGCTTTTGTTGTTTAGTTGCTAAGTTGTGTCCCTTTGGACTGCAGCATTCCAGGCTCCTCTGTCCTCCACTGTCTACCAGAGTTGCTCAAATTAATGTCCATTGAGTTGCACATACTATCTAAACATCTCATCCTCTGCTTTCCCCTTCTCCTTTTGCCCTCAGTCTTTCCCAGCATCAGCGTCTTTTCCAGTGAGTCAGGTCTCTGCATCAGGTGGTCAAAGTATTGAAGCTTCAGCCTCAACCTCAGTCCTCCCAATGAATATTCAGGGTTGATTCATGATACTAACACTCAACATACTAGAAAAGAATAACTATTTGCAAAATGCAAATGGAGCTTTCTTCATATGAAGGGAAACATCACCAGAAATAGGGGGAAAGTTTCTTCCCTAAAAATTAAAGCAAGGTGTGAATTTTATCAATCACCTTGATTTTCTGACCTCAGTGTGAGAAGATCCATTTGATGGACACAGAGCTGGAAAGAATAGAAAGAAAAGTTTTGAAGTAGACCTGGCTTATTGTATGCTGTGGGTACGCAGTTAGTTATGTCTGACTCAACGAGGACTACAGTCCTCCATGCTCCTCTGTCTATGGGGTCATCCCAGCAAGAACACTGGAGTGAGTTTCCATTTCCTTCTCCAGAGGATATTCTTAACCCAAGGACTGAACTTGAGTCTCCTATGGCTCCTGGACTGGAAGGTGGATTCTTTATACTGAGTCACCTGGGAAGCCAGACTGTATGCTGTGACACAATTACACACATGTCAGTTTAAATTTTGAATGAGTATATATTAGCTGTATGATTTGGGGGCATCTTAAACCTTGTGAGGCTTAGTTTCCTCATCTGCAGAATTATTATATTCATTCTTATTTCCCAAGGTTGTTTCAGAGTCAAGGCTAGAATTTGTGAAGAGCCTACCATGGTCAATAGTTAGGCACAAATTAGGCACTCCCTAAGATAATTTCTCAATGAACATGAGTTTGAGCTGTCTCTGTGAGATAGTGAAGGACAGGGAAGCCTGGCACGCTGCAGTCCATGCCTCAAAGAGCTGGACACGACTTAGTGACTAAACGACAATGATGATACTTTTACAGTTACTCAGTGACAGGGAACACGATGATAAGATGGGAGGCAAGTCAGGTTGGCCAAAGAGATACCCACTGTGGATCTGAGTATATACCCTAAAAGAGTTAAATCACTATCTAAAAGTGGTATCTGTGCCCATGTTTATTGCAACATTGTTCACAATAGTTAAGACATGGAAACAATCTAAGTGTCAATTAAAGGATGAATGGATAAAGGGTATATGGAGCACTTACAAAATGGAATATTGTTCAGCCATTTAAAAGAAAGCAATCCTGCCATTTGTGACTACATGGATAAACCCAGAGGGCATTGTACTCAGTGAAATACATCAGAGGAAGACAAATACTGTATGATTTCAATTGTAGTGGAATCTAAAAATGCAAAATTTGGAAAAAGAGAATAGAATCGTGGTTGTCAGGGGCTAGGGGCTGGGGATAATGGGGAGGTAATGTTCAAAAGGCACAAACTCCCAAAGATAGATAAATTCTGGGGCTCTGATACACAGTTTGTTGACTGTAGTTAACAATACAGTATCATATATTTGAGAGTTGCTAAGAGAGTAGCTCTTAAAGTTCTCACCATTACCACAAAAAATGGGAATTTTGTGAGATGAAAAAATGTATTATCTAACCTTATTGTGGAGATCAATTCACAATATACATATGCATTAAACTGTCACATTTGACACCTTAAACTTACACAACATTATGCCAGTTATATCTCAGTACAGCTGGAAAAAAGGAAGAAATGGAGTAGGTCAGATCTCAAAAAGAAGAAAGCAATAGAAGTTCTCTCTAGTGTATTCCTTGGCATCATGTGCAATCCCAGGGGAGTCATAAATCTGATGCTGGTATTCACTTCCCCCATCTGTAAAATGGAACAGGTGAGTTACGTAATCTTTGGGATCTCTTTTAGTTTTCTACAAAGTGGAGAAAGTCACATGCAATCTTTTGAGTATAAATGTAGACTACGTTTGAATACAAGCTCCAATTTACTTCTACCAAAGGTAACGAGAGGAAAGAACATCAACATGATGACACACTCCTTTTTGGCTCTAAAAGGCTTCCAGATTGTGTCTAATTTTAAACCACATTCTGCAGGCCAAAGAGGTGCCTGTGGACATGATCAATCTTCCAACACACATCACTCTTCTCCTTGTCGTCTCAGATTGTGATAAGATGGGAGGCAAGTCAGGTTGGCCAAAGAGATACCCACTGTGGATCTGAGTATATACCCTAAAAGAGTTAAATCACTATCTAAAAGTGGTATCTGTGCCCATGTTTATTGCAACATTGTTCACAATAGTTAAGACATGGAAACAATCTAAGTGTCAATTAAAGGATGAATGGATAAAGGGTATATGGAGCACTTACAAAATGGAATATTGTTCAGCCATTTAAAAGAAAGCAATCCTGCCATTTGTGACTACATGGATAAACCCAGAGGGCATTGTACTCAGTGAAATACATCAGAGGAAGACAAATACTGTATGATTTCAATTGTAGTGGAATCTAAAAATGCAAAATTTGGAAAAAGAGAATAGAATCGTGGTTGTCAGGGGCTAGGGGATGGGGATAATGGGGAGGTAATGTTCAAAAGGCACAAACTCCCAAAGATAGATAAATTCTGGGGCTCTGATACACAGTTTGTTGACTGTAGTTAACAATACAGTATCATATATTTGAGAGTTGCTAAGAGAGTAGCTCTTAAAGTTCTCACCATTACCACAAAAAATGGGAATTTTGTGAGATGAAAAAATGTATTATCTAACCTTATTGTGGAGATCAATTCACAATATACATATGCATTAAACTGTCACATTTGACACCTTAAACTTACACAACATTATGCCAGTTATATCTCAGTACAGCTGGAAAAAAGGAAGAAATGGAGTAGGTCAGATCTCAAAAAGAAGAAAGCAATAGAAGTTCTCTCTAGTGTATTCCTTGGCATCATGTGCAATCCCAGGGGAGTCATAAATCTGATGCTGGTATTCACTTCCCCCATCTGTAAAATGGAACAGGTGAGTTACGTAATCTTTGGGATCTCTTTTAGTTTTCTACAAAGTGGAGAAAGTCACATGCAATCTTTTGAGTATAAATGTAGACTACGTTTGAATACAAGCTCCAATTTACTTCTACCAAAGGTAACGAGAGGAAAGAACATCAACATGATGACACACTCCTTTTTGGCTCTAAAAGGCTTCCAGATTGTGTCTAATTTTAAACCACATTCTGCAGGCCAAAGAGGTGCCTGTGGACAGCTTGATGATCAATCTTCCAACACACATCACTCTTCTCCTTGTCGTCTCAGTGTGAGGAACGTGAGCACTTCAAGCTTCCTCCTCCAGAGTCGTCAATCTGGCACCTGTCACTAGCATCTGATTCATTATAAAAATATTTAATTCTTCCAAGATGAATTGGCAGGATGTCCAAAGAGAGGGAATAAAATGCACAGGGGATATGGGAAAGGCTGTTTTCAGAGAGGGCTTCTGCTTGGCTCAGAATCCAATAAACATTTTTAGAAGGGAAGCTAAACCCAATGTTTTTCTCAATAGCCAGTATCAGTAGGATCATTCTGGTCAAATTCAGCAGTAATGTTAATAACCCATTGATTGTTCTGCTTCCCAGGTGGTGCTAGTGGTAAAGAGCATGTCTGCCTATGCAGGAGACGCAAGAGATGTGCGTTCAATCCCTAGGTCAGGAAGATCCCCGGAGGCCGGCATGGCAATCCACTCCAGTTTTCTTGCCTGGAGAATCCCATGAACAGAGATGCCTGGTAGGCTACAGTCAGTAGGGTCTCACAGATTGGACACAACTGAAGTGACTTAGCGTACACTGATTGTTATAGCCTCACAGTTTTCTAAGGTTGTCTTCTGTGAGGATCCCTATGCCCTATAATGTTTGATAGCCTACACATTCAAAGTCAAAGTCAAGGAACTGGCAGACCTGTTCTTCCAAAATTTTTAACTCTGCTTAAGGCCTTTCTAATTCCAACCTTAAGAGAACTTTGATAGCTTCCCACACCTATAGAATAATGTTCAAAGCCCTCACTTTCAAAGATCAAAAAATTGTCATATGCCTTCAACTTATTTCCCCTGCATCAATTATTTTCATCATTCTGAACTGATCATGACCTCTGGCTTTATGTTCACCTTGTTCTAGGATGTTCTTTTTTAATAGCTTTACTTCAGAGTTTCTCAACTGCACACCTAAGGATATTTGGGACCATATAAAATTTTTCTGTGGGAGGGATCTCTGCATTATAGGATGATTTGCAGCATCCCTGGCATATCTCAAGTATGACAAACAAAACTTTCCACTGGAACTTAAAAATGCCCCATTTTGAGAGCTATTGCTCTACTTGGATAACTTGGCACCAGCCTTCATTTTGCAGTTCAAATGTCACATCTTCCATAGAGCCTTTCTAATTTCTCTAGGAAAATTGACTGATTTCCTCCTCTAACTTTATTATCACCATGGTCAGGCACGTTCTGCTGTAGTTATTTCTACAAATACTTGACTCTTCAACTAGATTGAGCTTCTCTAGGGAAAAGACCTTGTCTTATTCATCACTGAATTCTCATTTCCTGGCATAGTAGCTGGCACTGGAAATATGGCTAGTGATCAAAATCTGTAAATTTATCTGATGTTTATCTCAGTCCTATGATGCAAAAAGAGTAAATATTATTTTTTAATTAGGTAGATCATTTTTCCATTTGGAAGATGTACTTCCAATTACAAATGACAAATATGATTCAAATGGGGCTTGGAGAAATAAGCCATCTGAGGGCTCATATGTTTAGAAAAATATATATGCACAGACTCAGACTTCAGGCATAGCTGGATCCAGGGCAATTGATCCCATGTAGGAGAAATGTTAGTTGAGATTAAATAATCAGAAATCATTAGGTATTGAGACATTTTAAAGAAATTTTAGTGAACTTGCCCAGAGCAGAGTATTAGGAAGAGACTGTGAGGATCCCTATGCCCTATAATGTTTGAAGCCTACACATTCAAAGTCAAAGTCAAGGAACTGGCAGACCTGTTCTTCCAAAATTTTAACTCTGCTTAAGGCCTTTCTAATTCCAACCTTAAGAGAACTTTGATAGCTTCCCACACCTATAGAATAATGTTCAAAGCCCTCACTTTCAAAGATCAAAAAATTGTCATATGCCTTCAACTTATTTCCCCTGCATCAATTATTTTCATCATTCTGAACTGATCATGACCTCTGGCTTTATGTTCACCTTGTTCTAGGATGTTCTTTTTTAATAGCTTTACTTCAGAGTTTCTCAACTGCACACCTAAGGATATTTGGGACCATATAAAATTTTTCTGTGGGAGGGATCTCTGCATTATAGGATGATTTGCAGCATCCCTGGCATATCTCAAGTATGACAAACAAAACTTTCCACTGGAACTTAAAAATGCCCCATTTTGAGAGCTATTGCTCTACTTGGATAACTTGGCACCAGCCTTCATTTTGCAGTTCAAATGTCACATCTTCCATAGAGCCTTTCTAATTTCTCTAGGAAAATTGACTGATTTCCTCCTCTAACTTTATTATCACCATGGTCAGGCACGTTCTGCTGTAGTTATTTCTACAAATACTTGACTCTTCAACTAGATTGAGCTTCTCTAGGGAAAAGACCTTGTCTTATTCATCACTGAATTCTCATTTCCTGGCATAGTAGCTGGCACTGGAAATATGGCTAGTGATCAAAATCTGTAAATTTATCTGATGTTTATCTCAGTCCTATGATGCAAAAAGAGTAAATATTATTTTTTAATTAGGTAGATCATTTTTCCATTTGGAAGATGTACTTCCAATTACAAATGACAAATATGATTCAAATGGGGCTTGGAGAAATAAGCCATCTGAGGGCTCATATGTTTAGAAAAATATATATGCACAGACTCAGACTTCAGGCATAGCTGGATCCAGGGCAATTGATCCCATGTAGGAGAAATGTTAGTTGAGATTAAATAATCAGAAATCATTAGGTATTGAGACATTTTAAAGAAATTTTAGTGAACTTGCCCAGAGCAGAGTATTAGGAAGAGACTGAGGATGGGAGAAAATGACAATGTGGATTTTATTCAAGTTTGCTTTAACCTCAGTTCTAATGCCTCTATTAGAAGAGAAAATGGTGTATTTGAGGTAAGGATTAAGGTGCTAGTGTGGATCTCTATTATTTCTATTATATCACATAAATGTACTTAAGATTCAGTGACTTTCAGATCCTGATTAAAGTTTAATGTTTTCCAAGCTGAAAGAATCTAGAAACATGCGATTTTATAGTCCTAGCAATACCCATTCCCAAGAATAAATTTAGTCAATAATGCTTCTGTTCATTGATGCCTGTCATCCAAACTTAATGTCTGAGTGCTCAGTCTTGAACTACTCTTTGCAGCAGGGATAAGTCATTCTTCTCTTACCTTTGACTATTAGGCCTGGAAATTATTAGCCTTTGTTCTCTTAGAGGCTTTTCCCTCTTGAGGGAAAGCCTAGACCTAGAGCACACAGTGGAATAGCTGGGACTTGAAGCTCTATCTCTTGACACATGAGTGACAAATGTTCTTTATTCATAATAGGGCTTCCCAGGTGGCTCAGTGGTGAAGAAATCTCCTGCCAACACCAGAGATTCAGGTGACTCAGGTTTGATCCATGGAGGAGGAAAAAGCAACCTACTGTGTGTTCTTGCTTGAAGAATGCCATGGACTGATGGGCTACAGTCCATGGGGTCGCAAGGAGTCAGACAAGACTGAGCACATGCATATCAATGCTGACACAGCACAAAGTAAAACTCAATAAGCTGCAAAGGAAGGGACCACCACAATTGGGCAGCTAGGTAAATTCCCTAAATTACAGATTAGATAAGTGTTTTCTAGGGATTTCCCAAGTGGCAGTAGTGGTCAAGAACCCAATGCAGAAAGTGCAAAGTCAATGCAGAAGGCTCAGCTCAACCCCTGGAGGAGAGCACGACAACCCACTGCAGCATTCTTCTCTGGAGAATCCCATGAACACAGTAGCCTGACAGGCTACAGTCCATAGCGTTGCAAAGAGGTGGACATAAATGAAGTGACTTAGCATGCACAGGGATCTAAAAGAGGTTGCAATTTGGAGACATGATGCAAGGCAGATCTTTTATGAAACAAGACTTTCCCTCAAGCCGTAAGACACAAATCTGAGCTGAGATAACCATACGACGTGAAAACACTTAGACCAGGGTTGGGTCAATGTAGACTCTATCAAGACTTTAGTCAAGTCACAGAATCACAGGATATCAGGGAAAGGAGAGATTTTTAACCATATGTTGCAGGGGGACACAGCTCTGGCCCCAAATTGTAGAATGGCTGAGTCAGGATTAGAACCAAGATGTTGTTAATACTGCACTGGGAGACCGATATTTCCTTTGGTGTTCATGATGTTCTTACGATGTAAGTATTATTATCTCCAGTTTAGAATAATACCATCCATATCCAAAGTGACTTAACCAACACTCTTTATCAACATTAGTGATGAAATTACAATGCTGGTATTGGCATCCTATTACAAGCTTATTTTTTTTTTTTTTTTTTCAATACTGTCTATAAAGTAAGAGCAGAAGACTAGGGGATCTTCCTGTTCTGGGACTGGTAACCACTCCTCTGTCTAATGAACCTTCCTAAGAAACCATACCATGTGTCCTAGGGGGCTTCCTTGAAGGCAGTCTCCTGGGAGAGACAAGGCAAATGGACTCTGATAAGGAGCTTTGGGGGAGGGCAAGGAAGAGTCTCATAAAAGTAGACTGTGAACCCATATGTGCTTAGCTTTTTAGTCACATTATTGTATTCAATTATCATAATCATCTGCTGATCAGATTTTTTGTTGCTTTACAAATAAAGAAACAGAGGCTCAGAGAGAAGTCATGATCAATGCAGGTATTATGTTGAGGTTTCAATCTCTTTCTCTAGGTTGCCAAATCTACCCTCTCTCCATGCTCCCTCTAGACCATCCCACTGAGACTGGAAGAGTAGGGATGAAGATAACCTGATTCATTTTTCCCAATGAAATTAAAATTAAATCCATATAGGCCATTACCTCTTCACATCTTTTTTTTCACATGCCTTTCTCCATGAGGCTGAAATCAAACTAAAGACCCATTCAGTGCATTGTACTCATCCTTCTTTAAATTCAAAGTCTGCTTCTTCCAAATGGAGTGAAAAGAATTCCTTACTCTATTCCACCTCAGGTTATAGGGGTCTGCCCTCTCTCATTTTCCAGGAATACAAGCCTGCTGATGGATGACTCCTTGACTTCTATTAAGTTAAGAAACACTTAGACCAGGGTTGGGTCAATGTAGACTCTATCAAGACTTTAGTCAAGTCACAGAATCACAGGATATCAGGGAAAGGAGAGATTTTTAACCATATGTTGCAGGGGGACACAGCTCTGGCCCCAAATTGTAGAATGGCTGAGTCAGGATTAGAACCAAGATGTTGTTAATACTGCACTGGGAGACCGATATTTCCTTTGGTGTTCATGATGTTCTTACGATGTAAGTATTATTATCTCCAGTTTAGAATAATACCATCCATATCCAAAGTGACTTAACCAACACTCTTTATCAACATTAGTGATGAAATTACAATGCTGGTATTGGCATCCTATTACAAGCTCATTTTTTTTTTTTTTTTTCAATACTGTCTATAAAGTAAGAGCAGAAGACTAGGGGATCTTCCTGTTCTGGGACTGGTAACCACTCCTCTGTCTAATGAACCTTCCTAAGAAACCATACCATGTGTCCTAGGGGGCTTCCTTGAAGGCAGTCTCCTGGGAGAGACAAGGCAAATGGACTCTGATAAGGAGCTTTGGGGGAGGGCAAGGAAGAGTCTCATAAAAGTAGACTGTGAACCCATATGTGCTTAGCTTTTTAGTCACATTATTGTATTCAATTATCATAATCATCTGCTGATCAGATTTTTTGTTGCTTTACAAATAAAGAAACAGAGGCTCAGAGAGAAGTCATGATCAATGCAGGTATTATGTTGAGGTTTCAATCTCTTTCTCTAGGTTGCCAAATCTACCCTCTCTCCATGCTCCCTCTAGACCATCCCACTGAGACTGGAAGAGTAGGGATGAAGATAACCTGATTCATTTTTCCCAATGAAATTAAAATTAAATCCATATAGGCCATTACCTCTTCACATCTTTTTTTTCACATGCCTTTCTCCATGAGGCTGAAATCAAACTAAAGACCCATTCAGTGCATTGTACTCATCCTTCTTTAAATTCAAAGTCTGCTTCTTCCAAATGGAGTGAAAAGAATTCCTTACTCTATTCCACCTCAGGTTATAGGGGTCTGCCCTCTCTCATTTTCCAGGAATACAAGCCTGCTGATGGATGACTCCTTGACTTCTATTAAGTTAAGAATTTTATAGGAGTTTTAGGAATGTTGTGAGAATTTTTTTTTTTTTTTCAATCTAAAAATAAGAATCTGATGATAGCTGAATTGAAGGTATGCATAGTGTTCTGGAAAGTAGAAATGGTATGGGAATAAATAATATCTGGGTCCTGACACTAGAACTGCCTCTCAGGAGAGGTGAAGCTAGGCTAGATTTTGGTTACTCAGAGTTCAACAACTATGAGCTTCTATTTCCTCATATGAAAAAAATAATAAAAAAAAGAGGACAATGGTAGTGATTTTATCTTCAATATAATAATAATACACACCTAAGGATATTGTCATCTTAAACATTAAATGATATGAAATAGTTGCATACTTAGTACTGACACATAGTATGTATTTTGTGTGTGTGTGTGTGTGTGTGTGGCTTCCCAGGTGGCACTAGTGGTAAAAAAGCCATGTGCCAATACAGGAGATGTAAGAGATGTGGGTTTGATACCTGGGTCGGGAAGTTCCCTTGGAGAAGGGCATGGCAATCCATGGCAATCCACTCCAATATTCTTGCCTGGAGAATCCCATGGACAGAGTAGCCTGGTGGGCTACAGTCCATAGGGTCACAAAGAGTCCGATATGACTGAAGCAATTTGACATGCATATACACAATATATAATATATATTCTTGTCTGAATCTGCAGCTCTGAGGACTGTAGCCGATCAGGTTCCTCTGTCCATGGAATTTTCCAGGCAAGAATACTGGAGTGGGTTGCAAGTCCCTTCTCTATATTTTATGTATACAAATATATATATATATATATATATATATACATACATATATATGTGTATGTATGTATGTGTGTGTATAAATACTACCAGGTAGATTTAATATTTTAAATTCAATTTTACTCATCTGTAAAGTAAGGATAATATTCTCCTGTGGGATTGCAGCAATGATAAAATGTGATACACAGGGAAGGACATAGTATAAAGCTAATGGGTATTTAATGTATGCAAATTGACAAATGTTATGACAAAGTCAGACAATTAAATTCATACATTTATGCATCATGTGTCTCTTTTTTCCCAGTTTGTACCCTGTATCCCACTCCCTGAACAATACCACATTCTTAGAATTTCATGCAGTAGAGAAACAAGTATGCTAGGTTCCCAAGCACATGAAACTCAATCACAGAGCAGGAGAGATTGGTTCAAATGCCATGGTTCTCTAAGGAAGAGACGTGAATTTGTCTGATCATCACAGTGTTGTTTCAGTATTAAAATGCCATTAAAACCCACAATCTACCAGCAGAAAACCCTAAATTAAATTGTGAAATATCTACATGATTAACTCTTATACAGCCAATAAGAAGCATCTTATATAGAATGTGTGAAAAAGTTGTCTGATCATAGGATTCTCCTGGGGTGATTTGTAAAAGCATCAGCTGCACCCTAGGCTTAGTGAGTCAAACTGTCTATGAGAAGAAGTTGGAAATATGTATTTTTATCAAATGCCCAGGTGAATTTTATGATGAGGCGAGTTTATGAAATTCTGTTACAGAACATGTATTCTTTTAATGTCAAGAGAAAATAAAATACCAGCAAATAGGGCTTCCCCTGGTGGTCCAGTGGGTAAGGACACCGCCTTGCAGTGCAAGGGGCGCCGGTTCGATCCCTGGCCTGGGAAGATCCCATGTGCCGCGGAGCAGCTGGACCGATGTGTCCAATTACCGAGCCAGAGCTCTGCAGCGCATGTGCCCAGAGCCGGGGCTCTGCAGCGACAGACGCCACCGCGATGGGAGGCCCACAGGAGCCAAAGAACAAAGACGGATGAAAATAGAGAAATGAAAGACCAATGGAAGTGGCCCACCCGCTCCCCTCCCTCCCCAACCCAACCCCCGCCCAAAATAAATAAATAAATAAATCTTAAAAAAAAAAAAAAGAAAAAGAAAGAAAATACCAGCAAATAATATGTACTGTTCTTTAACAATTTTGCAAAGGAAATAATGATAATAAAATGGACTATCTTTCTCAGTTTTCTCAGTGTTGACATTACTTTTATAGTGTTAAGAGCATGGTCCTTACTGTCAGATGACCTGTTTCAAGTCTCAGAAAACTGCTATTACTAGCTAGGCAAGTACAGAAACCCATTATGTCTAAGTATCCTCATCATTAAAATGAAGTATGTCATCGTGAAGATAAAATAATATAATCAATACAGTTTATTGTTAATATTATTAGGGATACTTTCACTTCAGGCCATGAGGAAATGAGATGGTCCAGAATCACTCTCTCACCGCAATACCACCAGACAGAATATAGGAAAAAATGATTTGTAGAAACTGAACAGCAGAGAGCTGAGTTTAAGGCATCTGCCTCACCTAAGGCTATCATCTCTAGCCTCCACCCAGCAAGAACCTTCTCAAAAACCCTAATTAAATTGTGAAATATCTACATGATTAACTCTTATACAGCCAATAAGAAGCATCTTATATAGAATGTGTGAAAAGTTGTCTGATCATAGGATTCTCCTGGGGTGATTTGTAAAAGCATCAGCTGCACCCTAGGCTTAGTGAGTCAAACTGTCTATGAGAAGAAGTTGGAAATATGTATTTTTATCAAATGCCCAGGTGAATTTTATGATGAGGCGAGTTTATGAAATTCTGTTACAGAACATGTATTCTTTTAATGTCAAGAGAAAATAAAATACCAGCAAATAGGGCTTCCCCTGGTGGTCCAGTGGGTAAGGACACCGCCTTGCAGTGCAAGGGGCGCCGGTTCGATCCCTGGCCTGGGAAGATCCCATGTGCCGCGGAGCAGCTGGACCGATGTGTCCAATTACCGAGCCAGAGCTCTGCAGCGCATGTGCCCAGAGCCGGGGCTCTGCAGCGACAGACGCCACCGCGATGGGAGGCCCACAGGAGCCAAAGAACAAAGACGGATGAAAATAGAGAAATGAAAGACCAATGGAAGTGGCCCACCCGCTCCCTTCCCTCCCCAACCCAACCCCCGCCCAAAATAAATAAATAAATAAATCTTAAAAAAAAAAAAAAAAAGAAAAAGAAAGAAAATACCAGCAAATAATATGTACTGTTCTTTAACAATTTTGCAAAGGAAATAATGATAATAAAATGGACTATCTTTCTCAGTTTTCTCAGTGTTGACATTACTTTTATAGTGTTAAGAGCATGGTCCTTACTGTCAGATGACCTGTTTCAAGTCTCAGAAAACTGCTATTACTAGCTAGGCAAGTACAGAAACCCATTATGTCTAAGTATCCTCATCATTAAAATGAAGTATGTCATCGTGAAGATAAAATAATATAATCAATACAGTTTATTGTTAATATTATTAGGGATACTTTCACTTCAGGCCATGAGGAAATGAGATGGTCCAGAATCACTCTCTCACCGCAATACCACCAGACAGAATATAGGAAAAAATGATTTGTAGAAACTGAACAGCAGAGAGCTGAGTTTAAGGCATCTGCCTCACCTAAGGCTATCATCTCTAGCCTCCACCCAGCAAGAACCTTCTCAATCTCTCTGCTTCCCTTCTTGAACTCTACTATCAATTTTCTTGTAATACAGGCAGCGTGACCTTCCAAAGTCACTTCCTTGTTTAAACCGTCAGTGACTCTTCATTGTAGTAAGTAGTTTTGTCCCCTCCTAGGATTTCATTTCAGTTTGTGGTCTCCTCACCCAGCATGTCTGTCCCCCTCTCCAGTTGTGCCTCCCATAAAGACTGGACTGTGTCTTAGACTCTTCTCTCTCTCTAGAGCAACTTGAAAACAATGGCTGCCTTTCCTGTCTACCCTTCTTTAACTCTCTGACTCCACTCCCATTCTACCACAGGACGTGATGTTATTTCTATGCTCCTGACTCCCTATACTGGATCTGTGTCTCTAAATACTGTCACCACTGAAGTTCCTCTAGGTCTCAGTTTCCCTGGATGAAGGGTGATTTCCTGACCCACTGCAAAGTAATCTCCTCACACTGGCCTTTTGGCAAAGTCTCAGAGAAAAATACTCCTGCTTATTTTCAACTGCCCAATGAGCTTTCAGATTCTGTTCTAGGAGTTCAGCCTCTGCACTTCTTAGCTCATAAGCCAAGATGTTATGACTGACATGCACCTCACCCAGAGGATGATGAAACCTGCCCTACGGTAAGTTTGAAAAGACATTCAGTCTCTGGAGGGTTGGCCTGGGAAATGCATGACCTCTTCTAATCCCTTAGAATTCCAACTTCCAGAGGAGAGAAACTGAGGAATGGAAAAGTGGTCCTTACTGTCAGATGACCTGTTTCAAGTCTCAGAAAACTGCTATTACTAGCTAGGCAAGTACAGAAACCCATTATGTCTAAGTATCCTCATCATTAAAATGAAGTATGTCATCGTGAAGATAAAATAATATAATCAATACAGTTTATTGTTAATATTATTAGGATACTTTCACTTCAGGCCATGAGGAAATGAGATGGTCCAGAATCACTCTCTCACCGCAATACCACCAGACAGAATATAGGAAAAAATGATTTGTAGAAACTGAACAGCAGAGAGCTGAGTTTAAGGCATCTGCCTCACCTAAGGCTATCATCTCTAGCCTCCACCCAGCAAGAACCTTCTCAATCTCTCTGCTTCCCTTCTTGAACTCTACTATCAATTTTCTTGTAATACAGGCAGCGTGACCTTCCAAAGTCACTTCCTTGTTTAAACCGTCAGTGACTCTTCATTGTAGTAAGTAGTTTTGTCCCCTCCTAGGATTTCATTTCAGTTTGTGGTCTCCTCACCCAGCATGTCTGTCCCCCTCTCCAGTTGTGCCTCCCATAAAGACTGGACTGTGTCTTAGACTCTTCTCTCTCTCTAGAGCAACTTGAAAACAATGGCTGCCTTTCCTGTCTACCCTTCTTTAACTCTCTGACTCCACTCCCATTCTACCACAGGACGTGATGTTATTTCTATGCTCCTGACCCCCTATACTGGATCTGTGTCTCTAAATACTGTCACCACTGAAGTTCCTCTAGGTCTCAGTTTCCCTGGATGAAGGGTGATTTCCTGACCCACTGCAAAGTAATCTCCTCACACTGGCCTTTTGGCAAAGTCTCAGAGAAAAATACTCCTGCTTATTTTCAACTGCCCAATGAGCTTTCAGATTCTGTTCTAGGAGTTCAGCCTCTGCACTTCTTAGCTCATAAGCCAAGATGTTATGACTGACATGCACCTCACCCAGAGGATGATGAAACCTGCCCTACGGTAAGTTTGAAAAGACATTCAGTCTCTGGAGGGTTGGCCTGGGAAATGCATGACCTCTTCTAATCCCTTAGAATTCCAACTTCTATGGACAGAGGAAGAGAGTTTTAACTGATGAATGGAACACCAAAGCAGCCTCTGAGAGCAGAAACGGACTCACCAACCAAAGGGCTAGAGTCCAAAAATGGAAATGACGATGTCTTAGAAGTAAGTGTAGCCCCCAAAAGACATCAAGATGTGTGACCAACCCTGCAGGCCCTGAGAAGCCAAAAGGTCACCAATAAGTCATGAGAAGCTATGACAGTGAAGACTGGCCCTTGAGAGGCTGTCAGGCTCCAAAAGACTCCAAAAGGTAGTGACAGAGCAACACGTCTAGACCAGAATTCTGAGGACTTGGAGACACAGAGCCAGCCTGGTAGGACCTGAGAGAAAGGGAAAGGGGATAAGAGGTAATCACAAAGACCCAAGGTGTAGGACTTTCCCAGTGGTCCAGTGGTTAAGAGTGCAAGCTCCTAATGCAGGGGGCATGGGTTCAATCCCTAGTTGGGCAACTAAGATCTTGCATGCCCCTCGACATGGCCAACAACAACCAAAATAAATGAAAACAAACCAGCAAATCCCCTTCCCCGACTCAACCCCATGATGTACTGACAGGTAGTGACAGGAGGGGGGAGCTAAGAAAGAAGAAGGCTGAGAATGGGGGCTAGAGATGACAGCCCAGAGTGAGGCTGATGAGTCAGTTGAAGACTCTGCTTAAGTTGGCTTCAGTGTCTCTCCTTTTCTTTTAGGATGAAGGCTGGCCAATTTAGCACAAGCCTCCGATTCTGCTCTTTATTTGGAACTTCAGCCTCTTCTCAAGTACATCCTATCAATCTGAATGTAGGGAGCATGAAGAGAAGTCCCCGCTCAAGGCTTCATATCCTGATAGTCTTCTCATCCTTCAGCGGGTAATTATTACTCATCTGTCAGTACTCAGCTTGCCAGTCACTTTCTGCGGGAAGCCTCACCAGACCCCTCCACTGTGCCTGGTGCCTTTTTTCACCTTCACGTTCCATCACCACTCTGTGGGACAGGTGGTAAAGCACAGTGACAGGTTCTAAGGAATGGTACCAGTTCCCAAAAGAACCTGAAGACAGGTTACCTTCCTGGGGGAAGTGAGAAGCAGAGGCAGAGGGTGGAGGCAGGTCAGGGGCGAGGACATGGAGTGTGAGAATGGAAGAACTCTGGAGAAGTGCTCAGAGGCAGTGGCGTGAAGACAAGGGCACTGACCAGAGGGGGCCAATGTGAAAAGCATGGAGAGGTGCTATCAAAGCTACATCTCAAGGAGAGTGGAGCAGGTGCATCTGCCCTTGACAAGCAAGATGACAGACATGTCTGGGAGTGTGTATGTGTTGGGTGCTGGAGCATTTACAAGTTTACAGAGAAAACACTTATGTTCTTTCAGAACCCCAAATCCTCTATGTTGTTCCTTTTTATTTCCTTATTAATTTTTGGCTGTACTGGATCTACATTGCTTACATGGGCTTTCTCTCATCGTACCAAATGGAGGACCACCCCATTGTGGTGCATGGGCTTCAGCAGTGGGCTGAAGAGTGTGGGCTTAGCAATTGAGACACACAGGCTCTGTTGCCTTGCAACGTGTGGAATCCTCCCAGTCCAGGGATTGAACCCCTGATCCCTGCTTTGGCAGCTGGATTCCTAACCACTGGACCACCAGAGAAGTCCTTGCATGTTCTTTCTTCAGCCCATCACTACATCCCTCAGTGAGCTTGTGTGAACCTCGGGATTTCACATGGTCCTTGCAGCTCAAAATACCAGGGAGGAGAAAGCATTTCCGTAGATATTTCTTAAGAAAAAAAAAAAAAAAAAGCCCCAGGAATGTTCTCATTAACTTAGTCTTTGAATCAATCACAGTGGCCAGGATGACAGGAGCTAAGGTGTCTCTAATTGACCTGGCTGGGACCACGGGTTCTCCTCTTGGCTTTGATGGGGGGAGATAGATGCCCAGTCCCCATGTTAAAAGAGAATGTCCACCATTCTACAACAGACCTTGTTACCACCATCTCTGCGGCACTATTTTGCTATGCCTTTGGGATACTCCTAGTCTCAGCGAGGTCCATGAGAGAATTTAGAGCTTTAAAATTGAGTCAGAAAGAGCCTTGGGCAGCTCTGAGAGAGACTCAGGTAAGTGTGAACCAGAAACTAATAAGTGCTCTCACTTTCTATGTCATCCTGTGCTCTAATAAACAATCTCTTTTGGTTTCTCTGTCCCTTCAGGGTCTGGGTGAGTTTGATTTTTATTAACTTTGTTTTTCTTTTATAATTCTCCTCCCATTCAGAGCCAGGAAAATTACAAGCAAGTATCCCAGTGCCAGATCAGCCTCAGGGAAGGTCTGTTGATTGACAGAACAGCAGATCTCACAGCTGGTCGTGGCCACCTGGAGTGTGGGGTGACTCTGGGCCAGTTACCTCTCTGAGTTTTCCTGCTCTCTGCTTTTGAAGAGCAACTAATCCATTTTAACCTTCCCCCTGCATGCAGAGTTGGACTAGAGAGCTCTTAGGTGGCAGGAAGTCATGCTGCATGCCAGATGGATGATTTGTGCACCCTTAAATGACTCCTTTTTCTCACCTACACTCATCTGGTGTCCTGATTCTCCCCTGTCCGCGCTGTCCTCAGGTAATGAGCTGCTGGTGTGGGCTCATGAAACATTCAGTGAAAAAAACTCTCTCTAGGCTTATATGTGGGTGGGGTAGGAGGGTAGAATAAAGCAGGTGAAAACAGGAAAAAAGAGAAATGGGATAACATCTTTAGAAAATATAAGAACTTCATTGCTGGCTGCAGGCATCACCAATTTCTGGCCCCTGACGCTAATAAGAATTGTTGTTGTGGTTCGGTCACTAAGCTGTGTCCAACTCTGTGTAACCCCAGGGAGTGCACCATGCCAGTCTTCCCTGTCCTTCACTCTCTCCTAGAGCTTTCTCAGATTCATGACTGTTGAATCAGTGATGCCATCTAACCTCTCATCCTCTGCAGTCCCCGTCTACTCCTGCCTTCAATCTTTCCCAGTATTGGGGTTTTTCTAATCGAGTTGACTCTTCACACCAGATGGCCAAAGTATCGGAGCTTCAGCTTCAGCATCCATTAGTGTACCTATTTGCTATCCAGAACTGCTAAGAATGTATTCCTGTGACTGGACTGAATTACCTGCTCTCCTCCTTTTCTCCATAAAAAAATATGAATTAACAGAGATAGGCTAGACATGAAGGAGCCAAAGGAACTTTTCTGGATATTCTTCAACCTGAATAATTTGTCCCAAGATTACTGAAAACAATTTAGGTTTTTAAAAATAGTCACTTGATGCCACCAAAAAAATAATTATCATTTAATATAATTAATTTGTTAAAAAAATTGATTTGCTCAACAGACATTTACTGAGCAACCAGATGAAGCCATCTGCTTATTTAACCTGTATGTCACATGTCCTCCATGTGTGTGTTCTTCTGGACCCTGGGAACACCATGATGAGCAAGACAAGAAGGGCATCATCCTCATGGTGCTTGAATTCTAGGGAAGCACAGACATTGAGCAAGTACCTACTGCAGAATCCAAGGACTGTTGTGAAGAGCAACTAATCCATTTTAACCTTCCCCTGCATGCAGAGTTGGACTAGAGAGCTCTTAGGTGGCAGGAAGTCATGCTGCATGCCAGATGGATGATTTGTGCACCCTTAAATGACTCCTTTTCTCACCTACACTCATCTGGTGTCCTGATTCTCCCCTGTCCGCGCTGTCCTCAGGTAATGAGCTGCTGGTGTGGGCTCATGAAACATTCAGTGAAAAAAACTCTCTCTAGGCTTATATGTGGGTGGGGTAGGAGGGTAGAATAAAGCAGGTGAAAACAGGAAAAAAGAGAAATGGGATAACATCTTTAGAAAATATAAGAACTTCATTGCTGGCTGCAGGCATCACCAATTTCTGGCCCCTGACGCTAATAAGAATTGTTGTTGTGGTTCGGTCACTAAGCTGTGTCCAACTCTGTGTAACCCCAGGGAGTGCACCATGCCAGTCTTCCCTGTCCTTCACTCTCTCCTAGAGCTTTCTCAGATTCATGACTGTTGAATCAGTGATGCCATCTAACCTCTCATCCTCTGCAGTCCCCGTCTACTCCTGCCTTCAATCTTTCCCAGTATTGGGGTTTTTCTAATCGAGTTGACTCTTCACACCAGATGGCCAAAGTATCGGAGCTTCAGCTTCAGCATCCATTAGTGTACCTATTTGCTATCCAGAACTGCTAAGAATGTATTCCTGTGACTGGACTGAATTACCTGCTCTCCTCCTTTTCTCCATAAAAAAATATGAATTAACAGAGATAGGCTAGACATGAAGGAGCCAAAGGAACTTTTCTGGATATTCTTCAACCTGAATAATTTGTCCCAAGATTACTGAAAACAATTTAGGTTTTTAAAAATAGTCACTTGATGCCACCAAAAAAATAATTATCATTTAATATAATTAATTTGTTAAAAAAATTGATTTGCTCAACAGACATTTACTGAGCAACCAGATGAAGCCATCTGCTTATTTAACCTGTATGTCACATGTCCTCCATGTGTGTGTTCTTCTGGACCCTGGGAACACCATGATGAGCAAGACAAGAAGGGCATCATCCCTCATGGTGCTTGAATTCTAGGGGAAGCACAGACATTGAGCAAGTACCTACTCAGGATAATTTCAGAGGGAGGGAAGTATTCTGCAGAAAGTAAACCAGGGGGAACGTGACTGTTGTGGGAACAGATCCCTTCCCAAGAAGACTCAGTGTTAGAAATGAGAGCTGATGCTAAGACTCCTGGAGGAGCTTGGAGAAAGGGTTGGAACCCAAAACTAAGTCACCTTGATTTCCAGTCTACCTCTAGTCATTAAAAAATATTCTCTCCTGACTTGCCCATCTGTCCAGAGCCTGAGTGACTTTGATTTTTATTAACTTTTTCTTTCACCTTCTTTTTTCTTTTTAGCCTCACCTTCAGAGCTGGATCAGCATCTCTGGGTGTTGTGAAGGAGGACAGCTTTCTGGGCCGGGGAGTGCAGCAAAGTTGCAAATGTAAAGGCCTGAGCTGGAACACAGTTAACTTTTTGGGGGGCGGGGAAACTCAGTGTGAGAAGAGGGTGAGAATAGAGGAGGCTTAGAGACGAGAGGGCTTCCTTGGTGGCTCCATGGTAGAGAATCCACCTGCTAATGCAGGAGATGTGGGATTGATCCCTGGGCCAGGATTGATCCCCTGGAGAAGGAAATGGCAAGCCACTAGAGTATTCTTGGCTGGGAAATCTCATGTATAGAAGATCTTGGTGGGCTATAGTCCACGGGGTCTCAAAGAGTCGGACGTGACTTAGTGACTAAAGAACAACAACAAGAGACCAGAAAGTGATTGGATTGTGTGGGTCAGATGCCTGATGCCTGATGCCATGGTGGTTTCCATTTTACTGTGAGTTTGGAAGGCTTTGCATAGGAGAGTAGCATAATCTATCTTAGCAGTGTGGGTTGGCTGCTGTGTAGACACTGTCTGTCTACACATGTTAGGCAGCCTCTCATCTTAGGAAGGTCATGGTCTCATACAGGAGATAAACATTTCAAAAAAATGATTATGCTATAAAGGGACGATTCAATATGTGCTGAAAGAATTTTCCAGAGCACAATACAGGGTGCACAATCCAACATATATACTGATAACTGGACCCCATACGGGGTCAAAATTCAGTGGAGAACTGGATAGAGTGGATACAAAGTGATGGGGGTCGACAGAGGTGGAGGTGATTAATTCTGCCTAGGGGGATGAATCATGGAGTCCTAATAGACACAGCATTCCTTCTTTATCCTAAACAATTAGTGGGATTTTGTCAATTAGATGGGCACAGATGGACCCTTCAGACAGAGAGGACAAGGCTAACAAATACCCAGAACCAGGAAATTTCAGGACATGAGGCGACATCTGACTGGAGGGCTCTTTGTAGAGACTAAAAGAGGACAGAATGGCTAGGGCTGGTCTGGAAGACTAAACAGAGATGACTTTGTAACAGGCTTGTTTGCCGTTCTGAGTTTGAACCTTATTTAAAGGCACTAAGGACCCACTGAAGGGAGATTTCTGAACTGAGGAGTAACAGGGTACCTGTTGTACTTTTGAAGGATCATTCCCATAGCTCTGTGGAGACTAAATTCAGTTGGATCATAGTAGAGAGAGGAGTCCAGCAGAAGGCTATAGTTTTACCTTCAAACAGAGCTAAGGTGAGCGGGAACAAGAAAGGATGTGAACAAGCAAGAAAAAAGAAACTAGAGGAAACAGAAGACAGACATTTTCGTATGGCACAAATGCCTTAGGTTAATCACCAGTGACATAATTATTTTCCAATGAATAAGACCAGTGACAAGACAATTACTTTCTGGAGTGAATGGTCTCTGCTCCTGATAAGTGTCTAGGTTAATGAGTATATGATGCCCTATGTGAATATTTCTTACATGGTAAATAAATCACAGCTTTGGATCAGGAACATGCTTGAATATCAAAGTGCTCAGCCATCTTTTTGCTGTTGTTGTTAGGATTGGATTCTTTATTTCTGCTCACTGAACGCTCTATGAGATCAGGGCTCTAAGGAAACATTATGCCTTGTATATTGTTTTGTGGTTCGTCAAATACTTTACCACCATATCTTCAACCATCACAGGAATCTGGCAAGGTAAGGAGAGGGAGAACCACGATGCTTATCTCATAAACAGTGCAACTAAAGGTTAATGAGAATACAAGATCTGAATAAAACCATATAGCCACTTTGGACTTCTCAGGTGGCTCAGTGGTAAAGATGTTGCCTGCCAAAGCTGGAGATGCAAGAGATGTGGGTTTGATCCCTGGGTTGGGAAGATCCCCTGGACAGATACACTAGGGGAGGACATTGCAACCCACTCTAGCATCCTGGAATATTCCATGGACAGAGGAGCCTTGCGGGTTATATTCCATGAAGTTGCAAAGAGTCAGACATGACGGAGTGACTGAGTGCACACATGCACACACATGCAACCACTTTACGGCAGAGCATTCAAATTCAGCATTCTAGCTGAAATCTCAGATCATTCAGGCTTTAAAACTAACTAGTGGGGGCTGGTTGTGGCCCATGGTGGCAGTAGAGGCATATGTTTTGTGCTGCTTCCTTTCTCACTCTTGGCTGACTTCCCAAACCCAACTCAACACTTTTTTCTTCCTGAACTTGGACTTTGCCTGTGTGGTTCTAAATGGGCTCTAGGCAGTCACCAACAATGAACTGGGATCTGTGGAGACTAAATTCAGTTGGATCATAGTAGAGAGAGAGTCCAGCAGAAGGCTATAGTTTTACCTTCAAACAGAGCTAAGGTGAGCGGGAACAAGAAAGGATGTGAACAAGCAAGAAAAAAGAAACTAGAGGAAACAGAAGACAGACATTTTCGTATGGCACAAATGCCTTAGGTTAATCACCAGTGACATAATTATTTTCCAATGAATAAGACCAGTGACAAGACAATTACTTTCTGGAGTGAATGGTCTCTGCTCCTGATAAGTGTCTAGGTTAATGAGTATATGATGCCCTATGTGAATATTTCTTACATGGTAAATAAATCACAGCTTTGGATCAGGAACATGCTTGAATATCAAAGTGCTCAGCCATCTTTTTGCTGTTGTTGTTAGGATTGGATTCTTTATTTCTGCTCACTGAACGCTCTATGAGATCAGGGCTCTAAGGAAACATTATGCCTTGTATATTGTTTTGTGGTTCGTCAAATACTTTACCACCATATCTTCAACCATCACAGGAATCTGGCAAGGTAAGGAGAGGGAGAACCACGATGCTTATCTCATAAACAGTGCAACTAAAGGTTAATGAGAATACAAGATCTGAATAAAACCATATAGCCACTTTGGACTTCTCAGGTGGCTCAGTGGTAAAGATGTTGCCTGCCAAAGCTGGAGATGCAAGAGATGTGGGTTTGATCCCTGGGTTGGGAAGATCCCCTGGACAGATACACTAGGGGAGGACATTGCAACCCACTCTAGCATCCTGGAATATTCCATGGACAGAGGAGCCTTGCGGGTTATATTCCATGAAGTTGCAAAGAGTCAGACATGACGGAGTGACTGAGTGCACACATGCACACACATGCAACCACTTTACGGCAGAGCATTCAAATTCAGCATTCTAGCTGAAATCTCAGATCATTCAGGCTTTAAAACTAACTAGTGGGGGCTGGTTGTGGCCCATGGTGGCAGTAGAGGCATATGTTTTGTGCTGCTTCCTTTCTCACTCTTGGCTGACTTCCCAAACCCAACTCAACACTTTTTTCTTCCTGAACTTGGACTTTGCCTGTGTGGTTCTAAATGGGCTCTAGGCAGTCACCAACAATGAACTGGGATCAGAGATCATGTGGATCATGTGATCTCTAAGGTTTATTCCAGTGTTAAGCTCTGTGATTTTATATGTAATGGTGATGATTCTAGGAACTTGATTTGATCTGCATAAAATTCACTGGAAGCCTATGGCATCCTAAGCACCATGTGTCATGTGAGGAAAATATGTTTTCTGGAGTTTTGTGCTCACAGTCTGGTGGAGGTGATAGGCAGACACAGAATCACTGAGCTGAAGTCTTGTTTAAATGCAAAGCAAAATGTTGAGGAGAATGGGGAGGGAGATTGGAGGGAAGTTCAAGAGGGAGGAACACATGAATACCTAGGGCTGATTCATGCTGATATTTGGCAGTAAACAAAACTCTGTAAAGCTATTATCCTTCAATTAAATTAAAAAAAATTAAAAATGTTAAGGAGGGTTGGAAGAGGCAGAAAGTATGTGCCTTAAGGATAAAGATGATCTAAATAAAGACAGGTTGTGGAAAGATACATTTTTAGCATTGACAACTGCTTGAGAAAAGCCATCAAGGTGTAGAGAGAGGTGAGTGTGGAAACTTTCTAACAATGGCGTGTAGATTTCTATTCTGGATCCCATGGTGGAAGGTCAGACGCTTAGAGAGGAACACGGCTTATGCACTGATTGAATATTTCTTAAAAAATACCAAGGTAGAAGAGGAACTAATGCTCATCCTTAGGCAGCTTGAAATTGAAAGAAAGGAGAAAGATCTTAGACATCAGAAAATCTAAGTGCCAGTTCTGATCTTGAGAAGTTAGCCTCCTAAGATCTTGGGTTCAAAGGTTAAAAATAGGTTGCATGTTAAGTGCCTACCCTGATTCCTATTGGAGAAGGTGCTGAGGAGATGCTGCAAGACAGGAACGCCTGGATGGATTAGGAAGATTCATCACAGCGGGGAGCTGGGAGACAGCAACACCACTGCTGCATATTCACCGTCCCCAGTCGACTTCTAGGGTCTCTGTAAATGCCATACCCCTAGGATCCCCTCTTCCCCACATAACCTCTATGCTGTAGCTTAATCCAAGACAGCAGGGTGATGAAACACAGCAATTTCTTCCACTTCAACAGGAAAAGGAGCCCACACGATATTGGCAAGGAGAAAGGAAAACTCCTGAGTACGCTCTTTTATTTTGAGATAACATTTTCAAAAGTCCTTAGTCTCTGCATCCTCGTTCCTGGCCATCAGCCACAGTAAAATCGGTTCCTTCTGGTCTCTTACAAATTAAATAATCATAACTCTATTCATCAGGAAAGCATATGCAGAAGAGACACAGAAGCCAGCAATTAGTATTAACGTGTCCAAGCTTTCATTGACTAACTCCGAGGGCCTCACGGTGACTGTTTCACTTGAGACCAATGAATATCTCAGCTTCTGGCTCTGTGCTTCCAGGGTAATGATTCTTCAAGTGGTTGCACTAGGAGACGTCTGCCCAGCCTCGTTCCTGGCTTAAACTAGAATGTCTGATAATACTGGTGGAACGAAGACTGCCAACAGGCCATGGTACCCAATAGTTTAGGAAGCACACAGAATGTGCCTCAGCCACTGCAAGGCATAGAAAGAAGCTTTCCTAAACACAACATGCTATTTGCTGCTTTCTCTGCATCTGTGATACTAAACAGGTGGGTGGGACTGGGTCTAACAATCTATGACAGTGGAGGTGACCGACCATAGGCTTTGACTCAGGCTTCTGCTCGCAGGAGCAGGACGATTTTTCAGGTGATGATCCTCTGGACTACAGCTTGACAGCGGCTTCTGAAGTCGGGCTTGAGGGTCTGTGGCTGAGGTTTCCAGTAGCTGCTGCTCACGTCTGCCTCGCCTCACACTCCCTGGGCCATCCTCACTGCATCTCCAACACCCACTTCCACTTTCATCTAGGGCCAGCTTCCTCTGGCCAGAAAGGTAACTTGTCCTCTAAGACTTAGCTTTCTCTGAAAACTCCACCACAGCTTTCATGAACGCCACCAGCTCTTGACACAGGGTTGGTCAGTTGGTTTGGCAACAGGCCTGTATCAGGAAATAGAAAATCTAAATGTGAATTCCAAATGGAGCTCCGATGTTGGCCCTGTGCATCTGTTCTGTGGCCATTTTCCTCTGTTGTTCTTGCAGTGTGCTTTGTCCCATCTAATATATTTTTTTTTTCTTCCAGATGTTTATTGATCACCTCTTCTGTGCCCTGGGGTAACTGGAGACAGACGAAGACCAGGGTACATCTTGTCTGTCCTTGTCCACTCAGAGTTCCACTAGTTATGTCTTAGGTTTGTTTCCAATGGTCCCGGGCATCTGTCTTCATGGGACCTTTGACTCACTCTTCTATTTGCAGTTGGGAAGACTAAGGCTGAGAGGGGGAAGGTGACTTGCCCGGAGACACACAGCTCATCATGTGGGAAAAATCTGGCTCTTATGTGAAGGCTTATAATACCCCACTCCCAGTTTCCTGAAATGTTTTTTTCTAGGATATAAATATATCATATATATATATATATATATATATATATATATCTTCCATATGCACATGTGTATTATATATAGATCTTCCATATATATGGAGTATATATTTTTCCATGCATGTGTGTATATAATTTTCATACAGCATAGGATATATGCATATCTATGCATAAATATGAATATATACATCTCCAGATGATGTTCTTAGACGCAGCCCCTCTGATGCTCAGCACTGTGCTGGGAAGAGGAAAGACCAGGTTAGCAGGTAAGCTAACGTGGGGCAGCTAAGGAACCAGTGAGTTGCTTATTTGCAGTATCTTCTTCCTCCAATATGCACTTAGCGACTTCCTACTATTTTCAAATTGTGAAAAAAGAAAACCTGGTCGATGCCATCTGCCCGCTCACTCCCTGGTAGGGGCGAGAGATACACATTTGATTTCCACACAGTCTAGAATTTTAGCAAGCTGTACAATCACAACAAATGACACGACAGTGTGTTTGAAGGTGCAAGAGACTAACCATGTTTTGTTTATTTGGACAACTTTCTTACAGAGCAGGGCAACACTTAGATTAGCGGGGAGGACTTCTTGAAAAGGGAACAGCGGATCGAAAGATGTGTACCAGGCATCCAAATGTCTCTTGCAAAATATCCCAGCACTCCTTACAGGAACATGAAAATACCTCACTTAGGATCCGTTGGAAGTCAACCTCGACCTGGCGCCACAGAACGGGTCCACTGAAGCAGTCCCTGTTTTTTGCCGTTTGAGTGGGCGCAGTGCTTGCTTTAGCCACACGATGGCAGTGCAGGGCCACAGAAGGGTTGAACAGCCTCCATTACCTGCTTTTGGCAGGGTTTATTTGTGAAAATTGCCAGGAAAGCGGGCTGCGGTTCCCCAGACCAAGGCCAGATCTGCTAGGTGGAACGGGTTTCCAGGAGAGGACAGTAGCCTTTGAAGCTGAGAAGACATGCAAAACTGCCATTCTCAATCTCTGCCTCATTTGTAATCTGTAGAAGCAATTTAAATATTTTCCCTTGACACAGCCAATAAAGACCCTGTTGGATTGAACCCATGTTTAACAAGAGGAAAGTTTTCCCAAAGGTTTTTCTCCTCTGTCAGGATTCTGTCTGTGGGGGTTGAGGGGCAGTGCCTTCTTGGCACTGGGATGATGAAAGTGAGAGGGGATGGTGGAAAAAGAACAAGGAAGTGTTGCCTGGGCTTTTCTTGAGAGAAGACAGAATGAGGGCAGCGGGCCAGTCCCAAACCCTTCCAAGGGGCCTGCCTGCCTTGGCCACCTCCTCTGTGTCTGCCCCTCTGCGGAACGTAGGAGGAGACTGAGGCTGAGTGGGAGATGCTGTGGTGTGGTTGTATGTGTGGTTGTAAGTGTTTGTGAGACTGTGTGCATGTGCGGGATCGTTCGTGTGACGTGCGTGGCTAAGCCTGGGTGTGCAGGGGACAGCCGTGGAGGCTGTGGAGCCTGCACAGGCAACAGCTGAGGTCATTTCTGGCTTCGCGGAGGTAGGGAGAAAGAAAGGGGAAGGAGGTAGGACAGAGCACAAGTTCCTAGAGGATTCGAGGGTTAGGGGAATGATTTGATTGAACTCTCTGGCCAAGAGTCAGCTTCCAGTTAGAATGTTTTAACCCTTGGTCTTCCTTGGTTCCTTACTTTCCACCCCTCCCCCACAGTCTGTGTGTCTGTCTTGCTCTTTGTCTGTCTTTAAGGGGTCACCCTCTTTGCTCTCTCCTCTCTGTCCACTATTCATAGTTGCTCTCAAAGAAAAATGCAGTGGGAGAGAGAGGGACCAGGGTCGGAATCTGCAGTCCTCCCAAGAAGAGAGAAAGAACAGAATCTGGAGGGCCAGCCCGGGTTTTTTGGTGGGGTTCAAAAGGGTGCAGGGCCACAGAAGGGTTGAACAGCCTCCATTACCTGCTTTTGGCAGGGTTTATTTGTGAAAATTGCCAGGAAAGCGGGCTGCGGTTCCCCAGACCAAGGCCAGATCTGCTAGGTGGAACGGGTTTCCAGGAGAGGACAGTAGCCTTTGAAGCTGAGAAGACATGCAAAACTGCCATTCTCAATCTCTGCCTCATTTGTAATCTGTAGAAGCAATTTAAATATTTTCCCTTGACACAGCCAATAAAGACCCTGTTGGATTGAACCCATGTTTAACAAGAGGAAAGTTTTCCCAAAGGTTTTTCTCCTCTGTCAGGATTCTGTCTGTGGGGGTTGAGGGGCAGTGCCTTCTTGGCACTGGGATGATGAAAGTGAGAGGGGATGGTGGAAAAAGAACAAGGAAGTGTTGCCTGGGCTTTTCTTGAGAGAAGACAGAATGAGGGCAGCGGGCCAGTCCCAAACCCTTCCAAGGGGCCTGCCTGCCTTGGCCACCTCCTCTGTGTCTGCCCCTCTGCGGAACGTAGGAGGAGACTGAGGCTGAGTGGGAGATGCTGTGGTGTGGTTGTATGTGTGGTTGTAAGTGTTTGTGAGACTGTGTGCATGTGCGGGATCGTTCGTGTGACGTGCGTGGCTAAGCCTGGGTGTGCAGGGGACAGCCGTGGAGGCTGTGGAGCCTGCACAGGCAACAGCTGAGGTCATTTCTGGCTTCGCGGAGGT
The DNA here is from genome assembly GCA_022376925.1 of Tragulus kanchil. Classification (NCBI taxonomy): domain Eukaryota; kingdom Metazoa; phylum Chordata; class Mammalia; order Artiodactyla; family Tragulidae; genus Tragulus; species Tragulus kanchil. Next base: position 21,247,524 of record JAIOJX010000023.1, on the reverse strand, counting down.
AGGGAGAAAGAAAGGGGAAGGAGGTAGGACAGAGCACAAGTTCCTAGAGGATTCGAGGGTTAGGGGAATGATTTGATTGAACTCTCTGGCCAAGAGTCAGCTTCCAGTTAGAATGTTTTAACCCTTGGTCTTCCTTGGTTCCTTACTTTCCACCCCTCCCCCACAGTCTGTGTGTCTGTCTTGCTCTTTGTCTGTCTTTAAGGGGTCACCCTCTTTGCTCTCTCCCTCTCTGTCCACTATTCATAGTTGCTCTCAAAGAAAAATGCAGTGGGAGAGAGAGGGACCAGGGTCGGAATCTGCAGTCCTCCCAAGAAGAGAGAAAGAACAGAATGCTGGAGGGACCTCTATGTGGTGGCGGGGAGGGCAGGGGAGGGTGAGGACCTGGTCAGCCCAGATGGAGAAGGCTGCTGTCCAGGAGAAAGGCCACCTAGCAGCTAGGCAGGAGGAGAAGCAAGGCAGTGTCCCGGAGGCGGGAGCCGGGAGCCGATGAGATGGGTGTTTGTGTGTGCACAGAAATTGCAGCTCTTCTTTTTATTTTAAAAAAAGCCGAACCTCTATTTTCACGTCACAATCAATTTCCAGAAATCATTTATTTCTACACATTACCCGTCAAATCCCCCATTTCTTTCTGCTTTTAGAGTTCGAGTGAAATTGATTTGTGTTTTTAATTTTAAAGGGAAAAAAAAATGTCCCTCTGGCTTGGAAATTCCAGGCCTGGGTTTTCCCTTCCCTTCTCTCCCTTCCCACCCTCTCTCCTGTCTAGGCCACACCAGGGAGGGACCCAAGGTTGGGAAGCCACGGGATCATGCTCATTTGCTTTTATTCTTTACCATTGATAATTCAACAGAAGAAACATTTATTTTCCCAGACGTTGATATTCATAAAGACCATTTTCAAAGAGATATAAGGAGGAGAGGCTGAGTGGGCGGGATTCAAAAGAGAATGTGTTTTGTTGGGTTTTTTTTCCATCATTATTATTTACTAACCTTTTATTGAAGGACTGTGACGGAAGATCGACAAAGCAACTTTCATCCCATAATCAATTATAGCTGGAAGACAACAAATAGCTCTTCAGCCTGTCTTTCATGTTCTGACAAAGACACATGCATTGACTTGTCTTTAAAGTTGGGGGCCTTTCCATACACCCCAGGGTGGGCCGTCGTAACTGGCTCTCTTAATCCAATCATCTCTGTGAGTTTGGCATAAATTAAGATACTAATATTGATGAAAACAGTAATTTACTTTGGTGTTAGTGTTTCCAAAACGAAGGCAATATGCTTTGTGAAACTGAATTATTTCGACTGCTCCTTGAAATAATGATGATCTCCATGTGACTCATGAGGCAGCTGAGGCTCAGAGAGCTTGAACTTACTCCTGCCATTGTATCTACGCAGATCAAGGTCCAGCCTAACACATGCTCCTTCCGCGGGGACAAGAGCCAAGGCCGGGTGAAGCCGCAAACCCTCAACCTGAACGAGTAGAGATGGATACAGATCGCCTGGAGACTCTAACAGGGAGCAGACTGAGAAGAAAACTTTTTTTTTTTTTAATTTTGGCCTCTTTTATTGATTTTTCCTTTGTTTCTTTACCTTCTTCGGCTTGCGTGGGCCTCCCGTCACAGTGCGCAGTGCGTAGAGCACTGGCTCTGGGTGCATGCGCTCCAGAGCGCTGGCTGCCGGCAAGTGGACACACTGGTCTAGCTGCTCCAGCGCACTTGGGATCTTCCCGGGCCAGGGATCAAACTGGTGCCCCTTGCACTGCAAGGTGGACTCTTTACCCACTGAATCACCAGGGAAGTCCGAAAACTCCTTTGCTTTTCTCTTCTTTTTTGAAATAGGAACATGTACCATGAAATTAGCCTCTTAGCAATTTTTTTTTTTTTTTTTTTGAGTATTGTTGCTTTACAATGTTACTACTTTCCGTTGCATAGCAAAAGACTCAGCTACACATGCACATACTCCCCCTCTGGATCCCTTTCCCATTTAAAGTCACCACAGAGCACTGAGTTGAGTTCCCTGTGCTCTACAGGAAATTCTAATTACTTACCTGTTTTATGCACAGTAGTATGTCTACGTCAATCCCGATCTCTCAATCCATCTCACTTCCTGTTCGCCCCTTGGTGTTAATAATTTTGATCTCTGCATCTGTGTGTCTATTTCTGCTTTGCAAATTAGTTCATCTATATCATTTTTCTAGATTCCACATATAGGCATTAGCACACAATATTTGTTTTTCTCCTCCTGACTTACTTTGCTCTGTACAGCCATCTCTAGGTTTGTCTGCGTCTCTGCAAATGGCATAATTGCACAATACAGGATTGTTCACAGCGCAGTCTTATAACAGCAGCTCTCCAGACCTGACGCATCTTGCACAACTGAAACTTTATGGTTATTGAATAGCAACTGCCATTTCTCCTAGCTGCTGCCAACCACTGTTTTGCTCTCTGACAGTTTCAGATCCCTCGTATGAATTAGAATGGGCTTCCCTGGTGGCTCAGTGGCAAAGAATCTGCCTGCAATACAGGAGATGCAGGTTCAATCCCTGACTCAGGAAGAGCCCCTGGAGAAATAAATAGCAACCCACTCCAGTATTTCTTGCCTGGGAGATCCCACAGACATAGAAGTCGGCAGGTTACAGTCCATGTGGCCACAGGCATAGAATGGGACTTAGTGACTAACTCCCCCTCCATGTGACTGGAATAGTACAGCACTTGTCCTCTGTCACTGGCTTACCTCACTTGCATAGTGTCTTCAAGTTTCCTCCATATTGTAACACACTGGAGAATTTCCTCCTCTTTTAAGGTCTCAACAACTAACAATAGGATAACCCTATGATCCAGCAATCATAGGCCTGGGTATTCATCCACAATAATTGAAATCATGATCACAAAGACAACCTGTACTCTATGTTCATTACAGCATTACCACAATAGCCAAGATATGGGAAGAAACTAAATGTCCATTGACAGATGAATAGTTAAAACAATGGATATGGTAAATGGATTCAATGGAATATTATTTAACCTTTTAAAAAAGCAATATATATATATATATATATTTTGAAGCATAACTTCTTTCAAGTTCTGACTTTACCTTTTTTAAGTCAGATGCCTGGGACTTAGTAAATGATTTCTCTAAATTTTAGTTTCTTCATCTATAAAATGGGAATAATGGTATCTAGTCTATTAAGAAGATTTACATGAAGTGAGACACAGGGGAAAGAGAGACATATTATTTCTCTATTGCTGCATGATAAATTACTCAAAATGTAGCAGGTTAAAACCACACAGCTTTAGTGGATCAGACTTTCAGGAGAAGCTGACGAGGCTGGTCCTATCTCAGAGGTTGCAGGGATGACATTGCGCTGAGCTCCTATGACCTAAAGGCTCGGCTGGGGCTGTTGAATTGGACCCCAAGTTGGCTCCTCTGCCAGGATGACGGTGCCTGTTGCAGACGGCCACAGTTCCTCATCACATGGGCTGTTCCTTAGGGCTGGGTGAGTGTTCTCACAACATGATGGCTGGCTTCCCCTAGAGGGAGTGACCCAGCGATCCAAGACAGCAAAGTGGAGCCTGCAGTGCCATGGGTGACTAGCTACAGAAGCCACACTTCGCTATTTCAAAAAGAGAAATTTTCCACCATCACGGATCATGCAGTATGGGAACAGGTTACATGGATGCATGAGTGCAGGTGTATACAGTAAACATATACAACTGAGTTCTATTCTGAGACTGTGCTGGTAAGTATAATCTGTTTGTAAGTCCAGCAAGGTTAGCCTAGGTACTCAACTAACACAATAGGCTCTACTGTTCTATAATAGACTTCTAATATTTTTCACACAAATAATATATAAGCAAAAAAAATAAAAACAAAAATAAAGAAGACACTTTCAATCTTACAGTATAGTACCTTGAAAATTTACAGTAGTAAGTACAAGTATAGCTGACATACAGGGGCTGGCATCAAGTGAGCAAGCAGGAAGAGTCATTGACTGAAGGAGAAAGAGGAGCTGGGAGACGGTAGAGCTGAGAGATCATCAGCGATAGGAGACAGAGGAAGGCAAGCTGCAATTTCACTCATGCGTGACATGGAGGGCCTATGTTCTGGTTCCTTGCCAGATTCAATTCTACCTGCCCTCTTGAAAACAGGATCCAGTGAGGTCTGGATAGTAGCTCTTCTGTTTTTTCTCATCATAGATGACACAGTAGAGCTGGGAGGCATTCTGAACAACTGCAAATGTCGTGTGCCAGTCTATGCTTGGGTTCTATGCCTCAAAAACTAAGAGTGCCTTTTGAGATAAAGAAGATCCCCTTGCCATTTCCTGGGTTGTGAATCTCTTTGGTTCTTTAATCACTTCTTCTTCCTCTTGTCTCTCTTCATCCTTTCTCTGGGCCTCCAATTTTGTTAGTAAGCTTCACGTTTGCAACTTGCAGGATTCATATGTAGAGGGCGTACTGTAGACTCATCGGAGGCCATCTTGAAAACGGGTGGCCACAGAGCCCCTTCCTACAGACTCTAGGGCTAATAGTTTTATATCAGGGATTGTTTTGGGGAGGACTCAGCCCTTAGAGAGCCAGGTGGTTACGATGAGGTGGCTGTTAGCAAATAATCCGTCAGAAACCAGGGACTCGACTTCAGAAGGCACTGAATGAACCTAGCAGAAAAGGTGTGACGCTGGTGACACTTCACAATTTGAGGCAGAGTGTCTCAGAGAGTTTGAATGGCCTGATGGCCTCCCGGTTTCCATCTGGGCTCCTTTTGTACCTTACCCTGGGGATGTGGACACTCTAATCCTTGTAAACAAGCCTGCCACAAAGCAGGCATTCAGCTCCTATCATTCAAGGCAGATTTTTCCACCTCCATTGTTCCTAAGAATAGTTAGGAGCACTTATTGAATGGAAAGATTTTAGGGTATCTCTTGGAAAAATGATGACTTAGGGAGCTTGAGATGGAAGCTGGAAAGCTGTGGTTTAACCACCATCACAGGTGATTTTCGTATCAAGTATGGGAAGGTGCCTTGGTCAAGAGCTGATGGAGTTCTAAGACCTGAGTCCCCCTCCCCATCACACACATTGAAATTGCTCACAACCTTGGACCTGTGGACACACAGGCTACGCCAGGCTCATGCATCCTCGAACCTCTAGCTCTTCTGCTTCTTGTCTTGTATAGACGGATTTCTGGACTCCTCATCTTGCCCCCCTCCACTGCCACTGTCAATATAACAGCTCTCTCACACACACACACAAAATCAAATAAAATGCTTGTGTGTTTTGTCTGTTTAGACAGGCAGGGGTTTTGCTGGGCGTTTGGTGATAATTTCTTGGTTAAATTATATATATATTTTCCTTTCATGTTTTTTAAAAAACAAACTGGTTTCTTTACAGTTGCCCCCTTTCTTTCTCTTTATTTCCTAATGTGTAGACAAACCTTCTACCCCCTTTTTCAGGTCCTCAACATGCACACATTATCAGTTCACTTTTCTGTTTAAATATTGCATAGAGGTTAGAAATAAAGGGAGAAATCCTGGTTTAAGCAAATAATATTTCCCCATGTTTCTAATGTTCAACACTGGTCTCTTGATTGTTAAGTTGGCATGTCCACTTTTCAGAAAAAATCATGAGGTTTGGTACTGGGCCACCATTTCTAGGCTCTTATATTTATTGAGTCCCGACTGTGTACTTTTTAAAGAAAGCAAACCCATAAAACTGCTGTGGACTCAGCTCTCCTCTCACCTAGTGGGGGAAAAGGAAGAGGGGCATTGTTTCAATGCAAGTAATATATGAATAGTGTTAGGACTTCCCTGGTGGTCTGGTGGCTAAGACTCAGTGTTTCCAATGCAGGGGGCCTGGGTTCAATCCCTGGTCAGGGAACTAGATCCCACATGCTGCAGTTAATTTCAGATGTCACAACAAAAGATGGTGAGTGCCACAGCTAAGACCCAGTGTAGACAGTTAAATTAATAAATAATATGAACAGTATCTTAGGAGAAATGAATATTAAGTGTTAGTGAAACTCTAAGAAAAGGAGAAGATCTCAGTATAAAATTGCAGAAGGGATTCAAGTTAAGGGAATAAGACTTCAGGTTCATATCCTATGGTTCAAATCCCAACTCTGCCTGGCACACCCATGAGCCTCTCTGGGCCTCAGTGGCCTCATCTGAGAAATGGGGATAATAACAGTATTCATCTTTGGGTTGCTATGAGAATTCAGTGAGTTAATGCAAATAAAGCAATGAATTAGTGTCTAGTATGTAGTATGAACTCAAACAATGTTAACTGTTGTTGAGCTGAGGCTTAATAGATGGATGACATTTGGGCATGACTAAATGGAGGTCATTTTAGACTAAGACAGTTAAAAAAAAGGAAACCCCAAAGTTGGGGGAATTTCCAGGCATTTCTGGGAGGGAAAGTACCTTTAGCAAGAGAAAAGGCTGAGTGAAGAATAGAGGGATATCAGGTGGGGGAATGTCTGAGACCACTTCTCCCTCCTTTTGGTGGCTTGCTTACTTCATCAATGGCACTAGCATAGTAGAATACTAATTGTTGAGTTCTGGTGGGGAGGACATGGCGTTAAGTACAGTTATTTTAATTTTCCTTCGGGAGAGAAATAGTTATACTAAGATAGTGGGGCCTTAGTTTGTTCTCTCACTTTACTAAATATTTCATCTCAACAACTGTTTCTGATAAAATGCCCTCCAGCTTGACAACCAAAATAGTCCACAGCTCTAAGGCATTGTTACTTTTAACCAAGCAGCTTAGAGACAAATTTTACAGGATTTGCATTTGATAAGGCATTTGCCTCATTTGAAGGCCTTCTTTCTTTTCCTTCCTCTTTTAGTTACCAAAAAAATGATCTCTTCACAATGGAAAAGCCCATATTCAGTGATAGCAAGTGCATCTTTTCCCTGAAGAAGTACAATCTATCTCATGTAAATTGGCAAGAATCTCAGTCTACAGAGACAGGGTTTTTCAAGGCTCTCTTGGCCCAGGTGGGCTCTGTAAACTTCAAGAACTTATTTTTGAGATGCTAGGCATGAAAGGTTGAGAAGAGAGCAAACCCCAGGCATGTTCTATCTAGGAAACACAGAGAAGCAACACCTGGTGGGACAGAGAGCAGAAAAACACAAACTGAGGAAACATTGGTTCTGAAAACACTTTTAGGGTCGATGCTATGCAACAAAAAAGGTTAATGCCCTACCCTGTCTCTACCAGGAAACCTAGAGTAAAGCCTTGAACAAGAAAGATTCCAGTATTGTTCGGTGTCTGATTGAGTATCTGGAGGCAAAGGTGTGGGCAGAAGGAAAGGTTTACATTTAATGTCAAAAACAGTGTCTTCTTTATACATAAAACCATCCTATACACAGGTGCAGCTTCTTTGCTGCAAGAGATGAGGAAAACGGGACTGGAGGGTAACTGTGACTTACTTATAATCACATAGTTGATAAAGACAATCAAGGACTCTCTCTTGGGACTGTGGAATGGTAAACTCTGGCCCCTTGAAGTCTGCATAACCTGCATCCCTTGATGTAAGATGCCTGCCTCATCCATCTTCCTATCCTTGAAGCTGAGGACAAAGCCTGTCACAGAGCATGTGTTCAGTGCTTGTGGGCTGATTGAACCATTTCAAGGATTCCCTTATCTCCTGCAGACAGTAGAGAGGCGGGTGGGTTTAATGGGGATGACTCCTACTTCATCAGCATTAACTCTTGTGGGTGGAGAGACGGGGCACTGATGCTTGAGAGGGTATATGTCTCTATGTAAACTGTCTGGACTGAGGCGTACCTCTCCAACATACAAGCAGGGGCTTTCACTAACAGTTGGAGGGACCATGGTAATGGGGTTTGCAATCATTTGTTGTTAAAGCTGTTTGGCAGCCAACATGTACGTATGGTGCTAGGTTGCCAGGCCCTCCGCTATACTGGCTCAGAGTAGAGTGAGCTATGACTGCACCTTTTAAGTAGCAGGCTATCCTCCTGAGCCGTGCAGCTAATTACACTCGGATAATCTGTATAAATTAGCATTTGCTAGTGATAAATATCACACACCAAGCCTTAAATAATACATTAGATCTAATTGAATAAATGCATATATTATGGCCTTATAATGCATATTTTCCATAATGAGTTATCTTTTATGCACAAACAAACAGCAATTCTGATTAATCAGATGGGGTAATTGTGCTATTAAAACTCCAGGTTCCCTGAAAAAGGTCTATCTAGGAAACACAGAGAAGCAACACCTGGTGGGACAGAGAGCAGAAAAACACAAACTGAGGAAACATTGGTTCTGAAAACACTTTTAGGGTCGATGCTATGCAACAAAAAAGGTTAATGCCCTACCCTGTCTCTACCAGGAAACCTAGAGTAAAGCCTTGAACAAGAAAGATTCCAGTATTGTTCGGTGTCTGATTGAGTATCTGGAGGCAAAGGTGTGGGCAGAAGGAAAGGTTTACATTTAATGTCAAAAACAGTGTCTTCTTTATACATAAAACCATCCTATACACAGGTGCAGCTTCTTTGCTGCAAGAGATGAGGAAAACGGGACTGGAGGGTAACTGTGACTTACTTATAATCACATAGTTGATAAAGACAATCAAGGACTCTCTCTTGGGACTGTGGAATGGTAAACTCTGGCCCCTTGAAGTCTGCATAACCTGCATCCCTTGATGTAAGATGCCTGCCTCATCCATCTTCCTATCCTTGAAGCTGAGGACAAAGCCTGTCACAGAGCATGTGTTCAGTGCTTGTGGGCTGATTGAACCATTTCAAGGATTCCCTTATCTCCTGCAGACAGTAGAGAGGCGGGTGGGTTTAATGGGGATGACTCCTACTTCATCAGCATTAACTCTTGTGGGTGGAGAGACGGGGCACTGATGCTTGAGAGGGTATATGTCTCTATGTAAACTGTCTGGACTGAGGCGTACCTCTCCAACATACAAGCAGGGGCTTTCACTAACAGTTGGAGGGACCATGGTAATGGGGTTTGCAATCATTTGTTGTTAAAGCTGTTTGGCAGCCAACATGTACGTATGGTGCTAGGTTGCCAGGCCCTCCGCTATACTGGCTCAGAGTAGAGTGAGCTATGACTGCACCTTTTAAGTAGCAGGCTATCCTCCTGAGCCGTGCAGCTAATTACACTCGGATAATCTGTATAAATTAGCATTTGCTAGTGATAAATATCACACACCAAGCCTTAAATAATACATTAGATCTAATTGAATAAATGCATATATTATGGCCTTATAATGCATATTTTCCATAATGAGTTATCTTTTATGCACAAACAAACAGCAATTCTGATTAATCAGATGGGGTAATTGTGCTATTAAAACTCCAGGTTCCCTGAAAAAGGTCTCAGTGTCGGTCAGATGAGAGAGAAAAAAAATTATTTTCTTTTACTATTTGGATACATTTGATATCAGTATATATATCCCTTTCCTACATCCAAAGCTTGGATTTGAACTCAAATCCACTATTTACTAACTTTGTGACCTTGGACAAGTCACTCAAATTCCTTATGCTCAGTTATCCCTATGAGTTTGGAGCAGAATAATAGCACTCCTCTTATCGATATGAAAAAACGATTAGATGTGTCATATGTAAAGTGTTGCACCCATTAGCAAGAAGAGAGAAGGTGTTGGTTGCTGTTTAGTCACCAAGTTGTGTCGAAGGTGTTAGTACCTGAAAAGCTATTATTGTGAAACATGAAACAACTAGTCGTCTATCATATCATCCAATCATGGCAAGAATTAGCCATGTGAAGAAGATAAGAGCAGATATTATGCCCAATTTTAAAAAGGAAATAAACCACCCCAGCAATTAAATGATTTCATTGTTTTCCCACTCAACAAACATGTATTGATCACATAATGCCAAGAGTTGGAGATACAAAGATAAAAATATCTGTTCTTTCTTTGTCTTGGTGAACTTACAGCATCATTAGAGGGAGGGGAAGAGAAGATATTAAGAAAATACCAGTAATTATACCCTAGAGGACGTGTACACAAAACATACCAGTAGAATCCAGAAAGTGGCATCTGAATCATCTCTAAAAGGCAAGGGACTTCTCAAAAAGAGGATCGGAATTGAATGGACATGTGAAGAAACAAGTCTGGTGCTTGGAGTTGGGCAATGCTTTCTAGGGAGATGAAACAGTCATATCAGAGGGTTAAAGATGAGGATCCAATTGAGCATGAGGAATTAATCTAGAAACCCAATGTGTCTACAGTAGGTATCTCACTCTCAGAACTCCTTGCACTTGGCTTAGTTGTGGGGACTGTCTTCTGGGGGTCATCCCGTGGGTGGTAGGAAGCTTAGCCGTTTACCCTGGCCTCTGTTCACTAGATGCCAATAGCATTTCTCCCTCCCCCACCAGCTGTGATAGTCAAAAGTGTTTCTATACATTTCCAAACTTCCTTGGGAGTAGGGGAATCACTCACAGTTTAAATGGCTGGTCTAGAAAGTTGATTTCAAGGAAGGAGTCATGAAGAATAAAGCTGAAGTGACAGCCACATCATAGCAAACTTCTTCTGCCATACTAAAGTAATTTCTATGTTTCTTTTAGGTGATTGGGATTAATCTTGTTATAAGTACATGGGGGAATCCTCTTTCTATAACTTACAGAGAATGCACATTTTCCCACTTTGGCATCCTGAGAATTCATTAACAGCAATCATTCAAGTTGCACTAACTCCTACTTCCACCTGCTAACACAGGATCTACAATTTTTTCTCCTTCTGCAAAACCTTCTCTCCTCCTCCTCCCCTTTGTTAATTATTTTCTTTCTTTTTTTCTCTGAGTCCCTGGGATTTTCTCACATACGTCCCCTGACACATTTTCTGCAACTTCCACTGTTCTACCAAGGACTGACACTGTCCTGCATGGCAGAATTTCACACAGAAGACCAAAAATGTCATCACTAGGATAACACATGTAAGACCATGATCGTCATGGCTCAGTCTTAGAGCACCATAGCGGGCAATGAGGTCCAGTCCCTCAGACACATTTTCAATATAAATTCTTCTTCTCTATTTTCAGTTCTCAAATAAAGGACTGCTAGCAATGCCATGCTTAGACTACATCCACCCTCATTAAAATTCCCCCATTTCCCTTCTAGCCACATCCATTATATCCCATCAGTTTTCTGAAACTATTTCCTTAAAAAAATCACGCGTGCACACAAACCCCCAAAACCGGTTTCATGAAGCTTTGCATTATACTTCAAAATCAAAACAAAATGCAACAAAAAGTCTCCTAGCCACAGTTCATGTGCCTCTTGTCCTTTGCTTCTTTCCTATAATATTTGTAGTTCTTTCTCCATTTTCTGTTATCATAAAATCCTAGACAAAGCAATAAGGCAATTACAGAACAAGTCTTGGAGGCCACGATGGAAAGTGGTGGCAAAGCCTGAATCCTTTTATTGGGTAGCAGGAAGACTTAGGATTTGGGTCTCATCTGGAAGATACAGTCAGAGCATCCAAATCATGCTGTTACTGATTTAGCAGTGCGGTGGTGCCCACCACTTTCCTTCTTGCCCTCTGAGACCTGTTCTTTGCCTTCATTCATGCATTCATCTCAAATGTAGAGTGTTTCCATATTCAGTCTCCCAGTCATTTATAAATATATATTGAGCACCTACATTCATTGTTCATCCTAGAAAGTTGATTTCAAGGAAGGAGTCATGAAGAATAAAGCTGAAGTGACAGCCACATCATAGCAAACTTCTTCTGCCATACTAAAGTAATTTCTATGTTTCTTTTAGGTGATTGGGATTAATCTTGTTATAAGTACATGGGGGAATCCTCTTTCTATAACTTACAGAGAATGCACATTTTCCCACTTTGGCATCCTGAGAATTCATTAACAGCAATCATTCAAGTTGCACTAACTCCTACTTCCACCTGCTAACACAGGATCTACAATTTTTTCTCCTTCTGCAAAACCTTCTCTCCTCCTCCTCCCCTTTGTTAATTATTTTCTTTCTTTTTTTCTCTGAGTCCCTGGGATTTTCTCACATACGTCCCCTGACACATTTTCTGCAACTTCCACTGTTCTACCAAGGACTGACACTGTCCTGCATGGCAGAATTTCACACAGAAGACCAAAAATGTCATCACTAGGATAACACATGTAAGACCATGATCGTCATGGCTCAGTCTTAGAGCACCATAGCGGGCAATGAGGTCCAGTCCCTCAGACACATTTTCAATATAAATTCTTCTTCTCTATTTTCAGTTCTCAAATAAAGGACTGCTAGCAATGCCATGCTTAGACTACATCCACCCTCATTAAAATTCCCCCATTTCCCTTCTAGCCACATCCATTATATCCCATCAGTTTTCTGAAACTATTTCCTTAAAAAAATCACGCGTGCACACAAACCCCCAAAACCGGTTTCATGAAGCTTTGCATTATACTTCAAAATCAAAACAAAATGCAACAAAGTCTCCTAGCCACAGTTCATGTGCCTCTTGTCCTTTGCTTCTTTCCTATAATATTTGTAGTTCTTTCTCCATTTTCTGTTATCATAAAATCCTAGACAAAGCAATAAGGCAATTACAGAACAAGTCTTGGAGGCCACGATGGAAAGTGGTGGCAAAGCCTGAATCCTTTTATTGGGTAGCAGGAAGACTTAGGATTTGGGTCTCATCTGGAAGATACAGTCAGAGCATCCAAATCATGCTGTTACTGATTTAGCAGTGCGGTGGTGCCCACCACTTTCCTTCTTGCCCTCTGAGACCTGTTCTTTGCCTTCATTCATGCATTCATCTCAAATGTAGAGTGAATATCAACCATCTGACCATATTCAGTCTCCCAGTCATTTATAAATATATATTGAGCACCTACCATTTGTTAAGCATAGTGTCTGGTGGTTCAGACGGTAAAGAATCTGCTTGCAAAACAGGAGACCTGGGTTCAATTCCTGGGTCAGGAAGATCCCCTGGAGAAGGAAATGGCTACCCACTCCAGTATTCTTGTCTAGAGAGTTCCATGAATAAAGGAGCCTGACAGATCACAATCCTTGGAGTTGCAGTGTCGGATGTGACTGACCGACTAACACTTTGAGTGCTTTGAGTACACAGTACTATAACTAAGATCATGATTCCCTCTGAGGACTCAGTTCTGTTCTTGGTCAACTTGTCCCTTCCCTTAGGATTTGCACATGCTGCCTGCTATCTCCCAGAGCCACCCTCTGGTGCTTCTTGCCTCTCAGGGTTTGGTTGGGCCACCTGGTTGCCAAACACATCCATCATGACACTGATATAATCTCTACTTTTGGACGCAGCCTACCGGCTATTTTCTGATCCTGATTTTTATGCATTTATTGCTCATTATTTGTATGTTTTTCTGTAAGCCATCTTGAACCCTTTGCAGAGTGAGATAGACATTAAATAAAGACATGAATGAAACTAGATTTGGGGCTTCCCAGGTGTCTTAGTGGTAAAGAATCCTCTTGTCAAACAGGAAACATGGGTTCAATCCCTGGGTCTGGAAGATCCCCTGGAGAAGGAAATGGCTACTCACTCCAGTATTCTTGCCTGGGAAATCCCATGGACAGAAGAACCTGATGAGCCCCCATCCATAGGGTCACAAAAGAGTCAGACATGACTTAGTGACTAAATAACAACAACAATACCTTAGGCAACTACATGATGTGGATATGGAGAGCAGATAAGAACCACGTGTAAGTAGTGCCCCGAGTCATAATTTGGCTGAATCACTGGAAGGGAAAACGGGTCATTTGGGATAAGAGACATATAACCTCTCAAGTGTAAAGGGATAAAAAAGATTACAGTGGTGAACATGAACAGGACTGTTCTTATTGATCTGGCTTTCCCAGAAGAGAAGGCATTCTACTTAAGTGACATTTTTCAGAAATGGAAGCTGGATCCTTTCAAGATAACACACTTTCCTTTTTAATAATTTTTATGAAAATCTTTCTAAGTAGAAGATTGCATAGTTTTCTAAGGCTTCCACAGGGACAGACAACAGATTTCATTTGACCTTCGGTGTGTGTTTGAAACTGGCATGATGAGCACCTGACATGATACTCCCTACAGTCCTGCCATGATGTTTTCTTTGAGCATCTTTTATTTGCATCTTTGGGTTTCCCTGGTGGATCAGATGCTAAAGAATATGCCTGTAATACAGGAGACCTGGGTTCAGTCTCTGGAGAAGGAAATGGCTACACACTCCAGTATTCTTGCCTGGAGAATGCCATGGACAGAAGAGCCTGTTCTATTGAATGCTTACACTGGAGCTGGCACTCAGTAATGCTTAAGGATCCCATCTCTGACCTCACTGTCTTCTCACAAGGGACATCTGGTTGAGGGTGGCAGAGATGGTGTCCTTTCATTAAATGGTGCATTCACACTGCTTCTTAAATTCTTGAGCTGGCAATGTATAGTTTTTATGTCTCCTGGCTTATCGTGTAGAAATCACCTCTTACTCAGCTTCTAATTTTCTGCTTTTAACCTTTTATGTGTTGGGAAACCTGTAAATCACACCTGATAGTATTATGTAGAAAGCTGGAGTCTGAATGAGTCTTGTCAGTAATTTGGATTAAAATGGTTGCATCACTTCAGACCCTACAGTCCATCGACAGAGTGGAACTGGCTTGCCTTTTATTCAATTTCCCTTCAATGCACCAACTTGCAGTTATCATGGGAAAAACAAAAGCACATGTTCTTATTTTATATATGTTGATACTGACAGATGACAGAAAGGTAACAACTTCTTATTAGAATTTAACATGCCTAAGCATTTAATTGGGGCTTTTCAGGTGGCAGTGGTGTTGAAGAACACATCTGCCATTGCAGGAGACATAAGAGACAGATCTGATCCTTGGGTCAGGCAGAATATCACAAACAGAGGCACCAGGTGGGCTATGGTCCATAGGGTTGCAAAGAGTCAAGGCACAAGTGAAGTGACTTTGCAAGCATGCACATATTTAATTAATCCTTTACAAATTAATCTTAGACTGTCAATAATAGGCAACTCTATGCATATCATTTGAACTTGCTACAGTGCTTGAAAAAGGTTTCTAAGAATTGTTTGTACCTCTGGTTATATTTTTGTAAGAGACTTCTGATAGAATTTGTTTAAACCTTATGAAAACTGTAGTTAGTCCTGGGCTAATATGAGTTGTTCACAGGATTCACTGGGGATTATATCTGAGAATAAGATTTATTGAATTCATAATAAAATGTATGAATAAAGAAATAAAATGTTAACATTTCAAAATTTCTATTAGGATCTACCAGAATACCATATGCTATGTGGATGTGGCAAATAGGACAGGAATGCTGAGTCTTTGATTCCAGAGTCCTTTCCACAACTCTTGTAGGTTGGCAGACACTGCGGTGAATCCATGAGCTATGAACAGATATATTATAGAAGTCTTGAGTCTGGAGATGATAAAAGAACCATGGTATTGGGCAATATGGAATTTATATGGGAAAGGGTATATTACTATGTGACTTAGATACTGAACCTTGGATCCTCTCTTCTTATTTGGACTTTATTTGAGGATGATCTTCCTTCAATAGTTATGATCCAGACAACAATATAGAACCTTAAATGGACAGCTCCATATCCAGACTTGTGGGTCATCTCATGAATACTGAGTGATAGCAAACACAGTTTGCTATAGAAATAACAAACGATCAGGGACAGGGTGGTCTAAGGATCAGGTCTAGCCAATCACCTATTAACTATCACCTAGTAAATTCATGGTCTCTAGCAGTGATTTCCAATGATATCTCTAAGTTCAAGAGGGTAGGGAGGCCTTCCTCACTCAGATCACTGTTAGAAGAGCTACATGCAATAATACGTAACTCTGAAAAACATTTTGGAAACTTCAATGTGACACACATGCTTTTGCTTGGTATTATTTAGAATTTTCCTCCAAGATTTACTCTCCTTTTAAACTGGAGGAAAGGGCAATACATTGCAGGAGACATAAGAGACAGATCTGATCCTTGGGTCAGGCAGAATATCACAAACAGAGGCACCAGGTGGGCTATGGTCCATAGGGTTGCAAAGAGTCAAGGCACAAGTGAAGTGACTTTGCAAGCATGCACATATTTAATTAATCCTTTACAAATTAATCTTAGACTGTCAATAATAGGCAACTCTATGCATATCATTTGAACTTGCTACAGTGCTTGAAAAAGGTTTCTAAGAATTGTTTGTACCTCTGGTTATATTTTTGTAAGAGACTTCTGATAGAATTTGTTTAAACCTTATGAAAACTGTAGTTAGTCCTGGGCTAATATGAGTTGTTCACAGGATTCACTGGGGATTATATCTGAGAATAAGATTTATTGAATTCATAATAAAATGTATGAATAAAGAAATAAAATGTTAACATTTCAAAATTTCTATTAGGATCTACCAGAATACCATATGCTATGTGGATGTGGCAAATAGGACAGGAATGCTGAGTCTTTGATTCCAGAGTCCTTTCCACAACTCTTGTAGGTTGGCAGACACTGCGGTGAATCCATGAGCTATGAACAGATATATTATAGAAGTCTTGAGTCTGGAGATGATAAAAGAACCATGGTATTGGGCAATATGGAATTTATATGGGAAAGGGTATATTACTATGTGACTTAGATACTGAACCTTGGATCCTCTCTTCTTATTTGGACTTTATTTGAGGATGATCTTCCTTCAATAGTTATGATCCAGACAACAATATAGAACCTTAAATGGACAGCTCCATATCCAGACTTGTGGGTCATCTCATGAATACTGAGTGATAGCAAACACAGTTTGCTATAGAAATAACAAACGATCAGGGACAGGGTGGTCTAAGGATCAGGTCTAGCCAATCACCTATTAACTATCACCTAGTAAATTCATGGTCTCTAGCAGTGATTTCCAATGATATCTCTAAGTTCAAGAGGGTAGGGAGGCCTTCCTCACTCAGATCACTGTTAGAAGAGCTACATGCAATAATACGTAACTCTGAAAAACATTTTGGAAACTTCAATGTGACACACATGCTTTTGCTTGGTATTATTTAGAATTTTCCTCCAAGATTTACTCTCCTATCTGGACTAATTTCCAAATCTGGATGGAGGAAAGATTTAAGGTGCAAGATGAGGGGCATAAGGGTCACCAATGAAATTTAGTGAATCACTGATGTGACCTCTTTGTAGTAAGACATCTACTCATCTATCTGTGTGTCTGACTCTCCTTGAAGTAGGTTATCTATAACCATATCGATCCTCTTCAACCATAAGAGATTAAAAAAAGAAAAAAAAAAAAAAAAACTGTTTCTGTTTCCTTTCTGTAGAAGGACCCAGCTCAGGCAGTTTAAAGCAAGCCTGCATGGATTCTTCATTTTGGTCTAATCCACCACTAGCCTATGTCACTAGTCCTACAGCATCTCAAGATCTCTGTTTCTCTCTGGAAAGATCACGGCAGAATGAACATATTCTTCAGGGAGAAAACAAAGAAATGACAGAGTGTATGCAGGTACACGTCATGCTCTGTCATAACTGGTCTTCGTATGGACTCTGGGAAGAAAAGACTAGTATCTTATATCGTGGCTAAGGGAGTCATTGTTGCTCAGTCACTAAGTCATGTCTCACTCTTTGCAAACCTAATGGAATGCAGCACATCAGGCTTCCCTGTCCTTCCTATCTCCAGAGCTTGCTCAAACTCATTTCCATTGAGTTGGTTATATCATCCAACCATCTCATCCTCTGCCATCCTCTTCTTTTGTCTTCAATCCTTCCCAGCATCAGGGTCTTATCCAACAAGTCAGCTCTTCATCTCAGGTGGCCAAAGTACTGGAACTTCAGCTTTAGAATCAGTCCTACCAATGAATATTCAGGGTTGATTTCCTTTAAGATTGACTGGTTTAACTGCCTTGCTGTTCAAGGAATTTTCAAGAGTCTTCTCCCCTCGACTTGTGGGTCATCTCATGAATACTGAGTGATAGCAAACACAGTTTGCTATAGAAATAACAAACGATCAGGGACAGGGTGGTCTAAGGATCAGGTCTAGCCAATCACCTATTAACTATCACCTAGTAAATTCATGGTCTCTAGCAGTGATTTCCAATGATATCTCTAAGTTCAAGAGGGTAGGGAGGCCTTCCTCACTCAGATCACTGTTAGAAGAGCTACATGCAATAATACGTAACTCTGAAAAACATTTTGGAAACTTCAATGTGACACACATGCTTTTGCTTGGTATTATTTAGAATTTTCCTCCAAGATTTACTCTCCTATCTGGACTAATTTCCAAATCTGGATGGAGGAAAGATTTAAGGTGCAAGATGAGGGGCATAAGGGTCACCAATGAAATTTAGTGAATCACTGATGTGACCTCTTTGTAGTAAGACATCTACTCATCTATCTGTGTGTCTGACTCTCCTTGAAGTAGGTTATCTATAACCATATCGATCCTCTTCAACCATAAGAGATTAAAAAAAGAAAAAAAAAAAACTGTTTCTGTTTCCTTTCTGTAGAAGGACCCAGCTCAGGCAGTTTAAAGCAAGCCTGCATGGATTCTTCATTTTGGTCTAATCCACCACTAGCCTATGTCACTAGTCCTACAGCATCTCAAGATCTCTGTTTCTCTCTGGAAAGATCACGGCAGAATGAACATATTCTTCAGGGAGAAAACAAAGAAATGACAGAGTGTATGCAGGTACACGTCATGCTCTGTCATAACTGGTCTTCGTATGGACTCTGGGAAGAAAAGACTAGTATCTTATATCGTGGCTAAGGGAGTCATTGTTGCTCAGTCACTAAGTCATGTCTCACTCTTTGCAAACCTAATGGAATGCAGCACATCAGGCTTCCCTGTCCTTCCTATCTCCAGAGCTTGCTCAAACTCATTTCCATTGAGTTGGTTATATCATCCAACCATCTCATCCTCTGCCATCCTCTTCTTTTGTCTTCAATCCTTCCCAGCATCAGGGTCTTATCCAACAAGTCAGCTCTTCATCTCAGGTGGCCAAAGTACTGGAACTTCAGCTTTAGAATCAGTCCTACCAATGAATATTCAGGGTTGATTTCCTTTAAGATTGACTGGTTTAACTGCCTTGCTGTTCAAGGAATTTTCAAGAGTCTTCTCCAGCACCACAGTTCAAAAACATCAATTTTTTGGTGCTCAATCTTCTTTATGGTACAACTCTCACATCCACATGTGACTATGGAAAAACCATAGCTTTAACTATACAGACCTTTGTCAGCAAAGTGATGTCTTGGCTTTTTAATATGCTGTCTAGATTTGTCATAACTTCCCTTCTAAGGAGTAAGCGTCTTTTAATTTTGTGGCTGTAGTCATCATCCTCAGTAATTCTGCATCCCAAGAAAATAAAATCTGTCACAGTTTCCACTTTTTCTCCATCTATTTACCATGAAGTGATGGGACTGGAAGACATGATCTTCATTTTTTTGGATGCTGAGGTTTTCTTTTTGGCCACTTCTATTGGTCTTTCATTTATTTTCATCTTTGTGCTTTGGCCTGTGTGGGCCTCCCATCACAGTGGCCTCTCTGATCTCAGAGCACCGGTTCTGGGCGCACGTGCTCCAGAGTTCTGGCTCGGTGGCTGGACACATGGGTCCAGCCACTCCGCGGCACGTGGGATCTTCCCAGGCCAGTGATCAAACCGGCGCCCTTGCACTGCAAGGCGGTGTCCCTGCCCACTGCATCACCAGGGAAGCCCTGGATGCCGAGTTTTAACCAGGTTTTTCACTCTCCTCTTTTACCCTCATCAAGAGACACTAGTTTTTCTTCACTTTCTGCCACTAGAGTAGTATCACATGCATATCTGAGGTTGTTAATATTTGTATTATTTACTCTCATTCATATTGCTGGTGATTGGCACAGATAGACCTAAACTTTTCTCTCTGATGTCCAAGTGGTACAGCTCCACCAGTTCAGGCTGCCTCCTCCCTGCCCTGCCCCCAGAAATTTAGAAGGTAAGTGGAAACTGCCTCATATTTAGGAAGGGTCAAAGGATTTCACTGAAGGAATAATAAGACATGCATTATAGCATTTTTTCTGCCATTTTTTTTTATACTCAAGATAATCACATAGCTTCTTTGAACCTTTTTTTTTTTTCCACCTTTGCACATCTGCCCTGCTTGTTAAGGATCAAATGGAATAATAAAAGCAAAAGTGCTTGGTAGGCTATCAAAGACTCTATGAAAGCTTTAAATCAATATTATCCAGAGAACTTAACAGATTTTGTCTGATGTTTAAGAAGGTATAGGTGAGAACACCATCTATGACTACTTCCAGAAAGCAGCAATTTTTGTCTCCTCTAGTTGACCAGTAAAGGGAAATCAGCCACTTATGTTCTTGGCAATGACTGGTACCATTCAAATATCAGATCAAGTGGCCAACCATTTATTAGACCTTTGTTGGACTTATGGTATCTCACTTTAATGACAGTATTTCTACCACTTTTGGCATGTAGGCTTAGGAAGAACTAACAGAAAATTAGCTTTCTAATCTGGGATCAAAATTGGGGGATGTTTATTATATTTTCTTTATGATTATAGAGGAGATAAAAGATGGGATGGTTTAGCCTGGAATTATTTAAATTCTAAATTTATTAGAATCATATATATATACATATACACACACAGACACACATACACACACAATGGGATGAATGAAATTATACCACTTATAGCAACATGGATGGACCTAGAGGTTACCATATTTAGTGAAGTAAGTCAGAAAGACAGATATGACGTCACTTATATGTGGAATCTAAAATGTGACACAAATGAACTTATCTATGAAGTAGAAACAGACTCACAGATGTGCAGAACAGAACTGATTGCCAAGGGGAAAAGTAGATGGGGGAAGAGACATATACTATTTCATATAGAATGGATAAACAACAAGGTCCTTCTGTATAGCAAAGAGAATCATAGTCAACATCTGATGATAAACCATAAAGGAAAAGAATATGAAAAATGATGTTTTATATATATATATATATATATATATATATATATATAACAGAATCACTTTTCTTTATGGTAGAAATTAATACATTATAAATTCACTTCAGTTTTCCCTGGTGGTCCAGTGGTAAAGAATCTGCCTGCAATGCTGGAGACATAGGTAGGATCCCTGGGTTGAGAAGATCTCCTGGAGAAGGAAATGGCAACCTACTCTAGTATTCTTGTCTGACAAATCCCACGAACAGAGGAGCCTGGTGGGATACAGTCTGTGGTGCCACAAAGAGTCAAATGTGAATAAGAGATTAAACAACAAATAAACCATACTTTGGTGGTGGCCAAAAAAAAGAGTCAAATGTGAATATTATCCAGAGAACTTAACAGATTTTGTCTGATGTTTAAGAAGGTATAGGTGAGAACACCATCTATGACTACTTCCAGAAAGCAGCAATTTTTGTCTCCTCTAGTTGACCAGTAAAGGGAAATCAGCCACTTATGTTCTTGGCAATGACTGGTACCATTCAAATATCAGATCAAGTGGCCAACCATTTATTAGACCTTTGTTGGACTTATGGTATCTCACTTTAATGACAGTATTTCTACCACTTTTGGCATGTAGGCTTAGGAAGAACTAACAGAAAATTAGCTTTCTAATCTGGGATCAAAATTGGGGGATGTTTATTATATTTTCTTTATGATTATAGAGGAGATAAAAGATGGGATGGTTTAGCCTGGAATTATTTAAATTCTAAATTTATTAGAATCATATATATATACATATACACACACAGACACACATACACACACAATGGGATGAATGAAATTATACCACTTATAGCAACATGGATGGACCTAGAGGTTACCATATTTAGTGAAGTAAGTCAGAAAGACAGATATGACGTCACTTATATGTGGAATCTAAAATGTGACACAAATGAACTTATCTATGAAGTAGAAACAGACTCACAGATGTGCAGAACAGAACTGATTGCCAAGGGGAAAAGTAGATGGGGGAAGAGACATATACTATTTCATATAGAATGGATAAACAACAAGGTCCTTCTGTATAGCAAAGAGAATCATAGTCAACATCTGATGATAAACCATAAAGGAAAAGAATATGAAAAATGATGTATATATATATATATATATATATATATATATATATATAACAGAATCACTTTTCTTTATGGTAGAAATTAATACATTATAAATTCACTTCAGTTTTCCCTGGTGGTCCAGTGGTAAAGAATCTGCCTGCAATGCTGGAGACATAGGTAGGATCCCTGGGTTGAGAAGATCTCCTGGAGAAGGAAATGGCAACCTACTCTAGTATTCTTGTCTGACAAATCCCACGAACAGAGGAGCCTGGTGGGATACAGTCTGTGGTGCCACAAAGAGTCAAATGTGAATAAGAGATTAAACAACAAATAAAAACCATACTTTAATTAAAGAAAAAAAAAAAGGACCTCTGTGTGGCAGACATTGTGCTGTGGATTATGGAGATGAAACGAGAATAGAAGGGTTCTTGTTCTTTAACAGTTCAAAGTTTGCAGAAACATGATACATTTTATACAGTCTGCACATTGTTTACTAAAGAGCGAATAATTATTAGTTCATAGCCAGATCAGAGAAAACAAAACTGGAACATTCTCCAGAGAATTATACCTTGGCATTGGAGTCAGCCTCATCTGCCTCTATCACAGACTTTTGGACTTGGGCAATTACTTAATCTTGTAAAGCTCCATTATCTTTCTCTAAATGGGAGTATGAGTCCCTACCTTGTAAGGAGCAGGTAGGAAGATGAAAGGATATACAATGTATACAATTTCCAGTGCAGAAGTGTTCAGAATCCTAGTTGTCATGGAAATCCATACATGTATACACATCCCCACAGCGTCTCAGGAAGAGGCCTTCCCCCATGCTGATTCTGACATGTGTAGATCAGCAATATCTGCTGGATATTGAGAAAGACATCTTGTTTCTCCAAAACTGTTGCTTTCTCTGGATAAGGAAAATGAGAACTATCCGTTGGGGCCAGTGAAGGGATTTTTCACTTGTTTTTGCATGTGTTGCATTATATTTATGTCAATTCCCTATTATGCACTAGGAAATGTTCTAGTTACTGGAGATTAGCAGTGAGCAAGGGTGAGATAACACATGTAAAGTACCTGGCAGAGAGGAGGAACTTAAATGGAAACTGACCACATGTTACTAATAATTACACCTGATCAGCCATTACCATTCAATCAAATTGGGTTATAATCATAATTAGTATTAATATTATGTATTCAATATTATGAATGCCCTTATTAGAGATATATTTCTTTTTTTGTGTCTGTGTGATTTTAATAGACTGATAATCTGAATAGCCCATCACAGGTTACAGAGACTAGAGGGACCAAACATTTGAATTTCCAGACATTTGCATGTGTTTTATCTTCTGTGGGACCTTGCATTTGACCTCAGCTTCAGACTCTGAATTTCCATTTAATAAGACGCTGAGTGGAAAATCAGACCTTCACCCCTGGAAATCCTTTTACTTCCATCTGTGTTTACAAAAACGAGGATGCCTTGCAATGAATTTGCTCCTCTCACTGACTTCTCAAAATGTGTTTGAGGGATCAGTAATGGTAATTTGGTTCTTAGGCCAACTCTCTCAATTTAAACGATCACACCAGCAATGGTGACTTTCATTTCCTTCCTGGGTCCATCTGCTTCCTAGTGTATTAGGTCTGTGTAATAGGACTTGAGAAGCACCTCATTAAGTCACTGAGGTGATGTACTGCTTGGGAAGGAGAGGTCTGTCTCAGGTGCTCAGGAATACCTCAGTTTCTTAGCTGAATTTTGGAGCCACCCACAGATCTGTTATTTCCCAGTTTGGAGCTGGTCTGGATTGCCATGGCGCAATCACTGTTTTTTTTCACCCCAAATCTAGATGCAGTCATCCAGAACACTGATGTGTGACGGATTCAATGACTCAGTTCAGCTAAGGACAAATCTGTAAGTCCAGGCCACTTCCGCCAGCCTGATACATTATTCCCCAATTCACTCATAATCCAGGTCAGAGGTTTTCAAACTGGGGTTCCCTGAAAATGACTTCAAGTTTGCCTGGAAATAGGCAGTTCTGAGATTCTAATCGACCCTCCACTGTTTTCGGCAGAGCAGCTCTACTTATGGGGCTTTCCCCATGGTTTGAGGTAAAGAATCCTCCTGCCAGTGCAGGAGACATGGCAGGAGCTGTGGGTTTGATCTCTGAGTGGGTAAGATCCCCTGGAGAAGGAAATGGCAACCAGCTCCATTATTTCTGCCTGGAAAATTCCATGGACAGAGGAGCCTGGTGGGCTACACTCTATTGGGCTGCAAAAGAGTTGGACATGACTTAGTGACTAAACAATGACAACAACATTAGGCTTGTGTTTGTTTTGTATTTTGCTTCTCTGTAAAATTTAATTTTAAGAAAGTGTTCTTGGTTCCATTTATGTATTAACGTTTGGAAACAACACTTAACGGTAATTGTCCAACTCTTCTCTCCTCAATCCTTCCCTTTCCCTCTTAATTGTGATGATTGTAGGGTATCCTCAGAGTTGGTGTCCAGGGATTGCTTTGGTTGGTGCAGGCAGGGATAATCTCTTTCCATGTACTTGGAATCCATGCCTTTTATGATTAGTCTAAACCAGGGCTTATTTAACTTTGACATGCACACACAACTCAACTGCTCACTTCATTAAAATATAATTTCTCATTCAATAGATTCACACACAGGCCAAAGAATAAAGATAGGTGAAAATAAATAAATAAAACACCAATAAAAGAGGACACAATTTAAAATATATATATTTGCAAAAATAGATCCAGAGTGAGAACTGAGATTCTACATTTCTTGCAAGCTCCCTTTGATGCTGATGTTGCTGATATACGGACAATTCTTGGAGGAAGGAGGTGCTAAAGGATTATGATGTATATGATGCATGAACACAACATCAAGACAAATCCTTCCTTTGTTGTTATTCAGTTGCTGTCATGTCCAGTTCTTTGTGACCCCATGGACTACAGCATTTCAAGTCTCCCTGTCCCTCACTGTCTCCCGGAGTTTGCCCAAGTTCATGTCCATTGAGTTGGTGATGCTATCCAAATATCTCATCCTCTGCCGTCTCCTTCTCCTCTTGCCTTCAATCTTTCCCAGTATGAGGGTCTTTTCCAATGAGTTGGCTATTCACATTAAGTGGCCAAAGTATTCAAAGTATTAGAGCTTCAGTGTCGGTTCTCCCAATGAGTACTCAGGGCTGATTTCCTTTAGGGTTGACAGGCTTGATCTCCTTGCAATCCAAGGGGCTCTCAAGAGGCTCTCCAGCACCAGAAATCCTTCCTCATTCCATCACTAATCGAACTGCAGGTCCTCTACAGAAATCCTGGGGCTGCTGCTTCATCTGTCCAGGTACTGCCCCCTCTGTGAGTCACCAAAGATTAGCTCCTAGAAGGAAGGCTGCTCTGTTTTTACTATCTCCTCTTCTTTTTATAATCATGTTTTTTATATTTTACATGTTTTCTCTACTACAGGTACATTCAAGACCTGGCACTGAATAATGACATATAATATGGCTTGTTATGGGGGTATTCAACTCTGTTATCTACTATTAAGATGTTCTCAGAAATTTTCTCTACATAAAAATCAAGCAAGAGTTTGTAGTGTCATTAACTGAAATCAAATTAATATAAGCAAATTTAAAAATTTCATGAGGCGGCTCCCCTGGTGGTCCAGTGGGTAAGGACACCGCCTTGCAGTGCAAGGGGTGCCAGTTTGATCCCTGGCCTGGGAAGAGCCCATGTGCCGCGAAGCAGCTGGACCGATGTGTCCAATTACTGAGCTGGAGCTCTAGAGTGCATGTGCCCAGAGCCGGTGCTCTGCAGCGACAGAGGTCACTGTGATAGGAAGCCCACACAGGCCAAAGAACAAAGACGGATGAAAATAGATAAATGAAAGACCAACAGAAGTGGCCAAGAAAAAAAAAATATATGAGATTAATATTTCTTACTTTTTAAAAATTAAACAAAATTTGGCAGATCTCAACTTATTACATTTGTAAGAGAAATTTAACAGTGATCACTCAGAGCTGCAAAAAGAGAGGGCTTGTTTACATAGCAAGGTACTGAGGTTCCATCCTTCTTGTGGACTAGCCTTCATTTGTCTGGAGTCACTTCACGGCCCTTCCAGAGTGCTTCTCTAACAGAATCTATTTTGTGTTTGTTAAATGATTCAAATCAAAACATGATCTCACATCTTTGAACATAGACCTAACTCATCCTTTCCCCCTCTGCATTTCTTCCTAGAAATACATATTCTGACCCATGAAGTTGAGGTATTTGTGAAATATCCTGAAATATTTTTTAAATTTCATGATCCCTAAATAATAAAATTGACTCACATCTTGTATTTAAAATCATAAAGTAAATACAGGGCTGTGTTGTTGTGATATTAATATTAATAGAAAGGCACTCAGAGTACAATAACTTCTAATTTGTTATTAGGAAATAGCAATTCAGAAAGAAAATATGGACATCTTTCTGTAATTATATGTAAAGTTACCATGCATATCATATAGCATCATTAAAGTGACATGACTATCATAGAATCATTCATTTGGAACATAAAGTGCATAAGCTACATAACTCCATTCTTTCCACTTTCTACTGTTAATATGCTTATTATTATTTATAGTAGCTGTTATGGACTAAAGTGTACCCTCTTTTACAAATTCATGGAAATGAATTTCCAAAATGGAAATGGGGTCCTTAGGAGTTAAATAGGTCTAGATGAGGTCATTTGGGTCGAGCACTCATTGCTGGGATTAGTGGCTTTGTAAGCTATGTGTTTTTGTAGTAGTCATGTATGGATGTGAGAGGTGAACCTTAAAAGGGGTTGAACGGTGATACTTGAGAAGATTCTTGAGAGTCCATTGGACAGCAAGGAGATCAAACCAGTTAATCATGGAAAGCTCTGCAGCGACAGAGGTCACTGTGATAGGAAGCCCACACAGGCCAAAGAACAAAGACGGATGAAAATAGATAAATGAAAGACCAACAGAAGTGGCCAAGAAAAAAAAATATGAGATTAATATTTCTTACTTTTTAAAAATTAAACAAAATTTGGCAGATCTCAACTTATTACATTTGTAAGAGAAATTTAACAGTGATCACTCAGAGCTGCAAAAAGAGAGGGCTTGTTTACATAGCAAGGTACTGAGGTTCCATCCTTCTTGTGGACTAGCCTTCATTTGTCTGGAGTCACTTCACGGCCCTTCCAGAGTGCTTCTCTAACAGAATCTATTTTGTGTTTGTTAAATGATTCAAATCAAAACATGATCTCACATCTTTGAACATAGACCTAACTCATCCTTTCCCCCTCTGCATTTCTTCCTAGAAATACATATTCTGACCCATGAAGTTGAGGTATTTGTGAAATATCCTGAAATATTTTTTAAATTTCATGATCCCTAAATAATAAAATTGACTCACATCTTGTATTTAAAATCATAAAGTAAATACAGGGCTGTGTTGTTGTGATATTAATATTAATAGAAAGGCACTCAGAGTACAATAACTTCTAATTTGTTATTAGGAAATAGCAATTCAGAAAGAAAATATGGACATCTTTCTGTAATTATATGTAAAGTTACCATGCATATCATATAGCATCATTAAAGTGACATGACTATCATAGAATCATTCATTTGGAACATAAAGTGCATAAGCTACATAACTCCATTCTTTCCACTTTCTACTGTTAATATGCTTATTATTATTTATAGTAGCTGTTATGGACTAAAGTGTACCCTCTTTTACAAATTCATGGAAATGAATTTCCAAAATGGAAATGGGGTCCTTAGGAGTTAAATAGGTCTAGATGAGGTCATTTGGGTCGAGCACTCATTGCTGGGATTAGTGGCTTTGTAAGCTATGTGTTTTTGTAGTAGTCATGTATGGATGTGAGAGGTGAACCATAAAGAAGGCTGAGTGCCAAAGAATTGATGCCTTTGAACGGTGATACTTGAGAAGATTCTTGAGAGTCCATTGGACAGCAAGGAGATCAAACCAGTTAATCATAAAGGAAATGAACCTTGAATATTTATTGGAAGGACTGGTGCTAAAGCTTCAATACTTTGATCACCTTATGTGAACATTCTCACTAAAAAGAACCTGATGCTGGAAATTTTGGGCAGGAAGAAAATAGGGAAACAGAGGATGTGATGGTTGGATGGCATCATTGAGTCAATGGACATGAATTTCAGCAAACTCTGGGAGATGGTGAAGGACAGGGAAACCTGGTGTGCTACAGTCCATGTGGCTGCAAAGAGTTGGACAGGACTGAGCAACTGAACAACAACAAGAGTACTAGAGTACTCTGTGTGTGTGTGTGTGCTTCTGTTTCTGTCCCTCTGCACCATGTGAAAACAGAGCAAAATGACATAGTTGTCTACAACCCAAGGAGAGAGTCCTCACCTGAAGGCAAATATACTGACATCTTGATCTTGGATTTGCAGTCTGAATAACTGAGAAATCAGTGTATTTTATTTAAGCCACAAGTCTGTTGTATTTTCTTATGGCAGTTGACTAATGCAAGATGAGTGCACCATTTTATTTAATTTCTATAACAATTTAATGAAGTAAGCACTATTGGTAATCCTATTTGCAAATGAGATCTGAGGAGGTTCAGGGATTGAGAATTAGCCTGATCTCACAGAGCTGTTACTTGGCATTTCTATGGACAGCATTTCTTCATGACAGACATAATTTTTATGCAGAGAATCACAGGAGTGGATGGAACAGAGATCCTTTCATGGAACTTCTAATCTCTGTGAGGCAGCATTTATGCCCGAACCTGATACTCCCCAGGAGCTGTTATGGACTAAAGTGTACCCTCTTTTACAAATTCATGGAAATGAATTTCCAAAATGGAAATGGGGTCCTTAGGAGTTAAATAGGTCTAGATGAGGTCATTTGGGTCGAGCACTCATTGCTGGGATTAGTGGCTTTGTAAGCTATGTGTTTTTGTAGTAGTCATGTATGGATGTGAGAGGTGAACCATAAAGAAGGCTGAGTGCCAAAGAATTGATGCCTTTGAACGGTGATACTTGAGAAGATTCTTGAGAGTCCATTGGACAGCAAGGAGATCAAACCAGTTAATCATAAAGGAAATGAACCTTGAATATTTATTGGAAGGACTGGTGCTAAAGCTTCAATACTTTGATCACCTTATGTGAACATTCTCACTAAAAAGAACCTGATGCTGGAAATTTTGGGCAGGAAGAAAATAGGGAAACAGAGGATGTGATGGTTGGATGGCATCATTGAGTCAATGGACATGAATTTCAGCAAACTCTGGGAGATGGTGAAGGACAGGGAAACCTGGTGTGCTACAGTCCATGTGGCTGCAAAGAGTTGGACAGGACTGAGCAACTGAACAACAACAAGAGTACTAGAGTACTCTGTGTGTGTGTGTGCTTCTGTTTCTGTCCCTCTGCACCATGTGAAAACAGAGCAAAATGACATAGTTGTCTACAACCCAAGGAGAGAGTCCTCACCTGAAGGCAAATATACTGACATCTTGATCTTGGATTTGCAGTCTGAATAACTGAGAAATCAGTGTATTTTATTTAAGCCACAAGTCTGTTGTATTTTCTTATGGCAGTTGACTAATGCAAGATGAGTGCACCATTTTATTTAATTTCTATAACAATTTAATGAAGTAAGCACTATTGGTAATCCTATTTGCAAATGAGATCTGAGGAGGTTCAGGGATTGAGAATTAGCCTGATCTCACAGAGCTGTTACTTGGCATTTCTATGGACAGCATTTCTTCATGACAGACATAATTTTTATGCAGAGAATCACAGGGAGTGGATGGAACAGAGATCCTTTCATGGAACTTCTAATCTCTGTGAGGCAGCATGACATGGTGGAATCATGCAAACCATGTTTAAATCCTGGATCTACCAGTTCCCAGTCATGGACATCTGTATCTCATTTGACTCTCATGACCACTTCTTAGGTCAATTTCATATGCAAGGAATCTAAGGCTCATAGTTCATAGGCAACTTGTCCAAGATCATAAAGCTCGAAATCCAAATGTAAATTCTGTGTATTACATCGATGTGGATTTCAAGGATGACTGGCATTTCTTAGGCAGAAAAGGAAGTGTAAATTCTCCAGGCATGGAGGAGATAAGTTATATAACAGACAGAATATATAAACAGGGACATGAGCACAGTAGTCATAAGACACTGAAGAGACTGGGCTTTTTGGCTTATTCCCACATGCAGACTTGAATAAGTCACTCATGTAAGTGGAAATTCCTTTATATGTGAAATGGAGATCATATCTGTCCACTCAATTGTTACATATTTCAAATCTTATACTGTCAAACCAAATAAATTTAAATTCAATATGTGGAATAAAAGGAACACAAGCAAAATTATGTCAGAGATCACACCATACACATCCAAGTAGGGAACGTTTCTCTTCAATATTCTCTAAGTTTTCTAGGATTGCCATATATTTCCATTCTATAGTGGGAAGGATAGTTTTATTTTAAAATATTAATGTCTATTCAGCTTTACTCATGTGATTATTTTAGATATTTTAAAGAAAGCACAAAGAATATCAAATACAAGATAATGATACTTGTGTTACTTTCCTTCTCTTACTTTAGTCATGAAGAAATACTAAAATATGACTCATCAAAACTTAATTTTCCTCAAAGTACTTTATTATAGTTTAATTATTTTGAAAACTTATAATTACACATATGGTAGCACATATGTATATGAAAAGTTTCCTCTTTTTTTCCCTCTTATTTGTAATAGCTTTGCTGTCTGTCTTCTTTGACTTTTGGAAAACTTTAACTGATGAGATCTGAGGAGGTTCAGGGATTGAGAATTAGCCTGATCTCACAGAGCTGTTACTTGGCATTTCTATGGACAGCATTTCTTCATGACAGACATAATTTTTATGCAGAGAATCACAGGGAGTGGATGGAACAGAGATCCTTTCATGGAACTTCTAATCTCTGTGAGGCAGCATGACATGGTGGAATCATGCAAACCATGTTTAAATCCTGGATCTACCAGTTCCCAGTCATGGACATCTGTATCTCATTTGACTCTCATGACCACTTCTTAGGTCAATTTCATATGCAAGGAATCTAAGGCTCATAGTTCATAGGCAACTTGTCCAAGATCATAAAGCTCGAAATCCAAATGTAAATTCTGTGTATTACATCGATGTGGATTTCAAGGATGACTGGCATTTCTTAGGCAGAAAAGGAAGTGTAAATTCTCCAGGCATGGAGGAGATAAGTTATATAACAGACAGAATATATAAACAGGGACATGAGCACAGTAGTCATAAGACACTGAAGAGACTGGGCTTTTTGGCTTATTCCCACATGCAGACTTGAATAAGTCACTCATGTAAGTGGAAATTCCTTTATATGTGAAATGGAGATCATATCTGTCCACTCAATTGTTACATATTTCAAATCTTATACTGTCAAACCAAATAAATTTAAATTCAATATGTGGAATAAAAGGAACACAAGCAAAATTATGTCAGAGATCACACCATACACATCCAAGTAGGGAACGTTTCTCTTCAATATTCTCTAAGTTTTCTAGGATTGCCATATATTTCCATTCTATAGTGGGAAGGATAGTTTTATTTTAAAATATTAATGTCTATTCAGCTTTACTCATGTGATTATTTTAGATATTTTAAAGAAAGCACAAAGAATATCAAATACAAGATAATGATACTTGTGTTACTTTCCTTCTCTTACTTTAGTCATGAAGAAATACTAAAATATGACTCATCAAAACTTAATTTTCCTCAAAGTACTTTATTATAGTTTAATTATTTTGAAAACTTATAATTACACATATGGTAGCACATATGTATATGAAAAGTTTCCTCTTTTTTTCCCTCTTATTTGTAATAGCTTTGCTGTCTGTCTTCTTTGACGTTTACTGTATGGAAGAATGGAGTGCTCGCAGACTAAGAAAATGGGTCAACATGAGTTGGGGCCAAAAAGAAGTACCTTTTGGGGAATCACAAGATTCAAACAAGGTGTTCAAGAGACTACTGTCCTGCTAAAGAGGAACTGGGGGCAATCGTTGTAAGGAGTATGATAGAAGTAGTGGAGAGAAAAATGTGCAAGATACAGACAGGCTCTAAACAGGCCAAATCAGTGGGGATAGGTCACAAAACTCAAGTTACAAGATTGGGATCCTCCATTATCTAGGACAGTCATCTAACAGAAGGTTTACACATCAGGAGTGCTCAGTACAGTAGGGTCAGTTGCATTCCTGGGGAACAAACATCCCAGGACTAATTTCAGACCCTAGTTGCTCAATATATCAACAGTGAGAGGGGGCCACCTATTTTAGAGGGGAGAAGAGAAGAGAAAGGACCAAGGTTTCCCTAGAGAAACAACTAGAAGCCTGTTAAGGACTTTTATATTCACTTTTTAACAAATATTTTTCCCCAAGAGACTATTTATAAGCCAGTTCTTTCCACCCACGCTCTGATGCAACTACTCATGATATTTCAGTGTAAATAATTTAACCTCTTTCAGTCTTAAGCTTTTTGTCTTTAAAATTTAAGCATCATTGCTTGTCCTTTTTTCGCCCTTTAGAGAGGTCTTCTGAGGACTATATTATTTCAAGACTGTTAAAGCATTTGAATATAGTAGTGTGCTATCCAAAATTACAGGTAGGAGTTGCATCTTTCCATTAGAGTGGATTAGAGCTAGCTGTTCATTTCAAGCCCACAAACAACAAATTAGACCAGAAGGAGGCAAAAAACCATCCATTAGCTTTGAAAAGTGATGGATGATGATGAAAATGATGATGAAATTAATCGCCAAGCCTTTGGAGTTCTTGCCAATTCCCAAGACTATTTTACAATTTTATATCCAGGAACTAACTTTATCTTGCCACAACCCTTGCACAGTAAATAGTACTATTATTCCCATATATATGTGGGACAGCCAAGACTGTCAGAAGTCAAGAAAGCTGTCTAAGACCCCCTAGTTAATAAGGGTTGAAAGACGGCAGACTTGGGGATCCAGATTTAGTGTTACAAGAATTGCACTGAAGGAAAAAAAAAAAAATTGAAAATGGTAACATTATATATAAAGTCCTTTTAAAGTAATTTTTTAAATATCAAATTAAGTATACTTCAATTTTTTGGCAAAGGTTTACCAGAAACACTTGTTTATGTTTCTTGGACATTGTTAGAGACTTTGGAGGCTCATAATTAGAAGTTGGGGAATAATTTCAAGATGAACATAGATTTTGGGTTTTTAGGGGTGAAGGCTAACCTTAAGACCCTAGTGGGGCTCAAGAAAATATCTATACGGGGTTGAAGGTTTACACATCAGGAGTGCTCAGTACAGTAGGGTCAGTTGCATTCCTGGGGAACAAACATCCCAGGACTAATTTCAGACCCTAGTTGCTCAATATATCAACAGTGAGAGGGGGCCACCTATTTTAGAGGAGAAGAGAAGAGAAAGGACCAAGGTTTCCCTAGAGAAACAACTAGAAGCCTGTTAAGGACTTTTATATTCACTTTTTAACAAATATTTTTCCCCAAGAGACTATTTATAAGCCAGTTCTTTCCACCCACGCTCTGATGCAACTACTCATGATATTTCAGTGTAAATAATTTAACCTCTTTCAGTCTTAAGCTTTTTGTCTTTAAAATTTAAGCATCATTGCTTGTCCTTTTTTCGCCCTTTAGAGAGGTCTTCTGAGGACTATATTATTTCAAGACTGTTAAAGCATTTGAATATAGTAGTGTGCTATCCAAAATTACAGGTAGGAGTTGCATCTTTCCATTAGAGTGGATTAGAGCTAGCTGTTCATTTCAAGCCCACAAACAACAAATTAGACCAGAAGGAGGCAAAAAACCATCCATTAGCTTTGAAAAGTGATGGATGATGATGAAAATGATGATGAAATTAATCGCCAAGCCTTTGGAGTTCTTGCCAATTCCCAAGACTATTTTACAAT
The DNA here is from genome assembly GCA_022376925.1 of Tragulus kanchil. Lineage (NCBI taxonomy): Eukaryota > Metazoa > Chordata > Mammalia > Artiodactyla > Tragulidae > Tragulus > Tragulus kanchil. The sequence continues at coordinate 21,213,515 of JAIOJX010000023.1, read as the reverse complement.
TTTATATCCAGGAACTAACTTTATCTTGCCACAACCCTTGCACAGTAAATAGTACTATTATTCCCATATATATGTGGGACAGCCAAGACTGTCAGAAGTCAAGAAAGCTGTCTAAGACCCCCTAGTTAATAAGGGTTGAAAGACGGCAGACTTGGGGATCCAGATTTAGTGTTACAAGAATTGCACTGAAGGAAAAAAAAAAAAATTGAAAATGGTAACATTATATATAAAGTCCTTTTAAAGTAATTTTTTAAATATCAAATTAAGTATACTTCAATTTTTTGGCAAAGGTTTACCAGAAACACTTGTTTATGTTTCTTGGACATTGTTAGAGACTTTGGAGGCTCATAATTAGAAGTTGGGGAATAATTTCAAGATGAACATAGATTTATTGAATGTGACTTAGTAATGAATATTTGTGAGCGGCAATAAAGGGGAGTGAAGGCTAACCTTAAGGTCATATGCAAATATATTAGGTGCCACAGCTACGGCAAAGCTGAGTAACAAAGTATGCCCCAAATCTCAATAGTTTACAACAAACACTTGCAATTTTGGTCTTACAGGTCTGCAAGTCCACTGGGAGCCTCTGCTTCAAGGTATGAGTTGGTCCAGGTTGGCTCCATCTAGGTTGCATTCCACAACTCAGGTTTATGCAGCAGTTCCTGCAAGGGTATGATGCTCTCAAGGTATAGGTCAGGAGTGTAACAGACCAAGACACACAGCAGAAGCCAAGGCCAAGCCTCTGGTTGCTATGTTGCACTTTACTTTCATGTATGTTTCATTGCCCCAGAAAATTGCACCATTAGCCCACAAGTCATTACAGTGGAGAAGTATAATTTGTTCTCAGTGAATAATGACAGAGGTTGGGAAGGAAAGGAAATCATGATCTAATACTACAGCCTACTACAGACAGGCCATCTGAGGTTGAAATAACCAAACCCTATTTAGTGAAAGAACATATGACTATCCTTCCCAGGGGGCATGAAAACAATCTTAACAGGAAAGAAATATTAAACTCAATGGACAAAGAAATCACCACTGGGTGGTACTCTTATTCCAAGACTGCTTTTTGCAGGATGAATCCATATTTCAGTGGTCAAAAGAGGAAATTTTCAATAGGACAATACAAGCTGATTTTTCAGTAATTCAATCTGTGAATACATTTTCATGTCTACTTCATGATGTTAAAATACTCAAAACTGTGCCTGAAAGAGAATAATGAGAGTGAGCTATGAGATGGGGGTGATGATGATGATAAAGATGATGACGTCAAAACTGAGAGGCATTTCTGCTCTTTGTATGTTTCCTTTCTCCTATTTTAACTCTACAACATATTCTGTAAGATATTCCCAGATGCTTACATCCTAATGAAAACCTTTTCCAAATTTCAGGTCTCACTATCAAAAGCGAAGAATGTAATAACTTTTGGCAATGCTGGACATTTTTAGGAATGTAATTTTGTATAAAGCATTAAGGACATGTCACAAAGAGGTTTGGGGATTTAATGAGAAGTGTGGGAAAAAGATTTGTCTATATTCCACCCACATCACTTTAGCTGTCAAATATGATATGGCTTTTACTTAAAGGGACAATAGTTGGGAGAGAATCTTGGCTTATAATTTTGACAAAATATATGGCCCAAAATGACTGAATCTGGGAAAAGCATTATGTGGGCAGTTAGGTAAACAGGTACTCTTTTTATTAATCTAGTCAAGCAGGGTAAAACTTTGAAACTGTATGCAAATCCTATAAATAACAAAATTAAATAGCCAATATCTCAAAATATTTAACCAAATGCCTTTTTATTCCTGAAACTGATCCACATAGCAAGAAAACAGATCACCTAAGAAGAATTAAAGTCAAAGACCAAAAAACCTCAGGGAAAAAAATCTTTGAACAGTAGGGTTCAATTCATCATAATGCTTCTTTTCACTTGCAATACTACAGGAAAATTTATTTGGAAAGAAAAAAAATTGTCAAACTCCCTATCTTCATAGGTTTTAGATTAAAGCTCATATGATCTATCCTTTACAATGTGTCAGAAAATAGACCAGAATTTTGGAATGCCTGTTCTGACTCTCCTTGAGGCTTCCCTGAGATAGAGTTCATGTCAGTTTCTCAAGTACACAGCTAGTAACAGAGTAGAAACAAATGACCCAGGTGTTTTTATTCTAAGCCCAGTGTCCAGGACTGAACTGGATTTCATTTAATTTTCCTTCCAAGTGTTTATCTTTGGGAAAATCACTGTCATGTTTTCATTTTCCATGTCAGCAAAATGGAAGAACTAGATCAGTGGCTGTGCCAAGGACATCCCTTCCACTCCAGGATTCAGATCCGCTTCTTTTGAGCCATTCTTCACAGAGAGATGCTTCTCTGTGCTTTGTTATTTTGTTCACTGGACTGAAAGGCTTACTGAAAGAATGGACAGTTGGGGTCAGGAAAACTTCCAACAATACCACATATAACACTATCATTGTTCTTCAGTTGCTGAGTCATGTCTGACTCTTTGTAATCCCATGAACTGCATCATGCCAGATTTCCCATTCCTTCACTATCTCCCAGAGCTTGCTCAAACTCATGTCCATTGAGTCAAGGATGTCATCCAACCATCTCATCCTCTGTCCTTCCCTTCTCCTCTTGACTTCAATCTTTCCCATCATCAGGGTCTTTTCCAGTGAATTGATTTTTTGCATCAGGTGGTCAAAGTACTGAAGCTTTAGATTCAACATTAGTCTTTCCAATGGATACTCAAGGTTGATGTCCTTTAGGATTGACTTTTGTGATCTCCTTATTGTTCAAGGGACTCTCAAGAGTCTTCTCCAGCACTACATGTCGAACAACAAACAGATTTCTTACTAGTCTCCATCATGCTCAAGAATGATTATTTTCCTGGAATAAAAGACTTTCTGAAATTTCTCAGAAAAGGAAGGGTTTGCAAGGCATCCTATTAGGATGATGGAGCCATGCACAATTACTGAGTTTAAACAAATGTGGTTAATAGACCATTGTTAAACACATACTTTCTGGTATAGGAATCAACACTTTGAGGTCTGAATCTGAAAGCTCAGACATTTTTTGGGGGGGGTTGTGCTGCACGACTTACAGGATTTTAGTTCCCTGCTTACGGGTGGAACTTTGACTGCCAGGGAATTCCCTGAATCTCAGAGATTCTTAATTTCAATTGTTGGGAAATATTCAGTGTTAATTTTTGTCTCTCTTAACCTTTTTTTTAATAATTTTTAAAAAAGATTTATTTATTTTTGACTGTGCTGGGTCTTCCTTGCTCCACGTAGGGCCTTCACTAGTTACAGAGAGCTGAGGCTACTCTCTTGTTGCAGAGCATAGGCTCTAGAATGCGTGGGCTTCAGTAGTTATGGTGCACCAGCTTAGTTGTTTCTGGGGAATGTGAGATCTTCCCGGAGCAGGGATCTATGCCCCTGCATTGGCAGGCAGATTCTCAACCACTAGAAGCATTCAGCACCCATGGCCGGAGCATGGACTGAAAGGCTTACTGAAAGAATGGACAGTTGGGGTCAGGAAAACTTCCAACAATACCACATATAACACTATCATTGTTCTTCAGTTGCTGAGTCATGTCTGACTCTTTGTAATCCCATGAACTGCATCATGCCAGATTTCCCATTCCTTCACTATCTCCCAGAGCTTGCTCAAACTCATGTCCATTGAGTCAAGGATGTCATCCAACCATCTCATCCTCTGTCCTTCCCTTCTCCTCTTGACTTCAATCTTTCCCATCATCAGGGTCTTTTCCAGTGAATTGATTTTTTGCATCAGGTGGTCAAAGTACTGAAGCTTTAGATTCAACATTAGTCTTTCCAATGGATACTCAAGGTTGATGTCCTTTAGGATTGACTTTTGTGATCTCCTTATTGTTCAAGGGACTCTCAAGAGTCTTCTCCAGCACTACATGTCGAACAACAAACAGATTTCTTACTAGTCTCCATCATGCTCAAGAATGATTATTTTCCTGGAATAAAAGACTTTCTGAAATTTCTCAGAAAAGGAAGGGTTTGCAAGGCATCCTATTAGGATGATGGAGCCATGCACAATTACTGAGTTTAAACAAATGTGGTTAATAGACCATTGTTAAACACATACTTTCTGGTATAGGAATCAACACTTTGAGGTCTGAATCTGAAAGCTCAGACATTTTTTGGGGGGGGTTGTGCTGCACGACTTACAGGATTTTAGTTCCCTGCTTACGGGTGGAACTTTGACTGCCAGGGAATTCCCTGAATCTCAGAGATTCTTAATTTCAATTGTTGGGAAATATTCAGTGTTAATTTTTGTCTCTCTTAACCTTTTTTTTAATAATTTTTAAAAAAGATTTATTTATTTTTGACTGTGCTGGGTCTTCCTTGCTCCACGTAGGGCCTTCACTAGTTACAGAGAGCTGAGGCTACTCTCTTGTTGCAGAGCATAGGCTCTAGAATGCGTGGGCTTCAGTAGTTATGGTGCACCAGCTTAGTTGTTTCTGGGGAATGTGAGATCTTCCCGGAGCAGGGATCTATGCCCCCTGCATTGGCAGGCAGATTCTCAACCACTAGACCACCAGGGAAGCCCTTCTCTTAACCTTTAATCTTAAACCTTTTCTCAGTGCCCTACAAACTCTGTCAGTGGCAGCTGTGGAAAAAGACAGACTCCTTAGTTCTCTCTCTTCCTTCTTTCAAGGACTGAAGAGTTTCATTATTAATCACTTATATATTATCTCTACCCTGCCTGCCTCTTTATTAACTACCTCTATGGAATCTATTGCTATTAATCATCCAACGTGTGTCTGAGTATTACCGGTAATTATCTTTGAATGCTCGTTAACCGTCAATTTAATTATCTATTTCCCCCATTGAATACAGACTGATTCAGGTCCCTGACTGGAGAGAGAGAAGAGAGAGAAGAGAGAGAGAGAGAGAGAGAGAGAGAGAGAGTGTGCTGCTTTTAGATTCCAATTATCACTACATAGAGTAAAACTATATTTCAATTAAGTGTTCATAAGTCTTGGTCGCCTATGAAACCATATACTTGTTGAATGTGAAGATTGAAAGTCAGGTATAATCTATGATTCTCTTTCATTTACTCTTATATCTTCTACAACAATTCACTGAAGTCCCTTATAAACTAATTGATGTTCCTCTTCCAGGAACAAACATTATATGGATCTGAAGTATTTATTTATGTGTATATGTACTTATTTATGTTAATTTGATGCTTGAGGGGATCAGAGAAGAATGAGACCAGAACATGTGATCCGTTCCTGTCCACTTCTCCGAGGGTGACTACACAACCGACGGTTCCACACCTTTCATTCTGAATGTCTGGGCCATACAAAAGAGACTTGCATCCCCAGCAAAGGATTCTCAAAGGGTATGTAGAACAATAAAACACATTTTGAAAATGGTCTGTTTTCTTTGAAGAGGCATTTTACTACAGTAGCTGAGGGCCATCACTAGTTACAGAGAGCTGAGGCTACTCTCTTGTTGCAGAGCATAGGCTCTAGAATGCGTGGGCTTCAGTAGTTATGGTGCACCAGCTTAGTTGTTTCTGGGGAATGTGAGATCTTCCCGGAGCAGGGATCTATGCCCCCTGCATTGGCAGGCAGATTCTCAACCACTAGACCACCAGGGAAGCCCTTCTCTTAACCTTTAATCTTAAACCTTTTCTCAGTGCCCTACAAACTCTGTCAGTGGCAGCTGTGGAAAAAGACAGACTCCTTAGTTCTCTCTCTTCCTTCTTTCAAGGACTGAAGAGTTTCATTATTAATCACTTATATATTATCTCTACCCTGCCTGCCTCTTTATTAACTACCTCTATGGAATCTATTGCTATTAATCATCCAACGTGTGTCTGAGTATTACCGGTAATTATCTTTGAATGCTCGTTAACCGTCAATTTAATTATCTATTTCCCCCATTGAATACAGACTGATTCAGGTCCCTGACTGGAGAGAGAGAAGAGAGAGAGAGAGAGAGAGAGAGAGAGAGTGTGCTGCTTTTAGATTCCAATTATCACTACATAGAGTAAAACTATATTTCAATTAAGTGTTCATAAGTCTTGGTCGCCTATGAAACCATATACTTGTTGAATGTGAAGATTGAAAGTCAGGTATAATCTATGATTCTCTTTCATTTACTCTTATATCTTCTACAACAATTCACTGAAGTCCCTTATAAACTAATTGATGTTCCTCTTCCAGGAACAAACATTATATGGATCTGAAGTATTTATTTATGTGTATATGTACTTATTTATGTTAATTTGATGCTTGAGGGGATCAGAGAAGAATGAGACCAGAACATGTGATCCGTTCCTGTCCACTTCTCCGAGGGTGACTACACAACCAACGGTTCCACACCTTTCATTCTGAATGTCTGGGCCATACAAAAGAGACTTGCATCCCCAGCAAAGGATTCTCAAAGGGTATGTAGAACAATAAAACACATTTTGAAAATGGTCTGTTTTCTTTGAAGAGGGCATTTTACTACAGTAGCTGAGGGCCATCAAAGACAGTAATAGTCATATAGTTAGCAGGAAACTAAGGGGATGAGAAGAAAGAAACTAACATTTGTTGAATGCTTGCATGTATTATTTTATTTCTCTTTCTCAATGATATGTGGGTTCCATTAAGTTGTGGAGCTTGCCCAAGAACACTCCAATTGTATTTAACAGAACAAGAATTTAAACCACGATGTGCCTAATTCTTAAATCTGTGTTCTTGCCCCTAAACCATACTGCTTCAAGATAAGATGTCTATATCAGAGAAGGTTCATGTGTAAAAATTAGGTGAAATGCAGGTGGTGTTTCTTTCAAATTCAGAAGAGGGGTTCAGTACTTCTGGCTGGGCTGTTCAGAGAGAGCTTAACAGAGATGACATCTGAACTGAATCGGGAGAATGAAGAGGTCTCAGCAGCTCTGGTGTGTATCCTTGTGTGTTCACTCCTTTCTGGAGTTGGAGGATCGTAGAAAGTTCTCTGTTCTCCACTGAACTTCATGAAGTCTGAGGTTCATTGTAGTACTGAGTGCTTTGGAATACAAAGGCATAGACTGCTGTGAAGATATGCTATCTTCTTGTTGGCTAGAACCTGATTGGAGGAAATGCTGTTAAAATACACACACAGACACACCCACACTCACATGCAATCATTTAATGTACTTGTGTTCTAGGCAGATATCCCTCTTTTCCTTACCACTGAAGACCTCTGCTTTTGAATATTTGATAGGTGTTTAGCTTTCAAGATACCTTCACAACCAGTTGATCCATTTGGCCAGTATTTACTTATTGGGTGCATCTTGTCTATGTTCCACACTCCTCCGTCTTCTGTGAGATTTGCAGAGATGTACTTTGGCATATGCAAGATTGTCCCCATTCCTCAAAAATCTTAGAATTTACTTTGAGATATAACATCTGTTAATTTGATGCTTGAGGGGATCAGAGAAGAATGAGACCAGAACATGTGATCCGTTCCTGTCCACTTCTCCGAGGGTGACTACACAACCAACGGTTCCACACCTTTCATTCTGAATGTCTGGGCCATACAAAAGAGACTTGCATCCCCAGCAAAGGATTCTCAAAGGGTATGTAGAACAATAAAACACATTTTGAAAATGGTCTGTTTTCTTTGAAGAGGGCATTTTACTACAGTAGCTGAGGGCCATCAAAGACAGTAATAGTCATATAGTTAGCAGGAAACTAAGGGGATGAGAAGAAAGAAACTAACATTTGTTGAATGCTTGCATGTATTATTTTATTTCTCTTTCTCAATGATATGTGGGTTCCATTAAGTTGTGGAGCTTGCCCAAGAACACTCCAATTGTATTTAACAGAACAAGAATTTAAACCACGATGTGCCTAATTCTTAAATCTGTGTTCTTGCCCCTAAACCATACTGCTTCAAGATAAGATGTCTATATCAGAGAAGGTTCATGTGTAAAAATTAGGTGAAATGCAGGTGGTGTTTCTTTCAAATTCAGAAGAGGGGTTCAGTACTTCTGGCTGGGCTGTTCAGAGAGAGCTTAACAGAGATGACATCTGAACTGAATCGGGAGAATGAAGAGGTCTCAGCAGCTCTGGTGTGTATCCTTGTGTGTTCACTCCTTTCTGGAGTTGGAGGATCGTAGAAAGTTCTCTGTTCTCCACTGAACTTCATGAAGTCTGAGGTTCATTGTAGTACTGAGTGCTTTGGAATACAAAGGCATAGACTGCTGTGAAGATATGCTATCTTCTTGTTGGCTAGAACCTGATTGGAGGAAATGCTGTTAAAATACACACACAGACACACCCACACTCACATGCAATCATTTAATGTACTTGTGTTCTAGGCAGATATCCCTCTTTTCCTTACCACTGAAGACCTCTGCTTTTGAATATTTGATAGGTGTTTAGCTTTCAAGATACCTTCACAACCAGTTGATCCATTTGGCCAGTATTTACTTATTGGGTGCATCTTGTCTATGTTCCACACTCCTCCGTCTTCTGTGAGATTTGCAGAGATGTACTTTGGCATATGCAAGATTGTCCCCATTCCTCAAAAATCTTAGAATTTACTTTGAGATATAACATCTGAAGTTTGAGTTTATTGATCTTATTATATATCTAGAATACTCCTTAGTCCAGTTCTGTATTTGTTAACTCATTTAATCGGTTCAATTGAAAAGGTTTACGTAGAATAGAAGTCTGATTTTTCCCCTCACATCACAGTACTAGGGCAGATGATAGTTGATAGGGCTTGCTATGAGTTGGTGAAAGTTAAATCATTTTTTAAATTATAAAACACCATATGGACATTGTAAGAATCGCAAGGACACGGCAGACAGCAAGCTGTTAGGGAAGAAGTTTATTTGGGAAGAGTTCCCAGGCGAGATCCACAAGTCCGAGAGATGGTCCAGGGAAATCGCGCCCCAGAGATGGGACGAGGAGGTTTTATTAGGGAGGAAAGTAGAGCAGGAAAAAAGGGGAGGGGGATTCCTCAGAGCAGACGCAGAAACGAGTTCTTTGTTTAAACTTGGAGGGAAGTCCAGTGATGAGCCTACTATCTTTGAGGTGTCTGCGGGCTGGGGGTGTGAAGTTCTTGACACTTTCCAGATGCGGTGAGGAATCTTTATGGCCAAGGCCATCTCCTTATCGCAGGTCTAAAGAAACTCTCAGGCGCCAGCACTGACCCTCTGATTTAGTGCCGGGGAGTCTCTGATGTGGTGTTAACCCTAACAACTGGCCCTTTCTTATGACTATTTAGTGCCTGGGAATCTCTGGTAGGGAGTCTCATTTACCGTATTACCCCTAGCAACAGGTCCTTTCCTGTGACTCTTTCAGGGCCGGGAATCTCTGGCCACTGTGTTAACTCTTTAATAGCCTACCAACCTAACAGACCTCAGGGAAGTGTTGGGAATTTCATGTAGGGTGGGTGGGTAATTTAAGGAATAGACGCAGGTTATTGGAGGCTGAAAAAAACCCCAAATATAGCAGAGTGCAGAGCTTGGGTTATGACTCTCCATTAACAGATGGCATATGTAAGTCTTTGAAAGGCCAAATGACATGTTCAAGGTCATATTGCAAATGAGGTAGGGAATCATTCAAGTCTCCTGGCACTGGGCCTAGTATCCTTTCCTCTTACCTTAATACCACTGGCCAACTATGGTCAGTTCCCTACATACAATCAAGATCCATTTTGAGAGCATGTATGTAAGTCCAATCTGTTCATAAGGCCAAGAAAGTTAGCCTAGGTACCCAGCTTTTATAGATAACTCTAGACAGGTGAACTAACTTAAGTGACTGACACGTCCATGACTGCATCACTGAAAGTTTGCAACTGGAAGGTTCATATGTAGGGGACTTACTATATACAGCCAAGCAACAGAAAGGCTAAACTGAGGGCAGTGGGGTAAACTTGGGAGTCTCGGTTGTGTGTCAGTATCATTATTTTCTCTATCGCCACCAATAATACCCAGAGAAGAAAACTAGGGACATGGAAAACTCTAATTTGTAGTTTGAAAAAAAGGAAAATGAAAACAATGGTATTTTATTTTCTAGAATATCTACCATGTGCCAGGCACTGTGCGAGATATTTTGCATATTATTTTCATGTCTACATGTTTGACAGTGTTTGATGTCAGAATGTAACAATGGTTAACAACATTGTATTTTCAAAAGGACGGAAAGCTGCGGGCTGGGGTGTGATCGCAGATGCGGTGAGGAATCTTTATGGCCAAGGCCATCTCCTTATCGCAGGTCTAAAGAAACTCTCAGGCGCCAGCACTGACCCTCTGATTTAGTGCCGGGGAGTCTCTGATGTGGTGTTAACCCTAACAACTGGCCCTTTCTTATGACTATTTAGTGCCTGGGAATCTCTGGTAGGGAGTCTCATTTACCGTATTACCCCTAGCAACAGGTCCTTTCCTGTGACTCTTTCAGGGCCGGGAATCTCTGGCCACTGTGTTAACTCTTTAATAGCCTACCAACCTAACAGACCTCAGGGAAGTGTTGGGAATTTCATGTAGGGTGGGTGGGTAATTTAAGGAATAGACGCAGGTTATTGGAGGCTGAAAAAAACCCCAAATATAGCAGAGTGCAGAGCTTGGGTTATGACTCTCCATTAACAGATGGCATATGTAAGTCTTTGAAAGGCCAAATGACATGTTCAAGGTCATATTGCAAATGAGGTAGGGAATCATTCAAGTCTCCTGGCACTGGGCCTAGTATCCTTTCCTCTTACCTTAATACCACTGGCCAACTATGGTCAGTTCCCTACATACAATCAAGATCCATTTTGAGAGCATGTATGTAAGTCCAATCTGTTCATAAGGCCAAGAAAGTTAGCCTAGGTACCCAGCTTTTATAGATAACTCTAGACAGGTGAACTAACTTAAGTGACTGACACGTCCATGACTGCATCACTGAAAGTTTGCAACTGGAAGGTTCATATGTAGGGGACTTACTATATACAGCCAAGCAACAGAAAGGCTAAACTGAGGGCAGTGGGGTAAACTTGGGAGTCTCGGTTGTGTGTCAGTATCATTATTTTCTCTATCGCCACCAATAATACCCAGAGAAGAAAACTAGGGACATGGAAAACTCTAATTTGTAGTTTGAAAAAAAGGAAAATGAAAACAATGGTATTTTATTTTCTAGAATATCTACCATGTGCCAGGCACTGTGCGAGATATTTTGCATATTATTTTTCATGTCTACATGTTTGACAGTGTTTGATGTCAGAATGTAACAATGGTTAACAACATTGTCAGCAAAGTACTTTTATCCTCATTTTATAGATGGACATCCTGGAGAAGGGTCTGGTAACCCACTCCAGGGTTCTTTCCTAGAGAATCCCATGGATAGAGGAGGCTGGTGGGCTATAGTCAATGGGGTCCAAAAGAGTCAGATATAACTAAAGCAATTTAGCATGCATGCATACAGATGGAGATAGAGTGGAGTAGGTAATTCCACATGACTTCTGAGTAGAGAAGAAACTCTAGATGGAAATATTTGTTGAAGGCTAGATTTTGATGTGATGAACCCATATCAGCCTTAGGTGGTTTCTTCCCTTCTTGATATCAGTGGGGTTCTGATATTTCATTGACATTTGCAGAGATAGCTGTTAGCAAATTGTTGTCTGGCATAATTTGAAGGATTCCTTATAATAATCCCAGGAGTCATTCCTTCTCTGATTTGAAAGAAGTCCAGTGTGCCTTGATTTCCCTTGCATTGTTAGACACTGAGATTTCAATCTTTCATGGAGAAATTATAAACCTTTTGTTGAACTATTGGTTATTATATTTTTACATGTTTCTATTTGGATCTTATAATATCCAACAACATGTTTAAATGAAAATTATATTTTAGACAGTGAAGGAAATGAATTCCCTTCCTTCCAGAATTATCCAGTTTACCTACCTTAATTTCATCTCATCTTGTTCTTATGCTGATTATTTAATTGAGATGTTAAGGTCCCTCACAGCTCTGAGTGGCAATTTTAAACCAGATTTCTCCATAGACTTGAGAGCTAGCAGCATGTGTGAGATGAGGCTGATCCAATTATGTAGGCTGAAAACTCTGGTTTAGATTTTTCTAAGCTGTGATATTATGTCCAGACCAATTTTGGGGAGTCTCGGTTGTGTGTCAGTATCATTATTTTCTCTATCGCCACCAATAATACCCAGAGAAGAAAACTAGGGACATGGAAAACTCTAATTTGTAGTTTGAAAAAAAGGAAAATGAAAACAATGGTATTTTATTTTCTAGAATATCTACCATGTGCCAGGCACTGTGCGAGATATTTTGCATATTATTTTTCATGTCTACATGTTTGACAGTGTTTGATGTCAGAATGTAACAATGGTTAACAACATTGTCAGCAAAGTACTTTTATCCTCATTTTATAGATGGACATCCTGGAGAAGGGTCTGGTAACCCACTCCAGGGTTCTTTCCTAGAGAATCCCATGGATAGAGGAGGCTGGTGGGCTATAGTCAATGGGGTCCAAAAGAGTCAGATATAACTAAAGCAATTTAGCATGCATGCATACAGATGGAGATAGAGTGGAGTAGGTAATTCCACATGACTTCTGAGTAGAGAAGAAACTCTAGATGGAAATATTTGTTGAAGGCTAGATTTTGATGTGATGAACCCATATCAGCCTTAGGTGGTTTTTTCCCCTTCTTGATATCAGTGGGGTTCTGATATTTCATTGACATTTGCAGAGATAGCTGTTAGCAAATTGTTGTCTGGCATAATTTGAAGGATTCCTTATAATAATCCCAGGAGTCATTCCTTCTCTGATTTGAAAGAAGTCCAGTGTGCCTTGATTTCCCTTGCATTGTTAGACACTGAGATTTCAATCTTTCATGGAGAAATTATAAACCTTTTGTTGAACTATTGGTTATTATATTTTTACATGTTTCTATTTGGATCTTATAATATCCAACAACATGTTTAAATGAAAATTATATTTTAGACAGTGAAGGAAATGAATTCCCTTCCTTCCAGAATTATCCAGTTTACCTACCTTAATTTCATCTCATCTTGTTCTTATGCTGATTATTTAATTGAGATGTTAAGGTCCCTCACAGCTCTGAGTGGCAATTTTAAACCAGATTTCTCCATAGACTTGAGAGCTAGAAGCATGTGTGAGATGAGGCTGATCCAATTATGTAGGCTGAAAACTCTGGAAAGATTTAAGATTTTTCTAAGCTGTGATATTATGTCCAGTGTTCTCTCTTTGTCAAAAATAAACATTTTTCAATTATAGGCTATCTGAGTTGGTTGTATAATTGAAAGAGGAGAAAAGAAGTGTCTTTCTGAAAGCTGAAGTGGAGTATGTAGCATTGTATGCCCACCTGGTCTGCTACCACAGCAGGAGGTGCCTGCTCCTGGGGACAGGGGCGCCTGAAGCCCAGAGCATGGCGCTCCTGGAGCCTTGGAACTTACTTAGAGTTTGGGGCTCCAGTGGAGCACTTCTAGCTGAGGCCACAGAGAGAGGGACTCCTCCAGGGAGCACACACACTCGCCCTCTCCGCTTCCTGGAGGCTGGAAGGTGGGGATTCCCTTTCTGGTTTTTTTCAGTTTTGTTTTATCATAGAACTTTTTTTCCATATCATACCAGAAACTCTGTGCAGAAAACAGAAGTAGTATGCATCCTACCCTTACAGATAAATTAAGTGAAGTGGAGATTTAGATACTTTGCTCAAGATCACATAGCAAGATTCAGTATTAATAACAGAGCCACAGGAATAGATGTGAAGAGTGGACTCATTGGAAAAGACCCTGATGCTGGGAAAAACTGAGGGAAAGAGGATAAGGGGGCAACAGAGGATGAGATGGTTGGATAGAATCACCAACTTAATGGACATGAGTTTGAGCAAATTCAGGGAGAGCGTGATGGGACAGAGAAGCCTGGCTTGCTGTGGTTAATGGGGTCACAAAGAGTCAGACACAACTTAGCGACTTAACAATAATAAGGAATAGAATCCTAGTTTCCATGTTCTATTTTTACTCCATACTCCACTAGATATCTAGTTTTCTAGATATCTAGGAATCTAGATACTATATATCTATCTAGTTTCATGGGTTAATCTGCTTTTCTTAGTTTCCCAATCTGAAAATATGCATATTTCATTATTTATGACATTCATTTATTCAACTCACTCATTCAGTGTTATTCATTATGACTATATCATTGTGCCACCAAGTTTAAAATTGTATTATTCGTATTTTAAAGGAGATTGAGGCTGATCCAATTATGTAGGCTGAAAACTCTGGAAAGATTTAAGATTTTTCTAAGCTGTGATATTATGTCCAGTGTTCTCTCTTTGTCAAAAATAAACATTTTTCAATTATAGGCTATCTGAGTTGGTTGTATAATTGAAAGAGGAGAAAAGAAGTGTCTTTCTGAAAGCTGAAGTGGAGTATGTAGCATTGTATGCCCACCTGGTCTGCTACCACAGCAGGAGGTGCCTGCTCCTGGGGACAGGGGCGCCTGAAGCCCAGAGCATGGCGCTCCTGGAGCCTTGGAACTTACTTAGAGTTTGGGGCTCCAGTGGAGCACTTCTAGCTGAGGCCACAGAGAGAGGGACTCCTCCAGGGAGCACACACACTCGCCCTCTCCGCTTCCTGGAGGCTGGAAGGTGGGGATTCCCTTTCTGGTTTTTTTCAGTTTTGTTTTATCATAGAACTTTTTTTCCATATCATACCAGAAACTCTGTGCAGAAAACAGAAGTAGTATGCATCCTACCCTTACAGATAAATTAAGTGAAGTGGAGATTTAGATACTTTGCTCAAGATCACATAGCAAGATTCAGTATTAATAACAGAGCCACAGGAATAGATGTGAAGAGTGGACTCATTGGAAAAGACCCTGATGCTGGGAAAAACTGAGGGAAAGAGGATAAGGGGGCAACAGAGGATGAGATGGTTGGATAGAATCACCAACTTAATGGACATGAGTTTGAGCAAATTCAGGGAGAGCGTGATGGGACAGAGAAGCCTGGCTTGCTGTGGTTAATGGGGTCACAAAGAGTCAGACACAACTTAGCGACTTAACAATAATAAGGAATAGAATCCTAGTTTCCATGTTCTATTTTTACTCCATACTCCACTAGATATCTAGTTTTCTAGATATCTAGGAATCTAGATACTATATATCTATCTAGTTTCATGGGTTAATCTGCTTTTCTTAGTTTCCCAATCTGAAAATATGCATATTTCCTTATTTATGACATTCATTTATTCAACTCACTCATTCAGTGTTATTCATTCATTTGATGGACTATATCATTGTGCCACCATAAGTTTTAAAAATGTATATGTCTGTATTGATTAGGATTATTGATTGTAAGTTTACTCTGGCTAATGCTAGAAAAAAGACACAAATTTGAAGACTCTCTGAGGGTTTCTCAGAGAATTAGATTTGGAAACAAGCAAGAGTAAGGAACTCTAGAGTAGAGGTAAAAATTGATAGTTTTACACCAGAGATACACATAAATTATTTTTAAAAAATCAGAGAATGGAGAGAACAGGCTTCACGGAAGCTGTGCCTAAATGAGCGGATGGATTTTGGAGGAGGTGGCATTTGAGCTAGACCTTCAAAGACAGGGAGGACTTATATTTTTTGAGACAGAAGCGGGGAGAGTATAATTTTTGTATGAATCCAAGAGCCATTTTGGGAAACTTAATAAAAGAACACCTGACATAGTTGTATGATGTTGCAATTGGTAAGTCAGTATGTGATGAAGGCCAAGAGTGAGGGATATCAAACTATATCAGTTGTTCCCCATTCAAGTTCAGTCTGACCCAATGTGGGTCAAATATGCCTATTTGTTCCCCCCATCTGTTTCTCTCTTTCCTTGCTATCATTTCTTCCCCCATTGTATGACTTTCTTATTGTTCTTTCCCTTTTCCTTCCTTACTGCTCTTCTTGCCCATTGCCTGTCCCATGATTAGTGGACTTATTCTTAGGATATGAATATTGGTATAAAGATCACATACTTTTTGAGTTTCACTTCGGGAATGACCGTGTGAGGAGCTCTGTAGACACACACCATAGAAATGAGTGAAAATCATTGAAAAAAATTCAAGGTCTCTGAAAGTAGTCCAAATGGCATGTAGCAAAGGAATGAACATGCATTCAAGAAATCTACTAAAATTTGGTAGGAACAGTGAGAACTGATGGTATCAAGGGCAAGATTCACTCACTCCACACTCCCAGCTCAGTGAGACTGAAACTGGATTCTAGATTTATGCTGTCAAGAACACAGGGTTCCATCTCCCCTGGGGACCCACTTGAGGTTCTGTCTTCTCAGGGGGAGCAATGTGGCAGCATTGTTCATTCTGTCTGAGCTACTTGTTGCTGAGGGAAAGTTCTGTGTGACTGTAGCCAAGTGGTGAATGCTCCCTTCTTCTGCTCAGACCTCATAAGGGAGGTTGTACCTTAGGCAGGCACCACTGAGGATACTGAAAACTGAATCTCTTCTGTCCCTGGTCGTAAGGCAGTGGTTCCACACTGAGTGAGGCAAGCCAAGAAGATCTGAGGCTACTGCCAACCTATCCACTGAGAACTCAGTTCCCTGAGTAGGAGATGTCACTCAGAGAAAAGCATGCCATGCTCCCAACCCTCAGCTGCAGAGCTGTGGCTCAGAGATTTTGCCTACAGCAAGAAGCAGGCCTTAAAACAGGTAGCTCCAAATCTCTTCCCAAAAGAACTGACCTCATTTACAAGAGGCGAGGCATTTCAAACTGGAGAGCTCTCTCAAAAACAGTGGAGACGGTGTGTGTGTATTCAGCTGATGAACCTGATTCTTTGTAACCCTGTCAACTGTAGCCCACCAGGCTCCCTGTGTCCAGGCGAGAATACCGGAATCTGTTGCCACTTCCTCTTCCAGGGGATCTTCCTAACCTAGGGTTTGAACCTGTGTGTCCTGGGGCTTCTGTATTGCAAGTTAATTGTTTCATCCTGAGTCACTGGGAAAGTGACTTCTTATTGTTCTTTCTTTTCCTTCCTTACTGCTCTTCTTGCCCATTGCCTGTCCCATGATTAGTGGACTTAGGATATGAATATTGGTATAAAGATCACATACTTTTTGAGTTTCACTTCGGGAATGACCGTGTGAGGAGCTCTGTAGACACACACCATAGAAATGAGTGAAAATCATTGAAAAAAATTCAAGGTCTCTGAAAGTAGTCCAAATGGCATGTAGCAAAGGAATGAACATGCATTCAAGAAATCTACTAAAATTTGGTAGGAACAGTGAGAACTGATGGTATCAAGGGCAAGATTCACTCACTCCACACTCCCAGCTCAGTGAGACTGAAACTGGATTCTAGATTTATGCTGTCAAGAACACAGGGTTCCATCTCCCCTGGGGACCCACTTGAGGTTCTGTCTTCTCAGGGGGAGCAATGTGGCAGCATTGTTCATTCTGTCTGAGCTACTTGTTGCTGAGGGAAAGTTCTGTGTGACTGTAGCCAAGTGGTGAATGCTCCCTTCTTCTGCTCAGACCTCATAAGGGAGGTTGTACCTTAGGCAGGCACCACTGAGGATACTGAAAACTGAATCTCTTCTGTCCCTGGTCGTAAGGCAGTGGTTCCACACTGAGTGAGGCAAGCCAAGAAGATCTGAGGCTACTGCCAACCTATCCACTGAGAACTCAGTTCCCTGAGTAGGAGATGTCACTCAGAGAAAAGCATGCCATGCTCCCAACCCTCAGCTGCAGAGCTGTGGCTCAGAGATTTTGCCTACAGCAAGAAGCAGGCCTTAAAACAGGTAGCTCCAAATCTCTTCCCAAAAGAACTGACCTCATTTACAAGAGAGCGAGGCATTTCAAACTGGAGAGCTCTCTCAAAAACAGTGGAGACGGTGTGTGTGTATTCAGCTGATGAACCTGATTCTTTGTAACCCTGTCAACTGTAGCCCACCAGGCTCCCTGTGTCCAGGCGAGAATACCGGAATCTGTTGCCACTTCCTCTTCCAGGGGATCTTCCTAACCTAGGGTTTGAACCTGTGTGTCCTGGGGCTTCTGTATTGCAAGTTAATTGTTTCATCCCCTGAGTCACTGGGAAAGTCTACAATGAATGACAATTGAGAAGATATTGTCAGATTAATTAGAGACACAGATTAAGCTGTAGGCCAGAAAATTATAAAAATAAACCAAAATAGAAATTCTACAGTTGGAAAGTACAATAACTGAAATGAAGCAATCATTGGATTGTTAGATGAACTAGAAGATTTAAAATAGATAAGGTGATAATGTTTCTCAAATTGATCTATAGATAAATGCAACCTCTGTCAACATTCCAGCTGGTTTCTTTGTAGAAACTGACAAGCTGATTTGAGAATTTGCAGAGAATTTAAAGAGACCAAAGGAGAGACAGAACAATTTGAAAAAGAGAAGCAAAGCTGTAAGAATGACACTTTAATTTCAAAACTTACTGTAAAGCAATAGCAATCAAGACAGTGCAGTTGGTACTCAATTCTACCATCAATATGATAACAGAAAAGAAAGTCCAGAGATAAGGCCATGTGTCTGCGATCAACTGATTTTCAACCAGGATGCTAATAGGAAAAGGTTAGTCTTTCCAATAAAAGCATGTGCTCAGACATTCAGTGATGTCTGACTCTTTGAGACTATATGGCCACATGGACCATAGCCCACCAGGCTCCTCTGTCCCTAGGATTTCCCAGGCAAGGATACTGGAGTGTGTTGCCATTTCCCTTTCCAAGGGATCTTCCACACCCAGGGAAAGAATTCAGTGACAAAATAGTACATATTATAAGATTCCATTCATCTTAAATGTCTAGACTAGGTAAATCTATAGAGATAGAAAGTAAATTAATAGTTCCTTAGAGCTACGGCAGTTGATATATAGTTGGGTAGTAACTGTTAAAAGATTCAGAGTTTCTTTTTGCCGTGACAAAAATGCTCTAAACTTGACTGTGGTGATGGTTGAACATCTTTCTGAATATACTAAAAAAACATTGTATTTTATAGTTTAAGTGAATGGTGTGGTACGTCTCATTAAAGATTTTACTGAAGCTGAAGCTTCAATAGTTTGGCCACCTGATTTGAAGAGCTTACTCATTAGAAAAGACCCTGATGCTGGGAAAGATTGGAGGCAAAAGGAGAGATGGGTGGCAGAGGATGAGATAGTTGAATGGCATCATTGACTCAGTGGACATGAATTTGAGCAAACTCTGGGAGATAGTGAAGGACAGGGAAGCCTAGCATGCTGCAGTCCATGGGATGGAAAAGAGTCAGACACAACATAGGGACTAAGCAACAGCAATAAGGATCATAATGATGGTTTAGTGAAATATTACTATCAAAGATAGTCTCTGGTACATGAACTGGACTTCAATTAATGGACTTTATTTGATGATGATAAGAATCACATTGACTTGTTGTAGTTCTCTCTTTTTTAAAAGACTTTTTGATGTGGACCATTTTTAAAGGTTTTATTGAAAATTTTTTCCCGAGGCATTGTGGGATTCAGAACAATTTGAAAAAGAGAAGCAAAGCTGTAAGAATGACACTTTAATTTCAAAACTTACTGTAAAGCAATAGCAATCAAGACAGTGCAGTTGGTACTCAATTCTACCATCAATATGATAACAGAAAAGAAAGTCCAGAGATAAGGCCATGTGTCTGCGATCAACTGATTTTCAACCAGGATGCTAATAGGAAAAGGTTAGTCTTTCCAATAAAAGCATGTGCTCAGACATTCAGTGATGTCTGACTCTTTGAGACTATATGGCCACATGGACCATAGCCCACCAGGCTCCTCTGTCCCTAGGATTTCCCAGGCAAGGATACTGGAGTGTGTTGCCATTTCCCTTTCCAAGGGATCTTCCACACCCAGGGAAAGAATTCAGTGACAAAATAGTACATATTATAAGATTCCATTCATCTTAAATGTCTAGACTAGGTAAATCTATAGAGATAGAAAGTAAATTAATAGTTCCTTAGAGCTACGGCAGTTGATATATAGTTGGGTAGTAACTGTTAAAAGATTCAGAGTTTCTTTTTGCCGTGACAAAAATGCTCTAAACTTGACTGTGGTGATGGTTGAACATCTTTCTGAATATACTAAAAAAACATTGTATTTTATAGTTTAAGTGAATGGTGTGGTACGTCTCATTAAAGATTTTACTGAAGCTGAAGCTTCAATAGTTTGGCCACCTGATTTGAAGAGCTTACTCATTAGAAAAGACCCTGATGCTGGGAAAGATTGGAGGCAAAAGGAGAGATGGGTGGCAGAGGATGAGATAGTTGAATGGCATCATTGACTCAGTGGACATGAATTTGAGCAAACTCTGGGAGATAGTGAAGGACAGGGAAGCCTAGCATGCTGCAGTCCATGGGATGGAAAAGAGTCAGACACAACATAGGGACTAAGCAACAGCAATAAGGATCATAATGATGGTTTAGTGAAATATTACTATCAAAGATAGTCTCTGGTACATGAACTGGACTTCAATTAATGGACTTTATTTGATGATGATAAGAATCACATTGACTTGTTGTAGTTCTCTCTTTTTTAAAAGACTTTTTGATGTGGACCATTTTTAAAGGTTTTATTGAATTTGTTACAACATTGTTTTTGTTTTATGTTTTGTTTTTTGGCCCTGAGGCATTGTGGGATTTTAGCTCCCAACTGGGATGGAACCCACACACCCTGCATTGTAAGGTGAAGTCTTAACCACTGGATTGCCAGGGAAGTCCTTCCTTTATTTCAAAGTTCTAAACTCTTTCTTCCTCCTAGTTTATTTTTCTTCCACAGGATATTCTTGGATGATTCTCACTTCTTCCATGTTAGAGCATATTTCCATTATCTACTTGACTGTTGGTTTATTTGTTTGATTTGTTGCTGTTCACCCACTAAGTCATGACTAACTCATTTTGAGATCCCATGTACTGTACTTTGCCAGACTCCTCTGTCCATGGATTTTCCAGGCAGGAATATTGGTGTGGGTTGTCATTCCCTTCTCCAGGGATCTTCACAACAGGGTCTGAATCCCCATCTCTTTTACTGTCAGGCAGATTCTTTACCCTCAAGCCCATTTGTTTGGTAATATAGTATAATTACGTAGATGGAATTTAAAGAGAAATCTGGTTTTGAATTCTAGCTCTGCCAGATTTAATTATTACAGAGGTTCATTTGCATAGCTACATTTTAGATTTCACAAAGAAAAAAATGTATTTATTCATGGAAACAAGAGCTTTTCTTCTTGAAAACTTGACTTCATAAAAGAGACAAACCACTACTAATTGACCCAGTCAAGCTTTCTGGAACTTGCTCAATTATAATAGTATTCTCTGTCCTGGCAATAATGCTGCTATTTGCCGTGAAATGAGGTGAGGAAGGCATGCTGTAGCCCTGCACTTGCGGACATAGATCCTGAATTATTTACTTCCTTCTGCATGCTTATTCTCTTTGGTCTCTTGAAATTGACTCCTCACTTGTCTTTTGCATCCCATTTTTGGGCCCCTTCCCTTTCCTCTTCGTGCAAGATGCTCCCTTGGCTTTAACATAGGGACTAAGCAATAAGATCTATTTAAACCCTGGTACATGAACTGGACTTCAATTAATGGACTTTATTTGATGATGATAAGAATCACATTGACTTGTTGTAGTTCTCTCTTTTTTAAAAGACTTTTTGATGTGGACCATTTTTAAAGGTTTTATTGAATTTGTTACAACATTGTTTTTGTTTTATGTTTTGTTTTTTGGCCCTGAGGCATTGTGGGATTTTAGCTCCCAACTGGGATGGAACCCACACACCCTGCATTGTAAGGTGAAGTCTTAACCACTGGATTGCCAGGGAAGTCCTTCCTTTATTTCAAAGTTCTAAACTCTTTCTTCCTCCTAGTTTATTTTTCTTCCACAGGATATTCTTGGATGATTCTCACTTCTTCCATGTTAGAGCATATTTCCATTATCTACTTGACTGTTGGTTTATTTGTTTGATTTGTTGCTGTTCACCCACTAAGTCATGACTAACTCATTTTGAGATCCCATGTACTGTACTTTGCCAGACTCCTCTGTCCATGGATTTTCCAGGCAGGAATATTGGTGTGGGTTGTCATTCCCTTCTCCAGGGATCTTCACAACAGGGTCTGAATCCCCATCTCTTTTACTGTCAGGCAGATTCTTTACCCTCAAGCCCATTTGTTTGGTAATATAGTATAATTACGTAGATGGAATTTAAAGAGAAATCTGGTTTTGAATTCTAGCTCTGCCAGATTTAATTATTACAGAGGTTCATTTGCATAGCTACATTTTAGATTTCACAAAGAAAAAAATGTATTTATTCATGGAAACAAGAGCTTTTCTTCTTGAAAACTTGACTTCATAAAAGAGACAAACCACTACTAATTGACCCAGTCAAGCTTTCTGGAACTTGCTCAATTATAATAGTATTCTCTGTCCTGGCAATAATGCTGCTATTTGCCGTGAAATGAGGTGAGGAAGGCATGCTGTAGCCCTGCACTTGCGGACATAGATCCTGAATTATTTACTTCCTTCTGCATGCTTATTCTCTTTGGTCTCTTGAAATTGACTCCTCACTTGTCTTTTGCATCCCATTTTTGGGCTTCTTTTCCCTCTTACCATCTTGTTGCACTAACTTCGTAGCAAGATGCTCCCTGTTTCTGTGGGACTGGTTCACTCCATCTATAGTGTATGCTGGCATGAGTCAAATCTTCAGGCGAGGTCTAGTTCAGTTTGACTTAAAGTCACATTTCTATTTTTCAAGTTCCCAAACTGAACCTCTGTCCCTAGCAGTTTTCTTTCCATTGATCACAAGTAAGAGTACAGCTATCTTAACTGCACTCTACCTACACCATGACCAAGAAACGAAAACAGGTTTTAATGTGGATGGTGTGTTATGACTCTCATTTTCCCACATGAAGGAAAGAGAGAGTCAAAATACAGAACTCTGACCCTATCACTGTCTCCTGAGTAAAGAGATACAGAAGGCGAGCTAAAAGATGCTATAGATCAGCACTGAGCAGGCTGCAGGCATATGCTGCCCCTCAGCTTTGCCATATGTCTCTGGGTCTAATTTCAAACTCAGTTTTCAGCACATTTAAAGGTGAAGGCATTGGATGGGACTGAGAGACCTCCATAGAAACCACCTATCAAGAGCAGGAGAGAGGTTTTAGGAAAGCCATCCTCTGACATGTGTTGTCCAGCTAGATCGGGACAGAAGGAGAACCAAAGGCTTGTAGCTGATGGAAATTAAGCAAATGTCTTTGGAGAGGCCCCAGGGCAGCTGTACCTGTGGGCTTCATTGAGCAGCCCAGGCCATTTAGTCCCAGAGAACCTGACTAGCAGGAAATGAGAGAGGATCTCTCTTCAGTTCTTAGACAATGAGAGTGTATCTTTTTGTTGCGCTGCTTTTAGGTTTCATGTTGTGCTTGTGGTAGTGTTAAATAATTTCATTTTGTTTGGGGAATTATATTTATATATAGTTATCCAATCTTTTCTGGAACTTTTGGCTCTTTTTCCTGGCAATAATGCTGCTATTTGCCGTGAAATGAGGTGAGGAAGGCATGCTGTAGCCCTGCACTTGCGGACATAGATCCTGAATTATTTACTTCCTTCTGCATGCTTATTCTCTTTGGTCTCTTGAAATTGACTCCTCACTTGTCTTTTGCATCCCATTTTTGGGCTTCTTTTCCCTCTTACCATCTTGTTGCACTAACTTCGTAGCAAGATGCTCCCTGTTTCTGTGGGACTGGTTCACTCCATCTATAGTGTATGCTGGCATGAGTCAAATCTTCAGGCGAGGTCTAGTTCAGTTTGACTTAAAGTCACATTTCTATTTTTCAAGTTCCCAAACTGAACCTCTGTCCCTAGCAGTTTTCTTTCCATTGATCACAAGTAAGAGTACAGCTATCTTAACTGCACTCTACCTACACCATGACCAAGAAACGAAAACAGGTTTTAATGTGGATGGTGTGTTATGACTCTCATTTTCCCACATGAAGGAAAGAGAGAGTCAAAATACAGAACTCTGACCCTATCACTGTCTCCTGAGTAAAGAGATACAGAAGGCGAGCTAAAAGATGCTATAGATCAGCACTGAGCAGGCTGCAGGCATATGCTGCCCCTCAGCTTTGCCATATGTCTCTGGGTCTAATTTCAAACTCAGTTTTCAGCACATTTAAAGGTGAAGGCATTGGATGGGACTGAGAGACCTCCATAGAAACCACCTATCAAGAGCAGGAGAGAGGTTTTAGGAAAGCCATCCTCTGACATGTGTTGTCCAGCTAGATCGGGACAGAAGGAGAACCAAAGGCTTGTAGCTGATGGAAATTAAGCAAATGTCTTTGGAGAGGCCCCAGGGCAGCTGTACCTGTGGGCTTCATTGAGCAGCCCAGGCCATTTAGTCCCAGAGAACCTGACTAGCAGGAAATGGAGAGAGGATCTCTCTTCAGTTCTTAGACAATGAGAGTGTATCTTTTTGTTGCGCTGCTTTTAGGTTTCATGTTGTGCTTGTGGTAGTGTTAAATAATTTCATTTTGTTTGGGGAATTATATTTATATATAGTTATCCAATCTTAATACTTTTAAAAATGGATTCTGTTACCAAGTCAATTTATTATATCTTTCCTTCCTTCTGTTCACTAGTTGGTTTCTACTATAGGGTAAAATGCATACGTGGGCAAAGTAAGGTCCTTGTCCTAAAGGGTTTCTGGCTTTGAGAAGATATGAGCTATGATAAAATACCTTTTAAAATAAGTTAGTATGCATGAGAACCAGAATAATATTTCTAAAAAAAAAATCAGAGGGAAATGAGGTCACTTCGACTGTTGCACAAGTGTATATGGAGCTGGGAATAGAGGAAACTGAAGAAGGAACCTCAGAACCATGTGGAGATCCACATTTTTTAAATAGTGAAATCCAGTATGGTTTTAATTAAGAATTGGAAATAATCAGTATCTATGAAAGAAAATACAGTATTTCAATAACATTTCTGTATTTAAAAAGAAGAGTAATCATTCTGTATGATTACTCTCCTAGCTTAGTTAGCTATCGGACATTTTCTCCCCTTTGGGGGCTCAGATGGTAAAGCATCTAACTGTCTGCAATGCAGGAGATACGGGTTCAATTCCTGGGTTGGAAAGATCGTTTGGAGAAAGAAATGGCAATCCACCCCAGTATTCTTGCCTAAAAAATTCTATGGACAGGTGATCCTGGCGGGCTTTAGTCCATGGGGCCACAAAGAGTCAGACACAACTGATGACTAACACTTCCCGTTCAGTGCTGGGAAATGAACCCAGAAAAACACTGTGATCAGAAAGAAGCACTGGGCGGATCTCTTCTGGTAGATGAGGACCCCATAGAAACCACCTATCAAGAGCAGGAGAGAGGTTTTAGGAAAGCCATCCTCTGACATGTGTTGTCCAGCTAGATCGGGACAGAAGGAGAACCAAAGGCTTGTAGCTGATGGAAATTAAGCAAATGTCTTTGGAGAGGCCCCAGGGCAGCTGTACCTGTGGGCTTCATTGAGCAGCCCAGGCCATTTAGTCCCAGAGAACCTGACTAGCAGGAAATGGAGAGAGGATCTCTCTTCAGTTCTTAGACAATGAGAGTGTATCTTTTTGTTGCGCTGCTTTTAGGTTTCATGTTGTGCTTGTGGTAGTGTTAAATAATTTCATTTTGTTTGGGGAATTATATTTATATATAGTTATCCAATCTTAATACTTTTAAAAATGGATTCTGTTACCAAGTCAATTTATTATATCTTTCCTTCCTTCTGTTCACTAGTTGGTTTCTACTATAGGGTAAAATGCATACGTGGGCAAAGTAAGGTCCTTGTCCTAAAGGGTTTCTGGCTTTGAGAAGATATGAGCTATGATAAAATACCTTTTAAAATAAGTTAGTATGCATGAGAACCAGAATAATATTTCTAAAAAAAAAATCAGAGGGAAATGAGGTCACTTCGACTGTTGCACAAGTGTATATGGAGCTGGGAATAGAGGAAACTGAAGAAGGAACCTCAGAACCATGTGGAGATCCACATTTTTTAAATAGTGAAATCCAGTATGGTTTTAATTAAGAATTGGAAATAATCAGTATCTATGAAAGAAAATACAGTATTTCAATAACATTTCTGTATTTAAAAAGAAGAGTAATCATTCTGTACGATTACTCTCCTAGCTTAGTTAGCTATCGGACATTTTCTCCCTTGGTGGCTCAGATGGTAAAGCATCTAACTGTCTGCAATGCAGGAGATACGGGTTCAATTCCTGGGTTGGAAAGATCGTTTGGAGAAAGAAATGGCAATCCACCCCAGTATTCTTGCCTAAAAAATTCTATGGACAGGTGATCCTGGCGGGCTTTAGTCCATGGGGCCACAAAGAGTCAGACACAACTGATGACTAACACTTCCCGTTCAGTGCTGGGAAATGAACCCAGAAAAAACACTGTGATCAGAAAGAAGCACTGGGCGGATCTCTTCTACAAGCAGTGGGAAATCTTCATCAAGTACTAACATCAAAATGATACATCTTAAATTTGCCATGGCCTTGGCTGACATTATTGTCTCTACAGAGAAAGGAACTAAGGTTTATCAAGGTTAAGTGATTTGGTTGATATCACACAGCTAAGAGGTGATGAAGCATTAGGAACAAAGATTCCCAATCAAATGCATAGTCCACGCATTTTAGTTACTATTCCAAGTCAAGTCATAGGGACTTTTTTCCACTTTGTTGAGTCATTCAGGACACATCTGACAGACATCTCCTCTGAGCAGTTCCCTTCACTGAGCTCTAGAGGGGTCATCAATGAAAACGGCCTGGTCTCTTTGGTGTGGATCAAAAGGGCAGAGTCAAAATAGAATCATGTTTATGTTTAGTATTCTAAACACTGTCTATCCCACCCCAAGCATCATTCTTTTCCTCAATGTCACATCAAACCTTTTCATTTTCTCTCTTTCTCTCTTCATCATCCTGTTTCCTGGAGCCTCAACCTTCAAAGACCAAGGCACTAGAAAATGTTTTCCCTTACTTATTTTTTTCTTCCTATTTGGACTCAAAGGAAGAAGGGAGGCAAGTACTTACATTAACATAAAATATAAAATAATTGATTGGAAAGAATTTCATCTCCATCATGTAAGTGTTGATTCATAGGGCTTCTTTTATTTAGGTTGTTCTTCCCCTCTCCTACTTGGGAGTAAATTCACAAAGGGCTTATTTTCCCATGTTCTTCTTTTCAGGATCTGTATATTTTACCCTTCCCCATACTCATTAACTGCACCAAGTCAAACAGGAAAATAACTAACTCAATTTAAGTCTGTAGCTAACATGATGCTTGGATTTTGGAAGGAAGAGACGAGTTAAGGACCAAGGGTCTGCAGGGGTCTGTAAGAACAGACGAGGAACAGGGTTTAGGTATACTGCAATACTTTTTGCAGTGGAAGGGATAGCTTATAAGTAGGATTCTCTCTAAGGCTAAGGATAGAGTAAGGGTAATAGGAATGCAGCTCTGAATCTTGTGTCACCCTTCTACTCTGTATGAATTGAGTGATATCTGTTGAACATCAAAGAAAACGTCCGCTGGATACTCCACAGTGGACCATGTGCATTTATTTACTGGATTCTTTCAGTGGGTGAAATAAGAGAAATGGAGAACTACTTGTGGAATCAACCAGCCAGTCAGCAAATAATATTTTTTTTACTCATGCCCTTACCTTTTTCCTTTCAAAGATGCATACCCTGGATTATGCAAGTGTGTGCTGTCTGCAATGACGTGTTATAAGGCAACGTGCAAGTGTAGCTTGATTGCATCAGCTTACCAGCTCAGAGCGTTTGTCATAGGTTATCTTCTAGAAAAAAAGGGCACATATTCCTTTGCAGTTTCTCCTTCCTCTTTCATAAGAACAGTTGCTAAGAGGAGGAGAAATTTGGTCAAAAAATCAATCTCTTCATATAGATAGATAAATAGATATTCAATCTACTCATTATTTTATTCATTTAGTGTTTATTAAGCACTTGTTATGTACTTGATGCCAACTAAACATTGAGGGTGCAGCTATGAATGTAACAAATGCTATCTGTCCTTTCATGGATCTTATTAGCCTGTACATTGAACAAAAATCAGATCAAATGAGACTTCCCTGATAGTACAGTGGATAAGAATCTGCCCGCCAATGCAGGGAACATGGATTTGATCTTTGGTCTGGGAAGATTTCACATGCTGTAGAATGACTAATCCTGTATGCCACAACTATCAATTCCACACGCTACAACCACCAAAGCCCAAGTGCCTAGAGGCTGTGCTCTGTAGCCAGAGAAGCCACCACAATGAGAAGCTCATGCACCAAAACAAAGAGTAGCCCCAGCTCACTGGAACTAGAGAGAGACCACACCCAGCAAGGAAGACCCAGTTCAAGCAAAAATAAATCAATCTAATTGGCTGTTGTAATCATCCAAAGTTACTATCATAATCATCGACATAAGTAACATGCATTGAACTCCATAGGCATAGGGTGTAGAGAGTTGGATCAGATTTGACTGCTATCATCAAGGACTTGAAAGTCTAATAAGACAGGCAGATGATTAATCCCATTTGAGCATGGCAGCCTGTTGCCATGGGAGCACTAAAAGAGGGACTGTGTCTGTCTGAGGAGCCTGGGGTGGGTGTAAAGAAGATGCCAAGTCTCTACAATCGCTTCCCACATCTTAAGTGATCTAGAGGGTCACTTGCACTTCTCTATACTTGCCTCCTTGTTGGTTCTGGCAGTTTCCTGTCCCTAGACTTTTGCACCAGCTTATCTCTCTAACTCAGGGTTTCTTAGCCTTGGTATTGTTGATATTTTGGGTTGAGAGCCTGTCCTGGACACTGTGGGATGTTTAGAACCATCTCTGGCTTTACTTGGGGTCTCAGTGGAAACTTTTTCTGCTCCCAAGTTGTGAAAACAAAAAATGTCTTCAGACATTGTCAAATGTCCCCTAGGGGCGAAATTGCCCCCCAGCTAAGAACCATTATTCTTTTTTTTTTTTTAAATGAGGAAAAATTGGTATATAACATTATATTTTCAGGTGTACAATGCAATGGCTCACTATTTGTATAGACTGTGAAATTGTCATCACAGTAAGTCTAGTTAACACTCAAAACCTTACATAGTTACATTTTTTTTCATTTTTTTTCTTTATGATGAGGATGTTCAATATTTAGTCTGTTAGCAATTTTCAAAAAGGCAATTGGTGTTTTTAACAGCAGCCACAATGCTGTACATTATTTACTTTATAACAGAAAGTGTCATACCTTTCCCCTCCCCTTCGCCTCCTGCAACCATCAATCTCTTGTAATGATCAATCTACTTTCTATATCTGTGAGTGTGTTGGAGAACCACTGTTCTAACTGGAATGTTCTCCCGGTCCCTGCCTGGCTAGTAACTCCTTTAGGAATTTGCTCAGAATGTCGCTTTCTCAGTGAAGTTTATGCTGACTGTTCTAGTAACAACGTCAGCACCATGTATCACTCTTCAGTGAGTTACACCACACCACTTACACTTTTAAGGTTCTACTCACAGATTTTCTAAGATACTATGTAACATTCTTATTTATCCTTGATCTTGACTCTCCTTATTAGAACATGAGCTACATGTAAGGCAGGCTGTCTGTTTTGTTTACTCAAGTGTTCTTAGTGCCTACAACAGTGCCTGGCAGATGTTAAGCACTTACTACATATTTGGTGATTGATTGAATGAGTTGGTCAACATTTGTGCATAATTGTAACAATTTCAAATACATCCACAGCTTAAGTGATCTAGAGGGTCACTTGCACTTCTCTATACTTGCCTCCTTGTTGGTTCTGGCAGTTTCCTGTCCCTAGACTTTTGCACCAGCTTATCTCTCTAACTCAGGGTTTCTTAGCCTTGGTATTGTTGATATTTTGGGTTGAGAGCCTGTCCTGGACACTGTGGGATGTTTAGAACCATCTCTGGCTTTACTTGGGGTCTCAGTGGAAACTTTTTCTGCTCCCAAGTTGTGAAAACAAAAAATGTCTTCAGACATTGTCAAATGTCCCCTAGGGGCGAAATTGCCCCCCAGCTAAGAACCATTATTCTTTTTTTTTTTTTAAATGAGGAAAAATTGGTATATAACATTATATTTTCAGGTGTACAATGCAATGGCTCACTATTTGTATAGACTGTGAAATTGTCATCACAGTAAGTCTAGTTAACACTCAAAACCTTACATAGTTACATTTTTTTTCATTTTTTTTCTTTATGATGAGGATGTTCAATATTTAGTCTGTTAGCAATTTTCAAAAAGGCAATTGGTGTTTTTAACAGCAGCCACAATGCTGTACATTATTTACTTTATAACAGAAAGTGTCATACCTTTCCCCTCCCCTTCGCCTCCTGCAACCATCAATCTCTTGTAATGACCAATCTACTTTCTATATCTGTGAGTGTGTTGGAGAACCACTGTTCTAACTGGAATGTTCTCCCGGTCCCTGCCTGGCTAGTAACTCCTTTAGGAATTTGCTCAGAATGTCGCTTTCTCAGTGAAGTTTATGCTGACTGTTCTAGTAACAACGTCAGCACCATGTATCACTCTTCAGTGAGTTACACCACACCACTTACACTTTTAAGGTTCTACTCACAGATTTTCTAAGATACTATGTAACATTCTTATTTATCCTTGATCTTGACTCTCCTTATTAGAACATGAGCTACATGTAAGGCAGGCTGTCTGTTTTGTTTACTCAAGTGTTCTTAGTGCCTACAACAGTGCCTGGCAGATGTTAAGCACTTACTACATATTTGGTGATTGATTGAATGAGTTGGTCAACATTTGTGCAAAATTGTAACAATTTCAAATACATCCACACATACTGTCTCATTTAACCCTAAATAGAGTTGATTATTAGGCCATCATGTTATTTCTGTTACATAGTTAGGAAGATTCTGGGAAGTTAAAGGTCAGTCATATACCAGGAAATGATGATGTCAGAAAGTACGTAGAATCATTAAATATTTAAAAATATAGTCCCTTATATATTACATATCACACGATACTTTTCAAGAAGTCTGAATAGACAAGCAGACATTTGCTGAATGATTTTGGAGAGTACAGAGACAGAACAAAGAGAAAAGACTCTTTTGGCCATAGTCAACCAGCCTGTGACGCAGGTACATGACTCAAAGAGAAAAAGAAGATTTTTCTGCTCCCACACAAAGCAGGGTGTTTGTTGCATTAAGGACTTTTATTCCAATCCACTTGCTGTGACTCTATTATTCTATGTTGCTTAAACTGGTACCCTCAGGGAGTATCAGGAGGTAGAAAAGTATAACAATAATGAAAGTATAAAGAATAAGTATTAAGCAGTACAAGAATCGTAAGAAAACCCTAGAATAATCACTGAACATATTATAAGAGAATTATATTATTTAGTATGGAAAAGTACAAATGCTCTAAAATGCTAACTGCATATTAAAAACACATTCAACTGTATTGTTCATTGATTCAAGCATGAATGACTTACTGAGCATACACTCACACACTCAATTCATATGAACACTGAACAAAGCCTCTACCCTCCTGGAGTTTACAGTCTGCTGGTAGTGGCAGACAATACAGAGATAGAAAATCCGAAGTCATTTTTAAAATAACAGGAAATGCCATAGACATTTTGGACTAGGCAAGAGTAGGAACTATTTTGGCTGTTTGCCTTGACAGATCCCATGAGGCACACTCATTCACCCCTGATAGGAGAGTTAGCTGGGAGGAAAATACGAGGCTGTATCATACTCAGCTGTACTTAATGTGATGACCCAGCCCTATAGATCAAAAGTGGGTGGACTGGTGCCATGAGAATATCCATCATGCTTCTGCTTAGGAGCAGCATTTTCTGTATTGGAGATTACAGAAACAGGCTTCCACAGTATGCTAATGGTTATAGGACTGGTAATGGGTACCCAAGGATAAAAGGGAGTCACCATGGGTCAAAAAGGTTAGGAAACACTGAGTATTCTATTTTTCCTTATAGATGCAAACTACCCATTAGTCTAGCATATACTCTAAGGAGTATTTAATAAACAGATCTCTTTATTCTCTGTCTAAACATTTGTTTTATTTACTTGAACAGAGCCTGTGTGTGTTGTTGTTTTCTCTTTCTTTTTTGTTTTCTTATTGATAAACTGTTCCTCACTGAATATAAGGTATCACTGACTGTTAGGTATACCATTACTTTATTTGCCACCAGGACAGAAAAAAAAAATCTCTGCTAATGATCATAATGTATAGTCAATTATGAGACATATTCTGATTTGAGAGGCGTTAACATGTGAAACCTGGACTTGCTGGATGGAGTCAGATTTGGTAGTTAGACCCGCTGAGCTACAAGGGGCTTTCTTCTCAGAGCCAGGCTATGCTGTGATTGTCTACTCTTCTTAACTTTGTTGTAGTCATCATGAAATGGATTTTTATAGGTTGCTAAAGCTTTGGCACAGATAACCCTACAATCAACAGAGATTTGTGCTCCCCTTCCACAGTGCAGAACAGAATTGGTACCATGGAGCAGAACCATCAGGGACCGTGTGTGTATGTACCTGCATGTGTGTGTAGTGGGAGGCAGACCGACATGCTTGAGGTCAAGGCAATAAACAGCCTCAGAATATTATTGACAAGGCAAATGATAGTTTTGTTTTAATTTGTAGAAGGTTGCTTTGAACACTGAACAAAGCCTCTACCCTCCTGGAGTTTACAGTCTGCTGGTAGTGGCAGACAATACAGAGATAGAAAATCCGAAGTCATTTTTAAAATAACAGGAAATGCCATAGACATTTTGGACTAGGCAAGAGTAGGAACTATTTTGGCTGTTTGCCTTGACAGATCCCATGAGGCACACTCATTCACCCCTGATAGGAGAGTTAGCTGGGAGGAAAATACGAGGCTGTATCATACTCAGCTGTACTTAATGTGATGACCCAGCCCTATAGATCAAAAGTGGGTGGACTGGTGCCATGAGAATATCCATCATGCTTCTGCTTAGGAGCAGCATTTTCTGTATTGGAGATTACAGAAACAGGCTTCCACAGTATGCTAATGGTTATAGGACTGGTAATGGGTACCCAAGGATAAAAGGGAGTCACCATGGGTCAAAAAGGTTAGGAAACACTGAGTATTCTATTTTTCCTTATAGATGCAAACTACCCATTAGTCTAGCATATACTCTAAGGAGTATTTAATAAACAGATCTCTTTATTCTCTGTCTAAACATTTGTTTTATTTACTTGAACAGAGCCTGTGTGTGTTGTTGTTTTCTCTTTCTTTTTTGTTTTCTTATTGATAAACTGTTCCTCACTGAATATAAGGTATCACTGACTGTTAGGTATACCATTACTTTATTTGCCACCAGGACAGAAAAAAAAAATCTCTGCTAATGATCATAATGTATAGTCAATTATGAGACATATTCTGATTTGAGAGGCGTTAACATGTGAAACCTGGACTTGCTGGATGGAGTCAGATTTGGTAGTTAGACCCGCTGAGCTACAAGGGGCTTTCTTCTCAGAGCCAGGCTATGCTGTGATTGTCTACTCTTCTTAACTTTGTTGTAGTCATCATGAAATGGATTTTTATAGGTTGCTAAAGCTTTGGCACAGATAACCCTACAATCAACAGAGATTTGTGCTCCCCTTCCACAGTGCAGAACAGAATTGGTACCATGGAGCAGAACCATCAGGGACCGTGTGTGTATGTACCTGCATGTGTGTGTAGTGGGAGGCAGACCGACATGCTTGAGGTCAAGGCAATAAACAGCCTCAGAATATTATTGACAAGGCAAATGATAGTTTTGTTTTAATTTGTAGAAGGTTGCTTTGATTTGGAGAGAAAAGATGTGTTGGAATAGTTGAGACTTTGGAAGAAATGGATCTGAACCCTGAAAGACCCTTCGAGAGTGATGCATTCACTGGTCACAATGACAGAAGTGAAGACTGGCATTTTAGAATTATTTTACAGAAAAATTTCTAGGACCTAGGACCTGATAGAATGTTTTGTTTCAAAATGTTACTTTGACTATTATTCAGGTGTTTCGAGACAGACAGATCAGGAGACAACTGACATTGAAAAGACAGCATGTCACTCACATTTTCTGAGAGGAGGCGCAGGCGCGTCCGGCAGAATCAGGCTGAGGAAGCACCAAGTTCACCAGGAGGCAGAAGGGGTGAGGGGTAGGCATGGGCAGTGGCCTTTCTTGTGGCTTCTGTGGGAGAGGCAAGAAAGGCAAGGTTAGCCAGTTTAGGATTGGCTAGTTTGAGTAAGTGTACACTCTCGGTAACAGGGCTTTTTCTAGTTGTCTGGTCCCTGGCCCTCTGATGATTAAGGTGCGAGAGCACTGTCTCCTACAGTGCAAAAGTCAGATGGAGGAAGAGTTTTAGACTGTGGTCTCTGGTTTGGTTAGTTTGCATATGAAAGTTATGCTCCAGGGAAAAATTACTTGGTATCTCTAAGAGCTGACTCGCTCAGTCTATCCTCATCAGCAAGGCCCTCGATACCAGAGCATGAAGAATACAGAAAATGTGAAAATATAGTTAATGCACATTTAGTGAGAGAAATAAGGAAGTCACAATCATTTCCATTTCAGATGACTATGGAATAAAATGCAACTAACTGGGCTTCCCTGGTGGTCCAGTGGGTAAGGACACCGCCTTGCAGTGCAAGGGCGCGGTTTGAGCCCCTGGAGCCGTTTTCCCTTCAACACAGTGCAAGGAAACCAAAAGAATTGGTTCCCAAAAATGGAGGCAGAACCATCAGGGACCGTGTGTGTATGTACCTGCATGTGTGTGTAGTGGGAGGCAGACCGACATGCTTGAGGTCAAGGCAATAAACAGCCTCAGAATATTATTGACAAGGCAAATGATAGTTTTGTTTTAATTTGTAGAAGGTTGCTTTGATTTGGAGAGAAAAGATGTGTTGGAATAGTTGAGACTTTGGAAGAAATGGATCTGAACCCTGAAAGACCCTTCGAGAGTGATGCATTCACTGGTCACAATGACAGAAGTGAAGACTGGCATTTTAGAATTATTTTACAGAAAAATTTCTAGGACCTAGGACCTGATAGAATGTTTTGTTTCAAAATGTTACTTTGACTATTATTCAGGTGTTTCGAGACAGACAGATCAGGAGACAACTGACATTGAAAAGACAGCATGTCACTCACATTTTCTGAGAGGAGGGCGCAGGCGACGTCCTGCAGAATCAGGCTGAGGAAGCACCAAGTTCACCAGGAGGCAGAAGGGGTGAGGGGTAGGCATGGGCAGTGGCCTTTCTTGTGGCTTCTGTGGGAGAGGCAAGAAAGGCAAGGTTAGCCAGTTTAGGATTGGCTAGTTTGAGTAAGTGTACACTCTCGGTAACAGGGCTTTTTCTAGTTGTCTGGTCCCTGGCCCTCTGATGATTAAGGTGCGAGAGCACTGTCTCCTACAGTGCAAAAGTCAGATGGAGGAAGAGTTTTAGACTGTGGTCTCTGGTTTGGTTAGTTTGCATATGAAAGTTATGCTCCAGGGAAAAATTACTTGGTATCTCTAAGAGCTGACTCGCTCAGTCTATCCTCATCAGCAAGGCCCTCGATACCAGAGCATGAAGAATACAGAAAATGTGAAAATATAGTTAATGCACATTTAGTGAGAGAAATAAGGAAGTCACAATCATTTCCATTTCAGATGACTATGGAATAAAAATGCAACTAACTGGGCTTCCCTGGTGGTCCAGTGGGTAAGGACACCGCCTTGCAGTGCAAGGGGCGCCGGTTTGAGCCCTGGCCTGGGAAGATCCCACGTGCTGCGGAGCGGCTGGACTGATGTGTCCAATGACCAAGCCGGAGCTCTGGAGCACATGTGCCCAGAGCCAGCGCTCTATGACAACAGAGGCCACTGTGATGGGAGGCCCACACGGGCCAAAGAACAAAGATAGATGAAAATAGAGAAATGAAAGACCAAGAGAAGTGGCCCACCCATCCCCCTCCCTCCCCACCCCTCCCCCCAAAAAAATGCGGCTAACTTTCGAGGGAACTAAACCTTATTGAGCATAAATGTTGTGCCCAGAACTGCTTTAAGATCATTGTGCCTGCGCACCCAGTTGTGTCTGACTCTCTGCGATTCTTTGGACAGCAGTCCATTAGGCTCCTCTATTCATGGATATTTGGGGCAATAATACTGGAATAAGTTTCCATGTCCTGCTCCAGGGGATCTTGTAACCCAGTGATGGAACCCATGTCTCCTGAATCTCCTGCATTGCAGGCAGATTTGTTACCCACAATGCCATTGGGAAAGCTTAGTCTCAATTAATCCATAAAGTGATATTTTGACGGGGAACTATTTTTAGCTTAATTTTACAGCAGCAATGTTGAAGAAGTCTGCAAGAGTTTGTGCTCTATCCCCTGTGACATGCTCCCTCACAGCTTGATTTTAGATGGACTTGAGGTGTTTGGGGGATATACTGGTAGAACTACCAATGTTTACAATGCAATACCAGTAATCTGTTGTTGTTGTTCTGTCTCTTAAGTCATGTCTGACACTTTGAAGCCCCATGGACTGCAGCACACCAGGCTACCTTGTCCTTCACCATCTCCTGGAACTTGCTCAGATTCACATCCATTAAGTCAATGGTGCCATCCAACCATCTCATACTCTGTGGCCCCCTTTTCTTCCTGCCTTCAATCTTTTCCAGCATCAGGGTTTTTTCCAATGAGTCGGCTCTTCACAACAGGCAGACAGATTATAGGAGCTTCAACTTCAGCACCAGTCCTTCCAATGAATATTCAGGGTTGATTTCCTTTAGGATTGACAGGTTTGATCTCCTTGCTGTCCAAGGGACTCTCAAGAGTCTTCTCTAGCACCACAGTTTGAAAGCATCAGCTCTTTGACACTTAGTCTTCTTTGTGGTCCAACTCTCATATCTGTACATGACTACTAGAAAAAACAGAGATTTGTTTCAATGAAACTTTGTTGGTAAAGTAATGTTTTTGCTTCTTAATATACTGTCTAAATTTGTCACAATTTTCCTTCAAGGGAAAGCTTTTTTTTTTTTTTTTTTTTCTCTTTAAATTTCATGGCTGCAGTGATTTTGGAGCCCAAGAAAATAAAATCTGTCACTGCTTCCATTTTTTCTCCTTCTACTTGCCATAAAGTGATGGCACAGGATGTCATGATCTTTAGTTTTTTGAATGTTGAGTTTCAAGCCAGCTTTTTCACTCTCCTCTTTCACCCTTATCAAGAGGCTCTTTAGTTCCTCTTCACTTTCTGTCATTAGAGTGGTGTCATCTGCATATAAACTACATTTTTGTTTAACAGAAACTTACACTGCACTTCCTACACCCTAGACACTGTGTGTCCTCACAGCTTTGCAAGTGATACTTCATTTAACCCCATGACAATACTTTGAGGTGCACATTATTATTATCCTCATTTTATACATATTTTAATCACCTTAATAGTTACTTTATGGAATATTTTGATGAACTGGGTACTAGACTAGGCATTTCCTGTAAATTAACTTAATTCAATCATCGAAAACAAATGTGATTATTTCCATTTGCAAAAAATTCTAATGCTTAGTTGCTTCCATTCATTGTTGGATGACTATCATGAGCCTTTATTGTTATGAATTTAACTGCAATACCAGTAATCTGTTGTTGTTGTTCTGTCTCTTAAGTCATGTCTGACACTTTGAAGCCCCATGGACTGCAGCACACCAGGCTACCTTGTCCTTCACCATCTCCTGGAACTTGCTCAGATTCACATCCATTAAGTCAATGGTGCCATCCAACCATCTCATACTCTGTGGCCCCCTTTTCTTCCTGCCTTCAATCTTTTCCAGCATCAGGGTTTTTTCCAATGAGTCGGCTCTTCACAACAGGCAGACAGATTATAGGAGCTTCAACTTCAGCACCAGTCCTTCCAATGAATATTCAGGGTTGATTTCCTTTAGGATTGACAGGTTTGATCTCCTTGCTGTCCAAGGGACTCTCAAGAGTCTTCTCTAGCACCACAGTTTGAAAGCATCAGCTCTTTGACACTTAGTCTTCTTTGTGGTCCAACTCTCATATCTGTACATGACTACTAGAAAAAACAGAGATTTGTTTCAATGAAACTTTGTTGGTAAAGTAATGTTTTTGCTTCTTAATATACTGTCTAAATTTGTCACAATTTTCCTTCAAGGGAAAGCTTTCTTTTTTTTCTCTTTAAATTTCATGGCTGCAGTGATTTTGGAGCCCAAGAAAATAAAATCTGTCACTGCTTCCATTTTTTCTCCTTCTACTTGCCATAAAGTGATGGCACAGGATGTCATGATCTTTAGTTTTTTGAATGTTGAGTTTCAAGCCAGCTTTTTCACTCTCCTCTTTCACCCTTATCAAGAGGCTCTTTAGTTCCTCTTCACTTTCTGTCATTAGAGTGGTGTCATCTGCATATAAACTACATTTTTGTTTAACAGAAACTTACACTGCACTTCCTACACCCTAGACACTGTGTGTCCTCACAGCTTTGCAAGTGATACTTCATTTAACCCCATGACAATACTTTGAGGTGCACATTATTATTATCCTCATTTTATACATATTTTAATCACCTTAATAGTTACTTTATGGAATATTTTGATGAACTGGGTACTAGACTAGGCATTTCCTGTAAATTAACTTAATTCAATCATCGAAAACAAATGTGATTATTTCCATTTGCAAAAAATTCTAATGCTTAGTTGCTTCCATTCATTGTTGGATGACTATCATGAGCCTTTATTGTTATGAATTTGATAAATGCTGTGGTTAGAATTATTATCCCACTTTACAGACTAGAAATTAAGTCTCACTAATTTAAGTGACTCGATTAATGATGCAACATGGCTGCAGATCACCCTAGTGTGGGTTGGAATTTCAGTATTATTTGATTCTTCAACTCAACCCACCTTATTTAATTCTCAAACAATACTTTAAGGTACATATTATTATCCTCATTCACATTGTAATCATCTTAATAGTCAATATTCGCCTTAATACAGCTCTTTTTTCAATGTTTCATAATTGTGGGTTTCTTCACAAGATTTCACAAAATTGCAAAGTGCCATGGGCTGAATTGTATCCCCTGTCAAAATTCAAAGACTGGAATCTTTATCTTAGCATCTCAGAATGTGACTGTGTTTGGAGACTGAGGCTTTATTTATGTATTGATTTATTTTTGGCTTCACTGGGTCTTGGTTGCTATAAGCAGGCTTTCCCTAGTTGTGGTGAGTAGGGGCTACTCTCTAGTTGTGGCAGCTTCTCTTGTTGAGAAGAACAGGCTTTAGGCCGTGTGGGCTTCAGTAGTTGAAGCTCACAGACTTGGTCACCTCATGGCACGTGGAATCTTTCCAGAGCAGGGATCAGATTTGTGTCCTCAGCACTGGTAGGCAGATTCGTAAGAACTGAAGCACCAGAAAATTCTGAGATTGGGTTTTTAAAAATGAGATTGGGTTAAGGTAAAAATGAAGTCCTGAGGTTATGGATTAGGGTGGGCTCTACCCCTGTAGGATTTGTGTGCTTATAGGAAGAGGAAATTAAGACTCAGCACACACAGAGAGAAGACCATGTGAAGGCACAGGGAGAAGACAACCATCTACAAGCCAAGCAGAGATCCTGAAAAGAAATCAGTCCTGCTGATCCCTTGAACTCAGACTTTTAGCTCCCAGAACTTTGTAGGAAATTACATGTCTGTTGTTTAAGCCACTTCATCTGTGCAGTTTGTTATGGTCATCCTAGGAAACTAAGAGTTAACAGTAAGTTTCCACTACAAAACAAAAGTGGAGAGCCACCCTCCTAGGTAGTTAGTCATGCAGGCTGTGTGACCAGTCTGATTGCTTTCCTAAACTCACAAACCCTGAGGTCAGATGACTTTCCGGGATAAAAGCCAGCTTCCTCTTGCTGTTACTCCAGTTCCTGGTCTAAAGACATTTTCTTCTTCTTCTAACTTCCCCTCCAGTGGCAGAGGAGACACATATCAGAGAAAGAAAAGTACCAGCATGCTAAGCCTGCCACTCTCACTTCCTCTCCTTCTGTAACCCAGCACCGCTGTGAACAGAGTAAGTGCCAGGGGGCACCGAACAGGAGAGAAAAGACGGCGCAGTGCCTCTGCGATTGCTCTGACCAGCAGATACAGAGGGTCATGTTTTCACAAGACCACTTTTGGCCACAGAAAATGCCAGGATGATGGTTCGCGTCTGGCTTAGCATCTCAGAATGTGACTGTGTTTGGAGACTGAGGCTTTATTTATGTATTGATTTATTTTTGGCTTCACTGGGTCTTGGTTGCTATAAGCAGGCTTTCCCTAGTTGTGGTGAGTAGGGGCTACTCTCTAGTTGTGGCAGCTTCTCTTGTTGAGAAGAACAGGCTTTAGGCCGTGTGGGCTTCAGTAGTTGAAGCTCACAGACTTGGTCACCTCATGGCACGTGGAATCTTTCCAGAGCAGGGATCAGATTTGTGTCCTCAGCACTGGTAGGCAGATTCGTAAGAACTGAAGCACCAGAAAATTCTGAGATTGGGTTTTAAAAATGAGATTGGGTTAAGGTAAAAATGAAGTCCTGAGGTTATGGATTAGGGTGGGCTCTACCCCTGTAGGATTTGTGTGCTTATAGGAAGAGGAAATTAAGACTCAGCACACACAGAGAGAAGACCATGTGAAGGCACAGGGAGAAGACAACCATCTACAAGCCAAGCAGAGATCCTGAAAAGAAATCAGTCCTGCTGATCCCTTGAACTCAGACTTTTAGCTCCCAGAACTTTGTAGGAAATTACATGTCTGTTGTTTAAGCCACTTCATCTGTGCAGTTTGTTATGGTCATCCTAGGAAACTAAGAGTTAACAGTAAGTTTCCACTACAAAACAAAAGTGGAGAGCCACCCTCCTAGGTAGTTAGTCATGCAGGCTGTGTGACCAGTCTGATTGCTTTCCTAAACTCACAAACCCTGAGGTCAGATGACTTTCCGGGATAAAAGCCAGCTTCCTCTTGCTGTTACTCCAGTTCCTGGTCTAAAGACATTTTCTTCTTCTTCTTCTAACTTCCCCTCCAGTGGCAGAGGAGACACATATCAGAGAAAGAAAAGTACCAGCATGCTAAGCCTGCCACTCTCACTTCCTCTCCTTCTGTAACCCAGCACCGCTGTGAACAGAGTAAGTGCCCGGGGGCACCGAACAGGAGAGAAAAGACGGCGCAGTGCCTCTGCGATTGCTCTGACCAGCAGATACAGAGGGTCATGTTTTCACAAGACCACTTTTGGCCACAGAAAATGCCAGGATGATGGTTCGCGCCTGCCTGGCTGTGGCTCTGATCCCAGTCATGGCTTTCCTCTCCTGCCTGAGGTCCGAGAGCTGGGACCCTTGTGTACAGGTACGTGCTTGGAGTCAGCGTGGCTTCCCCCAGCTTTGCCTTGCTTCTGAAAAACTGCTCTCTGCTCAGCTTCCCAGTGGCCGGACCTTGTCTAGTTTCATTTGCAAACAAATGTCTAATTACCTTAAAGACTTAAGAAACCACAGGGACCAAGTGATTCGTGGTTATGGGGCAATAACAGACAGCCTGTGAGACTGTGTCCCATTTAGGAGTTAAAAGGCTCATAAAGACTTTATTTAGGTCAGATAGACCTGCTTAAACTCTCTGTTTTTCCACATCTGGGCTGGGTGACCTAGAAGAAGTCATTAAGCCTCTCTGAGACGAGTTTTCACATTGATAAAAAACATTATAGACTTTAACGGAAAGTTGTAAGAAGCCTGTTTCCTGTCATTCCTTTCCGCTGGTGGTTTGTACATTGTTTCGAGATGCTGCTTTGCCCCTTTCAAACTAAGGAAGTAGGGTGATTTTTTTTGGGGGGGGGCGGCTAATAGAAAGAACTTTCTAAGTACATTTCAGATTTTTAAATCTAATGATCGTTTTGTGCAAAAAGTGAAAAGAAATGTAGCTGGGAAAAGGAAAAAGAGAGACAAAAAAAAAAAAAGATAGAGAAACAGTAATAAACAGAGAAGAAAAAGACACAGGGAAAAATGCAAAAATCAGCTAATGAAATGCTTTCTTTGTGAAACACCAGCCAGCTGGTTCATAATCTCATTCGTGAAGGATCTCCTGTTTTTCCCCTGCATGGATTTCATTATCACTTTGGAAAGCTTCCGCAGAAGTAAACAGTCATAGGAGTGTCCTGGGATTTAGGGTGTGGCAGAAACTCATGAAAAGCATAACCATTCAGAGTAGTGACATTGAGACATGGGGGAAATCATGTACTGTAATGTGTAACAAAGATAAATGTGGTATTTCCATTGTCTTTCTCTCTGTGTCCCCTCTGCTGTTTGCTTACTGGGTATGTGTGTGAGTGCTAAGTCGCTTAGACGTGTTTGACTCTCTGTGACCCCATGTACTGTAGCCTTCTGGGCTCCTCTGTTTATGGGACTTTTCAGGCAAGAATACTGGAATTGGGGGGCTTCCCTGGTGGTACAGTGGGTGGAGAGTCCACCTTGCAGTGCAAGGGGCACTGGTTCGATCCCTCGTCCGGGAAGATCCCATGTGCCATGGAGTGGCAGGACTGGTGTGTCCAATTAGGAGCCATCGCTCTGGAGCGCATGTGCCCAGAGCCGGTGCTCCACAATGAGAGATGCCACTGCAATGGGAGGCCCACACGTGCCAAAAAATAAAAAGATCAATGAAAATAAATATAAATAAAAGAGGCATGATGGGGGAAAAAAAAAAAAGGAATACTGGAGTTGGTTGCCATGTCCTCCTGCAGGGGGTCTTCCCCACCCAGGGATCAGACCCACACATCTCCTGTGTTATCTGCATTGCAGGCAGATTCTTGACCCACTTGAGTGAGCCACTGAGTAAGCCCCTTAATGGATAGAAATTCTCCAGTTACAGTCACCCCAGGATAAAATCACAACCAGTCCTGGCTCCTCCCATTTCCCATGCCCCCAAAGTTCTTAGTTTCTGAAGCTCCTCCACTCTGCCCATCCCCTCAGTGCCTCCCAAGGGCAGATCCTCAGTTCCCCTGGCCTTGACTCTCGGGCAGTGACCTATCTCCTGATTCCATGGCCCCCCTTCTTTAATCTATCTGCTCATTTTTGTCGGTTGTTTACTTGTTGTTGTCATTGTTGTTTTTCAAGGTTCAGTTCTAACCAATGACCGTTCTTAAAAACTTTGAGTAATTCTCCATTGCTGTCAGGAATTTTTTCTGCCATGGGGCCCTTTTCACTGGTTACTTCCTCTAACTAAAATGATTTCTCCCTAAATCAGTGCTGTTCAATGGGTCATCAATGGGATGTTTTACATTCTTTCTTTGGTACTAAGTCCTTGAGATTTAATATATATATTATAGGTACCATATTTAAACTATCCAAATTTCTCATACTCAGTAGCCATGTGTGGCTAGCAAACTGGACAGTGCAGCCTTAGACATATTCACAGCTTAATCCCTCACTTCATTCAAAGTTCTGCTTAAATGTTACCTCTCTGGGAAGACTTCCTTGATAGCTGCATATACAGCACCCCACCCGCCCCATAGTTGCCTTTACTGTCCTATGCTGCTTTATTATTAAAAAAATGATCTGGCTGCACCTGGTTTTAGATGCAATATGCAGGATCTTTTCAGTTGTGACTTGAAAACTCTTAGCTGCAGTACATGGAATCAAGTTCTCTGAGTAAGGGTTGAATTCAGGCCTCTTGCTTCAGGATCACAAGGTTCCAGCCATTGGTCCACCAGGGAAGTCCTGCTGCTTAATTTTTTATAGCACATCATTGAATATGCATGTATACATGTGTGTGTGCCTGTGCATGTGTGTGTGGTCAGCTCTCTGCGACCCTACAGACTGTAGCCCATTAGGCTCCTCTCTCCATGGGATTTTCCAACAAAAATACTGGAGTGGGTTGACGTTTTCTTCTCCAGGGAATCTTCCCCACCCAGGGATTGAACCTGGGTCTCCTGATTGCAGGTGTATTCTTTACCAACTGAGCCGCCAAGAAGCCCATACACATACATATATAAAATACACATAGTGTCTGAATACATATATTTATTGTGCATTTTTTGTTGAAATGGTATCTGTAACAAGGCAAGGTCATTGCTGGTTTTATTTATCACTATGTCCCAGTGCCTGACACATGTACTTGTTGAGTCTGTATGTGCTAAATGGTTTAAAAGTACTGCCACATGACAAAGTCTGAGGCCTTCTGGATCAAGCTCTGGCTTCCCATGGGGAAGGAGTAGGTTTCCCACTCCTGTCACACTCCAGTTACTCTGAGCTAGTTTTCTACCCCTCTGTACTCACACCCTTCTCTCCTTCTTCCTCTTTCCATCCAAATCTCACTTATCCTTCCAGATCTGCCTTGAAACCTTCTCTTTCTTGGAAGCCTTCTATACAATCCAGAATCTCTGGATCCATGATTAATATCTACCTTTTTGAATCAAAGGGGTATTCTCTAATGGGTCATCAATGGGATGTTTTACATTCTTTCTTTGGTACTAAGTCCTTGAGATTTAATATATATATTATAGGTACCATATTTAAACTATCCAAATTTCTCATACTCAGTAGCCATGTGTGGCTAGCAAACTGGACAGTGCAGCCTTAGACATATTCACAGCTTAATCCCTCACTTCATTCAAAGTTCTGCT
Source organism: Tragulus kanchil (assembly GCA_022376925.1). Taxonomy (NCBI): domain Eukaryota; kingdom Metazoa; phylum Chordata; class Mammalia; order Artiodactyla; family Tragulidae; genus Tragulus; species Tragulus kanchil. Next base: position 21,168,876 of record JAIOJX010000023.1, on the reverse strand, counting down.
TAAATGTTACCTCTCTGGGAAGACTTCCTTGATAGCTGCATATACAGCACCCCACCCGCCCCATAGTTGCCTTTACTGTCCTATGCTGCTTTATTATTAAAAAAAAAAATTATCTGGCTGCACCTGGTTTTAGATGCAATATGCAGGATCTTTTCAGTTGTGACTTGAAAACTCTTAGCTGCAGTACATGGAATCAAGTTCTCTGAGTAAGGGTTGAATTCAGGCCTCTTGCTTCAGGATCACAAGGTTCCAGCCATTGGTCCACCAGGGAAGTCCTGCTGCTTAATTTTTTATAGCACATCATTGAATATGCATGTATACATGTGTGTGTGCCTGTGCATGTGTGTGTGGTCAGCTCTCTGCGACCCTACAGACTGTAGCCCATTAGGCTCCTCTCTCCATGGGATTTTCCAACAAAAATACTGGAGTGGGTTGACGTTTTCTTCTCCAGGGAATCTTCCCCACCCAGGGATTGAACCTGGGTCTCCTGATTGCAGGTGTATTCTTTACCAACTGAGCCGCCAAGAAGCCCATACACATACATATATAAAATACACATAGTGTCTGAATACATATATTTATTGTGCATTTTTTGTTGAAATGGTATCTGTAACAAGGCAAGGTCATTGCTGGTTTTATTTATCACTATGTCCCAGTGCCTGACACATGTACTTGTTGAGTCTGTATGTGCTAAATGGTTTAAAAGTACTGCCACATGACAAAGTCTGAGGCCTTCTGGATCAAGCTCTGGCTTCCCATGGGGAAGGAGTAGGTTTCCCACTCCTGTCACACTCCAGTTACTCTGAGCTAGTTTTCTACCCCTCTGTACTCACACCCTTCTCTCCTTCTTCCTCTTTCCATCCAAATCTCACTTATCCTTCCAGATCTGCCTTGAAACCTTCTCTTTCTTGGAAGCCTTCTATACAATCCAGAATCTCTGGATCCATGATTAATATCTACCTTTTTTGAATCAAAGGGGGTATTTTACATGTCTGGTTCATGACCCTTTTCAGGAATGAGCTATGTTCCTATTATAATCCTCACTCTAGGTGGTGAACTTACTTAAGTCTGGCACTAGATTACCTTGGTCTTTGTGATAACCACAGCACTTAACAGCAAATGCCTTCAATTGGGAGTTGAATCAACCTCCATGTAATAAGTTATCCATTCATTTGTTCAACGAATACTTATTGAGTATTACCATTTCCCAGGCATCATTTTGAGTGCTGGAGACATAGCAGAGAGCTAGACTCTCTAAGTTTATAGTCTAGTGAGGGAAATGAACAGTTCATATAGAGCAATCATACAGAAGGCATAATGTTAGATTCTGATGTCTCCTGTGAAGGAGAATAAAAGAAGGGAAGAGCTGATGCCTGCTCCATCCTCTGTAGACAGTATGGGTTGTGAGGGTTCTATGAGGAATAACATTTCAGGATCAAGTGACTCAAGTAAAGAGTTGCACTATGGCCTGTGAAGCTTTCCACATATTACTTCATATTGCTGAATTCTTATTCTTTAAAAGATTTATTTGAAGATTAAATTCAAGTATGTAACATATAAGAAACAAGCCTGCATAGAGTGAAGAATTAATAATAGCCAATAATAATATATGTTAACAATGTATTGATCATTCACACTGTAAGAGGCTTTGAGATAATCTCTTTAAATACTTTATCTCATTAATTCTTTGAACAGATTCTATTGGTTTTAAACTGCAAACCAAAATTAGCTGGCTTAAGCAAGGAATTTTGTTGAGAAATCAGAGAATTAGGAAATTAATTGGGAGGTTGGAGAACAGGCTTATAAAGAATTTGGGGCAATGTGATAGATATCAGCAGGGGAACCAAGACAGTATCAAGTGTTAGATTCTGCCACTGGAGTCTAGGCACATTAAAGATTTGTCCCTGTTTCTGTCTCATCTGCTCAAAGGTCCATGATCCAAGGGAAAGAATAAAATTGGCAAAAATTGGGCTATGACCAAGCAAGTTGTGGGCACTTGACTGGTAGTCTCTTTAAGCATGTATACAATAAGAGGTATATTTAGAAAAACAAGAATGACAAAACCCCTTGCTGCAAATCACAGGGAAGAGCTAGCGTGAGACCCAGAGCTGTTGAACTCTAGGGCTTTAGCTTCTCACCACCATTGCCTCTCACTAAATGCTGCCATTGTGATAGTAGAGGTTAAACATTGGGCAGGTGTTTTTCCTTTCCTACTCTGGAGCAGGGCCTTTTGTAAGAATGAAGTGAGTGGGTATATGAAGGGATGGATAGATGAATGAACAGACGGTTCGGTGATGGATGACTAGATGGATGGATGGTTGAAAGAAAGTTGACTGGTCCCAGTGCTTATCCCCATAGCCTCCAAGGCTCTAATCTAGAGCGGAGAGTTACTGAGGAATCTGTTAAGGTACACACAGGAAGATACTTCATTTAATGTCTGATCATTTCAGGTGGTTCCTAACATTAGTTACCAATGCATGGAGCTGAATCTCTACAAAATCCCTGACAACATCCCCACATCAACCAAGATGCTGGACCTGAGCTTTAACTACCTGAGGCATTTAGGCAACCATAGCTTCTCCCGTTTCCCAGAACTGCAAGTGCTGGATTTATCCAGGTAATGCATGAGTTCTACCATTGTAAAAGGACAAAGATTCATTGTGCTATCATCTCATTCCTAAGTCAGAAAGCCTGATTCATGAAATCTCATTTTCATTCACCAATTGAGTCACTCGACAGATATCTTACTTGCTGTATAACTTTGGGAAAGCCACCTCCTTTCTCCAGGTCTCAGCATTCTTATCTGTGGAGCGAGCAGTTGGACAAGACAGTTTCAAAGGATACTTTTATCATTGATTTCCTCTTTAGTCACGGGAGCAAACTAACTTGAATGCTTGCATCAGCAAGTATTTATTGACCTCTTGCTGTATGTTATTCACTCTGCTTGGAAACAAGAATATGATGATATATAACATTCAACCCAACTATTAAGGAGGGCATATTCATGTGAAAAAAATACATTTAAAATCTGAGCATGGTGCTGGGCACACAGTAGGCATTCAAGACATGTTACTTGATTCTGATTTTGGATTTTGAACCTGAGATAAGGATAATAATATGTAAGAGTAGGTGATGAGTTATCGGGAAACTAGAGGCAATACATTGTGCTGTACCAGAAAGGGGCCTTGTATTCAGTAATTAAAACCAAGTTCATGAATGGAATTGGATTCAGACAATGTCTAGAATACTCAAAGTGGGGAATAGGATAGAGAATTAGGAGCATACAAGTATCCCAAAGACAAAGACGCTAGATCAAAGGAAAACATCTTTTGCAAGAAAGAACAGTGACTAGTATTTTCTGATACCAGGAAATATATCATTCATTAGAACAGGTGAAGTTATTATCATCATTTTGGGGAGAACTGAATCCTAATCCTAAAATCATTTCCATCATCAGGGACCTTATTTAGAAAAATAATAAATAATGGACTGTAATCTCTATAAGCATTTGTGAAAAGTGGAGAAACATTTTCTATATGACATTTTATTCTAGAAACTTTTACTAAAGGATAAGAGGATTCTCTTTGTTTTTATTCAGCAGAAATATAATCTGAATCTTTTTTACTTGTAGATGTGAAATTCAGATGATTGCGGATGAAGCATTTCAGGACCTAAACAACCTCTCCACCTTGATATTGACAGGAAACCCTATCCAGAGTTTAGCCTGGGGAGCTTTTTCTGGGCTATCAAGTTTACAGAAGCTGGTCGCTGTGGAAACAAACCTAGCATCTCTCCAGGATCTCCCCATTGGACATCTCAAAACTTTGAAGGAGCTTAATGTGGCTCACAATCTTATCCATTCCTTCAAGTTACCTGAATATTTTTCTAACCTGCCCAATCTGGAACACTTGGATCTTTCTAACAACAAAATCCAAAATATTTATTATGAAGACGTGCAAGTTCTACATCAAATGCCCCTACTCAACCTCTCTTTAGATTTGTCCCTGAACCCTTTAGACTTTATTGAACCAGGTACATTAAAATCAAGCTCAACTGGAAAATCCTTTGGCTGCTGGGCCTTCAACACTCTGCTTGGAAACAAGAATATGATGATATATAACATTCAACCCAACTATTAAGGAGGGCATATTCATGTGAAAAAAATACATTTAAAATCTGAGCATGGTGCTGGGCACACAGTAGGCATTCAAGACATGTTACTTGATTCTGATTTTGGATTTTGAACCTGAGATAAGGATAATAATATGTAAGAGTAGGTGATGAGTTATCGGGAAACTAGAGGCAATACATTGTGCTGTACCAGAAAGGGGCCTTGTATTCAGTAATTAAAACCAAGTTCATGAATGGAGTTGGATTCAGACAATGTCTAGAATACTCAAAGTGGGGAATAGGATAGAGAATTAGGAGCATACAAGTATCCCAAAGACAAAGACGCTAGATCAAAGGAAAACATCTTTTGCAAGAAAGAACAGTGACTAGTATTTTCTGATACCAGGAAATATATCATTCATTAGAACAGGTGAAGTTATTATCATCATTTTGGGGAGAACTGAATCCTAATCCTAAAATCATTTCCATCATCAGGGACCTTATTTAGAAAAATAATAAATAATGGACTGTAATCTCTATAAGAATTTGTGAAAAGTGGAGAAACATTTTCTATATGACATTTTATTCTAGAAACTTTTACTAAAGGATAAGAGGATTCTCTTTGTTTTTATTCAGCAGAAATATAATCTGAATCTTTTTTACTTGTAGATGTGAAATTCAGATGATTGCGGATGAAGCATTTCAGGACCTAAACAACCTCTCCACCTTGATATTGACAGGAAACCCTATCCAGAGTTTAGCCTGGGGAGCTTTTTCTGGGCTATCAAGTTTACAGAAGCTGGTCGCTGTGGAAACAAACCTAGCATCTCTCCAGGATCTCCCCATTGGACATCTCAAAACTTTGAAGGAGCTTAATGTGGCTCACAATCTTATCCATTCCTTCAAGTTACCTGAATATTTTTCTAACCTGCCCAATCTGGAACACTTGGATCTTTCTAACAACAAAATCCAAAATATTTATTATGAAGACGTGCAAGTTCTACATCAAATGCCCCTACTCAACCTCTCTTTAGATTTGTCCCTGAACCCTTTAGACTTTATTGAACCAGGTACATTTAAAGAAATCAAGCTCAATGGATTGACTCTGAGAAGTAATTTTAACAGTTCAGACGTAATGAAATCTTGTATTCAAGGTCTAGCTGGTTTAAAAATCAACCGGCTGGTTTTGGGAGAATTTAGAAATGAAAGGAGTTTGAAAACTTTTGACAGATCTTTCTTGGAGGGACTGTGCAACCTGACCATTGAACAATTCCGGATAACATACTTGAATGAATTCTCAGGGGAGGATACAGACTTATTTAATTGTTTAGCAAATGTTTCTGGGATGTCTCTGTTGAGCTTGTCTTTAGAAGATCTAGAAGCCCCTCTTCAAGATTTCAGATGGCAACACTTAGAAATGATTAACTGTAAATTTGAACAGTTTCCTGCACTGAAGCTCAGTTCTCTCAAAAAGTTTGTGTTCATAGACAACAAAGGTATAAGCAGTTTTATGGAGTTTAAGCTACCAAACCTTCAGTTTCTAGATCTCAAAAGAAATAGCTTGAGTTTCAAGGGTTGCTGTTCTCACAAAGATTTTGGGACAACCAAACTGAAACATTTAGATCTGAGCTTCAATGATGTCATTACCATAAGTGCAAACTTCATGGGCTTAGAGCAACTAGAACATTTGGATTTTCAGTATACCACTCTAAAACAGGCCAGTGCTTTTTCAGTATTCCTATCACTCAGAAACCTCCGTTACCTTGATATTTCTCATACCCATACCCGGATTGTCTTCCATGGCATCTTTGCTGGCTTAGTCAGCCTCAAAACCTTGAAAATGGCGGGAAACTCCTTTAAGAACAACTTGCTTCCTGATATTTTCACAGAACTGACTAACTTAACCTTTCTGGATCTCTCTAAGTGTCAACTTGAACAAATATCCCAGACAGCATTTCACTCCCTCCCTAGACTTCAGGTCCTGAACATGAGTCACAACATACTCCTGTCATTGGATACACTTCTTTATAAACCACTCCAATCCCTCCAGATGCTAGACTGCAGTTTCAATCGTATCATGGGTTCTAAGGAACAAGAATTGCAGAGCTTGCCAAGGAACCTTTCTTGGTTAAATCTTACTCAGAATGAGTTTGCTTGTGTTTGTGAACAGCAGAGTTTCCTGCAGTGGGTTAAGGACCAGAGGTGGCTCTTGGTGGGAGCTGAACACATGAGGTGTGCAGAGCCTTTAGATATGCAGGGCATGGCCGTGTTGAGTTTCAGGAATGCCACGTGTCAGATGAGCAAGACAATCATTAGCGTGTCGGTTCTCACTGCACTCCTGGTATCTGTGGTCGGGGTGCTGGTCTATAAGTTCTATTTCCATTTGATGCTTCTGGCTGGCTGCAAACAGTATGGCAGAGGTGAGAGCACCTATGATGCCTTTGTTATTTACTCGAGCCAGGACGAAGACTGGGTGCGGAACGAACTGGTAAAGAACTTGGAGGAGGGTGTGCCTCCCTTTCAGCTCTGCCTTCACTACCGAGACTTTATTCCTGGGGTGGCCATCGCGGCCAATATCATCCAGGAAGGCTTCCACAAAAGCCGAAAGGTCATTGTCGTGGTGTCTCAGCACTTCATCCAGAGCCGGTGGTGTATCTTCGAGTATGAGATTGCCCAGACCTGGCAGTTTCTGAGCAGCCATGCTGGCATCATCTTCATCGTCCTGCAGAAGCTGGAGAAGTCGCTGCTGAGGCAGCAGGTGGAGCTGTATCGCCTTCTCAGCAGGAACACCTACCTGGAGTGGGAAGACAGTGTCCTGGGGCGGCACATCTTCTGGCGACGACTCAGAAAAGCTTTGCTGGATGGTAAAGCCTGGAGTCCACAAGGCACATCAGAGGCAGAAACCAGCCCTCAGGAAGCGACAACCTTCACCTGAGGAGGAAGATCTCCTGACGTGGTCCGTGTCCAGTTGGACACAGTTAACAAGTATTAAATGCTGCCACGTACCAAGCATTGTGCTATAGGCTGGTGATTCAGCGGTGCAAAAGATCTACAGGATGAACGCATGGAGTTTGCCATGTAAAGGGAATACACACTGAACTAAAATAGAGAACTTGCAGAGCTTGCCAAGGAACCTTTCTTGGTTAAATCTTACTCAGAATGAGTTTGCTTGTGTTTGTGAACAGCAGAGTTTCCTGCAGTGGGTTAAGGACCAGAGGTGGCTCTTGGTGGGAGCTGAACACATGAGGTGTGCAGAGCCTTTAGATATGCAGGGCATGGCCGTGTTGAGTTTCAGGAATGCCACGTGTCAGATGAGCAAGACAATCATTAGCGTGTCGGTTCTCACTGCACTCCTGGTATCTGTGGTCGGGGTGCTGGTCTATAAGTTCTATTTCCATTTGATGCTTCTGGCTGGCTGCAAACAGTATGGCAGAGGTGAGAGCACCTATGATGCCTTTGTTATTTACTCGAGCCAGGACGAAGACTGGGTGCGGAACGAACTGGTAAAGAACTTGGAGGAGGGTGTGCCTCCCTTTCAGCTCTGCCTTCACTACCGAGACTTTATTCCTGGGGTGGCCATCGCGGCCAATATCATCCAGGAAGGCTTCCACAAAAGCCGAAAGGTCATTGTCGTGGTGTCTCAGCACTTCATCCAGAGCCGGTGGTGTATCTTCGAGTATGAGATTGCCCAGACCTGGCAGTTTCTGAGCAGCCATGCTGGCATCATCTTCATCGTCCTGCAGAAGCTGGAGAAGTCGCTGCTGAGGCAGCAGGTGGAGCTGTATCGCCTTCTCAGCAGGAACACCTACCTGGAGTGGGAAGACAGTGTCCTGGGGCGGCACATCTTCTGGCGACGACTCAGAAAAGCTTTGCTGGATGGTAAAGCCTGGAGTCCACAAGGCACATCAGAGGCAGAAACCAGCCCTCAGGAAGCGACAACCTTCACCTGAGGAGGAAGATCTCCTGACGTGGTCCGTGTCCAGTTGGACACAGTTAACAAGTATTAAATGCTGCCACGTACCAAGCATTGTGCTATAGGCTGGTGATTCAGCGGTGCAAAAGATCTACAGGATGAACGCATGGAGTTTGCCATGTAAAGGGAATACACACTGAACTAAAATAGAGAACTTGCAGAGGGATGCTTCAACCAACTCTGGGGCAGGGAAATTCAACCCAACTTTTGCCCCATCAAATTGAATTAGAACTAAGAGACTGGGCCTCAGTGAGATCAAGGAAGGACAGACCTCTTCTCCTGAGCCTTTTGAGTGGAAACCACCTAATGCTAGATGTTTTATCCATGGTAACAAAAGGCGGTTTTTGGTAGTCTCAACTGATCTAGGTCTTGGCTCACCTTTCCATTCCCTATTGAAAACAGTTTAAATTCTACTTTCTGATTCAGAAGGCTCCTGATTCAGAAGCCCCCTCCACCTCAAGTCAATTCACAAACATCCTGGTTATACTTTAGCATGTTCTATTTATTAACTGTTAGTCCCAGATTTATTTTGTCTTTATAAATGCAGTTCTCATACCCCATGTCTTCTCTATAAGCCCACATCATAAAGAATACTGTTAGAGACATGCTGAAAATATCCATATTTAACTACCATATTTTGAGAAAACATGTCGAATACAGTCTATCACTTTGTCACTTGATGTCATTCTGAAGTTATTACCTACTACGTTATGATTGTCCTGAAGGTAGCATCAAAATAAGTTGGTTGAAAGTAGCACTTATTGTAATAGAGGGAAATAGGTCCAACTTCTTGGTCTCATAATGAGCAATTCAGATTAGGGGCAGAGTCAGAGGTGGAATGACCATAGGAGATCAGCTTTTCTCCATGACTCCAGAAACATGTGGGCTGATAGAGCTGGGGTTACCACATAGTGAGAACTGTGGCTAAGTTTTCTTATGCAGCAAATGAGTTTTGTTTCATAGAATTTTTCAGAGAATTTTGAAATGCTTTGAGGCGGGGAGCATGCATTGCTCTTTCCTCTTGGGTATCACTCCATGACCACATTTAGGAAAAAGAAGATGTTATCGTTGAGAAAACAACATCCCTAAGGTTACTACGGGTCATGTTAAGGCAAATTCTTAGACTAGCATCCCAGCTTCCTTAGAATGGTGCAAAGAATGGGCAAAGAGGATATGTGGAAAACACACTGAACTAAAATAGAGAACTTGCAGAGGTATGCTTCAACCAACTCTGGGGCAGGGAAATTCAACCCAACTTTTGCCCCATCAAATTGAATTAGAACTAAGAGACTGGGCCTCAGTGAGATCAAGGAAGGACAGACCTCTTCTCCTGAGCCTTTTGAGTGGAAACCACCTAATGCTAGATGTTTTATCCATGGTAACAAAAGGCGGTTTTTGGTAGTCTCAACTGATCTAGGTCTTGGCTCACCTTTCCATTCCCTATTGAAAACAGTTTAAATTCTACTTTCTGATTCAGAAGGCTCCTGATTCAGAAGCCCCCTCCACCTCAAGTCAATTCACAAACATCCTGGTTATACTTTAGCATGTTCTATTTATTAACTGTTAGTCCCAGATTTATTTTGTCTTTATAAATGCAGTTCTCATACCCCATGTCTTCTCTATAAGCCCACATCATAAAGAATACTGTTAGAGACATGCTGAAAATATCCATATTTAACTACCATATTTTGAGAAAACATGTCGAATACAGTCTATCACTTTGTCACTTGATGTCATTCTGAAGTTATTACCTACTACGTTATGATTGTCCTGAAGGTAGCATCAAAATAAGTTGGTTGAAAGTAGCACTTATTGTAATAGAGGGAAATAGGTCCAACTTCTTGGTCTCATAATGAGCAATTCAGATTAGGGGCAGAGTCAGAGGTGGAATGACCATAGGAGATCAGCTTTTCTCCATGACTCCAGAAACATGTGCGCTGATAGAGCTGGGGTTACCACATAGTGAGAACTGTGGCTAAGTTTTCTTATGCAGCAAATGAGTTTTGTTTCATAGAATTTTTCAGAGAATTTTGAAATGCTTTGAGGCGGGGAGCATGCATTGCTCTTTCCTCTTGGGTATCACTCCATGACCACATTTAGGAAAAAGAAGATGTTATCGTTGAGAAAACAACATCCCTAAGGTTACTACGGGTCATGTTAAGGCAAATTCTTAGACTAGCATCCCAGCTTCCTTAGAATGGTGCAAAGAATGGGCAAAGAGGATATGTGGAAAACACAGTTGTCAAAACTGAAATATTGCCACATCTAGCAATGTGTTCGTGACTGACTGAGTGTTCCAGAGTGTATTCTGGCTGGAACATGGTTAGAACTGCTGAACATGCCTGAGTGTGTTTAGAGGTCTCATGTGCTAGTCAAAGCGGGCATATGTGTTTGTGTGCATGCCTCTATGTATTCCTGTTCATTCTTGTCTGATCATATCATATCTGCATGGAAGAAAGTGTGATTATGTTGCAAGGGGAGTATTTGTATTTGATGCAGATGTCTCAGCTGTTTGAATTAGGTCCTCATTCTAGTGGTGGCATGTGATTCCTGATATACAAATGTCTGTGTCAGATTTTGAGTATACTTGAAGGCATACATTTCTGTACATGTCTAGGCTGTATGTGAGTGTATTTGTGTTCATATTTAAGTACGCATTCTGTATCTGTGTGTTACTTCAAACACATATATGGCTCCAAGGAGGAAAATCAAAATACTTCCTGTATGTAAGCCTGCTGCTGGCCTTCTTCCCACCAGTCCCCCTGTGAGGAATTCTGAAAACTGCAAATGAGATATACAAAAAAGGAAAGAAATGCTATGACACAAACAGAAGGGAAACAAAAAAAAGTTAGGCCTAGGTCAGGTTCTTTGCAGTCATTTAAATTATCTGGATTAAAGAGACATGAAGGGTGGAAAAGAAAGAAAAGATGTATTACACTAATGCCTTAAACGTGTGTCATACCTATAACTTAAAATATGTTCACACATAACCACATTTGAATCTCTTATGATTCAGATGGGGCAGCAGAAAGAGAACTAGCTTTGTCATTTTATTGGTGTAAAACCTGAAGTTCAAGGAAGTAGATTATTAGGCCACAGAGTAAAGTAGCAGGGCCTGAACTAAGCTTTCAGCTGAGCTTTCAACTGGGCAGCTCACTTTCCACCATACCCCATGGCTTCATGCTTCAGGTTCACAAAACAGGAAGTGAAACTCCTGAACTTCTCTGTGTGGTTGACTGCAGTCAAGGGTTTTTCACTGAAACCATGAATCATGAGGCAAATACATATGCATATATACATTATATATATTCTGAGTGATTTATTTATAACACCTTTCTTTCCATAAAGGGCATTTGGGAGATTCAAAATAACTCTACATGGACAAGTTTAGTTAATTAGAACTAGGAAATCTTGACAAAGAACAAAAGAGGGGAAAAGGGAAAAAAAAGACAGTGTGAGCTTCAGCATGGTGGTTTCCTGCCCTAACTCCAGAGAGTCAGTTCCTGCTGTTCTGGATACCGTGGCTTTTGGAGAAAGCCAAAACTCACAGTTACGACTCACTCTGTGGACCTTGGCTTAACTCCCCTGAGAGTCTAGTTAACTCAAATATAGCAAGAGGGTAGATTATTACTTTGCAAAACTCTTGTATTAAAAACAGCACATGTTCAATTCAAGGAACACTTTTATAGGGAAGCAACTGTCTAGGGAGCTTCCTAGGTGGCTCAGTGGTAAAGGGTCTGCCTAACAATGCAGGAGACGTGTATTCAATCTCTGGGTTGGGAAGATCTCCTGGAGAAGGAAACGGCACCCCACTCCAGTATCTTTGCCTGGAAAATCCCATGGACAGCCCGGAGCCTTGTGGTCTACAGTCCATGGGATCACAGAAGAGTCAGACACAACTTAGCAACTAAGCAACAACCACAATCCTCTGGGACTTGATGAAGGAGCCACAAGGAGAAACACTGAGTGGTCTTCTCAATGATACTATTTTACCAATTGTTGTTTTCCCAACCTGGAAGATCACAGGAGGACTGTGAGTGTAATTAGGTGGCCTCTTTCAGTGTCAGCCTCCACCCACAGGACTGTCAGAACCCCAACTTCTTTCTGGATTCTATACCCTCTCTAGTCATCACCAGCAAGTTCTGCCCTTGCAAGAACAATTGGGATAAACAGCAGGTCCCTTTATTCCTTGCTTCCCTAGCCCTGAGCTCAGAGGCAGTCATGTAGCAGACATACAGCAGATGCTTATTTCAAGAACTGATGGATGAGCAAAGGATCATCTCTGCAGGAAGTGATGTTCTCAGTTCTCCTCAGTCAAGGCTGCCAAGTCTCAGACCACAGTTCTCTGCTGCCCATGCAGTCTCTGGGCCTCCAGATTTCCACTCCCTCCCTGGCAGGGATGTTCTTAACCATCTCCTCCAGTTGGTTCCTTAACTCCAAGTATCCCCAAAACCATGGAAGAATGAGAGAAGAGAACTTCTCTATAATTATAATTATTTATGGTGATTTTTAGGCCCTGTCCCATTCTTTCATCTATGATATCAAATTTTAAGCCTCCACTCTGACTATTGGATGGGCACTAGTAACACAGGTGTTGTTACCCATTAGGAAAGAAGGCTTTGAAAGTAGCCCAAGTCCCACAGTTAAAAAAGGGCAAAGCATGTATTTAGACATAATAGATCTCTCAGACATTCTTCACTGGACACCTCTGTGGTCACGTGGGACCTTCCAGGAACCTGCTGGTGATTTCCAGAAAAGTAATAGCGGCTTGGGTGGAGGCTTCTTAGGCTTGGGTTCTGACAGTCCCGTGGGTGGAGGCCAAGTAAGAAAGAAACTCCCTAAACATAATTAGCTCAACTATGGTTCCACAGGGCTCAACATCAGAATCCAGGAATGAGGGTTAAAAGGATGTGTGGTGGGCTGAAACATAAGCTATGGGAGATACAAGAGGCAGTACTTGAAGTCAGCTACTTTCTCCTCAGCTAAGCCTTTCTCACTTCAACTATCTTTTCTGATGGATTGAATCTTTCTCCATGAGGCTACCAGAACTTGCATGTCTATTCAAATGGTCTTCCAGATAGACTCAACTGTCTCTGTGTTTATAGCATTTTCCCATCAACTGGAATTTGGAGATCCTTTCTGCCACATAATAGGGCTTTCATTAACTGAAAGAGATGTGTCACTAGAAATCAACTCAATAGGGAGATTGAGCTGATAGAATCCAGTACATCAACTTCAGCATCGAACTTCGGTCCAGGATTTCAGCTGGGCTGTCAGGAAGAGGAGCAACAAGGCCCGCCCCTTGGGCTAGTTTCCCCACTGGCACCACCAGTCTCACTTCTTTGAGGGCTGTAACTGAATTGAGAGTGCACTAGACAATGGCAGTCATGTAGCAGACATACAGCAGATGCTTATTTCAAGAACTGATGGATGAGCAAAGGATCATCTCTGCAGGAAGTGATGTTCTCTGTTCTCCTCAGTCAAGGCTGCCAAGTCTCAGACCACAGTTCTCTGCTGCCCATGCAGTCTCTGGGCCTCCAGATTTCCACTCCCTCCCTGGCAGGGATGTTCTTAACCATCTCCTCCAGTTGGTTCCTTAACTCCAAGTATCCCCAAAACCATGGAAGAATGAGAGAAGAGAACTTCTCTATAATTATAATTATTTATGGTGATTTTTAGGCCCTGTCCCATTCTTTCATCTATGATATCAAATTTTAAGCCTCCACTCTGACTATTGGATGGGCACTAGTAACACAGGTGTTGTTACCCATTAGGAAAGAAGGCTTTGAAAGTAGCCCAAGTCCCACAGTTAAAAAAGGGCAAAGCATGTATTTAGACATAATAGATCTCTCAGACATTCTTCACTGGACACCTCTGTGGTCACGTGGGACCTTCCAGGAACCTGCTGGTGATTTCCAGAAAAAGTAATAGCGGCTTGGGTGGAGGCTTCTTAGGCTTGGGTTCTGACAGTCCCGTGGGTGGAGGCCAAGTAAGAAAGAAACTCCCTAAACATAATTAGCTCAACTATGGTTCCACAGGGCTCAACATCAGAATCCAGGAATGAGGGTTAAAAGGATGTGTGGTGGGCTGAAACATAAGCTATGGGAGATACAAGAGGCAGTACTTGAAGTCAGCTACTTTCTCCTCAGCTAAGCCTTTCTCACTTCAACTATCTTTTCTGATGGATTGAATCTTTCTCCATGAGGCTACCAGAACTTGCATGTCTATTCAAATGGTCTTCCAGATAGACTCAACTGTCTCTGTGTTTATAGCATTTTCCCATCAACTGGAATTTGGAGATCCTTTCTGCCACATAATAGGGCTTTCATTAACTGAAAGAGATGTGTCACTAGAAATCAACTCAATAGGGAGATTGAGCTGATAGAATCCAGTACATCAACTTCAGCATCGAACTTCGGTCCAGGATTTCAGCTGGGCTGTCAGGAAGAGGAGCAACAAGGCCCGCCCCTTGGGCTAGTTTCCCCACTGGCACCACCAGTCTCACTTCTTTGAGGCTGTCTGATGAGAGGCCCAAATAACTGAGAATTTGGACTTAGAATTTCAGCCTAGCACCTAGAATGCCAATAATCTATTTTGCTAAATGAAATGAATATAGATGCTGTGAAAATCATGAGTGGCTAGAAAATTTGGCTTTCATTTTCGTCCAAGGGACTATTCTAGCCATTGCTGCTAAATATAGGGGATGGGGACAGGTTTCAAAAAAAAAAAAAAAACTATATGGACTTCTTCATGCGTTTACTAGTCTAGCAGATGCATACAGACTTCGTTTTGAATCCTGGTCCTGTCATACCTTTACATTTTGGGAGAGTTTCTTAATCTCTCTGATTGCACTCTGATTTCTTGAATAGGAAGGGTAAGCCTCTCTAATACTCTAGGACTATGACAAAGATAAAATTGATAGGGGAAGGGAGATGGGGCACAGCTCTAAATTTACCAGCTTGAAGGAGCTACCTAAAGAATGAGCAAGAGGACTTTCCTGGTGGTTCAGTTATTAAGAATCTGTTTGCTAATTCAGGGGACATGGGTTCAATCCCTGATCTAGGAGGATTCCATATGCTGCAGGGAAACTAAGCCCATGCACCTAAACGACTGAGCACACTTAGCCCAGAGCCCGTGAGACACAAGAGAAGCCATCGCAATGAGAAGCCTGTGCACCATAACTAGAGAGTAGCCCCTGCTCATCGCAAGCAAGAAAGCCTGCACACAGCAACTTAGACCCAGCAGAGCCAAAAATAGATACATAAACAAATAATTCTTTTTTTAAAAAAGTGAGAAAGATCCCAGGCCTGGCATGAGATTGACTTAGATACCTGGAATCTTAAAAGTCTCTAGGGCAGGAGGCTCACACTCATAGTTCAACTCAGGGATTTGACAGTCTCGGGGGGAGAATGGAAAGAGATGGCAGGGTCCCAGTTGTGAAAAACACACTGAATTATCAGAAACCACTGCTAGGGTTTAGAAAGAGGTAGAAGCCACTCAACTTAAAGCATCGAACTTGGTCCAGGATTTCAGCTGGGCTGTCAGGAAGAGGAGCAACAAGGCCCGCCCCTTGGGCTAGTTTCCCCACTGGCACCACCAGTCTCACTTCTTTGAGGCTGTCTGATGAGAGGCCCAAATAACTGAGAATTTGGACTTAGAATTTCAGCCTAGCACCTAGAATGCCAATAATCTATTTTGCTAAATGAAATGAATATAGATGCTGTGAAAATCATGAGTGGCTAGAAAATTTGGCTTTCATTTTCGTCCAAGGGACTATTCTAGCCATTGCTGCTAAATATAGGGGATGGGGACAGGTTTCAAAAAAAAAAAAAAAACTATATGGACTTCTTCATGCGTTTACTAGTCTAGCAGATGCATACAGACTTCGTTTTGAATCCTGGTCCTGTCATACCTTTACATTTTGGGAGAGTTTCTTAATCTCTCTGATTGCACTCTGATTTCTTGAATAGGAAGGGTAAGCCTCTCTAATACTCTAGGACTATGACAAAGATAAAATTGATAGGGGAAGGGAGATGGGGCACAGCTCTAAATTTACCAGCTTGAAGGAGCTACCTAAAGAATGAGCAAGAGGACTTTCCTGGTGGTTCAGTTATTAAGAATCTGTTTGCTAATTCAGGGGACATGGGTTCAATCCCTGATCTAGGAGGATTCCATATGCTGCAGGGAAACTAAGCCCATGCACCTAAACGACTGAGCACACTTAGCCCAGAGCCCGTGAGACACAAGAGAAGCCATCGCAATGAGAAGCCTGTGCACCATAACTAGAGAGTAGCCCCTGCTCATCGCAAGCAAGAAAGCCTGCACACAGCAACTTAGACCCAGCAGAGCCAAAAATAGATACATAAACAAATAATTCTTTTTTTAAAAAAGTGAGAAAGATCCCAGGCCTGGCATGAGATTGACTTAGATACCTGGAATCTTAAAAGTCTCTAGGGCAGGAGGCTCACACTCATAGTTCAACTCAGGGATTTGACAGTCTCGGGGGGAGAATGGAAAGAGATGGCAGGGTCCCAGTTGTGAAAAACACACTGAATTATCAGAAACCACTGCTAGGGTTTAGAAAGAGGTAGAAGCCACCCTGTCCATCAGAATCCTGATTCAGTGGATGGTGAACTTCCTGGGAAAGTAGAAACCATTTACTTATTGCGTGATTGTAAGCAATTCATTCAAGGGTCTTAAAGCTCGGATTTCAATACATAAAGTGGGGGCGATGCTATCTTCTTGGCAGACCTCATTGGACTATTATGACAATGCTGATATTAATAACAAGAGTTACTTTCAACTGAGCAATTATTTTGTTCAAGGGCCTTAGTATACACTATCTCATTTACTTTGTCCTATCAATGAATTAGGAAGATAATAATGATTTCCTACTGATAGATGAGGAGACTGACACTTGGAGTCAATCTATAATGTGTCCAAGGTCATCTGTTAATGAAGGGCAACTCTGAGGTTAGGATGTAAGGCTACTTCACTCCACGCCAGTACTATTCAACACTGTCCTATGCCAAGACCACCCTCTTCCTACAAAAGCGCATAAAACCTCCCATCTCATCATCACCATTTTGATGAGTATTGATCGAAGAGAGTGATCGCTGTTGTCCCTCAACCATATTACTACTACAGCCACAAGGCACTGTGGAAAAAAAAAAAGAAAAAGAAGCACATGATGCTTCTTGGGCTACAGGATGCCTGGATGTTCAGAGCCTAAGGCCGATGTTGCTGGCACCACAGAGTGGAAAGAGGCTCTGCTGCCCTCTTTCAAAAAAGCTGTTTGACTAATCAAAAAAAAAAAAAAAAAATACACATAATGAGGGCTTCCCTGGTGGTTCAGTGGGTAAGGACACCGCCTTGCAGGGCAAGGGGCGCCGGTTCGATCCCTGGCCTGGAAAGATCCCATGTGCCGTGGAGCAGCTGGACCGATGTGTCCAATGACCGAGCCGGAGCTCTGGAGCACATGCTCCCAGAGCTGGTGCTCTGTGACAACAGAGGCCACTGCAATGGGAGGCTCACAGGAGCCAAAGAACAAAGATGGATGACAATGGACAAATGAAAGACCAATAGAAGTGGCCCACCTGCTCCCCTCCCTCCCCATCCCACCTCCTCAAATAAATAAATAAATAAATCTTAAAAAAAAATACACATAATGAAAGATTTCTAACAATGGACTAATCAACCAGACCACGCCTTTCCTGTCAACAGCCTGTCTAGGATGCTGTATCGTTTTTCTAGTCAGTCTGACTTTCTGATGCAAATCATAGATTGTGATTGAACACCGAGATTACAGGGAAATTCCAAAGCTAAAGCCCCTCCAGATGTCTGGAATAAAATCACATGCTCTGGGTTCCTTCATAGAGCTCATGGAGTTTTTCAATTCTAGCGAAGCCTGTGGAATTAAAAGCTGATCAGAAGGAACCAAATATTTACACTGAGCAACACTCACTTATCTGATTGCTGCCACTACTCTGTGAGTGAGCTACTGGTTTCCGTACTTTGACAAAGAGGAAATGTGTGCCCAGAGAGGATGAGTCACTCGTCCAACGTCACACAGCTTCTATGCACTAATCACAACAGTAGCGAATATTTGCTAAGCTAAGCTTTTGGTACATGCCTGGGACTGTTCCAATCTGTGTGTCCATTCATGTAACTGTTAAAATTAAATGGGCTAAGAGCTTTGCCATTTTTCAGATGAAGAAATTGAGGTCCAAAGTGAATTGTCCAGTGGTATGGAGGAAAATTAGGATGTGAGTCCAAGTTGGCCTGATGCTCAGGGCCGCATTCTTTCCACCAACTAGCAGTTATTTCAGCAGGAATATTCAGAGGACTGATTGGCAAATATTTCAGACAAGGTCAGTAACTCCCATGCCACTGAGAAATTAGAAGTTTATAAGGCAGTGTCTGCTACTCTCCTTGATTTCGACAGAAATAGATATGATACCTCCTGGTGACAGTGCTAAGTGACAATTCTGAGTGTAAATGTGCTTTTTGGCAGAAACTGTCCTGTTCTAATAGTCTTGATTATAATTATAAAATAATGGGTTTCTGAAAGGCTGCAAGCAGTTCTGGGAATGGCAATAAGGGCTTAGAAACGACATGTTGTTTATGTGAGAAGTGTTTTGTTGAAAATTAAACCCACGTTTAGGAGAAAGGCTGGTGATGTACGCTCTTAAGAAACTATCTCGCTATGTAATTAAATCAAAACCAGTCAGTCGCCAATTTGAGCTCTTGTCTCACACTAACAACATCCCATCTCCCATGAGCCCTGTTAAGACAGGGCTGACCTGAAATAACCCAGCCTAGTTTTTTCCACTCCTCCCTGGAACACTGTGCCTCCATCTCCCCAGGGCCCGCTGTGAGCAGAAGTCCCAGCGGCCACCTTCTTTCTGGTGCCTGAACTTACCCTCTTCTTAAGACTCTTGGTATGCCCACCTCCTCACAAAGGAATGAAAGAGGAAGTTTCCTATTTCAATATTATGTCTCCAAGGGAGTTCCTTAAATGAAGAATTCCCTGGGAAACATTTATGGAAATAGGAAGCTTAGAATAAGGGAGGATTATATGAAAAAGTTTCAGAGATTCTGAACGTCTCACGAAGTCCCCAGAAGAGTTGTTTCTGACTTTATTTTTTAGATGAGTAACCGAAGTCTCTCTCCAAAGGTTAGACAAGCCTTGTCTGTTCCAAGATACTAAAGTTAGAATAAGCTACGTAATTCAACATGTTTTCTTGTGTCTCTAGGTCTCTCTTTCTCATCTGTTCTCTCTTCTTCTAGCCTCTTCTTCAGCCCTTCACTTGCACTCAGTCTGTTTTCATGAAGGACTGTGGGCAGCATACCATTGAGAATGTTTTTAATAGAACTATTAAAACTGGAAATCATATTTCAAGATGATAAAGCTCACTGACTCTGACTTTTAAAACAGTGATGGCTTAATAATCACTTGAGGCCTTTAATTATATGTTTCGATCTGTTTTTTCCAGCTTTGTTTATTATCCTTCTTGCTGGGTATTCTGAATTTAGTAACAGAGGTTGAGCCTCAGCAATCTGTACTTTTTAAATATTCCCCAAATGATGTTTAATGCACTGAAAGACCTGAGAATCACAATTACAATAGAAGGTGGAGGATAATACCCTACATTTAATATGATTACTGGTTTTGTCCCTGAGATTTATTGCTAATATTCATAACAGCAAAGGCAAGGTCAACAGAATGAAATATATGATCCTTCCTGTTAAAGGAAAAGGAACATCTTCTGTTGGTCAGTAAACGCCTCTTTCTTCCACACTGCATGTTTGCTTCTTCTCAGTCCTACCAGATCAGATTCCCCAGGAGACTGGCATGACCTGTTTGATTTGGAGCTCACAGTATCCATTTAAACACTGGGACTCAGGCAAGCTTTCAGTTCTCCTAGTTCCTCCTTGTGTGTTGCCAATTTCCTTTCTTCATGCTCCAAGATAGCCAACCCCCAGCATAAGCTTATACCAGAAAAATGTCATGGTCTGCCTGAACTCTCTGAGGCATCTGATGCCAGTTTTATTTTTCTGACTTTCCATTGCAAAATAAATCAAAATAAAACTTGTCAGCTCCACTTCTGCGAACTGACTATGCAGCTTGCCATTGACTTTCAGGATTTCTAAAAAAGGTTTTCTCTGGGAAGCACCAGGATCTCCTGGGTAAGAACTTGCTGGGCCATTATCAGCCTTCCCACGATCCTCTTCATGGTATTGTTTGGGGCAGGTGGGGCAGTGGGCATTGAAGGCTGGTATTCAATAGATTTGACCTTCAAACTTGAGACCCTAAATTTCTGGAGAGGTCTACTATTCTCCAGAAGAAAATACTTGCTATAAAAACTTCCTTGTCAAGGGCAGTTTTGAAATTAATGGCAGGAGATAAATCTCTGACCGTTCAGCTCACTGCCTTGCAAATGCTTTCTACATATCATCTTTGGTTGGACTGAGTTGGTCTCAGTGTCTTGTACAGGTCTGAGGAATGAACACCAAAAGGAGCAGGGGATGCTTTGGCTGATTACTAGAATACTAGCTCTGGGCTGGGAAGATTCCCTTGAAGAGGGCACAGAAACCTGCTCCAGTAGTTTTGCCTGAGACTCCCATGGACAGAAGAGTCTGGCAGGCTGCAGTCCATAGCGTCGCACAGAGGCAGACATGACTGAAGAGACTTAACATGCATGCACGCAGAATACCAGATACTGAGATCAGGTAAGTGAACAGAGACAGTAGGTGCACAGCTCTTCTCTGGACTTCAGTTTCTTGCCTGTAAAATGGGACACCTGGGCTGGATCAGCATTTTCCAGTGTGGTATGCAGATTAAAAAACAGGATTTTATTTGGATACCCAATGAGTGTATTCACTTCTACGATGATGTATGTATTTTTATGGTTATTTTCTTTTTGCGATAAGGTTTGTAAATAGTAAGGAACGTGATCCCTTAACATATGTATGTAAGTTTATAATGTGAGCCTTTTAGGGGCAAAAAGCACAACAAAATGAATAATACAAGAGAGATGCAGATATGAGGAAAAACAGTGTAAGTGACATGACAAAGACTGCTTAGTGGAAGGCAACGAACCAAGTGGCCACTGAGGGTCTGGCCAGCTCCCTGACATCCTAGCATGTTCTCCTCTCCAGGACTCTTTCCTTATCTATAAAATGCAGAGGTTGCAGCAAATGTCCTTTCCAGCAATTCTATTCTGTGCCTAGAGGTGTAACTCTATCATGCAGATGTTCAGCATTCTTAACACGTGACTCTGGTATTGTAAAACTCCTGATACAGTATGAAAATGGGACACACTAATCAAGCAAGTTTTAGTGATGCATTTATAATTTTGCCCACTCTCCCTCTTTTCTGGAAAAGATTCAGCTGTCAGTTGAGCCGAGGGTTCAAGGAAGGCTATGGAAGTATGGATAAGACAATGCAGAGGCAGACTGCCTCCACCACTCTCAGCTTAACAAGCAGCTGCTGATCTCTCTGTCCCTTGGTCTTTGCTTCTTTGTCTGGGAAGCGGATGGTCTATGGACTCATTTCTATGACAGATATGAGAACCAAATGGAACAGGGGATTCAAGACAATTTAAGGAAGTGCTATTACATGAGAGTGGTTAGCATCATCGGGATGCAAAACTTTTTAAAAGAAAGATTCCTCTTCCACCCCATTGTGTACTAGCCCCACCAAATATACCTCAACCTGCCTGTGGATGTTGATGTTTAGTCGCTAAGACATGTCTGACTCTTTTGAGACCCCTGGACTGCAGCCTGCAAGGTTTCTCTGTCCATAAGATTTCCAAGGCAAGAATCCTGGAGTGAGTTGCCATTTCCTTCTCCAGCGGATCTTCCCCATCCGGGGATCGAACCCATGTTCGATCTGCACTGTTAGGTGGGTTCTTTACCGCTGAGCCATCAGAGAAGCCCCGATTTGTCCACACATTTAAAAGTCTTTTAAATCAACCCACCTTTGTAAGATTCTTTGAAGTTTTTGCAATGAGTATACTCGGCCATTATGAATTATCTTAAGGAGAAAACTGCAGTGTGTCTAAACCCAAGCACTTTCTTACACTCTAATGCTTGCAACTATCTTTTCCTTTCCCATACTTGACATTTAAAGTGATATCTCACAGGCTCCTAAACAGTTAGCTATGGAGGCACTGTCTGACCCCTGGTGCCTTTCACCATCTGCGAATCCTCACAAGTTAAGAGTAAATGCACTGCATAAATTTTGTAATTGGCGATTGGCAACTGTGGAGGCCTTTGGTTCCTCATTTCTTCCTGCTCTCTTTCTTAAAAGGCCATTCGTGCTTATCCTCCCACAGGAGGATGTGGGGATGCCATCATCCCTCAGCCACATGCCACTGCAAACAGCCACCAGAGATGCACTCAGTGGCCACGCTGCCAGACCAGGGCCCTGCCCTTTCCAACCAGAGAGATCAAGCCGTCCCCTTCCTGAGCCATGATGTTCTTCTTTGAATCATTCCTTTTTGTTTGCCTTATGCGGGCTGCTATCTTAGCCCTTCACTCTTTTCTGATTTTTAAAATGGGTTTGAAGAAAACTCTCCCAACTATCTGGGGTTCCACTCTGGTGGCATTCTAGCCTGTCTAAATGTCACCACAATCTTTCTTGCTTTGCGCCATCTTATTGGGTCCTAAGCTGATTTCTACCTGGGAAATTGTGTCTTCTCTCTGCCTTGAACTGACGACATTCCACCTTCCTTCCTTTTGGATGTTCTTTCTCCCCTTGCTCCTTTCCTTCCCTTCTTTATCTGACCTCCACAAACCACTTCCGCATGTGATAACTGCCTTTCCCAAAGAATGTGCCTTTTCTTCTCCTAAAGGAAGCAGTGTGGATGTTGATGTTTAGTCGCTAAGACATGTCTGACTCTTTTGAGACCCCTGGACTGCAGCCTGCAAGGTTTCTCTGTCCATAAGATTTCCAAGGCAAGAATCCTGGAGTGAGTTGCCATTTCCTTCTCCAGCGGATCTTCCCCATCCGGGGATCGAACCCATGTTCGATCTGCACTGTTAGGTGGGTTCTTTACCGCTGAGCCATCAGAGAAGCCCCGATTTGTCCACACATTTAAAAGTCTTTTAAATCAACCCACCTTTGTAAGATTCTTTGAAGTTTTTGCAATGAGTATACTCGGCCATTATGAATTATCTTAAGGAGAAAACTGCAGTGTGTCTAAACCCAAGCACTTTCTTACACTCTAATGCTTGCAACTATCTTTTCCTTTCCCATACTTGACATTTAAAGTGATATCTCACAGGCTCCTAAACAGTTAGCTATGGAGGCACTGTCTGACCCCTGGTGCCTTTCACCATCTGCGAATCCTCACAAGTTAAGAGTAAATGCACTGCATAAATTTTGTAATTGGCGATTGGCAACTGTGGAGGCCTTTGGTTCCTCATTTCTTCCTGCTCTCTTTCTTAAAAGGCCATTCGTGCTTATCCTCCCACAGGAGGATGTGGGGATGCCATCATCCCTCAGCCACATGCCACTGCAAACAGCCACCAGAGATGCACTCAGTGGCCACGCTGCCAGACCAGGGCCCTGCCCTTTCCAACCAGAGAGATCAAGCCGTCCCCTTCCTGAGCCATGATGTTCTTCTTTGAATCATTCCTTTTTGTTTGCCTTATGCGGGCTGCTATCTTAGCCCTTCACTCTTTTCTGATTTTTAAAATGGGTTTGAAGAAAACTCTCCCAACTATCTGGGGTTCCACTCTGGTGGCATTCTAGCCTGTCTAAATGTCACCACAATCTTTCTTGCTTTGCGCCATCTTATTGGGTCCTAAGCTGATTTCTACCTGGGAAATTGTGTCTTCTCTCTGCCTTGAACTGACGACATTCCACCTTCCTTCCTTTTGGATGTTCTTTCTCCCCTTGCTCCTTTCCTTCCCTTCTTTATCTGACCTCCACAAACCACTTCCGCATGTGATAACTGCCTTTCCCAAAGAATGTGCCTTTTCTTCTCCTAAAGGAAGCAGGAAATGCCAGCTTGGAAATCAGACAGATCTCTGCTCTGATGCTGGGTCTTATGGTATCTGCCTTGCCTGCCTCAGCAGGAGAAGGAGGATAGTAATACCTGCCTCTCAGATTTGTTGGCAGTTTAATTAATTGAAATAAAACTCTCACTCTCCTTTTTCTCCTTGAAAGTTTTCCTGTTTACTCATTCTTTCATCTAACACTCATGGAGAAGATACATTGTTGTTAGCACATGGCAAAACACATAAGCAGACAGGAATATGCTCCCAATGCTGCTGAGGGAGATGCATTAATATCAATAGATAATTTCACACACACACAGACACATACCCCAGTTATGCCAACACTGGAGCTGGGTTGTGGGAAGGCTTTATAGAAGAGGTGCTGTTTCAGCTGGAAATTTTAAAAGAATAGTTCTGCAAGTGAAGCAGCGTAGAAGATGAGGGAGGGAAAATCCTGTACAAGAGAAAAGCATGAAAGCAAGCTTAAAATCTGGAAACAGCAGGTAGAACACACAGAGATAGCCCAAAGTAGTGGGGAAAAAAAATAGTAGGAATAGTTCATTGTGTAGATGCCAAGAATTAATCATCATTAGTAGACCCTGGCAAAGTCATTTAATCATTAGCTTCAACTGGTTCATCTTTTGGTCTTTTGGTGAAGGATAATGTGTTAAATGAGTTAATGCAAGCAAAGAGCAAGGCAGTTAACAATCCCTCAACAATACTAACTTTTGGGTCTGCTTTTGTTAAGAGACAAGGAGAATCCAATCAGACTGAAAGTCCTAGTGATTTAGCAACAGATCCACTGGATTGTGGTTCCTGGAATTTAGAAGGTCCAGGTTCTCTTCTTGAGGTGGCTATGAACTTGCTGTGTGACACTGGTGAAGTTAACACTTAGACTTAATGGGACTTTGTTATTTGCTTTGCTTTAAGTACTTTCCGGGAATTGGCATGACCTCGCCCTCCCTTTCAAGAAACAAGAGGATACTCTAGAATGTTTCGACACCGGGGGTAAATCACCGTCGTAAAGGGCGTGTGTCACTGGCTGTAAAATTGTTTTCAGTTGTGTAACAGGTTATGTAATCTTTCCTTCCCCTATTTTTATGATGAAGAGTCAAAGACTCATGACGAGGCAGTTCTGTTTGCCTGGAGTAGACACGCCAGTTGAAAAGAATCCATCACCTAGCAATCAGCAGGAGAAGGAGGATAGTAATACCTGCCTCTCAGATTTGTTGGCAGTTTAATTAATTGAAATAAAACTCTCACTCTCCTTTTCTCCTTGAAAGTTTTCCTGTTTACTCATTCTTTCATCTAACACTCATGGAGAAGATACATTGTTGTTAGCACATGGCAAAACACATAAGCAGACAGGAATATGCTCCCAATGCTGCTGAGGGAGATGCATTAATATCAATAGATAATTTCACACACACACAGACACATACCCCAGTTATGCCAACACTGGAGCTGGGTTGTGGGAAGGCTTTATAGAAGAGGTGCTGTTTCAGCTGGAAATTTTAAAAGAATAGTTCTGCAAGTGAAGCAGCGTAGAAGATGAGGGAGGGAAAATCCTGTACAAGAGAAAAGCATGAAAGCAAGCTTAAAATCTGGAAACAGCAGGTAGAACACACAGAGATAGCCCAAAGTAGTGGGGAAAAAAAATAGTAGGAATAGTTCATTGTGTAGATGCCAAGAATTAATCATCATTAGTAGACCCTGGCAAAGTCATTTAATCATTAGCTTCAACTGGTTCATCTTTTGGTCTTTTGGTGAAGGATAATGTGTTAAATGAGTTAATGCAAGCAAAGAGCAAGGCAGTTAACAATCCCTCAACAATACTAACTTTTGGGTCTGCTTTTGTTAAGAGACAAGGAGAATCCAATCAGACTGAAAGTCCTAGTGATTTAGCAACAGATCCACTGGATTGTGGTTCCTGGAATTTAGAAGGTCCAGGTTCTCTTCTTGAGGTGGCTATGAACTTGCTGTGTGACACTGGTGAAGTTAACACTTAGACTTAATGGGACTTTGTTATTTGCTTTGCTTTAAGTACTTTCCGGGAATTGGCATGACCTCGCCCTCCCTTTCAAGAAACAAGAGGATACTCTAGAATGTTTCAACACCGGGGGTAAATCACTGTCGTAAAGGGCGTGTGTCACTGGCTGTAAAATTGTTTTCAGTTGTGTAACAGGTTATGTAATCTTTCCTTCCCCTATTTTTATGATGAAGAGTCAAAGACTCATGACGAGGCAGTTCTGTTTGCCTGGAGTAGACACGCCAGTTGAAAAGAATCCATCACCTAGCAATCAGCAGCTACAGAGCCAGCCATCAGGGAAACATTCCCTGAAGGCAGAGTTCTATAGCTGACCGTGGAAAGGGACAAAGAGAAGAGAACGCCGGCTCCGGTCCTCAAGGAGCTGCCAGCCGAGTGGTAGAGACTGAATGTGACACACCAGAAAAAGAAGTCTTCCCAAGAGCCCTCTGGTATGACAGAGCACACATCACTTGTACCGTAGACTCAGGGACGGGCTCCCCTGTTTCTCTCTCTCTCTCTTTGCTGGCCTCCTGCTCTGCCTAAGCGCTCAGAAGCCGTGGGAGGCATGCCCTAGATTTGGGGCAACGCTGCCTGATCCCACTGCAGGATGCTGACTGTGCATGAAGGAGACACCACAGCGGTAGTGGGAGCAGTAGCAGTCATAAAATGACAGGAAAATGACCAGTACGGATGATAATTCAAGAGGACAGAAACGGGAGAAAAAGGGAGGCGAACCGTGAACACAGACTAACTGGAGTGATGTTACTTCAATCTGTTATCATGCAAGGGCTCTTATTAAAAGTTTTAGCTTTCTTTTCTTTTTCTTCCATCCTTTCTTCTCTCCTTCTTTCCTGTCTCTCTCTCTTCTCTGCTCTAAAGCTTTAGCTTAACCCTTTATCCAATCCAGAAATTCCTTCCACCACTATAAAATAAGAATAAAATGCACACTAATTTTTTTTCCTTATTTAAATTTTAAAAATCTTTTTTTTGTTGTTTTGCATTGGTATAAGGGCTTCCCAGGTGTCACTCGTGGTTAAGCAAAACAAAACAAATCTGTCTGCCAATGCAGGAGATGTAAGAGATGTGGGTTCGATCCCTGGATCAGGAAGATCTCTTGGAGGAAGGAATGGCAGCCCACTCTAGTGTTCTTGCCTGCAGAATCCCATGGACAGAGGAGCCTGGAGGGCTGTAGTTCATAGGGTCGCACAGAGTCAGACATGACTAAAGCGGCTTTGCACACATGGCCAATCAACAATGTTGTGATAGTCTCAGGTGGACAGCAAAGGGACTAGGACACATATTTAGATATATCCATTCTCCTCCAAGTTCCTCTCCCGTTCAGGCTGCCACATAACATTAAGCAGAGTTCCCTGTGCTATACAGTAGGTCTTTGTTAAAACCACACTGAGGGACTTCCCTGGTGGTCCAGTGGTTAAGACTCTGTGTTCCCAATGCAGGGGACCTCGGTTCAATCTCTGGTCAGGGAACTGGATCTCACAGGTCACAAGTAAGACTCAGTGCAGTCAGATAAATAAACAATTAAAAAAAAAAAAAAAAAGAAAACCACTGATTTTTAAAACACTTAATTCCACTTAAACTAATAAAGCACATTTGAGCAGTTATTATGTGCCAGGAACTATATTGGGTGTTCTTCATGTATCACCACATTCATTCAGTGTCCCCAACAACCCCCTGAGTAGGTACCTTCATCATCCCCACTTTTCAGAGGGGAAAGTCCGCTTTATGGAGGTGAAACTGACTCTTCCAAGTCATGTAGCTAGTGAGTTACACCTAGTCAGTGGAAAGGCTGGAACCCACGTGTGCCTCATCACCAAGACTGGGCTCTCAAACCCAGTCCTCAGATATCTATTATTCATGATGGCTTAGATTACACTCAAAAGTGCAAGGATGGAACTGATTATTCCCCCCAAGTGTCTCATTTCATTGTTTGACAACTCTGTTGACAGATATATAAATAGAAATATTTAAATTCAGCCCAAATCCACCTCCCTAAGTGAGTTTGTCCATCATTTTCACCTGCAATACAGAAAAAGAAAATTGCCGAGAGCTGCTGCTTCACGGGCACTGGAGTGTGAAATAAAGTCTTGTCCAGAAGGACAGTTAGAGCCAGTCCCTGCCTGTTGCTCAACAAGAGTTCCTGGCTGGCCTGCAGCTGAAAGGCTTTGTCTTGGGGCAGGGACACCATTCTGGGAAGAGTTTTTCTGGGAAAGCTCCTGCAAAGACTTTTTCATTTTCTAATTTGACTGTTTGATCTTCTCCAAGACATCGACTGAGGCCTGTGGGAGGCTGGAGAGGCTGAATGACGGCACCCAAAGGGTCCGTCCTGTCTCCTCCATGAGGAAGGCAATTTGCTTGTGCTGGTCATCAGCTCCTCTCTGGTACATGGATACACTTGCTGTAATGTGTTCACATGAAATGGGGTGATGCATGCAAGGCACTGAGCAGTGCCCAACACGTGGCTCCTGCACAGTCACCCACATGGTCAGTTTCAGGAACTCGCTGCTGAGCAAACACTGAATGGGGCATGGGGCATCGGGGAGCGGTCAAATGTAGCTCTTACAGGCGTGAAAACTGGAGGAGGAAGCGAAAAAACCCTATCCAGTAATCTTCCCCCCCATAGCCTGGATGGAAAAATAGATATAATTCCAGAATTCTGTGCTTACTCACTTAAAAACCTTGACTGAGCTTACACTACCTACGAGGCACTGAAGGAGAGGGGTGTAAAAACCAAACAAAGCATGACCTCCACACTCAGGAGGGCCAAGCTGAGCAGAGTAGACAAGGAAGTACAGCATGAGGCATGCATTCCTAAAAGTGCCCACAAGTGCTGTGGGTCAACAGTCAGCCAACGGAAAACTAGGGCTTAGCTTTGTGGAGAACCTCCTCTGTGCCTGGCATTCTTTAAAAGCTTGCAGTGAATTTACTCATTTAGTTTTCACTCAAATCTCCTTATAGAGACAGGAAACTAAGGTACAGAGCAGCTAATGACTCTGGCCTAGGTCATTACATATCCAGTGGTCACAGAAATGTGATTAGAACTAGTATAGATCTAGAGTGTCGTTCTGACCGCCGCCTCTATCCACCACTAGGAGACAGAATAAAATACAGTTCAGAAAACATTTTCTGGACATCTGCCATGTCTGTCACAACTAGGGGTGAGAACAGTGAACAAAAGCACTATTGTTAATTAGCTCAAGTTGCTGATTTCGTCGAGAGACAGAGATGAACTTCTGGGTTACACTGTATTATATTATACATGAAGCAAAGATTAGTGATTACGAGTGGTGGTCTGGCCTGCTGTATAGCACCGGTAATTCTACTCGATGCTCTGTGGTGCCCTAAATGGGAAGGAAATCCAAAAGAAAGGGTGTGTGTATATACACGCACACATAAAGCTGATTCACTTTTATGTATAGCAGAAAATCATACAACATGGTAAAGCAATTACACACCAATTTAAAAAAAAAGAAATCCAATGTTTTTAAGATGTCAGTGTCCTCATATTAATCTACAGGTCCAATATATTTGCAGAGAAAATCACAGCTGAGAAAAACAGTGGGTGGTTTCGTGACAGACAGAGCTAAATCCACCAAAAAGAAGCTCTGTGACCTGGTGCAGGTTACTGAACCCCTCCGTTCCCATGTCTCATCATCTTGCTGGCAAAATGAGGAGGATACTGCAGATACTTTCCTCAGAGAATTACAATGGGATAAAACAAATGGATATAATAGAAAGTGATCGGCATGCTGTCACATAATAAGTCTTCAATATGTGGTGAAAGCAAATGTGTTAGTTGCTCAGTTGTGTCTGACTCTTTGCAACCCCACCAGGCTCCTCTCTTCATGGGATTCTCCAGGCAAGGATACTGGAGTGGGTAGCCATTCCCTTCTCTGGGGGATCTTCCTGACCCAAGAATCAAACCCAGATCTCCCACATTGCAGGAGGATTCTTTACCATCTGAGCCACCAGGGAGGCCCATCAATAGGTCATTACATATCCAGTGGTCACAGAAATGTGCATCTTTTAAAGAAACTAAGTTTTCACTCAAATCTCCTTATAGAGACAGGAAACTAAGGTACAGAGCAGCTAATGACTCTGGCCTAGGTCATTACATATCCAGTGGTCACAGAAATGTGATTAGAACTAGTATAGATCTAGAGTGTCGTTCTGACCGCCTCTATCCACCACTAGGAGACAGAATAAAATACAGTTCAGAAAACATTTTCTGGACATCTGCCATGTCTGTCACAACTAGGGGTGAGAACAGTGAACAAAAGCACTATTGTTAATTAGCTCAAGTTGCTGATTTCGTCGAGAGACAGAGATGAACTTCTGGGTTACACTGTATTATATTATACATGAAGCAAAGATTAGTGATTACGAGTGGTGGTCTGGCCTGCTGTATAGCACCGGTAATTCTACTCGATGCTCTGTGGTGCCCTAAATGGGAAGGAAATCCAAAAGAAAGGGTGTGTGTATATACACGCACACATAAAGCTGATTCACTTTTATGTATAGCAGAAAATCATACAACATGGTAAAGCAATTACACACCAATTTAAAAAAAAAGAAATCCAATGTTTTTAAGATGTCAGTGTCCTCATATTAATCTACAGGTCCAATATATTTGCAGAGAAAATCACAGCTGAGAAAAACAGTGGGTGGTTTCGTGACAGACAGAGCTAAATCCACCAAAAAGAAGCTCTGTGACCTGGTGCAGGTTACTGAACCCCTCCGTTCCCATGTCTCATCATCTTGCTGGCAAAATGAGGAGGATACTGCAGATACTTTCCTCAGAGAATTACAATGGGATAAAACAAATGGATATAATAGAAAGTGATCGGCATGCTGTCACATAATAAGTCTTCAATATGTGGTGAAAGCAAATGTGTTAGTTGCTCAGTTGTGTCTGACTCTTTGCAACCCCACCAGGCTCCTCTCTTCATGGGATTCTCCAGGCAAGGATACTGGAGTGGGTAGCCATTCCCTTCTCTGGGGGATCTTCCTGACCCAAGAATCAAACCCAGATCTTTCACATTACAGGCAGATTCTTTACTATCTGAGCCACCAGGGAGGCCCATCAATATGTGATACCTATTATTATAATTATTTTCAATGATAAAAATATGGCTGAGATAAAAAAGAGACAAAGCTGGGCTTCCCTGGTGGTCCAGTGGGTAAGGACACCGCCTTGCAGGGCAAGGGGTACTGGTTCGATCCTTGGCCCGGGTAGATCCCACGTGCCACGGAGCGGCTGGACCGATGTGTCCAACGACCGAGCCGGAGCTCTGGAGTGCATGCGCCCAGAGCCAGTGCTCTGCGACAGCAGAGGCCACTGCGATGGGAGGCCCACACGGGCTGAAGAACAAAGATGGATGAAAAAATGGACAAATGAAAGACCAATAGAAGTGGCCCGCCTGCTCCCCTCCCTCCCCACCCCACCCCTCCTCAAATAAATAAATAAATAAATCTTAAAAAAAAAAAAAAAAAAAAGAGAGAGACAAAGCTGGCAAAGTAGCAGGGGACCAGATCTGAAGGACTTGAAATTGCTTAAGGTACTGGGAGATGGTGGGGCTTTTAACTCTAGGAAGTGAGAGGCTCAGAAATAAGCTTTATTTCTGTCCATTCAGGGGATGCTGTGGCAGACGGGCTGAAAGGAAAGAGACGGGAATCAAAGACCAGGCCAAAGAACACAAAGGCCATGACTTCAAGTGCTCTGATGCATGTCAAAGACACTCCTAATCTTCTTACAGAAGAAACAAAAAGTTCAGGAGCCACAGAATCCTTGGCCCCTTAGAGTCACATTTCACGAAGCATGGAGGTGGACCTTCAGGGACAGAAACACCATCTGCTCTTTCGGGGAGAAGACAGCAGCGGAGTTACTGAACCCCTGTTTCTCATCATCTTGCTGGCAAAATGAGGAGGATACTGCAGATACTTTCCTCAGAGAATTACAATGGGATAAAACAAATGGATATAATAGAAAGTGATCGGCATGCTGTCACATAATAAGTCTTCAATATGTGGTGAAAGCAAATGTGTTAGTTGCTCAGTTGTGTCTGACTCTTTGCAACCCCACCAGGCTCCTCTCTTCATGGGATTCTCCAGGCAAGGATACTGGAGTGGGTAGCCATTCCCTTCTCTGGGGGATCTTCCTGACCCAAGAATCAAACCCAGATCTTTCACATTACAGGCAGATTCTTTACTATCTGAGCCACCAGGGAGGCCCATCAATATGTGATACCTATTATTATAATTATTTTCAATGATAAAAATATGGCTGAGATAAAAAAGAGACAAAGCTGGGCTTCCCTGGTGGTCCAGTGGGTAAGGACACCGCCTTGCAGGGCAAGGGGCACTGGTTCGATCCCTGGCCTGGGAAGATCCCACGTGCCGCGGAGCGGCTGCACCGATGTGTCCAATTACCGAGCCGGAACTCTGGAGTGCATGCGCCCAGAGCCAGTGCTCTGCGACAACAGAGGCAACTGCGATGGGAGGCCCACACGGGCCAAAGAACAAAGATGGATGAAAATGGACAAATGAAAGACCAATAGAAGTGGCCCGCCTGCTCCCCTCCCCCCCCCCCCCCCCCCCCCCCCAAAAAAAAAAAAAAAAAAAATTAAAAAAAAAAAAAAAAAAAGAGAGAGACAAAGCTGGCAAAGTAGCAGGGGACCAGATCTGAAGGACTTGAAATTGCTTAAGGTACTGGGAGATGGTGGGGCTTTTAACTCTAGGAAGTGAGAGGCTCAGAAATAAGCTTTATTTCTGTCCATTCAGGGGATGCTGTGGCAGACGGGCTGAAAGGAAAGAGACGGGAATCAAAGACCAGGCCAAAGAACACAAAGGCCATGACTTCAAGTGCTCTGATGCATGTCAAAGACACTCCTAATCTTCTTACAGAAGAAACAAAAAGTTCAGGAGCCACAGAATCCTTGGCCCCTTAGAGTCACATTTCACGAAGCATGGAGGTGGACCTTCAGGGACAGAAACACCATCTGCTCTTTCGGGGAGAAGACAGCAGCAGGGAGGTCTCCTGGGGTCTGACCTGACAACGAGGGCCCTCCTCATTCAGCTCAGTAGCCCAGTGCTAGATATACAGAGAGCCATGGTGACAACGGGAGACAGTAATTTAATTCAAGCAAAGTCCCCCAGTGGAAGAGACAGGAGGCCTTTCTGAATGTTAATGTAACATGCCCGGCTTGATTTTTGTTATTATTTTTGTATCTCATTGCAAAGGCTCAGTCTTGTCATGACTCCCATTGCATTCGGCCAAACACCAGAGGGAAAAGAGACACAATCCAGGCCAGCAGTTAGGAAAGAAAAGAAACTTTTCTAAAGAAAGAAAAACAAAAAAATTAGGCCTCAGTCCCTTGGAGGGTTGGGAAGAGGAAAGTAGGATTATGAGTAATCCCCACGCTATCATTTACTTCCTATGAGCTGACATGTCATTCTCACCTAGATCCTCGAAACTCGCTTCAGAATACATTAGCCAGAGGACAGAGGGACAGGCCTGCTTAGTGTAATAAGAACTGGTTTAGGCTCCTGTGTGTGTGTGTGTATGTGTGTGTGTTTTCTTTCTCCTTTTTTCATCTACATGTTCTTCCTCTGCCAATGACTGCTTTGTCACCTTTTCCTTTGTTTATATGGGTTTCAATCATGTGCCTCAAGGCTCCTGAGATTCAGACAGGCCAGTCTGAGTCTGAATCCTGATGTTAACCACTTTCCGCTTTTGTGATCTTGAGACAGCTGTGCGGCCTTCCTTATGTTCAGTTTGGTTCCATGGGAGGTAAGGATAGGGATTCCCAGGTGGCATAGTGGGAAATACTCTGCCTACCAATGAAGCAGGTGCAAGAGACATGGGTTCAATCCCTGGGTTGGGAAGATTCCCTGGGAGAAGGAAATGGTAACCCACTCTAGTGTTCTTGTGTGGGAAACTGCATGGACAGAGGAGCCTGGTGGGCTACAGACTATGGGGCCACAAAGATTCAGGCATGACTTAGCAACTGAGCATGCAGGGTGATTCTGAAAATAAATCAGATTAGAGAAGCACTGATAGGACCCATTCCCCTCCACCTCACAACACAGAAAGGAAACAGAGACCCTCATAGAATATTTTCTCTAATTTTCACAGTGTCCATGTTTGCTTGCACATACGTATGTTGCACCAGTTTTCCAGGTCAGTGTGTGGTTCAGTACCGTGCTGAAATCGGCGATTCAGTGAGTGATCTCTGCAGCCCAGGCTTGTGTGAATTGCCTGACCTGCAATGCTTCACAGAGACCTACTGACTTTCTCCAAGAAGCATTATCATTATCCTCATTTTACAGATGAAATTGCAACACAGAAGTTAATTAACTGGCCTAAGATCCAAGGCCAGTAGATGGTCAAGGCTGAATTTAAAACCTAAGGCATTTATTCCAGAAGGTAGGTTCATAATATCAATACTGAGCTACAGAATTTTAATATATGTCTAAGTATCAGTTGTACAATTCCAGTTTTGAACATATAACTATACAGGTCATACTTAGCCACTTCCCAATGTGTTACTTTTCCCTAAGTCAGTCAAAATCTTCTTCCAAATATTGTTTTATTATTTCAAGAAAATCACCTTGTTTCTACAAGTGTGTGTGTGTGTGTGTGTGTGTGTGTGTGAGTGAGTGATTTGGGGAAAAGCACATTCATTAAAGGACTTCTCAGGCAGTGCTAGTGCTAAAGAACCTGCTTACCAAGACAGGAGACATGAAATCAGGGTTTGATCCCCAGGTCGGGAAGATCCCCTGGAGAAGGGCATGGCAACCCACTCCAGGAATTGGACAGACAGGCCATCTGGCTATCCTGAGTAAATTGTTTGATCTTGAGACAGCTGTGCGGCCTTCCTTATGTTCAGTTTGGTTCCATGGGAGGTAAGGATAGGGATTCCCAGGTGGCATAGTGGGAAATACTCTGCCTACCAATGAAGCAGGTGCAAGAGACATGGGTTCAATCCCTGGGTTGGGAAGATTCCCTGGGAGAAGGAAATGGTAACCCACTCTAGTGTTCTTGTGTGGGAAACTGCATGGACAGAGGAGCCTGGTGGGCTACAGACTATGGGGCCACAAAGATTCAGGCATGACTTAGCAACTGAGCATGCAGGGTGATTCTGAAAATAAATCAGATTAGAGAAGCACTGATAGGACCCATTCCCCTCCACCTTACAACACAGAAAGGAAACAGAGACCCTCATAGAATATTTTCTCTAATTTTCACAGTGTCCATGTTTGCTTGCACATACGTATGTTGCACCAGTTTTCCAGGTCAGTGTGTGGTTCAGTACCGTGCTGAAATCGGCGATTCAGTGAGTGATCTCTGCAGCCCAGGCTTGTGTGAATTGCCTGACCTGCAATGCTTCACAGAGACCTACTGACTTTCTCCAAGAAGCATTATCATTATCCTCATTTTACAGATGAAATTGCAACACAGAAGTTAATTAACTGGCCTAAGATCCAAGGCCAGTAGATGGTCAAGGCTGAATTTAAAACCTAAGGCATTTATTCCAGAAGGTAGGTTCATAATATCAATACTGAGCTACAGAATTTTAATATATGTCTAAGTATCAGTTGTACAATTCCAGTTTTGAACATATAACTATACAGGTCATACTTAGCCACTTCCCAATGTGTTACTTTTCCCTAAGTCAGTCAAAATCTTCTTCCAAATATTGTTTTATTATTTCAAGAAAATCACCTTGTTTCTACAAGTGTGTGTGTGTGTGTGTGTGTGTGTGTGTGAGTGAGTGATTTGGGGAAAAGCACATTCATTAAAGGACTTCTCAGGCAGTGCTAGTGCTAAAGAACCTGCTTACCAAGACAGGAGACATGAAATCAGGGTTTGATCCCCAGGTCGGGAAGATCCCCTGGAGAAGGGCATGGCAACCCACTCCAGTATTCTTGCCTGGAGAATTCCATGGACAGAGAAGCCTAGTAGGCTACAGCCCATGGGGTTTCTAAGAGTTGGATACAACTCGAGGAACTTAGCACATGTTGCTTAGCCTACTCTTTGGAAAAGACCCCAATGCTGGGAAAGATTGAGGGCAGGAGGGAAAGGGGGCGACAGAGGATAAGATGGTTGGATGGCATCAACAACTCAGTGGACATGAGTTCGAGCAAATTCCGGGAGATAACGAAGGACACAAGCTTGGTGTGCTGCAGTCCATGGGGTCAAAAAGAATCAGACACTACTGAGTAACTAAACAACAACAACATTCTTTAAAAAAAGATTATGTGTGTTCTTTCCTAGTATATAACTGAGATCATACCTCTTCCCATCTAGGTGGGGAATATTCATTGGTGTGCTGAGAAATGTTTAACCACCAGTTTTATGGAGGCAGGGGGAATGAAGAGAAAGCCTTGATACTGGTTGCCAGTTTCTGCGGTGTAAATATACCCACATGGCTGATTTCAAGATACTAATGTGAAGTCTAATTACACGAAACCTGTAATTGAGAAGAGATACTTATAACCTGATCTCAGTAGTCAAATAATCAGAAATGGTAGCATTTTCCCTCTACACTTTAAAATACTTGTATCTTATTGCTCACACACAAATCACATCAATTTGACAGGTCTGGCTCTGGCTAAGTAGATTGTGTGTTTGCTAAATCACTTTAGCCATGTTCTAGCTCTCTGCGATACTATGGGCTGTAGCACACCAGGCTCTTTGGTCCATGGGATTCTCCAGGCAAAAATACTGGAGTGGGTTGCCATGCCCTCCTCCAGGGGTCTTCCCAATCTAGGGATTGAACCCATGTCTCTTATGTCTCCTCTACTGGCAACCAGGTTCTTTACCACTAGCACCACCTGGGAAGCCCAAGTAAAACGGTAGAAACCAATATTTATGGAGTGATCTCAGTGTTCCAGGGAGCACACAAATAACTTGATACAGCTTACCATTACCATGGGTTGTATTTTAACATCAAAGACTTGTGTGAACTAGAATTTCCAAGCTTGAGAGGCTCTTCTCTAGTGATTAGTGTATAAGCCAACAATCAGATGGAAGCAGGTAGAAGTACGGGGGCAAAGGGTATTTCTGGACATATGCACACCTCAATTCTAGAATTCTAGTCCTACGTGTAGTACTACTAGAGGTGTGGTCTCAGTCAAGATATGCAGTCTGTACTGGATATGGACTACACAGCTAAACACGCTGACAACACAGAGCTACGAGGAGAATTAAATGACAGGCCATATGTAAAATCCTGGGCACATTATAAATGATCAAGAAATGTTAGTTACTGACTCTTGTTCCTTTCATGAATCATTTACATTTTCCTAATCCACACTGCTTCCTTTATTATGATCAATTTATCTCCACAGCTCTTTATTCGGAGTCCACATGCTTTGCTTCCTATTTGTATGACATGTCCCCTTGTCTAAGTTGTGATTCCTCTGCACCTGTGAAATTCTATTTTCATACTTCATGGCATCGTCCCTAAGCCTCTTAGCTTTTCCCTTTGTGTTCCTCCTTTTTATCCTCAGGCGGTGTAAATATACCCACATGAAATTGTGAAGTCTAATTACACGAAACCTGTAATTGAGAAGAGATACTTATAACCTGATCTCAGTAGTCAAATAATCAGAAATGGTAGCATTTTCCCTCTACACTTTAAA
Organism: Tragulus kanchil; assembly: GCA_022376925.1. Lineage (NCBI taxonomy): Eukaryota > Metazoa > Chordata > Mammalia > Artiodactyla > Tragulidae > Tragulus > Tragulus kanchil. Next base: position 21,131,092 of record JAIOJX010000023.1, on the reverse strand, counting down.
ATACTTGTATCTTATTGCTCACACACAAATCACATCAATTTGACAGGTCTGGCTCTGGCTAAGTAGATTGTGTGTTTGCTAAATCACTTTAGCCATGTTCTAGCTCTCTGCGATACTATGGGCTGTAGCACACCAGGCTCTTTGGTCCATGGGATTCTCCAGGCAAAAATACTGGAGTGGGTTGCCATGCCCTCCTCCAGGGGTCTTCCCAATCTAGGGATTGAACCCATGTCTCTTATGTCTCCTCCACTGGCAACCAGGTTCTTTACCACTAGCACCACCTGGGAAGCCCAAGTAAAACGGTAGAAACCAATATTTATGGAGTGATCTCAGTGTTCCAGGGAGCACACAAATAACTTGATACAGCTTACCATTACCATGGGTTGTATTTTAACATCAAAGACTTGTGTGAACTAGAATTTCCAAGCTTGAGAGGCTCTTCTCTAGTGATTAGTGTATAAGCCAACAATCAGATGGAAGCAGGTAGAAGTACGGGGGCAAAGGGTATTTCTGGACATATGCACACCTCAATTCTAGAATTCTAGTCCTACGTGTAGTACTACTAGAGGTGTGGTCTCAGTCAAGATATGCAGTCTGTACTGGATATGGACTACACAGCTAAACACGCTGACAACACAGAGCTACGAGGAGAATTAAATGACAGGCCATATGTAAAATCCTGGGCACATTATAAATGATCAAGAAATGTTAGTTACTGACTCTTGTTCCTTTCATGAATCATTTACATTTTCCTAATCCACACTGCTTCCTTTATTATGATCAATTTATCTCCACAGCTCTTTATTCGGAGTCCACATGCTTTGCTTCCTATTTGTATGACATGTCCCCTTGTCTAAGTTGTGATTCCTCTGCACCTGTGAAATTCTATTTTCATACTTCATGGCATCGTCCCTAAGCCTCTTAGCTTTTCCCCTTTGTGTTCCTCCTTTTTTTTTTATCCCCTCAGGCTGTAACTTCTTCAAGTCATGCATTTTTCCTTCTACTGGCATATGTACTCTATCACTGTGGGACTCTTAGTCTCAACTCTTTGCTTTTTCTTGATTAATTTCTAACAAAACCCCTCCCTGTTTCTCTTCTGTGGATTTTGCACAAAGCCATCTTTACTGATGCGTGTTCTGTTTGCTTCACTCTACAGGAACAGCCTTCGCTGTGCTCTTGATTTCTTGCATCGTGTGCTTCCCTTGTTCCAGCCTACATTTCCTTCAACTCTCAAGGGCTTCTACTGCCTCAACTTGAAATCCATTGGCATTATTTTTTCCATTCCGTCCCCAAAGACCTTTGAATTCTTGTTTCATCAGCCCATTACTTGTCTTTCCTTTTCATTTTTCCTGAAACTCTTCTTGCTGAATGGTTTGCCTTTACATAATGCAATAGACTCAGGGGTAATATGCATTGGTATACCTGTTTGTGCCATAAAGGTGACACTTGTTTTGGGGATTGAGTAGCTGGGTTCTCATCAGTAATTTGTGGGGAGAAATACTTATCTTTCTATATGGAAATCCCTTTCATCAATCCCTATACAGAATGACAGTTTGGGTTGAGAAAAGGACGTAAACTTGGAGCTAACCTGCCATAGGTTTGTGATTGTGAGAAAAGGCATTTACCCCGCTAGGGCCTGTTCTCCCCATCAAACATGGGGGAGTAGCATAGTGTACGGTACAAGAACAAGGCCTTGGAGACTGACTCAGTTCAGCTCAGTCACTCAGTCATGTCCATCTCCTTGTGGCCCCACATACTGCAGCACGCCAGGCTTTCCTGTCCTTCACCATCTTTGGAGCTTGCCCAAACTCATGTCCATTGACTCAGTGATGCCATCGAACGATCTTGTCCTCTGTTGTCCCCTTCTCCTTTGGCCTTCAATTTTTCCCAACATCAGGGTCTTTTCCAAGGTGTTGTCTCTTCGCATCAGGTGGCCAAAGCATCAGAGCTTCACCTTCAGAATCAGCCCTTCCAGTGAAGATTGGAAGGAGTTTTGGAAGGGTGAGATTGACACATCAATGTCCAATCACTGGTTCATCTAATGAGCTATACAGCCTTAGGCTGCCCACTTCCTCACGTTGACAAGCACCTCTTCATCTATGAGACAGGGAAATCTCAAAATTTAAGGAGGATTCCATAAAATCATGTGTACAAAATACTTAACCTTTTTTTCTTTTTTTTTTACCATTATGAGCACTCAATCCTCTGATTGTTATTGAAATACTCCTACCTTTCTCAGAAGTGACATGGCCCCTTACTTGTGTCAGATTGACTTTTACTGTTTCCTCTACTTGGAACGTTCTTTCATTTAGCCCGAAAGTGTCCTCCATGACTCTTGTTGTTTTGCTTGTATCTTTTGGAAAGCCTTTTCCAATCACCCCATTGCTCTAGATAGACCCAGCCATCCCTCACTATTCTCAGAGGATTCTATCTGTGTTTGTAGTTCTAATCACTTTATTTTGTAGCTGTCAGTTTATGTGTAGGTATACTTCTTACACATTTTTCTAGACTTTGAATTTCTAGAAATCTAGACCATGCCTTTTTTTTTTCTTGGTTTCTCAGCCCCAGAAGTGAACAAGTGAAAGTGTCAATCACTCAGCTGTGTCTTCCTCTTTCTGACCCCATAAACTGTAGCCTACCAGACTCTTCTGTCCATGAGATTCTCCAGGCAAGAATATTGGAGTGGGTAGCCATTCCCTTCTCCAGGGATTTTCTTGATTCAGAAATTGAATCTAGATCGCTGCATTCCAGGCAGATTCCTTACTGTCCGAGCCATCAGAGACTATGCTTAACAAATAGTAGGTGCTCAATATATATTTATAAATGATGGGGAGAACTGATATGGATAGATGGTAGGTGTTCACTCTACATTTGTGATGAATGCATGAATGAAGACAATGACCCCATATGTAGAACTGGCCATATGGCAAAAGCATATACCAAGGACATGAAGACTTCAACTCCAGTGAGTAGAACCGGGTCAAACTCTGCCCAACAGGCTGACTGCCTTGCTCCTGAGACCCTGAGCTGCTGACTGTGTCCTTTCACATCTCTATAGACCAGGCACAAGTCTTGTTCCCAAGTGTGCCATGGGTTGGAGCCTGGGAATAGGGTTAAACAGCCCCAGCCTAGAAGATAAGAAATTCAGAGCAAGTAGACAAACAAGTCAGCAGAGTAATTTAGTTTATTTGGCTCTTTTGAAGTAGTAATTCCCAGACAATTTGGAGTTTTGACACCTTATCATCTTTCATTTTATTTCCTTATACTTGTACTTATTTTTTTCATACTTATACTTATGAAAATGACACAGGGGGAAACGACTAACCCATAATGGAATTTATTTAAATGAAAGTGAACTAAAATTACAATGCCACCCATCCTCCCCCCCCATTGTACTCCTGCTCAGTTGCTCAGCTGGTGTCCAACTCTTTTGCAACGCCAGGGACTGAAGTCCACCTGACTTCTCTGTCCATGGAGTTTTCTAGGCAAGAATACTGGGGTGAGTCTGTCATTCCCTCCTCTGGGGAATCTTTCTGACTCAGATCAAACCTGCATCTCCTGTATCTGCTGCACTGGCAGCTGGGTGCTATATCACTGAGCCACCCGGGAGGCCCTCTCCCATTCTATGCTGACACCAACAGACCAATAGAAGTGTCCAAGAAAAAAAAAAAAAAAAGGCAGCTAAGAATATAAACTTTTAGATGATCCTCCAGATTCTGACGCTGGGGCAAATTCCCTGTATGATTACACTCAGTTCACCATCCCTGTCTGCCTCATTTTCCTTATCTTGTAAAATGAAGTGGCCAGGTCAGATGAGCTGTAAAGACCCTTCTGGTTATGACAGTATTCTGTGATTCCATAAGAAAAACTGAACTTGGTGGCAAGTTTATAACTCTAACCAGCTGGGCAGGAAAGATGGCAGGGAAAGACTGCATTCTTTAAGCCTAGATATACAGCAGGTAGATAGAAGATTTGGGAAAGCAGAGATGTCCTAATTTTAATGTCAGAAGAGGCTGATATGATCTCTGCGGCCCTAGACATATTAGCCACCACAGGTCCCTTCTTCAGTTAAAAAAAAGTATTTTAGGACTGTACTGATACAAACATGGATATAATTGAAGACAAATTACCTATTTTTTTTTTTCTTTTAAGTAAACCTTTCTGTAGCCCTGTAAAATTATCATGGACTCGTCCTAATGTGTCTAATGGATAAGCCTGTACTGCTAGGCTTTCCAAAAAGTCGCAGTACATTTTACTGAAAGAACACTGAGCCTGCCAGCCAACTGAAGCTGGCCCCATTCTGGAGCAGAAATTCTCTACTTTGGCCCTATTGACACTGGTACCATGTTGTTCTTCCCGGTCAAGGGCTGGCCATGCATGGTAGAATGATAAGAGCAGCCTGGCCTCGGGCCTCTAGATGCTAGTAGCGACCTTGTCCTGGCTGTGACAACAAAACATGTCCCCGATGTTGCCCAGGGTCCCCTCAGAGGCATTGCTGGTTGAGAAATATGGTTCTAGAATGGTCTTTCTAAATGATGTTCTACCTTTTGCTGAGCGCTCACGGTCTTTTTGGACAATGCCTTTCCTTATCCCTCTTGGAGAAACATAAAAAGTCCTGACGTGGACCTGTAAGGTTCTCTCTGCTCTTGCCCCAGAATTTCTCTAACCTCATTTCCTACTGTTCTTGTCACCCACATGGCTTCAGCCCCAGTGTCCTCTGTGCAGGACCTTGTACCTGCCGGACACGCGGCCTTAGGCTTTAGAGATGGCTCTTCCCTCTGTGGGGAACAAGCTCCCCCAGATGGTGCCCTTGGATAACTCTCTCAGCCTCTTTATTTCTTTATTTAAACATCACCATCTCAAGGGCACTTTTCTAAAGTGTAAAAGTGTTATTTTAAAAGTTGCCCTTTTAAAAGTCATGACCTTGTTCCCTGGTATTCCTCTTCCCTCTTCTCTGCCTCTGTACCTTTCTGTCTTTGTCTTACTATACATATTTATGCATTTTTTCCCATAATGTAAACTTTCTAACATATTATATAATTTATATGGCCTAATTATTTACTATTTGCTTATTATTAAAATATGCATAGTTTTAATAATTATTTACTACTTATTGGATTTTTATTTTCACTGGCTCCAAAATCACTATGGACAGTGACTGCAGGCATGAAATGAAAAGACGCTTGCTCCTTGTAAGAAAAGCTATGACAAACCTAGACAGTGTATTAAAAAACAGAGATGTCACTTTGCCAACACACGTTCATATAGTCAAAGCTATCGTTTTTCCACTAGTCATGTATGGATGTGAGAGTTGGACCATTAAGAAGGCTGAGTGCCAAAGAAGTGACACTTTCAAATTGGGGTGCTGGAGAAGACTCTTAAGAATCCCTTGGATAGAAAAGAGATCCAAACAGTCAACCCTAAAGGAAATCAACCCTGCATATTCATTAGAAGGAATGATGCTGAAGCTGAAGCTCCATTACTTTGGCAGCTGATGTGAAGAGTTGACTCATTGGAAAAGACCCTGAAGATGGGAAAGATTGAAGGAAGGAGGAGAAGGGGTGACCGGGGGCTGCATCTCTTTCCACGATGTTGCCCAGGGTGGCATTGCTGGTTGAGAAATATGGTTCTAGAATGGTCTTTCTAAATGATGTTCTACCTTTTGCTGAGCGCTCACGGTCTTTTGGACAATGCCTTTCCTTATCCCTCTTGGAGAAACATAAAAAGTCCTGACGTGGACCTGTAAGGTTCTCTCTGCTCTTGCCCCAGAATTTCTCTAACCTCATTTCCTACTGTTCTTGTCACCCACATGGCTTCAGCCCCAGTGTCCTCTGTGCAGGACCTTGTACCTGCCGGACACGCGGCCTTAGGCTTTAGAGATGGCTCTTCCCTCTGTGGGGAACAAGCTCCCCCAGATGGTGCCCTTGGATAACTCTCTCAGCCTCTTTATTTCTTTATTTAAACATCACCATCTCAAGGGCACTTTTCTAAAGTGTAAAAGTGTTATTTTAAAAGTTGCCCTTTTAAAAGTCATGACCTTGTTCCCTGGTATTCCTCTTCCCTCTTCTCTGCCTCTGTACCTTTCTGTCTTTGTCTTACTATACATATTTATGCTTTTTTTCCCATAATGTAAACTTTCTAACATATTATATAATTTATATGGCCTAATTATTTACTATTTGCTTATTATTAAAATATGCATAGTTTTAATAATTATTTACTACTTATTGGATTTTTATTTTCACTGGCTCCAAAATCACTATGGACAGTGACTGCAGGCATGAAATGAAAAGACGCTTGCTCCTTGTAAGAAAAGCTATGACAAACCTAGACAGTGTATTAAAAAACAGAGATGTCACTTTGCCAACACACGTTCATATAGTCAAAGCTATCGTTTTTCCACTAGTCATGTATGGATGTGAGAGTTGGACCATTAAGAAGGCTGAGTGCCAAAGAAGTGACACTTTCAAATTGGGGTGCTGGAGAAGACTCTTAAGAATCCCTTGGATAGAAAAGAGATCCAAACAGTCAACCCTAAAGGAAATCAACCCTGCATATTCATTAGAAGGAATGATGCTGAAGCTGAAGCTCCATTACTTTGGCAGCTGATGTGAAGAGTTGACTCATTGGAAAAGACCCTGAAGATGGGAAAGATTGAAGGAAGGAGGAGAAGGGGGTGACGGAGGACGAGATGATTGGATGGCATCAGCAACTCAACAGACAAGAGTTTCAGCAAACTCTGGGAGACAGGGGATGGGAGAGGAGCCTGGTATGTCAGTCCATGGGATCTCACAACTTAGTGACTAAACAACAACAACAAGTATTTACTATACTTACCATTTAGTACCCTTCTTCTTCACTAGAATACAAACTCCGTGAGAACAGGTATCTTTGTTCTCACTGTGCTGTTCATCCCACAATTGCTATATGATTTCTGTTTGAAAAATATGTGCTGGACTAAATTGGAAAGAAATGGAATTGAAGTAGCCCATCTGTCTTCTGGCAGGCCCAGTAGGAACTCCCTCCTTCTTCTGACCCCTAATCTTCATTTCTGGGTGCCCCCTGCTGTGTGACCATTCCTTCTACAGTGGAGTTGTGTGTCCCTTCCTGAAGAGCTCCCATTCTCCTCGACCGACCATGCTTGTGCAGTCTTCTTGTTTGTGCCCCTTTGTTGCTGAGCTCCCCGGAGCGGCAGAGGGTAAACATGCATGCCCGGGTTTTGGAACAGAAGATTCTTCCCTTGTTATAGCCATTCTGTCTTTGAAAAGGAATGATTCAAAAGAGACTTGAAAAAGCAGGACCTCACCATCCCTGGGAGCACAAACAATGACCGTGAGAACAGAGAAGCCCCTTCAGTCTTCCTGTTGGAATTATTTACCCCTGGAGCTGCTGAATAGAAGGGCCAAGCGGTGCAGTGATTATGTCCTCCTCTGAAAGCCTTCTGGGGAGAGGCAGCTTCGGAGCCACTGCACCCAGGGCTGGCATGGAGGGACACCAGGAGCCTGCGTCCTGCCAGAGAGGCTGCCCTCGCCGACCCAGTTTCAGCACCGCGTTGCCTGACACAGCACTGTAATCCGCAACTTTAATAACGTGGTGACATACAAAGCAGTTTTGATGTAAAGTGGAGCTGACAGAGCAGCAGAGGGAAGGCTCAGCTTCTCGCTGAGCTGCATGGGGAATCCACTCAAGGTGACTGCAACCTTCTCAGCCCCGTCAACAGTCCAAGCGTGCTCTTGCGAACAAGGAAGGCAAGCTTCTTTTCCAGGATGGCAGGCATAGGGGTGGCCGAGGGGGAGGGCCACCAGCGTAGAAGGAAGGGTTGTCACAACCTGTCTCATCTGCTTCACCACGTGTCCCTCGAGTCCCTGATCTTCATCGTCCCTGCTGCCCTTGCCTGCACCCAGGCCTCTGCCACCTGGGCTACTGTAGCCGCTGCAGGTCTTCCTAACACGTGTCCCTTCCATCCATCTTGTTCACAGCTGGTAGAATGATCTTCACTCTGCGTATGGATGATCATGCCACTTTCCACACTCAAACCCCTCCATGGTTCCCCTTTCTTATAGGAAAAGTAATGCTAAACCTTAATGCCCAACTGAGTTTTCGGCACTGAGTCCACGAGCTGCATTTTTAGCTTCTTCCATTCAGTCCTGTTTATTTCTTGTCACTTCTTGCCACCAGCACCTCCAGTTTTCTCTTTTTTTTAACTTATTGATCATACACCGTATTTTCTCTTCCTAATATCTTGATATATAAGGTCATTCTTGTCCACTTGGATGCGTCCCCTGCCGGGAGACTCACTACCTCAAGTGATAGCTTTTGTTTGTTTTAATGTTGAACAGTTATAAATCTTTGTCTTTCCTTATGAACTGCAAACTGTTTCATAACTTTTATTTGCTGTCCCCCCTGTGTCTACTCTGTGGAGCTCCACAGAATATATTCTGTCTCAAGACTTCCTCCTAAGAGGAATTCCAACTGTTGAACTTCTTGTCTGTGCTGAAGTTTCAGGGTCCTCTATTCACTCTTCATGTGCTAAGGTTTCTTCCATTCCAACCCTCTCCATCACACCTTTCTGTACCTTCCTGATATAGTCAAGATTCTCCTTAGAATCAACAGCGGGAAAGAGGAGTGTGTGCATTTACAGATAACCATCACAATTAGCTGCAAGAATAATAATAATTGAAACTGTTCTTGGCAAGTGGAAATGGATGTTCTGGACCTATGTCATTACAAAGCAGTTTTGATGTAAAGTGGAGCTGACAGAGCAGCAGAGGAAGGCTCAGCTTCTCGCTGAGCTGCATGGGGAATCCACTCAAGGTGACTGCAACCTTCTCAGCCCGTCAACAGTCCAAGCGTGCTCTTGCGAACAAGGAAGGCAAGCTTCTTTTCCAGGATGGCAGGCATAGGGGTGGCCGAGGGGAGGCCACCAGCGTAGAAGGAAGGGTTGTCACAACCTGTCTCATCTGCTTCACCACGTGTCCCTCGAGTCCCTGATCTTCATCGTCCCTGCTGCCCTTGCCTGCACCCAGGCCTCTGCCACCTGGGCTACTGTAGCCGCTGCAGGTCTTCCTAACACGTGTCCCTTCCATCCATCTTGTTCACAGCTGGTAGAATGATCTTCACTCTGCGTATGGATGATCATGCCACTTTCCACACTCAAACCCCTCCATGGTTCCCCTTTCTTATAGGAAAAGTAATGCTAAACCTTAATGCCCAACTGAGTTTTCGGCACTGAGTCCACGAGCTGCATTTTTAGCTTCTTCCATTCAGTCCTGTTTATTTCTTGTCACTTCTTGCCACCAGCACCTCCAGTTTTCTCTTTTTTTTAACTTATTGATCATACACCGTATTTTCTCTTCCTAATATCTTGATATATAAGGTCATTCTTGTCCACTTGGATGCGTCCCCTGCCGGGAGACTCACTACCTCAAGTGATAGCTTTTGTTTGTTTTAATGTTGAACAGTTATAAATCTTTGTCTTTCCTTATGAACTGCAAACTGTTTCATAACTTTTATTTGCTGTCCCCCCTGTGTCTACTCTGTGGAGCTCCACAGAATATATTCTGTCTCAAGACTTCCTCCTAAGAGGAATTCCAACTGTTGAACTTCTTGTCTGTGCTGAAGTTTCAGGGTCCTCTATTCACTCTTCATGTGCTAAGGTTTCTTCCATTCCAACCCTCTCCATCACACCTTTCTGTACCTTCCTGATATAGTCAAGATTCTCCTTAGAATCAACAGCGGGAAAGAGGAGTGTGTGCATTTACAGATAACCATCACAATTAGCTGCAAGAATAATAATAATTGAAACTGTTCTTGGCAAGTGGAAATGGATGTTCTGACCTGGGTGGTGCAATGTGATTTATCCTAATATTCATTCACTCACCATATACATTTCTACTGAGTAAGAAGGAAGGTATGTAAATTAAAACAAAACCCCGTCCTCCACTGTTTCGCAGTCTGAGGACAGGGATGGAGTGAAGGCAGTGACCAAGTAAGGAGTGATCACAGCTGAATGCAACTGAGCCATGATGGGGACCATGTCAGCACTGGAAAGAGGCCAGGGATCCCTGGGCCATCCGGTGGTTAAGACTCCAGGCTTTCAATGCAGGGGGACATGGCTTAACCCCTAGTCAGGGGAACTAGGCTCCCACAGGCCAAAGAAGTGTAGTCAAAAAAGGGCGCTCGCCTAGTACGAGGGGGACTGAAAGGAGGCAAAGGGGTGGGAAAAAGAAATGCAGAGAAACTGGCCTACACAGAAGCTGGGAGGATCACAGACATTCATAAGACGAAAGGAGTGGGCAAGGACATTACAGGTGGTGTGGGCAGCACGAGGGGAGGCACAGAGACGAGATGGCACCGAGCAGGCAGTGACCTCGAAGGCACTTACGATTCCTGACCAGGGCTTTGTATATGAACAGACTGATTCTTGAGTCTAGACTACAGTTCAAATGTAGTTCCAGAAGAGAGAGATTACTGGGGCTTGAAATTGTCAGGACAATCTCCCTGAAGGTGGAGGGTCCTGAGGTGGGCCCGGAAGGAAAAACACATTATGGAGAGCAGAGAGGAGGGGAGATGGATATCTATATGCAAATATGTCCGCACACCTACATCTGCTTCATATGCATTTAAACCTTAAATTGACTTTCACTTGCCTTCCACTTTGGTTTCCATGGTAACCCTGGCCACTTATTTTTCTTTTAACCTCCTTTTCATTGTTTCAGGATGAGGTGAGCTGCATGAGGGTTAACCAGTCAGGGCAAGACAGGAGATTTTAAAGCAATTATTTGAATTTTTCTTTTTTTTTTTTTTTTTTTTAAGAAAATCGCCAACTTTGCAATTTAATGCAAACTGTCTCTGGTATATTTGCCCTGAAGGATGCTGGAGGGAGAAACAGGAGCCAGAATCCTTTTTGTCCCCTCCTCCCTGACTTCTATTATTACCGTGCACTTACTGCTAATACAGCATCTAAACTTGCAATCTTGGTAACTATGGCAATAAAATGGGTGAGATTCCCTTCCATTATGACTTGAATTGTTAGGACTTTGCGAAGAGCACGTGTGTCTGCACAGGGGAGGGGAAGGACGCCCTCTGGGGAAAACAGTTATTCCAGCTCCCTTTGGGGAGCTGGAGACCGCTGCCTATCAGTCCACATTCACGTGGAGAATTATCACCAAACTTGTGTCAGGGGATGCAGATTTCCTACTGGGAGCTACAGAGCTCTTCCATGCATCCACAGCTCACCGACACTGACCCCTCCCACCCCCACTATGGGGCTTGATTGCTCCAAGATCCCCGTGGCACGTGGGATCTTACTTTCCAGTAGATCCAGCCAGCCAGGGCTGCATGGAGCATAAAAGACATGGGAGGCAAGAGGCAAGTGGGGGTGGAGGGTCTAGTTTAGAGACCTGCAAACTTTGCCCAATACAGGACCAAACAGGAAATAGTTTAGGCCTAGCTGTATCATCTTGGTTGCAACTATTCAGCCCAACCATTGCTGCTCCAAAGCAGTCACAGACACAATGCAGCATGAATGGGCAAGTTCATTTCAATTCAGTTTTACTGAGGGATACAGAAATCTGAATTTTGAATACTTTTCCATGTATCATGCAATAGTATTCTTTTGTTGATTTTTCCCACTCAGTTAAACATAAAACACAGGGACTTCCCTGGTGGTGCAGTGGTTAAGAATTTGTCTTGCAACGCAGGGGATGTGGGTTCCATTCCTGCTATAATGCACATAAGTACTTTGGTTTAAACCTTAAATTGACTTTCACTTGCCTTCCACTTTGGTTTCCATGGTAACCCTGGCCACTTATCTTTCTTTTAACCTCCTTTTCATTGTTTCAGGATGAGGTGAGCTGCATGAGGGTTAACCAGTCAGGGCAAGACAGGAGATTTTAAAGCAATTATTTGAATTTTTCTTTTTTTTTTTTTTTTTTTTAAGAAAATCGCCAACTTTGCAATTTAATGCAAACTGTCTCTGGTATATTTGCCCTGAAGGATGCTGGAGGGAGAAACAGGAGCCAGAATCCTTTTTGTCCCCTCCTCCCTGACTTCTATTATTACCGTGCACTTACTGCTAATACAGCATCTAAACTTGCAATCTTGGTAACTATGGCAATAAAATGGGTGAGATTCCCTTCCATTATGACTTGAATTGTTAGGACTTTGCGAAGAGCACGTGTGTCTGCACAGGGGAGGGGAAGGACGCCCTCTGGGGAAAACAGTTATTCCAGCTCCCTTTGGGGAGCTGGAGACCGCTGCCTATCAGTCCACATTCACGTGGAGAATTATCACCAAACTTGTGTCAGGGGATGCAGATTTCCTACTGGGAGCTACAGAGCTCTTCCATGCATCCACAGCTCACCGACACTGACCTCTCCCACCCCCACTATGGGGCTTGATTGCTCCAAGATCCCCGTGGCACGTGGGATCTTACTTTCCAGTAGATCCAGCCAGCCAGGGCTGCATGGAGCATAAAAGACATGGGAGGCAAGAGGCAAGTGGGGGTGGAGGGTCTAGTTTAGAGACCTGCAAACTTTGCCCAATACAGGACCAAACAGGAAATAGTTTAGGCCTAGCTGTATCATCTTGGTTGCAACTATTCAGCCCAACCATTGCTGCTCCAAAGCAGTCACAGACACAATGCAGCATGAATGGGCAAGTTCATTTCAATTCAGTTTTACTGAGGGATACAGAAATCTGAATTTTGAATACTTTTCCATGTATCATGCAATAGTATTCTTTTGTTGATTTTTTTCCCACTCAGTTAAACATAAAACACAGGGACTTCCCTGGTGGTGCAGTGGTTAAGAATTTGTCTTGCAACGCAGGGGATGTGGGTTCCATTCCTGCTTGGGGGAACCTAAGGTGCCACATACCATGAGGCAACTGAGCTCCCCCCACCCATGCCACAACTACTAAGCCCACAATGCCACAATGAATGTTCCTGCACCACAATGAAAGATCCCCTGTGTCACAAGTAAGACCTGATGCAGCCAAATGAATACATAAATACTAAAAAACAAAACAAAAAACATACTTAGTTTTCAGGCTCCTCAAAAATAGATGGTAGGCTGGATTAGCTGTGTAGGCAATAGTTTGCAATTCCTCATTTAATCTACACCACACGCAATGCAGTCCACACTAGTGCATTCAATTATTCTCACTTGTTTTAGTTTATGGTTATTATTGTATACAGTATTAAGTACTATGAATACTATCTGCTGTGATTTTTTTTTTTTTTAAGATTTATTTATTTATTTTGAGGCCACTATTGGTCTTTCATTTGTCTATTTTCATCCATCTTTGTTCTTTGGCCTGTGTGGGCCTCCCATCGCAGTGGCCTCTCTGGTCACAGAGCACCAGCTCTGGGCTCATGTGCTCCAGAGCTCCGGCTCGGTAATTGGACACATTTCTCCAGCCGCTCCACGGCACGTGGGATCTTCCCAGGCCAGGGATCGAACCGGCGCCCCTTGCACTGCAAGGTGGTGTCCTTCCTTACCCACTGGACCACCAGGGAAGCCCTGTGATTTTTATTGTGCGTCAAGTATTCTATTAAGTACCGTAAATATGTCTTCTGACTTAATCACACTAAAATCCACTTTAGAGATGAGGAAAACAAGGCTCAGAGATTGAGTTGCTCAAGGTCATGCTGCTTACAAGAAGAGCTGGTATTCAAATACAGTCTGTCTGGAGCTTAAAGACACAGTAGGGTTTTCCTTTCTGTAGACAGGTCAGTCTTCCAGCCCAGGAGAGGTTCTGCATCTACCACTTTATTCTCAGAGAATTTAGCCCTTAAGCCTGCCAGAAGCACACCTGTGGGAACACCTGGGACTTTCAAGAGCCAGGGACCTAATACAGACAAAAATTCACTGGGGATGGCCTCACGGACCCCAGTTCCTCAGCTTCTGACCACCCCTGATAGTCCTAATCTCTGATTAGCTCTTTGCCTTGACCATGAATGCCATATATACCTTTGCCCTGTCCGGGCTCTGGCTGTGTCCTAGGAACAGTCCTCACAGTTCTGGGCACCCTCTACCTGTTTTTCTAGCCTCTACTTCCTCCTTGCCTTTGCTGGTCTCTCTTGGTGCTGATCACTTAGCCCCAAGTTCCTCAGACTTCCTGCCTTGGCTGGCTCTTCTCAGATCACAATCCCATCCCCTCCTGCCCCTTCGAAGAGAGGTTCTGGGAATTTGAGATGCAGGGAGAAGAGTGTTCCATGTTCCTAGGAGAGGGTCACAGTCTCCTACTCTCCAAGGAGGTAGGAGGCTTTAATTGTTTAGGACAGTCTGGGAGGGGAAAACGAGGAACAGTGAGCAGAATTGGTAAAGTGGCAGATTTCTCACAGATCTGTCTAGGTCACTCAATACACCTTCTGCCAAAGGCAGCTATCATGTGTTAGAGCGGACTGGGCCAGGAGGTCTAGGGTTCTGGATTCAGATCTTTCATTGCTTTTAATGCGATAGTCAAGCCCAACTGTCTTGTCCTCCCATCTGCTGGAAGAAAGTGGCTCTATGACTTTGGGGAATGCAAAGCTGGCCAACAGCTGGCCTTGCTGCGCTCGGTGAGCTGTATGACCTTGGGAAAACCACGTCCCCTTCTCTGGGCCTTACTTTCCCACCTGTACCATGTGAGTCGTAATCCTCTCCAACTCCAGAGACCTCCTATCGCAGCCTTTTCTGCTCTGCCTCCCAAGGAACTGGCCCATCTGCATTCTGAAACCATTACTTTGCAAACTTTTAAGGGATTTCCCCCTCTTTCGGTCCCTAGAAAATTGCCGCAGTTCTTTCGTTGGAAAGAACATTAGCTAATTCTTGTGCTAAGCAAAAGTATTCAGCTTCTCCCTATCTGATTTCTCTTTTTCTCATTTGTCAGCAAAGGAGAAACCTCCCAGCTATTAATCAAACTCCTGGCGGTGGATAGCTTTAATTGCAGAAACCATTGCTGGATGAGGGATGTTCAACTTTTCCAAAGAAAGCCTGCTGCCTAGTGCTGAAGAGAAACAATTAATTATCTGTTCCCCCTGGCCCCAGCAGAGATGCAGATGAACTAACAATATTGCTGCTGGCACTAACTTCTCCCTTCACAAGGTGGAGTAAAGCTCATGCTAACTCAGACAGCATTCGTGAAAGTTGAATGCCCAAAACAGAAGGTTAGCTATAAGGCTCTGGTGGGACTCAGACTTGTCTCTCTTGGTGCTGATCACTTAGCCCCAAGTTCCTCAGACTTCCTGCCTTGGCTGGCTCTTCTCAGATCACAATCCCATCCCCTCCTGCCCCTTCGAAGAGAGGTTCTGGGAATTTGAGATGCAGGGAGAAGAGTGTTCCATGTTCCTAGGAGAGGGTCACAGTCTCCTACTCTCCAAGGAGGTAGGAGGCTTTAATTGTTTAGGACAGTCTGGGAGGGGAAAACGAGGAACAGTGAGCAGAATTGGTAAAGTGGCAGATTTCTCACAGATCTGTCTAGGTCACTCAATACACCTTCTGCCAAAGGCAGCTATCATGTGTTAGAGCGGACTGGGCCAGGAGGTCTAGGGTTCTGGATTCAGATCTTTCATTGCTTTTAATGCGATAGTCAAGCCCAACTGTCTTGTCCTCCCATCTGCTGGAAGAAAGTGGCTCTATGACTTTGGGGAATGCAAAGCTGGCCAACAGCTGGCCTTGCTGCGCTCGGTGAGCTGTATGACCTTGGGAAAACCACGTCCCCTTCTCTGGGCCTTACTTTCCCACCTGTACCATGTGAGTCGTAATCCTCTCCAACTCCAGAGACCTCCTATCGCAGCCTTTTCTGCTCTGCCTCCCAAGGAACTGGCCCATCTGCATTCTGAAACCATTACTTTGCAAACTTTTAAGGGATTTCCCCCTCTTTCGGTCCCTAGAAAATTGCCGCAGTTCTTTCGTTGGAAAGAACATTAGCTAATTCTTGTGCTAAGCAAAAGTATTCAGCTTCTCCCTATCTGATTTCTCTTTTTCTCATTTGTCAGCAAAGGAGAAACCTCCCAGCTATTAATCAAACTCCTGGCGGTGGATAGCTTTAATTGCAGAAACCATTGCTGGATGAGGGATGTTCAACTTTTCCAAAGAAAGCCTGCTGCCTAGTGCTGAAGAGAAACAATTAATTATCTGTTCCCCCTGGCCCCAGCAGAGATGCAGATGAACTAACAATATTGCTGCTGGCACTAACTTCTCCCTTCACAAGGTGGAGTAAAGCTCATGCTAACTCAGACAGCATTCGTGAAAGTTGAATGCCCAAAACAGAAGGTTAGCTATAAGGCTCTGGTGGGACTCAGACTTGTCTCTCTGGCATCTTAACTTTAAGATGCAGACTGATAAGCTCAGCTTTATTGAGGAGAGTGACTGGGATGTTGGCATATCTGAAAATCATATTGTCTGAGGAAGGATCAGAGAACTCACAGAGATGTTCAATTCAGAGAAAACGTTTAGGTGGAGTGAAGGAATGGGTGCAATAAAAATGGGTAAAAGGGGGAACACTCAGTTTGCATATTCCAATGGAATTATGAGTGGAATTTATAGCTTCATAAAAAATGAAATTGTTGGAACTTGGAACTGCGTGCCTACAGAAAGGGATTCCCCCAAATGGAGTCAGTTTCTTGTCTCTGGAGGTTTTCAAGAACCTCTGAGGACACTATGATGCAATCTTTGTTTTGGATGGGAGGTTAAAGAAAATCATCTTGGATAGGTAGTCAGCCTTCTTTAGGATCTTGTTTCACTAACATCTTTGACTTCCTTCAAGGTTTTCAATTTTAGAGACAACACAGGAGCACGTAGGGAGAGAGCAGAGAGAGCTAATGTTGAATTTTTTTTTTAAATCCTCCATTGACACAAGGAGCATGATGGATCTAACGCTCTCTTTGGAACTTGGAACTAGGTTGGCTTTCTCTGTATCCCCGACACCTAGCAGATGCTCTGCACAGAAAGAATAGTTGAGACATGTTTGAAAAGCTTTTGATTAAGTCAAATTTAATCTTGCACTTCTGGTGTGAGTTCTGGGGAGCAAGATTACAGAGTTTTGAAGAGAAACTGATTTCTCTTTTCTCATTTGTCAGCAAAGGAGAAACCTCCCAGCTATTAATCAAACTCCTGGCGGTGGATAGCTTTAATTGCAGAAACCATTGCTGGATGAGGGATGTTCAACTTTTCCAAAGAAAGCCTGCTGCCTAGTGCTGAAGAGAAACAATTAATTATCTGTTCCCCCTGGCCCCAGCAGAGATGCAGATGAACTAACAATATTGCTGCTGGCACTAACTTCTCCCTTCACAAGGTGGAGTAAAGCTCATGCTAACTCAGACAGCATTCGTGAAAGTTGAATGCCCAAAACAGAAGGTTAGCTATAAGGCTCTGGTGGGACTCAGACTTGTCTCTCTGGCATCTTAACTTTAAGATGCAGACTGATAAGCTCAGCTTTATTGAGGAGAGTGACTGGGATGTTGGCATATCTGAAAATCATATTGTCTGAGGAAGGATCAGAGAACTCACAGAGATGTTCAATTCAGAGAAAACGTTTAGGTGGAGTGAAGGAATGGGTGCAATAAAAATGGGTAAAAGGGGGAACACTCAGTTTGCATATTCCAATGGAATTATGAGTGGAATTTATAGCTTCATAAAAAATGAAATTGTTGGAACTTGGAACTGCGTGCCTACAGAAAGGGATTCCCCCAAATGGAGTCAGTTTCTTGTCTCTGGAGGTTTTCAAGAACCTCTGAGGACACTATGATGCAATCTTTGTTTTGGATGGGAGGTTAAAGAAAATCATCTTGGATAGGTAGTCAGCCTTCTTTAGGATCTTGTTTCACTAACATCTTTGACTTCCTTCAAGGTTTTCAATTTTAGAGACAACACAGGAGCACGTAGGGAGAGAGCAGAGAGAGCTAATGTTGAATTTTTTTTTTTTTTTTAAATCCTCCATTGACACAAGGAGCATGATAGATCTAACGCTCTCTTTGGAACTTGGAACTAGGTTGGCTTTCTCTGTATCCCCGACACCTAGCAGATGCTCTGCACAGAAAGAATAGTTGAGACATGTTTGAAAAGCTTTTGATTAAGTCAAATTTAATCTTGCACTTCTGGTGTGAGTTCTGGGGAGCAAGATTACAGAGTTTTGAAGAGAAAAACCTGAATTAGACTGACCTGAGTTCACACCGTGGTTCGTAATGTCCTAGGTGAGTGAACCCAGACAGGTGGCAGGAACTCTCAGAGCCTCAGTTTCCTCATCGATAGAATGAAGAGTTAATGAGATTATAAATGCAAAATGCTTACAGCACAACTTGACGAAAGGGAGCAGATATATATTCAGCACTCAAAACACATCAAGCACTGTTCTATGCATTTTGCACATACTCTTGAAAAGTCATAATAACTTTATCGTTGAATATGATACTAAGGAACAGAGAGGTTGAGTAATGTACCCGAGGTCACACAGCGAGGAGACAGTAGTGCAAGGATTCTGAGCCAACATTCTTGATCCCTATTAGCTGCTGGTTCATAAACACTGACCACATTTCTGTGTTATTATCACTCCCACCTTTTTTTCCAGGAAAGGCTAGTTTCTATTTTATCCTCTCTTTTCTTCCTCTCCTTTCTAGATTCAAGTGTACATATTACTCCATCACACAATGAATTCCCAGGGCACTGAGATTTTGTTTGTTTTCTAATTCCTTCTTCCATAGAGTGTTGTGTGCCCTTTATACTTGACAGATACTGTTTACATGTTAAGTATCTTCATTGAGGCTCCACTCTCTTTAGACCAACAGTTCCTAACCTTTCGGGAAACCAGATAACACAGGAGATGGTAGCTTCCCTGGGAGCTCAGATGGTAAAGAAATCTGTCTGGAATGCAGGGGATCAGGGTTCAATCCTTGGGTTGGGAAGATCCCCTGGAGAAGGAAATCACAGCCCACTCTAGAACTCGTGCCTGAAATATCCCATGGACATCGGAGCTTGCCAGGGTGTAGTTGAAAGGGCCACAAAGAGCTGGACACCACTGAGCAACCAAGCGAACACCCCGCACACACTGGTCCATAGAAGAGAGTTTTTCCAGGGATCGGGGATGTGGATAGGGCCGTTTTCAGTATGATTAAAGGGCATCACATTTAGTGTGCACTTTATTTCTATTATTGTATCGCATCCACCTCAGATCATCAGGTATTTTTTCGATCTCAATGTTGAGGACCCCTGTCTTAGAGGGCTGGATTAGAATCCACTTCAGCCAACGTGTTCCTTTTTCTTCTTTCATTTCATTGCCTCTTTATCTATTTCATTGTGTATTTGCCATTAGAATCACATACTGAAAAACACAGGGACTGTGTTTGAATCCAGGCCCTTGACGCTACAGACCATAGGAACCTAATCTTTTTCACTTGGGTCCCTGATCTGTGATAGAAGCAACATAAAGCCTAAGTTTGTGGATTGGACAGCAACAGTCGGAATGTGCTTAACTGAAGAGCCTTCTTTGGGAGCAGAAAAGTTCACATTTACTCACTAAGTTGCAAAACTACCAAAGGGGAAACAATGCAGTTTAAGCTAAAAAACCGCTGCCATCCTTGTCTGGAATTTCTCCCCTTAGCACCCCTGAATTGCGTTTGCCTCAATTCTGGCAAGAGTGCACACCACTTAGGGACTGTGGCACCTCTGATTCCTAGCAAGCACAAAGTTGCCACCTTTCACTTGAGTGTCTTTCTCTATAGTGATAGGGTAGGGAGCCAGGTATGGGGGGTGCTGGGTTTGCTCTTAATGCCTTCATGGTTTTCCTCTTGGTCGCTGAAAATACTTAGACATGATTTCATTTTCCCTTTTTTGAAGTATTTTTTTCAGAGTGTGTGTATGTGTAATCATTGTTTTTTTAAACCTTGCTGGTCTTTATTTCCTTGAGTCTATCAGGCTTTCTCAGCAGCTTCAAATGGAAAACTTTGAAGTGAGCTTTTAAAGAACTGAAAAAGCCACCCGATGCCCTGAAGTCCCACGGGCAGCCTGGCAGCAGTAATCACTCTGGGTGGAGCTCATTAGTGCGGGCTGATCTCACCCATCGCCAGGCAGGCCGGCCACACCCAGGCTCCCTAGTGAGGGTTGGGAAGATCCCCTGGAGAAGGAAATCACAGCCCACTCTAGAACTCGTGCCTGAAATATCCCATGGACATCGGAGCTTGCCAGGGTGTAGTTGAAAGGGCCACAAAGAGCTGGACACCACTGAGCAACCAAGCGAACACCCCGCACACACTGGTCCATAGAAGAGAGTTTTTCCAGGGATCGGGGATGTGCATAGGGCCGTTTTCAGTATGATTAAAGGGCATCACATTTAGTGTGCACTTTATTTCTATTATTGTATCGCATCCACCTCAGATCATCAGGTATTTTTTCGATCTCAATGTTGAGGACCCCTGTCTTAGAGGGCTGGATTAGAATCCACTTCAGCCAACGTGTTCCTTTTTCTTCTTTCATTTCATTGCCTCTTTATCTATTTCATTGTGTATTTGCCATTAGAATCACATACTGAAAAACACAGGGACTGTGTTTGAATCCAGGCCCTTGACGCTACAGACCATAGGAACCTAATCTTTTTCACTTGGGTCCCTGATCTGTGATAGAAGCAACATAAAGCCTAAGTTTGTGGATTGGACAGCAACAGTCGGAATGTGCTTAACTGAAGAGCCTTCTTTGGGAGCAGAAAAGTTCACATTTACTCACTAAGTTGCAAAACTACCAAAGGGGAAACAATGCAGTTTAAGCTAAAAAACCGCTGCCATCCTTGTCTGGAATTTCTCCCCTTAGCACCCCTGAATTGCGTTTGCCTCAATTCTGGCAAGAGTGCACACCACTTAGGGACTGTGGCACCTCTGATTCCTAGCAAGCACAAAGTTGCCACCTTTCACTTGAGTGTCTTTCTCTATAGTGATAGGGTAGGGAGCCAGGTATGGGGGGTGCTGGGTTTGCTCTTAATGCCTTCATGGTTTTCCTCTTGGTCGCTGAAAATACTTAGACATGATTTCATTTTCCCTTTTTTGAAGTATTTTTTTCAGAGTGTGTGTATGTGTAATCATTGTTTTTTTAAACCTTGCTGGTCTTTATTTCCTTGAGTCTATCAGGCTTTCTCAGCAGCTTCAAATGGAAAACTTTGAAGTGAGCTTTTAAAGAACTGAAAAAGCCACCCGATGCCCTGAAGTCCCACGGGCAGCCTGGCAGCAGTAATCACTCTGGGTGGAGCTCATTAGTGCGGGCTGATCTCACCCATCGCCAGGCAGGCCGGCCACACCCAGGCTCCCTAGCTTTGAGGCCCCCGGCAGGGATGCCGGAGGAAGGCACAGGGCTGCAGGGACAAAAGGCTCGCAGGGGTCAGGGGGCCATGTGGGCCTGGCTGGCCCGGAGCCTATTGTGCAGCCGGCGCCAGTGAGCAAATTACATCTGAGCCACCTTTCAAGTCGCAGGCCACTTTCAAAACGGGGCTTTGAAAGGCCCGACTCCCCTGGCTCTGCACTGGAGAACGGAACTGGGCTTTGCAGGGAGGTCGGGCCAGCTCACACGTGACAGTTTCTGCAGCGCTCGTCTGCGTTTATAGCGAAATGAAAGGAGGAAGCCTTTGTCTGGTGAGTGTGAGTGTGTGCGGTTCCCATCCCTTTATTTACAGAGGAAACGTTCTGATTCCTGGAGCTTTCCCTGGCCACTGAGGGGATGAATGAGTTCTTTGAAGTCAGCACCAAAAGTTTTTCTTTGGGATATGTGTGTGTGTGTGTGTGTGTGTATGTGTATATATATGTGTGTGTATATATATAAAATTTTCTCTGTCTCTGTCAAAACTCAGTGGTGTCCTTTCACCTAGACAGCACACTGTGGAGGGGGAAGAACACGCATATGCATGTAGATTTAGGATGTCTCTGTCACACAGTCCCTTTATTTTCTTGCTTTTGCCCCAGGCTTCCCGGCCCCTGGTTGAATGCACCATCTCCCCACACTGTGGGAGAGGGACAGGGACTTTGGTGGCTAGAATGCAGGCTCTGCAACCCTCCAGATGGTCTGCATTTTCTGCAGTGGCTTAACTGTGAGAAGATGACGGACACATGGCGACGGACCAGGCTTTCCCCTCAGCACAGGAGAGTGGCCTTTGCCTCTCGTGCCTCTGTTCAGTCTTGTTTATGCAGGTTCTGCCCAACACAGAGGCTGGCATCCTAACTGCACAAGGTCTGCAGTGCTTTCCTGTGCACTAGCACTCACTGTAGCGCCCTTCCTTAGCAGGCTTGCATGGTGTAATACGCTCTGATGCTCAGCGGTGTCCGACTCTTTGCGACTCCATGGACTGTAGCCTGCCAGGCTCCTCTGTCCATGCGACTTTCCTTAGTATGACTGCTTAATACCCTTCTGGGTTCTTTTATAAACCCCCTTTGTTCCAAGTCATCTCTGTCTCTGTGAGACCCAGTTCTTGGTTGTAGAAGTATGGGTCTACTCCTAGGACATCCAGAGGCATTCAGGATTACAGTACAGGGTTAAACAGGAAATGTTAAGTACTCCTTGGTTTGGAAAAACAATTCCTCACTCAGGGCTTCACAGGAAATTGATCAGTGAATCAGCATTAGCCTGGAAAATCATACTGAAATAAACTTTCTCAGAGCAGGAACATAGACTCAATACAGCAGTCCTCAAGGGTGGCCTTGTTATCCCTTTCTTACAAGAAAGTAGGATTTAGGGATTGTCAACTACAATGAATGGACAACAAGGGCATTTGCTATCTGCCTCTGTGGAGATGGAACACTATGCCTTAGGAGCTGCTGACTTTTCAACACCCCCTGAAGGAAATCAGGGTGGGGCAAGGCACTCTGTGCTCTGGGGAATCCGGTGGAACAGGTCTTTAGATAGGTAAATGACTTTTAGGAACAGCTTTTATTATCTCAATCCTTGCATCTCCTCACAACTAGAGAAGTGCTAAAATCCTTCATGAAGATATCACATCCTCAGGTCAGGCACAATCCATTTGTCAAAACAAAAATCTTTCTTTGATGGCATTTGAATTTCCTCCCTGAAACCCTTATATTGGCTTTCTTCCCAACTTAAGCCTTTAGTGGGAGAGGGACAGGGACTTTGGTGGCTAGAATGCAGGCTCTGCAACCCTCCAGATGGTCTGCATTTTCTGCAGTGGCTTAACTGTGAGAAGATGACGGACACATGGCGACGGACCAGGCTTTCCCCTCAGCACAGGAGAGTGGCCTTTGCCTCTCGTGCCTCTGTTCAGTCTTGTTTATGCAGGTTCTGCCCAACACAGAGGCTGGCATCCTAACTGCACAAGGTCTGCAGTGCTTTCCTGTGCACTAGCACTCACTGTAGCGCCCTTCCTTAGCAGGCTTGCATGGTGTAATACGCTCTGATGCTCAGCGGTGTCCGACTCTTTGCGACTCCATGGACTGTAGCCTGCCAGGCTCCTCTGTCCATGCGACTTTCCTTAGTATGACTGCTTAATACCCTTCTGGGTTCTTTTATAAACCCCCTTTGTTCCAAGTCATCTCTGTCTCTGTGAGACCCAGTTCTTGGTTGTAGAAGTATGGGTCTACTCCTAGGACATCCAGAGGCATTCAGGATTACAGTACAGGGTTAAACAGGAAATGTTAAGTACTCCTTGGTTTGGAAAAACAATTCCTCACTCAGGGCTTCACAGGAAATTGATCAGTGAATCAGCATTAGCCTGGAAAATCATACTGAAATAAACTTTCTCAGAGCAGGAACATAGACTCAATACAGCAGTCCTCAAGGGTGGCCTTGTTATCCCTTTCTTACAAGAAAGTAGGATTTAGGGATTGTCAACTACAATGAATGGACAACAAGGGCATTTGCTATCTGCCTCTGTGGAGATGGAACACTATGCCTTAGGAGCTGCTGACTTTTCAACACCCCCTGAAGGAAATCAGGGTGGGGCAAGGCACTCTGTGCTCTGGGGAATCCGGTGGAACAGGTCTTTAGATAGGTAAATGACTTTTAGGAACAGCTTTTATTATCTCAATCCTTGCATCTCCTCACAACTAGAGAAGTGCTAAAATCCTTCATGAAGATATCACATCCTCAGGTCAGGCACAATCCATTTGTAAAACAAAAGCCTTTGAAAAAAGTCTTTCTTTGATGGCATTTGAATTTCCTCCCACACTGAAACCCTTATATTGGCTTTCTTCCCCTAACTCTTTGGAGCAGTCTCTCAGAACTATCTGGGGTGCTGCCTCCCCGGCTGCAGTCCTAATTATTCCCCCAATAAAACTTAACCCACAACTCTCAAGTCGTTCATCTTTTTAGCCAACAGGATCATCACGGAAAGTGGTGAAGCCAGAACACAACGGATGGAGGTCTACTGACGTCGAGCGGATGTTCTCGCTGCCCATGGAGAATGGTCATCCTCCTCACTCCTGCCCTTCTTCCTCTCTCTTCCTGGGAGAAATTCTGTCTCTTAATTCCTTACCACAAATGTTTCATGCCCTGAAGCTTTATCAGGCTGTGACAGCCGGTCCTGGGCAGACAGCCCAGTCAGTATCCTGTGAATAGTAGTTTTCGTTCTCATACACAAGTTATGTTGTGTACCAAAGGCGTTTTCCCTTTAGCAGGGAGAAACTGTTAATTATAACAGAGGCTCCTGTGCTCTGTGTTCCAAAAAGACGGTCTTTGTGCCTCTGCCCAGCCCAGCACGGAAAGACTACATTGTGTTTGAAAGCTTTACAAGCGGAACATTAATTGAGGCATAAAAGCCCGATCTCAGATCTTCCCAGGCCCTGCGGTTGTCCTGTTACCTGAGCCCTGTCCTCGTGAAACAGGCTGGAGCGAAGTCTGCAGTGACATGTGTGCCAGTGGTACCCAGCGGGATGCCACAGCTGCCCCCTCGCCTTCTTCTAGCCACTAAAAAAAAAAAATTTTTGACATGCAGTCCTCAAGGGTGGCCTTGTTATCCCATTCTTACAAGAAAGTAGGATTTAGGGATTGTCAACTACAATGAATGGACAACAAGGGCATTTGCTATCTGCCTCTGTGGAGATGGAACACTATGCCTTAGGAGCTGCTGACTTTTCAACACCCCCTGAAGGAAATCAGGGTGGGGCAAGGCACTCTGTGCTCTGGGGAATCCGGTGGAACAGGTCTTTAGATAGGTAAATGACTTTTAGGAACAGCTTTTATTATCTCAATCCTTGCATCTCCTCACAACTAGAGAAGTGCTAAAATCCTTCATGAAGATATCACATCCTCAGGTCAGGCACAATCCATTTGTAAAACAAAAGCCTTTGAAAAAAGTCTTTCTTTGATGGCATTTGAATTTCCTCCCACACTGAAACCCTTATATTGGCTTTCTTCCCCTAACTCTTTGGAGCAGTCTCTCAGAACTATCTGGGGTGCTGCCTCCCCGGCTGCAGTCCTAATTATTCCCCCAATAAAACTTAACCCACAACTCTCAAGTCGTTCATCTTTTTAGCCAACAGGATCATCACGGAAAGTGGTGAAGCCAGAACACAACGGATGGAGGTCTACTGACGTCGAGCGGATGTTCTCGCTGCCCATGGAGAATGGTCATCCTCCTCACTCCTGCCCTTCTTCCTCTCTCTTCCTGGGAGAAATTCTGTCTCTTAATTCCTTACCACAAATGTTTCATGCCCTGAAGCTTTATCAGGCTGTGACAGCCGGTCCTGGGCAGACAGCCCAGTCAGTATCCTGTGAATAGTAGTTTTCGTTCTCATACACAAGTTATGTTGTGTACCAAAGGCGTTTTCCCTTTAGCAGGGAGAAACTGTTAATTATAACAGAGGCTCCTGTGCTCTGTGTTCCAAAAAGACGGTCTTTGTGCCTCTGCCCAGCCCAGCACGGAAAGACTACATTGTGTTTGAAAGCTTTACAAGCGGAACATTAATTGAGGCATAAAAGCCCGATCTCAGATCTTCCCAGGCCCTGCGGTTGTCCTGTTACCTGAGCCCTGTCCTCGTGAAACAGGCTGGAGCGAAGTCTGCAGTGACATGTGTGCCAGTGGTACCCAGCGGGATGCCACAGCTGCCCCCTCGCCTTCTTTCTAGCAACACCGAAAGCTCAGCCTGTGTGTGTTTATCTGGTGAGTGCTTTTGAAGCCCCAGGCCTGATCTCTGTGGTCATTTCTCTTGTTCTGTAATGCAGGCCTGTGTTCTCAGCTTTCAGATTTGTCTACGCAGACTTCTTTGCTGCCTTTCTAGAAATGCCTCCTCCCACCCTCTGTAGAGTCGTCTCCTATGGGTTCTAAATCCCACCTGAAGCTACGTGACTGACTGAACTGGATTTCAGTGCTTTGCCGAATGTCTGATTCATTCATTCATGCCCTCACTCATTCATTCCACGCCCTCCTTTGTCCATTCACTGGATTTCTCCTTCACACCCTTATCCGTGCATTTCTTCAAGCACTGACTCACTTCCTAGTCCCGTTTTCATCTCTAGGGGATTGAGCCAAAGGAGACTTCATGCATAATATGTTGACCAGAATCCCTGTAGAAATATAAGGGCTCCCGCATGCATGTGCTGGCTTGAATTAGTGAAACTATCTGGAGGGAACAGATCTGTCACCTAAAGTCTGTATAGCACTGCATTTCCCAGAGAGGTACTCACCCAGGGTAGTTGGAAGCTCTAAGGCTGTATTTACAGAGTAAATCAGCTTAGTATAATATGGAAGATTTTTGGAGAGAAAGGAAAACCCGAGTTCAAATGTTTGCAGTGCTACTGAGCAGCTCTCTGACTCTGGGCAAGATACCTGGCTGAGTTGAGTCTCACTGTCCTCTTTTATAAGACAGAGGTGTTGGTGTTTGTCTTTCAGAGGCATCATGGGAAAAGAGAACACGCTTCTCTGTACTTAGAACAGGTTCGAGCACAGCACTGTTGTGGTTGCTAGTATCATGACAGCTCGTTCATGAAGGTGTGTTCTGACCCAGCTGGAGAGCATGCCGCATGGGTCCCTGTGTCCTTTAGGGAATCAAGAGTGCTCTCACAAGGGAAAATTTGAAAAATGGGCTTTCCTTGAGGAACCCTTCAGCAGGCAATGAACCTGCTGGTGCCTTAGATTTCCCTTCCATCACCTGGGTGGGAGCTGGAAGCCTGAGTGTGCAGAAATCACAGGAGTGATATCTGGAGGAGCCAGAGGAACAGGTAAAGGCTGGGCTTGATGGGAGCAACACGTGACCAGCTCCATAACTCCTGAGCTTCCCCGCCTCCAGCTGGCGACGCAAGCCCTGCTTCCAACACGCACTCGCTCACCTCTCTTCTTGTAACACCTCCATGTTTGATATGCTCAGCTCTGGACGACATTTGTGGAGAGGCTCTCCCTTACTGCGCTTCTAATATAGTTTTCACTATGAAAACACGAACTCTAATACTGTTATCACCATGTCTTTCCTCTGCTGCATCTCTGCTCCATCAAGAACACATCTTGCTCAGAAATCCCATATGTAGAATGTCGCAGAGTCTGTTCTAGTTGGATGGGGGGTCTGGTTCCTGGAGTCTGCACATCTGGTCTCTCCACTCCTGTCTCATATCCTGTGTAGTCAGGTAGGGACTCTGGAGAACCACTTTTTGTTTAGGAATAAAAGTATCAAGACGGCACAAGGCTGCTGAAGGAGTAAAACCTTCTTTCACTGGAAGGGCGGAAGCGTAACCAGCTGCACCAACATACTCCAGAGCCAGGGTTGGCAGATTTATCAACCACACCGCCAGGTCAGTTTTGATGGAAGGAGTGGAAAAGTCCAGGGTTATGGGACAATGGTGGCATGGGGAAGCATGCGGGGGATGCTGTCACACCTCCAACATCAGGGTACTGCCTGACCAACCTGTGATGTTAGAAAGGTCACATCAGCACCAGTGGTTCACCCACTGTGTGGACGAGGAAACTGACGGTCAGAGAAGCCACTTGTCGGAGAAGTGGCTGGGCTGAGATGTGACGTCAGGTCGTCTCACTCTGTTTCCCATGTGGACTGCTGTGGTTCCCCAGCCGCATCCCTCCACCTCCAGGAGCCTTGCCTCAGCTGCCTCTCTCGTGCAAGTGGGGGAGAGAATGCATGATCCCAGGAATGCTCTCCCTGCCCATTGCAATGGCCACTTCCCCTTCCTTTCCTGTTCGTTACCCCCTTATCTTCATCTGTGGCTGACATATTAGTGTGTGCATAAAGAAAACAGATTGTCCCTCAATTTTATGGCAGAGATACCAAGTCCTAGGAGAAAAGCCTACCATATCCCTCTGAGATCCAACAGACAGGAGGGTCCAGAGGCTACACCTTCCCCTTCCCTCGAACTTTAAGAAAGAGGCTAAAATAAGGATCGTCGGCTTAACCCTGGCTGAGAGAAGAGCCTCCAGCGGCAGGGACAAGCCCCGTGTTAGCCATCTACAGCTCAGAGGAGGGCGACGGAGGAGGGAGGCAAATCTATCATCTGAGGCCACTTCCTTCTCTTTCCTTTGAAACTCACCTTTCAAGTGAGAAAAGAGGCTGTACCGGGATGAAAGGACAATTATGGCTTCCCTGGAGTCAACCCGAAGGTCAACCAGCCCCTCCGATTTAGGGAACATGCACTGTGCAGCATGAGACCTCTCATTCCAGCTTTGGTAGGACATGGAAACCCCCAAAGAAAAGGATCCACTGATGAGGAAATCCCTCCTTGCTATTTGAACAACATTTTGAAGAGAAAAAGAACCAGCTTTATTGTGCATTATCTCATTTGATCCTGACAATAATCCTCTAAGGGGATAGAAAGATAATCACCCCATTTATCAAGACGGCACAAGGCTGCTGAAGGAGTAAAACCTTCTTTCACTGGAAGGGCGGAAGCGTAACCAGCTGCACCAACATACTCCAGAGCCAGGGTTGGCAGATTTATCAACCACACCGCCAGGTCAGTTTTGATGGAAGGAGTGGAAAAGTCCAGGGTTATGGGACAATGGTGGCATGGGGAAGCATGCGGGGGATGCTGTCACACCTCCAACATCAGGGTACTGCCTGACCAACCTGTGATGTTAGAAAGGTCACATCAGCACCAGTGGTTCACCCACTGTGTGGACGAGGAAACTGACGGTCAGAGAAGCCACTTGTCGGAGAAGTGGCTGGGCTGAGATGTGACGTCAGGTCGTCTCACTCTGTTTCCCATGTGGACTGCTGTGGTTCCCCAGCCGCATCCCTCCACCTCCAGGAGCCTTGCCTCAGCTGCCTCTCTCGTGCAAGTGGGGGAGAGAATGCATGATCCCAGGAATGCTCTCCCTGCCCATTGCAATGGCCACTTCCCCTTCCTTTCCTGTTCGTTACCCCCTTATCTTCATCTGTGGCTGACATATTAGTGTGTGCATAAAGAAAACAGATTGTCCCTCAATTTTATGGCAGAGATACCAAGTCCTAGGAGAAAAGCCTACCATATCCCTCTGAGATCCAACAGACAGGAGGGTCCAGAGGCTACACCTTCCCCTTCCCTCGAACTTTAAGAAAGAGGCTAAAATAAGGATCGTCGGCTTAACCCTGGCTGAGAGAAGAGCCTCCAGCGGCAGGGACAAGCCCCGTGTTAGCCATCTACAGCTCAGAGGAGGGCGACGGAGGAGGGAGGCAAATCTATCATCTGAGGCCACTTCCTTCTCTTTCCTTTGAAACTCACCTTTCAAGTGAGAAAAGAGGCTGTACCGGGATGAAAGGACAATTATGGCTTCCCTGGAGTCAACCCGAAGGTCAACCAGCCCCTCCGATTTAGGGGAACATGCACTGTGCAGCATGAGACCTCTCATTCCAGCTTTGGTAGGACATGGAAACCCCCAAAGAAAAGGATCCACTGATGAGGAAATCCCTCCTTGCTATTTGAACAACATTTTGAAGAGAAAAAGAACCAGCTTTATTGTGCATTATCTCATTTGATCCTGACAATAATCCTCTAAGGGGATAGAAAGATAATCACCCCATTTCACAAAGGGGAAAATTGACGTTTGGTGTGGCTATGGGATTGTCCTAAAATCACACAATTATGAAACGGCACAGCCAAAATTTAAACCTGGGCCTTCTAACTCAAACGCAGGATTACTGCGTGGATACATCAGGGCTTAATTTTAGGATATAATTTATCTCCACAGTGATGCCAGCTAAGTTTGCCAAGGATGCAGTTGTGAGGTCAAGCTGCTTACAAGTTATTTCAGTGAAACTGTAACAGGACATCCTTTGTAGCATTTTAGAAGGAACAAAAGGGTTCCTTGTCAAAACAACACCTCAAATACTTTGTCTCAGTTTAAGAAAGAAAAAGACAAAAAAATGGTAAATGCATTTTGAAAAAGAATCTGCTCACATTTAGATAGCGAAAAACTTAACATTTGGGGGGAAACTACGTGACAGTTAGATTTTCTAGGACATTGGTTTCTTATAAAACAACCTCTTGATTGAGAGAAAGACTCCAGTAGGCTGATGAGTGGGTTGGGACAGAGCAAGGATAAAGGAAAAGAGCAAAAGGGTTTAAAATGATGTTAGGGGGCTTCCCTGATGGTGCAGTTGATAAGAATATTCCTTCCAGGGCAGGGGAAGGTGGGTCTGATCCTTGTTCAGGAAGATTCCACGTGACACAGCCCATGCACCACAACTACTGAAGCTGGCACGCCCTGGAGCCTGTGCTCTGCGACCAGAGAAGCCAAGGGCTCAGCACAGCTGTTCATAGAAAAAGCCTGCCCTAAGCACAAAAAGACCCAGCAGCAGCCAAAAATAAAATTTCAAAAATACATGACGTGGAACGGTGCGTGTCAAGTTCAGATGCCAGTTTCCTCATCACTTCTTAGGAGTGCATTTTGTAAACGTGGTGTTGCTTGAGTTCTGTAGGAATACAGGGCCCAGCTTCCCCCCTGTGAAGTCCCACATACTCGCATCGGCACCAGATAAAGCCTCAAAGCGTGGCTCTGGACACCTTCTAGGTGATCCCGCTGGACTCTCCCCTCATTGCCAGCACTCTCCCCTCATTGCCTGCTGGATGAAGCTGAAACATCTCAGACAAGTATTAAAAGCACTTATTAACATCTTAGCCCTAATCACCCTTTCTAACTTTATCCACTAGAACTGCCATTCTTTTTCAGGAGAGACTGCTTCTCTCCCCTGCCCTCCTCTGCTTTTGCTGTTTTGTTCACCCAGACCTCCCTATGCCCGGCTTACCAAATCCAACCTAGCCTGCTCCTGCTTTACCTTCTCTCTTCACGCACCTGGGGCTCCTGGAACCATACCTGCAGCTTTCGTCCAACGTATTTAGTACATCGCAAAGAAGAAGATAGGAAACAGAGATTAGGGGTTTCTGCGTCCAACTAAGTTGTATGCTTTCCTATGACCCAGCTTTGGGGTTGCTGCATCTTCCAAAACAACACCTCAAATACTTTGTCTCAGTTTAAGAAAGAAAAAGACAAAAAAATGGTAAATGCATTTTGAAAAGAATCTGCTCACATTTAGATAGCGAAAGACTTAACATTTGGGGGGAAACTACGTGACAGTTAGATTTTCTAGGACATTGGTTTCTTATAAAACAACCTCTTGATTGAGAGAAAGACTCCAGTAGGCTGATGAGTGGGTTGGGACAGAGCAAGGATAAAGGAAAAGAGCAAAAGGGTTTAAAATGATGTTAGGGGGCTTCCCTGATGGTGCAGTTGATAAGAATATTCCTTCCAGGGCAGGGGAAGGTGGGTCTGATCCTTGTTCAGGAAGATTCCACGTGACACAGCCCATGCACCACAACTACTGAAGCTGGCACGCCCTGGAGCCTGTGCTCTGCGACCAGAGAAGCCAAGGGCTCAGCACAGCTGTTCATAGAAAAAGCCTGCCCTAAGCACAAAAAGACCCAGCAGCAGCCAAAAATAAAATTTCAAAAATACATGACGTGGAACGGTGCGTGTCAAGTTCAGATGCCAGTTTCCTCATCACTTCTTAGGAGTGCATTTTGTAAACGTGGTGTTGCTTGAGTTCTGTAGGAATACAGGGCCCAGCTTCCCCCCTGTGAAGTCCCACATACTCGCATCGGCACCAGATAAAGCCTCAAAGCGTGGCTCTGGACACCTTCTAGGTGATCCCGCTGGACTCTCCCCTCATTGCCAGCACTCTCCCCTCATTGCCTGCTGGATGAAGCTGAAACATCTCAGACAAGTATTAAAAGCACTTATTAACATCTTAGCCCTAATCACCCTTTCTAACTTTATCCACTAGAACTGCCATTCTTTTTCAGGAGAGACTGCTTCTCTCCCCTGCCCTCCTCTGCTTTTGCTGTTTTGTTCACCCAGACCTCCCTATGCCCGGCTTACCAAATCCAACCTAGCCTGCTCCTGCTTTACCTTCTCTCTTCACGCACCTGGGGCTCCTGGAACCATACCTGCAGCTTTCGTCCAACGTATTTAGTACATCGCAAAGAAGAAGATAGGAAACAGAGATTAGGGGTTTCTGCGTCCAACTAAGTTGTATGCTTTCCTTATGACCCAGCTTTGGGGTTGCTGCATCTTCCTAAAGAGGGAGATTCACACCTGGGGTCCCTGTCTGACTTATCTGCACAGCTCGACATTACCGCAGGATGGATCCTTGCTCCGTGTGTCATAGTCCTGCCTTCTCTTTTCATGAGACCAGATTTATTTCTGGGAGCGCTGGACGGCTGACTGGTTAGGAATGATTGCCTACTAAGTCTCTTAAAGTTGACTTCTATTTGAGTGCCCGCATGTCTGGGTATTTGTAAATATCACCCCTCTACCTGTCACATTCCCCTGGTCCAATGCCCCAGCCCCTTAGTCTGTATCTTCCTAAATAGTTCATTCCAAACTCTGCCTCTAGTTAAATATCACTTCTATCAGGAAATCTTCTGTACTCCTCCCAGATGGGATTAGATGATCCTGTTCTCTCAACACCTCTTTGAATAGTTTAACTATTTATTATATTTGTTTTAGGATTACCTACCAACTAGACTGAAGGGTCTAAGAAGCAGGTACCATGCTTGGTTAGCTGCCCAGTATATCCCTATTCCCTGCCTCTGCGACTAACACGTAATGTACTCTCAACACATGCCTGTTGACTGTACTATCCTCTTTCCCTGGATGATAAACTCTTTTATCAGTTATTTCCCCCAGATAACTGGCATGCTTTTCATTTATAAACATTAGACACCAAGCAAACAACGGTGGTTTCCTTTTTGCAGCGGCAGCCAGGACACTCACACTGAATTTACTGCTTCAATTTAACAACCTTTATACACTAGATAGGGCTCAGGGGAAAAGAATCTGCTGGCAAATCAGGAGCCACACAAGATATAGGTTTGATCCCTGGGTCAGGAAGATCCCCTCAGGGAGGGCATGGCAAATCACTCCAGTATTCTTGCCTGGATAATCCTATGGACAGAGAAGCCTGGCGGGCTATGGTTCATAGTGCCGCAAAGAGTCAGACAGGGGGCTTCCCTGGTGGTGCAGTGGGTAAGGACACCGCCTTGCAGTGCAAGGGGCGCCGGTTTGATCCCTGGCCTGGGAAGATCCCACGTGCCGCGGAGCGGCTGGACCGATGTGTCCAACTACTGAGCCAGAGCTCTGGAGCGCATACGCCCAGAGCTGGTGCTCTGCAACAACAGAGGCCACCGCGATGGGAGGCCCACACGGGCCAAAGAACAAAAATGGATGAAAATAGATAAACAAAAGACCAAGAGAAGTGGCCCGCCCGTCCCCCTCCCTCCCCACGCCAAAAAAAAAAAAAAAAAAAAAGTCAGACAGGGCTGAAGCCACTGAGCCCATAAATACACTGGATACTGTGGATCTAGTGCCAGTATCTTTTTTACATTGGCTTGGTCCTTCAGTTTTGCCTGATGCTGTGCTTTCTGATTTCACCCCACTCATTTTTGAAAGCTGTCTTGAATTTGCTGTCTACAAAGTAGTATACAGACAAACATATAATTCCTTACTATCGTCTGTTTAATATCTCTGAGTAAATGCCTTCACTCTGCCTCTAAAGGGAGACCTCACACCAAGCCTTGCAGTGGAAGGGAAAAGACTGAAAAGGTTGAGACTCAGGCTTCAAAATCATAAAGATCCATGTTAAAACCCAAGTTTGTCACTAGTTTGCAATGAAAAACATGCAAGTTGATTGTTCTCTCTGATTTAAAGTTTCTTTTTCTGTTACCTGGAGTTAACAATGTATTCCTCATAGGCTAATTACGGAGAGGAAGTTAAATAACGTGCAAAAAATGCTTAGTGCAGTTCCTAGCACTCCAAGAACACTTGGTGACTCCTCTGTAAATGACAGATATGATGACAATACTGTATTGAAGAAGACAAGAGTCATTGCAGAATCACAACAGAGGTCTGGCTAGAGCCAGCTTGCTTTCTGCAACCCCTTCTATCCTCTCTCATCCTTCCCAAGCAGTCCTGTCCCCCAACTTGTCTCCAAATATCCCAAAACATCAGTATTCAGTCTCTCATCTGCTAAGAGTGCATCACAAATTCCCCCAGGGATAGTGCCTGGTTGAAATCTCTCTAGTTTCATTTGCTAGGAGAGAAACTAATTCAGCGTACACTGAAGAAAAGGCAATTTGGTACATTTCATCAATTTATTGCCACCTCAATTGCTCAGTTTGTGCCAAGAAGGAGAGGTACAGGCACAGGGAGCAAGCTCTAGCGTGTTTAAGATTTCACAGGGCCCAAATGCATGCTTAACATTTATTTTATTTATTTATCTTTTGGGGGTGGGGAGGGAGGGGGATGGGTGGGCCACTTCTATTGGTCTTTCATTTCTCTATTTTCATCAGTCTTTGTTCTTTGGCTCCTGTGGGCCTCCCGTCGCGGTGGCCTCTGTCGTTGCAGAGTGCTGGCTCTGGGCGCATGCGCTCCAGAGCTCCAGCTCGGCAATTGGACACATCAGTCCAGCCGCTCCATGGTACGTGGGATCTTCCCAGGCCAGGGATCGAACCGGCGCCCCTTGCAGTGCAAGGCGGTGTCCTTACCCACTGGACCACCAGGGGAAGCCCCAAATGCATGCTTATTCCTTGCCAGTTCCAGCAGAAACTCTGGGCCCTCAACATGCCTCATCACTTGTTTACCCGGAGCTCCGCCTCAGTCTCCTTGTGTCCTATGAGACGACAGAGGTGGATCCATGTTGTGGCTTTTCCACCGAGTATTTTGGGTGAATTCTGCAAAGTGGCTGCTGTGATCTCATACTTTCTTATCCCTTTGGTGTATGTTTTGTCTCAGCATTACTAATCAAACACCTCTTGAGGACCTGTTTTGTATGGGATGTGTCCAAGGCAACATCTCACTCATGAATAATGTGCATCTTCTATTCCAATTGAGTTGATTTGCTTACAATGTTTTTAAATGCCTTGGCTACCTACAGGAATTTAGTGCAGTTCCTAGCACTCCAAGAACACTTGGTGACTCCTCTGTAAATGACAGATATGATGACAATACTGTATTGAAGAAGACAAGAGTCATTGCAGAATCACAACAGAGGTCTGGCTAGAGCCAGCTTGCTTTCTGCAACCCCTTCTATCCTCTCTCATCCTTCCCAAGCAGTCCTGTCCCCCAACTTGTCTCCAAATATCCCAAAACATCAGTATTCAGTCTCTCATCTGCTAAGAGTGCATCACAAATTCCCCCAGGGATAGTGCCTGGTTGAAATCTCTCTAGTTTCATTTGCTAGGAGAGAAACTAATTCAGCGTACACTGAAGAAAAGGCAATTTGGTACATTTCATCAATTTATTGCCACCTCAATTGCTCAGTTTGTGCCAAGAAGGAGAGGTACAGGCACAGGGAGCAAGCTCTAGCGTGTTTAAGATTTCACAGGGCCCAAATGCATGCTTAACATTTATTTTATTTATTTATCTTTTGGGGGGTGGGGTGGGGAGGGAGGGGGATGGGTGGGCCACTTCTATTGATCTTTCATTTCTCTATTTTCATCAGTCTTTGTTCTTTGGCTCCTGTGGGCCTCCCGTCGCGGTGGCCTCTGTTGTTGCAGAGCGCTGGCTCTGGGCGCATGCGCTCCAGAGCTCCAGCTCGGCAATTGGACACATCAGTCCAGCCGCTCCATGGTACGTGGGATCTTCCCAGGCCAGGGATCGAACCGGCGCCCCTTGCACTGCAAGGCAGTGTCCTTACCCACTGGACCACCAGGGAAAGCCCCAAATGCATGCTTATTCCTTGCCAGTTCCAGCAGAAACTCTGGGCCCTCAACATGCCTCATCACTTGTTTACCCGGAGCTCCGCCTCAGTCTCCTTGTGTCCTATGAGACGACAGAGGTGGATCCATGTTGTGGCTTTTCCACCGAGTATTTTGGGTGAATTCTGCAAAGTGGCTGCTGTGATCTCATACTTTCTTATCCCTTTGGTGTATGTTTTGTCTCAGCATTACTAATCAAACACCTCTTGAGGACCTGTTTTGTATGGGATGTGTCCAAGGCAACATCTCACTCATGAATAATGTGCATCTTCTATTCCAATTGAGTTGATTTGCTTACAATGTTTTTAAATGCCTTGGCTACCTACAGGAATTTACCTTTACTTGAAAATGTTCCTTTGCTTGAAATGCCTTCTGTCCTTCCTCTAGACTGAAACCAGAACTTTATCATTTTTGTTCAGTTTGAGCTGGCAGTTAGAAACTGCCATTTGTTAATTCTCCCACTCATTGTTTCTTCTAGTGGATATTTGTTAAACATTTTCTATGTGCCAGGCACAGTGTTCAATGTTGGATGTAGACAAGTCTACTAAATAATGTAGTTCCTGTCCTTGAGAGCTTATGTTCCAGTAGGTGAGACAGACATTGATATATAAAAGTAAAATAAACTATTAAAATATTTACTATTTATGGAGCATACACTATGTATTAGACTCATTACAAATTCCTTACGCTATGTGATCCTCTAAAGAATTTGGAAAGTAAATACTATCATTCTCTTCTTGTACAAACTTTTTATGCAAAAATTGGATTTTGTAGAAGCTCTATAATTTCCCACATGTTTATCAAAACTGAATTTAGACACCAAGTCTATATATTTTTAAAGCTTATACTTACTTTATTCACTGCAGAGCTGTTATATATATATAGTCTATTCCTGTGACAATCACTTAACTTGGAGGATCTATGTGAGGTGTCAGAACCCGTGCACACACAAAGAATTCACTGACACTGCTTGTACTTTAGGGATACATATATATCTTGTGTGTATGTGCATGTGTGTGTGTGTATTGAAAGAGAAAGATTTTAGATCTGATTACAGTTACCACCTATTATGTTCCAGATACTTACTCTAGTGTAAGTGTTGACTTATCGATTAAAAAAATCTGTTTTCCCAGTGAACAGTGGCCCTTTGAAGGCAATAATGAGGTGTCGGTCCCTTGTGTTTCCTTAGAGCCTGACACAGGATCTGGAACATGATAAGTGCTAAATGTTTATAAAATCTCTTAGCTTTAAAAAACACATACATTAGCTTTTATCTTTTTTGTCTTAGGACATATTACTACAATATATGTCAGAGAATGTTCTGTGACATTTAGCTCTTGA
This sequence comes from Tragulus kanchil, assembly GCA_022376925.1. Classification (NCBI taxonomy): domain Eukaryota; kingdom Metazoa; phylum Chordata; class Mammalia; order Artiodactyla; family Tragulidae; genus Tragulus; species Tragulus kanchil. The sequence goes on along the minus strand of JAIOJX010000023.1, from coordinate 21,093,614 downwards.
TCCATTTTGTATGTACTTTCGTAGATAAGGTGAACAAATGTTCTAATCATATATTTCATATGCAGTTTTTTAGTTTTCAAAGTACTGTTTATTGAAGAAACTGTCTTTTCTCCATTGTGTATTCTTGACTCCTCTCTCATGGATTAATTGACTATAGGTGGATAGATTTATATCTGGGCTCTATTCTGTTCCATTGATCTATGTGTCTATTTCTGTGCCAATATCATATGCTTTGATCTCTATAGCTTTGTAATACCCTCTGGAGTCTGGGATGGTAATACCTCCAGCCTTTTCTTTTTTTCTCAAGATTTCTTTGGAAGTTGGGGTCTTATATAGTTTCATATAAATTTTAGATTATTTGTTCCAGTTCTGTGAAAAATGTTACAAGTATGTTGATAGACAAAAGAAAATAAAAGCAAAATTAAATGCATGAGACCTAGTTAAACCTAAAAGATTTTGCACAGCAAAGGTAATCAGGTTGAAAACTGAAAAGACAATCTACAGAATGGGAAGAAATATTTGCAGATGGCCTGACCATCTGCAAGGGGTTAATATCCAAAATACATAAACAGATATATAAACAGCTCATATGATTCAATATAAAAAATAAAAAAATGGGCAAGCCACCTTAATAGATATTTTTTCACAGAAGACATATAGATGACCAAAAGGCACACAAAAAGGTGCTCAACATTGCTAATTATTAGAGAAATGCAAATCAAAATCATATGCCTATCAGATATCACCTCTTACCTATCAGAATGGGTATCACCAAAAAGTCAACAAATCAGAGCTTGGGAAGGATGTGGAAAAAATCAAACCCTCTTACATTCTCAGTATAAGTGCAAATTGGTGCAGTGAAAACTAGTATGGAAGTTCCTCAAAAATCTAAATATAAATTACCATATGATCCAGCAAACCCACTCCTGGCAAAGTATTCAGAGAAAAAAAGAAGACATTAATTTGAAAAAATACATGTACTCCAATGCTTATAGCAGCACTGTTTATAACATCCAAGATGTGGAAGCTCCATCAACAGAGGAATGGATAGAGGCTATTAGATACAACAGAATATTACTTAACCATGAAAAAAGAATGAAATTAAGCCATTTTCAGCAACATGAATGGACCCAGTGAAATAAGTCAGAGAAAGGCAAATACTGTATGATATCACTTATATGCAGAATCTAAAACAAAACAAAACAAAACAAATAAGTAGCCGAAAAGAAACAGCCACTGATACATAAAACAAATTAGTGGTCACCAGTAGGGACCAGGGAAGAGGCAAGATAGGGGTACTGAGTTAAGAAATACAAACTATTCTCTACAAAATAATCAACAAGGGCATATTGTATCATGGAGAGATTTATAGTCATTACCCTGTAATAACTTTTAACGGATTATAATCTGACAAATACAAAATCACTACGCCATGCACCTGAAAATAAACAGCACTGTAAACCACTTTTTAATCTTAAAATTTTAATTATGACAAAATAAACAGATTTGCAAGATAAAGTACTAGACTAGGCAAAATCTCTTGAAGTGGGCTCCCAGAACTTGAGAATCTGTGTATTAAAGATTCACCTCAGGGCTTTTGGTGGTGGCTCAGTGGTGAGGAGTCCACCCACCAGTGTAGAGACATGGGTTCAATCCCTGACCCAGGAGGATCCCACATGCCGTGCATCAGCTGAGCCCATGCAGTGGGACTACTGAGCCTGTGCTCTAAAGCCCAGGAGCCCCAACAATTGAAGCCCATATGACAACTACAACTAGTGCCCTATTTTTTTTTTAATAGATATTTTTTCACAGAAGACATATAGATGACCAAAAGGCACACAAAAAGGTGCTCAACATTGCTAATTATTAGAGAAATGCAAATCAAAATCATATGCCTATCAGATATCACCTCTTACCTATCAGAATGGGTATCACCAAAAAGTCAACAAATCAGAGCTTGGGAAGGATGTGGAAAAAATCAAACCCTCTTACATTCTCAGTATAAGTGCAAATTGGTGCAGTGAAAACTAGTATGGAAGTTCCTCAAAAATCTAAATATAAATTACCATATGATCCAGCAAACCCACTCCTGGCAAAGTATTCAGAGAAAAAAAGAAGACATTAATTTGAAAAAATACATGTACTCCAATGCTTATAGCAGCACTGTTTATAACATCCAAGATGTGGAAGCTCCATCAACAGAGGAATGGATAGAGGCTATTAGATACAACAGAATATTACTTAACCATGAAAAAAGAATGAAATTAAGCCATTTTCAGCAACATGAATGGACCCAGTGAAATAAGTCAGAGAAAGGCAAATACTGTATGATATCACTTATATGCAGAATCTAAAACAAAACAAAACAAAACAAATAAGTAGCCGAAAAGAAACAGCCACTGATACATAAAACAAATTAGTGGTCACCAGTAGGGACCAGGGAAGAGGCAAGATAGGGGTACTGAGTTAAGAAATACAAACTATTCTCTACAAAATAATCAACAAGGGCATATTGTATCATGGAGAGATTTATAGTCATTACCCTGTAATAACTTTTAACGGATTATAATCTGACAAATACAAAATCACTACGCCATGCACCTGAAAATAAACAGCACTGTAAACCACTTTTTAATCTTAAAATTTTAATTATGACAAAATAAACAGATTTGCAAGATAAAGTACTAGACTAGGCAAAAATCTCTTGAAGTGGGCTCCCAGAACTTGAGAATCTGTGTATTAAAGATTCACCTCAGGGCTTTTGGTGGTGGCTCAGTGGTGAGGAGTCCACCCACCAGTGTAGAGACATGGGTTCAATCCCTGACCCAGGAGGATCCCACATGCCGTGCATCAGCTGAGCCCATGCAGTGGGACTACTGAGCCTGTGCTCTAAAGCCCAGGAGCCCCAACAATTGAAGCCCATATGCCACAACTACTGAAGCCTGAGTGCCCTGGAGCCCACGCTCCGCAAGAAGAGAAGCCATCGCAATGAGATGCCTGAGCACCCAAACTAGAGAGTAGCCCCTGCTTGCTGCAACAACAGGAAAACCTGCTCAGTCATGAAGATCCAGTGAGCTCAATACATAAATAAAATTATATGAAAAGTGATTAAGGTAAAACTGTATAACCCTCATACATGAATGCAGACAAACTACAGAAAAGAACATGAAAAACGTAAGCAATTCATTTTGGTTTTAATTGTATCACAATCATTGACTTTTAATGCTTTTTTTTTCCCACTCAAATTCTAAAACATTTCTGAATAAGATACTGCGAAAAAAAGAAAAAAGAAAAAAGATGCACCCCTCAAGGGGCTTTGCATCCTTAGACAGAAATGTGTATCTGACAATCTTACTGCCTAGTGTAGTACGTCAGCGGCTGTGTGACCTGGAATGTCACCATTGGCACTGGCGACCAGAGGCAGTTATGGGCAGTTTGGATCCTGGGTAGAGACTGTTTTTTCTAGATCTTCTGAACTTGCAATAGGTCAGGGTTTCCAGGTGTTTATAGCCAGAGACCAAGGCAAAGCTCAGAAGTGTATCTTGTTCCTGAAGAAGGCAAATGGCAAGTGAGAAGGTGGGGACTTTAGGGAAGTCTTACACACCACATCTTCCCTTCGGGCACAATGTAGGAGCTGTTTCTGTCAGGGGCGGCTTCCTTCTAGGAGCCAGGCTGTCAGCTTCCAGGCCTTTTTTCCTGGTGACATCTGCTCAAGCAGTCAGGAGCTGGGTCACAAGCTTCATTCCTCACTTGCTTCTGTGCAGTGAGGTCTGGAGGCAATGAGGAAGAGGAACACGGGTGGGAGAATGTTGTGTAGGCAGAGTGTAAGTGCTGTCTTCAGGGCTTGGGAAAATGTGATTCTGTTGGAGCACTTTGCTGGCAGTTTTGCAGCTCATCCCCCTGAATTAGGGACTGAATGAAGCCATTAGACCCTAATGGCAATAGAGCCAGTGGGACTACTGAGCCTGTGCTCTAAAGCCCAGGAGCCCCAACAATTGAAGCCCATATGCCACAACTACTGAAGCCTGAGTGCCCTGGAGCCCACGCTCCGCAAGAAGAGAAGCCATCGCAATGAGATGCCTGAGCACCCAAACTAGAGAGTAGCCCCTGCTTGCTGCAACAACAGGAAAACCTGCTCAGTCATGAAGATCCAGTGAGCTCAATACATAAATAAAATTATATGAAAAGTGATTAAGGTAAAACTGTATAACCCTCATACATGAATGCAGACAAACTACAGAAAAGAACATGAAAAACGTAAGCAATTCATTTTGGTTTTAATTGTATCACAATCATTGACTTTTAATGCTTTTTTTTTCCCACTCAAATTCTAAAACATTTCTGAATAAGATACTGCGAAAAAAAGAAAAAAGAAAAAAGATGCACCCCTCAAGGGGCTTTGCATCCTTAGACAGAAATGTGTATCTGACAATCTTACTGCCTAGTGTAGTACGTCAGCGGCTGTGTGACCTGGAATGTCACCATTGGCACTGGCGACCAGAGGCAGTTATGGGCAGTTTGGATCCTGGGTAGAGACTGTTTTTTCTAGATCTTCTGAACTTGCAATAGGTCAGGGTTTCCAGGTGTTTATAGCCAGAGACCAAGGCAAAGCTCAGAAGTGTATCTTGTTCCTGAAGAAGGCAAATGGCAAGTGAGAAGGTGGGGACTTTAGGGAAGTCTTACACACCACATCTTCCCTTCGGGCACAATGTAGGAGCTGTTTCTGTCAGGGGCGGCTTCCTTCTAGGAGCCAGGCTGTCAGCTTCCAGGCCTTTTTTCCTGGTGACATCTGCTCAAGCAGTCAGGAGCTGGGTCACAAGCTTCATTCCTCACTTGCTTCTGTGCAGTGAGGTCTGGAGGCAATGAGGAAGAGGAACACGGGTGGGAGAATGTTGTGTAGGCAGAGTGTAAGTGCTGTCTTCAGGGCTTGGGAAAATGTGATTCTGTTGGAGCACTTTGCTGGCAGTTTTGCAGCTCATCCCCCTGAATTAGGGACTGAATGAAGCCATTAGACCCTAATCAAAAGCAGCTAATCAGGAGCCAGTGGGAACTCTACCAATTAATCATGGCTGGAACCCATCGCGGCTGAAGTACCCAAGGCTGGATGAATAGAAGTAATGCAATTAAGTATCAGTGCCATGTGATGCTGCACAACTTCAAGAATGCTTTATGGGCAACTCAGTCTTTCCTGCCGTCTGAGAAATACAGACTCAATGCCAAAACGTGGATGGGTAGGGAAGACACTGGCACTTGCCTGGAGCATTTTGGAGGTAGAGCTGTATGTAAGTAAACAGTGGGAGAATATGAAAAAGAACATGGACCCAGATTTTTGTAGATGGGACAATATGGTAATAGTATGGCAAATATAAAATAGCAATATGATTTTTTAAAAAAATTTGGCCACTTTTATTGGTCTTTCATTTACTTATTTTCATCCATCTTTGTTCTTTGGCCTCTGTGGGCCTCCCATTGCAGTGGTCTCTCCGGAAGCAGAGCACCGGCTCTGGGCACATGCGCTCCAGAGTGCTGGCTCGTAATCGGACACAGTGGTCCAGCTGCTCCGCAGCATGTGGGCTCTTCCCGTGCCAGGGATCGAACCAGCAATCCTTGCAGTGCAAAGCGTACTCTTTACTCACTGGACCACCAGGGAAGCCCAGCAATATGATTTGATGCTTATTAATATATGTGATAATTCTTCTTCCATAGCACTTAAGTAACTTATACCCAGGTTTTCCTTCTGCTGAATGTCAAGTGAGAAGGTGGGGACTTTAGGGAAGTCTTACACACCACATCTTCCCTTCGGGCACAATGTAGGAGCTGTTTCTGTCAGGGGCGGCTTCCTTCTAGGAGCCAGGCTGTCAGCTTCCAGGCCTTTTTTCCTGGTGACATCTGCTCAAGCAGTCAGGAGCTGGGTCACAAGCTTCATTCCTCACTTGCTTCTGTGCAGTGAGGTCTGGAGGCAATGAGGAAGAGGAACACGGGTGGGAGAATGTTGTGTAGGCAGAGTGTAAGTGCTGTCTTCAGGGCTTGGGAAAATGTGATTCTGTTGGAGCACTTTGCTGGCAGTTTTGCAGCTCATCCCCCTGAATTAGGGACTGAATGAAGCCATTAGACCCTAATCAAAAGCAGCTAATCAGGAGCCAGTGGGAACTCTACCAATTAATCATGGCTGGAACCCATCGCGGCTGAAGTACCCAAGGCTGGATGAATAGAAGTAATGCAATTAAGTATCAGTGCCATGTGATGCTGCACAACTTCAAGAATGCTTTATGGGCAACTCAGTCTTTCCTGCCGTCTGAGAAATACAGACTCAATGCCAAAACGTGGATAGGTAGGGAAGACACTGGCACTTGCCTGGAGCATTTTGGAGGTAGAGCTGTATGTAAGTAAACAGTGGGAGAATATGAAAAAGAACATGGACCCAGATTTTTGTAGATGGGACAATATGGTAATAGTATGGCAAATATAAAATAGCAATATGATTTTTTAAAAAAATTTGGCCACTTTTATTGGTCTTTCATTTACTTATTTTCATCCATCTTTGTTCTTTGGCCTCTGTGGGCCTCCCATTGCAGTGGTCTCTCCGGAAGCAGAGCACCGGCTCTGGGCACATGCGCTCCAGAGTGCTGGCTCGTAATCGGACACAGTGGTCCAGCTGCTCCGCAGCATGTGGGCTCTTCCCGTGCCAGGGATCGAACCAGCAATCCTTGCAGTGCAAAGCGTACTCTTTACTCACTGGACCACCAGGGAAGCCCAGCAATATGATTTGATGCTTATTAATATATGTGATAATTCTTCTTCCATAGCACTTAAGTAACTTATACCCAGGTTCTTTGCTGATATGTCATTCTCTCCATCTAAACTGTAAAGACTGGGTTTTTTTCAGATGTCTATTGTCCCATACCCAAAACAGCACCTGGCATGTGGTAGCCACTAAATAAACAATTATAGATTCAATTAATTCAGCAAAGGTTTGAACTGAGGTATTTCAGTTCCAAATTTTGCATGCCTTTTTCTATACCACTCATTCAGAAGAATTCAGTGCCTTTATTTAATCAAAATAAGAGTTGCTGCACTGGCTGTATCTCAGCAGTTGCTTCAGCTATGAAATACGAGTTGTTAACTGCTAGTATTCAGTAGTCCACCCCCATTTAAAGTAGGGGGAGTGTTGTCATATGTTGAGAAGTTGAGGGTATCTGTGTAGTCTGGTTAAGTGTGTGTGTATGTGTGTACATTTTACAATGGCTGAAAATCTTTGCGTGTATTTATGGTGAGAAGAAGAATTCAGTATGGTTGTATGTATGTTTTATTGGGGTGTGTACCATGTAAATTGCAAAGTTAAGGCAACTGTACAATTTATCATCCATATAGGACATATCTGAGAATGAAATGTGTCTGTGTTTGATAACTGCACTTGTATAACAGATGAGACCCATGACTGGCCCAGGAAATCCAGAATATTATTATTTTTTTTAATTTTGGCCTCTTTTATTGGTTTATTTATTTATTTATTTATTTTTATCCATCTTTTGTCTTTGGCCTGTGTGGGCCTCCCATTGCAGTGGCCTCTCCTGTTGCAGAGCACTGACTCTGAGCGCATGCACTCCAGAGTGCTGGCCTATAATTGGACACACTGGTCCAGCTGCTCAGCAGCACATGGGATCTTCCAAGGCCAGGGATCGAACCAGTGCCCTTTGCACTGCAAGGAGGACTCTCCACCCACTGAACCACCAGGGAAGCCCCTTCCAGACTATTTTGACACTTGCGTGTGTCATATATGAAAGTATGTTTCTGAATGGGCATTTGTGCATGTTTAATTTTGTGTGTTATTGGTGTCAAGAATTCATAGGAATAATAGAATAGTAGAAATTGTTAAATTATTCAGGTCTTTCTCACTTTGTAGGTGCATAATGCAGGCACTAATAAATTTAACAGGTAAGAGCAGGTCAGCCACAAAGAGATGTCTTGTTTTTTCTTAAAACCAGATCAATGAACTAAGAAAAGAGGCCATACGTATCTTGTGGTGATAAAACCCCACATGGCTTAAAAAAAAATGAGTGCAGACACTGAGCAGAAGAAATGTGAACTACATTGTAGATTCAAAATTTGGGCAGTTCCAAATTTTGCCTTTTCTATACCACTCATTCAGAAGAATTCAGTGCCTTTATTTAATCAAAATAAGAGTTGCTGCACTGGCTGTATCTCAGCAGTTGCTTCAGCTATGAAATACGAGTTGTTAACTGCTAGTATTCAGTAGTCCACCCCCATTTAAAGTAGGGGGAGTGTTGTCATATGTTGAGAAGTTGAGGGTATCTGTGTAGTCTGGTTAAGTGTGTGTGTATGTGTGTACATTTTACAATGGCTGAAAATCTTTGCGTGTATTTATGGTGAGAAGAAGAATTCAGTATGGTTGTATGTATGTTTTATTGGGGTGTGTACCATGTAAATTGCAAAGTTAAGGCAACTGTACAATTTATCATCCATATAGGACATATCTGAGAATGAAATGTGTCTGTGTTTGATAACTGCACTTGTATAACAGATGAGACCCATGACTGGCCCAGGAAATCCAGAATATTATTATTTTTTTTAATTTTGGCCTCTTTTATTGGTTTATTTATTTATTTATTTATTTTTATCCATCTTTTGTCTTTGGCCTGTGTGGGCCTCCCATTGCAGTGGCCTCTCCTGTTGCAGAGCACTGACTCTGAGCGCATGCACTCCAGAGTGCTGGCCTATAATTGGACACACTGGTCCAGCTGCTCAGCAGCACATGGGATCTTCCAAGGCCAGGGATCGAACCAGTGCCCTTTGCACTGCAAGGAGGACTCTCCACCCACTGAACCACCAGGGAAGCCCCTTCCAGACTATTTTGACACTTGCGTGTGTCATGTATGAAAGTATGTTTCTGAATGGGCATTTGTGCATGTTTAATTTTGTGTGTTATTGGTGTCAAGAATTCATAGGAATAATAGAATAGTAGAAATTGTTAAATTATTCAGGTCTTTCTCACTTTGTAGGTGCATAATGCAGGCACTAATAAATTTAACAGGTAAGAGCAGGTCAGCCACAAAGAGATGTCTTGTTTTTTCTTAAAACCAGATCAATGAACTAAGAAAAGAGGCCATACGTATCTTGTGGTGATAAAACCCCACATGGCTTAAAAAAAAAAAAATGAGTGCAGACACTGAGCAGAAGAAATGTGAACTACATTGTGCTGCAGAGTGCCTTTCATGTACAACATCCGCTTTGCTGTGTCCTCTTGATGCCTCCTGCCTTGTTCCCCATGAGTAACTCCAGCTTGTGATGGCCAAGAGAGCCAAGACCTTTTATCCTGTTACCTCCACAGTTTGAAGAAATAGCTCAGCGTGACCTCCATCATGTAAGAGACAGAAAGAGGCTGCTGCAGAGTCAGTTGCTTCATTTCAGGTGATCTAGGAGAGAAATCCCAGGCGTGCCCTTGGCATCCCCAACTCCCTTTCAGAGAGTGGAGCCCCTGAGTCCCTGGTTGATGCATGCACCCCCTGGGGCTGGGAAATACACTCGCTTACTTCTCTCTGGCCCTGCTGGGTACAGCGCAGAGGTTGGAATTGTGTTTTTTCTCCTATGCTACCACTCTGGTGCTGCAGCTTCTCAGCAGCTCCATGGCCCCTAAATCACTCCTAGTCATGCACACTCTGTCAGTTTACAGCAATGGAGCATCTGTGACAGCTTCTAACTGTTACAATACTACCAGTAGTACTAGCTATATGGTAGGTCATTGAAAGGTAGAGTTTGTCTCCCTTTGAATCTGGACTGGCCTCAGTGACTTATTTGAATAGGAGAATGTGTCTGAAGTGGCTTCCTGCAACATCTGGGGCTATCGTATAAGGGCCTTACGGCTTCTGCTCAGACCTCTTTCCTCTCTGAGAAACAAGCTGCTGGTCTGTGAGAAGCCCACACCCCTGGAGAGACCACGTTGGTTTATCTGGTCTTGGTAGGCACTCTGGTCAACAGCTCAAGCTAAGCATCTGGCTGACAACTGGCATCCTTTCCTATCACAATATGTGTGTTATTGGTGTCAAGAATTCATAGGAATAATAGAATAGTAGAAATTGTTAAATTATTCAGGTCTTTCTCACTTTGTAGGTGCATAATGCAGGCACTAATAAATTTAACAGGTAAGAGCAGGTCAGCCACAAAGAGATGTCTTGTTTTTTCTTAAAACCAGATCAATGAACTAAGAAAAGAGGCCATACGTATCTTGTGGTGATAAAACCCCACATGGCTTAAAAAAAAAATCAACTGAGTGCAGACACTGAGCAGAAGAAATGTGAACTACATTGTGCTGCAGAGTGCCTTTCATGTACAACATCCGCTTTGCTGTGTCCTCTTGATGCCTCCTGCCTTGTTCCCCATGAGTAACTCCAGCTTGTGATGGCCAAGAGAGCCAAGACCTTTTATCCTGTTACCTCCACAGTTTGAAGAAATAGCTCAGCGTGACCTCCATCATGTAAGAGACAGAAAGAGGCTGCTGCAGAGTCAGTTGCTTCATTTCAGGTGATCTAGGAGAGAAATCCCAGGCGTGCCCTTGGCATCCCCAACTCCCTTTCAGAGAGTGGAGCCCTGAGTCCCTGGTTGATGCATGCACCCCTGGGGCTGGGAAATACACTCTTACTTCTCTCTGGCCCTGCTGGGTACAGCGCAGAGGTTGGAATTGTGTTTTTTCTCCTATGCTACCACTCTGGTGCTGCAGCTTCTCAGCAGCTCCATGGCCCCTAAATCACTCCTAGTCATGCACACTCTGTCAGTTTACAGCAATGGAGCATCTGTGACAGCTTCTAACTGTTACAATACTACCAGTAGTACTAGCTATATGGTAGGTCATTGAAAGGTAGAGTTTGATTGTCTCCCTTTGAATCTGGACTGGCCTCAGTGACTTATTTGAATAGGAGAATGTGTCTGAAGTGGCTTCCTGCAACATCTGGGGCTATCGTATAAGGGCCTTACGGCTTCTGCTCAGACCTCTTTCCTCTCTGAGAAACAAGCTGCTGGTCTGTGAGAAGCCCACACCCCTGGAGAGACCACGTTGGTTTATCTGGTCTTGGTAGGCACTCTGGTCAACAGCTCAAGCTAAGCATCTGGCTGACAACTGGCATCCTTTCCTACACAAAATGCCACCCTAGCCCAGGTGCCAGACAAAGTGAGTGGCGAGGCCATCCTGTATGAAGGTATTAGGCAGTGTCACATAGAGAACTGGCCTAGGTGAGCTCTTCCTAGAAAAACTGATGCTCAGAGTAAAAGGGTTGTCACTACTATGTTTTGTAGTAGTGTGTTACACAGGAATTGATAACTGGAACAGCTGTTCTAGAAAGAGCTATGATATATTGAGCCATTGCTTTTTGTAAAGAGGATTCCTAGGAATTTACGTACATTATTTCATTGTATCCTCACAAGAGTCTAAAGACTTTGGAGCTTTTGTTATTCTCATTCTACCTATGAGGAAGTTGAGGTAGGAAACTGGTTTAGACCACACAGCTCCTAATTAGCAGAGGTATGCCAGACTGCTTTTTAAACTACTTCCTTCTTTCATAGTCCTGTGACTATACTAATCTCAAGAAGTGGGGATGCATTCTTTGTTTTGCTTGGAATAGACTTCTCAATCACTCCACTTCAACTGAAAATTCCTTCTGATTCCTTATGGTCTTGTTCTTTATAACCATATCTGTTTTGTACCCAAATCCATGTAGATTTCCTGCAAAAGGTACACAGGCATTACTGGTACTACTGGAATGAAAACAAATTACTAAACCTCCCTGAGGCTCACTTTTCTCTTCTGTAAAATCGGCTAAAATGTCTTCCTTATAGGTTTGTTGTGGAGATTAAATGGAGTGAGAGATGCTGAAATGTGTCAAATATGGAGGATGCGGATGCACACACTGAGCATTATCAAAACAGCTGCAGGCTGAAAGGATGCACACTAAAATCAATCACCTTTTTCTATGTTTGTCTCTGAGTATACAGTTGCCAAAGGCACTCTATGTGTGTCCTCCAGGAGTTCACCGTTCAGTTGAATGGAAAACCAGCAAAGGAACCATTATCTAAATGAGATTCGTATAAGGGCCTTACGGCTTCTGCTCAGACCTCTTTCCTCTCTGAGAAACAAGCTGCTGGTCTGTGAGAAGCCCACACCCCTGGAGAGACCACGTTGGTTTATCTGGTCTTGGTAGGCACTCTGGTCAACAGCTCAAGCTAAGCATCTGGCTGACAACTGGCATCCTTTCCTACACAAAATGCCCCCCTAGCCCAGGTGCCAGACAAAGTGAGTGGCGAGGCCATCCTGTATGAAGGTATTAGGCAGTGTCACATAGAGAACTGGCCTAGGTGAGCTCTTCCTAGAAAAACTGATGCTCAGAGTAAAAGGGTTGTCACTACTATGTTTTGTAGTAGTGTGTTACACAGGAATTGATAACTGGAACAGCTGTTCTAGAAAGAGCTATGATATATTGAGCCATTGCTTTTTGTAAAGAGGATTCCTAGGAATTTACGTACATTATTTCATTGTATCCTCACAAGAGTCTAAAGACTTTGGAGCTTTTGTTATTCTCATTCTACCTATGAGGAAGTTGAGGTAGGAAACTGGTTTAGACCACACAGCTCCTAATTAGCAGAGGTATGCCAGACTGCTTTTTAAACTACTTCCTTCTTTCATAGTCCTGTGACTATACTAATCTCAAGAAGTGGGGATGCATTCTTTGTTTTGCTTGGAATAGACTTCTCAATCACTCCACTTCAACTGAAAATTCCTTCTGATTCCTTATGGTCTTGTTCTTTATAACCATATCTGTTTTGTACCCAAATCCATGTAGATTTCCTGCAAAAGGTACACAGGCATTACTGGTACTACTGGAATGAAAACAAATTACTAAACCTCCCTGAGGCTCACTTTTCTCTTCTGTAAAATCGGCTAAAATGTCTTCCTTATAGGTTTGTTGTGGAGATTAAATGGAGTGAGAGATGCTGAAATGTGTCAAATATGGAGGATGCGGATGCACACACTGAGCATTATCAAAACAGCTGCAGGCTGAAAGGATGCACACTAAAATCAATCACCTTTTTCTATGTTTGTCTCTGAGTATACAGTTGCCAAAGGCACTCTATGTGTGTCCTCCAGGAGTTCACCGTTCAGTTGAATGGAAAACCAGCAAAGGAACCATTATCTAAATGAGATTCATGGCAGGAAAGAGGGAGGCACAGAGTCTTTGAACCTCAGAAAGGGGCCCTGGATGCCTTTGGGATGACATGCTGTGAAGGATTCTTGGACTTGAAATGAACCCTGCAGGATAAGAAGGAAAATCAGGTGTCTCCAACAAGAAAGAGCTTGGAGCAAAGGTGAGAAGGCATCCAAGAGTAGGATGCGTGGGAAGATCTCCAAGTGACCTCGTACCTTAGGAGCAGAACAGGTGAAAGTGGTCTGGGATAGAGAGGCATGGATGCGACTTAGAAAGAACAATGAATCCCAAGCTGAAGACTATTCTGAGGTCAGTGAGAAGCCATCAAAAGGTTTGAAACAATGAGTTAGATGAACTGATCTGCAGTTTAGAACAGTTGCTTGGGGGACTGTTTTGGAAGGGGCAGAACAGGAGGCAAAGAAATGGACCTAGAGGATCTTACAATATTCTTTTTTAAAAAGGTGATGATGGTGTGACCCACGGGCATGGCAATGGGTATTGGAGAAATGTCAAAGCCAAAGAAAGGAGGAAACTTGGTAACTGACTGACCAAGAGAAAACAAGATGGGGGAAGGACTATAAGTTTGTACCTTGGTTTCTGACTTAGGTTATGTAAAACAAAGGAAGGAAGGTCAGTCGTTTCACACCTAGCTGGGGAGGGGGCTGTACAGTGGGGAGGACAATGGGGCCCATGGCCTCCAGGGGCCCCCCGGAATACAGTTTGGGATCCAGTGATTAAAAGGTACACAGGCATTACTGGTACTACTGGAATGAAAACAAATTACTAAACCTCCCTGAGGCTCACTTTTCTCTTCTGTAAAATCGGCTAAAATGTCTTCCTTATAGGTTTGTTGTGGAGATTAAATGGAGTGAGAGATGCTGAAATGTGTCAAATATGGAGGATGCGGATGCACACACTGAGCATTATCAAAACAGCTGCAGGCTGAAAGGATGCACACTAAAATCAATCACCTTTTTCTATGTTTGTCTCTGAGTATACAGTTGCCAAAGGCACTCTATGTGTGTCCTCCAGGAGTTCACCGTTCAGTTGAATGGAAAACCAGCAAAGGAACCATTATCTAAATGAGATTCATGGCAGGAAAGAGGGAGGCACAGAGTCTTTGAACCTCAGAAAGGGGCCCTGGATGCCTTTGGGATGACATGCTGTGAAGGATTCTTGGACTTGAAATGAACCCTGCAGGATAAGAAGGAAAATCAGGTGTCTCCAACAAGAAAGAGCTTGGAGCAAAGGTGAGAAGGCATCCAAGAGTAGGATGCGTGGGAAGATCTCCAAGTGACCTCGTACCTTAGGAGCAGAACAGGTGAAAGTGGTCTGGGATAGAGAGGCATGGATGCGACTTAGAAAGAACAATGAATCCCAAGCTGAAGACTATTCTGAGGTCAGTGAGAAGCCATCAAAAGGTTTGAAACAATGAGTTAGATGAACTGATCTGCAGTTTAGAACAGTTGCTTGGGGGACTGTTTTGGAAGGGGCAGAACAGGAGGCAAAGAAATGGACCTAGAGGATCTTACAATATTCTTTTTTAAAAAGGTGATGATGGTGTGACCCACGGGCATGGCAATGGGTATTGGAGAAATGTCAAAGCCAAAGAAAGGAGGAAACTTGGTAACTGACTGACCAAGAGAAAACAAGATGGGGGAAGGACTATAAGTTTGTACCTTGGTTTCTGACTTAGGTTATGTAAAACAAAGGAAGGAAGGTCAGTCGTTTCACACCTAGCTGGGGAGGGGGCTGTACAGTGGGGAGGACAATGGGTCCCATGGCCTCCACTGTGGGAGTCCTGCACCCACGGCAACATCAATCCAAGCATTGCAGTGGATCCACTTTTGTGATTAAAACTGAACTCTTATTGAGCTAGACCCACTCTGGCATAACAAGTGTGCTTTTTAACATAATGCACTGCTGGAGTGAAGTTGTCAGAAAAGAAGGGGGCAGAGGAGGTAATCTGTGAAACTGCAAAGAAGAAAAGATTAAAGCCATTTTATGTGGCTGGAAATGAGTCATTTGTCAGCAGTGCCAATGTGCTGTCAGCTCTGCAGGGAGAGATGACTGGGCGCCATGGGGGGAGGGCTGGTGATTATGTCAACTTGCAGTCACCAGAGGCCACGTGTGGGGTAAGAAGTGTCAGTCACATCCCATCCCTGTCCTGACCTGGGTCAGAAGGAAACCAAGGTCATGTCAGAGCATTTAGCATTGTAACCAAGGAACCTTGTAACCTGCCTCTGTCAAGAGAGAACTGATGTGCTCAGCATTATCACAGACAGTTCAAAACTTTAATTCTCCAGGAGATCTGCAGTTGAAAAGAACAGTGAGAGGGTAACACTTTTAGGAAAAGGAAGGTGAGATGCAAGAGTGAATTGGTGGCACAAGGAGGAAGGGACTTCTGAGCAAGGTCAGTGAAAGAGGTACCTTGGGGGTAAAAAACCTTCTCTCTATTCAGTGGTCAAGGTTTGGGCTGGGAGCAAGGGGTGTGCCTCTGAGTCCAAACGACTTGGAAGAAATTCCAGTGAGTGAACGTGGAATCCTGCAGGATTTAAGATATTCACACCGTTTAAGATATGGTGTTACCTGTTGGTCCCCCTCACATACAGGCTCTTAATCTATCACTTGGGCACTTGAGAAGCAGGCTCCCCCAAGGTGGTCTTCCTGCTGCCTTTGCTCAGATCTAATCCATTTTCCTCCCTGCAACTCAACGTACTTAAATGATGATGGTGTGACCCACGGGCATGGCAATGGGTATTGGAGAAATGTCAAAGCCAAAGAAAGGAGGAAACTTGGTAACTGACTGACCAAGAGAAAACAAGATGGGGGAAGGACTATAAGTTTGTACCTTGGTTTCTGACTTAGGTTATGTAAAACAAAGGAAGGAAGGTCAGTCGTTTCACACCTAGCTGGGGAGGGGGCTGTACAGTGGGGAGGACAATGGGTCCCATGGCCTCCACTGTGGGAGTCCTGCACCCACGGCAACATCAATCCAAGCATTGCAGTGGATCCACTTTTGTGATTAAAACTGAACTCTTATTGAGCTAGACCCACTCTGGCATAACAAGTGTGCTTTTTAACATAATGCACTGCTGGAGTGAAGTTGTCAGAAAAGAAGGGGGCAGAGGAGGTAATCTGTGAAACTGCAAAGAAGAAAAGATTAAAGCCATTTTATGTGGCTGGAAATGAGTCATTTGTCAGCAGTGCCAATGTGCTGTCAGCTCTGCAGGGAGAGATGACTGGGCGCCATGGGGGGAGGGCTGGTGATTATGTCAACTTGCAGTCACCAGAGGCCACGTGTGGGGTAAGAAGTGTCAGTCACATCCCATCCCTGTCCTGACCTGGGTCAGAAGGAAACCAAGGTCATGTCAGAGCATTTAGCATTGTAACCAAGGAACCTTGTAACCTGCCTCTGTCAAGAGAGAACTGATGTGCTCAGCATTATCACAGACAGTTCAAAACTTTAATTCTCCAGGAGATCTGCAGTTGAAAAGAACAGTGAGAGGGTAACACTTTTAGGAAAAGGAAGGTGAGATGCAAGAGTGAATTGGTGGCACAAGGAGGAAGGGACTTCTGAGCAAGGTCAGTGAAAGAGGTACCTTGGGGGTAAAAAACCTTCTCTCTATTCAGTGGTCAAGGTTTGGGCTGGGAGCAAGGGGTGTGCCTCTGAGTCCAAACGACTTGGAAGAAATTCCAGTGAGTGAACGTGGAATCCTGCAGGATTTAAGATATTCACACCGTTTAAGATATGGTGTTACCTGTTGGTCCCCCTCACATACAGGCTCTTAATCTATCACTTGGGCACTTGAGAAGCAGGCTCCCCCAAGGTGGTCTTCCTGCTGCCTTTGCTCAGATCTAATCCATTTTCCTCCCTGCAACCATCATGATCGCTGTGAACTTAAATGGAATCTTCTTCCTGCTCATGGGGTCCTCCCAAGCCCCACTGGTTGACGGAGCTCTGATCTCTACTAACCTATACAAGTTCAGTCTCAAGATGACACCTCCTCCCTTGCTCTCCGCATTTGTCCTTTTAAATTCCTTGAACAATCTGAGGTTTTGCCTCTTTCCAGATCTTTGCACAGACTTCTGTCTCTCTTAATGCCTCTTTATCCTTTAGCTTCATTTAAATAACACTTCTTCAGAGAGGAACTTACCCTCAAATTAAGCCCTCCCCCAACTCTCAACACACAGATAGTTCTGTTCTATAGCATCGTATTTTCTTTTGTAAGATCTGTGGTTACTTTGTTGCTGTGATTGTTCATATTCTGAACTCTCATTTTGACTCTGAACTCTAGAAGAGCAAGGATAACACTTGTGTTTTTTGCCACAGCATCAACATGCCTGGAAGAGGGCCTGGTATACATGTTCCACGAGTATTTAATCTATGAAGGAGTGAATGAATAAATGGTCCTTCAGTAATTCTGGTGAGAAGAAACCTTGGGTGAGCAGAAACCTGTGGCAAATAATGCCACAGAAGTACCAAGTGGCTTCTGGAGGCAGAGACAAGCAAGGGATCAAGGAGACTTATTTGTAACCTTCCTGCAACTTGACACTTGCTTATCATACACACTTTCTGCAGCAGGATAGCTTTGAGGGACTGAAGCTACAGAACACTTTCCATTAGACCAGTGGTTCTCAAATTCTCCAGAAGAGCTTATTAATACTCAAATTGCTGGGCCCCTCAGTGTTTCTGATTCAGTGGTCTGGGATGGGATTTGAGCTCTCTCATGAATAAGAAGTTACCAGGTGGGCTCTCCTGGTAGCTCAGTGGTAAAGAGCTTGCCTGCCAACGCAGGAGACCCAGGTTTGATTCCTGATTCGGGAAGATCCCATGTGCTGCATAGCAACTAAGTCCCTGAACCACAACTACTAAGCCTCTGCTCCAGAGCCTTGGAGTCACAACTATGGAGCCCATGTGTTGCAACTACTGAAGCCCGTGTGCCCTAGAGCCCAAATTCCACAACACGAGAAGTCACTACAAAAAGAAGCCTGCTCACCTCAAGTACAGAGTAGCCCCCACTCCCTGCAACTAGAGAAGATCCTGTGGCAACAGTGAACACTCAAAATAGCCAAAAAAAAAAAAAAAAAAGTTACCAGGTGATATTAATGCTGCGGGTCCAGGAGCTCATTAGATCATAGTCTGTATAAGTCAAGGACTCTGCTTTTCACATATACTCTTGTTACAAAAAGATGCTGTTCTATAATCATATATATAAATGTATATATTAGATACTTTCAAATAATATTTGTTGAACACATGAATGAAACTTGGTGGCCACCTGTCCCTACCCTCTAGTCCTATCCCCTGGCTAAGTCCTGTCCTCTTGTTTGTCTCCATTCCATGCCAGATGACCAACACTATCCCAATCATCTTTCTCTAGGGACTTTTATCTTCCACAGTCCTCCCACAGAAATATGGTTTATTCTTATTTTTTCACTTCTATTATTGCCCTGATGATAGATACCCAAGGAGGCTCTTCAAGCTGCAGTGTTAATGAATAAAAAGAGACCAACACACTGCTTCTCTACAGAGAAATTATACTCTGATATCTAATTGAATGTCTGTATCCAAACAGCAGTGGTAATTATGGTGGTCTGTCCGACGATCATAGCTAGGTGGCTGAAATAAATGTTCACATGAGTGTGCATGTGCGTGCTTAGTTTCTCAGTCATGTCCAACTCTTTGAGACTCAAGGACTGTAGCCCACCAGGATCCTCTGTCCATGGGATTCTCCATGCAACACTTTCCATTAGACCAGTGGTTCTCAAATTCTCCAGAAGAGCTTATTAATACTCAAATTGCTGGGCCCTCAGTGTTTCTGATTCAGTGGTCTGGGATGGGATTTGAGCTCTCTCATGAATAAGAAGTTACCAGGTGGGCTCTCCTGGTAGCTCAGTGGTAAAGAGCTTGCCTGCCAACGCAGGAGACCCAGGTTTGATTCCTGATTCGGGAAGATCCCATGTGCTGCATAGCAACTAAGTCCCTGAACCACAACTACTAAGCCTCTGCTCCAGAGCCTTGGAGTCACAACTATGGAGCCCATGTGTTGCAACTACTGAAGCCCGTGTGCCCTAGAGCCCAAATTCCACAACACGAGAAGTCACTACAAAAAGAAGCCTGCTCACCTCAAGTACAGAGTATCCCCCACTCCCTGCAACTAGAGAAGATCCTGTGGCAACAGTGAACACTCAAAATAGCCAAAAAAAAAAAAAAAAAAGTTACCAGGTGATATTAATGCTGCGGGTCCAGGAGCTCATTAGATCATAGTCTGTATAAGTCAAGGACTCTGCTTTTCACATATACTCTTGTTACAAAAAGATGCTGTTCTATAATCA
Organism: Tragulus kanchil; assembly: GCA_022376925.1. Taxonomy (NCBI): domain Eukaryota; kingdom Metazoa; phylum Chordata; class Mammalia; order Artiodactyla; family Tragulidae; genus Tragulus; species Tragulus kanchil. The sequence goes on along the minus strand of JAIOJX010000023.1, from coordinate 21,074,064 downwards.
TATATATAAATGTATATATTAGATACTTTCAAATAATATTTGTTGAACACATGAATGAAACTTGGTGGCCACCTGTCCCTACCCTCTAGTCCTATCCCCTGGCTAAGTCCTGTCCTCTTGTTTGTCTCCATTCCATGCCAGATGACCAACACTATCCCAATCATCTTTCTCTAGGGACTTTTATCTTCCACAGTCCTCCCACAGAAATATGGTTTATTCTTATTTTTTCACTTCTATTAATGCCCTGATGATAGATACCCAAGGAGGCTCTTCAAGCTGCAGTGTTAATGAATAAAAAGAGACCAACACACTGCTTCTCTACAGAGAAATTATACTCTGATATCTAATTGAATGTCTGTATCCAAACAGCAGTGGTAATTATGGTGGTCTGTCCGTACGATCATAGCTAGGTGGCTGAAATAAATGTTCACATGAGTGTGCATGTGCGTGCTTAGTTTCTCAGTCATGTCCAACTCTTTGAGACTCAAGGACTGTAGCCCACCAGGATCCTCTGTCCATGGGATTCTCCATGCAAGAATACTGATTGGGTAGCCAATTCTTCCTCCAGGGGATCTTCCCAACTGAGGGATCAAACCCAGGTCTCCTGTATTGCAGAGAGATCCTTTACCATCTCAACAGAAGCTCTATATGTTCACACACACACTATTAAAAATATTTCATTTAGCAAGCCACTTTTATTATATCATTTAAAAGATTGTGGGGTAGGTAATGATAAGACAGCTTAATAGTAGAAATTACTTCTCTGAACTTTAGAAACATCTACATGCATGGTATTAAGTGGTGTGTTAAATAGCATATTATCTATCCACAGGATCTTCATTGAGAAAATATTTTGATATGGTAGGTAGATTTGCCACTTGTACCTGAAAAAAGAAATGCACACATACATTTAAAAGTATGGATGAAAGCAAAGATGCATGTATGTAATTGTATTTGTCCTCATAAAATTTCAGTTTTTCTTATCGCACCCTGTATAGTTCATATGAAATAAGCTCTGTCCTATTAAATGTGACCTATTACAACATGCACTATCTGTTCTTATTCATGTTATATTGTATCACTTGCCTCGTACTCATTAAATAAGCATTTAGTAACATTTCTATAAAATGATTACTGCTAGATCAAGTTGAGAACTACAGGGAATCAACATGATTTTATTTTTAATAGAAAAACATCGTACTCCTGAACAGTTCATCAGGTTGATTTAATTTATGCTTTCCTGTAACATTTCTAAAACTGTCCTTTTACAGTCCTCCAATCATCTTTCTCTAGGGACTTTTATCTTCCACAGTCCTCCCACAGAAATATGGTTTATTCTTATTTTTTCACTTCTATTATTGCCCTGATGATAGATACCCAAGGAGGCTCTTCAAGCTGCAGTGTTAATGAATAAAAAGAGACCAACACACTGCTTCTCTACAGAGAAATTATACTCTGATATCTAATTGAATGTCTGTATCCAAACAGCAGTGGTAATTATGGTGGTCTGTCCGTACGATCATAGCTAGGTGGCTGAAATAAATGTTCACATGAGTGTGCATGTGCGTGCTTAGTTTCTCAGTCATGTCCAACTCTTTGAGACTCAAGGACTGTAGCCCACCAGGATCCTCTGTCCATGGGATTCTCCATGCAAGAATACTGATTGGGTAGCCAATTCTTCCTCCAGGGGATCTTCCCAACTGAGGGATCAAACCCAGGTCTCCTGTATTGCAGAGAGATCCTTTACCATCTCAACAGAAGCTCTATATGTTCACACACACACTATTAAAAATATTTCATTTAGCAAGCCACTTTTATTATATCATTTAAAAGATTGTGGGGTAGGTAATGATAAGACAGCTTAATAGTAGAAATTACTTCTCTGAACTTTAGAAACATCTACATGCATGGTATTAAGTGGTGTGTTAAATAGCATATTATCTATCCACAGGATCTTCATTGAGAAAATATTTTGATATGGTAGGTAGATTTGCCACTTGTACCTGAAAAAAGAAATGCACACATACATTTAAAAGTATGGATGAAAGCAAAGATGCATGTATGTAATTGTATTTGTCCTCATAAAATTTCAGTTTTTCTTATCGCACCCTGTATAGTTCATATGAAATAAGCTCTGTCCTATTAAATGTGACCTATTACAACATGCACTATCTGTTCTTATTCATGTTATATTGTATCACTTGCCTCGTACTCATTAAATAAGCATTTAGTAACATTTCTATAAAATGATTACTGCTAGATCAAGTTGAGAACTACAGGGAATCAACATGATTTTATTTTTTAATAGAAAAACATCGTACTCCCTGAACAGTTCATCAGGTTGATTTAATTTCATCACTCCCATGCTTTCCTGTAGATCTACCCTAAATCCCTGGCTGAACAGAGCTAGGAAATGTCCTACGCTGTGTCACATATACACACTAAGTTCAATTTCAGCACTGACACTCTCATCTACAGGTTTGGTTATACTTAGGGAAAATCAAATATTTTCTTTCCCCTTGAGTCAGATAGATACTCACAGTGAGAAACAAAAAGGGAAATGAATGCACTGAGCACATGCTGCTTGCCAGGTGCTCTCTATAGATCAGTAATGATCTGCACACCAATGCCAAGAGATAGACATCATTATTCCTTTCAGGAGGATCAAGCAAAAAGCAAGGGGGGAAAAAAGGAAAAGAAAAGAAGTGAAATCATATGCATGAGGTCATGGACGTGGTAAATGGCAAAGGATAAAAGCAGAAACAGGTTTGTTTGTCACTACAAACCATACATAGGTCTCAGCAGGGTCATTGCCTACAGCAGAACTTACAGTTGGCTACATGGCAGCTTTGAAAACAACCAAAGAAGCATGGGTCCTCAGCAATAGTCTTTCATTTGTTTAATTTCAAGGAGTCTGTGTAGTATCTTGTTTTCCATGAATTTCAAGAGAAAGATGTGATACTCCTATTCTGAAGTTTCTCTGAGTTGTCTTCCATTTCCATCTCTTTCTTTTCATTTTATCTAATTTTGAGGATCAAATTTGGTCCCCCCAACCCATGATTCCTTCTCCGATTCCAGAAAATATTTTGATATGGTAGGTAGATTTGCCACTTGTACCTGAAAAAAGAAATGCACACATACATTTAAAAGTATGGATGAAAGCAAAGATGCATGTATGTAATTGTATTTGTCCTCATAAAATTTCAGTTTTTCTTATCGCACCCTGTATAGTTCATATGAAATAAGCTCTGTCCTATTAAATGTGACCTATTACAACATGCACTATCTGTTCTTATTCATGTTATATTGTATCACTTGCCTCGTACTCATTAAATAAGCATTTAGTAACATTTCTATAAAATGATTACTGCTAGATCAAGTTGAGAACTACAGGGAATCAACATGATTTTATTTTTTAATAGAAAAACATCGTACTCCTGAACAGTTCATCAGGTTGATTTAATTTCATCACTCCCATGCTTTCCTGTAGATCTACCCTAAATCCCTGGCTGAACAGAGCTAGGAAATGTCCTACGCTGTGTCACATATACACACTAAGTTCAATTTCAGCACTGACACTCTCATCTACAGGTTTGGTTATACTTAGGGAAAATCAAATATTTTCTTTCCCCTTGAGTCAGATAGATACTCACAGTGAGAAACAAAAAGGGAAATGAATGCACTGAGCACATGCTGCTTGCCAGGTGCTCTCTATAGATCAGTAATGATCTGCACACCAATGCCAAGAGATAGACATCATTATTCCTTTCAGGAGGATCAAGCAAAAAGCAAGGGGGGAAAAAAGGAAAAGAAAAGAAGTGAAATCATATGCATGAGGTCATGGACGTGGTAAATGGCAAAGGATAAAAGCAGAAACAGGTTTGTTTGTCACTACAAACCATACATAGGTCTCAGCAGGGTCATTGCCTACAGCAGAACTTACAGTTGGCTACATGGCAGCTTTGAAAACAACCAAAGAAGCATGGGTCCTCAGCAATAGTCTTTCATTTGTTTAATTTCAAGGAGTCTGTGTAGTATCTTGTTTTCCATGAATTTCAAGAGAAAGATGTGATACTCCTATTCTGAAGTTTCTCTGAGTTGTCTTCCATTTCCATCTCTTTCTTTTCATTTTATCTAATTTTGAGGATCAAATTTGGTCCCCCCAACCCATGATTCCTTCTCCGATTCCACCACTGGAAGTAACTTTCTTCATTCTATTATCCTGGACTCTTGTGCCTTTCAACTTGCATCTCACATTTACACATGTTTTCTGTTCAGGGATATTAGGGCTGATGGGAGAGACACAGGAGGCTGAAATTTAGGACCAAAATATTGATATTAGCTTTTTTCAATCTCTGATTTCCTTCCCAAGAAAGAGGAAGAGAGTGAAGAGAGGTAAAATTATTTAATGGGTATTTTCAACCAGTTCTCTAGGAACTGCATTCCTCCTCAACTAAATGGATGGAAATAAAGCTATTTTTTTGTGCCACTTTCACAGAGCTAATGTGAGGATCAACTGAGATAATATAAGGGAAAGTGCTTTTTAAAAGTCCCCTATCCTATAGTTAATATAACCATTAGGGTAACAACACAAATGACAACAAAAATCCATGAATTCATGAACTACCTGGAAACTGCTCTTTAAGTTAAAACACCTAGGAGACAGTCCGCAGGTATGATATATCCTTGTTACGCCTACTCCTAAATTCCTAGTGAAGTATAATTTATTTGTACATGTTAATATTTTGGAATCAATCAATAAACTTTAAAAATACCAGACCTTTTTAAACAGATTTTCTAGGCAATAAAGATGGAAAACAAAGTTACCAATGGGGGCAGGAAAAAGATGGTTTAAACTATTCAAGAAATCAGACATTATTCAAGAGCTCATACAATCTACTTAGCTGTATCCAATTGCTTGCCAAGAATACACAAATCATTCTTATTTATATTCAGTTTTTGATACTGCAGTAAATTTGCATATACAAAAATGGCATCTAAAAATGAACATAGTCAAATCCTTCTTTTCCCAACATAGGAAATTTGAAAACATCAGCATACTAGTATGACTTAGTTTTCCTATCTATAAAATTAGGAAACTGAACTAGATAAAGATTAGAAAGAAGATGGCAAATTGGTCCAAAACTGGTCACCTCCTTGCTCACAGCAGACATCACTAATGGAAAGAGCACTGAGCTAGGACATAGCCTCAGAAGCATCCTTTCCCCACTGCTCCTGGGAGCTGCTATCAATCAATTGGATTTTAGCTATGTAGGATTAGATGACTTCTATTAATAAGATTTCATTGTTTAACTCTGATGTTTTCAGAGTATATAAAGGCAATGAGTTTGTCTAACTCCTAAAATCCATTTTGTCAAAAGACAATCTGTTCCTGTTCTCTGGAAAGTGTTGACAAATTTCAGCTGGTATTTCTCATTCAGTTGTCTGTTTTCTCTGCTCTCTACTCAGTGAATGGTTCTGGTGTCTCTCAGTAGGAGACGCCAAGTAAATGAAATGGCCCAGCAGGAAACCCTGTCTGGCAATTCTAACAAGGCTTGAAGAATTGGTTTCCTCATTAGAAACAACGCAATTTCCTATCTGGTGAATATGCAAGTTCCAGACACTGATCTGATGGAGTGGCTCTGCCGGAACCAAACACTGAAGCATGAGGAATACAGATGGAAAGCAAATACTTGGTCATCATGGGATCTCCCATTTACCTTGACTGTAGGAGATAAAAATTCCATCTCCTTGTCATGTTTTATCTGAGTTAAGACACTTTACTCCTGGGAGAAGAAAGACATTACCTTCTGAATGAAGACGACCACTCTATGAACTCCTACTATGTGCTTCCGTGTGTGTCATTTTGTGAGTCATAATAGTACTAGTTAACATGTACACCTTTTCCACGTGTCAGGGACAGTTTTAAGTACTTTATTTGAATTAGCTCATTTAATCTCCATAAGAACTCTATACAGTATGTATTCCTAATAAGCTGCATAGCTTTTAATTGAATCCAAGAATACACAAATCATTCTTATTTATATTCAGTTTTTGATACTGCAGTAAATTTGCATATACAAAAATGGCATCTAAAAATGAACATAGTCAAATCCTTCTTTTCCCAACATAGGAAATTTGAAAACATCAGCATACTAGTATGACTTAGTTTTCCTATCTATAAAATTAGGAAACTGAACTAGATAAAGATTAGAAAGAAGATGGCAAATTGGTCCAAAACTGGTCACCTCCTTGCTCACAGCAGACATCACTAATGGAAAGAGCACTGAGCTAGGACATAGCCTCAGAAGCATCCTTTCCCCACTGCTCCTGGGAGCTGCTATCAATCAATTGGATTTTAGCTATGTAGGATTAGATGACTTCTATTAATAAGATTTCATTGTTTAACTCTGATGTTTTCAGAGTATATAAAGGCAATGAGTTTGTCTAACTCCTAAAATCCATTTTGTCAAAAGACAATCTGTTCCTGTTCTCTGGAAAGTGTTGACAAATTTCAGCTGGTATTTCTCATTCAGTTGTCTGTTTTCTCTGCTCTCTACTCAGTGAATGGTTCTGGTGTCTCTCAGTAGGAGACGCCAAGTAAATGAAATGGCCCAGCAGGAAACCCTGTCTGGCAATTCTAACAAGGCTTGAAGAATTGGTTTCCTCATTAGAAACAACGCAATTTCCTATCTGGTGAATATGCAAGTTCCAGACACTGATCTGATGGAGTGGCTCTGCCGGAACCAAACACTGAAGCATGAGGAATACAGATGGAAAGCAAATACTTGGTCATCATGGGATCTCCCATTTACCTTGACTGTAGGAGATAAAAATTCCATCTCCTTGTCATGTTTTATCTGAGTTAAGACACTTTACTCCTGGGAGAAGAAAGACATTACCTTCTGAATGAAGACGACCACTCTATGAACTCCTACTATGTGCTTCCGTGTGTGTCATTTTGTGAGTCATAATAGTACTAGTTAACATGTACACCTTTTCCACGTGTCAGGGACAGTTTTAAGTACTTTATTTGAATTAGCTCATTTAATCTCCATAAGAACTCTATACAGTATGTATTCCTAATAAGCTGCATAGCTTTTAATTGAATCCAAGAATACTGGTTTCAGAGGATGAGCTTATAAACCACTGTATGATATTCCAAAGACTTGGCTGTTATGTTTACTTTTCTTACTAATAAAACCAACTTCAGAGCCTACTTCCTCCTAGCCAGAAAGTGGCATAGCAGGGACAGTACTTTTCATCTGTTGTCTCATTTTATCCTTGTCAAAACCCTATGAAATAGATGGAAGTATTTCTCCCCATTTAACAGATGAAGAAACAGAGGTTCTCTAGGGGTTGTAACTTGTCAAAATCATACAACCAGTAAATGAAAGAGTCAAGTTTTGAACAAGGCAGCCTAACTCAAGGGTGAACATGAATCTAGTTCTCAAGGAACTAACAATTAGGTCTAAAATAAGGACATTATAAATATGAAAAATGTCTTCCGAGTCTGGTGGACCAACATCATGAAGCAGTGGGAACAGAGGTCAAGGGACTCAGAGAATGACTGGAGTTGTCGAGGCAGGTTCAAGAATGAGATGGAACAGTTGACTCACTAACAATTAGCTGCAGGCCCTACACTATTGGTGGGAATGTACATTGGAACAACCTCTATGGAGAACAGTATGGAGGTTCCTTAAAAAACTAAACACAGAGCTCCGGTGGGCTCCCTCGGGGGACTCAGCAGCGAAGAATCCATCTGCAATGCGGGAGACACAGAAGGTGTGGGTTTGATCCCTGTGTTGACAAGATTCCCTGGAAGAGGAAATCTCAACCCATTCCAGCATTCTTGCCTGGAAAGCTCATGTACAAAGGAGCCCTACAGGTTACAGTCCATAGGGTTGCAAAGAGTCAGTCACAACTGAGTGACTGAGCATGCAGGCACACGTGACCTTGCAGTCTACCTCCTGGGCATATATCAGGAGAAAAACATCATATGGAAAGAAACATGCACCCTGGTGTTCGTTGCAACACTGTGTACAATAGTCAAGACACAGAAGCAAACTAAATGTCCATCAATAGACAAATGAATAAAGAAGATGTCACACACACACACACACACACACACACACACACACACACACACACACAATGGACTATTACTCAGCCATAAAAAAGAATGGAATAATGCCATTTCCAGCAACATGATGGACCTAGGGAATGTCATACTGAGTTAAATCAGACAGAGAAGGAGAAATATTGTGTGACATCCCTTATATGTGGAATCTAAAAAGAAATGATACAAATGAATTTACTTATAAAACAGACTCACAGACATCGAAAATGAGTTTATGGTTGCTGGAGTGGGGGAAGGTTTGGGACGGGGAGGATAGTTAGGGAGTTTGGGATAGGCATGTACACATTGCTATATTTACTGCATTGCACATGGAACTCTGCTCAATGTTATGTGGCAACCTGGATGGAAGTGGAGTTTGGGGAAGACTGGATATTTATGTGCATGGCTGAGTCCTTTGGCCATTCACCTGAAACTACCACATGTTGTTAATTGGTTATAGCCCAATACAAAAATTTAAAGAAAAATTAATAACTTGAGGGTAGCTTAAGAAATCTTCAAAAAACAAAAAGCAATTGCTGACTATCAACACCTGTTTGAGAGGGATGTATTTGCCTGTAAATGAGTCAGAGTTAGGGAAGGGTAGCAGTCAATTTCCCTAAGAGACACTAATAATTGATTAATAAATGAAAGAAAAATTGGTTGAAAATGTTTGTTCAATATCTGCTTATTTATGGCTTCATCAAATGCCATGAAAATTTTTCTTAGCCTTACTTCTGAGCTCAGACAGAAAAGATTCTAGAATTTACTTTTCCCAAACTCCTGTTCCTTTTCTGTTCTCACTACCACTGTGCCTCACTTCACCACCTCACAGTCTTCTAGAAACTTACCTTTTAGAAATTGTGACCCTTAGTTTATTTTCATTCCAATTTAGGCTTTGACATTTGAAATTGCTTCTGTACAGGTACAGTAAGAAGTCAGTCACAACTGAGTGACTGAGCATGCAGGCACACGTGACCTTGCAGTCTACCTCCTGGGCATATATCAGGAGAAAAACATCATATGGAAAGAAACATGCACCCTGGTGTTCGTTGCAACACTGTGTACAATAGTCAAGACACAGAAGCAAACTAAATGTCCATCAATAGACAAATGAATAAAGAAGATGTCACACACACACACACACACACACACACACACACACACACACACACACAATGGACTATTACTCAGCCATAAAAAAGAATGGAATAATGCCATTTCCAGCAACATGATGGACCTAGGGAATGTCATACTGAGTTAAATCAGACAGAGAAGGAGAAATATTGTGTGACATCCCTTATATGTGGAATCTAAAAAGAAATGATACAAATGAATTTACTTATAAAACAGACTCACAGACAGTGAAAATGAGTTTATGGTTGCTGGAGTGGGGGAAGGTTTGGGACGGGGAGGATAGTTAGGGAGTTTGGGATAGGCATGTACACATTGCTATATTTACTGCATTGCACATGGAACTCTGCTCAATGTTATGTGGCAACCTGGATGGAAGTGGAGTTTGGGGAAGACTGGATATTTATGTGCATGGCTGAGTCCTTTGGCCATTCACCTGAAACTACCACATGTTGTTAATTGGTTATAGCCCAATACAAAAATTTAAAGAAAAATTAATAACTTGAGGGTAGCTTAAGAAATCTTCAAAAAACAAAAAGCAATTGCTGACTATCAACACCTGTTTGAGAGGGATGTATTTGCCTGTAAATGAGTCAGAGTTAGGGAAGGGTAGCAGTCAATTTCCCTAAGAGACACTAATAATTGATTAATAAATGAAAGAAAAATTGGTTGAAAATGTTTGTTCAATATCTGCTTATTTATGGCTTCATCAAATGCCATGAAAATTTTTCTTAGCCTTACTTCTGAGCTCAGACAGAAAAGATTCTAGAATTTACTTTTCCCAAACTCCTGTTCCTTTTCTGTTCTCACTACCACTGTGCCTCACTTCACCACCTCACAGTCTTCTAGAAACTACCTTTTAACTAGTAACATGATTCTGTTCTTTAAGCAGGGCTTTTAGAAATTGTGACCCTTAGTTTATTTTCATTCCAATTTAGGCTTTGACATCTTTGCAATAAATTGCTTTGAAATTCGTTCCTGCCAAAACTCCCACCCTTGTTTTGCCATTTTATGTTTTTTTTTCTGCTTTATATATGTCCACAAATAAAATGTATACATATACCGGTTATACACACACATTCATTGCTTGCTCACAGTTTTGGGGTTTGGGAGTTGTTGGGTTTTGTTTCCCAATCATAAACAATGTTTCTATTCTACTACCATCCTCTAGAGAAGACCAATAAAATTTGACTCATGAAGAAAAGAGTTGAGAGAGAGAGAGAGAGAGAGGAAAAAAATCCAGGAGGCAAAAGTAATATGGGGAGAAAATGAAAGAGATTTAGTGCAGCTATCAACCGACCGTGGTGCTGTCTTTAAGAGTCTGTTGAAACAACATAATAAAAGGTAATAAAGGTTGGATTTATAGCCTACCTGGCAGAAATGCCTGCCTGTTTGTATCCTGCCCACTCATGACCCACTCTTTGTCTTGGGAGTGGGGTCTTTTTCCCTGGAGTCCTCTCCCCACCTTGGACTTAAAGAGGAATCAGGTAACCCTGAGAGCATCCAAATCAGATTGCCAGATGAGTCAAACTTCCTTCTAGCTCCCGCCTTCCCCACCCCCAGGGATTTAATAACCCAGTTTTGTTTCTTTTAAAAAATGCTATTTGGTCCAGTTTGCCTAGGAATGCTCTCAGTGATTCCCTGAAATTGGCAGAGAACTTTGAAGATGGTCCATGTCAGCTTCCAGGGGGTCAAACCACATTGCTTCCCGCTTCAAATTCAAATAAATCTCTATAAACTTCTAAATCAGCACTAGTCAGTCTTTTGAGAGGAAGGTGGTGCACATTCCCTAGGGAGTTTGGCAAAATCAAGAATTAGGAGGTCAAGAGAAATGGTGATGTCTTCCCACAAAAGGGTGAGGACCACCATCCAGGGCCAACTGGGACAGGGGATGAACTCCTGAATCTATGATGCTTTCTAACACATCGCAGGTGATCAGAACACTGACGCTTGTGCAGTCCCTCATGGGACATTCACTCAGCATCTACTTTGTGCCAGGTCTTGTGTCAGTCATGGGGTCACACAGGTGAATAAGACCAGGACTCCATCCTGAAGATTTTAGCCCCAAGACACAGACTGTAAATGTAACACTGAAGTCCATAATGTTGGTCTAGGTATTCAGGGTTCAGGAGATGCAAAGCAGAAGGAGGATCAGGCCTACCCTAATTATCTTGGAAAACTTCAGAGCAGAGCTGGCCCTTGATCTGTGATTCAGGTATCTTCCTGAATAAATGAGGGAATTAATAAATTGAGAGAATAGGCAGAAAAGAAGAGTGAGAAGTTACAAGTTCAAGGTCTAACTATTACTCCTTGTGAGACCTTGGATAATCTTCTCCCCAACCTGAAACTTAGCTTCCCCATCTGAGATAGACTTGTCTGTCTCTAAGTTCTATTTCTCCTTAAACATTCCAAATTACACCAAGCAGAGTAAAGAGATATAAACATTTTTCAAGACCAGGGTTTTGGTAGTAGGTTCAAGATCTCCCTTTTGAACTTCCCTGGTGGCACAGTGGGCAAGAATCTGCCTGCCAATGCAGGGGACACGGGTTAAATTCCTGTTCTGAGGAGAGTCTACCTGCCATGGAACAACTAAGCATGTGTACCACAACTATGGAGCCTCAGAGCTGCAACTATGGAACTCACTTGCAGCAATGACCAAAGCCCGAGTCCTGGAGCCTGTGCTCCACAACAAGAGAAACAACCACTGTAATGAGAAACGCATGCACCGCAACTAGAGGAAGTCTGTGTGCATCAATAAAGACCCAGTACAAACAAAAATTAATAAATAATTTTAGAAAAGGACCCCCACCCCTGTCTCTCTAGAAAAAAAAAATAAACCAACTCTTTGCATGGTGTGTTTTCTCACTGACTGTTGTGCTAGCCAGGTAGCACTTTGAGGTTCTGATGCTTTCCCAGATAAAAGTTAGAGAAATGATTCTCTTTCCCCTACCCCTGAATGATGGCTGAGGTCTGGAGGGAAGCTAGGAAATTCTCAGAGGAAGGATGGAAATGGAGCCACTGTGGGGAGGCAGGGGGAGGGATGCCAGCAGCAAAGCACTGAGCCCTTGGAAGAGAGACTGCGTTACTAAAGTATGAGTCATGGGGTCACACAGGTGAATAAGACCAGGACTCCATCCTGAAGATTTTAGCCCCAAGACACAGACTGTAAATGTAACACTGAAGTCCATAATGTTGGTCTAGGTATTCAGGGTTCAGGAGATGCAAAGCAGAAGGAGGATCAGGCCTACCCTAATTATCTTGGAAAACTTCAGAGCAGAGCTGGCCCTTGATCTGTGATTCAGGTATCTTCCTGAATAAATGAGGGAATTAATAAATTGAGAGAATAGGCAGAAAAGAAGAGTGAGAAGTTACAAGTTCAAGGTCTAACTATTACTCCTTGTGAGACCTTGGATAATCTTCTCCCCAACCTGAAACTTAGCTTCCCCATCTGAGATAGACTTGTCTGTCTCTAAGTTCTATTTCTCCTTAAACATTCCAAATTACACCAAGTAGAGTAAAGAGATATAAACATTTTTCAAGACCAGGGTTTTGGTAGTAGGTTCAAGATCTCCCTTTTGAACTTCCCTGGTGGCACAGTGGGCAAGAATCTGCCTGCCAATGCAGGGGACACGGGTTAAATTCCTGTTCTGAGGAGAGTCTACCTGCCATGGAACAACTAAGCATGTGTACCACAACTATGGAGCCTCAGAGCTGCAACTATGGAACTCACTTGCAGCAATGACCAAAGCCCGAGTCCTGGAGCCTGTGCTCCACAACAAGAGAAACAACCACTGTAATGAGAAACGCATGCACCGCAACTAGAGGAAGTCTGTGTGCATCAATAAAGACCCAGTACAAACAAAAATTAATAAATAATTTTAGAAAAGGACCCCCACCCCTGTCTCTCTAGAAAAAAAAAATAAACCAACTCTTTGCATGGTGTGTTTTCTCACTGACTGTTGTGCTAGCCAGGTAGCACTTTGAGGTTCTGATGCTTTCCCAGATAAAAGTTAGAGAAATGATTCTCTTTCCCCTACCCCTGAATGATGGCTGAGGTCTGGAGGGAAGCTAGGAAATTCTCAGAGGAAGGATGGAAATGGAGCCACTGTGGGGAGGCAGGGGGAGGGATGCCAGCAGCAAAGCACTGAGCCCTTGGAAGAGAGACTGCGTTACTAAAGTATGAGTCATGGTAGCAGTCTGAATAAATCCCCATAAAGTCAGGGCTAATGGTGTCTGCTGGAGCCCACATCATGCCCTCAACAGGAAGCCAAGGCTGTGCTAATTGTCAGAGACAATCAGAGGGTCTGGGGAGCATGAAATGAAGGATTAGTTCTGGGAGGTGAGCCCCAGACTCTCTGGGGATCCTGGCTCTGCTTCTGGGTTGGCTAGAGCTCCTCAGCAGGAGGGCTGAGGTGACAGAGACAGCCAGCTAGAAGGGCAGTGCTCCCGCAGGGCGGGCAGGGGTTCCAGGGCCAGTGAGTAATCCCTGGCCCTGATCTCACTGTGGGACTCCCAGGATGCTTCTCCATTTCTTTCTCCCCCTCCTCTTTGTTCCATTTTTCTCTCTCCTCAATCTTTTCCAACATTCTTTTCCCTCCTGTTTTCTCTTTCCCTTTCTCTTTCTGACATTCAGTCTCATTATCTCCTTCCACTTCTTCCAGTCCTCATCCTCTCTCGCTCATGCCCCTCTTCAGCTCAGCCCTCCTCTCTCCCATCTCTTCCCTTCTTCCTTTACCTCCTTGCTCCTCACCTCTCATTTCCTTCCCACCCCTGTCTCTTTTCTCTCTTCTGTTCTCAATTCTTTCTTTATTTGGTGTTTCTGTGTTTCCTAATGCCCTGCCCTTTCTATCTTCTGCCTGCTCCTCCTCTTTGCTCCCTGTTTTTTTCTGCTTCTTCTTCTTTCTCCTTTTCTTTTCATTGTCCAAGCTTGGCAGAAATGAACCTGGGGTTGACTGGATTGGATGACTGAGGCCCCTGTCTCATCGTCATCTTCAATGATTTGATCTTCACACTGATTTTCTGATGAAAATATTTGTGAGAGAATTAAAAAGTCTAACAAAGATGGGTCAGTCCTACCGCCGTAGCAATTGATGCTTTCCCAGATAAAAGTTAGAGAAATGATTCTCTTTCCCTACCCCTGAATGATGGCTGAGGTCTGGAGGGAAGCTAGGAAATTCTCAGAGGAAGGATGGAAATGGAGCCACTGTGGGGAGGCAGGGGGAGGGATGCCAGCAGCAAAGCACTGAGCCCTTGGAAGAGAGACTGCGTTACTAAAGTATGAGTCATGGTAGCAGTCTGAATAAATCCCCATAAAGTCAGGGCTAATGGTGTCTGCTGGAGCCCACATCATGCCCTCAACAGGAAGCCAAGGCTGTGCTAATTGTCAGAGACAATCAGAGGGTCTGGGGAGCATGAAATGAAGGATTAGTTCTGGGAGGTGAGCCCCAGACTCTCTGGGGATCCTGGCTCTGCTTCTGGGTTGGCTAGAGCTCCTCAGCAGGAGGGCTGAGGTGACAGAGACAGCCAGCTAGAAGGGCAGTGCTCCCGCAGGGCGGGCAGGGGTTCCAGGGCCAGTGAGTAATCCCTGGCCCTGATCTCACTGTGGGACTCCCAGGATGCTTCTCCATTTCTTTCTCCCCCTCCTCTTTGTTCCATTTTTCTCTCTCCTCAATCTTTTCCAACATTCTTTTCCCTCCTGTTTTCTCTTTCCCTTTCTCTTTCTGACATTCAGTCTCATTATCTCCTTCCACTTCTTCCAGTCCTCATCCCTCTCTCGCTCATGCCCCTCTTCAGCTCAGCCCTCCTCTCTCCCATCTCTTCCCTTCTTCCTTTACCTCCTTGCTCCTCACCTCTCATTTCCTTCCCACCCCTGTCTCTTTTCTCTCTTCTGTTCTCAATTCTTTCTTTATTTGGTGTTTCTGTGTTTCCTAATGCCCTGCCCCTTTCTATCTTCTGCCTGCTCCTCCTCTTTGCTCCCTGTTTTTTTTTCTGCTTCTTCTCTTCTTTCTCCTTTTCTTTTCATTGTCCAAGCTTGGCAGAAATGAACCTGGGGTTGACTGGATTGGATGACTGAGGCCCCTGTCTCATCGTCATCTTCAATGATTTGATCTTCACACTGATTTTCTGATGAAAATATTTGTGAGAGAATTACAGCTCCAAAATGGGCCAAGACCACAGATACTAAGCAGAAGATCTGGGGTTGTATCCTAAATACACCTGATGTCAAAATTCAGAATGGGTGTGTGGGTGACAAGAAAACCATTCTTAGCTATTGACAATGGTACAGGGTCACATGTGTCACAGGGCAGCGGGCTGTAGCTGTTATCAAATCTTGCTGATCATGGAGGATTTTAGCCTGCCCTGAGCATTCAAAATTGAGCTATTTTTCCCCCTTTTTCTTCCATTTAGCCCTATCCTCTGTAGCCAGACTCTGTCAAAAGCTCAGTTGCCTATGTAATGGGCAATAACCAAGTGGGGACCTTGCCTTCTGGCAAACAATGCCAGCTGTAGTTGCAATAACTTTCCAGTGCCTAGTGCTCCTGATCACTGGTGTGTGTGTGTCTGTGTGTGTGTGTGTGTCTGTGTGTGCTCGTTTGTGTCCAACTGTTTGTGACCACATGGACTGTAGCCTGCCAGGTGCCTCTGTCCATGGGGTCTTCCAGGCAAAAATACTGGAGTAGGGTTGCCATTTCCTTTCCCGGGGGATCTTCCTGACCCAGGGATCTAACTGGAGTCTCTTGCATCTCCAGCACTGGGAGGCAGATTCTTTAGTACTGACCCACCTGTTAAGGGAGGATAATTATCCATGGCTCCTCATTAGGAATAGAAAATTACTGAGAGAAGGTCAGGGAAGTCCATGATAGCTGCCCCTGTGTCTTTACTCATACTCTATTTCAAATTCAGCATGCCTATTGTCTTCACATGCAAATCTCTCCTCTTGGTTGGTTCTCCTTTGAGCTGACTTGCTGTTCTAGCATCGACTTCCACTTTAACAATGTCAATTCTCCCTTAAGCTGGCTGCTGTACTGGCAGTGATTCTCCTTCCCCACTCTAATAAACTTTACTTTCTTCTCATTTCTTTCTTTATTTGGTGTTTCTGTGTTTCCTAATGCCCTGCCCTTTCTATCTTCTGCCTGCTCCTCCTCTTTGCTCCCTGTTTTTTCTGCTTCTTCTTCTTTCTCCTTTTCTTTTCATTGTCCAAGCTTGGCAGAAATGAACCTGGGGTTGACTGGATTGGATGACTGAGGCCCCTGTCTCATCGTCATCTTCAATGATTTGATCTTCACACTGATTTTCTGATGAAAATATTTGTGAGAGAATTACAGCTCCAAAATGGGCCAAGACCACAGATACTAAGCAGAAGATCTGGGGTTGTATCCTAAATACACCTGATGTCAAAATTCAGAATGGGTGTGTGGGTGACAAGAAAACCATTCTTAGCTATTGACAATGGTACAGGGTCACATGTGTCACAGGGCAGCGGGCTGTAGCTGTTATCAAATCTTGCTGATCATGGAGGATTTTAGCCTGCCCTGAGCATTCAAAATTGAGCTATTTTTCCCCCTTTTTCTTCCATTTAGCCCTATCCTCTGTAGCCAGACTCTGTCAAAAGCTCAGTTGCCTATGTAATGGGCAATAACCAAGTGGGGACCTTGCCTTCTGGCAAACAATGCCAGCTGTAGTTGCAATAACTTTCCAGTGCCTAGTGCTCCTGATCACTGGTGTGTGTGTGTCTGTGTGTGTGTGTGTGTCTGTGTGTGCTCGTTTGTGTCCAACTGTTTGTGACCACATGGACTGTAGCCTGCCAGGTGCCTCTGTCCATGGGGTCTTCCAGGCAAAAATACTGGAGTAGGGTTGCCATTTCCTTTCCCGGGGGATCTTCCTGACCCAGGGATCTAACTGGAGTCTCTTGCATCTCCAGCACTGGGAGGCAGATTCTTTAGTACTGACCCACCTGTTAAGGGAGGATAATTATCCATGGCTCCTCATTAGGAATAGAAAATTACTGAGAGAAGGTCAGGGAAGTCCATGATAGCTGCCCCTGTGTCTTTACTCATACTCTATTTCAAATTCAGCATGCCTATTGTCTTCACATGCAAATCTCTCCTCTTGGTTGGTTCTCCTTTGAGCTGACTTGCTGTTCTAGCATCGACTTCCACTTTAACAATGTCAATTCTCCCTTAAGCTGGCTGCTGTACTGGCAGTGATTCTCCCTTCCCCCACTCTAATAAACTTTACTTTCTTCTCATTTTGCCTCGTATCTGGAAAAAAAATATCTGTCCTCTTCTCAAGCCCATTCCAAATGGCGTTTTCTCTGTGGAGACATCTCTAAGAACATAGCAATCTACCAATCTTCTGAAGTCTCATAGAAATCTCTGCCAGAGCTGCATTAGCCCAGACAACACCTTGCTTCTACCATATGTCAGTCACCAACTTAAACCTTAAATACATGGCTCAGATGGTAAAGAATCTGCTTGCAGTGTGGGAGACCCAGGTTCAATTCCTGATTCGGGAAGATCCTCTGAAGTGGCTGCCTACTTTAGTATTCTTGCCCGGAGAATCCCATGAACAGAGAAGCCTGACAAGTCACAGTCCAGGGGGTCGCAAAGAGCTGGGCACGACTAAGTGACTAACACCTTCACTTCTTCTTATATCATAGTGATATCTTTCATTCCTAGAGCTTCTTTTGTAGGATGGCTTTGCCATTTCTGCATTACACAGTGAAATCTAATTTCTAAATTAATCCATGCTTGCCTTTTAGGCACCAACAGAAGTGACTTCCAGTGCTATGTCAGTAGAACCCAGCTGCCGCCAGAAGTCCAAGGCTGCAAGTAGGAGTCTCTGATAGACAGTCTCAGCTCAACTGACTCTCAACCCTGCCCAGCCTTTCTGGAGACAAACTGTCTCTTCTGTACCCTGTCCTTATTCCTGGCCCATTGAATCCATGAGTGGAATAAATGGTTTTATGCCACTATTATTGGGGGGATGTATGCTGCAGCAATAGGTAACTGGAACAGTGTTAAGGGTTTTAAGTCAGCAAGACTGGGGCAATGTTGCCAGTGTTGGAGTATAGTTTGAAAATTACTGAGAGAAAGGTCAGGGAAGTCCATGATAGCTGCCCCTGTGTCTTTACTCATACTCTATTTCAAATTCAGCATGCCTATTGTCTTCACATGCAAATCTCTCCTCTTGGTTGGTTCTCCTTTGAGCTGACTTGCTGTTCTAGCATCGACTTCCACTTTAACAATGTCAATTCTCCCTTAAGCTGGCTGCTGTACTGGCAGTGATTCTCCCTTCCCCCACTCTAATAAACTTTACTTTCTTCTCATTTTGCCTCGTATCTGGAAAAAAAATATCTGTCCTCTTCTCAAGCCCATTCCAAATGGCGTTTTCTCTGTGGAGACATCTCTAAGAACATAGCAATCTACCAATCTTCTGAAGTCTCATAGAAATCTCTGCCAGAGCTGCATTAGCCCAGACAACACCTTGCTTCTACCATATGTCAGTCACCAACTTAAACCTTAAATACATGGCTCAGATGGTAAAGAATCTGCTTGCAGTGTGGGAGACCCAGGTTCAATTCCTGATTCGGGAAGATCCTCTGAAGTGGCTGCCTACTTTAGTATTCTTGCCCGGAGAATCCCATGAACAGAGAAGCCTGACAAGTCACAGTCCAGGGGGTCGCAAAGAGCTGGGCACGACTAAGTGACTAACACCTTCACTTCTTCTTATATCATAGTGATATCTTTCATTCCTAGAGCTTCTTTTGTAGGATGGCTTTGCCATTTCTGCATTACACAGTGAAATCTAATTTCTAAATTAATCCATGCTTGCCTTTTAGGCACCAACAGAAGTGACTTCCAGTGCTATGTCAGTAGAACCCAGCTGCCGCCAGAAGTCCAAGGCTGCAAGTAGGAGTCTCTGATAGACAGTCTCAGCTCAACTGACTCTCAACCCTGCCCAGCCTTTCTGGAGACAAACTGTCTCTTCTGTACCCTGTCCTTATTCCTGGCCCATTGAATCCATGAGTGGAATAAATGGTTTTATGCCACTATTATTGGGGGGATGTATGCTGCAGCAATAGGTAACTGGAACAGTGTTAAGGGTTTTAAGTCAGCAAGACTGGGGCAATGTTGCCAGTGTTGGAGTATAGTTGAAAAATTAGATGAAATAATACATGAGATGTACCTGACAATGCTTGACATTTAGAAGACATTTAATAAATATAAGTTCCCCAACTTCATTCTAACTACAGCAGGTTCAACTGTCCACACATCTTACTATGTACTTTTGTTCCTCTATGTCAGAGCTTGAATCATATTCAAGTTGTAAGTCCTGTATTATCTAATCTGTGCTTTAAAAATGTTTATTAAGTAAACAGATATGTAAATGCAAAGAGCACTGGACTGGGGTGTGCGAGACCTTGGCTAAGTCTCTTTCTCTCTTTGTGGATTATTTGCCTTATGTGTGAATGTGCCTGCTAAGTTGCTTCAGTCATGTCAGACTTTTTGTTTGACTATGGACGAGCCTGCCAGGCTCCTCTGCCCATGGGATTCTTCAGGGAAGAATACTGGCGTGGGTTGCCATGCCCTCCCTCCAGGAGATCTTCCCAACCCAAGGATTGAATCTGGGTCTCTTAGGTCTCCTGCATTGGCAGGTGGGTTCTTTCCCCTTAGCACTGCCTGGGAAGCCCTATGCGTAAATGAGAAGGTTTAAAGTCAAAGGAGGGTGGGTACTGTGGCCAGATGGAGAAGAGCCTACATCTTTTCTCAAGTTTTTAAAGAACTGTTGGGGGAAGAAGAAAAGATTTCTCTGCTTGGCTCTAAAGTGATACACTCAGGACCCTGGATGAAATACACAGGCGCGAGAAAATGAAGAACTATCTGAAGAATCAGAAGCACCCAAAGGTTAAAGATGATGTCATGTGAGCTTAGCTGAGGCCTTGCCCCTAGAGATGTTGTTGTGGGGATCAATGTGTCCCCTGTAGCTCTGATGCAAAGGGCATGCAAGCATGGAGGTTTCATTCCTCATATTCATAGTTTTACCCCTAGGTGACATCTTCCAGTTCCAAAGGTGTTCAAATTTTCCAAAGATCTTTGGACTCTGTGACCTTTGGATAACTCTTGGGTCAATGGGTCTGGAATGGTGCAGATTGGGATCTGCAAAGCCACCTGCGGCTGTGGGTCGCCTGGGGATTGCCTAGCTTGTTTACTTCAGTGATGCTGGAGACTGGAGTAGGAGCGGAGCAGGCAGAGGAGGAATGGTGAGGAATATTGATCAGGGACTGAATTTAAGTGCACTTTCAGAGATGATTACAGGGTCATGATTAATGGTCTGTAGAAGCTCATCAGGGGAGCACTATGCATAGAGAACAGGAAAAAAACTGGAAAATGTGGGGATGGAAATTCTGATCAAGCAGGGTTGGGTGAAGGGCTTAGAGGGCAGAAGTTAGGTTTGCTATTCTTAATAGGAGTATTTATATTTATCAAGTGAAAATGGGGTTAACAGATAACCTCCAATCGTTTTAGGATTAGTACTTATAAAGTTTAATTCTCACTTACATAACATCCACACCTCTGTTCAGGGCAGAAGCTAAGCTATCCAGGCAGCTTTAGTCTTTTAGACTGTTTAATCAACATGAAGTTTCCCCAGACAGAGATGGGAACATGAGTCTGTCTGTGAAAATGTAAACTATAATGGTTTATTTGAGAAAGATGATGGACTCATCATTTCTGAATTGGGGTGCCCCTTCTGGTTGGGCAGGCTGTTCAGTGAGCAAGAGTGCATAATACAGTAGGTCTCATCATCAGTCTGGCCTGTGTTCACTAGGCTGTGCAACGAGTGTGGCTGCATGTGGAACATGAATCTGTGGCATTATAGGGTGATGAAGGATACTGCACCATCAATGAAAATGCTTTATGTCTCTAAATGACAAACATACTTGTGCTCACAACTTATTGGCCAGAAGTAGTCATATGGCTTTCCTAAGTATGAAGTGTTAAGAAGGGTTGATCCTGCTTTTTCTCTGGTTTTCAGTTAGGCACCAGAGATTCTAACATTAAAAAAAAAGAAAAAAAATTGTATGCAGTGTAGTGAGTGAATGTGTGTGTGTTTAGTCACTAAGTCCTGTCCAACTCTCTGCGATCCCATGGACTGTAGTCTTCCAGGCATCTCTGTCCATGGGATTCCCCAGGCAAGAATGCTGGAGTGGGTTGCCATTTCCTTCTTCAGGGATATCTTCCCGACCCAGGTATTGAACCTGCATCTCCTGCAATGTAGGCTGATTCTTTACTGCTGTTCCACCAGTGAAGCCCTTGTGAATACATGATTCCATGGAAACAGTACAGTGGGAGAAGAGTTGGGTATCTAAAATACCTTGAGAATAGGAATGGGGGATGCGGGAAGAAGACTTCTTGGAAAAGATGGCAGTTGAACTAATTACTGAAGGTGTATTGGCTTAAGTACAGAAGGCGAGAAGGGCTTCCTTCCTAGGGAAAAGGAACAGCTCCAGAAAAGGAAGCCATGTGGAGGAGATGCTGGCCTGTGTGCAGACCTCAGAAGTCCTAGGAGGCTCTTGCTGAATAAGCATTTGATGTATTCAGGCAGTTACTGACCTCCATCTCTTCTTCACACATTGACTGTCATGAATAAATGTGCTAATGTAAATAAAAGTTTCACAGAGCACCTGACCGACAAAAAGCACCAGAAAAAATGTTACTTCTCATTTCTTCACCATGGCATTTTTTGCCTCCTGGTTCCACAGTACCTTGCAGAAAATAGCTATTCAACCAAGTTTACCAAAATTTAATTCAATTGCTCACTATCCAGTCTCAAAACTTCCTTTCCTTCCTCTGAGAACACGGAAGGCGGATTGTAACTCAGCCTTTCTCAGAGCCTCCCTAGCCTCCTCTGTTTGGGAAGGAGTTCCGCTGTCTCCACGGCAGTGGGTTCCTCTGCCTCTTGGGAAATCTCATCTTGTGTAAATCCTGCAATTAGAGGCTCCCACCCCCTCCACTGGAGCTACATCTGCTGCCCTAGATTTGCACCCATTTGATTATGAGGAGATAATCATGGGGGTTGCTACAGCCTCCAGCTTGGTGAAGACAGAAATTTCGGATACATTTTTGGTTTCAAGAGCAGGGATCTCCCTCTTACATCACGCCCCTGTTTCTGTCTGCCGGCACACTTGGGCTCCACGCACGAAATCTTTCTTTCTTCATTTGTTTTTCAAAAACTGCACAAATTAGACAAGAAATAGAAATATGACTTCTTGAATTGGTGAGGACAGAGAAAGCCTTTGACTTAGGTTATGGAGTTGACCAGCTTCTGCCCTAAACAGAGGCATGAACTTTATGTAAGTGAGAATTACACTTCATCGGTGTTACTCCTAAAGCCATTGGAGGTTATCTGTTAACCAGCATGGTCATTGAATTCTAGTCCTGGTTTTATTGCTTCCAGGAGAAAACAAGAGAGAGAATGGAAAAATGATTTTTTTTTCTTAAGATTATCAGCTTCTGATGTCTGTGTGTGTGTATGTATATGTGTGTTTGTTTATGCAAAACTGGGCTTCCCAGGTGGCACTAGTGGTAAAGAATCCACTTGCCAATGCAGGAGACATAAGAGATGAGGACTTGATCCCTGGGTCCTGGGTTGTGAAGACCACCTGGAGGAGGGCATGGCAGCACACTCCAGTATTCTTGCCTAGAAATTTCATGGACAGAGAAGCCTGGCAGGCTACGCTCCATAGGGTTGCAAAGAATTGGACAAAACTGAAGAGATCTAGCCCAGCACATATGAAAAATACAGTATTCACTCAAGTTATATATTCAAACTGACTTTTGAAAAATATTAGGACTATATGCATATTATAAGAAATGTATAAAACACAGGGAAGCATAAGGAAGGACCTAAAGTCACTCGTTACATCACTGTCAGAGATATTTTTGGTTAATATACAAAGTGGGATGCATCTATACAAAATTTCTGTAAAATAAGGATTAGAATTCATATATAGTTCTTCTTCTACCTAACTTTATGCCATAACCATTTCCCCAGATCATTATATACTCTTTTTAAAAATGGATTATTTATTTATTTATTATTTTTGGCTATTCTGGATTTTCACTGCTGCCACAGGCTCTTCTCTAGTTGCAGGGAGTGGGGGCTACTCTCTAGTTGAGGTAAGCAGGCTTCTTGTTGCGGTGACTTTTCTTGTTGTAGAACTCAGGCTCTAGGGCACACAGGCTTCAATAGTTGTGGCACATGGGCTTAGCTGCTCCACAGCATGTGGGATCTTTCTGGATCAGGGATCGAACTCATGACTCCTGCATTAGCAGGTGAACTCTTTACCTCTAAACTACCAGGGAAGCCCTATATATTCTTCAAAAGCACAATTCAGGGCTTCCCTGGTGGTCCAGTGGATAAAGACACTGCCTTGCAGTGCAAGGGGCGCCGATTCGATCCCTGGCCTGGGAAGATCCCACGTGCCGCAGAGTGGCTGGACCAATGTGTCCAATTACCGAGCCGGAGCTCTGGAGCGCATGCGCCCAGAGCCAGTGCTCTGTGACAACAGAGGCCACTGCGATGGGAGGCCCACACGGGCCAGAGAACAAAGATGGATGAAAAAAATGGACAAATGAAAGACCAATAAAAGTGACCCACCTGCCCCCTCCCTCCCCCACCCGCCCCCCCCCCCCAAAAAAAAAAAAAACAAACCCACAATTCAGTGTGACTCCATCAACGTCTGGATCTGCATTGCTAACTCATCTCCTTGCCATTCAATTTGAGGGGAAAGGGGGGAAGAAAACACTGGGTGAAGAGAAAGAAGGATGAAAAACCCCACATCTGAAAATACAGTATTCACTCAAGTTATATATTCAAACTGACTTTTGAAAAATATTAGGACTATATGCATATTATAAGAAATGTATAAAACACAGGGAAGCATAAGGAAGGACCTAAAGTCACTCGTTACATCACTGTCAGAGATATTTTTGGTTAATATACAAAGTGGGATGCATCTATACAAAATTTCTGTAAAATAAGGATTAGAATTCATATATAGTTCTTCTTCTACCTAACTTTATGCCATAACCATTTCCCCAGATCATTATATACTCTTTTTAAAAATGGATTATTTATTTATTTATTATTTTTGGCTATTCTGGATTTTCACTGCTGCCACAGGCTCTTCTCTAGTTGCAGGGAGTGGGGGCTACTCTCTAGTTGAGGTAAGCAGGCTTCTTGTTGCGGTGACTTTTCTTGTTGTAGAACTCAGGCTCTAGGGCACACAGGCTTCAATAGTTGTGGCACATGGGCTTAGCTGCTCCACAGCATGTGGGATCTTTCTGGATCAGGGATCGAACTCATGACTCCTGCATTAGCAGGTGAACTCTTTACCTCTAAACTACCAGGGAAGCCCTATATATTCTTCAAAAGCACAATTCAGGGCTTCCCTGGTGGTCCAGTGGATAAAGACACTGCCTTGCAGTGCAAGGGGCGCCGATTCGATCCCTGGCCTGGGAAGATCCCACGTGCCGCAGAGTGGCTGGACCAATGTGTCCAATTACCGAGCCGGAGCTCTGGAGCGCATGCGCCCAGAGCCAGTGCTCTGTGACAACAGAGGCCACTGCGATGGGAGGCCCACACGGGCCAGAGAACAAAGATGGATGAAAAAAATGGACAAATGAAAGACCAATAAAAGTGACCCACCTGCCCCCTCCCTCCCCAACCCGCCTCCCCCACCAAAAAAAGAAAAAAAAAAACAAACCCACAATTCAGTGTGACTCCATCAACGTCTGGATCTGCATTGCTAACTCATCTCCTTGCCATTCAATTTGAGGGGAAAGGGGGGAAGAAAACACTGGGTGAAGAGAAAGAAGCTCTGTGTTCCAGCCTGAGCGCTGCCACTTGATAACCCCTCCCTGTGTGTCTCTGTCTGCCTATCTGTGAGATGAGGAGGATGGCTCCCCTTCCACCAGTCCCACAGCTTCATCTGGAGGCTCCCGTGAACCCACAGTGATGAGTCTGTCCAGGGACACAGGGTTGTGTTGCCTTGACTGTTGTGTCTGTGAAGAGGTCTGTTGCAGCTCTTCATCAACACAAGCATGAGAAACCTACCAGGCGGTGGCTTTTTGTCTTTTCTCCAGGCAGTGCTTGCGTGGGCGGTGCAGTTCACAGGAAGCACCTCTGCTCCAATTGTCTGCCTATATTGTCTGTCTTGATGAAAAATGACCCATTATTATTTCCTACCTTCGGGTCTGGGAGGCCCCCAAAGAAATCAGTAGCCACATAAACTAGCTGCTGTTATTGTAACAGCTTTTTCATTGATGGATTTAAGTGTGAGGTGTGTGGTATCAATTGCCAGCACCTGTCCTGCGGAGGCTGTGCTGTGGGAAAGTGCCGGTGACGATGGGGACAGTTGCATGTGGGCCTCGAAGGCATCTCTGCTTTGCAGGGTAAACCCACATCTACCAAAGTTGATTTCAAAGACGTAACCCTGTAAAGCAAGCCCTGCTTTCTTACTGGATTACTTTCTGATGTGAGAAATTTAAAAATTTCACTACCAGTTTGATATTCAGTGAGCTCCTTGTTCTTTACCTTTCCGTATTTACCCTTCCCGATGTGTCCAATTACGAGCCGGAGCTCTGGCGCATGCACCCAGAGCCAGTGCTCTGTGACAACAGAGGCCACTGCGATGGGAGGCCCACACGGGCCAGAGAACAAAGATGGATGAAAAAAATGGACAAATGAAAGACCAATAAAAGTGACCCACCTGCCCCCTCCCTCCCCAACCCGCCTCCCCCACCAAAAAAAGAAAAAAAAAAACAAACCCACAATTCAGTGTGACTCCATCAACGTCTGGATCTGCATTGCTAACTCATCTCCTTGCCATTCAATTTGAGGGGAAAGGGGGGAAGAAAACACTGGGTGAAGAGAAAGAAGCTCTGTGTTCCAGCCTGAGCGCTGCCACTTGATAACCCCTCCCTGTGTGTCTCTGTCTGCCTATCTGTGAGATGAGGAGGATGGCTCCCCTTCCACCAGTCCCACAGCTTCATCTGGAGGCTCCCGTGAACCCACAGTGATGAGTCTGTCCAGGGACACAGGGTTGTGTTGCCTTGACTGTTGTGTCTGTGAAGAGGTCTGTTGCAGCTCTTCATCAACACAAGCATGAGAAACCTACCAGGCGGTGGCTTTTTGTCTTTTCTCCAGGCAGTGCTTGCGTGGGCGGTGCAGTTCACAGGAAGCACCTCTGCTCCAATTGTCTGCCTATATTGTCTGTCTTGATGAAAAATGACCCATTATTATTTCCTACCTTCGGGTCTGGGAGGCCCCCAAAGAAATCAGTAGCCACATAAACTAGCTGCTGTTATTGTAACAGCTTTTTCATTGATGGATTTAAGTGTGAGGTGTGTGGTATCAATTGCCAGCACCTGTCCTGCGGAGGCTGTGCTGTGGGAAAGTGCCGGTGACGATGGGGACAGTTGCATGTGGGCCTCGAAGGCATCTCTGCTTTGCAGGGTAAACCCACATCTACCAAAGTTGATTTCAAAGACGTAACCCTGTAAAGCAAGCCCTGCTTTCTTACTGGATTACTTTCTGATGTGAGAAATTTAAAAATTTCACTACCAGTTTGATATTCAGTGAGCTCCTTGTTCTTTACCTTTCCGTATTTCTAGTCTTCCTTCTCTGTAATTAGTGCTCAAATGCCATAAGCAAACCAATAATCAAGCGCCCTGTATGTTTTAGTGGAGTCCTATAATAAGAGAGAAACCACTTTTTAATATTTCTCTCCCTTTCTTCCTAAATTTTATATTTTCCTCTTCCTCTCTCTTTTATGCTTGAACTGTTTCCTCCCACTCTTTTGACCTTCAGAAAACAAAAATAAAAATAGAGTGTCTACAGAAAAAAAAAAAAATGACAAGCTGTTTATCATCATGGGAAATCAAACGTTGATTACGACTTATTTACTGCCACCAGAGAAATCCACCCATGTAGAAGTTACAGACATGTTGTAAACAATGGTCTTAGTCCAGAGTTGGGGTCAAATTGGTGGAAAGAAGGGGACAGGTTGGGACAAATCAAGAAAAGTTGGTCAGAAACGGTTGAGCAGAAGGAGTCATGGATGACACAGAAGTAAGCCTCAGAGTTTTATGAGACCATTGATGGTTCCCTTCTGTGATCCCAGATGGATGGCTATACACTTTGGTTAGGTTGTTTGGGTGTTTGTCTCAAATGCTAATATTAGCTCACTTTGGCAGATAAACAAACTCAGGTCAGTGGGGTTCTTGGAATATTAGTCCTATTTGTTAACAAAAAGAATCTACCCATCAGCAGGAACTTATCAGCAGGCAACTCACACAGAGAGCTCCAGACACAGACACAGCACGTACTGCCCTCCTACAGGGAGCTTAAGACCCATAAGTCCCTTCTTGATTTAGAAGACGGTCCTCAGACCGCTGACCATTTACTTCCCCCGCCTCCCCCCACCACGGAGAGGCATACATTTTTAACATCTACCGGCTCAGAAAAGTTACATACTTTGCCCTGTTCACAAAGCAAGCAGGTTTTGGTAAAGACTGCAGAAGAAAACTAACTTTCTGAAGTCTAGTCCAAGAGATTTATTTCTCAGTGGAACTTTCTAGGCAAAGAGCTACCGACCCCAGTTGTTCATAAGACTGACCTTCTGGTGAGATTTTCTTTGAACCATCACAGGAACATGGAGTGTGTTTCTCTGTGAAAGAAAACGTTCCACCAATGACTGGGTGAAGGGATGAGACAGAAGCTGGGCCAGTGAAACAGACCAAGACACAGGAACCCAGGAATTCAGAAAAATGGGCTAGGGGCATATACACTGAGGCAGAGAGAACAGAATCAGAAAGTGAAATTGAGAACGTTGGCTGCGAGAAAGATGTTGAAACAAAGATGCAGTAAGATACAAGAGGCACAGAAAGACGGTGAAGTGGAGACCGTCAGTGAGGTAACACAGGAGAAAAACATAATCTGAGAAGAAAGAACTAGCCCAGATGACACAGAGGCAGGAAATATCAAGAGCGAGAGAGAGCAGTAACCAGGGAAACCCGCAATTCCTGCAGCCAGCAAGAAAGCTGGAAGCCAGCAGCAGGGGGCATCAGAACTCCATGGATACTAAAAGGTGGCTGAGGAAGGAAACAGTATCGGAAGCAAGTGAGGACAGAGAGGAGGAGAGGGAAAAGGGAGATTGAGAAAAGGAATGAGCAAGCCTCCTAGTAACTGAAATTAGAATGAACAGGGTATTCCTCTGGGATTCCACAGTCAGTGGTACCGTTAACTCCTTCACCCTGCACCTCACCCCCTCACCTTCCTGCTCTGTTCTGGCACTGAAAAGAGTACAAGTAGCTGCTTAAAAAAAAGATCAAAGATGTTTTCAAAGAGACCTATTCCAAGGGACAAGGTCACCTGAGTCACCCTGAGACCCATTCAGTTACAAATGGCATATCTAGGTGCCAGCTTGATCTGAACATTCTTCCCTGTTTCACCTCCCTGCCAAATAGAATTATTCAGAGCATACTTAGACACCTCATAGATAAGGGAGCGACGGAAATGTGAGCCTTGGGAAGCAAAAGAAAAAAAAAAACCAAGGAGTTTATGCCATAACTCTTTTTTGGCTTTGTTATTTCCTCCTCATTCTTGTTTAAGTAGGTCTTACTCTCCTAGCTTTCTCTGCGTAGCTCCCATTTCATATGTAGTCTTTTCCTAAGTTTCATACCAGAAAGAAACAGAAGAATCCACTTCTAATTTCAGTTTTAAAAAATCCAGGGAAGGTTTCTGATTGGCTCAGTTCAGCTCATGTGTCCATACTTTCTGCAAATCACACTCACCATGGTGGGAACATAAGTCTGGCTCAACCTGAGTGACATGCCCACTCAGATGTCTGGAGATAGTGGGTAAAAGGATCTGCTGTCAGAAGGAGGGATGAGAATTATGATCCAAAATGCCGGGGGATACACTGAGGCAGAGAACAGAATCAGAAAGTGAAATTGAGAACGTTGGCTGCGAGAAAGATGTTGAAACAAAGATGCAGTAAGATACAAGAGGCACAGAAAGACGGTGAAGTGGAGACCGTCAGTGAGGTAACACAGGAGAAAAACATAATCTGAGAAGAAAGAACTAGCCCAGATGACACAGAGGCAGGAAATATCAAGAGCGAGAGAGAGCAGTAACCAGGGAAACCCGCAATTCCTGCAGCCAGCAAGAAAGCTGGAAGCCAGCAGCAGGGGGCATCAGAACTCCATGGATACTAAAAGGTGGCTGAGGAAGGAAACAGTATCGGAAGCAAGTGAGGACAGAGAGGAGGAGAGGGAAAAGGGAGATTGAGAAAAGGAATGAGCAAGCCTCCTAGTAACTGAAATTAGAATGAACAGGGTATTCCTCTGGGATTCCACAGTCAGTGGTACCGTTAACTCCTTCACCCTGCACCTCACCCCCTCACCTTCCTGCTCTGTTCTGGCACTGAAAAGAGTACAAGTAGCTGCTTAAAAAAAAGATCAAAGATGTTTTCAAAGAGACCTATTCCAAGGGACAAGGTCACCTGAGTCACCCTGAGACCCATTCAGTTACAAATGGCATATCTAGGTGCCAGCTTGATCTGAACATTCTTCCCTGTTTCACCTCCCTGCCAAATAGAATTATTCAGAGCATACTTAGACACCTCATAGATAAGGGAGCGACGGAAATGTGAGCCTTGGGAAGCAAAAGAAAAAAAAAAAAACCAAGGAGTTTATGCCATAACTCTTTTTTGGCTTTGTTATTTCCTCCTCATTCTTGTTTAAGTAGGTCTTACTCTCCTAGCTTTCTCTGCGTAGCTCCCATTTCATATGTAGTCTTTTCCTAAGTTTCATACCAGAAAGAAACAGAAGAATCCACTTCTAATTTCAGTTTTAAAAAATCCAGGGAAGGTTTCTGATTGGCTCAGTTCAGCTCATGTGTCCATACTTTCTGCAAATCACACTCACCATGGTGGGAACATAAGTCTGGCTCAACCTGAGTGACATGCCCACTCAGATGTCTGGAGATAGTGGGTAAAAGGATCTGCTGTCAGAAGGAGGGATGAGAATTATGATCCCTGAAGCGACACCAATTTAGGTCTCCTAAGTAGCTCCGGAAGAGGTGAGTTCAATGTTACTCTGAGCTCCTTTGCCTCACCCTGTCCAATGGCATCAGTCACACATCCCTTACATGCCTCCGGGAGCCATACAGATGGTCTGACTGGAATATGGCACAAAGTGCACCACCTCCTACTAGCAGATGTACAGGTGAGGAGCAAGATGAAATAGACTGAATATGAGAGTCAAGAGGCCTGAGTGCTACTTTTGATTCTGACATAAACATGATTAGCAATATGAATTTGAGTATGTTTCTTCTCTTGTTAGAGTTAAGCATCCTGAACTGTAAGTATCAGAGATTTACTGGATCAGCTTATTTTTTAACTCTTTTGTCATCATTAGACCCTCCTTTGGGGCTTCTCAGGTGGTGCATTGGTGAAGAGTCTGCCTGCCAGTGCAGGAGATGTGGGTTTGATCCTTGGGTTGAGAAGATCCCCTGGAGGAGGAAACGGCAGCCCACTCCAGTATTCTTGCTAGGAAAACCCCATGGACACAGCAGCCTGGCAGGTTGCAAAGTCAGACATGACTGAGCTACTGAGCACAGGACACAGCGACCTTGCAGGTTGCAAGGAATCAGACATGACTGAGCTACTGAGCACACTGATGAAACCCCCTTTGAGTGTCTGAGGAAAGATAGGTACCTTTACTACCCTTTCCTACAAGTCAGGAAGTTCATGAATCTTCTACCTTCTGTCACAGACCCTCCAAAATAAGAACTGGATTACAGCTGGCTTTCTGTATCTAACAAGGATTCAACTAACTGCAGATTTGAAAATATTCTAAAAATAATTACAGAAAGTCATCAAAAGCATAACCTGATTTTTGCCATGCCCCAGCAACTACTTACCCAGCATTCAGTTATATTAAGAATCAGAAATGATTTAAAGTAGAGAAGAGAATGTGTATAGCTTGTATGTAAATACTATATCACTTAATATAAAGGACTCAAGGAATCGTAAATTTTGGTATCTATGGGGGACCCACGCCAAAATCTTATGGATACTAAAGGATGACTATATACTCTCTTTGAGATGATATCTTACTCCATTCAATTGATTGAAAATTGGGGCTTCCCCTTCAGCGGAAAAGAGCTCTGTGAATCAAGCAGAAGTACATCTTTCTTTGGTTTAAATCCTCTCCCCAGAAGTACCATGCATGTTTCTCATTTACCCTTTTTCCTTTTCCCCCTCTTAGGTCTCCTAAGTAGCTCCGGAAGAGGTGAGTTCAATGTTACTCTGAGCTCCTTTGCCTCACCCTGTCCAATGGCATCAGTCACACATCCCTTACATGCCTCCGGGAGCCATACAGATGGTCTGACTGGAATATGGCACAAAGTGCACCACCTCCTACTAGCAGATGTACAGGTGAGGAGCAAGATGAAATAGACTGAATATGAGAGTCAAGAGGCCTGAGTGCTACTTTTGATTCTGACATAAACATGATTAGCAATATGAATTTGAGTATGTTTCTTCTCTTGTTAGAGTTAAGCATCCTGAACTGTAAGTATCAGAGATTTACTGGATCAGCTTATTTTTTAACTCTTTTGTCATCATTAGACCCTCCTTTGGGGCTTCTCAGGTGGTGCATTGGTGAAGAGTCTGCCTGCCAGTGCAGGAGATGTGGGTTTGATCCTTGGGTTGAGAAGATCCCCTGGAGGAGGAAACGGCAGCCCACTCCAGTATTCTTGCTAGGAAAACCCCATGGACACAGCAGCCTGGCAGGTTGCAAAGTCAGACATGACTGAGCTACTGAGCACAGGACACAGCGACCTTGCAGGTTGCAAGGAATCAGACATGACTGAGCTACTGAGCACACTGATGAAACCCCCTTTGAGTGTCTGAGGAAAGATAGGTACCTTTACTACCCTTTCCTACAAGTCAGGAAGTTCATGAATCTTCTACCTTCTGTCACAGACCCTCCAAAATAAGAACTGGATTACAGCTGGCTTTCTGTATCTAACAAGGATTCAACTAACTGCAGATTTGAAAATATTCTAAAAATAATTACAGAAAGTCATCAAAAGCATAACCTGATTTTTGCCATGCCCCAGCAACTACTTACCCAGCATTCAGTTATATTAAGAATCAGAAATGATTTAAAGTAGAGAAGAGAATGTGTATAGCTTGTATGTAAATACTATATCACTTAATATAAAGGACTCAAGGAATCGTAAATTTTGGTATCTATGGGGGACCCACGCCAAAATCTTATGGATACTAAAGGATGACTATATACTCTCTTTGAGATGATATCTTACTCCATTCAATTGATTGAAAATTGGGGCTTCCCCTTCAGCGGAAAAGAGCTCTGTGAATCAAGCAGAAGTACATCTTTCTTTGGTTTAAATCCTCTCCCCAGAAGTACCATGCATGTTTCTCATTACTTCCCTCCTCTGGACTATTCCTTCTCTTCTCGTCCCTTTTCCTCCCTCCGCCACCTCATCTGTCCTCTGATACAGGTAGTCAGGTGTGGGTGTGATTGAAGTTTCTTTCCCATCTGTGTGAGTGGCAGGAAGTGTTGCTATCAAGGAAATGGATGGGATGTGTATCATCTCTTATCTGCATCTTCAAGAATGTGATTTCTTTCCCTCAACTACAGTAAATCAAAGGAAAGGGATTTTAACTGTTGTCACCAGGTGGTGAATCCAATACTTTCACTGAGTCTGTGTGCTGCCAGTGTTGTTGTAAGAACTTGCCTCTTCAGGCAAGAGGATAATGGGATTGTGAGAGAAAAGAGAGAGCACTCTGGGGATTATAACAGCAGCTCCCTAGTGGGAAGGATACAGCCAGGCAAGGCCTGTTACACACAAAGGCCGGAGAAACAGCCTCTGGTGCCAGGGTTGTCTCCACTTAAGCTCCATCATGAAGAGTTGCACCGAGGATCTCATGAGGCTGTTCGTACAGACAGTGACCACACAAGTATGGAATGAATCAGTCAGTCTGAATCAACGGATGGAGCTCTAACCTGATGCTCAGGGAGATCTGAACTTACATCCCTTCTAACTACATTATTGTTGAAATTTTCAATTAGTAAACATTTATTGGGTGCTTACTACATGCCAGACACATCTTCCGGATGATAGGGATATATCAGTGAAAAATAAAGACTTAGAGTCAAGTTAAACATGCCCTTTAGCCTATGCCCAGCAATCCTCCTCTTAAGTATTTACCGAAGAAAATGAAAACTAGTCATAAAATACTTGCACACAAAGGGCCATCACAGTTTCATCTACAATTGTCCAAAACTGGCAACAACTTAAATGTTCACCATTAGGTCTATATCACTTAATATAAAGGACTCAAGGAATCGTAAATTTTGGTATCTATGGGGGACCCACGCCAAAATCTTATGGATACTAAAGGATGACTATATACTCTCTTTGAGATGATATCTTACTCCATTCAATTGATTGAAAATTGGGGCTTCCCCTTCAGCGGAAAAGAGCTCTGTGAATCAAGCAGAAGTACATCTTTCTTTGGTTTAAATCCTCTCCCCAGAAGTACCATGCATGTTTCTCATTACTTCCCTCCTCTGGACTATTCCTTCTCTTCTCGTCCCTTTTCCTCCCTCCGCCACCTCATCTGTCCTCTGATACAGGTAGTCAGGTGTGGGTGTGATTGAAGTTTCTTTCCCATCTGTGTGAGTGGCAGGAAGTGTTGCTATCAAGGAAATGGATGGGATGTGTATCATCTCTTATCTGCATCTTCAAGAATGTGATTTCTTTCCCTCAACTACAGTAAATCAAAGGAAAGGGATTTTAACTGTTGTCACCAGGTGGTGAATCCAATACTTTCACTGAGTCTGTGTGCTGCCAGTGTTGTTGTAAGAACTTGCCTCTTCAGGCAAGAGGATAATGGGATTGTGAGAGAAAAGAGAGAGCACTCTGGGGATTATAACAGCAGCTCCCTAGTGGGAAGGATACAGCCAGGCAAGGCCTGTTACACACAAAGGCCGGAGAAACAGCCTCTGGTGCCAGGGTTGTCTCCACTTAAGCTCCATCATGAAGAGTTGCACCGAGGATCTCATGAGGCTGTTCGTACAGACAGTGACCACACAAGTATGGAATGAATCAGTCAGTCTGAATCAACGGATGGAGCTCTAACCTGATGCTCAGGGAGATCTGAACTTACATCCCTTCTAACTACATTATTGTTGAAATTTTCAATTAGTAAACATTTATTGGGTGCTTACTACATGCCAGACACATCTTCCGGATGATAGGGATATATCAGTGAAAAATAAAGACTTAGAGTCAAGTTAAACATGCCCTTTAGCCTATGCCCAGCAATCCTCCTCTTAAGTATTTACCGAAGAAAATGAAAACTAGTCATAAAATACTTGCACACAAAGGGCCATCACAGTTTCATCTACAATTGTCCAAAACTGGCAACAACTTAAATGTTCACCATTAGGTCAACAGGTAAACAAGTTGTGTTATATTCATTATAATGTAACGCTACTTAGAAATAAATGGAAAATACTGATACTCGGAAGAATATAAATGCATCTATAGGTCTGGCAAAAGGAGCCAAATGCAAGAGGGTACATACTATATGATTCCATTTATATGAATTTGAGTAGAGGAGGGACTAATCTATGGTTCTCAAAATCAGATAAGCCTGTTGCCTGGGATTGGGAGAGGGGCACAAAGAACTTTGGGGTGTGGAAAAATTGCTATAGTATATTTGTCAAAACTCATCAAGCTATCCACTAAAATGAATGCAGTTCATTTCATATAAAGTGCAATTCTATGCAGTTGGGGAAAAAAGATTTATCCCAAGCCCACTTAGAGCCGTGTTCTAGGCTGACAAAAAGAAAGCAGATTTAAAATTTAGTGAATAGTATAGCAAGTAGTTGGACACGACTACGCCATTAAGCACAGCACAGCAAGAGTGTAATGGGCAACAGTTGTTAAGATGGAAATCAAAGAGGTTTAAGGGCTTAACAGGTGACAAAAGAGGGAGAGCTGCTGTTTTATGTGGAAGGATCAGGGAAGAGCACGCTGATAAATGGACATTTGAGAAGGCCTTATGTGGAAGTCTCTCTGCAGGCAAGAATACTGGAGTAGGCTGCCATCCCCTTCTCCAAAGGATCTTCCCAATCCAGGGATTGAACCCAGGTCTCCTGCATTGTAGGCAGATTCTTTACTGTCTGAACCACTAGATAAGACCTGAAAGAGCCATGTGAGTGTGAGAAGGTACTGCAGACCAAGGGAGAAGCAAGTGCAAATGGCCCAGAGCCGCAGCATATGTCATTCCTGACCAAGGAAAGTCAGAGAAGCAGGGATGGAAGGGTTAAGCAGAATGGGCAAAGTGGAGAATGAAGCTTGACTCAAGGTCTTAGAGGCAGAAAAGGATACCAACACACAAAACAGGTGTTAAATATCATTGCTTAGGCTTCAAGCTTTGCTCTGACTGTGACAGAAGCCATGAGGCTGTTTTCACTGGAGGACCTGTGTTGACTGAGCTTTCAAAAAACTGATTCTGGAGAAGATAACAGATGTGGTTAGGGAGGCCACATGGAAACCTAGGCAAGAGATGATGGGACTTCAGTAGATGGAATATGATCACGTTCTGGATGTTGTTTGAAGGTAGAACTAACTATACTTTGTAGAAGAAAGTAATATGGGAGGATGAGAAGGATAATCATTAAGGATAGCTCCCGTAATGACCCAGGCAACTGGATGGGTTACGTGCCAATGTATTACATTTGGCAAGACACAACTTTCCTCATTTCCAGTTTCTTTATCTCCATGATAAAGGTACCCAGTACTGCTTCACAGAGTTCTATTATGGAATCAGACAGAGTATAAGTGAATGACTAAGACAGAAATTCAGTATCTTTATTTTGTATATTCATTCTTCATTAACAAATGGAAAATATTCTGTTCTGTAGATGACTTCTAATTTTTTTGTCCCTGATTATTATTTCCAGATACTTGAGAGCATCATTACTCCTACCTTGCAGGACTCACTGGAAGTTATGTCAAGAAGTAAAGTAAATTGCTCAATGCTAAATATTGTTGCAAAGTGCAAGACCCCAAATGAGTTATGTCACATAAAGTAAACCCTCATGCCCTGAATCCAAAAGTAACTGTTTTCCCCATAGTTCCAAGGTCTTCTGTAAATGTTTA
The DNA here is from genome assembly GCA_022376925.1 of Tragulus kanchil. Classification (NCBI taxonomy): domain Eukaryota; kingdom Metazoa; phylum Chordata; class Mammalia; order Artiodactyla; family Tragulidae; genus Tragulus; species Tragulus kanchil. The sequence goes on along the minus strand of JAIOJX010000023.1, from coordinate 21,037,538 downwards.
GCTCAATTTTAACAAACATTTCTCAAACATCAACTTCCTCGAGCATTGATACTTTGGAGAAGATGAGTAAACCATAGTTATTGTGCTCTGTGGTATCTCTGTCTTCTCCAGAGGAATATCATATTTTAGTGTAACTGCAAAAAAAAAAAAACAACAACAACAAAAAAAAACAAAAAAACTCTTGACTAAGTGAGTGACTACTTTCCATTTTTTCCTGACATCATATTATCTAATCTTCACATCCTCCCCAGATAGTAGGTTTCATTATTCCTGTTTTTTTTTAATGAGAATGAGGCTTTGAAAATTTAAGCAATGTATAAGATCAAACATCTATTTATCATGAGATCTCTTAGATTTGTATGATCAGAAAACCATTAGTCATCATAACATTTCCTCTCTCCATTCTGTGATCCCTGTCAATGTCCAACATAGGAGAGAAGCAGCAGGCAGTCCACGGCATCATTAGGTGCAACACCAGCCCAGTGAATGTTGGAGAGCATGAGACATCGGAGAACCCAGTGGGTCTTGAACATCTGGTCCCAGGAAGTTCACAGGTCTACAACTGACTGAAGCCGGGTCAAGATTTGGAGAAACTGGATAGGGCAAGAGCTCTGAGAAACTCAGAGGCCAGGGGCGTTCCTGCAGCTGGCCAAAAGGGAGAAGTTGCTCAGCTCAGATTTGGAGCTTCTATTGCCTTTGTGGAGATGCCATTAGGCAAATGAGCTGGTCTGAGGGAGGCCGATAAGGCTCAGAGAGAGAACGTGTGAGTCATTCCAGAAAGGGTCCTTTGAAGCAGCCATGGAACAACAAAGCTGCTGGCCTGAGATAGGGGAGGCCTTGATAAATAACCAAATGAGGGCTCTTCTTTAATTCCTTGGAGCTGAATTTTAGGGATCGGCTTACAGAACGTCACTCTGGTAGACGTTCAGTAAAAGTTGGGTTCAAGAAGTAAATTGCTCAATGCTAAATATTGTTGCAAAGTGCAAGACCCCAAATGAGTTATGTCACATAAAGTAAACCCTCATGCCCTGAATCCAAAAGTAACTGTTTTCCCCATAGTTCCAAGGTCTTCTGTAAATGTTTAGCTCAATTTTAACAAACATTTCTCAAACATCAACTTCCTCGAGCATTGATACTTTGGAGAAGATGAGTAAACCATAGTTATTGTGCTCTGTGGTATCTCTGTCTTCTCCAGAGGAATATCATATTTTAGTGTAACTGCAAAAAAAAAAAAACAACAACAACAAAAAAAAACAAAAAAACTCTTGACTAAGTGAGTGACTACTTTCCATTTTTTCCTGACATCATATTATCTAATCTTCACATCCTCCCCAGATAGTAGGTTTCATTATTCCTGTTTTTTTTTAATGAGAATGAGGCTTTGAAAATTTAAGCAATGTATAAGATCAAACATCTATTTATCATGAGATCTCTTAGATTTGTATGATCAGAAAACCATTAGTCATCATAACATTTCCTCTCTCCATTCTGTGATCCCTGTCAATGTCCAACATAGGAGAGAAGCAGCAGGCAGTCCACGGCATCATTAGGTGCAACACCAGCCCAGTGAATGTTGGAGAGCATGAGACATCGGAGAACCCAGTGGGTCTTGAACATCTGGTCCCAGGAAGTTCACAGGTCTACAACTGACTGAAGCCGGGTCAAGATTTGGAGAAACTGGATAGGGCAAGAGCTCTGAGAAACTCAGAGGCCAGGGGCGTTCCTGCAGCTGGCCAAAAGGGAGAAGTTGCTCAGCTCAGATTTGGAGCTTCTATTGCCTTTGTGGAGATGCCATTAGGCAAATGAGCTGGTCTGAGGGAGGCCGATAAGGCTCAGAGAGAGAACGTGTGAGTCATTCCAGAAAGGGTCCTTTGAAGCAGCCATGGAACAACAAAGCTGCTGGCCTGAGATAGGGGAGGCCTTGATAAATAACCAAATGAGGGCTCTTCTTTAATTCCTTGGAGCTGAATTTTATCAGGAAGACCACTCGTGCTTACAGAAAGCTGTAATCACTCATGGTAGGACGTAAATTCTCAGCAAGACAGCAGTTGCCGATCAAGTCTAAACGTTCAGGATCCTGTCTAAAGACATATTTCTCACTGTGTAGCCTGCCTGTTCTGTTCTCACAGCTTTCTTGAGAGATTCCTAAGCATCTGGGCCATCTGAGAATCTTTCTTGCCAAAGACTATCCCCTTCTCCCAGAAGGATTCAGCTTCAAGTGATCCCTAGGAGGACAACATTAGCTACACTTGTCTCAACAAAGATGCACACTAGGCCCATGTTCACCATCTCAGGACTGATGGCTGGAAACCTTGATGTTAATAATACTGAATCCTCAAAGTTTCCTTCTCCTGATGAGCTCTTGGTCAAAGAAAAGAACAATGGCTTTGGAATCAAGTTTCAATTTTGGCTCCTTGTTTCATTTAAGTCTTCCATAAGCAATGACCTTTAATTGGGTTCCATTTTCTCCTTGAAATGGAGATTATACCCTTAATTCATAGGCCTATAGTGGTCTATTACAATAATACATTTCAGGTACTTCAAATAGTTTCTGGCATGGACCTATAGTCCTGTACCTAGTGGACTTCTTTTAATTCTCCTGTCACGACCTTTCTTGTTCCAAGGCTTTTCTTATTTTTCCACTGTGCCTCCTGTTCCTCACTCCTCAACCACACTCCTGCATCTGGCTTTCAGTTACTCATCACTTTAATGTAAATTTAGACATCACTTTCTCTAGGAGATCTTCCTTGATCAGCTAAAGTACTCTGTGGGTATTTGAAATTAAAATGGTCCCAGAGAGACTTCCCTAAGATTCCAGTGGTTAAGACTCCATGCTTTCACTGCAGGGGGTACAGGTTCAATCCTTGGTTAGGGAAGTCCCATATGCTTTGAGGTGCAGTCAAAAATAAATGAATAAATAAATGAATGAATAAAAATAGTGCCAGGAAGTTCAGTTGGTTTACCATATTGTGGCAGGAAGTGCCATTCATTTCTGTGTTAACTACAGTCAAACCGTCTGAGGATACTGAGACATAGTTTAAATATCAAAACATGCCTATGTAGTTGGTCTACACAACTACTTTTTGTTCTATGCCATAAATTTTTAAAGATTTATTTATCTATTTATTTTGGGCGGGGGTCGGGTTGGGGAGGGAGGGGAGCAGGCAGGCCACTTCTATTGGTCTTCCATTTCTCTATTTTTCATCCGTCTTTGTTCTTTGGCTCCTGTGGGCCTCCCATCGCGGTGGCGTCTGTTGTCGCAGAGCGCCAGCTCTCGGCGCATGCACTCCAGAGCTCTGGCTCGGTAATTGGACACATCAGTCCAGCCGCTCCGTGGCACGTGGGATCTTTCCAGGCCAGGGATCGAACCGGCGCCCCTTGCACTGCAAGGCGGTGTCCTTATCCACTGGACCACCAGGGGAAGCCCCATAAATTTTTTAAAAGAATATTTCAGCCCTTTAGGGAACTTGTTTAAATCCCTTAGGTACAGTAAGAGTGGTGAGAGAGAATTATCATTTATCATATTTTTCTTCTATCTCCAGTATTCTATGTCTGATGTCTCACTAAATCTTTTCAATGAAGCTATTACAGGTGACCATGCCTGGGATTACTACTACTTTCTCAAGGGTTCAGCTAGCTAGTGTAAAATCAGATTCAGACTTAGGTCTCCTACCATCAAAACTCTGTATTTCCAGTATATGGTGCTGCGTAAAAAAGAAAAAAAAGGTCTTCAAGACCTTATTTTTTTGTAGAACAATTCCAAGAGATCGGATATGAAGTGCTCACTATGAGGAGAAGGAATCAAATTGAAACCTTTGGGGTCTACAGGAAGAACAAAAGGTGATACAGTCTGCCATAGAAGGTGAATCAAGAGCAGGAAAGGTAATAATAAAAGGTCCTTTTAATCCTTCAAAGTGCTTCTCATTAACAATCTAGTGGCTTCACAGAATATGCCACCTTCTCTTCCTTCTCGCTGCATCTTAGGGAAACAGAGAAGACAGATACTTTTGAGCAGAGAGCTCCCTGGGTTCTATTGGCCACATACATATTTCACTTCTTAAAAGCTGCCGACAAACAGCGAGATTCGTTTCAGCACCAGCCTACCATAAATTTATTTGCTTGTTAATGCAGCTTTCCCAGTTCATGTTTTTGCTAACTAGGAACATCAAAATGTCAATCTGTCCTCAGGGGTGTATCAACCTCACGATCTGAACTCAGTAACAAGATTAGAGCACAGACTGCTCAAGAATCAAGGCATAGTGAAATCTTATTATCAGAGAATCCTACCATAATAGAAGAAGACTTGTAAAATCATAGACTAATAGACTCTTAGAGGTAATGGAACCTTAGGGTTTATCCTGTATTGTTTTTCTTTTTCTTTTTGCGACTCCCTTTTCACCTGCTCCTGCACACTATAGACTTAGCATTCTTTTATACAGTACTGATATTTAAAGATAGATGAACGCAGAGTCTGATATTATCTTAACAAAATAATGGGTATCCTCACTTGCTGGAGGAAAGGAAGAGGAGCAGAGATTGTCTAAAGTGGGATAATTCAACTTGGCACTGAGATGCCTTTGGTGCAAAACAAAGACATAAATATTGACATGATTCCACCATTATCACTAGCAGGGTTTCTTGTTTGTTTAAACATGCCTCTGTCTGCTTCTTCTTTATTTTGGCAGAAGGCTTTTGCTTTTCTTTGGAGAACCATTCCCCTCAACTGTCGGACAATACTATCTATCTAAGAAGACTGAACCAATTTCCTGACCCTAGCCTAGTAATTGGCTGATTCCATCTCTTTAGCCATAGGTCATAAATAAGCAACGGACCCCAGACAGTCAAATGAGAATGAACAGCGGACTTTGATAGTATGTGTAAAAGGAAGGTACTTACTCTCTTTTCCCTTAAATTGCTGATCTAGTGAGACACTAGGTTGATATGGTAGTGACTTTCTGGCCATCTTATATTAAAAGCCTCCCTGAGAATGAAACTGCCAGGGAAAATCAGAACCAAGATGCTGAGAAACAAAAGCCTGGTGAGGAGGAGATGGTGGTAGCCCACATTCCTCATTCCCACTCTAGTGAGACAGGGCACTATGGCAAGGTCGCTCTGGGAGCAGAAGTGACAAACCCTCCATGGAAGTGATGCATTGCATACCTAAAAAAGGAGGTGACCAAAAGTTAAACTCACAGCTACCATGTGACTCAGCCATTTGAATCTTAGGTATTAACCAAGATAGATGAAAGCTTTATGTCCATACAAAGATTTTTATGCAAATATCCATAGCATCTGTATTCATAACAGCCCCAAACTGGAAGTAACCCAAATGTTTGTCAATAGATATGCAGATTAAAATATTATGATTTATTTATAAAATGGAACACTACTCAGCAATTTAAAGGAATCAATTATTGATATATACAACAGGGGTTAATCTCAAAATAATTACGTCAAGTTAAAAAGCCAGGCAAACAAGAATACAAGATGAATGATTCCATTTATAAAACTTTTGGAGAATGCAAGTCAATCAATAGTAATATAAAGTAGGTCAATGGTTGCCTGAGGACAGAAGTGAAAGGGGAGGATGGAGTTAGGGAAGGATTACAGAGGGATACAGTGAGACTTGAGGAAGTGGTGGGTATTTGTACTGTGTTGATTGCGGTGATACTTATTGTGGCAATGAATATGTCAACATATATCAATTATACAACTTAAATATGAGTAGTTTGTGTGTGTTCTCAGTTGTTCAGTCATGTCTGACTCTTTGTGGCCCCATAGCCGGTAGCCTGCCAGGTTTCTCTGTTTTGGGGATTTTCCCAACATGAATATTGGAGTGAGTTGCCATTTCATTCTCCAAAGAATCTTCCAGACCCAAGGATTGAACCTGAGCCTTAGGTGTCTCCTGCGTTGGCAGGCAGATTCGTTACCACTGAGCCACCTGAGAAACCAAGAGCAGTTTACTGTAATCAAATAATGCTGTAGCAAAGCCCTTTAAAACAAGACTGAGAGAGCCGGAGCTGATCTGAATCCGTTGTAGGGCAGAAGACCCCTCCCACCAACAACTAACCCCATTTTGGATATGAGTCTTGCTACAATATTGCTGCATAATAAATTATCCCCAAATTCAGGTTTTTTTTTTTTTTTAATTTTGGCCTCTTTTATTGGACGTGCATTTATTTATTTTCATCCATCTTAATTCTTTGGCCTGTGTGGGCCTCCCACTGCAGTGGCCTCTCTCGCTGCAGAGCACTGGCTCTGGGCACATGTGCTCCAGAGTGCCGGCTCGCAGCTGGACATACCAGTCCAGCCACTCTGTAGCATGTGGGATCTTCCGTGCCAGGGATCGAACCTGTGCCCCTTGCACTGAAAGGCAAACTCTTTACCTGCTGGGCTACCAGGGAAGCCCACAATTCAGTTTTAAACCTTGACAACTTATTGTCTCTTTTACAGGTTTGGGACTGATTGTAACTTGACTGGGCTAAAGGCTATGCAGATTAAAATATTATGATTTATTTATAAAATGGAACACTACTCAGCAATTTAAAGGAATCAATTATTGATATATACAACAGGGGTTAATCTCAAAATAATTACGTCAAGTTAAAAAGCCAGGCAAACAAGAATACAAGATGAATGATTCCATTTATAAAACTTTTGGAGAATGCAAGTCAATCAATAGTAATATAAAGTAGGTCAATGGTTGCCTGAGGACAGAAGTGAAAGGGGAGGATGGAGTTAGGGAAGGATTACAGAGGGATACAGTGAGACTTGAGGAAGTGGTGGGTATTTGTACTGTGTTGATTGCGGTGATACTTATTGTGGCAATGAATATGTCAACATATATCAATTATACAACTTAAATATGAGTAGTTTGTGTGTGTTCTCAGTTGTTCAGTCATGTCTGACTCTTTGTGGCCCCATAGCCGGTAGCCTGCCAGGTTTCTCTGTTTTGGGGATTTTCCCAACATGAATATTGGAGTGAGTTGCCATTTCATTCTCCAAAGAATCTTCCAGACCCAAGGATTGAACCTGAGCCTTAGGTGTCTCCTGCGTTGGCAGGCAGATTCGTTACCACTGAGCCACCTGAGAAACCAAGAGCAGTTTACTGTAATCAAATAATGCTGTAGCAAAGCCCTTTAAAACAAGACTGAGAGAGCCGGAGCTGATCTGAATCCGTTGTAGGGCAGAAGACCCCTCCCACCAACAACTAACCCCATTTTGGATATGAGTCTTGCTACAATATTGCTGCATAATAAATTATCCCCAAATTCAGGTTTTTTTTTTTTTTTAATTTTGGCCTCTTTTATTGGACGTGCATTTATTTATTTTCATCCATCTTAATTCTTTGGCCTGTGTGGGCCTCCCACTGCAGTGGCCTCTCTCGCTGCAGAGCACTGGCTCTGGGCACATGTGCTCCAGAGTGCCGGCTCGCAGCTGGACATACCAGTCCAGCCACTCTGTAGCATGTGGGATCTTCCGTGCCAGGGATCGAACCTGTGCCCCTTGCACTGAAAGGCAAACTCTTTACCTGCTGGGCTACCAGGGAAGCCCACAATTCAGTTTTTTAAACCTTGACAACTTATTGTCTCTTTTACAGGTTTGGGACTGATTGTAACTTGACTGGGCTAGGCTAGACACTAAGATTTAGGTTGAAGATTGGGTCTGGGTCTTCTCCAAAGTCTCTCGTTCTCCTTAGAACAACAATTATTCATGAGGTTAGCCATAAAGTATGCTCAGTGGGTCTCAGTCTGGGGGCAGGTGGATAGGCAGTAGCTGTGTGGGCCATATTATTCTCATAGTGTGTCACAGGAGTGTGAGAGCCCAAGATAATACTTTGGCTACACAATGCAGAGTTGATTCCTTAGAAAAGACCCTGATGCTGGGAAAGACTGAAGGCGGGAGGAGAAGGGGAAGGCAGAAGATGAGATGTTTGAATGTCCTCAATGACTCAATGGACATGAGTTTGAGCAAACTCCAGGAGATGGTTAAGAACAGGGAAGCCTGATGCTCTGTAGTCCATGGGGTCATAAACAGTTGGGCATGACTGAGTGACTGAACAACAAAGTAAACCCCATTTTGGTTAGGGTTCTCTCACTTGAGCTGAAAGTATTTTTACTACGACTGAGAACAGAGTCCAGTAAACAAAGTACAAGTATCATTAGCACAACGCTTATATGTCAGTTGCTTCACATTAGCTATTTCTTTTTTAAAAAATTATTTATTTTTAATCAAAGGATAATTGCTTTACAATATTGGTTTGATTTCTGCCATACATAAACATAGATATGCCATAGGTATACATATTTACAGATCAGCTATTTCTTTTAACCCTCATCATAAGGAGTAAGGTTTGTATTATACACTAGTCTTTCACTGAGGAAACTGAGGTTCACTATTTTAAGAGAAGAGTTTCAAATAAAACTAGATATGTCAAAACCAGGATCTATTCTTTTTCCAATGTGTCATGTTTTTGCTCAGGAGACTATCAACAAAACATGGCACCCAAGGCATTTTCACTATTTCTCTGTCTCTTGACAAAGTTGAAGCAAATTTCTTTCTAAGCAATCTACATCTATTTTGTATATTTCAACACTCGTCCTACCACCTTCCTTGTCAGAATTCAACTATCCTTAGACTTGAAAATTCGTACTCAGTCTGAACAATGTGGTACATAGTTAAAAAGCAGTCGATTGGCTGTCCAGCAGTGTGGCATCAAACCCCCAATCTTCCCTTTACTAGCTGTGAGACCACTTAAACATTCAGGGTGTCAATGTCTCCCTTTATAAAATGAGAAAAAAAATGTATCTCCTATAGACCTAATTTGATAGTTAAATGTGGTAAACTGAAAGTAGATTATAAACTGTCAAGTGCTTTAAAGTATCATGTAGAATTGATGGCATCATAATTAAAGTTACTAATATTAACGATTCAGAGAAAGAAAAGAAGTATAGCTGTTATAATAAGCATTTGGGGTGACTCTTAGCTAGAGGAGGGTATTCTTGTCCAATGACCCTCAAATGGCTCATACACCATACAGACGCTGTCTATGCCTCCACGTAAGACAGCAACCTCTGCTATGTCTGGTAGAATCAGTATCACATCTAGCTCTAAGTCTTTAATTACCCAGGGCTTTCTCAAGCAATCTACAGTTTTATCAAAAGATCTCTCAACTATGGTTATCAAAAGATCTTCTGACCCTGACTGTGATGTTTTTTTCTTTTCTCTAAGAGATCTTTATTAACTCCTCTACCTCTGCTGGGTCCAGGAGTCCAGGTAGGTGATTAATGTCCCCTGAATTATGATTCTACTTTCTGTTGGTGAAAATTTATAATCAGAGTGGTAAGCTAGAATTCTTTCAACCCAGGTACTGGACATTCATCGCACAATATAATTCTAAAGAGGAGTAGTTAATGAGAGAGCAGGGGAAGACGGGGAAACAGGAGCTGAGTCTGGTCTGAAGGCCAGTGCTCCCAGCAGTGAAGTCACCCCTGGGGGGGGATGCATCACTCAGTGGACAAATTGCAGCAGTGGAATGGGATTTCCATCATCATTGTATGTTATCAATAAGGAAGCTAAGGCACACAGAGACTAATAAGATAATAGTAACCACAACAGCAGCTGCCTTTCTGTGTTAGTACGATCTATGAATCAAGCTTTAAGTAGGAATCTTTACAAGCACCAAAGCACACAAAGCTAATCTCAAAAGCAGTATGATAAAGTTAGATATCTCTTTTATTTTACAAATGGAATACTGAAGCTTAGGGAGCTTAAATGACTTGTCCAAGATCAAGACACAAATCTTGCTGCAGGGGTTGTGAACAGGGTCTGTCTGGACTCTCAAAGCTGCTCCTTCCAGGGTACCGCTGATGTGCTTCTACCATTCCTCTTTGCTACTACCACCAAAGGAGAGTGCACCATACGCCAGGCACTGGGTACATATACTTATTACTGTTGTGCCCATTTTACCAAAGGGGAAACTGAGATTTGGTGTGGGTGAGACACATGCCCAAAGGTTCATGGTGAGCAAGAGGCAAGGTCTGGGATTCAAACTCAGGGCTCAGTCCTGTCTGTCTCCAGACATGATTCCCTCAGCCACAACCATAAATGGCTCCAGCTGCCACCGAAAGCCAATTCTGTCACCATATATCCAATTCAATGCCTCAAATCCCTTCTTTTAAGATACACATGGCTGCAGACAGGCCGCCCGAAGACATTAGGATGGTGAGCGTGGGGGCAACAAGGGTAGCATGTAAGACGTTCATGCTTCTGCTACCACTGCACTAATAGTATACTGAATCCAGTGCCATGAAGGGGACCCCAAGGTGATAACTGATTATGACATTCATCAAATCCACAGAGCCCACAGTGCACATGAGATTGAAGTGAAAGAGTCAGCCACTTTCTACACGGCAAGAATCCTGAGGCTTACTGAAACCACACTGCACTTCTAGCTCACTGGAAAATCAGATGAACCAGGTACTGGACATTCATCGCACAATATAATTCTAAAGAGGAGTAGTTAATGAGAGAGCAGGGGAAGACGGGGAAACAGGAGCTGAGTCTGGTCTGAAGGCCAGTGCTCCCAGCAGTGAAGTCACCCCTGGGGGGGGATGCATCACTCAGTGGACAAATTGCAGCAGTGGAATGGGATTTCCATCATCATTGTATGTTATCAATAAGGAAGCTAAGGCACACAGAGACTAATAAGATAATAGTAACCACAACAGCAGCTGCCTTTCTGTGTTAGTACGATCTATGAATCAAGCTTTAAGTAGGAATCTTTACAAGCACCAAAGCACACAAAGCTAATCTCAAAAGCAGTATGATAAAGTTAGATATCTCTTTTATTTTACAAATGGAATACTGAAGCTTAGGGAGCTTAAATGACTTGTCCAAGATCAAGACACAAATCTTGCTGCAGGGGTTGTGAACAGGGTCTGTCTGGACTCTCAAAGCTGCTCCTTCCAGGGTACCGCTGATGTGCTTCTACCATTCCTCTTTGCTACTACCACCAAAGGAGAGTGCACCATACGCCAGGCACTGGGTACATATACTTATTACTGTTGTGCCCATTTTACCAAAGGGGAAACTGAGATTTGGTGTGGGTGAGACACATGCCCAAAGGTTCATGGTGAGCAAGAGGCAAGGTCTGGGATTCAAACTCAGGGCTCAGTCCTGTCTGTCTCCAGACATGATTCCCTCAGCCACAACCATAAATGGCTCCAGCTGCCACCGAAAGCCAATTCTGTCACCATATATCCAATTCAATGCCTCAAATCCCTTCTTTTAAGATACACATGGCTGCAGACAGGCCGCCCGAAGACATTAGGATGGTGAGCGTGGGGGCAACAAGGGTAGCATGTAAGACGTTCATGCTTCTGCTACCACTGCACTAATAGTATACTGAATCCAGTGCCATGAAGGGGACCCCAAGGTGATAACTGATTATGACATTCATCAAATCCACAGAGCCCACAGTGCACATGAGATTGAAGTGAAAGAGTCAGCCACTTTCTACACGGCAAGAATCCTGAGGCTTACTGAAACCACACTGCACTTCTAGCTCACTGGAAAATCAGATGAACCAGGCTGCTAAGATTCATGCAAACCTCTGAGCCCTGCTAAGCTTCCCTGAGTAAATAAATTGTGAAAATAAAGAATCCTCTTCAACTTGCACATAAAAACAAGCAAATGAAGGTCTTTTTGCATAATTGCTACAAAGGGCCCCAACCAGCCATTCCCAATTTCATATTTCAATGAAGTTTTATTTATTTTCATTTGCAAATGAATTTGCTGCTTGTGAAGGGAAGACTCAGGGCTCTGACTGGTGCCAGATTGTTGGGTGGAGCTTCCACTCTGGATGATGGCCTTTTTGCTGACCAGCAGACTTCTCAGCTTATGCCCCTGCCTTCCCTTCCCGGCTGCCTCTGCCTATTGTTGAATTTATAATTTTCTCTCTGTCCAGTCACCCAATCACCTTCTTTCCTAAATAGAGATTAGAAATATGCTAGCATTTATCCAATCAACAAATATTTATGTAACACCCACAACATATCAAGAGCTGGTGCCCCAGAAATACAATAGTAGGGCAGAGAGCAATAACTGCATTCTGGAAGGAAACACCCAGAAAAAAATGTGTGTGTGTTTGTGCAGAGGCATAACCAGCGTTGAAACACCCATGACAGTGAGAAAAGCATGCTTGAAGGTCTTAGTATTGGAAAGATCTTGGATCACTCATGTAATAGGGAGACGTGTGGGTCGGGAGCAAAGTGAGCAGGGAAGAGGGGAGGGGGGCGGGTACTGAGGACAAGACAGAAGCCAGAGACCAGGGGGCTCCTGCAAGCCTTATCAGTGGTATCAGAGACAGCATATTTCAATGCAGAAAGCAAACACAACTAAAACTGAAGATTCATGGAACAGGCCAGGCAGAATAAATCCCTTTCGAAAGGTGCTGGACATAACTGGATTTCTAAATTTTTACCATGCACACTGTTGATTCTTCAGTGTCCATAAACTGTGGTGAGTGATGACAAGGGATGTGACTCAGGATCCTTGAATGCTCAGATTTGATCTTGATGACTCAACCACAGAGCCCACAGTGCACATGAGATTGAAGTGAAAGAGTCAGCCACTTTCTACACGGCAAGAATCCTGAGGCTTACTGAAACCACACTGCACTTCTAGCTCACTGGAAAATCAGATGAACCAGGCTGCTAAGATTCATGCAAACCTCTGAGCCCTGCTAAGCTTCCCTGAGTAAATAAATTGTGAAAATAAAGAATCCTCTTCAACTTGCACATAAAAACAAGCAAATGAAGGTCTTTTTGCATAATTGCTACAAAGGGCCCCAACCAGCCATTCCCAATTTCATATTTCAATGAAGTTTTATTTATTTTCATTTGCAAATGAATTTGCTGCTTGTGAAGGGAAGACTCAGGGCTCTGACTGGTGCCAGATTGTTGGGTGGAGCTTCCACTCTGGATGATGGCCTTTTTGCTGACCAGCAGACTTCTCAGCTTATGCCCCTGCCTTCCCTTCCCGGCTGCCTCTGCCTATTGTTGAATTTATAATTTTCTCTCTGTCCAGTCACCCAATCACCTTCTTTCCTAAATAGAGATTAGAAATATGCTAGCATTTATCCAATCAACAAATATTTATGTAACACCCACAACATATCAAGAGCTGGTGCCCCAGAAATACAATAGTAGGGCAGAGAGCAATAACTGCATTCTGGAAGGAAACACCCAGAAAAAAATGTGTGTGTGTTTGTGCAGAGGCATAACCAGCGTTGAAACACCCATGACAGTGAGAAAAGCATGCTTGAAGGTCTTAGTATTGGAAAGATCTTGGATCACTCATGTAATAGGGAGACGTGTGTGGCGGGAGCAAAGTGAGCAGGGAAGAGGGGAGGGGGGCGGGTACTGAGGACAAGACAGAAGCCAGAGACCAGGGGGCTCCTGCAAGCCTTATCAGTGGTATCAGAGACAGCATATTTCAATGCAGAAAGCAAACACAACTAAAACTGAAGATTCATGGAACAGGCCAGGCAGAATAAATCCCTTTCGAAAGGTGCTGGACATAACTGGATTTCTAAATTTTTACCATGCACACTGTTGATTCTTCAGTGTCCATAAACTGTGGTGAGTGATGACAAGGGATGTGACTCAGGATCCTTGAATGCTCAGATTTGATCTTGATGACTCAACCAGGGTCCATGAGAGCTTTAAGAAAAAGATGGTTTTCCCAGAGGACAAGAGGGAGCAAAGTGCACCCTTCACGTTCTTTGTCCAAACCCCAGGTGGTTTCAAGGTGGGTTACACCAGGCTACTCTTACACATGCCAAGGCATAATTGTCATGATGAGAAAAGCAAGTCTAAGGAGAAAACTGAGAAATAAAACATCAGAGAAAAGTACTTTCTCCCCAAGCTTAAGAGCTTAGCTGACCTAATTTGTCAACATACGGGGTTTCTCTAGTTCTGTCTAGTTGCCAGATGGGTGAGAACTAGGTGATTTCAACTACAGTCTTTTTAAAGAAATGAGGTGGGAAAAATGGAAAGGAGATGAAATAGGGTAGATGAGAAAGGGACAGCATTTGCCTCCAGAATTATAGAAAAATATATTTACCCCAGACCTCTAAGGATAAAGTTAGTAATCTATAATTCCTTGGAAGCAACTCTGGGCCCATTATATGCACTGATCTAACTTTTCCTTTTGTGACAGTTCAACAACCTTGTAGTTTTTCATCTTACCAGAGGATAAGTCTCAAGAAACAGATACTAGAATTAATGCCTTAAGGCAGGTGAGAACTTGCGCAAACCACTAGAAAAAATGAAAGGTAAAGGATTTTATTTCTATCTAAGTCTGTAGATAAATCCATTAGAAAAAATAACTGGTCCAATTTTAGTATCAACAAAGGTGAGATCAAGTACAATTTCTTACAAGGCAGTATTATTGGGCTTCCCTGGTGGTCCAGTGGGTAGAGAGTCCACCTTTCAGTGCAAGGGGAATCGGTTCGACCCCTGGCCCAGGAGGATCCCAAGTGCTGTGGAGGGAGCGGCCGGACTAGTGTGTCCAATTATGAGCTAGCGCTCTGAAGCATGTGTGCCCAGAGCCGGTGCTCTGCAATGAGAGAGGCCACTGCAATGGGAGGCCCACACAGGCCAAAGAATAAAGATGGATGAAAATAAATATCAAAATAAGAGGCATGATGGGGAAAAATGTTAAAAAAAAAAAAAAAAAAGGTAGTCTTGTTAGTTGACCGTATCATCAAACACTGAAATGGGATAAGGGAGATCTCCAGTCAGATTTATGGAATGCTGGAAGGGACATTAAGAGACAATCTCCTGGGGGGAGGGTCCAGGGATATGCATATGAATGATCTGGGAACATACATGTTGGTGAACAACAAAACTGTAAAATCTTTAAAATAAAGAATTGAAAAAAAAAAAAAAAAAAAGAGAGACAATCTCCTGGAGTCCTTGCCTCTGTTTTGCAGGTAAACACATTTGTGATCACCTCAGAACTGAGTTAGAGCCTGGTTGCTGCAGATTCCTTAGCCAGGGATGTTTCAACAGCACTGTGTCCCTCCTTCCAAAAAAGGCTAGGACAGAAGGCATGAGGCATGGTGTCTGGTGTTTCTCCAGATGGTTGGAAGCTTGGCCCAAGCTACCTCAATATGGAGCTGCTTACCTGGTGATGAATGCTTTTATTAGTGTTCATGGCATTTACCATGCAGTGCTTATGCTGAAGGACAGTAATTTATAGCTGGGTGACATATCTGGATTGGAAAGAGTGGGGAAAAGGGCAAATGCAGGGCCTGGAGACCTGACTTTCTCTGGTTGTGGCTAATACTACGTATTTCTTCTATAACCATCATGACACTACCCTCACCCGTTTCTACTCTTTGCCTCTCTTTCTCTCTCTCCCTCTCTCTTTTCCAAAGGTCCAACCTAATCAGTCGAGCGGGACATCTATTGAAGGGAACATAAAGGAATAAAAACAGAAGGTAACATTATTTAAGTATCTTCAAAATACAAGGCACTGAGGTAAATACATTCATGCTTGTCTTTCTATTTCAGTTCCACAATCATGCTGACAGGCACAATTTAACGAGGAAACTTGCCCAGAGTTCAGACACTTGGTAGGCTATAAAGCTGGAATCCAAAGTCAGCTCCATGTGACTCCTAAAGTGTGTTCTTTTCATATATCCTCATTTATATCGCTCTCCTCCATCTGCCCAGTACATCTTCCTGCTCCTTGTCTTGGGTATATATGACAGCATATTCATTTAAGAAACACTCGTGTTCTATTATATGCTAGAAATGAAAGAATCAAAAATATATAAAACAACGTGCACCCTCACACAGCTCACAGTTGGTATATGTCTGTGTGCCTGGGGCTTGAGATTGATGAAGAATGCACATTAGTAAGTACTTATGACAGAACGTTTATTCATTCATTTACTCATTCTTTCAGCAAATGCTCATTAAATACTTATTCTATGCATTACTGTGCCAGGGTTTATCAATCCTGGCTGCATATTAGAATAACCTACTGTACTTGAAAAAAAAAAAAAACAAAACTGAATCCCTGGCCCATTTAACTAGTTCTACTGCATTGACAGGAGGTGGGGCCCTGGCATCAGTATGTTCTAAAAGCCTTATAGGGAATTGGAATAGGCAGCCAGGGCTGAAGAACACTGTTTCATGCTCTGGAGGTGCAGTGATGAGCAAACAGAAGAAACACTCAGGGTCATATTCACAGAATCTGAGTTGCCCATGGTCAGATGGAAGGAGAGGCAGATGAACAGGGTCAGAGGAACATGAAGCTCGAGTGTCTGGCTCGTACATAAATCTCAGGCATTAAGTTCAAGGCAATTTGGAGGGCACAGCAGAGGGCAATGATATAAAGACTGAAGTACCTTCATGTTCAACACTTCTATATCTGGACTAGGTAGAGGGATCTACTTTCCTAAACAGTTTTAATTGGAATGATTGACACATGCTTATTTTTGATTGCATGCTTATTTTTCTGAGACAAGGCGTCATTTTCCCCTTCTATATGGATACCTCTGAAAAGTTTCTAAAGGTCCAACCTAATCAGTCGAGGACATCTATTGAAGGAACATAAAGGAATAAAAACAGAAGGTAACATTATTTAAGTATCTTCAAAATACAAGGCACTGAGGTAAATACATTCATGCTTGTCTTTCTATTTCAGTTCCACAATCATGCTGACAGGCACAATTTAACGAGGAAACTTGCCCAGAGTTCAGACACTTGGTAGGCTATAAAGCTGGAATCCAAAGTCAGCTCCATGTGACTCCTAAAGTGTGTTCTTTTCATATATCCTCATTTATATCGCTCTCCTCCATCTGCCCAGTACATCTTCCTGCTCCTTGTCTTGGGTATATATGACAGCATATTCATTTAAGAAACACTCGTGTTCTATTATATGCTAGAAATGAAAGAATCAAAAATATATAAAACAACGTGCACCCTCACACAGCTCACAGTTGGTATATGTCTGTGTGCCTGGGGCTTGAGATTGATGAAGAATGCACATTAGTAAGTACTTATGACAGAACGTTTATTCATTCATTTACTCATTCTTTCAGCAAATGCTCATTAAATACTTATTCTATGCATTACTGTGCCAGGGTTTATCAATCCTGGCTGCATATTAGAATAACCTACTGTACTTGAAAAAAAAAAAAAAAAAAACAAAACTGAATCCCTGGCCCATTTAACTAGTTCTACTGCATTGACAGGAGGTGGGGCCCTGGCATCAGTATGTTCTAAAAGCCTTATAGGGAATTGGAATAGGCAGCCAGGGCTGAAGAACACTGTTTCATGCTCTGGAGGTGCAGTGATGAGCAAACAGAAGAAACACTCAGGGTCATATTCACAGAATCTGAGTTGCCCATGGTCAGATGGAAGGAGAGGCAGATGAACAGGGTCAGAGGAACATGAAGCTCGAGTGTCTGGCTCGTACATAAATCTCAGGCATTAAGTTCAAGGCAATTTGGAGGGCACAGCAGAGGGCAATGATATAAAGACTGAAGTACCTTCATGTTCAACACTTCTATATCTGGACTAGGTAGAGGGATCTACTTTCCTAAACAGTTTTAATTGGAATGATTGACACATGCTTATTTTTGATTGCATGCTTATTTTTCTGAGACAAGGCGTCATTCATTTATTTAACCACAATTCACCTTCAGGTGACTGGGTCAAAAGAGAGTGGAAGGAGTTTTAAGAATTTCTCTCATAATCGATAATTATTAAGTGGTTGTATTACACACCAGACCAAGTCAAGAAGAGAAATTAGAGAAGGCATGTAAACATTTTAATTTAAATCCAGTTTTGCTCTCATGTGTAGCCATGCGTTTCATTTTGTTTATGCTAGCCTTGGCTTTGGAATCAGACGAGTTTGGATTTGAGGTTCAGGTGAACTTTGACGAACTAGGAGACCTTGGGCCAATGATGCCCTCTCTCAGTGCCTCAACTTCCTCATCTGCCAAGTGGGGTTATAAATAGTGTCTACTTTCTGGGGTTTCTGGGAGAGTGGAAAGAAGAGAATGGACCTACTGCATTTCTGGCTTAAAGTAAAGGCCCACTTAATATTTGCTGTCATTTTGTATAATGAATAGTATTAGAGGTCATTCTTTGCTATCACTGCACAATAAAAAGTGTGGCTAAGTCTTAAAAGCAAGTGAATTATATGAGTGCAAATAATTGAGGTAGATGCATTCAATATACCTTAATAACACTATACAGAAAGTACTTTTCTATATATTTATATGTATACTAACTTCCCATAACTCTGAGAAGGTAAATATTTTTACATTTTATTATGGAAACATTTTTAGAGAAAATTTGTATGTTTGTATAATGAACCTCCATGTCCCCATTTCCCATCCCCAGCAATTATCAACATTTTGTCAGTCTTACTTTATCTATGGATTTCTACTTATTTTTCAGGAATATTTTAAGACACATTCAGGATATCATGTCATTTTACTTTTATGCACTCTGAGTCCAGGTCGAGGGGGCATACGGTAGGAACATGAAGAGTGCGGGACAAATGGCATTAAGTTCAAGGCAATTTGGAGGGCACAGCAGAGGGCAATGATATAAAGACTGAAGTACCTTCATGTTCAACACTTCTATATCTGGACTAGGTAGAGGGATCTACTTTCCTAAACAGTTTTAATTGGAATGATTGACACATGCTTATTTTTGATTGCATGCTTATTTTTCTGAGACAAGGCGTCATTCATTTATTTAACCACAATTCACCTTCAGGTGACTGGGTCAAAGAGAGTGGAAGGAGTTTTAAGAATTTCTCTCATAATCGATAATTATTAAGTGGTTGTATTACACACCAGACCAAGTCAAGAAGAGAAATTAGAGAAGGCATGTAAACATTTTAATTTAAATCCAGTTTTGCTCTCATGTGTAGCCATGCGTTTCATTTTGTTTATGCTAGCCTTGGCTTTGGAATCAGACGAGTTTGGATTTGAGGTTCAGGTGAACTTTGACGAACTAGGAGACCTTGGGCCAATGATGCCCTCTCTCAGTGCCTCAACTTCCTCATCTGCCAAGTGGGGTTATAAATAGTGTCTACTTTCTGGGGTTTCTGGGAGAGTGGAAAGAAGAGAATGGACCTACTGCATTTCTGGCTTAAAGTAAAGGCCCACTTAATATTTGCTGTCATTTTGTATAATGAATAGTATTAGAGGTCATTCTTTGCTATCACTGCACAATAAAAAGTGTGGCTAAGTCTTAAAAGCAAGTGAATTATATGAGTGCAAATAATTGAGGTAGATGCATTCAATATACCTTAATAACACTATACAGAAAGTACTTTTCTATATATTTATATGTATACTAACTTCCCATAACTCTGAGAAGGTAAATATTTTTACATTTTATTATGGAAACATTTTTAGAGAAAATTTGTATGTTTGTATAATGAACCTCCATGTCCCCATTTCCCATCCCCAGCAATTATCAACATTTTGTCAGTCTTACTTTATCTATGGATTTCTACTTATTTTTCAGGAATATTTTAAGACACATTCAGGATATCATGTCATTTTACCTTTATGCAGCATTTATCTATAATGGATAAGTATATGTAATGTACTATCTATCTATCACCATGCTGTAATTGCATGTAACAAAATTAACAATAATCTCTTAGTATCTAGGACTCATTTCATGCTGAAATTTCCCCAACTGCTTCAAAGATATATTTTTTATGGTCTGCCTGTTGAAATCAGGCCAAAGACTACACATTGAGCTGACTAATTTGTCTCTTAAGTCTCTTTTACCTTGTGATAGTATGAAAGAGCTATTCTCACTTCATATAGGAGATGAAGAAGTTAAGATACAGAGAGGTCAAGTCACATGCTGAATGTCACACATGGAAAGAATGGATGTCACTATTGAATGGTAGCAGAACAGGTTTTGGATATTTAGAGTTTCTCAAAAGGGAGGTACTTAGTGTCTTCCCCCTTTCTTTGCCATCAGAAACTAAAAGAGACTAAATAGTCTGATTTTATCCTCAGCCTCTCTCTAACTTCCTGCCGAATGCTAAAAGATTTTCCAGTTTTGAGCTCTAAAACATTTGGTTCCAGCTCACTCTAGAAGGTGAGGGAGAGGGTTTCCCTGGTGTCCCAGTGGGTAAAGAGTCTGCCTTGCAGTTCAAGGGGCACTGGTTTGATCCCTGGCCTGGGAAGATCCCATGTGCCATGGAGCCACTGGACCCGTGTGTCCAATTAGGAGCCAGCACTCTGGAGTCCATGTGCCCAGAGATGGTACTTTGCAGTGAGAGAGGCCACTGCAATGGGAGGCCCATACATGCCAAGGAATAAAAAAAAAGATGGCTGAAAATAAATATAAATAAAAGAGACGTGATGGGGAAAAGAAAAAAAATGAAACAAAAAATGGTGAGGGAGAGGCAATTTAAAATCTGTCTCTGGATGTTTTCAAGTGTTGTGCTGAGTGTGAAGTTTAGAAAAACAAATACCTTTCAGTCCAGGGCTTCTCATTTATTCATTTGTTCACTCCAGGCAGTTTTATTGGGTTATCTCTACAGGCTTTACCCTCGCTGTACTAGGAGCTATGGGTATAGGAATAGATAAGAAAACTGTCCTCAAGGAGTTCTCATCCAGTGTATGTGCTGGGCTGGGGAAGGAGAAACAGCTCTGGTGCAGCTCTAGAGTTAGAGGGGATGCAAGGTGCCATCGAAACATCTGCTCTGATGAGCAGACTCTTCCATAAGTGACTCCCTACAAGTGAGTGGAGGGACTTCCCTGGTAGCTCAGCTGGCTAAGAATCGCCTGCGATGAAGGAGACCCTGGTTCGATTCCTGGGGTGGATCCCCTTGAGAAGGGATAGGCTACCCAGTCCAGTATCCTTGGGCTTCCCTGGTTGCTCAGCTGGTAAAGAATCTGCCCTCAGTGCGGGGGACCTGGGTTTAATTCCTGGGTTGAGAAGATCCTTTGAAAGAGGGCATGGCCACTGACTCCAGTATTCTTGCCTGGAGAATCCCCATGGATGGAGGAGCCTGGTGGGCTGTTGTCCATGGGGTTGCAAAGAGTCAAACACAACTGAGCAACAAAGCACACATAACTGAGTGGTAAATGGATAGGAAGAGAAATAGAAAATAGCTTGAGATGGGGTTGCAAATGGATCAGTCTGGCTCTAACTTCCTGCCGAATGCTAAAAGATTTTCCAGTTTTGAGCTCTAAAACATTTGGTTCCAGCTCACTCTAGAAGGTGAGGGAGAGGGTTTCCCTGGTGTCCCAGTGGGTAAAGAGTCTGCCTTGCAGTTCAAGGGGCACTGGTTTGATCCCTGGCCTGGGAAGATCCCATGTGCCATGGAGCCACTGGACCCGTGTGTCCAATTAGGAGCCAGCACTCTGGAGTCCATGTGCCCAGAGATGGTACTTTGCAGTGAGAGAGGCCACTGCAATGGGAGGCCCATACATGCCAAGGAATAAAAAAAAAGATGGCTGAAAATAAATATAAATAAAAGAGACGTGATGGGGAAAAGAAAAAAAATGAAACAAAAAATGGTGAGGGAGAGGCAATTTAAAATCTGTCTCTGGATGTTTTCAAGTGTTGTGCTGAGTGTGAAGTTTAGAAAAACAAATACCTTTCAGTCCAGGGCTTCTCATTTATTCATTTGTTCACTCCAGGCAGTTTTATTGGGTTATCTCTACAGGCTTTACCCTGCGCTGTACTAGGAGCTATGGGTATAGGAATAGATAAGAAAACTGTCCTCAAGGAGTTCTCATCCAGTGTATGTGCTGGGCTGGGGAAGGAGAAACAGCTCTGGTGCAGCTCTAGAGTTAGAGGGGATGCAAGGTGCCATCGAAACATCTGCTCTGATGAGCAGACTCTTCCATAAGTGACTCCCTACAAGTGAGTGGAGGGACTTCCCTGGTAGCTCAGCTGGCTAAGAATCGCCTGCGATGAAGGAGACCCTGGTTCGATTCCTGGGGTGGATCCCCTTGAGAAGGGATAGGCTACCCAGTCCAGTATCCTTGGGCTTCCCTGGTTGCTCAGCTGGTAAAGAATCTGCCCTCAGTGCGGGAGACCTGGGTTTAATTCCTGGGTTGAGAAGATCCTTTGAAAGAGGGCATGGCCACTGACTCCAGTATTCTTGCCTGGAGAATCCCCATGGATGGAGGAGCCTGGTGGGCTGTTGTCCATGGGGTTGCAAAGAGTCAAACACAACTGAGCAACAAAGCACACATAACTGAGTGGTAAATGGATAGGAAGAGAAATAGAAAATAGCATTTGTAAGATGCAGCAGCAGAAGAAATTTCAGCCTGATCCACTTTATTGGGGTAGTTCAGTCTGGCTTGAGCACAAATGTGAGAAGAGAGGAATGTAAACGTTCATGGTTGAGAGGGTAGCACGGTCCAATGGCCATCATGCATGTGTGAAGTTGCCTCAGTCCTGTCTGACTTGTGACCCTATGAACTATACCCCACCAGGCTCCTCTGTCCATGGAGTTCTCCAGGCAAGAATGCTGGAGTGGGTTGTCATTCCCTTCTCTAGGGGATCTTCCTGACCCAGGGATTGAACCTGTGTCTCTTATGTCTCCTGCATTGGCAGGCAGGTTCTCTACCACTAGTACCACTTGGGATGTTGGCCATCACAGGCCATGTCAAAAAGTCCCTATTTTATCTTATTGGCTGTAACTTGGAGGATGAGGGATCTTGGTCTCTTGGCCAAGGATCTAACCCAAACCCTAACCTGCACCCCCTGAAATAGAAGAAAAGAGTTTTAAGCATTGAACTGCCAGCAAAGTCCCCCCCAATCCCTATTTTGAGGGCAATCTTTTGAAGGGCTATAAGGAGGAAGAGACATGGTCAAGTTTATCCCTGAAAATTTCCTCTCATGGCTCTGAGGGTAATGATAGTTGTCAGAAGAGTCTGGGAGCCAGGAGGCTTGGTGGTGGTCGTGACAGAAAAGTGAAAGTCATATATGACTCTGTGTGACCCCAGGGATAGGCTAAACGCCTGCGATGAAGGAGACCCTGGTTCGATTCCTGGGTGGATCCCTTGAGAAGGGATAGGCTACCCAGTCCAGTATCCTTGGGCTTCCCTGGTTGCTCAGCTGGTAAAGAATCTGCCCTCAGTGCGGGAGACCTGGGTTTAATTCCTGGGTTGAGAAGATCCTTTGAAAGAGGGCATGGCCACTGACTCCAGTATTCTTGCCTGGAGAATCCCCATGGATGGAGGAGCCTGGTGGGCTGTTGTCCATGGGGTTGCAAAGAGTCAAACACAACTGAGCAACAAAGCACACATAACTGAGTGGTAAATGGATAGGAAGAGAAATAGAAAATAGCATTTGTAAGATGCAGCAGCAGAAGAAATTTCAGCCTGATCCACTTTATTGGGGTAGTTCAGTCTGGCTTGAGCACAAATGTGAGAAGAGAGGAATGTAAACGTTCATGGTTGAGAGGGTAGCACGGTCCAATGGCCATCATGCATGTGTGAAGTTGCCTCAGTCCTGTCTGACTTGTGACCCTATGAACTATACCCCACCAGGCTCCTCTGTCCATGGGATCTCCAGGCAAGAATGCTGGAGCTAGTTGCCATTTCCTTCTCTGGGGGATCTTCCTGACCCAGGGACTGAATCCGCGTCTCTTATGTCTCCTGCATTGGCAGGCAGGTTCTCTACCACTAGTACCACTTGGGATGTTGGCCATCACAGGCCATGTCAAAAAGTCCCTATTTTATCTTATTGGCTGTAACTTGGAGGATGAGGGATCTTGGTCTCTTGGCCAAGGATCTAACCCAAACCCTAACCTGCACCCCCTGAAATAGAAGAAAAGAGTTTTAAGCATTGAACTGCCAGCAAAGTCCCCCCCAATCCCTATTTTGAGGGCAATCTTTTGAAGGGCTATAAGGAGGAAGAGACATGGTCAAGTTTATCCCTGAAAATTTCCTCTCATGGCTCTGAGGGTAATGATAGTTGTCAGAAGAGTCTGGGAGCCAGGAGGCTTGGTGGTGGTCGTGACAGAAAAGTGAAAGTCATATATGACTCTGTGTGACCCCAGGGACTGTATCCTACCAGGCTCATCTGTCTGTGGAGTTCTCCAGGCAAGAATGCTGGAATGGGGTGCCATTCCCTTTTCCAGGGAATCTTCTGACCCAGTGACTGAACCCAGGTCTCCTGCACTGCAGGCAGATTCTCTACAGTCTGAGTCACCAGGGCAGAGAGGAGGAGGAAAGGGAAAATCCCATAAGGTAGAGCCTGAGGATGGAGGGGCGGCTTTGGAGGATGCCCTGATTTCTAAAGCTTCACCCCTCAGTTTTGTGGCTCCAGAAATGTACCTCTGTACCAAAAGCTAATGGGACTTTGGAAGGACTATGGTGTAGTGAAGGGGGCAGGAGATGTGGTCTTTAGAGCTGCCTCCTCCACTTCACTTTCTACCTGTGCCCTCATGAGCATGACACACCTCTTGTGTCCTCATTTATGGAGTGGGATCATGATAGCCATATGCCTTCCCTGAGAGTTCTGAGAGGATTAAATACGCCACATCTCACTGAAGCAATTTGTAAACTCTAAAAGAACTTGACAATTTGGCACCGTGTTCTGGATTCTCTGATCCAGCGTCAAACCACAAGTGGTATCTATGTGGACCTCATAAGAGGGTCTTGGCTCTGGCAGATTCCATTTCTGGGAGAGAGATTAAAATTCCTTGCATGAGTGCTAGCAAATCCAATCTCAAAATATTCTCATAGACCACATGCTTGCCTCTCCCTGTTCTGCTGTCACATCAGTTTCTGATTAGGGTTACAATTTGAGCCGAGGCGATGTTGGGAGAGACATGTAGAATCTTGGCTCTTGAGCCCAAGGATCTAACCCAAACCCTAACCTGCACCCTCTGAAATAGAAGAAAAGAGTTTTAAGCATTGAACTGCCAGCAAAGTCCCCCCCAATCCCTATTTTGAGGGCAATCTTTTGAAGGGCTATAAGGAGGAAGAGACATGGTCAAGTTTATCCCTGAAAATTTCCTCTCATGGCTCTGAGGGTAATGATAGTTGTCAGAAGAGTCTGGGAGCCAGGAGGCTTGGTGGTGGTCGTGACAGAAAAAGTGAAAGTCATATATGACTCTGTGTGACCCCAGGGACTGTATCCTACCAGGCTCATCTGTCTGTGGAGTTCTCCAGGCAAGAATGCTGGAATGGGGTGCCATTCCCTTTTCCAGGGAATCTTCTGACCCAGTGACTGAACCCAGGTCTCCTGCACTGCAGGCAGATTCTCTACAGTCTGAGTCACCAGGGCAGAGAGGAGGAGGAAAGGGAAAATCCCATAAGGTAGAGCCTGAGGATGGAGGGGCGGCTTTGGAGGATGCCCTGATTTCTAAAGCTTCACCCCTCAGTTTTGTGGCTCCAGAAATGTACCTCTGTACCAAAAGCTAATGGGACTTTGGAAGGACTATGGTGTAGTGAAGGGGGCAGGAGATGTGGTCTTTAGAGCTGCCTCCTCCACTTCACTTTCTACCTGTGCCCTCATGAGCATGACACACCTCTTGTGTCCTCATTTATGGAGTGGGATCATGATAGCCATATGCCTTCCCTGAGAGTTCTGAGAGGATTAAATACGCCACATCTCACTGAAGCAATTTGTAAACTCTAAAAGAACTTGACAATTTGGCACCGTGTTCTGGATTCTCTGATCCAGCGTCAAACCACAAGTGGTATCTATGTGGACCTCATAAGAGGGTCTTGGCTCTGGCAGATTCCATTTCTGGGAGAGAGATTAAAATTCCTTGCATGAGTGCTAGCAAATCCAATCTCAAAATATTCTCATAGACCACATGCTTGCCTCTCCCCTGTTCTGCTGTCACATCAGTTTCTGATTAGGGTTACAATTTGAGCCGAGGAAGCGATGTTGGGAGAGACATGAGTGCTATCAGTAGATGGGGGCGGGGGAGCGGTGTGCAGGGGAGGGAGGGAGAATGCTGTACAAAACCTTGTTCTGGTTGAGATTCTGAATGAATATGAACGGTAAGCAGAAACTCAATTAGTAACCCCTGAACTCGCCCCATGTTATCTCTGAACACACACCCTCTTCCATCTTTTGCCTCCGAAGAAGAGCAGGCTTCCTGTCAAACTACTGCAATGAAGGATGCAGACCCAGACAAAACAGAGGACGAAGTAACTCCAGGTTGCCTCTGCCTCCCCTGGTGCCTCTAATTCAGGATTTTCTGTGTGAATTAGGCAGTTTCCACCTCTGAGAGCATGAAAGGAGATGATTATTCATATTATATTCATGGTCCCTTTCCATGAAGTGCCTACTACGTGTTATGCCACCCAGACATTCTTTTCAGAGTTTTATTAAGTGCTGGGATTGCTGTCCCCATTTTTCAGATAAGGGAAGTGTAGTTCAGAAAGGTAAAGTAGTCACCCAGCTACTGAGCACAGGATCGAGAATGTCTCATGCCTTGACTCATTTAAACCTCAACTACTGTGGTAAGGCGGCTAAAGGGACCCTTGACTCTACATTGTCAAGTGTATTACTTTTCTCCCTTCTTTCCAACTCCACATGCCTCTCCCTGGTGAGGAGCGGGTTTGCACTCTACATTCACTGAAGCCTGGCTCAGCTATGCGGAAGGTGAGTGGAGGTGGCACGCGTCACTGTGAAGTCGAAGCTCTGAAAGTCTGTGTCTGTTTTCTCATCTTTTCTCTTTGTTATTTGACTAACAACATCCCAGACTGAGGCTGTCCAGTCAACCTGGGGCTCAAATAAAATACAGAGGAAAGTCAGAGCCAAGCATGAGCATACAGAGAAGAATCCTGAGATTCCGGGGAACATTTGTTACACAAAGTAAGCCAGTCCAAACCAACCAATGCACTATTTGAAGACAAGTTAAGACAAGCTAAGGAGGTGCCTAGCTATCAAGTGGTGAAGCTGAAACTACTGTCAGCTCTGTCCTGTTCCATTAGTAAATTGTGTGATCTTGACCTCTGTGTGGCTTTTTTTCTACAGTCCTGGCTCCAGGAGATTTCCTTTATTCTACAGAGACTGCGTTAAAACAGCAACAATGAACATAAACAAACTCATAGACTTAGAGAACAAACTTATAGTTGGTGAGGGGAAGGATGAGGGCGAGGGATAACTAGGGAATTTGAAATGGACATGTACACACTGTTATATTTAAAACGGATCACCCACAAGGACCTATTGTATAGCACAGGGAATGCTACTCAATGTCACGTCACTGCCTAAATAGGGGGGCAGTTTGGGGCAAAATCAACGCCTGTATCTGTGTGGCTGAGCCCCTTTGCTCTCCACCTGAAACTATCACAACCGTGTTCATCAGCTGTACTCCAATATAAAATTCAAAAAAATTTTAAATGAAAGACCAATAGAAGTGACCCAAAAAACCTCCCGCAAAACATTTCCCTTGAAATAGCCTGATAGTGGTCAGTGATGTCAAAACCAATGTGAGGGTAAAATCCAAACATATGCCCTGGCTCTATATTAATTCAGTTTTCAAATTTAGTTGCTAGAACCAACCTGAAAACAAATCATGGCAGAACTAGGCTAGGAGGCACTTACTCTCAGGATCCTAGCAGTGCCAGTTCAGCATGTGCTCTATTTTTCCCAGCTTAAATTTTTGGCTCCCTCGTTGCCTGGCTTGCCTGATCCTAATTTCAGTCATGTTTATACGTTCCTAACCACTATGCATTACAACCTCTCTGTTATCGCCATAGTGAATTGACAGGTATCCCCCAAGCTTCCTGCTCAGAGTGGCCCAACACCAGCACTTTAAGCTTCAGTTAGAAACTTGTTTAAGTTGCAGACTCTCAGGTCTTGCCCTAGACCTACTAGAATCTGCATCTTAACAAAGTTCCCAGATGATTAGTATATTCATTGAAATTACAAAGCCACTGCTCTAACCGCTTTTATTCCTTGTTGAGGAACTTCCAACTCTTCAATCTATTAAAACTAGACACTGTCGTTAACTTATCCTGTTAACTCCCCCCCCCCTTTTTTTTTTATCTCTTTTTTTCTTGGCCACTTCTATTGATCTTTCATTTATTTATTTTTGCTTTGGAGCTATCAAGTACTGTCAGCTCTGTCCTGTTCCATTAGTAAATTGTGTGATCTTGACCTCTGTGTGGCTTTTTTTCTACAGTCCTGGCTCCAGGAGATTTCCTTTATTCTACAGAGACTGCGTTAAAACAGCAACAATGAACATAAACAAACTCATAGACTTAGAGAACAAACTTATAGTTGGTGAGGGGAAGGATGAGGGCGAGGGATAACTAGGGAATTTGAAATGGACATGTACACACTGTTATATTTAAAACGGATCACCCACAAGGACCTATTGTATAGCACAGGGAATGCTACTCAATGTCACGTCACTGCCTAAATAGGGGGGCAGTTTGGGGCAAAATCAACGCCTGTATCTGTGTGGCTGAGCCCCTTTGCTCTCCACCTGAAACTATCACAACCGTGTTGAACAGCTGTACCCCAATATAAGATTCAAAAAAACTTTAAATGAAAGACCAATAGAAGTGACCCAAGAAACCTCCCGAAAAAACATTTCCCTTGAAATAGCCTGATAGTGGTCAGTGATGTCAAAACCAATGTGAGGGTAAAATCCAAACATATGCCCTGGCTCTATATTAATTCAGTTTTCAAATTTAGTTGCTAGAACCAACCTGAAAACAAATCATGGCAGAACTAGGCTAGGAGGCACTTACTCTCAGGATCCTAGCAGTGCCAGTTCAGCATGTGCTCTATTTTTCCCAGCTTAAATTTTTGGCTCCCTCGTTGCCTGGCTTGCCTGATCCTAATTTCAGTCATGTTTATACGTTCCTAACCACTATGCATTACAACCTCTCTGTTATCGCCATAGTGAATTGACAGGTATCCCCCAAGCTTCCTGCTCAGAGTGGCCCAACACCAGCACTTTAAGCTTCAGTTAGAAACTTGTTTAAGTTGCAGACTCTCAGGTCTTGCCCTAGACCTACTAGAATCTGCATCTTAACAAAGTTCCCAGATGATTAGTATATTCATTGAAATTACAAACCACTGCTCTAACCCGCTTTTATTCCTTGTTGAGGAACTTCCAACTCTTCAATCTATTAAAACTAGACACTGTCGTTAACTTATCCTGTTAACTCCCCCCCCCCTTTTTTTTTTATCTCTTTTTTTTTTCTTGGCCACTTCTATTGATCTTTCATTTATTTATTTTTGTTCTTTGGCCTGTGTGGACCTCCCATCGCGGTGGCCTCTGTCGTCACAGACCACCAGCTCTGGGCACATGCGCTCCAGAGCTCCGGCTCGGTAGTTGGACACATTGGTCCAGCCACTCTGCGGCACGTGGGGTCTTCCCAAGCCAGGGATCGAACGGTGCCCTTGCACTGCAAGGCAGTGTCCTTACCCACTGGACCACCAGGGAAGCCCGGGAAATGTTCTTAAAATCAACACTAATGGAGACTCTTTTTTCACAGGAAAAAAACAAAAAAACAAAAAAAGTAAAATCATGTCATGCTTCAGTTAGCTTCAAGTGAAACATTATTAATTTTTGGTTTATGTGTTTATATAATTTCTGTTTATCTTTTTTTCTTTTGTTCTGTCTCTTCATTGTGACTTCAGCTTGTTTTAAATGTACAGTTATACGATAAAATCAATCCCACCATCAACATCCTTCAGAAAATTTCTTCCTAAAGTTTTCTGTTATTTTCCCAAGGTGGACTGAATATTTTTATCAGAAAGTATTTGATGGAATATTCATTCTGGTTGCCTCTAGGTTGCATCTAAAGCTGAAATCTAAAGCTAAAATATTCTAAGTCACACAGATTCTAAACAGAAACCTGAGTCACCAGCTGTGGGGCCACACTCTTCAGTCACCCACGAGTCTTTCCAAGAATCAGCCATCCATCCTCTTATCATGGACACCAACATCTCTCCTCATTTGTCAGTCTCCATAAAAAGAAGACTGGGGTAGGGAAAGGGAATGGGGATCATCAGAGTCACCTGAGTCATGGCTGGCCTTGTGAAAAGTATAATGTTCTTATCAAGGAAAAGGAAAATCCTAGCTTCCTCTCAAGTTTGCAGACTCTCAGGTCTTGCCCTAGACCTACTAGAATCTGCATCTTAACAAAGTTCCCAGATGATTAGTATATTCATTGAAATTACAAACCACTGCTCTAACCCGCTTTTATTCCTTGTTGAGGAACTTCCAACTCTTCAATCTATTAAAACTAGACACTGTCGTTAACTTATCCTGTTAACTCCCCCCCCCCCTTTTTTTTTTATCTCTTTTTTTTTTCTTGGCCACTTCTATTGATCTTTCATTTATTTATTTTTGTTCTTTGGCCTGTGTGGACCTCCCATCGCGGTGGCCTCTGTCGTCACAGACCACCAGCTCTGGGCACATGCGCTCCAGAGCTCCGGCTCGGTAGTTGGACACATTGGTCCAGCCACTCTGCGGCACGTGGGGTCTTCCCAAGCCAGGGATCGAACCGGTGCCCCTTGCACTGCAAGGCAGTGTCCTTACCCACTGGACCACCAGGGAAGCCCGGGAAATGTTCTTAAAATCAACACTAATGGAGACTCTTTTTTCACAGGAAAAAAACAAAAAAACAAAAAAAGTAAAATCATGTCATGCTTCAGTTAGCTTCAAGTGAAACATTATTAATTTTTGGTTTATGTGTTTATATAATTTCTGTTTATCTTTTTTTCTTTTGTTCTGT
The DNA here is from genome assembly GCA_022376925.1 of Tragulus kanchil. NCBI lineage: Eukaryota > Metazoa > Chordata > Mammalia > Artiodactyla > Tragulidae > Tragulus > Tragulus kanchil. The sequence goes on along the minus strand of JAIOJX010000023.1, from coordinate 21,006,787 downwards.
CTCTTCATTGTGACTTCAGCTTGTTTTAAATGTACAGTTATACGATAAAATCAATCCCACCATCAACATCCTTCAGAAAATTTCTTCCTAAAGTTTTCTGTTATTTTCCCAAGGTGGACTGAATATTTTTATCAGAAAGTATTTGATGGAATATTCATTCTGGTTGCCTCTAGGTTGCATCTAAAGCTGAAATCTAAAGCTAAAATATTCTAAGTCACACAGATTCTAAACAGAAACCTGAGTCACCAGCTGTGGGGCCACACTCTTCAGTCACCCACGAGTCTTTCCAAGAATCAGCCATCCATCCTCTTATCATGGACACCAACATCTCTCCTCATTTGTCAGTCTCCATAAAAAGAAGACTGGGGTAGGGAAAGGGAATGGGGATCATCAGAGTCACCTGAGTCATGGCTGGCCTTGTGAAAAGTATAATGTTCTTATCAAGGAAAAGGAAAATCCTAAGGAGGCAAGGAAGAGGACATTGTCAACACCCTCCCAAGCAAGTAAATAACGCATAGAAATTTGGAATACCTGTAAGGAAAGACTGAATTTTTTTTCCGCGATAGGTATGACTCAAAGTCTACAGCGACACCTACTGGTAGCAGATTTTGAGGCTTCTGAGAAGATCCCCTGGAGAAAGGAAAGGCTACCCACTATAGCTGTAACCTACTGGGCAGGTCTCCACGCGACGCTAGGATGTGGCTTTCTCACTTTAACCAACAGAATCATCCAGTCCTAAACAGTGCTTAAATTTTATCCATGATTCCTCTACTAGATTTTTCTTCCTTCCTTTCCTTCCTTTTCTCTCTTTCTTTCCCCTTCTTTCTTTTCTTTCCTTCTCTCTCTCTCTTTTACTTTCTTTCATTCCTTTATCTCATTTTCTCTTTCATTCTCTCTTTCTTGTCTTTTCTCTTTTTTAATTTCAGTTTTCATTCTTTAGAAATTTCTTTACATTTATTATCTGAAGAAGGTATTATGGATTGAGTGCTACGGAGTCCCCACAATTCATATATGATGGTAACCTCCAGCATGATTGTATTGGAGGTGGTGTTCAGAGGAGATAATTAAGGTTAGATTAAGTCAAAGGGTGGAACCCTCATAATGAGATTTTGTTGTTTTTCAGTCCTTAACTCATGTGTGAGTCTTTGTAACCCCATGGACTAAAGCACACTGGGCTCCTCTGCCCTCCACTGTCTTCTGGCATTTGTTCACATTCACAACCATGGAGTTGGTGATGCTATCTAAACATCTCATCTGCTGTCGCTCCTTTCCCTTTTGCCTTCAAGTTTTCCCAGAATCAGTGTCTTTTCTAGTTAGTTGGCTCTTCACATCAGGTGGCCAAAGTATGAGAGCTTCAGCATCATTTCTTCCAATAAATACCTGGGGTTGACTTCTTTTAGAATTGACTGGTTCGATCTCATTACTGTCCAAAGGACTCTCAAGAGCCTCCTCCAGCACCACAATTCAAGTGTATCAATTCTTTAGCACTCAGTCTTCTTTATGATCTAACTCTCACGTCCATACGTGACTACTGTAAAAAGCCATAGCTTTGAGATTAATGCCCTCTTAAAAAGAGGAAGAGGGCTTCTCTGGTGGTCTAGTGGGTAAAGTGTCTGCCGGTGCAAGGGGCACCGGTTCGATCCCTGGCCCCGGAAGATCCCATGTGCTGTGGAGCAGCTGAACTGTTGTGTCCAATTACAAGCTGGAGCTCTGGAGAGCATGCACCCAGAGTTGGTGCTCTGCAAGGAGAGAAGCCACTGCAATGGGAGGCCCATACAAGCCAAAGAATAAAGGTGGATAAAACTAGATAGATAAATAACCAATAAAAGAGGTCAAAAAATTAAAAATAAATTAAAAAGGGGAAGAGACATAGGTTCTTTCTCTGTGTGTGCAAACACCAAGGAAAGGTCATTTGAGGATATACCCAGGAAAAGGTACCCTCACCAAAAACCTAACTATGCTGGCTCCCTGATCAAACAATTCGGACTTCCAGCTTTCATAACTGGGAGAAATAAATACTGGTTGTCTAAGTCACCCAGATGATGGTAATGTGTTATAGCAGCCCAAGCTGGCTCTGACAGAAGGGGAGATTGATACACGTTTTCTGTCCTCCATTTTGGATGGCGTGTCTCTCCCACTGTTGTCTTTATATAATTACTAAGTCACGTCTGACTCCTTTGTGACTCCATGGACCTTAGCCCACCAGGTTTCTCTGTCCTTGTGATTATCCGGACAAGAATACCAGAGTGGGTTGCCATCTCTTTCTCTAGGGGATCTCCCTGAATCAGGGATCGAACCCACATCTCTTGTGCTTCCTGCATTGATAGATGGATTCTGTAGCACTGAGACACCTTATAAGCCCATTGGTTTCTAGACTCTGCTGCAAACCTCTTATTTACATTAAAAAAAAATAGTCTATCCTGTTATTGTCAAGTGATGTTCTTTCTTCTAAATGCTCTAAGCTGTCTGGTGTGGCTGGTAATACCCTTCAGCATCATTTCCAATAAATACCTGGGGTTGACTTCTTTTAGAATTGACTGGTTCGATCTCATTACTGTCCAAAGGACTCTCAAGAGCCTCCTCCAGCACCACAATTCAAGTGTATCAATTCTTTAGCACTCAGTCTTCTTTATGATCTAACTCTCACGTCCATACGTGACTACTGTAAAAAGCCATAGCTTTGAGATTAATGCCCTCTTAAAAAGAGGAAGAGGGCTTCTCTGGTGGTCTAGTGGGTAAAGTGTCTGCCGGTGAAAGGGGGCACCGGTTCGATCCCTGGCCCCGGAAGATCCCATGTGCTGTGGAGCAGCTGAACTGTTGTGTCCAATTACAAGCTGGAGCTCTGGAGAGCATGCACCCAGAGTTGGTGCTCTGCAAGGAGAGAAGCCACTGCAATGGGAGGCCCATACAAGCCAAAGAATAAAGGTGGATAAAACTAGATAGATAAATAACCAATAAAAGAGGTCAAAAAATTAAAAATAAATTAAAAAGGGGAAGAGACATAGGTTCTTTCTCTGTGTGTGCAAACACCAAGGAAAGGTCATTTGAGGATATACCCAGGAAAAGGTACCCTCACCAAAAACCTAACTATGCTGGCTCCCTGATCAAACAATTCGGACTTCCAGCTTTCATAACTGGGAGAAATAAATACTGGTTGTCTAAGTCACCCAGATGATGGTAATGTGTTATAGCAGCCCAAGCTGGCTCTGACAGAAGGGGAGATTGATACACGTTTTCTGTCCTCCATTTTGGATGGCGTGTCTCTCCCACTGTTGTCTTTATATAATTACTAAGTCACGTCTGACTCCTTTGTGACTCCATGGACCTTAGCCCACCAGGTTTCTCTGTCCTTGTGATTATCCGGACAAGAATACCAGAGTGGGTTGCCATCTCTTTCTCTAGGGGATCTCCCTGAATCAGGGATCGAACCCACATCTCTTGTGCTTCCTGCATTGATAGATGGATTCTGTAGCACTGAGACACCTTATAAGCCCATTGGTTTCTAGACTCTGCTGCAAACCTCTTATTTACATTAAAAAAAAATAGTCTATCCTGTTATTGTCAAGTGATGTTCTTTCTTCTAAATGCTCTAAGCTGTCTGGTGTGGCTGGTAATACAGCAATAGATAACTGAAACCAACATCTGGAAGGTAACACCCTTGCCTACTGGAGAAACCGAGGAACTCCATATCTGAAGTCTCAAAGTCTCGGCTGTTTCTGGCTTCCCCCATGCTGAGCCTATACTCTGTACCCATCCCACCTCCTGGGCTAAAATCTGTCCCCCAGGCTGCTGAGGGTGTCCTTCTTGCTGAGTGTAGAGGGTCTGCGTCTTTGTTTTTGTTTTTGTTGTTTTTAATCAGAAGCCTTCACTTCATTGACTCTCTATTACCTTCATAGCTCTTACATGATTGGATACAACTCCATGGTTGTCTTCCCATTATCCTCTAACAAAGGATACATAGCCTCCTCTATACGTCCTATGCCTCTGCTCTCCTAATAGTCTTTATCTCTTGCAATACTTGCCAAGGTGTACTCTTCTTTGTGCACCAGTTATCAGGATATAACTCCCATAACCTTAGGTTTTGCCTCTGTCAATTACAGGTCAGCTGTAGTACACATAGTTCTTTGGGTGTGGTTTACCAAAGAGACAGAGCCAGGGGAAGGAAGAAAACAGGCTGGCAGGTTTTATAGACCTGGCTTAAATCCTGGCTCCTGTCACTAATCAGCCTCATGATCTTGGGTGAATTTAACTATTCTTACCTTACCTGCATTGTGTCAATAAGGAATAATAATGGTAATGGTAGTAACAAAATGAACAAAAATACCAGCATCTTACTTGGTTTTGGTCATACATAGATATGTGATAGTTAATATAACTAGCTACGGCTTCACTTTTATAAATGCATGGGAAGCACTATGTGCATGCAGTATAATGGGTACTGGAGAACCTACACCAAAAGTGAAATACAGTCTGTGATCTCACAGACCTCATGGTCCAGTCCAGGGACTGGCAAACTTACAGCAGACCCCATGGCTCAAATCTTGTGCTTCCTGCATTGATAGATGGATTCTGTAGCACTGAGACACCTTATAAGCCCATTGGTTTCTAGACTCTGCTGCAAACCTCTTATTTACATTAAAAAAAAATAGTCTATCCTGTTATTGTCAAGTGATGTTCTTTCTTCTAAATGCTCTAAGCTGTCTGGTGTGGCTGGTAATACAGCAATAGATAACTGAAACCAACATCTGGAAGGTAACACCCTTGCCTACTGGAGAAACCGAGGAACTCCATATCTGAAGTCTCAAAGTCTCGGCTGTTTCTGGCTTCCCCCATGCTGAGCCTATACTCTGTACCCATCCCACCTCCTGGGCTAAAATCTGTCCCCCAGGCTGCTGAGGGTGTCCTTCTTGCTGAGTGTAGAGGGTCTGCGTCTTTGTTTTTGTTTTTGTTGTTTTTAATCAGAAGCCTTCACTTCATTGACTCTCTATTACCTTCATAGCTCTTACATGATTGGATACAACTCCATGGTTGTCTTCCCATTATCCTCTAACAAAGGATACATAGCCTCCTCTATACGTCCTATGCCTCTGCTCTCCTAATAGTCTTTATCTCTTGCAATACTTGCCAAGGTGTACTCTTCTTTGTGCACCAGTTATCAGGATATAACTCCCATAACCTTAGGTTTTGCCTCTGTCAATTACAGGTCAGCTGTAGTACACATAGTTCTTTGGGTGTGGTTTACCAAAGAGACAGAGCCAGGGGAAGGAAGAAAACAGGCTGGCAGGTTTTATAGACCTGGCTTAAATCCTGGCTCCTGTCACTAATCAGCCTCATGATCTTGGGTGAATTTAACTATTCTTACCTTACCTGCATTGTGTCAATAAGGAATAATAATGGTAATGGTAGTAACAAAATGAACAAAAATACCAGCATCTTACTTGGTTTTGGTCATACATAGATATGTGATAGTTAATATAACTAGCTACGGCTTCACTTTTATAAATGCATGGGAAGCACTATGTGCATGCAGTATAATGGGTACTGGAGAACCTACACCAAAAAAGTGAAATACAGTCTGTGATCTCACAGACCTCATGGTCCAGTCCAGGGACTGGCAAACTTACAGCAGACCCCATGGCTCAAATCTTGCTCCTGGCCTGCTTCTGTCCAATTCATGAGTTGAAATTAGTGCTACATTTTTAAAGAGTTCTTTTTTTTTTTAATAAGTACAACAAGAACTTGCAGCCTAAAATATTTACTAACTGCCCTTTGATAAAAGAGTTTAACTATGTTTGGTCTAATGGTACACACAGAAATCTTTCAATAAATGCTTTTCAAATACCAAAATTTAGAGGGATGGGCTTCCCAGGTGGAGTTAGTGGTAAAGAAAAATGCACAAAATATAAGAGATGTGGGTTTGATCCCTGGGTAAGGAAGTACCTCGGAGGAGGCCATGGCAACCCACTCCAGTATTCTTGCCTGGAGAATCCCTATGAACAGAGGAGTCTGATAGGCTATAGTCCATAGGGTCGCACAGAGTGGGACACGACTGAGGTGATTTAGCATGCTGAAAATTTGATTTTTATTTCAAGGGCAGCAGTAAATAGTGCATTGAGTCTTAGCTGGGGTTTCCACTTACAGGCCCTGCATGGGTGACCCATGTACTTCTGCAGCCTTCTCTAATTATAGTCTTTTTTTCTATTTCTGCAATACTAGCATTTTTTTCTGTTCAGCAAATAGCGTACATGTACCTCAGCCCAGGATACTGTCAGCTTCCACTCCCCCATTCTGACTGTTTACTTTTTACTTGTCCTCCAGAGTTCAGTTTTAAAGTCACTCCCCTCGGGAAAATTTCCTTGAGCTCTCCTTGCTAGATCAGCACCCCCCTGTACTGCTTTATTTATTATTGTTGTTTCTGATATTTACGGTAACTTTATTTTCTTCTTTGTGATTATTCTATGACTGTCACCTCCACAGGTTAGTCCCATAAGGGCAGGAGCCATATTGTTTCTGTTTGTTATTTTATCTCCAACATCTAGCATATTTCCTGCTGCTTAATAAATATTAGGTAAATAAAAGAAAGAAAGAAGGCATGATTCAGTGTTAAGTTTATTGAAAATGAGTAGATCAGAAAGCACGGAGGATTCTTGCGACATGGGAGTGCTTTTCTTTCCCAGGCAAATGCGCCCCCTGTCATAGTGGAATTTTTGTGATTCCATTTAAAGAGCCCCTTCATCTCTGTGTATAATTAATGGAGGCCCAGTGAGCCGTTTGTGCTGATACATCACCTGTACTGCACAGCAAATGCATTTGTTACAGAGCTATCTGGGCCAAAGCTAATGAAACACTTGCTAATGTCCTGATTTACAAAAGGGAGAATTGGTTCACTTAAATGACAAGGTTTGCATGCAAGAGAAATGTTCTTTGCTATTTTCTAACTCCATTCTGGGAAGCCTCAAATTCTCAGAGAAACACAGATCAGCAGACCCTTCTAGAAGGCAAAACCAAAGGCCACCTTGGAGGAAGACAAAGGTTCTGAAATTAACATTACCCCTTAGGGGTCCTCATGTGAGCTCTGGAAATTGTACACAGATTATGTATATGTTTATGTGCACTGTTGTAAGAAGACATGGTTAAAAATTTATTAGGTTCTCACTGGAATCTGTGTCACCCCAATAGTTGAACAGAAATTTTTGAATTATTTCAAGGGCAGCAGTAAATAGTGCATTGAGTCTTAGCTGGGGTTTCCACTTACAGGCCCTGCATGGGTGACCCATGTACTTCTGCAGCCTTCTCTAATTATAGTCTTTTTTTCTATTTCTGCAATACTAGCATTTTTTTCTGTTCAGCAAATAGCGTACATGTACCTCAGCCCAGGATACTGTCAGCTTCCACTCCCCCATTCTGACTGTTTACTTTTTACTTGTCCTCCAGAGTTCAGTTTTAAAGTCACTCCCCTCGGGAAAATTTCCTTGAGCTCTCCTTGCTAGATCAGCACCCCCCTGTACTGCTTTATTTATTATTGTTGTTTCTGATATTTACGGTAACTTTATTTTCTTCTTTGTGATTATTCTATGACTGTCACCTCCACAGGTTAGTCCCATAAGGGCAGGAGCCATATTGTTTCTGTTTGTTATTTTATCTCCAACATCTAGCATATTTCCTGCTGCTTAATAAATATTAGGTAAATAAAAGAAAGAAAGAAGGCATGATTCAGTGTTAAGTTTATTGAAAATGAGTAGATCAGAAAGCACGGAGGATTCTTGCGACATGGGAGTGCTTTTCTTTCCCAGGCAAATGCGCCCCCTGTCATAGTGGAATTTTTGTGATTCCATTTAAAGAGCCCCTTCATCTCTGTGTATAATTAATGGAGGCCCAGTGAGCCGTTTGTGCTGATACATCACCTGTACTGCACAGCAAATGCATTTGTTACAGAGCTATCTGGGCCAAAGCTAATGAAACACTTGCTAATGTCCTGATTTACAAAAGGGAGAATTGGTTCACTTAAATGACAAGGTTTGCATGCAAGAGAAATGTTCTTTGCTATTTTCTAACTCCATTCTGGGAAGCCTCAAATTCTCAGAGAAACACAGATCAGCAGACCCTTCTAGAAGGCAAAACCAAAGGCCACCTTGGAGGAAGACAAAGGTTCTGAAATTAACATTACCCCTTAGGGGTCCTCATGTGAGCTCTGGAAATTGTACACAGATTATGTATATGTTTATGTGCACTGTTGTAAGAAGACATGGTTAAAAATTTATTAGGTTCTCACTGGAATCTGTGTCACCCCAATAGTTGAAAGCCAGTGACTTGAAAAAATCCAGTTTTCTTAGGCTTGAATTTATTAATTTTTGAAAAGAAGATGAAGAATAAGGAGAAGAGACATACATAAGTTCTGAAGAGATTCTTTCTATTTCTAGTCCTAACTTTCCTTGATCCGCTGTGCAAATGAGGCCGGTCAGATAAGGCTGGGAATACGTCTTGCCTGGGTCTTCACAGCAAATGAGACATAAACCCACAACAAAAACCCTGTCAGTCTAATGTCCTTTCCACCACATCCTGTTGTCCACAAACATAATCACTTATTTCATTTGGTTCTTCATTTCACTCATTCCATTTCTTTCTCATTCACTTAACTCTTTCTCACTGCCCCGTATTATCAGGTTCTCAATACTAATTAGTAAAACCACAGTTGACTCTTGAACAACACCAACTTGAACTGTGCAGGTCCACTTACACACAGATTTTTTCAGTAGTAAATGCACAGAACTACACAATCTGTAGTTGAGTTTGCAGATGCAGAACCATGGATACAGGGGAACAGTGGGTAAGAAGGGCTGACACTAAATTACACATGGATTTCTGACTATGGAGTGGGTCAGTGCAAAAACTCCCCACCTCAAATTGTTCAAGGGTCAATTTTATCCGTTGTGACCTGCTCATTTTAAAGAAGAATTCTGGCTTCAATAAATCATTGCTCAATAAGGCTGACAAATTAGAAAATGAAACTCAATAGGAAAATGCATTTACCTTTTCTTCTCAAAATGCATTTACCTGTTCCTTTCCAAGTGTGTCTCTCAAGTAGATGTAAAGGAATAATCATCTAAATGCATAAGAACCCAGAGACTTGAAATGACTTCAATAAATTTTAGAAACTGAAGATGGAGGATTCAACAAAGGAACAGAAGCTATAAAATAAGTGTTTGCAGTGGGAGACACTGATGAGAAACAAACCAATTTGTCCCAAGAAGTCAATACATAAAGGCAACAGATACCACAGAGGATGGTGAAAATTGGGAGACTGATTGAATGTCTATGTACAAAGGAGCTGAACATCACTCCAATCCCTGAGTTCTTATCAGCTGAACTGTACAAAGGAGCTGAACATCACCCCAATCCCTGAATTCTTATCAGCTGAACAGCAGTGTTGGAGAGACAGCAGAGGCAGAAAGGATTGGAAGGAGAATGAATAATTCTAAGAAAAAGAATACGATTATTATAATCAACTAATAAAATTAGTGACTTGCACCACTTCACTCTGATATGAAGCCCAATGATAAGCTGCTGCTGTGTATATTGTTGTTTAGGCACTAAGCTGTGTCTGACTCTTTGTGACCTCATGGACTGTAGTTCACCAGGCTCCGAATACTGCAGTGGGAAGCCTTTTCCCTATCCAGGGGACTTTCCCAGCCCAGGGATTGAACCTGCGTCTCCTGCATTGCAAGCAAATTCTTCCTACTTATCTACTGGGGAAGCCTCTGCTATGTATACAAATCTTATATCTATTTCATGGGCCTAGAGTAATAACAAGCAGTGAAGAATTTACTGACAGTTCAGAAAAAGTTTGAGAAAAGGGAAAAAAATGCTACACAAATAAGTAGGAAGGAAAAACCTGGAAGAAAATAGATAAAGCAAGCAATAGAATAAAACTTTGCAACCAAGTTTATTAATAATATAAGTTAGAGGTTGTATCCATTAACAGGAAAAGAATGTTCTGAAAAAATAACAATGGGAACTAAGAAATAAGTCCTGTAAATTATACATGTGTGTGTATACTTCTAATAAAAAGAGTTGAAGGATAAAGTTCAGAAAATATTCAGAGAATAGGAAAAAAAAAAAAGTGTGTTGATCTGCTTTGCAAAAGACACTATCAAGAAAATGAAAAAATAAGCCACAACATATATATCTGCCACAAAATATATCTGTCAATGAATTATTATCCAAAACATGCAAGGAACCCAGAGACTTGAAATGACTTCAATAAATTTTAGAAACTGAAGATGGAGGATTCAACAAAGGAACAGAAGCTATAAAATAAGTGTTTGCAGTGGGAGACACTGATGAGAAACAAACCAATTTGTCCCAAGAAGTCAATACATAAAGGCAACAGATACCACAGAGGATGGTGAAAATTGGGAGACTGATTGAATGTCTATGTACAAAGGAGCTGAACATCACTCCAATCCCTGAGTTCTTATCAGCTGAACTGTACAAAGGAGCTGAACATCACCCCAATCCCTGAATTCTTATCAGCTGAACAGCAGTGTTGGAGAGACAGCAGAGGCAGAAAGGATTGGAAGGAGAATGAATAATTCTAAGAAAAAGAATACGATTATTATAATCAACTAATAAAATTAGTGACTTGCACCACTTCACTCTGATATGAAGCCCAATGATAAGCTGCTGCTGTGTATATTGTTGTTTAGGCACTAAGCTGTGTCTGACTCTTTGTGACCTCATGGACTGTAGTTCACCAGGCTCCGAATACTGCAGTGGGAAGCCTTTTCCCTATCCAGGGGACTTTCCCAGCCCAGGGATTGAACCTGCGTCTCCTGCATTGCAAGCAAATTCTTCCTACTTATCTACTGGGGAAGCCTCTGCTATGTATACAAATCTTATATCTATTTCATGGGCCTAGAGTAATAACAAGCAGTGAAGAATTTACTGACAGTTCAGAAAAAGTTTGAGAAAAGGGAAAAAAATGCTACACAAATAAGTAGGAAGGAAAAACCTGGAAGAAAATAGATAAAGCAAGCAATAGAATAAAACTTTGCAACCAAGTTTATTAATAATATAAGTTAGAGGTTGTATCCATTAACAGGAAAAGAATGTTCTGAAAAAATAACAATGGGAACTAAGAAATAAGTCCTGTAAATTATACATGTGTGTGTATACTTCTAATAAAAAGAGTTGAAGGATAAAGTTCAGAAAATATTCAGAGAATAGGAAAAAAAAAAAAAAGTGTGTTGATCTGCTTTGCAAAAGACACTATCAAGAAAATGAAAAAATAAGCCACAACATATATATCTGCCACAAAATATATCTGTCAATGAATTATTATCCAAAACATGCAAGGAACTCTTAAAACTAAACAGATAACAAAGAACCTGATTTTAACATGGACCAAAGACGTCAACAGAGACCTCGCCAAATGAAATGCACAGAGAGCAAATAAGCACACTGAAAGATGTTGCACATCATATCTCATCAGGGAAATGCAAATTAAAATGAGAAATCACTGTGTATCTATTACAACGCCCCAATCTAGAATATAGTAAACACCATGTGTGGCCGCAGGAACTCTCATTTACTGGGAATGCAAAATGGTTCAGCCACTTTGGAAAACAGTTTGGTAGTCTCTTACAAAACTAGATATTCTTAAGTTACAATCCAGCAATTATACTGTGTGGTATTTACCCAAAGGAGTTGAAAACTTATGTTCACACAGACTTGCACGTGAGTGTTTAAAGCATCATTTCTTATTCATAATTAGCAAAAAACTTGGAAGGAGCCAAGCTGTGCTTTAGTACCTGAATGGATAAACAGTGGTACATTTAGACAATGGAATATTATTCAGCATTAAAAAGAAATGAGCTACTAAAACATGAAAAGACACTGAGGAAACTTAAATACATATTACTAAGTGAAAGGACAAAGAAGTCTGGCGTGCTGCAGTTGAACAGGTTGCCAAGACTCAGACACGAGTGAACAACAACACTAAGTGAAGGACACCCATCTAAAAAGGCTATCTTCCGTATGATTCTAACTATGTTACATTTCAGAAAAGATAAAAATATGGAGACACTAAAACAACAATAGTTGCCAGGGGTTGGGGAAAGAAGGATGACTAGGGGGAGCAGAGAGGATTTTGAGGGTTATGAAAACACTCTGTGCATACTATAATGGTGAATAAATGTCATTATGGGTTTGCTTAAGCCTAAAGAATGCACAGCACCAGGAGTAAACTCTGATATGAACTATGGACTCTGGGTGTGTTCCTCAATTGTAAAAAGCACACACTCTGGCAGGGGATGCTTTTAATGGGGAAGGTTATGCATATGTGCATCAGAAAACATATGAGAAATCTTTATACCTTCTGCTCAATTTTTCTGTGACCTGAAAACTGCTCTAAAAATAATTTTTATTTCAAAAACGTGGTGTGAACTATTTATCCATGTATTACACGTCAGCTCCAAATGCATCCTTCACACAGTCTTCTCTAAGATAAGGGAGATGGGTCTTATAAGTATTTCTCCTTTCCTACTTGGTGTAATGTTACCCTTTGTCAGTAGGAGACACTGAAGAATGGCGGGTTTTTTTCTCTCAGATTCTACTTTGCTCCTGTCTCCTGTGGGCACACAGCTTTGACAGCAACCCAGTTCTAGTAGAGTGTGGCAGCCAGTGATGCCCAGTAGTCAGTAGGACACGGAACCTCCCCTGGACCCTCTTGTGTGATTGTGTGACATGTTCTTATGCAGAGATCTTCCCTGTGGAGGACAACCCACACACTCCAGAGGACAAACTGCAGTGTGTCCTGCTGGGGAAGCAACTCATCAAACTTCTCTCTTATCCAGTGAACCCTAACATATCATCTCTACTGAGACCTAGATCTCACCCAAGGGCTAGGGGAGGACTCTTCCTTGGGTTCTATCACAGCACTAGGGAGATATATTACTTATATCTGCTAGTCCAGTATGCTGTAGAGTTGTCATTATCTTTGTGAGCCAATTTCTTATTACTACAATGACATGTTACGATTCTTTATATTAAATACCTCACCCCAGTTAAAATTACTGTGTGATTTCTACCTCTTGATTGGATTGTTATGGTAGGAGACAAAAGATAAGAACTTTAAAGAACCATATGTAGAACAATATGCAGATAATAGAAATTCTATCTTTGAAAAAAAATGAAGAAAATTTCTTGAAATAAATATTAAAAAATTCCCAGTTTAAAAATGTTCAATACTAAATATGACCCCCAATAAGCTATATAATCATAAACTTTTATAATGTGATCTTTACCAAAGGTAAATAAAATATTCTAGAAACTTCCAGTTTGGATGGCAAGATAATCTATAAAAAGTAACAAAATTCAGAATATATCAGTGTAACGATGATGCTAAATTTATAGAATGTTATAAAAGTAAAGACAGGCAATTACCTAATCTAGTAAAAACAAACTCCAAAAATATCCAAGAAAGGAAAAGCAAATTCCATGTTCATTTGTATAAATCGATATTATTAACACAGGCATTTTATTTAAATTAAAAGTATAAATTAATTATATCTGTTTTATGGAAAGATGTAAGCATGAATAAAAAGTGTTGACAAATCAAACAATATTACTTGGAAGGTAATCTTACAAATATGGTGTTACATACTAGAAAATAATGCTTACGATGATTTTAAGAAATGAGTTTGCTTTTGAGCAATAAGAATAGAAAACAGGGTACAGTGCTGTTGGGATTTATTATAAAACTTTATGATCATTTCTTCAAACCATAAGTGTGTGTGCATATGTATATATACACACACATATTTATATATATAAAATTAACTCCAAAGTAAAAAGCAAAAAAATAAAATTTCCATGGGGGAGATACATGAGAACAAAAGAAATCACCCAAGTATTTCACAGACAGTTATCACTCAATGAATGGGATTTTTGGTATAATAAGTACTGAAGAAAGAAGATTCGGAAAAAGTCTGTGATTTAGCAGTATATTTGGACTTTAACTTCAAGCAAGAATGTAATAAACAGGTAAAACTTGACACAAGTAAGCCCATCCGTTCTTGAGATAACACAAACTTTTTCTGTTCAATTTTAGATAGATGCTATCACTTGGATGCTTCAAAAGGGTCAATAATAGCACTTTAAATGATGTTTTAGACAACATATTAAATACCTCACCCCAGTTAAAATTACTGTGTGATTTCTACCTCTTGATTGGATTGTTATGGTAGGAGACAAAAGATAAGAACTTTAAAGAACCATATGTAGAACAATATGCAGATAATAGAAATTCTATCTTTGAAAAAAAATGAAGAAAATTTCTTGAAATAAATATTAAAAAATTCCCAGTTTAAAAATGTTCAATACTAAATATGACCCCCAATAAGCTATATAATCATAAACTTTTATAATGTGATCTTTACCAAAGGTAAATAAAATATTCTAGAAACTTCCAGTTTGGATGGCAAGATAATCTATAAAAAGTAACAAAATTCAGAATATATCAGTGTAACGATGATGCTAAATTTATAGAATGTTATAAAAGTAAAGACAGGCAATTACCTAATCTAGTAAAAACAAACTCCAAAAATATCCAAGAAAGGAAAAGCAAATTCCATGTTCATTTGTATAAATCGATATTATTAACACAGGCATTTTATTTAAATTAAAAGTATAAATTAATTATATCTGTTTTATGGAAAGATGTAAGCATGAATAAAAAGTGTTGACAAATCAAACAATATTACTTGGAAGGTAATCTTACAAATATGGTGTTACATACTAGAAAATAATGCTTACGATGATTTTAAGAAATGAGTTTGCTTTTGAGCAATAAGAATAGAAAACAGGGTACAGTGCTGTTGGGATTTATTATAAAACTTTATGATCATTTCTTCAAACCATAAGTGTGTGTGCATATGTATATATACACACACATATTTATATATATAAAATTAACTCCAAAGTAAAAAGCAAAAAAATAAAATTTCCATGGGGGAGATACATGAGAACAAAAGAAATCACCCAAGTATTTCACAGACAGTTATCACTCAATGAATGGGATTTTTGGTATAATAAGTACTGAAGAAAGAAGATTCGGAAAAAGTCTGTGATTTAGCAGTATATTTGGACTTTAACTTCAAGCAAGAATGTAATAAACAGGTAAAACTTGACACAAGTAAGCCCATCCGTTCTTGAGATAACACAAACTTTTTCTGTTCAATTTTAGATAGATGCTATCACTTGGATGCTTCAAAAGGGTCAATAATAGCACTTTAAATGATGTTTTAGACAAGGTTTTGACTTGAAAAATAAATCCACCTTTCCAAGAGGGTTCCTTTCTTATGCACTTGCCTCACAACTAACAAACAAACCAGATAACACTCCTTTTTACATCCATATCCAATACAGAAAATGGCATCAAAATCTTAATAAGTGTATGCATATTTTAAAAAGTTAAATAAAAGCCTAAATCAATCTTTGTGGATGGGTTCTAATTTAACAAGATTCTGACAGTCTAATTAATGAGATTGGAAGATAGCATATTTTGAAGAATGGATCAATAATGAGCTTTTCGATCAGCTCCTTTCCAGAGCTGAGGTCAGTTAGAAGCACTCTGGTATCATTTGGAGTCAGGTGCTTAGCCTCTTTTCAACAGAGGTCAGGACTAGGCTGACTACGTACCTCCAGGATGTTCAGGAATTCAGAGACTGAGTTGCCCAGAAACAAGCGATTCACCAAACCTTCAAAATACATTGCTGAAACCAACTGCAGGATCTTACATTTCAAACAGAGCACCATAACCAAGGTCTACCCGAGGCCATGTGATCTAGTTGTATCAACCAGTTTCAACTTAAGGCTGACGAGTCACATTTTAAGCAAGAAAAAAGAAGACTCATTAAGTGGCATTTGCATAGGAATATATTCATGGGACTCCAATCAATACCCTCCAACATATATTGCCTGTCTTCTTTTTTTTAACTGAGTTTAGTCACATAAAAAGAAATCATCTACCAGGATTTGCTTATAAATTCCACAGGACTCTAATTGGATGACCTTGGATAACATGCCCCTACTTGAGTTAATGACTATGGCTAAGGAGAGGGGGTTAGCCAAACCTGTTCACACGAAGGCCATGAACCACACAGAGTGGTAGTTCTTCAAAGTAAGGGGGTGCTATTACTTGAGGGAGGTGCAAAGAAATAGTGGAAGACAAATATCATACGTCTACTATCTCTGTGCCCCCAGTGCTCCCAGGTATCCCTCTGTCACATTCCACAGAATGGAGCTGTTTCTTTACTCTTCCAGACCACATACACATCTGATTCACTTCTGTATTCTAGTGCATCTCACAGAACCTAACATAGATTGGTTGCTCAATAAATATAGATTGAAGGAATGAATAAATAAAATTTCTGTTAAAACTAGGAGGACTCTGCTATCCCAGTTCTTTTCTGTATATTGAGAATCAATTCCTGTATGCCTTCACTCCCAACCTCTCCCTGGGTCAACAGTGCTACTTGGGAACTCTGTCTCTATTTAATTTATCAAATATTTACTTGGTACCAATTATGATCACAGCCCTATGCAGAGTTCTTCAGATAATTCAGAGTAAAATTACTTGAAATTTACTTGAGAATTACTTCTTGGTTTCCTAAATGGTAAATTAGAAACCTTAAGAATTACACGGTGACTTCCCTGGAGGTCCAGCAGTTAAGACTCCATCCTCTCAATGCAGGGGTCTTCCCCAAATTTCAAACAAAAAGACTGAGTTGCCCAGAAACAAGCGATTCACCAAACCTTCAAAATACATTGCTGAAACCAACTGCAGGATCTTACATTTCAAACAGAGCACCATAACCAAGGTCTACCCGAGGCCATGTGATCTAGTTGTATCAACCAGTTTCAACTTAAGGCTGACGAGTCACATTTTAAGCAAGAAAAAAGAAGACTCATTAAGTGGCATTTGCATAGGAATATATTCATGGGACTCCAATCAATACCCTCCAACATATATTGCCTGTCTTCTTTTTTTTAACTGAGTTTAGTCACATAAAAAGAAATCATCTACCAGGATTTGCTTATAAATTCCACAGGACTCTAATTGGATGACCTTGGATAACATGCCCCTACTTGAGTTAATGACTATGGCTAAGGAGAGGGTTAGCCAAACCTGTTCACACGAAGGCCATGAACCACACAGAGTGGTAGTTCTTCAAAGTAAGGGGGTGCTATTACTTGAGGGAGGTGCAAAGAAATAGTGGAAGACAAATATCATACGTCTACTATCTCTGTGCCCCCAGTGCTCCCAGGTATCCCTCTGTCACATTCCACAGAATGGAGCTGTTTCTTTACTCTTCCAGACCACATACACATCTGATTCACTTCTGTATTCTAGTGCATCTCACAGAACCTAACATAGATTGGTTGCTCAATAAATATAGATTGAAGGAATGAATAAATAAAATTTCTGTTAAAACTAGGAGGACTCTGCTATCCCAGTTCTTTTCTGTATATTGAGAATCAATTCCTGTATGCCTTCACTCCCAACCTCTCCCTGGGTCAACAGTGCTACTTGGGAACTCTGTCTCTATTTAATTTATCAAATATTTACTTGGTACCAATTATGATCACAGCCCTATGCAGAGTTCTTCAGATAATTCAGAGTAAAATTACTTGAAATTTACTTGAGAATTACTTCTTGGTTTCCTAAATGGTAAATTAGAAACCTTAAGAATTACACGGTGACTTCCCTGGAGGTCCAGCAGTTAAGACTCCATCCTCTCAATGCAGGGGGTCTGGGTTTGATCCCTGGTCAGGGAACTAGATCCCACGGGCCACAATTAAGAGCTTTTGCATCATAGCTACAGAGCCCCCATGACACAATGAAGATCCTGCATGCTGCAACTAAGACACCCATGCAGACAAATAAATAAATAAAATACAAATAAATATTGAAAAAAGGGAAACCCTTTCAGTCAGATTGACAAGTCATGGTATTTGATCTAAAACGAAGAATCCTTGGAACCATTTATGTGGCAACTGCTCACATAACTCACTCATGTGACACATGACATTGAAGTTAAGAGATAAGATACACTAAGACCAACTGAAAGCAGTGCAAATCTAGATGACCATGAGAGATAGCATGGTTTTGGGGACAGTGAGCAGTAAGGAACAACTGTATCTGTGGACCTACTTTGAGTCAGGAACTATGTTCAGCATCTTATAACCACTATCTTATGATACCTCTCCCAGGCCCAGGAGGTGAGAATTTCTTTTGGAACTCTACGTGGCCAGGTGAAAAACTGAAGCTCTGGAAGCTTAAATAAAGCAGTGAGACAACACAAAGAATACAAAGTTTATAACCATGTTCACTGTTTCCACTGCCAGCGAGCTTTGCCTTATGGTGTAATGGATCATACACTCATCACATCAGTCAGTGTATCCATGTAAAGATTATCAACCAGGAGGCATAACAGATAGAAAAATCATAGATAAACTGGTACAGATAATTAAACAAATGTTAATAGGTAATAGGAATTGAAGGAATGAATAAATAAAATTTCTGTTAAAACTAGGAGGACTCTGCTATCCCAGTTCTTTTCTGTATATTGAGAATCAATTCCTGTATGCCTTCACTCCCAACCTCTCCCTGGGTCAACAGTGCTACTTGGGAACTCTGTCTCTATTTAATTTATCAAATATTTACTTGGTACCAATTATGATCACAGCCCTATGCAGAGTTCTTCAGATAATTCAGAGTAAAATTACTTGAAATTTACTTGAGAATTACTTCTTGGTTTCCTAAATGGTAAATTAGAAACCTTAAGAATTACACGGTGACTTCCCTGGAGGTCCAGCAGTTAAGACTCCATCCTCTCAATGCAGGGGGTCTGGGTTTGATCCCTGGTCAGGGAACTAGATCCCACGGGCCACAATTAAGAGCTTTTGCATCATAGCTACAGAGCCCCCATGACACAATGAAGATCCTGCATGCTGCAACTAAGACACCCATGCAGACAAATAAATAAATAAAATACAAATAAATATTGAAAAAGGAACCTTACAGTCAGATTGACAAGTCATGGTATTTGATCTAAAACGAAGAATCCTTGGAACCATTTATGTGGCAACTGCTCACATAACTCACTCATGTGACACATGACATTGAAGTTAAGAGATAAGATACACTAAGACCAACTGAAAGCAGTGCAAATCTAGATGACCATGAGAGATAGCATGGTTTTGGGGACAGTGAGCAGTAAGGAACAACTGTATCTGTGGACCTACTTTGAGTCAGGAACTATGTTCAGCATCTTATAACCACTATCTTATGATACCTCTCCCAGGCCCAGGAGGTGAGAATTTCTTTTGGAACTCTACGTGGCCAGGTGAAAAACTGAAGCTCTGGAAGCTTAAATAAAGCAGTGAGACAACACAAAGAATACAAAGTTTATAACCATGTTCACTGTTTCCACTGCCAGCGAGCTTTGCCTTATGGTGTAATGGATCATACACTCATCACATCAGTCAGTGTATCCATGTAAAGATTATCAACCAGGAGGCATAACAGATAGAAAAATCATAGATAAACTGGTACAGATAATTAAACAAATGTTAATAGGTAATAGGAATTGATCATAGGCAATACATTATAAAGATGAATGGGATATTAAAACACATGAATATATAATTGAGATAGACTGATATATTCATATATATTCACACAGGGATGCTATCAACTCTGTTTTGTGAAAAGTCAATTTGGCCAAGTACAATGTGCTTTGGTGCAAAGATAACTGGGCAATGATGGAGAACCACAATTTACTCGTACCTCTTCCGTTGCCTCCCTGGCCCTGTGTCCTTGTCTTTTCTCATCCTCAGCTTCATTGTCTATAAAATGAGAATCGTAAACAAAGCCCAGTGCACTCCTGCAGGGTAGCTTTGAGAACCCTACAAGGTAATTTTGGGGGAAGCACCTTGGAAATTTCAACACGCCCTGTTGCCCCTTGCCAGAGTTTGACCTGGGTGGTTTTGCAACTTCTTCTGAAAAGACAGCCTCAGGTCAGAAAATGGCTTACTTTTTTTATAGGATGCCCGAGCTTGGTTGCTGCCTGCCCATCATTGGATTTGTGTTTTATCAGCTTTCACATCGCCTCTGCCTTGCAGCTCAGCTCATATCATCAAAAACAACTCTGGTGCCCTCCATGTCAGCAAATGGTTGTTTGGCTATTGTATCTCTCATGCTATCTCCAAAGCTGAGCTCAGTAACAGATTCTTTTTTGATGCCAGATGATCTGAAAGCAGGATGAAAAGTGAGGAGAATGTTTTCCCACTCAAGATCAATATGCCTTTAACCTTTCTTTCCTCTATCCTTGGGGAATCATCTTTTCTCACCTCCCTGGCAGTTTCTGCCCTTCCACACTCAGTCTTCTCATTCTTCCCTCCCCCAGCTTCCCCAACCCCATCACGACCTGGTTAGAATTCAGCATGTCTTCCTTCTGGACTTGTTTTCCACATAAAAGATTCCGAGACAACACAAAGAATACAAAGTTTATAACCATGTTCACTGTTTCCACTGCCAGCGAGCTTTGCCTTATGGTGTAATGGATCATACACTCATCACATCAGTCAGTGTATCCATGTAAAGATTATCAACCAGGAGGCATAACAGATAGAAAAATCATAGATAAACTGGTACAGATAATTAAACAAATGTTAATAGGTAATAGGAATTGATCATAGGCAATACATTATAAAGATGAATGGGATATTAAAACACATGAATATATAATTGAGATAGACTGATATATTCATATATATTCACACAGGGATGCTATCAACTCTGTTTTGTGAAAAGTCAATTTGGCCAAGTACAATGTGCTTTGGTGCAAAGATAACTGGGCAATGATGGAGAACCACAATTTACTCGTACCTCTTCCGTTGCCTCCCTGGCCCTGTGTCCTTGTCTTTTCTCATCCTCAGCTTCATTGTCTATAAAATGAGAATCGTAAACAAAGCCCAGTGCACTCCTGCAGGGTAGCTTTGAGAACCCTACAAGGTAATTTTGGGGGAAGCACCTTGGAAATTTCAACACGCCCTGTTGCCCCTTGCCAGAGTTTGACCTGGGTGGTTTTGCAACTTCTTCTGAAAAGACAGCCTCAGGTCAGAAAATGGCTTACTTTTTTTATAGGATGCCCGAGCTTGGTTGCTGCCTGCCCATCATTGGATTTGTGTTTTATCAGCTTTCACATCGCCTCTGCCTTGCAGCTCAGCTCATATCATCAAAAACAACTCTGGTGCCCTCCATGTCAGCAAATGGTTGTTTGGCTATTGTATCTCTCATGCTATCTCCAAAGCTGAGCTCAGTAACAGATTCTTTTTTGATGCCAGATGATCTGAAAGCAGGATGAAAAGTGAGGAGAATGTTTTCCCACTCAAGATCAATATGCCTTTAACCTTTCTTTCCTCTATCCTTGGGGAATCATCTTTTCTCACCTCCCTGGCAGTTTCTGCCCTTCCACACTCCAGTCTTCTCATTCTTCCCTCCCCCCAGCTTCCCCAACCCCATCACGACCTGGTTAGAATTCAGCATGTCTTCCTTCTGGAGTTCTTGTGTTAATATCCATCATAAAAGATTCCGTTGGATTGCTTTTCCCACACAGAGTCCCCTATTGCCTTGGACCGAAGAAAACAAGGAGTTACTCTCTCTAAGCCAGAGGACAGAGGTTTGAGTCTTGCTCTGTTATGATGAGCAACATGACCTTAGATTACTGATTTCATCTGTCTGAGTCTTGCTTTCCTTTTCTGCAAATTTGGGGCAGCCATATCTTCCCTGCTCATCCCCTGCAAGCACAGAACATTTACGATGGGAAAGACCTAGATGTTAAATCCTCTATTTGAACATTTTAGTGACAAGCAGTTTAATCTTTTATTTTAAAACACATATGGTATACTTTTTAAATGTGGAATATTACTTTCAATTTTAAAATACAGCTGCAATAATCAAACTTTTTGGTCATATATTTCTATGATTTGTAAGAAGTAAAATGATAACGTAATAAAACTCGAACACATGAAAATCTCTTGGCCCCATACGCCTTGAGCATCCTCTGCCATCACCCTCCAAATCACAGCTCAAGTGACAGGGTCTTTCTTTGTATTCTTAAACATCAAGTAAACTAAATGCTAAAATGAGGAGCCTAGCCTTATAAGGGATGCATTATCTCTGTGTGTGTGTGTGTGTGTGTGTGTGTGTATGCATGCATATGCACGTGCTCAGTTGTGTCTGACTCTTTGTAATCCCAAGGACTGCAGACTTCTAGGCTCCCCTGTCTATGGAAACTTCCAAGCAAAAGCCCAGGAATGGGTTGCCATTTCTTACTCCAGGAGATCTTCCCAACCCAAGGTTTGAACCTGTGTCTCCTACATTGGAAGGTGAATTCTTTACACTGCAGCACCTGGGAAGTCTAGGTATTAGCAATATCCCTATATTATAGATGAAGAATCATAAGCAAAGAAGGTAAGAAAACTTCCTGCAAACTAAATATTTAGTACATTGTGGGCCAACAATTTGAACCCAGGCACTTGGGTTCTAGAAGCTGTGATTCTTCAGTACTGTGCAATGTTACCTAAGCAATCCAGTGCTCCATCACCAGGACAGTCGATGGGTGCCATGTTTTGGATGCATATTATGACATATCCTTTCAGTACTTAGAGCAACATCCTAGGATAGCTAAGTAGTTCCATGGCAATAAATGGGCACGAACACATTTATTTTTCACTCCTGCAGAATTCGGTGACTGTCTCAATAAAGTCTTCAGGGTTGCAGTTGATTATTGACGACCCAGGGAACAGGAACCCCATATCTACCACCCCACATTTACCACCCACACCATGAAGTGCTGGTCATCAGTTAAAAGTAGTGAACAAATGGACACTTTACAATAAGAAAGACTATTAAAGACACAGTTTGTACAAAGAAATAGAGTACAATATAAAATTTAATTTCAGTTAAAATATGTGCAATAAAATGATATACTTTTTTCAAGAATGCAAAGGAAGATATATATTGAATACATTAAGGTAGATTTATACACATACATTTCATATCTATCCTTGTACTTATCTGTTTTCTATTTATCTATCTACTTATCTTTCAGTATAAATAGGAAAGTAGAAGTAGAGAATAGATATATGACAACTATAAAAATTAAAAAGAAATCAAGCAAAGGTCCTTGCATCAGTGAAGACTATAAGTCATGAACATATGATCGAGTCAAATCTCTAAGGCAGAAGTTTGTAAACAACTATAGCCCTTCAGCCAAATCCCATCTGCCACCTGTATGTTTCTGACCATACTGAGTCAGATATAGCCTCTCTTCTCTGTTCTTTATGGCACAGACATTTTTTTTTTTATAGAAATACAGATAGCAAATATTTTTAACTTTATGGAGGAGTCTGTCCATGTTGCACGCATTCAGCTTGCCATTTTATTACAAAAGGGGCCATAGCAAGTATTGAACAAATGAATGTCATTGGGTCCCAATAAAGTTTTATTTACAAACCAGATGTCATTTTATTTCTACTAATAATAATGTTGACATGCAATAAATATTTATCCATTCTAATGAGTCTCTGGGGAAGAATACTTTAGCCTGAGGTTTATGGACTTCTAGAAGAACATTCTGGTCTTTAGAGGGTCTGAACAGATGCTAATACCCTCCTCCCATTAGTGGGTGAAGACCTTACTAAAGAACTCCAAGATTTCTCAGAGAGATCTATCTTACCACTATGTCTGCTAGACCTTGTGCTCCTTCAATGCTGAGGACTTTACATTTTTTATATGCCTCAGAGCTGTGTACAATATCTGACACAGAGCAAACTTTCAGTAAATGTGTGTGAAATCAGTAATTAGGATAATGAACACATATAATACCACACAGTCAAAATGCAGAATATGTATCATCATTTTTTAAAAGAAATCCAGCTACCCATAGACAATAATGTGCTCAAGTTTTACATCAAAATGTTTCCGATATGCTCCAGCCAAATCTATCTTAGCACCAGATGCTGAAAGATACTAGATCATTGTGAAGATAACCAGGTAATGTCATTATTCCTGATAAAAGAACACAAGATTCATGAGTCAGAAGGGTAAAAAGAATAAACAAGGGCAACACACTGTGGCCCCTGGCCCTTCCCCTTGTGATCAAATCTGTAGAGCTTCAGTCAGCTTGACAATGGAAACTGCATTCCCCCTGAATATACATCCCCTCTCTCTGTTTTATGGATCTCTCTGCCGTCTCAATACCTAGGAAGTCCTAAATACTGAGTTATAGCTCTGACTCATGAATGATCTTCTGAAGTCAAGCCATGCTCGAGCTTAGCATTACTAGAATTTAGAATATATGGGTTCAAGTCCTAATAGTACTCTTCCTGTCAAATTCAAAGAACCACTTGACATGTCTGCATTTTAGTTTTTCACTCTCCAAATGGTATAATGAGGGATATTCTAGCAAATAAGCTGGGATATGCAAAATAGCTCAATATATTATTATTGAGTTGGCCAAAAAGTTCATTTGGGTTTTACTGTAACAGCTTATGGAAAAATCCAAAAGGAATTTTTGGCCAACTCCACATATGTCAAGAAAATGTGAACTGTTAATAACAGCATTTATCAAGCATATCCCAAGAATCCTTATAGTTTGTCAGAGTCTGGAAAATTTAACTCTTGGCCTAAGTGAATTAGTCAACAGCTAATTTGGAAATCTAAAAGGTCAATAGTTACTGAATAGTGAGCTGAAACTAAAATCACCCCCACAAACTGTAACTCAGCCAACCCTTCTTTATAAGCTTAATAGCTTCTGATCAGCTGGCTTTCTCTCTCTTTTTGTCTTCCCATTTCCTGGGTTTATACAACTTTTTTTTTTGCCAGCTAAAAACGTAAATCCCTGGAAATCCAAACTGAGCATGCCAGACACAATTCTGACGGACGTAAACAATCTTGGGCTTTAGTTAAAGCCTCTTGTGTCTGGTCTAAGCATTCACTGTCTTAGGGATTCCAGGGACTCTCTAAACACTCACTTCCTTCACCAGCATCATTCTCTAATCTCTGATCTCCTTAAGTGTTATTACAGGTTAGCATAGAACACAGTACGGTATGCAGACGGTCTATAACTATGAAAACAGGTAAATTTGCTGATTTTCCCTGTTTAGTCCAGATTTTTGGCAAATCTTTCTTCAGGCTTCAGTTTCCTCACATAGAAAATAAGGAAAAGGGTGACTGGCCTGCCAGCCTTGGAGGCTGTGAAGAAAGAACGAGTAGTTTTCCCTGGAACATTAGAAAATTCCTCATACATACACCATTAGAGCTGGGATTCGAAGGATAAGAAAGTAGTGACCACTGGAGAAGGTAGGCATGATTTTGCAAGATGCTGATATTTACTGTTGGAGATAAATCAAATATCACTACTAGAGATCAACAAAAAAAAAATCAGAAATCAATACATGAAAAGGTGAAAATTGAAGGCATATGAAGATAAGAGAGAACTTTGGATACACTTGGATTTTCTAGTGATTCAGGAGAGCAACTAAACACTGGGAAATTGTAATTAAAACAACTGTGAAGGTCTCTAATATCATGGTAGGCACACAGA